>OY728133.1:1635870505-1640870505 GCA_963277665.1 Viscum album | reverse complement strand
CCAACCGTGTCTATCGGATTTTTGAGATTCCATTCACAGAAGCGGTAAAATTAAGTCTTATGAAAAATTCAGTTTTTTAACTACAACTTAGTGGTTTCACTATTCATCAAAAATTGATGTTTTTCAGAACAATGCCAAAATTTCATCCTAAGATATATTTCATATTCTGAATTCAAAAATGAAGTCTATTTTACCAAATTCATAACATAGAAGTTGCATTAATTAATTTTATAATTAAATTCCCGCTGTTAAAACAAATAGCGTGTTTTTAAGAAACAATATCTATCAAAAGATTGACACTTGTTTATGTCTGGTTTAAATGTGAAATTACATCCAATGACCAACATTGTATTAAATTGTAAAAATATATTCTAAATATACTTTAAAACCATTCAAATTAATAATTTATCACTATTAATTATTTTGATTAAAAAAATTTGTTTTTAATTATAATTTAGTAATTTTCACTATTCATCAGAATATGAAAGTTATCCGAAAAGTACCAAAATTTCACCTTAGGCTAAATTTGATACTCCGAATCCAATAATTAAGTCCATTTTGAGAGCTAAAAATTTAAAAAAGTGGTTATTACTATTCATAACGGCTAGTTTTAATAATATTTTAATAGCATATCGTTGTTTCGTGAAACTCAGTATTGCGTACTACGCACGCTATCGAGGAAGGTTGTGATTGCGTGTAATGCAAGGCAAGTCAAAGATGCGTGTTGTGCAAGCTCCTTTTTGTGTAGCGTACAACACAAGACATTAATAAAATTAAAAAGAATATTTTTCATAAAATCTCGGGCTGTTACAGACATTATTCTTTTTTTCTGGCTCAATTTTTTTTATAAGGAAACACAACAAAATGATGGGTATCAATATAATCTTTCCTATCAGGAAATAAGGGTTTTATAATGTGAGTTTGCACAACTTTTATTCAGTTCATCATTATAGTGGATGTCCATAGACCCAAGAGAGTGACTATGGAAATGATATAAGTTCTCACATTGAGGCCAATCCTTAAAAATATTATGTTCTTTAATTACTTTCCAACATTTTCATTCATGAGTAGTTAATAAATGTTGATATGGAAATAAATCATAACAGGTTGGAACTATTATGTTTCTAAAATTATTAAAACATATAAAAAGATAGAAACTGATTCAACCCCCCCCTTCTATGTTTTTATTCTTTATTTTCTAACTAATATAAATATATGTATGTGAAATTATGTAAATTATAAATTTTTAATATTATATTATTTATATGTGTTTCTAAATATATATTATTTTTTATTGATTAACGACCTAAGCCTTTCTTATATCATAATATAAAATATTCGGATATCATATGATATAAGATTTTTATTACCATGGAATATCATATTGAATGAGATAAGATATCCATTATTGGATTGAGACATTTCATATTATATTATATGTTCATATCAAAAAAATTTATGATATATGTGAATCATATCATATGATTTAGTTCATGTGGTAGAATATTAAATGTTAGCATTTATTCAAAATCAATAATAGGAAATCATTGATATTAAATATTTATATTATGAAAGATATAGAGGATAAAAAACATATAAGTGTTAATGACATGATTATCATAAGGGTTTTTTATATTACTCAATAATTAACTAATGTTTGTGTATTTTCAGTCAGTAATGATTCTTTCTGTCGTTTCTAATCCATCATGTTTTGAAAATAACAAACACTCCATCTTGAGGAATGCTACCTTTTCCCTATGATTAATTCTAATATGGAAAATTTTACATTCCCAATGAAAATTTGTCCTTCACATTTTTTCAGTGTTCGAATTTTTATTTCCAAAATTCAAACTCATTTTATTTCTATGTGAAAAATTTTGTTTCTTATTAAAAAACCTTGTAATCCTATTCATGAATAGATATTGAGTATTCTGTTTTTAGGATCCCAATTATAGTGCTAAATTTCCTTGAAATTCACACTCCGATTTCTCTGAATTCAAACTCTGAATTTCCTTGAAATTCGGACTCATAATTCAATAAATTTGGACAATGAATTCCTCTGAATTCATACTCTAAATTTTATGGAATTCAGGATCTGAATTATCTGTAAAACTAAATCCAAATATCTATGTAATATAGACTGTGAATTCTTACATTATAAGACACCTAACATTTAATTTTTCATTAGTCTCTGAAAAATTGATTTATACAATTATCCATATTTTTCATACCCATGTTATAGTTATTAAACGATGTCAAACTATCTCTTTATAACTAACTGCTATTTGAGTGACACATGTATAGGTCCCTCCGAGATTCAAGAAAAAATATGTTCTTTGGATGAGGGACCCACCCACTGGAGAAGTGGCTATAAATAAGAGCTCATTTGAATGAGCTCAGAATATAAATCAACTTATTGAGAACATTAGATATTTTATGATGTTGAATTGATGTCTATAGAGAGATGATATCATTCTTAGTGTGTACGGAACATCATGATCAGATTGCTCTGTACGACACTGAATGTCGCTGAGTACACTTGGGGTCTTCTGGGGACAGGAAGACAGAGGTTCTAAATATCTTAAATTTTGATTGCTTGAAGGGATAGGAAGACAAACTCTGATATTCCTATTGAGGTCTGAACCTGGTGTGAGTACGACTAACTTTCTTGAAATTATAAATCAAAAGACCTTTATCCAATGTTAATGGATTCCCTACTCTTTGGATTAAAAGATTTTATAAATGTTACTTGTTCTGTTTTATGTTTTCTTCCACTACATTTTGATTAATAATAAAATTATCACTATATTATACTTTCTAGTATTTGTATACTCTAATTAGTATGATTTTATATGATTTAATGTAGAATCTATTACTTGTAAACATTTCTTATGTTTCATTTCCAGAACCATATCTCTGGACCCTATCAAGTTTGTTATAGAGGAGGTCTCCAAAAAAATTAGATAAACATATAGGTTTTCTTGTTCAGTTTTAATTGTTCATAAAATTTTCCATGACTCGAAATATTTCCCTTGTCTACAAACTTTTTCTATTTACATATTTTTTGTGGAAATATATTATATCTATAAATGACAGGAATGAATGTTGGTTCGATTGACAATCTAAATCCTACAAGCCAATATAATTTTGATGGGAATGATTATGAATATTGGAGTTATCGTATGAAGACATTTGTTATTGAAACTATAGTAGACTATTTTGTTATTGCTATTCGAGGATAATAAATATCTTGAATGGTAGTCAGTACTTTCAAAAATCAAGAAATGAAAGAATATCAACTGAATTATATGGTACGTAATACACTTCATTGTTCTATGTCTAGAAATATATATATCCATATTTCTTATAGTGAAGCATCAAATTTTATTTAGAAGAAGGTTGATGTAACTCACATTGAAACATCATAAGTCATTGACACTATAAGATCCATGCTCAGAGCGGAATATAATGGTTTCTTCTTTCCTTAGAGAGAACCTATATATAAGGTACAAAAATGAATCATGAATATTGTTAGTACTTTACAATCCATGGGTGAGAAAGGTCTTGATGATGATGCTATTATGGAAAAGATCATAGAAAAAATTCTTATCAAATGGTAATCTAGGAGGATAGCTATAGATTTAAATAGAATAATTACCCATATATTACATGATGAACTTTTTGGAACAATTCCTCAACATTAAACCAGAATAAAGTGAAATGCTGGTAATAATAAGTAGATGAATGGAAACTGTAGTGATTCTTTTACAACACTTTAAATCATATGAAATCATGGACACCTGATAGTTTTAAAAGATCTAAATATAAGAATATTGTTATACAATTTAATCTTGTGGATGTGAATCTTTAATAAATTAGTTATCCGACCATGATCAGAATATAAAAAATTTTGTTGGACAAAAAAACATTCAATATATATAAAAGAAAACAGAAATAAAGGACAAGAATGGCACAAAAGTTAATTATTATGAATGAAAAAGAGTAGAGCATATAATTCTAGATTGTCTTACGCATAAAAAATGATAGAAAGAATAAGAATTCTGAGAGAAATAATAATAAGTACTAAAAGGCTAAGGCTAACAATGTTTTTAAAGCTAATGACACATGGAGTGCCAGTGGTTTAGACTCTTTTGATGAATCCACAGATTATGCATCTTGTAGAAAAATGATTCTCGGTTTACTAGCCAAACTACCTATTTAATATCAATGACTAATGGCTAATGTAGAGACCCAAAGCCTGACGTAAATTGACATTACATTACATTTGCGGAATACTTAGTACATAACAAAAAACACACACACAAGGATCGTAATAGTTTAGTGTCTTTGGAAACTCGGAATATAATCTTCTAATCGTGGTGAAAGATCTTCAAAATCTCCCATAAAGATCTTATTTTTTTTACCTAAAACCTTTCTTTATATCCTGGGGAAAAGAAAACATAAAAGGGTGAGCTCAAATGCTCAGTAAGGGTAAACAAAAGAAATATCAATCACATCATATACATAAGCACATAACTTTTGGAAATCTTAACCTGCAAAAGAGATCATAATTTCATAACATGGGGTAAATCATGGCAGTGAAATGTAATCACAATAATCATAACTTAAAACATGAAACTTTTTGGCATTCACACATAATCATAGAGAATCATTTCTTGTTAGTCAAGACTCATTGCCAAGACTATCTTAGTGGACAAAGTCCCTTTCTGAATCGAGTAACCCTCGTTTCAGTCCTGTTTCACTGAACCGGTATAACCTACCATTTCAGCCATGTCTATCTCATGAGATATAAAATCTTTACCCAATGCATTGGAGGGAGATATAGGTCCCACCCATATCATAATTATACCATTCTTATGTGTGCCACAAAATCATAAATCATACATCATTGCATAACCCATGTAATAAAAATGGGATTCTTAAACAACATGACATCATAAAACCATTCATATAAGATAAAAGAATTCATAAACATAATTCCATCACAACATAGTCAAATCAATGTAAAAATATGGATAGAAATAGAACCCATTATTATCTTATATGGAAAATAATTTTGATAAAACACTTGAAATGAATTCTTGAGGAAAATATCCTTTCTTCTTCAAAATCAATTTATTTTCACAAAAAATCATGCAATTTTAAAAGAAAGATATTTTATTGAAAATATTCATGAAATCTTTTGGAGGAATATTCATGAAAATAAGGCTTTGTAAAAATTCGTTCGTGTCGTTTAATTTAAAAAAACATTCTTCTCGTACTTTTGTTGGAAAAGTCAAAAAGTACCTCGTACGAAAAACGACAAAAGATTCCTTTCATATCTTTTACTATAAACTCACCGAAGGGTAAAATTGGATTTATATAATTGTAAGTGGATGGAAATAATATTACATATTGAGGAAACATGGATTTGGATGATAATATACACCCCAGTAAATTTCAAAGTATAAACAATCTCGGATAAAAATTGAGATTGCGAGATTTTCCCTTACCTTAGGTCCGATTTGCTTCGTACGTGTCCGAACCTCCTGTATAATGATTTAAATAATGTCATTGACTTATTAAAGAATCATATTAATTGTTATGATATCATATATGGTTCACTTATGACATTATATTACCCGTTCTTTTGTAAATTCCATGTTAAAGAAGCGTTTTGGGTAAAATCGTTTCATTTATCGTAGGTGTCTTGACTTGTTGTTCTTGACATTATTATTACTTATATCATGATTTACTTACTTCCAGAATATAAAATATGATTTATATATCATATATATTCAGTATATATATATATATATAATAGATAGATAAATGAAATGAAAAACACCGTTCATGGAGACGGTAGTCCGTACGTACGCATGAACGCTCTTTTCCTTTCCTTATTGAATTGAATGGAATTAAGTAGATAACATACATATAAATATAAATAAATCCAGTATAATTATTATGTCATATATTTAATTATTACTTATTATATATACTTTATAATCATTCATGAATGGTTAATCATTGAGAATGAATCTCATCGCGTCGTGGAGACGGTAGTCCGTACATACGCACGAGCGATGATATCGTTCCCATGGTCGTGGAATTGTGTTGAAGTGTATGTATACTATTTCAGTATCAATATAACTTTATAATAATCATATATAGTTACTCATTACACCATTATACCCATCCAATTAATGTGGGGGAGGAAAATATATTACACCACGGCATGGAGACGGTATTCCGTACGTACGCACGCGCGGTGATTTCTTTTTTCCGTAGGATGGATAGATGGTGAAATAGGGTTGTTTCATACTTATAATAACATATCAGTATATGAGTGATATTGATGTTATTACTTCATAATGAAACAACCAAAGAAGAAGAAGTGGAAGAAGAAATAAAGATGAAAGAATTGGTAACGGTAATTACCTCTTCTTTGAAGCGCCTCTTTGAGACCTCCTCTTAGGGCACTAAAATTGGTCTTTGAGGAAGTCTAGAGCCTCTAGGATGTTTCTAGGGAAGTGGAGAAAAGATTTTGTCAGGGGTTGGCCGAGCTTGAGCTCTCAAATTGGTGTGGGGAGTAGGGGGAGGAGGTGTCCTTTTATAAGGGAGGAGAGGGGCACCTTAGGAATACCTCAAAATATTATTTTATATTAAAGTAAAAATCGGTTTATAATGGTTCCAAAGGGTCTTATTTCGGAGATAAAGTGGGGATGGGTCGAAATACTATCAACCAATACGATTTAGACATGTTTAGGGTATTATTTTAACCTTATCAATTCGATTTAACTCTAAGTTAAATAATTTAACTTTTACCGTGTCTTTTTGTTTTCTTTCACTATATGGTTAATACACTAACTATAACATGCCAAACGAACCCCAAATTGTTTAATATTAATACATATATCCTTATCTAAGTCATTTGGTGGAACCATAGATTTTTAGGAATAAAATAACAATTAATAATATAATATTTGATTTAAAAACTATTTTCTGTCAATTTTGACACTATTTGATATATGATTTTTGTGAAAGTCATAACAGAATTATATGTTCAAAACAAGTTGATTAAATCAACAATAATATATCATAGTAACCTATAAAATTAGTGTAATTCATAAAAGGCTCAAATTACATTTATTTGAGCATTTATAACATCAATTATGTTAACATTTCCTTAAAAGGGTAATTACTGCATCATCGTTGTGTCATAAATAAATTAAATTATTTAATGTCTAAAAATTATAAATAAAATACCATTATGTATGAAATCATTTTATCTTTCTAATTAATATTTATAGTCGAATTTATCTTATGTATAACCCCATATTAAAAATGTTTTAGTTATTAAACTTTGATTTTAACTATTTTAACTATTCATTAAATAAAATAATATTAAATGTCATAATCTAATCCAAGTGGACCTAAATGGTCATTTTATATTCATAAGGTTGTTTTTGGTCGAATTACACTTATCCAATAGAATTAGGACATGTGTTAGGGTAATAGTAATATCATATTTACCCTTAGTTACCCTATTTACTATTAACCGTGGTAAAAAAAAGTAAAAAGTTACTATTCACCAAAAATTATTTTCATCTCATTGAACCACATTTTACTTACTGACACCAACCGTGTCTCTCGGATTTTTGAGATTCCATTCACTGAAGCGGTAAAATTAAGTTTTATGAAAAATTCAGTTTTTTAACTACCACTTAGTGGTTTCACTATTCATCAAAAATTGATGTTTTTCAGAACAATGCCAAAATTTCATCCTAAGATATATTTCATATTCTGAATTCAAAAATGAAGTCTATTTTACCAAATTCATAACATAGAAGTTGCATTAATTAATTTTATAATTAAATTCCCGCTGTTAAAACAAATAGCGTGTTTTTAAGAAACAATATCTATCAAAAGATTGACACTTGTTTATGTCTGGTTTAAATGTGAAATTACATCCAATGACCAACATTGTATTAAATTGTAAAAATATATTCTAAATATACTTTAAAACAACTCAAATTAATAATTTATCACTATTAATTATTTTGATTAAAAAGTTGTTTTTAATTATAATTTAGTAATTTTCACTATTCATCAGAATATGAAAGTTATCAGAAAAGTACCAAAATTTCACCTTAGGCTAAATTCGATACTCCGAATCCAAAAATAAAGTCCATTTTGAGAGCTAGAATTTCTAAAATTTTAAAAGGTGGTTATTACTATTCATAACGGCTAGTTATAATAATATTTTAATAGCATATCGTTGTTTAGTGAAACTCGGTATTGCGAACTACACACGCTATCGAGGAAGGTCGCGATTGCGTGTAATGCAAGGAAAGTCAAGGATGCGTTTTGTGCAAGCTCCTTTTGGTGTAGCGTACAACACAAGACATTAAAAAGAATATTTTTCATAAAATCTTGGGCTGTTACATTCTACCCCCCTTAAAATGAATTTCGCCCTCGAAATTCATCGGGGTTATAAATGGTTTACTATTTGAAATTTTCTTTGATAGAAACCCACATCGTAAAAAGGAATACCAAAACTTATCTTTAAAAACAAAAGTATGAAACGTAATGGTTACCCAAATAAACTAATCACTGGGTTTCCACATAGGTGAAAATATGGATATGGAAGAGAAATCTAACCATCATGTTCTGATGGAGAGTGGTAGAGAACATGGCTATGGAAGAGCCAGCAATCACAAAGCCATAAATTTGTGACGATCTAAGGTACCATCTGATTCATCAGATATAAGATCACTAGGACAACATTTTTGGTTTTCAAGATCGTTTCCCTAAAGTTAAAGAATTTGAATTAGAATAAATACTTACTTTATTTTGGTACAACCTCACTGTTGTTCGTGCCTTGAACAATTTCCACTTCATCTCTTAAATAAATGAAGTTGAATTTGTTATTCGTGAAGTGTTAGCAGATCATGTGATAGAATGACAGGTCATTCCATCTGTCTCAAACAAAAGGTTAACAAAAAGTTATTAGATATACATAAGTCATTCTATAGTGAGATTAATCATATATGGTTCCTAAAATGGACTTATACCTCATAAATAAAACTAGTTTCTACTAAACAGGGACTTCCTGTAGGCCAGTGGTAGGTGATAAAGGCCAGTTGCACTTGGTTGTGGGTTCGATTCCCACAGCCTTGTCCGACGCGATGGGATGTCGCCCGTTCTGCAGGTTGTCCTTTTTCTAAAACTATAATACTATAACATCCAATCAATAATATCGAAAAAAAACTTCTATCCTTAAAAAATACTAACTTATGTCCAACATAATCCATTCCAATCTTTAGGCTTATCCATAATACTACAGCCCACTCTCATAACATAGTGAAAACGATTACCAGTGATTTAATACCATCGTTGATCCCCATATATCATAAGATATGTCTTGTTGGTCACATTCCAATCATGTGAATACCTTAATCATGTATTCTCTTGAAAAATGAATACCAATTAAACCTTAGTGAAAACATGAATGCTGTCAAAAGTTAACTCTTTCCACATACCAAAATCCAAAAATTCTATATACTCAAACCATGATATCACTTAGTCTTTATATCAATCATGAGATCATGAATATAATCCAACATCTCATTATCTTCTTATCCCTTCATTATTCTCATATCATCTGTTTACCAAAAATGTCTCAATCACTTTTCACGGTTACCGGTACCATAAAATTATTGAAAACCACAATAGACCAAAACATAAATATTTCAGTACACCATAAAAGTACCTCAACAACATTATTCTTGAATACTAATACATACACACTTCAGTCCATCCACTTCAATGATTTTCCTGGAATAAGTCCTTCCTTGATTTAGAAGTAACTTTTTAGGTCAGGGCATTGAGTTGGGTAATGCCAATGTTCTCCACAAATAAGACATTTAACTCCATAACAATCTGTCACTCTATGACCCTTTTCTCCACACAGATAACATCGGTCCCTCCATTTGAGGTATTCCTCAAGGTTCTTCTTCCCTTCTTTAGAAATCTCAATCTTCCTTTCTTTATGCTCCTCAACATGCGAACATTCATAATAGTTTATCTTCCTCTTCTTTGATGAATTAGACATACCACTAAATTTCACCTTGTTAATCATATATCACGATGGCTGATTCGGCATAATCACAACATCTTTCTCTCTAGGCATTACACAATTTTGTTGCTCATAGTCACCAATTTGTCCATTGGATTCAATGTTAACTGAATTCCTTTTCGCTCCCTCCATTAACTAAAACACAAAAATAATTTTGTGAGTGGAAAAAATCATTCTAGAAAAAACAACATAGTAAAGGGGAAGTATCCTCAATATCTAACATCTTAGGTTAAATTCTATGATCGTTACTGTAGTTCTAGGACTGTATCTTCTACGTATACTTATCCTTAGGGACATCCCTAGACATACCTTAGAAATATCTCTAGGGATCTCGCTAACGTTTTCGCATCCTAGTTTCCAAAGGTTGACTAAACCTTTCCTCTGATACCAACTGTAGCGGTCTGGAATTACATCCAGTGGACTATAATTGATACCTATCAGGGCACTCCATGGGCGGCTACACCCCCTGGGCGGGACACACCACCATCCCCAGTGGCAGCCATTTCCACATGAAGCCCTTGGGCGGAGAGCCATGCTTCGTCCAATGCTCACATGTGAGAGTTCCCAAGGATCAGATACATTCCTACCTCCTTTGCCTCTGATACCAACTGTAGAGACCCGAAGCCTGACGTACATTGACATTACATTACATTTGCGGAATACTTAGTACATAACAAAACACACACACACAAGGATCGTAATAGTTTGTGTCTTTGGAAACTCAGAATATAATCTTCTAATCGTGGTGAAAGATCTTCAAAATCTCTGATAAAGATCTTCCTTTTTTTTACCTAAAACCTTTCTTTATATCCTGGGGAAAAGAAAACATAAAAGGGTGAGCTCAAATGCTCAGTAAGGGTAAACAAAATAAATATCAATCACAACATATACATAAGCACATAACTTTTGGAAATCTTAACCCGCAAAAGAGATCATGATTTCATAACATGGGGTAAATCATGACAGTGAAATGTAATCACAATAATCATAACTTAAAACATGAAACTTTGTGGCATTCACACATAATCATAGAGAATCATTTCTTGTTATTCAAGACTCATTTCCAAGACTATCTTAGTGGACAAAGTCCCTTTCTGAATCGAGTAACCCTCGTTTCAGTCCTGTTTCACTGAACCGGTATAACCTACCATTTCAGCCATGTCTATCTCATGAGATATAAAATCTTTACCCAATGCATTGGAGGGATATATAGGTCCCACCCATCTCATAATGATACCATTCTTATGAATGCCACAAAATCATAAATCATACATCATTGCATAACCCATGTAATAAAAATGGGATTCTTAAAAAACATGACATCATAAAACCATTCATATAAGATAAAGGAATTAATAAACATAATTCCATCACAACATAGTCAAATCAATGTAAAAATATGGATAGAAACAGAACCCATTATTATCTTTGATGGAAAATAATTTTGATAAAACACTTGAAATGAATTCTTGAGGAAAATATCCTTTCTTCTTCAAAATCAATTTATTTTCACAAAAAATCATGCAATTTTAAAAGAAAGAGATTTTATTGAAAATATTCATGGAATATTTTGGAGGAAGCTTCATTAAAATAAGGCTTTGTAAAAATTCGTTCGTGTCGTTTAATTTAAAAAAAACATTCTTCTCGTACTTTTGTCGGAAAAGTCAAAAAGTACCTCGTACGAAAAACGAAAAAAGATTCCTTTCATATCTTTTACTAAAAACTCACCGAAGGGTAAAATTGGATTTAAATAATTGTAGGTGGATGGAAATAATATTACATATTGAGGAAACATGGATTTGGATGATAAAATACACCCCAGTAAATTTCAAAGTATAAACAATCTCAGATAAAAATTGAGATTGCGAGATTTTCCCTTACCTTAGGTCCGATTTGCTTCGTACGTGTCCGAACCTCCTGTATAATGATTTAAATAATGTCATTGACTTATTAAAGAATCATATTAATTGTTATGATATCATATATGGTTCACTTATGACATTATATTACCCGTTCTTTTGTAAATTCCATGTTAAAGAAGTGTTTTGGGTAAAATCGTTTCATTTATCGTAGGTGTCTTGACTTGTTGTTCTTGACATTATTATTACTTATATCATGATTTAATTACTTCCAGAATAGAAAATATGATTTATATATCATATATATTCAGTATATATATATATATAATAGATAGATAAATGAAATGAAAAACACCGTTCATGGAGACGGTAGTCCGTACGTACGCATGAACGCTATTTTCCTTTCCTTATTGAATTGAATGGAATTAAGTAGATGACATACATATATATATATAAAAATAAATCCAGTATAATTATTATGTCATATATTTCATTATTACTTATTATATATACTTTATAATCATTCATGAATGGTTAATCATTGAGAATGAATCTCATCGCGTCGTGGAGACGGTAGTCCGTACGTACGCACAAGCGATGATATCGTTCCCATGGTCGTGGAATTGTGTTGAAGTGTTTGTATACTATTTCAGTATCAATATAACTTTATAATAATCATATATAGTTACTCATTAAACCATTATACCCATCCAATTAATGTGGTTTCGGAAAATAGATTACACCACGGCGTGGACACGGTATTCTGTATGTACGCACGCGCGGTGATTTCCTTTTTCCGTAGGATGGATAGATGGTGAAATAGGGTTGTTTCATACTTATAATAACATATCAGTATATGAGTGATACTGATGTTATTACTTCATAATGAAACAACCTAAGAAGAAGAAGTGGAATAAGAAATAAAGATGAAAGAATTGGTAACGGTAATTACCTCTTCTTTGAAGCGCCTCTTTGAGACCTCCACTTAGGGCACTAAAATTCGTCTTTTAGGAAGACCAGAACCTCTAGGATTATTCTAGGGAAGTGGATAAGGGATTTTGGCAGAGGTTGGCCGAGCTTGAGTGCTCAAATTGGTGCAAGGAGAAGGGGGAGGAGGTGCCCTTTTATAAGGGAGGAGAGGGGCACCTTCGGAATATCTCAAAATATTATTTTATATTAAAGTCAAAATCGGTTTATAATGGTTCCAAATGGACTTATTTAGAATCTAAAGTGGGGATGGGTCGAAATACAATCAACCAATATGATTTAGACAAGTTTAGGGTATTATTTTAACCTTATAAATTAGATTTAACTCTAAGTTAAATAATTTAACTTTTACCGTGTCTTTTTTTTTCTTTCACTATATGGTTAATACACTTACTATAACATGCCAAACGAACCCCAAATTGTTTATTATTAATATATATATCCTTATCTAAGTCATTTGGCCGAACCTTAGATTTTTAGGAATAAAATAACAATTAATAATATAATATTTTATTTAAAAACTATTTTGCGTCAATTTTGACACTATTTGATATATGATTTTTGTGAAAGTCATAACAGAATTATATGTTCGAACCAAGTTGATTAAATAAACACTAATATATCATAGTAACCTATAAAATTATTGTAATTCATAAAAAGTCTCAAATTACATTCATTTGAGCATTTATAAAATCAATTATGTTAATATTTCCTTAAAAGGGTAATTACTGCATCATCGTTGTGTCATAAATAAATTAATTTATTTAAAGTCTAAAAATTGTAAATAAAATTTCATTATGTAGGAAATCGTTTTAGCTTTCCAATGAATATTTATAGTCGAATTTATCTTATGTATAACCCCATATTAAAAATGTTTTAGTTATTAAACTTTGATTTTAACTATTTTAACTATTCATTAAATAAAATAATATTAAATGTCATAATCTAATCCAAGTGGACCTAAATGGTCATATTATATTCATAAGGTTGTTTTTGGTCGAATTACACTTATCCAATAGAATTAGGACATGTGTTAGGGTAATAGTAATATCATATTTACCCTTAGTTACCCTATTTACTATTAACCGTGGTAAAAAAAAGTAAAAAGTTACTATTCACCAAAAATTATTTTCATCTCATTGAACCACATTTTAGTCCTTGATATTAACCGTGTCTGTTGGATTTTCGAAATTCCATTCACAGAAGCGGTAAAATTAAGTTTTATGCAAAATTCAGTTTTTAACCTACCACTTAGTAGTTTCACTATTCATCAAAAATTGATGTTTTTCAGAACAATGCCAAAATTTCATCCTAAGCTATATTTCATATTCTGAATTCAAAAATGAAGTCTATTTTACCAAATTCATAACATAGAAGTTTCATTAATTAATTTTATAATTAAATCCCCTTGTTAAAACAAATAGCGTGTTTTTAAGAAACAATATCTATCAAAAGATTGATACTTGTTTATGTCTGGTTTAAATGTGAAATTACATCCAATGACCAACATTGTATTAAATTGTAAAAATATATTCTAAATATACTTTAAAACAACTCAAATTAATAATTTATCACTATTAATTATTTTGATTAAAAAGTTGTTTTTAATTATAATTTAGTAATTTTCACTATTCATCAGAATATGAAAGTTATCCGAAAAGTACCAAAATATCACCTTAGGCTAAATTCGATACTCCGAATCCAAAAATAAAGTCCATTTTGAGAGCTAAAATTTCTAAAATTTTAAAAGGTGGTTATTACTATTCATAACGGCTAGTTATAATAATATTTTAATAGCATATCGTTGTTTAGGGAAACTCGGTATTGCGTACTACACACGCTATCGAGGAAGGTCGCGATTGCGTGTAATGCAAGGAAAGTAAAGGATGCGTGTTGTGCAAGCTCCTTTTGGTGTAGCGTACAACACAAGACATTAAAAAGAATATTTTTCATAAAATCTCAGGCTGTTACAGCTAAGGTACACAAAGATGAAACTATAACTAAGGTATCTATGAATAAAAATTATAGTGATAATAAATATTAAGAATAGTCGGATGAAGGATCCTCTTCTAATGAAGATAATACTTTTCCTACATATGAATAAGTTTCTTGATTTTCTAAACTCCTCTACTAAATAAGGTATCATTATCTATTTTCCATTCCTTCATGTTTTGATAATAAAAAACATCCTATCTTAAGGCAATTTTTATTTTCCCTATGTTTTATTCTAATAATGAATATTTTACTTTCCAACGGAAAATTTATCCTTACCATGTTTTCATTGTTCAAATTTTAATTTCCCTCTATCTATCTAACTTTATTTCTATGTGTAAAATACAATTTCATATTTCAAAACATCGGAATCCTATAAATGAAACAATATATAGTATTCTATTTTTAGTATCAGAATTATGGTTCTGACATTCATTAATATCTAGACTCCAAATTATCTGAATTCAGACTATGAATTACCTTGAAATTCAGACTCAGATTTCTCTAAATTCCGACTCCATATTTCCTTGAAATTCAGTCTCCGAATTCATACTATAAATACAATGGAATTCAGGTTCCAAATTTTCTGAAAAACTAAATCTGAATATCTATGTAATATATATACTGTATTATTTCATTCTTATGATTTGAACATTTATTTTTTCCTTAGACTCCGAAAAATATATTTAGTAATAAACCATATTTTTCGTACCCATGATATAGTTATGAAATTATGTCCTCAAATCTGTTTCTAACAAATCATTGTTTGAGTGACACAAGTACAGGTCCCTACAAGATTCAAAGAATAATATGGCCATTAGAGGTGGGATTAGACCATTAATGAAGTTCCATTAAATAAGAGCTCATTTGAATGAGATCATAACAACACACAACGCTATTTGTTGAGAACTCTAGAGATTACATACTGTTGAAGTGATTTCTAAAGAGAGATACTCTCATGCTTTGTGAGTATTGAACATCATGTAAATATTTCTTTGTGCAACTCCAAATGTTGATGAGTACATTCGATGGCATCTGGGGATAGGAAGAACGAGGATACGACTACATTAATGTTTGAGGACTTCATTAGTTAGGAAGACATAGGTGCCGACTACCGTAATGTTCATGGTCTTGTGGGGATAAAAAGTTAAACTCTGTTATTCCTATCGAGGGCTAACTCAGGTGTTGGTATGATAAAAATTCTTGAATGTATAAATAAAGGGTCCTTTATCAATGTTTATTGGCTACCTTTCTATCATGGAATAATATATTTCATACTTATTATGTGTATTGTTTTATGTTTACATTCTGCTGCATTTTCATTAATAATGAATGTATAACTATCATAAACATTCTTGTATTTGTACACTCTGATTATTAAGATTCTATACGCTTTAAAGTAGAATCTTTTACTTTTAAATTTTTTTTAATTTTTATTTCTACAAAAATATTCCTGAAACGTTGCATGTTTGTAGATCTAATAGGTCATTTGAATTTACATTGTTTAACATTTTTAAACATAGTTTTTCTTAAGGATAAAAACAGTTTTTTTATACCAACTTTAAAAGTTCCGAAATAATTTTCAAGGAATACAATTCACCCCCTGATGTATATTGAGCATCTACCTTCATATTTCGATCCTACAACTAGTATCAGAGTATATATATTAAATAATTATATACACATATAAGTTTTCTTGCTATGTTTTCATTTTTTATAATATCTTCCTTACTTAGGAATATTTTCCTTGTTTACAAAAATTTTCTATTAACAAATTTTTATGTGGAAAGATATTTTCTTTTAAAATGGTAAGAATTAATGTTTGTTTAATTGAAATCATATTTCCTACTTGACCATAAATTTTTTATGGGAATGATTACGAATATTTGAGAGATCATATTTAGACTGTTTTTTTTAACACAAGAGTATAAAATTTTTCTTGCTAACTAGAGGATATAAAATTCCTAACAAAGAAGTCAGTAATTTCACCAATCAATAAATGCATGAATATCAAATAAATTATAAGGTACATAATACATTTCATTATTATATGACTAGAAATATATATAGCTAGATATCTTCTTGTAAAACATAAATTTGTTTTTGGAAGAAGCTTGAATTAACTAACATTGAAACATCAAAAGACATTGAATCCAAAAGAGCCATGATCAAAGCTTAATATCATGGATTCTATTTTTCTTTATGGAGAACCAGTATGTAATGTACAACAGGGATTCATGAATATTTTTAATTATTTACAATCCATCGGTGATAAAGGATTAGATTATGAAGTTCTTGTAGAATAAATCATAGACATCATGCCTAACGAATGGGAATCTAAGAGGACAACTATAGATGAGAATAGGAATGTTAACTAGATTTCCCTTGATGATCTTTTTGGAACTCTTCATGAATATTATACCAGAATTAAGAGATATGTTGATTAAAATAAGATGAAGAATTGAAATGGTAGTGTTTCTTTTAAATCATCTTTAAATCAAAGGAAATCCAGTTCTCCCAAGAGAGTTACAAGATCCTAATCTAAGAAAATTGTTATAAAATCTTAATCTTCTAGAAGTGAATCTTCAGACAATGAGTTATCCAAGCTTTCTAAAAGGAATGAAAATATTGTTGGATATAAGAAAATTAATTCTATATACAATAATAAATAAGTAATGGAAAAAAGATTATGAATGTACTTGTTATGAATGCAAAAGAGAATGGAATATAAGGCCAGATTGACCAATGCTTAAGTAAAAGGACTGAAAGGAAAATCATTATGAGAGGAATAAAAAGATGTAATGCAAGGCTAAAAATAAAAATGTTTTTAACACTAATGACACTTGGATATCCTATTGTGGAGACTCTTCTGATGAATCCAAAGAGTTTGAATTTTATATATAGAAGATTCTTGGATTACAATCCAAATTAACTATGTAAAATTATTGTTTAATAGATAACGTGTACAATGAGGAACTAAAACCAAGGTATCATCGATTGAAAATTATAATGATAATAAATATTAAAAATCTTTAGATGAAGAATCCTTTTTTGAATAAGATAATACTTTGCCTAATTATGAACATGTTTATTGATTAGCTAAACTCTATGCGAATGAAAATTCTAAACTCAACAAAAATATTTATAAGGAAAATTCTAAAAATACTAATCATACTAATGAAATATAAGTTCATTCTAATGATCGTGACATGAAAATGTTTTATTTTGAAAATATTTCCAAAAATATTGAGAATGTATATTTTGAGAAGGATGTACTTTCAATGGATCTTGAAAATTTAGTTTCTAAGATAAATATTTTAATGACTAAAACTAGTTATAAAACTAATTATTTTTTGGATAAAAACATGGTTATTAATGTAATGTCATAAATATTTTCCTTTAGGATGTGTTTTTCATAATTTACCTTATGTACGAAAAATTTTGATAAGATGTATTCACAAAACTAACCTTTATGAAATAATTCTGGTTTTTGTTGTACCGGTTCAAAATCAGTTTTTAGTAATAACTATATTTTTCGTCAATGTGCTCCATTGCGCACTATATTTCTGTTTGGTGGAAACTAGGAAATTTTTTTTTCTTTAAATAAATCATAGTCCTTGGGTTTTTAAAGATCATATTTTTCTATGAGAATGTGGATACCTATGATTTTGCTGTCTGAAATTTTAGGATCCATGATTTTTGGGGTTCTAAATGTCTATCATTCTTATTTTTAAGAAAATAAGGGATGTAACAAGAACCATAAATGTTACATGGATATTGGATGTTTCTGGCACATGAATGGTAACAATAAATTCATTGAAATGATTATCAATCCAAATGATAAAATGTTACCATCATAGATAATGCTAAGGGAGAAATTATTGGCATAGGTAACATTCTTCTTCATGGGAAAAAATTTTTTTCAATGGATTTATTTGTTATGGGTCTTAAGCACAACCAAATTATCATTAGTCAGTTGTTTGATGAAGTTTAACTTGTGAATTTTAGGAATGACAAGATCATATTACAAAATACAGAGGAAGTGTTTATTCATTCTAAAAATAGGAAAGAGAATTAATATACACAAAACATAGAAGATCATAGGATCTACGACCAATCTTTCTTTATTTCAATGGAAGATCATTTTAGGTTTTGGAAAAGAAGATTATGTCACATTAAATTTAGGAACCTATGAAAACTCTCTATGAAAAGAATTGTTAAGGATTTACTAAATCATTAAATTGGATTCTTCAAATGTTTGTGATCCCTGCCAATATAGAAAGTAACATAAATTATGTTTTAAATCAATTTGTGAAGTCACAACTTCTGAGGAATTATAGTTAGTGCATATGGATCTTTTTTGGAAAACAAAAACTAAAAGCATTGGAGGAAAGAATTATGTATTTGTTTTAGTCGATGATTACATTAGATTTTAATTGGTCTATTTTCTAGAAATGAAATATGATTCTTTTTCTTATTTCATAAGTTTAAGTGCCCACGTTAAAAATGAGAAAAACATTCAGTTGATAACAATTCATATTGATTATGGTGGATAATTTCAAAATTCTGATTTTGAAACATTTTGTAGTAAAATTGTTATTACACATAACTTTTCAGAACCATAAATCCTCATCAGAATAATGTTGTTGAATAATGAAATATAATTTTTGAAGAGATAATTAAAACCCCGTTTAGTGAATATTAAATAGAAAAACTATTTTGGCCTGAGGATGTCTGCACTATTTATTATACTACAAATCGAGTTTTGATTATTCCTTTTGAAAATAAATCCCCTTATGAGTTATGGAATGGTAGAAAACCTAGACTTTCATACTTCATGGTTTTTGGTTGCAATGTATTCATTCTGAATACTAATGATAATCTAAATAAATGTTCACCATAATTTGATGAAGGCATTATCATAGGATACTCCGTAACTTCTAAGGATTTTATAGTTTTCAATAAAAACATTTGTACTGTTGATGAAATAGTACTTGTAAAATTAGAGGAATAAAATCCCTTTCTATTCAATCAACCCCAATGTACATTCTTAGATGTGTTTTCAAAAATTGTATATCAACCCTTGATAGAAGATCTTTCTTATAAAGATAACATTTAAGAAAATTATTCTGAGATATTTACCCTAGAATATTTCCTACCATATGTTTATGAATAGATTTTACAAAATCCAAATCAGTCCTTTTTAAAGAATCATCCCAATGATAGTATCATTAGTGACATAAATCAATCTGTAAAGACTTGAAGCTCCTTGAGAAATGAAGTTGAAAATCAATAATTTCTTTCTCAATTAGAATCTACAAGAACTGATAAAGCTTTAGGTGTTGATGATTGGATTAAACCCGTGCAAGATAAGCTAAACAAATTTGAAAGGAATAATGTCTTGACACTAGTTGAAAGAACTAATGAAAGAATATTTATTGGAGTAAAAAGGGTCGTCAGAAATAAGTTTGATGAAAATGGAATCACAGTATGAAATAAAGTTATATTAGTTTCTAAATTCTACAATCAACAAGACGGAATAAACTATGAAGAAACCACTTCTCCTTTAGCCAGACTTGAATCTATTCACATTCAACATTCCTTTGATTCATTCATCAAATTCAAAATATTTTAAATGGATGTTAAATGTGCATTATTTAATAGTATTGTTCGAGAGGACGTTTTTGTTGGACAATAACCCAGTTTTGTAGATTCAAAACATCCTAAACATTTTTTCAAACGTACAAACGCTTTTTATGGACTTAAACAATCCCCTTGAGCCTGGTATAAGATACATACATGATTTTTCCTTCAAAATAATTATGTTAAGTGAAATTTAGGTCCAAACTTTTATAAATAAAGAAAGGAAAAATGTTTTTTTATCAAATATAAGTTGATGAAATTATATTTTCTTCATCTCATCAATAATTATCTTATTACTTTGTGGGACTAATGAAATCATAGTTTGAAATTAGTATGATGGGTGAGTTATAATTTTTCCTAGGTTTTCAAATTTCTCAAACACCAGAAGAAAATTATATATCGCAACATAAGTATATTAAATATATTCTTAAAAAGTATGGATATGACAATACTAAGAGTATGGGTACTCCCATTGGTACCTAAAATTCAATTGATCTAGATGAAGCTAGGAAACTAGTGGATCAAACCTTATTCTGAGGTATTATAGGATGTTTACTATACTTGACAACTAGACATCAAAACAAAATGTTTTCAGTATGCTTATGTAGAAGATATCAATCCAATTCTAAGGAATCTTTATTATAGATATTCAAAAGAATTTTTCGATACATAAAAGAAAACCATGGATCTATGACACTTTTATACTTCTGGAAATGATTTTTTATTAGAATATTTTTCAGATGCTGATTTTGGTGGATGTAAATTAGATAAGAAAATTACATTCATAACATGTAATTTCTTAGTTGATTAATTCGTTTCGTGGTCATGAAAAAAGCAACACTCAGTATAACTTTCCATTTCTGAAGCTGAATATGTAGCAAGTGGAAGTTGATTTGATCATGTGATGTGGATGAAACATACACTCACATACCATGGAATATTCTTTACCAAATAACAAATTTTATAAAATAATACTACTAAAATTGTCTTATGTAAAACTTATACACATCACTATCATGATAAACACATAGGTATTAAGAATGACTCTATTAGTGGCCACACAAAAAAAGTTATATCATTCATTAATTTATCAGAAAAGAAGATCAACATGCAGATATTTTCACAAAATCATTACCATGTGATTGATTTGAATACATTAAACAGATTTTATGAATGATAACCATAATGTAATACTCTTTGATAGCATACTATTGGATCCTATATCTTTACAGTAAGAAACTATTTTTCATAGGGGTAGTAGATTTTCTTGTTAAATTTTATAAATATTTTTGTAGTTTAAAATTTTTCATAATCAAATTTTTCTAAATTTACCATAGTTAAACTTTAAGTAATCAGTTTTTCTACATTTTTCATAGTAAATTTTTTTAGAATAAGATTTTATATCTTTTTTGTAGTTATATAGTTTTTAATTTGATTTTATAAATTTTTTTAGTTAAATTTTTTGTAATTAGGTTTTCTAAACATTTCGTAGACTGAATTTTTTTCAAACATCATATTTTTTGTAATGAAGATTTTAGTACTTAAAATTTTAGTAATGAATAGTTTAGCAATTGAAATATTTTGAAATAATGTTTTTTGTAGATTAAATTTTATCATATTGAAAAATTTCATAGTTAAATCATTTTTTCGTAATTAAGAAATATTTGTAGTTTAATATTTTTTCGTAATAATAATTTATTTAGAAAAATTTTCACAATGGGGATTTTTGTACAGAAAAGTTTTGTAATTATGATTTTCATACTAAAAATTTTCTTAATTAATATTTTCATAATCAGAATATTCATAATAATGTTTTTTGTAAAATAAAATGTTTGTACTGACGATTTTCATACTCAAAATTCTCATAATAATTATTTTCTTACTCAAAATTTTTTTAATGATGATTTTCATACTCAATATTTTCATAGTGATGAATTTTGAACTCAAATTTTTCATAATGAAGATTTTCATAGTAAAAATATTCGTAATACAGATTTTCATAGACAAAGAATTCATAATAAATCTTTTGGAATCTAGTGTTCTTCAAGAATAATTTTCCTCTTTACGAAAAATATTCTTGGGAATCAAAAAGTTTTGTTTCCTTTCTCAAATTTTCATATATATAATTTACTTGTTGATATTTTCTTTTTCTTTTAAAACACTTCGAATTAAATTTTCCTTATGCCCAGTTTTTTTTAATAGAAAGCATAAAAATATCACATTCAATAAAAACTCATCTTCGACTTTCTTCTGAGCCATCAGATCTGATAAGAAGGATTTTTCAACCGTTGGATTGAGTATGGGATATAAACAATCACCTCAAACACCTATATATAGCCTCCCTTATTCTAGTCACACATCATACATTATGCTCTTTCATGATGAAGATCTACAATTTTTCACATAAGCCTGTTCTGAACATCTTAGATCTACCTTAATTTTGAATATCTACCGAAGTCTCTTCCCAAAAAGAAATGTTTACTTTAAAGAAAATCTTTTATTGCCCCATTTAAAGAGAACGGATGGTTCATATGTATTTCCTTGATAATTATGATTCTTTTATATCTATAAATATCAAGCTTAATGGGTGAGAGAGTGTTAGCATATCGAAACTGAAGGCACAAGATCCGGTGTATCTGGACTTGTTGGTTGAGTTTATGATTAAGTAATATTTTTTCAAGGAAAATGGAAAAACATATTCTCATTTAAGTGTTATGGGAATATATATTCTCTTTCATATAACAAGGCATACTATTTGATTGGAATTTCATATGATGGGGAAGTTGAGTTCTGTACTCAAAAATTTCCTGATGTATTAGGATCCTTTTATATGAAAAAATAATTATCCTACCTTGTTCATTCAGAGTTTAAGAAATATATGGTATTTAATATATCTAAAACCCTTTAGATTCTTGAATTGTGGGTCCAAGGTATTGTAATACCGAGAAAATGATTCATGTATACTTTAAAGAAAAGTTATATCTAAATTCTTGATTTCTTGGGGAATCTAAGAAAGATAAATTTGGTTATGTACATTCTGGATACGATTGAGAATATCAAATATGGGAATTTGAAATCTCAAATTATAATGTATCCAGCTATTCTGTTGAAGATGATTTTTCAGTGTTTATAGTCATTCAATATTCCTTGAAGTTCATAGTAGAGGAATTATAAAGTCATTTTATTGAGTTATGAAACCTTGAGAAGGTTGAATGTTGGTTTTCTCAATGAATACAAAGAATTCGTTGATTTTCATAAAGAGGAGGTAGAATCTCAATCAACGAAAATGGAAGTGGGTGGGACTTCTTAGAATGTTTAAAGAAAGAGGAAAACCAAGGAGCCAGAAGACAACGAAAAAAATCCTTGTAGACAAAGAAACACAATCTGTACCTCCAAATCCAAAGAAACAAAAAGCTTATCCGGATGAAGTAGAAGAAAAGTTGAGAGAATATGATAAAAACCAACAAGAATGTGAGCCAAGTTTTGGCATGAACTCAACAGAGGAAAAATCATTGAAGGAAAGGGCTGCTGAGAATCATGAGAAGAAATTGAAAGAGATGAAGTTGAATAAAATGATGTCTGAGGCTGATATTGTACAATCACATCATAAGACAGTTTGAAATGCTTCTGAGAATATTTAGTTACCAGAATAAATCTTGACAGAACTATTACCACAGACTCTAGGAAAGAAGTTAGTGATTCTAGAAAATGTTCAAGAATAAATCGTGCAAGAGTATGTAATAGGGCATAAAGAATAAGTAGAAGAACATGAAGAATAAAGAAGTGGTGATAATAATAATTTGATAAATAAGTAGAGGATTTTAAATAAAAGGATAGTCTCTATGAAAAATAATCAATCCAAACTTATGATGAAGGGTCATAAAATCATGATACCCCATGAAAATAAGAGAAGGGTGAAGAATAAGTGATTATTATTTCTAAATAAGAAAGTTGTAATCATGAATTCAGACAACTTGACGATCCTGAAGTGGGAGCTGAGAATGAATAGGTAGATGAAGATAAAATTGTGCAGTTATCAGATTGGGAACATGAATCACCTAATCAGGTTGATGACATTATTAAAGCTAATATGGGAAAACATGTGGTAGTTGATACATCTAGCAATATAGTGGTAAAGAATAAATAAGTTGGTTCTTCATCGAAGAGGATGGCTGTTGAAATAGAAAAATAATCCTCACCAACCAATGCCTCAGATACAAAATCGTATTCTCTTTTCCAGGACTTTATTGCTCAATCATTGAAAATTTTAGTTGATTCTATTCCTTTATTCCTAAGCATTGATTCAAGATGTCAAATTATTCATCATTTTTAAAATCAGAAATCAAAATCAGTATCCATGTTGATGAATAATTGTGTCAAACATGAGGCTGACTTCAAATCCATTTTCATAAATTATTAAGCACAAAAAAATATTGCAATAAGATGATTAATTAGTCAAAGAAAACTGTTTTAGATATGAAAATTATTGATGAGTTTTAAGAAAATTTCAAGGATGCATTTGAATCCTAATAAAGCAAGCACAATGATCTCACAATGTCTTTTGAAGAAATTCTATCTCTTGAAAAAAAATACTAGGATGAAGAAGTGAAAGATCTGAATAAGATGTTGTATTAATTAGCACAAAGTTGGAAGATGGAAAGGTATATCATAATTGAGATTGAATAGATTCTTCTTATTCAAGATGAAATTATTATGGCTCAGATAGGGAATTATAATGCTCTGTAAGAAAAGATAAAAGCCATAGAAATGAAAAGTTATGATCAAGATCAGTTTCTCAAGCGTATGGAAGAAGATCACAAGCATATATAGCGGTTGAAAACCATATTAAACAAGCTGATGTCTATGGAGAAGGAAGGATAATCTTTTTCAAATCCAATATTTTTCATTGTATTATCCTTATTGTATGTATTATTCCAATCTTAATGAATTTTTGGATGATCCATATTTTTTTGTTTAGTACTAATATTTCAGGTACCATATTTTCATTTCTATTCTCATAAATTTTTCTAAAAATCACAATGGGTGACAAATGAATGTCAACAAATATACTATGTAATGAAGAAATTTCCCTCAATAAGAATGAGTTTATCTAAGGGGGAGTTTTCATCATGAATATTTTTGTATGCCTGAAAATGAAAAATCTCATTCTAGAAATTCAGAATATTATCCTTGAGGATTTTAATGCCTAAGGGGGAGTTAGACTTATTAACTATAATCCATATATAAAGGGAGATATGTTTTATTTATAAGATCATAATATTTTCAAAGCCATTATATTAAATTTAGTAAGGATATTTGTGTTTTATAAATAGGGGATGATTGTTGAGTCAATAATGTTTCCTTATGATTTTTCCATTCCTTCATGTTTTAAAAATTACAAACACATTATCTTATGGAAATCTCCTTTTTTCCATCATCTTTATTCTAAGAAGGAAAATTTTCTTTTCCCATTGAAAATTTATCCACATCATTTTTTTATTATTAATATTTTAATTTCCATAAATCTAACTCAGTTTATTTCTACGTATACAATTTGGTTTCAGATTTCATATCCTCAAAATCCTATAAATTGTTAGATATAGGGTATTTTGTTTTAACAATTTAAATTTCGGATCCAAATTTCCTTGAAATTTGGACTCCAAATTATCTTAATTCGGCCAATGAATTTCCATCACATTCTGACTCTGAATTTTTTGAATTTAAAAGCTGATTTTTTTTGAAATTACACTCCTAATTCTATGAATTCGGACTCCGAATTACCATGAAATTATGACTCTAATTTTCTCAGAATTCAGACTCCAAAATCTATGAAATTCAGGCTCTGAATTTACTAAAAAATAGAATATTAATATCTATGTAATATAAATTCCTAATGAATACTTTATTAGACTCTAAAAATTTATTTTGTCCTTAGACACCGAAAAAAAGATTTAGATGAGAAATATTATTTTTCTTACCCATGTAATAGTTATGAAAAGATATCGTAAAATCTCTTTCTAACTAACCATTGTATGAGTGACACATTTAATGGTCCCACGGAGAGTGAAGGAAAAATATGTCCGTTGGAGGAGGGAGCCAACCATTTGAAAAGTTCTTATAAAAAGGATCTCCTTTGAACGAGCTAATAACAACACACAACATAACTTGTGGAGAACTCTAGAGATTACATGATGTTGAAGTGATTTATAGAGTGACATACTCTCATGCTTAATGTATACTAAACAACTCATTCAGATTGCTTTGTGTCACTCTAAATGATTCTGATTACATTCTAGGGATTTTGGTGATAGAAAGACAGAGGTGACGACTACCTTAAGGTTTGAGGACTTCCTTTTTGAGGAATACAGAGGTGTCGACTACCTTAAAGTTTGAGGGCTTTCAAGGATAGAAGGAAAAACTCTGATATTGATATCGAGAAACTTCCCTAGTTTTGGTAAGACATACTTCCTTGAATGTATAAATAAAGGGACTTTATTCGGGGTTGTTGGATACCCTACACTTTGGGTTAAAGGATTTCATACTTGTTACATGTATTGTTTCATGTTTATATTGTACTACATTATGTTTAATAAATAATGTATAAATATCTTATACATTCTTGTATTTGAATAATCTGATTAGTAATATTCTATACACCTTATGGTAGAATCATTTACTTGTAAACATTTCATAATTTTTATTTCTGTAACTATGTTTCTGGAACCTAGAAAGTTTGAAGTAAAAAGGGTATTAATCATAACATCTCAACACCAATAACTCCTCAAAAGAATGGAGTTGTTGAATGAAGAAATATAATTCTTCAGGAGATAACTAGAACCTTGTTGTGTAAATATTTATTATCAAAACATTTTTGGGATGATTCTTTAAGTACTTATTGTTATACTATAAATAAAGTTTGGATTGGACATTTTCTTTAATAATCCCATTATGAGTTATGGAATGGTAGAAATCCTTTACATTCATACATCAAGGTTTTTGGTTGAAAAGTATTCATTCTAAATACTAAAGATAATCTACAAAAAATTTCACCCAAATCTGAGGAAGGAATTTTCTTACGGTACTCCACCACATCTACTGTTTATAAAGATTTAAATAATAAAACTTGTAATATTGATGAAACAGTAAATGTCAAATTTGATGAAACTAATCCCATTGTTCAGAAAAAACCCATCCTACATCCTCAGATGTGATTTTGAAAAATTGACTATCATGCCTTGATAGAAGATCCGTATGATAATGAAATTGTTCAAGAAACTATTTCTGAGACATTTAACCCATTATATTTCTTACCATATGTTGATGAACAGGTTTTACAAAAAAAAAATCATTTTTTTAAAGAATCATCCCAGTGATAGTATCATTGGTGATGTAAATCAACCTGTTAGGATGAGAAGTTCATTGTTAAATTAAGTAGAACATCTTTCGTTTCATTATCTATTTGAACTTAAATGCATTTTTATAGCTTAAGGTGATAATGATTGGATTAAATCCATGAAAGATGAGATAACCTAATTTTAATGGGATAAATTATAGACACTTTTTGAAAGATGTAACACCCAGTGATTTTATGAGATATAGTCTTTTTAATTTCATTGATTTCTTCTATTGTACACTACTCCACAATTTTCTTGTACTTTACACAACATCGTTTTAGCTTGCAGTATACGCAAGAATATTCATGATCATGTTACACACAATTTAATGTTCATTTTGTAGAAATTATTCAACACAACATTAATTATATATTTTGTTTAATATATAAATGAAATAAGTTTTTGTTATACTAAACACCAATGAGAGATTCCACTACACGCATCCCTGACATGGCTTGCATTACATGCAATCATGACCTTTCTCGATAGCGTGTGAAGTACGCAATAACAGATTTGGCTAAACAATGAAATATTGTTGTAATATTATTATAGACTCTCCATTAGGAATATTATTAAAAAATTTGAATTTTATAGCATTATTATTCATCTTACACATTTTATAGAACATAGTATGAGAAAAAAATAATATTTTCAGGTAATATAAGTATTTTTTTAAAAACCACTTCCTCCTTTTGATGACGCACCCACTTTAAATATAGTTTTTTTCAATTTTTATAATTTCAATTTGACAAAATAAAATTATTAATTGAAATCAGGATATAAATATTTACATTGGATAAATTATTCATATTATTTTGATAACTGTAATATTTTAATGAATAGTAAAAACATGATATATTTTAATTAAAAACAACATTTTTAATCGTATTAATTTTTATGGTTAAATTAGAATATATAATGGATTTAAATTATAAATTGAATATATTTTTAATATTTAATATAATGTATGTCATTATCATTGATTTTACATTGAATTAATAGGAAGAATAATTTCAATCTTTTTCAATGTTTTGTCATTTTAAACATGTTTTCTTAACAACGAGAATAATTTTATATTAATTTATGAATCATCTATTATTGTAATTTTGAAAAATTGATTCCATATTTTTAATCGTTATTTCCATATTATGTTAATAGGCTACTTTATATTTTTGGGCACTATGAATAGTAACAACGGAAAATTTTATTTACCACAGTTAAAGGTAAATCATGTAATTAAGGTTAAATATAATTTTATAAAATTACCCTAAAACATTTTTTAATATAATAATATTATTATATTTAGTCTTAAGGCATATTTTGGTTGAAATGTAATCCATTGGAACCCACTGGGATGTGATTAATACCATTAATTAATTTTAATTTAAATAAAGTGAAATATGTCTTAGTCAATCATTAATAATTAATGTATTTATAATATAAGGATATATAGAATATAAATTCAATTCTAAAAACTCATTTGAATGAGAAAATGTTTTTATTTGTTTTGGTAATTTATTTATAATTTTTAAGTGAAATTTAATTACCTTAATAGATTATACATTAATGATGTAGAAATTATTTACTTATTGAAAAACCAATAATACAGTTTTTATTAAAGTAATAATAATACCCATAAAAAGCCCCAAAAATTTGTCAAAAACATATTGGTCTTTTATATCTATACCATAAGCATCCAAAGACGACTTTTTGACCATTTAGAGCCGTATAATAGAGATTACGACAATAATGATATTTTATTTTTAAGAGTGACATAGTTGTCACCTTCATAACATAATAAATATAACAATTAAAATTTTGTGATTTTAAGATGATAAATTTGAGTAAATGTATTATTATTAAAGGTAATATATTTATATTCATCATAAAATTTTATATTTAATTTTTATGCACCAAATAAGTTTATTAAATAATTATAGAATAATTTCATAGTAATTAATTTATTACGAGAAATATCAAATAAATGGATTAAAAATATTAAAATAAATATTAAATGAACTATTTAATGTGACCCACTAATTTACTAGGTGAATATGACATGTTAGGAATCTATTATATATTTTGGATCGAATATATATTCTCTTTGGATTTTATTTCAATTCAAATAACTGAATAGTGTCAAAACTGACACTATTGATATTTTATAAAAATAACATATTATTATACAGATTAAAAATCACAAAAATATTTAAAAATTACAAATTGTAAATTATAAGGTATAAAATGTAATAATTTATCTAATTATGGAAATTCCACAACACATAAGTAAGTATTTATAACAATTTAAAAATTAAATTTTATTACCACAAATAAATTTAAATAGATTAAATAAGGATAAATAAAATAGGTAAGGTTTAATATAAATTCCAAACATGTCTAAATATTATTTTTTGTTGATATAAGAAACTGATCTCATTTATTCCTTGAATGTTAGTGATTTATGAGGTTTTTATTTGTGATTCAATCTATTATAAATTAATATATCTTATATTTGAAAAGAGGCCCCTCTCCTCCATTATAAATTGGAACCAAATCCCTCTCCTCCTCACACCACATTGATCCTTCATTACTGACCAAACCCAGCCCATTTTTAATCTACACTTCCCTAGAAACGTACTTGAGGATATGGTCTTCTTCAAAGATAAACATTAGTGCTCTAAGATGAGGTTTAGATGAGGCGCGTCATAGAATAGGTTATATCATTTATTGATTATTTTATGTTCATTTCTTAATATAATTCCACTTATTTTGTTGTTTAATAATAATGTAATAACATTAGAATAAATCATATACTGATTTTTTATTATAAATATGAACCCATCCTATTTCACCTTCTATCCATCCTAAAGAAAATGAAATCCCCGTGCGTGCGTACGTACGGAATACCGTCACCACGTTGTGGTGTAATATGTTTTTCCACCACCACCTTTCATGGATGAGAATAATGGTGTAATTATTAACTATATATGGTTATTATAAGATGGTACTAATTCTAATATGTTATATCATCCACTATATTTCCATTCAAAAATTATGAGAACGATATCATCACTCGTGCATACGTACGGATTACCGTCTCCAAGATGTGATGAGATTCATTCTCCAAGTTAACCATTCATGAATGATTATAAAGTATATATATTAAATAATCATGAATTATATGACATAATAATGATACTGGATTTATTTATATTTTATTTACTTACATTCATTCATTTTAATAAGGAAACGAAAACATCGTTCATGCATACGTACGGACTACCGTATCCATGAACGGTGTATTTTATTCATTTTATAGATCCATTATATATTTATATGATGAATTTATATTATATATAAGTCATGTTTTATATTATGGAAATATATAATCATGATCTAAGTAGTCATATGAAGAATTACAAGTCAAAACATTTACGTTAAATGAAACAATTTTACCCAAAACTTTGTTTTAACATGGAATTGACAAAAGAACAGGTAATATAATGCAATAAGTGAATCATGTATGATATCATAAATATGGTTATGTTACAAGTTAATAATATGTTTAAACCCACAATACAAGAGTCTGGGACACATTCGAAATAAATTGGACATAAGGTGTGGGATATTTTTACAAATCTTATTTTTATCCGAGATTTCTTATACATAAGTATTTAATGAGGTTATGTTTATCATCCATTTCCATGTTTTCTAATAAAGTATCCATAAAATGTTTACCATTCATCCATGTATGTTTATATCCATTTTTACCCTTTTTTGACTTTTTACAACATTTTATCGAAAGAATAATTAATTTGGTTACCATATAAGGTACTTTTTGACTAATCCGACAAAAGTACAGAAAGAATGTTTATTTTTTAACTTATAAAGAGGGAATTGTTTTTTATAGATTCATAAAGACTAATTTAAATGAATATTCCTCTACAAAATTTCTTGATTATTTTCAAAAGAATGAATTTTCTTTAAATTATCCTGGCATTTTGAGACATGAAAATGATATTGAATGAAAAAAGGATATTTTCTGAAGACTTCATTTCAAGTGTTTTATCAAAAATATTTTCCATCTAAGATGAAATTATTTAGTATGTATATTTTTCAAGTATAATGTCACTTTTATTTACATGGTTTGATTTTTCTTAAGATGAAATGATATCCATTTCTTATATATGGATTATGTTATGATGGGATGATGTTTAAGAAACCCATTTTATTCGTTGGGTTATTATGAATGAAGTATGATTTATTATTTTGTGGAACACAAATGATTTATTTCATTATGAAATGGGTGGGACCTATATCTCCCTAAAATGCCTAGGTTAAGGATTTATATCTCAAGAGATAAGCATAGATGGAACGACAAGTAAATCTGGCTCAGTGATAAGGGACTGCAACGAGGAGTGAACTCGATTCAATAATGGACATTGTTCACTATGATGGTCTTGGCAGCAATGCCTTGGCTACTATGGAAATCATATCATGTTCTTAATGGTTTTCAACAATTTCATGTTTTATTCCCCATGAAATTTTAGCATGATTGATGTTTCATTGTGATATATGACTTACATAGTACCATGTTTTATTTCATTGCTTATGATTTTGATGTTTAAACATTATGTTCTTGTATTTATATTCAAATGTATAAAGTTTGTTTTATTTTCTCCATTCATACACTTACTGAGAATTTTAGATCACCCTTTATATGATTTCATTTCCCCGAGATATAATAGAAGTTTTTAGGTAAGAAAACAGAAAGGGGGAGATCATTATGGGAGATGTTGATGATCATTAACCATGATTAGAAGAATATGTTCCATGTTTCCAAAGACACAAAACTAATACGGTCTTTTGGAATCTGTTTTTTTCATTTATTATTTATTCCAATAAAGTAATTTAATGTCTATTTATGTCATGCTATGGGTCTCTACAGTTGGTATCATAGTGAAGGGTTAGTTAAACATTGGAAACTAGGATGAAAACATTAGATCCCTAGGGATTTTTCTATGGTATTTCTAGGGATGTCCCTATTGTTAAGTATAAGTATTGGTTATGGACATTGAATTACGGTAAAACTCATAGAATTAATCTTAATATGTTTGATATTAAATGCACACCCCTTTATTTTTGTATTTTTTCCTATTTTGAATTTTCCCTCTCACACTATTCTTTTTGGGTTTTAGAAAATGGATTGATAGAGTAATATTCATTTTAATGGAGAATATGATGGATAATGGATTTATATTCTTCCTTTGAATCAAAATGAAATGGGATTTGGAAGTCAAAACATCGTTATTATGCATAATCATCAATCATATAAAATGATCAATAATATCAACATTGGAAAGTTTCCTTACTCGGCTAATTAGGGAAATATGGAGTTTCATGATGATCATAGAAGGAATAACATTCAATTTAACTCATGTAAATCATTTGGAATGAGGAATCAAGGAGAATGTTTCAAAGGAACTAGAAGATTATTTTGGGTGTGGAAAAGAAGGACACAAATCCAGTAATTGCAAAAGAAATGGATCTGTTAACACATGGACAAGGATAATGGTATTCCTAAAACATCAATCAAGAATAAATTTTTCAAATGTGGAATGAAAGGGAATTATTCAAACCAATTCCCTAATGGAAAATCTCATGAAGAGAATCAGCATTATCGTAAGGGTAGTATTTATGTTGATGATGATGAAGAGACTACAAATGAAATATGAGATGAAAGAAGTGTTGAGGAATACAATGATGAAGCTAAGTCAATGGTTTAATAATCTAGTAGAATGATTTCATTTTTATCAAGAATAATGTATTGTACTATGGTATAATGAAAAATCTAAAGATTGTAACTCTGTTTTGTTCCATCAGTATTTGAATGTTTTTGTTAAATGGTACAGGTAAACCTAAAAATATATTGAAATATTTTTCGAAAGTACTTAATATGCATATCAAGAAGGGATAAAAGCTATAATGAATTGTTTGATAGTATTAATGAGCTCATGGCTGATATAAGGACAAAGTGATGTCATGTTTTGAGTATATATAATATTTGGGATTTGGGTTTGAGGAAGGAGTTACCTTTTCACAGTATTCATGTTTTCACTATGTTTCTATAGTAATTTCTGTTTTAAAAGAATACATGATTAAGGTATACTAATGTTTAGAATGTGATCAACAATATATATCATATGATATATGGGGAATAAATGATGGAATACACGTTCTTGTTATGTGACATTTTCAGTAATAAATTTATTTATACTATGAGATTGGACAAGTTTTTTTTGGTTATGTCTAATGATTGGATTGGATTATGTCGGATAACAGATAGTATTGTGTAAGGCTAGAAATTTTTTCGATAATGTTTTTGTAATATTATTATTGTGTAGTTTTAGAAAAAGGGAAACCGTCAGGATGAGCGACAACACACCACCTCGGACATGGTTTCAGGAATCGAACCCACAACCGAAGTGCAACATGCCTTTATCACATACCAATAGCCTATATGAGGTCCTTTTTTAATAGAAAATAGTTTTATGTTATTAAGAAGTATGATATTATAAGTATAAGTCCATTTTTTTAATCATATATTGGTAATCTAAACCTAATATGGACTTATGTATATTACTTTTTCTAACCTTATATTTGAGACTGATGGAATGACCTATCATTTTGTTGCATGATCTGCTATCACTTCCCGGATGATAAAATCAACATCATTTCTTGAAGAGATGATATGGAAATTGTTCAAGGCAGAAACAAAAGTGATATTGTACCGAAATAAAGAAACTATTTCGTTTAATTCTACATCATTAAGTAAATGGTCATGAAAACCAAAAACATTGTCCTAGTTACCTCATATTAGATGAATCTGATGGTACCTTAAATCATCACAAATTTATTTCATTGTGATTGTTGGATTTTTTATAGCCATTTTCTCTACCACTCTTCATAAGAACATGATGGTAATATTTTTCTTCCATATCCATATTCTCACCTATTTCTCCAATGGGGAAACCCATTGATGAGTTAATTTAGGTAATAGTTACGTTTAATATTTCACTTTTTAAAATTATGTTTCAGTATTCATTTTTACGATGTAGGTTTCTTTGAATGAAACATTCAGGTAGTAAATTATTTTTAACCCCGATGAATTTCGAGGGAGAAATTCATTTAAAGGGGGGTAGAATGAAACACCCCAAGTCTTTATGAGATATATTATTTTTAATTTCATTGATGACTTGTATTGTACACTACACCAAGATTTTATTCTACTATACGGAACACTGTATTATCGTGCAGTATATTCAACACTAATCTTTGCTCCTATTACACAAAATTTCACGTTCCTTTTGTAGAAATAATTCTCTGATACATTAAGTATAGATATTGTTTAATGTATAATGGAAATAAGTTTTTGTTTTATGCTACACCAAAGGAATCTTCCACTATATGAGGCCTGACTTGACTTGCATTGCATGCAACTATGGCCTTCCCTGATTGCGTGTGTAGTACGCAATACCGGGTTTCCCTAAACTACGATATATTGTTATAATATTATTATTAAGTAGTAGTTATAAATATTATTAACTAATTTTTAAATTTTATAACATTATTATTCATCAGAGACATTTTCTAGAACATGGTATGAGAAGAAAAGAAATTTTTCTGTTAAAATTAGTATTATTAAAAAAAATTAGTTTTTCCGGATTTTGATGGCGCACCCACATTAAATCAATATTTTGACATGCTTATAAGTTCAATTTGAAAAAATAAAATTCTTATTTCTAATCAGGATATAATAATTTACTTTGGACAAATTTTTCATATTATTCTGATAACATTCATATATTAATGAATAGTAAAAGCACTCTATATTTTAATTAATAAAGACTATTTTCATTGTAATAATTTATAAGATTAAATAATATTATTGAATGGTTTTAAATTTTAAATAGAATATATTTTTACCATTTAATATATTTTATGTTCTTATCATTTATTTTTCATTAAATTCATAGTTAAAATCATTTCAATCTTATGCGATGTTTTAACTTTTAAAACACATTTTATTAATAGTTAGATTAATTATAAATTAATTTCTGCAACTTCTGTAATTTAAATTTGAAAAACGGATTCCATATTTGTAATCATTAGGTAAAAATTGTGTTATTAGGTTAGATTTTATTTTTGGGCACGATGAATAGTAACTACTGTACATTTTATTTACCATAGTTAAAGGTAAATCGATTTAATAAATGTAAATATAATACTATAAAATTACCCTAACACTTGTCATAATATAATTGGATGATTATATTTAGTCTCAAGGAATATTTGGGTTTAAATGTAATCCATTAGAACCCACTGGGATGTGATTAATACCTTTAATTTATTTTTTTTAAATAATGTGAAATATGTCTTAGTCAATCATTAATAATTAATGTATTTTTAATATAAGGCTATACAAAATATAAATTCAATTATAAAAACTTATTTGAAATCTAAAATGTATTTATTTATTATGGTAAATTATTTGTAACTTTTATTTCAAATTTAATTACCTTACCAGCATATAAATTAATTATGCAGAAGTTATTTACATAGTGAAAAATAAATAATATAGTTTTTATTAAAGTAATAATACTTATCAAAACCCAAAAAACATCACAAATACATATTGGTCGATTATATCTATACCATAAGCATCCAAAGGATGACTTTTGGACCATTTAGAGCCGTATAAAAGAGATTATGACATTTATATTATTTTATTTTTAAAAATGACAAAGTTGTTGCCTTAATAACATAATAAATATAACAATTTAAATGTTGTGATTTTAAGATGACAAATTCGAGTAAAATAGTAATTATGAACGGTAGAATATTTATATTCATCATATGATTTTATATATAATTTCTATGCACCAAATAAGTTTAATAAATATTTATACGAAAATATTATAGTAATTATTTTAATAAGGGAAATATCAAATAAATGGATTCAAACTATTAAAATTAATAATAAATGAACACTTTAGTGTTCTCCACTAATTTTATAGATTAATATGACGTGTTAGAAGTATATTAAATATTTTGGATCGAATATATATTATCTGGGGATTTTACATAAATTTAAATAATTGAATAGTTCAAAAATGGCATTTTGATATTTCATAAAAATAACATATTATTTAATTGATTAAAAATCTCAACAATATTAAAAATTAAAAATTGTAAATTATAGGTTCTAATATTTAATAATTTATCTAATTATAGAAAATTCACAGCACAAAAAAAATATTTATAAGAATTTAAAAATTAAATTTTATTACCATAAATAAATTTAAATAGACTAAATAAGGATAAATCAAATAGATAAGGTTTAATATAAATTTGAAACATGTCTAAATATTATGGTATGATGATATAAAAAACTTATCTCGTATCATATTTGAATGTTAGTCATTTAGGATGTTTTTATTTGGGTTTTAATTTATTATAAATTAATATTTCTTATGTTTGCAATGGTTCCCCTCTCCTCTCTTATAAATGGGAACCTCCTCCCTCTCCTCCTCATACCACATTGATCCTTCAAGATTGGAAAAACCCTACCCATTTCTATTTTACACTTCTCTAGAAACATACTAAAGGACTCGGTGTTCTTCAAAGACCAACTTTAGTTCTCAAAGAAGAGGTTTAGAAGATGTGCGTCGAAGAAGAGGTAATATTCATTTCTGATTCTTTCATGTTCATTTCATCTTCTACATCTACGTGTTTTTTTGTTTCATAATAAAGTTATAACATTATAATCAGTCATATAATGATTTGTTATTGTAAATATGAACCAACGCTATTTCATCTTCTATCCATCCTACAGAAAACGAAAACCCCATGCGGGCATACAGATGGAATATCATCACCACGTCGTGGTGTAATCTTTTTTTCCACCACCACCTTAAATGGATGTGTATAATGGTGTAAGGAATAACTATATATGGTTATTATAACATGTTACAAATTCTTATATGTTATATCATCCATTATAATTCCATTCAATAATTAGGGGAACAATATAATCACTCGTGCATATGTACGGATTATCGTCTCCACGATGTGATGTGATTCATTATCCATGATATCCATTCATGAATGATTATAATGTTTATATATTAAATAATCATGAAATATATGACATATTAATGATACTGGATTTATGTATATGTTATTTACTTACATTCATTAGAATTTAATAAGGAAATGAAAACAACGTTCATGTGCATGTACGACCTACTGTATCCATAAACAATGTATATCATTCCATTTATGGATCAATTATATAATTTTATGATGAATTTATATTATATATATGTCATGTTTTACATTCTGGAAATATGTAATCATGATCTATGTAGTCATATGAATAATTACAAGTCAAAAAATGTAGGATAAATTAAACAATTTTACCCAAAACATTGTTTTAAAATGGAATTGTCAAAAGAGCAGGTAATATAAAGTAGTAAGTGAATCGTGTATGATATCATAAATATGGTTATTTTACAAGTTAATAATATGATTAAACCCACAATACATGATTCTCAGACACATACGAAATAAATTGGACATAAGGCATGGGATAATTTTTCAAATCTTATTTTTATCTGAGATTACTTATACGTAAGTATTTAATGGGGTTATGTTTATCATCCATGTCCATGTTTTCAAAAAACGTTTTCATAAAATGTTTACCATTCATCAATGTATATTTAAAGTCATTTTTACCTTTTTTGACTTTTTACAACATTTTATGAAAGGAATATTTAATTTGGTTTCAATATAAGTTAATTATTTCTTTTCTAGCCAAAGTATGAGGAGAATGTTTATTTTTTAACGTATACAGTGAAAATAGAATTTTATGGGTTCATAAAAAAAATATTACAATGAATATTCCTCTATAAAATTTCTTGATTATTTTCAACAATATCATTTTCATTTAAAATTTCCTGGAATTTTTAGAAAAGAAAATGATATTTAAGATGAAAGAATATTTTTCTCATGAATTCATTTCATGTGGTTTATCAAAACTATTTTCCATCTAAGATGAAGTTATTTAGTATGTTTATTTTTCATGTATAATGTCTCTATTATTTACATGGGTTGATTTTTCATATGATGAAATTATATAAATTTCATTTATATGGATTATGTTACGATGGGATGATGTTTATTAAAACAATCTTATTCCTTGGGTTATTATGAATGATGTATGATTTATGATTTTGTGGTACAAAAAAAAAGAATGATTTCATTATGAGATTGATGGGAACTATATCTCCCTCAAATTAATTGTTTAATAATTTATATCTCGAGAGATAGACATGGCTAGAATAGAATGTTAATCTAGTTCAGTGATACAAGACTGGAACAAAGAGTTAACTCGATTCAGTAAGTGACTTTGTCAACTATTATGGTCATGGATGCAATGCTTTTGCTACTATAGAAATCATACAATGTTCATAATGGTTTTGAAAAATTACATGTTTTATTTCCCATGTAATTTTTGCATGATTGATGATCCATTATAATATATGCCTTACGAACTACCATGTTTTATATCATTTCTCAGGATTTTGATATTTAATCATTATGTTAATGTTTTAAATTCAAATGTATATGTTTTGTTTTATTTTTTCCATGCATACCCTTACTGAGAATTTTAGATCACCCTTTATATGATTTCTTTGCCCCATGATATAAATAAAGGTTTTAGGAAAGAAAACATAAAGGGGGAGTTCTTTATGGGAGGTGTTAATGATCATTTACCATGATTTGAAGAATATGTTTCATGTTTCGAATGACACAAAACTAATACGGTCTATGGGAATCTATTTTTGTCATGTATTATTTATTCCACAAAAGTAATGTAATGTCTATTAATTTGAAGCTATGGGTCTCTACAGTTTCTATCATGGCAAAGGATTAGTTAATCTTTGGAAACAGGGATGTGAAAACATTTGATCCCATGAAATATTTCTATGGTATGTATATGGATGTCCCTATGTTTAAGAATAAGTATAGTTTATAGAACTTGAATTATGGTAACAATCATAGAATTAAACGTTTGATTTTAATGATTTAATTTACACCCATTTATTATGTTGTTTTCCAATTATTATTTTTTACGATCACACTATTCTTTTTGGGTATTATAAAATGGCTAGAAGGTGAAATATTCATGTTAATGTAGAGTATGATGGATAATATATTAATATTATTCTTGGGAATCCAAATGAAATGATATTTGGAAGGCAAAACATCGTTATTATGCATTATCAGCAATCTCATAAAATGATCAATAATATCAACTTTGGAATGTTTTATCACTCGGCTAATATGAGAAAGATAGAGTTTCATGGTGATCATAGAGAAAAGAACATTCAATTTACCTCCTCTAAATGATGTGGGATTATGCATCAAGGAGAATGTTTCAAAGGAAAAAGAAGATGCTTTTGGGTGTGGAAAATAAGGATAGAAAGCCAATAATTACAATGGAAAATGTTCAGTTAACTCAATGGACAAGGATAATGGTATTTCTAAAACATCAACCATGGTTAAATGTTTTAAATGTGTAATTAAATGGAATTATGAAAACCAATTCTCTAAGGGAAAATCTCATGATGAGAATAATCATGGTCGTATGGGTAGTATTTATATTGATGATGATGAAGAGACTACAAATGAAATATGAGATAAAAGAAGTGTTGAGCAATAAAATGAAGAAGTTTAGTCAATGGTTTAAGAATCTAGTTGAATGATTGAATTTTTATCATGAATAATATATGGTACTATGTAATGAAGAGAAATCTAAATATTGTTACAATATTTTTTTTCCTTCAATATTTGAAATTATATGTTTAATTGTACCGGTAACCATGAAAAGTGATTGAAATATTATTGTAAAGCACCTAATATGTGCATAAAGAAGAGATAAAGCGATAATTAAATGATTTATAGTATTTATGAGCTCATGAATGATATAAAGACAATGTGATATCATGGTTTGAGTATATTGATTTTTTTGGATTTTTGTATGAGGAAAGAGTTACATTTTGACAGAATTCATGTTTTCACTAAGGTTATATAGTAATTTATGTATTAAAAGAATACATTATTATGGTATAAAAATGTTTGGAATGAGATCAAAATGTTATATAATATGATATATAGGATATAAATGATGGTATTCACGTGCTTGTTATGTGAAATTTCCAGTAATCATTTTTTTATACTATGAGATTGGATAGATTTTTTTTGGATAAGCTTAATTATTGGAATGGATTATGTTGGATATCAGATATTATTGTTTAAGGCTAGAACTTATTTCAATATTATTTTTGTAATGTTATAATTGTGTAGTTTTAGAAAACGGACAACATGTAGGTTGGGCGACAACCCACCGCGTCGGACAAGATTGCTGGAATCGAACCCACAACCGATGTGTGACATGCCTTTATCATTTACCACTATCCTACATGATGTCCTTGTTTAGTAGAAATTAGTAATATTTTATTAAGAAGTATGATATTATATGTATAAGTTCATTTTTTGAATCATATATGGTTAATCTCACCATAATATGGACTTATGTATATTACTTTTTCTAATCATATATTTGAGACAGATGGAATGACCTGTCATTCTTTCGCATGATCTTCTAACACTTAACGGAAGACAAATTCAACTTCATTTCTTAAATAGGTGATGTGAAAATTTTTCAAGGCACAAAAAATAGTGAGATTGTACCAAAATAAAGTAACTATTTCATTTAATTATTCAACATTAGGTAAATGATCATGAAAACCAACAACATTGTTATAGTCCCCCCATATTAGATGAATCTGATGGTACCTTAAATCATCACAAATTTATGACTTTGTGATTTCTGGCATTTTTATATCCATTTTATCTACAACTCTTCATCAGATCATGATGGTTAGACTTATCTTCCATAAATATATTCTCATCTTTGTTCACTTTTGTGGAAACCGAGTGATGATTTAATTTGGGAAACCATTATATTTCATATTTCACTTTTTAAAATTATGTTTTTGTATACCTTTTTACAATGTGGGTTTCTATGAATGAAACATTCAAGTAGTAAATGATTTATAACCCCTACAAACTTCGAGGGAGAAATTAATTTTAAGGAGGGTGGAATGTAACACCCCGAGATATTTTGAGATATATATATTTTTAATTTCTTTGATGTCTTCTATTGTACACCAAACCATGATTTTCTTCTACAATACGCAACACTGTATTGTCTTGCAGTATATTCAACACTATTCATGGCTCCTGTTACACACAATTTCACATTCCTTTGGTAGACATTATTCTACGACACATTAAGTATATATTTTGTTAAATTTATAAATGAAATATGTATTTGTTATACACAACACCAATGTGAGCTTCCACTACATGAGGCCTGACTTGTCTTTCATTACACGCAATCGCGACATTACCTGATCGCGTGTGTAGTACGCAATAGTGGGATTCTCTAAACAAAGATATATTGTTGTAATATTATTATGAACTAGATTTTATGAATATTATTTAATAATTTTTAAATTTTATAACATTTTTATTCATCTTAAACATTTTCTGGAGCATTGTATGAGAACAAAATAAAATTTTCAGGTAAAAATATTATTATTCAAAAAATTTAGTTTGGTCACCTTTTGATGGTGCACCCACATTAAATCTATGTTTGGACATGCATATAAGTTCAATTTGAAAAAAATAATGTTCTTATTTGGAATCAGGATATAAAAATTTACATTGGACAATTTTTTTTGTTATTCTGATAACTGTCATATTTTAATGAATAATAAAAGCATTCTTTGTTTTAATTAATAACAACTTTTTTCATCGTAAAAATATATAAGGATAATTTATAATATTTAATGGTTTTTAATTTTAAATACAATATATTTTTACAATTTAATATAATATCTGTCATTATCATTTATTTTACATTAATTTCATAGTTAAAATCATTTCAATCTTTAGCGATGTTTTATCTTTTAAAACTCATTTTCTAAAGAACATGATTAATAATAAATAAATTTCTACAAATACTATGATTTTAAATTAAAAAAATAGATTCCATATTTGTAATCAGTAGGTCCAAATTATGTTATTAGGTTAAATTTTATTTTTTGACACTTGAATAATAACTATAGTAAATTTTATCTACCATAGTTAATGGTTAATCGGGTAATTAAGGGTAAATATAATATTATAAATTATCCTAACACTTGTATTAATATAACTGGATGATTATATTTTGCCTTAATGAATATTTGTTTTGAAATGGAATCCATTGAAACCCACTGGATGTGTTTAAGACCTTTAATTTATTTTTTTAAAGAATGTGAAATATGTCTCACAAGAACATTAATAATTAATGTATTTTTAATATAAGATTATATGGAATATAAATTAGATTATAAATATTCATTTGAAAGAAAAAAATCCTTTTTTATGGATATTTGTTTTTAATTTTTAAGTGATATTTAATTATCTTAATAACATATACATTAATTATACAGAAATTATTTACTTAGTAAAAAATCAATAATATATTTTTTATTAAAGTAATAATACCCATCAAAAGGCCCAAACACCTGACCAAAACCTATTTTTCGAGTATATATATACTATAAGCATCGATGGGACGACTTTCGGTTCTATTTGGAGCCGTATAAAAGATATTATGACATTTATATTATTTAATTTTTAATATTGTCATATTTTTCACCTTCATAACAAAATAAATATAACAATTTAAATGTTGTGATTTTTAGATGATAAATACGATTAAAAGAATTATTTTTATATTTAATAGATTTATATTTATCATAGGATATTATTTTTAATTTTTATGCAACAAATAAGTATATTAAATAATTATACATAAATGATATAGTAATAATTTTATTAAGAGAAAAATTGTAACACCTGAGATTTTTATGAGAAATATTTTGTTTTTATGTAATAAGAAATATTTCGCAACACACAACTCTAGATTATCTTGCTTTAAAAGCAATCACGACTTTCCTCGATAGCTTTCATTGTACGCAATACCGAGTTTCACTAAACAATGATATTCTATATAAAATAGCCGTTATGAATAGTAATAACCAATTTTTGAAAGTTTATAAATTTTATCTTTCAAAATGGACTTCATTTTTGGTATCAGAATATCGAAATTAGCCTCGGGTGAAATTTGTGTATTTTTCTGAAAACATTCAATTTTGATGAATAGTGAATCCACTAAATGGTAGTTAGAAAAACTGAATATTGCATAAAACATAATTTTACCACTTCTATGAATGGAATATCAAAAATCCAAGAGACACGGTTGATATTAGTAAGTAAAATGTGGTTCAATGAGATGAAAATAATTTTTTTGTCAATAGAAACTATTTACTTTTATTTACCGTGGTTAATAGTAAATAGGGTAAAAATGATGTTACTATTACCCTAACACATGTCCCAATTCTATTGGACAAGTGTATTTCGACAAAAAAACAACCTTATGAATATAATATGACCATTTAGGTTCACATGGATTAGATTATGACATTTAATATTATTTTATATAAAGAAGAGTTAAAATAGTTAAAATCAAAGCATAATAAATAAAAAAAATTTAATATAGGGTTATACATAAGATAAATTATATTATAAATATTCATTATAAAGATAAAAAGATTTACTACATAATGGTAATTTTTTTATTATTTTTAGACTTTAAATAATTTAATTTATTTATGACTCAACGATGATGCAGTAATTGCCTTTTTAAGGAAATATAATCATAAATGATGTTATAAATTCCCAAATAAATGTAATATGTAACTTTTAATGAATTAAACTGATTTTATAGGTTAATATGACATGTTAGTGTTGATTTAATTAACTTGGTTCGAACTTATCATTATGTTTTAATTTTCATAAAAATCATGTACCAAATAGTGTCAAAATTGACATAAAATAGTTTTTAAAACAAATATTATATTATTATTTTTTATTTTATTCCTAAAACTCAATGGATCGGCCAAATGACTTAGATAAGGATATATATATTAATAATTAACCACTTGGGGTTATTTTGGCATGTTATAGATTGTTTATTAACCATATAGTGTAAGAAAATAAAAAGACACTGCAAAAGATAAATTATTTAACTTAGAGTTAATTCTAATTAATTAGGTTAAAATAATAACATAAACTTGTCTAAAACCTATTGGATGAGAGGATTTCGACCCATACCCACTTCATATTCGAAATAAGACCCTTTATATCCATTAAAAATTCAATGTGACTTTAATATAAAATAATATTTTGAGATTTTCCTACGGTGCCCCTCTCCTCCCTTAGAAAAGGGAACCTCCTCCCTCTCCTCCTCACACCAATTTGAGCATTCAAGCTCGGCCAAACCCTTCCAAAATATCTTCTCCACTACCCTAGAATCATTCTAGTGGTCCCGGTCTTCTTAAAATAACATCTTATTTTCCTATGAGGAGGTTAAGAAGAGGCGTTTCAAAGAAGAGGTAATATCCATTACCGATCCTTTTCAATTTCTTTCTTCTTCAACAACTTCTTATTTAGTTGTTTCATGATAAAGTAATAACATCAGTATTACATATATACTTATATGTTATTATAAATATGAAACTACTTTATTTCACCTTCTATCCATCCTTCGGATAAATGAAATCACCGCGCGTGCGTATATACGGAATACCGTCTCCACGCCGTGGTGTAAACTATTTTTCCACAACCACCTTACTTGGATGGGTATAATGGTGAAATGAGTAACTATATATAATTATTATAAAATGATATTGATTCTGAAATAGTATAAATACACTTCAATACAATTCCATGATCATGGGAACGATATCATCGCTCGTGCGTACGAACGGCCTACCGTCTCCACAATGTGATGCGACTCGTTCTACATGATCTTCATTACGTAGTAATTATATAAATGAATTGAATAAATAAATATGATATATATTACAATAATACCATTCTGGATATGAGGTATATATAACCCAAAAGTAAGAATAAGAATTTATTCAGCAAAACACGCATAAGAACAAAAAGCAATAAAGACCCGAATAACAAGTAACAATGAAAAATTACTAATAAGAAGCTATGAATATGACCATATATGATATCATATCAATGAGTATGATTCTAGAATAAGTCAATAACATTATTTAAATCATCATACAAGAGGTTCAGACACGTACGAATAAATTCGGACCTAAGGTAAGGGAAAATCTCACAATCTCATTTTTATCCGAGATTGTTCATAATTTGGTATTTACTGGGGTGTAATTTATCATACACATCCATTTTATGTCAATATTTAATATTATTCATATCCCACTACAATTTTTTATACCCAATTTTACACTTCGGTATGTTTTTAGTAAACGATATGAAATGAATCTTTTGTACGAGGTACTTTTTGAATTTTCCGACCAAAGTATGAGAAGAATGTCTTTTTTAACTTATACGGCATGAATGGATTCATAGAACATTATTTCAATAAATAATTTTTTACATGTTTTCAAGTTTATTTTTAATTAAATTGTTTTAGATTAAAATTATATGACATGTTAAGAAAGGAAAAATGTTTTCGATGTAGAAAGGATATTTTCCTCAAGAATGGAGTTCAAATGTTTTATCAAAATTATTTCCCATCTAAGACAATATAGGGTTCTGTTTCTATCCCTATTTTTACATTGATTTGATCAGGTTATGATGGATGTATTTTTATGAATTTCATTATCTTATATGGATTGTTTCATGTTGTTTTATGATGTCATGATGTTTAAGAGTCCCATTTTTATTACATGGGTTATGTGATGATGTATGATTTATGATTTTATGGCACATATAAGAAAGGATTCATTATAAGATGGGTGGGACCTATATATCCTTCTAATTAATTGGGTAAAGATTTATATCTAATGAGATAGACATGGCTGCAATGGCAGCTTAAACCAGTTCAGTGATACAGGACTGAAACGAGGAGTGAACTCGGTTCAGAAATGGACTTTGTCCGCTAAGATAGTCTTGGGAATGAGTCATGACTAACAAAAAATTATTATCCATTATTATGTGTGCATGACACAATGATTCAAGTTTTATGTTATGATTTTTGGGATTTCATTTTCACTTTTATGATATATCCCATGTTAAGATATTATGATCTCTGTTGCAGGTTATTGATTTTCAAAAGGTTATAATATTATTGATATTACTTTTATTTACCCTTACTGATCTTTTGAGCTCACCCCTTTTTATGTTGTCTTTCCCCAGGTCAGGAAGAATGATATTAAGTAGGATATGCTAAAAGGGACTCTAGATATGATGAAATAAATGGGAGACACCGTAGAAGATTTATGAACATGTTGTTTATGTTTCCCAGTTTCTAAAGACACTATACCTATATGGTCATTTTGTGGTTTTTTTATATGTTGTACTAAGTATGATTTAATTATGAAGTAATAACAATGTATGTAATTTATGGGTCATTATAGTTGGTATCAGAGGAAAGGTATAGTCAACTATTGGAAACTAGGATGCCAACACCTTAGTAAGAACCCTAAGGATATATCTAAGCCTAGAAAAATCTTATTGTTTTAGACATGTCCATGAAGAACCTATGATAAGACCTTAAGCGTGAAATTTTATTCTTCATTATGTGGTTTTCCAATTATAATTAGTTTTGCTCAGACTATTCTTCTTGGTTTTAGTCAATGGCTGGAACCCGGAAGAACCATGTAAATGCGGAATACAACAGGCAATGTAATGATTGTCCCCCTGAGAAACCAAACGATATGGGAGATAGAATGAAAAATCATGTAGCCATGCTCACACAACATTCTCAAGATATGAATAATGCAAGACATCCAAACGAGAAAAGTAAGGAGAAACATTCTGTTGAATCCTTCATGAGGCAGTGTCCACCCTCATTCAGCGGTTCAACTAATCCATTAGTAGCTGAACAATGGATTAGTACAACTAAAAAGATATTTTCAGTTCTTCAACGATCTGAACATGATAAAGTCATCTTAGCGGTATATCGTTTGGAAGGAGAAGCTGATCAATGGTGGAACGTTATCAAGAATATGAGGCCAAGAGATGAAATTGAGTACATGGAATGGGACGAGTTCAAAAACTTATTTTTCAATAAGCACATCCCTCGTATTCTTCGAACAAAGATGGAGAAGGAGTTTCGTGAACTGAAGCAAAAGGATGACGAATCTGTTGGTACCTACAAAGTAAATTTTACAAGACTTTCAAGGTACGCTTTTGGAATTGTTATCTAACCTGAGAGTAAGATCGATGGATTCATTAGTGTCTTAAAACCAAGTCTTTGAAGGGCGTTAGCCATAAGAGACTTCAATAGCTACGAGGAAATTGTTTGATGTGCTCTCAAGGTTGAGAAGGAGATTGGAGTAACTCATCAGTCATATTGGTTTGATAAGAAGAGGAAAATGGAATTCAAAGGGAAATCTAAAGACCACACTGAATAAGAGGTGAGTTTTCCCTTATTCTCAAAGAGTGGAAAGAAACATGGAAAAAATTGTCTTAAAGGGACAAGTAAATGTTTCAAATGTGGAAGAGAAGGTCATCCGGCATTTGAATGCTGTAATGATGGGAATAAGATATCTAGTGATGAGAACAAAGAAAAGGCTACACAGAATGCACCTTCTACACTTAAATGATTCAAGTTCCTCAAAAAGGGGCATTATGCTAATCAATGCCCTAATCCAAGGGTTGCTGATGATGATAGATGTCTACAAAATATTAAGGCTAATGATAAAGGAAAGTCACATGCAATTTCTATCAGCGATGTGGAGTACGATAACGATGTGGTGAAAGGTACACTTACCATACACTCTAAAGTAGAAACTGTTTTATTTGATTCTAGATCCACCCAATATTTTATTTCTGATGAATTTTCTAAGGGTATAACCACTTTGCCTGAACAATTGGATGTTGAGTTAGCTGTGACAACTCCTAATGGCACAACAGTCGCATCAAAAGTTTATAATTCTTCTCTGATTGAAGTTTCTGGGAAAGCGATTCCTTCAAATCTTGTGATCCTTCCTATACTAGAATTTGATGTGATTCTAGGCATGGATGGGATTTCTTTATATGGATATCATATCAATAGCCAAATAAGGGAAGTCACATTTCATAATCTAGATCAATCTATGATCATCTATCAATGCAAGGACGGACATAACCTTCCAGTGGAAATTTCTTCCATCTTATGGGTCATGATTCCACTAAATAATGGTTATATATGTCAAATGGTTGGAGAGAAACTCACTATTAAGAATATGCCCATAGTACGGGTGTTTGATGATGTATTTCTAGAAGAATTTCCAGGTCTTCCACCAAATCGTGAAGTTGAGTTTTCAATAGAACTCATAACGGGTGCAATGCCTATTTCAAGGAAACCTTATAGAATGGCCCCAATTGAGTTGTAGGAATTGAAGAAGAAACTCCAAGTGAATCTTGACAAGGGATTCATACACCCTAGTGCGTCACCTTGGGGTTCACCTATTCTGTTTGTTAAGAAGAATGATTGATCAATGTGACTCTACATTGATTTTCGAAAACATAACATGATCACTATCAAAAACAAATATCCTCTCCCACACATTGATGACTTATTTGATCAACTACGTGGATCTCATTACTTTTCCAAGATTGATCTTCATTCAGGTTATCATCAATTAAGGGTCAAAAGGGAGGATATACCAATGACGGCTTTCTGTACAAGGTATGGACACTATGAATTTATAGTGATTCCATTTGGTCATACTAATTCCCCTGCTATCTTCATAGATCTAATGAATAGAGTCTTTAGAGACTATCTTGACCAGTTTATGGTAGTCTTTATAGATGATATTCTTGTCTATTCAAAGAGAAATTAATAACATGAATATCACATGAGAATTGTATTGAAGACGCTGAGAAAGGAGAAGCTTTATACCAAATTTACCAAGTGTGAATTTTGGCTTCAAAATGTTTTATTTATGGGTCACATAATCTTTTAAGAGGGGATATCTGTGGATCCAGCAAAAACAGAGGTTATAGAATGATAGTCGAGACCAACAACAGTAACTAAGATCCGATGTTTTCAGGGTCTGGCTAGATATTATTGCCCTTTTTGAAAGATTTTTCGTGATTGTCTAATCCACTCACCAGGTTGACTCGAAAAGGAGTTAAGTTCGTGTGGACAGAGGAGTGTGAAGAGAATTTCAAGGAGTTAAAAAGAAGGCTATCTAGTGCACATGTGCTCACACTGCCTTGTAGTGGAGAAAGGTTTGTGATCTACAATGATGCATCCAAGAAGGGGATGGGGTGTGTTCTCATGAAAAACGATATGGTGATTGCTTATTCCTCAAGACAGTTGAAAACTAATGAGCAATGTTACCCAACTCATGATTTGGAGTTATCTGCGGTAATCATTGCGTTAAAAATATGGAGGAATTATCTTTATGGTGAAAGGTGTGATATTTATACTGAACATAAAAGATTGAAGTATATTTTCACACAAAAGGAGCTGAATATGCACCAAAGAAGATGGTTGGAGCTGATTCAGGATTTTGACTGCTCAAATCATTACCACCCTAGGAAAGCAAACAAGGTGGTAGATGCATTAAGTCGACAAGACCATCCTAGCTTATCCATGATGAGGATCTCAAAAGATCCAATATTTATGGATTTAAAAAGGATGGATCTTGGAATCATAATGGAAGGGGAAAATCTTATCTTTTTCAAATGAATGTTCAACCATCTATGCATGTGAAGGTTAAAGAGGCGCAGAAAGAAGATATAGAGTTACAAAAGAAGGTATGAAATGTTCCAGAATTCAACCTTGATTGTGATGGGATAATAAGGTTCAGGAATCATGTTTGTGTTCCTTCCGTACCAGAATTGAAGGAGTTGTTGGATGAGTCTCATAGTTCTTCATTCTCTATTCATCCTGGTAGCACGAAGATGCATAGGGAACTGAAAGAGTACTTCTGGTGGGATGGCATGAAAAGAGAATTTTCTGAATATGTCTCTCGATGCTTGGTTTGTCAGCAAGTTAAAGCTGAGAGACAGAAGTCCAAAGGGATGTTACAAGCATTACCCATACCTGAATGGAAATGGGAAAACATCACTATGGACTTTGTCACCGGACATCCGAAAACATCCAAAGGAAATAATGCTATCTAGGTTATAGTTGATCATCTTACGAAGTTGGCACACTTCATTGAAATTACAAAGGATTTATCTCTTGATCAGCTTGCCACGATATATGCAAAGGAAGTGGGATGATTTCCTGGAGTACCACTTTCCATTATATCTGATTGGGATCTGAGGATTACCTCGATGTTGTGGCGAAGAATTCAGCATACTCTAGATACAGAGTTGAGTTTCATCACTTCTTATCATCCTCCGACAGACGGTCAGTCTGAGAGGACAATTCAACCTCTAGAAGATATGTTGAGAGCTTTCTCTATGGATTCCAAAGGTGGTTGGGATAAACACCTACCATTGGTGGAATTTTCATATAATAATAGCTTTCACTCGAGTATTCAAATGGATCCTTATAAAGCTCTCTATGGAATGAAATGCAGAACTCCAACTTGCTGGGATGAAGTAGGTGAATGAAAGCTATTAGGACCTAATCTTGTTGATGAGATTGCAGAAAAGGTTCAATCTATTCAACAACACATAAGAGCAGCTCAGAGTCGACAAAAAAGTTATGTCGATAACCGAGGAAAAGACCTAGTGTTTGAAGTGGGCGATAATGTGTTCTTACAAATATCTCCCTGGAAGATAGTAATGAGATTTGGAAAGAAAGAAAAGTTGAGACCTAGGTATATCGGTCCTTTCGAAATACCAGATCGTGTTGGGAAGGTAGCATACCGACTGGTGCTTCCACTGAATCTCTCTCATGTTCATGATGTGTTCTATATATCGCTCCTGATAATGTACATAACCGATCCTTCACATGTACTCAGCTCATAAGTTATACTGCTGGAGAAAGATCATTCTTATGAAGTATAGCTGATAGAGATTCTGGATCATAGCGAAAAAGTCTTACAGAACAAGACCACTCGCTTGGTGAAAGTTCTGTGGAGGAACCACCAATTAGAAGAAGCTACATGGGAGCTTGAGGATATGATGAGGGAGAGGTATCCTCATCTGTTTGTTAAAGAGTGACGAATTTCGACGGTGAAATTCATTTTAAGGGGGGTAGAATGTAACACCCTAGATTTTTATGTGAAATATTTTGTTTTTATGTTATAAGGAATCTTTCACTACACACAGCACTAGCTTGGCTTGCTTTACACGCAATCATGACTTTCCTCGATAGCTTGCGTTATACGCAATACTGAGTTTCACTAAACAATGATATGCTATATAAAATATCCATTATGAATAGTAATAACCACTTTTTGAAATTTTATAAATTTTATCTTTTAAAATGGACTTCTTTTTTGGAATCAGAATATCGAATTTAGCCTAGGGTGAAATTTTGGTATTTTTCAGAAAACATTCAATTTTTGATGAATAGTGAAACCACTAAGTGGTTGTTAGAAAAACTGAATTTTGCATAAAATGTAATTTTACCACTTCATTGAATGGAATTTCAAAAATTCGAGAGACACAGTTGATATCAGTAAATAAAATGGTGTTCAATGAGATGAAAATAATTTTTTGAGGAATAGTAACTTTTTACTTTAATTTACCGCGGTTAATAGTAAATATGGTAAAAATGATGTTACTATTACCCTAACACATGTCCCAATTCTATTAGAAAAGTGAATTTCGACAAAAAACAACCTTATGAATATAATATGACCATTTATGTTCACATGGATTAGATTATGACATTTAATATTATTTAATTTAAAGAAGAGTTAAAATAGTTAAAATCAAAGTATAATAACTAAAAAATTTTTATCATAGGGTTAAACATAAGATAAATTCAATTATAAATATTAATTAGAAATCTAAAACGATTTCCTACATAATGGTATTTTATTTATAATTTTTAGACTTTATATAATATAATTTAATTATGACTCAATGATGATGTAGTACTTACCTTTTTAAGGAAATATTACCATAATTGATGTTATAAATGCCTAAATAAATATAATTTGAGACATTTTATGATATCCACTAATTTTCTAGGTTAATATGACATGTTAGTGTATTTTTAATTAACTTTTTTTGAACTTATCATTCTGTTATAATTTTCATAAAAATCATGTACCAAATAGTGTCAAAATTGACATAAATTAGTTTTTAAGTCAAATATTATAATATTAATTGTTATTTTATTCCTAAAAATCTAAGGATCGGTTAAATGACATAGATAAGGATATATATATAAATAATGAACCACCTAGGGTTCGTTTGGCATGTTATAGAATGTTTATTAACCATATATTGTAAGAAAACTAAAAGACACAGTAAAAGATAAATTATTTAACGTAGAGTTAATTCTAATTGATAAAGTTAAAATAATAACCTAAACTTGTCTAAAACCTATTAGATGAGAGGATTTCGACCCATCCCCACTTTATTTTTGAAATAAGACCCTTTAGAGCTATTATAAACCGAATGTGTCTTTAATATAAAATAATAGTTTGATATTTTCTTAAGGTGCCCCTCTCCTCCATTATAAAAGGAAACCTCATCCATCTCCTCCTCACACCAATTTGAGCATTCAAGCTCGGCCAAAATCTGCAAAAATAACTTATCAAATTCCCTAGAATCATCCTAGAGGTCCTGGTCTTCTTCAAAGACCATATTTAGTTTCCTATGAGGAGGTTATGAAGAGGCATTTCAAAGAAGAGGTAATATCCATTACCGATCCTTTTCAATTTATTTCTTCTTCATCTTCTTATTCATTAGTTGTTTCATGATAATGTAAGAACATCAGTATTACTTATATACTGATATGTTATTATAAATATTAAACAACCTTATTTCACCTTTTATCCATCCTACGGAAAAATGAAATCACCGCACGTGCGTACGTACGGAATACCGTTTCCACGTCGTGGTGTAATCTATTTTCCACCACCACCTTACTTGGATGGGTATAATGGTGAAATGAGTAACTATATATGATTATTAAAAAGTGATATTGATTCTGAAATAGTATAAATACGCTTCAATACAATTCCATGATCTTGGGAATGATATCATCGCTTGTGCGTACGTACGGCCTACCGTCTCCACAATGTGATGCGACTCGTTCTACATGATATTCATTACAGAGTAATTATATAAATGAATTGAATAAATAAATATGATATATATTACACTAATACCATTTTGGATATGAGGTATCTATAACCTAAAATAAAGAATAAGAATTTATTTGGAAAAACACGCATAAGAACAAAAAGCAATAAAAACCGGAATAACAAGTAACAATGAAAAATTACTAATATAAAGCTAATAATATGACCATATATGATATAATATCAATGAGTATGATTTTGTAACAAGTCAATAACATTATTTAAATCATCATATAAGAGTTTTGGACACGTAAAAATCAAATCGGACCAATGGTAAGAGAAAGTCTCACAATCTCATTTTTATCAGAGATTGTTCATACTTTGGTATTTACTAAGGTGTAATTTATCATCCACATCTATGTTACATCAATATGTAATATTATTCATATCCTCCTAAAATTGTTTAAAACCAATTTTACCCATCGGTATGTTTTTAGTAAACGATATGAAATGAATCTTTTGTACGAGGTACTTTTTGACTTTTCTGACCAAAGTACGAGAAGAATGTCTTTTTTAACTTCTACGACATGAATGTATTCATAGAAAATTATCTCAATAAAGCTTACTTTACAATATTTCATGTTTATTTTTAATTTTCTTCTTTTAGTTTAAAATTATATGATATTTATGAAAGGAAAAAAGTTTTCTATGTAGAAAGGATATTTTCTTCAAGAATGGAGTTCAGATGTTTTATCAAAATTATTTCCCATCTAAGAAAATATAGGGTTTTATTTCTATCCCTTTTTTAAATTGATTTGATCATGATATGATGGATGTATTTTTATGAATTTATTTATCTTATATGGATTATTTCATGTTGTTTTATGATGTCATGATGTTTAAGAGTCCCATTTTTATTACATGGGTTATGTGATGATGTATGATTTATGATTTTGTGGCACACATAATAAAGGATTCATTATAATATGGGCGAGACTTATATCTCCCTCCAATGCATTGGTTAAATATTTATATCTCATGAGATAGACATGGCTGGAACAGAAGGTTAAAACAACACAGTGATACAGGACTGAAACGAGGAGTGAACTCGGTTCTGAAATGGACTTTGTCCGCTATGATAGTCTTGGCAATGTGTCATGACTAACATGAAATGAGTCTCTATGATTATGTGTGCATTCCAAAAATATTCAAGATTTATGTTATGATTATTGGGATTTCATTTTCACTTTTATGATTTATCCCATGTTATGATATTATGATCTCTTTTGTAGGTTAAATATTTTCAAAAGGTTATAATATGATTGATATTAACTTTATTTACCCTTACTAAGCATTTGAGCTCACCCCCTTTTATGTTTTCTTTCCCCAGGTCAGGAAGAAGGATATTATGTAGGATATGATAAAAGTGACTCTAGATATGATGAAATAAATGGGAGACACCATAGAAGATTTATGAACAAGTTGTTTATGTTTCCCAATTTCTAAAGACAATATACTTATACGGTCCTTTTGTGGTTTTTGTTATATGTTGTACTAAGTATGATTCAATTATTAAGTAATAACAATGTATGTAATGTATGGGTCATTATAAAGATCAAATAAATGGTTTTAAAAATATTATAATAAATATTATATGAACAATTAAATCTATTACACTTATTTTATAGATGAATATGACATGATAGAAATCCATTATATATTTTGGATATAATATATCTTCTCTGTGGATTTTATTTAAATACAAATAATTGAATATTGTCAAAATTGACACTATTGATATTTTATAAAAATAACATATTATTATATTGTTTTTAAATCACAAAAAAACTACAAATTTGCATATTTTAAATTATATGTTCTAAAATTTAATAATTTATCTAATTATTGAAAATTCACAACACATATGTAAGTATTCATAACAATTTAAAATTATAATTTTATTACCACTTATAAATTTAAATAGATTAAATCAGGATAAATTAAATTTATAAGGTTTAAAATAAATTCCAAACATTCCTAAATATTATTGGTTGAGGAGATTACAATTTTATATAATATCATATTTGAATGTGTGTAATTTTGGATGTTTTTATGTGGGGTATTAATTTATTATAAATTAATATTTCATATGTTTCAATGGGTGACCCTCTCCTCCTTTCTAAAAGGGAACCTCCTCCGTCTCCTCCTCACGCCACATTAAACCTTAATGTTCGCCGAAACCCAGCATATTTCTCTTAAAAAATTTACTTGAAACATTCTAGATGACATGGTCTTCTTCAATGACAAAATTAGGTGCCTTAAAATTGGTTTAGAAGAGGCGCGTTGAAGAAGAGGTAATATCCTATACAGATCTTTTCAATTTCATTTCATCTACTAATTTCTCTTATTTTGTTGTTTCATTATAAATTAATAACATCAATATGACTCATATACTGATATGTTATTATAAATATTAACCAACCCTATTTCATCTTCAATTCTGCCTACAAAAAAATGAAATCACTGAGCGTACGTACCTACAGAATACCGTCACCACGCCGTGGAATAATCTGTTTTTCCAGCACCATTTTACATGGATGAGTATTATGGTTTAAAAAATATATGTATATGGTTATTATAAAATGATACTAATTATGATATATTATATCATCCAAACTAATTACATTCATTAATTATGGGAATGATATCATCGCTCGTGCGTACATACGGATTACCATCTCCACGATGCGATGAGATTAATTCTCCTAGCTAACCATTCATGAATGATTATATAGAATATATATTAAATAAGCATGAAATATATGAAATATTAATGATACTAGATTTATGTATAAGTTATTTATATACCTCAATTCAATTTAATAAGGAAACGAAAACAGCATTCATGCGTACCTACGGCATAACGTCTCCATTAACGTTGTATTTAATTCCATTTATCTATCAATTATATATTTATAAGAAGTATTTATATTATATAGAAATCATTTTTTACATTCTGGAAATATGTAATCAGAATCTAATTAATCATTTCATGAATTACAAGTCAAAACATGTACAATAAGTAAGTAAATTTTACCCAAAACGTTGCTTCAACATGGAATTAACAAAATGACGGGTAATATACAGTCATAAGTGAATCATATATGATATCATAAATATGGGTCTGTTACAAGTTAATAATATTTTAAATCCCATGATACAGGATTCTCGGACACATATGGGAGAAATTGGACATATCAAGAATAAATTATGGGCATTATTCAAACTAAAGCCCTAAGGGAAAATCTCATGAAGAGAATCAGCACGGTCATATCGATCATATTTATATTGATGATGATGAAGATACTAAAAATGTTATATGAGATGATAGAAGTGTCGTGGAATTAAATAAAGAAGCCAAGTCAATGGTTTAAGAATCTAGTTGAATAATTTTATTTTTATCAAGAATAATGTATGATACTATTGAATAAAGAAATATCTATGGATTGTTACACTATTGTTTTTCCATCAATATTTGAAATTATATGTTGAATGGAATCGGTAACCATGATAAGTTATTGAATTATTTTTTGAAATCACATAATATGCGCATAAAGAATGAAAAATGAGATAATGAAATGATTGATATTATTAATGAGCTCATGAATGAAATAAGGTCAATGTTATATAATGGTTTGAGTATATTGAATTTTTGGGATTTTGGTATGTTGAAATAGTTACCTTTTTACAATATTCATGTTTTCACTATGGTTCTATGGTAATTAATGTATTAATATAATACATTTTTAAGGTATTCTCATGTTCAGAATGTGATCATCAAGTTATATATTATGATATATGGGGGATAAATGATGGTATTCACATTCAAGTTATGTGACATTTCTAGAAATCGTTTTCTTTATACAATAAGATTGGAAAAATTTATTTTGGATAAGTTTAAATATTAGAATGGATTATGTCGGACATTTGATCTTACTTTTTAAAGGTAGAAATTTTTTTGATATTATTTCTATAATGTTATAATAGTGTAGTTTTAAAAAAAAGACAACATGATAGACAAGCGACAACCCGCCGCATTAGACAAGGTTATGGGAATCAAACCCACAACCGAAGTCTGACATGCCTTTATCGCCTACCACTGGCCCACATGATGTATTTTTCTTATAGAATGTAGTTTTATTTTATTTAGCAGTATGATAGTTGAAGTATAAGTCCATTTTTGGAATCATATATGGTTAATCTCACCATAATATGGACATAGGTATACAATCTTTTCTAACCATATATTTGAGATAGATGGATGAATATCATTATATCACATGATTTTATAACAGTTCACGGAAGTCAAATTCAACTTCATTTATTTAAGAGATGAAGTGGAAATTATTCAAGGCACAAACAAGTGAGATTGTACAAAAATCATTTAACTATTTTTTTAATTACTAAAAAATAGGGAAATGATCATACCAAAAACATTGTTCTAGTACCATCATATTCAATGAATCAGATGGTACCTTAGATCATCACAAATTTATGGCTTTGTGAATGTTGGCTTTTTTATAGCCATGTTCTCTACCACTATTCATTAGAACATGATGGTTAGATTTATCATCCATAACCATATTTTTTCCTATTATCTATTATGTGGATACCCAGTGATGAGTTAATATGGTTAACTGTTATGTTTCATACTTCAATTTTTAAAATTAGGTTTTATTATTCCTTTTTATGATGTGGGTTTCTATGAATGAAACAATCAAGTAGTAAATGATTTATAACTCCGATGAATTTCGACGGTGAAATTAATTTTAATGGGTGTGGAATGTAAAACCCTGATATCTTATGAGATATATTATTTATAATTTTTTTGATGTATTTTATTGTACACTACACCAAGATTAGCTTCTACTATACGCGTCACCGTATTAGCTTACAGTATACAAATCATTATCCATGGAACGTGTTAAAAAATATTTCGAGTTCATTATGTAGAATATAATCTACACATAATTAATAATATATTTTGTTTAATGTATAAATGAAATATTTTTTTTGTTATACAAATCACCCAAGGGATCATCCACTACACGCAACCCTGACTTGGCTTGAATTACACGCAATCACGACCTTCCTCGATATCGTGTGTAGTACGCAATACCGAGTTTCACTAAGCAAAGTTATGTTGTTTTAATATTATTATGAACTATCCTTTATGAATAGTATTAACTAATTTTTAAATTTTATGAAATTATTATTCATCTTATACATTTTCAAGAACATGGTATGAGAACAAAATAAATGTTTCGATTAAAATAAGAATTTTTTAAATAATGCAGTTTTTCTGCCTTTTGATGGCACACCCAATTCCAATATAGTTTTTGACATGTTTATATGTTAAGTTTGAAAAAATAAAATTCTTCTTTTTAATCAGGATATTAAAATATATAATGGATAAATTTTTCATATTATTCTGATAACTTTTATATTTTAATGAATAGTAAAAACACGATATATTTTAATTAAAAACAACATTTTTCATCGTAATAAATTATATGGTAAAATTATAATATTGAATTGTTTTAAATTTTAAATAGAATTTATTTTTACTATTTAATATAATGTATGTCATCATAATTTATTTTACATTGAATTCATAGATAAATAATTTTAATCTTTTAAATTGTTTTATCTTTTAAAACTCATTCTCTTAACAACGAAATTAATTTTAAATTAATTTCTACAACTTCATTAATTCGAAATTGGAAAAATGGATTCTATATTTGTAATAAGTATGTTCAAATTATGTTAATAGGATACCGATTATTTTTGGACACTATGAATAATAACTATGGAAAATTTTATTACCATAGTTAAAAGTATATCTGGTAATTTTGGATAAATAAAATATTATAAAATTACCCTAAAGATTCTCTTAATATAATTGGATGATTATATGTCTATCTCATATTTAGTTTGAAATGGAATCCATTAGAACCCACTTCAATGTGATTAAAACATTTAATTTATTTTATTTTAATGAAAGTGAAATGTGTTTCACACAAACTTTATTAATTGATGTTTTTAATATAAGGTTATACTGAATATAAATTTGATTATAAATACTAATTTTGAAGATAAAATATTTTTATTTTTTATGGTAATTTATTTTTAATTTTTAAGTTATATTTAATAACAATAATAGCTTATACATTAATGATTCAGAAATTATTTACTTAGTGAAAAATCAATAATATTGTTTTTATTAAAGTAATAATACCCAACAAAAGTCCCAAAAACAAGACCAAAACATATTGGTAGAGTGTATCTATACCATAATCATTCAAGGGACGACTTTGGGACCATTTGGAGCTGTATAAAAGATATTATGACATTTATATTATTTTCTTTTTAATAATGTCAAAGTTGTCACCTTCATAACTTAATAAATATAACTTTATAAATGTTGTGATTTTATGATGATAAATTCTAGTAAAAATATTATTTTAATAGTAAATAGAATTATTTTTATTATTGGATTTTATTTTTAATTTTTTTGCAAAAAATATGTATATTAAATAATAATTCAAAAATGTTATAAAAAATTATTTTATTAATAGAAATATCAAATGATTTGTTTTAAAATTATTAAAATTAATATTATATGAACTATTTAATATGATCCACTATTTTTCTAGATGAATATGACATGTTATAAATCTATTAAATATTTATTTTCTAATATATCTTCTCTATGGATTTTATTTAAATTCAAATATTTTAATAGTGTGAAAATTGAAACTATTGATATTTTATAAAAATAACATATTTTTAAATTTTTTAAAAATCACAAAAATATTTAAAAAATAATAATTGTAAATTATATTGTCTAAAAATTAATAATTTATCTAATTATGGAATATTAACAACACAAAATGAATTACTCATAACAATTTAAAAATTAGAATTTTATTACCACATATAAATTTAAATAGATTAAATAAGGAAAAATCAAATTGATAAAGATTTACAAAAATTACAAACATGTCTAAATTTTATTGGATGGTTATATTTTAACCTTATCTAATCTCATATTAAAATGTGAAAAAAATTTGGTTGTTTTTATGTGGGGTTTTAAATTATTATAAATTAAGATTTTTTATGTTTCCAAAGGTGCCCCCTCCTCCCTGAATAAAGGGAACCTTTCCCTCTCCACCTCATAAAAAATAGATAATTCATGCTCGTCCAAACCCTCCACATTTATCTTCACCAATTCTCTATAAACATACTAGAGGTACTGAGATTCTTTAAAGAACAATTTTATTTCCCTAATAGGTAGTTTATAAGAGGCGCATCGAAGAAGAGGTAATATCCTTTACCGATTCATTCTTTTACATTTCATCTTCTACATTCTATTCTTTTGTTTTTTCATAATAAAATAATAACATCGGTATAACTCATATACAGGTATTTAATTATAAATATGAACCAATCCTATTTCACATTATCTTCATCATACAGATAACGAAATCACCGCGCGTGCGTACATACGTGATACTGTCACCACGCCATGGGGTAATCTATTTTTCCACCACCACATTACATGGATGGGTATAATGGTGTAAAGAATAACTATATATGGTTATTATAACATTATACTAATTCTGAGATATTATATCTTCCAATATATTTCCATTTATTTATTATTGTAATGATATCATCACTCGTGCGTACGTACGCATTACCGTCTCCACGATGTGATAAGATTCATTCTTTAATTCAACCATTCAAGAATTATTATAAAGTATATATATTAAGTAAACATGAAATATATGACATATTAATGATACTGTATTTATGTATATTCTATTTACTTGCATCCATTCAATTTAATAAAGAAATGAAAACATCGTTCATGCGTACGTACGACCTACCGTCTCCATGAAAGATGTATTTCATTCAATTTATCTATCAATTATATATTTATATGATGAATATAAATTATATAAAAATCTTGTTCTACATTTTGGAAATATTATTTCATGATCTATGTAATCATATGATGAATTACATGTCAAAACATGTCAGATAAATAAAACAATTTTACCCAAAACACATCTTTAACATGGAATTGTCAAAAGAACTTGTAATATAAATTCATAAGTGAATCATTAATGATATCATATATATGGATCTATTAAAGGATTATAATATGTTTAAACCCACGATATTGGAGTCTAAGACACAAATGTAAGAAATTGGATATAAGGTAATGTATAATTTTGCAAATCTCATTTTTATCCGAGATTGCTTATACATAAGTATTTACTAGGGTTATGTTTATTATCCATGTCCATGTATTCTAAAAATTATTTCATAAAATGTTTATTTTTCTTCAATGTATTTTTAAACTCATTTTTACCCTTTGAAGAATTTTTACCACATTTTATTGAAGGAATATTTTCTTTTTTTACCATATAAGGTTGTTATTGACTTCACCGACAAAAGTACTAGAAGAATGATTTTTTACTAATACAGCATGAATGGATTTTTACGGTTCCATAACGATATATTTAAATAATGATTCCTCTAAAAAATATCATTATTATTTTCACCCAAATCATTTTTATTAATATTTCATGGAATTTTGTGAATAGAAAATTAATTTGAAGAAGAAAGGATATTTTCTTCAAGAATTCATTACAAGTGTTATATGAAAGCTATTTTCTATCTATGTTGACATTTTTTAGTAAGTTTATTTTTCAAGTATAATGCCTCTGTTATTTGCATGGTTTGATTTCTCTTATGATGAAATGATATCCATTTCTTTTATAAGGATTATGTTATGATGGTTGATGTTTATAAAACCCATTTTATTCGTTCGGTAATTATGAATGATGTATGATTTATTATTTTGTGGCACATGAAAGAATTATTTCATTATGAGATGTGTGGGAACTATATCTCCCTACAATGAATTGGGTAAAGATTTATATATCATGAGATTGACATGACTGGAATGGAAAGATAATCTAGTTCAGTGATACATGTCTATAACGAGATGTGAAATCGATTCAGTAATAGACTTTGTACACTATGATGCTCTTGGAAGCAATACCTTGGCTACTATAGAAATAATATCATGTGGTTAATCATTTTACACAAATACATGTTATATTACCCAATATATTTTAGCATGATTTATATTCCATTAGGATCTATTCCTTATATACTGCCATGTTTTATGTCATTGCTCATGATTTTGATGTTTAATCATTATTTTCATGTTTTTAAATTCAAATGTATATGGATTGTTTTATTTTTTCCATGCTTACCCTTACAGAGAATTTGAGCTCACTATTTATATATTTTCTTTACCCCGGGATATGAAGAATTCTTTAAGGTAAGAAAACAATAATGGGTAGATCTTTATAAGAGATGTTGAAGATCATCACCATGATTAGAAGATTATGTTCCCAGTTTCCAAAGACACAAATCTAATATGGTCATTTGTCCTTTGTTATTATCTTATATTAAGTATTCTGAAAAAGTAATGTAATGTCTATGTATGTCATTCTATGTGTCTCTACAGTTGGTATTAGAGTGAAGTTTTAGTTAACCTTTGTAATCATGGATGAAAAAACATTAGATCTCTAGAAATATTTCTAAGGTAGGTCTAGGGATGTTCTTATGGTTATGTATATGTACAGTTTATAGACATTGAATTATGGTAACGATCATATAATTAAACCTAAGATGTTAGATATTGAATGTACTCCCCTTTTTTATGTTTTTTCCATAGCATTATTTTTTCCTCTGACACTATTCTTTTTGGGTTTTAGAAAATGGATTGATAGAGGAATATTCATGCTAATGGAGAATATGATGGACAATGGATAAATATTCTTCCTGATAATCCAAATGAAATGATATTTGGAAGGCGAAATGTAGTTATTATGGAAAATTAGGAATGTCATAATATTATCAGTAATATCCACTTTGGTAATTATCTTGACTCGGAAAATATGAGAAAGATGGAGTTTCATAATGATCATAGTGAAAATAATGTTCAATATCCCTCATGTAAATCATGTGGGAAGATGCATCATGGAGAATGTTTCAAAGGAACTAGAAGATTATTTGGGTGTGGAAAAGAAGGACACAAATATATTAATTGCAAAAGAAAAGGTTAAGTCATCTAAATGGACAAGGATATTGATATTGTTAAAACATCAACCAAGGTTAATTGTTTTAAATGTGGAATGTATGGGCATTATGCAAACAAATGTCCTAAGGTAGAATCTCATGAAGATAGTCAACTTAGTCTTATGGGTAGTATTTATCTTGAATGATGATGAAGAATCAACAAATGATATATGAGATGAAAGTAGTGGTGAGGAATAATATTGAGAAGCTCAGTCAATGGATTGAGAATCTAGTAGAAAGATTTCATTTTTTCAAGAATAATGTATGGTACTATTTAATAAATAAAAATCTAAGGATTGTTACACTATTGTTTTTCTTTGAGTTCATGAAAGTATATGTTGAATGGTAGTGGTAAGCATGAAAAGTGATTGAAATATTTTTTGAAAGCACATAATATGTGCATTAAGAAGGTATAAAAAGATAATGAAATGTTTCATAGTATTAATGATCTCATGACTGATATAAGGACAAAGTGATATCATGGTTTGAGTATATAGAATTTTTTAGATTTTGGAATGCGGAAATAAGTACCTTTTGACAACATTTTTCTTTTCACTAAACTTCAATGGTAATTTATGTATTAATAGAATACATGATTAAGGTATCCATATGTTTAGAATGTGATCAACAATATATATATTATGATATATGGGGGATAAATGATGGTATTAAGGTTCTTGTAATCTATCATTTCTAGTAATAATTTTCCTATAACCTAAGAATTAAAAGGGCTACTTTGAGACCATTTAGAGCTATATTAAAAATACTATGACATTTATATTATTTTCTTTTTTATAATGTCAATGTTGTCACCTTCATAACAAAAAAAATATAACAATTTAAATGTTTTGACTTTATGATGAAAAATTCAATTAAAAGTAATATTATGAAAGGAAATATATTTATCAACATTATATGATTTATTTAGTTTTTATGAAAAAAATATGTATATTAAATAATTATTCAAAAAAGTTATAGTAATTATTTTATTAAGTAAAATATCAAATAAATTATTCAAAAATTTTGGAATAAATTTTATACAGACTATACAATTTTCTCTAATTATTTAATAAATGAATATGACATGTTAGTAATATATTAAATACTTTGGATTGAATATATTATCTCTGTGGATTTTATTTATATTCAAATAATTGAATTGTTTCCAAATTTAATCTATTGATATTTTATAAAAATAACATACTAGTTATTTGTTTAAAAATCAAAAAACAAAATTAAAAATTACAAATGAAAAATTATATGTTCTAAAATGGAATTATTTAACTAATTGCGGAAAATTCACAACACAAAAGTAAGTATTTATAAAAATTTATAAATTAGAATTTTTTACCACAAATAAAATTTAAAATATTAAATAAGGATAAATCAAATTGATACGGATCGAAATAATTTCCGAACATGACTAATTTTTTTTTGGATAATGGGATTACAACATTATCTCATATTATTTTATAATGTTTGTAATTTTGGATGTTTTTATGTGGGGTTTGAATTTATTATAAAAAATATTTCTTATGTTTCCAAAGGTGCCCGTCTCCTCTTTTGTAAAATGGAACCTACCCCCTCTCTTCCTCACAAAACATTGAGCCTTCATGATCAGTCAACTCCTACCCATTTCTTTTCTCCACATCCCTAGAAACATCCTATATTTCCTAGTCTTCTTCAAAGTCAATCTTTATTGCCCAAAGAGGATGTTTAGAAGAGGCGCGTCGAAGAAGAGGTAATATCCTTTACCGATTATTTCAAGTTCATTTATTCATCTACATCCTGTTATTTTGTTGTTTAATAATAATGTAATAACATCAGTATCATATAGATACTTATATGTTATTATAAATACAAACCTACCATATTTCACCTTCTATCCATCCTACAGAAAACGAAATCCCCACGCTTGTGTACGTACGAAATACCATCTCCACGTCGTGGTGTAATCTATTTTTCCACCCATACCTTACATGGATGGATATAATGGTGTAAAGAATAACTATATATGTTTATTATAAGAGGATACTAATTCTGTGATATTATATCATCCACTCTAATTCCATTCAAAAATTATGGGAACGATATCATTGCTCATGTGTACATATGGATTACTGTCTACACGACGCGATGAGATTCATTCTCCTTTTTAACTATTAAAGAATTATTATGAAGTATATATATAAAATTATCATTATATATATGACATATTAATGATACTAGATTTATGTATATGATATTTAGTTACTTCCATTATTATTAATAAGTATATGAAAACAGTGTCCATGCTTACGTACAACCTATCGTCTCCATGAATGGTGTATTTCATTTCATTTATAGATCTATTATATATTTATATGATGATTGTATATTATATATAAATCATATTTTATATTCTGGACATATGTAATCATGATCTAAGTAATCATATGAAAAATTACAACTCAAAACATGTACAATAATTGAATCAATTTAACCCGAAATGCTACATGAACTTGGAATTGACAAAAGAATGAGTAATTTAATGTCATAAGTGAATCATGTAGGATATCATAAATATGGTTATGTTACAAGTTAATAATATGTTAGAACCAACTATACATGAGTCTCAGACACTTACTGATGAAATTGGTCATAAGGTATGGGATAATATTGCAAATTTCATTTTTATCCGAGATTTCTTATATATAATTATTTACTAGGTTTATGTTTATTATCCTTGTCCATGATTTCTAAAAACGTTTTTATAAAATGTATACTATTCTTACATGTATGTATAAAGTCATTTTTACCATTTTTTGAGTTTTTACAACATTGTATGGAAGGAATCATTCCTTTGGTTACCATATAATGTACTTTTTGACTTTTCTGGAATAATTATAAGAAAATGTTATTTAACTTATACGACATGAATGGATTTTTATGGTTTCATAATGAATTATTTCAATGAAGAGTCCACTACAAAATTTCCGGATTATTTTTAAAAATATCCCTTTCTTTTAAATTTTTATTGTATTTTGAGAAAAGAATATGATTTTGAAAGAAAAAAGAATATTTTCTTCAACAATTCATTTCATGTGTATTATGAATTATATTTTACATCTAAGATGAAATTATTTAGTATGATTATGATTCAAGTATAATGTCTCTATTATTTACATTGTTTTATTTTTCTTATGATGAAATGATATCTAATACTTTTATATAAGTTGTGTTTTGATGGGATGGTTTTTATGAAACCCATTTTATTCTTTGTGTTATTATGAATGATGTATGATTTATGATTTTGTAGCACACAAAAGAATGATATAATTATGAGATAGTTGGGAAACATATCTCCATCCAATGAATTGGGTAATGATTTATATCTAATAAGATAGACATGACTAGAAAAACAAGTTAATATGGTTCAGTGATACATGATTGGAATGAGGAGTGAACTCGATTCAGTAAGGGACATAGTCCACTATGATTGTCTTGGCAGCGATGCCATGGATATTATAGAAATTATATCATGTGAATAATGGTTTTATAGAATAACATGTTGTATTCACAATTCTATTTTAGCATGATTGATTTTCTATTACGATCTATGACTTACGTACTACCATGATTTATTTCATTACTTAAGATTTTGATATTCAAACTTTATGTTCATGTTTTTAAATTCAAATGTATATGGTATGTTTTATTTTCTCTATTCTTATCATTACTGAAAATTTGAGCTCACCGTTTATATTTTTTCTTTTCCCCAGAATATAAAGAATGGTTTTAGGTAAGAAAACAATATGGGGGAGATCATTGTGGGAGATGTTGAATATTTTTCTCCATGATTAGAAGATCATGATTCGAGTTTCCAAAGACAATAAAAAAATACTGTATTTTGGAATCTGTTTTTTTCATGTATTATTTATTACTCAAAAGTAATGAAATTTCTATGTAGGTCAAGCTATGGGTCTTTAAAAAAGGCCTAAGGAAACATCAGTTATTAGAGTAAAATGGGTCTTCATAGATAAGTGTGATGAAAATGGATTCATAGAATGAAAAAAAGCTAGATTATTTTCTAAAGTCTATAATCAACTAGAAGGAATATACTATTATGAAACCAATGCTCTTGTATCTAGAATTGAATCTATTCGTATTTTACATTCCTCTGCAGCATTCTTCAATTTCATACATTTTCAAATGGATGTGAAATGTGATGTCCTTAATGGTTATGTTCAAGAGGAAATTTTGATTCATCAACCACCTTGTTATGAAGATACAAAACATCCTGAACATTTTTTCAAACTTACCAAAGATTTGTAGAGATGTAAACAAGCCCCTAGTGTCAGGTATAATATTTTTTCATTATTTTTTCTTCAAAATAATTATGTTAAGGTAAATGTTGATCCAAACATTTTTAAAAAGAATGATAAGAAAAATGTTTTGACAATAAAAATCTATGTTGATGACATTATATTTTCTTCAACAAAGAAATATTTAATTGATTCTGTTTGGGATCTGATGAAATAAGAGTTCTAATTGAGATTGATGGGTGAGTTAACATTTTTATTAGGATTTTATATTTCACAAAAATAAGAATGAACTTATATATCTAAACATATGAATTTTAAATATCACTATAAAAAATGGATATTACAATACTAAGATTATTATTACCCCCATTGGTACCTCAAATTCACTTGATCTAGATGAAGCACAAAAACAAGTTGATCAAAGATCATTTAGAGGTATGATATGAAGTTTACTAAAATTGAATGATAGTGGTGTATACTAAATTTTTTTAGTATACTTATTTGAAAGATATCAATCCAATCATAATGGATCTCATTTAAATAAAGTGAAAAGATTTTTTTCACTACATAAAGGGAACTATGGATCTAGGACTCTTTTATACTTCTGAAATTGTATTGTTTTAAAACATTATTTAGATGCTGACTTTGCTCGATTTATAATGGATATAAAAAGTACATCCATAACATGTCATTTTTACGAGATTTATTAGGTTCTTGGTCATGGAAAAAGAAACACTCAGTAGCACTCTCAACTGCTGAAGCTGAATATGTTGTAGCTGGATGTTGTTGTGCTCAGGTGTTATGGATGCAACACACAATCATAGACTATGGTATCTGTTTTACCAAAATAGAAATTTTCTGGGATAATACTTGTTCCATTGCATTCATTAAAAACCCAACACATCAATCTCATGCTAATCACATTTATATTTGGCATCACTTTCTTAGGGATCACACACATAAAAGAGAAATCATTTTTCAATATTTTGGCGCACAAGTTCAACTTGCATATATTTTCACAAAATCATTACCATACAATATATTTGTATATGTTAAACATAAGTTAATAATGATAACTATATGTTAATCCTCCTTTATAACTTCATTTTGAAACCTATCTCCTTACAGTAAGAAACATCGATTGATAAGGGATGTGCATTTGCTTGTTAGAATTTCTATATTATTTTTGTAGTCAACATTTTCATAATCAGATTTTCTAAATATATTTTTAATTTAATTTTTTTTGTAATGACTATTTTTGTAGTTTAAAATTTTCCATAATGAATATTTTTGTAGATCAATTTTTTAATGAATATTTTTGTAGTTTAAAATTTTTGATAATATTGATATATGTTGTTTAAAATTTTTCATAATGAAAATATATTTAGATTAAAATTTTCCATAATGAAGATATTTTTTGTGTTTAAAATTTTTTGTAATGATTATTTTTTAGTCAAAATTTTTGTAATGAAGATAATTTTACTCAAAATTTTCGTAAAGAAGATTTTCGATGTTTAAATTTTCGTTAATCTGAATTTTTTAATCAAAATTTTGGTAATGAAGATTTATGTGGTCAAATTATTCGTAATGAATATTTTTTTACTAAAAATTTTCATAATAAATATTTTCATAGTCAAAATTTTCATAATGCAGATTTTTGTAGTCAATTATTTCATAATACAATATTCAGAATCTAAATTTCTTCAAGAATAATTTTCAACATTACAAATAAATTTCCTAGTAATATGAAAGGAATGTTTCCTTTATCAAATTTTTGTAATCATATTTAAATTGTTCGTATTTTATTTTTGTTTTAAAATTCATCTGATTTACATTTCCTTATGTCCGATGTTTTTTTAAATAAATCCTCATAAGATCAGATTTAATCAAAATCCTTCTTCAGCCATCTTATCAGCTGTCAGATCTGATCTGAAGGCTTTTCAAACATTGGATTGAGTATATGAGTTGAACTGTCACCTCAAACGCCAATATATAGCCTCCCTAAAGCTTCTCCAACATAAAACTCAATGATCATCATTGATGAATATATTCCATTCTTACATAAGCCCTATCAGAACTTCTCAGATCTTCCTTACGTCTGAATGTCTGCCGAAGTCTCTTCCCTGAACGAAATGTCAGCAGTAATTCCATTCGTAGAAAGGCATATTTTTAGAGAAATATTTTTTCATCCAAATTTATTTTCTATGTATGATTGTATTATATCTAAAAATATTAAAATGAATGTGTTGGAAAGTGTTTTCAAATTGAAACTAAGGAACAAGATTCAGTGTATCTGGACTTGTTAGTTGAGATCTATGAGTCTGAAAGATTTTTCAATGAAGAAGAATGAAACATGTTTTATTTTATGTGCTATGTAAATCCATATTCTCTTTCATAAATCATGGTATCCTGTTGTATTGGAATTTATTATGAAGGGGAAGGTGAGTTATGTACTCACAAATTACTTGATGTATTAGGATCCTTTCAGAAATAAAAATCTTTATCCTGCCTTGGTCTTTTAGAGGACAAGACTATGAAGAATGTTAATATATCTACAAACCATCACACTATTGAATTGTGGGTTCAAGGTTTTGTCATACCGAGAAAAAGAGACAACCATTATTTGAAGAAAAGTGATATGTACATTCTTGATTTCATTGCAAATCTAAAAATGATATATTTGGTTAAGTAAATTCTGGTTATGATTGATAATATCTAAAATAGGAATTTGAAATCTAAAATTACTATGTATCATTCGAATCAGTCAAATATGATTGTTCGGTGTTTATAATCATTCAAAATACATTGTAGTTCCATGTTAGGGAATTGTAATGTAATGTTGTTTAATGATGATAAATTGAGAATAATGAATGTTGGGTTTTTCAAAGATTCCAAGCATTTTTTTATTATTTAGAATATGAGGTAGAGGCCATATCAATGAAACAAAAAGTGGATGAGACTTCCATAAAGGCTGGATGAAAGTGAAAGTTTAAGGATATTGTGCACAAAGAATAAAACCATGTGGCTATGGAAACTCAATCCCCACCACTAAATCCAATGAATCAAAAACCCTATCCTGATGAGGTTTTAGGGAAAATGCTGGGAAGATATGAAAAATCAGAATAAAATAGAGCCTATGTTTTGTTTGGACCCTACTAAGGAAATATCATTGAAGGAAAAGGTAACTGAAAATTTCGAAAACATAGAGAATAAAAAAATGTAGAAGAAAAAAATGTCTGATGCTGAGATAGTTCAATCACATCTTAATGATGCTGAGAATGAATCAGATAAAATTATGGTAATAGAATCTTTTTGTATAGAACCATTACCTGAGTCTCTGAGAAAAAAGATTGTGACTCCATAAAAAGTTCAACAAAAAGTAGTGGAAGAAGATAAAGAAGTATAAGGAAGCGGTGATTCCGATGAATTGATAAAGCATGTTGAATAGTTTCATGAGAATGAATGTCTCTATAAAAACTATAAATCAGATCATCTTAAACCGAGTATTCAAAACATGCAACCCTATAAAAATAAGAGAAGGTAGAAGAAGATGTAAACATGTTTTCAGAAAAAGAAAGCTCCAAAAATGATTTTATACTACCAGAGGATGCTAATGTAGGAGCAGAGAAGGAAGTGGTAGATGAACATAAAATTTTCCAGATATCAGATATTGAACATGAATCAACTTATCAAGAAAAATAAATTATGAAAGATGAGAAGGGAAAACATATTGGAGTTGATAAACCGAAAAAATAGCGGTGAATAAGAAAGATGTTGGTTCTTTATCAAAGAAGAATGATGCTTAAATTGAAAAAGATTCATCACCAACCAATGTCTCAGATACAGAATAATCTTTTCATGGCCAAGAAATTGTTGATCAATCATTGAAGATGCTAGTTGATTCTATTCATATATTCCCGAGTATAGATTCAAGATGTCAGATGATTCTTCATTACTTAAATCAGAAATCAAATTCAGAATCCATGGTAATGGATAAGTGTTTTAAATAATTGGCTCTCTTAAAAACATTTTTTCTCAAATTTTGAAGCACATAAAAGGTCATGTAAGAAGATGACAAGTTAGTTAAAGAAAACTGTTGAAGATATGACAATTCTTTATGAGTTTCATGAAAATTTCAATGATGCATTTGAAAATGATGATAGTTAGCTCAATGATCTCACAAAGTCATTTAACAAAAATCTATCTCTTGAGGAAAATACATGGATTCAAGAAGTGAATTATATGAATGGGAAGTTCAATTATGTTGCATGGAGTTGGAAGAGGGAAGGCGATATCATAATTGAGAACAAAGAGAGACATACTAAGCATGAAATTTTTTTGATGTCTCTGGTAGAGAAGCTTAAGGCTTCAGAAGAAAAGATAAAAGCCTTTGAAATGAAAATTGAATATCAGGATCAACTTATCAAGTGTTTAGATAAAGATCAAGAGGATCTCATGATGTTAAAAACCATAGTGATGCAAACTGATGTCAAAGTAGAGGGAAGGATAATCTCTTCCAAATATGATATTTTGTTGTATTTTTCTTGATGTACATATTCTTCCAATCATAATGAAATATTTTGGAAGATCTATATTTTTTAGTTGTCTATTACTAATATTTCAGGTACCAAATTTTCTTTCCTATTATCTTTAATCCATTTTGAAAATTACAATGGAATATATATTAATGTCAAAAAGAATACTATGTAAAGGCGGATTTTCCCTATGTAAGGGGGAGTTCATCTAAAGTGAAGTTTTTATCAAGAAGATTTCCATATGGAAGAAAATGAAAAATCTCATTTCGGAAATTCAGAATATGATCCTTATGGATGTCAAATCCTAAGGGGTACTTATTCATATTCATTATAATCCATATATAAAGGGAGATTTGTTTTATTCACAATCCCATAAAATTTGCAATGTCCTTATATTATTTTAGTATGTATGTTTTTACATTCATAAAAGGTAGAGATTGTTGAGTCAAAAAGGATTACTTTGGACATTTCTATTCCTTTGTTTTTTCAAAACTACAAACACTCTATATTAAGGCAAACTTCATTTTCCCTACGACTTATTCTTAAAAGGAAAATTTTCGATTCCCACAGAAAATTTATCCTTACCATGTTTTCATTGTTAAAAATTTAATTTCTCTATATCAAACTAATTTTATTTCTACATTTAAAATTTGGTTTCATTTTTCTAAAACATGTAATCCAGGAAATGAATAGTTATAGATTATTTTGTTTTCAGGATCATAATTCCTTTTCTGAATTTCTATTAAATTCGGACATCAAATTCTCCAAATTCTGTATCTGAATTTTCATGAAATCCAGACTCAAAATTCTATTAAATTCATTCTCGGAATTCATTGAAAAATAGTATCTTAATATTTTTGTAATATAGACTATAAATTCTTACTTTAAAAGACTCTAAAATTTTATTTTTTTCTTTGAATATAAAAAATACATTTAGTTATGAAACCATTTTTTGCTTACCCATGTTATAGTTATGAAATGATATCATAAAATCTGTTTTTTACTAATCATTGTTTGAGTGACATGTGTACAGGTCCCTCCAATATTCCTATAAAGGGATTACTCTAGTGCATGTAAGATAGAAATTATTTAATTTATAAATCAAGGAACATTTGTCCAAGTTTGTTGGATACCCTAGTCTTTGGGTTAAAAGTTGTCATAATTGTTACATGTATTGTTTCATGATTTTTTCCACTGAATTCTAATTAATAAGGAAGGTATGTCTATATTATACTTTTTTGTAATTGTATACTTTGATTTGTATTATTATATAAAATTTAATGTATAATCTTTTACATGTAATATTTTCTTATGTTTTATTTTTAGAACCATATTTATAGAACCTAGCATGTTTGTAGAGCTATGATGCCTTTTTAATTTTCCTTGTATAACATTGCTAAACACAATTTATCATAAGAATTAAAATGAATGTTTTTATACAATATTTAAAGTTTCCCAAATAATTTTTAACTTATACAACTCACCTCCTATTTTATATTGAGCATCTACATTCATATTTCCATCACAACGAGTAAATATATATAAGAATCAGGGAGAGTCCCTAAGGCCTCTATTAAATATCATAATGATAACAAAATAGAATCCAAACATAGGTTCTCTTGTAGTTATATCTCCTTACTAATGTTCTAGATGGCTATTTCATTTGAAATCAAGTGGTAATAGGATACTATAGAAGTGAGGAGAATACAACCAAAGCATTGGGTTATTCATCGTGTGATCTTCATCGAACTCACGTATGAAGACTTGAAGAATTTATATCGATGTTGTAAGGTGTAAATGTTCTTTATTTTTTTATATAGTTGTAGTTTCAATTAATTGAGATATTGGATTATAATTTTCTATATTATTATGGCACTACAATTAATATTATTAGATCATAGGTAGCCCAGCATTGTTATTAGAACTATGTGAAACATTTTAATTCAAGAAGATATGTTTTAAAATGAAGAAAAATGATAACATTTATTAATGTAATTTACTGAATCATTAAAATCAATATGGATTTTATATGATGGCATATTTTTAATATTGTATTTTATGATATGGGATAATCATAATGTATGTTAGTATCAATTTTCCTTCATTGAATTTTATAAAGGCAATCCTTGAATTATCTAGTGAATATTGGATATATTGGAAAATATGATAGTAGGTAATTGAAGGTGATATTAGAATCAACAACACTGAAATCATAATCAACAATATCATTTTGAACAAAATCATGACTTATGATAAGAAATATAGCCTAAAATATGATTGATAGTCAAGATTATTTATACCATGTCATGATAGACATTTTGTAACCTATGATGTTTGTTTTAAATTGAATCACATATTGAAGCACTTGGAATACCATATAACACCATATATAATTTGTTTTATTTTTCATGTATTTCAGAATGAATTTGAGTAAGTAATTTATTATTTTTAAAAATTGTAACAAATTACTTTGGTATATTTATTTAATATATAAATTGTTTATAAATTAGCTAATTCTAAAATTTCTATAATTTATAATTAAATATTTTTTATTAAATTAACAAATAAATATCCGTAATAATAATAATTAATATTAAAATATCTTTTATTTATATGATTTGAAATAATTTTTTACTAATGTTTAATATATATATATAACAAGGTAATTTTTTAAATGATTAAAAATTACAAAATAAGACATAATTTAAAGGAGTTTTTATTTCAATATGAATTTCTCGCAGTTGCAAATTAGAAATGTCAAATTAAATACCTTATTTGAAAAATTATATTGACAATATGAAAAAGATTTTTGAAAAATAATTAATTTCATGTTTTAAATAATATTAAATTTATGATATTTTGATAACTTAAAATGTTTACATTATATATATAGAGAAATGTTTAGATTTAATATATTATTTATTTAATTAAGTAAAAATTAAATTATATATATATATATTCATATGGGAAATAAATTTAATGATATTATATTTATTTAATTTTTGAATACTTATATTGCTTGGATAAATTATAAATTAATTATAATTTATTTAATTATAAATTGGTTATAATTTTTTTCCTCATGTATAAATTTATGTAATAATAATTTAGTTTTTTTATTATATATATTATTAATTGATATAAATATTATATTTTTATTCGATGTTTTTTTAATGTTTAAATTTCATCTATAATTTTTCAGACATGCATATAAAGAGCAATATGCTAGGAATGATAATTGATTTAGTTTTCTTATATCATTATTTTTTATTATAATGATGTTGTAAAATAAAATTCAAAATTTGGTTTAATTGAAGTCAATCATGAGTAGAAAACCGTGGTTTTTTTACATTGTGTTATATTATACACTAGTTTGAGATATTATACCTTACTAAGAAAAGAGGGGGTTACCCACCAATTACATAATGCTTACTTTAATAATAATTATTGATTTCGTATAATTCAATTTTTTTATGAATATTTTCATATACGTTCTGAATATAAATCATTTATATTTATATATATAATTATAGTTTCATTTTTTAAATTATGTTTGTAAAAAAACTATGATCTTTGTAAATAGTTATGGATAAATATGGTATATACATATTGATATGGTGGAAGTAAATGGGATTCAAAAAATAAATCATTAGAAAAACACATAAAAATATATTGAATGCTATATTTCAGATGGGGATATATTAAAAACAACATAAAAATACTAAGAGTCAGATTCTATTACCAGAAGAAACAATCAATGCCATTATTATTTAGTATTAGTTATCCAATCCATTTTGTGACAATAAGTTATCTTATATACATAAATTAGAGTACATGTCACCTAAAACATTAAGTAATGATATTTCATTTGTGATATTGTTTTCACTTAGTTTATAAACACAAATATTTCGGATAACCAATGTATAGAGTTGAGTAAATAAGTATGATGCATTATTAAAAAGAGTTATTCAATCCACCAAATAATAGTCAAATCATATATTATTGAAATAATTTTCTACCAGATATAGTAATGATTTTTATTATAATTATTTCAAGGATTTTTCAAGATGAAATATACTTATTTTCCAATTAATAAATATGATTTAATTTTTAATGGCTAAAAATTTTAGTGGGATGACATTCATATAATAAATTATTCTATGTTATTAGAAAATTGTTAATCCATTGATAAAAGAATATTTTACATATTAAATAACATCATTATTATCAAACATAACTTTTAGACCAATCCTAGAAAAAGGAAAACAAAATATAATTAACATATAAAAATTATATTAAAATATAACATATTATCATAAATAATAAGAGAAATGTATTACAACAAACTCTTCCTAGTTATCTAAATATTCATTTTTTTTAATAAAATATCTAAATAATTATGATATGAATTTGAAAATTTTTTGTGAAGACGCCACAGTAATTCTAGGGTTCATGAGGCCAATCATGCCAAATAAATATTAAAAAAATTAATGTATTCCCAATGATAAATATCTTGAAAAGGGATCTATTATAAATAGGTGAGGAATGAAAGGTAAGTGGTTTCTAATTAAAATTTATGATGCAAGAGACAATAATAAAATTCATTTTACAATCACTATATCAATATTATTTGGTCTATTTATAACTTGTAGAGATTGGGTGTCCTCTATGGCTTAATCTAACTATTGAATTTATTCTGCTAACACTATTGGATTTTTTTAATTGTTTATTGTGAATTTAAATATGAATATATTTTATAAACAATTATTCAATCTACCTATATTTTCTGGAAAACTAGGTAGATCAAGGTTAGTCTATGATAAAGTGATGTATTTATAGTCATAATGGTTAAAAGATAAAAGTATAAGAATAAAAAATTTCTGGGAATGTTAAACTCACACTCTCACAATTTATATACACAGACTTTGAATCCTATGGTGGGATTCATGGAGTGGAATTTTTTCAATTGTGTAAATCCCAGTCCTTGGTGGTGATGATCCACCAAATTTCACATGGGTAAAAATAAACCCATTAAATATTCCAAATAATTTTTTTAATGAAATCAATTCTTCGATACTAAATGTTATACAATTGTAATTATATGTTTTTTAGTACAATAAACACCCAATAGTCCAAAATTAAATAAAATATATTGATAATATACTGAATTATGCATTAAAGTGATGGAGTACGAGTTGTTATATAAAGAGTTTGTATTTAAAGGATCACTTAACATCTTAAATGGTTTAAGACTAAATATTGTGTACTTGCATCTTGTTTTGTCTTATATGCTAATATGTATTTCTAAACAATGGATAAAATCAAAAAAAGAAATGATCTTTTTGACATATGTTACTATGAATTGATCTAATTGTATAACATGGTTTGAAAATTATGTATGAATGTAATTTCTCTATCTTGGATAAAAGTCATTATCCAATATATTTTTTAAAATATGATGTAAATAATCTGCCCGACACATTATTGTAATATTTAAATAATATATTTTTTTTATAAAATAAATATCTAAGTAAATATAATATCATAAATTATATAGTAGGTAAAATATTAATTTTTATTAATTCCCACTAAAAGAAATATGTGTTATTTTAAAAAAATAATTATTTTCCATTTTGTATCCTGATATTTTATATTAAAAGCAGTTTGTTGAAGACTGGTGAGAGTATATTTGGAATTTAAAAATATTATACATATAATAAATCAATGTTTCCTCTTTTTAATGATTTTTATTCAATGAAACAATTAAAACGTATCTTGGATAACATGGGTGGTTGATTTAGTGTCCACACAAAAGAAGTGTCTGGTATAATATATGGTAAATAAAGTACCTCCCTTGAATACCTAGCTAGAAAGATTCTTACGGGGGATCGAACACTCTTAATAGTATATATATTCCTCATATAAATGAAAAGTTCTATCTAATTCATATCTATAATATTTTTAATAAAATAACTTAAAATGGAGATGCTATAAACTAACCTATGTGTATGTGGGATATCTTGTAAGGATTAAATTAAAAAGAATAAAATATATTCAATGTCTTGTAAAAACATTCTTAAAGATATAGATAAATTGTCATTTAATTATATATAATATTTTTTAAATGAATATTACATTTAATATATCTTGGATGAATCCTTTATCTGTATAATTCGAATGATGAAATAATAATTCATTTGGATTTGAGATCAATTAACTCTATTTTTATAGAATATTGAACAATTCTCTACATCATGGAATTATACTATGTTTCAGTATATACCTAATAAGGATGGGAAAATCTATACATGAAAAATGGGATATGTTTCCCATAATGTTCAAACATATCACATATTTTTTGGATAGCTGCAGTCTTTGTGTTTTATAAATACATTGTCTTATTATTCATACAAGTTCTCATAAGCTTCAATCATTTATTTATATGGTTGAGTCTATATTTATAATGTTAGGTAAACTAGAGTGTATTGTTGATAAATGTCCTCAGAAGGGCATTAGATGACACATTAAGGTAAATATATATGGTTGTAATGTCTAGAAATATCCTCATAAAGTTCATTGACCATTTATAATTTAGAGATGTTTCTAGAATTGAGATTATAAAGTGGAAACAATTTTTGGTTATCCATGAGAAAATAATGATTTAATTGAGTTGAGTTGATAATAACATGGTTCTATTTATTGTGATTTTAGATTTCTAATATTTTGTAATAAGTATTTGGTGAAAAAAATGCATGATGAATTAGATTATGTAAGTTCTATTCATAAATTAATAAAACACTATAAAAACATTGTCATCCTATATGAATAGGTGAGATAAAATTTTGACTTCATAAATGATTTATTGGCGATCGAGGCTTTTTGATTTGAATAATTAGGATTTTCTCTTACATAAAATGAATAAATTAAATATTTAATAAATGTGGAATTTATTATCATGATACTTCTCACATAGAAATATAACATATATTATCAACTTTTTAATTTTTATTAAATTTAATATGTGTTTTATTATCTCATTTTTAATTTATTTTTCACTCAATGTATATTTAGAATTCATTTTTTAATCATGCTTAAAAAATGAAATTTCACAGTAGCCCATTTTGATAGTAGCACAATATTTTTATCATAACATTTAATACACTAATTGAAATTTGAAAATTACTTTTTCTGTAGGATTTTATGATCATTGGGATTAACACAATCCAACTAGAGAAAAGTTTATATCTGAGGAAAAGAGGAAAAAAAGAGACCAATAATATTAATAAATTTGGGGGGAAGAAAATTTTAAAAAACATTTGTGTTTGGGACATAACATGTGTCTCTGACCTCCAATTGAAATTATTCCCCTTCTAATGGGTTTATAGCTTGAATACCAACCTCTCTACCTAATTTAAATTCCATTCAACATGTTTTTTAGTAATTCATCTAAACAAATTTGAGGTGAGAATTATTCCATTAATAGTCTCCCATTCCCATAGACACTTGAATTATTTTTTAGGGAATTTTGATTTAATTTTCACAAAAACACTCTTCACCCTCATTTTATATGTTTTATAGACTGTATAGTAATATTTTATTTTTATGTGATTCTAAAGCATCTATATCTTCCTCTCCTTTCATGGAGTTTTAAGCTCCATGATATCACCTAGGGAGGTATGTTATTTAAATAACAAGCTTATTTTGGTTAATATTTCAAATATCAACATGATTTATGGTTTTTATGTAGTTCTAAAAAATCCAATATTATTATTTAAATTATTTATGTACTGTTATGTCATACTCAACTATTACGACCATGTTGGGGGTACAAATTCTTTAGATGTTTCATGCATCATTCACTATTTTTTAATTTCTATAAAAATTATGGTGTCTGTGTGCTTCATATTAGTATTTATAAATAACATACACACCTGAAATTACAAGTAGTTTCATTTAATTTTAACACATTAAAAAAAATATAAAACCCTACAAAACACGTCTTCTTCTTGATAAGATTCCTTGGTGAGCTTATCTTATGAATTTGGACACAAATCAACCAATCATCGGTCATAGTCACCAATTAATTTTGTATTCCTCACCAAAACATTGGATTTATCATAGTATAAAGTTATTAATAATCTTGATCTACGTGTTTATAACTATAGGTTGAAATATCTAAAATCTATCTAATAATTCATTGAAAGATGAGCTCATGAGATTTCCCATGGTTAATCATGATTAAAAAAATTTGATTCCTTATACATTAGTTTATTTCTATATTATTTATGATTTAAATTTTAGTAAAAATTACCAATATTTATAAAAATTTATGCCACATTTCTTAATAAAAATTTTCTTCATTAATTAATTATATAAGGCTCCATTGAGAGATAGACTAGGGTTCCTGATATATTATAGAAATTCTAGTAAAAAATCAATTTAACATGATAAAAATGTGGTAAAATTTTATTTCAATTACCAGGGAGGCAATATCATTTTTTCTATTTTATTCATTTAGTTTCATTTTTTTTAATTTCATGGTCATTTCAATATTTCACCCTCCACTTTTGATTGGATAGTTGTTTGTTTCTTCGGTCGATCTCTCTTCTTCTCTCTGTCTCTATTGTTTAAATATTTAAATCTATATTATTTTAATAGTTATTTATTATTATGTAATTTTATTATATTCATATTCCATTAAAAATGAAAAAAAAATTAAACAATAATACATAATAACTTATATACATGACCTGATCAAGAAATGAAAAACTATTTAAAATAGACTCCGAAATTGAAAAGAGATTTCACACACAAATTAGTTCATATAGTGTAGGATAGTCATGTAATACTGAGTAACACCATTTGATACCTAAAAGGATCCTAATAAAATATAAGAGTGAACCTAATTGATCCACAAAAAACATTTCTACAAATAAAAAACATTAAAAGAACCGATTACCCATGAATTTGAGTACCAAATTACGTACATCCAATGCACTGAGTAAGATACAAAATTTGATCTAAGGTCATGGCTCATCCACCTATTTCCTAAATTCCATGGTCTTCTTAGTGAATTCACATACAAGAATCTCAAAGTGTTTCACATAGTATTCATCACAATGAAACCCCAAAATGTCACCAAGGGACTCATTATGTTTAAGGCCTTTCCTTCCACCCTTGATGGTGGAGCCAAATACGGTATATGTTATCTACCAACCATAATTTATTGTTCAAATGACCTTAAATGTATCTTTCTTGAAAATTGCCTCTGTACATCCTAGTCTTTATTAGTTTAGAAATAAATAATTTTCATTAAGAAATCAGAAGGAGAAAACCATTATGAATATTGGGATCTATTCGAAGGACTTTTTTCTATTTTCCACCACTAACAAATTATAGAATAATTTGTAATTAAATACTTATATTAGGTAATTTTTCCTATGTATCACGGAATCATATATTCATTATCTAGTGGAATCCAAGTGAATAAAACTCCTGAAAATTCTCATGACTTAATATCTAACATGCCTCAAAATGCACAATAATTTTGATCACGCGCAATTTTACCGACTAAATGAGCCAATGAGGTAAGTCATTCATCACTTGAAAAAAATACTAGATGACAAAATTGAGGAAATTAACACCCTTATAATACAATTAGTTATGAATCAATGTAATTCACACTCGGAACCTATTTCATAACACTATGGTATTTGTTCTAATAATATTCACTTATCTAATCAATTCCTTTATCAATAGGGTTCATCTGAATTATTTGAAGTATTCTTCCACAAGAATCATTTTCAGTAAGAACCCTCTTTTATGAAATAGAAAAATAGAAAGAATACAAATCTCGTGTGGTATGAACAACCATAGTTTTGACAAGGAGAGAACTTGAGCTACATTAAAATGTACTGATGATGACAAGGCTAGGGAATTCATCCTTCTGCACCCTCTTCATCATGAAAGAATTGTCCTCCTCCAAAATATGAACTATGTATCATAGGAACTATTATGAAAATGGCATCCTAGAAACTCTATTTCAAATTGATCAAGAAATAGAATTTTCAAAAGCTTTAACTCAATGATGATAATTGAAAAAACCCATTGGCTAGATAAATATTGATGGTTATCGATAACTAATATACCATCCTACTATTAATCACAAGGAAAAAGGTAATTTATGTGTTATAACAATTTATAGTAGTTGAAAAATATCTAATTCTAGTGATTCTACCCAAGAGGTTAGTCCCCTCTTGAAAACACAAATTATATACTCATAGAATATTATAGTGAAGATAACAAAAAAAAAGTGTAAATTTGTTATCATCATGGATTCCACTAAACAATCCATTCCTCCTCACATTCTTAAATGACTATAGAAATTAAAGAAAAATTCAGAAAATGAAAGTGAAAAATAGATCAAGGATACATTTAAAAAGGAATAAGTTAACAATCATATCTTTGATGATATAAAAAATATATATTTGTATAACAAATTTATTAATGAAATTTTCACCCAAAAATATAAACTGATGTGAAATAAGAGATTCAAACTTGTAACGAACATACCAACAATGATACAAATATCCCTTAAAACCAAATTCAAGAATCTGTGATATTTTATGATACATTTAACACATGAGAGACATTAATATTTGATAAAATCATTGATTTAGGTGCATCGATTAACAAGATGAATTAATCAGTGTATAATTCTTTTTTATGATAGAGAGTTTAACCAATATGAATTTTTGTTCAAATTTCCAAATAGTGTATAACACAACCAAAATGAGTAATATAGGATGTCCTCAAGAGATTAATGAAACTCACATTCCCTAAATACTTCTACATTCTTATGATAGAAGACACTCAAACACAAGGAAACTCTTCTCTCATACTTATAAGTCCATTCATTAAAATTTTAAAAAAGATCATCAATGTGCACAATGGTATTATATTCATGTAGTTCATTTGATAAAAGGTATGTTTCAATATCCTTGATGCTATGAAAACCCCCATTGAATACCACATCACTATTTCTGGATATATGATTGAACTGATCTGTAATGACTCACAGACACACATCATTGTATCCTCAACTCATTATCTAATTCATTTTCTTCTTCTGCACTCTTGTATAATTTCAGTTGAGATTCATGTTTGTAGTGTTTTTTGTGTTCGAAAAAGTGGAAAAGTCATTATTTAATTTATGATCATGTTTATTATGAGGTGTGTATTTGTGTTGAAGAATCTTTAAATCTCATTTCCATGGATTCTCATTCCTTTGAGAATAAACAAGAATAGATGGACAATTTACTAGATCTCAATCCCCCTAAAATTCTTCACACGATATAAAAAACACTAGTGTTAGAATAAAAAAACATTAATCAGATTTAATATATGCCTATATTGAAGGTATTTACCGGCTTCCTATCATTATTTCCAACAATCTCTCTCCCCTATAGAAATCAAAATAGATCGAAAAATTGAGAGTGTCTAATAAAAGATATTGGATGGAAATTGGATGATATTATTTGGATTATAACATCTAATATAATTAATTGTATAATCTTAGATGATAAAGCTAACCATGTAAGGAAATATCTATTCTAGTTGAATTTGTTTGTCCTTGAAGTTGTAAAATTAGAAGTCAATAAATTACATGATACAGGGATCATCTATCCCATATCTTATATATGTGCCAAGAGATGATTTTCATATCAATACTGTAAAAGAGGATATGAATAGAATATTAGAAAGTGATGTCTAAAAATGATGGCAATAAGAATCATAAGTCATTTATTGTCCAAAAAGATCAAATTTTGGCACAAGGATTCAATGATTGTACGACTGATGAAAAAAGGTACATCCAGACATAGGGATAGATAGTTGATCATTTCAAATATTTCATAAAGGTTGATCCACATACGATAGATAAGACACTTTAGTGGGAGCTATATTGGGTAAGAAACTCCAATAATCATAGTCTCATTTTTGATAATTTTTTGATTCTATATTGTTCTCATTGATCATTGATGTTGAACTTGTGTGGTTTCAAACTTTTTTCTAAAAAGTTATTTTGAAATAAAAAATATAATTTTCATTCAATGTTTTTGAAATGTAAAAATTATTCAAAAAAAACTAGTTTACTGGTTATTTTAAATGGATGTAATGAATTGGTGCAAAATTATGTGATTTTTTTTGACTTTGTGTTGACTATAATCGAATAAATAAAGACATAAGAAAGGATGACTTTACTCTACCATTCATCCACCAAATGTAAGAAATATTATATGGTAACCCCCATTATTGTTTCATTAATGGCTATTCATGTTATTTTCAAATCTATATTTCCAATGATGATCAATAAAATAAAAAATTTATTGCTCCATTTGGCACATTTTCAAATATATGGATGCCTTTTGGTATCTTTAATTGTTTTTTTATGTTTTAGTGTTTTAAATTGTGTATATTTTTTAAGAACCTTGAAAACTCAATGGAAGTTTTTATGGATAATTTAACTATTTCAATCTCTTGATTTGATTATTTTTATCATATCTATGTTATATAATTTATCAATACATTGAAAACGATCTCATTCAATATTTTGAGGAATATCATTTCATCGTTGAGAGGATTATATTTCTTGGTAAGGTTGTTTTTAAAAAGGAAAATATATTTTATAAGTAATAAATTAATATAGTTTTCACCCATTCATTCCAAATAAGCGAGTGTGAGGTCTGATATTTCTTGGGACAAGCTGGTGTTTACCACAGATTCATTAAAGACATTGTTAAGATAATACTTACCTTCTCATGATTGTTAAGAAATGAATTAATTTTTTTTAAAATAAAAAATTTGAGGATGAATTTAATTCACAAATATAGTGTCTCCCATCAACACCCATCATCCAACCACCATGATGGGATGAAACATCCTAGGTTTTTATGGCACCTAATTATTCACTGAACTCAGTTGGCCACTAAGCCTCACGAGTATCTCTACAAATTCCAAAGGCTTCTGATTCAAAGTGAAGGTCTAGGTTATTATATTGGTTAGACTATTTACTAATTTGATCAGTATAACATTGTGAAAATAATATGTTTATTGTAGATGTTATAATACTATAAAACATAACTAAATAGTATAAGACTGATAATATAAATAACTAGATGTCAAATCATACAAAAGATGATGGTTCATTTTATGTCCTCTAAGAAAAAATACAAATCATGTTATACTACATTAATACAATATATAATTACCAAAAGTATAGAAAATGACAAAAGGATATCAAAATCTTAACAAGCCCCATCGTGGTCACATGCACTCCTTCTCTAAAGCAGTATATCAAGTACCTATAAAATATATATTTCCAATATTGACAACTACAACAATATAAAATGTTTCGAACCAAAACATGACCCAAACAGGGTTTGAGACTAAATTCCAATAGGAATCCACCCAAGGTCTCTGCAAATCAACCAATGAATATATATAATAGGAAGTGTAAAATAATTAAATAAATTAGTTTTAATGTAATTTAATGTTAACATTATTACATAAATGGGTTTTAATTTTACATTAATTTCTTGTTCATTAAAAATTAAATTACATTGAAATACATAAGTCTTACGATCCGATCATGGACCGATGGTCCCCATATAAATGTAAGCACAACAGATACCTCAAAAGGCTCTCTATAGAATTATAAGTTAAGACCAAATCCAATATTGTGATTTTGGCATGGAAAATTAATTATATGTCATTCCATTTCAGTAATAAATTAATAACCTAAGCCTGGACATGAAATTACAAACATGGAATTAATGTATCACTCCTAGTGAAAATTACCCCTACATCATAAGAGCATGTCCAGATGATCCTCTCAAGAAAACATTCCCACCCTAGGAGTTGGCAAATTATATGTCTATTATGCAATCCTTAGATCCTATAAATAATCTCCAAGTATCACGCATGACATATAAAACATTCAAATAGAACTCGTACATGGAATACCTCAATTTTTTTATTCTTTTATCATTAATTAATTCATCTATGAGCCCAACCATTACATCTTTGGATCTGTCACAGCTTAACATATGACCTCCATTTTTTTCCTTCCATGGAATCCCTCAAAGAAACCATGGTTACCTGAGTTATAAGGCAAAAAATACATATGGACTCATTCATTCCATTATAATCTAAATCCATTATTAAACCATTTCTATTTAACCATTTATCATTTATGATTCAATTAAACATTTCTGTATGTATGAAAAGATCAAATCCCAAAGCATCCAATATAATCCCAATCAAGAACCAACCTTAGTAGGCTTATCCTTTTAAATAAATACATCGGAAAAAATTTTAAAAAAAAACTCATCTAAAATGATTTTTTACATGTCAATAGCATTTCTAATCTCATATGGTCACATATCATATAAGAATAAACACATATAAAATAAACTATTACATGGATTTAATATTAAAAAACTCAAGTGGTCACATATGATAAAAGTAGAAACACATGAAAATTATACTATTACATGGATTTAACATTAATCAACTCACATGGGCAAGTTCACAATTGGATAAAATCATTCTAATTGTTCTTAAACAAGAAATGTTATAAATAAATGACAAGGTGAAATCCATCCATCCCTATCCCCTTAACATATTCAATTATTAATAAAAAACATTTTAATTCTATATTGTTATCAATTATTTTTTTATCAATATAATAATGGGAAACAATGACATGCCTCATAGGTATCGTAGCTCAAACATCCATAAACAGTCATCCAATGGAAATCCACCAATGGGTTGTCCCATAATCACAATATACAAAATAATTTATTCTTTAAAAAATATATTCGATTACGTAAACATAAATAAAAAGAATCAATGGTAAATTATAAATCCTGTGACACCCCAAAAAATGGGTGCACGATACTCCATCATATATAAACAGATTGACAATTAGTGAATGGCATGTGACCACCTACCTCGTACTTATAAGAGTCAACTCATCCTATATCAGCCTCTAATTCATCCTAGAATGGAGTATATCTTTAAAACGAGTACAAATAATCAATCCTCAATAACAAGGTCGATAGAAGAAACAATGAAAAATTGCTCAATAGTATTTCAGAACTCCGGTAAGGGATTCCATCTCTTTTAAGGATGTTCCAATTAGATATTGGACAACAAAATGTGATAAAGTTCTTCCTTCAGTTTTTTTTATCACAATACCTATGTGTGATCTATTATCCATCTATGAAAACACGAGGTTGCTTCTTGTTTCATATAAAAACACACCATGTATAAATAAATACATAACATGTATATTCTTGATCCTCTTTTCATGATGAATTCAACTTACACATCATACTCTTGTCAACCGGCTTTCCTTACATGGCTTGTACTGGGATTACATAGTGTTTCACCCCTAGTTATGCCATTTAATAATATTATAGCTATTAATAACTATTTTTTCAAACCACATTCTCAAGTACAACTTGAAAGGAAAATATTCTTAGCTAACATGAAGATCCTAGTTCTTTCAAACATCCCCCTTAAAAAAAATTGTCCTTGAATTGCTCTTCCAATGGTGGTAATGAAAAATATGAGAACAACTATGGACATTGTGGTCGTACATTGAACTCTCTCTCCATGGTCTCTTCATTAACTCGATTTTGTTTCCATATCACCCATACTAAAGAAACATATAATCCATGGAGAACCATTGAGTTATTATTCACAATTCATATAGGATTCTTCTCAAAGGACGCATATACCTATAACTCAACCTCCCCATTATGAAAATAATGATATGGGTCTGAAAAGTGAAGTCATAACTAAGATATTTGGATGATTTAAAGAATATCCTGGTACTTCTGAGGTAACTTCAAATGATAGGAAACAAACCTGACTCACCCCAGAATCTCGAATTACCCAAGGTATCTCGGAAAAATCATAGCTTGTCTATTGATCCTTTTGTTTCCCAACCTTGACACAACATGTAGAAAAACCTGATTCCTGACCTCAAAATATAAAGGTCATCTAGAAATTTTGGTGTATAATTTATAATGAGACTTCACAGTAGCCATCCACTTCCAAATCAACGCTATATTCACAATGCTCTCCTTGACCAGACAATGTCCCACCATAGGTGCTTCTCCCACCTCCATCCAACATAGGTGTGATCAGAATGGTATATCATAAAAATCATAATATGGATCCATCTGGATAGTATCATGGAAGCTATGTTTATATGTGAACACTACCAGGGGTATGTGTCTCTCCCAAGATCCCATAAAATCTAGAACTCATGCTCACAGTATGTCCCCTAGATCATGAATCATGCTCTCTAACCTGTCATCTATCTCGGGGTGGTCTGTTGTGCTCACAAAATCCTATATACCCAGTGACCTCAAAAGCCCTTTCAAGAAAACTGATGTTTACTAGGAAACCCTATCTAAAATGATCTATTATGGGAACTTGTGCTGTAATATTATCTCACAGATGTACATCCTCCCAAGATAATCAACACTGAAAGGTTACTTGATTGGTAGGAAATGTGTAGCCTTCATGAGCTTGTCATCAAAAACCCATATGGCATCATTACCACAACACATCAGCCATCATATAACCTCAGAAACCTCTCACCTGAAAATTTTAGCGACTCTACAAGGGTGGTTTTACTTTATAAGGGAGAACCTGAACACGATGAAGGTAATACTAGTGAACTCAAAGAAAATAACTATTGTACCCCAATAAACATTATCAAATCTAGTCATTAAATATTAAATCAAAATACATTGCATACTTTTACATCATAACAACCCTAAAATGATTGTTTTTTCCACTATCTTACTCAATCCATTCATGAGAAACAGGAAAGAAAACGTGCCAAACAATCAAAAAATGACTTATCTCAGAAACACCAAAATATTAAGGTAGGTGTATTACAACTGAATAACAATGAGTTCAACCAAGGCACTACATGCCCAAAATGATCCCATTTACCTACTCCCATACATGTCTCTTACTAAATATCCATTTCAAAATCATCCCACGATCTTAAAAAAATTCCACAACAAGGGATAATGTGTAATATAGATCCATCTCACTGGAAACATTACCTATTTTAAAGAATCACATTGGAACCCCACTAAAAGTCTAGGATAAACATATATTTATCAACCCAGAGTCCAACAAACTCACCAAGGTGGTACATACTCTTAGTGACATGTGATACAATATTACAATGCCAAAAATCATCATAAAAACACTAATTGAACCCAGAAAGGCATCCACCTAGTGTTCATATCAAGGAAAATGTCATGCATCTAGAGTTCATACAAGGTATTACTACATAAGAACCAATGTATCACTCAGTATTAACCAATAAATATCTAAAACCATGCAGCCAATGCAATACATAGAAAGATATCATATACTAGTCCTTGGGATTTGAACTATAGTGTGCTGTATAACTGATTCTCCCTTAGAAAATCTAGGTTGACATCAAAATAGAGAACATGTTCAAATATTATATAATAAAAACTATGATGTTTTCAAGTATTTTTAAAAAAATACAGTTGAACACTATTGATTCACATCCTAAAAGAAACTTGGCTTCACTTGTTGAAGACCATCATTTAACCGAACACAATGCATTTATCCTAATGCATTTCAGTGATAACTTGAACTAAACTATCAAAGACAATTCATGATCATCAGTTCCTCAGAAGGAAAACACATAGATCCAAATAGAATCAATTTCATGCTATCAAGAAAAAACCATGCCTCAATGGCATTAATGTATAATTCACCATTTCTGAATGGTCCTGGATTTAGATCCTTCTACTTGGAATGACACAATAAAAAAAACCGACAGGATGCTCACTAACATGGAGAGTCCTTGATATCGAGATGAAGGAACACCCTCTCTCAAATTCACTATTTTGGAACCAAGATAAATGCATGAGTGTCATTCCATGAACCATGATCCCCATGTCATATTACATGGACAGACATATGAAATTAAAGAGACCAACGTGTCAAAATACGTGTTCCCCAGATTGTCCCCTCGTGCAGTGGGATGAACGTGGTTCCATATCACTCATGTCAATATACTCCAAATATATCCTGACAATATACGCAATAGATAAAAGCTCAATTATTTAACCAATATCAACTGTTTGATTTATCATTTAACACTGAACGGTTACCGTGTATCTCAACATATACTACCCTAAGTTAAAAAGATAAAATGGCACATTTTGGATTCTATTTATAGGCAGTCCACCCAATGTATCCAAAAACCATTTGGATCATGAGTGAACTATCTCAAATACACATCATCCATACTACCATTTAACCTTATCAAAACATTCCATGTTTCCCAACACATAGGAAAAGAGAGGTTCACATGACCTCATATGCAGTTGACAAAGCCCAATTCATTTATAACTTATTGAACATAGTATTACTCAATACTCATTCCAATATTAAGGGTTATGATACATCAAATCATGCTGCCCAAAAGGAAATATATCAAAACATGATTGGTCAACAACATATTCTAAGCACACACCCCTCTTCCTACCCCTGGGTAAGGTATACAATTCAAACAATGAGTGATACTATAAAAATCCCAATACTATGGTCAGGTCTAATCAATTAAAACACTGAGAGGCAACATACATAGGATCCTTGACGTTCAACGTGATCATAAGAATCCTACTCGGGATCCTTAGCTATATAAATGTATAGGAGGAATCCATTATAGAATCCTCATATTGTATGCTATGGAGGCTTCCAACAAGGGATTCTTGAAGGAATAAACTTGAGCGAGGAATCCCAATAGGGATTCTCAAAATGATAAACATGGTCATTGATCATGAAATAGACATTATAGAAAACATTTTAACAATTGAATACCTCAGGGGATTCATGGTATCCATAAAAAAGATGAAGGCACCATACACTGGGTCGTCTAGGTCGAACCATAAGTAGAGGAATAAAATATGGGATCATTGATAAAAACCAGTCACATGACCTCCTAGAGCATAAGTGAACATCATTAGAGGGAGACATCCTCAAAGCATAGTTCAGAATATATATCTAAAAGCATATCATAGATAAAAGGACTCAACTAGGTTGAAATGAACACCCAACAATTCATTCAAATTCTAGTCTCACTCCTTGGGGACAAAGGAAATGACAACCAGAGGATGAACTTATCTATATAGATAGAATCCCAAAATCACCCATTAAGAGCCCTTAGAATTGTCCAAGAGTTTCTCCATCATGATCTACAAGGAAAAATACTCAAAGAGGAATACTCGTAGGTCTAAAATTATAATGGGAGAAAAAATAGATAAATGCCCTCAATGGGTACCAAAAGAGGAGTACATGGTGTATAGACACAACACATGACATGTACACTCAATCTCCCACATGGGCATGTACGTCTGCTAGCATGGGCAAGTAAACACCACATGTATATCGTTTGTAAGATTGGTATATCATGTGTACCTCATATAGATTGATTGTTATGTTCTTAAACCATTTTGGTTTTTTACCTAGTAAATCCATGTAATTATAAATGATATTCTACCTACACAGGGTATGGTCATGTCAATCAACAAGGTGTGTACCTAATGTACATGGTGTTTACCATCCAAAAACCCTTATTGAATCTTCCCCTTCACATGGATAGAAACGTGGTCAATTACCACATTGCGTCTATACATCATACATGGTGTGTACATAAAAAAGGTATTTTCTTCCCTAAAAGAAGAATACATAGAAGGTGTACATCGAACCACATGTCATATTGTTTGGATTTATGAACTTAAAAAATATGGATGTTTCCAGGAACCATCTTTTTTGAAAATTAATCTAATTGTATTCCAAATTATAACCCATGCGGGGCCCATACTATCCATGAATAAATGTTTGACATAAAAATACTGTGCATCATAACACAATTTACCACAAGGACGATACAAAATTCACCAAATTCGGATCCAATAGGGAACATACATTCATGGGGACAAATCATGGCATCCATACAATTTGAACAATAAAACATAAAAATACACCTATCAAAACTGCATGCATATGTATCATCACACATATCACAACAACATGAATATCTAGCACGACATCTATCAAAATAGTATGAAATATGAAATTCTCTCTAAAAGAATGGCATGATTTCATGGAATGTTATTTATAACAAGTTCCTTTAAGATTTATGTGATGGAATACCCTCAACCTATCATATTTCAAAAAATAAAACAATAATTTTATCAGTAATAACAACACAATACAATTGTGTCAACCATTGTGAAAATTGAATCAATTGTTATAGTTCAAAATGAAAAAAATGAAATTCAATTTTATGTAATATGGATTTTCCATGTATGCGAGGTAGAAACTCCCAAGAACTTATTATTACCAAATCCCATTTCATTTTTATATATTCCAATCATCACAAAACAATAAATAAAAAAAAAATTAATGGCTCTGATACAAATTTTTAACATCCCAGGTATGGATTCCACCTAATAGTTATGAAAGCCTGGATGGCCTCATAGAATCAAGTATATCTCCTTAAATGAAAGTGGTTAACTACATGAAATGTTGTCCTATGTGATAATCATTGAGATACTACTCTATATTTTGCAGAGTATAACACATTAGAAACAATATACAGATAGTATATGTGGTAATACAATTCAATAGAAATAAAAAGTGGGAGAGTGATAATATAAATAACCAAAAGTCATTTCATAGAGAATATGATGTTTCTTGTTACCTGTTCTTGGAAAAGATCCAAAACATGTTAAACTATAATAATACATGATGTAAGTACCAAAAGTACAAAATGCAGAAAAGGATCTCATAAACATCACAATCATCATCTTGGAATATTGCTCTCATGTTCATAAGCGCCATATCAAGTACCATAAGAAGGTCACTTTCCCTTATCAACGCATGTAAAAATATAATATTTTTGGTCCAAAAAAGGACCCAAATAAGATGTGAGACTAAATTCCAATAGGATATCACCCATGTTATGTTCCAATCTACTAGTTGAAATATATTACATGAAATTTGCAATAATGAATATAGTAAGCTAAGAAGTATAAAAAAGTAAACAATAATACAAACACTGGTTTCCATTTTACATTCATTTCATGTTCATTAATAAATAATTTAAATTTAATTATATAATTATCGACATCCGGCCTTGGAACAATGATCCCTATATAAAAGTAATCACAATAGATATATCAGCTGTTTAAAAAAACATTAATAAGGGAATATTGAATCCAATATTGGGTTTTGGAGAGATAAACGTGTCATAATTCATCACATTTTAATATTCAATTTATAACATGAGCCTACCCTTGATATTCCTAACATGGATTCCAAGAATCACCCTTGGTGAAAATTACACCTATATCGTACGAGCCCATCAGGATGATCCTCTCAGGAACCCCGTCTCACTCTAGGTGTGGGTCAAGTGAATTCCTATTTATCCATCCTTGGATCCTATAAATAATCCCAAAATATCTCCCATGACATAAAAAATGTCCCAATATACCACTAGCATTATATCCCTCATTCCAGTATTCATTTGTAATTTAAATAAAGCCTCCATGGGGCCAACCACTACATATCTGGCTCACTCATGGATTAAAATATAACATCCCCTTTTGGTCAGTCCATGGAATCCCTCAATAGATCAATGGAAACTTGAGAGATAATTTACAATATCCATATGGACCCTTTCATTAAATTCTAATCAAAATCCATGATTCACCCATTTCTATTTTACCTTTTATCATTTATGATTCAGTTAATCCTTTTATTATCAATGCAATGTTAATGACCAAAATCATCTAATTTAATCACATGAAAGAACCAACCATATAAGAATTTTCTTTTAAAATACTCACATGCGTACAATTCTCATAAAAATCAACACATGTATATTAAAAATTTAGATGGCGTTAGCATTTATAAACTCACCTGAGAAAATATCAAATAAATAAAACTTGTAAATTAAACTATTTAATGGATTTTACATTAAAAAACTCTTATGGAAACATATTATATAATAATATACACATGTATATTAATCTATTAAATGGATTTAACATTAAAAACTCATGTGGGAAGGTTCAAAATTAGGGAAAAACATTCCAAATTCTCTTAAATAACCAAACGTCATAAACAACGGTCAAGGAGAATGAAAATAATATATATCCCATTACCCAATTTAATTACAATTTAATTTTATTTTAATCCATTAATAATAGAAATTAACTTTTTTGACTATCCATGAATTGGAAACAAAGGCATTACTCATAGGCGTCCTCAGCCAAATAGCCATAATTAATCATATAAGGGAAACTCACCCATGGGGAGGCCCTTAATAAAGATATAAAACCTAATTCATTATTTAAAACACTTATTCTATTACCTAATGATCAATAAGAAACAGAATTTTTAAATAATAAATCAATTGACACACCAAAAATGGGCATGCAGCGCTCCAGAATATACAAATAGATTGAAAATTAGAAAAATTCATGAGACCACCTACCTCATACTCGTACAACACTCCACACCGAGAATTGACCAATAATTCATCATATAATATAATAGATCCAAATAATTAGAATAAACTCTCTAACATAGATAAGTAGGTTGAGAGAATAACCCATGATGAAAGGATCAAGGGGAATCTGGAACTCATCGATTTGATTCCAACGCTTCTAATGGTGTTTGAATTAGATTTCAGATGACAAAACGGGTGGAAATTTTTCCTCTAATATAGTTATTCATATTACCAATGTGAGACATTCTCTCCTCCTAACAAAACAGATGGCTACTACACATTTTATCCAGAAATGAAATGTACATGCAATGTAATAATTAATATACTACGTGTATATTCTGAATTTTCATTTTCTTCTAACTTCCACTTTTATGTCATACTCATGTTTTACAACATGGTTTACCAAGATTGAATTTGTATTAAAATGAATTTAACCCTTAATCACATTGTGTATCAAGCTATCATCTAGTACATGGAATGATTTCCCTCCTCTTTCACAAATATAACCAGAAAGAAAAATATCTTTACATGAAAGGAAGAACCGGGTTCTTACAAAGGATCTCACCTTAGAACTTATGGTTGATTCCTCTTACATTGTGGTTGGAGTAGTTTTATAAAAAATGGTTGAGTTGGATCCTCATTTCATAGTGTATTCCTCATAAATTCTTGACCATTACTAGTAAAACTACATTACTACTGAAAAATGATCTTTTTTCTAATGTGTTTTCCTTGTAAACACTCTATTCATTTCTTGTTGGGTCAAAATACATAATGATTATTTGTTCATTATGCCCTTTGATTTATCCATAAAAAACCTAAATCTAATCACTACCTCATATAGTGCATGATCCTACACCAGTTGTTTGACATAGAGATTGAAGAATAGTGAGGAGTGGACAAAATTTTAGTTGAACAAATTAGTATGATTACCCCTCCATTGTATGACCATGTTTACACATACCTCACCATTAGATAATTCTTTCCTTGTGAGAACCTTTTTGATGTTATGGACCTTACCCCACGGTAAGAAAACATTGTGAATTTTCTAGCAGTATCTATGATACTCACAAATTTTATAACATCACAATCCTGGATTTATATGAATGGATCATGATGGAATATTTGTTGTGACCCATACATTGTGAGAATTTATAATAGCCTGGTTGTTCATCATTGTTTCCCCAACCACAAATTCAACACATTATATAGATTTTACCCCACATTGGATTGTGGATTCCACATTATCAATCAATATACATCTTGAAATATCCATGAATCGATAAATAATTGGCCATCATTATATTGAGGATCCCATCAATCATTTTAGTCATTCACATAATTTCAATTCATAGGGAATATATCTAAGAGGTTTTAAATTGCATAACAACCAATTTATTTGTGAGATATTCAATGCATGCGGAATTGGCTTCATGTGACCTTTTCCAAAATGATTTTGATTTGTTTACATCTTATTAGATGTTAACTATGTCTCTAAAATGGTCAATGTAAATGGTACTAGGACTAATGACTCTCAATTTGTTGTGGATTTTGTATGATCTCATATTTCTAGTAGGTTAGGTTATCCATGATTCACCATTAGTTATAATCATTCACATTTTCCAATCGCTAAATGAAAAATATTACTTCAATGGTATGGGGTTGTTAATAAATTATCCACTACTTATTTTCCCCAAGATAATGGAGAAACAAAAATATCAAATCGGTAAGAAAATATAATCTTAGAAAAAACGTTACAAATCAATAGAAAAGTTTAGGGTTTTTTATTGGATGATTCAATTTGAGAATACCATATAGTTTTGGAAATCACAATTGGAATTTCACTATATATGAATGTGTTTGTAAAGGATCTTCATCATCCAATGTAGCTACAACATCGTGCATATTGGGTTGATAAATAATGTAAGATGATTATTTCATTTACTGGTGACAATAAATAACTATATATTTAAGTGTTGAAATATATAAAAATATTAAAATATCTATCGTTGATGAGATGAATCAACAATGGATGTTTCATATTGATGTGAAGGTACTCATGTAAAATTCAATGAAAAAGCTCCACTCATTTAAGCTTGGTTACCTATGGTTCAAACCTCAGATTATTTGTAATGTTTAACATTTTGGTGTTATATATGTTTTTAATGAGAAGAGTGGATAGAGGTTTACTGTCAATAGGAAATGACTCAAACACTACTATTAATATTTTCTAAATCATCCGGTGGAGGACATACAGCTAATGTATACCACATATGACACCACTTAGTATGTTATCCATTCTCCATACATTTATTAACATTTATATTTATTTAAACTACATGAATTGAGAAAAATATATTTTTTTGGTGTGTGGGAGGGTCGCAAGTGATATTTTGGATTAAACTTTAATGAAAAAGAAAGAAAAAATTGTGTTTTCATTTTTGCTTTATTTTTTTTCATTGTTTTTAGATAAACATTGATCCTAAAAGTCTTATCAAAAATCATTTTTTATTCATGAGTTGATTGTGTGTAAAATTACATTGTTTTATTGAAATAAAATATAAAATGAACGATGATATGGAATATTTTAATAAAATTAGTTTTCTTAAATCATTCTTACAATTGTTTTTTATTTTTGAAACACATGACTTATTAGTAATGAAAAACATTTAAAATATCATATCTGAAAGAGATTAAAATATCATTGTTGAATATTCTTCATTATAATAACTTCATTGAGTGTCTCATTTCATGTAGAGAAAATATAAAACTCATTGATTCTATTTTAATCATGATGATTCATGTTTCTTTCATTCATGATAGAGGACATCATTCAATTGGAAAGCCCAATGATCATATAGCCTCTCATTTTAGCCACCTTGACATATTTCTATTTTTAAGCCTTAGAGGCCATGTAATTCTTGTTAGGTATCCACATTATTAGCTAATTTATTCCTACCTTCCCATCTCTTGATTATATTTCTTTTTACTTTTAGAAAATTTTGGGGATATGATGATTCCATTGGAATTATAGGGAAATATTCATTATAATGTAGGTAGTGAAAGGGTTCCAACATTTTTTGGAATGTTGGTTCACAATCTATATTATACCATTGTATTATAAATTGCTACCTCTTTATATTCAAAAATAAATAATTAATAAATAATAGGTTTTTATATAAAAACATAACATATGAAAAAATGTAGAAAAGAAAAATTTTACTCTTTATTATTCACTGATTGGTTCTGACCTAAACAAAAAAGTCAAAGGGAGGGTAATGTAGAAGAGATAAACTATATGAGTGGTTTATAGTGTACATTTTGTGTGAACAATTTTTAAATTTTTACTTTCATTATACATAATATATTAAACACTACTCTAATACCTCATAATTTTAAACATCATATCCAATCAACCATCAATGAATCATAACAACATATTGGAAGTACTCTTAAGTATCATAATGGTATATTTTGGTAGATAACCTTGGATATCATCTAGAATATTTAAATATCACATGAAATCATTGATTTGAGGATAAATACAATTACAGATGTTCCTACAGTGAGGAGAGTGAATTTCATGGTGAGATGGTTTGTAAAATGTTTCATGGGTGAACAAATATAAGCTAAAATTTTTATTCTGAGAGTCAAATAAGTATATGAAACTTAATTTCATAAACACAGCATTATTCATATCATTTCAATAGAATCTTGGATACTTTACCACCTTTTATTTAAGAATGGTTCTTGATTAGGATATTATAATTTTCCCAAGAGTACAAATGTTTAGGTTTGGGGGTGTGATCACAAAGTTATATAACATATATTTTCACCATTATAAATTTTTATTAATTTTTTATGGGTTTTAGTATCCCATTATTAATTAATTTTCTCACTTAATGTATATTTTGATTTTTTCTAACATGTGCTTAAAATTTTAAAATTTCATAATGGCGCAATTTGATTCCAGTTATCCTTTTTTTAACATTACATAAAATAATCTCATCGAATTGTGAAAATTTGAAAAAAAATCCATATTTTATGCTCATTGGGATTCAATCCATTTGACTAGTCCAAAGTCTAGATCTGTGCAGAGGAGGCTACCAATGTAAAAAATTTTGTGTGGGGAAGATTTTACTACACTAGCATATTTGGTTCCCAAATCATGCCTCAAACTATTAATTGTGATTATCATACATAAAATGGATAGATAAATAAAATTCAAATATCACTACTAGATTTTTAAGTCAATTAAAATTATTTTGTTATGTAATCCAACTAAAAAAATATAGGGAGATGTTTTCCTTGAATAGCCACCTAGTCTCATAGACGCTTGATAATATTTTGTAAATTTCAATTAATTTTCCCATAAAACACCATTAAATCTTAGTATATAGGGTTTTTTATAAAATCATGTAATATTAATGGCTTTCACTAGTGTTTATTCAACATCCATGGCTTCCTCCCCTTCAAAAACACTTTTTGATCAACTGTAGAGGAACGTGATGTAAATTCACAGCTTCTTTTTTGTATTATTTGAATGATATTATTAATTCCAAGTTTATATGCTATTTTATTATCCTATATAATTATTTATTTTATCTATACACAACTATTTCATACTCAACTCAAATGATAATGTTTGGGTGTACCCATTCATGTGATGTTTCACACATTATTATACACTTTTTCTTTTATAATTCAATCACAATGTTTTTGTGTATAATTTTGGTAGATTGAATTAACATAAACAAATAAAAGGACATGTAGTTTCATATTATGATAACAAATTGAAATAATATACTAATCATGATTACATATTGAGTTCTTAATGTGTTTCCTTAGCGAGCTTTGTTATGTAGGTGGATATAAATAACCTTATCATTAGCGGTAGTTGGTGGATCATATTATGATTTGGAACAAACCCAAGGAGGTGTCTTAGTATAAAAATAGTAACAATAATGTTATAGGTTTGATAAACCAGTAATTAAAAAATCAAAACCTGGTATCTTGAATTCATTATGGACAAGCATCTTGATATTTTCTTGGTTTGATCACGCTTGATCAAATCTGTTAATTTATACTTTATTTTATTCTATGTTTGATTATTAATTCATAATAAATAAAAAATCTAATATATGTATAATTTCATTCCCCTTTTATTAATAAAACACTACCTTTTAAATAAATTACCTTTATTTTTATCATGAGATGAACTAGGTTTCCTTCTATATAATATAGAAAATCTAGTAAAAACATTTTCTAATTTGACATGCTTGACAGTGAGATTAGATACATCATTCATTTTTAGTGTTTTAAATATCAAAAATTCATTATTATTATTTATAAATTAAAATATTAGTTGATTTTTGAGATTATATATATTATTTATAGATTTATTCTTGAGGTCTATATTGTTAAAATAAAATATTGGGATTCATTGCAATAGAATCGTTTGTAGATAAGAAAATAGAAGAATGAGAATAAGATTGAAATCCTCCAGCCCATCCCTTTTTCCAAGAGATTTCATGCCCCCAGATACATATCCATAGGAAGCTAGGACTGGGGACAAGATTGGAACCATGGAAGTCTGTGTGGGGAATGTACTTGGCATGGATTACCAGGGAACATAGAGATGATGGACGGTTAATAAGGAGACATACTTGCATGGACAACTGTGCATCATTGAATAGATGAAGATTCTGGAATACCATCCCTCCCTCCGACATGGGTTTGTAGAGTTTCTCAAAGTCCAACCATTGGGTTCTATTTCTTCCATCATTTGTCCCTCACCAGAAATGGTCATATGTTAATGGATCTGGTTGAAGATGGTTGTTAGGAGCATAAAAATAGACATAATGTAGCCGGGGTTAGTCTGAATGACTACATTAATGAGGGTTTCATTGAAATCATTGGAGAGTCTTTTTGGGGTCAAGCCTTAATTTTTTTTCTCGATACTGTCCACCAGAGCTACATAGTTTTCTTTTTTGGACCGGCCAATCACCGTAGGGAGTCCAAGATACATCAGGTGTTTATTAACCATACAGATAACTGCAGATTCACAAAGCTCATCTCTCTTGGTAAGAGTCACCCTGGCACTGAAAGAGATTTCTGATTTTTCATGATTGATAGACTGTCCAGACGCCAACTCATATTACTGCATCATATGGATGATCACACGAAATTCATTAACAGTGGCTCTGGAGAAATGGAGGTAGTCGTTGGCGAAGAAGAGACGTGACACTTATGGGCTATCACGGAAGACCATTGCACCATGAATAGACTTTGAGGATGCAACCTAAAAAATATGTTTATAGAATACATCAACAACCAAGATGAAGAGAAAAGGGGTGAGTGGATATCCCTAGTGCAGGCCTCGGGTTGGGGCGAATCCACTGGTGAGCTCCCCATTGACCTTGATTCTGAAGGAGACGGTCAAAGAGATGTGCATGATTATATATGTACATTTAGTGAAAATTCCCTTTCTCAATATCACATCTCTAAGGAACTACCATTCTACATTATCATAGGTTGTGGTCATATCCAGTATCCAAACCATGGTTCCACTTTTTTCAATGGAGTGTGTTTTCATTGAGTGGAACACTTTATGGGACACAATTTCATTATCAGTAATAAGCTTCTTGGCCCCGAAGGCACTCTAGTTTTCAGATATAATGTCAGAAGCCAAGGATGCTATCGATTGACAAGGATTTTTGAGAAGATCATATAATAGACATTACAGTGGCAGATAGGTCAAAAATCAGGTATTTACGGAGGATTCATGATTTTTTTGATGAGAACGAGGAATGTTTTTTATATGGTGGAAATGCATGTATTCCACGCGCAGATGTTTTTTATCATTTTTTAGATTTTGGGTCCGATAATGTGTCATTATTGTTTATAAAATATGGCATGAAAACCATCCGGTCCTAGGGACATAGTGTTGTGGATATGTTTCAAATCCTGGTGAATCTAATAATTCGTCATATATTTTGTAAGCTGTCGATTAATCTCATCGGTGATCACAGATCTCATGTATTATTCCACTACAACAGACATGATAGGAGTCCATGTAGAGAAGAGGATGTAGAAATAACTTACCAATGCATTGTGAATTCCACAGGTGTTAGAAACATTTCTTCCATCAGGTAGTGATAAGCTCGTGATAAAGTTGTTCTGACACCTAACTGATGCTTTGAGATTGAAATACCTTGTATTAACATAACCCTTTTTAATGTAGATATCATGCGCCAACATATCCCAAATGTTTTCCTTAACACCATGGGCCCCGTCCAGCTATCATAGAGTAGAACCAATCCTAGAGATGTTGCAATTGGATGGGGTATGCATGAGTATGTTGTGCAACTTATTTTCAAGGGCATCACAACACCTATTAGGTTAATGCAATTTCTTATTGCTCCAAGATCTCAGACCAGATGCAAACTATTGGAGATAGAGGCCAACATCTTCATGGGAACTCTTCGAACTTGATCGGACCACCACATCACATTCCTGGTCTTTTGACCAGATTCCCTCAAATTTTAAGGGTCTGCTATGTGGTCGATTTTGTTCACCTTGCAAACAATCAATGAGAATTGGGCAGTGATCCAAAAAGTTAAGGGCCATGTTTCCAACATGAAACATGTTGAATAGATTAATCCAATCAGTAGAACTAAGAAATCTATCAAGACTCTCATCAATGCGGGTGCCTTCAGTATTGCCCTGAAACCATGAAGATGGATTACCGGTGTAGCCCAGATCGACCAGGTTCTCCCTAGCATCTATGTCCTTTATGTTAGACATCGAGGATGTGGTTGGAATACTTCCACCTCTCTATTCCTTATGGAACATGATCTCATTGAATTTTCCTCTAAAAAGAATAGGGTTAGGTAAATCATGTCGCAACTTTTATAGAAGGTCCCATGACTTCACCTTATCAGAATGTGTTGGCCAGCCATAGAATCACACAAAGGTCCAGGGTGGGTGTAAGTCAGTTTGAATAGTCGCAACCACATAGTGTATTGATAAATTCAAAAACATTATGTCAATATTGTCTTTACAATAAAGACAGAGGCCCCCATAATGGCCTTGTATGGGAACTGGAAAGCATCGTTGGATGCCACAATTCAGTGAAATACCATTGGTGTTATTGTTTTACAGTATGGTTTCAGATAGGAAGACCATATCGGGGTGCCATTGAGTGCAATTGCACTGAAGCATGCAAACCGTTCTAGGGTTTCCAAGCCCACAATAGTTCCAGTATAACACAATCATTACTCTAGGAGGGGCTGGGACTCACCTGCCACCACCTTTGTTTCCTCTAGACTTGTTTCACAACATGTCGTTTTCCATCTTTTGGTTGGATTTTTCCTTAGTTGGCATGTTTAATTTTGAATTTTCCTGACCCTGAGGTTAGGTTCTTCCACGTGACCATCACTTCCACCACATTGCACCTTTTTCCACGTGTGACGGGTGATTGGTCCTAGCATTAGAGATCCCATAATTCCATGGGCCTCCATTGGTGTTATGTCAATTATGGACGATTGAGTATCAGAATCCAGATCTGGTGGTTCGAAGAGCATCAGCATTGGCATTGAGCATTTCCTTGGTGGTTATTTTTTACTTCATCCCCATCCTTGTGGATGATTGAGTTTTGATATTCATGGATTTTGGATGAACTCTAGCTTCTCTGTGAGTGGGATAGTTAACATTAGAGAAATTTGAAGGTCCAAGCATAATGGATGGTCCATGAGAAGTTTCCACCTGACTGGTATGTGCCAACGTGAGATGGTCACAGTTTTTTTGTTTTTCTGTCACATGGGTGAATTCATATTTATTCATTCATGCATGGAGCCATGGAAAATTTTGGAGGGTGATCTCACCTAGTCCACTCATAGGATTAGTGGTTAACATTCTTTCCAGGATGCCAAAACCAACGCAAAAAATGAAAATGAGTGGGACTTTCCCAAATTTGAATCATATCCAGGTGTTGGCGTCTTCGATTTTCACGAACATTCTCCTCATTATGGTCTCTGACACCTCAATTTATCCCTTGATCCAAACCTCGGGGCCGCATTGTATTGCCTTAGAGCAATCCCATTTATGAAAGTGGCCTAGTCTATCCCCAATTTCCCTCATTATGCATTCCAATCTTAAATGGAAGGAGATTCATTTACTTCCTATCCAGAAGGGGGAGTGGGTTAAATTCACTCATTGGACATCATCTCTCCATTTGAATTCTTCAATGTGGAGGAGTTGATTATCGAAGGACCACGGTATGCCATGCAAGATTTTTTTCCTATCTCTCATGTTAAAAAACATGAAGATGAATAAATTAGTCCCAAAATCTCGAATATCCACTCTTGCATCATATTTCACGACGTTCTGAAGAGTGTTTTAGAGAGCCCCCTGATTAACCAAAATGTTTTCAACGAACTTTCCCACTACGAGTAAAGACATGTGTTTTTTCAAGAGTGGGTGTTCATGTCTCTATGCCTCAATCGCCACTTTTTCAATGTCACTTAAGTAAAAACTCTTCTATTGATTAACTATGTCAGTATCCATTTCACAAGTCAAAGGTTGAATGCACTATCCTCTTTATGGGCTGACACCCTTGCAGATCCCAAACCACCCTCACATCAAACATGAACTGGTCCAAGAAAAAGGTCTCTAGGCCGGATACCACTTCTCAGCCTCTTACATGGTCCACCAACATGAGACATGTTCTCCAGCCTTTTCGATCACCACTTCCACAAAAATGGTTGTGCCAAAGAACCCACGTCGCACGCCACACAGTCTTCGTGGAGCAACTCCCCACGGTAGGTCTTTGTGGCTTCACAACGCCACAGTCCTCCATGAGCAAACATCTAATTGGATATTAACGGAAAGTACTTTGAAAAACAACCATTGTGAGATCTCGCAACTATTACGACCATCGCTTCAAATGTTTTTCAAATTGGCCTCTTCGAGGACTCACCTCGTGTACCAGAAACATTGTACACACACAGCACCTCAGACCTTCAAGGTAGGTGCTTTGTGAATCAATCACAGTGTGAACACACAAACGCTACAAACCGTCGCGGAATGTGCTTCGCAAAACAACCTATTCAAGGCAGTTGATTCGCGGATCAACATCTTCGCGAGCACTCAAATGCGGCGAACCATCATAGAGGGTGAAGGGTGAATCAAACCCCAAATAGGCAGAAACTTCTCACCAACGTGGAAACTGAAACTCACCCCCAATCTTTCCCTTTTCTTCGCAAAGAAAGAACGAAGAAAAAATGAAAGGTGATCTTGAACCATCCTACCCCTCACAGATCTGACACCAACGAGGGATGAGGGTGCCAGGAAGGATTTAAAGGTCCCATGGTAGGCAGGACCTGCACCAGATGACGAAACCAAGTAGGGAAGGAAGGTCGACTCCCTCCGCGACACAAAAGGGGTTTCCTGGAATAGGCGAAGACTCCTTGGTGGAAAACATAAAGTGTAACTTCTCTGTAGAGGTTTGAGGAGCGGCACAGATGAAGGGAAAAACGATCCACAAAATGCTGTCGATTCAAAGCTCTAATGTAGACGATGAGGAGGAAAACACTGCAACCGTAGAAGAAACCGCCATCCCTGAATCAAATGATGTGAAACAATGGGAATGATCTTGACGAACCATTGGTGCAGAACCAGAACTCTGAGGAAGGAGATTCCTGCCCTAGGAAAACCCTAGGAGGTAAACTCTTAGCTGCAGCGAGAGACGAATCCTAATGTGAACTATCTGTTATATTTTTTCAAATAAGAAGTAAATGTAGTAGTCCAATGAGATAGAATTTTTTGTGACTATGAAAAACCCCAATTTCTATTTTTTGATCACCAATAATGATTTAAGATTAGTTTAATTTAGTTTATATATTCTATATATGATTTTTTTAGATGTAATTCATGAAAAATAAGTAGGGCATCCCAACTATATATGTTTCTATAGAATAATTTTTTAGTCAAACACATTTGAGTTTTATTTGAGTTTCCCGTAAGAAATTTCAAAAATTAATAAATCTACATTGAAAAATAACATTCAATATTATTTTATTATTCTTAAGGATTAAAAATATTTCAAAGACTCTGAGTTGATGAAGAAGATCAAATTTTTTCAATTTAGTGACATCCTCCACAGACTTGTAATCTACTTCGAGAAGGGGAATGTGTAACTGATAACTCGTATGAGAAGGTATGAATAAACTAATAGAAAAATATTACATTCACATGTGTAATATTATGAATGATTACCCATATAAAATGGTGAAAATGGTATCAGAATGATCATTGTTAAATTGAATTGCACATGATGATAAAACGATAGTAAGAGAATCCATGACATGGTGAAATGTGATCATATTAAGGAATAGGTTTCCCATATCAAATAAAAACATTTAAAAAATACATGGGCCATACTTTACTAATATACATTAATTCTATATAGATCTGTATTCTATGTCAATCAAGAATGATACATTTTTATTAACTTGTAACCACGGCACAAAGTCCAAATTTATAAAATTTTAAAATAATTAATTTGTGTTAGAAAAATATTTGACCACACATGACCTCAAACCCCACATCTTACATGTACCTATACTGATACTATCTGGGAAATAATCAATAAATGATTATATCAGACAATTTATGTGAATTTCACTTGATATTATTTTAGGTTTTAATAATATTATTAAATAAACATTAGAAGAATTATATTTAGCTACAAAAACAATAAAAAATAAAAATTTCTATATATTTAATATATGATTATAACGATGAACATATAAAAGCATTGAGTAGAAAATAAAACTAATAAACATTATATTATTTAATGATTTGATGTAAAGTCTCTTGAATACTATGTTTAAATAGTTGGATATTATGAATCTAATTCCTAGTATCTCAATTATTAAAATAAAATTATTTACATGTTTTACAGACTAATAGAGTTTAGTGGATTTTTATTATCAGAAAGAACATAAATATTTCAAAATATTTATATCATGATGCAATGTGTTTAACAATAATTTAAAAATAAAAAAACATAAACCATTCTAGTAGTCACTTATATGAGATTTATTAAAATAGATTATATATACATAGTTAATTGTATTAATGTTTTTCAAGATATGAAATATATTAATGCTATATAAAATGACTTTTTATTATGTTAGATAACAAGTGATTTTTTTAAACTATGTAATACACTATGTATTTGGAATACTAGAGGTTCATGATAAATATATTAATTTAATCATTATATAAGATTAGAAAATAAACATAGAAATTTAACATTTATGATTTTATAACATTATTATTCTAGAATTGATACTGAGCTAATTAGGGGGTGGTTGGGTTTTTCTATTATCATTGAATAAATTTAGGATATCCAATATTTTTTCTCTCATATAATGAGTATGATATTTACACTCAAAATTTAGATAAGTAGATATTGTGTGTCACCATTCCAATTTATGTGACATGTGATAAGCCTATATATTAGATGAGGACTACGTGATGTTCTCATCCATTAAGAGGAAAATAATTTTACGTTTTTATCTCTCTAGTCAGTCTATACTTGGAGAATCAAGGAAGTATTAGCAACTATATGTGATTTAAATACTCAATGTCACATTGTTATTTAATATGATGTGAAAATGGATCCTGTGATTATGGAAGTATTTCTTATTTTTTTCCTATCAACCATTAAATTATATATGCATACAATAATTTTATGAAATCACTCAGGTTAAATACTTATCTATAGTACTAATTTTTTTGAATAAATTATGTTTTTCATTTTTAAAATAATGGGGTTTGATTATTCATAGGTATAAAGTGAATGAATATTAAATTGTGATTAGTAAACAAATTCAATATATACTGTCGTGACGTTAATATTGGTAATTTTTTACTAATGATATCCTTGATCCATAAAATGTATTGAAAAAAACATAATATCTATATCGGAATATGATTTAGAACAAAACCCTCATGTTTTGAATTTAATAAATGTCTCTAATTGGGTGTTTAATGTAATATTATATTCAAAGATTCATGAACTATTGTGTTGGTGGTTCAAAAAATCTATAGAATACATGTTTAATAATAGATCACTAACCCTTCATATATCTCATTATGTTTCAAAATGTTAATTTTGTTGAATATAAAACATATAAAGATCCCAAACACATTTTATCTATACCTTTATTACACACCCAATACATTATCTTACTCATCCATTAAAATTTTGAATATATATTTTTTAGGTTGATTTTTTTAAATAAAAAAAGTTGGAAAATATAAATGTTTATATGCACTAAAACATAAACAAACATATTAAAAAAAGGAAAAACAATTAAATGAAATTTAAAGTGGGTGATCATTGGGTCACCAAATAAATTAAATCTAATTCAAGAACAAGAAATTAAACTAATTAAAAGATATTGGAAGAATTTATTATAAATAATAATTAATTAATGTATAAAAAACATTACAATACTTATGAAATTGAAATAAATATATTGAAATAATTGGTTGTAATGTAATTTTATAGGAGAGGTCTTTCCAGTGGAATCTACAATACATATGATCCTCCCAAACCCTGATCAATTTGTGGTATTTCTAATATATCTTACAATATTTTTAAATATCCATATTTTTGAAATGGTTTCATGTAAATTTATTTATTTCCCAATGGGTGTGTTTTCATCCCACTAATTATATCAACCATGTTAACATTCAAATATCTCATTTAAATCACATTAACATAGACCAATTTATTTTTTAAACTTATATATATTGATGTATAAATTAAAACCTCTAAATTTAATGTGCATCAGACATTATTATTCAAATATATGGTTATTATGGTTGTTTTTTAAGACATAATCTATTGTTTTGTATTATTCTTAATTTTTTTAAAGATTAATTATGACCAAAATTATGGATATCAAAATTACTAAATATCTATTATACATTGTTGAATAATACCTTTAACCTAATTTTTACTTTCTTCTTACAAAATTTGAGCTAGAATTTTCACGTATATTTGGATATAGGTAAAAATGTTAGAACTATAATAAAAATATGTTCATAATAATTGGACTTAATTTTTTGTTCTTTTAGTTTTATTGAATGAATTTGGCCATGAAATATTTATCCATGTACATGTTGTCTTTTATTTAACATATAATAAATTTTATCTAGATTTTTAAATTTATATTGATAAACAAATTTAAAACATTTTAGTTGGTATTTTTTAATCTATCAATATGGTGATCTATATTATTTGATTCAAATATCCCATTAAATATAAAAAATGACAAAATATTCATTTGAAATATTTGTAAAAAATTCAGTTGCGATTCCTATAATACTAGAATAATTTATGTTTTATTAGTATAAAGATTTTTATTATTAATATTGAAAAATCCATGTTAAATGGATAAATGTGAAGTATTATACATATATAAATATATATAAATATATATATGATCAAAACGTGAATACAAATATAAAATAATAGTTCTTAGAAAAAAATTAACAATAGATATTTCTTGAAACCCATTATTAAATACATTACATTAATTATTTATAACATTTTATTATACATTTGCTGGGAAATGAAATCAAGATATTTTTATTTTATATAGATCATGCCTAATTAATTTATTGCATAACTAATCTATAGCTAAAATTATTAATTAAAGAATTTATATTTTATTTCGATGTCGTATAGGATTTTTTCTCAATTTTGTATGTGGGACCAGGTATGGATCTATTTTTTGTTATTTTCATTCTGGTTTTCAGGTAGTTCATAAGTAAAAGTGGGGTGTTTGGGTTGATGATGATAGTAGGAGGTCACCAGCAAGCTGATGGAGGGGGAAAATCTCAATAAGCCTTTAGGATCCATCAACCCTCTAGTGGGAGTCTATTATCCTACTTTTGGTGGATTTGTGGGTATATAAATTATTCATGTACCCATTTTCCATTATGTTAGCTATCTCCAATCCACTAGAGAAATATGATCCTACAAGTGAGACCCAATAACTATTTGGTGACATAATTTTCCATGCGGTTTAGAAATGGTCAGAGTATCATTTTCATCGAAAATGATTACTTAACCTCTATAATCCTTCTCTCTCAGAACTAATTTTTTTCTATTGATTTAGATGATATATGGGCAAAATTTTCGACCTTCCAAACTACTAATTGATTGATCTCGATGACAATTAAATGATTAGATCTCCATTTGTTGTAATCTAGTATATAGATCCTTTCTAATCCATTAGTTTATTTTTTTATACATTATTATTTACTATTGTATGACTTGATATTTGAATCACGAATGAATATATTGAATTTTTGGGAAATTATAGGGATCTATGTTCATGATAATATAACCTATTTTTCTCTTATCACTAATCTAGATTAGAAAATCATTTTCATCAATCATGATGTATTTGTCTCAACCCTATGGTATAGCCCTTAGAATTAATTATCTTCTTATGATTTTTTCCTTTTTTTTAATATTTAAATTTGTTTATAAGCTTATATGAAAATGATTAGGTTTTAAAAAAATGTGTTTATGTTGAAAATGATTTTATACACATGATAAGTTTGATAAATTTCATCAAACATGGTTTAGAAAAAATAAATGGGTTTCTAGACATGGGATCTGAGTGTTATTTCTATATAATTGTTTTTATAAAAATTTAGCCATGATTAAGGAATATATTTCCCATTTAAAATTTTTGATAAATAGCTTATTATATTGATTTAATATAATAAGTATGTAATAGAACCTTTGGATACCTTGGGTTATAGGGTAAAACTATACCTATAATATCCCTGATGAACTAAGCTATTATGAAGGTATATTCCCATGATTCCAAGTGTTCTAGGGTATCCTTTATGAGGATATAAAGTGCCTAAATTTTACGAGTCATGTATGTTGACTAGTATTCATTTTTTTTGTATTATTTGTTTTCATTACTACACCCATGGATCATTTATTGCAAACATTGGGTGATTTTTTATTACATTACATTAATTGTCTTTTGATATGCATATTAGTTCACTATATCATTTTTATGGTCATTGATTCCATAAAACAGTTTATTAATGTCTTTATATGGAATTACATATGTGATATTTCATATTTCCTTGTTTATCTAAATATGGAAGATTCTGAATGGAAATGAAAGAATTTTAAAATAAAAACAATGTATTATTTATACATTGAAAATTATTTCATTTAAAATGTTTCAAAAATAATTTATATTCAAAAACAATTAGATGCATGTTTATTTAAATTTTAAATATTCTTAGTGGTGTCTTACTAAGATTTAATTATTACACACAAAATTTTCCTTTATGTGTTAAAGTTCTTGGTTTTATAGGATACATGAAAAGGGATGCGTGAATAGTCGAGGATGAATATCATAGTTTTACTTCCTTTTTGATGGGTTGGGATGGTGGAGATTAATGGTCACAATGATATTGACCCATGGGTTTCTTAGTTTTCCCTTTTCATGGTATTCCAGTTTTCTATTGGGACTTTTTTATTTATATGTTTAATGTAACCTTTTTGTTTTTTAAATATGATATATATTTTGGTTATCTGATGTGATACCCTAGTATTTTTTTCTTATCATATATATGTTTGAGGGAAACGTTGTTCCCATGTTTATTTCATTTATATCCTACTACTTGTTGCTAGCTCGTGGCGGTCAAAAGCATGATTTGGTCCTTGTGGCTGGCCAATTTGGGGGACATTAATGTTTTAAACAAGATGAAACCACATTCTAATACCCCGAACTAATTCACTATGTTCGATTTGTTGTTCTAGACTCATGATAACATCCTATATAGAGTAGGTTTTTTTACTAATAGAGAGGTTTTCAGTGTTCTCAGTAGTGGGACCATACCACCTAGTGTAAATAAAGACAAGAATAGTTGATTATATAAATGTATTCATGAATAGAATTACTATTCCCATGAATCACCTTAAACTCCAAACCTCAATCAATCTAACACCCTTTCATATCTACTTTTCTATTCACTATATCCCTGGTTGTGAAATCAATATATATATTATGATTATCATATATGGTGTGAGTAATAAAACTAGAAGGATACTGAAAATTCCTCATTAATATAATTTCTCTTAAATATATTATAGTGTATTTCATGACATATGTAAACGTTATAATAAACATACCATCAAACATTTGCTAATTCATTATACACTAACTATGATTTTAGGAACCTTGTCCCCACATACATCGGCATAATTCTAGTAAAGAATTCAATGTATTCAACCACATATCGCAAGACATTCCTCACATAAAAAAATCAGTTGGAACCATATGCCCATTATTTCTATCCATATTATCCACCGTTAATAAAATTACAAATGCCATGTATAATGGTAGCTGTTAATAAGAACACAACATTCCCCACTCTAATAGTGGTCATAATTCTCAGATGATGGTAAGACCCCCCAAGATGTCTTATGTAATTGGGAAATCACATAACCCCTATATGAAAATCTACCATTTCATCTTCTATTTGAGGGATTTTCATTTTACATGCATGTTAGTCACCAAAAATGGTACAAATATTTGTGATCTGATCCATATAATCATGTGAGACATAGTTTGTATCTATCAACATGTCATCATGCTTCCCCTACAAGGGGTTATCTAACCAAACCTGTGCAACCTGATAATCCAGATATATTATGTTATGTTCCATCAGATATAAAATTCCATAAAAAATATGTATCATTGTATTGAAAAATATGGAATATCAAGAATCATTCTCAATAGGCTACAAAAAATCATTTGACACATATCATGCATGGTCTCAAAGGTTACTCACTCACCCAAATGTAATAACATTTCAGTCATGGGTTATCAAGAATAAAATATTATACCATGAAAATATGATATAAATGTTCTTTTATGTTATGTAACATTATACCTCATGATCATTGATGAATAACTTTAGTATTTGTCGAAGTATTTCATAATGAAACAAGATGTGAACCCATAGAAAACTTGTTCTCACACAAAGAGTGCATGTCTTAGTTCATATAAAGATGAGGTTTAGACTAGAAACCTGAAGAGATTCCATCCGAAAATGGGTAGTTCTAGAATCACATACCCCCCCCCCCAAGTCTATCAATGGATCTAGTTCCATGAAATTCCAAAGAAGATGTCACTAATTCACCATTTCAATTATCTATTAAATAATATATCATGAGTTCCTCATCAAATCTAAAATTGACCCTTGTGTCTATCCAACAAATATTCATTGACATAAATATATTATCAAAAATGAAATCCAAGAAGAGATTCAATAAAAATAATGTCTCAATATGATCTATCTATGATAACTAACTAAATAACATCCATCATTCATGAGTTATCTATCTCTAGTTAAAGGGATTTCATCTTCATATTGAATACAACAACAATCTACCATGAGATCATCAAACTATAATTCTATATTTATAGTGGATTTTAATTATAGCAACAATCATCTATCAAGAATAGGTCTATTAATTATATAAATAATAACATACCAATAATATGTCCATAATTGAATGTAGATCAAGATGAGATCATGATTCATTGTCAACAAGCTAGATCCATCACTGATATATAATTCATCGAAAAATCATCATCAAATAAAAATATAATCCATAAAAACATTCTAGATACGTGAACATATCTCAATGAAGAAGATGAATTTTATGTATACATAGATATAACACACCGTTATAGAGTCACTAGATTGATCCAACACTGAAAATATAAGGGGTTAATAGGAAAACTCAAGAGTCAAGGGACATGGTATCTTGTTTGAAATAATTTACTATAATTGAATTTTTTATTAAATTAGCAAAAAAGGGGGAGGAATTAAATATTAAGTTGGTGCATTTATAATACATCGATAAATCCTCCACTATACATCTAGTGGAATAATGGGTTGTCCAGTGGGTGTACAAAAATCTATAGACCAACAATTACTCTAGTGGATAGTCATTGGTAGTGTTCCATACAAGACAAGGACTATCCCCCACACATCTCTCCATTCATCAATTTTTAGACCCGTTATATTAAAAATAAACAACCTAAATTCTAAAAAAATATGAACCAAAAAAGAGTAGATATAATTTAATAAACTAAAATAATCATGTTTCTTCAATTTTGTGAAGATGTAATAGTTCTCTTCATCTTGTCACTCTTATTCTTTGAATGGTATCATCAATGGATCTGCTCAAACAACTTAGTAATATTAGCCTAAACATATTCCTCCCACTCCAATGTCTTCTCCGGGATATATACATGAATCCAATGAAATTAACAAACTTGTATCAACTTACTCATTGTAATTTATCAGTCCAGTTTACAATCTACCATGAGAAATAAACTTTAAATGTACCAGGATCATGGTTTTCATCCTCACAGTCAATAATATATGTTGGATAGATCATGCACATCCAATGTAGTGACACATAAAACAAATAATTCATACCTTATTATTGAGAAGAAATATTCAAATGGTATTAAATTGTTGTAATTTTCTCAGTGATCTTAAAGGGTCCATCATATCGTAGTGCTAGATCCCCCTTCTTTCTCAAGAATCAATTCGCCAACAAAGGATTCACTACGTAAAAAATATTTTCACCTATATAACTATAATGGTTTATATTCTGATGATTGGAATAGTATCTCAATATCGATTGAGGTGTTATCATCCTCCTCAAAATCAATTCAACAAACATTAAGGACTCATGTAACATACTTGGCTCCAAAACAAATTCTTCACCGGTATAATGTGAACAAATCCGTTAATATCTTGGCCTATAATAATGATATTCAAATGGTTTCATTGAAATAAAATCCATATATTTTTTGTTGAATGTGAAATAAATCATTGATGGGTGGTCATCCCAAGTTCCTAAAAGATCCAAAACATATATAAAAAATACATCCTCTATCATATGAATAATCTTCTATGACCAGCCATATTTTTGGGGATGGTACGCAATCCTCAATATCAACTGACCCCATATTTACTTTTATAAACCCTACTCAAGGTATGATGTAAAATTTGTGTCAATATCAAATACATATATCAAGGTAACTCCATGAATGTGTACAGTATCTCAGCCTTATCCCGGTTGGTATGGACTCTGTAAGTGCATCCAAGCGACCAGGGATCAAATCCTTCCAGAGGTAGAATTTCCTAGTTATTGTAGCAGCACTGTAGTAGGTAGTGTAGCAGTACTGTAGTGTGTATTGTAGCAGTCATTGTTTGGCAATGTAGCAGCCATGAATATTCCCCTATTTGTGCCTTCGGGCAACCCATTTGATCCATGAGTCCTGTAAGGCCTTCGGGCCACCCAAGCCTTTGGGTCAGTAAGGCCTTTGGGCCACCTCGAGGCCTTCGAGCCACCATAAGTGTAGATGCAAACCAGAAATCATACAAGGTAAAATCTCTTAAGGAGTATGAGCAAGGAGCATTCACCAAAGTAGATGCTAAACAGATTTAAAGAATGAGAGGGAATGACACCTTCCATCGGGACAAGCATGTGCATGCACGTGAATGCCTAGCCGAACAACCATGTGAAGGCGGAGAGCTGATTTCATGATAAAGATGCTAGGGAGGAGTAGTTCCATGTGGTTAGTCTGGGTTGTATATAATATTTGAATCCTACGGGCAATGAATTCTCCTAAGGCGTATGAGCCATGTAATACTTACACCTTCAGGTCTTTTAAGGGTTCCACCTCATCCCATGAAAGGTGGATTATCAAAAAATCATTAAAAATGAAGGCCTTCGGGCCATTGGAGGTACCATATCATAGGCACACACTATTCCCAAATCATCTGCTAATTGAATCTCAGGGATTTTAAATAAATTAGAAAATTTTATTATCCAAACTATAATCATACAAATAGTGTCCCGACTTTTTTGTATCATAGGTTACCCCATCACAATTTCCATTGTAACATCTTCCCACATCCACTTGGGAATAAGAAGTTTCTAGGGAAATAAACTAGGACATTGGTGCTTATCCTTTATCATATGGCAAGTACGACCTCAAGAAATGAATATGGAAATGTCCATATTTTTTCCAGTACTCAAGAACTATTGTCAAACGATATGGAAAATCATGGTAACATCTAGACAAACCACCCATTTTTAGGTTTGAAATAAATCCCAATATTAGCCAAAATAGAAGAAGTGACTATAACTCTACCATGTATTCAGATCATGTCATCATCATCTAACAACATCATAGGTAGCAGGTCACAACTTGCATGTTGTTTGTGTATCAAAACACACTTTGGCTCAGATTCCTAACTAGACATCTCCTAGTGCACTAATAAATATGTTTTCACTAATGGGGACATTTTTATTGATCACTAGTCCTTGAAATAATTCATCTTAAAATCATCTAATAAGCTCATTCGGGACCACTATTCCACCAATGGTAAATGAGTATGTTTTTGATCTACATGCATCTTACATTTAATAGAATCATTAAGGATGTAGCCTTTAACATGGGAATATATCATCTCTTAGTTTAAAATCTACAGGTACTCTACCCACAACAACTACCTCAAAATCATATCCTGCAATGTAAATATATAACAGAGTCCCTAGTGACCTTTATAGACAATAATCCTATATCTAAAAAGATAGTGTCATCAATACATTAAAGCATCGAACATGAATAATATCTTTAATTTTGGGGTCGAATAGTTATTCTCATGGGATTATTACTGACAAGGCCTATAAGTTACCACCTTGTCACTTCTTTTCAATAATTTCCATAAAAAACTATAGAAGAATTGCAATAAATAGCATATCTAATCCCATGATCATGAAGAATCAGCATTGGAGTTATATTCAACCTCCACATCAAATCATGAAAAACCTTATCACACCTATATGAACAATGAAACATCACCAATTTTATCATCAATGTAGTAATAGGTAATGATAAGTTGGATAAATCTTGGATAAAACAATTAATATTACCCTGATAGACCTAGAATGATTATAATATAAAACATGTTATAGGGGTGTATCCAGGACATCACCACATCTACTTTAAAGAGTTCTAATGATATACTAATATAAAAGACATATGAAAAATGAATTTCAACTACTAAATTCCAAAGTAACACTTCGAAAATATAATATAATATCAATGTGCTCAAATTGTACTCCTGATTATCTCAAGATGTCTTGAAATGTACTCTATGGTTGATGAATAAATAAAGTTTTCATTAACGAACACCATGATGAATGAATCAATATATGGGTGCAAGATCTTTTACAAGAGGTTCAACAACACTTCCAATGTATTTTTCAGTCCAAAAAACATCACTATGTAATCATATACCCCACACCTTCTTCCCCAAACATCGACACTGTAATTCCATACTCCCAAACCATCAACTAGTGATATCCCAACTAGAGATTAATATTGGGTAACATTTGGGATCCCCATAATCAATTAAAGATATCATTAAAATTGAGTAATGGTTATTATTTCTTCATATTCACCTTATTCATCTTCTAGTAATCTATATAGAGCCAAATACTACCATCTACCGTATTAGAGAATAGTACAAGTGATACCCTTGGGGATGTACTCAGCCAAATAAAATCCTCTTATTCCTAGTGCATGAGAAATATTTTTATCTCTTTCAACTCAATTGGTGTCAATAAATAAGGAGGGTATAAAAATGGGTTCCTCACTTGGAATGAGTTCTATCTTGAAGTCAACTCCTCTATCTGTGGGAAAAATATGATGTCATGTGGGAATGTATCTTTATAGAGATCCATTAAAAATGGAATGGGGGAGTGGATATCATTGATCCTTATAAAATATACAATCATACAATATGTCTGGTATTAAGATCAAATTTCTCATGTTTAGATCCACTATAACTTCTATTAACTCCCACTAGTCAGTTACTAGAAACTTATCTTCCTTGGGTGACGTAAAAGACAAAAATATATAATATAAATCACTGTGGAATCAAAATCTGGTTGGATCTTCCTGGAAAAGAATTGAAATAAATCTTTTCATATATATAATAATTTTGTCCCAAATATTTCCATAACTAGAAACAACTATTAGGTACAATAGGCATCATTGAAGTCAATACTCTTTCATTCCTAGTGGATTATCAAGGGAATGAAACATGGAAAATAACATGGATGGTAACTCAATTAAAAAATTATATTTTGATGATAAAAAAGGAATTGGAAATACTAGTATTAAACAATGAATTAAATATCATACTAGTGATCAAGACCATACAATGAACAACATATATTCCCTCACCACTATCATTTGATGCATGATACACTAAAAAAACTCATGAATAATTGCCTCCATGCCATTTACCCTAAGGCATTGATGTCTAAGAAGTTTGTATCCTCTATTGAGTTCTTATACTCCCATATTTCCCTAATATCCAAACACTCCTTTGAGAATCCCTCGAGAGAAAAACCAATGATGACTACTCCACCAAATACTGGTGCACTACACAGATGGAATCTTACAATAATTTATATAATTCCACATTTTTCTTATAATTAATCCACTACTAGAATCATCTATTATAAAAAACACTGATTAAGTCCAAATCAAAAAAAATTAATTACTTCCCTACTAATCCTATTCATCCTTCCACATCAAATAGGAAAAGGTGTTGTGTGGAATGATTATCCCATTTATTTATGTGAGTTGACAGTGTTGTAAGTAAATTATTTAGACATAGGAGTGTGAGTCTGTGATGATCTATTAATTTTCTTATTTTTTTCATAGGTTCATGATCAAAAGCCTTCCTAGAGAGAATGGTATTTTATAGTGGAGAGAATTTTCACATCCCAGTATGGGCCTATCATTTATTCATTTATTTTTCAGGATTTTGGACATTCATAAGTGATAGAGGCGTTTTAATATTAGAGGAAGAACGGTTTCAAAATCTAGCTAGCATTCTCTACCAGCTATCTAGAGGAGGTGGAAAAAATATTTATAGATCTGTGGGTTCTACTGACCCACCAGTGGGTTTCCACCGTCACACTAGTGGTCATATACTATATTGTCAATGGGTTGTCATCATCTTGTCAATGGAGTGTCACTAGATAGCTAGTGGGATATCATTGGCTAACCATTGGGTTATAATCAACCAATCGATGGAACACCAGCAAACCAATGATCTAGAAGCTCGCAATTGACACACTGGTCATGGAGGTTTTAATGGTTGAAATCGTAATTTTCACCCAAATTGATCAATATTCCTTTTTTAATCCTTATACCATGAGTCAGATCTATTTTATATCATTTTAGAGGCACCATGGTGAATCTTTTGTTTGATTGCCACTTTTCATAGATTGATCTTGATTACATCTAAATTCTTGTATCTCCCATTGGAGAAATCTGATAAGGAGATCCTTTGAAATATATTTTCTTCTTTTCTTATTTGTTATTTTGTTGTCTTATGGGGCTAGAAAACACGATGTTGCACATATATAGGGAATTTATGTAATTCTTTCATATCTAGTTTCTTTAGAATATTATATATTTCTATCCCATAACCTTTCTAGATAGAGTCATCATTTTATCAATCATGATGTATCTTTATCTATCCTATAGTCTAACACTTATCATGCATTAATTTTTTATTATTTCCTTTGTTTTTAAATTTGAAATGGATTTTCAGAATGAAAATTTTCTAATGAAACATTGTGGGGTTTTCTGTGAATGTAATGATGATGTAATAGGACATTGGGAGACCTTGGGGTATAGGGTAAAAATAAACATGCACTATCCCAATATGACTAACATACCACTAAGTGATGATTCCATAATTCTATGGACACTAGTGGGTATCCTTTCTCATTGACCAAAGTTCCAAAAAATTATGTGTTATGTATACATGATACTATTAATTTGTGTGTATTAGATGATTAGTTGTGTACACCCTCACATAATAGATTTACCACTTCTAAAACATTAAAAGTATGTTATATTCATGATATTGTAATATTCTAACTATCCAACTAAATCATTATATGGTTTTTGATTTGTGAAAACAATTTGAAAACAATTTTTTATACTAATGGGTATGTGATATGTCTTTTATCTCTTTTAATATAAATATAGAATGATTTTTAATGGAATGGAATATTGTTGAAATGAAAACCAAATGATGATTTATTATGGGAAAATTATTTCTTTTTATATTTTTTATAAATATATTTTTTATAATAACTGATGCATTTATGGGGATAGTTATTGTATAAATTCATTGTGGTATCCTACTAATAATTAGTGCTCACACCATACATTTTCTTTTCAATATTTATAGTATTTGTTTTATAGATACAAGAAAAGGGAATACAATCACATAAAGGATAGTTCTCCTAGTTCTTGTTATATTTATAATAGTTTGGGATGGTGGTGACTTATGGCCATTTGGAGACAGAACAATGGGTTTGTTTGGGTTCTATGATTATGGTGTCTAGCTTTTCATTGATAGCATGTTATCAAGATGTTGGATGTGACCTATTTGTTTTTCATTATATATGATATATATTATGGTAATTTTATGTGACATTCATATTTTATTATATTATCATATGCCATTCATAGGGTGAATTTTTCCCAAGGTTTCTCTATTTGGTAACCTTGATCTGTCTCCAGCCCGTAGTGATTAGTAATGTGTTTAAAGCCATAAGGTAGGACAATTTGTGTGACATTATTGGTTGAACTAGTTTTGTCTATTGAGTTTTTTGTGTCAAAAATTGATTGTGACTAATTAGGGTTTATGATTAATAATACATGGTAGCTACTCTATAATTTTATTATAGTTTACCCAAAAGGATTCTAAGAAGGATATACCTTAAAAATTACTTATTATGTGATACATTATGAAAGTGATTATAGCTTTCCAAATATTTTGTTGGAAACACTCAAAATAATTTTTGGATATTATTTCATAAATTATTATATAATATAAGATAAATTACATAAAATATATTATTGAAAAGAAAAAATTGATAAATTGATACAAATATAACATTATCCATAATGTTTTTATGATATATTAAAGATTATATCAAAATGTCAGATATGAGGATATCATAATGTAAGATATTTATATGAACAAAGTATATCTGATTTCATCGACAAGTACATTGAATGATAAGATATGGAAATAATGCCTCTCACTTGAGTTATATCATATTTTAGGATTTATTTATATTTTAATTTTTATTCTATATGTGACCATGTACTAATATATAGTCATGCAGCCAAATGTAAAATTATAAAATTGATTTATCATCCTTGAGAGGCTATAATTATTATTAATGTTTCAAATAATTAAATTCATGTGAAATAAAATTCAGTTTTGAATTAAATATATTACTAATTTATTGATTAAATGATTTGTAATGATTAGTATTAATTATATGATTCATAATGTTCATGTAAATTCATGAAAGGATCCAGATGTATCAGTGATGGCTATATAAATAGGCTTAAGGCCTTGAAAATATCATCTTAATGTGGATTCATTTATTATCACTTCATCAATTCAATAATTCCACCTCCATACACAATTAACACCAAGATATAAAATCATACATTAGACAAAAAGAAAATACAACCCAATTATTCAATGGCTTGATTAAAAATTGATTTGCATAAGAGGAAGGATTCATTTTTTCATTATCAAGAGATCATCATAAATATTTTCCTTAAAATTTCAATCATTTTTATCCTTGATGTATGGTACATATGTTATTCATTTTTTATACATTTTTCGGTTTCAATTTATGGAAAACTGGTTTTATTGTTTTTTGTTTTCCTTATATATTCAATGATGACTAGTTTTTGAATCTATGGATTTCGATATTGATTATTACTATGATCCAACTATGGTTTTCATTATCCCTACAGAGATCATTGGAAGGGATCGTTCATTAAATAGGGTCCCAAACACATTTTATGGTTTGAATATTTTAATCAGTTTGAGAATGTATTTTCCCTTTCCAAAATTTATAAATAAGTGTATGATCTCATAGGAAGAACATCATTTTTCATTCTATATTTTTCAAACTATTTCGAAAGGTCTTGGGAATGATATATTTTTCAACTCTCTAAAGAATCATATCTGGACGAATGGATCCTTTGCCTTAATTTTAAAGAATCAAAATATAAAAATGAAGCATCACAAAGAATGTAAATTTTTTATTATATCAAGTACTACCTTCCAAAAGGTGTTCTATTGGAAGCTCTATTTATACTAGATTAAGTTTTAGTAAATTTATTGTTTATCAGGTTAGCTAATTAATTCCCTTAGAAATGGTTTTTACCACATTTTATTTCCTACAATGGAAATCAAATCAATGGATTAGAGAATAGAGTCATGGTTTTGTTTCCATAATGTAGAGGATCATATGAATTTTGGATGATGATATGTATTTCAACAATGTTTTACCCAAGAAATAAATCGCTCGTTCATGGATTAAAATCTATGGAATAGCACCTACAGATCCATTGGGACACTACCTTAAAATTTTGGATGAAAATTAAATTTGACTAAGAGAAGGAAAAACCATGTTATTGCAAAATTTCTACATTTTTATTATAGAAGAAATTATGTAGTCTTATTTTAATGACTATCTTGTTATTATTTTTATTATAATCATTTTAAATTAAAAAAAATTATAAAACATTTAGTTTATTATAGAATGATGTGTAGTTCAATTTGAATTCCATTAGTGAACTCCCATGAAAATTGGTTTGTGTTAACTAAAAAAATCATGAAATCTCATTTATTCCTTAAAATTAAATTTCACATTAAATATAAATTATAATCCATTTAGGGACCCCATATTAATGATCTACATGTTTGGGTCATTATAGACTAGATCATTAATGTTTGAAATTATGTTTTGCGTCTCTATTTTTTCATGTAATATATTGGAGTAGTTATAATAATATTATTGGAGCTAGGTGCTGAGACAAAGTGTGATTTCAAAGCCCAGTGACCCTAGTAGTGATATTATAAAAATATTAAATATATTGTTATTACCCATGAGTAATTATCCAAATGATGTCGAATAAATCGTGAATGGGGAGTTGGATGAAAAATCTCATATCTCCAACAAATCCAAAATGAGGGTTTTATCATTTGTGTGACATAAACTATGTTGAATTTGAGTGTTTTGATAGAATATTGTCATGGGCATAAATAATAAATAAATTAATTAAATAATTAATTTTATTATTTGTTGATGTAGTGACCTAAAAATCATCTATAAATATGTGGCTATAAACAAATTGTTGTGTTATCTATAGAACCCTGGGATTGTGAGAGGATCCATTGAAGGAAATCATGGAGAATGACAATGGATCGTGATAGTGATCGAGGATCATTTCACCAACTATGGTTGTGGATCATTTAAGTGAAATTTATTTGTGTCCATTCCTCATAAAAATATATCTAACCCAAGGTTTGATTCCATTTAATATGTATTTATTCTCTGTTTAGATATCTCATGTGGAATGTTAATCAAATCAAAAAATATATTGATCTGCAAGTCACACATGTTGCCGGTGTTGGTTTATTTAATTAGAATTGGCAAATTTCCTATTTGTTTGTATTTTAATATTCTTTTTATATTATAATTTAAATGAATTTATTATTGTATGAAAAATTGATAAGGTTAATTCCTACTGTTTTTATTTTTTTATTCCTCCCCTTGTTTCTTCACACATTATTTACCGGTAATTTCATTGGCTGGTAGTTCGATGAATACATAGTATTTGATCATTGAGAAATTGTTCTTCACTACAACAGATCACTAACAAAGGTTCAGGTTTTTGATCAAGGGTGAAATAAAGATGTGATAATGAATAAATATGATCATAAGAGGTTCAGATTATACTGGTGATTCCCATTTTCCCATTTAAACACCCAGTGATAGCATGGTGAGATGATAGTGGAAATTCCAGTGTATTGAATGTTGGGTTCTAGTGAATGATGATTGTGAGTCTTGATCAAGGGCTGATTCATGTTTTGTGAGAATGATAAATGGTGTATATAGAGTAATAGAGATAGGCATGAAGAATCCATGGGATTCTATAATATACTATGTTATATGATGTGTATGATAGAGTTAGAAGCGGTGTGGGGTCCCATGCTACAGTGCTAGGGTCTATGTTTGAATAAAACATCACACACCATGTGACCCAGTACTAGACACTCGATAGGTAACCCATATGGTACATTGGAAAAGACATAGCCAAGAACACAAGAAATGTTTGAGTACATGGGCATGGTTTGGTACTCGTACAAGGTCCAGTATATGAGCATGTCTATAGTATATGGGTGTTATAATATATATATGGGATCATCTAGGTGTAAACGGATAGAGTTTGGAAAAAATTTAAGTTATATCCTAACCTATACACATCATGTACCCATCAAATACATGCTACGTATAGATGTTTAACTTATATGTTAGATGGTGAGACATGGGTAGTGCCTCTAATGGAAAAACACGTCGTGTGCCCCTAGTTCTCTCCACATACATTTTTAGGTAAGTTGAGGCCCTCTGATTTTTTTAGTATAGACCATTTTTATTTGAGTGTGATTCGCCGGCCCATCCCATTAAGGATACTATGTGGCATTATTTCTTTATTATAGGATTGTTATCCCAACTATGAGTTTTTTCTCATATAGGGTTTGGCATATCCCCATGTGTGACAAGGGTGAGATCCCCTATCATATCTTACGTCCAATGATGGGACCATTATGTCATCATGAACACCATGCACCTAGAATTGATCCCTTATCTGGATGTTTGATTTAATTGGGTTGGTGGAATCCCTCTAGAGTTCATGGTGCGATCCTCTATCTATATACCAAGATCTTTAGCAATACATCGTGTACTTCATAGTGATTCCAGACAATCACTAACTCTCATATGAGTTATATCAATGATATCATATATTATTGAGTGATTCCTCCCAGGAAATAAATTCTTTGAATCCTCAATGTAAATATTATATCTAATAATGTTTGTTAAGACCTCTTGAGAATAGTTTTATAATGATCACATATAGTTTTTTATTTTTTATTATTATGTCTCATATCTTGATTGACATGTATGTTTTCTGATAAGATTAATACTCTTAATAATTTATGTTTGGAAATTTCATGGTGTCCTACTAGGTTTTGTTATACAGGACCCTTCATGGGATCCACCCACACGTGTCGTGTCATATGTGGACGACATACCTTTTGATGGAGTCCTAGGAGGGAATGTATCAAGTGGGGAATAGTTATGAAATAGAAAGATATGGGTTCATATCATTTTATCATTTGATATTTATCCCTTCTTTTTGATCATGTTAGACTTTATTTCCAATTTTGGTGGTATTGTATTAGTCTCTTATACATTATAGTAATTTTGGTACACTAATTGTGCAAATATTGATATGTGCATGCATTGGAATTAGTTTCACTTTTCTTTCATCATTGTTTAGTATTCAATATATGTTCATATGTATCGTTGAATTAGACTAATGCCTCTATTATGTGTTATGTTCCCAGTCAGTATTTTTTCACCTTCTCTTGGCCAATTAAAATTGTACATGGGGTTTTTACACTACGATTATCACTGGTCAGGTGGCCCTGATAGGTTGGATTATGATCGAGTGCAATCAAAGGAATTTAGTTCTACCAGAGGACCAGAGATGGTGTTATTTCTATATACATGGCTTGGTTTGGGATTTATGAAAACATTGTTAATGTGTTTTAGAGGTTGTCTTTTAAGCTATGGTGTCTAATATTAGTATGGAATTTGACATATACCTTCACAAGGTCTCTTAAAAATGATGACTATGTACATGATGAAATAAATTGGAGAGATAAAATTGGTACAAACATCATATATGAATGGGTTTCTGTATCCATTTACTTCCTGAGATAGCTTCAAAATTTTTCTCATTGACTATGGTGTGTCTTGTTTATTTTATGATGCCTACATGAATACAGTTCTCAAAGATTCCATTTGAACATCATGAGGACAACATTCCTAGTAATGAGGCTTTAGTATCGGGTATTGTATATGAGGTGGTACCTGTGGGTTGTTTTCTAGACATGCCACCAACTGTTGAAAAATATATTGCACTGGAAGTATAGTCCAAGGATGTGTACAGGCTGAGTGCACTCCACGTGATTTAGATGTAGTGACCGCCCATGTTTTTGTAGTGAGCTAGATACCCAACCATTAGAAGACTGGTTAGAGGTGCTCACACAAATTTTCTTCCTTTTTATGACACCAACATATGAGATTATTATCATTTTATTAAAAATTCATTAGAGATAAGTTAGGAGATTAAAGAGTTGGGTGACCCAGTAACTTGATTAGATATCTCTCACTTTGTAATATTCTTATAATCTCATCATAGAAGAGTTCTTCCTAAATACTTTACAATCAGTTCACATCGATGATATGAATTAGTTTTAGTAGGAAAGTGTGTCCATGGAAGATTATTCAGTGAGGTTCACTAATCTTTGATGATATTATATAGATGTGGTTTGAGATATGTTCTTCAAATAATCATCATTTGAATGAGGATAAGTTAAAGATATAAAGGATATAGTAATATCACTTTGTATTCCCAACTTATTTTGACTACTTGAATTGTATTTAGTTGTCTAGATTTTCTTGGTAGATCATACATCAATAGAAGTTTCTGCTAGTGGTAACTCGAGATTTGAGACCATTGAAGTAAGAAGCAGATGATGTTTACAAGGATCAATGCTTGTGAGATGCTTCATTAGGAAATCACATGATTGAGAATTAAAAATTAAGTGCTCTAATGATGGATTGAGTCATCTAAATTGGATTTGGTGTTTATCTTATAATGATCTGGGAATCTCATTCATTGTTGTCTAACATGTCTTTCTACTGATAGAGATATGGTAGATTGACCACCTAGATAGAGATAGTTATAATATCATGGAGGTCTGTAGGGTGGAGGATGTGGCATAGGAGTAGCCAGAGAAAAAAGAGTTGGCATTAGGTTTAACCTTCTGCCACCACCACCCCTGATTTTCTAAGCTAGGTTCAAAGAGCTGGGGATCAAAGACGAGGATGTATGTAAAAAATAGAAGACGATGACCCTAAGCCTCCTAGATTTATTAGAGTTATGATATATTTAATATATGCTCTATATGTATTATTACTAAATATTGGTGTGGGCCAATCTATTTTTATTCTATTGGTTGGGACATAGAGATTTTGATTGAACAAATGGATCTACCCATATTCTTAGAGACTCCTATCAGAGGTTTCATAGTGACCACACACTGCTTCTAATGGTGTGACATGACTGTTGGAGGTAATAGATTATTAAAACTTCTATTAATGGTAGTGAAGAGGCCTTACGATTTCATCACAGGTATAAACTATTTATCCATAGTTCAAACCCAAATTGATTTATATATGTGGATGACGTGGTGTATTTATGGTGACAGATCATGGTTTTCCTTCACGAGTGGGATGGAATGTAACACTAGTATATTTTATGAAATTATTTTTTACAAAAATATTTGATAATGTCTATATTTTTTCTGACAAAAAACACTATGTTTGTCTTGAATTACAAATAGAGCAATGTTTGGCTTTAGTTATAGACAATATTATTTTTCAATTATGTTATAATCAACTCTGAGTTTAAAAAACAAGTCATAAAATTAAAAAAAATATTATTTAATTTGTTAATTATCAACTAGACATTGGAACAATATGTATGAGTAGGATTAAATAATTTAGGAATGTATTTCCTACACATGAATACATAAAAATTATATTACATCCAATTAATTATAATTGAAAGTATAAACAATTAAAAAATAAAGGAAACCAGTTTTCTAAAAACATTTTTTTGTGAAAAAAGATGCTTTATACCTATATAATATAATGAAAACTACTTTTATTGAATCATTTTAATGAAATTTATATAGTATATATATTAATTCAACTATTTAACATATATATTAATTTATTAAAAAAATAGATATAAATAAATCCAATATTTTTCTTAAATAGTATTTTTATAAAAAATATTGTGTATCCTTTTATAGAGTACGTATTATAATACTAAATTTTACTAATTTATAAAAAATTATTTCAAAAAAATTAACCATAATAAAAAATTTATCTTAGAGTAAATTTATTGTTATTTTTCTAAAAAGATTCATTTTTTGATGATTTGTGAAAATACAAAATTTTTATTTAAAACTTCTTTGTCTATTAAATTAAATACCATGATAAATTATGTTTTAAATTTTTAATAATGTAAAATTATATATATTTTATATAAATTAATATAAATTAGTTCAATTTCAACAATTTGATATTGAATTTTGATTTAAAAACATTTTGAAAATTTGTACTTTTTCTCTTCAAAAACATTCATTATCATCAAATATAATTGAATAATTTCATATTATATCGTCCCATATATAAGAATGGAATTTGTAAAAATAGATTCCATAAATGGAATCATAATAATTTATAATGTATAATAATTTCAAATTAATTTTTGAATAAAATTAATATTGAATGCAGTAATAATTAGTTATTACGGTTGAGGTAACAATGGGTTTACCAAGGATTAAACAAAAAAGATAAGAGTGAAAATTACATATAAACAATTCTAAAAACAATTGGATTCAAGTATTTTGGTCCTAATTCATCTAAGGTTTTGTAGTGGTCTATTTTTTAACTGTTTTACATATGAAAAATGTTTTTATGCACTACTTGAAAAATACACTATACCAACAGTTTCAAACCGTTGGTATAGGCGTCCAAACAGATGGTATAGCCTATACCAACGGGTTGGAGAACCATGGGCTAGTAAGCCGTAGGTTTTGGTATACACCAATAGATTTTATAAAACTATTGTTATAAGTAATATTTAAATCTATATCGATGGTTATATAAGACCATTGCTATATGTAATTCAATAAAGAATCATTCAGTTGGTTTTTATTCAATCACCTCCAGTTTGTGATTTAATGACCTAACCACTATCCTAACTTACTAACAAACCTTACATTTGGTATAGCTCCAAATTATTGACATATACAAATGGTTTTGGCCAAACTATTCATTTAAGTCCTAATTAGTGAACTATAACAACAGTTTTCCCAAAACCATTTGTATAGATCTTATTTCTGGTAGTGACATTCAATTATTTTCAAAAATAATAACTCTATCCATTTTCAAACTTATGAAATATTATCCTATATCATTCATTTTTAAGCCATTAAACCTATTTATTTCAGCAGAAACATACCCAAATCACATCCCAAAATACTTACAGTTATTTTAGATGACATTTTTTTTTAATAAAACCATCCTAGGAAGCATTTAATTAAAAACTGACGAGAATAACTGAAGAAGTGGTAATGTTCTTCATTAAGCATCTTTGTTTTCTTTATTTCTCTACCTTATTCAATTATTATAATATCATTATTTTATAATAAACTTATTATATTCCATATACATTATGTTTTTATGTTAATTTCATGACCTACAACCATTTTAATTCCATCAAATGGGTTATAAAATCAATATGTGTGTGTGTGGCGGACCACCGCCTCACGAACTGATGTCATTTTTCCCACGAAGGTCTCCAAAAGTATGACATACTAATGTATTTATTTTTTATATATGATATTAATATTATTTTTATTATTACATAATTACTATATCAGATATTTCCTTATGATTTCAATTTTTTTGGTATACAACACTATTTCTCGGGAGTATAGTAGACTATTGCCTAATGAAGTGATGTGATTCATTCATGCATTACATGGAAAGTGGTAAGGGTAAAATTTAATGATTATATGTGATATATATGAAAACATTATATTATTCATTCCCTATTTATCATTATTAAAAGGTAATTTATATCATTTTATTTCTTACATTGTCACTCAATGAATGATGGTAACTTCACTCGTATATGTGTGGACTAATGCTATCACGAAGCAATTCTACTCTATATTCATAACCACACCACATGTATGAAATGTATACCTATATTTAAATAAATATATGTTTCTATGATATTATTATTAATTTTTAATGATAATATATTACTTACCACTATTTCTTAATGATCTATTATGAATGGAAACTACTCATGTATGCATGTGGCATAACGTCTCTATTATCATAACATAATTCTTTTCTCAAAAAATATCTATTGATTGGAATTAAAAGATTATTTGATGTATAAATACGATAACTATTTTCTGATTACTATTCATTAAATTATGGAATCCAAATCATAGAAATATTAACAAAAATAACACATCAAAACATACATGAAATACACAGTGGTTATTACCCAAAACATAACATTAACCAAGAATTTATAATAAATGGGAATTAAAATACTTAATTAACTAATATAATTCATGATATCTTGAATTATTCTTCTTTATTAAATTTATATAAAACTTATATTTATTATATATAAGTTTGGAATGAGTGTGATGTAAGCCAATAATTAGGTTAATGGATTTCCATCACACGTTTTACTTTTGTGATACACATTTCATATTCAGCACAAATATATATCATGTGGTGTATATACATCCAATAAATTATTATTTTGATTATTATCTTGAATAATGTTTTGTTTTACATATACATTTGGTGATCTCTCTTTCATGGCGATTATAGATAAAATTTAACAAATCAATATGTGATTTTGGGCTCAATTTTCATTCGTTGATGCATAAGAAATGTTATGCACCAATCCTCATTTATGAGGTGTATATATTCCCAATTTGAAATGTTTTAACATAATTATACTTCTTTTTATGATATTATAATCTTCAACTAAATCTAATATTTCATGGGGCATACGATAAAAAGTTACCAAAGTTGTAAGAGTTCTATGTTACAATCTCATCATTTATCAATTGTTACTTATGATTATGCTTCTAATGTTGAAATATTTTGATATATTTGTAAAAAAATATAGAATTTAATTATCCACTATTTATTTCATGTGAATTGATGCTATCCTTTCATTTTTCTTGCTTTATGTACAGAATAGATTAAAATAATGTCTTTATCAAAAATCAACTTTCGGGTCGAAAACTATTTTTCAACAAAAACAATGTTTTTTAAAATATTTTTGAAATTAATTAATTGTTATATTATAATTATTAAAATAATTTTTATCTGGTTTTTAAATTTTTAAAAAATAACGGAATCTTTCCATGATTTTTTAAACCATCCCTATTTTTCTTTTACCGAACATGCGAAAGGATTCATTGCCATTAACATGAACAGAATGTATAAAATATATCATTGTCATGAATACCTAATGATTTCAGGCTTAAATTGCATATTTATAATGATATTTCCAAAAAAAATTATTTCATTAATATTTAGAAATTTATTAGATTTTAAATAAATGATTTCCAAGGTAAAATAATTTTGAAACTATTTAATGTTTTAAAATCATATATCAGAAAAGAAAGGATATTTTATTTAATATTTATTTTAAATGATATTAATAATATTACATTATATGTTTTAATGTTTATCATAAATAAATATTTATGTTAGGTTTTATGTTTTAAAAATCTAATTTTGAAGAAAATATACTTTCCCCATGAAATATCACATATAGTCATTCAAAATTATATTCCATAAATGATGAGATTAATTGAGGTTAAATACGATTTATTGAGGATATGATACAAGAATACCATTATTATTATTTATCTTAATGTTTTATGTTTATTATGAAAAAAAATTATGAATCCTATTTCACTGGAATGGTTTATACCATGATATATCGATTATGAAACTCGATAAGTTCTCAATGAGTTATGCTATGATGAAATGATTAAATGATTATGAATCCTAGTTATTTTGGACATTTTATGCAATTATAAAATCTTTATGAAATATATTTCATTTAATTGGTTTTGATATGATGAAGTTTTTACGATCTTGTGGCAGACATATGTATGATTTTCATTATGTGACGATGGAAATGTTATAACCATGGAAAATGGTTACAAATAAACAAATGATGGGTGGGACTTATATCTCTCTACAATGAATTATTTAAATATTAATTTCATATGAGATGGATAGAAATATAATGTGTATTTAACCTACAATAATAATATAGGAGTGGAATAAGGAGTGAACTCAGTTCAATAAGACACGACTTGAATAAGGAGTGAACTCAGTTCATTGATATATGATTGGAATGAGGAGTGAAATAAACTCAATAATACAAGATTGAAATAACGGTTGGACATTGATCAATTAGACATGATTGGAATGTGGAGTGAAATCAATTTATTAACATAGTTCTAGAACATGTAGTGAAATCGATTCAGTAATATGGGATGCGAATGGGGATTGAGCCCAATTTAGTAATTCATAGATGCAATGGGAAGTAAACTCTACTCTATAAGATACAGATATAATGGGAAGTGAACTTGGTTTGGTAAAGGACATTTTTTCTATTATTGTCTTATATGTTATCCTTTACTAATATGGAAAAAAAATTTATGCTTATTTTTATTCATAATTATATTTCATGCATATATTATATGTGATTTTAATGTATGAATTTATATTTTTAATTGATTAATATTTCCAAATTTTGATTTTCTGACTTGAATTGTTTTTTATGGAAGGATACATCCAATACATAGAAATGGAGAAATAAAAAACATATTCCCACGAGTAATGTAAAGCTGTGAAACACTGGAATTTTGAAGAAGTAGTGAAGCTAGAGGTCCTAGAATTGTTTATTTACACATCATATATTACATTACACCACGTGAGTTTATTTAGAAGTCACGACCACTCAGAAAATGTTGTCAATGCATACATGGTGTGAAAATATACTACAAATCAAGTACATTGTACATGATTTGAACATTATAATGAGAGATAAGCACATAAAAGTCATTGTTGGCATAAAAAACATGTCGTGAAAAATTTCACACCCTGATCATATTAGGAAATAGAAAAAAATAGATGTTTGTGGTATATAGGTGGCTAAGGGTTTTCAAAAATACCCTTATAAAACCACCGCTCATCTTCTACATTGGAGCGCCTCATAGGGATCCTTGAAAAGGGACTCCTTTTGGACGATGTGATCCACTATGGAGCTCTTATTCACCAATTTTCTATATGTATTGTTAATTTTTTTGTACACCCTCTAATAGCTAGAATAAGTGCGTAAATTCATTATGTCATGTTGTGTGTGATGAATGAGGATTGATTTGATGTGTTGTTTTTTCTTTAATTGAAATTTATGTATGGATTTTAAATTAGTTTATAATTTTTATCCCTTCTATGATTTATTTTTGCACGACCGTTGTCCGTGTGGTTATGAATTGGGATTGATTTCATTCTTTTATTGAGCATGACCATCAACCATGTTGAATGAATACTATTGATGTGAGGTTAGGGTTTAAAATTCCACCATGACCATCAACATTAATTCATCCTAATTTTTAAATATTTTTTGGGTTATAGATTCATTTCAATGTGAAGTACCTAAGCCGTAGAAAAGGAGATATTTGGATGGAGGTTGTTTACCAATACCTTTATACTCTCTAGAACCTGATTCTGATGACTGTATATTTTTTAATTAATTATTAAATTCTTTTTTCCCCTAAACATGAATTAATTGATTCCCAGCAACATTTTTTTTCATTTCCCACCTTCTTTATCGATCACATGTCCAGTATCATATATTTAACTTCAACAAATGGAAAATAGTTTTGGTCTTTGTGATTTAATGAATATTTTCACCAACAATGTATCTATGGGTTAAACCATATAATTTCATATCCAATACTACACTATAGTTTATTTTTTTGTTTGATTCATTTTTTAAATTTATAAATTCCGTATCATGTGGTATTTAACTATGCCCCACAAGGATATAATGTATTCCACATCTTATGCTAATGTTATTATCTCATACATCATCTTCTTAGACATTATTATGATTCATATCTTATGAACTACCAATATTTATTCTATATTTCAATATTATGATTTCTGATATGACGAGTATTCTATTCATATGATATTCTTGTGTACTAATGGACTAATGCTCATGTTATGAATACTTATCTCCCTTGTTTACCCTTACTGGGAATTTTGCCTCACCCTTTCTAATGATTCCTTTCCACAAGTTTTTAAGAGTGGATTTTAAGAAGTTTAAAAGTTGAAGTTATTTATCGGAGACAATAAACATATTCAATGTATTAATAATTTATTGTACCATTTTTTGAAAGGAACTAAACTATTATGGTTCTAATGCATGTGTTTGTGTAATGTAATAAATTTTTATCTAAAAATATGTAATATCCATTTATGTGAAGCCTGGGTCTTTATAGTTGGTATCAGAAGAAATTTTTAGTTCAACATTTGGAACTGGGATGATAAAACATCAGTGATATTACTTGGGATATTTTTAAGGATATTTCATGGGATCTCTCTACGGAATAGAATAATGATGAGTCCAAGTGTATGAAAATTTAAATGGATTTTGGTGTAGGATAAATTGAGTGGTTTCCTAGAAATACATCCATTTATATAAATGACAATTGAATGTGTATTTTGCATGGATGTACTTAGGGGTGTCAACATCGAAAAACACTTATTATGATATACTTGATTTGGAACTGGTGCATGATAATGAGCCTTTATGAACACCTAGTTTGGATGTGAAATTCAATTTTTTGATGTGTATCCAAATAGGATGATGTGTTGAGTAATGTATGATGTGATTATACCTAATCATTTTTCACATAACACAATTAATAAAATTTACCTTAACCAACTCATCGACTCACCAAAGAAGAGTTGTAAATAGTTCACTGAGATTTCAAGTAGTATAGACCATGGAGGAAAGAAGATTCATATTTCCATGTGTCGATAATGTTGGAAGAAACACCAAAGTGGATGTCTTATTGGAATTGGAAGATGTATTGTTTTTGGGAATAAACACAAATAATGTAACTGGAAAATAAAAATGAAGAGTTTGGTTAATGAATAGATGGCAATATTGGTCTCTCTAACATAATTTCAATGCATGAATTATTTAAATGTGGAATTTATGTTCATTATGAAGATAATATTCCTATGGGGAATGATTTTAAATAACGTCATCAAGGAGGAATGATTAATGGTTATATCGTTTATTGTGAAGAGAATACAAATGACTTGTGAAAGGAAATAAGTTATATAGATTAAGATGATGAAGCCTAGTTAAATTTTTTAGAATGAAGTTTGATGATTGATATATTTATGTATAATAATTAAAATGTTATGTTATGTGAATAATGATATATATATATGGATTGTTTAGAATTTATTTTTTTCAATTATAATTTGAAAAAAATATGTTTAATCATTTTTAAGGACTCGAAAAGATACATAATGGCAAGGTTACTGATGTTCGATAACATTTAATATGTTCCTAATATTTATATAATGTAATTTATTTTCAATAACCAGAAGATTTGATTGGATATTTTAAATTTTATAACATTGATGACCTCAAAACTAATAAATGATTTGTTGAAAAAGTGATTTATGTAATTATAGATGTGGTTAAAACATTATTGGATATATATAATATGTTCAATAATCTATTTGTTATTCATGGAATGAGAGAGAACTCATGATTTTATTAAGTTTACATAGTATTGATGTTTATTTACAAACAGTAATAGAATTTATGTTGTAGGTATTAACATTATTAGTAGGTAAAAATCAAGAGCCACATTATGATGTATGGTGGATTTTGATAAATTTAGTGACCTTATTTCTCATGTTTTAGATTTTAATCATTCAAAATGTTAATAAGGTTAAAAATTTATGATATAGTTTATGTTTAACGTTTAATTAGGTTATAGATAATAATTTATTATTTAATTATATAATTTTTAACTCATATAGTAACAATGAATTTTAATTCGTTATTGATATTATAATCCATTAGTGCTTTTGGAATTAAGAAATTTACTTTAATGTCATGGAGTAATATATGAAGTGGAGATTTACCAGGTAACAATCAAAGGGTGATATTGTTCTTATTAAATGGAATAAAATCATGTAATTATATCTTCTAATGAAAATAATTCATCATTAAGAAGAGGGTCTTGAAATAAAAAATTGTCTTGTTATCATTATTTTTAATGATATCAATGACCTTTTTCATGCATCTTTATTTTATGTATTATTGTTCATTAACCTCTCTTAAACATCCCCTTCTATTTTATAAATTCAATATACCAATATCCATTATTATATAGGTGTTAGTTTTCTCTTCTATCTTCATGTTCTTATTTCCCACTTATATTCTCCAATGTGTATACCTATTTATGAGTTAATTTGCGCATTTTTTGTGCTTCCAAATTTCCATTTTTGATGATTTTTTATTAATCATTTGTATTAGGTGGGTTTTTATGAAGGAAGTTTTTCTAATTTTAAACCTTTAATCTGTGAGATGAATATTTAAAGAGATATTATTTTTAATGGTGGTATAATGTAAGACAATAATATTTTGTGAAAATATTTTTTAAAATAGATATAACGTTAATATATTTTTTGTGACACAAAACAATAAATTATCAATATGTACAAGAAACACTAATTTTGTATCATGCTACACACAATACAACGTTTATCTTGCATTACATGAAAAACTGAGTTTTAACAAAACATGTCATACAATTAAAAAATATTTATTTAATAAGATAGTTATCTCCTAGATATTGGAATTGTGGGAATGAATAGGATTATGTAAGATATGATAATATGGATTTCACATATATATTTAATAAATTATTTTATAACCAATTAATTATAAATGAAAATAAAAACTATATTAATATAAAAGAAAACTTCTTCTAAAAAATATTTGTATACAAAAAAATGTCTTCTACATCAATTAAATAAAATAAATACTTATTGTCAATGATTTTAATGAAATATAAATAGTATATATATTAAATATACCATTTATTTTCATATTATGTGTTTTCTGGACAAGAGATAATAATAAATACAATATTACCATAAAAAAAATATTTTTTTAAAAAATAATTTTGTATTCCTTTCAGGCAAACTTATTATAAAAATAATTTTCCCAATTTTTGTAAACTAATATGTTAAATTATAAATAAATTTTCAAATCATAATACAAAAATTATCTTACTGTAAATTTTTAGGTCTTTTTCTTGAGTGTTTTCTTTTATGATTAATAGTCAAAAATACAAATTTTTATTTTGAATGATTTTTCTGTTTAAATTATTAATAAAGTTAAATTGTTTTTTAAATTGGTTTTAATGTTAAAACAGTTAAATATTATAAAACATAATACAATTTAAGTCATTTTAATTAATTTCATATATAATTGTGATATAAAAACCTTTCAATCTTTTAAACATTTTCTCTTTAAAACCCTTTATTCTGGTCACGTCTGCGAGATTAATTTTTAATTTAAAATTTTCCATTTATGTGAATTTACTTTTGAATAATTTATTATATAATTTAAATAATTATAATTATTAATTTAAAATATGTTTATCTTAATTTTTTATCATACTGAATAGTAAATTATGTAAATATTAGTTACTATAGTCATGATAATTTTTGGTTTATCGGTTGTTAAATAAAAAGTATAAGGGTACAAATAACATATAAATTTTTATAGAAACTCTTTTATGGAAATATTTAAAACATTGACCTAAAATTGTTCTAAATGGTCCATTTTAGACCCTTTTTACATATTAAAAATGTGGGACAAATCAATTCTTTTAAAAAAGTTCAATTGTTCCCACTCCCTCACTTAAATAAGTCCACGCCCTCCCCTCCCTTATTCACAATAACAAACCACTTTGGTTTAGAAAATACATACCCACATCACTTCTAAAATTTTCTCCCACCATTTTATAAGTCTTAATTTTGGAATAAATCTAACCTAATAAGGCTTTAGTGCAACACTGTGGATAATACCCGAAGAAGAGGTAATGTTCTTCAATGAGAATCATTATTTTATTTATTTATCCACATTATTTAATTACTATAATATCATGATTATATAATAAAAATATTATATTCCATATAATATTATTTTTTATGTTATTTTCAAGACATATAACAATATTCAATTCCATTAAATGGGTTACAAAATAATCATTCAAATGTATTGCGGACTACTTCCTCACAATAGATCTGCATCATTTTTCAATTACCACCACTAACAGTTGATATAATGATTTATTTATTTATTTATTATATTATATATTTATGATATTTTTATTCTTATATAATTACTATATCATACATTCCTTTATGTTTTACATTTTTTGGAATATGATAATGTCGCTCCTCTGTACAGTGAACTACCACCTCGTGAATCGATATGATATGTTCACTCTTTACATGGAAGGTTATAAGGGATAATGATTACAATTTTATTTGATATAAATGATATAATTTTGATAACAATGACATATTTTTAATTATTATAGGATAATATATATCATTTTTTATACCTTATAATTCAATGAAATATGATAACACTGCTCTTGTAAGTGTGGACTACCGCTTCCAAGAAGTGATGAGACACTCTTTTCACCACCACACGACATGTATGATATATTGAAATATATATAAATAAATAAATTTTTTATGATTTTATTATCATTATTAAAATATAAGATATATTTTATGCTTCTTTCCATAATTATCATTGAATAATAAAACGTTACTCATGGTTACGTATGACCTACCATCTCTAGGATCATAATGTACTTCATTTATCAAAACAATATTTCAGGATTGGTATTAAAATTATAATTGACTAATAATTATTAATATTATGTAATTATTATTGTTATGTTTTTCATGGAATCATGATTAAAGAATGAGGAATAAAAATAACAAATAAAAACATATATGAAAAACCTAGCGGTTATTACCCAAAATGTGACTTTATCATAGAATTGTTATTAAGTATGTAATAATGTTACTTTTGAATATAATATATGGTATGATATATATAAGTCTGTTTCAGTAATAAAATAACTATAACATATATTTATTATACATGAGGTTCAAATGAGTAAGAAGGATATCAAAACATAAGGTCAGGAATTTCCATCTCAATTTTTACTTTCATGAGATACATGTAATATTTACCATCAATTTATTTTATATTTTTAAATACATACTATGAAATCATATTATGATTATTCTCTTAAAAATTATTTTGTTTTACATATCCATTTTAGGATCTCTCTTTCTTATGGTTTACAGTTCCAATGTTAGAAAATCGATGTGGCATTTTAGTCTCAATTTGCCTACTTTAGGATGCACATACCTCTTCAATGTAGTGTATATAATTTCCATTAGACATTTTATATCAATAATATACATATTTTAATCTTATTTTATGTAAAATTTAATTATATTTTTTCATGGGACATGCGATTCAGAGTTATCATTGTTGTAAGTGTTTTATATTATAATCTCATCATTTATTAAGGTTTTTTGTAGTTATGCTTCTAATAATGAAATAGTATTATCTATCATTAATGAAACTAATGAATTTTCTTATCAACTATTTATGTAAATGGAATAAATTTTTTCACTTTATTTTCTACTCTTTATATAATCAATGATTCAAGAAATTGTTTTGTTGAAAAATCAACATTTTGGTGGAAGAATTTACTCCTTTCAAAATCATGTGTACTATATCATTTAATTTTTTTATTATTATCCGATAATTATTAAATGTAATATTTACCCCTTCTTTTAATTTTAACAAAAAATGTTTTGAAATTAATCTTCATGTTGTTTTCTAATCAATTAATGATTTGATTTTACAGGAAATGTGAAAATAAACATTCTTATTAGCATGCACGACTAAAATAATATTTCCCATTATCATGAACACTCAATGATTTCATGATCCCATTACAATTTTTCAATGTTATTTTCAATGAAAATTATTTACTTAGTATTTTTTAAATTATTATATTTTAAATAAATTATTTCAATGTGAAAATTATTTTGAAAGTGTTTTATCATTTAATTATTATTTTTCAAAGAAGAAATAATATTTTCCAGAAGAAATGTTCAAATTTATTATTAAATATTAATTTATATGTTTAAATGTATTATTTAATTGAAAATTAATTTTATAATGTTTTTTGTTTTATGAGTTAATTTTCAAAGAAACCCTTTTATCATCATGAAATGTCTCATGTAGTATTTCAAAACAATTTTAAATCTATGGTGACATTATTTTAGGTCACTTATCCTTTATTTGGGATATCATCCAAGGACACCAATCTTATTATTTTTCTGAATGGATTTTTTTTGTGATGAAAAGAAATTTTGACCCCCATTTCGCTTTCACATGTTATACAACGATTAAATTTTTAACAATCCCATTATTCAATGTGTTATTATTTTATGAAATTATGTATTGTTTATGAAACATAGTTTTTCCATAGTTTATGTCATAATGATATTTTTATCAAACCTAATTTATTTCATTGGTTTTGATAAGATAATTTGTTATTATCTTGTGAAAACATATGTATTATTTTCATTATTTGAGGGTTTTCACATTATAACCATGTAGAATGGTTATGTTATAACCAAATATAGGAAGGACCGATATCTCCTTCCAATACATTGGGAAAAGATTTATATCTTATGAGATAAAAAAGAATGTAATTGGGAGTGAACCTAGTTCAGTAATATAATATTGAAATGGTGATTGAACCTATTTTGTTAATAAAAAACTGGGATGAGGAATGAATTTATTTCAGTAAAACAATATTTTACTGGCGAGTGAAATTGGATTTGTTAGACATGACACAAATGAGGAATGATCATTGTTTAGTAACAAATTACTAGAATGTGGAGTGAACATGGATCATTATAAAAGGATGAGAATGGGGAGTGTACTTGGAACAGTAAAACATGAATTGAATAGGGAGTGACCCTTTTTCAGTATGAGAGTACTAGAATGGGGATGGAATGTTGTTTAGTATGACATGGTTGTAATGGAGAGTGAAACTTGTTTAGTAATGTACATTGTCATCTAATATTTTCTTAGAAGTTAGACTTGACTAATATGGAAATTATTTGTTATTATTATGTGTCTTCCACAAATTAAATGACTTATGCCATTGTTATAATATCATTCTTCATGTTATTTTATTTTCTTATGATTCATTTAATATGTACTTCTAATATTTATGCAATGATTCAAATTATGTCTTTTGATATTCAAGGAATTCTTTCTAAATGTTATTCTCATGTTCACTTACCATTACTCTCATGATATTTATACTTATCTCTCTAGTATACCCTTAATGGGAATTTTATCTCACCCACTTTTTGTTTCTATTCATAATGATATGATGAAGGGTATTTAAAATGATGTAAAAAATCAGATGATATTTATGGGAGGCAATGAATATCATCCATGAATTGAGAATTTTGTGTTCCATGTTTCTTATGGAACTAAACTATTATATCCATCAGGCATGTGTTTGTGAAATCAAAAGAATATCTATCTAAATAGGAGTTATATCAATATATGAGAAGTGTTGTTGATTATAAGTAAACATTGAAGAGTAGTTATGATCATGTGTAGTAGGGTATTGCCGATTACTCACCATTTATCTAGTATATCCCCTTGATCAATGTATGTTATAGGATTTTAGATTTTTATAGTGGTGGTGGAGTATGAGGAAGTATTCCTTGAGAATATTATTGGATTACCTCCCCACTGAGAGATATATTTGTTCATTCAATCATTCCATGGGCCTAGCCTGATATCTTTTTCAACATGCCAGATTGATCCCATAATTCTTTATTAGTTGAAGGTTTTTCTGGATGACTTCCAAAGGAAGGGATTTGTATGACCCAATTTATCACCCTGAGTAGCCCTAGTTTTGTTCGCCAAGAAGGTGAATAAAATCTTGAGTTTGTGTGTGGATTATTGTCGGCTAAACCAGGATACTATAAAGATTAATTATCTATTTTTGATGATTGAAATACTCTTCATACTATTTATTGGGGAATGGTGGATCTTAAATATTGATCTCAGATAAAGATATAACCAACATCGAGTACATTATGAAGTTATAATAAAGATGATATTTTGATATCCCTGTGGTAACTATCATTACATGGTGATTCCATTTGGTGTGACGAACACCCATACAGTGATACTGGAACTCATTAATTTAATATTTAATCCTCTCATGGACTAGTTTGTGGTGGTCCTCATCAATGATATATTATTTTACATATAATTTGATGAGGAGCATGTGAGGAACATGAGAATGGTTCTATAAATACTCTAAGAGAACTAGCATTATAACAAGCTCTTGATTTTTTAATTCTAGATATGGGGGGTGCACTTTTTTATGTAAGTCATTTCAACAAATGGTATAGTAGTTACTCAAAAAAAATTGAGATGGTGTCATATTAGGATCCACAAAAGTGTGTGATAGATATTTTAAGATTCCTTATATTCAGAGGCTATAATAAGATATTCATTGATGATTTCTCCAGGATGTCAACACCATTTTCTACCTTGATTTAGAATGGGAATCCATTAATTTTGATTGATATGTATCATTTGTATTTTCATATGTTGGGGGAGAGGTTTATGTGAACCCTCATATTGATATTTCTAAAGGAGGGTGTTAATTATGTAGTGTTTTTTGATGCCTCATGAATGAGACATAGTTTATTTCTAATGAGGAGGTATGTTGTGTTTTCATATGGATCTGGGCTGTTGATATTGTTTGAAAATTACTATGTGACCCATGATCAAGAGTTAACAATGGTATTTTTCTCTGTAATGATTTAGTGACACTATATTATCCATTATCAGTTTATAATCTTTTCTAATAATACGAGTCTTAATTATATATTCTCGTACAAATATCGTATCTTCCGATATAGGTTATTTATATAGATTCTACATGATTATAACTTTGAGATAGTCTACACTTCTGGGAAGGGGAATGTCATGACAGATGCTAAAATCTAGTGATCAGGTTAATAATTATTAGTTGAGGCATCAGAGTAGTTAGCCTCATTAATGTTTTCTCTTCTAGATGATGATGTTTTTACTTACCTCTATTTAATGGTTGTCACCTGAACACATCTATAGTGTGTTAGGGAGGCCTATTATAGATATAATGACTATGGGACCACACATACATACATATTTTATGGATTTCATCCAAATGCATTTTTTAAATGTGGGGAGCATGTAATCATTTTCATAGTACATGTGATGGCACCAGTGGTATAGTGTTAGGAGGTTCTAAAATAGTTTCATAAATAACCATTTATAGAACATCGAGATGTGAAAATATTTTCCAATACATGGATGATAATTTTTAGAGGCCATGTATTATTAAATGTATAGCCGAATGTTTCTCCTTATGGCTAACCTGTAGGTAGGTGAAGGATAAGAACCGGGTTCCTGAAGGACCCCGGGACACCCTGAGAGGGGTGGGATGAATTAGGGTGTAAACTTTTTATTTTAAAGCTACAGATCTTGTTCCCACGGTGGTAGGAACTTGTTGAACCTGTATGATTAAATAGATCAGCAGTATAGCATTCACGAGTAAAGCGAGATGACAATAAAATTTTACTTGGTTCATCACAAAGGGCTACGTCCAAGGAGCATACGCTGACAGGTTTTTGGTCGTACCGAAATCCAATAATCTTCACTAGATGTGGATTACAAAGGTTCGGGCACAGACACTCTGTCCCAGGCTCACTGCCTTTACATAAGATTGGGGATAGCCCACTGTGACCCTCGGGTAACTCCCGTTGACTCCCCCTGGCTCACTACCGTCAGTGACGTCACACTCAGTTTATAGATGTGAAGGTCTTTTCAAGAGAATTGCTTAATGATTGCACCCTCTGCATTATGTGGATGCTCTGATGAATTCCAACTAACAACTGTGTACTAATTTCCAGTTTTAGTGCAGCACCACGTCGACCGGATGCGCCTCAACAGCACCTGGCATGCATCCACAAGGCGGCGCACAAGTATAAACTCAGGCGCGCAAGTCCCCCATAGGGGCGTAGGTCCCCTGTAGGCGCGCAGGTCCCCTATAGTCAGGCAGGTCCCCTGTAGGCACGCAGGTCCCCTGTAGGTAAGCAGAATCCCAGCAGGCGCACAGGTCTCCTGACGGCGCGCAAGTCCCCGTAGGCGCGCAGGTATTTCTTGCCACCTGCGCGACGCAAGAAGAAACTCCTCTAGACTTGTGTGGCCCACTTCCTTTGCTTCCCAAAAACCCTTAGGCGCCCATTCAACAGACAGCGCACAAGTCTACTATAGGCGTGCAAGTCCCACTTGCGCGACTCAACAACACTAGCTCGACTTGAGCTCTGATCTTTCAAATGATTGAACTCTGTGAAGAATGAGGAGGGGTGGTCCAGTATTTATAGACTTTTGATCCACTTGAGAGATGGTCGTGCAAGTCCCCCTCAGGCGTGCAAGTATCGACGTGCAGCTCCACTATCGGCGTACAGGTCTCGGCGCGCAAGTCTCCTGCACGACGCGCAAGTCACTTTTGGGCACGCAAGTCCCTTATGGGCGCGCAAGTCCCCTTTTCCAAAAAACATTTTTCTTCACTTGGAAACGTTCAGACCCAATAGAATGGCAAACACTGGTAAACGGTGCCACATTCAAAATTGCTTGCTGCTTGAACTGTAAGATCAACTTGCTGGTACTCATTCTGAAAAACCACTGAGGATTGACAACAAACACAAACTACTCCAATGCATGCAAAGATGACCATGGTTCCAACAATATCCCCCTTTGGGATTGTTGGCTATCTGATAATAAAGGTAAAAACAAATCCCTATCTATATGGAAACCAAACAACACAAGGGTCAATTCAGCTGACACTCTAAGTCTACGTGAGCAATGCTCGGTGTACAAAACAAGAGTGGAAGCGTGAATTGAATTACCGTGTTTCCCAAGAGACATTTCCCAAGAGACTCTACAAGCTTCGCATGCCCAAAGTATTCCTTCCCATCCTTTTGATAAGAAGCATTATATGCCAGCCAGATCATGCCTGAATTTTATGCCTGAATTTTATTCTTTTCTCCCCCATTGACAATAAACCCAAAGACCGGTAGACAGAAATGCTCAGCTCAAACCATGCACTCCTAGACATTATCTCCCCCACACACCTGCATCACAAAAAAAAACTATTTACATAAATAGAGAGATAGGTATGGTGCACCCTTCTTATGCACTGAGAGGTGGCTGAACACCAAGGTTCAACCGATGCGTTTGAAACAGAGCCGCCGACAGTGGCTTTGTAAGGATATCAGCCACTTGTTCATTAGTTCCCACATGATCAATTCTAATCACCCCTTGTTCAACCTTTTCATTGATAAAGTGATATCTGATTTCAATATGTTTTGTACGAAAATGCTGAACATGATTCTTCGTAAGATCAATTGCGCTGTTGTTATCACAGTAGATGACCATTGGTTACTTTACCTCAACACCAATATATGTTAATTGTTGCTTCATCCATAGAAGTTGAGTTCATGCCTTTGTGGCGGAAATATACTCAGCTTCAGCAGTACTAAGAGAAGTACTTTCTTGTTTCTTGCTCCACCAGCCGATACATTTCTGTCCAATATACAATGCTCCACCACTGGTGAACTTTCTTTCGACTACATCACCAGCCCAGTCAGCATCAGAAAATACTGATAATTCATTGTCCCTGCCTGTAGAAAAAAATAGCCCAAAGTTATGTGTTCCTTGAATGTACCTCATGATTCTTTTGACTGCCCCCATATGTTCTTCTGTCGGATTACTCTGACAGCGGGACACAAGGCATGTGGCAAAGACAGTATTTGGTTGTGTCACTGTCAGGTACAGTATACTCCCAATGATCCTCCTATACAAGGTGGGATCAACAGTGGCCCCATCCCCATGTATTCCAAGTTTAGTTCCAACTGCCATTGGAGTTGACATCGGTTTGGAGTCTTGCATATTAAACATCTTCAGCAGCTCGCGTGCATATTTTTCCTGATAAATGAAGGTTTAATACTTTCTTTGAGTCACCTGTAGCCCCAAGAAATATGTTAGCTCTCCAATCATATAAATTTCAAATTCTGATTTCATGTGATTGGAAAATTCATCCACTGATTTCTGCCTGCTTCCACTGAAAATGATATCATTAACATAGACAAGAACCATGGATTGATCTTTTAGATAATTCTTCACATTGAGATTGTGATCAACTCCTCCCCTTTTGAATTCCAACTTCCTGAGATACGAATCCATTCGCGAATACCACGCCCGTGGTGCCTACTTTAAACCATATAGAGCTTTCTTCAGTTTACAGACCTTTGTTTCATCAGTATCCAGAACAAAACCCATTAGTTGTTCGATGTAGACTTCTTTTTCAAGAACACCATTCAAGAAAGTTGTCTTGACATCTATTTGATACACTTTATATATTTTTGAAGTGTCATGGCAAGGAAAATCCTGATTGACTCGAGTCTTGCTACTGGAGCAAAGGATTTTTCAACATCCACACCTTCAATCTGAGAATATCCCTTACATACCAGACGCGCCTTGTTTTGAATAGCACTCCCATGCTCATCAATCTTGTTTTTGAAGATCCATTTCCTACCAATCACATTGTGACCTTCAGGTATCTGAACAAGATCCCATGTCTGATTCTTGTAAATCTGATCTAGATCTTCATTCATGTCTTTCACCCAAGATTCATCCTTTGTAGCTTATTCGAATGAGGATGGCTCCACAACCGACAGAAATGCAGATTGTGAGTTATTCTTTATCCTCTATGTCTATGTGGGTGCACTCTTGTCCCCAATTATGTTAGATGGATCAATCTCAGCTCTCATATTTCTCTTTCGAGGTTAAGTTTCATTATCTTCAACCACAGTTTCTTCTTCAGATTCTTCTTCTGAGTCAACGACATGATGTGACTGCTGATTGTCTTGAACAACTTCATCCATTTATGTATTTGTATTTTCTCCACGTTCATTTTCTTCTACGCTTTCAATCTCATCATCATATGTCATTCATGAAGCATTAGTGGTTTTCTCCTCAATGATATTAACATCACTGCTTTCTACAATCCTTCCTAAATTCTTGTTGAAGCATTTGTAGGCATTACTGTTCATTGAGTAACCAAGAAAAATTCCTTCATCTGCATTGTCGCCATACTTACCTTGATTTCCTTCTTTGTTCCTGATGAAGCATTTACTTCCGAAGACACGAAATTATTTTAAGGAGGGATTTCTTCCATGCCATAATTCATATGGTGTCTTCGTCTCACCCATATAAAGTCCTGTTCGATTCTGAATATAAACTGCAGCTTGAACAGCCTCTTTCCAGTAATGTCATGGAATACGACTCTCAATCAGCATAGTTCGTGCCATGTTGTTCGCCTGTCGATTCCTACATTCAACAACTCCATTTTGTGGTGGAGTTCTCACAGCAGCTACCACATGTTGTATCCCATGCTTCTCTAGATAATTTTTAAATTCAATGGACGTATATTACCCTCCATTGTCAGACCGCATCACTTTGATTGTTCATCCGGTATCATTCTCAGCGATTCGCCGATATGTTTTCATGCATTCAAGGACTTGTAATTTCCTGTGAATTACCATTACACATTACATTCTACTATAATCATCAATGAAAATAACAAAATACCTTTCTCCCGGAGTTCCAACAACATTTATCGGGCCGCATACATCGGTATGAATCAGATCAAGAAGGTGAGATGCCCTCTTCTTCATTGGCCGATATGAACTGCAGACGAGCTTCCCACGAATGCAACCATCACAAGACTTTTCAAGCTCACACCTCATGTTGGGAATGTCTATGAAAATTCTTAATTTTTATATTTTCTCCATATCTTGTTGATTGTTGTGACCCAGTCTTCGATGGCACAAATTGTTTTCTTCTTCAATAGTTATATAACAGACATTTTCTTCACTATCAACCTGATATAAGTTGCCTTCTGTTCTGCATCCCTTCATAAGAGGATTTCCTATCATTCCCATTATGGTTTAGCCTTTCTGATTAAAAGTAACTATAAGTCCCGAGTCACAGAGTTGACTCACGCTGAGTAGATTGTGATGTAATCCATCTACGTAAAGGACTTCAGTCTTCTTTAATTCTCTATTAGCTAATTTGGTACTTCCACTCCCTTTTATTTTCAGAGCTCCATCATTACCAAATCGGACTGTACCATCAAGATTCCTTTTAATATCTCTTAACAGGTCGGAATTACCTATCATGTGAGATGAACATCCGCTATCCAGAATCCAGCTACTGTTGTTCTTTGTAGCTTTGAGGGCCACCTCTGCAAGATTGGATTTCTCAATCTTCTTCCTTTCCTTCCATGAGACATTGGATTGAGTACAATGTACTGATGACATTTCAATTATTTCTTCCGAATATCCAGGTTCTTCATAGTCGAAATCTTCTTTGAGAGGATAAAACCTGTTTGAGAGAGCAAAACCATCTTGCTGACGTGACATTTCTTGTCTTGAACTTCGTTATGAGGTGTCCATGGCCCTTCTATGCCTGCAATTAGCAGCCTTATGGCCAAAGATAGAGCAACGAAAACAATATCCATAGAAATTGTTTCTTCTATAAGAATTGGGATATGAAATTATTCTTCTTTGTTGAACTCTGAAATCTTCTCCATTCAGATAGCTTCTTGCCTCTTCGCAATAAGACATGGTATGGACAAGATTTCCACAGAACTGACACTTCATGAGAGGAAATGTTTTCTCACCTGAACTTCTAATCATATATTCTTCCATGGGAGAATAGTTAGACTATCTGTCATTTCTGAATGTGTTAGGAAAATTGTCAGTTCTCTTTTTAATTTGGATTAAGGGTTCCTTTTTCTGTACTTTAGGAAGTGTTTCAACACGGTCAACTTTCATCTTATCTTTCTTTTGGACCTTTTCACTTCCAGCAGTTGATTTCTCAGCTTCACAGCCAATTCAACTCTTTCCCATAAAAGCGGGTCTTTGATCACTCAGGATTTTTCCAACCCCATCTGAGCTACACCTGGCTCTTTCCAGTAATTCCGCATCTGAGAATCTTTCGAATTGTAGTTTCTTCCTTGATTCTTTTGGAATTGATTCAGCGTCATGTTTACTCCTAAGAGTAACCACTTCCTCCTCAAGACCCTCAGTAGTCTTCGATTTTTATTCTAGTCTCGAGGTGAGGTCATTGATAACCTTTTCCTGTTCTTCAATTCTCAGTTTCAGAACAACAACATCATCATTGCTTTCAATTATTTTAGACTGTAACTTCACAAATTCTTCCAATCATTCAATTTCAGTTTCAAGTTGATCAACGTATTCAGTTGAGTCTTCTACAATTGATTTCCATTTATTCAAACTCTTACATTTAGACTTCAGCTTACTAACATCATCCTTAAGTTGCATCTCGGGATCTGTACAAGTTTTCAACTGTTTTTCCCCACCAGTATCTTCTGACCCTTCAACAGTGGCCATCATGGAAGCATGGTTTCCAGTCTTGAATTCTGGTTCTTCTTCATCATAGAACTCATTATCTTCTTCTTCCTCTTCACAAACAAAACTCTTTCGTTGAATTTTCATTCCAGATTTGAAGACTCTCCTTTTGAAAAATCTTTTTGATAGCATCTTGGAGCTTTCATCTTCAATATCATCATCATTAATCTTTCTTAGGCACTGAGAGGCAATGTGACCAACATTTCTGCAACGAAAACATGTGAGAGGTAACTTTACTTGGAATTTTCCTTTTACCTTCTGGAACTTCTTTGTAATGAGAGACAAAATTCTTTTTTCTTCGTCATCATCACCACTACTATCTTCTGAAATTTTTAGTTTATTCATTGCCTTAAATGCCATTTCCTTTCTCACACAAGTCATAGCATCTTCTGGATTGATTCTTATTTCATATGCTACTAAGCTGCTTAAGAGGTCATCCAGAGAATGTTTTGAAAGATCTCTTTCCTCAAGGGATGATACCTTTGCATTGTACAGTGGTGTAAGTCTTCTCAGAATTTTCTTCACAATGTCAACATCTTGGATTTCTTCACCTAGGCCACAAATCGCTCCAACTACATTAGTGGTTCTATTAAAGAAGGAGTCTGCATTTTTATCAGGATGCATCTTCAAATCATCAAACCTATTGTGGAGAACTTGTAGTTTCACCTCCTTCACCTTGTTATCTCCTTCATAAATATTCTTGAGTTTATCCACACAAGGATTTTGCTAAGGTGCAATTCATCACCTTTAGGTAGATCTGATCAGAAAGGGCTGCGGTGAGAGCATTTTGTGCTTTGCATCCACATCAAGAAGTTTCCTGTCTGTATCAGTCATAGCCAGCCCTGTTGGATTAGAGACTTGTATTCCCTGCATAGTAGAAAATATAACTTCCATTCCAAGTGATCTTAGATGAGATCTCATTATGTTCTTCCAGATCTGGAAATTACTTCCATCAAAGTGTGGGACTCCCCTGATATTGGACGTATTCTCTATGATGGAAATAAAAAGATTCAACTCCAGCAACCTTTACTCTCTGATACCATTTGATGGACCCTGGGACACCCTGAGAGGGGAGAGGTGAATCAGGGTGTAAAATTTTTCTTTTAAAGCTATGGATCTTGTTCCCATGGTGGTAGGAACTTGTTGAACCTGTATGATGAAATAGATCAGCAATAAAGCATTCACGAGTAAAGCGAGATGACACAACAATTTTACTTGGTTCACCACAAAGGGCTAAGTCCAAGGAGCATACGCCGACAGGTTGTTGGTCGTACCAAAATCCAATAATCTTCACTAGATGTGGATTACAAAGGTTTGGGCACAAACACTCTGTCTCAGGCTCACTACCTTTACAAAAGATTGGAGATAGCCCACTGTTTCCCTCAGGTCACTCCCGTAGACTCCTCCTGGCCCACTACCGTCGGTGAAGTAACACTCAGTTTATAGACGTGAAGGTCTCTTCAAGATAATTGCTTAATGATTGCACCCTCTTCATTATGTGGATGCTCTGATGAAGTCCAATTAACACCTGTGTACTTATTTCCAGTTTTAGTGCAGCACCACGTCGACAGGAAGGGCCTCAACAGCACCTGGGATGCATCCACAAGGCAGCGCACAAGTATCAACTATGGCATGAAAGTTTCCCATAGGTGCGCAGGTCCCCTGTAGGCGCGTAGGTCCCCTGTAGGCGCGTAGGTCCCCTGTAGCCGCGCAGGTCCCCTGTAGGCGCGCAGAATCCCAGCAGGTGCGCATGTCTCCTGACGACGCGCAAGTCCCCGTAGGTGCGCAGGTATTTCTTTCCACCTGCGCGATGCAAGCAGAAAGTCCTCTAGACTTGCGCGACCCACTTCCTTTGCTTCCCAAAAACCCTTAGGCTCCCATTCAACAGACGGCGCGCAAGTCTACTATAGGCGCGCAAGTCCCACTTGCGCGACTCAACAACACTAGCGCGACTTGAGCTCTGATCTTTCAAAGGATTGAACTCCGTGAAGAATGAGGAGGGGTGGTCCAGTATTTATATACTTTTGATCCACTTGCGCGATGGTCGTGCAAGTCCACCTCAGGCGCGCAAGTCTCGACGCGCAGGTCCACTGCCGGCACGCAGGTCTCAGCGCGCAAGTCTCCTACACGGCGCGCAAGTCACTTTTGGGCGTGCAAGTCCCTTATGGGCACACAATTCCCCTTTTCCAAAAACCATTTTTCTTCATCTGGCAATGTTCAGACCCAAAATAATGGCAAACACTTGTAAACGACGCAACATTCAAAATTTCTTGCTGCTTGAACTGTAAGATCAACTTGCTGGTACTCATTCTGAAAATCCACTGAGGATTGACAACAAACACAAACCACACCAATGTATGCAAAGATGACCATGGTTCCAATAGTTCCAAGAATTTTATCTAAACCCCTAGATGTTCTCGAATGGAAGTTGGATGCTATATCTATGGAAATCGTGATAGGGCATCCATGGATTCATAAAGGACATGACACCATCTGGGTGATAATAGACAGACTCATCAACTTATCCCACTTCCAATCTAATCAAGAGTATTGTTCAGTAGAGATATTGGGACACCATTACATATAAGAGATATTCTAGATCCATATAGTTTCATTGATGGTTTTTTAGACCATGATTCACTTTTCATGTCAATATTATGGAAAGGGTTATTTGGGGAATTGATAGACTAAGTGATCAACTCAAGTTTTAGAGGAAATGTTCTGGGATTTTCGTAAGACTTAGGCTATAGTTGGTAGAATCACCTACCCATAGTTGAGTTTCCTTACAACAATAGTTAGTATTACACCATCATTATGTCACCATACGGTTCCTTTTATGGGTGAAACTGTAGGACACCACTATGTTGGATAAATCCATGCGAGTCAACAATTATGGGCTTAGAGTTGGTTTGAGATATGATAGAGATGGAGTAGATCATCCAGGAGAAGATGATCACTAACTAGAACAGACATATGTATCATGTGGACTGATTATGTAGGCCTTTGGAGTTTGATGAGGGAGACCGTCTGTTAATTAAGGTCTCACTTCAATGTGTGTTGTTGATATTTAACATGGTGAAAAGTTGTATCTGATATTCATTTTCCATTTCCATATAATTCATATAGACTTTGAGGTGGTGTAGCAATTTTACATACCACTTTTGTTATAGTGTGTATACAACATCATCTATATTTCACAACTTAGGGGATATGTATCTAACTCATTGCTTTTTATTGTCTGGGTGAGGTTGAAATCCTGGATAGAGTTTCCTTTCTAGAGTACCTGATAGATATCGAGGATCGTCAAGAGAATATAATTCATTGGAATGTGATTCCATTAGTGTGTGTTTATTAGTAGCATATAATCTTCAGGATAGTACATGGGAGTAGGAGACCTAGATTTGGGATCAGTAGCCACATCATTTTTTGTATTCATTTTATCTCTTTCAGGTGTAAATCCCTTAGGTGGGGGGAATGTAACATCTCTATTTTTATATGTAATGATTAGGAATATTTATAATAAATATATTATACCCAAGATCTAAGACGGTCTGATATTTTGATCCCTAATGCTCCAAATGATGATATTATAAAAACGTTAAATATCTCGACGTCACATGCACAAAGTTTTCCTAAAAAATATTAATAAATCTTAAATTGGGACTCAGATAGGAAATCTTATTATGTGTTTATGAAACAACCTTGAAATACTATATAAATATATGATTATATCTAAATCATGTGGTTATATACGTAACACTAGGAACATGAGAGGATTCATTGAATGAAATCATGGTGTACAATAATGGATTGAGATCATGATAGTGGATCATTTCGACAATCCAGGTTTTAAATTTTTTCATTGACGTCGATGCTTGACCGTTATTCTACAAATTTTGATCTGACATGAGGTATGACAATATATTATGTGAATTTATTCCATATATTATTATTCCATAATGAATTCCAATTAAATCATCCAACAGATTGATTTCTGGGTCGATCGTGTTATGGGGGCCGGTTTATTTACCTATGATTTGAGGATTTATTATTTATTTGATTATTAATATTTTTTTCCATTATAAAGACAATGAGTCAAATATTGTTCAAAATATTATCAAGATTCATTCCCCATGTTTGATTTTTTTGTTATTTCTTTTATGTTTCATTGCACTTTAATTAAAGGCAATTTCTATAGCTTGTGGTTTAATGAATATTGTGTATTCGATCATTGTGAAATTTTTCATTGGTGAAACGAATCAATATTATGGGTATGAGATCACAATCAAGGTAGAGATGTATCTGGGATGATGATGGAGGATTATTTTAGGTTGTTTGAATCATAGTGATAAAGGCATGTTGTGAGGATGGTGGCGATTCAAGCGGGTAGAAGGCAAGGCTTTGGTAATTGTCGACAGTGAGGCTCGGTCGAGACCTAATACATGATTCATAGGAATGATAAATTTAAATGGTAGTTAGTTTGGTATAATCATTTATGAACCATTAGATTTTAGTAAAACTGACAATAAACAACATATAATCTTGAGATACACATCATATAGAGTCCCTGGCTATGACACAATGGTATACACATAATAAAAAATATTACACACTACATGACCCAATGATGGATGCTTTGTGTCTACCATGGAGGGTACAAAGGTATGGACATATCTAGGAACACATATATGGGTATATTACATGGGAATGGCCATATACTCAGACACAACCCAACACACGAGTATGACCACATTACATATGCAAGACCCATAGTACACAAGCATAAAAAGGTGTACATGGGAATGGGCTAGAAGCATGTCGATTGTCATCCCAACATCTACTTGTCCTATACCCATCATGGACATATCGTGTATATGAGTTTTACATACTGTGTGAGTTGGTGACACACGGTACGACACCAAGGTGGGAAAAAGTCATCATATACTCTTAGTACACAACATGTACATTTTTTAAGGAATGTTAAGGACATTGATTACATCATTATAGAACATGTTATGTTCAGGGTGATCTATTTCCCTATTCCAAATAGGGTACCATGTGTAATTATGTCATCAACATAGTATTGTGATCCCCTCAATGGTTTTTTCTCAGATTGGGTTCAATATATGAGCCTCTATAACTAGTGTGGGATCTTCTATTTTTTTTTAATTTTATGTGGGGTCATAGTATTGGTGTAAATACCATGCACCATGAATCGGTATCCTATATATCATTTTGATACTATAGTGTTGGTGGTGTCCCATAGTGGTCATGTGTGTTATCCCATATCTGGGAAGAATGATCATTAGAGGTCTAGAATGTAGGAAATGGTGAGGGAAGTTGAGTATGAAATATTGAATGATATTCCTAAATTATATAATGGATCCTTGATTAATAACAATAATATGATAATTACATTGAATCCTGGAGCATAATTCTATGGATTGTTGTGTTAGTTGAGAACTCGTAAGGCCAGATTTCTGTTATGAATATAACTGGGTATTTATCTATTTATCATTCTATTTCATACCTTTATTTACATACCTATATTTTTATGTGATATGTAATATTGATGTTTTTGTTTATTTATTTTGTGTTTTCCTAATTGGCATTACTATACTCAACCCTACATGGTCTTTTACCACACATATCTTGTCTTATACTGATGAAAGACCTTTTTACGTAGTCTTGGGATTACTGGAAGTATGGTGAGCATAGGGTTAGGTTAGATAGGTCGAGGTTACTACCGATGTTGCATTATAATTAATTCCCATAATTTTGAGAAGATTTGAATGTATTTATAATTTTTGTGGAATTGTATTTGTCCATTATGTTTTATAATACTTTTCATACAATGGTTTTGGGAATGTAGATATATGCATTCATTGGTATCACATTCCCTTTACTTTCAGCATATTTTTCCTTAGAGATGTTTTCATGTTTACAATTACCATAGACTAATGCAAGCCATATGTTTTATATTCCTACTCAATGTTATTTTTCATCCTTCGATTGTCCGTTGTGAGATTGGGGTTCTCACACTCAGGTTGTAGCCAGCCATGTGGGTCCTAGTGGGTCATATCTTGAAATTATGACTTCTATCAAGATCATATTCATGATTATTGTACCTCAAAGTACTTCTAACCCTAAAATATGGTGAATAACATGGTAATGCTGATAAGACTATCAATGGGTTTTGTTAAAATACAAAAGTTTTTTGTTTTGTTAATAAATTTCATATAATGAATGGGTGTATTCCCTCAAGGATCACATATGATTTCCATATTGATTAGTATTTGATATTTTGTAGTTTTTTGACTAAATCTATTCGGGAAAAGACATACGATTGGATCGGAAGTGTGTTCATGGGAAGGATTATTTCCAATTATTTGTGTAATTCAACTCTAGAATATAGTGTAATAAAGGATACTCAAAAGGCACTCGAAGTGGATAAGAAGGATTTTAAGAAGGTCCTTGTATAATAAAGTAGTGATTTTGACAAGAATTAGAAAATTTTTATGAATAATGATTTTTAAATTTTAGTTATAGAAACGAAATTGGGAAATTGGGGGCTGTAAATCAGTCAAAGGATAGGGATATGGTGGATAGGTTATCTTTTTCCATTCCCTCCAGACCAATGAATCTTCACCATTTGATTTTGTAGATATGGGTTCTATAATAATAGACTATGATAGAACTCATACATAAATGATTTCATGGACACCATCATCTTGGATGCATCAAAACGTGTGGATTTCATGGTTGTAGGTCAAGATTAGTATGTTATTGCTATTAAATTCAGGGATTTATAGCACAATTCTGATGATTCCAAGGATCCAACTAAGACTATATAGGTTTTTTAGTTGTATCTTATAGATAAAAATTTCTCTCAGATGAACATGACACAATAGGTAGAGTTTCTTGTTGCATGGTTTACCCAACCTTATGTGCTTTCTAGGGTGAATTAAGTGATATAAAAAGACAGTTTTTTACCATACACGAGTCCATTAATTTTACTAAATATTGTTCTTTTTATCTTGAATATGATAATATATTTCATGGGGTTCCATAAAACATGGGGATAGTAGAGATATATATTCCTAAAACTCTCAAGGTGGATGTTCTCAAATAAGAGGTTTGGGTCTTACACACAAATTCCTATTTATTGAAAATGATGTGAAAGATAAATAATCGCATGAATTACATTTTCAGTGTGATGTAGGAGTAGTTGATTATATCGGCTGTGTAAATGGAACCCCCAATGGGGATATGGGGGTGTCATGTGTTGTGTTTATTACTTTTGTGAATGTTTTGATTGGCCCTGATAATGGTTCACAATCTAAGGATGACATCCAGTCATTGAACATGAATGAAACAACTACATTGTGATTGTCTCCTATAAAATAGAATAATGTTCAACACATGATAATTCAGGCATGTTCATGGAATAGGAGAAGATGACATAATAAAAATATCACACTTTTTTCTCATAGAATGGAGGATGCATTTTTATTGTTTTTCACATTGCCATTGTTTGTTTACTAGTGGTTCTTCTTATTATGATTTTGCAACCCCATGTACTCTGTGTGCATGATTTTTTCATAATAAATTATTCTGGATCCAGGGTTTTTGTTTCAAAATAAATAGTTCATACCTTTTTTGGATAATATATGTGTATAAATACATATATAACTCTTTATTTTAGTAATTATAATAATTATTGGTATTTTTTAAAAATTAAAATGTTATTATTTAATTTCTTTTAGTAATACTTTTTGGTCATTCTTGTTAATAATTTTTCTACATATAATTATTAATTAATTTAATTGTTTTAAAAATAAAAAATATAATAATACTTTTAGATATAAATAAAAATATATAAGAAATTTTATTATATCTAAATATAATTAATGTTATATATATATATATATTAATATACTTAATTATATTTCAATATATATATATATATATATATATATTTAATTGTTGATATTACTTTAAATATATATACTAATACATTAATACATATTTTATATTTTATACATATTTTTTTTTATAAATTATTATTAATATGTATTTATAATAAACAAGTAACATTATTTTTTTAATTTAAAAATTAATAAAACTATTATAAATATATAAAAACTAATATATAACATTTTTAATTGTATTTTAATATAATTTATAATATTTATATATTTATATTTATATTAATATATATTTTGTAATATTTTATAATGTAATTATATATATAAATTACCTAATTAAATAAATTTTTATATTTAAAATTATAATATTTTGTATAAATTAAATAAACTAATGTACCCAAATATATATATAGTAATATTATTATAAATATAACTAATTATGTAAATTAGAAAATTAATTATTTATGTTTTTAAAAATGTAATTAATTAAAATTATATATATATATATATATATATATTTATGTATATTTATAAATATATTTAAAATTAAATTACATTTAAATATAAATAAAAATTTCAATATAATAAGGAATTTATATAAAATAATATATTACTTAAAAAATTAATGACATTTAAATATTATTAACTATATTTAATATATTTATATATAATAAATCATAACATGAATTTTAAATATAATTAATATATATTATTAAGTATTTAATATTTTTATTTTATTCATTTACTTGAAAAAGTATTTTAATTTTCATTTATATTCTGACTATGTAATTATCTATAAAGTGCTCAATATAAATCTTAATAAATTTGCTGAGATGATTGGTTATCTATACAGTCCTCATATTTAAGTTACATGGATCGAATCCCACTAGCATCAAAAGGGGTTGGGTCATGTTCATGGTGTCTAAAGACTACTTTTCATATATATTAATATTTTGATGGTTTGGAGGTGAAATTGAGTGTTTTGTAAGGGTTTTGAAGGGTGTACAATGTAACAAAAAAGCTTATTAAGGTGAAATAAGTACATGGTTCAATAATTAATGTGTTCCTGAAAAGGAGTAATGTTAAGTTTTTTATTATTTAATTACAAAATAACATTCTTAATATTGCATGCTTCTTGTAAATATATAATTAAATGTGTTAATGAGTTATATCGTGGTAATTAATTTGGATATATTGACATTGTATTATGGATTGGATATATTAATTTATTAGCATGTTTTTTATTGAATATTTAATAGTTTTATTAATAGGATATTTGTATGGATTAATTAATGGTATTATAGATATATATTATAATGATTTTGGAAAATTAATTTATAAAATTAAGATAGTGTTTTTGAGATTAGAATAATTAAATTATATTAATGTGGATTAATTATTTTTTTAATGAGAATATTATATGGATAATGAAATTTGTGTATTTTGTCCTAGAAAATAATGATGTAATATTATGGATTTCATGTAAGGGATAAGGGGAATGTATTTGTTTGTATGTACAAGGCTGACTGTAATTTTATGAGTAATTTCATATTAAATCTAACATATGAGATATATTTCTTTTATAATGTTGGTACTCTCTATTTTTTTTTGCACCTTTTATTGGTATAGTCCCATTTCCATCGATGTCTCACAACATCCCTAGAATTATTCTATAGTGAATACATGGTAAAGGAGCTCTAAATGGGTGATTAAAAAATAATTTAAAACATTGAAATATGTAATATGAATAGTTTTATATGATTTGTAAAAATGATTGTGTTTGGTAAAATATCAGTTCCATAAAACAATTAATTCTATCATCCTTGTATTTATGTATTTAGGAATTTATTTATGACATTTTTATTTTCCAAAGATAAAATTAAAAAGGGGTCTTTCAAACCGCATATAATTTTTCTTTGAACTGTACTTCTTAGGTACCTTGAAACTATAGAATTATATAGGTACATTTCAATCATTCTGGGTGTTTTTTGTGACATTGATGGAAATTATCTTTAATATCTAATGTCACATGGGCACTATGTGAAATAACATGATTAATACACGAATAACATAATGTCCATGTTAATCTTCCTGAAATTTTTACTTTTCCTCTTGAGGTGATTTGTTTGATGTGATTCATTACTAATCATTTAATCATATTTAATAGTGTGGGGTATTAGTGCGTTGTTCCCTAATGATAATCATTATATTGACATGACTTTGTGATAAATCAAAATATGTCTGTTTAAAAAAATTGCTTATTAAAAATATTAATTCATGATAAACTAGAAAAAATGATATCAATCCTTTTTATTTATTAACTATGGATTTTTTATGTAATTCAATGGAATTATATTTTAATTATGTATTTAAAAATTGATTTCCAATGGTTTGTTGTGTTTTATAATTCATTAAAAATCAAGGGATAGTGGATTTTTTCGGGTTTTAATTGTAAGAGTGTTGGTTTTGATATTTAGTCCATGATATGGGGTTTTGATCATTTATTCAAAATGGATAATTATATTTCCATTGTAAGGTTTAACTGTTGATCGACATCATTGGGGTTTTATATTGGTCTTTGAGAAATTGGTTTATTATTGGGTCCATAAGGACATAAATATTGATCTTCAATTTGGAAAAACGTAGTGATTGGAATGTAGTCATGAAATGACATTAAATACAAAAATAACAAGGTGGGTGTTGGTTCATTTTGGCTTGTATATAAATACAATCATGTGTAATTTTTCTTTTTAGTTTCTCTTATCTATCCTTTATTTAAATTGTAACAGACTACACTACACTATGAACCAACGAGACCAATTCAATGGATGTATCAGTTAGGTATCCTAACAATAATAACATAATGTATTTTTATAATAATCCGTGGAAACCTTACAGTCTATTTATAGGATACTTTTTATGAATAATTTAGGTTTCATCATATAGAGGTTCTTGATTCTACCTTGAGGGTTTTGAATTTTATTACTATTCCTTGTTACGTTAATATCTTCTACATATTATTACCAGTATGGTTACTTACCCTCTAATATAATTATTCACTTAATAAATTTTTAAATAGGGAGATTGATTATTTTTAATATATATGATAAACACATTATATTAATATTTTATAAAACATTTCACTAAAAACGAATGTTTGGATAACTCATGCTTGGTTTTTTTAAGATTGTTATAAAAATATTGTGTGTTTATACACACCCTATAATTGTACATTATGGTGAACATGTAGATTTCATTAGACATGATTTAAGAAAAATTAAGACACTATTATTATTGAGTGCTAATTTTTACATCCATGAAAAGGATACTGAAAGAGGTGTTTGGTCACAAGGTTATTCGGTCACATTATTTTATTTTATTTTTCTACATGTTTTCTTCTTTGTGTATGAGTTTTTAATGTTCAATTATTTAAATCTAATATAGATATACCCTTAACACTTCGATAATATTATTTTATATTAAATGTTTTTATGTATTAACATTATAAAATAGGGAATCATTCTTCAATGGTTTCTTTTTATCCCTCAACACTACATTCTGTCCCTTTGTGATTGGAATATGGAATAATAGTGTCTTTAATTGAGTACAATGTACTAGTATATAATATATGTTAACAAACCATGATTAATTAATTATAATTATTGTAAAAATGGAAAATAATACAATTGGTACTCTATCTTTTCCAACTAATAAATCTAGGTAACCGTTTTATGGTGAATTTTATGTTACCAAGATGTTTAGAAATAATAGTTGTTGATGAAAAACATATTTATCACAATGACAAAAATTATTACCTGATGAGTTAATATTTTAATATTTTCATTCATATTTATAGATATGATATACCTTCATAACATGAAAATAAATTTCAAATTGTTTTTAAAATTTTAATTTCCAATGACTCGATGTTTTTTATTTTAGATATTTTGTTTATGAAAATGTAGCATAAAACATAATTTGTTTAATTGTTCATGTTTTTATTTGATATAATATTAAATAAAGTGCCAAATAAATGTATCATGGAATAGATATGTGGTTATTTTTTAACAACAAATATTCTTTTCAAATTTTAGAATAATACATCCAATATGAGATCTTCTATAAGAAAATGTAGAGTAGTAGGAATAGTTTATGCTTCTCCTTAGATTTTAAACATGATTATTCATGATTTTTCGCATTGGATATGGATGATAATAAGGATATAACGATGTAAACTATATAGAAATAATATTTTACATCACTAAAAATAAAATCATTTAGAGGAAATGTTGGACTAGAAATTTCTAAACTATAGTTAATGAAAATAAATCACATACTCTTTTATTATAGATTTTAGATATATAACTGGTGGACATGATAGATTATTTACTAGATGGGATATCTTATAGGTGGATATAGATTATTAAAAAATGGAACATAATAAAAATCCTTAATGGAAATATTTTTAAAAACACATGAATGGAAAATATTTTCCTGGGGAATGGAACGATATAAAAACTAGTGAATTCCTAAATTGTTAGAAGTCCAATTAAATTATGATGAAATATGATTCTATGTTCATGGATCTTGTGCATTAAGCATTGGAACTTTAAAAAAATTAAAATCTCTTGACATGAATATCATAATAGATATTAGATAATGATTTATTTTAAAAATAATGTATATTTACATGTAAGTGGTATGTATAGCTGTATGGGTAGAAGATGACACGGTGGAAGTGTGTTCTTCTAAAAAATTATTTTAAAGTATAATAAACTATAGGTTTCTTTAATGTCCGTGAATATTTATAGTGGGATTTAAGAAATAAATAATCTACTATTTTTATGGGTTCTTCTCAGGGTTAGAAGTAAATTATTTTCCAACAATTTTGGAACAAGGGTTATATAAAGAGTCATTGACTTATTACAACTTTATATTTCCATCAATGAAGAATGTTGGGTTACATGGTGATGTTTTGGTAGTTTTTCTCTATAAATTATTATAGAGGTGTATCCAAATTTTTGTAGTGATCTTATTGAATAGTTTATAAGAATAATTAGTCTAGGAATGGATCTTAATGGAGGATTGAATAACCATAAAAGGAACTGGGACAACCCATTGCAGCAAAGTAAATGGAAAAGGAATATGAAAAGTACATGGGACTTTATATTATACAAAGAACTGTATTAATTTATATTATACTCAATACTTATTTATTTTATACTAAATAATATCATTATTTTTTTGAATAATTAATTATTATACCTCATAAGATTGTAAATTAATATGATACCTTATATAATGAAAATTTATACTTCATTGGGTGAAAGAAATAATAACGGTTTCAAGTGATTATCCTTTACCATTATGGTAGGATATGTCGAAGTCTATTTCTATAAAATGAATCATGTGACTGTATCGGTGGTATAAACTATATTATCAAATTCAATAATTAAATTGTCTTTTATAGTTTGATAGTTCATTTCATCTCAATTGATGGTGGTGTTCAATAATTATTAGGATATTTTGAAGTTAATTTTAGATGATGTTTTCCTAATTATTAAGACATTAGAACCATATCATATCAATTTGGAGGATTATTTAAACCTTATAGGCAGGTTGAAATTTCAAATAAACCCATTTATATTATGTATAAAAATGTTTTTCTAAAATAGTTATGGGGGTTTCCTATGAGAAGAGATTTAAAAACTTCCTTTATTCTCTTTCCTTGATTTAAACTTTATTCTCTACCTTGAATCTACATGACACAAACAATGTTAAATATGTAAATGTATCCAGTGGAATAATTAGATAAAAAGGGATTCATTTGAATTATTTTTATACCTTCGGTATAATAAATGTTATTTTTTAAGAGGGTTGATGATCAATAGGAATTATATAGTTACTACTCTAGATTGAAGTAATATATAATATGTAATAAATATACCATATATAATATTAATATTTTTTTATCAAAAAAAGGGTTGTATTTCATTTTCTATCATTTATATTTCTATTAGATGTTATAAAATGTGGCTATGATATGAATAAATAAACTATATAATAATTAATTTTCTTTAGGAACACTATGGGTTCTTAATAGTTACTTTTTTGTGATATTATTATACCAATAGTGTTAATTTTTTGTATGAGTGAAATCTTATACTTGTTGGTAGTTAAATTTATAGTAGTTTTCATCGATGAAATATTAATTTATTCCAAATCATAACATGATCATGAAAAATATCAAAATTTTGTTATGTTAATTTTTTCACAAAACATATGTTATCTAAAAAAGCACTATGAACATCACTTTCAGATTTAGAAGGTGAAATTTTACGACCGTGTTATTTTGGAAAATAGAATTTTACTTTATTGTGATATCATAAAGGCTGTTATGTCATGGGAGAGGCCTGAGAAATTTTTTTATATCCTTAGTTTTCTTAATAAATTATAATAATACTATAGGATCATCAATGTCTTTTAAAAATTAGTTTCACTAATAATTCCATTAACATGAAATCTAGTTAATATTGAGTGTGAATAGGGGTTCCTAATTTCCATTAATAATATTAGTATATATCTTACGCTAAACCAAATTATGATCCTACCTAAGTAGGGTTATGGCTATAAAGTATATTATGATACTTTGTGTGTGAGTTTGGGGTATATTTTTATATATGGGGGACTTTTCATGGAGTATAGTGTTAGACAGATAACAGTCCCAAAATAATGAATCTCATATTTATAGTTTTGTATTAAATATGGACATTCACACATTAATGATTTGGAGACACTATCACATGACTGAATGTTTTAGGATATATAATTGTAATAATAGTTTTTAGTATATCTTCTCACAACATGATCTCAATTTATTAAAACCAAGGTGGGTATAATGTCATTCAATATTTTATTTTAATCTTTCATATACACTTATAATTTGTAATATTTTATTATATTCTTTTTGTGAAAATACATCATCTCATGATATTAAGGAAGCTAAAGAGTAGTGGTAGCCAATGGGTATGTTATCATATTTTCTTTTAGAGAGAATTGAAATAGAAAAAAAGTTAATTATTTATTTCGTGCATGTGATTTTATTCATTTTTATATATGATGAGAGAGTACATTTTATCTGAACACGAGTTTAATGGGATGAATGACACATATTATATATGGTAAAGGACTAATCAGTGAATTTTAACACCGAATTTACTTATTTATTTCTATGAGGAAATTGTTTTTCTTGTGAAATTAAGGAATAATGTGATGAGGAATTTGTATTAGTGATAGGATTACCTAAATCACCAAGGGATGGGGTTTTAGAGCATAAAGATTAAAAAAATCACGTATTTTGACTTCTACATCATTCGAATCGTGATCACATGTTAGTAGGAATACATTCACTCTCACAATCTCTCACATCAATGATGAAATCGAATAATAGAAACAAATAAATAAATAAAATCACATAAAACATTTGGATTTTACATGGTTTGCAACTAAAGTTTAATTCAAGCACCATACACATAATGATGTTTTATTACACAAAAATAAATGATACTCATGTTTGTGGGGAATCAATTTATATGTAAAAATCACTCAATTACAAGGTGAAAAACACTTACAAGTTTATGGAATGTCTCAATTAAAATCCAAGGGTCAGTACCTATTCATCTCCACTATTCACGAATTCTGTGAAGAATTTTTCAGTTTAATGATGTGAGTTTATATTAAATAGTTTATAGACATTATGGTCCCACCATGTTCATCATATGAAATTACACAAATAATTATTCAAGATTTGATCCTTATTTTAACATATATTTTCGACGATATTCTTATTATGTGATATATGAGATAGAATCCTTGAAGATGGTATTGAGTGTATTTCATTTACACCATCACAATATTTTCAATTCTTCTCCATATTATGAAAATTCATAAAATAGTTTTATATTTTGAAATATATTTCATTAATGTCTTGTTATGTTAAACATAATTTTCCTAATTATTCTCTAAATAAATCTCTTTTAATGGACCAGACATATCAACATAATCACCATGTTTCTCTCCTTATTCATCTCGCAAATATTATAAGTTCTATATTTTTAGTAACTCTTTATTCATATTATAAATCAGATATTTAACTATTTTATTATATATATATATTAAAAACTAATATACATTTTTTATGTATTATTTCAAGAATATAACCCCTTTTATCAAAGGATTGGTATCAAATATATTTCTTATCTTCTTCTGAGATCAATCCAATCATTCAATGTTATTTAATATTGATTTTATTAAATTAATCCAAATTCATTCTTAACATTTCAATGATTATTTAGTCATTTTAATTTATAGTCAAAATAACAAAAAAAAATCTAGAAACTTCTTAATGATATCATGACTCCCTCTAAAAAATGGAATGACTTTAATTTAGATTCATTAAACAATGATTCCATTTACTATGGTGTGATAGTTGTTCGAATAATGGATCCAAAAAATATAGACAGCCTTAAATATAATTTTTCATAATATCATGACGTGATTCTCTCAATTAATTCTATATTTAAAAACCATTCATAGTTTGGACACTATATAATGAAATGTTTTGAATTAATATCATAAATAGACTAAAACCATAAATTCATGGAATTGTATGTTTTTCACATCCAGATATAATGAAATTATTTCTTGAGTCATGGTGTGACCAATCTTTATATAGGGTGAAATTATTATGGTATTATATATCTTCAAAATATTTGTGTAGTGAAAGTTTTCTCATGGTGTGTTTCTCACTCAATATATAGAACCACTATCATGCATCCATTATAGCATATCCATTCATTACACAACATGGATGACACTTTTTATTCAAATTAGTGAAGTATACAATTTTGAATTGTAGTGAAAATCTAATGAACTTATATAAAATATGTTACACACAAGATAAAAGTGTACACATATACGAAATTTTCCATTGATAAATTTCCATATATATTACACATATTCCTTACATATATAACATATATATAGAAGGGTCATTCCTCTAACTCATTTCGAATACTTCCCTATAAAAAACCATATGTGACTCTTAATATATTATGTATTCATAAGAACATGTCTTCCATTCCACCTTTTCTATTGCTCTCAAATAATTAATAACATATGAAACATTTTTAAAAATTATATTAAATTAACATATATTTTATTAACATCAATGAATATATAACTTATAAACTAATAAAACCTCATTTACCAAACCTTTCGAATTTCATGTGATCGAAAATTATGATGTGAATTCATATCCCCTAATATGATGTGTATTTAATTCATATATCCATAATCGTTTTCCAATTACCTATATGAAAACTCTAAATTCTTATATAATAATATGAATGTACCATAGTCTCTATAGTCACCTACTATAGTGTATAATCTTCATTCTCCTTAAGAGAAAAACATGTTCGTTATATGGTTTCATATTAAGGTGTCATCCTCAGCTATATTGAATTCAATGATAGCACATAAAATATATAATTATCATACCTAAACTCTATTTTCATGTATTTTATTATCAACAATACTATATTTTAAGGTTTTAATGATTTAATACAAATTCAACTCCAAACACACCTTGGGTTCTAAAATTCTCCGCATTTTACTTTAATCAATACTATGCCAAATCCATCCTCCATAAAATGTCTTCAAGGGAACGATTTTATGATCCCTTTATTTCCTCCCAATGTAAAATATAAATGTAATGGTACTTATCATCCATATCATACTTTCTATTATCTCCCACTTTCTTAAAAGAAATCCTATTAGTGAACATATTTAGGTCTTCTCTTAGTTAATATATAAAATAATTACTTTATATTTTCAATGATCATTACAATGGTCTTATTGGGTAAAAAGATTCTCTTAGCCTAATAAAAAACCATATTATGATAATTTTGTCTCCCATATAATCATTAAATCCATTTATATCCTATTTAATAATGGGATCTTGCAATCACATCCATAAACTACATCCTCTTTACAAATCCTTGGAAACTACTAGTTACCACCACAACTAATTGGACTAAAAACAATATGATGTATCACATTAAAAATGATAGGTTATTATAAATAACATGAAATTTTTAATTTTTTCTTAATCTATTTACTTCCCATACCACATTTACACCTATATTCTCAATAACTTATAGATATAAACTTTATCTCTTTTAATAACTGTTTGTACACCTTATTAGAAATAAACTCCATGTTTTGTAAATGTGGATGAGCCTAAAAGTGTAAATGTGGTATAAGATTAGCTCTTTTAATTCATTTTGGTACAATTTATTTGAAATGAACTCTATATTTTAGTTTTTATCCTTGATTATAATTATTGATTCCCCTTGATAAATAAATAACATTTAAGAAATTAATTATTTTCATTTAAATAACTATAACATTCATTCTATATATATTACTTATTTATTTTTTTTAGTGAATTTACCAATCATTATTGAGTCATTGTAGTGTTTAAGAAGCCTATAGAGTTATAAATTAGTATATAAACAACTTTTTTATGTAAAAAACTCAAGGATATCTATCTCACTCACTTACAAAAAAAAATCATCTTGGGGGTTTCGTTATTCTCAAAATAATTATATGATATTGATTGTCCTAACACCAAAGCATCAAAAAATAAATAATAAATCACATCTTCATGATATATACGAAAAATTTAACCATCAGATATATCATTTTTATGATTAATTTCTCATAAAAATTGATATTCATGTATATATTATCATCACTGGGTTACTTCATTCTCAGATAAGGATTGATGGAATTTGATTGTTCTTCACCAATTTATCTAAAATACCATTAGAACTTGTCATTAAATATTATGATAATATTTTTCGTTGGAAAATCATTTTCTGGTTTTTATATTTCCTTAAAACTACTTCTTAGTACCCTAAAATTCAACATGGGGATACCATAATGATGGTACTATAAAAAAACAAATAGGAATATTATGATCATTGTTTATTTTTCTCTCATGTTTTCTACTTTGTCGTAAAGTGGCTAGATCCCAAGTTAGAAATGGAATGATATCCCTTGTTGACCTCTAATGATGGATTAATACCATTAGAATAATTAAATATTCCTTAAAACATATTTAACTCCAGATTAGCCTCTATATTTAATTGATATACCTTAAAAATTATAAATCTTCTAGATTCACCATGGGAATTAAATGTAATTTTTTGTTAGAAATTTTAATGTCAGATCATGTCCTTGATAGAAATTTTATATTTTTATTTCATGATTGATAAAAATTAAAATTAACAATTTTTTTGACTTTACATATTTCAATTATCCACTTTTTTCTATTTTACACTTACTTTAAGATCCTATACATTTCTTATTTCATCACAATCACCCAATGTATCATATATCCCCTTAATTATAATCAACATTAAAAATTGTTAAAATAAATTAATTATTTGGGGATAGGGGAATCTCTAACATTTATAAGGTTAGGAACATGGTTGTTCTTAGTGAACCAATCATCTTAATAATTCATGAATCAGTGTATTTATATGTTATTTTATTAGAATAACACTTTTAATATTCTTATTTTGTATAATCTCTCTTGGACAATTAATATTCCTTGGATTTTTCTCTATCTATATTATTTTACTAAAACCACATGTGATTGATTTTTTTTATACATGAAATGTTGACACATATTACTTCATCATTCCTCTATAATAAAAGGCATCTTCCAAAAACTCGCTCCTATTTAATTATGGTATTATTTTTGAAACATTGAAATAAGTCATTTTTTCCACTTCTATATTTATTATAGTCACATTGGGATTATATTTTATTGGTGAGTATTTATTTTCTTGTACAATCATTTTCCTTACAGGTTAAGCATCTTCCTTTCTTCTCTTCTATGTTTTATTACATTCACTCCATGAGGGATATTATGAGTGTACCATAGTTGGTTCTTGATGCACCTTTTATTGAGATTTTGTGTTTTCCTAAAAAATAGTTAAAAAATTGAACTCAAGTTATTTTATTTTAGTTAAATCAACCACTTGGTTTTTAATAGGAATAGAGGAATCCTTTATTTCACTTTGGGATCCATTCATGCCATATCTCAAGGGTTATAAGATATACAACATGTCCTACTGAATACATACCTCATGTAGTAAATATAATATATTTCTATCCTCCATTAATCCCTTGAGATTCTAGACACACTCATAATTTTACCTAAATTTTATCAATATTATAATGTTTTAGTTATATATATTGGAGACCCTTCACATTGAGATTTACCATGAATCAATATTTTATTCACTAATTTTTCATCATCATATTTTTATTATTATACAGTGAATAAAACAAAATGTTCATAAAATAATAAACACAAAAAAAGTTGAGAAGCTAAGGATACCTGAAATGATGTAGTCTTAGTGATTTTCCTCTAAAAAGAATTTTCCCTTTAATGTGTAGGAAATTAATATATGTGGGGAGGGTAATGTTAATACCATGTGTCACCATAGAAACAATTTGAACCAAGAAATTATTACCCTATATCCAAGTGTGAGGATGTTAGTTCCATCACTGATAATTTCTATACACCATCTCAAAATATAAGATCTAGAATAGGGGTATAAATATTGACATTCAAAGAGTCATGGATGATGATATAATATGTTAAAATTGCATTCAAGCCGATTTTCCATTGCATGCAAAGCTGGATACCTATAAGAAGGTCCATGGCCCTATCTTGTAGTCACTTACCTATACCAAGGTGAGTAGAAATGACAAGGATAACACATCCATAGAGTCATAGACCACACTGCCTTTTTCATATCATTCATAAAACATGATAAATCAATACATAGATTGAAACCAAGAAGGTGATGGACAGAGTGAACCCAATTACCTGAAATTTTTTAATGATTTGGTAGTGTCGAACACCTGGAAGATTCTATGAAATGGGTCCTCTATCCATTTATGAGAGGTACCCACCATACCATCCATGATAAATTTAGTTCCAGAAATCAGAGTTTTTTTCATTCACTATATACTCAAATGTTTATATTTTTTCCTTATATAAAGAATGTACCATAAAACCGCAACCAAAATAATGGCATGATATTTATTCTCTAGATCAGGGTTCCTCACCCCATGAAACCAATGGTCAAAAAATTGAAAATTCATAAAATCTAGGGTGGAGATACTAGTGAATTCAAAAAAAGTGTAACTCACATCACCATCTCAATCACTATTGATGAAGATATTGTATGTTCTCTCTTCCTTACTCTCTTTATAACACTAACATCTTGAAACCATGTTGACACCAATTCATTTCACGTTCTCATCCATAAGATGTGCTATGTTCCTGATTCTCTAGAAAAGAAACTTGACCTTAATATGTATATATTCTATTTTTTTACTCCACATCATGATTCTATCATGGAGATAATATCTATAATATATATATTTCCCCCTATGATTAGGACCTTTGATTTAATGTCCTTAATCATAATATATTTTGACTTTAATTGGGAGGCTATCTTCTCCAACATGGAGCTAGATTACTTTCCAGATTTTCACCCTTGTAAATGTGTTTTCTTGAGGAGGTTAATATTTTTTATTAACAGATAATAAATAGATATTTATTACACACTTTTTATACAAGTACTTAGAGTATGACAATTTTACCCTTCATCATTGATCCCATATTCATTATATCTACATATAAGGCCACATATACTCTTTTTAGTCCTTTCTTCTACAAAGGAAAATATTTTATAATATATAATCCACAACATGTATAACATTCCATTGATCTTATTTTTAATATAATTATTTGATATAATTTTTTTAATACAAGAAAAACATCAAAATTGGAATGGTGGTATAATAATCATTCCATTAATTGAATCCATAATTATATAAATCCTTATGGGTGATTCTGATTTTTCAGAATTTCAACCATCTTCCAAAATATTTAAAGAAATATATTTATCAAAAAATCCCAATTTTTCATCACATTTAAGGTGTCTATATTTTTAGGATTCATGATATTATTTTCCCTTTTCTTCATCCCTATAGACACATGAAACTCTTCACTATATTTGGAGGATGATTACTCTATCTCTATTACTTTCATTTTTCTCACATAATATATCTCATGGGTCTTCCATATCTCAAATGTAGTAGCATAATGAGCTATTTAAATATCTACTTCATTATATACAGATTATTCTCTCTCGATATAATAATAACTTTCACTATAATTTTTCAAATCATTATCTCGATTATTATATTCCATGAACACCTAATCATAAGATCATTGATATGTCAAAATTTATTTTCACCAACCATAAATTTTTTCCTTTAAGAAAATATTCCTCATTATAAAATCCATAATAATAATAAATCCAAATATATTTATAAATTTATTTCATCACCAAAAATTTTGTATCATATTCTAATTTTTCTGATTAGTTTGTCATGAGGAACTAGCAGAGGGGTGTGAGTCATGTTGCATAATGATCAAAAATTCATTACTAATTTCCCTTATATATATCAAATTCTTTTCCAATTTTAGTAGGAATACATTAAATATCACATTATTTCATGTTAATGATAACAGTAATTGATAAAAAAAATTCGGAAAGTAGTGAACAAAAAACATAATTATTTCACTTGGTTCACCACTAATGGAATTCTGATGATCATAAAAATAGTCTTGTTTTGGTGCACTAGAATCTGTTATAATTACATTCAATGGATACATGTTTTTAGGTTATAGTCACTTCATTGCAATGTTCACAACACATACATGGTTCTAAAATGTCTCACATATGGTCCACGTACCACTCTATATTCATATAATGTGTGAACTACTTTGGTGAAGGATTGGTCAATCTATAAAAATGACAGTTACAACAATAGTTTATATACTTGATAGTCACTCTAAATAAAACATAGGTTATTACTCACATCCTGAATCTGGATTAGATTCTTGTTTGTACCATCTATTTCTACATTATATATTATTATTGTTGGATAATAAGGTTGATTTTTTGATTTCTCTTCTATCCCAACATCAGTGCTTCTTCTTCAAATTGAAATAATTATATAACATTAATTATCCTTTTACACACTACTTCTTATATAGATAGCTATATCCATGACACTATTTGTTATTCTTTATGGCCGTAAAATTTGAATATAAATGAAATATTATCAGAATACTAGGTTTATCTCTTCCTTCAACTAATGAATACCAGATATACAATATGTTTAGAGACTTTGTTGTATTTTTCTAAATTAGATATTCAATTCAATTATTCCATGTCTACAAATATTACTAGAAGAATAAAAAAACTACCATACATCTAACCACATTGATCCAGGTTTTTGAATCAAATATCATTACTCTCCTCTTTCGAGATCATGCTACATGTATTACATGATTTAACGTGGTTATAAAATTTATATTAATCTAAGTTAATTACTAAAATCGTATCCAAAGCATCTTCATTTTAATTGTCCATTAAAACATCTTGATAATATAGAAACTATCCATTTATGGAATGGATTCCATCATCATGTAATGACATTAATCAAATCCATATTATTCATTTAATGATAATCATAATTATAGAATGAAAATCAGTCAAATTACATATTGAAAAAATATTTCAAAAAATATTTTTTAATCATTATAAATATCTTGACATCAATGACCTATTTTGTTCATCATTTAAAAACATTTTACGGTGTGAGATTATAATTCATGGTCTGATATTGAATTTATATCCTTAATATCACAAGTCCAAACAATCATGTACTGGTTTATTTTTCATACTTTGATGTTCTGGTGTGTCCCCTTGAGTTGTGATGTGAAATCTCTTCCCACATGGTGACATTGTTTGGATATTCATGTTCCATGAACTAGTTACAACATAAAAAATTACATCATATCATGTTTCTATATATAACATCAATGTCACAAAATTATATTAAAAAAAATTCACAATATACCCATTTATTACAAGGCATATCCAATACTTCTCAAAATCAGAGATGTATAAAAAATTGAGTTACATTTATAATCATACGATCATATATTAAATATAATATGGAACCAATAAAACCTTATATATCTAAGGAATTTTATAGATATATATTTTCTGAATATAGTACACATATTTCCATAATATATTATATACATAAGAAAAGGTTGTGCCTTTACTACATTTTTATTACTTCATTATAAATGAACAATCCAAACAGACATTTCCTAATGTATTTAAGGGAACTTATCTCCCCTTTACAATTTTCTATTTTTTATAATAAATTATTAATATATAAAACATTCAAACACATTATATAAAATTTATAGATCTAATTTAATCTCCAAGGAATATATTTTAAATGAACACTAATCCCACACATCCCAAACATAAATAATTTTATGTGATCTTCAATCATTTTCAGAATTCATATCCAATGGGTTAATGTGTTGTTCCGTTAATGATCCGCCACCATTTCATAATTAGCTTCATGTAAACACCAACTGTTTCTTAATCAATATGAAATAAAAATAATCATATCATCAACCTTCAAGATTCAGTAATATTTATTCTCTTTAAAATAAATCAATAACATTTATCGATAGTTATATTATGGTGCCTTCCTCCACTTCATTGAATTCAATGATAACTTACCAGGTATAAGTAGGTCATCCTCAAATCAATTTTCAAGGAAGTATATTATCAATACTACCATATTTTATGGTTCTAATTATTGAAATCAAATCTAACACTAAACACATTATTAGATCTAATAGATTTATAGTTGGGTGATGTATCCATGAATTATATATTGTATAATGGTATAAGTCAGATCCCTTTAGTGTCAGTCATGAGAAAATATTACATTGAGAATATTTCATAATGTATTATTTTTATTGATTTAATTTTCCAAAACTAATTACACATTGAGAATATTTCATAATGTATTATTTTTATGGATTCAAGAAACATCTACAATAAATGATATGGGTTTGTATAATAAAATAACCTATTGTAATAAATTAGATATAGAAGAATGTAAGCATAAATTAAACTAAAAACCCATAGGGATGATCACATATACAAAATAAACTAAATAATAAAATACACAAGAGTCACTAATTCTATCCCCATTCATAATATCTTTCCCAAATCCAATACATTGTCAACCTCCTCTACATCGATCCTCTTCACAACATGATCTTAGAATTGAAGGTCAAACATAATGTTTTCATAAACACCAGGATACCCATGAAAGGTGTTCTATATACATCTCAATATGTTATCCCCATGTTCCCTTAATATATTTCGTCATATACATGTTAGTGTATGTGGGAAATAAATGATATATATTAAACATTCATTTTGGTTCAATCTGTGATAACTATGCCTCCACAACCCTTGACTAAACCTACTCTGACCATCAATGTAAATCAATAACCTTTTTTAATAAGTCCCAACATGTAATAAAATAATCTTGATAGGGTTCCATACCATGTACCCTTCCCAACCCCCTTATGGAATTCCTCACATCAAGTGCCCTCATCATCCCTACACATATAAGATGTCACATAAATTTTACCCTTATCATCTCAATTAAGAGATTAATAATATATAATGAAATTTTTATCTCCTCCCACTTATTTTTATTTAAGATAATAATACCCTTGTAATATTATATAACATAGGTATATATTAGATAATTGCACTCAAGACATCCCCTATAACTCAAAGGGATTCCACACTATAGTACGCTAGTAATCCCCTATCACTTAGGGTGATAAGACACAATAGTACATTGGTCATTCCCAATCACTCAAGGAGATTCCAAACAAGAGTAACCCTCCAAAACCTCCTCTATAAAGAACAGACTAAAGCAAAAGAACCATACATTACTACACAAAGTAGTCCAAAATAAAAATACTAAAACATTCCATCTTATATCTTAAAGTTCATCTATTAGTATATGGTCATATCACCAATCCTAACCAGACCAACACATTCTCACTCGAGCTATGTTCCATCTATCATATCTCATTCCTTGGAATGATCCCATCCATGAACATGTAAAAAATAGAAAAAAAATATAACTCTTCACCCAATCTCACTATCTAATCTCAGTTAACTAGTCACTGATGTCATAGCCTCTCACATCAATTCACATACCATCATCCAACTATCCTAAAAGGATAATCTCCACTAGAGAATCTAAGTAGTTCTTTCATATCTTATGATCCTATTATATTTCACGTATAAACCATAAAGGAATCCACTAGGGTTCCTTAAACACGTTTGGACCATACTCATTATCCTCAAGAAGTTCCCATCACCCCATGGTGCTTTTCCCAACTATATCCCCACTAAAACTCCATCCTTGTGAGGTAGGACCCATCTTCTTATAATTCTATATAACATCATGTTCCCACTAACCAAGTAATATTCTATTCTAACTCACAATAAACAAATATGTATCTTAATTTATGGTCATACAAACAAATCAAATGGAAAGTACATGGATCATATCTCTTATATCCTCTAGAAGATCTCTTAGCCCTATCATCTATTGGAAACCCTCTTCATCATACTACATTAATTCATAGAGGACTTATCCTAATCAGGGAACTTTTCAAGGCTCTCGTGAACCTTAAAGTTTGTGTCAGTCATTAGGAATGTTATATAAAATTTTCACATCAATCTCCACAATGCCTATGCCTTTAATTTCTATCAAAATATTCATAGTAATCTAACTTAGGATATAGAAACATCACCCCATTACCAGGAACCAATATTTACACTTTGGTAATCTAAATTGGTATGTTTACCTCTTGGAGACCTTGATTTTGGGTAAATTTGTTTTCTATAAAATCTCTAGAGAACCAACCCTAAACCTAGGTGGCTCTAAGAAATCCTACCTCTTTATTTGGGGAACTCCCAATATTTATCCCACTACCAAATCATATGTTTTATTATAATAATACACACTCATAAATAATCAATTATATGATTTTATATTATATGGATAACCAAACTCAAATATGGTGCTACCATTATCACTTCTCTTTTCACTGTCTCAGTAGATCCATTCTATTCCTCATGCATGATCATACCAATTCCACAACTACTATATCAATCCAGAACATCGAAAATAAAAATAATTTATAATTTTATAATTAATTATTCAATTTAATAAAATAATTTATAATCACCAAAATAACAGACTATGTAATGAAACATCTCCAAAAACACATGATATCTTTTGAATTCATCTTTCAATGATGTCCCTTATACAAGTTATTAAAATTATCATCATTCATGATCAATTACACCATGCTCTTGAAGAATCATTTTCAAAATACTAACCCAAATAATCCCAAATTAAAATGCATTGTAATGAAATAAAAATTTAATCGAATAGATGGAAAAATATCCTTATATCTATTATAGAACTACAAAAAACAGACTTATTAATGAAGAATGGAAATAAATAAGAATTTATTATGAGAGATATAAAAAAAGACACTCCATAGATGGTACTGAACCTAAAACTAAATAGGTCCAAACCTATAATGATGGCTCTACCCCTATTAAAATATATTTATATTGCTTAGTCATGGTGTGAACCTATAGTTCATGGCATGACAAGATACACCCATGTAGATGAACCATTCCTATGGTTTATCATCAATGTATGGCCCCTCTAGGTCATAATACCAGAATCCATAAATTGAGGGAACAAAACCTAGCTAAGAACCTTCATGGAGAGACCCCTCTAGGTCAGGGAATTATGTGACACTCACATTCAAGGCCCAAAATTAATGGAAAAGCCTCCCCTACCACATTATTATATTCAATCTATACACCATGACACATTTTTCATGAAAATACTTCATTTCTAAACATATAGTTCATGTTGTTTTCATCTTATCTAAAATAACGAAATATTTATGGATTCCAACCTCTTATATAATATATTACTTCATGGAATGACACTAAATTACATAGTGTGACCCCCCATGTGTGTAAATGTTTCCCATATAAAACATATTCATACCATAGAACTCACATTTTGTAATTCATCTAAATTGGCCAGCCCCTTATCATAGAGCGACTAAAACTGAATGCAACCAAAAAAACATCAAAGGGATAACCGTGACCACACATTGATGGTCACCCAATAAGATAAAAAAACTTTAGGCCTCTAAACACATACATAAACATATATTTCAGATATTAAAACCTACAAAATACAAATATAAATTTCATTTCTCCTAATATTTCTTTTTCTGATACCACAAAATTAAATTTTCACTAAATTTTACAACATGTAGAAATAAGAATTATTGAAAACTCCCAAACATAATTCATGTAATAATAAATAAGGTTTATTGATCATATTACAATCATTTATGACATAATTAAATTTTTTATTCAAAATTTACACACCAAATTCCATCCAGGAACACTAAAAAAGCTTATGTTGTACAACTCTAAACACTAAGGGATGTTATGCAACAAAATCAGTGGTACACTCTGATCACCATAACCAAACAATAATACAACACTCAAAAAAACCAATATATCCAATGATAATTATGTGTGACCAAAACATTCGTCCCCAATATTATGACTCTCCCCACCATAAGTCTCATATCACAAGGACTTATTTTGGATCATGGTTCTCACAACCCTAGGAATTGCCTACCAAAAATTTTCTTCATGTGTTCTATCATCACACTCGATGTTGTGTTCAAAAATATATATCCATTTAATTTAAAAATAATGGTTGGTGATCTTATGTTAAACCACTCCCAAATTTTATCTACCTCCCCCACTACTGTTCTATAACATCACATGATCATAATGCATCAACTCTCGAAATAATTGAAGTATCATTCAAACATCCACACCGAAGTCTAAACTTAATACATGGTGTAATTACATTTTTGGGACCTTAATAACCTACATCGGCCATCCGACACTCTCAATGATCATCCTTGCACTTTTAATTCAACTCTCACAGATCACACCTTGATCTATCATGAGCATAATGTTAAAAAATAGGCTTTATCTTGAATTTCATCCAAATTACATTATGGCAATTTTTTAAGGAACTCGATAAAATCATATCCACATGTCCATTTCCATTCATGTATTATCTCAATTATTTCCCAATTGGTCTCACATCATACATGACCCATATTAACTAAGGATCACACCTTCATGGTTAATTTAATACTCCCTATCATAGAATTATCTTCATTATCAACCCCACTAGATAAAAAATCAAGGTATCCATGACCCACGATCCATCCATTGAGTAATGTAATGACCATACATGACCCCCACCCACTCCACACACAAAAACACTCATATCTAATAGATAACATGTAACATCAATATTTATCAATTCCCAGCTCTCCATGATGACCACCTTCAACATTTTTAAACATCCTTCTTTAAAAAGGTTCAAGCCCTCCAACATTGAATGATGTGATCCCTAACATATGGATTATGTTACACCACCCCCTGATCGTAATACCCAACGAGTTCCATTATCACATGTGTGTCACACATCCATTTCCTTGATCATATGATCATAACAACCCATGTTATGGAAGAATCTCAGATCAATTATACCATGGTACTCTAATATAACCACAATGTATCCACCTACCTAATGGAAATATCTTATATCCTAACCAAACATTTCATGCCACCATTATTAAAACACATATCAATAAATAAATAATTTCTCAACAACACATGTTCTCTCACCAATCTAAAATCCAAATGGCTACTTCATTTAACTGGCACACACTTACCCTCATATGTTGATAATTTTCATGAAAATCAAGGATAACACACGTCTTCCCATGGTAGATCAATCATCCTGAATAACCCTATCACTGGTTATTATAAATTAAATATTTTGATCTAATTTGAACCCAATAGGTGTACACTTATATTCTATCTAATTACACAATTTTACCAATGCTTAAATGATGAAAACATCAACAAAAATGGGCCCTCATTCCTAATAACATACCATACCCCTATCATAAGTAAGTATAATCTAGAAAAATTAACACTCGATACTTATTTTCTAACATGACTAAGGCATCTTAGTCATATAAAGTACAACCATATGATCACCATCAACTTAGAGTAATTCCAAAAAAAAAAAGCATACATCCATGCTTTTTCTATTCCACTCGATATAACATACAAAATCAACAGTTCTAGTCATCCAGATAATTCTTCCCAAAAAACCAAACCTCGATACCAAGACACTATAAGTGATCTACATCTAAAAAATGAATGTATTCCACACACCAATAATTATCCAACATAAGTGTGATCATATTCTCAATGTAACCAATGATTTCACAAGGATTATCTCCCATGAATACCTATCCTATCCGAACCCAATAGGGTTCTATCGCTGATTCATTTAATGCATGTAAAAACCAATAAAGGGTATATTTACATCTTTTATAAAAATTAATTGAATAACTGTCACCAGTGATCATTTGACTACAATATTTACATGAGTAGTCATTAGAATGAAAATATAATGCTTTGAATGTGTAAAGTTCCACAATCATTTAATTTTAGAGAAAATATATGAGTTATTATTATAATTTTAAATAACCAAAACCAATAGAGTTCATGAAATTAATATCCCAAAAAGATATGAATTTCATGTGATGCCAATGTTCATGGAATAATTTATTTACAATGACCTATTTCCAGCATGGACCAAGATAAAATTGAATAATTCAATAAATCCTAAAAACATATTATTTGGCACAAATCGCAGCTCAACAATAATAGTTAAAATCATCGATAATATTGTATCATTGGTAACCTAGATTACCCCCAAAATAATGTTCATGACTAATCAATATTAAGTGTATCACAAGCTCTTAAACATCCCTATTTCTAATCTACCATATCCAAAATACTATTAAAAAATAAAATGAAAATTGTGATACTACATTTTTTGGATACCCTACTAGCATATTTGAAAATACTAAAACTTGAAATTAAGAATACCTTACTATACACTAGTTGAACATGACTATTGGAGAAGAAAAAATTTAGGCATTAGAGAGGATATTTACAATATATAATAGCAATGAATAATAATTAAAATATCGAATCATTATCTATTTAAATTCCTCAATGTAACTAAAATCAGTAACACATGCTATAATGAATGAAATGAAGAATCATACAATTATGAATCCCATTAATAACACTTTGGATTGATCATGTAAAAATAATAACGAAATAAAAAAGTGGCTTAACTTCTATCCACGACCCTTATCTCCATCCCATCTCTAATACCCTATAATGTTGTTCTAGGCCTATCCATTGCACAACTTGTTCTCAAACCTAAAAAACATACAAAAGTTCTAGATACACAATATCTTAACAATGTTTTTTGTGAGGAATAAATATCAATATAGTCTCACTAAGTGACCATAATATAATCTAGTATGTCTCATTAGGATGTAAAAATGAGTTGTTTAATTTCCTTTTAAAATTAATATTTAATATGAGATACAATTATGCAATAGAAAATTTAAATCAAAGTTGGTTCAACAAAAATATAAATGTAAAAGTCAAGGAATAATTTGATAAAATAATTCGTTCAAAAATGATATCTATTAATCCTTCTCTCAATGGATTCAAAGTTTTTAAATTAATTTGATAGATTTTATGGTACTCATGACACCCAACAAAAATAGATACACATTCATTTTAATAGAAAAGTATGAATCCTATTATAACAATTTTTTATTAGTGGTTAAGAAATAATCCCAAAGTTCAACACTTTTGTGGTAGTAATCACATCAAGAGTAGAAAAATAAGGGAGTGGTTTTTTAATGCAATCCCTTAACAATTAACTCTTGATCTCATTTTCATGTCATTGATTGTACTAAATTTCTCTCTTATTAGGGAGGCAATATGATATTAATTTTATAACCAATACTAATTGAGTGAGTCCAAGCCACCATGGGTTGAATTTATTGCCTACATGAGTCCCATGGTAAATCAAGAGGCCTTGGGAGTCTCTAAAATCCATTAATATGTGAGAGATTATAGTGGGGAAAACCTACAATTACTAGTAATCTATTCGTTGAAAACTCCAATGATTAGTTGTCAGCATTCACCAGTTGTCCAGTTGTGATCCTGAAGCTCACTTGGGTTATCCAATTCCGATCAGTGAGCTGGAAGAGCTCCATTGTGTGGCATCTGTGTCCAATAATTCTCAACTTCCACATGATCCACCATCGATTGGCTCGTGGTATTTTTCTAGCTAGCTACTAGAAATATCCCAAATCCCCTTCAAGAATAGCATTCCATGCATCTCTTGAATCACTTGTTTAGTTAATTGATCATATATGAATATACTCTAAAAAATAATATTAAGGTAAATCAAATTATATATTTAGAGAAAAATTATTTTTGAATCATTAAACCTCCTAGGAGAGTGGGGGGTACAATGGTCTCCCCGTTTGGATGATCATAAACAATTGTGATAAATGAAAGATATGATTTTTTTTACAAGAAAATGTTCATTTAAATAAAATATAACTCAGACCTAAATTTCTTCATTTATTAATGAAATTTAGAAATGAAATTTAGAAATGAAATTCATTAATAAAAATTATTAAAAAACGATATTGTAAAATGATATTGAAATTGTCAAAATTTATGAACTATTAAAATAATTGAATTTTTAAAACATGTTAAAAGGAAATCAAAAACAAACAAAAATTAAGAATATTTCAAAAATATATATGATATTTATGAAAGGAATTTTAAAAATAATATATCTAAAAATATATTAGTATATATTTAATAATCAATTTATAAATTTCCCAATGGAATTTGAAATATATTTTAAAACACTTATATATTAATGTAAAATAATATAGTGGTATTTCAATTCAATCTCAAACGATTTTAATATTAGAAAGAATTGAAATTAACCAAATTAATAGATTAATAAACCATGGATATGATTTCCCCTTTATTATTTTCAAAAATAGAAAGCCATTAAGAATTTTATATAAATATATTAGATTCATGGAACTCATAAATATAGAATAATAAAAGGATAATGATTACAAAATAGAAAAGATATGTGCATAATATAGAAAAAATCATACAAATCTCGAAAAAAATATCCATATTAAAATCAACCTAATACAATAATGAATGAGATCCTAATCACTATAGTAGACAACTATGAAATTCATCTCATTGAATTGATCAAGTGAGATCTCCAATCCATTTTTTATCTCCTCCATCCACTCATGGTGTGAGGAGGTGGCATGCTACATAATAGTGAGATGTCTATCAATGGTTGTCTCAATTTAATTAACATAATGATAAATGATTTCATGGAATAGGTTCATCTCATCATTGAAATCATCCCATATATATGTTGGATCATAATATAGTAGACCATGAGTTGAGATCTCCCCCTCAGTTATTTCCTCATCTAGAGGAGGAGGATCAGCGTTCGCATTGTCATCCAAATCTGATTGGGCTTCTCCCTCGTACATAGCCTCTACATTACTATAACCATCTAAATTTTCATTAGTTTCTTCCACTTCATAATATTTTCATCATGAGGATTGGATTTAATGACCACATGGGGTATCAATAGAGGGGTTACCCAACTCAGACAGAGGTCATTAATTCTTAAGAATCCACTGTCAGTCATAAATATAATCTTGACACCATGGGTTCTAAGAGATGAACTTACATTGAACCATTTAATGGTTCAAAATCATATACCTTTATTGTTGGTTAAATGAATAATCAAAGATATTGGACCAAACATATGTGAAAATACACATTTTAATAGGAAGAAATGGAATATCCTTATATCATCAAGCGTGGGAATGTATGAAATACATGGAATGGAAGATAAATCAAATGAGATTAAAATGAGAACCCCTTATAGTGAAATAATAGTAAAAAAATTATGTATTTGAACATTTCATGGTCCCTAAAATGACGATCAAATGATTTTTTGAAAACCCACTCTAGAATAATATTTTGAACTGATAGGTCCCTAGAATAAAATGGAATTTTTTCAATAAATAAAATTAAGAGTGACTTGTTTTTAAAAGATCAAATAAATAATGAGGATCCATGCGATGAATTATCATGTAATATGTAATCTCAAGAGATGTTATGGGTAATGATATCCTATTAAAAATGGAATTCAAATTCCATGTGAAAATAGAATTGTATGATTAATGATAGATAAAAAGTCTTTTGGAAGAGGATATAAGAATGACTTCTCTCCATGAAAATTGATAAACATATTTAAATCATGGAGATAGTACTTAATGAACCAAAAATAAATGACCCTTTTAGGAATAATTTTTTTCTTATTGATGTTGATTTATATTTATACATTTTAACACATTATTTAGCAGTTATTTTGATTAGATTTTGTAACTTAATATGTTTATAAAGGTGATTACTTTATTAATGACTATTCCGAGTCAATGATATTAATCATTGAATATTTCATTAAAATATTCTGTTTTTTTACTTATTTGTTAAAACTAAACTTTTTTAATTATATTTTATGATATAATATTTTCTATCTTATAGATTTTACATTATATAATTATTTTTTATGAATACATGATGGTTCTGGAATTTATTTCAGTCATTTGGATAAATATTATTTCAAATTTTAACTCACAAAATGATTTGTTTAATTCTAAAATTATTAAAATTTGACTCATTTATTTTTAATAGATTGTGTTTCAATAATAACATTTCATGTTATTTTAGTGCATAATAAATAAAATTAATGAAATTAATATATTTGGGATATTTAGTGTTTCTTTTATTTTCAATGTATTTATAATTTTATTTTTTGTGTAGCATCGTGTGATGTTTTTGGATGGTCCTCTGAATACCATAATTTTAAGAAACAAGATGCGTGTCAAAACTTTTTTTAAGAGAGTTAGAAGTATGATATTTTTAAAAAAAGTATTATAAGATTATTGTATATATAAATTCATAAGATATTTAAGATAGTTTGAAGACATCTAATCAGTTAATATTCAAAGTTCCCAAATGATATTTGAGTAGCAGCAGAAGAAAATTTTCACACTGTATTACCATAAAATAATCATTAGAAGTAATTTAAGATGTTTTCATCTATGCCAGCATCCATGTATGATAATTTGGGGAATGGGTACAATATATTTTTTATAGGATGATTTATATAAAATTATATTCGACCATGTATTTCCAAATAATATTATAAATCAATTTAATCTGAATTCCTTCCACTTATACACATTGGTTGAAGACGACATATCAAATGAAGCTCAAGATGTCCTTGAGATCATATGACTGAGGTGAACTAAGAGGAAAGAAAATATTGAGTAAATTCAAAGCTTCCAATGACAAAAACCGTTGAAAGAACTAAGAATCAATCAATGACATTTGTTTAAAATAGAGAACCTAAGTTCGTTATTTCTTGATGAAAACCTCTATTTGATTGAACCATCCCTAGTTTGAAACATCATTCAAACCTATGTTAGAAAACTAATGGAATATTGTTATTTGGGATTGATGAAATTGACCATCAAGAGGATTTATAATTACATTGCTTTTTTTAATGTTAATATTACATTATTTTAAAAGTGAAAAAACATTATAGTGTTACAAATCTAGGATCAAACAATTTAGTGTCTTTGAAAAAATAGGCTTATACATAATTTTTAAAAATTAAATCATAAACCTTATTTAATTCCTTTTTATCTATATTCATAGTAGCCCTAAAAAACTTTTTAATATATGTAATAATTTGAGGATATACATCAAATAATGTTGTGAGCAAAAATCCTAGTATGATAATAACATGAATCAATATAAAACTAGTGATAATAATTATAATCATTATAAAATAATCAATGTATAATCATCATAATCATGGGAGGAAGCATCAATAAATGTCATGTAATTATTTATTCATAAAAATGGAACACCATGTCTTATTTTTGAACTACCACACATATTTATGAACAAATCTAGTATCATTGTCACATATAACATAAGAGTATAATGATAACATCTTCATAGTTTTGAACAATGCTAGAAACATGTACTTTAATATTTCACATTAACTCGTCAGATAAATCATATTAAAAATTTCATTTGAGCATTATATAATTTCGAGTGCACCCTTCACATAATAAAATTAACATAATCATGCATGCCACATAGATCATATGAGAATCATAAACATAAAATAATCCATGGAAAAGAAATGGGTTTTATAAAAATTTCGTAACGAATAAATTCAAGAATAAACCTTATAGTTCCCATAATAATAAGAGAAAAATGTACTTGTTATAATAATCATCTATCTTTAGTAATGTTGAAACAATATCCAGAAATGTAATGAATGTGTTTTTAGAAAGAAGTGTTCTTTTATTAAAATAATTTCATTTGTCATAATATAATATTAGAAGAATGTATATCCCAGATCAAAATATGTATTTAAAACTAAATTATATTTTAGTAATATTAAACAATATCCACACTAAAATTTAGAGTGAAATAAGAATAGCTCAAATAAAATGAGCTGTTTTTGAGAAATCCCCTTACCTAATGTATAGATGGTTTTGAAACATTAATATACAAGATAATCAATTTAGATTCATTAATTAATAAATACAGAACATATTATACATGTTATATATTTATTATATCTATATTAGCTTTATTTGTGGCCATTATTATGAGTTATAGAGTTAAATTTCATCGTTTGAAAGTGTAAGTTTTTCTTGGTTTTCGTTATCGATTCACTTGTATACATGAATGGAAGACATTGAAAAATGATAATAATTGTTTAGAATTAAAATTATATGTTATTAGTGAGCTTATAAATGATTAATTATTCTTATTCATTATTATTTTTAGATATTAGGATGATTTATTAGATAAAATGTTAATTATAATCATTTAGATTGATTTTTGCAGTTTTAAAACACAATTTACTTATTTTGTTTTACCATATATAATATTACGTATATATTTTAGTTATGGATCATAGAAAAGTTAATAAATAAATTATGAAAATATTTTTCAACCATTATAATGGTATTAAGATCATCCTTAAATGTGGTAAAGGAAATGAATACATTTTTTCTATGAATGTGGTAAATCAACACGTCACGAATGATGTCTTAATTTTTTGAATAAAAGGGATATGAGATGTGATTTGATGTTGGATATTTCATGAACATAAGAAAATTAAAATATATATAATATATTAGAGTTATTTTTCCACATGGATGAGGGTATGTGGTGATATAATAAGAAAAATAAATTGAAATGATATTGAAATAATATAAAAGGGGACTTTACATCTTGAATTATTCTACTTGAGAACCTACATAGGGAAATTGGATTTCATAATTTTTTGAGAACGAAGGCTATTGGATATGTCTAGAAGACTTGGAAAAATTATTGGTCATATTTTTGACAAGTCTCAAATCCTAAAATATGTAATGTGAAGAGGTGGTGAGAGATAGTATTTATAGGGGAGGAGATGGATGTTTTTCTATTTTATTTATTATTTTATTATATTTTCTCAAGAATATCTATAATTTTAACCTTAAAAATAAATATATTATATTATTAATAATATTTTGATATTATGAGCCTACAACATCCATACATCATCTATGACACATTAATTCTTGTATTTTTCAAATATAATAAATTACCGTATTATACTATGAAGCATAAATTAAACTATTTTAGAAAAATACTAAATATTAATATTAACCATTTTCTAAGGCGAAGAATATAAAAAATGAACCCAATTTTTGGAAAATAATTTCTTAAATATTAGAAATTTAATTTTTAATTTAGATCATCATTAACATGGAAATACTGATTTGAAAATTATAACTGATATTATAATACATTGAAATATTAATTATGGCTTCATAAGATTTTATTATAATCATATGAAAAGAAAATTTAAATTTATGAATCTATTTCATGAAGATAAATTTTATTTTAAAACATTATATTAATTATAAAATTTTAAATAGGCAATTATGTTCTATAAAAATATCTACACTTAATTAAAATTTTTAATACATTTATTTATTTACAATGTGATATAATTTATTATAATTTAATTTATAAGATTATTAAATTTTATTTATACTTTCATAGATGAGTATTATATTCTATTGGAATATTTTCAATTTCTAATGGTCACATTACTATTCTAAAGGTTATGTAATTAATCAATCGATATAAGTTGATTAATTTCTATAAATATTGCTAATTAAATTAATTATTCATTTACAATGTTTTTATAATGTTCTCAACTTGATTATATGTGGTTCATATTATATGAAATAATTTTAAGAACGTAATTTTCATTGATAAAATTTTGGTTTGTTGCATTCATCCTTTTTTTAAATTTAACCCTTAAAATTTCATTTTACATTCTAAGATGATAACTGGTGAGGGTACTAATCCTTTATCACTTCCACCAGTTCACATGTTGCCTCTCCATACATCTGTTTCTACAATGGTAAATTGACAAGTTGAGTATTATTGTTGTATAGAACATTGTCTCAATAGACTATGAACTTCACTTTCTACTCCTTATAAGAGAGATCATTTTCCAACAATTCCACCTATGGATTTAGTTCATGTGAGGTATTTGGGATTAAATATTATTAAGAGAGATACATGTAATATATAGTGTACATGATACATAGTGGGTAGAAATGTTATTATATATGCCACAACTCTAAATTTATAAAAAAAATTAAGATTTTATTTACCTAGGACATAAAATTCCCTTCATCCCAATTCTCATGATCCATTTCCACTGAGATATATGGAGGTATACCATGTCTCCATCTTTAAACTCCATGTATCATCAATGATTGTATACATATATCTTCTTTTGACGTTGGGCTTCCATGATGTGTTGTTGAATAATGTTCACAATCTCTGCCATTTCATCACCCATTTCAGGTCATGTAATCTTATGTTCATTGACTTTATCCAGCATGATGGTGTTCTTCCTCATTTACCATAAAAAGGTTTTATTTGGAGTCATTTGGATGCTTAATTAGAAACTGTTATTGTAAAATATGTCAACATGTGGTCGATCTTTGTCCCTTTATCCTTTTAAATCCATAGTACATTCTCTCAACATGTCTTTTAGTGTCTAAATATTCTATTTATATTGTCCATATGTTTGATAATGATATGTTATACTGAATATCAGCTCAGTGTTTAAAGATTGTTGGTGACTTTTAGAGAACATAAGGGTGAATCTCGGATCCCTATTAAAACACAATCAATAATGATACTCTTTGCAACCTTACAACTTCTCTATTTTATATATGTGAAAGATGATCTACTGATATGTCCTCTTGAATTACGATAAATTGAGTTGTCTTCATAAGATGATCCACAATAATACCTATAGCATTGTTTACACTAGATGTATATAGTTGTACGGTGAAAAATTCCCTGGTGTTGTTTTACCATTTCCATGTTGGTATGGGTGATGGTTGCATCATTAACTTATACCTATCCATTTAAACCTTCACTCGCTGGCATACCAAGCACTTTAATTTTTATTCACCATTCTATTTCTTCATTTTGACCAACCAATAGTTCTCAAGGAGATCACAATATATCTTTATACATCCAAAGTGGATATAGAAGGATGGTCGACGTGTTTCACTCATAATCTCTTTATATAACTCATGATTGTATGGTTCACTTAATCGTGACCCAAAACATACAACTCCTTCCTCATCAATTTTTAAGTATATGGATTTCTCATTTCGAATAGCTTCTATATTCTTCTGAATTTTTCCATAATTTCATTATGAATCGTCTATTTTATCCATGATTTATGGTTAAGAAATAATTTTAAAAAATATTGAGTATTCTCATTTCATAATGATTCTTATGTCCATACATTTAATTCTAATAATATTGGATCCTTCTAAATTCTCTTCATTGATAATATTTCAAGATCCTTTCTACTTATAGCATACGGCATTTTATTTGGATTTTCAAGATTGTAGTGTGTTGAGCAATCATAATCCTTAATGCACTCTAATCATATTCGCTATTGAATATTAATCTCTTTTTGGGAGACTATATATTCTAGTCTCTTCTGATTAGTATATATTTTACACTTCTCCCAATAGAGATAATACCACTATATTTTGAACATGACGATCATAGATTCTAACATCATATAATGAGTGGGATAGTTTTTATCATAATTTTTTATCTTCCGTGAGGCATAGTCTATCACATTATCATTTTTCATTGGTATAAATCTAAGATATTCTTTGAAGCATCACTGTATAACACAATGTGTGCCCACTTATCATATGTGTGAGTGTTGATAAAATGTTAGTCTTCTTTTTTAGGCCTTTGAAATGGTCATCATATTCACTATTCCACACAAGGTTTTCTATATTCCGAGTCGTCTTGTTTATTTTCAAAATCATCAAAATTTATTCACAAATCTCTAGTAATACAATAAGGGAAAAAGGAAATTACTGATCTCTATTACAGATTTTTTCCTAGGGCACTCTTGGATTTCTTTTTTCGTGGATGTATCCATAGATATTCATTTATTGGGGACAACGTGACCACAGAATGATACTTACTCCATATATAACACACATTTACTGTAATCTTTATACAGAATCTCCCTTCAAATGGTCTTTGACATAGTATTAATGTTATCCTCATGTCTCTCCATTATCTCTGAGTTATTCATAATATCATTAATAAATACTACAACATGTTTTTATGGTAAACACTAATGACTATATTCATTAAGTCCATAAATATTTCTATAACAATAGTTAGTATAAAAGGAATTACTAGGACAACATAGAGTCTATACATCATTTGAAATCTATTCATGGAAATATCTCCCTTCCCCACTATTAATTCGTGATATCCCAATGGATGTTCCACCTTAATGAAATACTTGACCTGTCATAGTTGATCAAACTATTCATCTATAAATGGAAGGGGATACATGTTTTTTATCACAATTTTTATAATATCATGATAATTAATACATATTTTCATTGTTCCATCCTTATTCTGGATGAAGAAAACTGGAACACCCAATGTTGAGGTACTATAGCATATGAAAACCTCATTCAGATACTCTTGTAATAGCTTCTTCAGTTCCTAAAACTCAAGGGTGGATATTATATAATATTTCTTTGATATAGGTATAGATCCAAGAATTAGTTCAATTATGATCTCAACCTCTCAATCAAGGGGATGAATAAGAAATTCTTCATGGAATACAAATGTGTAGTCCCTCATGATGGGCTTGTCTAAGATCATGGTTATCTCCATTATCTCTATCATATTAGTATGAAATTATTACTCATTATGAAATAGTATCCACACTTTAGATTATGGATCCAAATAAGATTCATCCTCATCCTTTCACTTGTGATGAGTTGGTGGATGCTTTGGTATGTGGAGAGTGATATCCCTTTACCGATAGTTGATATTGGTTTTTTAAATGGATAGTCAATATATGCCCAATATAGCATCAAACTCCACTACAGAAGGTATGATGATATTTAATAGGAAGTTCAATACACAAAAATTAATTAGGAAGGAGTTATATACATTTGATGTAATAATTTTCTATTATTATATTCTTGTAGATAACTCAACCCCTGTATTTCTAGGTGGTTAATTAATAGTTATACTAATCTTTAATGATGTGAAAGAATTAATAAAAAAATCAAATAGTATATTCCCTATTCTTGAATTAATAACACCATACCTGTCACCACTTCCTTTTCAGAATCCACCTCAGTAGCAATTGTAACACCAAAATATTCTTATGAAATATTTTCTTGAAATAATTTTTATTCTTTAGATGTTTTCCATGCACTCATTAATGAGTTTAAAAAACTATGATATACCCTTATTATAAAATTATTGTTTTATCTTATTCTTTAGGTTAATTGGAACAATTATAACTAACATATGAAAATTTATATTCAATTCATTGGATATCAATAAATTATAAAAAATATAAATAAATTAGATATTTTTGTGTGAATTACATTGGTAATGAAATTAATGTGATATATATGTGTTATATACATAATAATTTTTTTTTCTATATTCATCCAATGGATATTTTAGTTATAGACTATGAATAAAACTCCATTTGATGTATGAAAACAATTTTTTTTAAATGGATAATTTTATACCATTGAATGGAGAACCCATTTTGAATTATGATTTGAAAACATTAATAACACAAACATGTTATATTTATGTGGGATATTAAAATTTACATTTGATGAATTTGTGATATATATCTCATAACATTCATGTTTTGATGAATAGGAAAACACTCTATATTTTTATTGAAAATAACATTTTACAATTAAAATAATTTATATGGTTAAATTATATTATTAAATTGTTTAAAAGAATAAATAGAATATATTTTCAATATTTTATATAATTTATTCATTGCATGTAATTTTACATTTAATTCAAAATTAAAAAACCGTTCACACAATAGTAATATTTTAACATTTATAACTTCTTTTCTCATATCAACAATTGGATTAATTTTAAATTAATTAATATAACATCTGTGTATTTAATTTTGAAAAATCGATTCTATATTTTGAATCAGTAGTTCCAAATTATGTTAATAGTCTTCTTTTATTTTTCTTTAATTATGAATAGTAACATTGGTATTAATTTTTATTACCATAGTTAAAGGTAAATCAGGTAATTAAATGTAAAAATAATATTTTAAAATTACCTTAACAGTAATAAAAAATATATTGGATTGATAAATTCGACAGTTATTATTTATTTTTCTAAATGGAATAACTTATTGGCCACATACCTATGAATATCACATGAATATAATAAAAACTAATGAATGTGACAAATTGTGACAACCTCATTTTTTATATGTATATTAATTTAAATATATGGACAACTAGAAGATAGTATAGGCAATATATATTTTCTATAAATCGATAATAATTACTCACATCATCGAAATTTATTTATAATTTTTAATGATAAAAAAATTACCATTAATGTTGACACAATAGTGATGGAGAAATTATTTTATTAAAAGAAATATAAATAATTGATTTAATATAATTAAAATAAATATTATATGAACTAATTAATTTGATACAAGAATATTCTAGGTTAATATGATATGTTAGGATTGTAATAAATCTTTTGGTCTGAATATAAATTCTTTTTATGTTTAATTTAATGACAATTAAATTAATAAATTAAAAATCAAACTATTGATATTTTATAAAAATAAAATTTTGTTAAATTATTTAAAAATCATAATAATATTTACAAATTAATATGTAATAATTATAAGGACTAAAATTTTATAAAATATCATTTTATGGTCAAATAACACCATATAATTAAATATTTATAACTATTAAATATTTAAAATATTATTTCCACATTTAAAATAAATTCGAATAAATAATTGTCAATTTAATATATACGGGTTAAATTGACAAAATTACATGCCAAAAATTTATCGGATGATGAAATTAGAAACCAATATCATTTAATATTTTTAATATGGACATTTTTTATCTTTTTTGGTAGGGTCTGATTTCATTATAAATTATTATTTATGGAGTTTCAAAAAGTGTCCAACACCTCAATTAGAAAAGAGAACCTCCTCCCTCACCTATTACATTCATTTTGAGCTTTAAATATCAGCCATACCCTGACTTTTTCATTATCAACTTCATTATTTTCTTTCTATTGGTTCTATTCATCTTCAGAGATAACCTCTAGTGCTCTAAGTAGATATTTAGATGAAACACATCAAGGAAGAAGTAAGATCTTCTACCGATTATTTTAAATTTCATTCTTCTTCTACATCCTTTTAATTATTTATTCATTAAAAATTTATTACTAATTTTTCACTCATATACTAAAATTTTATTATAAATATGAAACAACCTTATTTCACCTTTTCTCCATCCTATGAAAATCATAATCAACACATTTGCATGTATACGGCGTAGCATCTGCATGCCCTGGTGTAATATTTTTTTCACCACCACATTACATGGATGGGTATAATTAGTGAAATATTATCTATATATTTTTATTATAACATGATTCTAATTCATAAATGTCACACACCATCCAAATCAATATCATTCAATAATTTTTGGAATGGTATCATCGCTCGTGCGTACATACGACCAACCGTCTCCACGATGCGATGTGATTCATTCTACAAAATCATCATTAAACCATGATTATATAGATGATTTTAATTAATAAATATGTTATATATTATAATAATATTATTATTTAAATGATTTATCTATAATTTAATAAGAGGAAAACGGTCTTATTTGAAAAATCTTGTATATGGTCCTAAAGCATTCAATATCTGGATAAAGAGTGACAATTAAATTTTTCAAATAAACAGATGATAATATAATCATATATGATATCATAAATATTATTATGATTATGGAGTGAGTCAATTACACTATTTAAATCATTATACATGATTTTATGATACATATGATGGAAATCAGATTGAAGGCAGTGGATATCTTCTCAAATCTCATTTTTATCCGAGATCGTTTATTCATAAGTATTTACTGGGGTAATTTATCATCAACATCCATGTTTCCTAATTATGTAATATTATTTCTATTATCTTAATAATTTTAAAATTTAAATTTACCGATTGGTGTATTTTTATTAAATAATATGAAAGTAATATTTTGTCGTTATTTGATTTGAGGTACTTTTTATTTTTCTAGAAAAAGTATGAGGTGAATGATTTTTTAACTTATATGGTATAAAAGTATTTTTATAGTTTCATGACACATTATTTCCATAAATATTACTCTACACAATTTTATGATTATTTAAAACAAAATTCTTTTCATTTAATGTTTTAAGACATTTTGAGAAAATAAATCATTTATGAAAAAGAAAAAATATTTTCCACATTAATTATCTTTAACTGTTTCATCAAAATTATTTTATATGTATGGTGAAAAAGGGTCAATTTTTTATCCATATTAATAATTTGATTTTATTTTTTTATGATGGAATTATTCTTCAGAAATTCATTTATTTTTAATTTATTATGAAGGAATAATGATTAAGAAAACCATTTTATATCATTGGTTATGCTATGATAAACAATCTATATTTTTGTGGATCATGTAATAATGTTTTTATTTTGTGATGGAAGACAATATATCTCCCTCCAATGTATTTCATAATGATTTATATCTCATAATATAGACATGAATGGAATGGAATGTATATCGGGTTCAGTACTATAGGGCTGGATTGAGGTGTGAACTCAGTTCAATAATGGATTTTTGTCTACAATGATGATATTGGCAATGAGACATGACTGATATGAGATGATATTCTATGCTTATTTGTGTATTAAACAAAATTTCATGTCATATATTATGATTATTTGGATTATATTTCACTTTTATGATTTATCCCATGACATGATATTCTGATATTTATAAGCAGTATAATATTTTCAAATGTTATGTTCTTCTGATTATGATATGATTTATATTTCCCTTTATTACTCTTACTGAGAATTTTAGCTCACACATTCATATGTTTCTTTTCCACAGGTCATGATGAAGGGTATTTGTTATGACATGTTAAAAAGTAGTTTAATTTAGAAGAAATAAGTGACAAAAAATGTAGAAGTTTTATGAAACAGTTTTTTATGTTCCTGTTTATTAAAAACAATAAACATATATGGTCCTGGCATAGTATCTTAATGTTATTATTAAATATTCTTCAATGTTGATGTAACATCTACCTAAAATTTATGAGCCATTACAGTTTGTTTTATATCAAAGGTATAGTTATCATTTGGAAAGTATAATTGGAAAACCTTAGTAAAAATCCTAAATATTTGTTTAAGTATAGGTTACAATTATATCCTATTGTTTTAGAGATGATCATGAATAACCTAGGATAAAACCTGAAATGTCCTAAATTGATTTTTTTTATAATTATGTGGTTTTCGCATTATGATTAGTATTTCTCACACTATTCTTCTTTGCCTTAGTAAATGGCTGGAACCCAAAGGAACATCGTTAATGCAGGATAAGAAATGAGATACAACTGATATCCCCCCTGAGAAACCGAATTTTATAGGAGTTGCAATTCAAAATCTTGAATACATGATCACATAAATTTCTCATGATATTAATCAAGCCATACTTCTAAACAAGAAAAAGAGGGAGAAACATTCTATTGAATACATCGTGAGGCATCATCCACCTTCACTCATTGGGACTTCTGATCAATTAGTTGTTGAACTATTGATTAGTACCACTAAAAAGATATTTTTAGTTGTACAATGTTCTGAACATGATAAATACATCATATAAGACTATCATTTGGAATGAGAAGTTGATTAGCTCTAGAATTTTATCAATAATATGAAAAGAATATATGAAACTGAGTCTATAGAAAGGGACGAGGTCAATAACATATTTTTCAATAACTAATTTCCTATATTCGTTGAGCCATGATGGACAAAGAGTTCATAGACCATAATCGAAGGGATGACGAATCTGTTGGTACCTATGATGAAAATTTTAGAAGACTTAAAAGTTATTCCTATGGTATTAATATCTATCCTGAGAGTAAAATTGATCGATTATGTGGTGTCTTAAAACCAAGTCTCCAAAGGGTATTTTCCATAAGGGACTCAAATATCTCTATGTTAATTCTTCAATGTTCTCTCAAGGTTGATATTGATATTGGAGTATCCTATCAGTCATATGGGTTTGAAAATAACATAAAAATGTATTTCAAATGAAAATTTGAAAAACACACAGAAAAGATGTTGAGTTTTCTCTAATTCTCAGTTTGTGGAATGATAACTTGAGGTAATTATCATAAATGGAGTATTAAATTTTTTCATTATGGAAAAGAATTTCAGCTGACAATTGAATGCTGAAGTTAATGGAAGAAGTTGTCTAATGATGTAAAAATTTTAAAGACTACACATAATGCACCTCTTACACATCAATGATACATGTGCAAGTAAATGGGGAATTATTCAAATTAATTCCATATTTCAAGTGTTATTTATTATGATCGACATAAACAAACTATTAAGGCCAAAGAAAATGGATATTTACATTCAATCACTATCAGCGAAATGGAATATGATAATGAAGTGGTGAAAGGTACACTTAACATCCACTATAAAGTAGAAAATGTTTTATTTGATTTTGAATCCACCCAATCATTTATTTATGAAGAATTTTATAAGGGTATCATTGTATTACATCAATAATTATATGTTGATTTATTTGTGACAACTCCTAATGGTACACCAGTCTAATCAAAAGATTATAATTCTTCTCCGATTGAAGATTGTGGGAATGAGCTTCCTGAAAATTTAGTGATCCATACTATAGTGGAATTTTATGTGATTCATTGCATGTATTGGATTTATCTCAATGAATATCATATCAATTTATAAGTAAGGGAAGTCACATTACACATTAACGATCATTATATGATCAACTATTTATGTGACAAAAAATATAACAATCTAGTAGAAATTTATCCTATCTTATGGGTCTTGATCCCTATAAACAAGGGTTATTTATATCAAATGGTTGGGGAGAAACTCGTGATTAATAATACACCAATTCTACGAGAGTTTGATGCTGTCTTTTTGGATGAATTTCTTGGTCTTCCACCAAATCGTGATGTTATGTTTTTTATAGAAGGCATATCGAGTACTATTCATATTTCAATGACACCTTATACAATGTCCCCAATTGGATGATGGAATTGAAGAATAAACACCAAAAAAATCTTGATAAGGGATTCATATGCCCCAGTGTTTCACCTAGAGGAGAACCTATTCTTTTTGTTAAGAGGAAATATGGATCAATTAGACTATTCATTGATTATCAAGAGCATAACTGGATCATTATCATGAACAAATATCATCTTCCCCATATTAATGTCTTCTTTAAGAAACTATTTACTGCTCATTGATTTTCCAAGGTTTATCTTCATTATGGATATCAACAATTAAGTGTTAAAATGATGGATATAATAAAAGGGAACATTTTGTACAATGTATAGACACTATGAATTTATAGTGACGCCATTTGGTCTAACTAATTCCTACTCTATATTCATGCTTCTATTGAATAGGGTCTTTAGATACTATAATGATCAATTTTTGGTAGACATTATATATGATATTATTATCAGTTACAATATCATGTAGGAACATGATTATCACATGATAATTTTACTAAAGACCCTATGAAAGTGTGATATTTAGGAAATTTTACCAAGTGTTAATTTTGGCATTAGAAAGTTTCATTTTTTGTCACATAATCTCTAGAGAGAGGATATCTATGAATCTAGAAAAAAAGAGGTTATTGAATGATGGTTGAAACTAACAACAGTAACTCTGATCCACTGTTTTCTATGATTGGATGGATATTATCAATATTTTGTTAAAGATGGTAGAAACCAACAACAGTAACTGAGCACACACTTCCTTATAGTCGATAAATGATTGTGATCTACTATGTTTTCTAAAAGATGTTTTTGGGGTGTGTTCTCATGAAAATTGATGTGGTGATAGATTATGCCTCACAGAAGTTGAAAATCCATGAGAAAAATTACCCATCTCATGATTTAATGTTAGACGCATTAATCATTGCATCAAATATATGAAGGCACTATATTTATTGATAAAGGTGTGATATTTATACTAATTATGAATGATTAAAGTATATTTTCACAGAAATGTAGCTGAATATTCTCTAAATAATATTGTTGGATTTAATTAATGATTATTACTTCTCAGTACATTAACATCCTGTTAATACAAAGAAGGTCGCAGATACTTTTAGTCGAAAAGACCATGCAAGCATATCAATGATGAGGATCATGAAAGTCCCAATATTTATGGATTTTCAAAGGATAGTTCTATAAATTTTAATGGACATGGAAAAATATTATCTTCCTTGAATGAATGTCAACCATCTATACAAGTGAAGATTAAGAAGGCATATGAGGAAGATGTAGAGTTAAAAAATAAAGTTATAAATTTTCATGAATTCAACATTGATTGTGATGCAATAATAAGGTTCAAGAGCTGAGATTGTATTTCTCCCATACCAGAATTAAAGAAGGATATATTGGGTGGGGATCATAGTTCATAATTCTTTATTCACTCTAGAATCACAATGATTTATAGAGAATAGATAAAGTACTTCTGGTTGGATGGCATGAAAAGTGTTGTCGATGAATATTTATCTCGAAGATTGGTTTGTCAATATGTTAAGACTGAGAGACAGAAGTCTAAGGGGATGTCACAACCATTACTCATAATGGAATGGAAAATGGAAAACATCAATATTTTCATTGTCATTGGACTTCCCAAAACATCCAAAGGCAATAATTTTATCTCTGTTATAGTCGATCGCCTTACAAAGTTAGAACACTTCATTTCTATTATAGTGGATTTCTCTCTTGGTTAAATTTCTATGATATATGTAATGGAAGTGGTAAGATTTCATAGAGTACGACATTCCATTGTATAAGATAAATATCCAAATATTTTTTCAATGTTCTAGTGATTTCTACATCATTCTCTATATATATTGTTATGTTCCATCACTAACTATCATCCAGAAACATATGGTCGGTCTTAGATAATAATTCAAACTATAGAATACATGTTGAGAGGTTACTCTATGGATTTCAAAGGTGGTTGGGATCAAAACCTACTATTGATGTAATTTTATTAAAATATTAGATTTCACTCCCATATTCATATAGATCCTTTTGAAGGAATCTATATAAAAAAGTGTATAACTCAATATTTCTAAGATAGATTTGGGGAAATAATGCTATTATGACTTGATCATTTTGATGAAATGGCAGAAAAGGCTGGATATATTCAATGACACATAAGTTCATATAAGAGTTAACAAAAAAGTTATTCTTACATCCAAAGATTGTATATAATGTTTTATGTGTGAGATATGTTATTCTTACGAATATCACCATAGGAGAGAGTAATGTGATTTAGAAATAAGGTCATGCTGAGCCCTAGGTATATCAGTCCTTTTGAAATTCAAGATTATGTTGTGAATGTAGCTTATAGATTGGAACTTCAAACGAATCTCTCTCACATTCATTATGTGTTCCATGTATCTCTCCTAATAATGTACATTCCCGATCCTTTCATATGTACTACGCTCAAAAGTCGTACTACAGGAGAAATATCTTTCTTATGAAGAAAAAATGATATATATTCGGGATCATAGAGAAAATGTTCTACGAAACAAGGCCACTCTCTTTGTTAATGTTTTATGGTGGAACCTCCAATTTAATGAAGCTAAATAATATCTTGAGTATATTATGAAGGAGAGGTATCCTCATCTGTTTGTTTCCAAGTGATGAATTTCAATGGAAAAATTCAGCATAAGGTGTGTAGAATGTAACACCTCGATGTTTTTATGAAATATTTCCTTTAAATAATATTTATCCATTAGTAGATTTATTTTCATGCAATAATGTGTTTATGAAAACCATGAGATTCGATTATTATAAAATTACCATTTTAGGTGAGTTGTTAGGATAGCGAGAATAATTGTATATTACATATGAAAATGAATTATAAATTCATTGGCTATCAATTATTCATGGAAAACATAAATCAATTAGTTATTTTTGTGTGAATTACATAGGATATGAAATAAATGTGATATATATGTGTTATTTACTTAATAAAATATTATTTATATTCACCCAATGGATATTTTTGTTATACAGTATGAATACAACTATATTTGATGTATAAAAAATAATATTTTATAAAAATATTAATTTTACCAATTTGAATGGAAAATTACTTTTAAATTAATATTTTGTCATATTAATAAAATTACTAATTTATTTTGAAGTGGAATAAAAAAATTTACATTGAATGAATTTCTGATATTTTTTTGGTAACATTCATGTTTTGTTGAATAGTAAAAACACAATAAATTTTAATCGAAAATATCTTTTTTTCATTGAAATAATTTATATTGTAAAATTATATTATTAAATTGTTTAAAATTTTAAATATAATATATTTTTACAATATAATATAATTTAGGTCAATGGAATTATTTTTACATTAAATTACGAAGTAAAAAAATTTCAATCTTGTGCAATATTTCATCTTTTAAAACCCATTTTCTCATTCCAAAAAAGGAATTAAATTAAAATTAATTTCTGCAACTTCTATGTTTTTCGTTTTGAAAATTGATTCCAAATTTTTAATCAGTATTTCCAAATTATGTAAATAGGCTACTTTTATTTTTTGGTATTATGAATAGTAACTTTGGTAATTATTTTTAATACCATGGTTAATAGTAATCCTCGTAATTAAAGGTAAATAAAATATTATAAAATTAGCTTTTCACCTTTACAAATTCTATTGCATGACTAAATTATACCATTATATTCTATTTTCTAAATTAAATAACTTAATGACTACTTACTTATGAATATGACATGAATACAAGAAAAACTATTGAATGTGACAAAATTTTACAAATCTCATTTTATTTAAGTGTACTAATTTTAGTATATGGATAACTATAAGAAAATATAGACTATATATAGTATCCATAAATATTAAATAAATAGAAACATTATTAAAAAATGTTAGATATTAAATTATTATAATTAATATTGACACATTAATGATGTCGAAATTATTTTATCAATATAAATATCAAAAAATGATGATAAAAATAATAAAATAAATATAATATAATATAATTAATTGATATATGAATATTGTAGGTGAATAAAAAATTTTAGTAGTGTATTAAAAAATAGATGTTATCTTCTGTTTGGATTTTTTAATGTCAAATAAATGAATAGTGTACAAATTGACACTATTGATATTTTATAAAAATAACATTTTATTAAATTATTTAAAAACAATAAAAATATTAAAAAATAAAAATTTGATAATTATAAATTCTAAAATACATTAAATATCTATGAATGTTCAATTAATAACATATAAGTAAATATTTATAACCATTAAATATTTAGAATGTTATGACTACAATTAAAATTAAATAGAATAACTAAGTATCAATTAAAAATATATGGTTTAAATTGAAAAATAGCTTATCCAAAATTTATTGGATGATAATAGTACAACCCTATATCACCTCATATTCAAAATTTCTACATTTCTTTGTTTTATGGTAAACGATTAAATTTAATACAAATTATTATTTATGGAATTTTCAAAGGTGCCCCTCACTTCAATTATAAAAGGAAACCTCACACATCACATATTCACTTCATTTTGAGCCATTAAACATGGACATCCCATAAATTGTTTCATTCTAAGCTTCTATATTTTCATTGTATAGGTTCTGGTCATCTTCAAAGGTCAACTCTTTTGATCTTAGAAAAGAATTATATGTAGCACATAGAGGAAGATGTAATCTCATCTACTGATTTTTTCAATTCATTTTCCTCATATACATCTTCTACATTAGATGTTTCATTATAAATTAATAAAATAATTATCACTCAAATACTGATATGTTATTATAAAAATTAAACAACCATATTTCATCTTCTATCCATCATAAAAAATGAAATCACCGATCAAGCGTACTTACAGCTTACCTACTCCATGTTATGGAGTAATCTGTTTTTCACCAACACCTTACATGGATGTGTATAATTATCTAAATAATAAATATATAATATTATTATAACATGATAATAATTTTGAAATATCATACCCCACCCACTTCAGTACTAATAAATAATTTTGTGAATGATATCATCGCTCATGCATACGTACGACATACAGTCTCCACAATGAGATGCAATTAATTCTACAAAATCAATATAACCATGATTATATACATTGATTTAATGAATAAATATTATAAATATTATAATAATAACCTTATATAAATTATTTAAATATAATATAACAAGTTGAACATTAACTTATCTGATAAATCTTTAAAAAGAACATAATGCAATCAATATCCGAATAATGAGTGACAGTGAAATTTTACTAACAAAAGGATGATAATATATTGATATATGATATCATGAAAAGTAATATGACTATATATTAAGTAAAAAAATGATGTAAATCATTATACAGGAGGTTTTTATATTGAAGATCAATCAATGACATAAGGTAAGAGAGAAATTTTCAAATCTCATTTTTATTCGAGGTTGTTTATTCGTAAGATTTTATTGGGCTATATTTATCAACCAAATCCATGTTTCCTAATTAATTAATATTATTTAAAATATTATTAAATTGTTTAAATTAAATTTTAACCTTTGGTGAATTTTTAATAAAAGTTATGAAATGAAAATTTTGTCATTATATTATTGGAGTTATTTTGTTACTATTCCAAAAAAAGTATGAGGAGAAAGGTTTTTTAACATATACAACATGAGTAGATATTTATGGTTTCATGAATAGATATTTTCATTAATATTCCACTACAAAATTTAATTATTATTTTCATCTATATTATTTTCTTTTAAAATAGTGTGACATTTTGAGAATAGATAACGTTTATGAAAAAGAAACGATTTTTTCCTCCGGAATTAAGTTCTTCTGTTTTATCAAAATTATTTTCTATCGAAGATGTCCTAGGTTTTGGTTTCTATCCATATTATTAATTGAAATTTATTTTTATTGTTATGGAATTATTTAAAAAAAATATTTAATGGATTATAACAGAATGGTATTTAAGAAACCCATTTTATTTCATTAGTTAAGAATGATAAATGATTTATGTTTTTGTGGAACACATAAGATTGGTTTCATTATGATATGGGTGGGGCATAAATCTCCTTCAAATTCATTTGGTGAGGATTTGTATCTCATGAAATAGAAATTACTATAATAGAATGTAAATATGGTTTAGTAATACTTGGATGGAATGATGAGTGAAATCAGTTTAGTAATGGATTTTTGCTGCTATAATGGTCTTGTAAATGAGCCTTGACTAATATGAAATGATTTTATGCTTATGTGTGTATGACACAATATTTCAATTATTATGTTATGCCTAATGGGATTACATTTTTCTTTTATTATTTATCCCAATACATGATATTCTGAATTTTTATATACATGATATGATTTTCAAATGTTATGTTCTTATGATTATGATTTGATTCATGTTTCCCCTATTTACCCTTACTGAGTATATGAGCTCACCCATTCACAAGTCTCATTTTCATAGGGAATGAAGAAGGGTATTAAGTATGATATGTCAAAAAAAAAGTTTAGTTTTGATGAAATATGCATGAGACAATGTAGATGATTTATGAACCATCTGTTTATGTTTCCGTGTTTTTAAGACACTAAATCTATACAGTCGTGGAATAGTTTATGATATATAATGAAATAAATATTATTAAATGTTGAATTAATATATACATTTAATTTATGAACAATTTTATTATTTATGGAATAATTCTTCCCTTGAATTTTTTGATTAGGTAGCTCCGGACGCTGATGGTCCCCAAAGAGTCGAGGTTTAGTGCACTTGCTTGCATTGTGCCACTACACTCAATAGTTGTATTATTGAACAATGGTTTGTTATATCCTTTCTTATGTTAAATTTTATATCTTCCTAATTTATCTTTGACATTCATGATATTGGTGACCTTTTCTCCCACACTTGAATCATTTCCCCTTCCCTTTGAGTAAATTCTTATAATGCTTCTTTTTTCATTTTTGACATGATAGTGGTAGAATTTTTTGTAACTCCCTGAACCTAGTTACCCAGAGTCGGTGCTTTATTACATAATTGGCATGATCAAAAAGGATAAAATCTCGAAAGATCAATTTGTTTAGTATCCTCGGAAACACTAGATATATTCATATGTATTACATTACAGCATAAATTGAATAAAATTACAACAACAACTTGTCTTCTCAACCCCTTACACTATTCATTCAAGTCGGTCATAATACACTTCTTCACATCCTAAGAAAATAGAAAACATAGAAAGTGGTGAGCTCAGATGCTCAGAAAGGATAACAATATAGTGGAAACTTTCATAAATTAGCATAAACATTTAAGGCAGTGTATAAGACTAGAACAAAAGCCTTTTAATCTTGAACTTCAACATAATATGGAAAAGGTAAAATGAAATAATGCCATTTACTTATTCTAAATGGATATTATACTAATCAAATAATCACATGCCATATCAATAACCAGTTTTATAATGACAGAATGCATAATGACAGACTATCATAACCACGTAGCCAGGGCCTCGTGCCAAGACAACAAATAAGATTTTGTCAAGGCCTCGTGCCAAGAAACTCTTTTGTCTCATGAGACCTACCGATGCATCAAGGAGCTATAGCAGGCTCCACCCATCACTTACTACGTCCAATTCAATCTTTATATGAAAATTTTGAAACATAACAACATAGGAAATGTCAATAATTTATCCACAAAAAATGAATAGTATAAAAATAACACATCCACAGTCAAACATAACTCATTCAATACAATATGGAAGATTATATTGTAATATATTTTCCTGAATTGAGAATAGTGAAGGATATAGATGATAATATTCCTCAAATCTATTTTAGTGAAATGTCCACCTTTTCATGAAAACATTTTAAAGTCACAATATTTGTCAAGAAGCCATTAAAAATAGATTTTTTAATAAAAGTGTCTCATACCACTTTGAAACATTGAAAATGAATTTTATTTTTAAAACATTAATTTTAATATAAATAAATACTTAAACCATTTTTACAAAATGGACATTAATGAGAATGATTTAGAATAATAAATCATTAAAAAATTATAAAATGATATTTTAGTTAGAGTTTCTAACCAAAAGAGAGATGCTTGAATATAAATATTTGAAGTAATCACAACATTTTAATATAATGAGAATAAAGGTATTCATGATATCCTATGTCAATGTTAATTATATACACCATATAAAAGTGAATTGGTGTATTACAACCATGAAGTCTTAATAAAATGTAACTTGAGATGAAATCTCTTAAAAATACTGAATCCTTTGGATAAGGATAAATCAAAGATATAATTATGTGTGAAAAATATAAATACACTCAATATAACTAGATATTTAGTGTAAATAAATTAGTGGACATTCACACAAATTCCTGTAAAAACAATACTAATGATTTGGATATTTAACTCAATAAATAGAGATTGATTTAAAATTACTGCTATCATGTTCATATCGATGACTTTAGAATTTATCAATGGAGTGATTATGTGTATTAAAAGTATATTCACTGAAAGGGGATTGGAAATTATGACATAAGAAAATGAATACTGATTCCACACATAATCTTGGAGTAAAATTATCAATGAAGTATGCGTAAAGCCGAATGACTGGAAATTGAAATTTCAAAATCCCTTATCGATTTGGTAACTTACGAAACATACACCCATGAAAGAAGGATCTTAAAATGATGATGTAAATATAAATAAATTTATGTATATTACACAATGAGTACAATCATGGGCAGTACACACACCACATGCAATAAATAAGTGGTGAACAATGGAATTCTCACAGCATTAAATGTGAGATAAGAAACCCCTAAACTTGTACTTTTCCTTAGTTGATGGTATGTTAACATCCTTTATAATAGTTAAAACATTTTTATTAAATTATTCAATAATTATATACATCAATATGAGATCATATATGATCTTTTAACATTTCTTTATTAATAATATCTTTGTATTATAGTCGTTTTGGGTGATAACTGATTCGTTCTCATTATATGTTTGGTTAATTAAGACATGTTTTTAATGGATAGGTTGTATCTTATTCATATTCAGAATGATATTTAGTCTGTAAAAATTATTATTAACCATCAAATGAGAATAATACATGAATTGATACGATGGAGAATGAATCTCATCGCGTTCATGGAGACGGTAGTCCGTACGTACGCACAAAGGCTACTTGCATTTCATTTTTCATTTTAATAGAATAAAACCAAATGATACATAGGTATATTATTATTCTAGTATAATATTATATTTTATATATGTTACTTAATTTCATTAACACCGTCCTTTATATGTTCCATTAATTGTACGAACGATTCATATAACTTTGAGGGGGCGGTAGTCCGCACTTCCACCAATGAAATTATCATATGTATATACAACATGAAAAGAATAATGGTATGATATTAAATGAAATTACATAAGCTCATATATTAAATAAATATCATTAATATTATATTTTATTACAGTTCCATCATAATGGCCACCATGAGAGGCGGTAAAATGTAATTGAACAATCATCATTTCGTGGGACGTTAGTTTTCCATCCTCAGAAACATTATGTTCTTAATCCATTAGATGGAGGTCTGTGTAAGTGTAGTTCTAATATATCTTATAAAAACATCCAAGTATATTGAGCATACTATTGTTGTTACAAAATAATGAAAATAATAAGAGTTTTGGTGTAAGAGAAACCGTTACCTTTAATTTGTGTAACTCACTTTAGTTTGAACCAGTGGACTTCTTGAAGTTTTTTCTGCCTAATTTGTGGGTTCAAGGAGGAGTATAGGGATGTAAGGAGCTTATTTGGGCAGAGTATGGACTGTACAAATGGCTTGAGAGGTGTGAGGAATTGGTTAGATGTTGTATCCATTTATAAGGAAGAGGAGGGACTCTTTTGGAATGAGTGAAAATATTATTTTATAATATAATGATATTCGGATTCAAATGGTGCAAAAATCATTATAGTTGAATATAAGATGACTCATTGTAGAAATATAATCATCCAATAGTAATTGGAATGGTTTTGGATAATATTTTAATCATTTTAATCTTAATTATTAAAATGATTTATTAATGAGGTAAATACTAAATCATTATTGTGTCATATATAATATAACTTATTAGATGTCTAAACATTATAAATAAAACATAATTATGTAGGAAATATGTTTAGATTTCTAATTAATATTTATAATCTAAAATCCAACATATATAACCCTATGTAAAAATTGTTTTTCAAAAAGATATAAGCTTATGTCATTTCTGTATTTATTTTAACTTTATTAATATAATGTGTCCCTACAACCTACAAGGGACTCCATGGGGTACCAAAATAGACCAAAGGATTCCCATGGATGGATATGTATCCATAAAAAAGGTTAGGACACGATTTAGGGTAATTTTTTATTATTATAATATTATTGTGGTTCCCTTATTTACTGGATTTACCCTTTAACCATGGTAAATAAAATATTTACCGAAGTAATTATTAAAAATCTGTAAAAAAAAGTTAACTATTTACACAATTTGGACATCCTGATTACAAATTTGGAATCTATTTTTCCAAATTCAAAACACATAAGTGGAAGAAATTAATTTAAAATTAATTCCTGTTGTCAAAACAAAAAAGCGTGTTTTTAGATATATTAACTATCAAAACATTGACTCTTGTTTATTTCCGATTTAATTGTAAAATAATTCCCAATGACTAAAATTTTATTAAATGGTAAAAATATATTCTAAATATACTTTATAACAACTCAAATTCATAATTTATCACTATTAATTATTTTGATTAAAAAGTTATTTTTAGTAATTTTCACAATTCCTCAAAATATAAAAGTTATCTGAAAAGGTCCAACCATTCACCCTAGGATAAATTCAATATTTAAAATCCAAAATGAAGTCCATTTTGAAAGATAAAATTTTTAAAATTTCAAAAATTAGGTATTACTATTCATAATGGCTAGTTTGATAGGTTGTAGTGTGTTAGAATCTCGAGGTCGCGTACAATGAAAGCCATTGCATTATTCAAAGGGAAACGAACTGTAAAAGCTTGGAGTGTTACATTCTCCCCTCCTTAAATAAATTGCATCGTCGCCATTTTTAAAATTGGGATTTAGAATATAATGGAATGTCCCAAATCGGAAAAAGAGTTAACAAAACTATCACTTTAAAATAAAGAATGAGAATTATAAAGGTCGCCCAAGATAACCCATAATAGGATTCCATGTATAAAAACATGGATATGGATGATAAAATTAGTGACAAGTTCTGACGGAGAGTGATAGAAAACATGATCAGAAGAAAGTTAACAACAATAAAACCACAAACTTGTGTTGGGTAAAATGGTCATTAGTCTCCCAGTAGGAAAAATAAACAGACAACATTTTTTTAAAATTACATAAAGATGAGGAATTCATTTATGATATTGACTATGAACATAAAGAGATATACTTAGTTTTTGTGTAGAGTTTCCTTATTTAATAAATTTCTACCACATACTCATTTTTTTAACAATGAGTATTTAATAAGACATGGTCACACTAGAAGTGCTAGAATAATCTTCTATAGAATAACATGATCTACATAGGATAAACAATATATTTACCTTTCCTTTAGAGATTAAACAAAACAAAAACGGTTAGTATAAGATCTGATGATCCACTAAAAGGATATTTTATTAGAGAAAGAAACAGTAATCTTAATTTCTAAAAAAAAACCAACAATACCCCAATGTTAAATAAGAACATTCAATAATCAATTTTCATTAAAATCCTTCAATACAATACAAACTAATATTGAAACCCAAAACATAGAAGAATTTGGTTATGTAGTCTTCCACGTCATATTGTATCTCTAAATGACATTAACTACTCTTAAAGTCACATACATAAAAGTTATTAACCTAATCACATGTTCTCTTTTATAGGTTAATCATTTCCATAAATAACCAAAATTACAATAAATGCACAATAAAAACAATGATAAAAATTCACCATTACGTCTCAAATGAAATCCCAAAGAATTCTATATTTCTTGTGCATATAGTGTTCCCAACAAAGCAAACATCTTCCAAAATAACATTCATCACTTAATCACCAAATAATTTTCTTATACTAAGGGAATTCATTTGATAGGACATAAGATACCAAATCATCTTACTATTGATCAATAATGTCATTAAGCTAAAAATAATTAGTCACACTAACCAAGGACTTCACGTAGTCTAGTGGTAGGTGATAAATCAAAATATCACTTTGGTGGTGTGTTCGAATCCCAAAGCTTTTTCCGATGTGACGGAATGTCCCATGGTCTGCGTGTTGTCCTTTTTCAAAAACTATATTTTATAACATTACCAAAATGAGTTAAATTCCTCAAAATAACCATAACATAATATTAACGAGAAATTTTATCTCATACCTAGCATTTTCCTACCAAAATATAATAAATTTTAATTGCCTCAAACCCAATGATCATATAAAACCAAATGGTTTCTTATAACTATATCCACAAGAGAAGAGATAATTCTTCCTCAAATATCATTATCACATGGCATACTACAAGGTTACAAATACAAGTGAAATTTATTCCGAAGTAATTCCATCAACAAGGATCACTAATACTTGTAAACATTTATCCAACCATTTATTTCCTCATTTGTTCTTCATCATATGTTCCTCGGGTTCCCACGTCTCCTCTTCTATCTTATGATTTCTCCATAGAACTTTTACCAGACAAGTCATCCAGTTTCTCAACACTTGATTTGGGGAATGAAGAATTATGATAGGCTCTTCACAATAAAATTGATCGGGTTCCAGTTCTAATTCTTTATAGGTGAGTACATGTGCTGGTTCAGGTATGTATTTTGTCACTAGTGATATGTGGAACACATCACGAACTCTGAAGTGACTAGGCGGAATATCATTTGGGTAGAAATTGTTCATGTGTCATAATGGTACCTCAGGAATTTTTCAAAATTTTCTACTTCCTTTACCCAAAAATTCCTCATCCATTTTGAATTATATCGATGGAAGCATCGATGCATCATAAAAAAATAGGTATTTCTTATATATAATTTTGATACATCATCTTCCACATGTTTTTTAGAAAAATTATTACTTATTCATCTTCAAATATTTTAAAATAAGGTTTTGTTAAATCAGTTTCTGTATATCACAAAAGACATAAATATATAATTTGATACATATAGGCTGCTCGGAGGTAGACCTCTTATATAGCATCTAGGAAATCATTTGGTGCATCATAATTTTGAGATAATGTAAAGAATTTGAAAAGACCCTGATGGTACTTCCCACGATTAGCATGGTAAGAAAGATGAGAGCGCAATATTATACCATAGTCGGTACTTGATCCTTGAAAGAATCATGCAATGCTTGAGGTATTGGATGTTTCATAAAGTTGTTTGAAAGTAACTTGGACATTTGAAAAAGTTTCAACACCTTCTGCACATGACTTCTGTATAATAATCATAAGTAGTTCTTCAAAAAGAGAGAGAAAAGTTGTTCGTGATTTTGCTCCCTCCATGTTTTCACTAACAAAAAGAAAATTCAATTAGGATGTTTGAATACTTATCTAATATGAATGTAAACAAAAATTAGACATAATAGGATAATCTTGTAATTGAACAATATATCCTAACATGGGGTACCATATGTTAAAATATAGGTTATCCACTATTTATTTCTCGACATATATTCTTAGGGGAATTTTTTATTTCTCATATAATGGTTCATACTAATCTTGTGAATTTACCAAAGAATATCCCTCGGGAGTGACGTAACCAAGAGTGTAGAAAGGCGCGTTGTCGTGAACTAGTTCTCGTTCAAGTCTAGCTCAAAGCGGTGTTTTCTGGATTTACCTCTAGGTACATCTGGTCCAGAGCCACCACTACCTGCTCGTATGCATACATGGATGTGTTTCTTGGAAAACTCACAAAATCTATACAATAACAAAATTCAAAAAAGTTCTTCAATACTAATTCTCAAAGTCTATCTTATGGCTATGTGCTCTAATCAGAGTTTATCTAAATCTAGTATCCAAGGATTGTACTAAAATTCCTCTGATACCAATTGTAATGCCCCGACCCCAGTTAGCCAGAGTCGGTGCATTATTATATAATTGGCATGATCACAAAAGATCAATTCTCGAATGTTCCATTTTGTTAGTAGTTTCGAAAACACTAGATATATTCATATGTCTTACATTACATCATAAATTGAATAAAATTACAACACAAACTTGTCTTCTAATCCCCTTAGACTATTCATGCAAGTCTGTAATAATACAACGCTTCACATCATGGGAAAACAGAAAACATATAATGGGGTGAGCTCATATGCTCAGCAAAAATAACAATATAACAGAAGCTTTTATAAATGAGCATAATAATTTAAGGCAGTGTATAAGACTAGAACAAAAGCCTTTTAAACTTGAATTTCAGTATAATATGGAGAAGGTAAAATGAAATAATGACATTTACTTATTCACATGGATATTCTACTAATTGAATAATCCCATGCAATATCAATAAACACTTTCTTAATGACAGAATTCATAATGCCAGACTATCATAACCACGTAGCCAGGGCCTCGTGCCAAGACTACAAATAAGATTGTGTCAAGGCCTGGTGCCATGACACTAGTTTGTCTCATGAGACCTACCGATGAATCTAGGAGCTATAGCGGGCTCCACCTGTCACTTACTAAGTCCAATTCATTCATCATATGAAAATTTTGAAACATAACGTAAACATTCGTATTGAATCTAGCATACAAAATGTCAATAATTTTTCCACAAACCAAGAATGGATTAAAATAACACATCCACAGTCAAACATAACTCTTTCAATACAATATAGAAGATATTATTGTATTAGATCAACCTCAATTGAGAATAGTGAAGGATATAGATGAAAATAATCATCAAAACTATTTGAGTGAAATATCCCGCTTTTCTTGAAAACATTTAAAATTCACAATATTTGTCAAGAAGCCATTTATAATAGATTTTTGAATCAAAGTGTCCTATACCACTTTGAAACAATGAAAATTAATTTTATTTCTAAAACATTTATTTTCATATAGATAAATCCTTAATACCATTTTTAAAACATGGACATTAATGAGAAAGATTTAGAATAATAAATCATTAAAACATTTTAAAATGATATTTTAGTTAGAGTTACTAACCAAAAGAGAGACACATGAATACAAATAATTTAAGTATTAAAAACATTTTAATATCATGGGAATAATGGGAATCATGATATCATATGTCAATGTTCATTATATACACCATATAAAAGTGAATTGGTGTGTAACAACGACGAAGTCTCTATGGAATGTAATTTGAGATGAAATATCTTATAAAGACGGAATCCTTAGGTTAAGGATAAATTAACGATATAATTATGTGTGAAAAATATAAATACAGTCAATATGATTGGATATTCAGTTAAAATCCATCAAAATACATTCAGACATATTCTTTTAAAAACAACACCAATGAATTTGATATTTAACTCAATAAATGGAGATTGATTTAAAATTACTCTTATCATGTTCATATCGATGACTTGGGAATTTATCAATCGAGTGATTATGTGTATAAAAAGTATATTCAGTGAAAGTGGAATGGAAATTATGATATAAGAAAATAAATAGTGAATCCACAAATAATCGTGGAGTAATATAATCATTGAATTATGCGTAAAGCCAAATGAGTGGACAGTGAAATTTCAAAATCCCTTATCGATTTGGTAACATACGAAACATACACCAGTGAAAGAAGGATCTTAAAATGATGTTTTAAATATCCATAAATTTATGTATATTACAGAAAGAATAAAATCATGGGCAGTACACATACCACATGCATTAAATAAGTGGTGAACAATGGAATTCTCACGGAATTAAAAGTGAGATAAGAAACACCTTACCTTGTACTTTTACTTAGTCGATGGTATGTTAACCACCTGTATAATAGTTAAATAATTTTTATTAAATTATGAAATAATTATATACATCAATATGATATCATATATGACCATTTAACATTGTTTTATTAATAATATCTTTTTATTATCGTCGTTTCGGGTGATAACCTATTCGTTCTCATTATATGTTTGGTTACGTAAGACATGTTTGTAATGGATAGGTTGTATATTATTCATATTCAGAATGATATTTCTTCTATAAAAATTATTTTTAACCATCAAATGAGAATAATACTTGAATGGATACGATGGAGAATGAATCTCATCGCGTTCGTGGAGACGGTAGTTCGTACGTATGCACAAACGCTACTTCCATTTCATTTTTCATTTTAAAAGAATAAAAACTGAATCATACATTGGTATATTATTATTAAAGTATAATATAATATTTTATATATGATACTTATGTTCATTAACACCATCCTTTATATGTTCTATGTATGGTTTGAACGAGTCATATCACTTTGAGGGGGCGGTAGTTCGCACTTCCTCCAATGATATTATCATATGTATATACAACATGAAACAAATAATGGTATGATATGAAATACAATTAAATAATCTCATATATATAGAATAAATATCATTAATATCATATTTTATTACAGTTCCATCATAATGTCCACCATGAGAGGCTGTAAGATGTAATTGAACAATCGTCGTTTCGTGAGACATTAGTTTGCCATCCACAGAAACATTATGTTTTTCATAAATTAGATGGAGGTGTTTTTAATTGTAGTTATAATACTTCTTATGAAAACATCCATGTATATTGAGGATATTGGTGTTACAAAAGATAGAAAATTAAAAGAGTTTAGGGGTTGGAGATGCAAAATAAAAGAAAACAATTTAAGAGAAATTGTTACCTTTAATTTGGGTAACTCTCTTTGATTTGAACCAAAGGACTTATTTAAGTGCTTTCTGCCTATGGGGAAGCTTCAAGGAGGAGGAGAGGGATGTAGGAATCTTAGTTGGGTAGAGTAAGGACGATCCAAATGTCTTGATAGGTGTGAGGAATTGGTTAAAAGTGGTCTCCTTTTATAAGGGAGAGGAGGGGCTCTTTAGGAAAGAGTGAAAATATTATTTTATAATATAATTATATTCGCATTAAATGGTCCAAAATTAATTATAGAAGAAGTTAAGCTGACTAATGGTCAAAATATAATCATTTAATAGGAATTGGAAAGGTTTTTGTATAATATTTTAATCACTCTAATCTTATTAATTTAAATGATTTATTAATGAGGTAAATACTGCATCATTATTGTGTCATATATAATTTAACATATTAGATGTCTAAAAATTAGAAATAAAATATCATTATGTAGGAAATCGTTTTATCTTTATAATGAATATTTATAATCTAAAATCCAACTTATATAACCCTATGTAAAAATTGTTTTGCTAAAAGAAATAAGCTAATGTCATTTTTGTATTTAATGTAACTTTATTAATATAAAGTGTCCCTACAACCTACAAGTGGCTCCATGGGGTCCCAAAATCGATCCAAGGATGCCCATGGTCGGATATGTGTCAACCAATAAGCATATGACCCGATTTAGGGTAATTTATTATTATTATAATATTATTTTGTTACCCTTATTTACCGGATTTACCCTTTAACCTTGGTAATTAAAATAGTTACCGAACTAATTATTCAAAATGTGTAAAAATAAAAGTTACCTATTTACATAATTTGGATATCCTGATTCCAAATTTGGAATCCATTTTTTCAAATTCAAAACACAGAAGTTGCAGAAATTAATTTAAAATTAATTCCCGCTGTCAAAACAAAAAGCTTGTTTTTTAGATATAATAACTATCAAAAGATTGACACTTGTTTATGTCTGATTTAATTTTGAAATTATGCCCAATGACCAAAATTGTATTAAATGTTAAAAATATATTCTAAATATACATTATAACCACTCAAATTCATAATTTATCACTATTAATTATTTTGATTAAAATGTTGTTTTTAGTAATTTTCACTATTCAACAAAATATTAAAGTTATCCGAAAAGTACCAAACATTCACCCTAGGATAAATTCGATATTCCAAATCCAAAAATGTAGTCCATTTTGAGAGATAAAATTTATAAAATTTTAAAAAGTAGGTATTAGTATTCATAACTGCTTGTTTGATTGGTTGTGTTGTGTTAGAATCTTGAAGTCACGTACAATACAAGCCATTGCATTATTCAAAGGGAAACATACTGTGGAAGCTTGGGGTGTTGCAATTTTCATCACACCTTTTTCATTATATAATACATCATGAAACTAGTTCTTTCATTTCCTATCACCATACTAATGGGACTACTCTCTGAATTCCATCTCCATATTGAGAGCACATCGAACATCATATTCATATCTCTTAAAATCTATAATTATTATAGTCTTTTGAAGGTGTAGTTTTAAACCAATAAATAATCTACTTATATTTCTATCATTGTTGATATCAATTCCCAAGGCCTTCCTTGAAATCCTAGTGAAATATTATTCATAATTCGTGATATATCCAACTCCATTTTTCATCATCTCTATGAGTTCTCTCATAATCTTTTCATTAAGAGTTTGAGAGAAATAAAAATTACAAAATATTTTCTTAATGTCATCCCACTCCATATATTCAATTTTGACCATAGTCTTGATATTCTTAATCAAAAACTATGATCGGTTATCCTCTCTATATAAATATTAAATAGATAGTGTAATCATCTCCATCTCATGACAACGAAGAAAAGAAAATATCTTCTCTATTGAGTTGACCCACAATTCCATGACTATTGGATCAGAAGATCCAAAAAACATCTGTGGTTTTTGTCGCATGAACGAGTTGATAACTAGTTTATACATCTTAGGGGAAGGAATAATCATGATTATTCTATTTTTTGTTCATTTATGGAGACAACTAGATAGTAATTTCAATGAAATTCTGAACTACACCTCCAAAGGAATTGGGGATGTCATTTGGGGAATCAAAAATTTGTACCTTATATGGGTTTTTGTATTGGATTCTTCTGGTTCCCACCATTTTGTAAAATATAAATGTTTTGAAAAAAAATTAGTCAACGATTCATGAATAAATAATTTATTCCATTCTGAAATTAACTCTAAAGAAATTTCTTTTGGAATCCCTATGTTTATAATTTTTATAAAACAATGATTCATGTGTGCATTAATATACATAGCCTCATACTAAGGGATTTCACTATGGTTTTATAATCCTCATTCCCAAAATAACTAAATTTTTATCTGATACCAACTATAATCACCATTATTTTTTATACTACTATTACATCAATTTAAAATTAAACAACATAATGGTGTATCAAATCCATGATCAAATGGGTTACTATCATGGTAAAATTATACTTATATAAAAAATAAAATAATGAATCATATAAATTATTAAATTCTTTATTCTATAGATTTTTATTGGCTCTCATGTGCTCCTTAGTATAGGTAATCACCTAAGTGTACTCATTGATGAAAGGGTTGACCTAAAGTCCAATTAAGATGTTATATAAGAACATGAATCATTATAACCAGGGTGAGAATAGTAATAATCATAATAACATAATAATTGGATCATAATCATAATCATGATAGGAAGAATTAGAAAAATTAATGGAATGTGAAAATTCATAAGCTTGAACCATCTTGTTTAGTGGTGAACAACTATACATAGTTGTGATGAATGTTAGCACCATGTTCATGCATAACATATGATAATAACAATAATATCATCTTAATTTTGAAATAATCTAGCATCATGTTTGTGAAAATTTCATATTATATCATGAGATAAATAACAATACCCAATGAATTAGAGGGATATACAATTATTGGTTCACTCATCACAAAATAACATTTACATAATCATACATTATACATAGAACGTATATCAATCATAGACATAAAATAACCCATAGAAAAAAATTGATTTTATCTTAATTTAATGATACATACATTAATTAATATACATTCTGGTTCCCAAAATAAAAAAGAAATAATATACTGGTTATAATTGAAAACGTATGATTTAGGAACTATCGTGGATCTAAATATATGAGGTTGTAGGGTTATCCAAGGATTTTTTAATGTTAGTTGTGTACGATGGAAGTTGAACTGAAATGTGATTATTAATTGATGATGGTGAGACCAAGGAACATAGATCACTTGTTGATGGTGAAAGACGAATCATATGTAGTCAAAATAGATGTTATTGGTCACCATTTTTTCAATGATTTAATGTTCTTAATTTTGAGAATTTATTTTCAAGTATTATGATTCCCAAAGGGAATGTAACGATGCATAATTATTGTTTGATGGAATGTAACAATTATGTTCATTAAATTCCTAGAATAATTCATTTCTACGAGTTATTTTGTAATCATCATTGAAGAAGTTTGTTGCTGAGACTATCATAATTAGAATGTATTATTGTTAGAGATGATGGACTAATGAGCTACTACATATTTTTATCTCTATATTAATATAGAGTTGAGGTCGTCATTGGGAAAGAATTTTGGATTTATTTATCACAAAGAGGGATGTGTCGAGGGGGAAAACAATTATTTGATAAATAACACATGTTACAAAATACCCTCACCACACCTCTATCTCCCTCACATTGTGATTTCGTGGATGTCCCACTAGAGAGAGAATCTATAATGGATTTATCTAATGGATTTGATGATTTTCTAAAACTACCATAGTCCTAATTTTATATCTATAGTGAGAGATTTCATGTTTGACACATCTCCCCCAACAAACCCAACTTACTATGAACTTCCCCCATGGTTGCAAAATGAACATGGGAAGTACATGTAGAATGCACAGAAGCCAAAATTGAAATCATTATTTGGTGAGGTAGGTTCTCCAACAACCTATAATGAAGATGAAACAATACTCCGTAAAAGATGATTAAAATATACATCTTAACTTGATGAAGAAAATTTTTTATTGGTGGATTTTCATTTATTGTTCAGGTTCAATGATATAGGGACGCCAAAGTACACAATGTGCCTGATTATAAATAAAAAAATGGTTGTGTCCCAAATATTTGATGAACATAAACAGTGAACCAAAATGTTTTTATATTAATGGATAAAATTAAATGGGGTGTGATAAATATACTATGAACTTTATCAAGAATATTGTTCAAACATGGGTTTCGTGAGTTGATGTTTTTGTTGTCGATCATGATCGGTGATTTTTTTATGAATATTATGAAACTATTTGAAATAAATGTAACTCTAATTCTATGCATGGTGAAATCGGATCCTAGGAATATGTTAATTTGTTGTTATAAGAAAATTTTTATGGAACATTATTGTCAAAAGGTACATATTACAAACAACATGGAATCTAAAATAATTTATAATTATAAAATAATTTACAAATAAATTCATATTTATGGAAATAATTTTAATTAAATAAAAAGTATTTATTGATACAAATTCATGCCTTTTTTGAGACATTTATGAAGCATAGCCGGATTGAAGCAAAGGAAAACTCAACGAGCAGAGTAAGAGCTCGATAAGACGTAGAGGATAATGTGAAAAATCATTGTATTCATTTTCTTATTTCTTTATCCATTTTTTATTCTTGATTTTAAATCCTTGTACTTTTAAATATCCAAAAGATTTTTATGTAAACATTTTTATAGGAGAATAAGATCATCCCAGATTATACATTCTTTCTTTATCATTGTTATCATTTAAAATTGAACCAATTCCACTATCTTTTGTAGTTGATTGAATTCTATAAATGAAATATTATGTAATTAAATCATCTAAAATTCAACATTTTTTTTATTATAATCATACATCAATTTTACAATTTTTTTTCTCAATTACATTTCAATTAATGAAGAAATATATTTTTAGCAATCAAATTTTAATTCCTCTTGCTTCCTCACTATTTTATCACTACTTCACTGTTGACATTCATCTTAAAAATTATATTTCATCAAATTATTATAGTGTACTCATATTATGTTCATAAAAATATTACCTTGTTTTATTGATAACATGTGTATGTTTGTGCATTTGTTTTATTTCATCGATCACACATGTTCACCTTCCCTGAGGATCGACACTCTGATTTCTACAATTTATATTGTCTATAGGTTTTAAAATTTGACATAATCATTAACATATCATTATTTTTTGGCACTAATATTATATATTTATTCTCCTGTCCAAGAGATGAAAACAGAATAAAACATTTAAAAAAAGTAAAAAATTATGTTCCTTTGAATTAAAAATAAATAATAAATAATATGTTAAAATATTTAAATTTGTTGTGTTTTTAAATATTTTATGAAAAAAATTCATGCACATTTTATGTACAAAAATATTTTATCCTTTTATCAAAAAAACTCAATGAAAATGTATGTTATCTTAATCAATAAAAGAAATTTGAATTTGTAAATTTCAAATAGAGAGTTGGTAAAAATAATGAACAACACAGTTAACTAGAAATCATTCAAAAAAATTATCAATTTACTAGGATGAGTGTGCCAACTCCATCAAGTGTCTCGCATTATTTCATCCATTATAATTAAACCTATTTCCCAAAACAATGAGCATAAAAGATCAAACATCTCACATATTCTAATATTTAATGTAATTCTCGATGAGTAATATTAACTTCCTTGCTTTTAGAATGGTTCATTTTCCCTTGTAAATTTGAATTTTATATATTGTGGATGATTCAACTGTAACATTGGAAACCATTGCCTAAACCTGAGAGATTTAATGCATTGTTATATAATTTTATATAGGTTTTAAGTTACATTGTGTTCCTCAATATTTTTGATCATTTTTTGGTGCATCGGGCTCCAAGAGCCCGATTTTAGGAAAGAAAGATAGATGTGAATTTTTGGCACACAGTTTGTCTAACCATGCCACCAAAACCATGAATAATATATATCAAAGGGGAAAAAATTATTTCAACTTAGTAGCATGACTAGTGAACCATAAAATATGATGCTGTAGGGTAGAGTGTCCCGCATAGTTAGGCACATAGCTTGAAAACCCTATCTCTTAAACCGTGCAAGGTGTGGTTCTCTTGGATAGTCAGCATTGCAATTAATGAACATTGTTTTTCAAATCATATGGTATTCATGTAGATTTTTAAATAGTCCAAAATAATATTTTCACCCTCTTTATTTAATATTCATACTCTTATTTTATTTCACTAATTTGTAGTACCATCATCAATCCATGTATCTCTCCCTCTCCCTCTTTTAGGTTCCTTTGTATCTTATTCGCTTGGCCTCTGATTCCAGATCTGTTTGTGGTAATGGAATTATCTCTATAAGGCCATCAATTTGATTTCTTTATTTCTTTTTTTTGTCATATGGAATTTAATTTATATGTATGATCATTTTTTCACAACCCAACCCAACAAGGCTCAATATGCAACTACCCCTAGCCTGCCTCCATAGTTCAGGGTCTCGAAACCATCGATGAAATGGATAAATGATATTAAATGATTTTTCAATGTACTAATGTGTACAAACACAACCATATCCATAAATACGTTTAGAGGAATAAAAAGAAATTACAGCAACATCAAGAGTGATATACATGAATACAATAATAACTATGGAATATAAGAGTACACCAGTGTAATCTAAAAAGAAAAGGGGGGAAATATATTATCAAGATGAATGTTATGCAATCATGAGAAATTTAGAAAGTGAAATGTTTAGAGAGCCTAGATTTATATCTCAAATCCCCAACCACCAAACATGGATACATGCATCAGGTATACCTATGCACATCTATAATCACTATCGACTAGTCCATATTAAACATAAGACATAACAGGTGTGGGAAAAACCATAAATGGGTGAGTATATATATACCCAGAAGTATTTTACAAAAAATGTAATGGAAATAATTATGTGACATAACAGAAGAACACAAATAAACTCATATCAAGCGATTCAATGAAAACCAAAATTAGAGTTATACAAATTCCCATCAAAATAAGTCCAAATGAGAGAAAATGTGGATCTCCACCTCATGAATTTAACCAGGAAAAGAGTCTATGAAAAATTCCAAGAGGTCCATCAATGATTCACATCATCTCACATTTCTATCCAAATAAATAACCTTGTAGAGGACCCAAACCTCTCTATCGTGTTGCCCAGTTGAGGGGGATCAATCTCCAAGTAGAGGACTAATGCCGTTGTGTGATAGGGGTACCACTCATTGTGTGGAGGACCTTCTCCCTAGTATGATAAGTTGTACAACACAACGTATGGAGGACCTGTACACTACAATGATAGGGGTAGCACTTGGTAGAGAGAGGATTTGTTACCTAGTCCGTTAAGTGGGTACCACTCAGTAGATATAGGACCCATACCCTAATCCATAAAGGGGTAGCAATCAATAGATAAAGTAATTTTTTCCTAGTCTATCAGGGGGTACCACTCAGAAGATAGAGGTCATTCCCTCTAGTTCGTCATGGGGTACCACTCATTAGATAGAGGACTCACACCCACGTCTATTAGGGTATACCACTCTAATGATAATGTCTAATCAATATCATCATTTAACACTTTCTAAAGAATTTCCATACTCGGAACACCTCACATTGTATACTAAAAGCAACTATGATTGTAAAATTATCATCTTATGTGGTAAATCTCATAATAAGCAACGTGTATGTAAAAATTTGGGTACAAATTGAGGTATTCAATGAAGTATAATTTTTTCTCAAAAGGATGTAGGGGTAGACGGAATGTAAGGGGACCCACAATATTTGTGGTCCCACTCTACTACCTGGTCATGTCATCCTTGACACATAAATCACTACCAAGGTATCCTTAAATGTCATGTAAGGGGAATTCATGGTATGTGTCATCCGTCTGGGACAAAAAATATTCTTTTGGTCATTCTTGTGCCTTTGAGTCCTGTTAACATACCTTTGTTATGCATATACCCATGTACTCACAAAGTATTCACCGAGTCACAAGCATTGGGTCACATGGCATTTGGGGGTCCAACATGATGTGTTCTATTTATAATTTTCGGGAAACCCTAGCTTCATGGATTTTCAAATAACATGATGGATTCTAATTATTACTACGTGGCGTGTAGTCTCACATACCTTGACACTATGGATCTCAGCACGTTTCACTAGATATAGTCCTTCAATATCCAATAATTCTTATTGTTCATCTAAAACTAGTGGTTACTCTCTCCATATATTGTTTTCAGTCATCTGTTGGCGAAAAATTAAAATTTAGCATACTCACAAGAATAGACAATCATTCAATAGCACGTCCAATCACCTTACCAGATATAAAAATTCTTGGTGGAATCAGCCACATCCTACAAACAATATGAATTCATCCCTGATTATTCAATCCATTCATATCACATGTATCCTCCATTAATCCATGGGTCTGATCACGCACATACTCTCCTGAAAATTTGGAACCGTGGCCCCATCGACCAAGGACATAGAACATGAAGATCGATTGGGAGAAATAATCATGAAAAAATGTTTAATAATCATTTTTCTTGTGTTCTTGACCAAGAAATAAAAATTGGAGATAACCAGGGTGAGAAGTCATGGCACAATGGGCGAAATCTATAAAATAATTAAATCTAATATGTAGGAATGTGAAAAGTCCTAAACATATGAAAATAAATGAAATAGAAAATATCTGGCTCAATATTATAATTATAAGGGTGGAAATCAAAAAATTATGAGTATCTCCGGTAGATTGGATCATTTGATATTGAATACAACTGCATTAAATGAATGATGAAGATATGTTGTGTTCATTGTGACTTGATTCACCTGGATCCATATGATCATAATCTTCTAATCCCAATCTACGAATAATGAATTTTGGATATTCTGATCAATGGTCCCATGGTTATGTGGCTAACCCTAGATATTCGATATAACATTCTACTTATAAATGATTTTTCTTTTATGTTATTTAATGGATTAATCAAATAATTAATTAATTAATTAATTCACTGAACACACCCACCAATGGTCTCTTTAGAAGAATTCCTCCTGCTGAACAATTTTAAGATGCCCATATGGTGAACCAGACACTTTGGACTCAATCCAAGTCTTATATTTTCTATTTGAGGGTCTTTTAGAAGATATTTTATTATTTCTGAAAAACCACGCATGGGAGATATAAAATATTTTTGTTATTTTTATAAAATTATTTATGGGAATATCGGTCCTCCGAATTATGCATCCTCTCAGTGCCATGCTCCAAAAATATTTCAAGATATATATCAAAGTCATAATAGTAACAAAAATGGTTTCAACATTATTCCATCATTAATGATTATCATCCTTGGAAATAAAAAAACTATTAGAAAAATTGTGGATACTAAACACACATCTGCTCCCAAGATCACTAATTTATGCTCCCATGCTACAACAATACTTGAACCAAGGGTAGGGTCTGTCCATATTGGATCATCTCCTATAGATCCTCAATCACCACTGGGTGATCTACGAAGGTGGCTATATGCTTTATGTTCAACTCACCCCAATCAATAATGTGAATTGGATAGTGAACATATTTCCTCAGTGGTGATACATGAGAGACGACCTCCACCCACCTTAACTGTGGGGGTAAGGTGAGACAGTAAGAAAATTTCCAACCCTCTGTATGATCTTATACAACCCGATAAATATCAAAGAATGATTGACTCCTCAATTAAATCACCACAATTATCATGATGGGTAGACTCTCAAGAAAACATGGTTTCCCTACTGAATCTCTAAGGTCCTACAACATTGATCTGCATAATATTTTTATCATCTCGTAGATGTCCCCATACTCTCTTGGATTATTTAAACCTTCTTCATCATCGCCAGTAATGTGTTGGCCCTATAAGACATATCTGACCAATGTCAGACCAACATAAGGTTGAACTGAAGGGTCTCCCATATAGGACCTCAAAATTTGTCATGCCGATAGTATAGTGTTAGCTGTTGTTTTAAGAAAACTCTACTAAGCTTATGTGATCCTCCTAGAGTTTTTCAAAATCCAACATTCTATACCTCAGAAAATCCACTAGCACCAAGATAGTGTTTTTTCTCAGCCTATTTATCAAGGGGTGGAAGTATTTAATCTCTTAATGTAGGTTTTATTTGATTCTTACAGGTCTATCCATAATTGTGTTGTAAACTATGGATTTTAGTTACAGACAATTGGAAAAGGCATCCAATGAAGTCATTCAGTCATTAATTTATACAACTATCGAAATCTCTCCAATTAACTATTCTCCATGATATAAAGGATATATGTTGGCATCCTTATTTGGTAAAATACAACCCATAAAGATTCATTGCCTCTCACTTTACGAGAAATCTCTGTCACAATGTCCATAGAAATGTCATCTGATTTCCACTCTAGGATCTTAAGTAGGAGCAAGAAGCCTGTCAAAACCTAGTTCTCTGCATTCACCTACTAATATGTTAGAAACCTAGAGAAGAAAATTAAAATACTTCACTTCTTAAAACCCCCACCAAAATTGTCGTTGAAGGTACTTGTACATCAACCTCACACTAGGATGTAAAACCAAAGGAGATGTGTAAAAATATCTCATCATATCCTCTCGCAATGTGACATGGACCACCAACTATCCATAGATAACTATGAGGTGGTTCCCAACATTAGAATGTCAATTTGGTGGATCTTTTGATGGTTTATGGTCATTTTGGACATCATAGACAATGTCTCCCAACTAAAACTCCCTCATAAATTAATGAATAAGATGGATCAAAACCATCTACTGAAGAAAAGATTACCCCCTCTTCTTCAATGGTCAGTTGAAAAAAATCTAACTGCTCAGATGTCTCCTTCATCAAGAGAGAATGGAGATTCTTACTAAGGGAATCTTCAACCATGTTACCCTTCCTATGAGTAGAGACTATCACAATGTCCTAGCACTTCAAAAACTCGAAATGGTTCCATTGCCTTTGGTAAAGGTCTCTCTATGTGAATAAATACCAGAGACTCTGGTGGTCTGAGTAAACCACAGAGCACTCTCTGAGAAGATAGTGACTCTACATTCTCATATTGAAGACTAATGATTCCAATTCTAGTTCATGAATCACATAGTTCTTCTCATGGCGTCTCAACTGTATCAACCGATATGTGATCATTTCCAACCTCCGCATCAACACACAATTATGCTCAGCTCCATATTCATCGCAATATAATATTTACTCCACGCCCTCCTCTGGTAGTCTTAAAATAGGATAAATTTCAATCCTCCGTGTCAACTCCTCAACGGAGTTTTAGCACTACTCAGTCTGGGTAAAAGGATTCTGGTTCCATGTTAGTGTTTTCAAAGGAGATTTAATCCCGAAGAAGTCTGCCAAAAACATCATATAATTCCCCACCAAGCCAAGAAAACTATTCACCTATAACATTCTCATGTGTCGCTCAAAAAAAAAATGGAATCAATTTTTATTGGGTCCATATCTAATCAATGATCAGAAATGACAAGCCTTATAAATTTTACCTCATCGATACAAAAGTAGAACTTTTGAGATCTTACCACAAATATTCTACTCTCAAAGAAAATATAGGTCCATCCTCAAGTGATGTTCATGATCCTCATCTAATACATATTATATGAGTGTTTCATCAATGAAGACAATTATATATCCATCAAGGTATAGAGGGTTGATACTGTTCTTCAATGTCATAAAAACAATAGGAGGATTCATTACTCTGAAAGTCATAACTAGGAACTCATACTGTCTATAGCAATAATAGAATTCCACCTTCTGAATATCGTCCTCATAAACACTCAACTGGTGGTATTTGTACTTGAGATAAATCATTAAGAACCATCTCATGCCTTGATACTCATCAAAGAGGTAATCAATTCTCAGTAAGGGGTACTTATTATTTATCTTCACCTGGTTCGGGTGATGATAGTCCACACAAAGTCGCAGGTTCTCATAAAACTTTTTTATGAATTACATTGGACCTACCCAAGAAGACACACTGGATCTGATGAAACCCTTCCTTTAATGGTCATCCAACTATAACCACATCTCCCAGAGCTGAGAAGGTTTCATCCAATATGTCTAAAACAATATCAAATCCATTCATTTTTGAATGTCAATAAAAACTCCATCTCTATTCTCATAGGAAGTCCCATAATATACACAGGGAATATGGCAATATAATTTTCAATGATTGGAGGAATCCATATGTCTAATGAGCTCCTTACAACAAGGAATAAACTCAGCAACTGCTGGGTGATTGGTTTCAACCTCCTTCTCACAAAACCCGCATACCCTTCCATGAGATCTCTCTCACCCATAAAGGAGAATATGATCCCATCAGTTCGAATGAATCTATCACATCTATGATGATTGTCAATCTGGGATATGAACATGGATAACCATTCCATACACAAGATAATGCCATCAGGATTTATTTTGATGACCAAAGGGTACTATGATAAACTCTATATACTAGGAGATCACTCACACTACTAGAAGACAAAAGATATCAATGAAGCAATCCATATAAGAACCTCAACACAATTATGTTGAGATAACATCTCAACTGGTAGCTCCATCTATATTACCAGGAGTAAAAATATAAAGCAATAACATTCACTTGTATATAAAATTAATGTAACAATAATATAATAAATACAAATCAATCCTATAATCACCACAAGTGCTACTACATTATAAGAATTCTTAATATGCATATGCCCATAGCCCCATCCACCAGCACCTTGGGCCTGATGTGGTTCTCCTTGTTGTGGTGGAGGAAGGAGCTCATAACATCATTTCTAATCCACATCAACTCCTCCAATATCACTGCCTTCCTTCTACCACATCAACCTACCAGGGGGACACCCTTCCCTAACATGGTAGATTCATCAAAACACTATGACATTTGTACTATTTGATCTTCAATGTATCTTCCCTACATAAAAATATAGTTCAGGAAATCATGCTCTATATGACCTTTCCCATCACATTCATAGAACTGCCTCTCTCTATGATATTTGGTTACACCAGACGATCCCTATGCCACATGACCATGTGTCTGAGTCTACCCATGTCGAGGTATCCTTCATCAAGACCCTGGTGACTAGAACCTGGTAGCTACTATAGATGAATATGCCCCATGGTGAACACTACCAACTCTATCTCTATGGAATCCCTTTGACAGGAATCTCTTTATCTCCAGTGACTACTCCAACACTACAAAATTAGTTAAAATTCATAGTGGTGCCACAGTGGCATGGATGTCTCTATGAAGTCACTACTCAAAATTCTATGCCTTGAAGTAGTCTTCTAGAATCAAGTTGATGGAGTACCACATATTGTTTTTGTACCTCACAACATTCTCAATAACAAATATCCCTCCCTATTTCATCTCTAGATCACTTAAATATGTTGTAATAACAAGAATTATGGGTTATACTCCTCAACCAATTGATTTGGGATGATTGACCATTACAGTGTTGACTCCTCATACATCTGTGTCACTAATCTCCACCAATGCTTATTTAATCTACTGATGAGACATGCTACCAATGCAACCATATAATTGGTCGATGTCTCAATAATATTGATATCTCAAATTACTGACTCTAACAAATCCTCTTACAATTGGGGATCTGACCCACCATGGAACCTTAGTGGCCACTAGTGCAGGAACTCACAGAGAGGGATAAGCCTTTGCAAAACCTTCTCCTTCAATACTGGTACTATCCTCTACTCAACTTACAAGGGTTTTACTACATGTCTACCTAGAGTAAATTTCTCTCCTATGTTCTCTAGAACCAAGTGCTCATCACTCTTTGTATATTCATCATGATCCTTGATTGATAACCTAGAAAGTTGTCTCAACAAAGGTATCCAACAGATTTAATAATGAATTACCACAGTAAAATGAGCATATATACATAGAGAGATGACTCATGAATTAAAATCTAAGGACTCAATATAATATTATGCATGTACCAATGATCCCTGCAACCAATGTATCAGTATATCATATCGATAATCTCGTTGTCAATGTCCTCATGAATGGATTTTTCGGTCGTCACACAAACATTTGGTTCCATTTCCTGAGAGCTACACTCGATATACTTTGAAATCATTGCACTTTGTTCCCACCCAATCCTAATAAGGTGAAATAACTCCAAGAATTGTCCAGAGGACTAACAACCTATGATTCAAATCTATCGTGACCTGACCTGAAAGGGATTTATTTGAAACTATGACAATCCCACCTCTATGGACTCGGGTCGGTGACTATCTCAGAAATGAATAACTAATATGGAAAGTTACATGTATGGAAAAGCACAAATGTATCAATATATATGTGTATATGAATAAAAATAAAATATTGTAATATATAGAGTGATATCCATGCATCAAAAAATCCCTAGTTAATACTAGAGTACAATAGAGTAATTCAAAAAAAAAATGGTGACAATACACACTTATCCAAAAATATGTCCCAACCTAAAAATTGGAATGGGAAATGTTGATAGTGCCTAGCCCTAGATCTCCATACCCTGAACACTGAACTCATTAAATGCCACCAGGTATCTCTATCTTCCACTATAATCCCCACAAACCAATCCTTTTTTTCATAATACATGACATGTGTAGGAAAATCCCATCAATGTGTGAGTATATACATACCTATTTGGGTGTCCCAAAACCTAGATGTGAAAGTAATATGATTAATTATAGATGAATATACATCAACCCTTATCATGAGAGTTACTGAAAACCAGAAATAGTGATATACATTAAATCAACAAAATGATCCAAAATGAGAGTGAAATGGGATCTCCAACTCACACCCCAGCCTGAGAAAAGACTCTTCCATCAATTCTAAGAAGTCCATAAATGTTTCTGATCATCTCATATGTATTTCTAAAAAATAATCATGTAGAAAGCCACGCCCTACCATAGTTATTCACAATATAGGGGGAACGATCTCTAAGTGGATGAACCATGACATAGTGTGATAAGGGCTACCAGTAAGTGTTTAGTGAAACCCAGACCAAATATCATATTGGGTACCACTAAATGTATAGAAGACCCAAACCCTAGTATGATATGGGTACCACTCAGTAGATAGGGGACTCATGACCTATTTCATCAGGGGGTATAACTTAGTAGATAGATGACATATCATGAGTTCGTTTGGGGGTAGCACTCGGTAGATAGAATACATATTCCCAAGTATGTTAGGGGCGTACCACTATTTAGATATATGATCCATTCCTGAGATCTTCAGGGGGTACCACTCTGTACATCGAGGGCTCGTTCTCTAGTCCATCAGGGGGTACCACTTTATTGATCGTGTTTGGTCACTATAATCATTTAATTATACCTAAAGAAGAGGATCACTCATAAGACATCACATCATATCCAAAAATCCACTATTATTTCCACAATAATGTTTTACATGGAATAATATTCAAGATAGTATAAATGCAATCTAAAATTCATGTTCAAATAGAGGATATACGAGAGGTAAAAGTTTCCTCAAAAGGAAGTTGGATTACACAATGTGTAAGGTTACCCAAGAGGCAAGTGGTCCTGCTCTAATGCATAACCATGTCCTTTCTATGACATGGTTCGCTACCCATGTATCCCAACATCGCATGTAAGGGTACTACATGCTGTGTGGTTTCCATTTGGGATCGATCCATGTTCTCATGGTCGTGATTGTGCCCATCAAGCCTTGTACATCTACCCTGGTTGTTAATGTGACCATGTACTCCCAAAATATTTTACATGTCACCAAAACTTAGACACATGGAATGTGGGGATCCCACATGACATGTGACACTTATAATCTCCCAGAAACATTAGTTCCAAATATTTTTGAATAACACTTCGTCTGTTCATCCTCACTACACTATGTGTAGTCATGTTTTTTTCAAAATATTCGAATCTCCATGTTTTCTCCCAATTTCGTCCAACCATGTCCAATCAAGCCCGTTTTTATCAATAAATTGGTGGTAATCATCTTTTTCCATAATTTCCAATCAACCATTTCCCAAAAAATGGAATCCATATCACCAATAAGAAGTCGTCATCGCTCAGGGAACCTTCTATCACATCACTGGATTTTCCAAGCATATGGTTGGATCGCCTACTTCCCACATCTAATATAAATACATCCCTAATTATTAAATTTTTTTAGTCAATTGAGAATACACCATGAATCTGGGGGTTCGATCACAATCATACTCTCTCCAAAATGTCAAATTTTGTCCCTTTAGGCCAACTGTGAACAATGTAAATAAAAATTAGAAGAAATGTACATAAAATGGTACAAAAATTGTTGACCAATCATTTTTGGACAAATTATCAAAATTAGGGATATCCAGGTTGATAAATCTTGTAAAAATGGGGTAAATCAAATAAATAATTGAATTTAATATGTGGTTGCATAAAAAGGATCATATAAACATAGATCAAATAAATATAAATAAGATTTCTCATTCATTTAAGAATTTGGTTGGAAAAACACAAATGATGATTCCTACCAGATATTTGACTATTTTATGACTTCAAACAATGCTAACAATGAAAGAGGAATGTATGTTTCATTTTATATGCTTCAACTCATGACGATTTAGAAGCTCATCAACATATAATCTCAATCCACCAATAAAGAATGATAGATCCTCCTCTCAATGATCTCAGGGTAATGTAGATAAACATAGAGATTCTCCATTATAGACTACTTATGCATGATTTATATTTAAGTCACTTAATGAATGAATGAATGAATGAATTAATTCTCTGAATGTAACAAAAAATGGTATCTTTATCCAAAATCATATTGCATAAAATTTTAGGTTGCGTTTATGTTAAACCTCATGCTACAAATTAAAAATTTGTATGAGATTTTCTATTTGAGACCCATTTTAGTTGATATTCGATTATTCATAACAAATCATGAATGTGTTATAAAAAATATATTTGTAATATTTATAAAATTAATTATGGAAACATTTTTCCCCAGAATCACACGACCGGTCAATTCCTTTCTCCAAATATATATCTACATATTTTTTAAAAGTATAATAATGAAAAATAACGTATATTCACATTTTCCCTATTTTCAAGGTGTTTGTCTAAAACATCAATTTCTTCTGATACGTCTCAAATTAGGTGTCAATATTTGTCGATTGAGAACCTAGGAATATAAGATAGGTGTTTCCATGATTTATCCAAAAATATAAGGGTGTTATGTGTTGAATTATTAAATTGCACATGTGGGATTTCTGAGTGAAACCATATATAAATAAATTCGTAGGTTTATGATGTAATAAATGTTTTGAGATTACAATGGTAGTGATCTTGCTTACATAAGAGATTAATATTTTAGGTATATTAATTTTGATCAATTTTTCATGTTAGGACAATCATTTAATTTAATTAATTATAATTTATTATGATTAAATTGGTTCTATGGTAATGTGTTGGGTGAGGAATGAGATACAAGGGTGATATTGATCACTAATATGAGGCATTATAGATCATCAAAATTATGGTGATGAGTTCATCTATATTAGGAATTTTCCAATAAAACATAGGATAGTATTGACCATAAGGACATGGTTGGTGTGGTTGACATATGGAAATAATGTTGACAGATGATGTGGGTTAGGAAATGTTAGTGATTTCCCATCACTGTTTGTGAATTATTTTGTTGTAGGAGTCATGTGAACATGGGTAGGACTCTGTGGAGGTGATTTATACAACTCAATGTGTGTGGAGGCCTCTTTAGTTATTTCTTCTTAGGGGATGGTGTTGATCATCAGTTATAGAAGAGGTTCTCACCATATTAATTCATGGGAGATAGTGTTTTAGGCTATCTGATGGGGGATGAGGCTCACCATTTTATTTTGGTTAATGAGCTATTATTATTAGAGAATAGATATCATTGTTCCTTGGTATGTTCAGTTTTTGAGCTATTGAATATTTATTAAATATTTTAGGATGAACATCTTCATGCCTCGGATCATTGGGTTATTGTGACTATGGGGAATTTTTAACAGAGGTCTGAGGGACATGGTTTGTATTGATGGGAGTGTTAATGAGATGTAAGAAAATAAATTTTTGGTACATGAGCTTTTAAATTATATGAGGTGTTGAGTAAAATATACTAGCATGAGAAACCGAGGTACTTATGGTACGGCTAACCATGGATATGTTGTTCCCCTCTGACATTAGCTGAAGCTGGTAAAATGCTTAATTGTGTCTATTGAGCACAAGTGTAGCGAATATGTTATTATTATGTGTTAATTAATGCAATTTATTTTTGTATGATTAATCTTAATAATTATATAGTTATGATAGGCATGAATTTTTTTGTGGGCTACTGTATTCTTTCTCCCACCCTAAAAGGGACCCGTGAGACACATAAAATAATTATGGAATTAATATTTGGTAATCCATCAGGGTGATCTAGACCTTAGTTCTTGGGGATGTACATAATTTTCATGGGATGGATAGAAATGGACCAAGTGGTTCCTCTGAATTATGTTGGACCTTTTATCATGGCCCGCCCACTAGGGCATGTGTCGTGACTTCTCCAAGCCTGCATTCCACAGGCCAGGGGCTGGAGACTAACACCAAAGGCGTATATCCCTAAACTGGGATTTCATTGCCTTTATAACTAAAAACAGACACAACAGTATACATAGATGAATACAAAACACAAAGAAAAAATGTATATGAATATAGTGCTAAATGTAATGGGGCCAGAAATACATGACCAACTATAATGATCGAGTACCACTGAAAATGACAAAATTGCTGAAACGTGAAAAAATGATCATGGATCATCCAACATTGATCTAACCAGAAGCGTAGGTACAAATAGCCTCCTCGTCACTCCATGTTCGTAAGTATCCATCAGGTACTCACTCGTCATGTGGTCCACCTCTGGGTACCATCCAGTCCTCGTACACCCAGCTTTGGTCAGTGATGTCTATCGTCTTCAACCAAAAAAAATGATGTGTAGGCATAGCCCATGTAGGGGTGAGTATGAAAAACTCTGTAGGGTCCCCAAGACCCTCCAGGTCTCACAAAATCCAATAAGGATAATCCCCAATGTATGAAATCACCTTATAACCCCACTTAGTTATATGTCCATACATGTACCTAAGTTATCTAGTAATCTATATCAATCATGAGGGAAAAAAAAATTTACTGATTCATCACACACAAATATTCAACTATTAATGAGAGATAGAGATGATAAAATATATCCACTAAATAATATATTTTTTCGAACCCACACATGATATAGTAATAGAAATCCAATCTATCAAACCAAAACAAGATATAAGAACTGTTATTCTATCAAACCCACACATGATCCGAGAAAAAAAGTCAGAATTGCCGATCTCGCATAGGTTCCAGGAACAGTAGTCAGAGCTGTCAAACCCATACGGGATCTAGGAACAGTCATCAGTGTTGTCGAACCAACACATGATCCAAGAATAGTAATTAGTGATGTCGAAGCCACATAGGATCGAAGAACAGTGATAAGTGATGTCGAACCAACACAGGATCTAGGATAAGTAGTAAGTGTTGTTGAACACACATAGGATCTTGAAACATTCTTCAGTGCACAACCAGCCATAGAGTTCTGCACGAAGCATGCATGATTTTGGGAGGGTCCACTCCTCATGCCGAGTGTCACTACATCAACTGACACGATGTACCATGAAGAAGTACTTCAAAGGTCATCCTCGTCAAAGTGGTCTCAACGCAATATACGACGTGCCAATCAGATGCCCGGTCCATGACTTTTTAGCCATATAGTTTTGGGGGCCTGGTTGGATTCATGTACGATCCCACCTGCCTGTATCTCAACTAAAACCTAATATCTAGTTGTGTATACTAAAACGATGAAATATTCTTCATGATTTTCAGCACCACTGATGGATCGACAAATGGATACTTGTTGCCAATGATATGGCCCAATAATGTAAGGGGTCAGTAGTGGGCCCTAGTTCGTTCCAACACGGTCAGACTGAACCGATCTGACCCAGGTTCTGGCCTATCCCATTGGGTAGGGTAGCCTGTTAGGCTTTGGCCCATTCCACATGGCCCATCCGAGCAGGCCATAGGGGTGGATCGGCTCGGCCTCGGGTAAAGTTCGTCCAAGAGCGTCGCGAAGGTGTGGCTCAGCGCGGCTCGACCAGTCGGGGGAGGTCTGGCCAGTTTTCCTAGGTCTCCGCGAGGGAGACCATAGAATGATTTGGAAGTTTGGGTGGTAGAGAGGCGCCGAGGAAGGGTGCAACCAGGCAGGCCGATGGGTGGTTGGTTCGGGTAGGGCGCGACCAGTGTGGGCTGGCACGGTTCAGGCAGGATGTGGTCAGGCTGGCCGATTCATTGGTCGGAAGGCACACGTCCATGAGGGCCTGAAGGCATGTGACCAGGCATTTCAGCGGTCAAGAGGAACATGGACAGACATGACGTTGGATGGGAGTCGCGTGGCATGGTGGTTCGGAGGCTGGGAGGCATGCTTTCAGGTGGGCCGGTGGCCGGGAGGCGTGCAGTCTGATAGTTCAGCATCTGGGATCCATGTGGTCAGGTGGTTTGGTAGCTGGGAATCGCGCGACAAAGCAGGCCAGTGGCTGGGAGGCGGGTGGTGTGGGATAGTGGTGGTGTGGTCATGTTGGCTTGGCCAGAGGACCGTGGTTCAGCCCGAAACACCGAAGAACCATAGGGGTGGTGTGATTCGCAAGGGTCGTGGGTAGCCTGGACTTCGTTTTTGCCGCTTTTGTCACCTCATTTCTTATGTCCATGCCGAAAGGTCGACATAAACATGATTTACGTAGGGGTCGGAGGAATATGTTAGAAGAGGATCAGCATTCTTCGTTGGTGGATTGTTCTTTGTTCTTTGCTGAGAGATTTCCTCCCGATCTCTCCTTGTCCCAAATACCACAAAATGAGAAATTCCATGAAAAATATATATGTACCCCAAAGATAATAGATTGTATATTATTTTAGAATGTTGGATTTAAAATTAAAAAAAGAGTATTAATACATTGGCGTCACCCAATTAATGTGGAGGACGATGGAAAGTAGTCACAAATTAATTAAAGTGGAGTTGAAGAGGCTCCCCTATATTAATTTAGAGCTAGAGAGTTTCACAAATTTAATGTGGAGTTTCAGGGGTTTAAAATCATGTTTCATCTCCACTAAAATTAACATAAAGAGAAGGTTGGGTTTAGGTGTGCCCCACCACAATAAATTTTTCTGTGCGTTAAAGGATTGGTAGTCTGACCTCTAACTTCCTTGAGGTGGTTTTAACCACCAAACACTCACATGGTGGCTCAAATAAAATTAATTTCAGCTCAATTTATTTTTTATTTTTTTCCATTAAAACTCAGAAACAAACTTTTATTATCAACTAACTATCATCAAGGTGAAAGCCTTATTATGCGAATACTAGCGTTGTGAGTTCGACGGTGCCCTCAGATTACAATTCTGAGCACCAGTTCAAAAGTTATAAAAACCTTCTCGTACGGAATGTACCAGAACAAAATATCAGAAATTGATTACAGGAACATTGGGCCTCGTAATCATGCGCTGTCAATTTTCAAGGACGCGAAAAATTACCATGTATTTTAAATAAATACATTTAATTTCAGTGCCTTTATATTCTCTCAACCTCAAGAGTTTATGTTCTTGTATGCTACAACTCGAACTATGGGAACATGTTGAGGTATTGATCATGCATCTGAGCCTCAGACTCCCATGTACTCTAATGTATGTCTGCGTGCTTCCAACGAACAAGAAACAGAGGTCTCGACCATCCATGATGGACACACTCCTGTCGATCCTAAATATCGACTAGCACCTCCATATATTTTGCCCCATCATCGATGTCTAGCTCCAATGGTCACTGATGTGAGAAGGTTCGTGCACGCATATCCTCAGCGAAGATACATGGAAGATGTCGTGCACTCAGTGCAACTGAGGTGGAAGAGCTAAGTGGTAAGACACCAATCCTACTATACCGAGGACATGGAATGATCCAATGAATCTCAGTGACTACTTGCCGCCTATGAAAAATCTCCATAAACATGTCTAGTGGAGACACATAGAAAAAACTCATCACCATCCTCAAACTCTATAGGTCTCCGTCTCCTATCAGCATACGAATTATGCCTACTCTTTACTATCATCATCTGATCTAGGATGATATTAACCTTATCTATGGTAGCCCATACCATCTCTAGTCCAACTAGTGCTAACTATCCTGGGTTTGTCCAGCATAGTGGCGATCTTCAAGGTTGACCATACAAGGCATCAAAAGGTGTCGTCCTGTTGGTGTAGTGACAACTATAGTTGTATTCAAACATCATCAAAGGTAAGTTATCCTCACATCTAAGGCTGAAGTCGAGGTCACAAGCATGCAACATGTTCTCGAGGGTTTGAATGGTCCGATCAGTCTAACCATCCTTCTGAGGATGGAATGCAGTTCTCAAACGAAGCTGCATCCTGAAATCCACCTGCAACCACTTCTACATCCAGGATGTAAATTGTGTGTCACGATCAAATACAATAGAAGAAGGTATTCCATGTATCCTCACATTCTCATTCACATAGAGGCATCCCATGTTCTCTACTTAACATTTCTCTCTTATCTGTAGAAAGTGGGACAACATGGGGAGCCGGTCGATGATCAACCAAATTGAGTCATGAATCTGGAATGTTCATGGAAGACCTTCCATGAAATCCAAAGATATCCCATCCCACATCAAATCTGGGACCTCTAATTGATGAACCAAGCATGCTGGTAACTAATTTTATGCCTTCACTTTTTGACAAGTGAGGCATCAAAAGACATATTCGGCTACTGCTTTCTTCATACCTGGAAACCAGTTCTCCCTTCACCAAATCAAAAAGGTTTTCAATACTCTGTAGTGGGTACTTTTTCTTCATGGTCAACTGGTTTAGGCAACGGTAGTCGACATAATGCATCTTGCTCTAATCCACCTTCTTGGTGAACAGATTTGGTGCTACCTAGAGAGAAACACTGAGCCGGATGAATCCCTTCCATGAAGATCCTCCAAATGTACCCGCAGCTCACAAAGCACAGCAAGAGACATCCGATATACTGGTGTAGATATTTTTTTCATCCTGGGTTACAGTTCAATGTAAAATTTCACATCACTGCGAGGAGTTAAACTTTGGACATCATCAGGGAAAACATAAGTGTACTGGTCCACCACTATAGGATAGCTCTTACTCTCCACATCAATGGCTCCGATGGTATGGTAGGTCAACTGAATAGTGGTCGGCTACACCCTCCTCCGAGTAAGTCCATCCCCTGCTGCAAAGGCTCTCTTCTCACAGGTGAAGGTGAACTTGGTCCCATCCATGTAGATACACCACACTTTGTGCCTAATACAGTCGAGCTAATCATGGACTATAGATAACCAGTCTATACACATGATGTTGTCTTAAGGCCTCAATGATGCTACTAAGAGATCCCAGCAAAATCTGTCGCCTCTAAGAGTAATATCACACTATCAGATCTACTGCATAATCGTAGAATCTGCTCCCATAGAAATATATAGACATAAGGATCGAGCAAACAACTTATTCAAAATCTTCGAGCTCCTAACGAGGGAGGTGGAAATCAATGAGTGACTGAATCTTGTGTCTATATGTACTTCATACAAGGTGTAGTAGACACAAATTGTACCTCAAATCATATCTTGTTCACCGGGATAGTATGCTTGAACATTCTAGAGCTGATCTCTCCCATGTTCACCTCATCCATGTGGTCGGGGTGGACGTCCAAGTGGTGGTAGTGGCAACACCTTGTTATGATGTCAACTGCCAGCTATACGACCAGATCCACTTCCACGTCCTCTTGAGCCCTATGGTTCACCTCGATTGAACCTCTGCCTCTACCTTGGAGGTCCCGCAATTTTCTTATGGTCATACGTACGGTGGCTCGAACAGTCATGAGACATGTGACCCAACACGCTGCATGTGAAACATTACATATTCCTTGAATGAATGGCTCCTTCTCATGGGCCTCACACACCCGAACTCGAGTCCTGAGGTCGTCTACTGGAGAGTCTGGTCCGCTAGGACCTCAATGAAATCTATCTTCTCCCAGCAATAGAAGACTCCGCAACATGGCACCTGGTGGCGGGTCTCACTGCTAGTTACTGCTCAGCATGGAAACACTCCACTATGTGGGCTCGCTCAAACACCCCTTTCTACATCAGGCTGCTGAGGGATATCATCAAATCCCTGATCTCACGCCTGAGCCCCTGCTCAAAATCTATGAGATAGTTGGTTTTTCCGATGTTTAGGTAATGTTAGTAGTGTACAATAGAAGTTGAACTCAAATGTTATGAAGTATTGATGATGGTGAGACTGAGGAATATAGATCACTAGTTGATGTAGAAAGATGAATCAGATGTAGTCGAAATAGAAGTTGTTGGTTAGAATGTGATCCATGCATTCATGTGCTTAGTTTTGAGAATTGATTTTGATGTTTTATGATTACCAAAGGGAATGTAATGATGCACAATTTTTTTTGAAGGAATGTCACAATTAAATTCATTATATTCTGAGAAATATTTATTTATAACTATTGTTTTTAATCATCATTAAAGATGTTTAGTGTTGAGACTATCATTATGAGAAGGTATTATTGTTAAATAAGATGGAAACATGAGCTAGATAATATTTCTATCTCTATATCCATACAGAGTTGAGTTCGTCATTGAGGAAGACATTGTGATTTATTGATCACAAAGTGAGATGAATCAATGGAGAAAAACTAAATTTATTTCCTAAAGAATAAATGTTACAAAATACCCTCATGATGGCTCTATTTACCATAGATTGAGATTACGTGGATATCTCACCCGAGAGAGAATCTCTCAGGGATTTGATGATTTTATGAATCGTCTATAGACCTCATTTTATATCCATATTGAGAGATGTCTTGTTTGACCCAACTCCCCCACCAATCCCCACATTAATGGACATTGAATGGAAATGTAGAATGCATTGAAGCCAAAATTGAAATCATTTTTAGGTATGGTAGGTGCCCTCCCCACCAATTTTGAAGATGTAAAAATACTCCATCAAAGATTATTAAAATATACGTCATAATATGATGAATAAAATTTTTGATTGCTTGATTTTCATTCCTTGTGCAGGTTCAACGATTGAGGTATCCCAAATGACACAATGCAACTGATTATAAAGACATACTTGGTTGTGTACAAATTTTTTGATGAACATAAAAAGGGAAACAATAATTTTTTATATTAATGGATAAAATAAAATGGGGTCAGATAAATATACTGTGAACTTCATCAAGATATTCGTTCAAACATGGGGCTTGTGAGTAGATGTTTTTGTTGATGATCAAGATTGATGGGTTTTATTATGAATATTAAGAAGCTATTAGAAATAAATGTTAGTCGAATGCTATCCATTTTGTCATCGGAGGATGAGAATATGTTAATTAGTTGTTATAATAAAAAAATAATGGATCATTATTTTAAAAAGGTATATAATATGAACAACATGGAATCTAAATTAATTCACTATTAGAAAATATCTAACACCAACATACTAAATTATGTATATAATTTCATGTACATAAAACAGATTTATGGATAAAGATGCATGCAGTTTTTTAGATATTTATGAAGCATAGCCAGAGTGATGAAAATGTTGACTCAACGAGCAGAGTAAGAGCTCGATCAGAAGATAAAGATCAAGTGAAAAATCCTTGAATGAATATTATTAATTATTCATCCATTTTTTGTTCTTGATTTTTAATCCTTGTAATTTTAAATATTCAAAAGATTTTCATATAAACATTTTTATTGGATAATAAGTTCATCTCAATTTATTCTTTCTTTTTCCATCGTTGTAATCATGTAAAATTGAATCTATGTCACACTCATTGGTAGTTGAATGAATTATATAAATGAAATAATATTGATTACAATATACTAAAATTAAACATTATTCTTAGTGGAATAATACTTCAATTATAAAGTTTTTTAATCAATTATATTTCAATTAATGAAGAAATATATTTTTAGCTAACAAATTGCAATTACTCTTGCATCCTCGCTAGTTTTCCACTACTTCAATATCGTAATTCCTCTTAAACATTCTATTTCATCAAATTATTATAGTGTACTCATATTATGTTCATAAAAATATTATCTTGTTTAATTGGATTCATGTGTATGTTTGTGATTTTGTTTGTTTTCGTGGAACACACTTGTTCAACTTCCTTGAGGATAGATAATCTGATTTCAACTATTTATATGGTATATAGGATTTATAATTTGACATATTAATTAACATATCATTATTTTTTTAAAATATTATTAGGGATTTATTCCAGTATCCATTTGAAGAAACTAGAAAAAAACATTTAAAAAAAGTAAAAATATTTTTTCATTTTAATTAAAATAATAATAAGTTTAAAATTTTAATATTGTTATGTTATTTAAATATATTATGGTTTTTGGTTTATGCACATTGTATCTAAGAAAATATTAGATCCCATTATCATGAAAACTAAATGAAATTTATGTTCTCTTAATCTATAAAACAAATTTGTAATGGAAAATTTCAAATAGAGTGTTGGTAAAACAAATGATCAAAACAATTAAATAGAAATCATTCAATAAAATGATCAATTTCCTAGGATGAGAGTACAAACTCCCTCAAGTGTCGATAATAATTTCTTCGATTAGAATTACACCTAAGGACAAAAAATTTGATCTTAAACAATCAAACATCTCACATATTCCAATATTTAATTGAAATTACGATGAGTACATGTAACGTCCTAGGTTTTGGAATTGTCCGTTTTCCCTAGTAAATTTGAATTTCATGTTTTTTGGATGATCCAACATTAACTTTGTGATAAATGACCTTAACATGAGAGTTTGAATTCATTTTCATGTATTCTATATATAGGTTTTAAGTCACATTATGTTCTTCAAGATTTTGGTTAGGTTTTTGGAGCATAAGGCTGCAAGAGACCTATTTTTGGAAAGAAAGATATATGTGCATTGTTTGAACAAATATTGTCTAACCATGCCACCGAAACCATGTTGTCTTTTTTCAAAAGGGGATTAGTTTATTTTAACATAGTAGCATGACTAGTGATCCATAATATATGATGTAGTGGGGTAGAGAGACCCACATGGTTAGGCACATAGCTTGAAAAACCTAGCTCTTAAACCGTGTGAGATGTAGTTCTCTTGGATAGCCAGCACTGCAAAGTTGGCGGATTTCGTTTCAAATCAAATGGTTATCATGTAGATTTTTAAATAGGCGAAAATGATATATTACCCGTTCATTATTTAATATTCTTCCTCTTATATTATTTCTCTAATGTGTACGACCATCCAAAAACCTTGGAGCTCTCCATCTTTCTCTTTTAGGTTTCTTTTGTAACTTCATTACTTCGCCTCAGATTAACGATTTTTTGGTGGCTAGGGATTCCTCCCGATATGGCCTTCAATTTGATTCCTTTATTTCTTATTTTCTATTTTCATATGTAATTTAATTTATATGTAGGCTCATTTTGTCACAACTCAACCCAACAGGGCTTAATATGCAACTTCCCATATCCCACCTCTATTGTCCAAGGGATTCAAACCATCACTAAAAAGGTTAAATATTTTGCTTTGATTTTTTCTAATTACCATTGAGAACAAACACAACCTTATCCGTAAATATGTTTAGAGTAATAAAATAAAATATAATAACATCAAGATAGATATAAATGAATACAATATTCTCTAGGGAATATAAGAGTACAACAGTGTATTCTCAATTGAAAAGGTGGAAATATATGCTCAACAATAATGTGATCCAAACATGAAAAAATTTTAAAGGGAAAATTTGAGAGAGCCTGGATTTAGATCTCAAAGCCCCAACCACCAAAAATGGTTACATGAATCAGGTATCCCTATGCACATCTATAATTCCTATCGACCAATCCATCTTCAATATAAGACATAACATGTCTGGGAAAATACCATAAATGCGAGAGTATATACATACCCAGAAATATTTCCCAAAATATGTAAGTGAAATAAGTATTTGAAAATATATAAGAAGACAAATCAACCCATATCAAGAGATTAAATGAAAACCAACAGTAGATTTATACACATTCTCAGGAAAATAAGACAAATTGAGATAAAAAGAGGATCTCCATATCATTAATTAACCTAGGAAAAGAATCTATCATCAATTCCATGAGTTTCATCAATGATTCCCATCATTTAACATGTCTATCAAAATAAATAACCATGTGAAGGACACACACCACTCTATCGTGTTGCACAGTTCAGTGGAACATTCTCAAAGTAGAGGACCCTAGTCGTTGCATGATAGGGGGTACCACTCAGTGTATGTTGGAGCTTCTCCCATGTATGACAAGGAGTACCACACGACATACGAGGACCTATACCCTATAATGATAGGGGTACCACATGGTAGAGAATGGATTTGTTACCTAGTCCGTTACGGGGGTAACACTCAGTAGATAGAAGACACTTGCCCTAATCCGTCATGGGGAACCACTCAATAGATAATGGAATTTATCCCTTGTCAATCAGGGGGTACCACTCAGTAGATAGAGGACATACGCCCTAGTCCATCATGTGGTACCACTCAGTAGATAGTGGACCCACCCCCATGTCTATTAGGGTGTACCACTTTAATGATCATGTCTAATCAATATCATCATCTAACATTTTCTAAAGGAGTTCCATGCTCTAAACCCCTCAAATATTATCCAAAAACGACAATAATGATAAATTTTTTATTTTAGGTGGAAAAGACATATTTTTCTATGCATATGGAAACATTTGAGTACAAATTAAGGAAATCAAAGAAGTAAATGATTATTCAAAAGGATGTATGGATAGACGACATGTAAGGGGACCCACACTATTTGTGCTCCACCTCTTCTACCTAGTAAGCTTGTCTCTAATACATCAATGTATACCCAAGTATCCTTAGATAGCATGTAAGGGTATTATATGACATATGTCATCCATTTGAGGCCAAAAAATACTATTCAGGTCTTTATTTTTTCCTTTGAGTTTTATTCACATACAATGGTTGTGCTTGAACCCATGTACTCATGGTGTATGCACCAAGTCACTAGCATCGGGTCACCTGGCCTGTGGGGGTCCAACATGATGTGTTCTACTTACCATATTATGGAAACCCTAGCTTCAAATATTTCCAAAGAACATGTTGGATTCTCTTTCTTACTATGTGGCATGTAGTCTCACATTACATGGACTCTATGGATCTCCACATGTTTTACTTGATCTAGACCTACCACGTCCAATAATTCATATTGTTTACCTAAAACTAGTTTTAAACCTCTCCATATATTGTTTTCAGTCATCATTTTGCCTAAAAATAAAACGTCACACACTAAGATGATGCCACCATCATAGATAGCACCTCCCACCACCTCACAAAATTAACAAATCCATGGTGGAATCACCCATATCCTGCAGCCAATATGAAATCATCACTGATTTTTCAATCCATTCATATCACATGAATTGTCCGTTAATCCATGGGTCTGATCATGCTCACACTCTCATGAAAATGTGGAACTGTGGTCCCATAGGCCAACGACATAGAACACGAAGAACGATTGGGAGAAATGAAAACAACAAAAATGTGCAACTACCATTTCTCATGTGTTCTTGACCAAAAAATACAAATTGGGGATTGATAGGGTGAGACTCATGGCACAATAGAGTAAATATATTAAATAATTAAATATAATATATAGGCTTCTGAAATGTCCTAAACAAACAAAAATAAAAGAAATAGAAAATATGTTACTCAATATTATAATCACAAGGGATGAAATAAAAAAAATAATGAGTCTCTAAAATAGGTTGGATCATTTGATGATGAAGAAAACTGCAATCAATGAAGGATGAAGATCTTTTGTGTTCGTTGTGCCTTGATTCGCCTGGATCCTTAAGATTGTCATCATCTGATCTCAATCTTCCAATGAAGAATTTTTGATCTTCTTCTCAATGGTCCCATGTTTATAGGGTAACCTTATAAATTTTCTATAACATTCTACTTATAGAGGATTTATATTTTAGGTTTTTAATTGAATTAATCATCCAATTAATTAGTTAATTCACTGAACACACCCACCTATGGTCTTATTAGTATAATACCCCATGCAGAACAATTTTAGGTTATTTATTGAATTAATCATACAATTAATTAGTTAATTCATTGAACACACCCACCAATGGTATCTTTAGTAGAATACCCCATGCAGAATAATTTTAGGTTGTGCATAGGTTTAACCTCACACTTTGGATTCAATCATAGTCTTATATTTTAAAATTGAGGGGCTTTTAGGAGATATTTTATTATTTCTATGAAACCCTACATCTATGATATAAACATTATTTTATATTTTAAAAAAACTATTTATGGGAATATCGGGCCTCGGAATCATGCACCGTCTCAGTTCTTATTTCAAAAAATATTTCAAGATATATATATCAAAGTCATAAAAGTAAAAAATAGTGTCAACATTATTCCATCATTAGAGATTATCTTCCTTAAAAATATAAACACTAACCAAAACATTATAGATATAGAACTCGCATCTAGCTCCCACACTCCTAGGAGAACACTTTCATGCTCCCATTCTACCAGTGTACTTAAACCAAGGGTAGGGTATATCCATATATAATCCTATCCTATGGATCCTCAATCACCACTAGGTGATCTATGAAGGTGGATCTTTGAATTATGTTCAACTCACCCCAATCAATAATTTGTATAGGATAGTGAACATATATCCTCAACGGTGCTACATGGGAGACATTATGAACTCGCTCTATCTGTGGGTGTGTGGTGAGACAATAAGAAAATTTCCAACACTCTATATGATATTAAACATCCCGATAAACATTAAAGATAGATATCCTCCTCAAATTATTCTCCACAATCATTATGATGGAGTGTTTCTTAAGAAAACATACTCCCCATTCTGAAACTCCAAGGTCCAACAACATCGATATGCATAATATTTAAATCATCTCTAATATGTCCCCATCTTCTCTTGGATCTTGTAATCCTTCTTAATCATCACCAATATATTTTTGTCCAAACAAGGCATGTCTCACCAATCTCAGTCCAACATATGGTTGAACTGAATGGTCTCCCATACAGGACCTCAAAAGGTGTCATACCTATAGTAGAGTGGTAGCTCTTATTTTAAGAAAAATCTACTATGTGTCTGTGAATCAGGTGTTAATAGTGGTGGGTGCAGGTAAACATCTTCAAACTGATATCATTATCAAGGGTGGTGAATTAGGTTCTAATAGATTTGTTAAACAAGATGGATCAATTGTATATGAGATTGGTGATGGTGTGGGGTGTCCTTAATAATGATACTAATGGTATCCAGAATCAATACGTTCATGAGTCTTAGCTGGGAATTCAGGCCAGAGACTTGGGTAGCCCACATAGGTGCAGTTCTGTGAGGGTGTACTTCTAGATTTGGTGGTGAGGTCATGTTTTGACTAATGTGAGTGAGCTCCAAAGGAGTTTTGGGCATGTGGTCGATTAAGGAATATGGAGAGGTTCTGCATGAAGCCTTATCAGACAGAATACATCACATGACCTTCTCAGACTCTAGGATATAAGGTATAAAATAGAGTTATAGTAGGTTCTATTAGCCTGGATTTTTCAACAAGCATATGCCACGAAAGGGAGAGAGATACCCATATTTGTGTCAGTTCCCAGTAGATGGTGTATAATTGTAGAGAGGTTGGGCCTTGGGAAGTAGAACTTCAGGCCAGGTGCATACTGTTGATCTGGTAGGTTCAGAGTAGGCCGATTATCCAATGGCAGTTAGAGGTATATTGTTATTGTGATAATTTCTCTTCTTAGGAATTTATTATTTTGGTGCATGAGTTTCATGAATGATTGATGAATTAACAATGAACTGGTTAATATGTGGGCATTGGTTATGATATGTGTCCTGTTTGAGGTGTGTAGGAATCAGGACTATGATGCGAATGAATGTGTGTGTGGGGGAGGAATTTCATTGGAACATCAAATTTGATATAGGATATATGGGAATCTGATGAGATGTGGGACTCATGGGTGTCATGTGTGATATGGGTACTAATGAAAATCTACTGAGATATAGTATATAATGGAAATTAGGTATGAAATATGAATAATTCAAAACCTAAATAGGTAAAAGAATTATTCTATGTCATGGGGGAACTTTTATGTCAAAGGATCGTCGGTGTAACAATGGCAATACTTAATTCTTTTTGTTGGAAAGTGATCAGGTAGATAATTCCTAAGGTTGGGAGTTCAATATGGGGAATTGACCATGACTAATAGTCAGGGTAGAATGAGTTAATTTGAATGTGATGTGTATGTTTGTAACCATATCTGGATACACCCACATAGCTAGGGGTGGTCTAACATAAGGGGATGAGGTTGTAAGATCACGGGATTTTGAAATGGTCATTTTCCCAAATATGTTTTGTGGATGATACATCATTCATTTTAGGATTTAGGACATAAACCTAAGAGTTTAAAGAATTTTTATTTTTATTATATATGAGGTTTAATTATTGAAATGTACATTGAGATTATGGATGGGTTTCAAGAGTTTCGGGATCCAAAAGACTGGTTTTAGGGAAGAAGAATAGAGGAGCACGGTTGCGCATGGTTTGTATAACTATGAGGACCAAACCATGGGGATTGTTTTTTAAAGAGTAATGGTTTTTTTAACCATGTAGTATTCTTAGTTAAAATTGTGAGATTATGCAGTGGGGTAGACATGCCAACATGATTAGGCACCCAATTTTACTAACCATGTTCTTAAACCATGCAAGGTGTGGTGCTCTTGGACAATGATCACCGCACGGTTGGTGAATGGATTTCAAAACCATTAGATAATCATGTGGATATTTATAGTCACCAAAATGACCTCTTTCCTCCCATTTTATATTCTTCCTACACTTTTCATTCTCCCATGTGCATCATATTCCTCTAACAGTTGAGCTCTCCCTCTAGCACTTCTGGGTTTCTGTGGAACTTCTTCGTCTGGGATTCCGATTCAAGATACGTTGGTGGATATTGATTCCGTTCAATATGGAATTCAGTCCATCACCAAATTGTCTTATTTTATTTTATCATGTGAAATTATAATTCCTTATAGTCTCATTTTCCTAATGTTGGGGGAATGTTTATTAATCTATGTTTTCTTCTGATATGGATAAAATTAGATGTTGATATCTTATGAGTAGGCACCTTATAGTTTAAGTTAGGTGGTTCTAGGATATATGCTTAAAAATATCGGTTTCATGGGGTTCTTTATTAAATATAAACATTTTGTTTTTCTGATTAAAACCCAAAATTAATAAATGTGTGTTTTTACGTTGAAATCGTTGGTGTGATATGTTGAAGGGAATTGTCGTGCTTCATTAAAAAATGTATTATAAAGGCCATGGTGATTTTAATCCATTGTGAAGGTTAGGTATGTTTTTTAATTTAATTAATTTTATTGTGATATGATGAAATTGATTTAATGGGATTGTGTTGGGAATAGAATGAGATTCACGGGGTGATGTTGATCACTAGATTGATGTGACCTGGATAGTCATGATTAGGTTATTGAAGTCATTAGTGTAACACCCTGAGATTTTATAAGATATATTCTTTTTAATTTCTATTATATAATTTGTGGAATGCTACACCAATATTACCTTGTGCTATTCGAAACACGGTATTTTCATGCACTATACGCAACATTATTCTTGGCTTGTGTTACAAACAATTTCAAATTTATTTTTTACAAATTATTCTACGCATCATTATGTATAGATTTTGGTTAAGTATAAATGAAATATGGTTGTATTTTGTTATATTCAACAACAAAAGAGTCTTGCACTACATTCACCCTGACATGGCTTGCATTACACGCAATCGCGACCTTCGTCAATAGAGTGTGTAGTACGCAATACTGGGTTCCACTAAACAACTATATATTGTTATAATATTATTATGGACTAGATTTTATGAATAGAAAAAAATAAATTTAGAATTTTATAACATTATTATTCATCGTACATATTTTTTAGAACATTGTATGTGAAAAGAAATAAACGTTTGGTTAAGAAAATTATTTTTAAAAAAAATGCAGTTTTGCAGCCTTTTCATGGATCACCTAATTTAATTCTAGTTTTTGACATTTTAATAAGATAAATTTGACAAAATAATATTCTTCTTTGGAATCAGTATATAAAAATGTAATTTGGATAAATTTGTCATATTATTATGATAACTTTCATATTTTAATGAATAGTAAAAACATGCTATATTTTAATTAAAAACAATTTTTTTCATCGAAATAATATAAATGGATAGATTATCATTTTAATTGGTACTAATGTTTGATTAGAATATATTTTCATCATTTAATCAAATTCTTTTCATTGTAATTAATTTCACTTTTAAATTTTACATAAACAAGTATCAATCTTTTGTTAGTTATTATTTCTTAAAAACACGCTATTTGTTTTGATAATAAAAATTACTTTTAAAATTCCACTTCTTTGTTTGGAATTTGGAAGAATAGACATAATTTTTGAATTCAGAATATCAAATATAGATTAGGCTGAATTTTTTTATTTTCCTGAAAACCTTTAATTTTTGATAAATAGTTAAAACACTAGGTTACTATTTAAAAACCGACATTTTATTTAATAATTATTTCTTTTATTTAAATATTTTATGGTAAAAATATATATATAATACCTATATAAGTTCAATGTTTTTTATTTGAGTCATTTTATTATAATTTTAGATATATAAAAATTTTATTGATCCTTTCATCGTCTTTTACCCACCTTTTAGGAGAATTTTCAAATTTATATAAAATGTAATTTTACTGCTTCTGTGAGTGAAATTTCAATAATCTGAGAAACATGGTTGATATCCATAAGTAAAATGTGTTTCAATGTGATGAAAATAATTTTTGATGAATAGTAACTTGTAATTTATATTTACTGCTATTAAATGTAAAATAAGGTAATTCAAGGATAAAAGAATATTATAATAATTTGAAATTACCTTAACACTTGTCCTAACCATATTGGATGAGAAGTGGCCGACCATGGGCATCCATGGGTCAATTTTGGGGCCCCATTGAGCCACATGGTAGTGATAATGACAATTTGGAATAATTAATTTAATGTAAAGACAAAATTGACATTAACAAAACTCTTTTAGTAATTAATTTTTATAAGGGGTTATATAAATTATATATTCGACTATAAAAATTAATTATAAATCTAAAATTATTTCCTACATGATGATTGTTTTTTATAATTTTTAGACATCAAATAAATTAAATTATATTTGACACGGTAATGATGCAGTATTTACTTCATTAATAAATAATTTTAATAAAGTAGAAGATAATGATTAAAATATTATCCAAAACATATCCATTTATTATTGGATAATTGTTTCTACCAAGAGTCATCTTATCTTCATCTTTGATTATTTTTGGACATTTTGAAATAGAAGGCAAGTTTATATTATAATAATATTTACACACTTTCCAACCCCCCCCCCCCTATAAAAGAAGACCATTTCAATTCAATTCCTCACATCACTCAAGAAAATAGGCTCATCAAAACTATTCCTAATTAATCTCCCTACATCCCTCTCCTCCCCCTATAAGCCTTACATTAGGCAGAAAGAACTTCAAGAAGATCTTTTGGTTTAAACCAAAGAAGTTACCCAATTTATAGGTAACAGTTTCTCTTAAGTTGTTTTCTATTTTTCTACTCCTCCAACCCCTAAACACTTTTTAATCCTTTATTTTATTATAACACCAGTATCCTCAATATACTAGGATGTTTTTATGAGAAGTATTAGAGCTGCACTTACACACACCTCCATCTAATGGATTAAGAAGATAATGTTTCTGTGGATGGAAAACGAACGCCTCACAAAACGATGATTATACGATTTTCACCTACCACCTCTCATGGTGGCCAATATGATGACAATATTTTTATATATGATATATATTATGTTTATGATTTCTTTATGCTTCATTACTTCTCAATTATATAAATCCATTATGATTTCCATAGTGGGTAAATACGATAATCTCATTTGAGGAAGTGCGGACATTCGCCCCCTCAATGTGATGTGATTCGTTAATGAAATATATGGGATGTATAATCGATGTAGTTAATGATATTATATATGATATTATACTGGAATTATAATATAACTATGTATAATTATGTTTTAATTCCATTGAAATTATAAATAGAAATGGTAGTAGTGTTCATGTGTACGTACAACTTACTGTCTCCATGAACGGTGCATTTGATTTCGTACCTCCATTTGTTATGTACTATTAGAAATACATGTATATGATTGATATATATGATATATATGATATATAAATCATGAATATAGTTATGGATATAATGATCCTTTGACCACATGAACTACTTGAAATTAAAAGAAGTCCATTTTGACCCAAGTACCAAATATCGACAAAACGAACATTATTAACTTAAATGGTTACATAATGTTTATAACATGGTAATAAGTGATATAAATGGAATAATAAATTTGAAAAAGGTTCTTAATCAAGTATAAATTTACTTTGGTTTATTATTTAGGATATTAAAGAATGATCGAGTCATGTCGGACACGAGGTAAGGGAAAATCCTTACCCAATTTCCGTTCATTGGGTTGATCTTCATTTTCTTGTTTATGTTGTTCTTTGATTAAGTGAGAAATGAATTTTAATATCTTATCAGGTATTTAAAAATTTTTATGTGACCATAATGTGAATAAAAATAAGTGATCTATTTTATTTACAAATAGTTCTTTGTATGGGATAACTTTTCCAATCTCATTTTTTATCCGAGATTGTATATTTTTTAGTATTTATTGGGGTCACATTTATCATATGTGGCCCTATTTTTTAAAAATGATTTCTTGTATTTTTAAAGTCATTTTTACCCATTTTTTACTTTTACTATATTGTCTATAAGGAATCTTTTTTTAAGATGTACTTTTTGACTTTTCGGTCAACAGTACGAGAATAATGTTTTTTTAACTTATTCGACATGAAAGTATTTTTACCATTTTATTAGCCTTATTTTCATGAAAATTCCTCCAAAATATTTCATGAATATTTTCAAAAAAATCCTTTTCATTTAAATTATCGTTGCATTTTGTGAAAATAAAATGATTTTGAACAAGAAAAGATATTTTCCTCAAAAATTTATATCATGTGTTTTATCAAAACCAGTTTCCATCTATGATGACATTATTTCATATGTCTATGTTTCATGTATAATGTCTCTATTATTTAAATGGTTTCAATTTTCTTATTTTGAAATGATATCCATTTCATTTATATGGATTATGTGATTATGGGATGATGTTTATAAAGCACACTTTATTCGTTGGGTTATTATGAATGATGTATGTTTATTTTGTGGCACATGTAAGAATGATTTCATTATGAGATGGGTGGGACCTATATCTCCCTCCAATGCATTGGGTAATGATTTAAATATTATGAGATAGACCTGGCTATAATGGTAAGTTAATCAATTTTAGTGATACAGTACTGGAACGAGGAGTGAACTTGATTCAGAATGGTAATTTTTCCACTAAGATGTTTTTGGCAGCAATGCATTGGATACTAAGGAAATCATATAAATTGAATAATGGTTTTCCACAGTTAAATGTTTTATTCCCATTATATTTTATCATGATTGATGTTCCATTATGATATATGCCTTATGTACTTCCATGATTTATGTCTTTACTCATTATTTTGATATTTAGATTTTATGTTCAGGTTTATGCATTCAAATGTTTATGGATTGTATTATGTTCTCTACGATTATCCTTACAGAGCATTTGAGCTCACTTTTTATTTTTTTTCTTTTCCCCATGATTTATAGAATAGGAAAGAAAACAAAAGGGGAAGATCCTTTTGGGATATGTTGAAGATAATTCACCATGATTAGATGATTATGTTCTGTGTTTCCAAAGTCAATAAACTATTTCTGTCCTTGACTTTTTATTTTTTTTGTATTAAGTATTCCACATAAGTAATGTAATCTCCATCTACGTGAAGCTTTGGGTCACTATAATCATGCTGAGGAATTGAACTATAGAACATGGGATGGTATTGACCATCGATACTTTTGTGATGTGGTTCACATGTGGAATCAAGTTTTATGGATGGTGTGGATTAGAAAATAATGGTGATTACCAATCACCTTAGTTAGACGTTGCTTAAATTGGATTTATTTGAACATAGATAGGACATAGTTATGGTGGTGTTGAACATTCATTGTGGTTGAAGGACTCCATTATTATATTGACATAGGGGATGGTGTAGACCATCGGTTATAGAGGTGTTAATCACTATATAAATCAATGGGAGATAGTGTTCGAGGACATTAGTTGAGTGTTGAGGATCCCTGGTATATTGAGGCCATTAGGACGGTATTATTATAGGATGGATACAATCCCACCTCAGGATGTCCAGATATTTACTGATGAATATTTATTATATAAAAAAGGATGATTATCTTCCTTACTCAGGTCATTTGGTTGTTGATCCAATCGCGACTTCATAAGGGATGTCTAAGGGACATGGAATTTATTGATGGGCTTACTGAGGAGATGTTGGTTACCTGATTGGTGTCACATGAGGTGTCAGGTGGAATGATGTTCCATGTTACACATGTGTGGATGAGATATCATGGTTCTTATCTACGACTAACCATGCATATGTCATTACAAATTTACATTATCCAAAGTAGGTAAAATGATCAATTGTATATTTTTATCACATGTAGAGTGATTTTCATATTATTATGTGTGACTTGATTCTATTTATTTAGGTATACATACGCTGTATAATTATGGATATAAGAATGGAAAACGTTTTCGGTGGCCTATTGAGTTTATACTCACACACTACATGATCCCCTTGGGCTGTGGGTAAACATAATAGCTTTGATATCAGGTAAGAGATCGGGCTTTGAATCTATACCTTAGTGATTAGTTATGTACTAATTTTTCTTGGTATGGATGGTAGTGGACTAGTTCTTTCCTCTACTTGGAGCTGTTCTTTTTTTTATATAACAACATATATGGTCATCCACAGGCGTCCTTGTTCATCTTTTTGTACGACTTGTAAGAAATTTGATTTATCTACCAATGTCATAATTTTGTGGTCTTTGTTTTATTAATATTTTTTATTATTTATTCCATTTTGTTTGATATTTATGATGACATGGTATATTATTTTCATATAAACATTAATATTATCATCACCAGAGGGTAAAATATCTACATTATCAAGAAATCATACCTTCACTGCATGTTGGAAGCTTTTGTCCTATGAGTTGGCGTGCTTATTTCTTAGTGGCCCAGTTGAATGGTGCATAGATAATAAGGAAAATTGGGTCGGGACACAATAGGGACCACTATCCATCATTAGGGATTTATATTATACAGTGTAGTTATTACCACTAAAAGGTTTGGGTGAGGATGAACATAAAATGAGTGTTTTTCTATTTTTGAAAAATTGAATTAAAAGAATTGGTTTTTAGAATCCATGATAAAATATTTTCAAAACAGGGGAACATGAGTATGACTTCTTTATTATAAAATTCCATCCATAAAAATTAAATGGATATATAAGAATTAAAATAAAAAATTTCATTCAATAGAATAGATATCCTTTTCATGATTCATGAGAGGTTACTATGCAGGGACCTTGTCATCTTCAGAAGACCATAGAATAGGTAGAGTTGATTCAGAAAAGGATCGTTACTACACATTATCAGTAAAAATATTATGCTGATCAGTGGACATGACCTTTGGATTTCAAGGTTAGAGATTATGTTTTCCTATGTGTCACCCCGGGCTTGGGACACAATATGATCAGAATACATGGTAAAAATTCACTGAGATACATCGGGCTTTTTGATGTTCTGGAGAGAGTCGGTCTGGTTGATTATAGGTTGCAGTTACCTCAGAGGTTCCAGGATATGCAGACATCTTCTATGTTTCTATGCTTTGACACTATTTCTCAGACATGTATCATGTCTTTCAAACTGAGGAGGTTGAGCTGAAGTAGGATGCATCGTTCAAGGATCATCCTACCATGATTTATGACTGTAGTGCAAAGGAACTCCATGGCCGATCTGTTCCTCTGGTATAGGTGTTATGGCAGCATGTCCGTGTACAGGACTAGACATGGGATAGGGAGGCTGATAAGAGATCACAGTGGCCAATGTGGTTCGAGGTTTCATCTTTTCTAACTTTTTAGGGAAATTCGGGAACAAATTTCATTAAGGTGATAAGTTTGTATGAACCTGGATCTTTGTTTCATGTATGTTTTTCCTTTTCTGGTCATTTTTAAGGAAAAGAGGAAAATCATTAAATATTGTATGTACACATTGTGTACATCATAATTACACTCCATGTACTTTGATCCCGTGCGAGGCTGTGTGCTGGACATTTCATGGCCACACAAATGGTGTGTAGGGTTTATGTGGAGGCCGCTTAATGGAGTGTATAGAAATAGTGGGTACACACCATGTACTCAAGAAGTACACACCCTGTAATTTTCCTTTTATTTCATTAAACAAACTGGGGTCATGTATAATCCCTATTTCTTTCATTTTCAACACCTAATTATGTCTAGAGCATCCTTGGATGCCGAATCTTCTTTGAGCCACTGATCTATCACCAGTAATCTGAATCAATCACTGTCAGTTGCAATAGAATCATAGTAGTGAGTTCATGGTTCTTCGATAGACAAGTTTCCGGATTCTCTCTCTTATGAGAGTTATCTATGGTTGAATGTTTTAGAAATTTTTGCTAATCTTCTCCATTATAGTCTGTTTCACAGGCTAGGGATCAGATATATCGATATCCTATGATCGAGGTAGGTGATTTGTTGCTCTATGTTTAATGTCAGTGTGTTTTTGTACAAAAAGAGTCGGATTCGCATGTATTAAGTATCTTGGGTTATGGTTTTGAACATGAATTATTATCTTCCATAGATTTCTTGTATTCTTGAGGTTATTATATGATTAATGATTTCTTGTTAGCATGTCTGAGGATCACCCCTTGGGTGTTTCCTTTGTTTTGGTTGTTTACTGCCATTTGGCCTAGGTAGCCTGTGAGGCATACACTTTTTCATTGATTGCCTACCTCGATATATATAATTGTAAGTATTTCCTACTGTTTATATTCTTTTGATGCATTGTATCTATTAGAAAATTTGTTGTTGAACATAATTAGGGCCGCTGACAGTCGATTAAGCATAACTAGACTGCTCAGGGTAGTGTGAACCTGTTGCGGTAGACTAAAGAGGGAATTGATGACTAAGAGATTACCTAGAGAGTCTATTATAAATTAGTATCGTTTGCAGGACCTATATAAATTTTACTTTGTGCTTCCTCAGAGTTTCCTTAGTTATGTATCAAGACTATAGGGGGAATTGGATGTTCTTACTTCCTCATAGAGTCCATACTTATCGATGCAAGACCACAAGGGAAATTACGGTGAGTGCTTCCCAGGGTGTATGTGCCTTTGAATGTATACATGACTATAGTGGTCTTTTAGTATGAGCCACCCATAGAGTCAGTGAGAATTTTGTTGGTTGGTTTTGACGAGTCCACCAAGCTAAAGTACAAGATTTTTTTTATAATTCTTATAGTTTAAGTAGTTTGTTGAGATACTTGTACTGTTTTCTACTATGCTTTGTGAATATTGAGTAGTTTCTAGATTCCTTGGGTGATAATTAAATGTCTAAAATAAATTACTAAATTAATTTGAATAATGATTTGTTGTATTGTTTACTTACTGTACTCAAGTTTCTCTGCTGCATTTATTTCATTAACATTTTCTATATTACTCACTGATAGTAGTGCACATATCTTTTTGTGATTTATTTCTAGGATTACTCTCACAACCTGTTGGGTCCTTACTTTCAGCCCAAATAGATTATATGGTTGTAGGTGTTGATAGGGATTGTGGCCCTTCTACATTAGGTACATGATTGTTGGTTGGAGCTGGAGAGAAAAGGACCGAGCCTAGGCTTGTGATAAAGTTGGATTTGCTGTTTTCTATTAGTAATTGTTCCAAGATTTATTTCAGAACGTTGTTGTGTTTTATTCATTCCTTAGATACTTGTACTTTCTGCATCGTTTTCATCATTATAATATTATACATTTATTCTGCTGTTTATTTTCAGTTATAGTTTGTTGTTTATTGCTTCATTTATTGACTGTTATTTCTTTTTCATTGTATACCTTACCAAATAAGGTCATAGTTTCTCTAATGACTCGCCAATGCCCTCGCTGCTAGTCGGCAACCTCTGGCATTTGGGGAAACATGATTTAGGTCATGTGGAAAAATGGGTATGGGGAACCAGTTGAGTGGAACCTGATTCCGGCAGTTACGAAGTAGTATCAGAGGAGTTATTTTCTTTTCCAATGACTTACTATTTAGCATCATTAGAAATGGATAAGAAAAAATATATATATGGTATATAGTTGTACCTGGGAGTTCTAGAACCCGTGTACCGGGAAAAATGCAGATTACATTGAATGTATCAATTTTTGAGTTTTTAAAATGTTATAGATTACTAGTTTTCACCTTTGGGTGGTGCACTTGTTTTGTGATGTTACAATATAAATGATTGTGGTTCTATTTTGTTGCAACCCGATGAGATGTGGGTATTCCATCTCATGCATCATATAGGCACTTGTAAAAAATCACATGTCCTGCATTTTTCCATGACATCTAGGTTGCATTAGAATTTTCATGCTGTTGTGATATAATTTGTGATAGATGATGCATTCTGTTATGATAGATGCTGTGATAAAATACCTTCCATGTTGATATGGTATCATTTGTTTAGTTATTCCTTATCATTGTTGCCAAACATTGGTCTTAGAGGTGTTATTGGCCCACGAGGATTGGAATTTGGTGGTTCATGTGTTCTTTATGATCTTTTCTTGTTATATGCATTGTTGTGATGCCATGATTTGATTCCCGGGGAGTATTTCCCCCCACAGATCAGAATTTGGAACATTAACGCTTGTTTTTCGGTGTTTTCACCGGACTCTAATGGATGGATGGTGCCTGCCTGAGCGGCAATGGTTTTCACGTCAGAGGACTCATGCACTACAGAGACCATGTCGATGAAGGTGGTCGATCTGATTCCATTCGGCCATCTGCCCAAGGGCCCACGCTTGATGACATCAAAGAAGTAGTGGCGCGTCTTCTTAGAATGGTGGATTCCAGCTCGATGGAAGAGGCATGTGTGTTGTATTGGCTTTGCCATGCGCCTGATGTTTCAGTACTGCACAGGGTTAGGAGATTCTGGGATCAACTGAGCCTGATGTGTGTAGGAGTACGAGGTGATTTCCCGACGTTGCTTGGACCTGAGAATATGTCTTCCTCTTGTACCCGAAACAACAAAACACTACCCCATGTCGGGGGTTGTGGCCTCCAATAGATGGATTGGGAAGAAGTAGGTGTCATCCAGTCCTACCAGGGGCCACTTGTGGCCAGAGCGGGTTCATCATCATCTACCAGGATTTTCATGTCCTTGCTCTTGTAATACTTGACATCTAGATAGCAGGAATCAAAAGAGGAAAACAGAGATGCATCTCCTTGGATCACACCTACTTGACCGTTGAGGGAGTATTTGTGGCACCGATGATATGATGAAAGGACAACTGCATGTAAGTGGAGCCATGGTCTTCCCATTAATGCATTTTATGCGGTGTCCTGGGAGACAACCATGAATTTGGTGCTGGCAGCTTGGCCGCCAAACTGGGCCGTCAAGCGGATCTTACTGACTGTAGTCTGTTCGGTCCTGTCATAGCCCTAGATTTTGAGGTCGGAGGGAGTTAAATAATCCATTGACAAAACAATCTTCTGTAGCGTCCGAGTCGGGATTAGGATAATCCCAGAACCCGCGTCGACGAGGCAGCAGTGGACTTCCATGCCGTTTAACTGACCAGTTATGTAAAGCGGGAGAATGTACCCGTGTATGGGAGGGTCTTCGTCTACACTAGACAATGAGATAACCGGCTGACATTCAAGGCCCTCAATCATCTCAGCGCAGAAATCTTCTGTAGCTGCTACCTCCATCTCAAACTGGAGGGGGCACTTTAGGGCCTTGTGAAGTCCTTCATGCATATCAGATGACAAGAGAAGAGCCTCAAGGATGGAATGCCTCGTTGGAATGCCGACAAGGTTCATCCGGACGTCTTTCTTCTATGCCAGACGTGGGCCTCTGCCTACAGACGATCTCTCTGCAATTAGAGGCACGGCCGGCCCTACTGGCTGGACGTGCGTCTAACTGGTACTCGGTACATCCTGCTGTCTGCTAGTCGATGACTGATGGGAGACTGTCGGATGACCAGACAACTAGGGTTGGCCGGTGGTAGGGCAAGACTGCTCTGCCAGATCTAATAGCACAAACAGCAGTGGAGGTAAATCTGAGGGCACAAGATGAAGTTGCGCGTGCTGAGCTCTACACTGGGCCTGCTTTTTGGTTTTAGTAGCATGCACGGTCTGAATGAAAGTGCCCACTGATGTGCCTTGACAACCCACACGGTCGCGGTTCCGCCGACGTTGATGTCAATTGGGGACGTTGGAGAGGTTCGTCTGGAGTTCCCCATCTTCGGAAGCCATGTAGGGATTTACCAGCTCTACGGTGTTAACCGAAGCATACCCATGACTGTCACATGAAAAATAATCGACCACTGTGTGGATTTTGGGAGGGATCCCTATCTCAGGGGGAATAAAGTCACCGAGAGTACGAGATGAGGATGATAGTTGCAGAGCATGTTCTTTCTTCTTACGCCATAGCTATTTACTCTTTCGAGAAGGATCCAGGTGAGATGAAAATGCAGAGGCATTAGTCACTTCCTCCAAAGGCTCTAGCTGATTTAGGCATTCCTAAATGATACCATTGGCCTAGGCAACTGTTTTACGAGCCATCCAGTCATCGTACTACCGAGACCCGCGGCTTGGAACCGGCTGCCACTCACCTTCATCGTCACTACCGCTTTCTGGCCTCGTAGAGACAATTTCCACTTGTGCCGGAGCCAGGCCGAGCCTGACTATGTTTTTATTGAGCTGTACTTGGATCCAATCTTTAAAAACAAACCACTGCATAAGGGTGTGCCCCAGGATCCAGTGGTTGGGGTAGTAGTCAGGGTGATCGTTGAGACGCGCCTCTGCCAGCCTATTGCACTATGGCAAAAGCACAATCCCCTGCTCTAGGGCACTTCAGAATTATACAGGTACCTTATACTCAGTGATTGAGTATCTAAGGAACCTTATTTCTAGATAGGAGGCTCTGGGAGCCTGGCCCTGATGAGGGGCCTGCCGAGGAGGCGGATCCTGATTGTCTCTCCTAGGCGGCGATGGCGCATTGCGGTGGGGAAACTGTCTGTTTTGAGGCGGTCTCTACTGGGCAGGAAACTGCACCTGTGGTGGAGGACCCCTGCGGGACTGCCGAGCTAGTGCTACTGGTACAACTCTAGCTGTCTGGGGGATTCTACTTGGGCCACCGCAGTGGGCTCGGCTCTGGCTCTTCTTGCTGGGATCGCAGGGGGCGGACAACACGCCTGACTGGCCAGTTGTAGAGCTTCCTCGAGGTGTTGGGCCTTTTCCGAGAAATCCAGGAACACTCCAGGATAGTTCTGGGTGATTAGGGAAGGAACCCGCTCAGTTTTGACGTTCCCTACACACATCTTCAGTAATTTATCTTGAGTCAGTGGCATATCCAGTGAGTATTTCAACCCTTTCCACCAGGTGAAAAAGTCCACAAATCGATCATCAGGCCTCTGTTTTCACTTGAAGAGGTCTGTGATACTGGTCGTTCACGTGGTGGAGCTGAACTAGTATAAGAACTTCCAGAGAAGATCCTCCCACCCAGTCACTGATCCAATCGATATCTGGTTGTATCAGACGTATGTGGGGCCCTCCAATGTTTGCATGAAACATCAGAGCATGGAGGCTTCCTGATGTGTCAGGGTTCCCAACATGGGGACGTACCTGGAAGAAATGTGGGCCAAGTGCTGTAACGGGTCCCCTGTCCCATTGAAGGGCGAGAATGTGGGGTTCCCCAAACTGGGTGATGCAGGCATGTCATCCACCCATGCGGGATACAGCTTTCCATTTGGTGGGATGGCCACCTGCCACGTTTCCAATGCCTCGAGATGGGCGGTGAGTGTCGCTATAAGATTGTCTGGGTGGGGGTCTCGGTCTTGACGGGGATCCCTGATAACAAGTTCATTTCTGGGTTCTTCGACACGGTAGTCAGCTTTAGCAGCTCGTGGAGCGGCTGGCGGAACGTCCAGTGGGGCGGTCGGGGGAATTCAGGCTGGATTCCTCATATTACCGCGCCGTTCAGGAGGGTTTGGCGAGACATACCTTGCCCTCATTCCATGAGTTCCAGCCTCTGCCCTGTCTGCGGGAGTAGCATTACAACAGTTTCTTCGACGCATCTCACTGGGAGGGAAATTGTTCCTGCCCCAACTGCCCTGGCCTAGAATCCCCATAATCATGTCTCCACTCTATAGTGCGCTCGCCCAGGAGTTCCTCGACTAGCCTCAACTGCTCAGTGAGAATGCAACCTTCTTAGGGTCTTTGTCCATCTTCTGCAACGAAGTGGACGGGTCGGAGTTCTTGAACGATCTGACTTGCTCCTTGCCTTTACCGGCATTCCGGACGAGCACCAGTGACTCGGTGGGAACAAAGATTCCAAGAAGGTTCCTCTGCTGACGGGTAACCCTCCATGATTGATCAAGCAATGGCAGTACACCCACAGGGGGGATGTCTCCATCAAGTTACTCTAACTCATCCTTCTTTTCTGCAATGTCAGTCATGTGGACCGCAACCCTTATCTAGGGAATGTCCTCAATGTCGCATAGTGAATCGGGTTGCTGCCTGATGGGACTGAATAGGAGGGCAGGGTACTTTCCCGAACTACGAACTTACACAAGGTGGGAGGCATCCCTGATAATTCTGCGGAGTACTTTGAAACTCTGAACGCATTTTTGTTGCAGGGCGCTTTGGAAACCTGGCGACTCAGGGAGTTGGACCACGGGGAGTGTGACCAAATCTACCAGATGGTATTTCTCACTGATTTCCTCACAGTGTTGGTGGCTCCTCGGGTACACCACTAGCTCATAGAGAAGGCACAATTGCGTTTCCCATAGGGTATGGCGGAAGCATCCTACCTCCTCTTGTGTAAGGGATTCTGGCGCATGGAAGTCCGATGTTGCCATCATCCAGAACTTCTCCGGGAAGTGATCATCCACAAGAATGTTCCAGAAGATCCTGGGATCAGATTCAGGGTCTGGCCCCGTGTTTCCCCACTCGTCAACCAAAGGTGGATGAGGAACTGGTAGAGGTACCGAAGCGGACCGCTGGGACAGTATGTCGGGCGGCGGAGAACACGACAAGCGATACGACTGTCCACTGAACTCCAGGCCATCCTCCGAAGAGTGTGGTGACCTGATCAAGATGTCCCGGTAGGATGGGATGACGACCACATCTTCTGGTGCAGGGATTGCAGTTACCGGCGCTGGGTCAGGTCGTTTCTCAACCCTCGCTGGTCCCCAAAATAACTCTTCGTGATCTCAGGTATAGGTAGAGAGCACTTCTGGAGACGATGGTGGTGACCGCACGGCTTGAACCTGCGGGCTTCCCACAATTTCCTCGTCCCAGATGTACTTGCAAAGAGGGGTGGGAATCCGGTGGACCACGCACTCGGGGAGGATGAGGCTGACATGCCTTGTTCATTCCCCGGTCATTGACGTGGAGGACCGAGGAGAAGAATCCATCACTGAGTCGCATTCCGGTTCGGAATCCGAGAAGCGGTCTTGTTTGATCTCTACCCGAGCCATCCCAGGGTTCTTCTTATGGTAGTGACGACCCGCTCTCCTTCCCCGAGATGGTTTTTCGGGATAGGGATGGTTCCCGAAATGTGGTCTCGAGGACGCACAGGTGCTCGGGCGGAGAGGAATTCCACTCAAGACAGCCAGGGTGCGAGGGGCACTGGGGCAGATGTCGAAGGGTACATGGGGAGGGACTCCATTAACGGCACTTGTGTGGGCAGAACCCCTGCTGGAACCGGCAGGAGCATGGGGAGGACCTCCATGCCTATTGCGGGTGGAGCGAGGCTGACCCTCATCCCTCTGGTTTCCAGGGCAAGGAAGACCCTCTCTAGATTCATATAAGGCATAGGGATGTTCCCCATGTTTGAGAGGGACCAGATGAATGGTAGTTTCGCATCGACGGTCGAGGGAAAGAGGAAATCCATGCCCGGTGCAGTGGGAGCGAGAGAGGCTTCCGCACCATGTATCACTACCTTGGGGCATGTCTTCATTCGGGATGGGGGTAGCACCGGGCATACCTCCATGATGTACATTAGAGTGGGGAAGGCCCAGGCCCTATGGAATGGTGGTACGGGGAAGTCCTCCGTATGAGGTTACATCACCATGAATTGGTTCGCGACAATCATCACTCTAGCCAGCGACACGGGGAGTCAACCCAAACTACCCATGGGGAAGTTGGGCTCTCGGTGTCGTTTGGGCATAGGAGCATCCCTGCTCAGCATGTGTAGGGGATTCTTATCGTTCATCGGCGGTAGATTGGGCCACAGTAGCTGTTGATGTGGACGCCCCTTGACGGGCGTCCTTGGCTCGAGCCCGGTGCTAGCGTTGGGTCTAGCGGGCCAGTGCGGGCGGTGTTGGGGCATAGCCTACCTGATCCTCTAGTAGGACTAGATGGTGACGCTAACGTTGACAAATGGGGGCCCTTTCCTGGATCCCTTGGATCGGGTCCTTGATTGGGCAGTGATAGGAATCACCCAGCTCGTTGGCGTGAGGCAGGGAGTCACCAAAGCGTTCCGGGTATAGGCTTTCGAAATAGTTGAATGTAGGAACGGGGAGCAGGGGATCCCTGCGTGGCACATGGGGGCGGCGTTGGCAGCGAGGCCAGAATGCCTCCATGTACAGGAAGGCCATATCCTAGGATGGGATCACCCCTTCCTACTCATACTTGCGTATAAGGTCATTGATCACCCGTTATTGAATAATCTTCAACGGGGAGAGGGGAAGTGGGAGACACACAATCATGGATGTAGATGACCCTGTGGCTGTGGTGGATCCATGTGGTATGAATGTACCGGCATTGCCCCCGCCCATGTGTAGGTTAGCGGGCAGGGATCGTGTCTTCACAGCAGGAACCTGGTTCCTGGGAAACATTGAGGTTAACTCATCAACACTGCGAGGAGAAAAATTGACAACCAGTGCCCCAGCGTTACTCCATATTCCATGGTCAGTAAGAGGGATCCACGCCGACAATGTCACAGAACAGAATGCCCCACGTTCTAATATCACAACTATTGGTGAGTTTCACGCCAGGCCCGCTATTTGCCTAGCGGAACCTAGGACTGAATATCTGGATCTAGTAACACATCAATCTACTAATGTCCCGAACATTACTAATCTTCATATTGAGGAGAATATTTTCACGTCGGGTTCAACATTTTCTATTTCCAACACTTTCGTAGGGGCGCGCACATTCGTCCGCAGAGTGGCACGCGGCTTGTTGCCACACATTCTCGCTTTCCAATGGCAGGCGGCATCCATTCCTTGTTCAGGGACGTTTACTCCTTGATTGAAACGGGGATGATGTGTAACATCACAGGATAATAAAGAATATTACTTTTTCATATTTATTAATATTTGTGAATATAATATTATTATTACTTTAAAAGGGTTGTTATGTTTGATAGCTTATCGATTACGCAACAACGGGTTCTTTGGAACCATACGTTGCACACTAATAATAAAATATTTTTATTATAAGTGGTCGTTAACTCCTAGCCATAATATTGGTGAGAATAAAAAAACTAACTAAAATATGATTATAAATGTTTATTAAATGTATTTACATTTATCCAATAAAATTTAGAGGCTTAAAATATGAATGAATCTAATTTTAAGCATAATTTACATTAAATGGCTGATTTACAGCCTTTTAATGGCGAACCCTTTTTACGTCTAGTTTTGGTCACTATAATACATTATATATGAACAAATAAAATCATTCTTTAGAATGGGGACATCAAAATTTACTTCGAGAGATTTTTTGTTATTTTTCTGATAATGTTTATTTTTTAATGAATAGTGAAAAATATTGTACTTTAATTCAAAATTTCCTTTTAATATAATTTATTTATATGGTTAGATTATATTTTTAATTGGTTTTTAACTTAAATTGAAATATATTTTTACCATTTAATCCAATGATGGTCATTGTAATTAATTTCTCTTTGAAATTGGACATAAACAAGTATCAATCTTTTAATTGTTATTGTTTCTTAAAAACATGCTATTTGTTTTGATAATGAGAATTAATTTTAAAAATAATTAATGCCACTTCTATGTTATGAATTTGAAAAAATGGACAACATTATTTAATTCATAATATCAAATATATCTTAGGCTGAATTTATGGTATTTTTATGAAAAACATCAATTTTTGATGAATAGTGAAACCACATTGTAGTAGTTAAAAAACCGACTTTTTCATCTAAATGAAATTTTACCACATTAATTCAAAATTAAGAAAGGTTTAAGGTATGGACCTTATAGTTGGTATCATAGGTTGGTTTAGATAACATTATAGGTTAGGGTACAATTTAAGCATAAGTGACATTACCATAATGGTTAGGATTTTAGAAAGGTTCATAGTTATTTTTATAAAGTGAATGAGTTTTAGATAACAGGAATTAGTATATCTTAGAGTTTAACCTCCTCATAATATATTATATGATGATTTTACTAATATAATCACACTGAACTTTTTGGTTTTAGTAAATTGATGGATCTAGCAGGCACCAAAGTGACAATTGGTTTGAAGGAAACTATGGTGGTTCTCTGATTAAGAGACTAGATGAAATGAAGGATTCAAGGAGAAATCTTATGGTTATTCTCAACCAACTACCAGGAGTCATGATTAACCACTTGAACCTTGGTGAGTTATCTAATGAATAATGTATGAGATAACCAACTCGATGTGGATGTTCTGGTAATAATTATAATGTTAACCATTCGGGTTTATATGATCCTTACTTTTGAGGTAATTATCGTTTACTATATGATATGATGGAAAATGAAAAGCATGTGATAAACATGAGGTAAATTTATGTTATGGTTATTTTTGACGATTTTATCTCTTTTTAGGGAATGTTTTAAGAATTATACAGTTTTGGATAAGGGACAACACGTTGACCGTGTGACAACCCATCACGTCGGACGAAGCTGCGGGAATCGAACCCACAACCAAAGTGTTAATGGTATTTTTCGCCTACCACTGGACTACATGAAGTCCCTGGTTAGTTTGACTAATTATTTTTAGTTAGATGATCTTAGGAATATAAAATACATTGATTTTTGGTTATCTAGGTAATTATTGATCAATCATGGAGGATATGTGATTAGGATAATTACTTTTCAATATGAGGCTTTATGAGTAACTGGTGTTACTTGGAGATAAATGTTAAGATGTATCTTGGAAGTCTATGTAATTAAATACTTATGAGATTTGGGTTACAATAATAGTTTGGATTAATATTGATGATTTTTAGGGAAAATTGTTTATTGAATGGTATTTTTTGAACTTTGGGTTTTGTTAAGACAAATTTTGGAGATTAAGAGTAGTTTATCTTTATGTAAATGTTTACCCATTTTGGAAATTATCTGATCTTGTACAAAATATTTGGGTCTTTTATTATGGACCAATGAAATGGAAATTATATAGTTCATCATTTATGGATTAGGTGATTCTCAAGAAGTTGATTATAGCGCTCTTAATGTGATCAAGGCATCCCAAATACTCATCTTTTGGAGAAAATATGAGTTTTTTTAAGAAATCTAGTAAGAGATGAAAGTCTATATGATAAGTAAGTATGTATCCTTATGATTTAGTTAATCTCAAAAATAAAAACCTCAATGAAAAGTAACTTAAAAAAAACGTTGTATGTTAATGTTTCCTACTGGGGAATCAAATACCATTTTACCCATCAAATGTTTGTGATTTTCTAGTGGTTAACTTTCTCCTAAACATGTTTTCTATTACTCTCCATCAAAACATGACCCTTTTTTTTCGTCCATATCCATGTTTTCATGGAATCCTAGTATGGGTTGTCTCAGGTGTCCTTTATATATATCCTTCTTTATTTTAATGTGATAGTTAATGGACCCTTTTTCCAATGTGGGTCTTTCAATGAAGTTTCCAAACACAATTTTAAAATTGCGAGGATGCATTTCCCAAAAGGGGAGAAGGATGTAACATCCGAGGATAATAAAGAATAATAATTTTTCATATTTATTAACATTTGTGAATAAAATATTAATATTACTTTAAAAGGGTGTTATGTTTGATAGCTTACCTAATATGCAACAACGGGTTTCTTTGGAATCTTACATTGCACACTAATAATATAATATTATTATTCAAATTGGTCATTATCTCCTAGTCGTTATATTGGTGAGAATGAACAAAACTAACTATAAAATTATTATACATGTTTATTAAATGTATTTACATTTATCCAATAAAAGTTAGAGGCTTAAAATATGAATGAATCTAATTTTAAGCATAATTTACATTAAAAGGCCGATTTTACGCCTTTTAATGGAGAATCCATTTTAAATCTAGTTTTGGTCACTATAATACATTATATATGAATAAATAAAATCATTCCTTAGAATGGGGAAATCAAAATTTACTTTGGGTAATTTTTTGGTATTTTTCTGATAAAGTTGATTTTTTAAAGAATAGTAAAAAATATTGTATTTTAATTCAAAAGGACCTTTTAATCTAATGTATTTATATGGATAAATTATCTTTTTATTTGGGTTTTAACTGAAATTGAAATATATTTTTACCATTTAATATGTGTTGGTCATTGGAATTAATTTCACTTTGAAATTGGACATAAACAAGTATCAATATTTTGATAGTTATTGTTTCTTAAAAACACGCTATTTGTTTTGATAACGGGAATTAATTTTAAAATTAATTAATGCCAAATTTATGTTTTAAATTTTTGAAAATAGACAATATTTTTGAATTCAGAATATCTAATATAGATTATACTGAATTTTTGGTATTTTTCTGAAAAACATTCATTTTTGATCAATAGTGAAACCACTAAGTTGTAGTTAAAATACTCAATTTTTCATCTAAATGAAAATTTACCACTTATATTAATTTAATTTCAAATATATGACATACATGGTTGTTATTATTTAGTAAAATGTGGTTCAATAAAATGAAAATATTTTTTTGGTGAATAGTAACTTTTGACTTTTATTTACCACGGTTAAAGTTAAATAGGGTAATTCAAGGTTAAAAGAATATTATAATAATTCCAAATTACTTTAACACTTGTCCAAACCTTATTTAATGAGTAATTTCCTACCATGGGAATACTTGGGTCGATTTTGGGGCCCCATGAAGCCACTTGATAATGATAATGACACATTAGATCATTTAATTTATTGTAAAGAGAAAATTGACATTAACAAAAATATTTTAAAAATTAATTTTTATATGGTGTTATATAGGTTCAAATTTTGACTATAAATATTCATTGGAAATCTAAATAGATTTCCTACATCATGGTAGTTTTTTATAATTTTTAGACATCAAATAAATTAAATTATTTATGACACCATAATATTGCAGTATTTACATCATTAATAAATCACTTAAATAAATAAGATTATAATGATTAAAATATGATCCAAAACATGTTCAATACTTATTGGTTGATTATATTTCGACCATGATCCATCTTATCTTCGACTATAATTATTTTTGGACTATTATAAACCTAATATCATTATATTATAAAATAATATTTTCACTCTTTCCTAAAGATCCCCTCCTCTCTCTTATAAAAGAAGACCACTTCTAACCAATTCCTCACACATCTAAAACCATTTGGCCCATAACAACTCTGCCCTAATAAGCTCCCTACATCCCTATACTCCACTTTAAAGCCTCACCTTAGGAAGAAGTCTCTTCAAGAACTCCTTCGGTTCAAACCAAAGGGAGTTACTCAAATTAAAGATAACAGTTTTTCGTAAATTGTTTTCTATTATTTTTATTCTCCAACCCCTAAAATATTTTCTATTACATTATTTTGTAACCACACCAATATAATCAATATACTAGGATTTTGGTATAAGAAGTATTTGAGCCACACATACACACACCTATGTCTAGTGGTTAAAGAACATATTGTTTCTGTGGGTGGCGAATTTGTACCTCACGAAACGATGATTGTTCAATATTGATTTTAACACCTTTAATGGTGGCCATTAAAAGGTCACTGTATTTATATATGATATATATTATGTTTATGATTTCCTTATGCTCTTGTACCTCCTTTTTATTTAACACCATTATAGTTTCCATAGTGGGTAAATACGATAATCTCAATAGAGGAAGTGTGGACTACCGCCCCCTCAAAGTGATGTGATTCGTTAATGCCTTATGTGGGATTAATAAAGGATGGATTTTATGATATAATATATGATATTATTCTGGAATTATAATATACCTATGTATCATTATGTTTTAATTCTATTAAAGTAAGAAATAGAAATGAAAGTAGCATTCATGCGTACGTACGGCTTACCGTCTCCATGAACGTTGCATTTCATTTTTACCACTAAATGTTATGTACTATAATAAATAAATGTATATACATTATATATATGATATATTTGAAATCTAAATCATGAATACCATTCTAGATATAATGGACTATTGACCACATGGACAACATATAATTATAAGAAGTCCATTTTTTACTCAAGTACCAAATATCGACAAAATGGACGTTATTAACTTAAATGACTACATAGTGTTTATAACATAGTAATAAGTGATATAAATAGAATAATAAACTTGAAAAAGGTTCTTAAGCAAGTATAAATTAATTTTAGTTTATTATTCAGGAGATTAAAGAACAATCGAGTCAAATCGTACACGAGGTAAGGGATCCAACCTCTCTCTTTCATTTCAAGTACTCTCTTTTATGTCATTTTTATGCTCCATGTTCTTATGTTGGAGGATGTTCTTTGATATTAATCCTACTTACCTTATTATGTTAATATTATGAGATAACCGCTCTTTCTCTCATCAATTCATTTTAAGAATGTTTATGAGGCGCTGTTAGGCTTCCGAATTTTACTAAGGGATTTCTTATCTCACTTTTAATTTCGTGAGATTTACATTTTTCGCCACATATTTATATCGTGTTGTGTATTTTGTACTTTCTTTTATATATATATTATCATTATTATCATTATATTCATGGTATTTCGTGATTCATATAGTGGTTATTAACTTTTGGTCATACGACTAGATTGATTACAACGTGGTAAGGGGTTTTCATCTCACTTTTATCCCCGTGAGATTCATGCTATATTTGTCTCTACTTTCTTTTTTTGGTGTATGTACTACCTATAATTGTATTCTTTTTGTAAGATAATTTAATTCATTGGTATTTACACCTTCATGGTATGATCCTTCTTTCATGTTGCATATCTTTTGTATGTTACAAAATCAGTAAGGGAACCATTCACCCTCCTCTTTTTAAATGACTTATTTTTGTTTTGTCTTTTAATTTACATCTTCTTATTTTGGAATAAGTTCTTCTATATCCTTATTGATGAAAATTTCATGTTCATGTGATGATATACCCTTTTTATCTCATCAACTCTTTTTCTGAATTTTAACGTGACGTCGTTATGCTGTCGAATTTTTGTAAAGGGACTTCTTAACCCAATTTCAATTCTTTGGGTTAAACATCTACTTGTTGATTATGTTGTGCTATGAATATGTTTGAATGACCTATGATTATATTACTCTTAATATCCACTTATATTGGGTGTATTTATATTTTTCACACATAAATTATGACATTGATTTATCCTTAATTTAATGATACCATCTTTATAAGGGATTTTATCTCAATTTACATTTCTATTGATACTTAATTGTTGTTATGAACCAATTCCCTCTTATATGGTGTATATACATTCCTTTGACATATTATATCATGAATCCATTTATTCTCATGATATTAAAAAGTTTTTATTAACTCAATTATTTGTATTCAAGTGTCTCTCTTTTGGTTAAGAACTCTAACTAAAATATCATTTTTAAATGTTATAATGATTTATTATTCTAAGTCTATCTCATTAATGTACATGTTTTTAAAATAGTATTAAGGATTTATTTATATGAACATTAATGTTTTAAAATGTTAAATCTTTTAATGGTTCAATGTGGTATGGGACACTTTGATTCAAAAATCACATTTTAAATGGTTTTGAAAATGATTTGATAAAGCATTGTTTATTTCAATATCTTTATTAGATATATATCGGAATGTGGAAATTTTACCTTTCTTTATACTTGTGTTATGTGTTATGTTTATGTTATGGTTATTGGGCATTGATTACATATACGGGTGGTTGCGTGATAAACCTAGGGTGGGTGAGCTCGAGATAGATCTCTAATGCATTAGGTAATGTGACAGAGGTAAACATGATGTTTCTCCCAAGAGATTTAGGGAATATACTGTGATAGGTATTCCAAAGTAACTCCCTACGTAGAAGTGATAACTACAATGTATGTTTGATATGGATGCCATAATTAACCTTTATGATTTATGATTTGTGTGTGTTACTCATAAATATTATGATTTCATAAGGTATGTTATGATTAAAAAGTATGGTTTCATTGATTTGTATTTATTGATGGGCTAATGTTTTCCATCCTTATATTATAACCCTTACTGAGATTTTTATGCTCAACCCAAGTTTTTGAAATTTTTTCCACATGGCTTGAAGATGAATTGGGTCAAAAATGGGATCAAGGAAAATTCATGCTATCTAAAATATGGAAATACACATGTGTCTTTTAAGAGTTTTTTTATGAAAATATAGGATACTGAGTAGTAGTGTCTACATGTAATTTTCCAGTTGTTATGTAATTGTGATGGCCTAATTATTTAAAACTCTAAACCTGAAAAGATCCCCTATGCGAATTATTCATTTATTTCAATATTAAGAAAGGATTAAGGTTGGGACCTTATATGATGAGATGTCGGTTCTTCCTTCAGAGGATCCCTCCTCAGAGCTCATCACCTTGTTTGGGTCTCCCTCATAGATTTTAAACGTTTTCCGTGAATCTCTTCCTAGTGCCATATCTTCATGGACGCCGGTTAATTACGTTGCTTCTGTCGGGACATTCCCAAGGGTCCAGTCAGGGAAGAAACCTTCAGTTGGGAGAGTAGTCACGTCAAGACATCATTGACGCGTCTGAATGATGGGCATTGGCGTGTCTGTCTTTCATACCTTATTATAGGGCTTTTCAAGGGCGCGGAAGCCCGAGGCATCCCACATCGAATGTGGGAAATTCGTATTCCATAGGCATGTGTCTATTCATTTCCTCACCATCCCATGTTTAGCATTGGGTATGCTGAAAATTTAATGTCTAATGGAGATGGATCGGCCTGATCAGATCATTGACTGGAGTGGATCAGATTGAAGAACCCCCTAGAGGGAACATCGATGTTGGGGAAAGCATGTGGGTGGCTTCCCGGGTATTATGGGAGGAGAGAGGGTGACATGATCTCACCGAGATGTGGTGGCCCGGGTAGAAATATGGATAGATGATGGTGGTGATAGGAGGGAGTGGGGATTACACTCTGAAGTGGCCCACAATGGATTTGAACGTCGCAAGGTCGACATCATGGAGAACCCAGGGTGTATCCACAAATGGTGGGATTTAACCTGATGGAGGCTTCCTACGTACCATGCATAGCACGGATCAAAGATCACATAGTTCTGGTTTAATGGGGTTTACGCACTGAGACAACCCATAACATTGGGAATTACTCCAGGATGGAGGCCCAAGGTTCGACAAAGCACGGTAGATGAGTACAGAGGAGGTGCATGGATGCAACGTTCCGCAGGATGGACCAGGGGATCACACTGAGGTGGATGCCCTATAAACTGGTAACCAGATATGAAGGAGTCAGGACAACCATGTGGTGGGAGAACCGACGTGACTGCGACCAGAATGACCATGTGGTGGGCATGAACCTCATGGAGGCTTCCTACGTACCATGCATAACACGGATCAAAGGCCACGTAGTTTAGGTGTACATTTTAATGTCTAGTCAGATGAGGTATATAGTTTAATTTCATGTTGGACGAAGCGGACGGTTTAACGTCTTGCTGGACAAGGGTGGAACTCGACAGGAAGAGATGACCGACTGGTGGGCTTGAACCTCATGGAGGCTTCCTTCGTACCATGACTTGACATGGATCAAGGTCCCCGTAGTTCACCAAGGGTGGAGGGTCAGGGTCGGTGCTCACTCTAAGCTCACGTGAGTCATGCTCGGTGTAAAAAACAAGAGGTTGCAGGGTCCTAACGATCACGTCGCAAAGGGTGCGTCCGTGAGAAGCGATGATGGGCGTACGTGTTAGGCGGCCCATGATGTTGGGAATTACTCTAGAATGGAGGCTCGAGGTGCGACAAAGCCCACTGGGAGAGGGGCTTCACTAGCTCCACCACCGAGGAAGTGCGGAGGTGAATAGATGTGACCTTCCTCAAGAGGGATTAAGGGGCTCACAATGAGGTGGCTTCCCTTCTTCCCCACAGACAAACGCCACTACAAGAAGGAGGATATCATCCCCTGTGGAGTCCCGGGGTCGTGTAGAATGTCCAGGATGGGGGCACCTGACGTGAGAGGCACGGGGTGATGTTACAGTTTAACGTCATGTGATGAGGACGAGATGATTGTCAGTTTAACGTCCTGCAGCTCAGACGAGGGGGGTTCACTACACACCCATAGGTTATACATAACCGATACCCTCTACCCTTTATGGGAGGGAAGTCATCGGCAAGGCCATGTAGATGGGGGTCGCAGAGCGAACCATCGAGTTGTCCACGTTAGCGTGGCTATGCGAAGAAGTAATATCCAATAGCGTGCCTATGCGAAGAACTATTAGGCAAAGCAGCGCTACGGGAGGTGTTGTCCAATGGACTTTGAAATCACATCGTGCAATCCTGGAGGGCCGCATGGGAAGAGAGATTTCCAAATAGAAGGTCCCAGGGGAAAAGGCCATGCAGATCTTAGTTTATTTGCATAAGGTAGGAAACTTGCGAGCAACGGTGCTTCGTGAAGTGGTGTGCCTAGGCCTTAGCATGGGGCATGGGTGTGATTGGGTGGTGCTTCGCAAAGTGAAATGGTATCCATGGAGCACCGCTTCACTAAGCATAGGTAACTCGTGAAGAAAAGTGTTGCTAAGAAATAATGCTTCACGAAGTACAGTGTCTCTGCCTTAGCAAGCGGATCACATGTATATGACGGGTGTTTCGCAAAGCATAAATGCTCTGTGACTGCCCAGGTCCCTTATGGGATCCCCCTTCCTTCGCAAATTCCCTCGAGCCTCGCAAAAGGAAACCCTCTCGAAAGAGGGGATTAAGACAAGACAAGATGAATCTCTCTCGCGAAGAAATGATACCTCACGGAGCTCATCCTTCCCAGAGCCGAGTGTGATTCGTGATTCGGGAATTGAGAATCCAAAAGGTAGGATTGTCCATCCCGAGAGCTCAGGGGGAACTTGGTATTTATCGGCAAGAGGCACCGCGAAGTAGAGCTCACGTGTAGCGAAGGTGGCTCGGTTGCTTTATGAAGAGTTTGCGAACGTCAACCAGTTTCGCAAAGGATTACGGCCTCGGGTGCTTCGCGGCTGGTTCACAAACGTCAAATGGGTTCGTGAAGTGTTACCGCCTCCTCTACTTCATGGCTCATTCGTGAATGTCAAATGGGTTCATGATGTGTTCCCACCTCCTCTGCTTTGTGGCGGGTTCGCGAACGTCAAATGCATTCGCAAAGCATTACTGCTTCCGGAGCTTCGCGTCCTTGCTTCGCGAGGCAGCTCCTTGGTTGATTTTTTCTTCTTCCTTGTGCATCCAATATTTTGGCGCCAACAATTACCTATAAGAATATCAAAATTAAACATCTTCTTAAGATAATCCAATTTTATCTTTATAAAAAATATGTCATAATTTGAATGTTTCTCAATTTTGAAATATAAAATAAATATACTAATATTTGAAAAATATATACATGAAAATAGTTTTAAAATAAAAATATTTTTAGATAAGACAATTTTATATTTATATGAATTATTCCATAAATTAAAAGTAAAACAATTTTTAAATAAAATAAAATAAATATATAAGTATTTAAAAATCATAATGATATTTTTTGAGCAATAATATAGAAAACCACTACGTAAAAATAAATCACCATCCACTACTGTGATTTATTATGAACCCATCACATCACACATTTTGTTACATACGTTTTTACCCAAATTATCTAAAATATTAACTGAAAAAGTCTTAGAGAAACATCACACAATCCCCATAAGATTTTGGAAAAAATACCACCAAAATAATTGGTTTTAAATGTGGTTCTTGATATGGTTGAGGTGCATATATATATAAAAAACAATAGATAATGTATATACATATATGGAAACATCACACTAGCCCCATCATAAAGGATCAAAACCAAGGATTTAACAGCTCACATGATACTCCACTTCCGCTACAAATATGTAATATATAGCCCCACAAAATTAAAACAAAAGCCACACATCACATTCAACATTTAAAATCACATTTTTTCAGTTTTGAGATTTCATATTATAAATAAAATATTCATTAATAGAACCATATAAATTTATTTATTAAATAGTCTTTATCATCACATTTCATTTTATTAACATGCATTTAATATTATTATTACTTGGGAAACTAGCATAACTAACCACCATCGTTTCCCCCCTATAAAACTGCACCACTACAACCATCGCATCCCTGCAACATAACACATTTGTTTTCCCACACCCATTATAATAAATCCCCTCCCCTAGAACAAAATCATCACATCCAAACCACAAAACACAAAAATAGACAAATACATATCAAAACACACACCAAAGCCTCTTCCATATTAGGTGTAACACCCCATGCTTTCACGGTATGTTTCCCATAAAATAACACAATAGCGTGTGTTGTACTCATCCTTGAGTTCTAACACACACTACAACAGACCAAACTATTCGTTATGAATAGTAATACCTAATTTTTGAAATTTTATAAATTTTATCTCTCAAAATGGACTTCATTTTTGGATTCAGAATATATAATTTAGCCTAGGGTGAAAATTTAGTACTTTTCGGATAACTTTTAGATTTTGATGAATAGTGAAAATTACTAAATTTTAATTAAAAACTACTTTTTTATTCAAAAAAATTTATAGTGATAAATTTTGAATTTGAGTGGTTATAAAGTATATTTAGAATATATTTTAACCATTTAATACAATGTTGGTCATTGGACATAAATTTACAATTAAACCGGACATAAACAAGTGTCAATCTTTTGATGGTTATTATATCTAAAAAACACTCTTTTTGTTTTGACAGAGGGAATTAATTTTAAATTAATTTCAACCATTTCTATGTTTTAAATTTTGAAAAATGGATTATATAATTGGAATCAGGGTTTCCAAATTGTGTAAATAGGTCACTTTTTATTTTTACACATTTTGAATAATTACTTTGGTAAAAATTTTATTTACCATGATTAAAGTTTAAATTCTATAAATAAGGGTAAAAAATAATATTATTATAATAATAAATTACCCTAAAACGTGTCCTAACCCTATTGGTGGATACATATCCGACCATGTGCATCTTTGGGTCGATTTTGAGACCCCATGGAGCCACTTGGAGGTGATAGGGACACTTTATATTAATTAAGTTAAAGTAAATACAAAAATGACATAAGCTTATATCTTTTAGAAAAACAATTTTTACATAGTGTTAAACATGTTAGATTTTATATTATAAATATTAATTAGAAATCTAAAATGAATTCCTACATCATGGTATTTTTTTCATAATTTTTAGAAATCATATAAATTAAATTATATATGACACTATAATGATGTAGTATTGACCTCATTAATAAATGATTTAAATAAATAAGATTATAATGATTAAAATATGATTCAAAACCTGTACAATTATTATTGATTGATTATATTTCGACCATGAGTCATCTAATATTCGACTATAATTATTTTTGGACAATTAGAAACCGAATATCATTATATTATAAAATAATATTTTCACACTTCCTAAAGAGCCTCTCCTCTCCCTTATAAAAAGGGACCACTTCTAACCAATTCCTCACACCTTAATAGCCTTTTGGGTCCACCAACCCCTGCCCAAATACTCTCTCAATATTTCTCCTTACATCCTAGAAGCCCTACTTTAGTCAGAAATCCATCCTAGGAGGCTTTTGGATCAAATCAAAAGGAAGAACTCGAAGAAGAGATAACGTTTTCACCACCCTCTTTCAAGTTACTTTCTTCTTCCACTTCCTATTTGTTTCTTATTTCCATTCTAAAATAATAACTCTAGTATCTTATATATACTGTGATTTTATTATAAATATGGTACAACCATATTTAGTATTATACCCATCATTTGAATGACATGTCACCATACGTGTGTACGTATGACTTACCGTCTCCACGTCATGGTGTAATTGTTATTCAATACATTATTATTTGTATGTGAATAATGATGGGTATAAATTATGTAAAATATTAACATGAAATTATAATTATTCTGTATATATGATATACCATCCAATTATATATTATTTTAACATAAAAAGAATGATATCTTCGCTCGTGTGTTCGTACGGAATACCGTCTCCACAAACGCGATAAGATTCATTCCCCATCGTATCCATTCAAGACTAATTTTCATTTGATGGTTAAAAATAATATTTATATACTTAATATCATTATGAATATGAATATTATACAACCTATATATTACAAACAAGTCTTATGTAACCAATCTTATAAGGAGAATGAATCGGTTGTCACCCGAAACGACGATAATACTATGATATTATTAATAAATCAAGGATAAAACAACATATATGATATCATATTTATGTATATGATTATTGTATAATTTATTAACAATATTTTAACTATTATACAAGAGGTTAACATACCATCAACTTAGGAAAAGTACAAGTTAAGATTTTACTTCACAATCTCTTCCTTATCCGAGGTTGTTTATACGTATTTATCTACTGCGACCTTCTTATCATCCACATCCATGTTTCATAAAAATATCATTCAAAACATTATTCCTATTTAATAGAAAATGGGTTAAACTCATTTATACCCTTATATGTTTTTGAAAGGAATCTTTCCATCGTATTCCGAACAAGGTACATTTTGACCTTTTCAACAAATTTAAGGTAAGAATATTTTTTTAACTTATACGGCGGGTGCAGCTATTTTCCGCCATTATAACTTCTTCAAATCTTCCCTTACAATCTTAAAAGAATATTTTCAATGTAATGGTTTTATTTTATAATTAGGTGACTTTTAAATGATTTCAAAAAGGGGATATTTCTCTCAAATAGTTTTTATTTCATCTATGTCAACATCCTTTGATCGATTTTAAGCTTATTTGAAGTTGTTTCATTATGATACAAAACATCCATATTGCATTTAAGATTTTGGAGTATGTTTGACTATGGATGTGTTATTTTTATACCATTCATGGTTTATGAAAATATTATTGACATTTCGCATGCTAGTTTTAATATGAATGGTTATGTTATGTCTAAACCATTTCATATATGGAATGCATTGGACTTATTATGTGACGGATGGAGCGCGCTATATCTCCTAGATGCATGGGTAGGTTTCATGAGACAAACTACTGTCTTTCCACAAGGCCTTGACAAAATCTTATTTGTATTCTTGGCATAAGACTTGACTCTGTTGTTATGATAATCTGGCATTATACATTCCCTTAATATGAAAGTGGATATTGATATTTCATGTGATTATTCGACTAGTAGAATATCCATGTGAGTAAGTAAATGGCATTATTTGATTTTAGTTTTTCCATATTATGATGAATTTCATGTTTAATAAGACTTTTGTTTTAGTTATACATTGCCTTAAATACTTATATTTTCTTATGAAAGTTTCCGCTATATTGTTATCCTTACTGAGAATTTGAGCTCACCTCTTTAAAGGTTTTATTTTTCCCAGGATGTGAAGAAGTGTATTATGACTGACTTGAAGGAATAGTCAGTGGGGATATGAGTGTGGACTATGGAGACTATGTTGTTGTAGATTTCATTTTAATGATGTAATGTAAAACTTATGAATATATCTAGTGTTTCCAAGGCTACTATACTAATCGGTCTTTCGAGACATGATCTTTCTTATGATCATGCCAATGTTTTGTAATAAAGCACCGAATCTGGGTAACTGAGGTCAGGGCGTTACAGTTGGTATCAAAGGAAGTTTAGTACAAACCATGGATGCTAGATTTAGATAAAATCGTATTAGAGCACAGAGCCCTAAGATAGACTTTGAGGATTAGTATAGAAGAACTTCCTAGAATTTTAGTATTGTAGAGATTTTGTGAGTTTTCCGAGAAATACATCCCTTTCTGGATACAAGAAAGTAGAGGTGGCTCTGGCACAGATATACCTAGGGGTAATACCTGAAAACAACGCTTTGAGCTAGGCTCGAACAGGAACTTGTGCACGACATCGTGACTTGCTGCACTCTTGGTTACGACACTCCCGAGGGATATGCATAAGATAATACTCATTTTCATTACAAACCATTATGAAGGGTTATGAGTATATACTTCCTCAAATAAAACATTTTTGTTATTATTATGGATTATATCCATATACTGTACAATTTATGTTAAGTATTTTATGAGTATGGAATTATGTATTTCAATTCATAGACTAATCTTGTTTATGTTATTGTTTAGAAAGGCGCCTAGTGGATGAAATGGAAATTGTATCAATACAAGGACTCCGTGTAGGGATTACCTTCCTGCTCAATATAATTATGGTGGAGCTAGTGATACAACATGTGATGATCAGCTTCTCACTCTACTGGGACAACTCACTCAGGTTATGAATGATAACCTTACTCATATGGAGCACCCTGATCCGCAGCGTGGAGGGTCAATGTTAGATCACTTAATGAGGTAAAAACCACCAATGTTTAATCGGGGTACAAATCCACTAGTAGCTGAGCAATGGATCAATTCCTTAGAGAAAATATTTGATGACTTGGGGTGTAGTGAAAGGGAAAAAGTTGTCATGGAAGTTTAGTGCCTCACTGGAGATGTTGATAAATGGTGGTCCTTGATTCAAAATAAAAAGGAAGAAGAAGAGTTATCAAGTATGTAATGGATGGAGTTTGAAGAGATTTTCTTAGAAAATTACTTTCCTCATGACCATCGAGCAGATATGGAAATGAAGATTCTCAATCTAAGGCCAAAGAAGGATGAGAATGTTGAAAAGTATGAGGCTAACTATACAAGGATAGAAAGGCATGCAGTTGATAATATACGTAACCCAAGAAGTAATATTGCTCATTTCATTGATGGGTTAAAACCATTTCTCCATCGAGCTTTAGTATCCCAGTCCTTCTCTTCATATGAAGACATTGTCTCATGTGATATCAAGATGGAAAAGGAATTCTATAAGTCTTATTAATTTAATGCAAAGCAGGACAAGAAGAGATCTGATGATCACTTTATAAATGGAAATAAGGGGAAGAAGGGAAATGTTGAACATCCATCCTGCAGTAAATGTGAGAAGAAACTCCCTGGTATTTTTTTGAAGGGAATGAGAGTCTGTTATAAGTGTGGTGAAAAAGGCCACCAAGCTCGTGATTACAAGGGGAAGAAATAAGATACCGATGTTCAATGCTACAATTTTAGGGAAATGGGACATTATGCAAATGAATGTCCTAAGCATCAGGGGAACTTACCTCAGAAAGGGCCAAGGGATCAAGGCCAAGCTTATGCTATCACTACTACCAAGGTAGAAGCTCTGAAAGACGTGGTGGCATGTTATTTAATGGTTTCCTCAAGTTTAGAAAATGCATTATTTGATTCTGGATCATCACATTGTTTCAAATCTTCCCAGTTTTCCAAGAAAATTAAATATTTCCAATTTGATTCAATAAGAGAGTTGTCAGTCAAAACCCCTAAGGGACGTACCATTGCTACAAAGTACTGTGGATCAGTTCCCATTAGGGAATATAAATGTTCTTTATCTTCAGATCTCATCATCATACCCATGACTGAATTTGATATAATCCTCGGTATGGATTGGCTTTCGGACCATGATGCAAAAATTTATTGTAAGAAGAAAAGGGTTACGATTTTTGATAATGATGATATGGAACACCTTATCTTTAGAGCAGAATCGTCACTACCTAATTCTTATCTAGATCCACCCCTAGTAGCTCAACTAAATACAATTATTGGGGAGGAAGAGAAAGAAATAACTATGGGTGAGGAAAGGAATGTTCAAATAGAGGATGTACCTATTGTGAATGAATTTGTAGATGTGTTTCCGAAAGATTTACCTGGACATCCTCTAGAATGAGATGTTGAGTTTTCTATTGATTTAATTCCTCGAGCAAGGCCTATATCGAAGACCCCTTTTAGAATGGACACTATGGAATTAGTAGAAATATAGAAAATACTAGATAAATTGAGTAATAATGGTTTTATTCGCCCTAGTGTTTCTATATGGGGAGCCCCTATCCTTTTTGTTAAGAAGAAAGATGGATCTATGAGATTATGCATTGACTATAGGGAGATCAATGCTATAACAATAAAGAACAAGTATCCCCTACCTCGCATTGATGATTTGTTTGACCATCTTCATGGAGCTCAATGCTTTTCAAAGATTGACCTTCGATCGGGATACCATCAGTTGTGTGTGAAGAAGGAAGACATTCCGAAGACAGTATTTCGAACAAGGTACGGGCATTACAAGTTTACAGTAATGCCTTTTGGATTGACTAATGCACCCTCTGTATTCATGGATATAATGAATAGAGTTTCCAAGTAGTATCTTAATGATTTTGTGGTGGTATTTGTTGATGATATATTGGTATACTCCAAAATCCATGAAGATCATGAAAATCACTTGCGCATTATCCTGAAGACTCTTATAAGACATGAATTATATGGAATGTTTAGCAAGTGTGAATTCTGGCTACATGAGAATTCTTTTCTTGGCCATATTGTCTCCAAAGATGGAATCTCTGTTGATCCTTCTAAGACCAAGGAAATTCATGAATATCCAGCACCGACGAGTATAACTTAGGTACACAGTTTTATTAGTTTAGCAAATTATTATCGACATTTCATCCATAATTTTCCCTAGTTGGCTAACCCATTAACAGAGCTCACACGTAAAGGGGTTAAATTTGTCTGGACAAAAGAGTGTGAAGAATTTTTCGAAGAACTGAAGAAAAGATTAGTCAATGCTCTTATATTGACTCTACCATCGGGGAATGATGGGTTATTTTTTTAAAGTGATGCATCGAAGAAAGGTCATGGTTGTGTCCTTATGAAAAATGATAATGTTATTGCCTATTCATCACGACAGCTAAAAATTCATGAGAAAAACTATCCTACTCATGATCTTGAGTAGCAAATGGTAATCTTTGCTTTGAAGATATGGATACATTTTCTCTATGGTGAAAAATGTGAGATATATAGCAATCACAAGATTTTGAAGTATATTTTCTCACAAAAAGAACTCCACATGAGGCAAAGGAGATGGCTTGGACTACTCAAAGATTATGATTGCACGATACACTACCACTCAGGGAAGTAAAATAAGGTTGTAGATGCATTGAGTAGAAAAGATCATGGGATTTTGAACATGATGAGAGTGGAAAGGGATCCTATTTTCATGGATATGGGAACCACCATGGAAGGTGAAACAACAAAACTTTTTCAAATGGTTGACAATCCATCTTTACTAGAAAGGATAAAGAGTTCTCAGGCCGATGATGAAGAATTTATAAAAAAGATTAAAACTGTGAATGATGGGGGACAGAGAGAATTTGTGTATGAAGATGGAATTTTGAAATTTGGGAAAAGACTTTGTGTTCCCGATATACCTAATTTAAAGAGGGAATTGTTAGATGATGCTCATAGTTCCAATTTCTCTATACACCATGGGATCAAAAAAATGTATAGAGATTTAAAGAAACATTTTTGTAGGGACAACATGAAGAGGGAGACTGCTGATTTTGTGTCAAGATATATGGTTTGTCAACAAGTGAATGTTGGAAGGAAATATCCTGGTGGAGTATTGCAACCGTTTCCCATACCTGAGTGGAAATGGGATAATATTACGATGGACTTTGTCATGGGACTACCAAAGACTCTTAGGAGGAACGATGTAATATGGGTCACTGTTGATCATATTACTATGTCAGCACATTATCTTGTTATATGAAATGATTTACAGATTGAACGTCTAGAAAGACTATATATTAATGAAGTTGTGAGACTTCATGGAGTACCCCTATCTATTGTTTCTGATCGTGATCCCCGTTTTACTTCATGATTTTGGAAGAGTCTTCAGAAGGCCATGGATACTGAACTTCATTTGAGCACTGCCTATCACCCTCAAACAGATGGACAATCAAAACGAACTATTCAAACCTTAGAAGACATGTTGAGATCATGCTCATTTGACTTTCAAGGTATGTGGGATCAATATTTACCACTGGTAGAATTTTCTTATAACAATAGCTTTCATTCAAGTATTCAGATGGAACCATATAAGACATTATACAGAAAGAGATGTCGCACACCAACCTGTTAGGATGATGTCGGTGAGAGAAAACATGTAGGACCAGAACTGGTGGAGGAAACGATGGAGAAGGTGAAGGTAATCTAAAACCACATCAAAGCAGCTCAAAGTAGGAAGAAGAGCTATGCTGATATCCGAAGGAAGGATTACAAATTTCTGGTGGGAGATCATGTTTTCCTGAAGGTATCTCCATGGAAGAGAGTTATACGATTTGGTAATATGGGTAAATTTAGTCCTTGGTACATCAGACCTTTTAAAATTCTAGATCGTATTGGGGCTGTAGCTTACCATTTGGAAATGGCGCCAAGTCTCTCCAAAGTTCACGATGTGTTCCACGTATCACTATTGAGAAAATACATGCATGACCAAACGCATGTATTGACCTATGATGAATTGTAACTGGAACCTGATCTTTCTTATTGTGAAGAGACCATCAGGATCCTTGACACCTGAGAGCAAGTGCTGAGAAACCAGACGACTCGTCTGGTGAATGTTCTATGGAGAAACCATAAGATGGAAGAGGCAACGTGGGAACCCGAGGAACTTATGATAAAGAACCACCCAAGTCTTTTTATACAGTAATACCCTAGAAATTGCAAGGACACAATTATTTTAAGGAGGGAGAATGTAACACCTCAAGATTCCACGGTATGTTTCCCTTAGAATAACGCAATAGCGTGTATTGTACTCAACCTTGAATTCTAACACACACCACAACAAACCAAACTAGCCGTTATGAATAGTAATACATACATTTTGAAATTTTATAAATTTTAACTCTCAAAATAGACATCATTTTTCGATTTGGAATATCGAATTTAGTCTAGGGTAAAAATTTAGTACTTTTCGGATAACTTTTATATTTTGATGAATAGTAAAAATTACTAAATTTTAAATAAAGACAACTTTTATATTCAAAATAATTAATAGTGATAAATTATTAATTTGAGTGGTTATAACTTATATTTAGAATATATTTTAACCATTTAATACAATTTTGGTCATTGGACATAATTTTACAATTAAACCGGTCCTTAACAAGTGTCAATCTTTTGAGAGTTATTATATCTTAAAAACACGCTTTTTTTGTTTTAACAGCTGGAATTAAATTTAAATTAATTTCTACCACTTATCTATTTTGAATATGGTAAAATGGATTCCATATTTGGAATCAGGATTTACAAATTGTGTAAATAGGTAACTTTAATATTTACACATTATGAATAATTACTTCGGTAAAAATTTTATTTACCATGGTTAAAGGGTAAATTCGGTAAATAAGGGTTACAAAATAATATAACAATTATAATAAATTACCCTAAAATGTGTCCTAACCATATTGGTGGATACATATCCGACCATTGGCATCTTTGGGTCGATTTTGATACCCCATGGAGCCACATGGAGGTGATAGGGACACATTATATTAATTAAGTTAAAGTAAATACAAAAATGACATAAACTTATATCTTTTAGTAAATAAATTTTTACGTAGGGTTATATATGTTGGATTTTCGATTATAAATATTATTTAGAAAGATAAAAAGATTTCCTAAATCATGGTATCTTTTTTATAATTTTCAGAAATCAAATAAATTATATTATATTTGACACAATAATGATGTAGTATTTACCTCATTAATAAATGATTAAAATAAATAAGATTATAATGATTAAAATATGATCCAAAACATGTCCAATTAATATTGGGTGATTATATTTCGACCACGAGGCATCTTATATTCGACTATAATGATTTTTGGTTCATTAAAAACAGAATATTATTAAATTATAAAATAATATTTTCAGACTTTCCTAAAGAGCCCCTCCTCTCCCTTATAAAAAGAGACCACTTCTATTCAATTTCTCACACCTTCAAAGGCTTTTGGATCGGCCATCCCCTTACCAAATACTCCATCATCCTCTCTCCCTATATCCTAGAATCCATCCTTTAGTTAGAAAGCCATATTATGGAGTCTTTTTGATTAAATCAAAAGGAAAACTCAAAGAAGAGGTAACGTTTTCACCACCCTCTTTCAAGTTACTTTCTTCTTCCACATCCTCTTTGATTATTATTTCCATTCTAAAATAATAACTCCAGTATATTCTATATACTATGATGTTATTATAAATATTGTACAACCATATTCAGTATTATACCCATCATTTGAATGACATGTCATCATACGTGCGTACGTATGACTTACCGTCTCCACGTCGTGGTGTAATTGATATTCAATACAATATTATTTCTATGGGTATAACAATGAGTATAAATGATGTAAATAATTAATTTTACATTATAATGATTCTTTATATATGATATACCATCCAATTATATATTATTTTAACATCAAACAAATGATATTTTTTCTCGTGCGTACGCACGGAATACGGTCTCCACGAACGCGATAAGATTCATTCCCCATCGAATCCATTCAAGACTAATTATCATTTGATGGTTAAAAATATTGTTTATAGACTTAATATCATTTTCAATATGAATAATATACAACCTATCCATTACAAACAAGTCTTATGTAACCAAACATATAAGGAGAATGAATCGGTTATCACCCGAAACGACGATAATACTAAGATATTATTAATAAATCAATTTTAAAAGATCATATATGATATCATATTGATGTATATGATTATTGTATAATTTAATAAAAATGTTTTAACTATTATACAGGAGGTTAACATACCATCAACTAAGGAAAAGTACACGGTAAGGGTTTACTTCACAATCTCTTCCTTATCCGAGGTTGTTTATACGTATTTATCTGCTAGGACCTCATTATCATCCACATCCATGTTTCATAAAAATGTCATTCAATTTTTTTTATATTTAATAGAAACTGGGTTAATTTCATCTATACCATTTTATGTTTTTGAAATTAATCTTTCCGTCGTTATCCAAACAAGGTACTTTTTGACCTTTTCGACAAATTTAAGGTAAGAATGTTTTTTTAACTTATACGGCGGGTGCAGCTATTTTCCGCCATTATAACATCTTCGAAGCTTCCCTTACAAGCTTATAAGAATATTTTCAAAGTAAAGGTTTTATTTTATAATTATGTGACTTTTAAATGATTTCAAAAAGGGAAAATTTCACTCAAATAGTTTTGATTTCTTCTATGTCAACATCTTTTGATGGATTTTAAGATTTTTTGAAGTTGTTTCATTATGATTAAAAACATCCAAATTGTATTTAAGATTTTGTGGTATGTTTGACTGTGGATGTGTTATTTTTATACCATTCATGGTTTATGAAGAATGTCTTGACATTTCGTATGCTAGATTTAATACGAATGTTTATGATATGTCTAAACCTTTTCATATAAGGAATGAATTGGACTTATTATATGACGGGTGGAGCCTGCTATAGCTCCTCGATGCATCGGTAGGTCTCATTAGACAAACTAGTGTCTTGGAAAAAGGCCTTGACAAAATCTTATTTGTAGTCTTGGCACAAGGCCTTGATTATGTGGTTATGATAGTCTGGCATTATGCATTCCCTTAATTTGAAAGTGGTTATTGATATTTCATGTGATTATTCGACTAGTATAATATCCATGTGAGTAAGTAAATGGCATTATTTGATTTTAATTTTTCCATATTATGCTAAATTTCATGTTTAATAAAGCTTTTGTTTTAGTTATACATTGCCTTAAATGCTTATGTTTTCTTATGAGAGATTCCGCTATATTGTTATCCTTACTGAGTATATAGCATCCCGTCTTTTTATAATATAACTTTCATTCCATTACACGGAACTAAGGATCTTTAAGGTTTAGTGTCTTGGAAACAAGGAACATAAAACATGAAACAAAAAAAACATTCTTCTTAAACACTTGAAAGGCTTCTCCTCATGTTCACCCTAGGCTCATTACTGCATCTCATAACCTGGGGACATACATCAAAAGGAAGGGTGAGCAGAAGGCCCATTAAGGGAAACAAGTGAAACATTTTACATATGAACTTGAGATACATCAATAAAGTCATGAAAAGAACTTTAAGGCATGGAAATGAAATCATGAGGCATATCATAATAAAAGTAAAACTTTTTCATAACTTGAAGATGTGGCTAAATCATTTAACATAGACAATCATGAACATATCACCAAGGTCCATCCCCAAGGTGTCATTTTAAAATTACCAAGGTTATTCACCAAGGTATCGTGAAAATTGTAATCTCTAGTGGTTACATCATTACCCAATGCATTGGAGCGCTATCAGGGCGCACCCTTAAATTTTCCTTTATTATCATGTGAGCCACATATATCATCATCAAACATTTCATAAATAACCCCTATAGCATAAAGGAAATGGGTTTCATTTCATAATCATAACTTTTAAAAAACTGCTTTAAAGACATGATCTTTATATCACTTTAAAACCCACAGAAAAGGAAGGTGGGTCTCATGTATGTAAATCCCAGAATTTAAAATAGAACATTTTGGTATATATGTGAATACCCCTTTAGAAGAAAGAGCTTTGAGTATTAACTTAATAAAATAAAAGAACTTTAGAAAAAGAGATAGACATTTTGAGACAGAAATTCTGCAGCATAACGGCAATGTTCTGAGGTTTTAGAAGACATTAAAAGAGAGGTAAAATGGGTCAAACATTCATAAATGACCCATAAAATAGTAAATGGACAGAATAAGAAGGATACATGATCATGGTAATGAAATTTCAAGGACATACCATTTGAAATGAAAAACATGGAAGGAAGAAAAAAATTTAGATTTCTCTTATGAAAGTTCGGCAGCCTAACGACGTTACTTAAACCATCAAAATACTGAATTGAAGAGATCAAATGGGGTCTCTCATCATATGATCATAAGAGTACAATATGATATATATAGAGATCATACCCCAATATAACAAAAAGGAACTTGAAATAATTGACATGAAAGTAGAACTTCAAAACGAGAAGGGTGAAGAACCACTTAAAAATTCGGCAGCCTAACGGCGCCACTTAAAACATCAAAATACTGAATTGAAGAGATCAAATGGGGTCTCTCATCATATGAACATAAGAGTACAATATGATATATATAGAGATCATACCCAAATATAACAAAAAGGAACTTGAAATAATTGACATGAAAGTAGAACTTCAAAACGAGAAGGGTGAAGAACCACTTAAAAATTCGGCAGCCTAACGGCGCCACTTAAAACATCAAAATACTGAATTGAAGAGATCAAATGGGGTCTCTCATCATATGAACATAAGAGTCCAATATGATATATATAGAGATCATACCCCAATATAACAAAAAGGAACTTGAAATAATTGACATGAAAGTAGAACTTCAAAACGAGAAGGGTGAAGAACCACTTAAAAATTCGGCAGCCTAACGGCGCCACTTAAACTTCAACAAAATACAGAATTGAAGAGATAAAATGGGGTCTCTCATCATATGAAAATAATAGTACAATATGATAGATATAGAGATCATACCCCGACATAACAAAAAGGAACATGAAAGAATTGACATGAAAGTAGAACTTCAAAACGACAAGGGTGAAGAACCACTTAAAAATTCGGCAGCCTAACGGCGCCACTTAAAACTTCAAAATACTGAATTGAAGCGATCAAATGGGGTATCTCATCATATGATCATAAAATATCAGTATGATAATTTAGATATCATATCCCAACATAATAAAAAGGAACATGAAAGACTTGAATGAAAATAGAACTTGAAAACGAGGAAGGTAAAAGAATCCCTTAAAAATTCGGCAGCCTAACGGCGCCACTTAAACATTCTTAAAACGAATTGATGAGAGCAAGGGGGGGTATCTCATCATATGAACATGAAATAGGCAGTAGGATGAATATAAAATAACATCCTCCAACATAAGAACATGGATTATAAAAGAAATGACATAAAATAGATTACTTGAAAAGAAAGAGAGAGGTCAGATCCCTTACCTTAAAATGTAACTCTTAAACCCCAAAGGTTGGGACCTTGAGGGCTTGAGGGAACCTTGGGAGGACTCCTTGGGAGGTAATGAGACCAGAAATTCGTTGGGAATGAGTGGGGAGTCGAATGGATGAGAGGAGGGCTTGGTATTTTTAGGGAAAGTGAGGGGACAAGGCATTAATGGCCAAGGGACACCTCACATGTGCTTTTCTCAAACCCATGTGCTCTCCCTTGGCATTTATCATGGAGTTAGGACAAATGGGGCCCCCAAAACAATAATACCTCACCCTTGGCCGGCCAACCCTTAAAAGATCTCATGACATCATCATGACACAATTATGATGTCATTAAACATACCGAAACCCTAAAACTGCATTTTTACTATTCACTGAAAAATTCATCTTTCTCAGAAAAATCCCAAACTTTCACCTTAACTAAATATCAATGCTCCGATTTCAAAATTGAACTCCATTTTATAAAAATAATTTTCTAAATATTTTTAATTTTATTTTTAAATAAATACACTATTCACCGAAAATTCATTTTTTTCAGAAAAATCCCCAAAAATTACCATAACATAATATCGATGCTCTGAGTTCAAAAATAAAGTCATTTTTATAAAAATAATTTTCTAATTATTTTTAATTAAATTTTTAATTAAAAAAACACTATTCATCCGAAAAAACTAATACTTGAATAAAAATTTATGAAACCGTTATTTAACCATTTTATGGAATCACATTACTTAATCAAAGTGCCTAGCTTATTTTAATACTTTCTTTAAGTGAGATTACTAATCCATTTGGACACATTATTAATCCTAATCATAAAATCACTATTCATAATTTACTATTCCTCAAAAATCATGTTGATCTTATTAGACTCTAAATTTAGTACTGAACATAATTGCAGAAGACCTTTTTTTGAAAATCATTACACATTTTTAATTATTTAGGGTTTATATAAATATATTTAAAATATCCTTTTTCTAAAATTCATCAAAAATTTGCATACTATATTTATCCGGTCATTTGAAAATTCATAAAAGAAATCGAAATTTTATTTAAAACAAAGGATTACACAAGACAGTTACGGTCTCCTTACATAGCCCCTTATCACACCAGCATAGGACCTAAGTGTAAGGTGTGCTAAGGTGAGAGAATCCGAGGGAGGCTCGGCCAACATCGCACGAGTAGTAATTTCTATCAGTTTGAGCTTCTCGCGTTGGCGATCCCGTTCTAGCTTTATACGATGAAGTTCAGCTTGGGTTTGGTCCAGAGCAAAGCCCAGTGGTGCTACCTCCTTCCCAAGTTCTGTTATATGGGCTTCGATCGGTCCAAGACTACTGGGTGAGGCCATCGAATCTTCTTTCTATATTAGTTAACCATGATTGCTTGTATTTAGAGACAATAGTCAAAATGTTTAGTTTCCAGCAGTCATATTGACCAATGGTCAAATAACAGTCAAAACCCAACAGTCTCATTTTAATTATACTCATGTTACCAAATGAAACATTTTTGTTGAGTATAACAATAACACATAAAATTAGGAAACAAAATTTATTTAAAAATTTCGGGTCGTTACAATCTTCCCCCCTTAAGAAATTGCGTCCTCGCAATTTTAAAATTGGGTTTTGAAATTTCATTGAAAGTCCCACATCGGAAAAGGAGTCAGTAAAACTATTAATTTAAAATAAAGAAAGGGAAGTAAAAAGGTCACCCGAGTTAACCCACACTAGGGTTCCATGTAGGAAAACATGGACATGGAGGAGAAAACAAAGGGTCATGTTCTGAGGGAGAGTGATAGAGAACATGATTAGGAGAAAGTTAACCATGAGAAAATCCCAAACTTATGATGTGTGTAAACGGTCTTTGATTACCTAGTAGGAAACGTAAAACAACAACATTTTTGTTTTACGTTTCTTTTCATAATTTTGAGGATTTCATTTACTACATAGAACAAAAACATAAGAAAATATACCTACCTTCAAGTAGAGTTTCATCTCTTAACAAGTCCCTACTAACACTAATCTTTTCTCCAAATGATGAGAATTCAAAAACACTTGGTCTCATAAAAGCAGAAGAATCATCTTCTATATAATCACATAATCTACAAAAGATTAACTATCTATTTCTTCTATCTTTAAACATTATCCCAAAAACAGAAAGGTTAAGGTAAAATAACTCTTCAAAAAGAAAGAATCCCATAGGAATGGAAACTACTTTTAAATCATCAAAGTTCCATGGTACTACCCAAAGTTCATCATAGACCATTCCATAAATAACGGCCCATAAAATTCCTCAAAACAAACCAACCTAAGATTGAAACCCAAATACAAGAAGGATTTGATAACATAGTCTTCCAAAACAACTTCATTGTTCATCTCCAGACAACATCAACCACTCCTAACATCTTATAAAAAAAGTAGCTAACCTAAACATATTTTACCCAAGATAGGATAGTCATTCCCATAAGTAACCTAAATTACTATAAGTTCACCTTAAATTCATCGATTCTTCAAAATATAAGTCAACCTTACTCCTCAATGAAAATACCGTAGTAATCTATTTACCTCGATCAAATATGGTTCCCAAAATAATGAACGTCTTCCAAAATAATAATCATATTTTAATCCCCTAATCATCCCTATCATATTAATACGAAAATCGTCTCATTTCCTATCACATTGGTTGTCGGAACATGTTCTTCCATTTCCCACCATTAACTAAGAAGAGAAATCATAATTAGGGGCTTAAGTACTTAGCTAATAGTCATGAAAAGGAACTGAAAGCATATAAGGATAACTTGTATATGAAAGGTATACCCTAACTTGTGATCTCCTAGGTTCCCATCTAGGTTATGAATGATCATATATTCTTATGTGAAACTTTATTTTATTTTATCTTTGTTCCTTTAACAATGGTTCATACCAAGCTTATGAATTTACCAAAGAATATCCCCCGGGAGTGTCGTAACCAAGAGTGCAGCAAGGCCCGTTGTCGTGTACCAGTTCCCGTTCGAGTCTAGCTCAAAGCGGTGTTTTCGGGTTTTACCCCTATGTACATCTATTCCAGAGCCACCTCTACCTGCTCGTATCCAGATAGGGATGTATTTGCTTGGCAACCCCTTACTCAATACTCACCAAAATACCAGGAATATTTCCTATATTAAACTTTTCTATAGGGTTCTTCCTAGAGTTTTCATATCCTAATTTCCACAAATAACTAAACCATCCTTTGATACCAACTATAGCATCCCGTATTTTTATAACATAACTTTCATTCCATTACACGGAACTGAGGATCTTTAAGGTTTAGTGTCTTGGAAACAAGGAACATAAAACATGAAACAAAAAAAAAACATTCTTCTTAAACAATTGAAAGGCTTCTCCTCATGTTCACCCTAGGCTCATTACTGCATCTCATAACCTGGGGACATACATCAAAAGGAAGGGTGAGATGAAGGCCCAGCAAGGGAAACAAGTGAAACATTTTACATATGAACTTGAGATACATCAATAAAGTCATGAAAAGAACTTTAAGGCATGAAAATGAAATCATGAGTCATATCATAATAAAAGTAAAACTTTTTCATAACTTGAAGATGTGGCTACATCATTTAACATAGACAATCATGAACATATCACCAAGGTCCATCCCCAAGGAGTCATTTTAAAATTACCAAGGTTATTCACCAAGGTATCGTGAAAATTGTAATCTCTAGTGGTTACATCATTACCCAATGCATTAGAGCGCTATCAGGGCGCACCCTTAAATTTTCCTTTATTATCATGTGAGCCACATATATCATCATCAAAAATTTCATAAATAACCCATATAGCATAAAGGAAATGGGTTTCATTTCCTAATCATAACTTTTTAAAAACTGCTTTAAAGACATGATCTTTATATCACTTTAAAACCCACAGAAAAGGAAGGTGGGTCTCATGTATGTAAATCCCAGAATTTAAAATAGAACATTTTGGTATATATGTGAATACCCCTTTAGAAGAAAGAGCTTTTAGTATTCACTTAATAAAATAAAAGAACTTTGGAAAAAGAGATAGACATTTTGAGACAGAAATTCTGCAGCATAACGGCAATGTTCCGAGGTTTTAGAAGACATTAAAAGAGAGGTAAAATGGGTCAAACATTCATAAATGACCCATAAAATAGTACATGGACAGAATAAGAAGTATATATGATCATGGTAATGAAATTTCAAGGACATACCATTTGAAATGAAAAACATGGAAGGAAGAAAAAAAATTAGATTTCTCTTATGAAAGTTCGGCAGCCTAACGGCGTTACTTAAACCATCAAAATACTAAATTGAAGAGATCAAATGGGGTCTCTCATCATATGAAAATAAGAGTACAATATGATATATATAGATATCATACCCCAATATACCAAAAAGGAACTTGAAATAATTGACATGAAATTATAACTTCAAAAAGAGAAGGGTGAAGAACCACTTAAAAATTCGGCAGCCTAACGGCGCCACTTAAAACATCAAAATACTGAATTAAAGAGATCAAATGGGGTCTCTCATCATATGAACATAAGATTACAATATGATATATATAGAGATAATAACCCAATATAACAAAAAGGAACTTGAAATAATTGACATGAAAGTAGAACTTCAAAACGAGAAGGGTGAAGAACCACTTAAAAATTTGGCAGCCTAACGACGCCACTTAAAACATCAAAATACTGAATTGAAGAGATCAAATGGGGTCTCTCATCATATGAACATAAGAGTCCAATATGATATATATAGATATCATACCCCAATATAACAAAAAGGAACTTGAAATAATTGACATGAAAGTAGAACTTCAAAACGAGAAGGGTGAAGAACCACTTAAAAATTCGGCAGCCTAACGGCGCCACTTAAACTTCAAAAAAATATTGAATTGAAGAGATCAAATGGGGTCTCTCATCATATGAACATAATAGTATAGTATGATAGATATAGAGATCATAACCCAACATAACAAAAAGGAACTTGAAAGAATTGCCATGAATGTAGAACTTCAAAACGACAAGGGTGAAGAACCACTTAAAAATTCGGCAGCCTAACGGCGCCACTTAAAACTTCATAATACTGAATTGAAGCGATAAAATGGGGTCTCTAATCATATGATCATAAAAGATCAGTATGATAATTTAGATATCATACCCCAAAATAATAAAAAGGAACATGAAAGACTTGAATGAAAATAGAACTTGAAAACGAGGAAGGTGAAAGAATCCCTTAAAAATTCGGCAGCCTAACGGCGCCACTTAAACATTCTTAAAACGAATTGATGAGAGCAAGGGGGGATCTCTCATCATATGAACATGAAATAGGCAGTAGGATGAATATAAAAGAACATCCTCTAACAGAATAACATGGCGTATAAAAGAAATGACATAAAATAGATTACTTGAAAAGAAAGAGAGAGGTCGGATCCCTTAACTTAAAATGTAACTCTTAAACCTCAAAGGTTGGAACCTTGAGGGCTTGGGGGAACCTTGGCAGGACTCCTTGGGAGGTAATGAGACCAGAAATTCGTTGGGAATGAGTGGGGAGTCGAATGGATGAGAGGAGGGCTTGGTATTTATAGGGAAACTGAGGGGACAAGGCATTAATGGCCAAGGGACACCTCACATGTGCTTTTCCCAAACCCATGTGCTCTCCCTTGGAATTTATCATGGAGTTAGGAAAAATGGGGCCCCCAAAACAATAATTCATCACCCTTGGCCGGCCAACCCTTAAAAGATCTCATGACATCATCATGACACAATTATGATGTCATTAAACATACCGAAACCCTAAAACTGCATTTTTACTATTCACTGAAAAATTCATCTTTCTTAGAAAAATCCCAAACTTTCACCGTAACTAAATATCAATGCTCCCATTTCAAAAATGAACTCCATTTTATAAAAACAATTTTCTAAATATTTTTAATTTTATTCTTAAATAAATACACTATTCACCGAAAATTCATTTTTTTCAGAAAAATCCCCAAAAACTACCATAACATAATATCGATGCTATGAGTTCAAAAATAAAGTCATTTTTATAAAAATAATTTTCTAATTATTTTTAATTAAATTTTTAATTAAAAAACACTATTCATCCGAAAAAACTAATACTTGAATAATAATTTATGAAACCGTTATTTAACAATTTTATTGAATCACATTACTTAATCAAAGTGCCTAGCTTATTTTAATACTTTCTTTAAGTGAGATTACTAATCCATTTGGACACATTATTAATCCTAATCATAAAATCACTATTCATAATTTACTATTCATCAAAAATCAAGTTGATCTTATTAGACTCTAAATTTAGTACTTAACATAATTGCAGAAGACCTTTTTTTGAAAATCATTACACATTTTTAATTATTTAGGGTTTATATAAATATATTTAAAATATCCTTTTTCTAAAATTCATCAAAAATTTGCATACTATATTTATCCGGTCATTTGAAAATTCATAAAAGAAATCCAAATTTTATTTAAAACAAAGGATTACACAAGATAGTTACGGTCTCCTTACATAGCCCCTTATCACACCAGCATAGGACCTAAGTGTAAGGTGTGCTAAGGTGAGAGAATCCGAGGGAGGCTCGGCCAACATCGCACGAGTAGTAATTTTTATCAGTTTGAGCTTCTCGCGAAGGCGATCCCGTTTAAGTTTTATACGATGAAGTTCAGCTTGGGTTTGGTCCAGAGCAAAGCCCAGTGGTGCTACCTCCTTCCCAAGTTCTGTTAGATGGGCTTCGATCGGTCCAAGACTACTGGGTGAGGCCATCGAATCTTCTTTCTATATTAGTTAACCATGATTGCTTGTATTTAGAGACAATAGTCAAAATGTTTAGTTTCCAGCGGTCATATTGACCAATGGTCAAATAACAGTCAAAACCCAACAGTCTCATTTTAATTATACTCATGTTACCAAATGAAACATTTTTGTTGAGTATAAAAATAACACATAAAATTAGGAAACAAAATTTATTTAAAAATTTCGGGTCGTTACAATCTTCCCCCCTTAAGAAATTGCGTCCTCGCAATTTTAAAATTGGGTTTTGAAATTTCATTGAAAGTCCCACATCGGAAAAGGAGTCAGTAAAACTATTACTTTAAAATAAAGAAAGGGAAGTAAAAAGGTCACCCGAGTTAACCCACACTAGGGTTCCATGTAGGAAAACATGGACATGGAGGAGAAAACAAAAGGTCATGTTCTGAGGGAGAGTGATAGAGAACATGATTAGGAGAAAGTTAACCATGAGAAAATCCCAAACTTATGATGTGTGTAAACGGTCTTTGATTACCTAGTAGGAAACGTAAACCAAAAACATTTTTGTTTTACGTTTCTTTTCATAATTTTGAGGATTTCATTTACTACATAGAACAAAAACATAAGAAAATATACCTACCTTCATGTAGAGTTTCATCTCTTAACAAGTCCCTACCAACACTAATCTTTTCTCCAAATGATGAGAATTCAAAAACACTTGGTCTCATAAAAGCAGAAGAATCATCTTCTATAGAATCACATAATCTACAAAAGATTAACTATCTATTTCTTCTATCTTTAAACATTATCCCAAAAACAGAAAGGTTAAGGTAAAACAACTCTTCAAAAAGAAAGAATCCCATAGGAATGGAAACTACTTTTAAATCATCAAAGTTCCATGGTACTACCCAAAGTTCATCATAGAACATTCCATAAATAACGGTCCTTAAAATTCCTCAAAACAAACCAACCTAAGATTGAAACCCAAATACAAGAAGGATTTGATAACATAGTCTTCCAAAACAACATCATTGTTCATCTCCAGACAACATCAACCATTCCTAACATCTTATAAAAAAAGTATCTAACCTAAACATATTTTACCCAAGATAGGATAGTCATTCCCATAAGTAACCTAAATTACTATAAGTTCACCTTAAATTCATCGATTCTTCAAAATATAAGTCAACCTTACTCCTCAATGAAAATACCGTAGTAATCTATTTAACTCGATCAAATATGGTTCCCAAAATAATGAACGTCTTCCAAAATAATAATCATATTTTAATCCCCTAATCATCCCTGTCATATTAATACGAAAATCGTCGCATTTCCTATCACATTGGTTGTCGGAACATGTTCTTCCATTTCCCACCATTAACTAAGAAGAGAAAGCATAATTAGGGGCTTAAGTACTTAGATAATAATCATGAAAAGGAACTGAAAGCATATCAAGATAACTTGTATATGAAAGGTATACCCTAACTTGTGATCTCCTAGGTTCCCATCTAGGTTATGAATGATCATATATTCTTATGTGAAACTTTATTTTATTTTATCTTTGTTACTTTAACAATGTTTCATACCAAGCTTATGAATTTACCAAAGCATATCCCCTGGGAGTGTCGTAACCAAGAGTGCAGCAAGGCCCATTGTCGTGTACCAGTTCCCGTTAGAGTCTAGCTCAAAGCGGTGTTTTCGGGTTTTACCCCTATGTACATCTGTGCCAGAGCCACCTCTACCTGCTCGTATCCAGACAGGGATGTATATGCTTGGCAACCCCTTACTCAATACTCACCAAAATACCAGGAAGATTTCCTATATTAAACTTTTCTATAGGGTTCTTCCTAGAGTTTTCATATCCTAATTTCCACAAATAACTAAACCATCCTTTGATACCAACTATGGCATCCCGTCTTTTTATTACATAACTTTCATTCCATTACATGGAACTGAGGATCTTTAAGGTTTAGTGTCTTGGAAACAAGGAACATAAAACATGAAACAAAAAAAACATTCTTCTTAAACACTTGAAAGGCTTCTCCTCATGTTCACCCTAGGCTCATTACTGCATCTCATAACCTGGGGACATACATCAAAAGGAAGGGTGAGCAGAAGTCCCAGCAAGGGAAACAAGTGAAACATTTTACATATGAACTTGAGATACATCAATAAAGTCATGAAAAGAACTTTAAGGCATGAATATGAAATCATGAGGCATATCATAATAAAAGTAAATTTTTTTCATAACTTGAAGATGTGGATACATCATTTAACATAGACAATCATGAACATATCACCAAGGTCCATCCCTAAGGTGTCATTTTAAAATTACCAAGGTTATTCACCAAGGTATCGTGAAAATTGTAATCTCTAGTGGTTACATCATTACCCAATGCATTGGAGCGCTATTAGGGCGCACCCTTAAATTTTCCTTTATTATCATGTGAGCCACATATATCATCATCAAACATTTCACAAATAACCCATATAGCATAAAGGAAATGGGTTTCATTTCATAATCATAACTTTTTAAAAACTGCTTTAAAGACATGATCTTTATATCACTTTAAAACCCACAGAAAAGGAAGGTGGGTCTTATGTATGTAAATCCCAGAATTTAAAATAGAACATTTTGGTATATATGTGAATACCCCTTTAGAAGAAAGAGCTTTGAGTATTCACTTAATAAAATAAAAGAACTTTAGAAAAAGAGATAGAAATTTTGAGACAGAAATTCTGCAGCATAACGGCAATGTTCCGAGGTTTTAGAAGACATTAAAAGAGAGGTAAAATGGGTCAAACATTCATAAATGACCCATAAAATAGTACATGGACAGAATAAGAAGGATACATGATCATGGTAATGAAATTTCAAGGACATACCATTTGAAATGAAAAACATGGAAGGAAGAAAAAAAATTAGATTTCTCTTATGAAAGTTCGGCAGCCTAACGGCGTTACTTAAACCATCAAAATACTGAATTGAAGAGATCAAATGGGGTCTCTCATCGTATGAACATAAGAGTAAAATATGATATATATAGATATCATACCCCAATATAACAAAAAGGAACTTGAAATAATTGACATGAAAGTAGAACTTCAAAACGAGAAGGGTGAAGAACCACTTAAAAATTCGGCAGCCTAACGGCGCCACTTAAAACATCAAAATACTGAATTGAAGAGATGAAATGGGGTCTCTCATCATATGAACATAAGAGTAAAATATGATATATATAGAGATCATACCCCAATATAACAAAAAGGAACTTGAAATAATTGACATGAAAGTAGAACTTCAAAACGAGAAGGGTGAAGAACCACTTAAAAATTCGGCAGCCTAACGGCGCCACTTAAAACATCAAAATACTGAATTGAAGAGATCAAATGGGGTCTCTCATCATATGAACATAAGAGTAAAATATTATTTATATAGAGATCATACACCAATATAACAAAAAGGAACTTTAAATAATTGACATGAAAGTAGAACATCAAAACGAGAAGGGTGAAGAACCACTTAAAAATTCGGCAGCCTAACGGTGCCACTTAAACTTCAACAAAATACTGAATTGAAGAGGTCAAATGGGGTCTCTCATCATATGAACATAATAGTACAGTATGATAGATATAGAGATCATACCCCAACATAACAAAAAGGAACTTGAAAGAATTGACATGAAAGTAGAACTTCAAAACGACAAGGGTGAAGAACCACTTAAAAATTCGGCAGCCTAACGGCGCCACTTAAAACTTCAAAATACTGAATTGAAGCGATAAAATGGGGTCTCTCATCATATGATCATAAAATATCAGTATTATAATTTAGAGATCATACCCCAACATAATAAAAAGGGACATGAAAGACTTGAATGAAAATAGAACTTGAAAACGAGGAAGGTGAAAGAATCCCTTAAAAATTCGGTAGCCTAACAGCGCCACTTAAACATTCTTAAAACGAATTGATGAGAGCAAGGGGGGGTCTCTCATAATATGAAAATGAAATAGGAAGTAGGATGAATATAAAAGAACATCCTCCAACATAAGAACATGGAGTATAAAAGAAATGACATAAAATAGATTACTTGAAAAGAAAGAGAGAGGTCAGATCCCTTACCTTAAAATGTAACTCTTAAACCTCAAAGGTTGGGACCTTGAGGGCTTGGGGGCACCTTGGGAGGACTACTTTTGAGGTAATGAGACCAGAAATTCGTTGGGAATGAGTGGGGAGTCGAATGGATGAGAGGAGGGCTTGGTATTTATAGGGAAAGTGAGGGGACAAGGCATTAATGGCCAAGGGACACCTCACATGTGCTTTTCTCAAACCCATGTGCTCTCCCTTGGCATTTATCATGGAGTTAGGACACATGGGGACCCCAAAACAATAATTCATCACCCTTGGCCGGCCAACCCTTAAAATATCTCATGACATCATCATGACACAATTATGATGTCATTAAACATACCGAAACCCTAAAACTGCATTTTTACTATTCACTGAAAAATTCATCTTTCTAAGAAAAATCCCAAACTTTCACCTTAACTAAATATCAATGCTCCGATTTCAAAAATGAAATACATTTTATAAAAATAATTTTCTAAATATTTTTAATTTTATTTTTAAATAAATACACTATTCACCGAAAATTCATTTTTTTCAGAAAAATCCCCAAAAATTAACATAACATAATATCGATGCTCTGAGTTCAAAAATAAAGTCATTTTTATAAAAATAATTTTCTAATTATTTTTAATTAAATTTTTTATTAAAAAACAGTATTCATCCGAAAAAACTAATACTTGAATAATAATTTATGAAACCGTTATTTAAGCATTTTATTGAATCACATTACTTAATCAAAGTGCCTAGCTTATTTTAATACTTTCTTTAAGTGAGATTACTAATCCATTTGGACACATTATTAATCCTAATCATAAAATCACTATTCATAATTTACTATTCATCAAAAATCAAGTTGATCTTATTAGACTCTAAATTTAGTACTGAACATAATTGCAGAAGACCTTTTTTTGAAAATCATTACACATTTTTAATTATTTAGGGTTTATATAAATATATTTAAAATATCCTTTTTCTAAAATTCATCAAAAATTTGCATACTATATTTATCCGGTCATTTGAAAATTCATAAAAGAAATCGAAATTTTATTTAAAACAAAGGACTAAACAAGATAGTTACGGTCTCCTTACATAGCCCCTTATCACACCAGCATAGGACCTAAGTGTAAGGTGTGCTAAGGTGAGAGAATCTGAGGGAGGCTTGGCCAACATCGCACGAGTAGTAATTTCTATCAGTTTGAGCTTCTCGCGAAGGCGATCCCGTTCTAGCTTTATACGATGAAGTTCAGCTTGGGTTTGGTCCAGAGCAAAGCCCAGTGGTGCTACCTCCTTCCCAAGTTCTGTTAGATGGGCTTCGATCGGTCCAAGACTACTGGGTGAGGCCATCGAATCTTATTTCTATATTAGTTAACCACGATTGCTTGTATTTAGAGACAATAGTCAAAATGTTTAGTTTCCAGCAGTCATATTGACCAATGGTCAAATAACAGTCAAAACCCAACAGTCTCATTTTAATTATATTCATGTTACCAAATGAAACATTTTTGTTGAGTATAACAATAACACATAAAATTAGGAAACAAAATTTATTTAAAAATTTCGGGTCGTTACAGAGCATTTGAGCTCACCCCTTTCAATGTTTTATTTTTCGAAGGATGTGAAGAAGTGTATTATGACTGACCTTCAAGAATAGTCAGTGGGGATATGAGTGTGGACTATGGAGACTATGTTGTTGTAGTTTTCATTTTAATGATGTAATGTAAAACATATGAATATATCTAGTGTTTCTAAGGCTACTAAACTAATTAGTATTTCGAAACTTGATCTTTATTGTGATCATTCCAATGTTATGTAATAATACACCCACTCTGGGTAACTAGGGTCGGGGGGTTACATTAGGCAGAGGGTAATACATTAAATTCAACATTATTATTTGAGGGAGTCATGTTAATATCCATATGTTACAAGAAAATACACTTCATTAACTGAATATATGTGGATAAACATTTATTTATAGTGGTTTAATAATTATTCACACAACAGGGGAGATCAAAACATATTATAAACTGATATACCAAACCCAATTGAATTCCATGATAAAATAAACAAATAAAAATTCAATATTATAATCTACAAATATATAATATTTTTATGAATTATGTTTTCCCTTTCCATTTCATCTAAATTGATTATTTCTTTGATAATATAGATGAATCTATCATCCCAAGAGATAATGAGAGTAACCATGTCCAATAATAATTATATTAGTAAATTAACCAAGATATTGCGATATTTAAAAAAAATAACATAATGTAAATGTTGGGGACCCATGAAAAATAATGATCTAAATAGAGGTGTGTGAGGCATACTTGAGTTTTGTGAGTTGATCAAATAGATGTGGTGATAAAAAATATTATAAAAAATTATGGAAAAATGAGGTTGGAGGCCACATGTTTGAAGAATCGTTTCTAGGGTTTCCTCATCAGAGATAAGTGTTGTTGTCACCCAATTGAAAAATACCACAATAAAATAATACAAGGATTCATAAAATGATTAAATAATTTATCATGTAGATTATTTAGTAACCAATGTGATAATGTGTTTTGTATTTCATTTATAACAACAGTTATAAAACAACAGACATGATGAAGCCTATTTTTTAAGTCGATTATTATATTACCGATGTGATAAAGAAACTTTCATTGCTTTGTCAAATCAGTTATATAATTACCAATGTAAAAAATTGGCTTTATCAATTTTTTTATAAAATAACAGACATGATAAACTAAGATAGGTTATTTATCACATTACTTATTCGGTTATAATATAACCGACATGATAAATCAATTTTAATGCTTTTCCCATTGGTTATTTTTAATCAACGTAAAAAATGCTGATGTGGTAAATAATTTTTTTACTAGTTAGATTAACCATTTCATTGAGACTTATATTCATTGTTTTGCTGGTGACCAAAATAAGAATGTGAATTATTGGATACTATGGGTTGAATCTCACTACAAAACCTCTTGGAATTCATCCATAAATACTACACCCTTTTAGGATGTTTATAGTTGTTAACCACCATCCATTATAACTACTCATCCATATGAAATATGAGTTAAAGTCATGGCCACAACATTTGGTGAATTTGATGAGGCTGTTTTTTAGTTCAAACATTACTTAATTCATTCTCATCAATTAATAAAGCAATAAGATGACCATCATCATCGAACAATAGAATATTAGAAATGGAATCATGTCTATTTGATGCTCCCCCATTAACAAACTTCTATTGCATTCCATTTAAATAAGAAATTGTCTCCCGGATTTTATGGACAATTCCGCATCACAAAATGAATTGGACATGTATCATATTAGCTCGCCTATCCTTTTTCAGATCATATTCATATGGTATTTCCTGTTTCACAACTAAAAAAGGCACAACCTACTCAATCATTGCATGACACATTACCTACCGACCTGAAGGTAAATTCCATGATTTTTCAAGATCTAGAATATATTTTGGAACATTGTTCCCAATAGACTGGCCAAGAATATAATCCACCAATCCTTATTCATTTGTGGGGCCACTCATTGGATGATTCCACTTGGGAGGATGATTTTGTGTATCAGAATCGGTTTTCTTAGTTCCAGCTTGTGGAGAGGATGAATTCTCAAGAGGGGGTGTGTTAAAGAGGTGTTGTGGAAGGTGTATTCTTTAAGGGGAAAGTGGGTAAATGCAGTTTGGAAGCATGTTAGTAATACTACTAAGGAAGTTAGTGAGTCTATTAGTAACATTCCTATAAATAAATAACAAGGGGGAATATAGAGTAGGCATATTTAGTCTCTGGTTAGAAAATGATTGGACGGGGTTGGAGTCCAACTTACCTAAAACACTTGAAATTCAATTTCCATTTTATCATGTTACAAATTTCATTTAAATTTATATTGTATTCTTAGTAAAAAAATATAGATATTTTCCTCAGTTAAATTTCGTTTGTTCGTCTTAAACTATCATTTTCATACCAGTTAACATATCTAATCCACTCAGGGAAGGCCACACATCAAGTGTCACGACCATACATAATCAAAAGAGAAGTATCACAAATAATAATGTTGACTTCCATGTCCAATTAAGATATTATTCACATATATTTTCCCAGTCATATTATATCACATAAGGATATTTCATACAATAGTACATTGTTCATCCACTATCACCCAGAGAGATATCTCACAATTATACTATGGGCATACCCTACCACTAAAGTAGATGTCACACAATAGTACGCTGACCATCCCTATCACTCGCAAAGACATTTTCTAACATCCCAGGTACTTAAAGAGTAAGTCATATTCATATTTATTAATATTTTTGAATTAAATATTAATTTTATTTTGAAGGGGTTTCTATGTTCGATAGCGTATCCGATACGCAACAATGAGTTTCTTTGAAATCTTACGTTACACGCTAATAATATAATAATATTATTTCAAATGGTAGTTAACACGTAGTCGTTGTACTAGCGGGAATAAATAGAAATAATTAAAATATGAATATATATGTTTTTTAAATGTTTATACATTTATCCGATAAAAGATAAAGGATTAAAATAAGAAAAGAATTCAATTTTAAGCATAAATACTTTAATATTCACTAAAAGGTTGATATATCACCTTTTGATGGACAACCCTATTTAAATATAGTTTTGGTCACTCTTATACATCCTTTTAGACCAAATAAAATCTTTCTTTATAATTGGGACATCAAAATTTACATTGTGTATGTTTTTGTTATTTTTCCGATAAAATTCATTTTTTATGAATAAGTGGAAAATGTTGTATTTTAATTCAAAACATCTTTTAATCTAATTTATTTATATGATTAGATTATCTTTTGACTTGGTTTTAAAGTGAAACTATAATATATTTTTACCAGTTGATTCAATGATGGACTTTGGAATTAATTTCACTTTAAATTCAACATAAACAAATATCAATCTTTTGATATATATTGTTTCTTAAAAAGACGCTATTTGTTTTGACCGCGGGAGTTAATTATTAAATTAATTAATTCTAATTATATTCTTTTAATTATGTAATATAAACATCATTTTTGAATTTGGAATATCAAATATATCTTAGAGTGAATATTTGGTAATTTTCTGAAAAACTTCAATTTTTGATGAATAGTGAAACCACTAAGTGGTAATCAGGAAAACTGATTTTTCAGTTCAATGAAAGTTTACCACTAGTGTGTTTTGAATTTTGAAAATCCAACATACATGGTTGTCATTTTTATGTAAAATGTGGTTCAATGGGATGAAAATAATTTTGTGGTGAATAGTAACTTTTTTTCATTAATCATGATTAGAGGTAATTACTGTAATTTAAGGTAAAAATGATATTATAAAAATATGAAAACACCATGACACTTGTCTTACCCCTATTGGGTGAGTCATGTCCGACCAAAACAACCCATGGGTCGATTAAGGGGACCCCATGGAGCCATTTGGGTGAGATAATGACTTTAATGCCTTTTTTTAAATAAAGGTAAAAATGACACTAACATAAATTGTTTTACTAAAACAATTTTTAGAAGGGGTTATACTAATCAGATATTTGACTATAAATACTATTTGGAAAGATAAAAATATTTCCTACATCGTGATATTTTTGTTATAATTTGTGGACATTAAGTAAATTAATTTAATTATGACATCATGATGATGCAACGATGACATCGTTAATGAACGGTTTAAAATAAAATGAAAAGATAATATAAAATATAAGACCTAAACTTGTCCAAAAACTATTGGATGGGTATATTTAAAATCCTTATCATCTTAGCCTATAAATATATCAATGTGGGTTTTTAAAAATCCGAAACTCTTTTGAAATTAAAATAATAGTTTCATGATTTCCAAAAGTGCCCTCCTCTACTCTTATAAAAGGCCCCCAACTCTACCTCATTTCCCAAACTCCTAAAGCCTTTGTCTCGGCCTCCCCCTTCCCATTTACTCTCTCCACATCCCTCTTCTCACCCTAGAGTATTCCGTTTGGGCAGAATCTTTTAAAATGAATACTTTAGGCTCAAATAAAATGGAGTTACACTATTAAAGGTAATTCATTCTCTCATGTTCATTTGTTTTATTTTGCTTCTCCAACCCCCTAAAATCTTTTTATTTATTTATTTTTTAAAAACACCTGTATCTTCCAGATACTAGGATGTTGTTACAAGATGTATTAGAGCTACACTCTCACACAACTACATCTAATGGTTAAAGAACATACGGTTTCCGTGGATGGAGAAATTCTGCCTCCCGAAATGATGATTGTTCAATACTCATTCAACACCTTCAAAGGTGGACATTATGATGTCACTATTTTTATATATGACATATAATATGTTTATTCATTCTTTAAGCTTCTGTATTTTTCATTTATGGCATACCATTACAGTTTCCATTATGGGTAAACACGATATCTTCATTTTAGGAAGTGCGGACTACCGCCCCCTGAAAGTGATTTGATTCGTTAATACTATATGTGGGATGTGTAAATGATAAAGTTAATGATGTTATATATGTTATTATACTGGATTATAATATACCCTAATATCATTATGATTCCATTCCATAAAATACGAAATAGAAATAGAAGTAGCGTTCATGCGTACGTACGGCTTACTGACTCCATGAACGGTGCATTTCATTTCTTACCTCTAAATGTGATGTAATATTATAAATACATGTATATTATTAATATATATGATATATATAATATCCAAATCATGAATATCATTCTGGATATAACGAACCTTTGACCAAATGAACAACATGTAAGTGTAAGAAGTCTATTTTTGACTTAAGAACCATATACCGACAAAATGAACATTATTAACTTAAATGATTACATGATGTTCATAACATGGTATAAAAGGAATAATGAACTTTAAAAACGTTCTTAAGCAAGTAGAGATTAACTCAAGTATATTATTCAGGAAATTAAAGAACGGTCGGGTCAAGTCGGATACAAGGTACGGGACATCGTCTCAATCTCCATTCATTGAGGCATAATTTGTTTTATACACATCATTCTATTATACGGTGTATAAAACCCTTTGACTTTTACATTTATTCAAAAGGAATCTTTTTATATTAAGTGTTTTACAAAATGACATGTGGGAATGTTTTTATCGTAAGTATGCGGCGACAACGACTTCTCTGCCGCCGTGGCCATTATTTGAGTTTCGGCTTCCTCTACAAGCCATAAATTATTTTTAAATGAAAAATAAATACCATGATTTAATTTTCTTTTATTTTGGTATTGAAAATGGGTTTTCTAATGTTTTGATTATATCAATGTGTTTTGATATCTTGTGATTGTAATGTAAAAATGTTATGTTTCCTTTATGCATGTTTTATGTGATACAGTTATATTATGGTTCTTGGGCATTGTTTATAAAGACGGGTGGTTCCGTGATAATCTAATGGCGGGTGAGCCCGTTATAGCTCTCAAATGAATTGGGTAATGTGAAGGAGTTAAACGTTAAGGTTTCTCCGAAAAGATTTAAGGGAATATACTGTGATGGGTATTCCAAACGTAACCAAGAGGGTTACTCCCTATGCAAGAATGTTATGAATTCCCCAAGTTACCTTTATGTTGTATGATTTCTATGAGTTCTCATAAAACATATGTTTTCAGGAGGTATGTTAAAGTGATTGTGTTTCATGAGTAAGTATGTTTTCAAACATGGACTAATGTTTTAATTTTGTACTTTTATATCCCTTACTGAGCTTTTTATGCTCATCCCAAGTTTTTGAAATGTTTTTCACAGGTAAAGGGAAAGGTATGTGATGTGATGATAGTGTCAAGGAAGTGTCAAGAAAGAATAAATGTTTTTTTAGAAGTGTTTCTGATGTTGGGAAATGAGTACTATCCTTTATGAAACCACCTTTCTTAAAAGTGGGATGTAATGCATGATTTATGATCTAATTCTCTAAAACTCTAATCCTGAAAAGATTCTCCATGTGTATTCTTGAAATATCTCAAGATTACGTCGTGTTTAAGGCTGGGGCCTTATATTTGGTATTAGAGGTCGGTTTAGACAACTTTAGGAGTTAGAAATGTTATGTACCAAAATTAATTTATGGTATGATCAAAATGATATAGAATTTATAGATTACCATGTTGATTCGCCTAACATATTTCTATGTTTAGAATGGTTTTCCGCTGAGGAAACATGGCAGCTATGTTGGGATGACATCAGGAGGAAGAAAACCTTCCGAATCAGCATCCTGAGACAGTTGGAATTGAAACTAAACAATTTGTTGCAGTAATGGCGCAGTTGACTCAAGCGATAAATGGTGGTATCCATGCACGAGATCATCCAGATCATCCACACAGGAACATGTCAGTGGTGGAACATTCTATGAGGCAACATCCTACATCATTCAGAGGATCATCTAACCCTGTGCTAGCTGAAGGGTGGATTAAAGCACTGGAGAAGATTTTCGATGTCATGGGGTGTTCAGACAATCAAAAAGTTAGTCTTGCTTTTTACCGTTTGGAGGGTGAGGCAGATCAGTGGTGGTCGATGGTTAGAAATATCAGGGACGCTGAGGAGATTGATTCTCTCGACTGGGATGAATTCAAAGGTATGTTTCTTGAGAAATATTTTCCTAAGGTTATTCGACTTAGGATAGAAAAAAAATTCTTATAATTGAGGCAAGAGGAAGACTCTGTGGCTACTTATGAAGAAAGGTTCACTCGTTTGGCAAGGTATGCTCCAAACATTATTCGAGACATTGATAGTAAAATCAATCGTTTTTACTAAAGATTAAAGAAAAAATATCGAAGGGCATTATCTTCTCGTGAGTTCGAGAGTTATGAAAAGCTTGTTCGATGTGCTGAGAAGGTGGAAATAGAGTTTTCCGATGATCAAGTGTTCTATAACAACCAACAGAAGAAGAGACCGAGGTGGCAGGAGAAAGGGATGAACTCTTCAAAAAAGTCTGATGGTAAGAAAACTACTTTCCCAGTTTGTGATAAGTGTGCTAAAAGGCATCTTGGGGAATGTCTTTTGAATTCTAGAAAGTGCTATCAATGTGGTAAGAAGGGACATAAGGTTCCTGACTGCACTGAAAAGAATCAAGGTGATGGTAAGGCAAGATTTGATTTACAGTTAGTGAAATGTTTCAAGTGCAATAAAATGGGTCACTTTGCAAATGAGTGTCCGGAAAAGAGCTCGAGTGATGTGAAGAAGTTAGACTACAATGAGAAAGGGGTGGTGAAATCCTTTGCAACTACATCAGTGGATGTTGGGCCATCAAATGAAGTGGTATCAGGAATTGAAAAGATGATTGGTGAATGCTCCAGTTTTGGCACTACCTTCTAAGAATGGTGAGTTTGTTATCTATGGTGATGCTTCATTGAAGGGAATTGGTTGTGTCCTAATGCAGAATTATCAGTAATTTCTTATCCTTCACATCAGTTGAAAAATAATGAGGTAAATTAGCCTACACATGATTTGGAATTAGCTGCTGTTTTGTTTCTTGAAAAATTTGGAGGCATCATTTGTATGGAGTAAAGTGTGAAATATATACTGATCACAAAAGTATAAAGTATATATTCACTCAGAAATAATTGAACATGAGACAGAGGAGATGGTTGGAATTAATCAAGGATTATGATTGCACGATTCATTACCATTCGGGAAAAGCAAATAAAGTGGCTGATGCTCTGAGTCGAAAAGGTAATGCTTCATTAACCATGTTGCGTCTGGAATGTGATCCTTTGGTTAAGGATTTGATGAACTTTGGCATAGAAGTTGTTGGTGCATGGAATTCTTCTTTTTTTCTTCAGGTGTTTGTGAGATCATCTCTATCAGATAGAATAAATCAAGCACAGAAAGAAGATAGTGAGTTTCAGAAAAAGGTAGAGCTGGTTTAGAAGGTTAAGTTTCCTGAATTTAACATTGATAATGATTGTGTTTTGAGATTTGGGAAGAGATTGTGTGTACCTTGTGATTCACATTTGAAGGAAGATTTGTTATGTGAAGCTCATAGTTCTCTATTTTCAGTTCATCTTAACAGTACTAAGATGTACAGAGACACATGAGAACAGCTCAGAGCAGGCAGAAAAGTTATGCGGACAACAAGAGGAAGGATCTCTCTTTTGAGGTAGGTGATCATGTTTTTCTCAAAGTTTCTCCAAGGAAAAGTGTTATGCGATTTGGTAAGAAAGGAAATCTATGTCCAAGGTTCATTGGACCGTATGAAATTCTGGAGAGAGTTGGATCAGTTTCATACCGAGTGTCTTTACCTCCGAGTTTATCTCAGGTACAAAATGTTTTCCATGTTTCAATGTTAAGGAAGTACCTGCCAGATCAATCTCATGTTTTGAGTCTAGATGTAGTTCAGCTGGAAGAGAATCTATCTTACGAGGAACAATCGGTCCAGATTCTTGAACACAGCGAGCAGGTATTGCGTAATAAATTGATTTATCAGGTAAAGGTTTTGTGGAAAAACCACATGATTGAGGAGGCAACATGGGAATCTGAAAATTCTATGAGGGATAAATACCCTCACTTATTCGATAAGTGAATAAAATTGCGAGGACACAATTCCCAAAAGGGGGGAAGGATGTAACATCCCAGGTAATTAAAGAATATGAAATATTCATATTTATTAATATTTTTGGATTAAATATTAATTTTATTTTGAAGGGGTTGCTATGTTCGATAGCGTACCCGATATGCAACAATGAGTTTCTTTAAAATCTTACGTTACACGCTAATAATATAATAATATTATTTCAAATGGTAGTTCACACGTAGCTGTTGTACTAGCGAGAATGAATATAAATAACTAAAATATGAATATATATGTTTGTTAAATGATTCTACATTTATCCAATAAAAGATAAAGGATTAAAATAAGAAAAGAATTCAATTTTAATCATAAATACTTTAATATTCACTAAAAGGTTGATTCATCACCTTTTGATAGATAACCCTCTTTAAATATAGTTTTGGCCACTCTTATACATTCTTTTAGACCAAATAAAATCCTTCTTTATAATTGGGCCATCAAAATTTACTTTGTGTATGTTTTTGTTATTTTTCCGATAAAATTTATTTTTTATGAATAAGTGGAAAATGTTGTATTTTAATTCAAAACCTCTTTTAATCTAATTTATATATATGATTAGATTATCATTTGAATTGGTTTTAATGCGAAACAATAATATATTTTTACCATTTGATTCAATGATGGACTTTGAAATTAATTTCACTTTGAAATTCGACATAATCGAATATCAATCTTTTGATATATATTGTTTCTTAAAAACACGCTATTTGTTTTGACAACGAGAGTTAATTATTAAATTAATTAATAATAATTATATTCTTTGAATTAGGAAATATAAACATCATTTTTGAATTCGGAATATCGAATATAGCTTAGAGTGAATCTTTGGTAATTTTCTGAAAAACTTCAATTTTTGATGAATAGTGAAACCACTAAGTGGTAATCAAGCAAACTGATTTTTCAGTTAAATGAAAGTTTACCACTAATGTTTTTTGAATTTATAAAATCCGACATAAATGGTTGTCATTAGTATGTAAAATGTCATTCAATGGGATGAAAATAATTTTTTGGTGAATAGTAACTTTTTTTCATTAATCGTGATTAGTGGTAATTAGTGTAATTTAAGGTAAAAATGAAATTATAAAAATATGAAAACACCATGACACTTGTCCTACCCCTATTGGGTGATTCATGGGCACCCAAGACAACCCATGGGTCGATTTAGGGGACCCCATGGCGCCATTTGGGTGAGATAATGACTTTAATGTCTTTTTTTAAATAAAGGTAAAAATGACACTAACATAAATTGTTTTACTAAATCAATTTTTAGAAGAGGTTATACTAATTAGATTTTTGACTATAAATACTCTTTGGAAAGATAAAAATATTTCCTACATAATTATATTTTTTTTATAATTTTTGGACATTAAATAAATTAATTTAATTATGACATCATGATGATGCAACGATGACCTCGTTAATGAACGGTTTTAAATAAAATGAAAAGATAATATAAAATATAAGACCTAAACTTTTCCAAAAACTATTGGATGGGTATATTGCGAAGCCTTATCATATTATCCTCAAAATATATCAATGTGGGACCTTAAAAATCCGAAACTCTTTTGTAAGTAAAATAATAGTTTCATGATTTCCAAAAGTGCCCTCCTCTCCTCTTATAAAAGGCTTCCAGCTCTACCTCATTTCCCACACTCATCAAGCCTTTGGATCGGTCATCCCCTGCCCATTTACTCTTTCCACATCCCTCTACTAACCCTATAGGATTACCTTTGGGCAGAATCCTTTCAAAGGAATCATTTAGGCTCAAATCAAAAGGAGTTACACTTTTAATGGCAATTCATTCTCTCATGTTCATTTGTTTTATTTTGCTTCTCCAACCCCCTAAACTCTTTTTATTTATTTATTTTGTAACAACAATGGTATATTAAATATAATAGGATGTTTTTTAAGATGTATTTGAGCTACACTCTCACACAACTACATCCAATGGTTAGAGAACATACGGTTTCTGTGGATGGTGAAATTCTGCCTCCCGAAATGATGATTGTTCAATACTCATTCAACACCTTCAATGGTGGAAATTATGATGTCACTATTTTTATATATGACATATAATATGTTTATTCATTCTTTAAGCTTCTGTATTTTTCATTTATGTCATACCATTATGGTTTCCATTATGTGTAAACACGATATCTTCATTTTATGAAGTGCGGACTACCGCCCCCTGAAAGTGATTTGATTCGTTAATACCATATGTGGGATGTGTAAAGGATAAATTTAATGATGTTATATATTTTATTATACTGGAATTATAATATACTCTAATATCATTATGATTACATTCCATAAAATACGAAATATAAATGGAAGTAGTGTTCATGCGTACGTACAGCTTACCATCTCCATGAACGGTGCATTTCATTTCTTACCTCTAAATGTGATGTAATATTATAAATACATGTATATGCTGAATATATATGATATATATGATATCCAAATCATGAATATCATTCGGGATATAATGAACCTTTGACCAAATGAACAACATGTAAGTGTAAGAAGTCTATTTTTGACTTAAGAACCAAAAACCAACAAAATGAACATTATTAACTTAAATGAGTACATGATGTTCATAACATGGTATAAAAGGAAAAAATGGACTTGAAAAAGGTTCTAAAGCAAGTAGAGATTAACTCAAGTATATTATTTAGGAAATTAATGAACGGTCAGGTCAAGTAGGATACAAGGTATGAGACTTCGTCTCAATCTCCTTTCATTGAGGCATAATTTGTTTTATACACAACTTTCTTTTATACGGTGTATAAACCCCTTTGACTTTTACATTTATTCAAAATGAATCTTTTTATACGAATTGTTTTACAAAATGGCAAGTGGGAATGTTTTTATCGTACGTATGCGGCGACAATGACTTCTCCGCCGCTATGGCCATTATTTGAGTTTCGGATTCCTCTACAAACCATAACTTATTTTTAAATGAAAAATAATTACCAAGTTTTACTTTTCTTTTATTTTGGTATTGAAAATGGTTTTTCTAATGTTTTTATTATATCAATGTGTTTTGATATCTTGTGATTGTAATGTGGAAATGTTATGTCTCCTTTATGCATGTTTTATGTGATACAGTTATATTATGGTTCTTGGGCATTGTTTATGAAGACAGGTGGTTCTGTGATAATATAAGTGTAGGTGAGCCCGTTATAGCTCTCCAATGCATTGGGTAATATGAAAGAGATAAACGTTAAGGTTTCTCCGAAGAGATTTATGGGAATATACTATGATGGTTATTCCAAATGTAACCAAGAGGGTTACTCCCTATGCATTAATGTTATGAATGCCCCATGTTACCTTTATGTCTTATGATTTCTATGAGTTATTCATAAAACTTATGTTTTCATGAGGTATGTTAAAGTGATTGTGTTTCATGATTAAGTATGTTTTCAGAGATGGACTAATGTTTTCATTTTGTACTTTTATATCCCTTACTGAGCTTTTTATGCACATACCAAGTTTTTGAAATGTTTTTCACAGATAAAGGGAAAGGTATGTGATGTGATGATAGTGTCAAGGAAGTGTCAAGAATGAATAAATGTTTTTTAGAAGTGTTTTTGATGTTGGGAAATCAGTACTATCCTTTATGTAACCACCTTTCTTAAAAGTGGGATGTAATGCATGATTTATGATCTAATTCTCTAAAACTCTAAACCCGAAAAGATTCTCCATGTGTATTCATGAAATATCTCAAGATTAAGTCATGTTTAAGGATGTGGCCTTATAAATTTCACCACAACACTCTTTTAATCCTCCATCTCTATTGGAGAGGTCACATTAATTTACCCCTACCAACCACCCTTGAGAAATATTACACATAAAGTAACAACCCATTCCCTCTTCTGCAGGGAAGACTATCCACCATCATCTGGCCCAGTTAAATAAAAATCTGAGACACTACCTTATCACTTATTGTAATGACCATCCATTTTGACTCATAGTTTGGAATTCTCCCAAATCAGCATACACATGAAACAAGAAACAAGTTGCATGACCCATCCCAAAAGCTCACCAACTCATCCCAGGGCATTATTCACCTAAGACGTAGCCCCCAGACATTTAGGAAAATATCATTTTCCAACTATAGGAAAATATCATCTATAATATCATCATTCATACTAACATTCAATGAAAAACCCCATCATTCATCCCAAATCACCGTCAATGGAATCCACGTGATACCCCATGAGACATCTTGGTCTCTACTCATGTGCATCAATCCATATTAAACATTACATTGTGTTTTCCAAACCAATAGGACCTATCAATCCATATTCATAATTGGTAGGTCCCATAATCTTATGATTCTACTTCAATACCAAGTCCCTCTACCCAAGGGCCATATTGTGAAATTTCACTCTAAACCCTATGGCATCTCAATTCCATCAAATACAAACAATTCCAATAACCCAATCTTGGGCCATGCCTCACATATCTACTAAGAGAGTTCTCAACCTTATCACCATGAAGAAACCCTACACATAAAACCTCATTAATCTTTAAATGGATTATCTTGTATATATCACTGTAAAAGGATCTCATCCAATATTAAGGGGGTGTAACTCATTATCAATGATTTTTAATATAATTTTAGTCATCGCCACTAGGATTAAACATCCCATGCCTAACCAAATAGACCTATAAAACCTATCAAGGTTATCAAATCCTTACGCCAACCCCAAGGATCTATCTTGACCCTTTCATAATCTCAACTGAAATCCTTTCTCCATGTATCTCCATCATCAAGAAACTCCATTTTCAATAAACATCAATAGAGCAACATTTATGAAACTAGAGGGAACAAATCTTGCCTTCCAATTTCTCAATAGTGATCCTACTCCTTACCCCTTTACCTTGTCCCATGATTTCTTTTAGGAAGCCACAGTCATGCATCAATAATATTGGGATTTTATATTATTGGGACAATCTAAAAAATTTACCTTCCCCACCAAGCTTTACACCACTCTAAAAAGGTCATTCTATGAAACTTGATCTCTTATCAACAATGAAGATCCAATATCAATACGCAACATCCAAATAATTAATTATAATAATTTACAATCAATTATTTAATTTAATTCAGTATGGCTTAATTTTCTAAAAACTAACTGGGCAATGCGACATCCCCACATCCATATGAATCATTTCATGATCATTCAATCAATACATTATCTATTAAATATGAATGAAATCCTCATCATTCTTGTTCAATTCCACCATGATTTGGTATAAACAGCATCACAACCCTATTCCAAATCCTCCCAAATCACAAGCAAATTAAGAGAAACAAAAATTTAATATGATTGAGTGAAGACTCACCTTAAAATTTCTATGGAACAAAAAAAACCCCTATCCAATATGGATAAAACATGTGAAGAATAGGGAGAGAGACAATCAAAAATAGCATCTACCTATGATTTTATTGACCTAAATCTAATGTGGATAGAACATGATATTAAATTTTTTAATATATTATAAGAATAACCCAGGCACTTGTTCAGGGAATGACCCAATGTGCCATGACATGAACACCTATCCCATGGAAGTTAGTTGTAACCCACATGCCACCATTATGGAACTGCCGCTCTAATTAATTACATGATCATCCATAAATATAGGGTCGACCCAAGGAAATGTGCCATTACGACATAATCCCTCATTGTTAGGGTGTGATTCACCACTACTAGGTGAGTTCTAGACATCATGGTGTAGCCTCACCTCCAACAGTGTAACATTTTCATTACACACCACAATGAAACCCTTGTAGAATTCCACAATGGAATGATCTAGTAGTCACCATATGAAGAGATTCTCCTCTTCGAAAATTCACATAAGCTAACATATACTATTCACATTCCCATAAACAATACTCTCTTTAATGGTGTGATGCCCCATTCTATGATTTGACCTCAATGCATATAGGTTTTTGGAATATCCCAAAACACAAAAAAAAAAACACACCATGCTACAACACACATTGCTCATGATACACTCCCTCCGAAAAAACAACTATTCATAGCACAACCTACATCCATCATGGTAAGATATGATTCAGGTAGAGAAAAACCAGTAAAGAGGTCACCCAACTCCCACTTCGATGCTTACCAAAGAAAACAAAATACATATTGATCCCCAAACAACATCAAAAAACATCTCTCTAAGATGTTCCAACCCCCAGAATCCATATTTGATTCTTGACTCTATAAGTTCACCATGATCCAAGTCTAAAAATTAAAATTTAACATAAATATCACAACTCAAAATGATTTAGGAATTACATACATCATCCCCTAATGATTACCAAATTTATTGTTTATATAAATTCTGTGGAAAGTGAATCTTGGTAGGTGGAAGCAATCAATTCATAAATTAGTTTTATTTTGAATAAATTGTTAATGGAATTTAAACTAATGATTATTTATGAATTTAATTATAATAAAATATTATATGTTATTTTTTAATAATTATTTATTATAATAAATTAATTTAGGGTGAAATATAAGTTTTGATATCCATCTAGCTTATTTGATAATTAAATAATTTTGATAACATGTAAGAGAATTATTTTTAAATGGTAGATTTAAAACATGATTTCCATTTTTTGTTGTGTTTTAGAATTCATTTAAACTTGAGTATTTGTTAAAAAAATCAAAATTTTAATTATTAATGTGTGGGATTGGTAATTTATTTTTTGAATTGGAGTTGTGATCATTTTCTTAAAATGATTAATTATAATTACCATTATAGGTTTTATTTCCATTGTAAATCTTATTGGTTTTGGTGTTTTTCTTAAAAAAACTATTTATGGTCTGGGTTATAGGGCCAAATTTAGTGGAATTCCATTTTCATAATCCTAGTTGAATGTGTATGGTTGGGAAATGATGATATAAAAACAAAAAACTAGGCGACCAATGGTTTATTTTTGTTGGGTTATAATATATTTCACAAGTGTTTTCAATTTTTTATATCTCCTATTGATCATTTGATGTGATCTAGGTAGAATACATGGGTAGACCTATTGATATGGTTTATTTTATAGACGTTACAAGTAGGTATCATTACCTAGAAAATATAAAAATTATCTATAATAATCATTAGTAAGCTTGTAGATTTTTTACAATGGCGTTATTTTTAATACTTGATGTTTTATCACGTAGGAGTTTATGCTTATGAATTGAAGGTTTTGAATGTTATTATTATTCCTTGTTGGTTTCATATATTATTATTTTTAAAGCTATGTTATTTTTCTCTATAATTATTCTTTCCATAATCTGTATTTCAATACGAAGATGTTTTGTTAGTAATTTTTTTGATAAAAAATTTACATAAATGTTTTATAAAAACCTATATTGAAAATTAATGATTACAATAATAATGAGAGGGTTTATTTTAGAGTCTTGGGGAAATCTTATAGAGTTTATACTCACCCTCTACATGTACATTTTTATATGATTATAGATTTAATTGCACACGATTGTAGAAAATGTATAATTTATTGTTCATCCGTGGTAAGACATAAATATATAATCTAGGTATCTAAGGAAGAGTCTGGTGAAATATAAATTGAGAAACATTATTAAATCTATTTCCACATGTTGTCTTCTATTAGTTTTGGATCTCAAAACTTAATGAATTTCTATTAGTTCTTACTTATCCATTAAATTTTATACGAGTTTTATATAACATGTATATATGGTTTGTTAATATTTAATGTAAAATAATTCCCTAATGGATTATTTTTATTCCTCAATGTTCATTTAGAGAATATGATGATCTGGGATCGAGATTGAGTCCTTTAAACAATCCAATACAATTTTTACTATTCAGGTACTGAGATCAGGTCATTACACACTACCATAGAGACTATTCACAATCTCTAGGTAAACGGTGCAGGGGGTTCTGACTAAGATGGGTATGGATGCATTGTTGAAACATGGTCATAGGGGGCATGCTTGTAGACCATGAATACCTAACAATATTTTTCTAGTGTAAGCTAGATGATTTCTTCTTGGTCACTAGAACCATGTGGACAGCTCATATAGCCACATAAACACCCATACTAATCTTCTTTATTGATATATTTTTGGTGATTTATGTTCGACACTCTCACTCTATTTTGTGGTTCTCAACCTAGTTGATCTTGAAGGTAATATTTAGAAATCATTTTCCTATAGATCTCATATCTCTTGAATCCTTATACAGTTTTAGTTTATATATAGGGTAAGATTCTTTTGGGCCTTTCATACTATCTTTTTTTGGTTTTATCCATGAAAATACTATACCAGATACAATATGGAGGAAATTAGAAGAAGGATTGTCAATAAATCATGGACTTTGTTATTTTATAAGGCTATGAAAAACTAGCATCTCAAGATTGGTAGTGTAATTCAATGAAATCACTAGCTGGAGGATGGTGATTACATCTACACATGATTTTTGGATTAATGCTTTTAGTTGATATATTTATTTTATTCATATATATTCATATAATGGAGATACTTTAAAAATGATGACGTTTTTGAAGAAATTTTTTTTTGTAAGGGTATGTATTTTGTGAAATTGAAATTGAATGATTATCTGGGTGTGTCCATGTTTCCCTAAAAGATAGGGGAAATGATAAATAGGATTTCGTATTTTTTGTTGGTTTCAATAACTTTCTTGGTTCTTTATATTATGATTGATATTTTTTATATCGAGAAGGGGATAAAACATAGGTTAGAAATTTCTAGTTGAGTGTTTGTGTCTTGTTGGCTCTGAAAAGTTTCTTATTCCTACATAAGTATTGGTTCCTCAACGTGGTCAGGGGGGATGTCGGAAAATTGTTCGGTTGTGTTCCAGTCATGAGTTGGAGATATGTTTAGTTATTTTAGTGGTTTCTTATATTTTTCATGTTCTCTAGGGATTAGGTTGAGAAATTTTATAGGAGTTAAATGTTTTGAAAATGAGTGATTGATATGTTTGGTATGAATTTTGATAGATAATATTTCTTATTAAAATCATGAAGCATTTTTAAGGTTTTATACTTATTTGTGGGTTATATAGCCCATATGTATACTAATTTTTCAAAACAGACTAGAAATGAAACACACTTGAGGACTAAACACCATAGTGCATGCCCCAAACCCCACCCACTCCAACCAACCTACACACCCTCAGGGTGCATAACCAATGAATAAGAATAAAATAAACATTTATAGTTAAGTTAATTTCTATATTCAAGATGTCTTTTAAGAAGCCCTCATGAAAATCCTACCAGATCATGTCCATATCCCAAACTGAAACATTTTTTGGGTTGGTAAATTCAATACATCATGAAATGGGTAAGGGAAATACATCCTAAATCACTAGTGGTGGTCCAATGTCAAGGTAGAGAATCTATTGAATAAGAGTTCCAAATGATGGGATGACTATTAGAGTTTTTTTGTGAGGCAATGAGGAGTTTTTTGGGAACCATTTCTAGGATTCACATTTTATGGCCTTAGATGCCATATATTTTATATTGATTACAATTATATTCTTATTAAGTTGTTCATATCCATTTTAACCATTTTTTAAAATCATTCTCATGCATTATATATGATCTTGGATAGTTTTAATTCCACTACATTATTGTAATGTTGTTTACAAGTTACGAAAGTCAAATTCATGAACATAACATACTAAAATTTCATTAAACTCATGGAATAAATAGGTTGGTCAATATGAGGGAAAAATATTATCCTATGGTATTATCAAACCCATCAATATTTACTAACAACTTTAAGTGACCATAGGGGAACACATTAGTCATAGTAGCATTTTTAGAAGAATCTTGTGAGGTTAAGGGTTTATAGGTTGGTTCATGGTATTGATAGTTTCAATTTTTGTCTTATTATGGGTGTCAAACATGAGAATAAGTTTATTTTTTATTATTGAAATAGTTATTAATATGTGTGAATAACCAATATTTATATAACTATGAGTAATTTGGAGTTATAGGTAGTCTAAGTCGTTATTGAACAACTTGTAGCTTACCAATAGATTCATTGTAGTTATTTGTCCATGGATATGGAAAATTGTGATATCATTTATCATGTAGGAATTTAAATATAAGAAATTATTCATATTTTCATAGTTCTAATACATTTTCTTATTTTAACTCTATAGGTAATTTTAAAAGAAAGTGTTTGAAAATGATGATTTTAAATGAAGTATTCAAAACAACTTTCATTTGGAAAAGCCTACCATCTACAATTATAATTATTTTTTTGAAAAATAACACTTGAGAAGTAATTGACCCTTCTAGGAGGAGTACCATAGAAAATTTCTCTTGTTCAAATTAGACATGTCACTTTGGTAAAGATATGGAAGCACTTTTTTTATTTTTTGTGACAGATGATATTTTATTGTTGGGGTTAATAGATTTTTTCATTAGAATATTAAAACAATTATGCAAGGTAAGATACATGTGAATTGGCATGATGAATATAACAATAATGAGTTCTCAACAATCCACTATTTGATTAATAGTTCACAAGGTGTTGAGAAATATATTATCAAACTATTGGTGGGGCTACAACACATCAATATGATATGGTGGATAGATCCATCAAATTTTAGAGGCACAACCATTAAATATTTTGAGGGGAATCTAGACTAGAAGTAATAGTTCATTACGTAATGAGGATTAACAAAATATAAGTTTTCTTGGATACTTATGTGGAGATAAAAGTTATGTTAGAAACATATATGTTTGAAGAACTGGAAAGCGAGCTGTGAGATTTGGTAATAAAATCTAAATAACAAGAATGGATGACATGAGAGTGTTTGAAAAGACAATTTACTAACACTTCTTCGAAAATATTTTAAATGTAACAATGAAAAAAATGTTACTTTATGTAAATATGATATATATGTTAGTCTTAGACTATGTCTATTGGTTTATGAAAATTGTTCATTTTACACATAAAGTTGATACTTGTGACTTTCTAATAGATTTGATGTTTTAATAGAAACATTTAACTGATATAAAATCATAGGTGTTGATGTTGTACATTGAATAACTCATCATGTTAGTGAATTACGAATCAATGGTAGAAAAATACTTCTTTAAAAATCACTACTTTTTTAGTATCTGTACTTTTTCAAGTAGAGGTAGAGTTTCTAGTGGAAACTAAATGTGAAAACTAGATGACACTTCACATTGGATAAGAACTTAAAATGGTTGAGATACAACAATTCATTCCATAACAAGAGAAAGGGATATCCATGTATGATGTTTTCATTATGTTTTATTTGACCACCTAAAGTGGGGGTTTCCAAGAAAACCTTTAAACTATTTTAAGCCTAAAAATATTAATCAGTTGACGTTGTAATGTAAGAATCCACCTTGTGGATCTATAGTGGTTGGTTTAAATCAGACAACGGTATGTCAAGTGTAAACGAGTATGCCTTGAAAAAATGGTTCACACAAGTATTCTTGCCTCATGTGGACAAAATATACGGAAACTCAAGGATCATAGTAGGATCCATCACAATAGGGTGGATGATCCTAGTTAGAAAAAACAAAGGGTCTCTTTTTTATAGTGGAGAATGTTCTTGCAGAGATAGATGAAGAACCATCAATAGGTACATGTATATTATTTATTTATTTTACTATCATTTTCAAATTATCTGATATCATTGCTACACATTCATTTAATGTGTCACAGGAAAAATATCATTTGTTGTTTTGTGTATACATGATTTCACCTATGATGCATATCGAAACAACTCTGAGATTTGGATATTCAAGGATTCAAGTGTATATAAAATTATTATGACATGCAACATGAAATTCATATGGGACTTCACAATCCTTAACATGATCCTGTTTATATAATTATTGACTTGGATCAGCATATTGTATATAATGATCACATTAAATAATTGTAAATAAAGAATAATTTATCCACTATAAAGGGGTCAAATCATATATTTAAAGTTGAATTTGATTTGAATTATAGTATATCTAGGCCCATGAAATCATTAGTAAATATTTTTATGTTCTAGTTAGTAGGTATATAGATCAGGGATATGATAACAACTAATGAGGTTATATTTTTAGATGCAGTTAGATTTTATATAAATGTTTCTATATATAATTTCATAAGACTATACTCAGAGTGAGAGTTATAGTTTTTATTATAATTTTTCATAGAGAAATTTCTATAGCTATTCTTTTATATAACATGGCCCCTGTAGAACTAGGAGAGCTTAATGTTATATTTTAATGTTTGGAGATAAAATTATTTGTTACAAATAACACCTCAACTAATGTTTCTTCGATTTTATTTATAAAGGAAGAAGGTGAAAAATTAATATTATATATTAACTATATAAAATTTTATCATGTCACCAGCAAGAAAAAGTATCCCTTTGTTAGAATTCATGAACTATTCAATAAATTCAAGGTTGGTAGATGGATTTCGATGATTTATGTGATATTAGGAATACATAAACTCAAAGTAAATGAAAAATACATACTGAAGAAAACTTATCAAAAATATATGACCATCATTAAAATTTCGTTATTCATTATGAACTTTCCAATACTTTAGATAAATTATGGAATTCATGAATGATATATTTCATTAATATCATAGAATTTTCATGACAGAATTTATCAAAGTAATACTTGTGTATTTATGATTATGTTTTGACTATGAATAAAACATTTAGATTATTTTTATCACTTTACAGGATTGATGTCTCTATGAGAAATTATACAAGTGTAAATATTGAATTAAGGGGGTGAAATTCCACAGTCATTTAAATACAAAATAAGTATTTCTGTCGATCCTGAGAATATTTCAATAGTTCAATCATGGAATTCATTGAATAACGTATTTACAATAAGTATTTATAAGGTTATGAAATTATTTGCAACACCTGGTTTATTGTTATTCATGATTATCCACGCTAATGATGTATTTGATAAATATATACACATTTTATTAAATACTAATTTCTGGAGAATTTTTTATCAGTGGAAGGATGAATTGAAAACAATACCAATCCTTATTTTTCAAGAATAATGTGACAGACATGTCAATTATTGTAATTCCATATCAAAATAGTCTCTGAAAAGTTCTAATACACAGTTATCATGATGTTATAAACATGGAATCATTATTTATGGGGTTATAAGGTCAACGATTACAATATTCACATGATCATGAATTATATATTCTCATAGTGTGATTTAAATGTTACGATGTGGTAAAGGAAAATGTATTTGGAAACATTTTGTTTAGAGCTATCATATAAACTGGGGATAAATAATATAAAAGCTGTAACTTTAAACTAAAAATCACATGGGTATTTGGTTTAGAAAACTAAGGAGGAATGGAAACATATGATATTATTTCACCATAATATGGTTAGGTGTTCCCATGATGGGGATCTAATGATATTATCTTGTATTATAGACATCCAAACTTTTAGGATAAGGTGTGGGAAACCCATTTTTTAGATAAATAATTTGTGGAAAAGAAAGATTCCATAAATGTTAGGAATACACCAAAAGGATTGTTGGAACTATTAGTCATGAAATTATATTTAAAAAATTTATTGGATGTTCTTTACATATGGTGCATGGACGTTCTAAATCAGTCTCACAATTTGAATAAGGTTATTCACCCTAATTTTAATAAGATGTGTTAGAATGTGATAATTTTTATAGCCATGTGTTAAGAGAGACATTTCTGGTTTTTGATGTGACTTTAATTTATACAAGTTTTATATTTCATTATTTACAATTTTTTGTGTTTGTTTTTAATAATGTACTTCAATTTTTTAATTCATGATTATTGTTTATCTTTTGAAAACATTATTTGAAATATTATTTTTCTATTGCATAACTCTTGATTATTTTTTGATGATTTATAGTCCATGAAAAATCATTATGATTATATATAGTGAAATAAAAATTGAGATGTTATTTTTGAATATATTTGATGATATTTGAAATAAATTCAATGATTGATTTAATATTTATAATTATAATTTAAAAATAAATATTTATTAGGAAATTTTAGATATATTTTTATCTGAATTATTGAATCATTTCTCAATTTTAATTATTTGGTTTATTATTTAAATTAATATTAATTACTTTTTTGAGTTGTTGTGGTAGGTGAAATATTGTCTAGGATATATAATAAAAATATGTTATTTAACAGTAAATTATTCACACATAAGAATAAATTTATAATTTCCAAGAGAATATTACATTGATACAAAATAAATTTTTAGAAAAACATAATATTAAATTTTAAAATATTCATGTCACGTGATAATAAATTCTTACATATTGGGGTAATGTGTATGAATATATCATGTAGAAAGTGAGTCATATAATAAAACTTTTACCTATTTATTATATCATATTAATTTATTTACAATGGAAAATAATATCTTATTAGTTAATTATTTGAATTTTTAATGATTATATCTTTATTTTAATTCTCTATCTATTTTTTCTGATCATGTTGTATTTTCCATTACATGAGATACCTGTAGCCATATGTTAGAGTTGGATTTTACCATACACGAGGTCCCTTAAATTTCCCATGTCTTAAGGTAATGACACTTACAGAATGGTTTTCTAACCCTTATGTTGGGATGTACCACAATCTATGACCCTTATATAGAGGTTGAGTGATCCTTATATAGAATCAATGACTATTACATTGGTTTTCCTTAACCCTTATGTGGGATATGGACAATATTTTATATGAAGGATGTTTTTTTACCATTACATAGTGGGTTCGTCCATGATATCATAACTCACCAATCAACATAACCTTAAACAATAAAAAATATTAATTTATAGAAGGTTTATTTTTATTTTTATTTCAATTGGATTATTAGGTTGTTAGGGATTTATTATTTACATCCATTCATTTTCTTCTAATTTTTTTGAGCTATTTCAATTCCTTTGATTTTTTATGTTATTTCTACCATTTTTATTATCGAATTGAAATGGAGATTTAATCAGAAGCATTAAAAACGATTTTTGTTGTTCTGGAGAGTGATATTAAGCCTGAGAAATTTGATCAGAGATAGAGGTGTTGTTCCCTACTAGATATGATGCTTCCATTTGTGTGGAAGATCAAATATTTCCTGAGTTTAGTGTTTTAGTAGAGAATTATTATTACTAATCATGATGTTAACAATTCAGTCCATTTCTCAATGATACATGAATATTTATAGAACCCCATCATGCAATTTCCTTCTGTAAATCTAAAAATTCACATGATTATCTTCTTACTGTTCTTTGGGAATTATTATTGAGAATTTATTTTCTTTCCATAATTTTATATTGTTCTCTCAAAATTTGAACCATTTTTTAATCATTAATACAGTGTTCGAATATGTTTATGTTCCTTCCATGAAGTATGGAGTAATATAAACCAAATTAAAACTTTGTGTCTTCTTTGCTTTCTTCGTTGTTGATCATCTTTTTTGCCATTGATCATAGTTTTATTATCAATCATTAAACATATTACTAACTAGAATTATGTAATCGGTACATGATCATAATATTAATAAGGGAGTAACCATTCTTTCCACCCCTAAATTGATTGTATCAATGATTCATGTACACGATAATGGAGTTTGATTAGTCTCAAATCGAAAAATTCATTGTTAATAATGAATTTAATATATGAATTCACAATATGAGATAACAAAAAGTCAAGAAAGGGCTAAAATATGTTCTATATTTCTCCATGATATCCTGTATAAGTATGTTCATTAATGGAAAAACCATAAACACTTACTATAATCCTTCTTGATGTATTAACAAAATCCCAAATCTCATTATGATTATCCATGGTTGATAATGTTCATTGAGAGGTTGCTTATGAAACATCCATAGCTGGTATTTTATCAAATATAGAACAATTTTATATGAAATTTTCACTGATAGTTCATCTGCATAAAAATATAAAGTATATATATTCCAGATGTGTACTAGAATTTCCATTCAAGAAAAAAATTATGAGTTTAGAAAAATTATTTTTTAAATTTACAATGACAATAATAATATTGAAGATAAAGAACAGGCTATTATATATCTAATATCGATGGATAATTTATATGATCATCTTTAAAATTCTATGTTGAATTATAAAGTCTCTTTATCTTTAGAGGAATTAAAATATGACTTGAATTATAATGAGTTGTGTGTAAAGGATAAGGTTTTGTTTGAAGCTAATTGATTGAGTGTTACAGGTTGTTTTATGTTTTGGGGGAAGAATAATGGTGGGAAAATGAACTGTGACAAAAAGGATAATCAATATAGGGAGATTCATCCTAAATCAATACTAAGAGAGACTACATTTTATCATTCGATAATCCAAGGCAAACCAAGACCAAGTTCCCTAAACCAATGTCTTGTGAACATTCCATGGAATATGTTAACCATTTTATTTTTTCAAATTGGGTTATGAGAGTTTTAAAGTGTTCATTGTGTCTCCAAACAAAGTACTAGTTGAGTGGGTTTTATACTCAGGTTTTTACTTCCATATGCTCTTAGATAGGATTTATTCTTTTGATTTCATCAACGGAGATGAAAGAGAGATTTTTGGAAATAACAAGAGAAAACATGTAATGGGTTGAGGTGAAGTTGTGATATAACTCTCAAACAATTTTTTTCACATTATTGGATGTGTAATGCATTTTCAATCTCTATATTAATCTCATTTCAGTACGTGCCATGGATCATAATAGATTTAATTTTTAATTTGGGTATGGATTCATTACATTATCCAAGTGTGTTCTTTAGGTTCTTGAATATTATATATAGAATGCGTTATATGTTTTGTGCGGAATGACACATGTCAACTAGTTGGGATTAACTTATTTCATTAACTGTGAAAGAACCTTGATTTATCAAATATTATAGTGAAATGTGAGTGTTAATGTCTTAGTGTATTTGAGTAATATAGGACTTCTTAACAAATATACACTATGTGAATTACCATTTTATGAGGATTGTTTTATTGGTATGTCTAAAAGTGTATGTTTTACCAAATCATGCTTTAATGAAAATATCCCACTTCGGTGTGTTAACTTTGGATTGTAGGGACATACTATGATCACCTCCTATAGAATAAGCTCCAATTTTATAATTTCAATGATGATTTCTCAAGAAAGGTTGGGATTTATATGTTGTGAAAAAAAACCTGATGTGTTTTTGGTGTTTATGAATTGTTAATCCTCTATGGAAAATAAAATAAGAAGAAAATTTAATGCCATTGTGACTAATAATTTCATTCAATATCTATCAATTGATTTTATTATGTTTTTTCAAGATGATGGAATTTATAGATATTGAACAACTATTTATAATCCTTAGAAAAACTATCTAGTTGAATAAATGAAATGTACAATTCTTGAGTGGGTTTATAACATTATTATATGCTCTATCTTACCCATGTATTTTTAGCCTGAGTTTTCCACTATGGTAGTTTACATGATAAATAACATTACCCCATATAATAATGGTTTTAATATTCCAAAGGAACCTTGGAGAATGAAACCCCATCCTATGTGCATCATACAATGTTTGAATACACTTTTTATTCTCATTTCATGAATGGAAAACATTATTATAGGGGTTTCAAATGTTTCTTCATAGTTTATCTGGAGAGGGTGTAATGGTACAATTCATGGGTAGACAAACCTAGTTTAAAGATATATTTTGTATGTCGGCATGTGTTGTTCCATGAGACCTTTCTTCCTAGGTACAAGTTTTGTATTTATAATATAGGTTACACATTCTAGGAGAGGAATATTAATGTTGATACTCTCTTTTATAGTTAGTCTCTTTTGGAGAATTCTCCACATTTATCTTTGATTAAGACATATTAGAGAACTAAATCAGATAATTATTCAACAGAGCTCATAGTTATCTTATAAATTATCAACTCACTAGGGATTAATAAAAGTGGTTTATTAAACATTTTTTAGGTATAACCCTGATAATATTATAACCATCTCTTGGTCTATTTCCCATGATATTGATGGTATGAATCTCCAAATATATAAGATAACTATTAATGATAGAAACTCTAAGCATAGGATTGCATATATTAAAGATGAGATGGAATCCTCTAAAATGAATAATACTAGGTTCATATTTAACAAACCACATACCGCCAATGGGATTCACTATAAATTAATCTATAAAAGAAGGAAGATAATACATTGTGGAATAAAATTAAATAAAATTCTAAATTATTGGCCAGATCATTTCTTCAAAGAGATTGGATTGAATTTTGTTAAATATTTTCTCTAATAGCCAACCATTATTCTATTAGAATTTTACATTCCCTTCATGTTTACTTAGATCTATATATAAAATATAATAATCTCAAAATTGATTTATTTTATGGAAATTTGAATGAAATATATTCATGAATCATCCTAATATTTCTTGAACATGAACATAAAAATAATCATGAATTTTTTTTCTAATTTAACAAATATTTGGATTAAAATAAGCCTCTAGATATTGGTAAAAAATGTTTGATCCAATAATATTGAAAAATGGTTTTGAAAGTATTAAGTTGAATCCATGTGTTTATCTTACTTCCATTAAAAAATACATGATTAATTTTTTTTATATGTTCATGACCTGATATTTATTAGGATAATTTGATATTAATCACCATTGATAAAATAAATTGAATTAAACATTTGAAATGAATGATTAAAGTTGTGATAAGTATATTTTTAATATAAAAATAACTATGGATATAAGATATTGTTTTTATAACATTTGTCGAAAAATATTATATCATTGAAGTGTTTATGAGGTACCTGTTTGATTCATTAAAACCCACAAGTGTTCCACTTTCTTAACATTTCAAACTATCACCAACCTAGTAACATATCACTACTGTAGAAATTCAATATATTAGTAAAAGTCCATATGCTCTCATTTTGGATTGTATTATTTAAGCAAGGACTTGTATATGATGAATGCATCATTATCTATGCAATTATTGAGTAGGTTCATTAGATATCTAGGTAAGCCACATTGGTATTATTTTAAGTGGTTCTTGACATACATTTCTTCTAATTCACGTCTTTTTGTATGTTATCATATGAATTTAAATTTTGGAGACTCAATGAAACATTGTGTTGATTTCGATTATACTGGAAACATTGATACATGTAAATCACTAAATGGTTTTGGTTTCACTACATTTGGGAGAATTATCTCTAGTAAATAAAACATGTAATCAGTGGGGGTTCCCTCTTCCACTAAGGATAAGTATATTTAAATTATAGAGCGTGTCATGGAATCCATTTTGATTATGTGTTTTATTGTTGAACATAGTTACATACACATATTTAAGAACCTGTTATATTATCGTAGATCCAAGATGATAGCTATAAGGTAGATTTTTTTAAGAGTGGTTATTGATAGTGGAATAATGTGTGCCAACAAGATACACATTAATGATAATCCAACCATTAGTTTGATATTCTTGTGTCTTTTTATTTATTTAATAATTGTTTAGATATTATAAATAATGATCCAACTGAATAATAATAGGTTCAAGGATATCACCATTTATTTGTTTTAGTTTTTTATAAATATTGGTTTTATATTTTATCATGGAATTTTATTTTCAAATGTAACTAAATTATTATTTGTTTATTAATATAAATTGAGATTTTTTTACCTTCATTATAGCTATATACCTATTGGTTTCCATGTTTGTCTTTATTATTCTCATTTAGGGTTTACCATTACATGATCTTCCTTTACTCTTATGTGGTAGTATTAATTACCCTTATCAAAGGTCCCTAAGGACCCTTACATAGCCCATGTGTTGAGGAAATATGCCTAATGTAGTGGTTTGGTGACCAATACACCAGAGTGTAATAAAATTTCCAACCATTTAAAAGAGGTAGAGTGATCCTTACATTGAGTCCTTAAGTATGACATGAATTTCATGACCTTTACATGGGTTTAGATTGTCTATTAAATATAAGATACTATTTAACATTATTTTGTGGTTTTGTCCAGGTTACCCTTGTTAAATAGATGTCTAAACCTTATATAGTAGCTAGTTTTCTTTTATAGAATATTTTTTTATTTATTAATCTTGATGGGTTTTAGACAGTTAGGGATTTCATATTTTCATTAATCAATTTTCATGTATTCAATTGTTCCATTACAACATCATTGGATATTTTTGGTATTCATACAACTGTATTTTATAAAATTAAATATAGATTCTTTCAAAACATTTTAGATACTTGATTGTTGTTATTATAGAGAGAGATGGAATGAGCCTAAGGAAATAGACAAATTCTAGAGGAGTTTTTTCCCACTATATGTGTCACTACCCATGGTGTTGGAGATCGAGTTTTTCCCCAACCTTGTGTTCATGTAGAAACTTTTTATTTTTGATCATGAGGTTCCCAACAATCACCTATGGTCGACATCATTAGAATGTCCTAGAAAATCCAACTCGTTGAATTATGTTGGTAAATATGACTATTTATAAGAGTCACTTCTTATTTTTCTTTGGGGTTTCACTACAAAATATTTATTTTCTAGAATATTATTTTCTTGTTATCTCAAAATGGTGTTCCCTTTTAATCATTAATATAAGGTAAGAATAACAAGGTGTTTTTCCATGGAGTATGAACAAAGTGGTATGAACAGTTAGAGTTGGTTCCCTCGAACTAATTGACTTTGTACTATTTTTTACCAATAATATTAATGGTTTTAAATTGTATAAAATATCTTATCACATGATTCATGATCATTTTAATAGCATCATTGAGATAATGTTCAAAGAATATTTTTTTCATCAATAGGTTATAAAAATTCCCCGCTATGATGAGAACCTTGAAGTGCAATGAGGGTATTATTAAATATATATTCTATGGATGAATGATATAGTATAATATGACATGGATGAAAAAATGTATCAATGGAAAGGACTCATCATAAATTGAGTCTACTTCTCATTAATATCTCCATTAGTAATCTACAAGAGATAATTTTATGAGACCTTATATGCTTATATGAATTCCACTTGTTTTATGTGTCATTAGATATTCCTATATACGATCACAAACAATGATCCTTTAAAATTATGGTTATTATTAATATATTTCATGAGTTATATAATTTTATATAATAATTAAACTCATAAATATCTATGTTTTTATAAGTTGGATACATTGGGTGCATTACGTGTGTCATTACATTAATGAATAATGTTAGACAATATTTATCCCTTATATGTTTAATAGAAAATGATATATCAAGAACTATGATAGAAATGGAACTATCTAATAAGTACATGAACATGGTAGTTTGGTTAATACATAATTTATGGAAAATAAAATACATTTTGAACATATAGGTCGATTAAACATGTGTTAAAACCTACTTGAAAGAGATATCATGATAAATCGATTTTTTTACACAATAATAAATTCTAAGAGGTAGTCATAGCATCTGATTTCTCATTGAATCATTAGGAGATGTGATGTATTACTAGATACAACTTTAGGTCTCTGATTTGGACTCTCTAATATTGATATGGGGGTCTAGAGGGCCACAAACAAAGTGAATGCACAAGCTCCACCGATTAAGTTGAATTTGAGTTCAAGATGACGTGGTCCCAATGTGCGGTGTCCAACAAGTTTGCAATATAATTATCACAAGTTATTCCATTCAATTATATCATTATGGTTTTGAATAATCAAAATTCAAATTATTTATCAATGAATTCACATGTTATATCCTTAAATAAGTTAATTCTAGTAAGTATTATTCAATGATGAATGAAACACCCTTTATGTTTCATTAAATAATTATGGTAGGAATGAGCTGATTTAATCAATTGTGGTTCATTATGTGATTTTTATTAATGTCACTAGTGAGTGGTGAAATGTCTATCTATCTTAGAACGTTTTTATGTGGTTATTTATGTCATATTGGGACTGTTTTATAGGGTTAACTTATCTAAGGGGATAAGTGAAATTCAGGGAATTAATGACTTACTATTTAATCTTATTTTGAGCCATGAATAATAGTGTAATAAATATTAATTAATTTGAGATCCTCTATATCCTATCCAGCCATATCCCATGTTTTTAGCGAGATAGAGCAATCAATAATGGATCGATCTGACTCCTACGATTGGTTATGTGATATTTTTATGTTTGTACGAGTGTTGTAAGACCTCTTATATTCCATGTTATGAATCAAATATTGAACATTGTAGAGTTATAGTACACATGAAGTCAATATGGATGACTTCTATTTTTGTGTCTTTGAGTTACAACAATCTCGAGAAGAGCATATATCACTGGGATCATGGTGTTATACAAAGGCACCATTTTGATTTCATTTTCAGTATTACACTAAATTCCATGATATCATAAGGTTGTACCAGGTTTCCGTTAGCTGAATAAAGTATCATATGATAGATTCCGTATTAAAAATTAAAATTTCACCTACAATCAGGCTTCCACTACACACCCAATTCATCATTTTGAATCAAAGAGAATGTGTAATTGTATATGATAATGTTTTGAATAAATATGCTATAATTGGGAAAGAGGGTTTTGATACAGTCCTGACAACATTTATGAAACATCAATTGAAGTTAAAACGATCATGATTTGATAAATCTATGGTCAAGTGATGCTTTGGGAAAAAAATAATGATATTAACACTCACAAAAACTCATGCATGCACACACGCACACCCAAGCATGGGTGCACATGCACGCATGTGCACGCCTACACACATTTACACACATGAACATGCCTACACAAATTAACACACACATTCACACACACACAAGTAGTCACACACACACACACATGCACATGCAAACGCATGCGCAAACAAGCGCACATGCACACACAGAGGATTGTCGTGGGTTGGCCACTACTGTCAGCACCCAAGGGGTAGTTGAATGTTTTTAAAATAATTTTTTTATTTAGATAGTGAAACATGGGAATTTTCACTCATTCGGATCATGCTCTATATTATGTGCACTATCCATACATGACCTGACACATAGTCGGGTCGATTTTATGCCAGACCCAAACATATTTAAATTGAATACCCACAATGGGCCTATATTTATATATGGGTACTTGTTTGGAGCCCAAATAAACCCAAAATATTTTAAAACAATTTCAAAAATAATATTGAATTGACTAGAAATTAATAATAATATTCTAGGTGATGTGAAATGTATTTATAATTAATTAAAATTAATTTAATGTAATTTTAATTCCTTATTAAGTACACCTAGTTGAATATTAGAAATTTTCATTATAATATGTAATTTAATGATGACTAATAATGAGATGAGATTGAACCGTGCATGTATTCTTTCTATTTATTTCATATAATTTTTACATTTGTCTTCTAAATTGTATTATTTATCTTTTTTTAAATGATATTTCAATTATATCTCCCACCTTAAATGTATAAGGGTGTTAGTGTCATTATTTGAGTTATAAAAAGTTATTTAACATCTCATGTTTCCATGACCTTCATATTAGTATAAATTTTAATGATTAAAGGAGTTCATGATGTTGTGGTTTAAATCAGGTGATTGTATGGAAACAAAGAAGAACATTTCTTGTGTACTTGAAAAACTATATAATACAAGTCAATTAATGACTCATTCTATTCCCTAAGAGTTTCTATTGATCCATTATTGACTTTATGAATTAGTCAATAGTTAAGGGATCATGACCACATAATTATTATTTATTTTTATCTTTCATTGTTAATTATTTTAGTATGTAGATATTATATAACCACATTGAATAATTTTCAGGAATACGAAAATAATAATTAACAAATTCATTGAGAATGTTTCTATTTATTCTTGGTTCAAATGTTCGTGCAATCACATAACAGTGATCATGATACATAGAACACGATTTAATTCATTATGAGAATAAATATAGTATGTGTAAATTATTTTTTCAATACATGGTTAATTACTTAAGTAAAATCCTCATAATATTAACAACAATTTACATATATGTGCTACAACCATAAATATAATAGTTTGATTTTTTTTCATTTTTAATGATGTATAAGTTGTTTTTAAGGTTGGGGAAGTTTGGAAGTTCATAAATATCGTTCTAGGATAGTAGATATCATTTTATGTCACAACATGATTTTAATGCCACAACAATGACCACGTATAGGTAATCCTTGTCAGAAGGCCCTTTTTAAGCATCATTAACGTATATATAGTGGATTTCAGTATCTCTAGAAAATTAATGTCTTCTATGTCATTGATAAAGTATTATTCCACAAACATAATTATAGTTAGGTATTCATCCAATAAGGTTAAGGTTGGACTATAAAGTGTGTTTTGAGGGAGAATATGTGTGTCGTAGTTTTCATTACGGAATAAAGTATCAATCCATATACACAATTAGTCACAATTTTAGTTTCTCATTCATATTGAATATCTCCATGGAATGATGATCCTGCTGTTATAAATGATACTGAAGCTAGAGAAGATCACAACACAAGATAATCCATAGGTTATGAAGCTTTATGATTTTTTCGAAAAACTGAAAGAAACTATTATTTTGTTATTGAATTCAATCCTCACACCATGAAAAATATTTTCCTATACAGCTCAAATAGACACACCAACTAGGGTTTATCTGATAGTATGGATCATTATTCCATGATATTTTAACCACTATTTATAATTTAAATGGATATGATTTGATGATGAAATATTTAAGGGAACCATTTTAAATAGAAATCATTTGTTGTTTTCTTTTTAATTTCGAATTTTGAATTCACATATTTTGGATATAAAGGATTATTCTGTGTGAAGTGATGAAAATATTAAATGAAAATAAATAGAGACACATCATTCACATCAGGAAATAGAGAACAAATGTGGATCAATGGAGATTATATTTATTACTAATAATGAATATGTGTAAATAAATTTTTTCATCTTATATTGGGGAACAAATTTTAATGATAGTTTTATTGGGGTTTTAAATGATAAATACACAATTTAATACTGAAGAATAAAATAGAACACTCATTTCTGAAATGGTTGGTTTTCTTATTGGATTACATTCTTATTGGAATAACACATGAGATGATTACCCTTCATCTCAATTTGATGTAGTGTATGGAATATAGAAATAGGCCAGAAACCTTGGTCGTGAATTGATCTCTTCCTAATTCTTATAATCACATTCTAGTGGATAAATAGTTAATAAAAATATCAACACATTGTAGATATGTCACCTTGGATCACTTTTTAATGGCGAAGCATGTTGAAATTGAATTTTAATAATCCTTATCTTTTAACAATTTTTTAATATTAGATTCAAGCTATCTTTTCCAATGTGAAGAAAATATCCATATAATCATGGAAGAAAGGAATTTTTTTAAAGTCACACCCTAATTGACCCCCTATTTCGGTGTTTTGTGGGAACGCAAGATACAAAAACAGTCAAATAGGAGAAGAAGTTATCACATTGATTGGTTTGAATAAATTTATTGACATTGAGAATGATGTTAATGTATAAGTAAATCCATTATTTTATAGATGTAATCATCAAAATAAGAGAAAAAATATGTGATCCTATAATTGATCTCTCGGTATAGAAGTATATGCAGCAAAAATTCAAGGAAATGCTCCATAGAATCGACGAACCATTGGTGGGGGGTCAAATCAGTGGTGATATTTTTAAAACATTATATTCTCTTTGATATTTAAGCCATGAAACTTATTAGAGTTATTTTAATTATCATATTTTTATATAAATCTCACAAGCATGTAATGATAAAAAAGTAGACAAGTTATACTAGATTTCTAATGTTTGGCCTTAGTTTAGAAACATGTATCCTTGTCATGGTAACTCATGTCGGTCCACAAAAATTTACTATTAGTATGAAGTGAATAAAACAATAAACAATTACTTACTCATTCTATTTTATGATAATAATGATTATAATAACTCTTATCAGTTTGCAATGTTCTTTTTATAAATTAAAGAGAACACAAAATTATGGAACTTTGTAAAGACTACTCCATAGATGTTCTTCTAGAAAATGATCATTTAGATTTCCCCTATCTAGAAAATTTCTGTCTAGTGTGCCCCATATCCATCTGGTGAAACTATATCCATTGAACCTAACTATAAATAATCCTATAATTTTATGATTTTTTCTGTAAAAAAAATCTTGTTCCACACAACACTACTTGTAACATTGGTCTGATTACTATATTTGGTGCTCTATCTGATGCCACTACTCGGTAAGCCACTTTTCCAATACTCTTAACTGATACAATGATTGGTATACTCCATCAATAAAAATTAAATCATAGTTAAAATGTCAATATGATATAAATTATTCATTGTTTTTTCTTTTTCTTTTCTAGTGAAAAATGTTAAAAACTATTATACTTATCTCCACATTTTATTGGTGATGTAAATGTGGAAATGGTGGGAACTCAATTTAATTTTCCCACTGAATCCAAATCCAAAATAAAATATTCCTACATAAAAGAATTCATTTGATTCTTATGATCATTTATAGAAAATGTACATATTTTTACAAATTCTCCAGCAACAACATCCTTCATTAGAATTCCTTAACCCTAGTTAGATAAAAAACTACAAAAAAGAAAAAATTATTCATTTTCATGTTTTAAAAATTTAAAAAATTTCTCATAAACAAATAATCTGGTTTTTTTCTGTTTGATTTATAAAATGGTCATTGACTTATTGTACTTTGTCCAATCACCCTTCCTCATTTTCTCTTCAATAGATTCCTTTAATAGAAATAGTATGTCTGATGGTTTAGTGTTTCACCAGCTATTAACTTTACCATGTCTACGTTCAAATTTCTGAAAAAATCATATCCAGAGACATCATAAATGATTTTTTGTTTCCCATGTATCTAATGGATTTTCATCTAATGGACATCCTTAAGAAGTGATTCACATAAATTTTTAAAAGAGATATTTATATAGCAACTAAAAACGTTTCTATTTGAATAATTCATACAAACTATTTTTATGGAAAACATTAGCTACCTTTGACGATTATTGACAATATTATAGAAACTCATAATGAATTTAATTACACGAATCCTCTCCATCCCAAAAAATTAGATTCATATTTTTTTACTCCCGTAATTTGTATTTATTTTTCAAATTTTTATTTATTTCTTATGTTTAAAACATCAATAAAATTTCCACAAACACTTCTTACATTATATCCAGCTAGGTTTGTCTGATGATATGCATCTAGTCTATCTAGTGAAATTGTGAAAACATCCTTAAAAATTCATTTTATGGAATCCTTTTTTATAAACATCTGTATTGGTTCATCCGGTGAACAAAAATAGCACACTTCCATTATATAATGTTAGAAACCTTCAATTTCAATTCTTCTTATAACTCTTTATCTGGTAACTTTGATCTACCCTTTTCGTTATTTTCACTTTTTACAAATGTGTATAGACATTTTATGGATCATGAAATCATGATGATGATGAAACATTGAATGAATAGTATATAATCGTCTTTGTTAGTATGTTATTTACATAAAAAAGTTAAGTGATCTTTATAACTGCAAAAAATAACTTCATAAAAACATTCATAACTTCTAACAACTCATTATAACCATTTAAAAAATCATTATCAATAATAAATATATTTTAAAAAAAGAAATAAATGTTATGAAAATATCTCAATGTATCTTTAATATCCTCTATTGGATTTGTTAAAAACATTGAAAACATTCGACACACATATTTTTCCAACTCAAAATTTTCACAGATAATTTTTTAAACAAATTAATCAAATAAAAAAAAATTTATAGAGATTTTATTAAAACTACACTACTGTATAGATAAATTTTTTTAAAAATTAAATGCATCAGTGAAACGGGTTTTTTTTGGTAATGATAGAAAAAAAATTCCCTCAAATTATTCTTCTTAAAAAATTTCAATCTACTCCATTTTATGATAACTGTAATTTCATAATAATTTTAGAAAGTGTTTTACTATCTCTTCCCCTTTTAGGATATATTAAATCTCCCCCTTTCAATACAATGTTGTACGTACTCTCTCCCATTGACAACATAAACCAAAACCCGAAGTGGGATTTCATTATTAATTTTATGAAAGTTTTGGTGGAAGATTAACATGAAGTTATAGCCTGAATTACACAAATCATTCTCTCAGTATATCATTAGTGAAAAAATAAACCATTTGATATTTTGTAGAAATGTACTCAAGCATGACTTCCCACCTATCATATTTCTATTTTCTATGATGATACTTAATATTAATGTTCATTGATCATGAACGAAGAAAATGATTTTTAGAACGATCAAAGACACTCTGATTATCACAAAATGAATTTAATGGTTTTTTAATATCCACTCTCAAATATTTTATCTGAAAATTCATCAAAATAATTTCCATAGATTCATTGATGGAATAATCATATTTTTCTACCAATATACTCAATGTAACTGAACTATTTTTTTTACTATACCACCTCACATAAAATTCTCCCAAGAAAAAAGTTACCCATTATGTTGATTTTATATTATTGTAATCACCAGCCCAACCATCATCAGTATATGAATGAAAATACATATCACAATATCTTTTATAAAAAATCCCTTATGTGGATGTTCCATTATCATATCTATGAATTATTTTTTCTACCATCATGTATGATACCTTTGAATCACATTGATATCTTTAAAAAAAATGTAACATCATAAAAATGTCTAGATTTAATTCTATATGATAGTGTAAACATCTTATCAACTTTTTGAATTATTTTGGATTCACACTTTTTTCAGCATCATCTTCAATTATTTTCATTCAAACAAAAATATGAGTAGAAAATTCATTAAAATCTAACATGGATAATATTTATAACAACTCCTTGGAATACTTCTATTGAGATAGAAAAGAATTACTATCCTTATTTTGAATTTATAATCATAGAAAGAAATAAAATTGTACTAGAATTGACATTTCAAAGTTCTTTATTTCTTCAGTAAATTCTATAAAAGTTTTAGCTCTATCCTCTGCAAATATTATGTTGTCAACATAAACAATAACATTCTAAGTGCATGGGTTTCTATCCTTCACATATAAATTTATATCAAATTCCAATTATTAAAATTCATCTCTTCAAGAAACTATCATGTTTTGTGTACTAGGAGAGTGGTTAACTCCTTAAAATGTAAAAATATATATTAAAATTACACACCTTGGTAACATTTTTTTATGTATTGACCTACAAGTTTTCTCAATATAAACTTCTTCTTGTGTATCATAACTTATTAAACATGACATGACATCCATTTAATAATCTTTATAACAATGATGTACAAAAATTGACAAGAATTTTTTTTTCAATGAGGTTAAAGTTTATTCAAAATCTAAACCTTCCACCTATTAGCAATCTTTTCAAAAATGTCTATATTTTTTTCATAAAATTTTTCCGTGTTCCGTAAAATTGTTTCTATACACCCGCTTTTTCCCTACAAATCCATCCTTTAGGACATGAAACTAGTTCCCATATGACATTATTCTCAATTTAATCAAACTGATCATTTATAGATTCTACCAATTGATTATGTTCAATTTCCCTTGAAAATGATTTTATTTTAACCTTTGAGATTTGTTATGATTGATTTTCTAAAATCAAACTTATTTTTTTTCTGAATTATATCATTCAAATTTCCGAAAATATTTTCAGATTAAACTAGTTTTTATAGATAATAAAATATTAGATATTTTCTTCTTATTTCACTTTCATGATCATATGATTCTATTGAATCATCATGTACCTATTTTGGATCACATTTATATTTTTATTATTATTATCATAGGAAGTCTTCAAATTATCTTCATCATTATTTTCAATAATTTTTTATATGAATGTGTGAATTTTAACAACTTTCACATTATTAGAATCCATCAATATCTGTAAACATTTATTGCAACATTTATAAAATCTTCTTTAGGATAAATATCCCATGAAAATTCCTCCCCTTGACTTTTCATAAAATTTTCCATGATCTAGATTTTTGATCATTATTATGAAAGGACTCCCAAAAACATTTCATAATTTTACTGAATCCATTTTCATATACCACATTTCATAAAAAGTCATGCCAGATTCTGGCTATATCAAACATTTGTTTTGATCATATAAAACAACATCAATATGGTCCCTCTAGAAAAACTAAAAAAGATTATACTCATCTACCCCGTATAAAAAATGGTATTTCCTATTGGGTTTTTTGGTATTTTTGGGCGGTTTAAACAACGACTATATTATACATGACACATTCTAAAATGAAAGTGTCTTTACACGAGAAATGAGTCATTTCATAGTACTTTTTTATTTCACAGTGGTTTAAACCACTACTAAATATTTTACATTCATTATTTGTTTTTTTATTTTTAAGGTTTTTTATTTACGTATTTAATTAATTAATATAATTATTTAATTTATTATTATTATTAATTAATTAATTATTATTACTATTATTTATTACCCATTATTTATTACTTGTTATTTATTTATTATTTACTATTTATTATTTACTAACTTATAATTATTTACTTATTGTTTATCGTATAATTTATTATTATTAATTTATTATTATTATTATTATTATTAGTTATCTAATATCTATTATTTATTACTATTTATTATTATTTAGTAATTATTTATTATCATCTAGTATTTCTTTATTCGTAGTATTTGTTTTTTTTATTATTTATTGTTATTATTTATTTAAAAGCTTACTATTTATCTTACCATGCATGCCATGCATAAATCTAAAAAATATAAGCGTGATTTGAACCCCTTATCTATTGGATTTACAATACTGTCTTTACCACTCAAGAAAGCACCATATGTGGTCAGTAAACAATATATAATATAATTATAATTACATAAATAAAAAATAATTATTGATATTAAATAATAATAAATAATTAATATATAATAAAGATGGAATGAATAAATAATAAATTAATAAATAATAAAGAATAGATAAATAATTAAAAGATTATAAATAATTATGAGATAAATAATAAATATGAAATAAATAAATAATAATTGAATATTACATAAATGAAAAATAAATACATAATCAATAATAATAAAACAAAAAATTACTAATAAATGATAATATATAATAAATGATTGTAAATAACAATTAATAATAAATAATAAATAATAAATAATAAAGAAAAATAAATAATAATAATAAATAAATATTAATAATAAATAATAAACAAATAACTCAATACATAACAAATAAATAAATAAATAATAATTAATAAATAATAAATAATAAATAAATAATAAAAAACTAAACTATAATAAATAATAAATATGTAATAAATAATTATTATTTGAATATTAAATAAATAAATAATAAATAAATAGAAAAAATAAATAAACAATAAATGAATGAAAAATAATAGGAAATTCCAAATAATAATTAATAATTAATAATTAATAAAAAATAATAAATAAATAATAAATAAATAAATAAATAACAAATAAAAAAAGTCAAATAAATCATAAATAATAAATAAATAATTAATAATAATTAATAATAAATAATAAATAATAAATAATAAATACTAATAAATAATAAATAATAAATAATAGATAATAAATAATAAGTAATAAATAAAAAATAGAAAATAAAAAAAATTAAAAATAATAAATAAATTTAAGCAGTCATTTAATAATACATTAATATTAAAAATAAATTAATCAAAAATAAACAAATAAAAAACATATAGTAAATTAATAATAATAAATAATAAATAACTATTAAAAAAAATAATAAATACAAAATACAAAATAATATAAAAAATATATATAAAAATATATAAAAATATAAAAATATAAAAAATATTAAAACAAAAAAATAAAAATAAAATAAACAATAAACAATATAATAATAATTTGATATATATATATATATATATATCTAAAAAATTATTAGAATATAAATAAACACATATTAATTTTACACAGATTTATATCAGTACACTCATATTGATAATTGTATATGAACATAAATATACATATGAATAGAAGTAAATATAAATATAAAAAAATATATATCTATACATATATGATATAAAAATATATAAATATAAATATGTATAAATATTTACAAATCTATATAAATATTCACAAATACTCAGTTATATATGAATTTATTTACATATATTAGAATATACACATAAATATTGTTTTCTATTGACACAGAGATGTTTATATATTAACATTACATATATACGTATATATATTAAAATTAATGAATTTTTAGAAGGTAAAAAATAGGTAATTATTAATTTTATATTAAATGATTAAAAAATATTTATTTCTATTTGGTTTATACGTTTCAAAATATATTTCTATGTAAATATGTTTTTATACATGTGATTCATCATAAGTAAATATAATAAAATATGGATATATTTATTTATAAATAAAACTACATTGTGAAGAATGATTAAAGATCAAAAACATAATATCAATATGAATTCATGCCCTGAGAATAGATTTATTACCCATCACAAAAAGAAAATTAAACTCCTTAAATGAGGATGAAATTCCATTAAATGTTAAGAAATTGAGAGACCCCAACTAAGAACATAGTTTATAGGTCTTCATAACTTATTTTGATATCTAAAATATAATAAAAGATATTCCCCAATTATCATGTCATAGATCTCATCATAGGATTTTATTTGATATGTGGTATAACCCAAAAGGACACCCGGATAAAAATTTATGGCCAATTGAAGATCACCTTTAATTTTCTACATTCTCTTAACTATAAAAAATTTAATTCATTTAATTATTACAAAATTGAAATATAATTTGGTTTTATATAATTTTATAATCCTCGATTTGACTGGATGTGGATCTAAAATGGACTCCATAATCAAAAGTTATGGTCAATTGGTATCGAAGTATGATTTTCAACTTATTGAATATTTGTTTTAAGAATCAAATTATTATTTATTAATAATTATAAATAATATTCATCTAGCTATTTATAATTAATTGAAATTATAAATAATACACTCAATATGAGTGTAAATATTAAATAATATATAAGAAATCATAAAAAATATTTTTTTCAATTTTTTTTAATTTATCGGTGGTTTTCTAAAACCGCTTCTAAAAAATTAGATTTTTATAATAAAAAAACAAATGAAAAATTAAAAATTTATGGCTAGTTTTTACAACTGCTGCTACACTTTTTTAACACAACATTTAGTTGAGGTTTTCGATACCTCCACAAAAAAACCTTCATGAAATGGTATTTTTTTACTGACCATACGTCTTCACATTCCCACAAAGGTTGTGTTTTGCTTCTCTACCACTCAATTTTATTGTGAAGTATATGGAGAAATGTATTTATGTTTGATTCCATGATTCTTGAGATAAGATTTTAAATAATTTCATGTGTACTAATTTCTATTTTATGATCCCATTTCAAAATATAAATACACATTTCTTTCTCAACAACCCTTCTGAAATATCTAAACATATCTATAGATTTTGATTAATGTTTTATAAACATTATTTAAATCATTTTATCTAAATCATCGATAAAAATTATAAATTTAAAATCACTTTTTTTATTGATGTCTCACAATCCCAAAAAGATCAGTGTGTATAAGATTAAGAGGTTTCGGGGATTAGATCTCAATATTTTTGTGATTTCGACCAATCATTTTAAATTTTTGAAAAGTTATACCAAAAAGAAAGGCAATGTCAATGGCACAATTAAATGATTAGTGGTTTTTGGGTACTTAGGTGCAGCAGAGTGGCTGACCAAGGTCATATTTCAAAAGAGGAAGTAAATTTAACAACATATTAAAGGAATCATTGAAAATAAAATAAAAATAATTAAGAACACAAATTAAAAGGATATGGGTATTTTATCATTTATAAATATAGACTATGTTTTCTGAAAAAATATTGTATTTTTTTTATTTTTGAAATGAATTTCGATTAAAATGACATAACAATACAATTGTTTTTTAGAAAATATATAACGGCCTAATTGATCTATCTCTAATTATTCATTTACTTATTTAACATTATAATTTAAATTTATACCCACTTAATTATGTTCCCCAAATTTGTTATCCTTCTAACGCGATGAGAGGTAACTTAACCACAAAGATGAAATTACATAAATCTTAGGCTTTCTTCGAAACACGCAATCGCATCACCATGCTTTGATTGATATTCTATAGTTAACATAAGGTTAGTGGTTAATTATACAACATATCCATTCAAGGAATGAGTATTAATGAGTTTAGGGATTATATTTGACCTCTACAAACTTATCCCATGTGGTCTTGGATTACTGATTAAGACTGTTCTCTCACAACTCACACAATATTTGACCTCGCGTGTTTTTTATGTTAATTGTTAAATTGCCTGCATAGTTTCTTATAATTTAAAAACTCCATTCATGGATCTTATTAAGAGAATAATTTTTGTTTAATGATTATAAATAACTAAATGATGAGGGTAGAAGAAATATGGTAAAATAAAAAACTACTCTTACATAGGCGGTGCAGTCATCATGGACACATTTTTTATGAGAAAAGGATTGAATGTTGAGAACCGAATATCGTCTCCACAACAAAGAAGATGAAAAACAAGAGCATTTTTGAGGAGATCCTAGCTTAGTAGCATCCCTCCTCCATCTATAAATATAAAGGGTGTAAAATCACATATCCTCTCCTCCAAATCTATAAATGTGCGTCCCAACCCTTTCAAATGAGAATAACACTAATTTACAGAGTATATGGGATGCTAGGTTAAATTAGGTTTTAAGTGATATTGGGGATTCTCGACAAAATATTTTAATCATACTTGTACTGCCCATTTGACCTTAATAAAGCATTAACCTACAATTCATGAAGAAGAATGACTTGTGTAGATGTTGATTGGAGAGAACATATCGAAATTTGGTCCCAATCTATGTTTGTATAATGAATTTATGTCCTAAATAGTTAACCAATGTACAATGTAGAAGGCCCAACCCACCTTTGATTTCATGGTATTTTTAGTACATCCAAATGCACAATTTAGCTCTAAGGTCCATAACAAAATTCGTATACCATTATGTCATGAACATAGTTATAGAATTTTATTTTCAAATAATAAATTTTAAAATATATATCTTTAAAATACTATAGTTCACTCTAATGTTAAAAATATGAATTCCCATCAAATATAAAAATGAATTATCTAATACCAAATATTTTATAAATAAACATTTTTTACATAATGTGAGGAAATGTTATCCATTATTATCAATAATATAATCTATAAAAATGTGTTTTCTCAACTCCCCCACACTTACCCTTTTTCCCTCTTGGGGAAAACCACATATCACATATTCTTAAAAATTGTGACATGTAAACATCAATATCAAATCTATGTTTTTAAAAACACTTATTCTTGAGATCCAACAATTCCACACCATGAATAAAATTATATTATTCCCCACAAAAAACCACTATTAATGTTCTCATTTTATTTCATTCAAAATATTTCCACTTCATTTTTACAATAATTTAAAAAAATCTTACCACACTTGAATTTTCTCTTATCAAACAAATGTCACTTTTTTAACAAGTTATTTCTCATCCAAAATCTCACATTACAACATAAAGTAAAATGAAACTACAACAAAATCTTGTATTCATATCCCCTCATAATATCCTTTTAGGAAATTCATAAAATACCTCTTCACATCCTAGAAAAATTAAAATATTGAAAGGGGTGAGCTCAGATACTTAGTAAGGTTAACAATATAGCAGATACAGTCATAAATAAACACAAACATTTAAGGTAATGTATAAATGAAAAAAAATCCTTTTAAATGTGAAATTCATCATAATATGGAAATATAAAAATAAATAATTCCATTTACTTATTCACATGTATATTCTACTAGTCGAAAAATCACATGCAATATCAATAACCACTTTCATAATGTTGGAATGCATAAATACAGACTATCATAACCATTTAGCCAAGGCCTCATTCCTAGACTACAAATAAGATATTGTTAAGGCCTCGTGCCAAGGCAATAGTTTGTCTCATGAGACCTACCGATGAATCGAGGAACTATAGCAGGCTCCACTGGTCACATACTAAGTCCAATGCATTCCTTACATGAAAAGGTTTAAACATTTCATAAACCATAACATAACTGTATCACATAAAACATGCATAAAGGAAACATAACAGTTCCACATTCAATATCAATATATCAATACAACACATTGATATAATAAATCCATTTTCAATACCAATATAAAAGAAATATAAAACATGGTATTTATTTTTCATTTTAAAAAAAGTTATGTCTTGTATAGGAAGCTGAAACTCAAATAATGGTCACGGCGGCTGAGAAGTCGTTGTCACCGCATACGTAAGATAAAACATTCCATTTTTCATTTAGTAAAAAATCATCGTATAAAAAGATTTATTTTGAATAAAACTAAAATTCAAAAGGGTTTATACACATTATAAAAGAATGTTGTGTATAAAACAAAATATGTCTCAATGAATGGATATTGAGACGAAGTCTCCTACCTTGTGTCCGACTAGACTCAATCTTACTTTAACCTCCTGAATAATAAACTAGAGTTAATTTCAAATTTCATAAGAACCCTTTTAAAGTACATTATTCCTTTTATATGACTTATTACCATGTTATGAACATTATGTAATTATTTAAGTTAATAACGGTCATTTTGCCGATCTTTTTTACTTGAGTGAAAAATAAACTTCTTATAATTACACATTGTTCTTGTGGTAATGTAAGGACCCATCCTTAAAACGTTCTTAATATTGAAATAAATGAATAATTCACATTGTGGATCTTTTCAGGTATACAGTTTTATAGAATTAGGACATAAGTATTAAATCTCAAAAGATTACAAAGTAGACACTTCTACACAAGTTCCATTTTTTTACAAAACATGAACTCTTGAAAAAATGAGCAATGTCTAGTTCCAAGATAAAGACATCATGACTTTTCCTGGATCCCATCCTTGACCCTAATCCATAATATGTCCTCTGAAAAACATTTCAAAAACATGGGATGAAAATAAAAAGCTCAGTAAGGGATACAAAAAGAAGGAAAACTGTTAGTTTTTCAAAACAACATGTAAATCATGAATAATTTAACATAAGTAATACTTTTCACCTTTATGAAGTATTAAATAATCTTCACTGAATAAAAGATCATTACTTAACCTTTTGTAACCAAAATATTACCATAAAACAAATATAAAGAACACATAACATATAATGTAACTTGGGACATAAACATACTTAAATGGAATAACCATACGGTCGACTTCCACACATATTACTAAATGGTATAGCTATACGGCTGACTTCCATACCCAATGCATTGGAGGTTATAACGTTACCACTCTTCTTGGTATTCATGGCATCACCTGTCAAATGTCCAAGTACCATTATAAAATCATAACACATAAAACAATTATAAAGGAAAGAAAACATTTCCACATTTCAAGCACAATATATCACATAAATATATTGACAAAACAAAACCATTATCAAAACCATTTTCAATACCAAAATACATAATATAGTATATGGTATTTATTTTCTTTAAATAAACAATACGTCTTGTTGAGGAAGCCATAGATCAAATAATACTCGCGGTGGAGGAAAGGTCATTTTCACCGCTTACATTAAAAGAAACATTCATTTTTTTCATTAAGTAAAACACTTCGTAGAAAAATATTCCATTTGAAATTTCAATGGTGTTTATACGGCGTATAAAAATAAATATGCCTCAATGAAAGGAGATTGAGACGAAGTCCCTTACCTCGTGTCCAACTTTACCTGTTAGTTATTTAATGTCCTAAATAATAAACTAATGTTAATTAATACTTACCTAAGAAAATTTTTCAAGTTTATTATTCCTTTTATATCACTTATTACAATGTTATAAACATTGTGTAATCATTTATGTTAATAACATTTGTTTTGTCGATATTTGATACTTGAGTCAAAATGGACTTCTAATAATTACATGTGGTCCATGTTGTCAATAGTTCATCATATACAGAATGGTATTAATGATTTAGATATCATATATATCATATATATCCAGTATATACATGTATTTATAATAGTACATAACATTTTAGGGGTATGAAATGAAATTCACCGTTCAAGGAGACGGTAATCCGTACTTACGCATGAACGCTAATTTCATTTCTATTTATTACTTTAATGGAATTAAAACATAATGATACTTAGGTATATTATAATTCCATTATAATATCATATATAATATCATAAACGTAATCCTTTATTCATCCCACATAGGGCATTAATGAATCACATCACTTTGAGGGGGCGCTAGTCCGCACTTCCTCAAATGAGATTATCGTATTTAACCACTATGGAAACCCTGAAGGTGTTAAATAAAAGGGAATTAAAAAAGAATAATGAAATCATAAACATAATACATATCATATATAAATAAATTTACATCTTAATGGTCACCTTTAAAGGTGTTAAAAAGAATAGTGAACAATCATCGTTTCGTGAGGAAGAAATTCGCCACCCACAGAAACAGCATGTTCTTTTACCATTAGACGTAGGTGGGTGTATGTGTAGCTAGAATAATTCTTATAAAAACATCCTAGTATATTTAAGATACTTGTGTTGTTACAAAAGAATGGAATAAAAATAGTTTAGGGGGTTGGAGAAGTAAAATAAAACAAAATAACATTGGGGAAGACATTACCTTTAAATCGGGTAACTCTCTTTGGTTTGAACCAAATGGGTCCATTGAAGAGATTTATACCTAAGGTGAGGCTTCTAGGATGAGGAGAGGGATGTAGGAAGCTTTTGGTCAGAGTATGGATGAGCCAAATGGCTTGAGAGGTGTGTGGAGTTGCATAGAAGTGGTCTCTTTTTATAGGGGAGAGGAGGGGCTCTTTAGAAAAGTTAGAAAATATTATTTTATTATAAACTTATATTCAGTTTCAAAAGGTCCAAAAATCATTCAGGTCGACGATAAGACGAGTCATGGTCTAAATATAATCAACCAATAGGAATTGGACAGGTTTTGGATAATATTTTAATCATTATAATCTTAGTTATTTAAATGATTTATTAATGAGGTAAATACTCCATCATTATAGTGTAATAAATAATTTAATTTATTTGATGTCTAAAAATTATAAAAAAATACCATGATGTAGGAAATCCTTTTAGATTTACAATTAATCTTTATAGTCGAAAATAGGACTTATATAACACCACATAAAAATTAATTACTATATGAATTTTTGTTAATGTCACTTTTGTCTTTACATTAAATTAATTAATCTAAAGCATCATTATCCTTAATAAGTGGCTCCATGGGGACCCAAAATCGACCCAAGGATGCTCACGGTCAGCCATTACTCATCCAATAAGGATTGGACAACTGTTAAGTTAATTTGGAATTATTATAATATTATTTTTTACCCTTATTTACCTGATTTACCCTTTAACCACGGTAAATAATATATTTACTGAAGTAAATATTTAAAATGTCCAAAAATAAAAGTTATCTATTTACATAATTTGGGATTCCTAATTCCAAATATGGAATCCATTTTTACAAAATCAAAACACATAAGTGGATGAAATTAATTTAAAATTAATTCCCACTGTCAAAACAAAGAGCGTGTTTTTAAGAATTAAAAACTATCAAATGATTGATACTTGTTTATGTCCAATTTCAAAATGAAATTAATTCCAATGATTAACATTGGATTAAATGGTAATAATATATTTCAATTTCACTTTAAAACCAATTATAGAGATAATATAACCATATAAGTAAATTAGATTAAAAGGGACTTTTGAATTAAATTACAAGATTTTTCACTATTCTTTAAAAATGAACTTTATCAAAAAAATACAAAAAATTACCCAAAGTAAATTTTAATGTCCCGATTCTAAATAAGGATACTATTTTTGGATATATAATGTATTAAAGTGACCAAAACTAGATTTAATATGTTTCTCCATTAAAAGGCGGTAAATCGGCCTTTTAATGTAAATTATTCTTAAAAATAGATTCATTCATATATTAAGCTTCTAACTTTTATTGGATAAATATAAATACATGCATAATCATATTATAGTTAGTTTTGTTCAGTCCTTCCAATAAAATGGATAGGATTTAATGACCATTTAAAATAATAATATTATATTATTAGTGTGCAACATAAGATTTAAATGAAACCCGTTGTTGCGTATCGGGTACGGTATCGAACATAGAAACTCTTTTAAACTAAAATTAATATTTAATTCTCAAATATTAATAAATATGAATTATGTATTATTCTTCATTTACCAGAGTTTTTACATCCTTCCCCCCTTTTTGAAATTTCGTTATCATAATTTTTATTCACTTATCAAAATAAGTGGGTTTATTTATCCCTCATAGCATTTTAAGATTCCCATGTTGCCTCTTCAAACATATGGGTTTTCAACAAAACCCTTACATAGTGAATTACCTTATTCCGCAACACCTACTCTCTATGGTCAAGAATCTGGATTGGTTGTTCTTCATAAGATAGATTCTCTTCCAACAGAACTACCTTTGGGCTCAAAACAAGAGATGGATCTGGAATATACTTTCTCAACATCGAAACATGAAAAACATTGTGTACATAGGATAAACTTGGAGGTAAAGCCACTCTATATGCAACTGATCCATATTTCTCCAGAATTTCATAAGGTCCAATAAACATCAGACTCAACATTTCCTTCTTACCAAAACGCTTCACACTTTTCCATGGAGAAACTTTGAGAAAGACATGATCACATACCTCAAAAGGAAGATCCTTCCTCTGGTTATCAACATAACTTTACTGCCTACTCTGAGCTATTTTCATGTGTTTTTGAATCAACTGAACTTTTTCTGTCATCTCTTCTACCAATTCTGGTCCCATCTGCTTCTTTTTACCTACTTCATCCCAAATAGCTGGAGTTCGACAACATTTTCCATACAATGTTTCAAATGGAGCCATATGTATACTTGAATGAAAACTGCTATTATATGAAAATTCAACCAAATAAAGATGTTGGTCCCAACATCCCTGGTAATCCATCGATGAAGCACGTACATATCCTCCAATGTATGAATTGTTCATTCTGAATGCCTATCTGATTGAGGATGAAAAGATGTACTAAAATTTAATTCAGTACCCAATGATTTCTGAAGGCCTTTCCAAAAGTTAGAAGTGAACCTGGGATCATGATCTGATACAATGTAGAGGGGAACTCCATGAAACCTGACAATCTCTTTAACATACAACCGAGAAAGTTGATCTAGATACAATGTATCTCTAATAGGAAGGAAATGAGCAGATTTAGTCAATCGGTCAACTATAACCCATATTGCATTATTACCTCGAGATGTCTTTGGTAATCCCACAACGAAATCCATGGATATATTTTCCCATTTCCACTCTGGCACTGGTAGAGGCTGAAGTATTCCGTTCGGTAACTCCTGCTCTGCTTTAACCTGCTGATAAGTCAAACACTTCACAGTAAAATTAGCAATATCTCTTTTCAATCCATCCCACTAGTAATACTCCTGAAGATCTCTGTACATCTTAGTACTACCAGGATGAACTGAAAATGTATAAATACGAGAATCACATAACAACTCTGTGAATCACGAGGCACACATAATCTCTTTCCAAACATTAAAAAAAATCATTATCAATGATAAATTCAGGCAACAAACCCTTCTGAAGCAACTCTACCGTTTTCAGCAACTCACCGTCTTCCTTCTGCGCTATCTTTATTTTGTCTCATAGAGATGAACTCACTGACACCTGAAACAAAATAGAATAATTCCCTACACCATCAACTTCTATTCCAAATTTCATCAAATAAAAAACCAACGGATCTCGTTCCAAATGTAACATGGCTAATGAAGCATTACTTTTTGAGCTCAGAGAATCAGCCACTTTATTTGCTTTTCCCGGTTGGTAATGGATCGTGCAATCATAATCCTTGATTAATTAAACCATCTCCTATGTCTCATGTTCAATTCCTTCGGAGTGAATATGTACTTCAAACTTTTGTGATCAGTACATATTTCACATTTTACTCCATACAAATGATGCCTCAAAATTTTTAAAGAAAAAACAATAGAATCTAATTTCAAATCATGTGTAGGGTAATTTAACTCATGTGGTTTCAACTGACGTGAAGCATAAGCAATTACCTGATCATTTTTCATTAGGACGCAACCCAATCCTTTCAACGAAGCATCACTGTAGATAACAAACTCACCATTTCTGAAAGGCAGTGCCAAAACTGGAGCATTCACCAATATTCTTTTCCATTCTTGAAAACAATCATCACATTCTTTTGTCCAGATGAACATAATACCTTTTTGAGTAAACTTAGTCATTGGACTTGATAACCGTGCAAAACTTTCAACAAACCTCTGGTAATAACCTACCAAACCAAGAAAACTACGAATCTCAGTTATATTTGTGGGTCTTGGCTATTCTTCAACAACATTGGTTTTAGCAGGATCAATAGTTGTGCCATTTTTTGAAATAATGTGACCAAGGAAAGAAATATGTTGTAACCAAAACTCACACATGCTAATTTTCACAAACAATTTATTTTCTTTTACGATTTGCAAGGCATCCCTTAAATGAATTTTTTTCTCCTCTTTAATTTTAGAATAAACCAAAATATCATCAATGAACACAACAACAAACTTATCCAAGAACTCCCAGAAAAATCTATTAATAAGATCCATGAATACAGTAGGTGCATTGGTTAACCCAAATGGCATAACTACAAATTCATAATGGTCGTATCTAGTATGAAACACAGTCTTCGGAACCTCTGGCTCTTTTACTTTCAATTGATATTAACTCGACCTCAAGTCAATCTTTGAAAAATACTAAGCTTGTAACATCCCAAGTAAGTAATGAATAATAGATATTTTTATCTATGTCTATTAATGATAAAGATAGTGTTTTAGAGGCTTAAAATGAAAATAAATACAATCTTATGCATGGAATACACTAATATTCTTAAAAGATTGTTTTAGTGCCTTTTGATGGAAAACCATTTTTGAATCTATATTTTGACAATTTTATAAACTATGTTTGTCAAAATAAACTTATCCTTTATGATTGGGACATCAAAATTTACCTTGTGTGAATTTTTGGTAATTTTCTGACAATGTGCATTTTTTAATGAATAGTGAAAAATACTGCATTTTACATAAAAACTACTTTTAATCTAATTTATTTATATGATTAGATTATGTTTTGAATTGGTTTTGAAGTGAAATTAGAATATATTTTTACGATTTTATCCAATGGTGGTCATTGGAATCAATTTCACTTTGAAATTAGACTTAAACTGGTGTCAATCTTTTGATACTTATTGTTTTGTAAAAACATGCTATTTGCTCTGGCAGCGGGAATTAATTATTAAATTAATTAATGTGACTTATATGATTTGAATTTTGTAAAATAGACTTCATTTTTGAATTCGGAATATCAAATATAGCTTAGAGTGAATTTTTGGTAATTTTCTGAAAAACTTCAATTTTTGATGAATAGTGAAACCACTAAGTGGTAATCAAGCAAACTGATTTTTCAGTTAAATAAAAGTTTTCCACTAATGTGTATTGAATTTTGAAAATCCAACATACATGGTTGTCATTAAGAAGTAAAATGTGGTTCAATGAGATTAAAATAATTTTTTAGTGAATAGTAACTTATTAAGTTTTTAATCGCGATTAGTGATAATTAGTGTAGTTTAAGGTATAAATAATGCTTTAATAATATGAAATAACCTAGACACATGTCCCAACCTTATTGGTTGTGTCATGGCCGACCAAGACAAGCCATGGGTCAACTTGGGGACCCCATGGATCCACTTTTTTTGGGAGATGACATAAATTACGTTTTATTTAATGTTAAAGTGAAAATGACACAAACATAATATGTTTTACGAAAACAATTTTTAAGTGGGGTTATACAAGTCCAAATTTTGATTATAAATATTAAATGGAAATCTAAAAAGATTTCCTACATCATAGTAATTTTTTTATAATTTTTAGACAGTAAATAAATTTAATTATTTATGACATAATAATGATGCAGCGATGACATCATTATTTGACGATTTAAATAAAATGGAAAGATAATATAAAATCTATGAACTACACATGGCCAAAACCAATTGGATGAGTGGATTTCGATGCCTTATAACCTTATCCACGAATTCTATCAATGTGGGACCTTTTAAAACCGAAACACATTTTCAAATAATGTAATATTTCTTTACTTTCCAAAAGTGCCCCTCCTCTCCTCTTATAAAAGGCCCCCACCTCTACCTCATTTCACACACTCTTCAAGCCATTGGCTCGGCCAACCACTGCCCATTTGCTCTCTCCACATCCCTCTCCTCATCCTAGAGGATTCCCTTTGGGCAGAATCCTTTCAAAGGAAGCCTTTAGGCTCAACTCAAAAGGAGTTACACTTTTTAAAGGTAATTCATTCTCTCAAGTTCATTTGTTTTATTTTGCTTCTCCAACCCCATAAACTCTTTTTATTTACTTCTTTTGTAACAACACCAGTATCTTCAATATACTAGGATGTTGTTATAAGATTTATTTGAGCTACACTCTCACAAAACTACATCAAATGGTTAAAGAACATAAGGTTTCCGTGGATGGCGAAATTCTGCCTCCCGAAACGATGATTGTTCAACACTCATTTAACACCTTCAAAGGTGGCCATTATGATGTAACTATTTTTATATATGATATATAATATGTTTATGTTTTCCTTAAGCTTCTGTTTTTTTCATTTTGGGCATACCTTTATGGTTTCCATTATGGGTAAAACACGATATCTTCATTTTAGGAAGTGCGGACTACCGCCCCCTGAAAGTGATTTGATTCGTTAATACCATATGTGGGATGTGTAAAGGATAAAGTTAATGATATTATATATGTTATTATACTGGAATTATAATATACTCTTATATTATTATGATTCCATTCCAGAAAATATGAAATAGAAATGGAAGTAGCGTTCATGCGTACGTACGGCTTACCGTCTCCATGAACGGTGCATTTCATTTCTTACCTCTAAATGTGATGTAATATTATAAATGAATGTATGTACTGGATATATATGACATATATGATATCTACATCATGAATACCATTCCGGATATAATGGACCTTTGACCAAATTAACAACATGTAAGTGTAAGAAGCCTATTTTTGACTTAAGAACCAAATACCGACAAAATGAACATTATTAACTTAAATGATTACATGATGTTCATAACATGGTATAAAAGGAATAATGAACTTGAAAAAGATTCATAATCAAGTAGAGATTAACTCAAGTTTATTATTCAGGAGATTAAAGAACGGTTGGGTCAAGTCAGATACGAGGTATGGGACTTCGTCTCAATCTCCTTTCGTTGAGGCATATTTTATTTTATACAAAACTTTCTTTTATACGGTGTATAAACCGCTTTGACTTTTACGTTTATTCAAAAGGAATATTTTTTATACGAAGCGTTTACTAAACGACAAAAGGGAATGTTTTTGTCGTACGTATGCGGCGACAACGACTTCTCCGTCGTCGTGACCGTTATTTGAGTTTCGGCTTCCTCTACAAGCCATACCTTTTTTTTTAAAAAGAAAAATAAATACCATGTTTTACTTTTCTTTTACTTTGGTATTGAAAATGGTTTTCATAATGTTTTTATTATATCAATGTATTGTATTGATATCTCGTGATTGAAATGTGGAAATGTTATGTTTCCTTTATGCATGTTTTATGTGATATGATTATGTTATGGTTCTTGGGCATTATTATGAAGACGGGTGGTTCCGTGATAAACTAAGGGAGGGTGAGCCCGTTATAGCTCTCCAATGCATTGGGTAACGCGAAGGAGTGAAACGTTAAGGTTTCTCCGAAGAGATTTTAGGGAATATACTGTGATGGGTATTCCAAACGTAACCAAGAGGGTTACTCCCTACGTAAGAATGTTATGAATGCCTCAAGTTACCTTTACGTATTATGATGTATATGATTTATTCATGTTTTTATGAGGTATGTTAAAGTGCCTATGTTTTATGGGTAAAGTATGATTTCATTATTATGTATATATGAACTCATGTTTCCTTTCCATGTTTTTTTATAACCCATACTGAGTTTTTATGCTCATCCCAAGTTTTTGAAATGTTTTTCACAGGTCAAGGGAAAGGTACATGATAAGATGATAGAGTCAAGGATGTGTAAAGAAATAATCCATGTTTTATTTTAAATGTGTTTCCATTGATGGGAATGAAGAATACTATCTTTATGTAACCACTTTGTTTATATGTGGAATGTAATGCAAGTTTTATGATCTAATTCTCTAAAACTCTAAACCCGAAAAGATCCTCAATGTGTAATCTTGTAATAACTCAAGATTAAGTAAGGTTTAAGGCTGGGGCCTTATAGTTGGTATCAAAGGTCGGTTTAGATAACTTTAGGAGTTAGAATTCTATTAAATGATTATCCAAATTTTTTTTTCTTTTTCGAAATGATATAGCATTTAAAGATTACCATGTTGCTTCATCTAAGACATGTTTGTTCAGAATGGTTTTCCGCAGAGGAAACATGGAAGCTGTGCTAGGAAGGCATACAGAAGGAAATAACCTTCCGAATCAGCATCCAGAAATGGTCGGAATTGGAACTGAACAGTTTGTTGCAGTAATGGCGCAGTTGACTCAGGCGATAAATGGCGGTGGTATCCATGCACGAGATCAGCCAGATCAACCGCAGAGGAACATGTCAGTGGTGGAACATTTCATGAGGCAACATCCACCATCATTCAGAGGATCATCTGACCCTGTGCAAGCTGAAGGGTGGATTAAAGCACTGGAGAAGATTTTTGATGTCATGGGGTGTTCAGACAATCAAAAGGTTAGTATTGCTATTTACCGTCTGGAAGGTGAAGCAGATCAGTGGTGGTCTATGGTTAAAAATATCAGGGATGCCGATGAGATTGATGCTCTTGACTGGGATGAATTCAAAGGTATGTTTCTTGAGAAGTATTTTCCTAAGGCTATTCGACTTAGGATGGAAAAGCAATTCTTGGAATTGAGGCAAGAGGAAGACTCAGTGGCTGCCTATGAAGAAAGGTTCACTCGATTGGCAAGGTATGCTCCCAATTTTATCCGAGACCTTGATAGTAAAGTCAATCGTTTTTACTCAGGATTAAAGCCAAAGTATCGAAGGGCATTATCTTCTCGTGAGTTTAAAAGTTATGAAAAGCTTGTTCGATGTGCTGAGAAGGTGGAAATGGAGTTTGCCGATGACCAAGTGTCCTATAACAACCAGCAGAAGAAGAGACCGAGGTGGCAGGAGAAAGGTAAGAATTCTTCAAAAAAGTCTGATGGTAAGAGAACTAAGTTTCCAGTTTGTGATAAATGTGGCAAAAGGCATGCTGGGGAATGTCTTCTGAATTCTAGGAAGTGCTACCGATGTGGTAAGATGGGACATAAGGCTCGTGATTGCACTGAAAAGGATCAAGGTGAAGGTAAAAAAAATTTGATTTACAGTTAGTGAAATGTTTTAAGTGCAATGAGATGGGTCACTATGCAAACGAGTGTCCGACAAGGAGCTTGAGTGATGAGAAGCAGTTAGACTACAAGCAGAAAGGGGTGGTGAAATCCTTTGCAACTACTTCAGCGGATGTCGGGCCACCAAATGAAGTCGTATCAGGTACTTTGTTTGTTTTTTCAGACTATGCCAGTGTGTTGTTGGATTCGGGGTCTACACATTCTTTCATCTCTGAAACCTTTTCTAGTAAAATGGGAATACCATCTCAAGAAATGACTCCTGAACTTTTGGTAAAAACACCTGGGGGAAGTGTCGAGGCAAAAAGAATTTATAAGAATCTTCCTATCCTTATCTGTGGAAAGAACCTACTTGCAAACCTTATTGTTCTACCTCTAGTAGAGTTTGATGTTATCCTAGGTATGGATTGGCTCTCTATTTACCATGCTAAGATTGACTGTAGAGCTAAAGAAGTTTCTTTTCAGAAAGACTTTCATTTTGTTTACAAGAATGAACCATTACTTTTGATAACATATGAAGAGGCCGAGAAACTTGTAAAAGATGGAAATGAATGTTACCTTGCACACGTCGTTGAAAATAAAGGAACTGTTCAGATTAATGATGTGCCAGTGGTAAATGAGTATCCTGATGTTTTTCCTGATGAGTTGCCTGGAATAATACCAGATCGGGAAGTTGAGTTTACTGTTGACTTAGTTCCTGATGCTAAGCCAATTTCAAAACCCCCTTATCGAATGGCACAAATTGAACTTTTAGAGTTGAAGGAGCAATTGCAAGATTTATTAGAGAAAGGTTTCATTAGACCTAGCACATCACCTTGGGGTGCTCCTGTTTTATTTGTTAAAAAGAAAGATGGTTCTATGAGACTTTGCATTGATTATAGAGCCTTGAATAATATCACTGTTAAGAAAAAATATCCTTTGCCTCATATCGATGATTTGTTTGATCAGCTCCAGGGAGCTCAGTTTTTTTCAAAGATTGACTTGAGATCGGGGTACCATCAGCTGAAGGTAAAGGAGGCAGATATTCCGAAGACCGCGTTCCGTACGAGATATGGCCATTATGAATTTGTAGTAATGCCTTTTGGGCTAACCAATGCACCTGCTGTATTCATGGACTTAATGAATAGAATTTTCCATGAGTTCTTGGATAAGTTTGTGGTGGTTTTCATTGATGATATTTTGGTGTTTTCTAAAAGTAAAGAGGAGCATGAAAAACATTTAAGGGTTATCTTGCAAACCTTAAAAGAAAAGAAATTGTATGGGAAATTCAGCAAGTGTGAGTTTTGGTTGCAACAAATATCTTTCCTTGGTCACATTGTTTCTAAAGATGGAATAACTGTTGATCCTGCAAAAACAAAAGTTGTGGAAGAATGGCCAAGACCCACAAATGTAACCGAGATTCGTAGCTTCCTTGGTTTGGCGGGCTATTACCGAAGGTTTGTTAGAAATTTTTCACGGTTATCTAGTCCAATGACTAAGCTAACTCGGAAGGGTGTTAAGTTTATCTGGACAAAAGAATGTGATGATTGTTTTCAGGAATTGAAAAGAAGATTGGTGAATGCTCCAGTTTTGGCACTACCTTCCAGGAATGGTGAGTTTGTTATATACAGTGATGCTTAATTGAAAGGACTTGGTTGCGTCCTAATGCAGAATGATCAGGTAATTGCTTATGCTTCACGACAGTTGAAAACTCATGAGGTAAATTACCCTACACATGATTTGGAATTAGCTGCTGTTGTTTTTGCTTTAAAAATTTGGAGGCATCATTTGTATGGAGTAAAGTGTGAAATATATACCGATCACAAAAGTTTAAAGTATATATTCACTCAGAAAGAGTTAAACATGAGACAAAGGAGATGGCTGGAATTAATCAAGGATTATGATTGTACAATTCATTACCATCCGGGAAAAGCAAATAAAGTGGCTGATGCTTTGAGTCGAAAAAGTAATGCTTCATTAACAATGTTGCGTTTGGAACGTGATCCTTTGGTTAAGGATTTGATGAACTTTGGCATAGAAGTTGTTGGTGCAGGAAGTCCTTCTGTTTTGTTTCAGGTATCAGTGAGATCTTCTCTATCAGATAGAATCAAGCAAGCACAGAAGCAAGACAGTGAGTTGCAGAAAAGGGTAGAGCTGGTTCAGAAAGGTAAGTTGCCTGAATTCAACATTGATAATGATTGCGTTTTGAGATTTGGGAAGAGATTGTGTGTGCCTTGTGATTCACAGTTGAAGAGAGAGTTGTTATGTGAAGCTCATAGTTCTCCGTTTTCAGTTCATCCGGGCAGTACTAAGATGTATAGAGATCTGCGGGAGTATTACTGGTGGGATGGAATGAAAAGAGATATTGCTGATTTTACTGTGAAGTGTTTGACTTGTCAGCAGGTTAAAGCAGAGCGGCAGTTACCGAAAGGGATGCTTCAGCCTTTACCAGTGCCAGAGTGGAAATGGGAGAATATATCCATGGACTTTGTTGTTGGATTACCAAAGACATCTCGAGGTAATAATGCAATCTGGGTTATTGTTGATCTCTTGACCAAATCTGCTCATTTCCTTGCTATACGAGATACTTTCTCTCTTGATCAACTTTCCCGTTTGTATCTTAAAGAGATAGTCAGGTTACATGGAGTTCCTCTCTCCATTGTATCAGATCGTGATCCCAGGTTTACTTCTAACTTTTGGAAAGGCCTTCAGAAGTCGTTGGGTACTGAATTAAATTTTAGTACAGCTTTTCATCCTCAATCAGATGGGCAGTCAGAACGAACAATTCAGACATTGGAGGATATGCTGTGAGCTTGTTCTATGGATTATCAGGGAAGTTGGGACCAACATCTTTCTTTGGTTGAGTTTTCATATAATAACAGTTTTCATTCCAGTATACAGATGGCACCATTTCAGGCATTATATGGGAAGCGGTGTCGAACTCCAGCTTTCTGGGATGAAGTGGGTGAAAGAAAGTTGATGGGACCAGAATTGGTAGAAGAGATGGCAGAAAAAGTTCAGCTGATTCAGAAACACATGAGAACAGCTCAGAGCAGGCAGAAGAGTTATGCGGATAACCGGAGGAAGGATCTATCTTTCGAGGTAGGTGATCATGTTTTTCTCAAGGTTTCTCCTTGGAAAAGTGTGATGAGATTTGGTAAGAAAGGAAAGTTGAGTCCAAGGTTCATTGGACCATACGAAATTCTGGAAAGAGTTGGATCAGTTGCATACCGAGTGGCTTTACCTCCGAGTTTATCTCAGGTACACAATGTTTTTCACGTTTCGATGTTGAGGAAGTATATGCCAGATCCATCTCATGTTTTGAGTCCAGAGGTAGTTCAGCTGGAAGAGAACCTATCTTATGAGGAACAACCGGTCCGGATTCTTGACCACAGGGAGCAAGTGTTACATAATAAGGTGATTAAGCAGGTAAAGGTTTTGTGGAAAAACCACATGATTGAAGAGGCAACATGGGAATCAGAAAATGCAATGAGGGATAAGTACCCCCATTTATTCGATAAGTAAATAAATTGCGGGGACGCAATTTTCTAAAGGGGGGAAGGATGTAACATCCCAAGTAAGTAATGAATAATAGATATTTTTATCTATGTCTATTAATGATAAAGATAGTGTTTTAGAGGCTTAAAATGAAAATAAATACAATCTTATGCATGGAATACACTAATATTCTTAAAAGATTGTTTTAGTGCCTTTTGATGGAAAACCATTTTTGAATCTATATTTTGACAATTTTATAAACTATGTTTGTCAAAATAAACTTATCCTTTATTATTGGGACATCAAAATTTACCTTGTGTGAATTTTTGGTAATTTTCTGACAATGTGCATTTTTTAATGAATAGTGAAAAATACTGCATTTTACATAAAAACTACTTTTAATCTAATTTATTTATATGATTAGATTATGTTTTGAATTGGTTTTGAAGTGAAATTAGAATATATTTTTACCATTTTATCCAATGGTGGTCATTGGAATCAATTTCACTTTGAAATTAGACTTAAACTGGTGTCAATCTTTTGATACTTATTGTTTTGTAAAAACACGCTATTTGCTCTGGCAGCGGGAATTAATTATTAAATTAATTAATGTGACTTATATGATTTGAATTTTGTAAAATAGACTTCATTTTTGAATTCGGAATATTAAATATAGCTTAGAGTGAATTTTTGGTAATTTTCTGAAAAACTTCAATTTTTGATGAATAGTGAAACCACTAAGTGGTAATCAAGCAAACTGATTTTTCAGTTAAATGAAAGTTTTCCACTAATGTGTATTGAATTTTGAAAATACGACATACATGGTTGTCATTAAGAAGTAAAATGTGGTTCAATGAGAGTAAAATAATTTTTTAGTGAATAGTAACTTATTAAGTTTTTAATCGCGATTAGTGATAATTAGTGTAGTTTAAGGTATAAATAATGCTTTAATAATATGAAATAACCTAGACACATGTCCCAACCTTATTGGTTGTGTCATGGCCGACCAAGACAAGCCATGGGTCAACTTGGGGACCCCATGGATCCACTTTTGTTGGGAAATGACATAAATTACTTTTTATTTAATGTTAAAGTGAAAATGACACAAACATAATATGTTTTACGAAAACAATTTTTAAGTGGGGTTATACAAGTCCAAATTTTGATTATAAATATTCAATGGAAAGATAAAAAGATTTCCTACATCATAGTAATTTTTTTATAATTTTTAGACAGTAAATAAATTTAATTATTTATGACATAATAATGATGCAGCGATGACATCATTATTTGACGATTTAAATAAAATGGAAAGATACTATAAAATCTATGAACTACACATGGCCAAAACCAATTGGATGAGTGGATTTCGATGCCTTATAACCTTATCCACGAATTCTATCAATGTGTGACCTTTTAAAACCGAAACACATTTTCAAATAATGTAATATTTCTTTACTTTCCAAAAGTGCCCCTCCTCTCCTCTTATAAAAGGCCCCCACCTCTACCTCATTTCACACACTCTTCAAGCCATTGGCTCGGCCAACCCCTGCCCATTTGCTCTCTCCACATCCCTCTCCTCATCCTAGAGGATTCCCTTTGGGCATAATCCTTTCAAAGGAAGCCTTTAGGCTCAACTCAAAAGGAGTTACACTTTTTAAAGGTAATTCATTCTCTCAAGTTCATTTGTTTTATTTTGCTTCTCCAACCCCCTAAACTCTTTTTATTTACTTCTTTTGTAACAAAACCAGTATCTTCAATATACTAGGATGTTGTTATAAGATTTATTTGAGCTACACTCTCACACAACTACATCAAATGGTTAAAGAACATAAGGTTTCCGTGGATGGCGAAATTCTGCCTCCCGAAACGATGATTGTTCAACACTCATTTAACACCTTCAAAGGTGGCCATTATGATGTCACTATTTTTATATATGATATATAATATGTTTATGTTTTCCTTAAGCTTCTGTTTTTTTCATTTTGGGCATACCTTTATGGTTTCCATTATGGGTAAAACACGATATCTTCATTTTAGGAAGTGCGGACTACCGCCCCCTGAAAGTGATTTGATTCGTTAATACCATATGTGGGATGTGTAAAGGATAAAGTTAATGATATTATATATGTTATTATACTGGAATTATAATATACTCTTATATCATTATGATTCCATTCCAGAAAATATGAAATAGAAATGGAAGTAGCGTTCATGCGTACGTACAGCTTACCGTCTCCATGAACGGTGCATTTCATTTCTTACCTCTAAATGTGATGTAATATTATAAATGAATGTATGTACTGGATATATATGACATATATGATATCTACATCATGAATACCATTCTGGATATAATGGACCTTTGACCAAATTAACAACATGTAAGTGTAAGAAGCCTATTTTTGACTTAAGAACCAAATACCGACAAAATGAACATTATTAACTTAAATGATTACATGATGTTCATAACATGGTATAAAAGGAATAATGAACTTGAAAAAGATTCATAATCAAGTAGAGATTAACTCAAGTTTATTATTCAGGAGATTAAAGAACGGTTGGGTCAAGTCAGATACGAGGTATGGGACTTCGTCTCAATCTCCTTTCGCTGAGGCATATTTTATTTTATACACAACTTTCTTTTATACGGTGTATAAACCCCTTTGACTTTTACGTTTATTCAAAAGGAATCTTTTTTATACGAAGCGTTTACTAAACGACAAAAAGGAATGTTTTTGTCGTACGTATGCGGCGACAACGACTTCTCCGTCGTCGTGACCGTTATTTGAGTTTCAGCTTCCTCTACAAGCCATACCTTTTTTTTAAAAAGAAAAATAAATACCATGTTTTACTTTTCTTTTACTTTGGTATTGAAAATGGTTTTCATAATGTTTTTATTATATCAATGTATTGTATTGATATCTCGTGATTGAAATGTGGAAATGTTATGTTTCCTTTATGCATGTTTTATGTGATATGATTATGTTATGGTTCTTGGGCATTATTATGAAGACGGGTGGTTCCGTGATAAACTAAGGGCGGGTGAGCCCGTTATAGCTCTCCAATGCATTGGGTAACGCGAAGGAGTGAAACGTTAAGGTTTCTCCGAAGAGATTTTAGGGAATATACTGTGATGGGTATTCCAAACGTAACCAAGAGGGTTACTCCCTACGTAAGAATGTTATGAATGCCTCAAGTTACCTTTACGTATTATGATGTATATGATTTATTCATGTTTTTATGAGGTATGTTAAAGTGCCTATGTTTTATGGGTAAAGTGTGATTTCATTCTTATGTATATATGAACTCATGTTTCCTTTCCATGTTTTTTTTATAACCCATACTGAGTTTTTATGCTCATCCCAAGTTTTTGAAATGTTTTTCACAGGTCAAGGGAAAGGTACATGATAAGATGATAGAGTCAAGGATGTGTAAAGAAATAATCCATGTTTTATTTTAAATGTGTTTCCATTGATGGGAATGAAGAATACTATCTTTATGTAACCACTTTGTTTATATGTGGAATGTAATGCAAGTTTTATGATCTAATTCTCTAAAACTCTAAACCCGAAAATATCCTCAATGTGTAATCTTGTAATAACTCAAGATTAAGTAAGGTTTAAGGCTGGGGCCTTATAAAGCTCCCTAGAGCTGATCAAACAAATCATCGACATGAGGCCAAGGATACTTATTCTTAACAGTGATGTTATTCAATGCTCTATAATCAATGAAAAATATAATTGAACCATATTTCTTTTTAACAAAAAAGACAGGATCACCCCATGGTGATGTGCTTGGTCGAATGAAACCTTTATCTAATAATTTCTGCAAATGATTCTGTAACTCTAAAAGTTCAATTTGAGCTATTCGATAAGGGTGTTTTGAAATTGGCTTAGCATCATGAACTAAGTCAATAGTGAATTCCACTTCCCAGTCAGGTATAATACCAGGAAACTCTTCTGGAAAAACATCAAAAATACTCATTTACCACTGGCACATCATTAATCTGAACAGTTCCTTTATTTTCAAAAATATGTGCAAGGTAACATTAATTTCCATCTTTTACTAGTTTCTCAGCTTCCCGATATGTTATCAACATCAAGGTTTCATATTTGTATACAAACTGAAAATCATCCTGAAAACAAAACCACTTTATCTCTGCAGTAAATCATAGCATGATAATCAGAAAGCCAATCCATGCCCAGAATAACATCAAACTCTACTAGAGGCAAAACAATAAGGTTTGTTGGTAGATTCTTTCCGCACACAAGGATAGGAATGTTCTTATGTTTTATTTTTGTCTCAAAATTTCCTCTAGGTGTTTTTACAGTAAGTTCAGTATTCATATCATCAGATAAAATTCCCAATTTACTAGAAAACTTCTCAGAAATGAAAGAGTGTGTAGACCCTGAATCAAATAACACATTGGCATAATATGAACAAACAAAAAGTGTACATGATACAACTTCATTTGATGCCCCAACCTCTGCTGAGGTAGTTTCAAAGGATTTCACTACCCCTTTCTTCCTGTAGTCTGGCTTCTTTGCTTCAGTTGAGTTCTTTGTTGAACACTCATTTGCATAATGACCCATTTGGTAAAACTTAAAACGTCTTACCGATGGCTTCTCATTTCCTGATTGTTCATCTTCCTTACAGTTACGAGCAATATGACCAGTCTTACCACACCGAAAGCACTTTCTAGTCATTGAAAAAATTCTCCAGGATGCTTTTTACCACACTTCTCACAAGTTGGATATTTAGTTTTCTTACCTCCAGGATTCTTTGATGAATTCATTCCCTTTTCCTACCAACTGGACCTCTTATTCTGTTGCTTTTCAAAGAACACATGATCATGTACAAACTCCATTTCCACCTTCTCCGCACATCGAACATGTTTTTCATAACTTTTAATCTCAAGAGAGGCTAACACTCTTCGATATCGTGGATTCAGTCCTGAGTAAAATTGAATTATCTTACTATCAAGATCTCAGATGACATTTTGTGCATACCTTTCCAGTGGAGTGAACTTTGCTTCATAAGCTGCCACTGAGTCATCCTACTGCCTCAATTCAAAGAATTGTTTTTCTATCCTATGACGAACCACCTTAGGAAAATATTTTTCAAGAAACGTACCTTTGATTTCATTTCAAACAAGAGCGTCAATCTCCTCACTATCCCTGATATTTTTCACCATCGACCACCACTGATCAACTTCACCTTCATAATGGTAAACATCGAGACTTACCTATTGATGTTCTGGACAACCCATTACATCGAAAATCATTTCCGGTGCATTAATCCACCCTTCAGCTAGCACCGGATCGGATGATCCTCTGAATGATGGGAGATATTGCCTCATGAAATGTTCCACTACTAACATGTTACTCTGTGGTTGATCTGGCTGATCATGTGCATGGATACCACCACCATTTATATCCTAAGTCAAATGTCCCATCACTACGACAAACTGTTCTGTTCCGATTCTGACCATCTCAGGTTGCTGATTCAGAAGGTTTTCTTCCTCCTGATGTCATCTCAACATAGTTGCCCTGTTTCGTCTATGGAAAACCATTCTGAACACAGAAATATCTTAGGCGGAGCTACATGGTAATCTGTAAATTCTATATGATATCAATATTAACATAAATTAATTTATGGATATTAATTTAACAATATCCTAACTCCTAATGTTATCTAAACCGACCTCTGATACTAACTATAAGGACACATCCTTGTACATTGCTTAATATTGAATTAAATGAATAATTCACATTGAGGATCTTTTCATGTTTATAGTTTTTGAGAATTAGGACATTACTGTTAAATCTCGAAAGATTACAAAGTAGACACTCCTACACAAGATCCATTTTTTTACAAAACATGAACTCTTGAAAAAAATATCCATGTCTATTGTTTCATTTTAAAGACATCATGACTTTTCTTAGATCCCATCCTTGACCCTAATCCACATTATGTTCTGTGAAAAATATTTCAAAAACATGGGATGAGCATAAAAAGCTCAGTAAGGGATACACAAAGAAGGAAAACTATTAGTTTTTCAAAACAACAAGTAAATTATGAATAATTTAACATAAGTTATACTTTTCCCATTTATGAAGTAGTAAATACTCTTCACTGAATAAAAGAACAGTACTTACCCTTTTGTAACCGAAACATTACCATAAAACCCATATAATGAACACGTACCATATAATGTAACTTGGGACATAAACATACTTAAATGAAATATCCATACGGGTGAATTCCACACATATAACTAAATGGAATAGCCATATGGCCGACTTCCATACCCAATGCATTGGAGGTTATAACGTAACCACCCATCCTGGTATTCACGACAGCACTCGTCATTTGGTTTATCACGTAACCACCCATCAAATGTCCAAGTACCATTGTAAAATCATAACACATAAAACAATTATAAATGAAAGAAATAATTTCCACATTTCGAGAACAATGTATCACATAAATATATTAACATAATAAAACTATTATAAAAACCATTTTCAATACCAATATACATAAAAGAGTATATGGTATTTATTTTCTTTAAAAAAACAATACGGCTTGTTAAGGAAGCCAGAGATCGAATAATACTTGCGGCGGTGGAAAGGTAGTTGTCACTGTTGTACCCCACACTATTTGATTTTCATGATCACAATCACTTTCATATATGTTTAACTTTGTTTTTAAGTGTTGTGGATGATAGGCAAAAGATTTCCAAAGGATTGGACCAAGAATGGACAAGAAATGGACTGAAATTCAGTCCACCGGCCAACCGGTGTGATAGCACCGGCCAGCCGGTGGAACTGGCAGAGGGATTGCCCACTGCCAGGTTCCACCGGTCGACCGGTGGCTCTGTCACCGGTCGACCTGTGGAACCCAGCCCAAATAGTATTTACTACTGTCTTGCCACCGGCCAGCCGGTGGCTCCTCCACCGGTCGACCGGTAGAGCCTGGACCAAATCCCCTCTCCTCTGCCAAGGCACCAGCCAGCCGGTGGGGCTGTACCGGCCAGCCGGTAGCCCAGTCAAACTAGCCGTTGGCTTTGACTAGTCGACCCTCTTTTGGCCTCCAACGGCTCCGAAGACCTCTCCAACGGCTCCGAAGACTCCAAAAGGGTTCTATGCCTATAAATAAAGGCCAAGGAAGCCCCGGACACCTACCGGAACTATACGGAAGCCACCGGACACATTGTTGATCATTTTGGTGAACCTCCGGCGGATTTCCTCAAGGAACCCAACGTGCTCCAATCCAATTCCTCATCCAAGAGCACCTCCAAAGAAGCTTGGAAGCGGCCTTCAACATCTCCATTCAATCAAAGGCGCCCAAGGCTTCTCAAAATACGGTTTTTCTTGTTTATCTTTTTTAATCTTTAAAATTGGGTTTGTGCCTACAAACCCCAACCTTTTCTCATCCCCCTTTATTTTGGGTTTCACACCACCACTAAGGTGTGAAGAGGTTTCTTCAAGCCTTTCCTTTTAAAAGGCTTGTGTTTCGGTGAGCTAGCCTTCACCCGTTAAAAAGGCTAGTGGGTTCTTGCTAAACCATCAAAAGCAAGTGGGTTCTTGCTAAACCACAAAAAGCAAGCTGTAATAGGTCCTAGTGCTACCTCAAAGCCTAGTGGGTTTCTTGCTAAAACCATTAAAAAGCAAGCGGTAGGAATCTCTCAACGGTTGAGTTGGGAGCGGAGACGTAGGCCGGGTTTTTGGCCGAACTCCGTTATCAATTTTGTGTGTCTTGCCTCTTTATTTCCGCTGCATTTATACTTTGATTTTTAATTTGTTAATCATTTTTTAAAAAAGGCAATTCACCCCCCTCTTGCCATTCTTTCCTCTTTTGTTCCGACCCAACAATTGGTATCAGAGGACGTATTTGAATAATTCCCTAACCGGTTTCAAATTAAAGATCCTATTTTTTTGATGGCTTCTACCGCTTCTTCCTCTCAATCCCCCGAAGGTTTTTCTTTGGATCGTGCTCCATTCTTTGATGGAGCCGATTATTCTTTTTGGAAAACCCGCATGACCACATTTCTTAAAAGCATTGGTTATCCTATTTTTAAAATTGTCATGCATGGTTTCACCCTTTCTTCTCCCGATGAATCTCAATGGACCCCCGCTGACATTGCAAATTTCGAGCTTGATGGAAAAGCCATGAATGCTCTACATTGTGGGTTAGATCGTAATGTTTTTGATTGTATTTCTTCTTGCACATCTTCTCATGATATTTGGAAGCTTTTAGAACTAACCTATGAAGGTACTAGTGAGGCTCCAAAGCAAGAATCCGCTCAAAAGCTAGAACCCGCTCAAAAGCAGGAACCCGATGAAAAATCCGTACCCGCTTGCCCACTTCACAAGAAAAGGGCCAAGAAGAAAAAGAAGAAGGCTTCAAAGGCAACATGGAGTGATAGCTCCACCTCTTCATTCTCCTCCTTCTCCTCGAGCGACCAAGGTAAAAATTGCCTAATGGCAAATCATGAGGTATCTTCTTCCTCCTCTTCCTCCTCTTCCTCCTCATGTTCTTCAAATTCAAATTCTTTAAATCATCTTTCTTATGAAGAACTCTCACACGCTAGAGACCAATTAGAAAATGGTTTTCATGAAGTTTCCTCAAAATTTGTTTCTTTGAAAAAGAATTTCAAAAAGCTTTCCTCCGAAAAAGAACAACTTCTCAAAGAGAAGGAGGAGATGTCCCTAAAAATCCAAAATTTTCCAAATGTTGATTCTTTGGAATCAACCATCAAAGACCTAAGGGAGACCCTAGCTAAGTTCACCCAAGGGGAACAAAATTTGAACAATCTCCTAGGTTCCCAACGTATATCTAGAACCACCCAAGGGCTAGGATATACCAATGTAGCTTCCTCCTCCCATGCACCCACTATTTTTGTAAGGGGGAGCTCCGATTTTAAATTTTGCAATTATTGTAAGAAAACCGGGCACCTTATTTATGAATGTAATTGTAAAAATGCCCGGTACGGCCAACCAAAGTCTTTTTTCTTTTCCGATGAGTTTTATAGGAGAAGACCCGCCATGAGACAAGTATGGATTGAAAAATCCCTTCTAGCGAGTCTCTCCGGGCCTAAAATTGTTTCAGTTTCAAACACCTCTCCCCGGTGATTTATTGTTTTTATTTAGGGGGAGTTAAGATCTTTTAAGCTTTTTTGTGTATTCAAAATTTTTCATTTCAAACTCAATTTCAAAATTTTCGATTCCAACTTTCAATTTCAACATTTGGTATCCAAAATTCAAATTTCAAATTTCAATTGGTTTTTGATTCAAAACTTTCAATTCAAACTGTTATTCATTTTTTTTCATTTCAATTTCAAAAATCTCAATTCATTTTTCAAATCCCCATCTCTTGTTTTTTCAAAATTCCCTCAATCAAGTTTTATGCCCCATTCTATTTTGATAATCACAAAGGGGGAGAATTTCTTGATTGATTGGGGGAGAATCTTTTCTCTCATGCTTAGTATTTATTTTCAATTTATCATTTAGGCATGCCTTTCATTTAAGTTTTTACATTTCTTTGATAAGTGATTGTGATCATCAAAATAGGGGGAGATTGTTGTACCCCACACTATTTGATTTTCATGATCACAATCACTTTCATATATGTTTAACTTTGTTTTTAAGTGTTGTGGATGATAGGCAAAAGATTGCCAAAGGATTGGACCAAGAATGGACAAGAAATGGACTGAAATTCAGTCCACCGGCCAACCGGTGTGATAGCACCGGCCAGCCGGTGGAACTGGCAGAGGGATTGCCCACTGCCAGGTTCCACCGGTCGACCGGTGGCTCTGTCACCGGTCGACCTGTGGCACCCAGCCCAAATAGTATTTGCTACTGTCTTGCCACCGGCCAGCCGGTGGTTCCTCCACCGGTCGACCGGTAGAGCCTGGACCAAATCCCCTCTCCTCTGCCAAGGCACCGGCCAGCCGGTGGGGCTGTACCGGCCAGCCGGTAGCCCAGTCAAACTAGCCGTTGGCTTTGACTAGTCGACCCTCTTTTGGCCTCCAACGGCTCCGAAGACCTCTCTAACGGCTCCGAAGACTCCAAAAGGGTTCCATGCCTATAAATAAAGGCCAAGGAAGCCCCGGACACCTACCGGAACTATACGGAAGCCACCGGACACATTGTTGATCATTTTGGTGAACCTCCGGCGGATTTCCTCAAGGAACCCAACGTGCTCCAATCCAATTCCTCATCCAAGAGCACCTCCAAAGAAGCTTGGAAGCGGCCTTCAACATCTCCATTCAATCAAAGGCGCCCAAGGCTTCTCAAAATACGGTTTTTCTTGTTTATCTTTTTTAATCTTTAAAATTGGGTTTGTGCCTACAAACCCCAACCTTTTCTCATCCCCCTTTCTTTTGGGTTTCACACCACCATTAAGGTGTGAAGAGGTTTCTTCAAGCCTTTCCTTTTAAAAGGCTTGTGTTTCGGTGAGCTAGCCTTCACCCGTTAAAAAGGCTAGTGGGTTCTTGCTAAACCATCAAAAGCAAGTGGGTTCTTGCTAAACCACAAAAAGCAAGCTGTAATAGGTCCTAGTGCTACCTCAAAGCCTAGTGGGTTTCTTGCTAAAACCATTGAAAAGCAAGCGGTAGGAATCTCTCAACGGTTGAGTTGGGAGCGGAGACGTAGGCCGGGTTTTTGGCTGAACTCCGTTATCAATTTTGTGTGTCTTGCCTCTTTATTTCCGCTGCATTTATACTTTGATTTTTAATTTGTTAATCATTTTTTAAAAAGGCAATTCACCCCCCTCTTGCCATTCTTTCCTCTTTTGTTCCGACCCAACAGTCACCACTTACGTTAGAAGAAAAATTCATTTTTGACATTTAGTGAAACACATCGGAGAAAAAGATTCCCTTTGAAACCTCAAGGGTGTTTATACGGCGTATAAAAATAAATATGCTTCAATGAAAGGAGATTGAGACGAAGTCCTTTACCTCGTGTCCAACTTGACTCGTTCGTTCTTTAATGTCCTGAATAATAAACTAAAGTTAATTAAAAATTTCTTAATAACCGTTTTTAAGTTCATTATTTCTTTTATATCACTTATTACTATGTTATAAACATTATGTAAACATTTACGTTAATAACATTTATTTTGTCGATATTTGGCACTTAAGTCAAAATGGACTTCTTATAATTACATATTGTCCATGTGGTAAATAGTTCATCATATCCAGAATGGTATTCATTATTTATATATCATATATATCATATATATACAATATATACATGTATTTATAATAGTACATAACATTTTAGTTGTAAGATATGAAATGCACTGTTCATGGAGACGGTAAGTCGTACGTACGCATGAACGCTATTTTCATTTCTATTTATAACATTAATGGATTTAAAACATAATTATACACAGGTATATTATAATTCCCTAATAATATCATATATAATATCATAAACATAATCCTTTATTCATCCCACATAGGGCATTAACGAATCACATCACTTTGAGGGGGCGGTAGTCCACACTTCCTCAAATTAGATTATCGTATTTACCCACTATGGAAACCATGAAGGTGTTAAATAAAAGGGAAGAACAGAACAATAATAAAATCATAAACATAATATATATCATATATAAATAGAGTGAAATCTTAATGGCCACCTTTAAAGGTGTTAAAATTAATATTGAACAATCAACGTTTCGTGAGGCAGAAATTCGCCACCCACAGAAACAGTATGTTCATTAACCATTAGACGTAGGTGTGTGTATGTGTAGCTCGAATCCTTCTTATAACAACATCCTTGTATAATGGATATACTGTTGTTGTTTCAAAATAATTGAATAAAATGATTTTAGGGGGTTGGAGAAGAAAAATAAAACAAAAGAACATTTGGGAAGACCTTACCTTTAAATCGGGTAACTCACATTGGTTTGAATCAAAAGGGTTCATTAAAGAGCTTTCTGCCTATGTTGAGGAATCTATGATGAGGAGAGGGATTTAGGGAGCTTATTTGGGAAGATTTTGGACGTTCCAAATGGCTTGAGTGGTTTGTGGAGTTGCATAGAAGTGGTCATTTTTTTATAGTGGAGAGGAGGGGCTCTTTAGGAATGTTTGAAAGTTTTATTTTATTATAAACTTATATTCGGTTTCAAAAGGACCCAAAATCATTGAGGTAGAATATAAGATGAGTCATGGTCTAAATAAAATCAACCAATAAAAATTGGACAGGTTTTGGATAATATTTTAATCATTATAATCTTATTTATTTAAATTAGTTATTAATGAGGTAAATACAGCATCATTATTGTGTCATAAATAATTTAATTTAGTTGATGTATAAAAATTATAAAAAAACTATAATAATGTAGGAAATCCTTTTATATTTTTAATTAATATTTATTTTCTAAAATATGAATTATATAACACCATATAAAAATTAAATACTATACGAATTTTTGTTAATGTTGCTTTTGTCTTTACATTAAATTAATTAATCTAAAGTGTAATTATCTTTAATAAGTGGCTCCATGGGGCCCCAAAATCGACCCAAAGATTTCAATTGTTGTCAATTTCACATCCAATAAGGTTTGGACAAGTGTTAAAGTAATTTTGAATTATTATAATATTATTTTTTACCCTTATTTACCTGATTTTCCCTTTAACCACGGGAAATAAAAAATTTACTGAAGTAAATATCTAAAATGTATAAAAATAAAAGTTACCTATTTAAAAACATTCAGCCACATGATTCCAAATATGGAATAAATTTTTCCAAAATCAAAACACATAAGTGGCAAAAATTAATTTAAAATTAATTCCCGCTGTCAAAACAAAGAGCGTGTTTTTATGAATTAAAAACTTTCAAAAGATTGATACTTGTTTATGTCCAATTTCAAAGTGAAATTAATTCCAATGAAAAACATTGGAGTAAATGGTAAAAATATATTTCAATTTCACTTTAAAATCAATTAATGATATAATACAACCATTTAAATAAATTATATTAAAAGGGACTTTTGAATTAAATTACATTATTTTTCACTATTCTTTAAGAATGAACTTTATCAGAAAAATACCAAAAAATTACCCAAAGTAAATTTTGATGTCCCCATTCTAAAGAAAGATTTTATATTGTCATATATAATGTATTAAAGTGACCAAAACTAGATTGAATGAGATTTCTCCATTAAAAGGTGGTAAATCGACCTTTTAATTTAAATTATGATTAAAATTAGATTCATTTATATTTTAAGCTTCTAACTTTTATTGGATAAATATAAATACATGTATAATCATATTATTGTTAGTTTTGTTCAGTCCAACCCATACAACGGCTAGGATTTAATGACCATTTAAAATAATAATATTATATTATTAGTGTGAAACGTAAGATTTCAATGAAACTCGTTGTTGCGTATCAGGTACGCTATCGAACATAGCAACCCTTTTAAACTAAAATTAATATTTAATTAAAAAATATTAATAAATATGAAATATGACTTATTCTTCATTTACCTGGGATGTTAGAGGTAAAATATCCAATATATTGATAATTATATTCATTATGTAGATATCATATATATCATATATATACAGTATATATATTAATTTATAATATTACACAACATTTAGAGGTATGAAATTAAATGCACCGTTCATGGAGACGGTAAGCCGTACGTACGCATGAACACTACTTTTTTTATATTTTGATTTTAATAGAATGAAATCATAATGTTATAAAGGTATATTATAATTCCAGTATAATATCTTATATAATATCATTTATTCTATCATTTACACGTCCCACATATTGCATTAATGATTCAAATTACTTTGAGGGGGCGGTAGTCCGCACTTCCTAAATTGAAATTATCGTGTTTAGCCATAATCGAAACCATAATGGTATGCAATAAATGAGAAATATAGAAGCATAAAAAAACATCAAAATAATATTTATCATATATAAATATAGTGAGTTTTTAATGGCCACCAGGAAAGGTGTTCGAAGAAGATTGAACAATCATCATTTCGTGAGGTAGTAATTCGCCACCTACAGAAACAACATGTTCATTAACAATTAGATGATGGTGTGTGTAAGTGTAAATCAAATCATTTTCATAAGAAAATCCTAGTATATTGAAGATTCTGGTTTTGTTACAAAAGAATGTAATAAATACAATTTAAGGGGTTGGAGTAGCAAAATAAAACAAAAGAAAATAAGAGAAGACATTACCTTAAAATTGGGTAACTCTATTTGATTTGAGTCAAAGGATTCATTGAGAAGACTTCTGCCCAAAGTGAGGATCTAGGAGTAAGAGTGGATAGTTTAGAGATTATTTGGGCCAAATATGGCTGAGCCAAATGGCTTTGATGGTGTGAATAAGGTTGTAGAGTTGGGGGCCTTTTATAAGAGAAGAGGAGGGGAACTATTGGAATGTTATGAAATGATACATTATTATGAAATGAGCATCGTATTTTAAAGGTCCCACAATGATATATTTAGAGAATAAGGTGATATGTGTTTGAAATCCACCCATCCTATAGGATTTTGACAAGTGTAATTCTTATATTATACTTTATCATTTTATTTTATTTAAATCGTTCATTATTGAGGTAATCGATGAATCATCATGGTGTCATAAATAAATATATTTATTTAAAGCCTAAAAATTATAAAACAATTACCATGATTTAGGAAATATTTTCATCTTTCCAATGGATATTTATAGTAAAAAATATGACTTTTATAACCCCTTTAAAAAATAGTTTTAGTACAATAATACATGTTTGTGACATTTTTATTTTTACATTAAATAAAAGGTATTAATGTCATTATCTTACACAAGTCGCTCAATGGGGTCCCCAAGTTGACCGATGATTGTATTGGTCTTCCATGACTTATCGAATAAGTGTAAGACATGTTTAAAAGAATCTTTATATTATTATATCATTATATTTACCTTAAATTACAATAATTTCCTTTAATCGCGATTAATAATACTTAAATGTTACTATTCACCAAAATATACTTTTATCCCATTGAACTAAATATTACATAATAATAAAAACCTTGTATGTCGGGTCTTTGATTTTTAATTTGTAGAAGCGGTAAAGTTTCATTTAATCAAGAAATCAGTTTTTTAACTACCACTTAGTGGTTTCACTGTTCATCAAAAATTAATATTTTTCAGAACACTACCAAAAACTCAAAATATGCTATAATTGATATTCTGAATTCAAAAATGATTTCTATTTTAAAACATTCAAAACATATAAATTGAATTAATTAATTTTATAATTAATTTCCGTTGTCAAAACAAATAGCTTGTTTTTAAGAAACAATATCAATCAAAATATTGACAATTGTTTTTGTCCAATTTCAAAATGAAATTAATTATAATTACAACCATTGGAAAAATTGGTAAAATTATATTATAATTATACTTTAAACCCAATAATAGTTTTATTTATCACTATAAATTATTTTGATTAAAAAAGGTGTTTTTAAGTATTTGTCACTATTCATCGAAAATTGGAAATTCTCGGAAAAATATAAAAAAATCAACATAGGATAATTTCGATATTTTGAATCCAAAAATGAAGTCCATTCTGAAATATAAAATTTATATAATTTAAAAATGTGGGTATTTCTATTCATAATGGATACTTTTATTGGACGTGGTGTGTTAAAACTCGAGGTTCCGTACAACACATGTTGATCTATTATTTCAAAGAAAAGCGTACCATGGAAGCCTGTGGTGTTACAAATGACATTCCACTTTGTTTTTGCAGTAGGTTTAGAAGGTAGATATCCATAATTCTTACTTACAAGTTCATGGAGGGTAGTCGTAATCTGGCGCATTTGAATCATCCAATCCCCCTTCTCCAACCCTTGACTCTTAAACTCATTCTATGGATTAAAAAGAATTTGATTAAAAATAACATTAATATTAGAAACTAACATTGTAATATAATTCCTTTATTGTTGACTTGTGGATTCTTGAGCTTAAAATCGCCTTTTGGGATGATTGAAACCATACTGGTAATGTGGATGCTGTTAGAAGTTTTTTTAAAAGGGGGGTCTTTTTTATTTTCTAGATGCTGACCTTAAGACATATTGATCCTTCCAACCATGGTTTTATGCCACTCCAAAGTGATAAAACATTTTTTGGGGATATAGCTGTTGTTGCGGCTGATAGGTTCTCCAATGAAACACTGCTGCACAATCTTCTGTTTCTTGTAATTGTGGGAAACCGTCAGTTGGGTGGCTTGTCTCATAGCAAATTCCACAAGGCCTCGAAGGAGGGGGTTGGAATGTATTTTGTGCCAAATCAATCTGCCTCACCATAGTGGTCAATTATTTTAACATAGTATCATTCAATTGATTTTCAAGGGAGGAAAGACTTACCTGATGTACTCCCCTAACAAGTGGTGTACCTCGATCGCCAAATTTTTTGGAGTTTTGCGCATTATATTCAATCAATTCATGTGTAGTTACTATTGTTTTTTCCACCAATGCTCCTCTAGTTATGACATCCACCATGCTTATCTCCATAGGTGTGAGTCATTTATAAGAGTACTAGATGAGGAGTTTCGCACTAATTTAGTTATGTGGGCATCATGCACGAAACATTTGGAATCGCTCCTAGTACTCACACATTGACTCCCCTTGTGCATGTTTGATCACTCAAATCACTTTTCAAATGGATGTGGTTATTGATGCTAGAATATATTTCTTAAAAAAATGACATTTCAAATTGTTCCAACATGTTACATCTTGAGGTTTTAAATAATATATATAATCTTTTGCAGCATCATCATGTTAGAATGTGAATGATCTAAGTTTCATTTAATATTAACAAATATTTCATGGATATAAGGTTGAGAAAACCATTTTAAATAATTTTAAATTTTCGTTTGGATCCTCACCAGATAATACATGAATATTTGAATAAGGTTATTTAATCAAAATTTTAATTCAAAGTCTAAATTGAGATTTGTGTATGAAATGAAATTTGGTTGATAATTAATATCACGTGCAGCCAATTATTGAAGGGTTTTATTAAATTCATTTCCATTATTTTTAGCCATTGGTTCTTCTTTTACGTTGTAATTATTAGTGATTCCAATTACAATGTTCTTGGAGATGAAGAATTATCCAACTCTTGGAATGTTGAGACACCACATGGACTAAGGATGTCTAATTCGTGCCCTAAGTCTATGTTCAATCACAAGGTCAAGATCAAAAAGATCCTCGAGACAAGTTCGTGTCATGAACTAAATAAAAAATAATTACAAGAAAGGTGGACCATAATTGAAATGAGTGGATTGTGTTGATGGTCCCCATAGAAGACGACTAAAATAAAATAATTTATGTAAAAAAATGCAGATTGGTTAAATATGGAATAAAGAAGAGATAAAGAGAATAAAATGTAAAATAAAATGAAGACATCTAATTGGTTGAAATAATTAATTGCCTTCTCAAAAATGACGCCAATACGAAAGGTGCTGTCACGGGATCCCTCAAATGATTAGTGGGTTTTTGGTATTTAGGTACAGTAGAGTAGCTTACCAAGGTCATCTCTTAAACGAGGAAGTAAATTTAATAACATATAAAAGGAATTTTTGAAATTAAAAAAATGAAATAAGAACACTATATTAAAAGGCATAATCGATCTAACTCTACATATTCATTTACTTATTAGACATTATAAATTATATTAATTCCCACTAAATTATGATCCCCTAATTTCATATCGATTGAACCCTACAGAAGGTAACTTAATAATAAAGCTGAGATTATGTAAACATTGGGCTAGTTTCAGAACACGCAATCGCAGAACCCTACATTAATTTATGTTATAAGTATAGATTATCGTCAAGAGTTAATTAAGGAACATATTTATTCTAGAAACGAGTATTAATTGATTTTTTCAATTATATTTTAACTCTATAAACTTATCTCGGGTAATATTTTATTATCAAGTAAGATCACACTCTCTAAATTCAAACAATACTCGACCTCGCGTGATTTTATTGATAATTTCCAATTTCATTCATAGTTTCTTATAATTTAACAACTCAATTGATGAATCTTATTAAGTTAATTACATTAGCTCAATGACTAAAAATAATTAAATGAAGAGGGTATAAGATAAATATATCACTAATAAAACTACTCTTCTATGGGCGATGTAGTCATCGTGGAGACATTTAGCATCAGCAAAGGATTGTAATGGGAGAACCCAATCTTGTCTCCACTCCTGAATTCCTCTTGAAAAAAAATTAATATAATTATAAAATTAAAAATATCAGAAGATGTGGAAGAGAAACTATGTGTTTGTTGAAAGAAAAACAACATTAAAACAAATAAGAACAAAATAAAATAATTTTTTAGGAGATCCAATCATGGTAGCTTCCCTCCCATGATTGTGAATTGAAATGGTGTATAACCACACCATCTATGATCCCAATAACATAACACATGTAACCACTCCTCCAATTTAGGAAAAAATTAATTTATTTATTGAGTGAAGGGGATACTAGGTTGATAGAGGTTTGAAGTGTGAATGGGAATCTCAGCCAAATATTTTAAGCCAAATTGCACTGCCCATTTTACCTCAAAAACATGTGAACAACACATATTTCAAGAAGAATATGTTGTGAAAATTTTGTTTAGAGAGATCCTCTCAAAATTTTGACCCAATCCATGCTCAAATGAAGAGGTTATGGCCCAAATACATAATTAATATCCAATCTGGCAGGCCCATCCCACCTTTGACATCATGGTCTTTTTAGTCTAACCAAATGCACTATTAAGCTCTAATCATATGAAAAAAAGTTGTATCCCATTATTTCATAAACACAGTTGAAGAAATTAAATTTCAAATAATAAATATTAAAATATTTATCTTCGAAATACTACATTTCATTATAATGGGTAAAACTGTAATTTCCATTATATTTTCAAACGAATGATTTGATCCCAAAATTTTTTAAATAAACATTTTTACACAATGTGAGAAATTTTAACATTTTTTATGAATTAAATATTAAGTAAAAATAATATATTTAAACAATGTGAGGAAATTTTACAATTTATTATAAATTATTATTTAATAAAATAAGTCTTATCAACTCCCTCACACTTACCCTTTTTCACCCCTAGGCAAAACCAAATTTCACGTATTCCAAAAAATTGTGACATGTAGACATCAACATCAAATCAAAACAAATTTTAAAATACATATCATTGATATCCAAAAATTTCACACCATGAAACAAAATATATCCTATCTCATAAAAACCCATTATTTCAAGTTCACCATTTATATCATTCCATAAATTTCCACGACATTTATCCTCCCATTGACAATACACTTACCAAACATGAATATTCTAGTATCACACAAATGCCAATTTTTTAGCATTCGTCTTTCTCATCCAAACTCATAATAGGGTCACCATAGGCTTGATAAATTTATATGTTTCCACCTTTGGTGAGTCAAGGACATATGTTTGTCATGAATATTTTATAGGTTTGTTCTATGGATTTTGGTTGGTAAGATTTAGATGTGTAAAATTCTGAGGCTGAATGAAGAGGCATGGCTCTTTTTGAAGCCAAATTTAATTAAACTAATTTTCACTTAAATATTGTCTCCTCTAAAATCCGCATAGCATCAATTCATTTTCATCATCATAAAAAATAATGGAATGTTCATTGCATTCAAAATTTTAATAGTAAAAATGTTAATCTTCTCAAACATTATTTTCATGAAATATATAGTTAGGAAAAACCAACTTCCTCTATAATATTCTCTAGAAAGGCACACCTTAACTTGTCAAAAATGCTCCAGAAAAGTCCCAAATTCCAATGTAATTATTTTCTACAGAAAAAAACAAATCTCTTCAGAATTTAATTTTCCACCCAAAGTATCACAGAATGTTATAGCAAAATGGAATACAACTTCCCCCACACTTAAATTCAACTTGATTACGCAATTTCACTACAAGAGTGGGGTGTATAAGAAAAATATGGCTTGTAATGTTTCTATCCTAATATGATGTTAATGGATTATTAGGGCTATGAGGATTATATTTTCATGGTAGGCGATTATAAAATGAATTCTTTGAAATAGGGTCTTTAATACAAAATAAATTACTAAATCATTTAAACATAAGTACCATAAACACTAATGTTTTGATAGGAATAAATTAAATTCTTGTTAAATAATGAATGGTATGGTTCTACCATTTAGTGATGTAAATGTATTGAATATGAGAAGAATGGTTAAAAATCTTTATCGAAAAGTGATTTCAAATATAAATATAGTGAGATGTGGCATGGGGTTCAAAATTTAGAGTACTTTTCACGAAATTACTAAAGATTTGATCTTGAAAACAAATTAATGTCCAGCATTTATTTATGCTTAGTCTCATTGGATAAATTTCTAAACATATTGATATGGATTTCAAAATGGTGATGAGAATAATTTCATCACAAAAGTTTCAAAAACACACAAAAAATTTAAAAAATAAACAAAGAAATTGAAATAACCTATTTTTTTAAAATAATTATTTAAAAACATGAAAACATTTGAAATTACAAAAGTAAAAGATTCCCTCCCCCACACATAAATGATATAATTTCCCTCATTGTGAACCCATGAGATGAAATATTCACATTAAATGTATAATATTAAATTGGAAAAAGAATAAAAAAATGAAAGTTTTAAGAACAGCGTGATATGCTCAAGTGATGATGGGGTCATGCAGTGTGATGAAATCCAATGCATCATTAGGAAGTAAATAAATGTATTTTATTAAACATTGAAAATTGAATGTAATTCTCCTTCATGTGTCCTCTTGTGTGATCTCCACTACACCATAAGGAAAAACAATTCTTACAACATAAGGACCTAACCATCTAGAACATAACTTACTAGGAATTAGCTTCAGTCAATAATTGAAGAGGACTTTCTCTCCAACATGAAACTCCATTTTTATATCATTCTGTCATGAGCTGCTATTGATTTTTCCTAGAAGAGCCTTGGGTTCTTATATTATGATAATTTAATCTCACAATGCACTTGAATTTTAAACATCTGTTTGATTATAGCTTGTGCCAAATCCATGTATCGTTTCATTATATCCCAACAAACTAGATGCTCAAATTCTACTACTAGATGAAATGATTTACCAAAAAAGTGTATTTGGGGACATACCAATGGTTTTCTTTTATGTTTTCCTTTAATCTCAAAGTGAATTATCCAAGCGCTTCCTCTAATCCTTCTTATTTGGCTGCATAGTTTTCTCCAAAATTTTACTCAACCCCCGATTTCAAAACTCAACTTGAAAATTTATTTGGAGGGGGTATGTTGTTGATGTTTTCTATGTCACTACAAATTTCCAATGGAGGGAAGAATGATTAAGATTGCAGAAGTGTGTCCCTTGGTCTCTACTTTTGTCCTTCGGTACTATAAAACATCAATGAATTTGTGCTTTGAAAAAGTCCACTATAACATGAGAATCACCAGTCCTGGTGTTCATATCCTCCACCCACATACTCATATATTGAAAAGAAGAAAACATATAAAAAATGGAACTTGGAAAAGGACCCATAAAATTGATGCCCTATACATAAAAAATCATGCAGAATAGTATGGGTTGTTGGGGAATCCCATATCTTCTAGAAATGTTTCAACTGTGATGGAAATTAGAGCATGAATTACAAAACACATGGTCATCATGGAATAAATTTGGCCAATAAAATCTAGAGTCCAAAACATTTCTAGGTACTGTTTGGGGTCCACAGTGTCCACCACAAGCTATTCTATGACAGAATTGCAAAACAGACTCAAACCCCTGATCAGGAACAGAACTCCTTATAACATTATCACTTCACATGTGCCAGAAGAATATATCATCCCACACATATTACCGAGACTCTCTTTTTAATTTTTGGACTTGTTGTTTAATTAAATTTATTTTTATTTAATATTAAACAAGTTAGTTCAATAAATCAGTATACCAAGGATGGGTACATAATATGAAATAATGATGCTCATTGTGGAATGTTTCCCAATGTGGTACCTGGTCCATGGTTTTATCCTATAGTACGTTAGTAATACTACTCATGTGGTCCTCCACCAAGTTCTCTGACACCTTCTTGGGTTTTATCTCATTGTACAATTCTTAATGAAGGATCATCCATCAGATTAGCTTGGGATTTTCATCTATCTTCTTCAATAGGTACTTCAGAGCTTCATGATCACAAAAAGAAACTACTTTAGATCCCAATAAATATGAACATGATTTATCAAAAGAAAATATGAGAGCAAGAAACTACTTTTTCAAAGTTTTTAGATTTATTTTGATGATTCTAGTGTTCTAATTTCGTAATAAATCCCTCGTCAATGTCCCTTCACAATCAGATATATGACTGCTCGATCTGCGATGTTGGAGGAATCAAACATAAACTCAAAAAAAATGTCCCATTGTGGGAGCTATATATAATGTCCTGACCTTAAACATTACTGTATATTTAAATAAATGAATAATTCACATTGAGGATATTTTTAGGTTTATAGTTTTAGAGAATTAGATCATTACTATTACATCTCAAAAGATTACAAAGTAGATACATCTACTAAGTTTCCATTATTTCACAAGACAAAAAAACATAAACAAAAGAGTCATGTCTAGTTTCATGTTTAGAAAACATGACATTTCCTTGATCCCATAGATGACCCTATTCAACTTTATGTCATGTGAAAAACATTTCAAAAACTAGGTATGTGCATAAAAATCTCAGTAAGGGTTATAATAATAGAGAATTAAAACATTAGTCCATGTATACATAAGAATCAATGAAATCATACTTTATTTGTAAAACATAAGAACTTTTACATACCTCATGAAATCATAATATTTATGAATAACTCATTGAAATCATAAGACATAAAGTTAACTTGAGGCATTCATAACATTCTTACATTGGGAGTAACCATCTTTGTTACGTTTGGAATACCCATCACAGTATATTCCTTTAAATCTCTTCAGAGAAACCATAACATTTAACTCCATTGTATTAACGAATGCATTAGAGAGATATCACGGGCTCACCTGCACATAGTCTATCACAGAACCACACGTCTTTATAAACAATGCCCAAGAACCATAACATAATCGTATCACCTAAAACACTCATAAAGAAAACATAACATTTCCACATTTCAAGAACAAGATATCCAAACACATTGATATAATCAAAATATTTTCAAAACCATTTTCAATTCCAAAATACATAAAAGATTAAATGGTATTTATTTTATTTTAAAAAACATTACGGCATGTAATGAAAGGCAATGATCAAATAACACTCGCGGCGGTAGAAAGGTCATTGTCACCGCATACATTAAAAAAACATAACTTTGGTCATTTAGTAAAACTATTGGTATATAAATGATTAATTTTGAATAAAAGTAGAAGTCAATGGGGTTTATACAGTTTATAAAAGAAAGTCTTGTATTAGAACAAAATATGCCTCAATGAATGGAGATTGAGACGAAGTCCCATACAAAGTCGGTATCCTTGATTTGTGGATAAATCAATTACATGATTTTGTGTGAAAAATATAAATACACCCAATATATAAAGATATTAAGTGTAAAAAAATCAGAGATCATCCACACATATTCAATGGGTGACTTGTTCAATTACTACATGTTGAACCCAAAGAAATCGAAATTGGGTTAGGAAGTTCTGTTGGTAAAATTCGACAGCCTAACAACGTCACTTTAAAATTCATAAAATTAGTTGATGAGAGAGGAAATTGTATATCATCACATGGAAATAAAATTTTACACCAATAAGGATATATAAGAACATATTCCAACATAAAATATGTACATTAAAAGACATAACAAAAAGAAGTCTTTTAAAAAGATGAGGGTGAAAGAATCCCATACCGACTTGGGAATCTTTCGATACGTACACCGCATGGAAAAAAGACCAAACAATGCTGATGTAAATACCCATACATGAGATTATATTACACAAAGAAGAGATTCATGGTCAGTAAATACACCACACAAAATAAAATAGTGGCAAATGTAGCTTGAATCTCATAGGGATAAATGTGAGATGAGAAATACCGTTATAAATTTTCGGCAGCCCAACGACCCCACATAAAACATTCAAAAATGGGTTGAAAAGACCAAATTGGTTTTCTCATAATATGAACATAAAATATACAGTAGTAGGAATATTAAAAAACATCCCCCAATAGAAGAAATAGGAGCTAAAAAGAAACGACATAAAAGAGAGTACTTGAAAAGAAAGAGAGAAGTATGATCCATTACATTGTGTCTGACTTGAATCGATCTTTCTTTAATCTCCGGAATAATAAACTTGGGTTAATTTTTACTTGCTTAAGAAAATTTTTAAAGTTAAATATTCCTTTTATATCACTTATTACCATATTATGAACACTATGTAATTATTTATGTTAATAACGTTCATTTTGTGAATATTTGGTTCTTAAGTCCAAAATGGACTTCTTACACTTACATGTTGTCCGTATAGTCAAATATTAATTATCTCAAGAATGATATTGATGATTTAGATATAATTTATATCCAGTATATACACGCATTTATAATATTACATAATCATTTAGAGGTATGAAAATAAATGCACCGTTCATGGAGACAGCATGTCGTACGTACGCATGAACGCTACTTCCATTTCTTTGTCATATTAATGGAATTAAAATAATTGAGAGAGATATATATATTATAATTACAGAATAATATTCATCATTTAGATGTAATATATATCATATATATCCATTATGCATATGTATATATAATAGTACATAACATTTGGAAATGAGAAATGAAAGGCACCATTCATGGAGACGGTAATCTGTACATACGCATGAACGCTACGTTCATTTCTATTTTATACTTTAAGGGAATTAAAACATACTAATACATAGGTATATTATAATTATAGTATAATATCATATATGAAATCATTAACTCAATCCTTTATTTGTCCCACATATGGCATTAACGAATCAAATCACTTTGAGCGGGCGGTAGTCCGCACTTCCTTAAATAAAGATATATCGTTTACCAATAATGGAAAACATAAAGGAATGCCATAAATGAAAAAAACCGAAATTTAAGGAAAACATAATTATATTATATATCATATATAAATATAGTGTTATCTTAATGACCACCTTTGAAGAAGTTAAAAGAATATTGAACATTAATTGTTTTGTGAGGCAGAAATTCGCCATCGACGAAAACTGTATGTTATTTAACCATTAGACATTTGTGTGTGTGAGTGTAAATTGAATCTATATCGTAACAAAATACTAGTATATTGGAGATACTGGTGTTTTTAAAAAGGATTGGAATAAAAAAATTTAGGGGTTGGAGAAGAAAAATAAAAAAAATGAACATAACAGAAAGCATTACCTTTAAAAGGGTAACTCTTTTTGATTTGAGCCCAATGGATTTCTTGGAATGGATTATGACCAATGTGAGGCTTCTAGGAGGAGTTGAGGGATTTTGAGAGATGAAATGGGTAGGGGTTGGCCGAGCCAATGTCTTGAGAGGTGTGTGTAATGAGGTAGAGTTGGGGGCCTTTTATAAGAGGAGAGGAGGGGCAATCTTGGAAAGTAATTAAAGTAATATTATTATGAAATTTCTTTTCTGATTTTTGATTCCCCACAATAAAATATTTCGAGAATAAGGTGATAAGGGTTCGAAATATACTCATCCAATAGGTTCGAGACATGTTCAAGACTTAGATATTTCTTTATCTTTATATTTTCATTAAATCATTCATTAATGAGGAAATCGCTGCATCTTCATCGTGTCATAAATAAATTAATTTATTTAATGTATAATAATTATAAAAAGAATATGATGATGTTGGTAATCTTTTTATATTTCTAATTAATATTTATAGTCAAAAATCTGACTTGTATATCCCCATGTAAAAAATGTTTTAGTAAAACAATATATGTTTGTGTCATTTTTAATTTTACTTTAAATAAAAGTAATTAATGTCAGTATCCAACCCAAGTGGCTCCATGGGGTCCCCCAAATTGACCCATGGGTTGTAATGGTCGTCCATGACACATCCAATAGGGTTAGGACATGTTTCATGGCGTTTTCATATTATAATAACATCATTTTTACCTTAAATTACACTAATTACCTCTAATCACGATTAATAATAAAAAGATACTATTCACCAAAAAATTATTTTCATCCCATAAAACCAAATTTTACATACTAATGACAACCATGAATGTCGGATTTTTGAAATTCAAAACACATAAGTGGTAAAATTTATTTTAAACAAAAAATCAGTTTGCTTGACTACCACTTAGTGGTTTCACTATTCATCAAAAAATGACGTTTTTCAGAAAAATAGAAAAAATTCACTATATGCTATAATAGATATTACAAATTCAAAAATTATGTCTATTTTAACTAATTCAACAAATATTAGTAGAATTAATTAATATAATAATTAACTCCCGTTTTCAAATCAAATTGCGTATTTTTAAGAAACAACTTATATCAAAAGATTGACATTTGTTTATGTCCAATTTCAAGGTGAAATTATTTACAAAGTCCACCGTTGGATTAAATGGTTAAAATATATTATAATTTCACTTTAAAATCAATTCAAAAGATAATATATTAATATAAATAAATTAAATTAAAATGTGGTTTTGAATTAAAATAAAACATTTTCACTACTCATTAAAAAATGAACTTTATCGCAAAAAAAAACAAAAACATATACAAAGTAAATTTTGATGTCCAGATTCTAAAGAAAGATTTTATTTGGTCCAAAAGAATGTATAAATGTGACCAAATCCATTTTTAAAGAGGGTTCTCCATCAAAATGCGATAAATCGATCTTTTAGTGAATATTAGAGTATTCAAGATTAAAATTGAATTATTTTCTTATTTTAAGCGTTTATATTTTATTGGATAAATGTAAAAACATTTAACAAACATATATAATCATTTTATTGTATGTTCTGTCCATTCCTGAAGTTACAACGGCTTGATGTTATCTATTATTTAAAATAATATTATTATATTATTAGAGTGCAAAGTAAAATTTCAAAGAAACTCATTCTTGGGTATTGGGTATGCCATCGAACATAACATCCCTTTAAAAGTAATATTAATATTTCATTTTCAAATTTTAATAAAAAATAAAAAGTAATATTCTTTATTTACATGGGATGTTACATCCTTCTCCTCTTTTTGTAATTTCGTCCCCGCAATTTTAAAATTGGTCTTAGAATCTCCATTGAAAGTCCCACATCAGAAAAGGAGTCAATTAAACTATCACTTTAGAAATAAATATAAAGAAGTAAAAAGGTCACATGATAAAATATATACTATGATTCCATGAAAATGTGGATATGGATGAAAAAACGAAGGGTCATGTTCTTAGGGAGAGTGATAGAAAAAAAGATTAGGAGAAATTTAACAACATGAAAATCACAAACTTTTGATGGGTAAAACAGTATTGGATTCCCTAGCAGGAAAAGATAACAAACAACATTTTTGATTTATCTTACTTTTACTTGAGGAATTTATTTATGAGCTTAACTAAAATATATGTAAGCATACTCACTTATCATGTTGACTTTCAACTCTTACTTGATTTCTTACAAAAATTCATATTTTCTCAAAAAGATGAGTAAGAAGACTTGTCACATTAAGAGTGCTATAATCATCATTTTGAGAATCACTTAATCCAAAAAAAAAGAACCCTATATTTACCATTCCATTAGATCTTATCCAAAACCAAAACCAAAATGTTTAGTACAAGATCAGATAATCCCCCAAAAGGATAATCCTTTATAAAAAGAAAATCTATTCCTAATCTCAAAATATTTTTCTAACAAAACCCAAAGTTCAACAAAGACCATTCGATAAATAATTTTCCATAAAATTCATCAAAGTAAACCAAACTAAGATTGAAACCCAAATCACTGATGGATTTATTGACATAGTCTTCCAAGATAAATTTTATCATTTATCTCCAAAATAACATCAGTTAATTTTAATGTCTTGTACTGAAACATAATTAACCGAATTACATATCCCCCATGATAGGCTAATCATCTCCATATTCAACCCAAAATCAACTTACTATTGATTCATAAAATCATCTAACTAAAAAGAATTAGTCAGACTAACCAGGGACATCACGTAGTCTAGTGGTAGGCGATAAATACCAGTTGTACTTTGGTTATGGGTTCGATTCCTGCAGCATTGTCCGACGCGACAGGTTGTCACACGGCCTTCCTATTGTCCCTATTCAAAAACTATATAATTTTATAAAATTACTCAAAATGTAATAAATTCTTCAAAAATAACCATAACATATTTTAACCTCAAGTTTATCTCATGCCTTTCATTTTCCTTCATAACATATATATAACCAATAATTACCTCAAAAGTAAGGATCATATAAACCCTAATGGTTACCATTATAATTATTACCTGAGCATCCACATCGATTTGGTTCTCTCATACATGAAGCATTAGAGAACTGACCATTGTTCAAGTGGTTAGTCATGACTCCTTGATAGTTAGTTTACAATAACCACGAGATTCCTCATTGAATCCCAACCACAGTTTCTTTCAAACCCATTGTCACTTTAGTGCCTGCTAGATCAATCGATTTACTAAGACCAAAAATGTAAGTGTGAGTATATCAGTAAAATCATAATATAATATCTCATGATAAGGGTAATTACTATGAAATAATTATTCATGTTATCTTAAACACATTAACATTATCTAAAAGTATGACTTTTTCTAACCATTATTATAATGTATCTTCTACTTAAAGAATAACCTAACCTCTAAAGTTATCACAACCGACATTTTAAACCAACTATAAGTCCCCTATGTTAATCCTTACTTAATATTGAATTAAATTAATAATTCACATTGAGGATCTTTTCAGGTTTAGCATTTTAGAGAATTAGATCATAACTATTACATCTCAAAAGATTACAATGTAGATACATCTACTCAGTTTCAATTTTTTTACAAGATAAAAACTCTTGAACAAAAGAGTCATGTCTAGTTACATTTTTAGAAATCATGACATTTCCATGATCTCATCCTTGACCCTATTCCACTTTATGTCCTGTGAAAAATATTTCTAAATCTAGGGATGAGCACAAAAAGCGTAGTAAGGGTTATAACAATACGGAATGAAAACATTAGTCCATATATACATAATAATCAATATTATCATACTCTTTTCATAAAACATAAGAACATTAACATACCTCATGAAATCATATGATTTATTAATAACTCTTAGAAATCATAAGGCATAACGGCAACTTGAGGCATTCATAACATTCTTACATAAGGAGTAACCCTCTTGGTTACGTTTGGAATACTCATCACAATATATTTCCTTAAATCTCTTCGAAAAAACCTTAATGTTTAAATCCTTCACATTACCCAATTCATTGGAGAGATATCGCGGGCTCACCCTCCCTTAGTTTATCACGGAACCACCCATCATCATAAACAATTCCCAAGAACCATAACATAATCGTATCATATAAAATACTCATAAAGGAAACATAACATTTCCACATTTCAATCACAAGATATCAAAACACATTGATATAATCATAAAATTTACAAAACCATTGTCAATACAAAAATACATAAAAGAGTAAATGGTATTTATTTTCATTTAAAACACATTACACCTTGTAAAGGAAGCCAGAGATCAAATAATACTCGTGGAGGCGGAAAGGTCGTTGTCGCCGCGTACGTTAAAAAAAACATAACTTTTGTCGTTTAGTAAAACATTTCGTATATAATATATTCCTTTTGAATAAATGTAGAAGACAAAAGGGTTTTTACAATGTATAAAAGAAAGCAATTTATTATAAAAAAATATTCCTCAATGAAAAGAGATTGAGATGAAGTCCCATACAAAGTCAGTATCCTTGATTTAAGGGTAAATCAATTACATGATTATGTGTGAAAAATATAAAAACACAAAATATAGAAGGATATTAAGTGTAAAACAATCAGAGATTATCCACACATATTCAATGGATGACATGTCCAATAACTACATGTTGAACCGAAAGAAATCGAAATTGGTTTAAGAAGTTCCCTTTGTAAAATTCGACATCCTAACGACGTCACTTTAAAATTCATAAAATTAGTTGATGAGAGCGAAAATTGTATCACTTCACTTGGACATAAAATTTTACATCAATAAGGATATATAAGAACATATCCCAACATAAAATATGTAAAATAAAAGACATAACAAAAATAAGTCTTTTAAAATGTGGAGGGTGAAAAAATCTCGTACCGACTTGGGAAACTTTCGAAACATACACCCCATGAAAAAAGACCAAAAAATTCTGATGTCAATATCCATACATGAATGTATATTAAAAAAATAGTAGAATAATGGTCAGTAGATACACCACACAAATGAATTTAGTGGCAAATGTAGCAAGAATCTCACATGGATAAAAGTGAGATGAGAAATACCGTTATGAAATTTCTGGAGCCTAACAGCGCCACTTAAAACATCCAAAAATGGGTTGAAGAGATCAAATAGGGTATCTCATACTATGAACATAATATATATAGTATGATAAATATTAAATAACATCCCCCAACATAAGAAATAGGAGCTCTAATGAAATGATATAAAAGAGAGTATTTGAAAAGAAAGAGAGAGGTAGGATCCCTTACCTTGTGTCCGAATTGACTCGATCTTTCTTTAATCTACTGAATAATAAACTTGAATTAATATTTACATGTGTAAGAATCTGTTTCAAGTTCATTATTACTTTTATATCACTTATTACTTTGTTATGAACACTGTGTAATTATTTAAGTTAATAACGTTCGTTTGGTCGATATTTGGTTCTTAAGTCCAAAATGGACTTCTTACACTTACATGTTGTTCGTATAGTCAAATATCCATTATATAAAAAATGATATTCACGATTTAGATGTCTTGTATATCCAGTATATACATTCATTTATAATATTACCTAAACATTTAGAGGTATGAAATGAAATGCACCGTTCATGGAGACGGTAAGCAGTACGCACGCGTGAAAGCTACTTCCATTTCTTTGTCATATTAATAGAATTAAAATAATTGAGAGAGATATATATATTATAATTATATAATTATATTCATCATTTATATGTAATATATATCATATATATCCATTATACATATGTACATATAATAGGACATAACATTTGGACATGAGAAATGAAAGGCACCGTTCATGGAGACGGTAATCCGTACGTACGCATGAACGATACATTCATTACTATATCATACATTAATGGAATTAAAACAAAATGATACATATTTAAATTATAATTACATTATAATATCATATATAAAATCATTAACACAATCTTTATATGTCCCACATATGGCATTAACGAATCAAATCACTTTGAGGGGAGGTAGTTTGCACTTCCTTAAATGAAGATATCACATTTACTCATAATGGAAACCATAAAGGTATGACATAAATGAAAAAAACAGAAGCTTAAGGAAAAGGTAAATATATTATATATCATATATAAATATAGTGTCGTCTTATTTGCCACATTTTAAGGTGTTAAAATAATATTGAACAATCATTATTTGTACGGCAGAAATTCACCATCCAGGGAAACTAAATGTTCTTTAACCATTAGACATTGGTCTGTGTAAGTGTAGCTCGAATCCATATCATAAATACATCCTAGTATATAGTAGATACTGTTGTTGTTACAAAAGAATTTAATAAAAAGAGTTTAGGGTGTTGGAGAAGAAAAATAAAACTAATGAACATAAGAGAAAGCATTACCTTTAAAAGGGTAACTCTTTTTGATTTGAGATAAAAGGATTCCTTGGAAAGAATTCTGTCCAAAGTTAGGATTCTAGGATGTGTAGAGGGATGTGGAGAGATTAAATGGGCAGGTTTTGGCCGAGCCAAAGGCTTGAGAGGTGTGTGTAAAGAGGTAGAGGTGGGGGCCTTTTATAAGAGGAGAGGAGGGGCACTCTTGGAATGTAATAAAAGTTATATTATTATGAAATGCCTTTTCGGATTTTTGATGTCCCAAAAAGATATATTTAGAGTAAAAGGTTATAAGGGTTCGAAATATACTCATCCAATAGGTTTGGGACAAGTTTAAAACTTAGAATTTAACTTATCTTTATATTTTAATTAAATCATTCATTAATGAGTTAATCGCTGCATCATCATGGTGTCATAAGTAAATTAATTAATTTAATTTCTAAAATTTATAAAAAAACTACTATGATGTAGGAAATAATCTTGTCTTTCTAATTAATATTTATAGTCAAATATCTGACTTGTATAACCCCATGTAAAAAATGTTTTAGTAAAACAATACATGTTTCTGTCATTTTTACTTTTACTTTAAATAAATGGCATTAATGTCATTATCCCACCCAATTGGCTCCATGGGGTCCCCCAAACTGACCCATTTTTTGTAATGGTCGTCCATGACACATACAATAGGGGTATGACTAGTGTCATGGTGTTTTAATATTATAATAACATCAATTTTACCGTAAATTACTCTAATTACCTGTAATCGCAATTAATTAAAAAACGTTACTATTCACCAAAATTTATTTTTATCCCATTGAACCACATTTTACATACTAATGAATACCATGTATGTCGGATTTTTGAAATTCAAAACACATAAGTGGTAAATTTTCATTTAAATGAAAAATCAATTTGCTTGACTACCACTTAGCTGTTTCACTAATCATAAAAAAATGTTGTTTTTCAAAAAAATACCAAAAATTCAACCTAAGGTATAATTGATATTACAAATTCAAAAATGATATCTATATAACCTAATTTAAAGAATATAATTAGAATTAATTAATTTAATAATTAACTCCCATTGTCAAAACAAATAGCATGTTTTTGAAAAACAACTTATATCAAAAGATTGACATTTTTTTATGTCCAATTTCAAGGTGAAATTAATTACAATGTCCACCATTGGATTAAATGGTAAAAATATATTATAATTTAACATTAAAACCAATTCAAAAGATAATATAATTATATAAATAAATTACATTAAAAAGAGGTTGTGAATTGAAATATAACATTTTCACTACTCATTAAAAAATGAACTTTATCAGAAAAATAACAAAAACATAAACAATGTAAATATTGATGTCCAGATTATAAAGAAAGATTTTATTTGGTCCAAAAGAATGTATAAAAGTGACCAAAACCATTTTTTAAGAGGTTTCTCCATCAAATGGAGATAAATTGACCTTTTAGTGAATATTAGAGTATTCAAGCTTAAAATTGAATTCTTTTCTTATTTTAAGCATTTATATTTTATTGGATAAATGTAAAAACATTTAAAAAACATATATAATAAATTTTTTGTATGTTCTGTCCATTCTCTCCATTACAAAGGCTTGATGTTTTTTATTATTTAAAATAATATTATTATATTATTAGTGTGCAACGTAAGATTTCAAAGAAATTCGTTATTGCGTATTGGGTATGCCATCGAACATAGCATCCCTTTAAAAGTAATATTAATATTTTATTCAAAAATTTAAATAAAAAATAAAAATTAGTATTCTTTATTTAACTGGGATGTTACACTATATGATCAGTGGAGGGGTCAGACACTTCTTTATTTCATCAAAATAAGTACTACAAGAATGATCAAGCATAATATCAGAATCTTTTTGAAGTAATCGTGACATTGGAAGAGCAATCTTAATAAAATATTTGATGAAGTGCCGATAAAATATTGCATTCCCTAGGAATGATCTAATATCACGTACACGTGAAGGATATGGTAGTGATTAAATACTATCTACCATAGATCTATCAACCTCTATCCCATGTTTTGGCACTACATGATCTTGGGAAATTCTAGGCTCTACCTTGAAAATACACATTTCCAAGGTCAATACCAAATTCTTCACAATACATTGATTCTACACCTTTACCAAAATACTTTGCCATTCATCAAATGAGGATCCGTAAACATTAAAATCATTAGTAAATACCACCAAGATGGACAAAATAGAATCAGAAAAAACTCACCATGCATCTATAGATGGTTCATGGGTAGTTGAAAAGTCTAAATGGAATCCCCCGGTAAGAAAATTTGGTGAAGGGATAGGTGAATGTACTCTTCTCATTATTATCCAGTCCAATAGGAACCTGCAAATATCTAGAAATTCCATCTAGGAAACAATAATGTGTCTTCCCAGCTAGTCTCTCAATCATTTGATCAATAAATGGGTGGTATAAATGGTCCATGCAAGGGGAATGATTTTTTTTCATATAATAAATACACAAATGCAAACTATTTTGAACCATCAATGGAACTAACTCATATTTCTCTTTTTTTTAAAAATGTAACACCACTTTTCTTAGGCACAACCTGAATATGACTTACTCAATTAGGATCTGAAATGGAATAGGTTATACCTACCTCGAGTAAATTTTCAATCTCATTTTTAACAACCTCCAAAAGTGTTTGATTGGGTATCATTTGTGTCTACTTAACCTTTTTATCTCCATCATCCAAAATAATCATATGCATAAAAATAGAGGCGCAAATACCTAATATGCCTGCCATGGTCCACCAGATTTCCTAGATGTTCTTCCTCAAAAGATTAAAATGTTTTTCTTCATGTTCAAAATGAATATTTTTTTTTAATTATAAGCATTAATTCATCACCACATTACAAGTATGAGTATTTTAGATTTGGTGGTAATGTATGGAGATTCAATGTTGGGGGTGATGTATGGATGGACTAATTGAAGGAACTAAAATATGTGCCCAATGAACATCTGTATCAGATTATAAATCATTAAAACCAGATAATAAAGCATCAATCTCGTCAACATACTCAATAGTCATGTAATAATCAGATTTCAAATGATCAAAATAAGAATATTATTCCATTTATAAATCAAATCTAATAGAGTCTTCTACATTATAAATTGGTTATGAAGTACTCTTAGACGTTAAACTAGTACCAAGAATCATAATATACCTAGGAATAGTATAATAAAATTATATGGGGATTTTATTTGGTTGTTCAAAATGGGAGATCAAAAATGTAGAATGGTCGTCTAAGAGGGTATTTCATAGAGTCCATAATATTAAATAAAACAACTTCATCCCCAAGATCTATGGAATGTAACCATCATTGAAATTTATGATGTGTTTTTATGTTTTTAGGGTGGGCCTAACTATGATAATGGGAACAAGAGAACATAACTGATAATCATCCATGTTAAGCACGTAGAAATATTCTGGAAAGATCATGTCTCTTACCCGAACAAGTACATCTTCATGGACTCCCGTTGGATATCCTATAGCTCTATACTCCATCTGCACCACTAGTCTCGACAGTTTCAAATTACCAACCTACAAATAAGAGAATATAGAGTGAGGCCTCACATTTAAGGAATCTCTTAAATCAAAAAGAGTATCAAAAAAGATAAAATCCCATATGGTTCATGGGATGGTGAATGTCCTTGGATCCTTACACTTTTTTGGCATTGCAAGATTTGGTGTAATGAGTGACGAAACATTTCTTCCCTGATTGATCCCTTAATTTCATTTCTGTCATCTTATATTGGTACAAAGATTTTTTTATCAATTTGTCACACCATGGGATTTTATATATTGATTCAATTAGATAAATGATGTTCTCATCATACATGAATGTGTCAAAAATGTTTCTTGCATCGCCTCTTCGGTCGCCTTCTTGGTCTGAACAACTCTGTTTGGAAATGGAAGGGTTTTAAGAGGAAAACAATCTCTCTTTTTTATACCTTTATCATTATCCATTTATTTTTCATCAGTTGGTATGGAATGTTGATTCTCTAAAGTTACGATGAATCATGATGGAATTGTGGGTGCAGAAGTATCATTCGTTTTGTTCCCAATTCTAAATGTGATGGCACTAACATTACACTTGGGATTTGGAGTATGATGGTAAGGTATATTTCCATAATTCATACTTACCAGTTCATGGAGGGTAGTGACAATTTTGCTCATTTGAGACTTCAACTCGCTAAGCTCAGACCCTGACTCTTCAAAAAATTCTGTTGGCTAAGAACAATTTGTTTCAAAATATTGTCAGTATTAGAATCTTCAATTTTTTGAGAATACCATTTTTGTTGACTTGTTGATTCTTGAGCTTCAAATATCCATTGGGGTTGGTGGAATCCATTTTGGTAAGGTGAATGCTGCTGGATGTTTTATTGAGATGGGGGCCTTTGATGTTCTCCAGATACATACCCCATGTCAGGTTGATCCATCCACCCTTGGTTGTATACTGCTGCAATGGAATCAAAATTCTTTTGAAGATGTAGTTGATGTTTTTGCTAATATGGACTCCTAAGAAATATTGCTGCACAATCTTCTATTTCATGTAATTAGGGGAAACATTCAGTTGGGTGGCTTGTCTTAGTGAAAATTCCATAAGTGCTTGATGGAGGGGGTTTGGATGTCTTTTGTGCCAATACAATCTGCCTCACCATTGTTTTCAATTATTCCAACTTATTATCAATCAAACTATTTTCATGAGTGGAAGGACATACCTGATGTACTCAACTAGCATGTGGTGTACCTCAATCACCGAATTGTTGGGAGTTTTTTGCCATCGTGTTGACCAATGCACGTGAAACTACTGGTGTTTTTTACACCAATGCTCCTCCAGCCATGGAATCCACCATGCTTGTCTCTATAGGTGTGAGTCCTTTATAGAATTACAAGATGAGGAGTTTCTCACAAATTTTCTGATATTGGTAGGTTTCACACAACTTCTTGAATCACTCCAAGTACTCATACATTGATTCCCCATTTTCTTACCTGATTTCTCAGATCTATTTTCGAATAGATGTTGTCCATGATGCTATAATAAAATATCTGAATGAAATGATGTTTTAGATTGTTCGAACATGTTACATCATTATGTTGTAAATAATACTTCTAATCTATTGCAGCTCCATAAAATGAGAATGGGAATTCATTTAGATTGATTTGATATTCAGAAACATTTATTGGTTTTAAGGTAGATAAAACCACATTTATTTATATTAATTGTTTGTTTGGATACTAATTAAATAATCCATGAAATTTGGAAGAGGGTGAATTTATCCAGGATTCAGTTCAAAGTAAAATTCAAGAATGGGGTATGCAATAAAATTTTGTTGATAATTAATATCAGGTGCAGTCAATTATTGAATTGTTCAATTATGTTAATTTCCATTAATTTCAGCCATTAGTTATTTTTTTAAGTTGTAATGATAAGTATTTCCATTTTCAATGTTCTTGGATTGAAGGATTCACCACATATTTGAATGTTGAAACTTCATGTGGACTGAGAATGACTCATTCGAGCCCTAAAGATGTGTTCTATATAAGGGTCATGATCGAAAAGATCCTCAAGATGAGTTCATGTCATAAATCAAATAAAAAATAAAAATAATTAAATTGGACCATAATTGATATGATATGTGTGATTAGATGGTCAAAAAAATAACACGCAGTAAATAAAAAGAACAATAAGAAAAAATTCAGATTAGGTAAAGATGGAAGAAAGAAGATAAGAAGAGAATAAAATGTAAAATAAAATAAATACCACTAATTGGTTGAAATAATTACATTCCTCCAAGACCATGATGACAATTTGATAGATGTTGTGATGGGAAGACATAAATGATTAGTGGATTTTATGTACTTAGGTGCAGTAGAGTGGCTGATGTAGGTTATCTATAAAACAATGAAGTAAATTTAACAACATATTACTGTAATTTTTTAAAATAAAATAAAAATAAATAAGAACACTAATTAAAAATATCGGGGGTTTTATCATTTCTAAATCTCGAAGAAGTTTTCTAGAAAAATGTTGTATTTTTTTGTTTAATATTTTTCAAATGAAGTTCGATTAAAATGATAAAACAAAAAGATGTTTTTTCAAAAAAATATTAAAAGGTGTAATCTATCTAACTCTACCACATCATTTTATTATTAATCAATATAATTTTATTTAATAACCACTTAATTATGATCCCCTAATTTGTAAACCCTCTATCCCTAGGGGAGGTAACATAACCATAATGATGAAATTATTTAAACCCTAGGCTAGCTTTGGAACACACAATCTATGCACCCCACTTTGATTAATGTTCTAAGGATATCATATGGTATGTGGTTAATTAGACACATATAAATTCTAAAAATGGTGATTAATTGATATTAGGAATTATTTTTGAACTCTACAAACTTATCTCGTGTGGTCTTGTATTACTGATTGAGATCGCGCTATCAGAATTAAATCAATACTCGACCTCGAGTGTTTTTTCTGTCAATTGTTCAATTTCTTGCTTAGTTTCTTCTAATATTAAAACTCAATTAATGGATCATATTAAGTGAGTTAAAGTAGCTCAATGATTATAAATAATTAAATTAATATGGTAGAAGTTAGATAGATCAATATAAAAACTTCTCTTTTATGGGCAGTGTAGACATCGTTGAGACGTTTTGCATGAGAAAGGAATTGAAAGGGGAGAACCCAATCTCATCTACACACTTGAATTCAATCCCAATGAAGATGATTAATCGGAGAAGAAAATTGTAAATAATAGAAGAAGTGTAAGAGAAACTAAGAGTTTATTTAAAGAATAACAATCTTATAATAAAGAAGAAGAAAATAATATCATTTTGAAGGAGATCCTAGAATGGTAGATTCCGTCCTCCAATTGTGAATTTAAATGTTGTAGAAACACTTCTTCTATACTCGCAATCTATTAATGCAAGTCCCAGCCACTCAAAATGATGAAAACACTAATTTATAGAGTATAAGGATTATAGGTTAAAAGTGGTGTCATGTGTGAATGGGGAATATCTGCCAGATATTTTAAGCCAACATACAACACCAATTTGACCTCCAAAAGGGACGAAACAAATATTTTTCAAGAAGAAGGATTTTTTTATATTTATGTTTTCGTGATCCCCTAAAATGTTTGGCCCAATCAATGCTCATAAGAAGACGTTATGTTCCAAATACATAACCATTGTCCAATCCGGAGGTCCCAACCCACCTTTGACTTCATGGTATTTTTAGTGCAACTAAATGCATGATATAGTGCTAATGTCCTAACCCAATTTTATATCCCATTAAGTTAGGAACCCTGTTACATAATTTAAAGTTCAAATAATAAATATTAAAATATTTATCATTGAAATACTATAGTGCACTATAATGGTTAAAATAATTACTTCCATCAAATTTTCATATGAATGATCTAATCCCAAATATTTCATAAATAAACATATTTAACACAATGTGAGGAAATTTTATTATCAATAAAATAAAAAATAAAAATGTTTTTTTATCAAAACTACATTATCATTGCTCTTTATTTTTGGTAATTTTCTTACAACATTTTCATTAGAAAGTGTGATCATACATTACCGGTCAAGGATTTATAGTCCTCATTGTCACAGCCGATTTTTATTTTCAACTGTTAGGTATCAAGAGTTGAAAAGTTATCTATTTTTAAACTGATTTCCATTGGTTCATTATCCATTGGTCACAATTTTTTCATCATCCAAAATTCAGATGATACAAAAAAAATTCTTGATTATAAATTACATACCATCATCATATTATTTTTTAATACTCAATAAATTATGCTTGAGATAATTAAAATATAAAAATTCCATTGATTTGAGATTTTGGGCTTCAATGATAGAGATACTAATCCCTTTGATTATTAACGAACTATAATTTCTAAAATAAAAAAAAACCCCATTCAAAATTTCTGACATATTTCAAGATCATAATATCACCTATCATGTGTGAGGAGAAATCACTATCAAGAATCCATGGTTTTTTATTACTTACTTTCAGAGATATCTCAACAATAAAAGATATTTCCTCTTCTTTATTATTTTTATATTACTTTTATTTTATAATATATGATTCTTTTCCTAGAAGTGTTATTATAAATTATTCATTATAATATCCCTATTTTTCACATTATACAAAAACTTCAACAATGAAATTGAATTGGTATTTTCATGGGAAACATTCAAACAACATGAGATTTTCTATTTATTTCAACTTATAGCTTATGAAAGTTACAATATTTTCCTTTAATATGGCTTTCCATTAGTTGATGACTATTTACATAAAGCGATATTTTTTAAAATATTTATTATATTTTTCATATAAATTCAAAAGAACAAACAAAAACCAAAAAATATTGGTTTTCTATAGAAGAACTATATTTCTCTATAGAATGTTTCTTGAGGTTTATAACATCTTAATGATTTTTCCCTAAAATCATGGTGAAATTTTCATATAAAGGTTATGTTAAAATTTCATTGATATAATAAATTTTCCACATCCTTTTCAACCAATTATTTCCTAAAAAATTTCTTAACAACTGTATTATTAGCAAAATCAGATGAACTTTTACACATAGGGGGTAATGATTTCAACTGATTCATTGAATGATATTCCTTATCAAATTTAGATGTTTCATATTTTATCTATGAATATTTTTTGAAATAATATATTATCATTACTAAGAAATTTTCATCTTTGAAACGTTTTGATTGAGTTTTTAAATCATCACATTACTTATCATAATTATTTTTACTGATATGTACCACCATAATTCATTGTTCATCCTCTTTTAGTTTGAGTTTTCGGATATAGTAGATATACTAATTTTCCTATTTAAAAAAATATTTATTGCATCATTATCCATTACACTTTACTTCTATATCATTATGGATCACTTTCATGAGTTTTTTGTTCTAATCAATACATGAATCATGTTTTGATCATTATTGATACAGCATATTTGTTGTTTCACATTATTCTTCTTCTTCACTATTAGAAGTATCTTCCTTATTTTGAAAATTAAAATTTAATGTTACAAAATTTTCTAGTGATTCACTTTATAAATATTGTTTTTTATTTGAATAATCTCACTCTACCTTCTTACATAACATACTTCTTTTGTTTAATGATATTTTTTCTCACTTCTCATGAAATTATTATAATCTGTAATTTTTTTAAGTATTCTATTAATTTTATTCTTTAGAATAAAATATATATTATCCACTTTTATTCTTAGTAAAATATAATGAAAAAACCCCAGTTCATCCATAGTTGATACATCTATGTGGGATATTTCCTTTATACTTTTGTCCACACCTTTTATAATTTATTTAAGATAAGAAACATGATATTTTCATTCATTTAATCATATTATATATATTCCAAATCACATAGGTCATCATTTTTTTATGGTATTTTCATTTTTATCATAGCTTTAAAATCCATTTCATTCATTGATTTTCTTTTTGAATTGCAATGTTTTCATAATCTCATAAGAAACAAAAATGTTATCCAATTCATCAAGAGTTAAATAATCATTATTTTCTAAGGAATAAAATTATTTTCAAACCTATCACAAAATATTATCATGTGTTTCATAATAATTATATAATATTCTACGAAACCTCTAAATCATGTAATTTTTCAAACAAATTCACTAACACTAGTGAAGTACACATCAATTGTTTTTTCATCTACCATCACAATGACTTCAATATTTATTAAGCATATTTTTAATTTGATTCCATCACTTTGGCATTCCATTATGTGATACTTTAGAGTTTTTCAAATTTTTCTTTATCTATTTGAAGACCCACCACTGTAATGCAAAAAATTTCCAACAGAGACATATGTATAACATTTATATATTTCTCATTAACATTAATATTTCTTCATTTTGAAAAATTCATGGGTTAATTTTTCGTAGAGGGAGGAAACATAATTGTTGAGGCATCTTTAACCTCTAGTCCAAGTGACAGAAGATAGGGTATCATTCATTTTTTCAAAGGATAGTAATTTTTACATCAAATGTAGAAACACCTTTTCTATTGATAGAATTGAGATTTTCCATGATAAGTATTCAACATGAGAACCATATCATTGAAATGTATTTAAAATCCTATGTATCGTTGAAATACTAGGGGGTTAAATAAATGGTGTTATAATTATATATTTTCATTATATCTGAAATTTAACCCCTGATTAATTTTAGCGTAATTTTCCAAATCAACATTTTATAATGATCTCACCAGCATGAAATGATAAGAAATTCAACAATGTATGAAATATTTACATGGTTCAACCTTAGTGTGAGAACCTATATCCTTTCCATGGAGACACTTTTTGTTCTATAGAAATTCACAATTAGTGACATGTGAATACAACTTGTTACAAATTCCATTAAAATTCATATATCTCCTAATAGGAATGATTATAATAAATACTATTAGTTTGAAAAGATAATCTTACAAAACCATTCCTAAAAAGAGTATGTAACAATGTAAAAAATGTACCACAAAATTTCTCCAAAACATTGATCTATCAATTTTCCTCCATTTGGTTTATGTATATCTGATTTTTACAATCTATATCCAGTGAAAATGTATTCAGTGTGACTTACTGAAACTACTCATAAAATTTTGATCTCTATTTGATAAATAGACTCACGTGCCTTAAAAAATACATTGATACATTGTTTAATTAATCTTTATTGTTCTGTAGTTGATACCACTACATGGTAAGCCAATTTTTTTAAAACAATAAACTAACACTCTATTTAGTACTCTTTATCAACTAAAAATAAATCATTATTACAAACTCACCATGATAAAAAATATTTACCATTTTATTTTTATGTCAGTGAAAAATGTAATATGTGGTTGTACTTTTCACCCCTATTTATAGATTCTATTGAAGTGAAAAATGTGGTAACTAATTTTCCTTGTCCCACTAAAACTAATTCTAAAACTAATTATTCATACTCAAATTAAATTCACTAGATTCATCTCAAATCTTATAGAATAATTGTGATGTTTTTGAAATTCTCAATTTAATGAATCATTCTGTAGAAATCCTTAACCTTAGTATGATAATAAACCAAATAAATGAAAAAAAAACAAAACATCAATAGTTTTTTTGATCATTAAAATTTTTATTAGAAAAACTTCATTCAATGTAATGTTTGATTTATGGTTTCTAAAAAAATCCTTCTGAATAAATATTTTCTGACCACCCTTCCTCAGTTTTCCATCACCCAATTCCCGTAATATGATAATTTTGTCTGATGGATCTATTTTTATTCATATGATCACTTTGACTCATCACGGTTCAACAATCTCAGAAAATATCATCTGGAGACATCAGGAATGTTTTTCAGATGTCTATTTATCAGATGGCCTCCCTTCAGTAGTTATTCTCACAACTTATCAAAAAATGACATCGTATAGTGTGTAAAAGATCTACCATTTTAGAAACACATACTAATTGTTTGATCATAAATCATTATCTACATTTAAATATTAATAGCATCATTCTTTAAAATTATAAATAATTTAGTTACATGAAACCTCTCTATTTCAAAACATTTTTTTTTAAACTTTGATTTATCCTACTTTGTATTTAGCTTTTTCCTTTTTATTTATTCACATTTTTGAATCCAAAAAAACTTATAAAAAAACACTTATTACCTTCAATCGGATCAACCTTGTATGATGATTATTGTATTATCTATCTTTTAAAAATGTAAAAAATTCCTTTTAATATTTTTATTCAATAAAATTCATAAACTTATGAACATGATCGTCTGATGAACTATTATTTTACTTTCCCCTTAAACAAACTCAACAAATTGAAACACTAATTTTTGTTAAAACATTTTTTATGGTAAACTAGATCTCATGCTTTAGATATTTCTCACTTTGTATAAATGTGTAACAAATTTTCATTGATAATAAAATTTTCATGATGTTGGAAACTTTGGAAAAACCACAAAAAATCATCTGACATAATAATAAATTTACTTAAAGAAGTAAAGTAAACATCCTAGCTTCCTCTAGTAACTTCATAAAAAAATTATAACTTCTCCCAACTCATTATTAGCTATTAACAAAACCATTATCAACAATAATTAGGTTTCCAACAAATAAAATAATATTTATGAAAAACTCATAGAGCATCTTTTCATGTGATAAAATTTTGTGATCCTACCAAAAAATCAATGATCATATAATAGAAGAGAATAGTGATTGTTGATTCTAAAGTAACAAATACTTTATAAGGTACAAAATTAAATAAAATAGAAAAAAATGTGATGGGTTTCACTACATCAAAAGGAACATGGGATTAACTCATTAACTTCAACGAAGGTGGTAGAAAAGTTATGAAGGAAATGATACAAGTGTTGCAAAACAAGTATACTGACCTAAAAATAAATCCCAGTGAGAATGTAGATGTATTATTTAACCAAATCACCAATGATCGTTTAGGAAAATAACCCGACTGAGTCACTATGAAACAAAACAATGGAATCAAGTAATCTAGAGGCTACAACCTATAACAAATTGTCTTGGTTGTGTCTATGGGGAGGCAATACCATCATATTGGTGTAACAAAACCATAGAGAATAACCATACACCGTACATAATCAACTTTAGAGTACATATAATAAATAAAAAATAACAATGTTATAACAAATTAAATCAGTCATATAGAATCATGGTAATTATAGAACATATAGACTAACCAAAATCGGGATGATAAAAATTTTAGAATAAATAAAATAAGAAAAATGCATAATGTCTCTATAATTATCCATGATTCATACCTCAACCATACCTCAAACCTAGTATGAGTAGCTCTATCTCAATCTCCCCTACCTAAACCTTTGAAAAAGTGATAACTACAAAATAATGAGTTATATTCAAAGAACTATAGCCACATTAACTGATTTTTGTGGCTATAGGTTTAAGAGGTAATGGAAAAAGTGTTGTAATTTCATGATAATGGAAACAAATGGGAGAAGGGGCCCAATAAACACTAAAAGAAATGTATGTTGTTATATATGGTGAATGAATACCCTATAACCATGGACATGATTTGATAATATTTATAATATTATTATACTAAGATTGGGTTCTCACGCCATAATATTTTATTACCTGTTATTTGATAATAAAATTTCTGAAAATTATTTATCAATATACTAATGGTTTTGTTAATATTTTACAATGATTGTTTTGAACAAGGTATTTTGGAAAATATTTTAATAAGGATATCATTTCACTCTCATATATTTCATATTCATCTACTAATTTCTCTATGGAAAAATTATTTATTTTCAATGACTTATTAATGAGTATTTTTTTAAATGTTATGATTTTCAAAGAGTATTCACATCACTTTTTGATAAATACGTTTAGAAGATACCCGTTTCATCCATTTTTATATCTATTTTAAAAGTTATTTCAAAATGTGATTTTATTACATAAATTATGTTTCCATTTCCATTTTCAAAATATTTTACACTAATATGGTTAATATGTCCCAATTTATTCATTAATGTACATATGTTATCATTTGGGGGAAATGAATTAACAATAATAAACAATCCAATTCATGAAATCTTCTAGGGATGTATCATTCACGAATTATTTTGTGAGGATATTTTTCATCTTTTTTAATGAAATTTAAGAATTCCATTTTTACACATAGAATTTATTCTATTTAAACTATCAACCTCCTTCCCAAGATTGGATTTCAATAATGTTTTTCAATAATTGAATTACTCATATAATTATTGTTCTATTTGGTGTGAACATTATATTTTTATATAATTATGATTGGATGATTCTCACCTAGATAAAAAGTTATTATAAAGATATAGGGAAAATTATTGGCATTATTTATGTTTTTATTTCAATACATATGATTATTGGAATGTTGAATATGTAATGTTTAGCCATCTACCTTCTTTCTCTTGACGAGTAATGAATATTTTAACCCTTTTATTGATATAGGTAAAGCTATTGAAATCTATATTTTTTTATTCCAATGTAGATTATTAGTAGAAAGATAACTATATAATGTTTGGCCATCCAATATCATTCATATATAATATAATTTTATTCTATTTGATAAAAATAATATGTTACTTTTTAGTATATGTTTTTCTTATGTTCCTATTTCTCTAAACTATAAAATATCCTTTTTCTGTAAGATATGTAATAATCATTTTTGTTTTGTAATTAATGGTTGTTATATCTTGGATTTAATAACATGTATCAAAATGATTATGCAAAGAAAAATCCTCTATACTACAAATATTTTAGAATGGGTATGGGGAATCAATGTTGGTATCATGATAAATGTTCAGATAACTTTTAAGATTAGAATGTTGGTTGTGGATAATTTATGTTTTGATATGTCATGTTTGATAATAACTTAAAAGGTATAGATAATACTTTAGGAAATGTTTTTGATTTAATGTTATGGTAATAATACACGTTTTTTTTGGGTATTTGGATAAGGAAACATTGGTCAATACCCTTGGAATAAATCTATGTATTAGATTTCATCCCTTTGTTTTGGTATGGTAGTGATTATGTTGGATTTACTAAAAATACTACCATGTATGAATATGGAAAAGTGGATGAAGTTGTGGCACATATACACCTAGGGGTAATCACCTTAAGAAGAGTTAGTTGAGAACTGACTCAATCTTCACTCTAATGCATGATGAGTGGGCCTAAGACTGCACACATGGAGAGATACTAATGTGTGATATTCTTTGGTTAATCACAGTGTCATTACAAATAACTATGAATAATTTAATTATGATTTTAACTAATCATGCTGAAAAAACTAATAGAAAACTGACTATAGGGACCCTAGAATTTATAAAAGGATCCATAGTTTTATCCAGATGTATCAAATGATTAATAATAATTTATCATATGAGAATACATATTTATATTGATGTTTTCATTTTCATAATTTGGATATTATCATAACCATTTTGGATTTAGTATTTTATTGAACCAATGTCACGAAAATGTAGTTTTGAATGTTATGTTCCATGAATGAAATATGTCTCGAAACTAAACAAGGGAGAATACTTAAATTGATGAGAATCTAATTATATTTCTATTATGTATGAAAAGTTGAGTTCCTATGTATTATCAATGTTAGTGAGGTTTATATCACAATAAAAATTAACTCATGAGACTTTTAGTTTTTTTAATTAATGAATTAATACTTATCAATGACATTTCTGTATATCCTAAATTTTATTGAGGTTTATTTTAAACATATAAGGATTACTCATTTGTATTTTTGGCATTCATGTTTTTAAATCATATATTAAATGATATCAATATTTGTGAGAAATGATTTTATGGAAATTATATAATTTTGAGGATAATTATTTAAGAACACATGATTGTGGTACAGAAAACTCATAGGATTAACATACACATTATATTTAGAAAATATAAGGTTTTTTATTTTGAATAAGTAAGATAGAACTTGCTAACCTTGGTATTGATAATAAATTCACAAAATTTTTTGGATATGTAAATATGATTTTTAGACTTTGATATATAGTGACTAGTCTGTGAACAAGTGTTTAACACCACCCAAGGTTTAACGTTAGAGTTAATTTTGTGTGAATATATAACGTCATTATGGTTTAATGTCATGGATATTCAAATGAGTTTTGGGAAATGTTTTCTATTGAGAGTACATAGTCAGGGTATATAAAGAAAAGTTATATTTTTATAAGAATTAATGTTATTTGAGGATGTATAAATATGATTTTGAGAGAAAATATTACACTAATTAGTGTGTTCTTATTATTTTAATATTTTTTTTGAAATTTGGGGGATTTCATTAAATATTACGTTAATAAGTATGAGAGAAACCAGCTCAAAGTCACCCAACAAAAACCAAAAATGATATATGTTATACTGAGAGTTATATATGTTTAATTAGGACTGATAAATGTTAAGTTATATGAAAAAAAATTAACATAATAGTGTTATAAATTGATTCATATTCGGATTATTCAAATCAGCTATTAAGAATTCTCATTAACCATGAAAACATAGTTGAATCCCCAAACTCACCAAAATGATAAGGATGTAATCTTATTGAAATTAGGGTGAACAAGGTGATGATGGAAATATGATTCAATCTCTCTCCTGTAATTTTTTTTGGAAAAATCACCCATAAAAATTGTGACAATGAACTGTAATATTTTCTATGTGTAGAAAATTGGGAAATAGATTAATAAATAGTTTTTTTGACATGATGGAAGAAAAAATGTGTTCCTTAATCATTACAATGATATTCAGTACAACAACTCATTCAATAATATATCATCTATTCAATTTATCTTTTTTATTAGTAAGTGAAAATTAAAATTTTGAGAACACTGTTTATATAAGATGGAGAATGTGACACTAAAAATTATAATTTATGACAACAATTAAATTATTCAGTGTGTTATATCACTTTTCATACAACTAAATTAAACATAATTAAAGCTCACAATATTATGAATACATTATTAATACATCTATAATAATCAACAATATAATAAATCAACAATAGTTATTACAATTATAAGGTAAATAACTAATATATATATGTTTATATCGAATATGTTATTTTGAATAAAATTCATTTTCATTATTTTATATAATATTTTTATAAAGCTAATACAATGGTTTGAACATGGTACACTTATGTTAGATCAAATGTATTTCCTTCCAATCATTTCATAGTTAATGTAAGTTTTTTTCACGCCTTATAGTCACTAACTTAAACGTTTTGTTTAATAAATTTTTTGAGCGATATGGTTTGGGTTACTAATTCATCTACAAGATAGTTTTGGTATATTATCATCAAGAAAAGCTAAAATTAAAAATATTAAATTTTAAATTTGATAATATAAATTCATTTTTTATTTCCTTAAAACAATATAACCTTCATTTGTGTTTTTTATGTTTTTATAAAATAATTTTCATTAGTGAATTGTAACAAAATATTGTTTTTTCAAATATCACCACTTTTGAATGACTTAGATGTTTTTAAATCCTTTTTATATAAAAAATATATATTTATAAATTACAATAAATCATTCAAAAGTACTATTTTCAATTTATAAATCATATAATGATCATTTTTGAGTCTGTAGTGATATTTTATAATAACTATTATTCATTTGTTTCTTTAATTAAATTTACTCATGAGGGAATTAGTTTTTTTAAATTTTTTTATTGATACATAAATATTATTTAATAAATAATAATCTTATTAATATAATTTTAATCAATAACATTGATAATTTTGTTATATGAATAAAATTATCAATTTAATTATTTTTTCAAATAAATGATGTTTTATTTGTGCCCGCAATAACGTTATGATTTGTTCCACACACATAAAATTTCAATTTAATAAAATTTTTCCAATATTTAATATTATAATTTTAATATTATTTAATAAGTAAAATTTCATTTAGGGGTATAAAATTAATATTTTAGGATTAAAGTTATTTACCACAAGAACATTGATTTTTTTAAAAAAATTTCATCGGTATCTAGAAAATTATATAAAATAAAATAAATTTATATTCATTAAATAATGAATATAATATAATATATAAACACGTAAATAAATATATTAACATTGATTTATTTTTATTTAAAACTAAATAATATTATGAAGCCATAAATGACAAAATGTGTTTTTTTCAACTAAAATATTTTTTCAACCCATTATCTGTTTTAATTTTGAATTTAATTTGATAATATATAAAAACTAAATTATATTAAATAGAGGTAAAATTTTCATATATAACATGCATATTTTGTTTTATGGGTTATTTATATTTTTAATGAAAAATAAAATCACATAGTTGAAAACTAGTTAATTATTTTTAATGTAAAATAGAAAAATGTAATAAATTAATATTGAAAACCCTATAACATTTGTTTAAAATACTATTGAGTAATTATAGATCTAAATGAAGTAAAATATCCATTATTTATACAATTTGTATCCATTGAACATCGATTATTGACCTGGTAATATTAAAATATTATGGTTGTTTCCAAAACTACTATTTTTCATGTCCTGTAAAATGTGGTAACCTAAAAACATTCCAACATGAACCTCTATAACACCCCAAGATTTTTAAAATTTAATATTGTTTATGATTTCATATGATACACACATCATTGATCATAAATGAACCACAAAATATATTCGTTTCAATTCAATCTCTTAATAGCTTTTGATGAAGGTAACAAAGGGTTTAAAACAAACATGATACCCTATTAAAATATTATCACTCAGACATGACCAATATAACCAAGATATTATATTGGAGGATATGAATAATTAAAAATAATTTATGAATATTATATATTTAACACACACATAGAAAATATTCATTGGTTATAGATTGATTATAAATAATATAATAATCATTTGAATAATGTATGCGAAAAAATTTTATTATTCTAAAAGGATGATTATTCATGCATTGAACACATAATTTAAAATTCAATTTTTCCACATTAATATGATTTATTTGAAATAATAAACGTCATTTTTTGAATTCAACATATCAAAATTAGATTACCGTTAAAGTTTCACTTCCCAATCTGATAGAGATCAGGTCATAAATACCCCAATCCTTTCACTAGTAGGATAAGGGATGGGAACTAACATCGAGTAGTCATATCTCACAAATGGTAGGCATTATAATCATTTACCATCACACACACACACACATATCCAATCCCAAACAATATTAAAATGTAAAAAAACTGATAAAAGTGCATGAATATATCTATAAACCGGAAATCATAGTACAATTTAAAGTATCTAAAAACATTAAAAGGGTCCAAATTCAATCCCATACAAAATGTTTAAAATAATTTCTCACTAACCTAGAATGAGTGGATTTCTATCAAATGTAACACTTTTTTATTCCTTGGTTATTATTTACAAAAAAATGATCCAAAATATAATAGTCCTATAAGGACTTCGGAAAAATGTATGTCAACTTCATAAGACAAAACATGTATGGGTAGAACCCATACAGAGATAACTATAATAATACAGAGTAGGACACCCCCAAAACACCAAACATAAAGCATCAATAGTAGTCATCTCATCAAACACAGTTATGTAAAACAAGATATGAGGCATAATTGTAACCAATGTTATCCTTGATATACTCATAAATCACTATGGGCTAAAAAAGGTCTCATCCACATACCTCCATTGATCCACTCGAGGAATCAAGGTAACACTTTTCTGAGAGGAACCGCTCCTCAACCAATACATCCCCAGATTATACTCATCCTAGAGGACATGCTTGTTAGAGAGGAACCGCTCCCCAAGATATACTACCATTTATTAAAATAATTCAATCGGTCATGCACATCAATTATATAAAATAAGAATTTAGGAAACTGTGATGGTTTATCTAAAATACACATTCCATTTGACTAATTCCCCACCAAAATTATCTTCCATTGATACAAAAAAGGTGGCCAATTCATATGCCTCACTGGGGGACACTAGAGCCTATTAGATATATACTCCAAGATAGGAAATTGATTACTCTATAAGTGTTGGTCAAAACAGTTCCACAAAAACTACATAGGTAAATCATAAAGTATATGAGGATCACATAGTTCCTATCAACATGATACATTATCTAAGTCATTTAGTGATTTGAAGTCAATTACTCAAGAACATAAGACATACTATTCCCTATAGAAGTAGACAGATACAACTAAATTTAGAATAAGGATTCTTTTCCACACTTCACTGATCAACTGGAATCTATATTGGGGTCACCATTTATGAAGAGAAATGGATGCTAAACCAAACCCTCATATAAATGGATCGAGGGAACACAATCAACCAATACTAGTACAAATAAAAAAACAAGCAACAATTAATGTAAACGTGAGAAGAAGGATGACTCAAAACCATCCTCAATGATGTACATGGTGGCCCCCTAAGTGTATATGAAATGTATCACAATGCCTTACTCTGTCTACATATCTTTATTACAATACATGCACTTTTCCACAGTATATGGAATTTTCTAAGGATTCATGAAATGTTTATGTCACCATAGAACTCAACATGTTGATCTACCGATGCCCATGTACCCTAGGGCATTCCATTGAACTTTGTCATGTATGGGTACATGGCTCTACATCTGTACTCTATCTTTCCCAGGTACTTACCAAGTACATGGTGTGTGGGGACACATGGACACCTAGGCATGTACCCCTTTTACGCTCGATGATATTTGACATGTTTTACAAAACATGTCTCTTATAACACATAGTGCTTAACCGTATATGGCCTCTTGGGAGTATAACCCCAGTACACACTGAGCTGGTCAAATAAGGGTCACATAGTGTGTGACATGTGTAACATGGCATGCGATACATATCACTACACAAAAACCATAACAATGCACATATTGTACTACACAACATGTGTTCATCATACTATAAGAAATGTTGTCTTGTTTTTCAAATATCCCACAAAATACTTCTTGCGTCTTCCAATTCCAAAACCACTACCGCTAATTATACCCAAGTAAATAGGGTATGGTCCAATAAAGTCACATCATCATCTTCTTGATGGATTCAAGCCATGTACACTATTCTGGGGACACCCACCATCACAACTTTCCTGTATCACATTCCATATCAATGAACACAAACTCCTATCCCATCTATGGATATACATTCATCATCCTTCACCATAACCATAACATCATATATCAATCCCAAACTACGGATAGTGATCCTTTTGTGCAAAATATCTAATTCATAAAGATCGTTCATGGGGTATTAATCGAATTATCATCCAAAAAAATGCCAAAAATGAACCCAAGTAGAACGAGGAGATAAAATACAAAAAACACACACATTTTTTGTATGCCTTAACCAATGATTGTGTTGGACTCGATTCATACACATAGGGTTATGAGTGAATAGAAATTAAAAAATCAAAGCAATATTAATTCTAATACTGCAAGAAGATAATAAAAAATACATGAATCAAATGATTGATCTGTGAGATAATTTTTTAGTTCATTTTCATCATTGATAAATCAAAATTAGAGAAATCCACACAATAATCCCAATCTCATTTTCGTTCAAATACAGACGAATAATGATCCTACATTGTCGTTGTTGGTGAGATCATATAAATCATATGATGCAACAATCCATGTTCCTAATATGTGTTCATTATCCAATAATTCTATCTTAAGAGTGTCCCTTAGATCTGTAGGGTTATACAACATACCATAAAGATTACTCATAACCACATATTTAAAGAATAAAATAGATATATATGAGAACATTATAAAATTAATAAAATAGTTAATTTATATTATTATTATCACCAAAAAATTTCTAAAACATGTCATATCGAAAAAATTACATTGTCTCTAGGGTAAACAACATTTTATAAAATCAATGGTGGTCTCATATTTATGACCTAGGTCATTGTTTGTGAGTTATTAAACTTTACTGGGAAACCTATGTACATGTGATATTAATATATATAATATATTTTAAATATTAATTTGAGGATCACTAAACATTAACGTATCATGCCATATTAGTTTTTGTATAGAAAATCATTACTAGAAATATTCTGAATACATAAATGTAAAAAGAAGTGACATAACATTATTCCCTTCATTAAGGTCATTCATCCCTAAAATTCCAAACCCAAACAATTAGGGGGAGATACTATTCTCTCTATTAGGTCGCCCACTCCCATGAGATTCCTAGAAGGTTTATTGTAATATCAACAAACACACACCTAAATAAAACACTTTACCATAAGAATCACATCTATTAATATTCCTCAATTCCACTCGCAATTTGAAGAAGAAAACTTCACTCTCATATCCCAAATTATACTTGTCAATATCATGTAACAATTCATGCATATGCCTTCTTAGATGTGACATATATAGAACACCAAGAAAACAAAACTACATTGGACTTGAGGGTAAGTGGTATATCACCTTGCTAACCTGAAATAGTAATAGTAAAAAGAAACGTCCTCAAATCCTCAATGATAACCTACCACCATGGATAAAACTACACAACTCTAGAACTCTAATGTCCTTAATAATCATTCTATATAGAACTAGTGACATTTATGGATTTTCCTCATTCACCCCTGAATTAACAACACCCTCATGACCATTGCTGTCACAAAAAAATGACCCAAGAGCTATCAACCACTAGATCTCACTAATATAATAGTGACATTCAAGTTCTATAATACATGAGATCAACATGGTAGTACAACAGTGGTGTAGTGGATGTCATTATGACATGAATACTCAACCAATGGTAGATTTTCATCCCAACTATAAACCAACAATTAAATGAAAACATGAATAATGTTCACTATAACCTATATGGTATACTTTACCTAGCCTACTAATTGGGTAAAACACTGTGATAAACTACAATTATTTCCCCAAAGGGTTTTTGTATCCTGTCTGAAATCATGCTATGAATTATGCATCATAGTCTACAACAATAATTGAATGAATTCCATGAAGCAGGACTACCTCATACACACATAGGATACCTAAAATCTCCAAAAAAATAGGTTCTTCAGCACCCATAGCTAGGCGAGACAATAAAACTTTTAATTGAAAACTCACTATAGATCGATTGGATTTCACACAGATTTTAGGAGATACCAGTATGTCCTCGTATATATAAAATTCACTACTATGGGAAAATGACATCCCTGGTTTCACCTTCTGCTGTGTGGCTGGTGTTGGCATCCATTATTGAAAAATTATGAAGAGCATAAAAACATTAAAAAATCCATGAAGAACATATCCATTGGATATCTAGTTATGAAAAATCACAAAATCATTATCCATAAGTTGTACCTACCTATATTTATTAATACTAAGATGGGTAATAACTATTTACTAGAGGTATACTAAACCATCATTAATTATTTCACATTCTCAAACTCAGACATCAAGAACACATGGATTTCATCGAAAAAGACTATTGTGAACTGATCCCTGATGGGTTAACGTTCCATTCTAGAACTCTTACAACTTTTCTAAGGAAAAAAACATACCTATGGGTATCAAAATGAACTCAAAACATCCACATTGTGTTTAGTAATCAACTTTTGCTACATCATTCTCTAAAAGTATTGAAAATGGTAACCTTCCTCGAGGAGAAACTATGAGAACCACTTTTCCCTAAACCACTGGTTGTAGAAATAAATGATTTTTATGAGTCAAAATCTACCTTGAATCACCTTGTTTAATTGACAGAAATCTAAACCATATTCTACACGAACTCATTCGAATCTCTGGTGAATGACACGAATATTCATAGGTGAAGACAAAGGGTCTTTAAAAAACCCTTTATATTCAAGATATAGACTATACATTCATCTTAAAAATCTCAATAGGTTTTTACTGATGCACTATCAAAAATATCTAGGGAGATATCTAGTTCCAGTCCCTGTAGAATCCTATGAATTGATAAACTCGGTAAATCCCTCGAAAATATGCCTTTATAATAAATCACCACTAAAAATACAAAACCTCATAACATCCACTAATTAAATGTTACTACTAGAAGAATGATAAGAATTCAATCACAACCTATTACACATGAGCTCATCCTGTTTCTCTTGGGTTCAATCCTTATCAAAGGATGAAAACTACACCACAGCAAGACAAAAACTATCACACTCATTGGTAGAAAAAACTTTGAATGGATGGTATAAAAATATTTCATTCCATGGAAATAATCATAGGGTATCTTCGCCACTATAAAGTGATTCCATACAAGGCTCTCTATCCTCCTAGAGTCACGTCACACTATTAGTAGAATCATGAGATCCTTTATCTTCTCTATCGGATCGTCCCACGCTAGGGTTGAGAAAAAAAAGGCTCCACTAGTATCTTAGGTTATGAACATGTGAATCACTTAGGGGTAAATGGTCTCATGAATATTTGTGGAAAATGAAACTAGTGATGTGAAGTCACATGTATTACCTCAAACCACTTCATAGCCTATGCAATCTCCATCTTCAAGGAATAGATTATCTACATTTCCCACATATTTACTAAAACTATCGATTTGTATGTCACCTTATCACAAAAAATGAACACAGATGTCATAGGAACTCATATACCACACCTTCCTCTTGGGGTTGAACTGAATCACCCACATGGTTTTTGGATTGTGTATCTAGAATGCATCTCAATGGGTGAATTATCTCTCTTTTTGGAATGTCAAAAGTATCATCAAACACAATCAAAAAAGGTCTTCACTAGTTCCCCTTGTATCCTTGTACAATACACAAATATTGAGTAAAAATATTGGCACATACCTATGTCTAATGGTAATATAAAAAAAATTAGAAGGAACATAAGACATTTCTCAAAACACTCCTAGAGACAATTGGTAATAAACCTTCAAAAACTATATTTTTTCAAGATTTTGGCAACCATATTCCTGATCCTGGAGTGGTACACTTGTGGGTGGTGGTGCTATCAGAAAACCAAAGCACATACCACCTCCTACTTCTCCCCAAACACCTTCATAACATTCGTCGCCCCGTAGACCTCCTTGATCTAGTTGCTGCATCTGCATAGGAATCACATCAACCATCTCGATGACAACATCATTATAGGTAGGTAATTACCATGCTGTATTTCCTCTCCCATAAAAAAATATCAATTTATATCATGGGAGAACTGATTTGTCTCTAATATATCTAATGAAACCACATATTCTGTGATTTGTGTTACATGCCTACTATGAGTGGGTCCTGTTAACATTGAATCCCATGAGACACCTACAATGAAGCTCATGATTTGCACTCAATCCATTTATATCATCATTTATCACCAAAATATCCATCCATGACATAGTATGAGATGATTCCTCCCACTGAACCACTGATGGTGGGTCTACAAACTGATCAATAAAAGAAAGCATCACCTACTGACCATCATAAATAATGACCTAATCATGATCAATCCCCTTCATTGAGGCCTCATCACTCAATAGGTCTTACTCTCATATATACTATGGAAAATATTCTAGATATCATTTTGAATGTATCCTGAATGTAGAGAATACATACAAAAATCAATGAGTATATTGTGTGAGATGAGTTAAGAAGGACATGGAAACCACAAGAAATTTCTATATAATTCAGATAGCAATGTTTTCCCTAAAATTAGTTACCACATGTATCTATTCAACAAGTATGTTATTAATGTCTTGGTGAATGGATATATTAGAGAATGGACTAATATTGGAGTCACTGGCTTGAGAAATGAATTAATAACACTTACCACTATTTCTATAAATCCAAATCCAATTCTCATAATGGGTCTAAATTAAAAAACTAAACCAAGGATGAACCCTCCACTTATACAACTCTACCTTGATATGAATTTATAGTTCTTAATATGAAACTACTGTAAATCCATATATAATTGGATGGGGGCTGGAAACCAGTACCAAGTAGGCATATCACAGACATTTGAGGAAATATTTTAGTGTAACTATACATACGTAAACATATCCAATCCCACGCAATGTTGAAGTTTAAAAAACTAATAAAAATGAATGCATTCATCTCTAATCCCATAATCAGATAACGACATAAAATAATTGAAAGTGTGAAAAGGGTCCATATACAAGCCCACCCAAAACTAGAAAAATAATATTTTTCTTAGTCAGAAAGAAGGGATTTCTATCAAATGTAACACTAGTATACACATCGATCTATCTAGCACAAACTAAGATGCACAAACATGTATTCCTATAAAAAATTTGTAAAAAATTCATTCTTATCTATATTATAAAACATGTGTTGTGATATCCCATGTAGGGGTGATTATAACAATACCTAGTATGACACCATAAAAGCACCAAACATAATTCATCAAGAGGAGTCATCTCATAAAACACAGTTATGAAAAACAAGATATGTGACATAATGATAACTAAGGATATCCCATATGTTGTAATAAATGTATCCATGTCATAAAAGGTCTAAACCAAATCCATCCATAGATCTGGTCACAGTATTATGTTAATACTTGTATAATAGGAAAAACTTATCATGTTGTATTGACACTATCAAAACTCATCCCAGAGGTCATGCTCGTCAATTATGAATAAATCCCCAAGCAATACAACCACAATCAATTACCATACTAGATTTCACACTCTTCAGTTCTAGTTAATATGAAGCATGAAGAAAACTGAGTGTGTTCACCCGAGACACAAAATCCATTAGACTAATACTCTATTGAAAATATTAGATCTCTATGCATTGATAGGGTCCAATGACCAGGGCTCATGGGGGGGCACCAAACCATACTTTAAATGTTTTTCTTAGATAGGGTATCAATGCTCATATAAGTGTGGGTGAAACCATTAGACGCACCGTGCCTAAAAAATTCATATAGTAAATTAGGATCATTCCTCTCCTCTCAGAGGGATACATGCTTCAAGTCACTGAGATAATTTTGGTTCAATGGTTGGGATGATATTTCATATTATCCTCTATATAATATAACTGATATGAATTAATCTAGAATAAGGGATCTATCCCACACTTAACCACTAAATAGGAATTTGTTTATGGCTCACCCTCTATTATGAGAAAAGATGCTATACCAACCCCTCATTGAAATAGACTACATTAACACACTAAAATAATACTCATCCAAGTAATCCCGTACAAGACCAAAATGACGATTAACAGAGAAAAGGAGAACTGCAACTTATACATAAATGAGTACTCGATGTGTCTGTCGAGTACATGATATGTCTCACAAGGTCAGGAACTTCCCATGTCTCATAGTCACATGATATGAACTTTTTCACAATACTCGGTGTGTCCCAATGGTACATGGTTTTTAGTTATTTCAAAGTCATTCGGCATAAAATTCATCCCATGACCATATACATAGGCTTATTCCCATGTACATCGATGTGTTTGAATACTTTACTCTTCCCATGTACTCTAGCCGGCCCATGTAATTCTTAAGTACATGACATGTTGGGCCACATGACCACCTTAGTGTGCATCCCATGTACACACCAATTTGTCTAACACATGTTACATGGAATGGGATTTGTAACACATGACATGTAACGCTACATGGCCACCCAAGAGTGTACCCCATATACACACTGAGCTAGTCGGCTAAGAGTCACATGGTGTGGGACTTGTGTCACATGGACTGTGATACTTATTAGTCTATAAAAATCATAGCATCACAGAGAGAGGACTACATGACATGTGATCATAGGACAAAAAAATTTGTACTCACGTTTTTCATTGAACCAATGGAATACATCACACATCTTCTGATTTCAAATTTTTTCATTGATTCCAACTAAGGAGCAAAGATATGGTCTAATTGAGTCTCGTCATCACCTTAGTGCTCAACTCTGACCACATCCAACACTCAAGTGACACCTTCCATCACGCCATTCTATGAAAACATTCCAAATCCATTAATAAATAACATCCGATTCATTTGTGGATGTATTTTAGTAATTTGAAACAACAACTTTAATGTCATATCTTCATCCAAAACTCATAGTATCTATCCATTGTGCCAAATTCCAAGTGTAAAATGATCATTCACAAATAATTTATTAAATCATAGTCCAAAAAAATTTCAATAATTATTTCACATAGAATGAGGAGAAAAAATGTATGAAATAGAAAACTAGTCAAGGAATCATCGAATTTTCATGTAGGGCTCAATTCATTGTCGTAGTGTGATGAATGATGAGAAAAAAATCAATCCAAACTATATAAATTATTATATAGTATAAAGATAATGAATATACTGAAATAAAGTTATTGATTTGTGGTTTAATTTATTTAGAGATTAATTCAAATTATTTATGTGTAAAACAAAAAGAGATAAATCAAAACAAAACAAAATCCCTACATCGATTTTGATCAATCACTGACAAAGAATAGACCTGTGTGGCCATCATTGGTGAGATCATAGAACAGTAATGGAAAAATGATCTTCATTCTTGATCCGTTATCATTGTCCAAGAATTATCTCCTGCAACAGTCATGTATATATCAAGGATTATGCAGATAACCATGATGTGTCATCCCAATAATGAATTTATAGTGGAATATCAGTTCCTTTGTGAGAGTAATAAAATAAATAATTAGTTTTATTATTATTTTCTACTGTTATGAGTTTTTACAAAATTTATATTATTAATAAATATTATATAATGACTTGTGTAAATCCCACATTTTTAATTCAAATTTGGTATAAAATTTCTTGATCTAAGACTCTATTTTGGATATATCATACTTTTTATTTAAATTATGCACACATGGTAGTAATATATTTAATATTATTAAAATATCAATTCCTAGCTAATCAGGCCTCATAATATCATAAATCATCAGCTCCTTGATCTGAAAATTTCCCAATAAATAGTACAAAAATCCTAAATTAAAATACATGGACATTATATAATTTTTTGGAAAGTTTGAAATTTTTTATTTTTTGATGAATAGTGAAAAAATAATGTTTTTATTGAAATATACATTTTAGATTAATGTTTTTAAAATGATAAATTATATTTTAAATTGATTTTAAATTATGAATAGTTCAATTATATTATAATTTAACAAATTTATGTCATTATAATTGATTTCATGTTTATTTTTTATATTAAAACATTATACAGTAATGATAATTTTCACTTTTGAAAACTGCTCTTTCATCGCATCTACAGTTTTATGAAAAATATAATTTTAACAATTATCTAAATTGAATTTGTATAAATAAATTAAATAGCTGGAATTAGAATAATATATATTATATAATAATGTAATCATAAATTTTTAATATAATGAATCATGATAATAGTAAAATGTAATTACCATGGTTAAGGAAGAAATAAGATTACCTGGGGTTAAACTAAATAGATAATTATCAAAATGACATAACACTTGTCAAGAAACAATTTTATGTATATATTTATAACATAACAACACTATTTTCTGAAAAATGACAATTTTATGGATTTTTAATAATAAAATCATAGGCATAGTTGAATCTTTTAAAAAACATCATGCATGACCTCTCCGTCCCTTATAAATGGAAATCCCCTCTCCTCCCCTATTCAAACTTCAAAATATATTTGTTTTAGAAAATACCTGAAAAAATCACATCCACACCCCAAAAAACAACATAGATCCCCTATTTTGATATTAATATCAACATAGTAATGATTTTTTTCTATTTTAATTAAGTTATATGAAGAAGAGTTGATGTTCTAAAATGAGCTCTATTATTTTGTTTATTCTTACTCCTCATTAATAACATATTAAACCATGATTATAAAATGACAAAAATATCTTTTATATACATAGATGTTATTATGTTAATTTAATTACTTATATTCATATCTTCATCCATCAAATGGTAAATGCTAATGTCACTCTTGTATATGTTAGACTATTGCCTCATAGACCAATTGTTGGAGTTAGTTCCCTATAACCAAATTTCATGTTATTTAAGATAATATGTATTCATTTTTTTAATATTAATAAGATCCTTATGAAAAAAATATATTTTATTTCTACATTAAATATTACGTGATACTGTTCTAAGAGTAGATGTCGCTTTAAAAAGTCGATGTAGTCCCTGCTGTGATGAGAACCCAAATAATCAATGATAATAATCTTTAATATATGATATATATATATATATTTGAAATAATTTGGGGGAAAAAATTATAAAAGATATCTTTGGTGGATAATCAAATTTCATTGAGCCACCTTCTTAGGCCGTATGCCCTTTGTAATATCCTGTGTAAGATATTATAGGAATGAGACCCACCAGTAGAAAATCCACATTTATATGTCTCATTGCATGTTCCTATCTGAAAAAATGGGTATTGATCCTTAGAACTTATGATTATTATTAATGAGTGTTATAATTCTCATACATTTATGTATTGTTAAAAATAATTATGACACATGTTCTTGAAAATGTATGATACATTGGGTGTGACCTGTGTAATATTTCATTAATGAATAATGTTAGAAAGGATTTTCCCTACCGTTTTTAATGAAATTTGATATCTTAATCCAATTTATCGAAATAATATATGCTATATAAATCCAGGGATATGGTGTTAATACAAAGGTTCTATTTCTATAAATTCAAATAAATGGACATCCATAAGATATATTGATGGAACTAGTATGCAATCTACCAGATTAGAGATATTACGATAAAGAAATAATATTATATATTATTTTTTCATATGAGGTATTATTTCATTGAGAAATTAAATTATTTATCTTTGGGTGCCAGGGTGGGTGTCTAGATTCTAACCATGGTGTTTTGGAAACTTCTTCTAATGCTACAAAGATAAAGGCCTAGAGGGTCACACACTATGTGTATCTAGAATATCATATTAGTAATATATTATAATTTATTATTTATAATTTTCCATAAATATTATTCCCATGAATGGATTAATACTTATTCATGTTTTAATTTATTCATATATTCCCTCACATGTTATTCGATTGAAAATCATGTTTGTATAATTTTTAATAAACATTTATTTAGTATTTAGTGGATATAATACTTATTTATTTATTGGAAAATAATGTAGTGATATTTATTTATTAAATAAATAGCCATTATTCATGTCATGGTATATATTATGGAATAATGGAGGACAGAGTTTAATGGTTCGATGAAATATAATATAAATTGAATATTATTTTCATAATTATTATTTAATTTTAATTTGGGTGTTTCGAGCATTTCATGAAATAATAAAAATAATAATATTATAGATATTGGGTTTCATGGTGATTCAATAAATATAAAAAGGTACTTTTGAAATTATTTATTCTTACTCAAGAGGCATTTAAAACCAATTACATTATTTTCTTAAGAGAATCAATTCATTTGAGTTGTGCACAACAAGATTTAGAGAGAATAATCTCAAGTCCCTAGAGATCTCCCTCTGAAAGAATGATCTCAATAATGGAGAGTTATCCATCAACACAAAACATTAGTATATAGATATCAAAGGGAACCCTACCTAGAAATAGTTCTCATGGGGATCACAGGTAAACAACATATGTGATAGGATTTTCCATGCTAGAGCCCAAGGATTTCTTTTGAGATGTTTGGATATTTGTTGAAGATGAATGGATCCCCCATAAAGTGAATCTATTCGTGATTCCTATAAATCAATGATGTTATAATATAGATATGTTTTCAGATCTACCAATTAAGAAAAAATTTAACATGAGTTAATTCATTAATTTTATAAATTAATTATAAATAAAATGCGATAATCCTACAATTTGGTTCTAGGATTTATCTATTGCGTATATTATTTGATTCAAAACCATTTATCAAAGTGTATATTATCTTATATATATCATATTAATAATCGATCATGAAAAAATCACATTTTGGTATGACCTATTCGACTATTTCGTTGGTGTCCAAATCATTAAGTGGCATCTGAGTGGTCACATAATTTATAATTATTTATATATCATTGATTATTTATGAATTTATTATATGTTTTAAATTTAATTTTAATCATTATTTAATCCAAAATGTGAGATATATTTTATTCCTATTTATTTCACATAAATATAATTAAATAGATTAATTTTATATATGAAATAAATTCAAACATCTCATCTGGAGGTGCCCTGGATTCTGGACAGATAACAAAAGAGTACACTTCATTTATCCTAGAGTAATATGTAATTTAATAGTGTTTAATCCATGAATAATTAACTCATAATTAATTCAAGTCGTGTTAATTAAGTAAACATGTTGAATATAATTATATACCACATTTTAACTAAGCCAGTATAGTGCACAATCAACCAGAGTAGACACTATTTAACATCAGTACACGATGTGTAGTTCCTTATACACAAATTTTTTGTGTATTCTCATACTCGTCAACATAACTAGTGGTAATGTAAGTTGAAGGAAAAATGTCATGCATCCCAAATACATGGCGTTTCCTCCATCATTTCCCATGGCGTGTTTACATGCTTAGTCCCATGGCATGTTCCATGAATTGATAGTGAGAAAAAAATACACATCATGCAACATCAATGTACAAAGCTTTTACTTTTACCAAATTAAATAAAAATAAAAATTAATCTAATTTACATTAGAAACATTATTTACATGTTTTCCATGTAGTCATTAATTTCATTTTATACACATTGTGATATATTTTTATATATAAATTAATAATTAATTTAAATATAATGTATGGGTCTATATATAATTTATAAGTCATGTTATATCTATTACTCGATTTATAATGGTGCATTACACACTATTTCAATTCCATGTATTTTTTTGGTCATTAATATTAAATTAAAAATCGTGAAATTATGTCATAATTCATTTATGCCACATTTTTTGAGATTAAACAGCAATCAAGTATAATCAATGTTGGATAATTTAGATGGGTACTAACCATTTTTCTTCCAATTAATATTTTGAAAAAAATAAATTTTAAATTGAATTATTTAACTTTTTTTAAAATTATGATGGATGAGAAATAAATCTGTTTTCATGTTATAATAAGGGATTTGATAAATTAAATAATATAATTATTTTATTTGAGTGTGATTAATATTAAATAATAATGTTTACAATTACATGAAAACATTATTAAATGCATAATTCATTAAATGTATGTGGATGATCATCATCTTAGAAAATATAATTTAATGTCATCGGTTTCATTTATTTTATTATTATATGAAATTTTTTTCTTGTGTTTCATCTCTTTTCTCATTAGGTAGAGGCATTATTTCCCATGGTTTCATTTATATAATCCTCTTAACCAATCCATTTATTCCCTCACCTGCATGTGAGTAAAAGTATATGTAATTGTTGAAGCCCCTATGCTTGTGGTGGTGATTCAAGTTTTGATCATAGGAAAAACCAATCCAAGAGAAATATATTGGCAGATTGGTGGAAATATTCAACATGAATAATTAATGGTTCATGGTATTTCCCCCTAGGTGGATGGTTAGATTAAAATCCTCTATATAGAATAACAATTTTTAAAATCTTATGATCATACTAATTTATTTTTCTATTTCTATTAATTTTCATTATTATTTTCTTTTTTATGTCATGTCATGATCACATGAAATATTGAATTAAATAGTTTGCAAGATAAACTAAAAGAAGTTGTCTTATGAATAAATAACTTTTATGAAATGGATAATCACTTAAGTATATCTAATTAATATTAATAAGCATGTAATAAAGCAAAAAATTTAAAATTTATGCATAAAAGATAAAATCCATAAATTATATATATTAAGTAACTATAGCCTTCCAATACATCAGTTAAAACAGAAACATAGTTTAATGTACCATACTATAAAAATTTGGGGAGATTTTAATTATCATTGAAGTATAACATGATGTTTTTTGTTGAGTGAACATAGATCACCTAAAGGGTTGACTAACAATGAAGTAATTTGTGTATCTTAGAGGAAAAGGTTGATGAAATCCAATTTAAGGATTTTTTATTGGGGAGTCAGCTCATTAGATCAAAGTACTATGAGTTCAATTCAAATTTAGAATTCATTCCAAAAACCCTTTAAATTTCTTGACCATACACATTCAGGGTGATGAGTAGGGGAATATGGATTCTTTTAACTAGAATTTCCAAGAAAAAAGACATTTCAAATCCAATGGTGAGGGCTATTGGGTTTCAATAAAATAATTTGCGATGAATAAATATTATATTTATTTATTTATCTACATTTTATCAAATAATGTACTACAAAATACTCATCATATTTGTATACAAATAATAAAATGACATCAAACATATCATTGTGGTATATACTAGATAAAGAAAAACTTCTCACTATCAGAAATTTCCAAGTGTTGCGAAGTCACATATGCATTATCCTACGACATGAATGGAAATTATATATATTGGATGAATCTATTACTAATTCACATGGTAATGAGGAAAGTTAGGAAGCATTGACTCTATATATGAAACATTTGAACGATGCTATAAATGTTCAGTCTTTCATGTTTTCATCTATTACAAATTATATTTTGAAGGAACATGAGGCCATGGATTTGTGTAAATTGATATATCAACATCAGTATCTCTATAAAAAGAATGTGATATAAGAGTTATATGAGATATCCAATGATTTGATTACAACTTATATTTGAGAATCTATACTAGATGGTCCTCAAGTAGTCGAGAATATTAGCTACATTTCACACTTATACATCTTAGGGACTAAATTCTCAAATGATTTTAACACATATCTCATAATTTCCACACCACCCATGACCTTATTCTATATTGTTATTAATTATAACATGAGAACTAATGAGAATATTCTTTCACAACTTCCTAATACGATTCAACAATTGAATAATGATTTGTGGTGTGTCAAACCTATAGTTCTTATTGATAATAGGAAATGGAAGAACAAGGTGAATGACCTCATGAATCATAGTATGCATAAAGTTCTAAAGCACCATCCATCGAAAAATAGTATGATCTAGAGGTAGAGAGATGAATTGAAGGTAGATTGTTTTGCATGTGGCCAATAAAAACATTGGAAGAATAATTTCACCTTGATGAATAGAGAATATAAATTTTTATTCATAATCATGTGTTATATATCAATATCTACACACTGGGTGTTAGATATAGCTTGGGGTGATCGCATCTGTATCCCAACGAAGGAAACAAGTAGATCCTGAAATATTAATAGAGAAGAGGTTGATTTATGAGATGAAAATGGTGTGATTCTGGCCTCTCTAACCAATTGAGACTACCACTATTCATTTCCAATGAATATGATATTATTTTTAAGTTATTGTGATTATTTAACAAGTGTTACCAAGAACATAATTTCTATATCAAGCCTAGATACAGATATATAAATTTTCATGTTTGGAAATAAGTATTGTTTTTTTAGTGATAACTTATTTTATGTTATGGATTATTTAAATACCTATCTTTATATATTAAATTAATAAATCCAATTATTTCAATATATAATGAATCGTGTTCACACGAATCATATAACACCAAACTATGGAATCTCTGTCTTGGTTATGTAAAGGAGTAGCTTTTGAAAATGATATATCAAGAATTTTATTTAGATAATTATGTGATAAAACCACATAAAAGATCTCATGGTTGTTTATTAGGAAAACATAAAAAAAATCCATTCGGTTGTATGGGTGAAATGGCCAAATAGTTTCTAGGATTAGTACAAACTGATGTGGGTGGCCCATTTCTAGAAGAAGTTGGAGTAGAATCTTCTTACTTAATAACTTTGAGTAATTGATTGATTAGATATATCTATTTTTACTTAAGGAGATCTATGTTTGAGTCCTTAGAGAAATTCATATAATTCAAGAATGAAATAGAGAATCAACATGGGAAGAGGATAAAGAATCTTCGATTGGATCGAGGTGGTGAATATCTTAACAAATGGTTTCATGTAGTACTAGGGGATTTTAGGATATTATATTAACTCACTCCACCTTACGCACTATAGTGGAATGGTGTTAGTGAATGTTTTAATTATACCTTTTTAGACATATAATGTTAAATAATGAGTCATATAGTTCATTTATTATTCTTTTGGGGATATGCATTACAAACTACAACATAAACAACATAATATGTACCAACTAATGTTTAAAATTAAATTATCTTACTGTTATGTAGTGGAAATAAACCCAAAATTTTCATACACATGGATGGGGTTACAAAGAATTTTCCTATGGAAACAAAGGTATACTACTATAAAACCCTCTCAGAAAAGAATGTGACTATCACCAGATATACATTATTAATTGGGATGGAGAACATCATAAAAATGTATAGTTGGATAATGATTGTATTCGATGATGTTAATGCTCATGATATATATGAGTTGGTACAGGAATAGATTCAACAAGTACTTGTTGAAGAAGTATTTTTTGAAACATTAGTATTGTATATGATAACTAGAGCGGCAAGAGAACCCAAGAGATATGGGTTTTTTGCAATATAATATGGTGGCCCATTATTGGTTGACAATGAAGGACATGTCTCTTATAAAGAGGTAAACGAGAGTATGGAAGCTTCAAGATAAAAATCCATAAATTCTGAAATGGATTCCATGTATTAGAACAATGTATAGGTTCTAGTCGATGTGTTAGTTGATGTAATGTTGTTGGATTCAAATGGGGTTTCAAGAGAAAACTATACATGGAAGGTAAATTATAGAATTATAAATCAAATAATGTATCTAAAGAGTTTAAACAACATCATGGAATTAACTATGATGATACATTTTCACGAGTTTTCTTGTTTAAATCCATCAGAATTTTAGTTGCTATATCAACTAACTATTACTGTGAAATGTGAAAGATGGTTGTCAAAACAAATTTCATTAATGGTAAAAATAAGGAAGATGTCTATATGAAAAAAACAATAATGTTTGTGTCTCCAGGTAGTTCTAAAAATATTTGAATGTTGAAGATATCCTTTTATCGATTAAAGAAAAAATCCAGGTCATGGAACATTGGATTTGATGAAGCTATAAAATAATTTGGTTTCTTTATGAAAAAATGAAAGACATGTGTTTAAAAAAGATTAATGGTAATGATTTCATTATTCTAGTAGTATATGTTGATGAAATATTACTTATTATAAATTGCATAACAGTATTAAAGTGTGCTATGGATTCATTAAAAAGAGACTCTCAAGGATGTAATTAGGTGAAGTAGCCTATATTCCTAGGATCATAAGCATTCATGATAGATCTAATAGACCAAATGAACTATGTATAAGTACATACATTAACCATATACAAATGTGATTTTGTATGAAACAATAAAATTGTGCATTTGTTCCTGTGTCAAATGGTATACATCTTTCAAAACAATTCCTCAGAAAAAATAAGTGAAATAAATAATGAGTAAGGTTCTATAAGAAATAGCAATAAGGCAAATCTTTTATTCAATGTTATGTTCTAGACATGATGTTTCCTATTCGTTGAGTATGGTAAATGTTATAATGTTGATACTGTCGAATAGAATTGTACTTCCATGTGAATGTAGGATATGAGGAGCTAGTCATCAAGGGTTATACTGATGCTAGTTCTAAAATAGATCAGAATGATTTGAAATTTTAGTTTGGATATGTTTTATATCTAAATAGAGGACTAATGAGAAGGAGGAGTTCAAAAAAGCTATTAATCACTAATTCTACGTCATAGTTTGATTATATATAGGATTCTGATGAAACCAAGTAAGTCATTTGGATATGAATATTTTTCAAGGAGGTAGATGTGATTCCTTATAGTATTGAACCTATCAGATTCTATTGTGATAACACTATAGTGGTGGGCCTCACAAAAGATACAAAGGTCATAGTAATGTAAAAAAAGAATATACTATGAGAGTATCACTTCTCGAGGGATTTTTCTCAGAAGTATTAATTTTTATTAAGCATAGTTCCCACAAAAAAAATATGGTGGACCCCTTGACTAAAGGCCTATGTCAGAATAATCATGAGTATCATGTGAGATATGGTAAACTATATGTTGTTGGTAGTTGGATCTACTGAATGTGGGAGTCTGTTGGAGTTGATTCCTTCGATCAAACTTATGTGCTCTTTATGATAACCTGTATTCATTTTTAGGAATATTAGTAAACTCTTTATCACATTGTGGTTGTTCTTTTATGTAATATAGTAGGATATAATGCCCTAGGAGTGGATATCACACCTATAAGTCATAAAAGGGACACTATATATTGAAAACACACAATTTTCTTGCTATTATTCTTAAATATATGTTCTATATCTAGATGAAATAATTTTAGGTACAAAAATGATATAGGATATCAGGGGTGGAGGCTCATAAGAAATTGAGGCACATTATCAAGGTGTACACCATTTTTAATTTCGAGTATAAAATATTGTTAGAATGAAACTCACTAGTTAAAATACACATTTATATGGATCAATAGATGTTCCTATATTTTAATGGGTTAATTGATTATTATAATTAAATAATATTATTAATGAGTTATTAAGTCACATACATTGATGTATTGATGAAAACTATGATGACATATGTTTTTTGTAAGTTATGTAATGTTGGGTGAATCATGAGTAATATTCCATTCATGTATAATATGAGAATGGATTTTCACTTCTATTATTTAATTTAATTTGATATATTAGGTCGTTTTAGGTAGTGATATAGCCTAAATAAATCCATAGTCATGATGTTCACAAGGCAAGTTTTATTTTTGGAAATCAAATGAAAGAAACATCAAGCACAGAGGCTGATGCCACCAAAATACCTCTTGCTTGATTATAGATATCAGAATAAATGGATTATATTACCTAGTAAGAATATATATGAGGTATTACTTTATTTTAACATTATATTCATTCTATACGGGTTCCTTGGTGTGTTGTTGAACACAAACCTTGGACATTAGGTTAGTTCACCCATTGTCATGGAGAAAGAGGCCTAGGGGGTCACACAATAAGTGAAACTAGAATCATAATTAAATAATATTTTATTTTATTTTATTTAACAAGTTGAATAAATATTAATCCCACATATGGTTTAATAATTATTCATGTTTTATTGATCACATATATTCCATCACAAGTTTTTCGAGGGAATAATATGTTAGTGGAATTTTTATTGAAAATTTATTTTCTATTTAGTGAATATAGTACTTATTTATTTATTAGTGAAATATTTAGTTATATTTATTTATTAAATAAATAGACATTTTTCAACTCCTGATAAATATTGGGGAGTAATTTTGGACCGAGATTAATTGTCTAGTGAAAAATAATATATATTGAATATTAATGGAATAAATAATAATTAATTTTATTTAAAAAATTTATAACTTGTCAAGAAATAATAATAATAATATTATTATTATATATATGTGGTTCTTTTTTGATTAAAAATATTATAAAGGGATGTTTTGAAATTATTTATTTTATCACTGGTCATATATAAACACAGTTATATTATTTTCTTAAGAGTGACATTTCATTTAGATTGTGCACAGTGAGATCAGGAGAGAATCTTTTCACAGACCTAGAGAGACACCTCTCCCAGAATGATCTCAAGAATGGAGAGTTATCCTTTTCCTCCAACACCACTCTAATGTCTATAGATATTGAACAGAACCCTTCCTCAAGTGGTTATTATGGTGATCAAAAGTGAATGATGCAAGTAAAAATATCATCCATTCTGGCACACAAATATTTCCATAGAGTCATTAATAAATTCATGAAACACATATAGATATCCAAAATATGTAATATATTCTTCATTAGAAATGATAGTATGATTTAGGCCCATTTTCATATCAACCAATGAATAATGAATTTCTTATAAGGTAATTCTATAATTTATTAAATTAATTATATATAATATGTAATGATCTTGTGATTTAGTTATAGATTTTATCCATTATATATATTCTTTAATTCAATACCATTTATCATAGTTTTTATCATCCATTAAATCTAAAATTAATAAATGATCATGACAAAAATTAATGTTGGGAATGACCTACCTGACGATTCCACTAACTAGTAACCTTGACCCTTATGGCACGTTTTCCAGCAACACCTCTAACGGTTGGGAATTTTGATGGATATAATGTATATATATATTATATTTTTAATTTAATTATACATATGGATGTATAATATAACATTTAATTTTTTTACATTTGTCACGACCCGTCCCCCGGGGCCCGTGTCGTAACTACCCCAAACCCGCCTTCTATAGGCCAGGGGCTGGCAACTAGCACCATAGGCGTAAATCCCTATTACCGGGAAGGCATTGCATCTTTATAATGTTAACACACACACAAACAAAGTAGAAAGAAGACGTAAGCACTAAGAAAAATAGACACAGGCATGCTGAAAGTACAAGGGGCCGGAAATACAAGCCCAAGAGAAAGGTAGAACTACAACTGAAAGTAAAGTACATGGAAAAGACAACAACATGAATGTGAAAAGATGCTCCTAGATCGTCCTTTGGTGTTCCTACCTGAAGGGTAGGTACAAATGGCCACCTCAGCTCTCCTTGTTTGTCTGTCACCTCCGTGCACTGTCTCGTCATGAAGTCCACCTCCAGGTACCGTCTCGTCATAAGGTCCTCCTCCGGGTACCGTCTCATCATGAGGTCCACCTCTGTGTACCAACTCATCGTGAGTTCCTCCTCTGGGTACCATCTCGTCATGAGGTCCACCTCCGGGTACTGACTCGTCGTGATGTCCACCTCCGGAACCGTCCAACTCCTCAATCCTCAACAACGATCAGTGTTGTCCGTCATCTTCATCCAACACAACGTAGTTCGGGCATAGACCGTGCATGGGTGAGTATATGATACTCAGTAGAGACCCCGAGACCCTGAAGATCTCACTAAATCCAACAAGGATAAACACAAATGAAATTCTCAAAAGATGAACCCACACAAAGGTATATGCCCATACATATACATAGGTTACCAAGTAACTCATCTCAAGCATGAGATATCACACAGGTATGAAATCAAAGGATAACCACTACTTAGGTATATGACAATACATATACCTAAGTTATAAAATAACCCATCTCAATCATGAGGAAAACATGAAGGTCAATGACTCAGCTCGAACTAGGATTTTTATTATCAAAACCGTATCTGCTGAAGAGCTATGTCTCTGACTAGTACATTGATCCTGTCACGACTCTGAGGTACCGCTCAATAAACTAAGACTGCTGAGGTACTCCTCCTATCGAGTACCGCGGGTCAGCCACCCAAACAAATTAGTGCTCCCCTCTGGGTTCTGGCACCCAAACACAGTAGTGCACCCCCCTAATAGCCCTCAAAGGTACTCCAGCTGTCGAGTATCGTGGGTCTACTTCCACTACCAGGCGCTCCGTCCGCCGTGGGTCTGCCTCCAAATACCGGGTGCTCCATCCACTGGGTTAACGACTTACTCCGACTCGAATCAGTCAAGAAGTCAATAGGTCTCAGCTTTCTACATGGTCTCCGCACACCGTACGCTTGACTCCTCCATCATGGGTCTGCCGCTACAACCAAGCGCACCCCCTCTGTCGAGCACTGTGGGTCTGCCTCTACAACCAAATGCTCCTCTACCATGGTTCTGCTGCTACAACCAAGTGATCCTCCTCTGTGGTTATGCTGCTGCAACAAAGAACACCCCACTTGACGATTCAAATTATTCCGAGCTGATCGATCAGCAGTCACCAAGTCATAGCCTAGAGCTAGGTCTCTGTACTCTGCTAGCTTGTCACTAGAAGGGTCTGCTCCATGAGCTATTGGTCGTTACTCCATGTATCATGAGGTTCCACATAGTAGTATCACAAAGGTCTGTCTCGTCACAGAGGTCTAAACGCAACAGACATCGCGTTAATCGGACGACTGGTCTGTGAGTTATTGGCTTTTTAGTCCCGGGTGCCCAGTTGGTTTTGTGTATGAACCAACTCGGCCTTATCTCAACTGTACCCGGAACTCGCATAGGGTATACCCAAAAGGACCGTTTCTCAATGAGATCACCAATGTTTCTGACGATTCTTCAAGCAGAGGATTCCAAAATAGGAGTCGAAGCAGTCGTAACTAGCTCTAGGGTTCCCGCACATTGCACGATCGTTCCGGGATGGTCCGCTCCACGAGCCAAGAGGTCGATACAACAACTGTCACGTAGATTAGAGTTTATGTATCTCAAGGTTCCGTCATGACAAAAGGAACTCAACGTAACAGATTGTGCATCAATCGAATGCCCGATCTGAGAGTTATTGACTTCTTTGTTCGAGGGGCCCGGTTGGTTTTTAAGTCAAATCCAACCCGACCATTCTCCAACTACGTCCCAACATCGAGCGGAGTAATCCAAAGGTTCGTCTCACTATGAGTAATCCAACAAAGTTGACAGCACATCAATCAGACGTCTAGAGATCATGATTTTAGCATTTCCGCTTCGAGGGCCCGTTTGGTTTCATGTTCGAACCAAACTGGACGAACACAATGTTCTCCAAAACCATGAGTATAATATACCGAAACGACAGTCTTGATCCAAGGATCGCGTCGCATCTGATGGTTCATCGATCAAAGGTCTGTATCCCATGAAAAGGGGTTTTTGAACGAAACTAGTCTTAAAATAGGGGGTCTAGGCCAGGTCCGACCCGGCCCTGTGCCCCCTGGGGCGGCCCGAACTGGGCATCCCGGCCCGGGTCCAAGTCCGGCCCATAAGGGCGTGGCCCGGCCCGGTAGGCACGACCCGACCCAGAGCAGGGCAGACCGGCCCGGCGTGGGGCAGCCCGTACCGGAGCGGGGCGGCCCTGCCCGTTGCGGGGTCGCCCGGCCCGGCACAGCCGGTCCGTGGGTCCCAGCACCTGCGTGGATGAGCGCACGTAGGAGGGGGGAAAAGCACCCACACCCTGCTTTAGAAACAGCGGCCCACGTGGGGGCCGCCTCGGTTTGCTCCCAGGGTTTCAACCCTGGGTCTTCGGCGCTGCATGAGGGGAATAAATGGGGGCGCCGCCCCCCCTTGCTGAACATTAATTGGAGGACCTACATGGGGGCCTGCCCTAACTGCATGATGGGGGTTTCGACCCCCAGCCTCCATTGTAACCGGTCGTCCGTTTTGGCCGGTCGGAGGGTTTTGTTGCGGGACCGGAGTCCCGCACTCCACCAACGGCGGCCGGCGGAACCGGTCGCCCTTCCCTACTCAGCAGCAACTGATGGGACGCGGCTCCTTTGCACCGCCGTGGCCAATGGTTGTGTGTATTAACCATTCCGCCGCTGCCCCAGGCCGCGACCTTCATTCGACTGGCGCATCGCGCCGGCGCCGCGCCCCTCCGTCGTAGCCCGCCCTGGCAGTGGCCCTTCAAGTTTCCCTGGCACGGCACGCTGGCGCCACGCCTCTCCACCGCGGCCCTACTCCAGCAGTGGTCTCCTTTTTGTCTTTTCCGGTGCGGTGTGACGATTCCGCACACCCCCGCCGCGTCTTTCTCATTTCTACGCGGTGTCGTTGCACCGCATCGCATCTGATCCATGCCATAACGAACGATCAACAACAAAGAGAAGGAGGTTCAACCATGTCCATGCGGTCCGTCCTCCTCCCATTATAATGATATCAGGTGGCCAAAAACAATATCATACAATGACAAAGTGCAAACATTAATTAGTTAAATTTTAAACTTAACCCCTACGTCAGATTCGATGTTCCTTCGTCACCGGTGTGGAAATTGGAGTCGCGAAAGACGGCCTCGTTCCAACAATGTCGAAGGGGAAATGAGCATTGTCATTGGCGATGATCACCACAATCGGCGTGTTTCCTCTTGACGCAGAAAGATGTTCGAAGGCGCATCAGCGTTCTTCGTCGGTTGAGCATTCATCATTTTTCGTTGTGAGCTTTTCTCCCTAGCTCTCCCAAAAACATAATACCACAAGCTCGCCCAAAATAAAATAAGACCCCTATTATTTTATTTCTCAACCCATTTATTTTTTGAAATTCAAACACATAACTAAACTGAATTGATTATGTGAGTTGTCAAGATTTAAGAATGGGGAGTTTGGGAGAGTCATAAACATAATGGAGTTGTCAACATAAATTGGTGGTTTAGAGGTGTTAGGGAAAATGAAGGGGCGGGGCTCGTGTGTGACCCACCTCAGTAATATCCTAAAAAGAGAAGTTGGTATTTAGTGGATCCCACCCTAACTCCCATAGATGGAAGTTAAGCCATATATAAGTGCAAAATAAATTTTTTCAAACAATTTTATTTTTACTCTTCAATTAAACCACACAATTTTAACAACTCCTACTGAGAAACACACACCATCGGTAAAGGTCATCTTAAGCAATTACAGGCGCTGTGATTTCATTGGTGCCCTCGGATTTCAATTCCGATCACCCGTTCAAACGATAGAAAAACCCACTCGTTCGTTCACTAAACGCACTCGAGCTAAACATAGGAAATTGATTCCGGGCACACTGGACCTCAGAATCAGGTGCCGTCTGAAAATGAACACCCGTCAAATTCCAAAGAAAATTAAGAAAAAAAAATTCCTTGAAATATCTAGGTAATTACATTACTCCCACCTCAAGGATTTACCTCCCCGTAAAGCTTCAACACACACTAAGGAAAAACAAAATGGTACAGAGCACCCATCTGAGCCTTCTGATCCCATGTGCTCTCCTGGAGGTTGTCGTGCTACCAGTAAAAGTGCACCTGAGGAATCGACCATCAACGTAGGACCACACCCGTCGAACATAGATCTCCAATGAAACCTCTGTGAATGTCGCCCTGTCATCGACGTCACACTCCCTATGGTTGATGACGTGTGAAGGATCGTGCACGTATCTCCTCAGCTGAGATACGTGGATGAAATCATGCACCCGGTGCAACTGAGGTGGTTCGGTCAAGTGTTAAACCACCTCGCCTACCCTACTTAGGACATGAACGGTTTGTTGAACCTCAGCGGTATCTTGCCGCCTCGGCCACATCTCCGAAAACAACATCGAGGTGAGACCCGTATAAGGGCAAGGTCACCATCCTCGAACTCTATAGTCCTTCACTTCCTGTTTAAAATTGAAACTCAAAACTATTGCTGCCACAAAGATAAGGTTGACTGACTCATGGGTGGTCGGTCACATGCTCCAATACAAGAGTTTATCCTGTGCTGCCTGAGAATTCATTTTCACTGACCATGAAAAACTCATTCCAACGTTGTAGATAAACTACAACATTTTTTCAAAATATAGTCAACCTGGGTTTGAACTGTGAATCCAATCCATACCCGGACCAACGTCGTAAGGCCACGACGCTGCCACCAAGAGATTCCAACAGAAACTCTTACCTCTAGGGTCAGATCACACCGTCAGCATAAGTTTGATTATCAAGTCTCCTTCCCAAGGTATCTCCAAACGTCAGGGTCAGGTCATTGGTTTTACCAGAAACTCGAGGTCTAGGACAAGATTCATGGAAGGAATGAATGATTGGTACCTATGTCTATTTATATTGCAGCTCGTAGTAGACATAGACCGCATCTCGAATCATTCTTAGAGCCCCTTGGTCACACTCCTTGACCGCATGCAGCTACTCTCTTCCCCTGACCTCTAGCTCCCTGAGCCTGGTGAGGATTACAAAGGCAGGTGGTTGTAACATGTTGAAATGTACACCACCACATGCTGCTCTCCAAGCTCTGCTTCCACATCTACTGCTCTGCAGAATCAACTATCCTGTATAGTCTTCATCCACTCCAAAACAAACTGCTCTTTCTCCGTCCTAGTCTAAACCATCTTTGGTCATACAATAGCTTCTAAGATTGCTTCTTTTCTGATAAGATAAACTTGATCTCATCCCCAGTACGAACCACGTTCTTAGCCTAATATAGTCAATCCTGACATGAATGATGCATTCATGCCATGGACGATGTCGTAAGGCCTCGACATCACTACTAAGAGATCCAACTGTAACTCTCGTCTCCAAGGGTCGAGTCACACAGTCGGCATCAGTGTGAGGTCACTAGGTCTCCTCCAGTTGAAATCTCGAAAGTGAGGGTCATGCCAATGGTTTTATCCGAGACCTCTCAGTTTCATCCAATCAAAAGAACAGGGAAGTAATCATCACAAATATATGTGTCTTTTATTACTGCAACTCAGATTATAAAGACACAAATGCAATAGCAACATGGAACTTGAAGTGCCAAGAACAAAAAGGCATCCACTAGTTTTGTTCATGTCCTCCTGCTTTTCCACTGCTAACCTTCACCGGATTTATCCACTCAAATCAAGAATTATACCTCAAAAAGGTTATCTCTAGCACCCTAGAATAATTAAAGAATGCATAGAAGAAAAGTGATGGCTCAGATGTCCTTTAGACTAAATTCATTTAGAAGTTTGGGTCTAAATCATTGATCACATCGTATCCAACGAGTACCCGGAACGATTGGTATGCTTCGTTGAGTTCTTAGCTTCCGACATGTCGTACTGCCGAAGCTATAAAATCTCCAGAAAACTCGCAACCACCTCTTCAAGCTAGTTCTCAGTCGCCTATGAGTCAGGCTCGCCTTGGAACATGAGGGACAACTGGTGCTGAATCATATGTAAGGAACTAAGACTATGAGTATCATCTACCAGTATCGCTGGTAGAGTCTACTGATCAACAGGTAGTGACATATCTGGCACACTACCCGAAGGTATTATCTCATGCATCGGTCCACGTACCGAATCTTCATTACTATACAGACAAACTTCATGGTCTCTCACTGGAAGAATCTAGTAGTGAAGGTCACCATCTTCTCTACTAGATTCTAAGCTAGGCGTAGAACTCTAGAAATCGCCTCCATCCATTCCACTACTGCCTGGGAAAAACTATCTCACCTCGTATCCTCAGAGGCCTCTGCTGTTGGAACCCGTGAAACACGATCTGTCAGTGTGCACCGTCCACTAGTACGCCTGGTGGCATCTGCTGCCTAACGGGTGGTGGTGCTGCTGGTACACCACCCGAAGGTGCCAACACAGAAAAAGGGCCCTGCACCAGAGTCTCGTCGCTCGGTGGGCCGTCATCGAGAACTCTCATGAAACACCAACTGACTGTCAGCGTAGAGATATCCTGAACATATGTGACATGGTCAATGATTTATTCATTGTGATATGGCCTTGTTTGAGTTTATTTTAAAACATTTTGGAAACACACACAAAATCAGTGTTTTCGTGCACTAAGTCAGAAATCAGTAGTCAGGGTCCTGGTGTATGGATACGTCGACCGCCACACCAACACTGGACTCCCTGAACTAAAGACCACACTCGGTACCCTTAACAGAATTTCTTCACAGAGATGAAAGATCAGAGACCTAATTTCTGTTGTAGAATTGAATTCCTCCGATACCAATTTGTCACGGCCCATCCCCCGAGGCCCATGTCGTATCTACCCAAAGCCCTCCATCCATAGGTTAGGGCCTGGCGACTAGGACCAGAGGTGTAAATCCCTATAACCGGGAAGGCATTGCCTCATTAGAAAGTAAAGGCGCACACAACCAGAGTAGAAAGCAGAAGTTAACAATAAATAAAATAGTAACAGTGGTGCTGAAAGTACAAGGGGCTGGAAATACAAGCCCAACAGAAAGTTACAACTACAACTGAATGTAAAGTACAAGAAAAAGACAACAAAAAGAAATTGAAAATCTACTTCTGGATCGTCCTCTAGTGTTCTTACCTGATGGGTAGGTACAGATGACCACCTTATCTATCATCGTCTCTCTGTCACCTCCGTGCACCGTCTCATCATGAAGTCCACCTCCAGGCACCGTCTCGTCGTGAGGTCCTCCTCCAGGTACTGTATCTTCATGAGGCCTACCTCCAGGTACTGAATCTTTGTGAGTTCTTCCTCCGGGTACTGTATCATCGTGAGGTCCACCTCCAGGTACTGACTCGTCGTTAAGTCCACCTCCGGAACCGTCCAGTTCTTTAAGCCACAACCACGACCTGTGATATCCATCGCCTACAACCAACACAACGTAGTGCGGGCATAGCCCATGCAGTGGTGAGTATATGATACTCAGTTGGGACCCCAAGACCCTCAAGGTCTCACTGAATCCAACAAGGATAAACATAATGGAAATTCTCCATAGATGAACCCACACTTAGGTATAAGCCCATACTTATACCTAGGTTACCAAGTAACTCATCTCAAGCATGAGGTATCACACAGATATGAAATCAACGAATATTGACTACTTAGTTATATGACCATACATATACCTAAGTTATAAAGTAACCCATCTCAATCATGAGGAAAACATGAAGGTCAATGACAAAGCACAAACCAAGATTTTTATTATCGAAACTGTAAATGCTGAAGAGCTCCTTCTAAGATGAGTACAGTGATCCTGTCACGACTCTGAGGTACTGATCACTAACCTAAGACTGCTGAGGTACTCCTATCAAGTACCAATAGTCAGCCACCAAAACACAGTAGTGCTCCTAGCCATGGTCTTCCTCCCAAACACAGTAGTGCACCCCCCCTAATAGCCGTCAGAGGTACTCCAGCTGTCGAGTACCACGGGTCTGCTGCCACAACAAGGCGCTCCATCCGACATCGGTGTGTCTCCTTATACCGAGCACTCCGTCCATTGGGCTAACAAATCACTTTGACACGAATCGGTCAAGAAATCAATAGGTCTCAGCCAGCGACATGGTCTCCGCACATCGTACACTCGACTAGTCCGTCGTGGGTCTGCCGCTACAACCAAGTGCACCCCCTCTCTCAAGAACCTCAGGTCTGCTGCTACAACCAAGAGCTCTTCCGCCAAGGGTCTGCCGCTACAAAAATGTGCTCCACCTAAGTGGGTCTGCCACTGCAACCAAGCGCACCCCACTAGACTATTCGAATTATTCGGAGATGATCAATCAGCAGTCTCCAAGTCTCAGCCTGTAGCTAGGTCTCTGTACTCTTCTAGCTTGTAATGGGGGGGGGGGGGTCCGCTCCACGTGATACTGGTCGATACACCAAGAATCATGAGGTTCCACGAAGTAGTATCACAATGTCTTTCCCGTCACAGGGGTCTCAACGCAACAGACGATGTGTCAATCTGACACCTGATCTGTGAGTTTTTGGCTATTTAGTCCCAGGAGCCCGGTTGGTTCGGTTACAGACCAACCCGGTCGTATCACAAGTGATCCCCGAACTCGCATAGGGAATACCCAAAGGGACCGTTTCTCAACGAGATCTCCATATTTTATAGTGATTCGTCAAGTGGAGGATTCAAAAATAGGAGTCGAAGCAGTCGCAACCAGCTCTAGGGTTTCCGCACACAGCATGCTCGTTCCGGGTGGGTGTGCTCCATGAGCCAAGGGGTCGATACATCAACTGTCACGTAGATCAGAGTTGATTTATCACAATGTTCCATCACGACAAAAGGAACTCAACGCGATAGACGGCGTGCCAATAAGACGCCTGGTCTGAGATTTATTGGCCTTTTCGTTCTAGGGGCCTGGTTGGGTTTTAAGTCAAAAACAACCCGACCATAATCCAAATGCGTTCAAACCTCAAGCGGAGTAAGCCAAAAGGTACGTCTCACTATGAGGAATCCAACAATGTGGATGACACATCAATCAGACGTCTGGAGCTCAAGATATAAGTTTTTCCGCTCCAAGGGCCCAGTTGGTTTCATGTTCAAACCGACCCGGCTGAACACAATGTTTTTTGAATCATTGAGTATAAAATAAGGAAACGAATGTCTCGATCCAAGGATTGCATCGCAACTGACAGTTCGTTAATTGGAGGTCTGTATCCTCTGATATGGGCTTTTGAACGAAACTTGTCCGAAAACAGGGGGTCTGGGCCCTGTCCGACCTGGCACAGAACCCCCGGGGCCAGCTCGGGTCCGGGACCGGCCCACAAGGGTGCGACCCGGCCTGGGGCGGGGCGGCCTGGCTTGGCGCGGAGTGGCCTGTCCCGGCATGGCCGGTCCGTGGGTCGCGGTGCCCACGTGGATGACCGCACACATGATGGTGAAAAAGCGCCCCCCTGCTTTAGAAACAGCTGCCCATGTGGGGGCTACCTCGAATTGCTCCCGGGGTTTCAACCCTGGGTCTTCCGTGCTGCAGGAGGGGAAAAAAAGGGGTGCCTCCCCCCTCGTTGGGCATTAATTGGCGGCCCCACATGGGGGCCTCCCCTAACTGCATGCCAGGGGTTTCGACCCCCATCCACCATTGTTACAGGCCGGCCGTTTTGGCCGGCAAGAGGGTTTCGTCGCGGGACCGGCGTCCCGCCCTCCAACATCGGCGGCCGGCGGAACCATCCACCCATCCATGCTCAGCCGCGACCGATGGGCCCCCTCTCATCCGCACCACCACGACAAAGGGCCGCAGATCCTCTGCACCGTGAAGACCAATGGCCGCGGCTCCTCCTCACCGCCGTGGACAATGGCCGTGGGTATTCACCGTTCTGCCGCGGCCAAAGGTCGCTGCCTACGTCCGACTGGCGCGACGCGATGTCGCCGCGCCCCTAGGTCGCTGCCCGCCCCGGCCGCGACCCTTCAAGTTGGCCCGATGCGGCGCGTTGGTGCCGCTCCTATCCGTAGCGTACTGACTCCAGCTGCGGTCTTCTTTTTGGCTTCACCAGCGCGACGTGAAGGTTCCGTGCACCTCCACCGCATCATTCTCATTTCCATGCAGTGTTGTTGCACCGTGTCACATCTGATCCAAGCCATAACGAACGATCAACAACATAGAGGAGGAGGTTCGGCCGTGTTTGTGAGGTCTGTCCTCCACCCATTATAATGATATCAGGCGGCCAAAAACGAGAACATAAAACGACAAAGCGCAAAATTTAATTAGTTAAATTTTGAACTTAACCCATACATCAGATTCAAAGTTCGTTCGTTGTCGGTGCGAAAATCGAAGTCTCAGAAGATGACCTCATTCCAACAACATTGAAGGGGAAAGGATTATTGTCATTGAAAAAGATCACCACGGTCAGAGTCTTTCCTCTTGACGTGGAAAGAAGGTCAAAGGCGCATCGGCATTCTTCGTCGGTGGAGCGTTCTTCGTTCTTCGTTGGGAGCTTTTCTCTCTAGATCTCACAAAAACATAACACCACATGCTCCCCCAAAATAAAATAAGACCCATATTATTTTATTTCTCAAAGAATTTAATTTTTTAAATTCAAACACATAACTCAATTGAATTGATTATGTGAGTTGGAAAGAATTAAGAATGGGGAGTTAGGGAGAGTCATAAACTAAATGGATTTGTCAACATAAATTGGGGGTTTAGAGGTGTTCAGGAAAATGAAGGGGCGGGCCTCGTGTTGGCCCCACCTCACTAATATCCTAACAAGAGAAGTTAGGATTTAGTGGATCCCACCCTAACTCCCATACATGGATGTTAAGCCACTTTGAAGTGAAAAATAAAATTTTTCAAACAATTTTATTTCTACTCTTCGATTAATCCACACAATTTTAACAACTCCTCTTGAGGAAATGAACATTCAGTAAAGGTCCACTTAAGAAATTACTAGCACTAAGATTTCATTGGTGCCCTCGAAATTCAATTACAAGCACCCGTTCAAAAGATAGAGAAACCTACTCGTTCATTTACTGAACATACCCATGCTAAACTTCAGAAATTTATTCTGGGCACACCAAACCTCGGAATTAGGTGTCGTGTGAAACTGCACACTCATAAAATTTCAAAGAAAATTAAGATAAAAATTTTCCTTGTAATTTCTAGGACATTAGAACATTCCTTTTGATGAGTGATACGATTATGTCGATCATCTGTTCGATGGACTACCGCCTCACAAAATGATGCATTCCATTTTTCACTAACAATTTATATAGAAGGTAAAAGGCTAAGATTTAATTAATGTATATTATATATATAAAATTATATTGATTATATATAATTAATATACCACCAAATTTCTTACCCTTTTTACCCATTAAAAGAACGATATTGTCTCTCATGCCTATGTAAATCTTACCATCTCCACAAATTGATGAAATTCATTTTCCATCCCAATCTTTTACTAATGATTCCAATATTGTATCTATATAGTAAATATGATATTTATAACTTTATTATAATTTATGATATGATGTATTTATATATTTTGAAAAACAAATAGAATATTCATGACAGAACACATATGAGAAAACAAGACTATTAACACAAGGAATAATAAAAATATTGAAAAATTATTAAAAAAAATATGGTAAAATATTATAAGAGTATAATATATTATATTTTAAATTTGATTATATTTATGGTATAATTTAATAACATGATTAAAACCATTATAAAAGAGAAAAAACATTACAGGTTTTTTATATCAAATTCATTTATTTGAGAAAAGTTTTTTATTATGAACCTAATTTCATTTATTTTGTGTATATATACTACCTATGAGAGACATAATTTGATGAATTATATTTTAATAATGTTATTTTAAGATCAATTTAAAATTTAATCTCCAAGGGGTTTTGATTTATGAGTTACTAAAGTCACATTGGTTTTCTTTATCTTAATTCTAATTATTTTATCCATGTTACATTTTATGCAACATGTTTTAATTTTATAGTTTATTAAATACACAAGGATATGTTTTTTAAAAAATATGTTTATTCATGGAATTTATTATACAAATCAATTTCTCTTATCTTAGTGGCTAGTGATATATTTGTTTTCCCTTTATTATGGATCTTTGGTAACTCAAATCTCTTTATTTGAGTTATAATGTTATATCGAAATAAAGCTTCTCTAAAAATTTGGTACTATAAATATAATATTTCACATTATGTAATTTTATAATCTAATTTAAAAAAATTATATTGTTTAAAAAATACGGGGTTTTTACACTTTATACAATATATGTTTTAAAAAGGTATTTTTGAAAATATTTTAAAGGGGTTTTCCTTTCACATTCATAGGATATTCCTTCCTCTAAAAATAAATACATGAAAATAATTAATCATTTTCATGTACCTATTATATAATATTATATTCCAAATTTATTGTTTTGAAATATTTTTTCAGTTCACCTTTTGAGAAATACTTTTGGTAGTGAGCAGTGACTTCCACTTTTTTGATAATGTTAAAAATGTATTCTAAAATAAATTTTAAATTTTAAATTTCTTTTACTTTTCTATTTTCAAAAGTTATTCCATAATATGATTTCTATTTCAATAATATTCCTATAATATTAATATATAATATCATTTGGGTAAATTAACTAACAACAACACATAATTTTATTTAAGATACATTATTACGCGGTATCATACAAACATTATTTTGTAGTGATGTTTTTAAATTATGTCAATAACCTTCGAGATTTACTTTTTTAAAATAAGGATATGTTCTTTTGAAATAATCCAAACCCTTCCCATTATTTTATCGTTATCATTTTTATGTACTTACATAGAATTATAATCATTTATTTATATGAGGTGAACATCACATTTTACATAATTCATTTTGGATGATTTTCACTAAGAAATAATGTTATTCTACTAGAATGGGGAAACATATTGGCATTTTTTGTGTTTTCATTACAATATTAATGATTATTGATATGTTAACTATATAATGTTTAACCATACTTCTTATTCATGTAGATTAATTATGATTATGTAATCCATTTTATAGATATTTTTAAATATGTTTGCATTCTATATATTATTATTCCAATATAGATGATTAATGGAAAGTTTCCTATGCAATTTTGACCATCCAACTTCATTATATGGTTCGGTTATGATGATATTATACCTTTTATTTACATGAGGAAAAGTATTGTAATGATGGATGAATATTGATTATTAATGATGATTTATTATGTATTTGATTTCTATATTTCTCATTATATGTTTAACTATAAAATTTTGAGTAAGTGTTTCAATGAGAAATACTATGAAATATATTGATAACTATTTTAGAGAATACATAAGACATAATAAGGTGATAGGTTTGGACTAGAATTATATATTCCCTTGATAAATTGATAGGTCTCATAAGTCTAAACTAAGTGTGTTTTGATGTATTCCACTTCCCATAACAGGATATTGTCTTTACACATGGACTTGATTGTTGGATGTCTTAACTAAGGTCTCGATGACAAGTAAAGAGTCTCTAAATATGGCCTTGAATTTAGGTTTTTATTTCTATAATTATTCATTCCATCATCCTGACATCAATATTTCTTATATCCATTTTTTCATTTATTTTCAGGGATATAACATGTTTTCATATACATGTATATTTTTTATCCATGTAGTTTACCAATTCCTTTTATAATGTTTATCTTATTTTTATGGCATGATTACTTCTGTTATATGTTTCTCTTACTAATTTATTGATCATATTTGTTCTTATGTATCCATTTCACCAGGTTATGAAACAATGTTGCACATAAGGAATATTTAACAGGATAATACGTGTGAAAACATTTAAGGGATATTTTGAATAAATTTCATGAATTAAGTTGTTTTATATTTAATATAAAATTTATCCATTTGATACATTGAGAATGAGATTTATTAGTTTATGTTTTTTCTAAATTCTAGAGTTCTCTTAATCAAGAAATATCTTTTGAATGTTAGAGATGAAATAATCATTTTTATTTTTTAATTAAGGTTGGTCAAATCATTAATTTTAATGCTAGTGTAAAATAAAGTATATATAATATGAAAATGTGAGAATAATATATAGGAGTGTGGGTTTAAGGAATCATACAATACCTTTTTCTTGATTATTTACTTTAGAAATAAGTTGAGTAATATTATGGATAACATTTAATTATTTGTTATGATTTTTTGAAAAAACTACTATTTCATAATAAATGAGTGATTAATAAGACATTAAATTAGATTTCAAATGATGATCTTTAAATACTGGTTCAAATCCTCTTGAAAAAATTATCCAATTTTCATCCATAATAGCACTGTTAAGGTAATGTGGTTCAATTATAGAGAGAAGTTCTTTATGTTCAACCTTATTAAAGACCAACCATCTAGTATGAGTTTTGGATTATATTTCATTGATAATATTCTAAAGAGGATATTATTTAGACTAAATCCATGACTTGGGTATATTATATGATGAGGGTTATTGAATATTAAAAATTAATTTAAAAAAGCAAGGTTTAGAAATTTTCATACATGGATTGTAAACATCATCATCACTTTTTGGAAGTGATAACTAAAATTATATTCTCATTTCATGTGAATTGACAATTTTGGGGTATTAGTGAAATTATTGACCAATTGAAAGGCTTTTCTTGAGTTATATTTTCCACGTAATATTCCTTTTTTAGATCTGGGGTCAAACTATCTTTTATAAATATCTTATTGGTTTTTTCATACTATGGGTCAATTGAGGACATTGTAATTTATTAATCAATTAGTATTGACTACCTCAAAAAATATGTATTATGGAATTAAAAATAATTTAGGAGAGTCCTATAAATTTCATGGAGGGAACTATTTCATCATTCGACAATCAAATTTTCTTAAGGTGTTCTAGGATGAAAAAATTGGCGATATACCATAAAAAGAACAAAAGTCATTAAAGCCCTTATTATAAAATTATCAAAAATGATAACTTTTAAGGGAAAATAGATTGAAAGGTTTTTATGTTTAAAATTTCGTTGAAATATTGATAAAGACATTAAAAGACTCATTCATAAGAGCTATGATGAAAATCCTTTAAAATCCAGTAATTCCATTGATATTTATGTAATGTATCACGCTCGGTTCACTCATAAGTATCTGATCCTGGTCTGCCATATAGCCTCTAGAATTATTCCCCATATACCATCAGTTGAAACTATTAGAGAGGGTCTATTGTGCTACAATGGGGGTATTATACTATATCAATTAAAGTGAAGCACATTTAAAAAAATTTATATATGCGACGAAAATATTATGGTAGTGGAATAAAATAATGGGACTATATAAGTCAACCATCCATTTAATAAACATAAATATACATAAACACTATATAAAGATGATTCTATGACTATACAAAATGTGAATTTAGAAATCATTTAAGTAAGAATAAAACAATAACAGGTTATACAAAAAGAAAACAAAAAGACAAAAAATATCCATCACCACAAGAATGTTGATCATGGGGTCAATAATCTACTCTTAAGATCCAATCCCAAAAGAAAATTATGAATCCAGTATTGTGTTCTTACCCTTACCCTTCCCTTACCCTTATCGATGAATTCATCCTAAGAACCAAATGAATGTCCAAACAGTGTGTGAGTGAAACTCAATAGACCACAACACATGGTGTTTAATGGAAATATAGTTTTTGAATCTAAAATGAAATAGTTTGTAGATAGAATAAATGTGTAGTTGAAATGTAAATATAACCTATGTCGATATCAAGATCCTCATGGAATACTTAATCATCCCAAACTACATAGTATTAAGATTAATTCTTGGACATAAGACCATTAGTTGTCCAGGGACCCAAGGAACATTGCAATGTAATCAAAGTAAGATAATCCCAAGGGATTCATGCATGGATCATGAAATCCATTAATAAAGAAGATGGATCTAAATAATAGTGTTAAAATAATATATTTATCTATTTGGATGATAGTATTCAAAGGATTTAACCCTTGGTATTTTAACATAAAAGTTATTAACTGATCTCAAGGAAAAGTCCAATTTAATCTGTGGATACACTTGATAGAATCCCTAGGAGATAATCCAATATTTATAATGTCAATGTAAATCTATCTAAATCCAACGATATGATCCAAATAATTATAATTTCCATAAGATGTGGGTGAATTGATAATGTTAATTTTAGGAATTCATTTGTATATCATTAACTGATACTGATGTTTGATATATCACATGGTAGTCACATCAATGAATCATAAAACATTTGTTGAGTTTGCACAAGGAATTCTAGGGTGGGAACCCATGTATTAATCAATGTATTCCACACATTTTATAGTGATCCATGTCTAGTAAAAAATTAAGCATAATATAGTAGTTAATTAGGTTTCCATGTGATGAAAACAATCAATTTATCAATTCAATTATTTCATTTAGGTTTTTCCTTATATAAGAATCAAGACAAACCCACTTCAAGGGGTTTTTTGGTCACACCAAAAGCATTGTTATATGTGGAAATTAATATAACACATTTTAGGGGTGGTTTAGGTTTAGATTTTATACATACAGTAATGTCAAGGGTGTCATTCTGCATATGGAAATGGGTTTAGATAATAACATAAAGAAAAAATATTTTCAGGAGAAATGTGAGTAAAGTCCATCATGCGCTATAATTGTGGAAAAATATAATCATCAATAATTTTAGGAAAATTTATTATACTACCTACCTTATCATTTTGAAGGACTCAACTTCTAGTATCATCCATAGATTTGGATTGGAATGAGAGAAAATAAAAAACTAGATTAAATCTCTAAAAATAGGATATATTATCTCACAAGAATATTTCCAAAATGATGGGGAATAAAACATAGAGAATAACTAAGAGAATCGATAGACATATCCTGGGGGATCTAACATGATGAGTGGTGATCGAAAAAAGTTTCTAGATTAGGAAGATATATCAAATACTAGAAAGAATGATGAAAAGGGAGTGTCCTACGGTGGCCTGCAGTGCACAAATGAGGAAGGAAGAAGGGACTTGGGTTTAAAAGAGAAGAGGGAAAATAATATTTTTAGGATTTCTCATATGCACATGGTTTGGCAACCCATTTTAAAAAATTGTGCACTAATAAATCACACCGTCTATCCAAGGTTCCACAATTCTTGTGATTCATGAAAATGTATATACAAACCATTTGAAAACAAGGTGTTTGGAAATACCTTGAAGCTCATGCCCCACATGGTCTCAGAACATGAGCAGATAAATTGTTTGTAAACCATGCATGGTGAACCTATAGTAAATTAATGGTTTTTTATGAATGTGTGACCCATGTTGAATACAATTTAAAACCTTGTGTCAACCTCTCAAGGCAGGATAGTTGAGGTGCATGCTTTCTATTTATTGTTTTCTAACAACATTCCATAGCCTCGTACTCTTATAACTAAAAGTATAGGGCACGAACCAAGATCAAACGTTTTTAAAACCTCTATTACCTCTTTAAAAACATAAATAAAGGTAAAAAATTGTATTATATCTATAAAAAATAGTGATCCTACAACCAAACATCTTTAAAACAACTCATTCTAGATTTTCACTTCCAAGGGTGATTGATCTGCATCCATCAATAACTCCATCCACTGAGCAATTATATTTAAATCATATTCCCATGTATTTTCATTTATATTTCCATGATTTTATAACACTAAAATTATATTAACTATACATACAAAAATATATTTCATGTTGTGATTGATGATATGAAATGGATACTACATAACAGAACCATCAATCTCTAACTCTACTTTCCAAGGTTCAAAAGCATGAGGCATGTCAGAGTGATAAATTTGAAGTTGTGAAACAATAAATAAATCATTTATAACCCTATACCATGGAGGAATATATATATATATATAAATCTACTACCCTAAAACTATCTAATATTTTAAAAGTTTCAATGAATATTGAAGGAAAATTAAATTACCTCTTAATATGTTGATGACCCGATATAGAAAAAACATTAAAGAACACCCAATCTTCCACCTCAAATTCTATAAGTCTTCAAAAATGATATGAATATGATGTTTTCGTAGACCGAGTCTTATCCATAATTTTTTTTAATAAACTATTCCCGATATGATGTCCACTAAATGATTCGCAATCCCAATAGCACGACCTCTACTACCTCTAACTAGCATATGGGTGAATCATATATCCTTCTATAGAGTTCCTCCTAAGGAGTAATCTGGATTGTCTCTTAGAAAGTATTATTTTAAAAAACATAGATAGAGCCAATAAATTATCCCAATATTCTATAAATTCAAGGAAAAATGGAGGGAGCATTTCCTGAGGTACATTTATAGTAGACTCAAACTAAACATCGATCTATGGGAGATATGCCATACTCATAAGTACCTGTGATCCAACCATATTCCGAAATATGGAAGAAAACAAAACCTTTATATCTGATATAATGGTATGGGTAAAACCATAATAGAGTAAATTCTATTGGAAATAATTTTTCAGTAGTCCATGCACTCAGAATTTCTTCCTGATAGAAAAGAAGTGGGTGCCTTTGTTAGTCTGTCAATGATTACACATAAATTGTAACTTCCATGAAGTGACTTCAGAATCCCCATCAAAAAATCCATTGTTTTGTTGTCCCATTTAAACTATGGGATGGGTAATGACTATATAATGTCATTATACTATTAGTGATTTATATTTACTTCCTGATAGGTGGAACATAGAGTAACAAAGCCTACAATATTCTTTTTTATCCCAGGGCACCAATACTAGTAGTGCGTATCTTCATTCATCTTTGTGATTCCAGGATCTATAACCCATTTGGAAACATGAAAATCTCATGTAAATTCATCTATCATCATTTAAGGAACCTATAATCATTCATTAATATGAAGGATATCGTCCACATTAACCAACTAACTACGAGGTCAGTGCTCTCTAGAAACACATTACAATAGGACCATGCATTTATGATATGAATTATTTCCACTTCTAACTCAATCCAAAAGTGATGAGGACACTACTAAAGTAGTATGAAAATGATTCTCAAAAAATTCTTAAAATTCTAGATTCATTTTAAATAGAAGACTAATCAATATCTATTCACCAATGGCTTCTTGAATCACGTGATTTTGAGTTTTCTAGATCAGATCATTAGCAAATGCATTTGTTTTACCTGAAATGTAAGAAATATCTAATTAGAATTAATGAAGATATTTAACTTGTATAGTTCAATATATATTCTAGTTTTACTAATAAAATATTTATTTAAGGATTTTATGGTCTCTATATACCTAAAACCATCCCCTAATATATAATGTCTTTAGAAATGTATGGTTAGAACAAAAAATGTTTACTCAAGGTCATGCATCTAGAAATTATTCTTGTGAGGACAAAATTTTACTGATTCATATGCTATTAATTGTTATACTTTTCTGAAAATAACTCCTCAAACAATTCCAAATGTGTTACAATAGACTATATATCCAATTTCATTCTTTGGAAAAATTAGGTGTGACACTGAGGTCAGCCTTGCTTCTATATCTCTAGAGGCCTTCCAATAAGCTTTGGACAGTGTAAAATTTAAAACTATCTTGGTCAATTTGTAATTAGTTCTACAAGGCATGAATAGTTTTGTATCAAACTATTATGATAATAGGATATCTACAAGAAACACTATATATAAAATTAATTCATTGGATACCCCATGGAAACAATGACTCTTTCCTTATTTGAATCCAAAAATACTCTTGATTACTATATTATGTGACATGGTAAGTGAAATTTATCAATAAAAAAGAGTTACTTTGTCATCTTATAGAATATTGGTTACTCAATTAGTGTAATGAATATGATTCCAAGGTGTTTGGAATGATCATGTTGATTCTGAGAGTACACTAAAATATACTTAATGAAATCCACCATAAAAGTATCTAGGTATTTGTGGATACAAACTTCATAAATTCTATAAAAACAATTTGGTAATTTGATAATACAAATGACATGACTGTATACTCAAATAAAAAATATATTATTTGTAAATTTATAAATAGTAAATCTTAGGGTTTGACTCACACATGATGATATCCTGGTCTGAAATCAATCATTGATAATTCCTCAGATCCTAGGGCATAGTTTAGATAATTTATTTGAGTATGTGGGTACCGATTCTTTATCATAAGTTGATTTAACAACTGCTAATCCATACACACCCATACATTCCTATATTCCTTATTGGAGAATACTAAATGTGAACCCCAAGGATAATTATTCGTTCATATAAACTCATTGTCCTCTAGGTCCTCTATCTTCCTATTGATTTCATGAATCTCAATAGGATCCATCCACGATGTTCTGGTATATCTCAAATCACCTAAAAATCCAAATCCTCTTCATGAATGTATCTACAACCTTCAGGATCTAAAAAGATACACTCTAATGATTACAATCAACATTTACTCAATAAGATAGTAATCAATCCATCCTAAGAATTATTTCAAATATCATCATCCATATAAAGAAAGGGAACCCCAAGAAATGGTACCATCTTATCTTAAGGGGACACATATTTCTTTAGATAACACATTTTGATTTTATTACAAATAAATTGTAAAGAGACATTACCCCATATAACTTTTCAATATCGATCAAATGAATTTTAATTAAATCCCAATATATGATTGAGTATGAATCATCTGTATAAAATAAAGTAGTAACTAATGTATAGGATAATAGGATTATACCACATACTATAGATGTCCCAACTCTATACTCCTTAGGTATAGGTTCCACTACATATACCTTCATCTTTACACAGATATATCATATAGATAAGGTTGTTTTTAACCATTTCCGAGTAGATATATAGTTTGAATTTTTTCACTTAATAACGTATGGTATACCTAAGACAATTATCAATGCATATCACCATGGATGACTCATCACCAACAGTAATGGTTGAAAATCACTGAAGCTCCTTAGATAATGATGAATGGGTAATGACAGAAATACTACACTACTCAATGTTCATGAATTCCTTAGCTCAATTGGCACTGGAGACATTTTTTAAAAAATAAATCCTAGAAGGTATTATAGAATTCCCCCTAGACTATACCATAATGATTATCTACCTAAGTAAGAACATTCCACAATTTATTGGAAGGTCCATGAAGCATATATTACATTATCTTTACACTAATTTTTGGAGGTGTACCTAGATGCCAAATGATTTAATGAATAGCCTTTATCCTTTCTTCTGTTTCTCGGTGAGAACCTTCCCCTGAAAATATAGGCGGGTGTCGTTTCTGGAACTCCCGCATCATCTCTGACATAATCAGTATAGGTTGTAGAGCTCCCTTCATGGGAAACAAAATCCATAAAATCACTACCAGATTTGAGGATATGTGCATAGTCTAGGTAAAAAAAATTTACTACTAGAGGTTCCACTAGTGGAACTACTAGAGGGTCCAGTCCCACAACCTCAAGAGCATCATTTTCAACACCTCCTAGTTCTCATTATGAGGCTTTCATAGAGGCATGTATATATAATTCCAAGAAAAAACTTAAAAAAATACTGGAAAAATTTTTATGATTGAAAATAAGGATTGGGTAATATATTGAATGTATGATATATTCTAGGAAACTCTTAATTTATAGAATCATGTTATAAAATGATTGCAATCATTACCATATACATTTATATTATTTGGAGTTTCAAATATATGTTTTAGATGAAAACTCTTTTAATGTTGTAATTGGAATCCCAATTTAATGAAAACCATTTTCCTTTAAGATATAAAATTTGTAAATATTATACTCAAATTTTAAGTTAGATGTGTTTCCATTCCCATGTTAAAATGAAATAATATTGATAAAATTCAATATGAATTCCATGTAACTGCAACCATACTTTTATATTTATTCCCAGAATGTAGAAATTATGTATACAATTGTTCGACTACATAGATCACCAATAACAATTTATAGATCCAAAAAATTTAAAAATTCTAACTGGTATCCATTTAAGCACAACCACTAAAATTTTAGTCTTTGTAACTAAAGTTCCATAGATTAAACATGTCATTACAGGTTATTTAATGTGACACATTAAATATATGAGTGAAAAAAAATTATATGGATGTAGACACTCTAATTATCGAATTATTTTCATCCATTTCATTAAATAAACATTATAAATTACATGAATAATAATCGATGCACACACAATATACAATATGGACCAGGAAAAGTAATATTCATGGAAGGGAATACGAATGACACATATACATCTTAATGATCCTCTGATGATTATTAGAGCAATTATACCTTTCCATTCCTTCCCAAATATAAAAATAAATAACCATAAAAAACATCATAGGTCATGTGTGTCACTCAACGATGAAATTAGTTGAACTATAACAGATGAAATTCAGAAAAATAAGCCCTATCCTTGGTAACTAAGATTTACCAATAAACATGGTTATGATATACCCCCGAGAAACATATTAAAAAAGTCATAAAATGTCTTAGTCTTCTATATAAAAACAGAAAATATTAATAAAATGTAAAATGAAGCATTGAATCAAATTTGTGATGTCTCAAGACTTGTTAAATTATTAGTAAACAAACCTGGACAACCAAATGTCATTAAGCATGTTTCTCCATATGTCAGAGGCTAATGACTAGTAATGGGGGTCTATGTGGGAATGACGGGGAGACTATACCCTATATATAAAACCGGAACATAATAATAATTTACAATTATGTAGTAAGAGAAGAAATAAGGCAAGGAAATATAATTTCAGATCAGTGAATGTAAAAAAATCCAAATAAAAAACATAAATATACATCAACACTATATAAAGATAATGTTATTAGTATACAAAATTGGAATTAGAAAATCATGGTAGCATGAATATAAAAATACCACGAAATATAAAAATGGAACAAAAGACCAAAAATATCTTAATCCATGAGGATATGGAGAATAAGGATAGTATTTTACTCCCCAGATCCCATCCTAAATGAAAATCAAGCATTTATAATAAGGATCTTCCCCTTATCCCTACCTACATCCATCAAGTATGTCTAGGTGCCAAATTGATTGTCGAATAGGGTGTGATTAAAACATAGTAGGCCACCACCCATTATTTTTAATGTGAATCTATTTCATGAATATAAAATGTAATAGTGTGTAGGTATCAAAAAATTTATGAATAAAAGTAAATCTAAACAATTTTGAGATTAGGCTACTCATGGGATACTTGAATGGCACTACCTATTTCATTCTAAACCGAATGTCTCTGAACATATGACTATTAGTGGGATAGGGACCCAAGGAACCTATCCAAATAATCTAAGTAAGATAATCATTATTGTTTAAGGGAGGCCCATGGAATCCATGACCATATAATTTTCAGCCCACTAACCATGATAAACTGAGATAATAGCTTAAGGGGATGAGTGTAATCCAATGGATGAACCCTTTGAATTTCACTCTAAATTTTTTTTACTAGGCCTATGGAAATGTCTTATGTTATCTTGGGGTAGGATTTATTAAATTTTGTTCAGATAATACAAGGTGTTTCATGTTTTATGACATTAATCAGAATCTAAAGTGATGATCCAAGGAATTATTATTTCTAAAACATGTTAGTAAATCATCAATTTCTTATTATGGGATTCATATTCTAAGACAATGACTGAGCCCAAAGAATAATATCTCACATAGTGGTTGAATAAAAGAATTGGATAGTGTCTGCTAATTTGTTTGAAGGCCTTATAGGATGGGAACCTATTTCTTACTCAATATAGTTCACACCTTCAATAGTGATCGAGGTCCAATAAACAAATTAGTCATACTATAGAGTGAAATAAATGATCCATTTGATGTAACCAGGAAATTTATCAATTAAATCAAATTATTATGGTCATTACCTTTATTGGTATTATGATAAATACACATCTGGGATGTTTTGGCCAAAAAATCACAGTTTTCTGTGGAAATTGACTAACAAACCCAAGAGGTGGTTCAAGTTGATATTTCCATCCTCCAATAATTTAATTGTCCTCAGGGAACTATTTGAATCTTGTTCAGATAAAAATTTAATGAAATTATATTTATAGGACCAATGCATGGAAAGTAATTTGTGAAATATAACAATGAAATGTATTTACATAAATACATTTGGGAATATTAGTATATTATAACACACATATATTTTTTGAGATAGATTCATTTTTAATTTATTTGATGTCATGTGTTGTATGCTATAGTAAGATTATCTTGTGTTATACGCAACTACGACATAGCCATCAATATACAAAACACTATTCATGGATTTAGTTACATAAATTCTTGTGTTCTTTTGATAAAACCTATTTCATGTAATACCGAGTTTAAGTGAACAACTAAATATTATTATGTTAACATAGAACCTAGTCATTATAATAGAGGGTATGAATAATAATAACATTCTTATTAAAAAATATATTATGAAAATAAAATAATTAAATCACTCGTTCTGTAATTTATTAATGTAATATATATGTTATATAGACAATCATGTTATTAAAATTCATCTTATATGTTTTCTAGACATGATATAAGAACAAATTCTAATTTTGAGATAAAAGAAGTATTTTTTATAAAATGATGTATTTACTCCTTTTGATTGCGCATCCATTTTAAATCTATTATTTGAAACTTTTGATTCCTCACCAATTTTAATTCTACGTTGAATTTAAAATTAACAAAATTTCAGTCATTTTCAATGTTTTAACAAGTTCTGCATTCATGACAATGAGATTAATTTTAATATAATTTCTACAACATCTGTATTTTGAATTATGGGAAATGGACTCTATATTTGTTATCATTAGGATTAAATTATGTATATAGTTTTATTTTATTTTTGGGCATTATGAAAAGAATCTTCGATAATTTTAATTAATATCGTAAATGGGTAAAATATGTTATTAAGGGTAAGAATACTATTATAAAACTACCCTAAAACATATATTAATCTTTTTGGTTGTGGAATGTCCAACTAAAACAACCCATGGGATGAACGTTTTCCCATTGGAAGCCACTTGGGTGTGTTATGGCACTTATATCTTTTAATTTAATGTAAAGAATAATATATTATAAACATATAACTTTTTAATAAAACTATTTTAATATGGGGTTATATAAGTTATATATTAGATTAAAAATATTAATTATAAATATAATAATATTTTTTATGTAATGGTATTTTATTTGTAATATTTAGACATTTATTTATTAAATTATATTTCGATAGAATGATGATACAATGAATTATTTATTAATGAAAGAGTCAAATAAATGATATTATTAATATTAAAAAAATATAATATTGAACAATTTATATCATACATGATTTTTATTAGTTAATAAGATATTTTATAATACTATTAAATGGTTTGTTTCAATGTAATCTCTTTAGTAACATTTTATTTACATTCAATAAAATGAATAGTGTATGAATTTACATAATTGATGTTTTATAAAAATAATAAAATAATCAATTATTTAAATATCCTAAAAATCTATTAAAATAAGAAAGATATTATGATAATGTATAAATGTTCATTAATTTTCCAATTATGTGAATTTGACTCCATATAATTATAATTTATAGCCTCCTAATACCTAAAATGTTGTTACCATAATTAAAATTAAATGTGAATATTTAAGGGTTTATAGAAACGATATGGTTTATAATAAAATCATTACAAGTATGAAAATTATTTAATGAGATTATTTAAAACAATAATTATCTTATTTTATACATGTTTCAACATATAATCATTATTTTTTAAAAAATAATTTATAGTAATTTAACATCGTAAGAATTTATAAGGTTTCCCTCACATCAATTATAAAAGGGAGCCTACTTCCTAACATATTCAGATAAATATGATCCATAAATATCATACATCACCTTCCCTTTTCATTTAAGTTCATTCTTAGTTACATTTTATAGATTTTTTCTTCTTCAATGACCATCTCTAGTGCTCTATAAAGGGATTTTGAAGACCCATGTCGAAGTTGAGGTAATATCCTCTACAGATTCATTCAAAATTATTTTTTCTTCAACATCGTATTCATTAGTTTATTATTATAATTTAATAAATATAGTTTCAATGATATAATGAAATGTTATTGTAATTATAAAACAACTTTCTTACAACTTCTAACCATCCAATAAAAAATTAAATCATCAAGCATGTGTACGTACGTCTTACCGTCTCCACATTGTGCTATAATCTGTTTTCACCACAACTTGACTTGTATGAAAATAATGATGGAAATTATAACTATATATTATTATTATATTTTTTTTTTTTTTTTAAAAAATATATATTCCATCCACTTCAATACCATCTCATAATTAATGGAATGATAACATTGTCGCGTGCATACCTATGACTTACCATCTCGACAATGTGATGGGATGTGATTCATGCTACATGATATCCATTAAACTTGATTATATATATGTAAATAATGAATAAATATGGTATATATTATGTGAATTTAATTTAATATTGATATAACTATGATTAAATAACGATAATGGAAACACATTCTTCAAAACATGCTTATGAACATAAAGCATTTAATACCCAAATAATGAGTTAAAATTAAATGTTACTATCAAACTGTTAATAAAAATATCGTATATGATATCATAATGATGAATATGATTCTATAACAAGTAAATTAAATTATTTAAATCAATATAAAAGATGTTAAGATACAAAAACATGATATCTAACATAATGTAATGGATAATTTTGTAATCTCTTTATTACTCAAGAATGATTATTCATAAGTAATTACTGGGGTATATTTATCATCCACATACATGTTTCCAAAATATGCAATTTAAAATAGTCATTAAATAATTATAAAAAATTTAAATGGAAATTTTACCCATTGGTGAATTTTTTTCAAATGGTATGAAAGGAATATTTGGTTGTTTTTGGTAAGAGGTACCTTTTGAATTTTTGAAGAAATATTGAGAATAATGTTTTTTATTAATAAACTTCATGAATGGATTTTTAGGATTCTATAAAACCCTATAACCAATAATATTCCTATAATATTTTTAATTATTTTTTTAAAGAAATTATTTTCTTTTAAAATCGTGTGGCATTTTATGAAAATGACACATTTTTTAAGAAAGAAGAATATTTCCCACAAGAGTTAATATCATGTGTGTTATCAAAATTATATTACATTTATGATTACATTTCATAATATATATATGTTACAAGTATAATATAGCAACTATTAATATGGTTTTATTATGTTCATTCTATTTATGAAATCCATTTTTTGTTTCGGGACTATGTTATAATTGAATTATGATTAAGAAACCCATTTTAATTTTGTGGGATATGCTATGATGATTAATTATAGTTTTTATGGACCAATTAACAATGATCTCATTATAATAATTTTGGGACCTATATCTCTATCTAGTGAATTGGGTAAATATGGATAACTCACATGTTGTGTATGTTATGTATGAACCTGACCACATTTTCACCATTTTATGAGTGGACCAAGTTTCCATGTACATATGTTTATATAAGGGACTAGTTTCATGTCCTTAATTTAATGAGTTCACTAATTATTATTCATAAATGATAAAAAAGATATAAGTTTATCTGTATCCCAACATTTCATATCTTATGTTACATTTATGATCTTATGTATTCTGATATTTGAATTTCTTTATGATTCATGTTTTCCATTGATATACTAGGAACGCTCTTATAATGTTATAATCACATTCTCATCAACATTATGCTAATGTTTATGTTTACATATCACCATTTATTACCCATACATAGTATCTATGGTCACCCATTTTTATGATTCCTTTCACCAAGATTTGTAAAAGGATATTTAGTAAGATGTGACAAAAGAGGTTCTAGTTATAAAGGATAAATCATGAGAAGATGTGGATGTTTTATGAACCAATTGATTATGTTTCCAAGTTTACAATGAAACTAAAATAATATGATCATTGGGAATATATTTGTTTTTATGTATTTAGTATTCCGAAAAATTAATGTATGTCCATGTACATCAATATTGGGTTGTTATAGTTGGTGTCATAGCGATGGTTTAGTGAGCCTTTGGAATCAATGATGGGAAAACATTAGTGAGATACCTAGAGACATGTATAAGGATATTTTTGGGATTTACAAAGGATAAGTCAAATATTATGTTACAATACAAGAATAATGGTAATGATCATTAATAACCTATGATTAAACCCAATTTTATAGTGATTAAATGTAATATCCATTGATTATGTTGTCTTCCTATTGTGATTCCCCCCCCACAATAGTTTCATTGCATTTTAGAAATTGAAAAAAACCCAAAGGAACCATGTTAATGATGAATGAAATGAGAAATACAATGATTTTCTTTCAGAGAAATAAATTATTATGGGATATGAAATGAAAAATCTTATCACTATACTCTCACAAGATATAAATCATGTTGGAATCCCAATTGATAAGAAGAGAAAAAAACATTCTATTAAATTCTTTTTGAGGCAACATGCACCTTAATTAAGTGGGTCTTCAGATCCACTCAATGCTGAACAATGGATGAGTACCACTGAAAAGATAGTTTTTCATCCTTTATTGTTCTGAACAAGAAAAATTCATGTTGGATGTTTATTATCAAGAAGGTGAATCCAATCAGTGGTGGAAGCTAATTAAAATCCTAAGGGATGAAGAAGAAATTGAATCTATGGAATGGGAAGTGATTAAAGGGGTATTTTTTAGTAAGAAATTCCATCATTTTCTACAAAAAATAATACGGAGAATGAATTCATTGAGCTTTTGAAAAAAGGATGAAGAATCTGTTGCTACATATAAAGATAATTTTAAAAGTCATTCAAGTTATTCTTTCGGATTAATCAAAATCCCTGAATGAAAAATTGGCTTATTCATTGGTGGCCTAAAAAGAGTCTAGGAAAGGCATTATTGATAAGGTACTTTGAAAGCTATGAAGAAGTTATTATTTATTCACTAAAAGTAGAAATGGATTTTTGTAACTCTCAAGGTTCTGGAGATTGAAAAAATAGGTAATTATTAATGGAATCTCCAATGGTTATTCATTAAGAGAGAAAAAAATGTCTAAAACACTTACTTGAAAAAAAATGTGGAAAAGAGAACTTAGGGGAATTTCTAAAAGGATTAAGATGATTCTTTATGTGTGGGAAGCCTGACCATATAGCCAAAGTGTGTCAAAGTGATGTAAAATGGACATTTAATGTAGATAAATATCAAGAATATTCACCACCTACACTTAAATGCTATATGTGAACTGAAATGGGGGATTATTCTAACCAATAATCTAATCAATGGGTTATCAATGATGATTGAAATCAATAAACTACTTACGGTAAAGACAAAGACATATCATATGAAATCACTATTTGTGATATACATAATGATAATGAAGTGGAAGAATAGTTGAGTGTTTATATAATTTGATTCTAGAATAATGTTATATAATCACTTTTATAGTATTATAGAATAATGCACCATCTATGTATTGGTCTGCCTTAGTTTTTTTATAATGATTTAAGATCATACACTAAATGGTACTGGTAAACATAAATTGTGATTGACGTAATAAGTTGATGTTATTAGAAAGGTCATGATTAAGGGAAATATAACAATTAATATGATCTTAATGATGAGATAATGATATTTGAATAATGATATGTTGGACATGATTAAGTAAATTGGATGGTATTTATTTCCTTAGAACTTATTAAGGGTTGTTAAAATGTTGTTTATGCAATCAGTGTTGATGTCTAAATATTATTGGATTTTTGCACAAGGAAACATGTATGTTTACAATTATGAAGTATTGTAATGAGAATAAATGATTATGGTATTCACGTGTTTGGAATGTGATAACCAAGAACTGCCTTATAAAATATGTAAGATTAATGTTACGTTGATTTAGTTCACCAATTTCAAAAGTTTTAGATTTATAGTTTTTGGAAGGATTATATGGTTATCCATTAATGGATAGAATAAGTTATATATTGGTTTAGGTTTGTTAGATTAATGTATTTTCTCACTATAGGTGGACTTATAGATATTTTGTAACCTCTGATAATCTTTTTGTTCAGACAGATGGAATGTCCTATAATTCTATTTATAGATCAAATGATCTACTAACACTTTATGAATGACAAATTCAACTTCATTTCATTGAATGATATATGAGTTGGATATTGTTCAAGGCCCGAACAACAATGATATTGTACTAAAATCAAGTAAGTATATATTCTCATTTAACTTCTTCAACATTATAAAAATGGATATTGATGTAAAATAGTGTCTTATTATCATCATATTTATGATATTAAGGACATATTTCATGATTGTTTAGTTTATGGTTTTTTGATTGTTGACATTAACTATATTGTTAAATTTCTTATGATTAGTGATTTTTATCAATCTATATGACTATTTATTCTTTTCCTCTATGCCCAATCCTTACATATGTTTTCATATGTAGAGACATAGATATGATTTTCTATGGCTAACTATTATTTTTACAATATTTTTTTAATAGTATGTATTATTTTTTATGATGTTGGTTTCTATCCATTTATAACCCTGATGAATTTAGTTGGATAAATTAATTTTAATGGGGGTATAATGTAACAACCTAATATTTTATGACATATAATCTTTTTATTTTCATTGATGCCTTGTGTTTTACGCTAAACTAGGATTAGCATGCACTATACACAACACTTTCATAGCTTCTAGTATATGAAACACTATGATTAGCTTTGGTTACAAAAAAACTTGAGTTATTATGATAGAATCCATTTTATGCTTGATCGAGTTTAATAGAACAACTATATATTATTATGTTACCTTATAACATATTCATTATATTGGAGGGTATGTACAATATTATCCTTCTTCTAAAAATAATTTAAATGAAAATAAAATAACGAAATCAATCTTGATGGAATTTATTAATGTAATATATATTTATTATATTAAATATATTTTTTAATATTAATATTATATGTTTTCTTGACATGATATAAGAACAAATTCATTTTTTTAGACAAAAGCAGTATTTTTTTTCAAAATATAATTTTTAAGCATTTTGATTGAAGAAAAATTGTAAATATATTTTTTGAGACTTTTATATATTATATTTAAAAAAATAAACAATTCCTTTTCAATTGGGATATTGAAATTTACAGTGGATAAATTTATGATATTTTTTATAACATTAATGATTGGATTAATAGTAAAAATACGCTAAATTTAAATTGAAAACATTTTTTTCTCAAAATAATTTATATTTATAAATTATAATACTTAATGGTTTTAATGTATAGATATAACACAGTTTTATCAGTTAATATAATGTACTTCATTGGTATTAATTCTACACTGAATTCAAATGTAAAAACATTTCAATATTTTGCACTATTTTATCATGTTTTTCTTTTTAACCATATTATTTATTTTAAATTAATTACTACAAATTCAATAATTTCTATTTTTAAAAATGGAATCCATATATGTAATCCCAATGCCAAAAATATGTTAATAGATTTATATTATCTTTGGGCATTATAAACTGTAACTTTGGTAATATTTATGAATATAGTAAAAGTGTAAAATTAGTAATCAAGTGTAAGAATGATATTATAAAAATACCATTAAACTTGTTATTATATTTTTGGATGAGGCATTTTTGACCGAGACAACCATTGGGATAAAAATTTTACATTTTGAATCAATTTTGTGTGATTTAGAATCATATAACTTTTAATTTAATGTAACATAAATAATGTAATATACATATATATTTTTACTAAAACAATTTTAATATAGTGGTATATAATTTATCTCTTAGATTTTAAATAGTTATTAGAATGATAAACATATTTCTAACATTATAGAATTTTATTTATAATTTTTATACATTAAATAATTAAATTAAATTATGACACAATGATGATGCAATGATTACTTTATTAATGAAGGACTCAAAGAAATGATATTATAAATATTAAAATAAATATTATTTGATGTAACATATGTCATAAATTATTTTTTATATTAATATGACATGTTATAATACAATTAAAAGGGTTTTTTTGAAGTTATAAAGAGATTTATATATTATTTATATTAAATAAAAAGAATAGTCAAAAAAATTACATAATTGATCCTTCTATATCAGCCATACCATAAAACATTCAATTATAAAATTCAGAAGTTACATTATAGAGATTCCAGTCTTCATGAAAGACTATCTATATTTATCCAAGATGAAATTTTGAGAAATCACGTCGAAGAAGATGTAATCCCATCTACAGATTCTCCCAAAATTCATTCTTATTATAATTTCTCTTCAGGAGTTTTTAATTATAATCTAATAAATCCATAATAAATTATATACTAAGATGTTATTATAATTATGAAACAACCATATTACATCTTTTATCCATCCTATATAAAATTAAATCACCACACGTGTGTACGTATAAGTAAACATGTCAATGCCATGGTGCAATCTATTTTTACCACAACATGAATTGGAAGGTATAGTGATGAAAATAATTACTATGTTTGATTATTATGACATTTTAATTATTCTGGAACAATATATATACCATCCACTTTAATATTATCTCATAATTAAAGGAATGATATCATCGCTTGTACATACATATTAACCACCATCTCCATGATTCGATGCGATTCATTCCACAAGATATACATTGAAACATGAATATGTGCATTTAAAGAATGAATGAATAAGGTATATATTATTTTAATATCACTTTTTTAATTATATAACTATAAAATAATAATTATAACAAAATCTTACTCGACAAAACTTACATAGAACATAATACAGTTAATACCCAAATAATGAGTAGGAATGAAATGATACTAACAAACGGATAATAATATGATCATATATGATATCATAAAAATAACTATTATTCTGGAATAATTAAATGACATTATTTATATCATTATAATTGAGGTTCAGATACATAAATAGGACATAGGACCTAAGGTAAGGGATAATTCTGCAATCTCATTATTATCCATGATTGTTTATTCGTATGCATTTACTGGACTATGTTTATTAACAACAACCATATTTTCTAAATATGTATTTAAAAATATTATTTATTCAATTTTAGAACATTTTAATGCCTATTTTACCTATTTTTTTAATTTTTATTAAATGGTTTGAATTAAATATTTTGTCTTTTTTGGTATGAGGTACTTTTTTACATTCTGATAACAGAATAGGAATACTGTTTTCATTGTTACTTATATGGAATGAATGGATTTTTGTTCTTTAAAGGTGTCTTATTTCCATGAATATACCCATATAAGTTTTCATGATTATCTTTAATTAATTTTTCTTAATATAGTGTGATGTTTTAGGAAAAGGAAACATTTTTAAAGAAGGATTGACATTTCCATAAAGAATAAATTTCAAGTGTTTTATCATAATTATTTTACATCATTGTTTACATTACATAATATTAATATGTTTCATGTATAATATACTTATTATTACAATGGTTTTATTAAGTTTATGTTACTGATGAAATCCATTTGTTGTTCCTGGAATATGTTATGATTGAATTATGTTCAAGAAACCAATTTTACTTCATTGGGTTATTCTATGATGATAAATGTTTTTGTGGAACATGTAAGATTGATTTCATTATAAGATGGATGGGACCTATATATCCCTATAGAGAATTAGGTAGAGATGGATAACTCATGAGGTGTGTATGTTATGTGTGAACAATATTTCATTTTCATAATTTTATGAGTGGTTCTAGTTTCCATGTCCATATTTTAATGCAAGGGAGTGGTTTCATGTCCTTAATTTAATGAGTGTAACTATTACTATTTATACATGTTCAAAAAGTAATATGTTTATGAGTATGATACAATTTCATGAATTATGTTACAATTATGATATTATGTATTATGAACTTATATTTTCCTTGTGATTCATGTTTTCCATTGATAAGTAGGAAATGATGTTATAATGTTATGATCACATTCTCATAACATTTATTATCATGTTTTTGTTTACATATCACCATTTTCACAATTATTGAGAATATGATATCACCAATTTTTTTGTTTCTTTTTCCTAGGATTTGATGATGGGTATTATGTATGATGTTTCAAAAAGGGGTTATGTTATGAAGGATAAAGCATGAGATGATGTAGATGATTTATGAACAAGTTCATTATGTTTCCTTATTTCTAATAACACTAATCTAATATAGTTTTCAGGCGTCCATTTTGTTAATATATTAAGTATTCTGAAAAATTAATATAATGTTCATGTATATCATTCTTGGTACGTTTGATATACCACCTACAATATACCTTTGGAGGAATCCTCATCCTATACCAACCTCGTATTTTGGATAGAATAATAGAAAAATATATTCTATATAAACAACTTAAAAATAGTGAATATTATCTTATATGAAGATATTTTCATTGATATAGACTACATCTGATAAAATAAACAAAAGTGTGATAGAATTACTGAGGGGGATTAAATGTGATTGGAAATGATCAGAACTGAGTCTGGATATTGGAGAACTTCCAATTATGAAAATGGAAGAAGAATGGAGAGATTCATATTCTGATCCATTATGCACAAAAATAGGGAGGAAGTAGGAACTTGGGTTTGAAAGAGAAAAGGGAAAAGAAGTAAATTTAAAATATTTTTAATAGGACCCATGGTTTGGCTGAACGAATTTATAAACTTGGAACCAACTATGAATAACCTCTATCTAAGGATCCTCATCACACATGGTTCACACACCCAATTAAAAAAACCAAGAAAACTCCCTACGTTGGAATTAGTATTGAATCCCACACCAGCACACACTAGCCACATGGCTAGAAAAATCATATGAAAGTTGTGTGTGGTGATATTATAGTAAATTATAAATGTTTAAAAGTAGTGATACCCAAGATGCAATGTTTTAAAAACCATGCATCACCCTCTCAGGGCCACACGGTTGTGGTCCTCAATTAAGGATAATCATGTGCCTTATCTTGTTTGTACTAAAAATGGAAATTTTCTCCTCAAACTAAGAAAAAATACACTTGAAACCTCCATTAACCGTTTATACACGTCTTTTATGGTAAAACAAAACGATTATACTCACATCTAATAGATTCATACCTCAATGAAAAACTATGATCCAACAATTTAGAAATGTTTAATTTTTACCCTCGATATTAGAAACCATAGTTCGTCCAAATATTAATGTTGAATGAGTTATAATGAGTTAGAAGTGGAAGAATAGTTATAGGTTTCAGACATGACTTGGGTTTATTTCCTAGGTTGAAATTTACTCAAACTAAATTATCTTTAATAGAAATTTTTTGTAAATCTCATTCTAGATGGTTATGGTTGAGCTTGAAAAGATAATGAATATTAGAATGAACATTGAAATAATACTAAATCTGAGAATCATTATATTTCACACTTAAACAAGAATGTATTTTTTGAAACAAGTCTTACCAATACAAATAATTTTCGATTTTGAATAGTCTCCAAAGGTGACATGTACTCCATCAAAATCATCAAAAAGACTAAATTCAAAAGGATCACAAGACATATTCCATGAGAACCTTCTATCTGTATACCAAATAGCATCTCATGAATTTATATTTTTTAATAATTTTTAATAAACTTTATCTTTGGGTACCCATATCATGGACCCACATAAGTTAGATAATTAAGATTCTCAAATCCACAATTTATTAGAGAATGTGTTTTCCTTTTGAATATGAAAAGAAAGGTAAATACATATAGGTCTACCAAATTTAAAATTTATATAGTTTCAATCATAAGTATTATGAAATTATTTTTTTTACCAAATTATAATATTTATTTTTTGAAATTATATTTATAAAAGTGGAATTATTTAGATATTTGGAAAAAGTGGATTTCTCTGAAAAACAAAAAACCATAGAGAATTTTAATTGTATTTTGATAAAAAAACATATTTAAATTATTTTATAATTGATTAAAATGATAAATATAAATTTTATGATCCTTAATCTGTAATTTAAATTTTTTTACATTTGTTCGTTTTAATTTTAAAATAAAATATTATTTTTATTTTAAATGTTTTTTTATAAAAACTATAGTGTTGTGTTTCATTTGATAATCATTGAATTTTTAAATAATATAAAAAAATTATATGTTCATTTTTATCATTTATTATATATCCATAATATAAAAAATAGTTAGATGATGAAGAAAACTAAGACAGAGAGTGAGATGGATATTGAAAAATTTAAAAACTAACCTCAATTTTGTCTTCTAGATATTTTATGAGACTACTATCACTCTCATAACATGATTTTTATGCTGATAGTGAGTCCTAGATATGACTATATATAGAAACTTTTAGATAATCCTTACATAACTTCTTGTTTTTTTACTATTTCTAAATAAATGGATAATTTGGTTTAATGTGGACCTTCATTTTGGAATTGAAATGTGATACCTCAAATTCTTGATTTTTATTTTTGTTGTTTCAAGAATATCTATTATTTTTATTGTACCTAACCATCATGGTGGTAATGTTTATAATGTTGGGGACACTCTTATATGGGTTTTCACTATTATTCATAAAATATAATATTCATTTTGTTTCCTTAACACCCTTTGTAATGACCAATAATTATATCGATTGAATTTCAATTCTTTAAAATATAATATTAAGCAATGTAGTACAATAACATGTACAACAAGATGAAAATAAATTAATTATATCTATTTGAAAATTACATTTAGAGAATAAAAATATTAATAATAATAGAAAATATTACAACAGGATTGAAAATAGAAAACAAGATAACTAAAATATGAACGTTTGGATATGCTCGATGGACCCGAATAACCGCACTCACAACAATGATGAATACAAGATGTAGAATATTATCACTGAAATATACATATGCAAAATTACTATATATATATAATTGAAATGAAATAAAAGATAATGAATAATTAAAGAAATATTTTGTATATATAATATGTATAGAACCCATATGAATGTTACAAATAAGACTGTTTGAATAAGAATATGACCATTAGAATACTAATACGACCATTATGAATTGTATCATTACTGATAAAATAGTATCATCACTTTTGGATTTATAAAATAATATTTATTAAACATATAAAATGAAAATTTGACATATTTATATAGTGATATAATTAAACAAATGTATTAAAAATGAAAACAATAAGTGTTCTTAATTTTATATAACTTATATGTTTTTATTTTCATTTTTATTTAAATTAAAATATAATTTCATGACACCTTAAGTAATTTTTCAAAGGATTAGATTATTGATCATAATATTAAAATTGGTATTCTTAAAATAAATGTTAATTTTATTAAAAAATTAAATTTATAATACATAAAAAAGTATTTTCATAAAATTGATTTATTTTTTCTTAGTGTCATCTCAAAAAAAGTTCTGGTGAATTTTTGGAATTTTCCTAAAATAGATGAATTTTAGATGAATAGTAAAAATTGTAATATATGGTAATTAACATTATAATTTAAATACATGGACTATGGAGTCTTGGTTGATGTAATAAAAAACTAGTTAAAACTTACATGAATCATTTACTGTATATTGACCGAAAAAATAATTCTACTGGTAGTCTTGATCTAGAATAATTAACTAATGAATATAAAATTAAAAAACACTTCACACATCTACTAATAAATATAACCACATACCACCTCTTCTCCTCATAACATCTAAGACTTTGATAATGAAAAACATAACCAAAATTCCAATCTCAATCCCCACCTTCAATTCATAGTTCATCTAGTCTCATCTATATAACTTTTCACGGAGCCTTTATGTGATGTTGTCTTGGAAGGTATCTTTCGATTATGATTATGTCATGTTTTATGATTAAACCAAATTATTATGTTTCCATGATCTCATGATTCTATTATCTTTATTTTATGATCCCATATGATCATTCATGATCCTTTTATTATATCAGGTTCTACCTTTTATCTCATATATTGTGCTTCATTAACATGTTTACCCCCCTACAAAGAATTTTTAGATTACCCATTTTGTTTAGGTAATCACATTGTTATATTATTTATTTTTAGTAGCTCAATTGGATTTAGGATCTCAATAGGGAGAATAAAATAAGGATATTTTTTTAGTATCATGTTGTAGCTTTATCTAACTAGTCTTCTAAATACAATAGTACTCTTAATCATTTGGTTGTATTTTTTAGTAATTAATGTTCACAATAAGGTAATAATATGTTTAAAAGTCTTAGGATTCAATTTTATGTATCTTATTAAAGACTATTTATTTTGTGTGACTAAGAATAGAATCCTATAATGAGAACCCTAAGGATAATTCTAAGTATAAGAAAATATTCAAAAAATCTGCTGAAGTATAGAGTGAGTGGTTTCTAAAAAAATAAATCATTATATGGATACTAAATGAGAATGTGGATATTGAGAATTTTCACCTATGGTTAATTACATTTAAAAGAAAACATTGAGTATTAAAATAATTATCATCTACAGTTGGATATATAGTACTGTACATTTGGTTTGAAAATCATGAGGGATACGCTATAGGAAATCTACAAAATATTTATAAACCATTATGAAGAACATAATAGATTTTTATGTTATAAAACCTAATATAAATAAACAACATGGATAACCTATATTTAATGTTAGAAAATCATAACTCACGATATAATTTTTATTTATATGATATTATTTATATGTTCATAGTTTTGATTTTTATATATTTTTATGTTGAATTGTTATCATTCCTAAATATACTTCCATTGATAATGTAAATAAATAGGAGAAACCAAGAAAAAAAACCAATGTGATGATTTACCAAATTATATTCCATAACATATGGGATTGGGTGATAAGAAATTCATATAAGTATTGGATAAACCGACTCACGTTTTAAATAACAACATAAACAATTGGTAAATCCATCTATATCATATGAAATAAAAAAGGTTATGTAGAGTCATTTATGTGAAACACCCCCTTTTATTAATGTATCATTTGATCTCCTCATTATGGAACAATCGAATCACTCCATTGAGAAAATATTCTCAACCCTTTAATCATCATATCAAGAGAAATTTATAATTTCATTACATAGTCTTGAAGGGGAATCGGATTATTAGTGGATACTATTCGAGAACATGATTCTCAATAAATAAATCAATTTCAAAAAATTAGATGGACTCGAGAAATATTTTTAAAATAAATATTTTACTCTGACTCTCAATCTTAAAATAGATAGTCATTTCTTTTGACTAAAGAAAAAAAATAATACGAGTCTATAATGGTGTATTAGACAAACATTTCAAGGCTTTCAAGACACACATAAAGTCTCATCATTGGTAATGTAATTAAGGTAGAAAATTCTCTAGTAGATAAAGGGGTAGAAAATGATTTGGATTAGTAACATGAGACTTTGATAATTATGAATAAATAGACAGTTATGCTCTCAAGGTTGATAAATATATTGATAAGTCTGAATGGCCATGAGGGGATAAAGATAAAAATACTAAAATGGTTTTTCCGTTATGATGATTTGAAGTTAAATCCCATAATGAAAAAAAATTCAACATTATATATGTCAAAAATTTCAGAAGATGGATCTGAGTAACTATCTCAATGGAACCGGGAGATGATTCAAATGTGGGAGTGAGAGGAATTGATTAAATCAATTCTAATGTGATATAAAGAATCCCACTAATGAAATTTAAGATATAAGGTTCAGATAAATAATTTTCCTATAGTATAATGTTTCAACTGCAAGGAACAGAAGAATTATGTATACCAAAGCCTTATTCCATGTGTTTTCAGAGACAATCAACAAAAGAATCCTCAATGGCCAAGAAATAATGAAATGGAATATACTATTAGTACTACTAATGTTGATCCCAACAATGATATCGTAATTGGAATTATAGTTATTAATTCAATAATAGAAAACCTATATTTTTATTCTAGTTCTATGAATCCATCCATATCATTGATGTTTAATAGAACTATTCATATTCTATATGAAAACATAGTGGTTTAGCTATCTGTGATAATATAAAATAGAGAAATTTTTGCATCCCAAGTATATAAATCCTCCATATTTAATGTTTTTACTAAATATTCCATATAATCTTGTCTTAAAACCTTAAATGTTTTAAGAATTTATATTGTACATGTAATTTATATCCTTATATAAATCTATCATCATCTTTCGGGGAGGGAGATCAGTCTTCAAATCCTAATTCATCCTCAAATTTTGTATATGTGTATGGAGGGGAATGAATATCAATTGGAGTTTTCATAAATAGTGGTGATATTATTTCCTAATATGAAATAAAATCTAGATATAATTATTGAGACAAAAGAAAAATAAATTATAATGACCCAAACATTACATACATTGTTATTACTACAGCATTGAAGCATACATATTACAACATATAACAAAACCATGATTTGATTGTATAGGTATAGCGTCTTTCGAAACTGGGAAACATAAACAACTTGATCTTAAACCATCTATATTGTCTCCCTTTTATCATATCTATTGTTTATTTTGGTATATCCTAATTAATACACTTCTTCCTGGTCGGGGGAAAAGAAAAAATTACAAAAGGGTGACCTCAAATGGTTAGAAAGGGTAAACAAGGAAATATAAATCATGCCATATTCATAAGAACGTAACATTTAACCTGAAAAAGAGATCATAAAACCATAACATGGGATAAATCATAGTAGTGAAATGTAATCCCAATATTCAAAACATAAAACATGAGACATTGTGGAATACACACATAATCATAGAAAAACATTTCTTATTAGTGAAGAATCATTGCCAAGACTATCAGAGCGGACAAAGTCCATTTTAGAACCGTGTTAACTCCTCATTCCAGTCCTGTATCACCGAACCAGTTTAACTTGTCTTTCCACCCATGTCTATCTCATGAGATATAAATCTTTACCCAATGCATTGGCGTGAGTTATATGTCCCACACATCTCTTAAATAAACCATTCTTATGTGTGCAACAAAATCATAAATCATATATCATAGCATAACCCATGTAATAAAAATGGAATTCCTAAAAATCATGCCATCATAACATAATCCATATAAAATTAAAATTATTCCATCATAACATAATGAAATCAATGTAAAAATATGGATAGAAATAGAACCATATTTTATCTTAGATGGAAAATAATTTTGATCACACACTTCGACCTCATTCTTGAAGAAAATATCCTTTCTACGTCAAAAATAATTTTCTTTCTTAACATGTCATACAATTTTAATCCAAAAGAAGTTAATTAAAAATAAACTTGAAAACCTGTAAAGGATTATTCATGGAAATAATTTTATATGAAATCCTGAAAAATCCATTCATGACGTATAAGTTAAAAAAACATTCTTCTCGTACTTTTCCCAAAAATTTCAAAAAATTTCTCCTACTGAAACCAACAAAAGATTCCATTCAAATATTTTAATAAAAATTCACCAATATGTAAAATTATATTTAAAAGATTCTACGAGGATAGAAATAATATTAAATATTGAGGAAACATTGGTGTGGATGATATATACACCCCAGCAAATACCAAAATATAAACAATCTCAGTTAAAAATGAGATTGCCCGATTTACCCTTACCATATGTCCGATATCCTTTGTACATATACAAAAAACCTATATAATAATTTAAATTATGTCATTGACTTATTCCAGAATCATATTTGTTGTTATGATATCATATATGGTCATATTATTATCTTCTTATTAGTAATGTTTCATTGCTACTTGTTATTTGAGTGTTTAGTGCTTTCTGTTCTTATGCATGTTTTGTCGAATAAATTATTATTCCACTTTATAGGTTATAGATACCTTATTTACATAATTGTATTAATGTAATATATATATATATATAATATTTATTCATAAAATTCATTTATATAATCATTATTCAATGAAGATCATGTAGAACGACTCACATCACATCGTGGAGACGGTAGGACGAACGTACGCACGAGCGATGATATCATTCCCATAATTACTGAATGGTATTGGAGTGGATGGTGGAATGTATTATAATTGGTATCATGTTATAATAATCATATATAGTTATTCTTTACACCATTATACCCACCCATGTAAGGTGGTGGAGGAAAACATATTACACCACGGCGTGGAGACGGTATTCCGTACGTACATGTGCACGGTGATTTCATTTTCCGTAGGATGGATAGAAGGTAAAATAGGGTTGTTTCATATTTATAATAACATATATGTATATGAGTGATACATATGTTATTAATTTATTATGAAACAAATAATGAAGAAGATGTAGAAGAAGAAAAAATTTGGAATGAATCGGTAAAGGATATTACCTCTTCTTTGAAGCTCCTCTTCTTAACCTCTTATTGTGCACTAAATCTGGTCTTTGAAGATGACTAGGAACAATATAATTTATATAGGGATGTATATAAGAGAAATTGGCAGGGGTTGGCCGATCTGGAAGGCTCGATGTTGTGTGGGGAGGAGGGGAGTTGGTGCCCTTTTATAAGGGAGGAGAGGGGAACCTTAGAAAAAACTAAATATATTATTTTTTAATAAATTCATATTCGGATTATAATGGCTCAAAAGTGACTTATTTCTAGGCAAGGGTGGAGATGGGTCGAAATACTCTCAACAAATTTTTTTAGGCAAGTTTATGTTTCCATTTTAACCTTATCATTTAGATTTAACTCTATGTTAGATAAATTAACTTTAAACATATCTTCTTGCATTCTTACAATATATGGTTAATAAACATTCTATAAACAGCCAGTAAAACCCCAATTTTTTAGTTAATGTCATATATATTATTATATATGTTTTTGGCCAATCCTTCGATTTTTAGATATAGAGTATCAATTAATAATATAATATTTGTTTTCAAAACTCTTTTATGTCAATTTTGACACTATTTGGTATTTTGTTTTTCAAAATTTATCTAATCAATCCTAATATGTTATATTAACCTAGAAAATTATTTTAAATAATAAAAAGTATCATATTAAATTTATTTGTGTATCTATAATATCAATTATGTTAATATTTCATTAATAAGTAATTGTTTCATCATCATTGTGTCATACATAACATAAATTATTTAATATCTAAAAATTATAAATAAAATATCATAATGTAGTAAATATTTTTTTCTTTCTATTGAATATTTATATTCGAATTCATCTTATGTATAAACCAATATTAAAAATGTTTTAGTTATTAAAAATTGATTATAACTATTACTACTCTTCTTTAAATAAAATAATAATAAATTCCTTAATCTAATCCATGTTGACCTAAAAGGTAATACATTATTTCTGATGATTTGTTCTTCGAATTAAAATTATTCCCTAGAATTAGGACATGTGTTAGGTTAATAATAATATCATTTTTACCCTTAATTGACCTATTTACATTTAACTGTGGTAAATAAAAGTAAAAATTTACTATTTACAAAATATTATTTTCATCTCATTGATCAAAATTTTTCTTACTGAAATCATCATTGTCTCGTGGATTCTTGAAATATCACTCACAGTGGTGGTAAAATTATGTTTTATGTAAATTTGCAAACTCTACTAAGAGGTGGGAAAAAGAGGGTGAAAAATTCAATAAAATTTTAATATATCTAAAATTATTATAAAATGATTCAAGTGAATTACATTAAATTTTTATATGTATTATATATTTATTTTTACATAAAATAATTTTTAAAAAATAAATAATTATTTAAATAAAAATTCCGTTTTAAACTATAACTCAGTGTTTTTCACTATTCATCAAAAATTGAAATTTTTCAAAAAAATACCAAAAATTCACTCTAAGCTAATTTAGATATTTTGAATCCAAAAATAAAGCCCATTTTGAATGAAAAAAATTAATAAATTTTCAAAAATTGGGTATTACGACTCATAATGTCTAGTTTATATAATATTTTAATAACATATGGTTTTATAGTGAAACTCTGTATTGCAGACAATGAAATCTATCGAGGAAGGTTTCTCTTGCGTGTAATGCAAGTCAAGACAGTGGTGTGTGTAGTGAAGGATTCCATTGTTGTTGCGTATATCATAATTTATAAAAACAAATTATTTCTCATAAAATCTCAGGGTGTTACATTCTACCCCCATTAAAATAATTTCGCCCTCGAAATCTGTCACTTCTTAACAAACAAGTGAAGATACATCTCCCTCATCGTATCCTCAATTTCCCATGTAGCTTCGTCTAATAGGCGGTTCCTCAATAAAACGATATCCAATATAGTGGTCTTGTTTCGTAGAACATTTTCACAACGATAAAGAATCTTTGTTGGTGGTTCTTCATAAGAATGATCTTGCTCCAATGATAAAACTTCTGAGCATAGTACATGTGAAGGTTCAGGTATGTACTTTCTCAGGAGACATACATTGGCCACATCATGAAATTGATAGGGATTCAGTTAAAGCGCCAATCGGTATGCTACCTTCTTAACACAATCCAGTATATCAAAATGATTTATTTATCTAGGGCTGAGATTTCCATTCTATCCAAATATCATTACTCTCTTCCAAGAAGATATTTGTAAGAATAATTTATCACCCACTTCAAACTCTGGGTCTTTTCTACAGTTTCTAACTTAAATTTTTTGTCGACTTTGAGCTTCTCTTATGTGTTGTTGAGAAGATGTTACCATTTCTTCCTTCTCATCAACAAGATCAGGTCCTAATAGATATCATTCACCAACTTCATCCCAACAAGATGGTGTTCTGCATTTCTTTCCATAGAGAGCGTGATAACAAGTCTTCTGAATACTGTAGTGAAAGCAGTTATTATATGAAAATGCCACCAAAGGTAGTTGTTTATCCCAAAAACCTTTGAAATCCAAAGAGAAAGCTCTCAATATGTCTTCTAGAGTTTGAATTGTCCTCTCAGACTAACCGTCTGTATGAGGAAGTTAATTAGTTTTGATACTCAACTTTGTATCTAGAGTATGTGAAGACTTCTCCAGAACATCAATGTAATCTTCGGATCCTGATCAGATATAATTGAATGTGGTACTCCATGAAATCATACCACTTACTTCACATATATCCTATCATGCTGATCAATAGAGAAATCATCTCTAATAGTAATGAATTTTTCCAACTTCGTAAGACAATCAACTATAACCCTGATAGAATTATTGCCTTTGGATTTTTTTAGGAAGTCCAGTGACAATGTCCATAGTAATGTTGTCCCATTTCCATTCTGGTATGGGTAATGGTTGTAACATAACCATAGACTTCTGTCTTTCAACATTAACTTGCTGAAAACCATGCATCAAGAAACATATTCAGCAATATATCTTTTTATTCAATCCCACCAGAAGTACTCAATCAGGTCCCTATACATCTTCATTCTTCTAGGGTGAGTAAAGAATGATGAACTATGAGCATCATCCAATATTTCCTTACTTAATTCTTGTATTGGAGGAACACAAACTTTATTCCTCAACCATAATATTTCTTCACAATCAATGTGAAATTCAGGATCATTTTTCATCTTCTTTTGTAACTCTACATCTTCTTTCTATGCCTCTTTAATCTTCACATGTATAGATGGTTAAACATTCATTTAATAGAGATAATATTTTCCCCTTAGATTATAATTATAATATCCTTACTTTGTAAATCCATAAATATTGGATCTTTTGTGATCCTAATCTTTGATAATCTAGCATGGTCTTGACAACTTAATGCGTCTTCCACCTTTTTTGCTTTCCTGGGGTGGTAATGAATTGAGCTGTTGTAATCCTTTATCAGCTACAACCAACTTATTTGGTGCATATTAATCTCCTTTTTTATGAAAATATACTTTAAACATTTATGATTAGTATAAATATCACACATTTCACCTTAAATATAATTCCTCCAAATCATTAATGCAATGATTAAAATAGCTAATTGAAAATAATGAGTAGGGTAATTTTTCTCATGGATTTTCAACTGTCATGAGGCATAAGCTATCAGTATATCATTTTTCATGAGAACACAACCCAAACCCATCTTGGATGAATCACTATAGATCACAAAACATTCTCCACTACAAGGAAGTGTGAGCATTTGTGCGTTAGATAACCTTCTTTTTAACTCCTTAAAAATATCTTCACACTCTTCTGTCCAAACAATCTTAACACGTTTTCGAGTCAACAAAGTGAGTGGATTAGACGATCATGTAAAATTATCCAAAAATTATCGTTAATATATAGACAAACCAAGAAAACGCCGGATCTCAGTTACTTTTGTTGGTCTCGAACATTATTTAATAACCACTATTTTTTTAGATCCACAGATATCCCCTCTTTTGAGATTTTGTGTCCCAAAAATGAATCTTCTTGAAGACAAAATTAAAACTTGGTAAATTTTTTATAAATCCTCTATTTATTTGGGGCTTTAATAAAATTCTCAAGTGATCATCATTTTTTTCTTTGGTCTTTTAATAGAAAAGAATATCATCTATATATACTACCACAGACTGATCAATATAGTCTCTAGAGACACCATTTTTCATATCCATGAAGATAGCAGGGGAATTATTAAGACCAAATGGAATCACAATAAATTCATATTGTCCATACCTTGTACGGAAATATGTCTTTTGTATATCCTCCCTTTTGACCCTTAATTGATGTTACCATGAACGAAGATCAATCATGAAAAGGTATTGAGCTCCACGTATTAGTTTAAATAAGTCAGCAATGCATGGGAGATGATATTTGTTCATTATAGTGAACTTGGTATGTTCTCGATAATCAATGCATAGTCTCATTGATCCATCATTCTTCTTAACAAATAGAACAGGTGTTCCCCAAGGTGATTCACTAGGGAATTTGAATCCCTTATCAAAATTCTCTTGGAGTTGCTTCTTCAATTGCTGCAACTCAATTGGGGTGATTATATATGGTGTCTTTGAAATGGGTATAGTACCTGGTATGAGTACTATTGAAAACTCAACTTCACGATTTCTTGGAAGGCCTAGAAATTCCTCTGGAATGACATCATCAAATTCCCGTAAAATGGGCATATTCTTAATCATGACATTCTCTCCAACAATTTGAGAAAAATAACCTTCATTTATTGGAATCAAGACGCATCATATGGATGAAATTTCCACTGGAAGGATATATTCATCCTTCATGGATGGATGATCATTGATTGATAGGGAAAATTAAATGTGACATCCCTTCATTGGAAATTGATATGATCTCCATATAAGGAAATCTAATCCATGCGAAGAATCACATAAAATTCCACTATAGGAATGACCACATGATTTTCAAAAAGCACATTACCACAAACGTCATTTGGAGAAGAATTATAATCTTTTGATGCAACCATTGTGACATTAAGAGTTTTCACAGCTAACTCAACATCTAATTGTTGAGGTAGTACGGTAATACCCTTAGAAAATTCATCGAAAATAAAATATTGGGTGGACCTAGAATCAAATAATATATTTTCTACATTAGAGTGGAAGGTATGTTTTCCTTTAACCACTTTGTTAACGTACTCCACATCGCCAATAGATTTTGCAAGTGAATTTCCATTATCTTTGGCAATATGAGATTGTTGATGTCGATCATCATCAATAACCCTTGGATTAGGGAATTGATTAGAATAATTCCCCATTTCCTTGATCTTGTAACATTGAACTGTAGGAGGTGCATTCTATGTAGCCTTACCTTTGTTCGCATCACCCGACATCTTTTTTTCATCATAGCAGAATTCAAATGCTCGATGACTTTCTTTTCCACATTTGAATCATTTTCTTGTCCCTTTATGACTATTTCCTCCATTTTTCTTTCCACACATTAATCATAAGGGAAAACTCATCTTCTTTTTAGTTTGGTATTTATATTTCCCTTTGAATTCCATTTTCCTATTCTTATCAAAACCATATGACTGATGGGTTACACTAATATTCATCTCAACCTTGAGGGCACATCGAACTATTTCATCGAAGCTATTGATGTGAATTATGGAAAACTCACTTAGAGGATTTGGTTTTAAGATACTAAAAAATCGATCAATCTTATTATTAGGTTGGATAATAATTCAGGAAGCATATCATCCATGCCTTGTAAAATTTTCTTCGTAGATACCATCACAATCATCATCCTTTTTCTTTAGTTCAAGAAACTCCTTCTCTATATTTGTTCGAATAATATCAGGGAAGATCTTATTGAAAAATATGTTCTTGAAGTCGTCCTATTCTATGGACTCAATTTCATCTCTTTGCCACGTATACTTGATAATATTCCACCATTGATTAGCTTCATCTTGCAAATGATATACTGATAAGATGACGTTATCATGTTCAGAGCATTGAAGAATTGAAAATATCTTTTTTGTGGTATTGATCCATTGTTCAACAACTAATGGATCAATAGAACCGCTGAATGAGAGAGGGTGCTGCCTCATGAAGGATTCAAATGAATTTTGCTCCTTCCTTTGCTTGATTGGATGTCCTGAATGATTCATTTCTTGAGAAAGTTGTGTGAGAATGGATTCAAGATTTTGCATTCCAAAACCCATAACATTTGGTTACTCAGAGGTACAATCATTGCATTGCCCGTCACATTCAGTATTAACATGGTTCCTTTGGGTACCATCCATTAACTAAAACTAATAAGTATAGTGTGAGAAACACTAATCATAATAGTAAAACCACATAATCAAAAATAAAATTTAACATTTAATGTCTTATCATAGGTTATTCATCACCATTTCTAAAACAGTAATATTGTTTTCTATAAATAGTCATATCCTTAGGGTTCTAACTAAGGGTTTCACATTCTAGTTTACAATGGTTGACTATACCTTTCCTCTGATAACAACTATAGAAGTCTGGAATTAGTTTAACTGGCCTATTATTGATACCTATCAGAGCACTCCATGAGAGGTTACACCCCCTGGGAAGGACACACCACCATCCTCAGTGGTAGCCATTTCTTCATGAAGCCCTTGCGCGGAGAGCCATGCTTCGTCAAATGCTCATATGTGAGAGTTCCCAGTGATCAGATTCATTCCTATCTCTTTTTCCTCTGATACCAACTATAATGTCCCATAAATTACATACATTGTTATTAATTTAGCATTGATGCATACTTATTACAACATATAACAAAACCATGATAGGACCGTATTGTTATAGTGTCTTTAGAAACTGGGAATCATAAACAACTTGTTCAAAAAGCATCGACATTGTCTCCCATATATCATATAATGAGTCCCTTTTGGCATATCCTATTTAATACCCTTCTTCCTGCCCTGGGGAAAATAAATCATACAAAATGGTGATCTCAAATGCTCAATAAGGGTAAAAAAATTAAATATCAATCATATCATATTCATAAGAACATAACATTTAACCTTCAAAAGAGATCATAATATCATAACATGGGAGAAATCATAGTAGTGAAATTTAATCCCAATAATCATGACAAAAAACATGAAACATTTTGGCATAGACACATAATCATAGAATATCATTTCTTATTAGCCAGGCTTCATTTCCTAGAATATCATAGTGGACAATGTCCATCTTCGAACTGAGTACCCTCCTTGTTCCAGTCCTGTATCACTAAACCGGTTTGACTTTCCATTCCAGCCATGTCTATCTCATGAGACATAAATATTTACACAATGAATTGGAGGGAGATATAAGTCCCACACATCTCATAATTAAATCATTTTTACGTGGGCCAAAAAATCATAAATAATATATCATAGCATAACTCATGTAATTAAAATGGGATTATTAAACATCATGCCATCATAACATAAGCCATATAAGATAAATATAATTCCATCATAACATAATCAAATCAATGTAAATAGGGATAGAAACAGAACCCTATATTATCATAGATGGAAAATAATTCTCATAACATGCTTGTACATAATTCTTGAGGAATATATCCTTTCTACTTCAAAAATATTTTCTTTTCATAACTTGTCATAAAATTTTAAACTAAAAAAAGATAGTTAAAAATAAAATTAAAACCCAGTATAAGAAGATTCATTAAAATAATGTTTTATGAAATCATAAAAAATCCATTCATGCTATATAATATAAAAATATCATTCTTCTCATACATTGGCCGAAAAATTCAAAAAGTATCTCGTACTAAAAATGATAAAAGATTCATTTCATATCTTTCAATAAAAATTCACCAATAGGAAAAATTAGATTTAAACTATTGTAGTAGGTTTGAAATAATATTACATATTGAGGAAACTTGGGTGTTTATGATAAATACAAACAAGTAAATACCACAATATAAACAATCTCGGATAAAAATGAGATTGTCATATTTTCCCTTACCTTTGGTCCGATATGTTTTGTACATATCCTAATATGCTATATAATCATTTAAATAATGTCATTGACTTATTCCAGTATCATATTCATTGTTATGATATCATATATGGTTATATTCTTATCTTATTATTAGTAATATTTCATTGCTACTTGTTATTCGATTGTTTATTGGTTTATGTTCTTATGCATGTTTTGTTGAATAAATTATTTTTACACTTTTTAGGTTATATATTCATTATTTACAGAATGGTATTAGTGTAATATATATGTCATATTTATTCATTAAATTTACTAATATAAGCATTATTCAATAAAGATCATGTAGTATGAGTCACATTACATCATAGAGATGGTAGGTCGTACGTATGCATGAGCGATGATATCGTTCCCATAATTATTGAATTGTATTCGTGTGGATGATGGAATGTAGTAGAATTAGTATAATGTTATAAAATATTATATAGTTACTCTTTACACCAATATACCCATCCATGTAAGGTGGTGTTGGAAAACAGATTAAACCACGGCGTGGAGATGGTCTTTTGTACGCACGCACGCGTGGTGATTTCATTTTCGGTAAGATGGATAGATGGTGAAATAGGGTTGTTTTATATTTATAATAATATATCATTATATGTTTTATAATTATGTTTTTATTTTATTATGAATCAAATAAGGAAGAAGAATTATAAGAAGAAATAAATTGGAAGGAATCACTAAAAGATTTTACCTCATCATTGACGCGCCTCTTCTTATCCTCATCTTAGGGAATTAAAGTCGGTCATTGAAAAATACCAGGATATGTAGGATGTTTCTAGGGATGTTGGTTTGTAAAATTTTCAGGGGTTGGGAAAGCTTGAAGGTTCAATGTGGTATGAGTATGAGAAGTAGGATGAGCCCTTTAATAAGGGAGGAGAGGGGAAAATTTGGAAAAACTAAAAATATTATTTTATAATAAATTCAGATTCGGTTTATATTAAATACAAAGTGACTTTATCATGGCTAGAGTTGGTATGAGTCGAAATCCTCTCAACCAATTGGGTTTAGACAAGTATAGGTTAATAATTTATCCTTATCTTTTAGATTTAACTATAAGGTAGAAAATTTAACGTTTACCATTTCTTCTTGTATTCTTACAATATATGTTTAATAAACATACAATAAACTACCAATTAAACCTTAATTGGTTCATTAATGTAGTATATATTATTATATATGTCATTTGGCCGAACCGTAGATTTTTAGCAATAAAATATCAATAAATATATTAATATTTGTTTTAAAAACTATTTTATGTCAATTTTGACACTATTTGGTATTTTGTTATTTCCAAATTCATAAAAACATTATTACATTAAAATAATTCATCTAATCAACCATAATATGTTATATTAACCAATAAAATTCGTGTAATTCAAAAAAAAATCAAATTACATTTATTTGGATATTGCTAATATCAATTATATTTATATTAAATTAATAAGGTATTTATTGCATCATCATTGTGTCATAAATAACTTAAAATATATAATGTCTAAAAATTATAAATAAAAAATAATTATGTAGGAAATATTTATAGATTTATAATGAATATTTATATTATTATTTATATTATGTATAACCCTATATTATGAATGTTTTAGTTATTAATAATTGATTTAAACTATTTTAACTCTTCTTTAAATAAATTAATAATAAATGTCCTAATCTAATCCAAGTGGACCTAAATGGTCATATTTTATTTTTAAGGTTGTTTTGGTCAAATAAAACTTATCCAATAAAATTAGTACATTTTTTAGGGTAATAATAACATCATTTTTACCCTTAATTACTGTATTTACTTTTAACCGTGGTAAATAAATGTTAAAAGTAACTATTATCCAAAAATTATTTTTATCTCATTGAACCACATTTTGTTTTCTGGCATCAACCACGTCTCTCAGATTTTTCATATTCCACTCACAGATATGGTAAAAATATGATTTATGTAAATTTGAAAACTCTCCTTCGAGGTGGCTAAAAGATGGTGAATTGTTCAATAAAATTTTTATATATCTAAAATTATTATAAAATAACTCCAATGAATTACAATGATTATATATATGTGTTATGTATCTATTTTGACCTAAAATAAATTTAAATAAAATAAATAATTATATAAATAAAAATTCATTTTTAAACTATAACCTAGTGTTTTCACTGATCATCAAAAAAATTGAATGTTTTTAGAAAAATAGAAAAAATTGAACCTAAGTTAATTTTGGTATTCCAAAATCAAAAAATGAATACAATTTTGAATGATAAAATTTATAAAATTTAATAAATTGGGTTTTACTATTCATAACTGATAGTTTATATAATATTTTAATAACATATCGTTGTTTAGTGAAACTCAGTATTGCATACAATGCAATCTATCGAGGAAGATTGTTATTATGTGTAACTCAAGCCAAGATAGTGTTGTGTGTAGTGGAATATTCTTTTGTTGTTTCATATAACATAATTGATAAAAACAAAATATTTCTCATAAAGTCATAGTGAGATAAAATCATGCTTTAAGGCATCTCAATTATCAGTAATTATACAAATGTATTCCTTAAATACCTGTCTAGCCTTCTTTATGTCCAAGAGTTTGATTCTTCAATAGAAATCAGATCTGTATCTCTTCCCATATACAATATTCCCAATAGAATGTATAATATTGAGTTAGAATAAATAAAGAAATAGTTATAAGATTATATTAATAAGGTACATATATACCAGAGTTCTTCACCATGGGTTGTGCTGACCCTCCTTACCATAGAGTAGTATGGGCCAATGAAACTCTGCATTGATTATCATGTACATAAAAATACCACGATAAAGAACAAGTATCCACTACCATTGATTGATGGATTTCTATCTCCACTATATGGGCCCCAATATTTCTCTATGTTAGACTATATATCAGGATATCACCAATTAACGGTGAATAAATAAGATATTTCAAATAATTACTTTCAAATAAGTTATGAACACTATGTGTTCATAGTAATGCCCTTAGGACTCAACAATGCACCAAAAATATCCAGTGAATTTATGAATAATGTATTTCGAGAATACCTTGAAATATTTTTGGTTATATTTATAGATGATATTATAATATAATATTAATGAATGTAGGATAGTGAGGATCATTTTAATACCATGCTAAAAAATTATTGAATAATGAATATATATGAAAATTATAGTAAATTTGGGTTCTTGATGGGGAATGTTTCATTATTAAGGTGAGATATCACCATTAATGTGATATTTCTATACCCTTATATGATAAATGAAATCAAAGAGTATATTAGAATAGAATGTATAATATATATTCATAGTTCCCTTAGACTAGCTGGGGTATTTCGAATGATTTTGAGAAAATATTCATGATTTTCAGACCCGCTAACTAAAATTAATCGAAAGGGAGAAATGTTTTGTTGGACCATTGAATGTGAATTGATCATTAAGGAACTAAAAATGTTCCTTACCAACAAATCAGTACTCACACTTGCCTCAAGTGGGGAACAATTCATTCTATATAGAGTTTCCACAAAGCCACTAGTTAACAATGCTAATAAAAAACACCGATAAAAGGGGTAACTTTATCAGTTCTAATAGAAAGCACCAATAAAGGGAACATTTAACAAAACTATAAATGTTCTCTTAGCATTTTCCCTTTATCTATGATTTTTAGCACCGATAAAGGCACCCCCTTTATCATCTCTTTTTCTTAGCGATGTTAAAGTGACCCCCTTAATCAGCATTTTTTAGTATCGCTTATTAAGGGGGACTTTATCAGGGATTTTTTTCGTAGTGATGATAATGTGTATAGCTTAAAAAAATATTCACGACAAATAATATATTGATATATATATGTATATTTATATTATTGTGAATATAATATATATTTTCTAAATATGTTTTAGATAAGTATAAATAGTCTATTACATTTAATATATTAAAATTTAGTGAAATTGGATTTAAAATATTTTTAAAAATATTATTAATAATAATTTACAAATTATCATTGAATAATAATAATTTAATAACAATTTGAAGACACATAAAATCATGAAATATTAATAAAAGATCTAAAATAAGTACAATTTGTATCTTAGAATTCAAACGGGCATGACTTTTGATCCGGATGTCTGTATAAGCTCTACATCATATCAAATTGATGCATGGATGTGATCTATGTGGTAGTGACATAAGGGAACATTTTGAAACATGTTTAGAGGACAATAATGGCATTCATGGACTCCAAAACTGAGATTTTAGTCGTGATACCTCGAATTTCTAATATTCGATGGAATTTCAGCCTTGTTTAAGGGGGGTGTTTTTTATTTTTTTTCAATGGGGAATGAATTTAATTCAATGTTTTTCATTCATATTTTATTATTTATTTGAAATTTAATAATTTTTTATAATGTACGGTTATTTATAATCAAATATATAACAATATATACACATTTATTATTTATGAGGACATAAAAATTTAATTTTATAAATAAATAATTACACATTTTAACATATAAAACATATTTCCCAATATATAAGACTTATCTAAATAAGAAACTAATATTCATTTTATTTAAAATACAATTATATGAATATTTATATATCTATATAGTGTGTTTGTGTGTGCGTGTGAGTATATATATATTCGTGTGCTTTTGTATTGAAAAACTAAATTATATTATCAATATATTCTAAACATATGTATATTCATATTAATATATAATATGTGTAAATATATATAAATATGTTTAATTATACATATATGTACACATAATATATATATATTTGAGTATGTTTGTGTTGTATATATGTATTTATTTATTTATTTACACAAAATAACATATTTTATAAATTTATTTAAATCTGAAATTAATAATATTTATTTTTATAAAAATAAATATACGGGAAAATATAACTAAATACATATAAATATATACCAATATACAGATAAATATATAATTATTATTATTTTGTTATATATATTTGTATTTATATATATAATAGTATAATTATATATTAATATATTAATATAAGAATATATATATATATATTTATATAACTACATATATATTAATATAACTATATATATTAATATATGTATATTGATGTACTAATAACAATAACTATATATATATATTAAAATAATTGATGAGAAAAACGAAATAGAGGAGTGAAAAAGTGTTAGGCGCACATAGGATGGGTCTTGAGTTCGAATATCCGGGGAAGAATGGGTGATGCAAGGGAGGGGAGTATGTCCTAGAACTATGAAAGGTGGGTAGGGGCACTGTTAAAGGTTTTGGGTGTGGCTGGGGTGTGTAGGATTGTGGGATGGTGGTGGGGCGTTGTTGAAGACCCTCACGAATCAAATTGAAGAAATATTTTTATTAATTTTTATAACATCTATCATCGCAAAAAAAGCATTGATAAAAGTGGTATTTTATCAGCGATAACAAAAAAATCGATAAAAGGCCATTTTATTATTGGTTTTTTAGCACTGATAAAATAACCCTTTTATCATCATTCTTTTTTCCCTGATAAAAGGGATCATTATCAGATCTTTTATGAGCACTGATAAAAGGGACCCCCTTTATCCTCATCTCGATTAAGAGTAATTTTCTAGCACTGTTAATGCCCTTTTCTATTTCTGATGTAGTCCATATTTGCAGCAGTGGCATATATTGACACAAATTAAAAGTAATAGCCTAGACCTCAAGGAAATTAAATGTTCATGAGAAAAACCATCAAACTCATGATCTAGAGTTTGATGTAGTAATATTTTAATTAAAAAAATAGAGGAATTATCTCTAAGTGTAGAATTGTGAGGTTTATACATATCTTAATATCATTAAATATATATTCACACAAATGGAGTGTAATAAGAACTTGTGAATATGGTTAGAACTTGTTAAGGATTATGAATGTTAAATCCACATACATCATGTGTATGTAATAAAGTGAATGATTTTATGAATTTAAAGCATCTATTGTCCTTATTAACATTGGAAATCAAGAGGGTTACAATCTTACTAAATTTTCAAAGGATGAACATAAGGATCATAATGGAAGGAACAACATCATTCATTAGTCAAATGACATATCAACCATCCCGTCAGGGGAAGATAACGTATGTTTAATGATATTATATGGAAATAAAAACGTAGGTGAAATCTATAATAAATGAAACATTTCCAATGTTCAAAATTTATGAACGAGTTATATGGTTTGGTTCATGAATATGTGTACCATAAATAATAAGTTAATGAATAATTTTTCAAATGATGCACATAGATTTACATTCTCTATCCACCCAAGGAACACAAAGATGTATCGATATTTCCAAGATCACTATTGCAGGGACAATATGATGAAGGAGATAATGAAATATATATATAATTTCTAGGTTTGTAAACATTTAATGGCTATAAAAATTATAAGGGGATGATACATCCATTACCCATACATAAATAGAAATGGGAAAACATCACCATTATCTTTTTTACTAGTATTTCGTAGATTCTATGAATAAATAATGAAATATCGGTTTTTGTGGATCATCATAAAAATAATTATCATTTTATTTCATTTCAATTGAAGTAATCCCTTGATTAACATTCATGGATATACATCACAGAATTGGTGAGGGTGATTGAGAAACTACTATCGATTGACTCTAACCTTGATCTGATAATTACCACTATATTCTTGAAAAATCCCTGACATACTATAAACATTTTGTTGAACATCAGTAATATTTATCTCCATGAAAAAATAGTCTATCTAAGCATACTATCTTGACACTTGCAGTCATGTTGAGAGGATAATTAATGTATTTAAAATAATTATGGAATCAATATCATCCACATGTCGAGTTCTCAAAAAATAGTATATTTCACTCATGCTTACAAATATCTCTATATAATTCCCCTTTTTGGATCATATAACTAAAACCTACATGTTCGGATGAAGTACATGAACCAAAGCTTCTGAGATCAAAAATTGTCAAGGAATGGTATAAAAGGAAAAGTTCATTCAACAACATATATGGGTTTCCCAGAGTCAATAAATGTGTTATGAAAACAATAATAAATGATACATGGATTTTGAGGTTGGTGATAATGTTTGACACCACATATCTTCATGAAATAGAGTCATGCTATTTATTAATAATTTAAATTTCGTCCCTAGATATGCTAACCCCTTTCAGATTTTTGATCGTATCATATCTATGGCTTATTTAATTACAATCTGACTATCCCTGGCTCATTTACGTGATATATTCAACATATACCTCTTGAGAATGTACACACCAAATCCATCACATTCAATAAATACATCAGAGGTATAAATGAAGAATTATCCTTATTGAGAGGATTATTATTGAAGATAATGGACTGTAGAGATAATGTTCTATGCAACAAAGAAACACACCTAAAAAAGTATCATAGTGAAACCATATGTATGAGGATGTGACATTGGAACCATTTAAATATATGATGAATAAGTAACCTCACCTTTTTATTCTTTAGTTTTAAAAAAATTAATTGATAAATTTCTTAAGGGTGGAATAATGTAATGACCCATGACATTATCAATGGAATTTATCTTCTTATAATTTTATCATATTCATTAATGTAGTATAAAGAACATGCACCACATGATGAAACTATAAAAAATTTACTATATTTATTTTAACATTACATTTATAAAATAAAAATGTTATAGTAATTTAAAATTTTAAGATAGGAGAAAAAATAAACAAAAAGATAACTAACATATAAATTTTTTGTATCTGCTGGATCAAAAAAATAACAACACTCACAAATAATTCATTATAAATTAATCAATATATTAGTAATTCAATATTAATAGAAGAAATTAAAATATATATAACACTCAGAGAAAATATAATTGAAGAAATAATGAATGAAATATGAGGTATTTATAAGAAGTATAGATCCTACATGAGCTCTAAGAATCTAACAATTAGAATAGTAATCTAACCTATATGAATAATATGATGAACATTTGAATAGTATCTAAACTTATGGAAGTGAAAAATAAAATTTAATTATCCTATAGAATGAATATATAGAATATTTATATCATGACATAAGATAATATTATTTTTTTAAATGAAAAAAATACGTGTTTGTATTATTGTAAAAAATATATAAATTATTGGCATTTCTATATGAAATATAATGTTTTAATAGAATGTTTACTTTCATAAAAGGGTTTTATAAATTAAGATTACATTTTATTATAATTATAAAATTATTTTATAGACCATAATTAATTTTTCTAATGGTCATAAAATTTATCATAATAATGAAATTTGTATCTTTCAAATTAATGTGGATATTGTTTAAAATTTTAATTTCTAATATTTTAAAAATTATTTCTATAAAATTATTTCTATTTATTTAGTTTAAATTTTCATAAAAAATTAGAGTATATTTTTTCTATTTTTCTAAAAAAGTTGTTTTTTTTGAATAGTAAAATATTGTAAAATACGGTATTAAAATTTGTAATTTAAACATATGAATTTTTGATTCATTGATATTAATAATATAATATTTCATAATCTCATGAAAATTTATTTTATATAATTATATGAATCGATACTATTGGTATTATTGAGTGAAAATAATAAAATAATGAATAAGATATTCAAATATACCTCTCTCTTAACCTTATAAATATCACCCCTCACCAACCATCTCCTCATAAATAATAAGAAATTGAGCTTAAAAATTCATATCCAATTACCTCCCCAATCCCCAATCCCCCCATGTTGACGTGCAGATAGTTTCATCCAAATAACATTTCAAGGAGACTTAAGAGATAACCTAATAGGAGACGATTAAAGGAAGAGGTAAAATTGTCAACTAATAACTTTCTATTTTATTATTTGTATACCACCCTGTATATTTTCAATCCACCTTTAAATATTTATATAACTATAATATTTATTTTTAAATGTTTTTATTATATTGTAATATATATCTTCTACACTACATTTCATAGATTATAAAATAAAAACATTGTTTACAATATGGTTGGTTTTCTGCCTCAATAAACAATGTACCTCAATTTTCTACACCCCATTAAATACTGGTAATAGAAATATTATTTTTGTTAAATATGAATATAATAAATATATTATTAATTATTTAATTTTATTAAAAGTTTTAATAACAATTTTATTAAATAAATCAAATCTAGTTCAGGATGGTTGGTAAAACGACCTAAATAAATTAACCACATGACGTTAACATTTTTCCACGTAAAAAAACTATATCATAAAAATAAAGCAATTTGGGACATTTAAATTTATACAATGTCATTAATACCATTTAATTTCACTTTTCAAGTTGTATTCCCATTTGAAAAGAACATCAATAATTATATACATGTGATCCGACCTTAGAACCATGAGTCATACACCCTCCGAATTAAAAAATTAAACATTAAATCTCGGCTATAAGGAAAAATATTAAATTATAGTAATTAAAATTACGATATAAAGGGATATTAATTATTTAATTAATGAATCTAAATTTTTTATTCATTACATTAAGTGAAAGTGAAAAATGATTCTAAAACATAAGGTAAGGGATCTCAATAAACCGCCCCATTTTCTTGTGCTGTTGATTTTCTCTCTCTTAATATCTTTCTCTATATATTTGATTTTATTATATTATTATCAAATTATTTATATATTCCTATTATAAGTAAAACTATATTATTATCTTTTCCTTTTATGGGGAAATAAATACCTTATGTTCGTTTTTTTAAATGCCTCACTCAAAATCAAACCCGGTTAAGTGAAAAGTTTCTATCCCGAAATAATTTTATATAATGATAATTTAAAAAATTATTACAATTAATGATTTCAATAAATAAATTAATATTTTATTCATAACAATTATGTTATAAATATTATTTCTATAGAAAAAAAAATACTTATTCCTTATCGGGAATATAACAACCATTTCATAAAACACCGTTTTGAAAGTTCACTTATATACCCTATTTTCTACCCTTTCACAAGAAATGTTTTACAAATAATCAAAATATATTGTAAACTATGATAATTTATCATTTTTTTTGTTTATTAAATATTAAATTCCTTCTTCTATTTATAATATTTAGTAAATTTCCTTTTTTAATGATATGATTCATGATTATATATCTCATTTATTTCAATGTTAAATTATTATTCTTATGCATAATGATTGATTTCCTTTTGTGGAACGCATAAGCAATTAAGTTTTATTAACGATTCCCCTAGATATCCCCCAAATGAACTGGGTAATTTTTATTCTAATGAGGGTTTTTTGTATAAGATTAGGGATTAAATATAATATATGATGGAATTATGTCCACAATGGGATGTTGTCTTGAAGGTTAGACTTGACTTATGTTTATGTCATGTTTTATATTTCTACTACATCACTATATATCTATGATTTTAATAATATTATAAAATTTTATTATTCATGTTAATTTTATTTTATGAAAACATTTTCTGCACTTTGTCTCATATGATATGCTTCATTGTCATATTTATTCCATTTCTAGGATTTTTAGCTCACCCCTTTCATCTATGTATTCACCATGTTATCATATTTTGTTTTAAAAGATCAATGACATTTAATAGATAATAATAGAGATTACAATGAATATTTTTTTATTTTATTTTCATGTTGATGTTTTATGTACCAATTCTTCCAATTACATTAGGACTCATGATCCTTTGGTTGTATTTATTGAATTTTTCTATTAAAAAAATGTAATAATATTCTTAATAGGCTTGGGTTTCTATATCCATATACTTATTTTCAACTTTTATGTTAATAGATATCTCATATTTCATGAGAAAACTATTGATATCTTCAACTATTATTTATTTAACATCTTTAGATTATATGATCATGGTGAATTTAGAAAACTCATACATTCCAAAACCCAAAGCATTCTTTTAATCAATGTTTCCATAGAAAGAGTATCAACATGATCATTTATCCCAATAAAAATATTACTAAATCTATTAAACATATTAGTGATAGGATCTTTATGATTCATATAGAATCTCCAAATGTATTACCTATATATTCCAGACATTATATCCTTAACTTTATCATTACCATCATAGGTAACGTAAATTAATTCCTGGATTTTATGTGTTGGTTTCATGAAGAAAATCTATTAAAATCATTAACAAATAAAAAAAATTAATTAATTCATTTCATTATCATTATGTACAAAAGTATAAATATCATTAGGAGTATATTATTCTAGTTTTTAGTAGAAATAGTATAGACATGGATTAAATTCTTCTATATAGGCTAACCAATAGATCAATGAAAAAAAGAAATTCTTGATTTCCAAAAAAACAAAATTAATACCATCAATAAATGGACAACAACTCGAGGATTTTTCATTGATACCTCCATATATGTTTTAACATAATATTTTAAAAAATATATTATTATTTGAAAAATTAGTAAATGATTTTTAAAATAAAAAATTTAAAATAATTTGAAACCGAAAAAACTAAACAAACTAGAATTCAATTTGATACAAAATGTATGTTGGAGTTGAGTAAAATTGAAATATGGAATTTAATTCCACTTTACAAAATTTAAGTAAAATAAAAATAATTTCATAAATATCATTAAAATATTATAGAAAATTTAATCTTTTTGAAAATAAAATAATTAATATAGAAATAAAAATGGAATAATAATAATATAGAAGAATAAAAACATAGATATTTTCAAACTAAGATAACTAATTGATTTGAATATAAATATTATTTAGCAATTGATAATTAGTTGATGGACTAAACAATTTATATAAGTGATGAAAATAAATTGATAATTAGTTAAAATTAGTGTATGTAAATTATACAACATATTTGACATGGAATATCTAAAACATATCTAAATTCCTTAATACATCTACCACCCCAATAACTTATTAATTAAATGTATTATTGACTTGAATTTATTGATATCAAAGATACATAAACCATCCATTGATTTTATGTTATAATTGGAAACCCAAAAAAATAGGCATTGTCTCATTAATAGAAAATCATTAAGCCTAAAAAGAATAGACATTTTACTTTTTAAACTAAATAGAATGGAAACTGAGATCCCTTACTTTAATTGTAGTGATCATAAAATATAGAATAAAAAAAGATGAGGATATTTATAAGAAGAGATCTCTCTATTGATTGTTCTCAAATATATTCAAGAATATGATAAACACTATGAGAGAATGTGAATAATAGAGGAGAGTGATTGGATTTTATAATTTCTTCACATTCTATAAAGGATAAATAATATTTATTAATGATTTCTTTATTGAGAGAAATTCAGTAATTGATGCATTATTGTTGGAGATTAGAGGAGAAAGTGATTTTCTAAGGCCATCAACGTCTCTATTTATATGATTCAAACGCTTCAATAATATTTTAGAATTATTTAGTGGAATTAATTCAATAACATCGATGTTCATTGAACATTGACCATAATAAATTCTAATTTTGGAATAGCCTAGCTGACTTCACTAGGTACCCATTAGCATACATCGAGTAGCTAGTGGGTTTACAGAAATAGTATTAATGTAATGGTATATAAAATACTACAAGAATGGGGTGAATTTTATTTTAATACAAAAACTAACAAAATATAATACCATATTTATAATCAATATCAAATAGACTATTAATCTCATTATCAGTCTTATGTAAAGTTTAGATTAATTAAAAAGTTTCTATATAATTACAATTTGAAAATTAAAACTTGTAAAAACAAGTAAAATAAATATTTATAAAATGGGTAATAAAACTCAAAACAAGTGTATATCAATTATATGCACTTTATCCTTTTGAATTTTGGAAGTATAAAACACATAATAGAGGTATCTACAATTTTAACAAAACTATAATGTTCATATTTTTTTAGTTAAGGAATCCCTCAATACTAAAATTTGAGGTACATTATTTTCCTATCCTTGAGAACCATCGATTAGAAAGATCATATGAACCTCTATCTTGATATCCGTAGAACCCTTCAATCAACCACTATTTATCACAGTGATTAAAAATGTAAATTCTATAATGGTTTTAAAAATCTTAATGTTTATACATTGAAATATAAAACTCTCTAAATATCACAAATCACAAACTATTAATAGTGAGAAACAATGAAACAAAGTCAACATTAGATTGATTTAGATGAAAAATAATTATCTTGTTAAATATGTGCCTACTAATCCTTGAATTAAACTCTATATATAGGAAAATATCTATAGATCATATTCAATGATTCTCTATGTTGGTTCTAAGGACTCCAGAGAAGCTATTATTTAACATGTAATGTTCCGTACGGACGTTTTCTAATGGCCATTTTTGTAGAATCATCACAATGTTGTCAAATGTTTCATATGGTAGAGTAAAATTATTTCATCTAATAGAATAAATACTATTCAAATTTTAAAGAAAAATATCATCATCAAATATTTTCTACAAAGGTTCTTCAGTAAAGTATGTCTACCTTCATCTAGTGAATGTATTTCTAGATAACAATGTAGACCTTAATCTGGTAGAACTTTTTTATATCTTATAAGTTAGGAATTATTATTTATTTGTTTGATGAAATATGAAATTATCTATCTAATTTATATAGTACATGCCCATCTGACTATTATGTTAATTCCTATTTTCTTATAATGATCTATCTGAAATATTTCCTCAAGAAAATTTTTTACAATGCTTCATCTGATGAATAATATTTTTTTTAATATGTATAAAATTTAATTTTTCTACAAAAACATTATTAAAACATGGAAATTATAAATTAATTAATTTTTTTTAAAAAAATGATTGTTGTGATTTCTAAAACTAAGGACAGAAAATTTTAAAAGGAAAAATTTTCCTCAACAATAAAACATTTTTTGAAGAAATAACATATAATATCCAAATGAGAAAAATAAAATTTAAAACATATAAAATACATACTCCCATAAAATTTGTAAACATTAACTTTTTCCTATATTATTGTGTTCCTCCATTAAATTATTTATCCACCTTTCTTATAAAATATTATCCCAAAAAGTTTGAATAAATCATTATGTTTTATTACTTATCCATATTTTCTATTTATATAATAATAGGATGTAGAAAATGTGCCTGAAATGTTAGTTAATGAAATATATATATATATAATTATATAAATGAAAATTCATCAACAAAATAAATATATAGAAATGAATTTCATCCAATAAAATTATTAAACATTCATTTTAAAATATATAAAGAAATATTCAATATGGCATTCATTCAAAATGAGTTTGTTTATTACAAAACCACTCAAGTGTTTAGAGAAAATCATGCTTTACTTGATAATGTATTTATGATGTATTTCATATTATCGGGATCATCCTGTAACTTATATATCTTTTTAGCACAATTCTCCATATTATAAATATATTATTCAACCACTTGAAGTATTCTATTCTCCTTTAACTTAGTCACTATTTATTCACGAATGATAATATTTCTATTATTAACGTTAAACGTAATAACTTATTCTTCTAGAGATAAAATTAACATATAAATTTATAATATTTCTTATTCCATGATCATTTAATGATTATTTAGATTATCTAACTTCTTTCACCTCCAAAAACATTATAAGGAATATCTTCTATCATCCTTAGAACTAGTATGATTGTGTATTATATTGCATCAATTTTTTCATCACGAAACATGATTTCATTATCCATATTTAATTCACATCATGATGAGTTTAAATCATTTTATTTTTTAAATTGTGATATCATTGAAATTTTAAATTCATATTTATTCTGAATAACTTTATCTATATGTTGTTTCAAGGAATTATAATTCTTCAAAGCATATAAAATTCCTAGAATATATTTTCAAATATATTTAATTTTTGGAAAATAATTAATTAATTCTTTAATGTTCTTTATAAATTCATTATAGTTATTTATTATTATCTCTAGCATTTCATTTTAATAACTTATAGGTGAATGAGTTTAATTAGAAGAAATATATAGTAATAAGTATTTATATTTTTCATATTTTCCCGTCTTTTTATGTTTTTCTATCTGTAGATCATTTTCAACTGTGATATTTTTATCATAAACTTTTTTATCTAAAACCTTTGTACTCCAATATTGATCTTATAATTATTTTTCATCACTATATTATATACATGATTCGTAAAAATTAGTATCCTTTTGAGATTAAGAATATTAAAGGGTGGATAAACCAATTACACTTTCTACTTCTTCAACAAAATCATCTTCTAGATCTCTAGCTATTTGTTCATCATTTCATAACCTAGAATTCATTGACATATTCAAAACAATCAAAACATTGAATTCCTTATCATGTATTGATGGAAATTTTTATACTACAACTTCATTTATCTTTTAGTTTTCAATATATGAAGCAACTTCAATGCCTTCAACAATTTGTCCTTCTAAAGAAACAAATTATGGGGATATCATATGAACAACAGAAAAAGGATCAACTAAAAAAATAGTTCTATATGGATTGTTATTTGAAAACCTGTATGAGATTTTTCCACTCATTTGAAACGTCTTTTTACAAAGTTTATTTATTTAATCCATTTTTTATTTTTATAAATTACTAAATCTCTAATATTTTTATTATTTTTTTACAATGTTAAATCCTCGTCATCATCTTTTAAAATACATGGATCTCTTTGTTCTTTATGTTATTTTTTGATTCATTATACCTAAAAATACTTACAAAAAAAAATTTAACTTTTTTATACATGGTGGAGAACTTCTAGTTTCTTTCCTGTTTTGATTCTCTCTTTCTTTTATCTTTACAGATTCTATAATTGATATGGATTTGTTTTATTTTTTCCCAAATTTCTTCAACTGGGGAACATACAAAAAATTCATCTTACATATTATTTCTTATATAATAAATGATACATTATCTATAAATATAGTTCCAACATTATTTATCATTTTAACTTTCATAAAATTCACCAATTTGTTTTTGTAAATCTTGTAAATAAAAGAATCTTAAATTTGATTTTTCCCTTATTCACAACCTCTACCAAAATAAACATAAACAAAAATAGATCTAACATCCATATATTACATTGATAATCTAAAAAATTGGTATCATGCACCTTCAACCTATCTCTATCCCCCTTCCCGTGGATAATATAGGTCTAAAACCATAATGATACCACACATGCATAAAAGGTATGATAATAAAGCTTTCTATGATTATCATATTATAGAAAGAGAGAATTTTAATCCTTTGTGTTCTAAAAAGATTTTAACATGTTTAGAAAATTACGAGTTGTGATATTTGATTAAATTATACAAGAACAGAAATAAGATCATAAACTTGATGAATACTAAATATATCAAAATCTTCAAACAAATTGAAATTTATCATTTTTATTACTTATTTTTCACTGAACACTTCATTAGAATAAAATTCATTGACTAAAGTAGGATAATCAAGATCATGATTTTCCTTTTCAACACAATTATCATCCCATACATGAAAATTTATATCTATCATTCAATTGAATCTACACCATAAATCAATAATTATTTTATAAATCATTATATCAAAACTCATCTACTCCAAATGTATTTATAAATTAATAAATTTCTGAAATGGAAAGATAATTCTAATTGGACAAAGTCTGAACTATCAGGTTGAGGAGAATTCTAATGTCAAGAGATAATAAAAGAAGAATCCCATGATGTGGGAGTGGTGAACAACACTCATATATATAGGCCTTGGAGAGGTGACAATTCATTATTTTTTAATCCAATGAATTAGAGAATAACATTCTTAATATCATACAATTGATTATTTTATTTTAAATAATTAATATATATTTTGAAAAACTATAAATAATTTTTAAGAGAATATTATTTGATGATGTTCTTTATAAAAATGAAACCTTAATGTTTTTGAAACATTTATAAAATTAATTAATGGAAATGGTGTAAAAAACATAATTTAGAATGAAATAAAAGATAGTAAATATTAATGATTTTAATCTTATATCATGGAGAAAAATTTATTCTTTCAGTAGGATTGTTTTTATGTTATTTTACCTCATTGTTTTTATAAGAAAACTACCTTTAATGGAAATTTATCAATTCAAATATATGGAAATTCTTTCTTATAAATTATTATTCAGATGTTTTTTCCAATATACTTTTTACAGATGTTTGTTTGATAATATTTTAATGCATGTTTTATTTAATTTTTGAAAACTAATCATTTTGAAGAAAAAAAATGTTTAGAAAAATAAATATTTTCGAAAAGTAAAAATATGTATTCCACCTTTTTAAAAAAATTTCATTATAATCAGTAGATGGTTTAAATAAAAACTATTTAATAATTATCATTTTTTATTTACCATTATTATATTTTGTTTAATATATTCATATGTATTAAAATATTTTGGTTTTTTAAAAATATAATAATATTTTTATTGCATTCTTATTATTTTTAAGATGATATATCCTTTTTGTGCCTGAACCTAAAAAAAATTGTGTCTTTAATCTATGTACTTTTCTCGCGAGTGATGTGATGGATTTTGTATATAAATCTATTGAAATTTTTTTATCACACAATGTAATACTTTTACAGAAAATAATGAAAAAATAAGTGAGCATGTGTTACATTCACAACACTTGAGAAAAACAACCACTACCTTCTAAATATTATTATTATATAGTAGTAAGTGCCACATAATATTGTTTCATACAAGACCATGAATCTAAATCCACTCCTATGAAATTAAATGTTCTATATGTACATTTTCTATATATTTTACAACAACTAATGTTAGTATCTGATAAAATTGTAAGGTCAAAATTACTTCTATAAGAATAAGAGAATCCAAGGTCCATAGTTTCCTTAAGGAAATGAAAAATTAATTTGATTGACATAAGATGGTAATTTTTTTGATTATCTTGATATCATGTATATAATAATACTGAAAACTTAAAATCTGAATGACTAGTTATAAGATAAACTACCAATCATTCCTCTAATTATATTTTGACAAAATTGGTTCCCAAACTCATCAGGATCTAATGTTTTTGAGGTTATGATAGGAGTAATTATACATTTACTATTATCATATCCAAATTTAATAATTATTTCTATAATATATTGAATATGAGATATAAAAGTACCTAATATTTTTTGTGAAATTTGAAAACCATGAAAATTAGCGAGTTTACCCATATTGGTCATCTGAAACTCATATTTCATATGATTCCTAAAGGAATATATTAGTGATTTTTTTAATTGAAACAAATATATTGTTACGATCATACATTCTGAAAATTATAAAATACTTACAAACATTATTTATAAAATGAGTAGGATATATAGGTCTCTTATCAATTTTGTTTTAAAAAATAACTGGTAGATCTATCATACAAGGCACTAGGGGCTTATTTATGACTATAATGTACATTAGTAAGTCAAAATAAAATATTCATGGGTTTTTAAATTTCAAAATTATGGGATTATTCTATATAAACATACTCTTTAACATATCAATAAAGGAATTAAAACTTAACATCCATTTGAAAAAGAGTAAAATTTTAAAATGATACATATTATAGACGTATAAGAACTATTTAATTTATTAATGCAAGAGAATAATATTATTCGAGTATATTCCTTCTTATTGACTATATAATTTAAAAAAAATCAGAATTTATTTCTAAATATGGCACCATTTTCATCACATTTATTTTGAAAAACCATTTTCACATCAATTATAGGAGAATCATTACAAGGTTCAAACAAACTACAATATTGATTCCTCTAAAATTAATTAGGTATAAATTGTATTTCATTAATCCAATAGTCTTAACTTAAATCCTAATTAGAAGTCTTCAGTTCAAATTGAGATAAAAATACAAAATGTACAACTTTTATCTTAATAATATTCATGTTCTAACCGATTGATCTACATCACTAATGATATTATAACTAGGATTATTCATAAGGATTAATTGATTCCATGTGTTTATAAGAGTTTTTATTCAATAAAAAGATGTAAATATTCTCTAGTTAAAACATTTGAAATAGATTCATTAGTTACTCTATTATAAGATAAACATTCCAACATGCGTTGGAAATCAGTTTTTGAAATAACATCTAAAGATAATGGTTTAGGTTGTTTCAAAAAAAAGATCTATTTCATCAAATTTAACATGTATTGTTTTTACAACAACACTCGTGTTTTTATATAAAACTCTATAAACATTTCTAGTTGCAGAATATTCTATACAATCAATTCTATATGTTTTGGAGGAAATTAATCTAAATTATCTTTAATATTAATAATGAATAATTTAAGTCCAAAAACATTGAAGTAATAATGATTTAGATTTCTTCCAATCTATAGTACATAATTATTTTTAATAATAAAATGTTTATGTAAAAATCAATTTATTGAATAGTAGTAAGTACTGACTTCTTTATCCAAAAAAATGTTTAGCTATTGAGTATTCAATCAATATAGGTCTGGTAAAATTCTGATGAATTCTATTTCTTTAATCTACTAGACCAATTTGTTGAGGTGTTCTAGAAGCCGAAAAATTATGTATTATAACTTTTTTACTAAATAAACGTTCAAATTCAGAATTTAAAAATCCTTTTCCATTGTCACTGTAAATAGATGAAAAATGTATTGTTTTCTCATTTATGAAATGGGATACAATATTTTTAAAATAGAAAAGGCATCAAATTTTTTAGCTATCAAATAGAACCATGTGTATATAGTGTTCTCGTAGTGTAACACATATACATAGAATTTTACACATGTACCTCCAATTTTTATAAGACCAAATAGATCCTTATTCACTAACTATAAGAATAATAAGATTAAATTTCACTAATATATTTTAATCATGACTTATATTTCCTTTTGTATTAATAATGATAAATATCCTTGGAATAATTAGAGTTAATCTCTGATATATCTCTAAGTAGTCTTTTCTTAGAGAGTTTGGCTAAATTTCTAACATTGTTGCTTCCTAACCTTCTATAACACAACCAATATATATCATTCATTGTACTATGTAAGGTAGATCTTTTATTCATTGGTTTTCTATGTTAATGGAGTATATATTTTCAAACATATTTGTAAAGAGAATACATTTATCCCCCAAACTATAAATAATACATTTTTCATTCCTGACATTTACCAGATACCCCTTATAAAATAATTGAGTCATGATAATAAGGTTTTCATTAACTATTACATTATATTAATTTTTTCTAATTTAATTTTACCAATATGAACATTAATACCTATACCAATTATTTCTTCTTGATCATCTCCACCAAAACTGAATTTTTCACAATTCATCTTTATTATTTTTTTTGAAGAAGATCTTTTTTCCAGTCATGTGCTATGAATATCCACAATCTGTATACCAAATAATTTTATTTTTGGTATAATTCATATATACCTAAAATTAAGAAATTTATAATTTTGGTACCCAAATATTAATTGGTCCAATATTGGCAAAAAACGTATTTTAAGATTCCACTTCTATACAACTTATTTTTTAATAGTTTCAAATTATTTAGAAGAAATTGGATTTATGAAATCATAAATATGGAACATTTCTTTAAAGAACACATGCTTTTCCAATGACAACCACTTTGTAACATAGTATAGAAATAGATACTTTTTAGACAAAAAATACTTATTTGGAAATATTTTTTCTCGTATGTAAAAACAATTCCAAAAATATTCAAATGATGTCTAATTTTTCTATACATATTATCAAAATGTTATTTTTCATAAAAATTTGTCATTGTAATTTTTTAAATCTATGAATTTCAGAATTTAATTTAAAAAATACTTTTTTCTCTCATTGGATGTATCGAAATTTGATTTTTTTAATGGTTTTGAAATTTTTTATTTTTCATGATTAGATAAATATAAATATATTGAATGACTTGAAATTTTAGTGGTATGCTTATAAATTGTCAAATTTTATTTGGAAATATATTCTATAAAATTTTCTCGTTTTTTATAACATTATAATTTTTTCTACAAAAGATTAAATAATTTATAATTCTTCAACGTTATGCAGAGTATTATCTTATTTTGATGAATTTGATTATTTATTTTAAGATATACAATTATATTTATTTTTCTAAATTATGATAATTTATATTCAATTTATGGATGGTTTCGGTTTCAATAAATATCTCATCCATGAAGCAATTTTTGTTCTTTGTAATTTCATCAAATAATCCAATATGCATTGATCATCACTACTAATTTCATTGGACTTATCTGAGGAACTATATCCAATTTAACTCAAAGTGTTAAAGGCTTTCATTATTTTCATTCTCTTGTTCTTGTAGAACATAATATAATTTATTTCAATGTTTATATCTTGATTATCATTTCATTTTAGTCTTTGAAAATCTAGACAATTGTGACAATGTTTTTTTTATTCAGAAAAAATAATTATAAAATAACATTTATTCGTATTTGTATATTTTTAATTCAAAATGTATTTGTGTCAAGAACAATTTGTTCCAATATTATTATTCATTATTTGAGATAGTTTGGCTAGTTCATTATGAATTTCTTCAAAATAACTACTTTTAGTATCTACTATATCATTCTTATTTTTAGATGTGTTTGAAAATTATTATATGGATCTAGATTTCATAATAACATTTAATTTAGATGAAAAATACACTCAAACATTTTTATTTCACATTTCATTGGAATATATTTTAATTCTACTTTCATGCAGAATAAAAGATCCAATATCTCATTTGTAATATCTTTATAACCCATAGATTATATTCTATTTAAAATTGTTATAAATCTCTAATGCATCTTTACAGAAGATTATCCAAGTATAAGATAAAAATCTTGGTTGTAATTTCTCAACCTGGATATTCATTCCTTATAAAATTTGGATATTTAAAATTCAGTAATCTCAGTGTTTTTATAGATACTATTTGTAGCTAATATGATTGAAATTTTAAAATAGATATTTATATTCAGTGAAAATATTTTTTTTATTAATTGATATTTTTATTGATATTCCAAATTATCACGATTTGTCATGTTATAAACCTATTTTCATTGAATTTTATAATTTCAAGTCAGCATAACAAAATTATCAACCCAAGTGTTGATAATAAAGGGTTTCATGAGGTCTCACTAATATTCATAATCAACACCATCAAATATCTGTGGTGTGCTAGAAGTCATATTCTCAAGAGTCCAAACATGTAATACCACCAAATTAAAAAATATTTCTATAATAAAATTTTTGTGTAGATGAATTTATAACTAAATTTACAAACTCATTTAATTTATGGAAAATGAATTTATTACAAAATAAAAAGCTTTCAATATTAAGTTGTATAACCTCCTCTGATACCAAATATAGGATCATAAGAGTATTTAAGATACAACAAGAGCGAGAGTGGGTGGATTTTAGTATATGGAATAATACTAACTAAATATCCAAACCTATTTAGAATCAAATATTAGAAATTTTTTTTTATGATTCTCATAAATAATATATCAGATAGACAGTTTATGATATTATCAGAGTTAATATATGTTGAGAATAAATAATACATTTTTATATAATTTTTCAATGGGAATAAAAAAATGATAAATAATAAAAAACATTATAAAACAATTAATAAAAAATTAAATAAGTTTGTAGAAATGATCCATTCTTTATCCTTTATCTTTATGAAAGTATATAATCCAAAAATTAGGTGCCCATAGATTTTAGAAAGATATAATGTTTTATTCTTTTTAAGAAACGAATCCATAAATATTATGATCGGAAGAACACTGTTTCCATATCCATAGAAATAATCGACCAGTAAGATAAGATAAAACTATATCATTCTATCGCTAAAATCCCTTGATCAAACCTAATCAGTATCAGTGTTTAAAAAAGAGAAATATTTTATTTTATTTACAATAGTCACATGGATACCTTTAAATATAAAAAACTCAAAATATTATAAATCAAAAACTAGTAATAATATGTTACAATGTAATAATGTCAACATCAGGTAGACAGGGTTGTAAAAGCATCAATTAGTAATATATATACTTCCACATCCTCAAATGATCCTCTATATATATCTGATGCTCCTCCAATCTTATTTAATGACTCTTATAGTTGGTTGTAACAATATTAGATGAACTCTTACTTCAGTGGGAATGTTCTGTACATACTTCATCTGATGTAAATTTTGGCTGCATCATTATAATATTATTTAATATAATATCAAGTACAATAATATTAGATCATATGATAGGATAAAATTTAATCATCTGGTAGATAAAAATTCCACATCCAATACTTTTTACAAAGTTTGTCCCATAGAGTGTGTCAACCTCTTACCAGTGAATGTCTATCTAGTTAACAAAGTAATACTAAATCCGATAAAACATAGCTATATTATAAAACATATAAATTATAAAAACATAATTTTATGATATATGAATTTTTTCATCTGATGTAACGAAGTTTATTCCAACCGAATTAAAAAGTTCATGTCATTCTATTAATAATGATCTATCTAAAACAATTCTTTCTAGAAAAACATTCTAAAGTCATGGTATGTATAATGTTTTTAAAATAAAATATTTATGGATTCTTTTTGTGATTTAGATAAAAAGGATTCAAAATTGTCAATTGTAATCGTTTAACTAAACAGCAACTAGGTGTTTACTAACTGATACCACTATCTAGTCAGTAAACCTCCATTGGCTAGTTAGTTTTCACCTTAATATTGGAGGAATAATTTTTATTAGTATCAGCTAGCTAGAAATTCTCCAAGGATTAGCTGGTGGGGCCCTTCTAGCTATGGGTCATTATGGGCATTCCACTGATTGGATGGGGGCAATTTGTTAGCTAGTTAGTGTTTCCTATTTTATTATATTCATGATGTGGATTCTCCACTTCATTCCATCAGCCTCCCTGGTTATTATATATTTCATTAAATCCATAAAACATCAATTAATATATGGATTAAAATAATTATATCATCAAATTAGTCATTCAAGATACAAATCACTTATGTTAAACTACATTAAAATCAAACAAATGTGAGAATAAAAATAATTCAATATCCCCAGGATTCAATAATGGAATTTTTTCTAATTAGATACAACAAATAGATTATAGGGAAGACCATTAAATCTCCTAAATAGTCTTAAGTTGATTCCCAATAATCCGTGGAAATCCAAAGTTTGCAAGTATGATTTGATCAATGGATGATTACTAAGAACCCATAGAATCCCAGATATACATGTGTTTCAAAGACTATGATAAATTATTTGGAATCTTTGACAATTAAGTATTATAGGATCAATGAATGATATCTAAGATGCTTGGGAAATCTAGTTATAACTAGAATTTTTTCTAATCATATAATCCTTGGAAATCAATAGGATTCCATCAAATTTATAGTCATCAATGGAAATGACACGTCTATGAAAGATAAATCTAGGAAATTTGGAAAATTCTATGATACTAGGCTTCAAAACAATATTAAAGGCATCGCTATGCATCACCATGATCATCATTCTTGAAATATAATTAGAAACCCAAGCATTAGGTGTCAAAAAATCAGTAGGGAAACCTCCAAGGAACCTAAATACATATCTCACCCTTGGAATCTAACATGTGCCCCACTATTCCATTTCTCATCTCAAGTAAAAATACTTCTACTCAGGGCAAAACATCCCATGATATTTTCGTTATCAAATCATGTCAACAACAACCATATAATTCTTTAACGGTTCATCCTTGGGCTCTAATGTGGCATACAAGGATGACCATTTCTAGATCATTGTCATTCTCAACACTGTAGAAAAAACTAGGGTGACCTATCCCTAGGTTAAATATGTTCACATATCCCATTTAATTTGAAGTCACTTATTGGTCTATTTATATCAATGTACAATTCAAAAATCATTACCTTGCCCATTAATGAATATGTTATTAAGCCAACTCTAAAGAGTTCTTTGTGGGACCTAACACATTCCTCTTTAATCACATTTTAATAAAACATATATTTTAATTAATAAGACAATTTATTTGCCCTTATTGATGATGAAATCAAATTGAGAGACCAAATATAACATTTTTATAAATAAATATGTTTATTTTCCAAAAGTGTAATATTCAAGGACAACATACAGATTTAGTGGCCACATTTATTTCCATTGTAGCTCTACAAATTTTCCATTTCAGGAACACAACCAATCGACTATCATTCATTTACAGAAGTCCTTAACCAAAATCTAAACATCCAATTAAATCAATTAAACAACATATGGTAAATTTTTTATATTAAATAAATTATGTATTAATTCCCAAAAATATCACCAAGTGACCTCATCACACAAAACCCTCTAGAAAAATAGTACGTCCCACTCTCGACACACCTCTGAAGCAATGATTCCTGAAATCCATAATATAAAAACTCAATTACATGGCCAAATAAATTAAATTTAAATTAAAACCCTATAGAAATCCATATGAAAATGTATTCACTAAAATACTATGCAATGGTATGAAAAAATCACTTCAGGATGTCCACATTTCATGTCTTGAAAATGCCTCTTTTTCATGGATCAATTCACCATGTATCATTGGAATCCACCCCACTAATCTAAATTTGATATACAAAAACCAGTGATAAATAAATAATGAAGAACAAATGGGATTATCGATGATGAACATAACATTAAAAAATAATTAATCACGTGAAAAATACCCTCAAACAATTGGGAGACAAAAGAGGAAATGGGAAAGGATTCCCCCTTATTTATCTTTCATTATAGTGGAGTAGAGGATGGAGAAGGATTAAATATTTCTAGAGGGAATATGAAAATTAATAAAATTAAATAAAATTATGTTGGTCACATGATTATAACATGTCTAAACAAACCATTAACCAACTATGTAGTTAGACCTATCCTGTTCCACCACCCCTCACATGGTTTATCCAAATGGTTTATTGAACAAAACACATACCATTTAATCACCTATGTAACTTGGTCTACAAAATTACATAGGATTTTCTTACAACATTGTTAAAATTGTGTTCAATGAAAATGATTAAAACCATATCAAACATTTTACCTTTATGGTTTTATTTTACCATACCATAACCATTTGAAGATAAAATTCCTTTGAATATTAATTGAAATAGATCATGAACCATGCAAAACTCAACCGAGCACCTGAGGCTCCTCTCTATCCTCGATCCATATAAAAAAATTATTAAAGGGTTATAATTTGTAAGATTCATATGAAATCATTAAATTAAAAATTCTCCCTTCTCTAAACATTCAAAAATTAACATTAACACCAAAAATACAAAATTGAAAATGCATAGTGTTTAAAATCACCTTTAATGGAGAACTCTCAACCTGAAATCTCATAGAGATACTCTCACCAAACCCCAAAAACCTAAACATCATAAAAACAGCCTTTAATCACCCAAAGGATCTCATCATTGTATTATATGTGAAAAACAATTAAAATCAAATCATAAATGATACAATTTCAATTATATGATGAAAAAAACCAAATCCATTCAATGTGGTCAATAATTACTGTGAAACTTATGTACATAGAGTACACCCAAAGAAATTATCCCTAGATATGTACCCTTGACCCAATAGAAATGTTGCTCCGAAACTACATGGTGTCTTTCCCTCATACATGGAATATATCATACATGAGGTTTCTGACCATATACCAAATATGGTATCTAGCTATGTGCCACCACATTGATTTATGACATGTGTTTCACATAAATTCATTCCATTTATCTCATATTCTATGTACCCCTACACATGATGCATGTGGTTGGGCACCTAGCCTCACCCTAAGATCCCAACATGATGTGTTGTCATGGACTAAATGTTTTGTAACCACTATCAAATAGTATTACCTAGACAATAAGAAAACATGATTTTATTTATTGAAACTACACTATGTGTGAAATGGTTTCTTGAACAAAAATACCTTATCATCTACAGAAAATTCAAAATTCTAAAAAAACACAAAACGTTTTTCTAAGGACTCTTAAAAACCCAATAAAAGTCCATAAATTCAAATCAACTAATATATGATCATTACATTGAAAAACTCAAAATACTGGCCTACCTCGTAGTGAAATCATAGAAGCTTCAAGCCTTAAGGAACACTCTAGGTTAACTTCATCCCAATTTTTTCTTGGTCAAGATACCCAAATGAAGTTGGTGTCTCCCTATACCCCTTCTCTTCTTGAATCATATAGAACCAAAGGGGAGAGTCCATCCCCTCCCCATAAAATAAAATTAAATATAAATATTGTTTAGAATAAAATATATTTACAAATTAAAAAAGTAAAAAGAATAGAAAACAGTTGCTAAAAATTGCATGGTCCGAGACCTAGAAATTTAATAATATTTATTCCCCACTTGAGAAAAACCACCCATTTTGGAATCAACTGTGAAAATAAAATTTCATGACTAGACACTGTTCCAAATGTATTACAAATCACACAGGCCGGAATAATGAATATTTATCAATAAAATATTAAATATTTCACAAAAATAGCAGGTGGTTCATTACAACATTCCTACTAAAAATGATTCTTATTCTTACGAATCATCTGTAGAAATATATCCGCTACACATTAACCTTATTAACAGACATCTGATGCCACCTCAACCACACACAAAATGGTCTCACGACACCACAAAACGTTCATATATGACTAATATTATGCTCCCAAATAGAATTATCTCTTTATCATCACCTTAATATAAACCACGAACCCCAAAGACCATTCTCTATCCACTACCAAAATAATAATCGAGCATGGATGACCCTATTGGTAAAAAAATTTATATTGAATTTGTTATCAATGATAAAAAATGAGGAATATGTAATTGAATATCAATATTTTTTTGAGGATTAAATTGAATGTATAATGAATATATTGACTATGAACTTTTGATTATAAATATTAAATAATCTTATCATGTTGAGATAATAATTTCTTAGTATTAATTATCTTCAATGATGTTGTTTTGAAATTTATTATCATATTTTATATAAAAAATGGAGTTCCTTCCTTTTTATAATTTTATGATATCTTTATTAATGGAAAATTATTATTTCATTATTTTAGGAGTTCAATGGAGAATTTATAATGAACAATCTTATATACCTAAATGATGAATACTTGAAAAGATTTCATCTAATATTATTTTATGAATAATGTATTTTTGAAGAATTTTGGAAATTAAGTGTAGGGATATTAATTTCAATATTATAAATGGATGGTTTTTGATGATTAGTTTTTTGAAATTAAATGTTTTTATCGAACTATACTTAAAAATTAAAAATTCATATGAAGAGGTAATTATGGGTTGATTGAATGAAGTAATTTTAAAATATCACACAAATAAAAAATATATATATCACAAAATGAGTTCTAATTTTATTCATGAATAAAATAAAAATATACTATGTGTTGAGATAACATACTATGCAATGAAATAACAAACATAAGTTCAATAGTGGAAATTATATGATCCATTAAAAAATATTCCTCAAAGATTTATATATCTTGATTTTTTAAACATGATTCTTGTAGTTGTGATATATAGATAGATATTAAATTATTGAAAATTTAATTACATAATAATAGTATATTATATGGTGTCTCTGATAATAAAAAAATGGATCCATGTATTTTAATTCCCCCACACATGATATTTTGTTTAATGAATTCTATGTATACAAATCAACCCATATGTGATCTACTGTATGGGTGTTTTTAATACATTTTTGATTGATTATAGTATTTTTTATCTATTTATGGGAATTAATTGTTTAAATGATTCATTATGTATTCATTGTCATTTATTTAGATATAAGTATGAGTTGGTTAGTATGGTTTTAATAGAAATTATAAGTGATTTATGTGGCCTATTTTTGGCCACGTAAATAAAATTTTGAATATGTAATGTTAATATGTAATAAATTAATTTAAATATATTGATAATTATATTCATAATACATGTTTTATAATTAAAAAGGGATGAATAGAAATTATGAATATAACATATTTTTCATTCAACAATGCACAAATAGAGGTAATTTTAAAAGTATCTAAAATCTGTGAATTCCATTTGATGTTAAGGCTATGTTTTATGGAATTTTAAAGAAATAAAAACAAGCACATCAATGAGGGTAATTTTGAATTGAATATTTGAAATTAATATCTTCATATAGGATAAATACTTTTCTTGGAACAGCTAACTAGAATCCTGAGGTAGACTACTATTAATAAATTTCAATAAATTTTGTGGGTCATAAAAATCAATGAATACCAGGGAATAATTATAACTATATTATATATATTTAAATTTTGATTCTTCTGTATATTTATATGGAAACATTGGTGATTTAAAATAAAATGATCTTAAAATGTTTAAATTCTAATATTTCTATGATATTAATTTTGAATAATAGAATAATTTTTGAATGATGGAAAGATAAATAGTGTTTTTTTATATTATGTGTGCATGTATGTGTGTGTATATATTTAAATTTATATATTTATAGTTGACATATGGTGATATATAAAGAGATGGTTTTACATTATCATTCCAATAAAACACTTTTTATGTCAATAATAACAAGACTTGGAACATTGAATGTCATTATTTTATATTTTGTGTGTTAAATAAAAGAAGAAGAAACTAGTGTAGACCACATGCACTGAAGAATAATAAGAATAACGTAATATAAAGTTAAATAAATAGGGAATAAGAAAATAAAATGATGTAATTTTATATTTCATAATATGAAGTAAAATAATTTCTTATATTAGATTTAAAGTTCCCTAGAAAAAGAAGTTTTTTTTGATTCCTAGCTCTCATAGAGAAAAAAGTGTCATTAAATAACTGCATGATAAGTAAAAGAGAATGATGAAGGTCCTTATATAATTATGTGAATGTAAAAAATGGAGAGGAATATAAATCAATCAACACGTATACCATATTTTTATAAGGTGCAGGAGAACCTGTGTGTGAGAAGCACTAAATAAATACAAGGTTATATAATGAAACATGGGTTATAAAGATATACCCTTCCAATCTATATCTCACATATTTATTTTCAGTGGGTTGTATAATCTTGAACTATTTCTTGGTTAAACAAATGACTAACCTTTAATATTTTATGGTTACACTTATAAATATCCTACCCACTTAATATGTGTGCTGCTGAATAAAAGAGACGTAAGAGAATGATATATACAAGAAATTAACTATTCAAATAGTTAATAGATAAAAAGATAAAAGTTAATATAAATGGAACCAATATTGATTTAACCCCTCACTATAGATAATATCCCCATATGTTCTTCAAAATAGGTTACAAATAAGATTCTACTTTGATAGGATTTTTTATTATTACTGTTGTTTTCTTTTGACTATTTTATTATATTACCATATATATAATAAAGTATAGTTTTGGGGATGATTCATCTATATTAGATCATAACTCAATCTCCACTAAGGCACTAAGGCTATGTTACGAAATAGAAATATGGAAAAAAGAAAATTTTATATAATATATCCTTCCATAGTAAAGGAGAAGGAAGATCAGTTTCACCATGCCATGAAAATAGGGTAGATAGGTCTAAGTTGAAAATAGAAGAACAACTGGTTACTATTACCCTAAAAAGATGTAAAAATAATCTACCTTATATTATCCATGAAATACAAATGAGTATGCAAAATTTATAAAATATCATAAATATTTTTCTTAAAGAAGATCCAAGCATGAGTGGGTATGATCACATATTCATTGACATGCCAGTTGATTATTTTAATGATATTATATACTATATCCCGATATAATTAATTTCATTAGTTTGTGAAATTTTTAGAAGGAAATATGAAGATATCACACAATATGAATAATATATAGAGAATATGGTGAGGGACTTACAAGAAATGGTTTTCACTTATATTAATCTCCCAAACATGGGAAACATAATGAATTAATGAGTTTGGAGTTAGAATAAATGTTCATTTTATTCTAATAAGAGTGGCTCAACATAATATCATAAATGTAAAGGACCACTAAATAATAAGAGAAGTGTATCCATGATTTAATAAAAATATGAAAAACATAATTAATGATTATAATTCAATTCTAGAAATTAAATCATATAAGATTATGTATAATGAAACATTATTACAAAAGAATACTAAAATGTATAATAAATAAGTTGAATGATTTAATAAATTATGTGAATAAAAATTAATGTCAATGGAAAAAAGATAAATATATTCTCTGCATGATGAATCTTATTCATAAGGTTCCATTTGTAAATTATGGAACAACTAAAACTATTTCATCAAAAAAATATCAGAGAAATAATAATACTACCGAAAAAACTCTAGAAGAAGTTTTCGAAACCAAATTTATAAATCTAAGGATGATGAAAAAATGAATATAATCAAACCACCAATACTAGGATGGTTTAAAATCATTAATGAGTTCTTATTCCCTAAAAAATATAAAATTAGTGGTGGATATGTTTTGAAAATTAATTTCATACAAATCAAAAAAATTTATACATTAATAATTGTTGAAGAAAAAATATTATTATTTTATGTTATTGTTTGGGTTTTTATGAGTTTTGAACTATGAATTTTATTAGTGGAAAAATATATTAAATTTTAAATTTTTAAGGAATCCTTTTTCATGAGTTAAATAAATTAATGATGTTACATCCATTAATGAACAAGAATGATTCTACCTCAAACGGATTTTTAAAATGAGAAGAAATATATTATCTTTAGTATTGTTGTTGTTACATGACTAGTTGATGCACATCTATGAATGCAACAAAAGAAAAATAAGACCAAAAATGCTATAGAAGTATGAAGAATATATATTATTTTGTGATCAGAAGAATATTATGAATGATGAAAATCATTATCCATAAAATAGGATATCTAAAAATATTTATGAGTGATTAGTGGAAAATAAAGAATGTTAAAATCATATCCAAGACATTTCAAAGAATTTAAATTTGATATAATATTCTATTTAGATATACGAAAAGGAAAACACTCATAAGAAGTCAGGTGGTGACGCCAATGAATTTGTAAATATTCTAAAATGAATTTCAATTTTATTGATAATTGATTTGACAAAAGAAAATAAAATTATAGAAGCACGAGAAAAATATTATTATAAAAGAAGAAAATACACATGAATATATTGTATTTATAAAATGATTTCAAAAAGTTATAACCCTGGATATGAAGATGATACTTGTAAAATAGAAAATATTGAATGAAAAATTGTGAAAGAATTTTTAACAACACTTTCAGTATAAGAAGAATCCATAATAAAAATGATAACATCATTTGGTGATTATTTTGATTTAACATTTAATGAAAAGTGAACCCCTATCATGTATAAAAATGGAAGATATGAATAACATTATACGCACTAAAATAAATTCAACATTTCTAAATAGATGTGGTTTCTTAAATAATATATAATCTTGATTGAGAAAAACCACAAAACAATATTATTAAAACTAAAAATGAAAATAAGATCCACCTTATTTCACTAATATATGTGTTTTATTGTGTTCCTATAATGAAATTAATTTAATTATGAAACCCAAAATTAGGGGGTGAATCTATGAGGATGATAAGGTTGTAAATAGTTTGATAGTGATGGTGAAGTAGAAACCTTCTTGATGTTATTTCATAATTGACATTTCAAAAAAAATTGTAATAAAGGATCATCCTTGGAGATTATGTGTAATTAGGAATGATTTTTTATACCCCTAAATTTGATTATTTAATATCCTTGATGGGTGTACATGTTTAAAATATCAAAGTGGATACATAATATTTATGTTGATGTAAGGGTTATGTATCTCGGTTGGTATTATCATTTTTTAGACTAATATTTTTTTAATGTATATAAGAAATGTTTTAAGTATATCATTTCAGTTGATATGAATTCTAATTTATAATTTATAGATTTGTTGTTTAAATAAAACTATATTATTTTGTACACTGACCACAGACCACATAGTCTTAGAGTGGAATGGGTGATAGAACATCACCTATGTTTGATTTGATAATATCCTCTTCTTCATGGAATTTTTATTTATTATCATTAATATGGATAAAATTAAAAATGAAAATATTTTTTGGAATTTGTGTGAATGTAATGTCAAATTAAAGTGGATAAGAATGACAGAAATAATGGAAAATTTGAATGAAAAGTTGTGGGAACATATTGAAATATATTTTAAAGAGGGAGTTAATAAAAAATATAATGAGGAGTTTGTTGAGCCTAATTATTGTATTGTATTTCTTTTCAATGATAATCATTGAAGAATATTACATTGAATTTCAATATGTTGTTCAATATGAAATTTCATGGATTCAGAATGTATATGGTTATCATGAATTATTTATTATTAAAAATTATTATTTGGAGATTATTGAGGAAAAAAATTTTAGTTTATGGTAGGATGTAATGAGTTGGGATGAATTTTCATTATAAAAAATAAACACAAAAATGAAAATTCCAATAAAAAAGACAAAAAATAATATAGAGATAAAATGAACTAAAAATAAGTGATAATAATATTAATTATGCTTATAGATCATGATTTATCTAACTATATGATTAATTGACTTGATTAAGTAAGCATGAAATATTAATGGTAACTATATCAAAACATGATTAATTAATCTTGTAAAAATTAGTGAAATATATCATATTATATTATAAAAGAGTAATGCAATATTAAGGTAAGAAATGATGTGATAGAGTGAGTATCCTAGGTGTATAATAATATGATGAGTATGAAAAAAATAAATTAAAAGGCAATGAAAAAAAATAAGCGACAATATTTGATAGAAGAGTTTATGTAAATTTTTTTGGGAGATCCTACATCTACTACCGCAACTACTTTGGGTAAATGTTATCACTCCTGTTATTATAAATGTTATCAAATTATTTTTTCCTACCATTAATTTTATTTATTTTTATAAGAAACATATCCACAAATTAGTTTCAATGGTTGTATAAATAATATCGTCTCCCTAACATTGGTGGTAGTGAGTTGTCATCTCCCTCAATTTCAGGGTACTGAGCACCCATTTTAGAAGAAGATGAAAGAAGAGGAAGATTTTATTCGATAAAACCCAATAAATTTCTATTCCATTTTATCTCAAAATAATATAACAGTATGATAATATGTTAATCGATATAATTTTTGATGTGATCTATGAGATTTATGAATTTATATTTGTATCTTGAGTGGTATTTGTGATCTCCTTTGATTTTCTTGATATTTTCCATTGATGCATCTTAAATAATCTCATTAATTATTTAATAATTTATCAAGACATCATGGTCTTCTATTTATAGCCTTCAAAATAACAAGTAACATTTTTAAATCCATGGGGTTCATTAAGTATCATCAAACACTAACTACGAGCTATGATTTCCATATATGTTATGAACTTTGACTTATTGTTCGACCATCACTGGGTAGCCATTGGATTCAAATGGGAATCATATAGGTTTCATAGCCTTCTTAGGTTTGGTATATGTCTGATAATATATCTAAGGAGATCCATTTGTTAACTGATGGGCTTCCCTACTTGAGTAAATTAATTTAAAAACATGGGATGGATGATTTCTCTCAACTAGGTAGCAATTGGTTCATGCTGGTTGTAAATTTAAACTCTAATATTCAAAATAAATTTTATTCCTTTATTTTATACTCTATATTATTGATATATAAACATGATAACTTTGAAAACAATCCCTTCAAAATATTATTAGTGATCATTAAATGACTTTAATTGTATCATAAATGTTCCTTTGATTCAATCCCCCATCCCTTTAAATTACATTAACTGGAGTATTTTGTATCTAATAAAAGTAATGAAAAACACAAAAAAAATCAAGGACTAGATACCTAGGAAGGCTTTTCTCATCATTTAAGAATCATGGGAGAGTCATATAGATGTACACAAACTTCCCCCTTTTTATTCTCACAAATTCATAATATTAATATATCTATTGAAATTCTATGATGATTAAAGTAGTTAATACAACATATAAAAACTAAATTATGAAATATATCCCCAATTTTATAATACATAAATTAAAATTTTATCACATTTAATTAAAAAAATATATAACAACACCCCTAAAAATGATATATGAAAAATGTCTCCCAATTTTTGTGATATTTAATAATTTCCACCAATTAATATATGAAAACCTTTACCCCATTTTCCATTATAAAATATAACTTAAGGGTGGATAATAAAATTTCATATAAATTTTGAAGATCATTGATCAAAAGATAAGAAACTAGAAGAATGAAGTTTTAACATTGAATTACACTCCACCATAAAAATTATATTCATTGTGTGAGAGAAAATATAAGTTCATTTAATTATATTCCTAATTACATTAAAATGAAATTGCATCAATTCTAAGTGAAATATAATATTCAATATTAATATTTTTTAATAGAATAAAAAACATAAAAATACATTTGAAAAGGAAAAATTAATCTAAATATAGATAGTTAATAAATTATTTGAAAATAATTAAATTTGATAATCATGAATAAAAATAAAAAATTTTATTTTTTTTAAAAAATCCAACTTCATAGAAAAGAAAAAACTTTAATAGGTGATAATGAGATAATAGAGAGATATATAAATAATGTTCAAGATTTGAAAGGTAATTTAATACATAAAATACCATTTTAACCAAGTGATGAGTTTAAATTCTCAAGACTTCATCAGAATGTAATAAGTTAGGCTCCACCTCAATTAGTGCATTACAAAAAGTAAACATTTACATAAATGAGGGAGTTAATGTTAAACTAATTAGTAATTATCAAAATTAATTGGAATACATATAGTTTTGATGGTAATCTATCAATGAATAAATCAATAATCATAATATATATGAGAAATGATATATTAATAATTTTACCAAAAATTTCCCCTTTTAAAAAACAAGGGACGTGAATTTAACAATGCGATAAATTAAGAATGATTAAAAAAATTAATCTTGTTAACAGATTAGAGAATAATATATATCAATATTTTATATCAAATTAATACAATATTAAAAACTAGAAAATTTTGTTCTTATAATATATTTTAAATAAGCATAAATCGTAACAAAATAATGTTTAATCATAAAATCATCAAGAACAACTCAAATCAATATAGATATAATGTGGGAACTTGATAAAATAATTATTATAAGTCCACATCCATATTATAAACTATTTAGATTAAAAAAATTAATAATTAAACTAAAATGAATCTTTTTTGTAATAGTTTGACCTAAATTGATCATTACCTTAAGATAACAAACTATTATAGAGTACAATAACACATTTTCATTGAAAATTCACCGTATTATATGTCAATAATGTCATATGTCATAGTCCATAAAAAATTAAAATCCTCTATATTAATTTTTGACTCTGAAAATAACAATGCTTATCAATCATAAAAGACCCAATTATAATTTTTTAATTATGTAACATCCACTACATGGATGGATATTTTCACTTTTACACTATACAAAATCACCATAGTATATGAATAAAAATCAGATACATCGATATTATATATAAAAAACACTTGAAAATGTTGTATACCTACTCAGAATATTTTCATATATTTTTGAAATCAACAATTTTCAAAGAATCATGCTTTCAAATGCATGAATAGCATAATATAAACTTGATGTAAAGATAATCATCATCAGATTTATAGTCCATATCATTTCACTTCATTTTTTCATATCAATATTATTAAAGACAGAATTATCTTTAATGATCTCACATGTTTGATCGCATCAAAATCATGGAGTAAATACTGATGCTTTATGTTCATGGACATTACATAAGATTTGTAGAATAATTATAAATTATACATACAGATTCCAAATGACCATAATTGGTCTACATTCTTTAGAAAAATGGAATCATAAGCAACGATATATAAAATGATCTAGATCATCTCCCATTAGGTTCTTCTTGACTATAACCCTTCTTAGATACCTCAAACATAAAACATATCTTCATTTTCTATGGAAAATGAAACATACAATAGATGAGCTGATATGCTTAGCAAGGGTAAATAAGGGAGACATGTAATAATAAAAATAACCATAGGGGGTATGAGAACATGATCATGAAAATATATTATCACATACTAAATATGAAAGATCTTAATAAGAATCATGGAATAAAGATTACCAGTTCAAAGGACATGAATCATAATGAAATAACGGGAATGATCCATGAAAGAATAATATAGAAATAAAACATCGATGTTTGGAGAACACATAACCCTATTAATTTTTTATAGTGTCTATGTAATAACATCCAATACCATATTAGTAGTATGGGTTCATTTCCCATAACATCTTAGTAGTCATGGTTTAGTCCCATTGCCATCTTAGTAGCATGGGTTAACTGCTCATACCATCATAGTAGTCATGATTCACTCCAATGGGTATCTTAGAAGCATGATTTCACTCCACATTCCATATTAGTAGTCGTGGTTCACTCCCATGGACATCTTAGTAGTAAAAGAAACCTCTCAATACCGTAATATTTTATCTCATGAGATATAAATCATTACTCAATGCAACAAAGTGACATATAGGGCCCACCCATCTAAAAATGAAATCAAAAATACATGTTCCAAAAAAACATAAAAAATTTATCATAAACATAATGAATGATTATAATTGAATTCATTAACAAAAACAATTCATAATGGTGTTCATGAACAATAACAATGTGGGTTTTCATAAGCATCATGTCAAAAAAACATAAACCATTCAAAGAAAGATAATGAATGATTTTCTTAAACAACAAAAATGTAGGGAATCATAGGTGGAACAGATTTTTAATGATCACATGGAACATGAATTTCCTTTGAAAACAATTTTTTGAACATATATATGAATAATGAAAATCAATTAAAATAGTTATTGAGGAAAATATCATTCCTCTAATGAAATAGTTTGGTTTTCACAAAATACTGCATATTTAAAAAAACAAATATTTTGGAAGTAACATTGAAGAAATGTTAGGGAAGCATCAAGGAAATATTTAATTAATAAATCAATCAAATTATTTCAAACTATATAAGATAAAAAACATTCTTCTCATATTTTTATGTAAAATTCATAATGTACATTTTTTGAAAAATGAAAGAAATATTATTTTCAAACCATGTAGTAAAAATTTAAAAAATGGTTAAAAATAACATTAAATTTACATTGTAAAATAATAAAAAATTATGAGTTTTTTAGAACACATGGGCATGTATGATAAATATTTCATAACAGAGACAAAAAACAAAAAAAACTGAAATATAAAAGAGATTGTGAAACCAATACCCATTAATTTATTATTAATAGAATCACATCTACCATGATAGAAATAAAATTATATGAAATTGGAAATAAAATAATCTTCTAGATAAGACTAATAATAGATATTAAGTGGTAGTATATAAAATACTTATAAGAAACATGTAGTGTATAATACATGTTTCTCACTAAAATAATGGTGAGACATAAATCCTCTTACCTTGTGTCTTGACTTTCTGTATACACGAACAAAAATCATATATATTAAATATATGTTTATTCTAAATATTTTATATAAGAATATTATTATATATGTATAATACCACATATGGTTTGATTATCACCTTATATTACCTACTTGTTAACGATCAGATGTTAAGGTTTAACATTGGGTAATATTCACATTGTTCTTCACATGTGTCTAAATTTTCTATATCGTTCTTCCTTGTAATTATATCATGATTCAAGAATATAAATTTTGATATAAATATCATGTAATTAGATTATATGAATATTTTACTAATATAAAGAATCAATATGTTTTAAATTGAATACACCTTTTAGGGATATTGTAAACTGTACATACAGATGAATGTTGTGTCTGTTTTAGATGTCGTATTGAAAGAAAGTAGGTAAATGACATATGTATATATATTTATGTATATTCATGTCATTATTATAGTAGAATTATTATAATATGTATATCATATAATTTCATTAAACACATCCTTAATACATTCAACGTGGTCTTTAAATGAATCACATCACATTGAGGGGGTGATACTCCACTCTTTCTCAAAGGAGATTTTCGTATTAAAACCAAATGGAAAGTTAAAAAGGTATACATTGTAAAAAGGAATATAGAAGATTAAATAAATAATAAATATTATATATAATATATATATATATACATTGAGTGTCCATTATAATGGAATACATGATTGGTGGTAATGGAAAAATTAACAATAATTGTTTCGTGAGGCTGTAGTTTTCCGTACATAGAAACAATATGTTCTATACACATTAAATGGAGGTGTTTGAAATTATATATATAAAACATAGAATTAAAACATACTAGAATATTGAGGATACTAGTCCTTTCATAAATTAATTGAATAAAGAGTTTGTAGGGTGGAGATGTAAAATAATGGAAATGAGATTGAGAGAAGACGTTACCTCAAAATCAGGTAACTCCTTTTGGTTTCAGTAAAAAGTTTTCAATGAGTTGCCTTATTCCCAAGAGAAGTCATATACTATTATTTAAGGGAATTTATGTGGATAAATGGTTAGAGATTCACTAATAAAAAAATATTTAGAGGTGTTAATAGAAGAGAATGACAGACACCAACATATTAGAGGTAGGAGGGACACTTTTATAAACTCCAAAACCATTAATATATTAATTTTTTTATTTTGAATAAATAAAAAGTGATTTATTTAGAAATTTAGGTGAGTATGAGTCTAATTAATATTAAAAAATAAATTTCAAACCGGTTTAGGTCATAAAATTATCCTTATCATATGGAGATACCCCTAAGTTAAACGATTTATCTTTTACCATGACAAAATTTCTTATAACACAATTCGGTTAATATACTTTCTATAAAATAACAAAAACACCCAATTTATATCGTTTATAAAATATTTTATACTATCCTTGTTTTTTGGCCAAATTATAACTTTTTATTACTTATATATCATTTATGAAAATATTATATAGTTTCAAGTATCATTTATGTCAATATTGATACTATTCAATATTTTCATTTTAAAAATTATCAAACAAATATGGTAACTTTGATAAAATACATTAAATATGTCATTAACATGTCTAAGGTATCTATAATTTTTTTATTCCAAATATTAAATAAAAATATATTTATTATAATATTTTTAATATCATTTATTTGATATCTCAATTAATTAATAAATTTCCCCATTATTATTATACAATCATTCAATTAATATACTTATTCTATAAATAAAATATACAATTATCTTGATGATGATATATTTCGCTATTTTCTAATGAATATATATAGTAGAATTTTTTTAATAACCCTATATTAATAAATATTTAGTTCTTAAATTTTGAATATTAAATTTTTAAATCATTTTAAAATAAAATAGAATAAATATCCTACTCTAAAAAAAGTGGTCTGAAAGTATCATATTTAATACCTAATGTTTATTTCGGTCTAGAAAACTTATTTAATTAAAATAGGACATGTTTTGGGGAAATTTTACATTATTGTAATATAATTTTTACCTTTAATGACACTATTTACCTTTAACTTTAGTAAATAATATTCAAATTTTACTATTCACTAACTTTTTTTATCCAATTAGGACACATTTTTCAAAATATTTACAACCATGTATGTTCTTTTTTTGGAATTTTATTCATAAAAATGGTAAAACTATATTTAATGTTCATCTCACAAATGTTGCTTGAAGGCGGGTAAAAGAGACGTTGAGAAAAACAATAATTTTTTCTATCTATTTCTATTTAATTAATGATAATAATTATCTAAATTGTATTAATATATATTTTATTTAAAAATTATAATGTTAAAATCAAATTATAGTAAAATAACTATTTAAATGAAAAATTCGGTTTTTAAACTATTGTGCTGTGATTTTCATTATTCCTCAAAAATTGATAATTTTCAAAAAAATTCCAAAAATTCACCAAAATATAATTTTTATATTAGGAATTCAAATATAATTTTTATTTTATCAAAATAAATTCCCATGAGTGTCTAAATGCAAATTTACTATTTTTTATAGGACATGAAAAGTAATTCATTTGAGAATATAATAGTTTAAAACATATAACCAATTTAACAAAAATTATATTTTTTCATTGTTGAAACCATTATAACTAAAATTTGAAAAATAAGTTATTAATATTAATATCAAAATATTAATGTATAGGTTATAACTATATTACTTGAATAATTATAATAGTTAAATGTTGTTTTTTAAAAACTTGTTGTTGCATACAACGCAAGCCAAGTAAGTGTTGCATGTTGAAAATGGTTCCCTTAGTGTTGCTTATAACAAAATCCAAAAATTAGTGCTATTATATAATAATCAAAAAATTCAACAGTGTTTCATATAGTAAAAATATAAAAATATTTAATTAATTAAAAATAAATAAATTCACAAAATCAATGGATGTTTCGTATGGGATCAGTATGATCATAGTTAGATCAATTCAACACATCTTTGTATGTAGAAACAATAAGATACCAAGGTAAGGGATGATCACCATAGATCAATTTCAATATAGTATCATGTGTGTACATACTTTTAAAGGGATTTATAAAGACATCATTGATGTTAATACCACATAAAATAAATATTTTGGAGAGAGATTCTTTATAAACTCTTTCACTCCTCTAAGTTAGCATCAAAACGCATTGGGGCCTCCACTCTCTTGTGGTCTACATGTGTACCAATTCAAAATGGTTCTAATCCTTCATATGATCCACCATGAGAACCCTATCTAGGTGTAAAACGATGTCAATAATTGCCAATATTCTTCCACATTGTGGGAAGTTGTTCTCAAGCATTCTTGGGGCCCTTAAATAGTGGAAACATTCTTCCTACTTCTATCCTTAGTTGGATAGTTTTTTAGAAACATAAAATATTTATACCTTTGTTAAAAAACCAACATCCTCTAATACATTCTATAAATTATTTATTCATAATGAATACAGCTTCTGAATACATTGTATCTTTTTTAAAAACATCTAATTAATCCAAAACTCCATTAATAAATATCAATATGTATTGTCAATAAATTGATCACATAAACTCTATGTTTTACCAATACAACCGTTGTAATTTTTTATAATATATGTTATAAAAAATATATTCTACTTATTAATACTATAATATAATATAAAATCAAAATTTTAGTGGTATTCCTATTATCTCCCTATTTGTCAATACAATGAATAGGGTCATTTACATCTAGAATCTGTCTTTAGGTTCACTCTCCCCTTAGGGTTTCTCTAATTCTTCCTTTACTCTGCCTTTAACAATAAATTACATGAACCATAATTTCAATGAGACTCAAGTACAATAAAGGAGATATTTTTCTCCTCCAATATAATAAAATATAAAAACTAAGATATTATTCTCTTTCTTTTTTGTACAATTATTTCTAATCCTTTTGAATGAACAAATTTTATCTCCTGTATTTATCACCATTTAATCAGTAAGAAAATTTCTACTTCATATCTACATTTTTATTCAATTATTTACAATGAGTAAATTTACCTCTTTTTATTAAGTCCTTGAAAAATCCTCAAAGAATACTAGGTTGAAAATTTTTATTGGAAAACCTAGTTTAAGTAAAAAAAATCAACCCATCCATTCAACAAACCTTTTAGAATTAATTATAACATCTTTAAATCTCAAAATTTTCATGACATCCTATGATCTTGACCATAGTCAAACCAAGCCACAATTGGATACTCAATAAATATTAATTTTTTAAGAATTACATATATTGGATTAAATAATGAAAATTTCTATTCTTAATATTTCTATTCTTATATGTAAAAATACTTTTTAGATGAGGCTAAATAGACTTGATGTTTCCATAACCAACTCCCCTTGAATGCATTTGAATCTTGAAACTATATTTTGTGAATTTTTTTTATCATGGAAACCTATTTTTTGGTAACACCCTTTTCTTCTAGAATCTTATGGACATCTTTTAAAAATTTTGTTGATACCGCATTGGTCTATGAGCTTAAAAATATATAATTTATACATTAATGTTGTTTATTGTATTCTATAATTTCTTTCTCTTTCTTATAGTGATTTTATACCACTTGGTAAATGGTATAATGTCACTATTCAATTATAAATGGTATTTTGATACCACTAGAACTATCAAATATTATTTGTCACTTCTTCATATTGTTAATTGTATCTTTAAAGTTTGTATTCCATTATAATTATTAATATAATTGTTCTATTTTTAGAAAATTATTTATTTATTTTCATTTAATACAACCCCAAGGATAATATTTCTCCAAAAATCATACACCACCTAGAATAGATATTAGAAAATTTTAGGTTAATGGGGATAGGAATACCTCTAAAATTATATGGTTGAGTATTGTGGTTATTCTTGATTAACCAACCATGTTCTATACTATTTGATCCAAACTATTCGATTTGTTATTATTATAATTTCACTTGTATAGATTTCACTCAAGGAATGAAAATTTGAGTTATCTATCATATATGTCTTGGAATCGATCTCAACAATGGGACTAAACTACATATTACATGTTTCCTCGAAATATGCATTCTTATTTAGTTGTCCATCATGCTTGTGTGTGATAAAAAAATCTTCCAACAATATTATTCACTTTTATTATTGTATGGTTTCTAAAAATCCTAATTGAATACTCATGTTAATCAAATTCAATTTTCATTAGAATCACTTTGGACATTATTTTCCTCAGTGTGCCTTTTTTTACTTCTTTATATATCTTCATAATAAATGGAATCACATCACTTTTGTGTCCTATATATTCTCATTAATTTTCATGAGTACTATTTTTATGAATCCTCATTGTGGAATGATACACCTTACTTTTAGCCCCATTTTATACTCCATATAAATAAATCTATTTTATACATTAATATATTTTCTATCAATGTATACCATTTTCAAATATATCATTGAAATGATGATATTCACAATGAATCTATTATATTCATTCCAACTAAAATTCCTTACCATTAGCCTATGGTTAGAAAATATATAAAAATATTTTATTAGATTAAATAATGATACAAAATCTTTTCTTTTTTCATTTAAGTCTTTGGGCTTCAAGACACATTTATGGTGTCTTTCATTCTTACAAAAATATAAAAAATATTTTCTATCATTACATATTATAATTATCATCCATATTTTACATGAAATTTTTTTTATTTTAGTTTAAATAATATTTATACACCTTTTCATTCACAAAAAACAATAAACTATATAAGAAATCCATTAAATATTATTTTATGAAATTTATAACCACAATAAATAAATGTTGTTATATTCCACTCTTTTTTTCACTTGTTTGATTAAATGAAATTTATCTCATTTTGAATAGTTTTTCTTAATTTATAGTATTGATATAAATTTTTAGTTTTTTTAATATACTCTATACTACTTGGTTTCTTTTGATGGTTATGTATCAATGGTGAAACCATATATGACAATAATAGGTACCCTAGGGGTTTCAAAACTCTCCATGGTATTTCCTAATTACATAGAGAATTTACACTATATTTTCTTATTTTGGTAATTGTGACTTTAGTATTTTTTTTAAATTACCTCCAAACTTAAACAAATATTGTTGATTCAATTTATTTTTTCATATATATATATTATTTTCTCCATACTCACTTATGAGTAGATTTATAAATTTTTCACATTATATTTGAAAATATATAATAAAAAATCATCCTTTTTAATCATTTTTTCTTTTTCATCTAGTAGTATGTTCTTCGAAAAAAATCTTGGATTCAATGATATGTTAATTTCTATCAATATATTAAGAATATAGATCTATCATTCACTTTCATCTAAATTATTCTTTTCCTCTTACTATTCTATGAGGCATGCTCCGCGGAATTCATTCTTAATGAGATCATTGGAGAGACATTATATAGAATCATTAGATTCTCTAGATATTCATTCATTATATGAAGATATTCCTTACATACCGTTATTTAATCCATTGTTATCACATTTTTATTAGTGTCTTCATCATATGTATTCAACTTATCTTAATTCTTAATGCATCAAAAATATTTTCTTTAAAATTATTGAGCTGTAAAAGGAACCTTGGAGGACCTAATTTTAAATTATGAAACTTATTGCATAAGAGATTCAATCTTATAAAATAGTTATTCAATGATTCCTCTAAAAATTTCAATATGCATAGCACATTCTTACAACTTATTTGTTAATTTCATACTCATGTTCAACTGCAATACTATATTAGGAATGTTCAGCTTAATGATTCCCACAATACCCATAAGACTATTGTGATAGTACTATAATGCTCTATTTTCTAATTATTGGAAAATATAATTATTTCTGATCCCTTTTATTTTTTACAACAACCCTCTCTGGATTATTATTTTTTTGATATTTCATCTATCAATTTTTATATTGATTTTTCATCTTTCTCATTAATGATGCATGATTCATATGTATAGATATAAAGTCTTCATGATTTCCTAAAAAGCCCATTTAGTTGGTTTGACACTAAGTCAATAACTTTTGGATATAATTTTATAAGTAATATAAAATTATTATATAATCATGTATTAATGATCATGGTTTATTAAATTGGTCTATTTATTTTTATGGACATCTTTTTATAATTTTGGTAATATCTCTATAAAACAATATCCCCAGCCCTGATTCTATTCCATCAACCAATTTATTCTTCTACTTTATGTTGTTTCCCACCTATTAATCCTATGCATGTTTTCATTTTTCTAATACCATTCAATTTTCTGATGATTATCTTCTTTGTGTAATTTTCACACACAACATATTTGAAACTATCATAGTGTAATTCCTTTGCTTTCATTTATTTTCAAATTACACAACCCATCGCCATAGATTCCCCCCATTAAAACATTCACTGTGGAAACTACATCATAGGAAATTGAATTGATATGACCATTACCTCCCCCATATTCTCACATCTGGACCAGATGTATCTCTATCTACAAAACTCTTACATGAATATCCCAATATCCGTCTACAAAGTTGATGTATCTCTCTAAAAAATCACCTTTTAAAACCTTTATCGGTACCATTTGGTAAATGTGAATACATATTGGATTAAATTTTTATTTTAGTTTTTTCCATGTTAGATTGATTTTTTGTCTAGTTTATAACATCATTTTTGTGTTGTTCTATTGTTTATTAATCCCTAATATTTAATTTCCATCCCTTAATTAGTATTTTCACTATTATTCAATATTTATTTATATTTGATCATATTGTGTACCTCTTTAATAGTAGTCATAGTTATATTAGTTATTTTTATAACATTTATTATAATATTCAATCAAAAAACAAATTATTGTCTAAATAATAGCTTGTCAAAGAATTTACCTCCATATAATGGACACTTATTAATAAAAATTAACATCTCATAAATTACTTTTATAATTAGAGAACTATTTAGTATTATATTTTTAGTAGTGGGGTATTGTCTTAGTGGTAAGCACCCCATAATACTACATGAAAAATGGGGGATCAAAACCCATGGGGTTCATGTTACTATAGCTGTATTGTAGTGGGATTGTAGCAGTGGTGGTACTTTTGATCGGCAGGTACTGTAGCGGTGGCAGGTTTCTATAGCGGCGGCAGAATACTATAGCGGTGGCAGGGTACCAAGCAGCGGCAGGTACTGTAGCAGCTAAGTTACTATTCATAGAATGGGACTTAGGCCAAAATATTGGGCCATAGGCTATGTAATGGGATACATGACCACTAGGCCTTCAGGATATGTAATGGGTCTCCCACTACCCAGTTAAAAGATGTTTTTTTACTTTAATAAAAAAAAATGAGGCTTCGACCCCAACCTTTTTAAAAAATATATAATTTTATAAGGATTGAGCAGTCATAGGATGACCTGATGCATTGAGGCTAGTGTGGGAATGGATTATTATCTTTTAATACTGAAGGGGGTCTTCCAGCTAGCCAGTGAGGGCTACAATCTATCTAATTTGTTGTTTAGGGGTTCCAATCCTTTTTTGGTAATCATTGGTTTATTTGTGATGGGCATATTGTAGCTAGTGGTTCCACTGGATGTTGGAGTATGTTGGGGTAGCATAGTAATTTCACCCTAAAACTCCCATTTTATTTATTTTCATTTCTCCTTGAATCCTAATTAGAACTAATCACACAATGTGGCACACTTGTGTGACTTTAGATCTATAAACCTTGTCTCTTAATATATTGAAGTACTAATTGAAGCAATAATTCTCTTCAAATTTGTATTTTTATTCTTGGCCTTCAGTTTATATTATTCTCTTGGTTTATTATTCTTCGAAGCTATGAAAACAATTGGATTTATTATACCTAGAATGTTTGATTTGGATTTTTTGTTGTAATACATATTATCACTTTTCATTATATTCATCTTCCTAGATTTGGAGATCATCATCGGAAGAAACTCATCTCGTATTTGTTGTGATTTTATTTCTAATATTCATAGTATGCATTTTTATGAATTTTTCTTATTATGAATATTTTGTATCATAAATTCATATTTATTTTTTTATATTGTTTTATCCAGAATTGATAATTTCGAATCTTAATTTTACCCTTGGGTGAAAATAGTTTTGGGAATTAATTTATTCATATTGAGAAGAAATATTTTTTTTTGAAATGTAAAATTATCTTGGTTGATCATTGTTATTTTTGGGCTTGAAATGTAAATAATTTCTTCAATGAAAAGATCATGATTCATTAATATTTTTCCAAAAGGGTTGAAATGATTGAATGTACATAAAATTTATTTTTGGAATGATTTAAAAGATAAAATGTGTTTTCATGAAATGCATGATTGAAATGATAATTCAAAATATTTGGCCTAGTGTTTCATTAGTTGTAAGTATGTTATCCAATATGTGTTAGTGAAATGTTAATTCTTGGAGAATTATTATAGACACATTTAATAGAATTTGATTCTATTCTTGAACAACCATTATTAAAAAATCCTTTAGAATTATGAGGATTATGGATGTGATCTTAAGTTCAATGACTTGTGTCAATTGTGATACATTATTACAACAATGTAAGATGATGTAAAGGTAATGAAAAATATTATTTTTCTTGTGTATTACATGATTAATTTAATAGATGTACATATAAAATGTATTTACATTTTAAATTAAATATAATTGAGGAGGAATAGGTTATGAAGATGAATTTTGATATAGGATTATTTTATCAATTCTACAATTAGAGAATTGGTGGCCTTATTAAAAATTAAGGGAAAACACTAAATGATATCCTAGGATAGGCTCAACTAATGAATTATGAGACTATGAGTTCAACCATATACATTGTAGATGATCAGAGAAAGAACTCATTGTGGTATGTAATGAGATAATAGGCCAATAAGAACATTCCTAGGTGAGAGAGTGCATAAGACATAGAGATAGTGTGATGTGTGGGTTGGCAAAACCCATAAAGCATGTTTGTATGGTGTATGTGGGTATTGGTCCCCTGCTTCCAGCTCAAAGTATTAGGGAAATTTATTTAAATATTAAGCACTGTGGAATAGTGAGGAATATCGATATGGGTCAATGCTTTACTCTAAACTATTCGTTCATGTTAAATGATATATATATTACCACGTCTATATGATCCAACCATTCTATATGGTTTTATCATACTATCATCATATTCTTACCATATAATCACATGAAACCACATTTGAGGGTTTCATTTCACCAGAGTCCATAATTGTAATCCCATCCATCAAGTAAAGGATATTATGTCTGATCTCTATTATTTTTTGAGAGGTTCTGAGGTTGAGAAATTCCATTCATGAAACTTTATCTTTCATGCATTATTATTTCAAATAACTCACTACTACTGAATAAAAACAAAGTTACATGAGGTAGTTCAAGTAGTTGATAATCATGGATGTGTTCATGGTTCTAAAAATAAAGGATAAGGAATATGCAATTTTGGAATGCAACATAAAATCAAAATATAAAATATTCGATGTTTTTTGGCATATAATATTTTAGAAACACTATGGTTTGTGATTTTGTGAAATCCAAGAAACACATATGTTTCAGAGTCATTTAGGTGGCATAAAATTAAGATATGATCTGATGAATGGAATAGATACTCTATCTATAAATATGAATGAGTTATGGATCAGAAGGTTGCATTAATTTGTATTTAAGATATCATGAAATAGAGTCTCTCTTTGTAGTTCTAGTTGGTGAATGGAATATAATCCATGAATAAATTTCTGATGTACAAATGAATATCAACAACAAGATTATTATATGAGGGAGATGAAGATGATATGGGCTTCCTAAATTGAAAATTACACACTCAGGGGTTTGTCAATAATTAGTCACATACAACCATATTGATTTCATAAAACCTTACTGTGACACCATGAACCTGTGTGAACCAAAACATTATTACACTCTGGAGAAAGGGAGTTAACCCATATACATCATATAATTGTTTTCATTAAGAATAAATTCCACACACAAAAATAGTGGCATCCTCATCCATACAGTTTTCATAAAGGGTTATATTTGGGTATATTTCACATATATACTTACATGAATATAAGGAACCATACATTACATACATTGTTATTACTTCATAATTGAAGCATACTTAGTACAAAATATAACAAAACCACAATAGGACCGTATAGTTATAGTGTATTTAGAAAATGGGAAACATTAACAACTGGTTCATAAAGAATCAACATTGTCACCCATATATTTCATCATATCTACAATCCCTTTTTGAAATATCCTAATTAATATCCTTATTCGGGACCTGGGGAAATGATTACATACAAACGGTTGCGCTCAAATGCTCAGTAAGGGTAAACAAAAGAAATATCAATCGCATCATATTCATAAAATCATAACATTGTGGAAATCATAACCTGCAAAAGAGATCATAATTTCATAAATTGGAATAAAACATATTAGTGAAATTTATCCCAAAAAACATAAATTGAAAATTTTTGGCATACACACATAATCATAGGTAATCATTTCTTAGAAGTCAAGATTCATTTCCATGACTATCATAGCAGAAAATGTCCATTTCTGAACCGAGTTCACTCCTCGTTTCAGTCTCGTATCACTGAACCGAATTAACATGTTGTACCAGCCATGTCTATATCAAGAGATATAAATCATTACCCAATGAATTGGATAGAGATGTAGGTCCAACCCTTCTCATAATGAAACCATTCTTATGTGTGCCACAAAAACGTAAATCATACATCATAACATAACCCATGTAATAAAAATGTGATTCTTAAACATCATAACATCATAAAAAGATTCATATAAGATAAAGGACATCATTAAAATAACTCTATCATAACATAGTCAATTAAATGTAATAATAGTGATAGAAACAGAACCCTATATTGTCTTATATGGAAAATAATTTTGAAAAAACATTTGAACTCCATTCATGAGAAAAATATCATTTCTACTAAAAAAACTTTTTCCTTGCTTAACATGTCATATAAATTTAAACTAAAAGAATTTAATTAAAAATAAACTTGAAAACTTGTAAAAAAATATTCATTGAAATAATAGACTATGAATCATTTCATTCCATATAAGTTAAAAAATCATTATTCTCGTACTTTTGCTAGAAATTTCAAAAAGTATCTCATACTGAATACAACAAAATATTGCATTTGTATCTTTTAATAAAATTCACCAATATGTAAAATTTTATTTAGAAAATTGTTGGAATATATGATTAATTTAACATATTGAGGATACATGGATGTCGATGATAAATATACCCCAGTAAATTACAGAGTATAAACAATCTCGGATAAAAATGATATTCTTAGATTTTCCCTTACCTTGGGCCCAATATGCTTCGTACGTGTCCAAACTTCTAGTATAATGATTTAGATAATGTTATTGAAATATTCCTGAATCGTACACATTTATATGATATCATATATGGTCATATTCTTAGAATCATGTTAGTAATATTTCATTGTTACTTGTAATTGGGGTGATTATTTCTTTTTGTTCTTATGCGTGTTTTGCCGAATAAATTATTATTCATAATTTTAGGTTACAGATACTTCATTTGAAGAATGGTATTACTGTAATACATATCATATTTATTCATTTAATTCATTTATATAATAAGTATGCAATGAAAATCATGTAGAACGAGTCGCATCACATTATGGAGAAAGTAGGTCGTACTTACGCACGAGCGATGATTTTGTTCCCCTGATCGTGGAATTGTATTAAAGTGTATGTATAATATTTTAGAATCAATATCAAATTACAATAATCAAATATTGTTATTCATTAAACCATTATACCCATCCATGTACGGTGGTGGGGGAAAACAAATTACACCACGGCGTGGAGACGATATTCCGTACGTACTCACACGAGGTGATTTCGTTTTTCTTTGGATGGATGGAAAGTGAAATAGGGTTGTTTCATAGTTATAATAACATATCAGTATATTAGTGATAATAATGTTATTACTTCATAATTAAACAACTAATGAAAATGATGTAGAAGAAGAAATAATGTTGATAGAATTGGTAACAGACATTACCTCTTCTTTGAAGTGCCTCTTCTTATCCACCTCTTAGGGCACTAAATATAGACTTTGAAGAAGAACATGCCCTCTAGGATGTTTCTAGGGAATTATAGAAGAGATATTAACAGGTTTTGGCCATGCTTGAAGGCTCAATGTAGTGTGAGGAGGTGAGGGATGAGGTGCCCTTTTATAAGGGACGAGAAAGGCACCTTAAAAAAACATAAAATATTATTTTATTATAAAGCCATATTCGGTTTTTAATAGCTCCAAATTGATTTATTTAGAATCTAAGGTAGGGATGGGTCAACATACTCTCAACCCATATGTTTTAGACAAGTTTAGTTTACTATTTTTTTCTTATCATTTAGATTTTACTCTATGTTAAATAATTTATCTTTTTACCGTGTCTTTTTGTTTTTCTTACAATATTTGGTTAATAAACAAACTATAACAAGAAAAACGAACCCCAAGTGGTTCATTATTAATATATATATCCTTATCTCTGTAATTTGACCGAACTGTATATTTTTAGGAATAAAATAACAATTAATAATAAAATATTTGTTTTAAAAACTATTTTATGTTATTTTTGACACTATTTGGTACTTGATTTTTGTGAAGACCATAAAAACATTATTAGTTCAAAAAAAGTTATTTAAATTAATAATAACATGTAATATTAACCTATAAAATTAGTGGAATTCATTAAAAGTCTAAAATTACATTTATTGGGGCATTTCTAACATCAATTATGTTTATATATTCTTAATAAGGTAATTACTGCATCATCATTGTGTCATAAATAAATTAAATTATATAAAGTCTAAAAATAATAAATAAAATACCATTAAGTAGGAAATATTTTTATCTTTATAATGAATACTTATAGTATGATTTATCTTATTTATAACCCTATATTAAAAATGTGTTAGTTATTAAACAATGTTTGTAACTATTTTAACTCTTATTTAAATAAAATAATATTAAATGGCCTAATCTAATCCAAGTGGACCTAAATGGTCTTATTTTATTCCTAAGGTTGTTTTTGTTCGAATTACACTTATCCAATATAATTAGGACATGTTTTAGGGTAATATTAATATCATTTTTATACTTAATTACCCTATTTACTTTTAACCGTGGTAAATAAAAGTAAACAGTTACTATTCACCAAAAATTATTTTCATCTCATTGAAAAAAATTTACTTACTGATATCAACCATGTGAATCAGATTTTTGAAATTCCACACTGAGAAGCGGTAAAATTGTGTTTTGTGTAAATTTGAAAATTCACCTAGGAAGTGGGTTAAAGATGGTGAAAAGTTCAATAATAATTTAATATATCTAAAATTATTATAAAATGTCTCCAATAAATTACATTGAAATTATATAGGTATTACATATCTATTTTAACCTAAAATAAATTTCTATAAAATAAATAATTATTTAAATAAATAGTCAGTTTTTAAATACTAACCCAGTGTTTTAACTATTCATCCAAAATTGAATGTTTTTAGAGAAATACCAAAATTTCACCCTAGGCTAATTTTGATATTCTGAATCAAAAAATGAATTCCATTATAAAATATAATATTTATAAAATTTTCAAAAAGTGGGTATTACAATTCAAAACAGCTAGTTTTAATAATATTTTAACAGCATGTCATTGTTTAGTGAAACTCGATATTGCGTACAACGCAAGAAATCGAGATAGGTCGTGATTTCTTGTAAAGAAATCGAAGCTAGTGTTGTGTGTAGTGAAAGATTAATTTGATGATGTATATAAAAAAACAAAATATTTCTCATTAAAAGCTCAGGTGTTACATTCTACCTCCCCTAAAATGAATTTCGCCATCGAAATTCTTCACTTTGTAACAAACAGATGAGGATACCTCTCCCTCATCATATCCTCAAGCTCCCATGTAGCTTCTACTAATTGGTGGTTCCTCCATAAAACATTCACCAAGCGAGTGGTCTTTTTTCTAAGGACTTTTTCGCTACGATCCAGAATCTCTATCAACTGTTCTTTGTAAGAAAGATCTTGCTCTAGCTGTACAACTTCTGAGCTGAGTACATGTGAAGGATCGGGTATGTATTGTCTCAAGAGTGATCCATGAAACACATCATGAACTCGAGAGAGATTCGGTGGAAGCGCCAATCAGTAATCTACCTTCCCAACATGAACCAATATTTTAAAGGACCGATATACCAAGGTCTCAGCTTTCCCTTCTTTCGAAATGTCATTACTCTCTCCCAAGGAGATATTCATAAGAACACTTTATCACCCACTTCAAACTCTAGGTCTTTTCGTCGGTAATCAGAATAAATTTTTTGTCAACTCTGAGATGATCTTAGGTGTTTTTGAATAGATTGGACCTTTTTTCCATGTCATCAACAAGATCAAGTCCTAATAGATTCCTTTCCCCAACATCATCCCAGCATGTTGGAGTTGTACATTTCTTTTCATAGAGATCATTATAAGGTGCCATATGAATACTAGAGGGAAAGATATTATTAAAAGAAATTTCCACCAATGGTAGGTGTTGATCCCAACAACCTTTGAAATCCATAGAGCAAGCTCATAACATATCTTCTAGTGTTTGAATTGTTCTCTCAGACTGACTGTCCGTCTAGGGGTGATAAGCAGTGCTGAAACTCAACTCAGTATCCAGCGTTTGCTGAAGACATTGCCAAAACATTGATGTAAACCTTGGATCTAGATCATATATAATGGAAATATGTACTCCAAGAAATCTTAACACTTCATTTACATATATCTTGGAATGCTTATCAAGAGAGAAATCCTCTCTAATAGCAATGATGTGTGCCGACTTCGTAAGAAGATCAACTATGAACCAGATAGCATTATTGCCTTTGGATGTTTTAGGAATTCCGGTGACAATGTCCATAGTGATGTTTTCCCATTTCCATTCGGGTATGGATAATTATGGTAACATCCCCTTAGACATCTTCCTCTCAACTTTATCTTGCTGACAAACCAAGCATCGAGATACATATTCAACAACATCTCTTTTCATTCCATCCCACCAGAAGTACACATTTAGGTCCATATACATCTTTTTGCTTCCACGATGAATAAAGAATGAAGAACTATGAGCCTCATCCAGTAGCTCCTTCTTAAATTCTAGGATGGGGGGAACACAAAACCGATTCTGGAACCTTATTATCCCATCACAATCAAGGTTGAATTCGGGAACATTTCTCACATTCTTTTGTAACTCTACATATTCTTTCATTTATTCTTTAATATTCACATGTATAGATGGCTGAACATTCATTTGATAAAGTTAAGATTTTCCCCTTCCATTATAATTCCAAAATCCATCCTTTGTAAATCCATAAATATTGGATCTTTTGTGATCCTCATCATGGAAAAGCTAGCATGGTCTTTTTGACTTAATGCATATGCCACCGTGTTTTCCTTCCCAGGATGATAATGAATTGAGCAGTCGTAATCCATAATCAGCTCAAAGCATCTTTTTTGGAGCATGTTCAACTCCTTTTGTATGAAAATATACTACAAACTTTTATGATCAGTATAAATATCACACCATTCACCATTTGATATAAAAAACCTTCTTCTAGTTGAATCAAATCCCATAGGATGGAAGAAATTTCCACTGGAGTTTTATGTTCATCCTCGCATCGATAGACGATCATAGATTGATCTAGAATATCAAAAGTGACTTCCCTTATTTGGAAATTGATGTGAGATCCATATAAAGAAAGCCAATCCATGACATGAATCACATCCAATTCCACTATAGGAAGGATCACAAGATTTGTAGGAAGCACTTTCCCACAGATATCAATCGGTGAGGAATTATAAACTTTTTATGCGATTGATATACCATTAAGGGTTGTCACAACTATCTCAACATCTAATTTTTGATGTAATACAGTGATACCCATAGAAAATTATTTAGAAATAAAATAGTTGGTGGATCCCGAATCAAATAAAACATTTTCTACTTTAGAGTGTATGGTAAGTGTACCTTTCACCACTTCGTTATCGTACTCCACATCACTGATAGAAATTTCATGTGACTTTCATTTGTCTTTAGCCATAAGATATTGTTGATGTCGATCATCATCAACAACTCTTGGATTATGGCATTGATTAGCATAATGCCCCATTTCCTTGAACTTGTATCATTGAATTTTAGGAGGTCCTCTCTGTGTAGCATTTTCTTTGTTTGCATCACTAGACATCTTCTTACCATCATTGAAGCATTCAAATGCCCAATGACCATATTTTCCACCGTTGAAACATTTACTTGTCCAATTAAGACAACTCCCTACATGTTTCATTCCACACATTATGGATAAGGAAAAACTCATATTCCTTTCAGTGTGATCTTTAGATTTTCCAATGAATTCCATTTTCCTCTTCTTATCAAACACATATGACTGATGGGTTACTCAAATATCTATGTCATCCTTGAGAGCACATCGAATGATTTCCTCGTAGCTATTGAACTTATTTATGTCTAACGTCCTTCGAAGACATGGTTTTAATCCACTAAAGAATCGATCAATCTTACTCTTATGTTGGATAATTATCCCAGAAGTGTACCTTGCAAGTCTTGTAAAATATTATTCATAAGTATAAATAGATTCATCATCCTTTTGATTCACTTCATGAAACTCCTTAACCAACTTTTTTTTTCAAGAATATAATGGATGTACTTATTGAAAAATATGTTCTTCAACTCGTCCCATTCCATGGACTCAATTTCATCTATTGTTCTCATATTCTTAATAATATTCCACCATTGTTCAGCTTCACCTTCCAAACGATATAACATTATGATGAAATTATCATGTTCAGAACATTGAAGAACTAAAAATATCTTTTCAATGGTACTGATCCATTGTTCAGCCACTAATGGATCAGTAGGCCCATAGAATGAATGTGGACGCTGCCTCATGAAAGATTCAATAGAATGTTTTTCCTTCCATTGCTCGTTTGGATTTCATTCATGATTCATAGAATGATAATGAATTGTGAGCATGGGTACAAGATTTTTCATTCCATCTCCCATATTATTTTGTTGCTCAGGGGGACAATAATTGCATTGCTCATCGCATTCCGTATTAATACGGTTCCTTAAGGTTCCAACCATTCACTAAAACCATGAATAATAGTGGGAGAAACACTAATTATAAAAGGAAAACCACATAATCATGAATAAAATTTCAAAATTAAGGTCTTATCATTGGTTTTTCATGGCCATTTCTAAAACACAAAGATTGTTCTATGCTTAGATATATCCTTATGGTTCTTACTAAGGCTTTCACATTCTAGTTTCCAATGGTTGACTATACCATTCCTCTGATACCAACTATAATGACCCATACATTACATACATTTTTATTACATCATAATTGAAGAATACATTGTTCAACATATAACAAAACCACAATAGGACCGTATAGGAATAGTGACTTTTGAAATTTGGATACATAATCAACAGGTTCATAAAGCATCTACATTTTCTCCCATTTATTATATCATATCTAGAATCTCTTTTTGGCATATCCTACTTAATAAAATTCTTCCTGACCTGAAGAAAATAAAACATACAAAAGGGTGAGATCAAATTCTTTGTAAGGGTAAACCAAATAAATATCAATTGCATCATATTCATAAGAACATAACATTTTGGAAATCATAACCTGTAAAAGAGATAATAATTTCGTAAAATAGGATTAATCATAGTAGTTAAATGTAATCCCAATAATCATAACCTGAACCTTTGTGGAATACACACATAATCATAGAGATTCATTTCTTAGTAGTCAATACTCCTTGCCAAGATGATCTTATCGGACAAAGTCCATTTCTGAACCGAGTTCACAACTCATTTCAGTCCTATATCACTGAACCAGATTAACCTTCTGTTCCAGCCTTGTCTATCTCATGAGATATAAATCTTTACACAATGAATTGGAATCATATATATTTCTCACCCATCTCATAATGAAACCAATCTTATGTGTACCACAAAAAAACATAAATCATACATCACAACATAACCCATGTAATAAAAATGGGATTCATAAAAAACATGACATCATAAAAAGATTCATATAGGATAAAGGGATTAATAAAAATAATTCCATCATAACATAATAAAATCAATGTAATAATAGGGATAGAAACAGAACCCTATATTGTCTTAGATGGAAAATAATTTTGATTAAACATTTGAACTCCATTCATGAGGAAAATATTCTTTCTAATTCAAAAACATTTTCCTTTCATAACATGTCATATAATTTTAAACTAAATGAAGTTAATTAAAAATAAAGAAGAAATTTTTTAAAAGAATATTCATTGAAATAATGTTCTATGAATCTATTCATGCTGTATATGTTAAAAAAATTATCCTCATACATTTGCCGGAAATGTCAAAAAGTATCTCGTACTTAAAACAAAAAAAAGATTCCTTTCAAATATTTTACTAAAATTCACCAATAGGTAAAATTGTATTTAAACAATTGTATGTGGGCATGAATTATATTACATATTGAGGAAACAGATATGTGGATGACAAATATACCCTAGTAAATACTAGAGTATAAACAATCTCGGATAAAAATGAGATAGTGAGATTTTCCCTTACCTTAGGTCTGATTTTCTTCATACGTGTCCGAACCTACTGTATAATGATTTAAATAATATTATTGACTTATTACAGAATCTTACTAATTGATATTATATCATATATGGTCATATTCTTAGCTTCTTATAATTAATATTTGATTGTTACTTGTTATTCGGGTGTTTATTTCTTTTTGTTCTTATGCATGTTTTTCCGAACAAATTTTTATTCTTCTGTTTAGGTTATAGATACCTCATTTTAAATATATTATTAGTGTAATATATATCATATATATTAATTCAATTCATTTATATAATCATTATGAAATGAATATCATGTAGAACGATTCACATCATATCATGGAGACGATAAGCCGTACGTACGCACGCGCGATTATATCATTCCCAAGATCGTGGAATTGTATTGAAGTGTATGTATAATATTTTAGAATCAATATCACTTTATAATAATCATATATAGTTGTTCTTTACACCATTATACCCGTCCAATTAATGTGGTGGTGGAAAATAAAATACACCACGGCGTGGAGACGGTATTCCGTACGTACGTACGCGCGGTGATTTCGTTTTCCATTGGATGGATAGAAGGTGAAATAGGGTTTTTTAATATTTATAATAACATATCAGTATATGAGAGATACTGATGTTATTACTTCTTAACAAAAAAACAAAATAATAATATGTAGAAGATGAAAAAATGTTTAAAGAATCGGCAATAGTCGTTACCTCTTCTATGAAGCACATCTTCTTAACCAGCACATAGGGAACTAAATATAGTCTTTGAAAAAGACCAATACCTATAGAATGTTTTTAGGGAAGAGGATAAGAGATATTGGCAGGGGTTGCCTGAGATTTAAGGCTATATGTGGGGTGAGGAGGAGAGGGAGGAGGATCACTTTTATAAGGGAGGAGAGGGGCATCTTAGGAAAACTTAAAATATTATTTTATAATAAAGTCATATTCGGTTTATAATAGCACCAAATTGATTTATTTCGAAGCTAAGAAAGGTATGGGTCGAACTACTCTCAAAAAATAGGTTTTAGAGAAGTTTAGGTTTCTATTTTTTCCTTATAATTTAGATTTAACTATATGTTAAATAATTTAACTTTCACTGTGTCTTTTTGTTTTCTTACACTATATGTTTAATAAACATACCATAACAAGCCAATAAAACCCCAAGTGGTTCACTATTAATATATATATTCTTACCTATGTCAATTGTGTGATCCTTAGATTTTATGAATAAAATAACAATTAATAATATAATATTTGTTTTAAAAACTATTTTATGTTAATTTTGACACTTATTGTTACTTGATTTTTGTGAAAACCATAACAAAATGATTAATTAAAAAAATGTTAATTAAATCAATACTAACATGTCATATTAACCTATAATATTATTGTAATTCATAAAAGGTCTAAAATTAAATTTATTTGAGAATTTATTACATCAATTATGTTAATTTTTTCTTAATAACGTAATTACTGCATCATCGATGTGTCATAAATAAAGTAAATTATTTAAAGTCTAAAAGATATAAATAAAACAACATTAAGTAGGAAAAATATTTTTATATTTATAATGAATATTTATTGTCGAATTTATCTTATTTATAACCATATATTTAAAATGTTTTATATAATAAACTTTGATTTTATCTATTTTAAATCTTCTTTAAATAAAATAATATTAATTGTTCTAATCTAATCCATGTGGACATAAATGGTCATATTTTATTCCTAAGTTTATTTTTGGTCGAATTAAATTTATCCAATATAATTAAGACATGTGTTATGGTAATAGTAATTTCTTTTTTAGCCTTAATTACCCTATTTACTTTTAACCGGGGTAAATAAAGTAAAAAAGTTTATATTCACCAAAGATTATTTTCTTCTCATTGAACCACATTTTACTTACTAATATCAACCCTGTCTCTCTGATTTTTGAAATTCCACTAACAGAAGTGTTAAAATTATGTTTGTTGTAAATTTTCAAATTCTCCTAGGAGGTTTGTAATAGACGGTGAAAAGATCAACAACAATTTTATATATCTAAAATTATTATAAAATGTATCCAATGAATTACATTGAACATATATTGGTATTATGTATCTATTTTGACCAAAAATAAATTTATATAAAATAAATAATTATTTAAATAAAAAGTCGATTTTTAAATAGTATCCCAGTGTTTTCAATATTCATCAAAAATTGAATGTTTTCAGTGATATACAAAAATTTCACTCTATGCTAATTTGGATATTTCGAATACAAAAATGAAGTCCAATTTAAAAGATAAAATTTATAAAAATTTTAAAAAAGTGGGTATTACTATTTTTTTTGGCTAGTTTTAATCATATTTTTATAGCATATCGTTGTTTAGTGAAACTCGGTATTGCATACAACACAAGCTATCAAGGAAGGTTGTGATTGCGTGTAAAACAAGCCAATATAGTGTTGTGTGTAGTAAAAGATTACCTTGATGATGTATATAATATAAAAACAAAATCTTTCTCCTAAAAATCATGGGTGTTATAATGAAGGAATAAAATGAATATATATAAGAAGAATGAATAAATAAATAAGAATTGGATTGTGTGTGAATATTATTATGTGATGGACAGTACATGTGATACATGAGAATATTTTCATTCATGAATGCTTATGCATATGTAAAGGCACAATTATTTGAGAATAATTTGATATATATTATATAATAGGCATATAAACTAATGAGTCAAAATAAATATACATTCTAGGGTTCTTTCATTATAATCCCATGAAGTATCCATGCATGAATTGTACATGAGAAATGATAATTGAGATTCTATAAGTCCCATATTTCAGGGAATAATAGTAATAAATTTATGTGAATTGCTTGAGAAATTATATGTGATTATGAGTCTTCAGCATTAAAAGGAAACATAGCCCGAGAATAATTACACTAAATCAAAAGATCTTTATATTTGATTTCATATTTGAGAATGACCAAAAGACCATACCAGTGGAAATTGAAGGTACTTGAGTAAGTACAAAAAAAATTCAAATCTTATAGTATCATATAGATATATTTATGATCATATTATAGTGGATCAATCATTCTTTAAAAGGCAATGTATTTGTGATGTAGTATGAGTAATTGAATTATTATTGTTGGTGATAAATCAATAGTCTCTCTGTTGGAGCTGCCATAAAAAATGTATACCAATTGGATCTGAAAGTAGTGAATCATTACAGGTTGGAACTAGAAGAAAACTGTGTCTCTAGGATAGATCCAAATCATAAAACTCTCTTATTTGTAGATTTATTCATTTTAATCACTTTTTTGATAGTGAATTAAATATAACTAACTGAAATAACCAGTTATTGTAAGGAATACGATTTGTCAAGAACCTTGAAAATATTGTGTTCTTCTCTCTACATTAATATAATTAAAAAAACAGTGATATTGAGAGATAATATTTAGTGGATTGATTACCATAATTATTTTTACATAATGAAGTTGAATGAAATGTAATTCATAAAAATAAACCATTGATTCACCCTTCCCACCTTGGTGGTCAATCCGATCTGGGGAATTACAGGTGGAATCACAGGATAGGTTCCCTATAAATATCCAAGCTAGTATTAAGGATGGGCTGATTTATAGAAATTATTTTTATACCCCAGATGAATATTTCTACCAAGACTCATAAGAATACAAAGATGTGATAGACAAGGAAACCAAAGAATAATCTTATTGTGAAGGAAAATAATTCACCATCTAAAGGTAGTCAATGTAGTATATGCTAGAATAATTATTATCATTATGATTTTTCTAAAAAATCTTGGTCATGCTATGATGATAAAGGATCATATAGTTATGTTCATTTTTTATTAGAAGAACATCTTAATAATATCCATAGAGAAGTAGTAATACTTATTATTATTTTTGAATCAATGGAATTTATAAATATTAATTATTTCGGAAATAATAGGATAAATATATGAAAGAGTTATTGGATAAAAGAGATTTCACATACAAAAAACATATCAAGACATGTAAAATAAAAAGGATAAAAAAATTCTATTTGAAATGAATGATATTTTAAATCTGTTGAAGTAATGCAATAATTTTTTTGGCGAAATATTTCATTGATATTTTATTTATAAAATATTTCCATGAATTCTAAAAATTTCACAATGTTTCTATCGATATATAAAATTTTTCAACTAAAGGATAAATATATCAAGGTCAAAAAGATTGAAAATTATTTTCCTGATTTAATACAAATGAAAGATGTTAAAATAATTGAGATGAAGAAGTTTTTGGAAATCAAGATCAGAATTGTTAAGGATAAAAATAACAACATAGTAATATAGTTATTCAAGCTGGATGTGAGATCCTGGAATTGGGAATCACCACATGATGGAAGTTCCCATGTATCTATAAATAGAATTATATCCACTCAATTTTGATTTGAGGATTATGGCACAATGAAAATAATTATTACATTCTCTAAATAAGTTGAACATCCTCTAAAAAGAAGGTATATCATAACCCAGAATCAATATAATTTACAAAGATCTTGGAATGTGATCTTCTTAGTTTTTGTGCTTCTTTGGTTTTTAAACATTGAAATTGGAATCTATGCACCCTTCAATTTGGTTCTTTCATGGTATGTTAGGTACAACTCAACCAAAAATTGTCTTTTGAAAATCAATATAAATTGAATTTTCAAGTAATGGTGTATGTGAAAATAAACATTAAAAGTTGTTCCCCATGAAACTTCCAAAATAGTGTTGGTTCCACAATGAAATAACATTTTTCAAAACATGTGAAATCCAAACATACTACAAAAGAAATGGAGGGGAAAATATTAATAGGATGTTATTGTTATTGATATATGTTTGAGAATAATGAATTGGAATGTTTTCCTAATATTTCAATTCATGAAAATAGTATAAGTAAAACATATAGTGCGATCATAGAGGATGATAAGATAATTAAATATTACTTCACAAAGTAAACTAATGTTAAAGGTGAATCTTCAAATACATGTGAAATGAAGGGTCTAAATAGTCTATCTATAACTTCACCTAATCTGCCTCAAAAGAAAAAATTTATTTTTAATAGTGTAGGTGAAAAACATAAACATAAATATGGTTATGACAGTACTGAGAATAATAGATCCTCTCCTAAATCAATGGTATAAAAAAATATGTTGAGAAATTAACTGCCTCTAGGCAAAAGAAGGCTCGCTTGTTTGAAGTACAACAACAACAAGTATATGTACAAAAATATATATCAAGATTTAATATCTATGTTCAATGGTTATTATTGATGGTGTGAAAAGTATGGGAATAAAGCCTACTCTTCTTAGTATAACATGTAATATTTAAGAATCATTCATGATTCAAGGGAAATTCATGGTGAATATATGTGAAAAAGATCTCATAAAAAGAGTATGGTGACCATAAATTCATCACAACAAACACGGAAAAATCATATGAAGGATTTAAATAAGTTTATAGAAGATAAAATCCAATGTGTCACAAATATAATAAATGATTTAAAATAATTCTAGGTGATATTCCCTATAATTAGAATGGGAAGATGATTTAATAGAAAAATAGTGTCTCGTCTAGTGGAAATCGAGAGAGAAAAAAAATTATCAAAGAAATACTAGTTGTTCATAATAACCAACTAAAATTATCTATGAAATTTCAGGAAGCTAAAAAAATTCAAAAGCTAAAGGAATACATGTGACTTCAAAATATGATGTAGAAAACGTTATTACATATAAATTTGATGACATGTTCACTATGATGGGGAGAAATGAACGTCCTAGGTTGAGAGGTGGTCATTAACCAGAATGTTACTTTAGATGAGAAAAGTTCTCCCTCTTAATTCTCCTATATAATTATATATGATTTTATACTAACATGAAAGAATTTTAATGATATGGATTCATCCATTGAGGGTGGGGGATTGATATTATGAAGTTGTTAAATCATCACTACATATTTAATGTATAATTTATTTAAAACATTATAAAATTATAATACGAGGTATTCCAATAACACTTTCATCCATCATTCTTAATTGTATTTGTCATATAAATTATGGTTGATTTTTTAGTTTTCTACAATATGAGATCAAGGGGATGATTTATCTTTTTAACCTATATGTTTTTTTATGTTTTTTGAATTGTGTACATGATTTATCATTATATTGTAAAATATGATTACTTACAAATGAAAAAATAAAAATGTATAAGAAATATTTCAAATTTATTGTATTTTATGGACATTATAGACAGACATGGGTATATCTATCTTGTTTTTTCATCATGTTATCTCACATATACATAGAGATGATTGACTAAATGCATTATTGTAAAACAACCATTTTAAATCATTCCTATCATAGTAGTAATTAAAAAATTGAAAATTAAATGATAATACCATAATTACCCTTTTCATTTTATTACTAATATGTTTCAGAATGTTTGATCACACATACTTCCTATAATATATGTGAAGTAATTTTAAAAAAATACAATGGGGGAGATTTTTTGGCCTTGTGGTGAATTTTTTAATAATACATTCAACATATAATGGTAAATTAGTGATGCTTCTAGAATTGTTCTAAAAACAATTAATTGATTTGTATTTAATGCATGAACAACCATTCTTGAACAATTATCTTTAATGTTAATGATTTTAGAAGTGATCATTAGTTCAAATACTTCTATAAAGTTTGATACATTATAACAACAATGGAAGATGAATTTTAGGCCACGAAAAAATATTGATTTTCCTTATTATTACAAAATAAAATTAAAATATGTACATGTAAAATGTTTTTAAAATTTACATAAATCATATTTGTGGAGGAAGACATTTTGAATAATACTTTTGACATGTGATTATTTTATTAATTCTATAATTATAGAACTAGTGGATTTATTGAATAATTTATGGATATCAAGACAACCCTACCTAGGTCAGGCTCAATCAAGGAATTGTGAGACCAGAAGATTACTCATACATAAGAGATTTGTCACGACCCCCTCCCCACAAAGTGTACCCCTCCTGGGTCAGAAATTTGAGAAGGGAGATAATGACCCCCGAGTCCCGCCTCCAGTAGGCCCCGTGTTGGCGACTAGCACCGAGGGTATAGTAAACACACAAATGGGAGGCATTACCCTCTAAGTGAACACATACGGAAGAGAGAGATAAGATAGACACCAAAAAACTCCAACTCAGAACTGAAATATAAAAGAAACCCATGTCTATATATGAAATTCCATGCAAAAGTACAACAACTGAATGGAAAAAAAACTGCATGAACCCAAAGGAAAAATAAAACAGCAGCGACCACGAGCCCGAACAGCTCCTGCCACCACAAGCTAGTAGTGACCCGCCTGATCTCCAACCTTCTCCACGTAACCTGTAAAATAGTTTATATATACATACGGTGAGTATAAAAGTATACTCAGTAGGATCCTCCCCAAATCCTCTCGTGCAAAAGTAAAGAGAGCATGCTAAATCACAGTGAACAGCAAATGAAACTAACTCATCACCTAGACAGGTATACTATGTTCCCAACCTCACCATGGAAACTATAACCAAGTAACGCATTCAAGAATATAACATATAATAAAGAATATCATGGGTACCCCGCTACTACTTCCCCACTGGTTTTCCGCTTTACCCCAGTGACATACGTCCTGCGCATCTCTCTTCAAAGGCTTGCCCGTATAAACTTGGGCTAAGCTCCACAATCTGCACCACGTGCACCACAAAGGCTTGCCCGCAGACACCTGGGCTAAGCACCACACCATCCTCACAACCAAAGTAACCAAGTAGTTTCCGGGAGCCACCACAGCTCGTATAACGTGTATAATACGTCGGGTATTATACCTCAAGCCATCATAGCCCATACACTGCTTAAGGAACCTCAAGCCATCACAACCTATACACGTTACATCTATAGTAGTCCATAGGATACTATATCCATAATATATGTGTGTGAAATAACCACAATCCATTACAGCCCTCTACACATATATGGGGAAAACTAACCGTTGTGTCGAATACACAAGTATCTACCAAGAGAAGAGAGCGGGGCTAAAGGGGGTAGTCAGCCATTCAACCTCCCATCAGAATGATGGGGAAACACCCCCCCAGGGCTCATAATCCACTGGGTGTCAGTTTCCCTTACCGACAGGGTGGGGTAGAGTATAAAACAAAAAAAATATAGAAAATATATAAAGCTCACAACCACACTATGGGCATTACCTAGTCTTAGGCACGACTGCAGCTAATGTCTCTCAGACTCCAGGATGCTACTTATAATACTAGGTATCCTATAAGCACACAAACATTTGAAGAGCTTTATTAGATTACTCAATTCTCATTTTATCAGTTCCACTATACGTTAATTAATTCTTTAAACATTAATTAACCATGAACAATTCCTCATTAAACTAAATTGGCATCACATTCAAAATCTACTGCTCCTTTTAAGATTCACATCCCTTTAATTTCCAGCATCTCCATCCCCGTGGATTATCACCATTTAAACAAACTTTCATTATGGAATTACATTCCCATATTCCCAGGAATTCTAGAAAAGCATCTTATGCTACTAATCACAAAAGGGCTCAACACGGTTAGTAGATGTACTACCCATCGAGTCTTTGCCGTCTATAGAAATATTATAGTCCCATTCTCCCTTGAGAGGCTAAACACGGAAAGCACGTGGAATACCCCACGTGTCTTCACCTCCTTCAGAAGAAGGGTAAGCAATACCAGCTGCCGTGAGCAGTGGGGAAAAGTAAATCAGATAAACAAACAAAGAAAACCACCAATATCCAGCAATCACATTTATCCCAAACCATCATCCTCTGTGTCCTCCCCGACACCCACATGCATAACTGATGAATCTCGCCACAATAGGCGTCATCCGCTGCCACAACCACAAGTCCCCATGCCTCCACATATCACAACAGACATCCAGGCTCACATCAAATCACAAGAAGCAGGAAAAACAAAGATCACAAAAAATGGGCTCTTGGTCCTTTAACAAGGCATCCAGCCTTCATATAAAATGAGCACTCAGAGCTCCAAACCACAAGGCATTCAGCCTTACAAATAAGAGGGTAACTCAGAACCCTTTTTGAAGTTATCGAACTAGCAGTTCTTTAATCCAACTTTAATTAACAGATTCAATTTGTAAGTTCCAATTCTAGGAAAGCCTATTCAGTAAGCTATCAAAAAAGACTTAACATGCTTACTACTTTAATCAAATTAGAACAAATCAACAATGGAATACAACCGGATTCATTTACATGCCTCTTAATCATTTTCCAATTAATTAACAATTAATTCCGGCTTTACGTTCTTTATCAATTTCAATCAAGAATGAAAAACTATACAAAGAAAAACATAGATATCACTCTAACTATGAAAACATGAGGAAAACCGTTATTACGGCACAAATCAACAACAAGAGATCAACTAATTCTTTTAATCCGGTTTATGTATTTAATTAGGTAAACTTCATTGTGATCCAAAGGGCTGAATCATGCTAATTCTAAAATTGCACATAACAGGTAGAGAAGCAACGAATCCCCTACCTCAATAATTTTTGGTGTCCTTTATCCGCACAACTATTCACAATTCTCCTCTCGCAACAACTGCATCCACCCGGGGATGCCACTGTACGACAGCACCAACCAACCCAACAAAACCCAATTAGAAACATGGAAATTTCATGGTATAATATAGAAGGGAGAATCACGAAAAGATGATCCCCAAAGGATCGACGATAAAAACATACCTTATATCAAAGATTGACAGATACAACTCGGTTGCATCAAAAAAATGGGGCGGAACCAATCGAAGGAGTAGGGGTTGATTATAAAACTCTTACGGAAATGATTGAAAGGTTCCAGCATCTCTTGGCCGAGAACAGAGAGGAAAAACAACGGAGAATGATATCTCGTTCCCCTTTTATTCTTATTTAGAGAGGCGACAGTTTAAGATCCGGTTTACTCTCCATTAAAAATGTACCGCACTAACCCACGTGGTTTGACCATGTAAGAACATCCCGGCCACTGGAATAATTAATATAGATTTTATGGCCTTTAAATCGGCCTTAAAGTCCTTAAAAAAATAAGGTTTTAAATGTATTTCACGTCAAAGAAAACGTCAAATTTGCGAAGTCGGAAACACTGTTCACATACTCAAAATTTGGCAAAGGAAAGAATCGGTAGCTCTTAGGAATCTGGAATCAGTGTTCATTTGTGAAATTTGGCAAAGGAATCGGTAGCTCTTAGGAATCTGGAAACACTGTTCACAGAACTCAAAAATTGGAAAAGGAAAGAAAAGGTCACCGATAGAAACACAAGTCTACTGATAGATCCTCACCGATAGAAACACAAGTCTACCGATAGATCCTCACCGATAGAACACTATTCAAGTCTACAGATACTATTCTCCTACCGATACTATTCATAAAACTGGAAACACTATTCACAGAACTAGAAATTTGGCAAAGTGTTAGCCGAGCTACGGGTTGCCTCCGGCCACTAGTAGGCCGAGCTACCAGTATGTCGCGGCTACCGGTAGACCCAGCTACCGGTAGGCTGCGACTATCAGTAGACCGAGCTACCGGTAGACCGAGCTACTGGTAAGTGGCGGCTACCGGTAGACTGAGCTACCGGTAGGCGGCGGCTACCGGTAGACTGAGCTACCTGTAGGCGGCGGCTACCAGTAGACCGAGCTACCGGTAGGCCACGGCTACCGGTAGACCGAGCTACCGGTAGGGTGCAGCTACCGGTAGACCGAGCTACCGGTAGGGTGCAGCTACCGGTAGACCGAGCTACCGGTAGGCTGCGACTACCGGTAGACAGAGCTACCGGTAGGCGACGACAAAGGGATAAGTCACCTTGACCACCCGAAACACTTCTAAAACCACATTTTCACAAAGTAATGGACCAGGGATGTCCGGTCCATTACATCAGATACCTCTCAAAAGATTCTCATCCTCAAGAATTAAAAACCATCTTAAAGAGAAAAGAAGGAAACGGGATCCGAAAAACCACCCGTCGAGATACCTCTCAAAAGAGATCAAGCCACAAAAAGGAACAAAAAGAAGTTCATAAATAAAACATGAATGGTCTAACCACGAAGGAACATCATTACACGAAAAGAGTTAAACAATAAACAACTATGGGTACTGAGCATGTATTTGTGACTCACGCTCCCATGTACTCTCCTCCATACCACCATGTCGCCACAAGGCACGAACTAAGGGGATAGAATGCCCACGCAACACCTTCTCCTTACGGTCTTGGATCTCCACAGGTCGCTCCTCGAAGGTTGCATCATCATCAACATCAATCTCTCCCCAATCGATAACGTGAGAGTCATCATGAAGATAACGACGGAGCTGAGATACATGGAAAACATCATGTATCCGAGTCATCTGTGGGGGAAGTGCTACTCGATTCGCCACAGCTCCAACACGAGCTAGCACCTCGAAAGGCCCAACAAACTGGGGAGAAAGCTTACTTCCATGACCAAACCTTCGCTTCCCACGACGGGGATCCACCTTCAGAAACACATGATCCCCAACATTAAACTCTAAGGGTCTCCTTATTTTATTAGCATATGATTTCTGACGATCTTGTGCTGTCTTCATCCTCTCACGAATCACCTGAATCATCTCTGTTGTATTTTGTACTAGTTCCGGTCCGAGAATTGCTGACTCTCCAACCCCAGTCCAGCACAACATAGAACGACAAGCCAGGCCATACATGGCTTCAAACGGCGCCATACCAATGGTGGAGTTAAAACTATTATTGTAAAAAAACTCCACTAGGGGTAGGTGCCTCATCCATGAACCTCCCAAGTCAAGAACACAAGAGCGCAACATGTCTTCAAGAGTCTGGATGGTTCGCTATGTCTGACCATCCATTTGAGGATGAAAAGTAGTGCTAAGGCATAGTTGAGAACCAAATGCATGCTAGAGACCTCTCCACACCCTGGAGGTAAAACGAGGATCTCGATCAGAAATGATCGTCCTAGGAACTCCGTAAAGCCTCACCACCTCCTCCAGATACTTCCTCGACAAAACCTCCACTGAGCTCGACTCCTTGATCACTATGAAGTGGGCCGATTTAGATAAACGATCCACTACCACCCATATAGAATCATGTCCTCCCAAAGCTCGAGGTAAACCTGTAAAAAAGTCCATCGAGATGTCCTCCCACTTCCAATGAGGAATCTCTAATGGCTGGAGAAGACCACCAGGAACACGGTGTTCGGCCTTCACCATCTGGCAGACTAAACATCGAGACACAAACTCTACAACTGCATGCTTCAGCCCAGGCCACTAAAACTGACTCCTCAAGGATCGGTACATCCTTGTCACACCAGGATGTACTGCTATGGGTGAACTATGGAACTCTTAGAGAACCGTCTCGCGCATCTCCAAGGGAACACAATTCCTGCCATGATACAACACTCGGTGTTGTTCATCCTCTAACCAACCATCAGGGGCCTCTCCACACACAACTCTATCTATCCAAACTTCCACCTCTGGGTCACCCAACCGAGACTCTTCCACCTTCAGCATCAAAGACGACTGCACCATCATTTAGATAAGTCAACCTCTACCTCCAACCTCTTCCATATCAAGATGTAATGGTGTCAGTTCCTCAATTACTCTCCATGAATCACCGGATTCACATACAGCATCACTACGTGACTTTCGGCTCAACGTATCAGCAATAACATTTCCCTTTCCAGGTGTATATGATATTTCGAAGTCGTATTCATGCAAGAACTCCATCCACTGATGCTGACGCAAGTTCAAGTCCCGCTGAGAGAAAACATACCTCAAACTCTTATGATCGGTGAAAACCACAATGCGCTCACCAATGAGGTAATGTCTCCATATCTTTAGCGCAAACACCACGACTGCCTACTCAAGATCATGGGTGGAATAGTTGCATTCGTGGGGATGCAATTGTCGAGACCCATAAGAAACAACTGACCTTTGTTGCATGAGTACACAGACTAGCCCCAGATGTGAAGCATCACAGAAAACATCAAACTGGACTCCCTCAGCTGGAAGGAAAAGAACGGGAGCACTCACCAATATCTCCTTCAAATACTCGAATGCTACCTGACACTGATCAGTACAGATGAACGCTTGATCCTTCCTGGTCAAAGCTGTTAGAGGAGTCACAACCCGTGAGAAATTTGCTACGAACCTCCTGTAATAGCCTGCGAGACCAAGGATACTTCGCACCTCTGATACTGTCTTGGGGGCTGCCCAAGACACCACTGCTTCTATCTTTGATGGATCCACAGCTACTCCCTATTGGGACATAACTTGACCCATGAAATGGACTTCTCAAGTCCAAAACTCACACTTTGACAACTTCCCAAACTGTCGATGTTGGCGAAGAACATCCAAAATGGATCATAAGTGCTCTGCATACTTATCTTCAGATGTGGAGTACACAAGGATGTCGTCAATGAAAACCACCACAAACTTGTCCAGGAACTCACGGAACATAGAATTCATCAATCCCATGAATACAGCTAGAGCATTCGTCATGCCGAATGGCATCACAACCAACTGAAAATGCCCATGATGGCAACAGAAAGTAGTCTTCGGGATATCCTCATCCTTCAAACGCATTTGATGATATCCTGACCACAAGTCGATCTTTGAGAACCAACTTGCCCCCTTCAGTTGATCTAATAAGTCATCAATCCGCGGAAGAGGATAGCGGTTCTTTATTGTCACTTTGTTGAAGCGACGATAATCAACACACAACCTTAAACTGCCGTCGGCCTTCTTCACGAACAAGACCGGTGCACCCCATGGTGACACACTTGGCCGAACAAAACCACACTTCAACAGACCATCAAGCTATATACTTAGTTCTCGTAACTCATAAGAGACCATTCTATAAGGAGACATAGAGATAGGAGATACTTCGGCCTTTAGCTCGATCCCAAACTCGATCTCTCGTCGAGGGGGTAATGCTACAACCTCTTCGGGAAAGAAATCAGGGTACTCCTCTACAACCCAAGGATACGCCAACTGCTGAACCTCTGAAGAACATAGCAACATATCAGCCATCATGGATGATAAGGATGGAACCTGCCTTTGACCCATCTGAGGGTCTCGCTCACCAACAAACACCACCTGCTCTCCATCTGCACCGATGAAGACAACCTTCTTCCTGAAGCAATCCATAATTGTCTGCACCGAATACAACCAATCCATGCCAAGGATGACATCATATGGTTGTATTCATAAACATAAGAAATCTCCCCAAGAGCGGTGTTGCCCTAACACTAGCTCATAGTCTCTACATACTTCTAACAAGCTAGCTCGACCTCCAACTGGTGTAGCTAACGCCAAGGGCACTGGAAGCCTCTCTACCTCAAGTCCCAAAGCGTGGACAAGGTTAAGAGATATGAAGGAGTGTGTCAGTCCTGAATCAAAAAAGGCATACACCAAGGTAGAAAACAAGCAAAGGGTACCTCGGACGACGTCTGGCTCGCCTGGAGATGGCAACGCTAGAGCATGAAGCTGACCACGGCCTCCTCCACGGCCTCCCTGACCCTGATGAAGACCACCACCCTGGCCGCGCTCTGCTCTCTGAGGACGAGGAGCATCATGGGGTTGTCCTCTGCCTGCCCCATCTACCCTCTGGTGATCTAAAGCTGGTGCAACCTGCTGCTGCTGCCTCGGCTGGTACTGCCTCAACGGAGGAACCTGGAGTGGAGCGCCCGGTGCACGATGACTACTCTGAAAGGCTGGGCACTCCTGCTGCTGATGACCACGACCACCACAAGAAAAACAAGCTCCCTATCCCCTGGCATAGGCCGGAGAGTTGTTGCCTCCGGAGAAACGAGATGGGAAGGGCTGGGACCTACCCCCAGGTGAATGGAAACTCTTCTGTCCTGAAAACTAGGAAACCCAGACAACAGCTCTACTTCATGAGGAATCATGACGATTCCCCTTTCGTGACGATCCGGTCCTGGCCAAAGTCCTCTCAACAACCTCTGCCCTGGCCAGCACCTCAAGATATGTCTTCAGCATAAATGGGGTGACCTGGCGCTGGATCTTTGGATGCAAAGCCTCCTCGAAATGCCTTTCCCTGGCCTCCTCATCTGGTAACAGGTCTGAAGCATATCGTAGAAGGTTCCTGAAACGGATTCCAAACTCTCGAACACTGGATCTCCCTTGTCGAAGGGTAAGAAGCTCCTGGCAGCTGGACGCCTTCGCAGTCGAAGAAAAGAACTCGACTCTGAACCTGTCTCAAAATTCCTCCCATGAGATCGTTGACTCCTCACGATCCCCGAGGAACAAGTGCCACCACTGCCTCGCCGCTCCACGCAGCATTGTCACAACCAAGGACACCCAGTGCTTTTTCCGAGCACGAATCAAGCTAAAGCTGATCTCAACCTCTTCTAACCAGCCTTCTGTCACTGAATCTGAAACAGATCCCTCGTACTTCTATAGACTCTGGCACTGAAACTCTCGGAGTCTTCCTCCATGTGTCGTCGTCGTCAACCTCTAACCGGCGGCGATCTGCTGGAACGGCTTGTTGGACATTTTCTGCGCAAACCTGATGAGGACGTCGACCTGGAGCCATACCTGCATGAGAAAAAACCGTTAGAGCTCTTAAGCCTAGGTTATGGGAGACTCAACACTAATTAATTAATTGTTTTCTTTTATTCATTTTAGGTTAACCTATCCCATGGTCTACCCATTCAAACACAAGAGCAAAGAATAATGATGCATGATCCTTTCCTAGGTCTCTACCCTGCAACTAGTATCACCTTTTTTAGTAGTCATCATAAACATAAAGGTCCCTGAAACATATCATAGGGGGCCCTAAACACCTATGTCTTTGTCGGTCTCCAGTGTTTACCCCACTGGATAAACATGAATGACACTATTGCCCTAACAACCCATGAAACCTCACCTGTGCCTAACTCCAACCTCCATCCTATCCCTCAACCAGACCTATGATACCACTCTGTCACGACCCCCTCCCCACAAAGTGTACCCCTCCGGGGCCGGCAATGTGAGAAGGGAGATAATGACCCCCGAGTCCCGCCTCCAGTAGGCCCCAGGTTGGCGACTAGCAACGAGGGTATAATAAACACACAAATGGGAGGCATTACCCTTTAAGAGAACACATACTTAAGAGAGAGATAAGATAGACACCAAACAACTCCAACTCCGAACTGAAATATAAAAGAAACCCATGTCTATATATGAAATTCCATGCATATGTAATACAACTTAAAGGGAAAAAAACTGCAAGTACCCAAAGGAAAAATAAAACAGCAGCGACCACAAGCCCGAACAGCTCCTGCAACCACAAGCTAGTAGTGACCAGCCTGATCTCCAACCTGCTCCACGTAACCTGTAAAAAAGTTTATATATACATAGGGAGAGTATAACAGTATACTCAGTAGGATCCTCCCCAAAGCCTCTTGTCCAAAAGTAAAGAGAGCTTGCTAAATCACAGTGAACAACAAGTGAAACTAACTCGTCACCTAGACAGGTATAATATGTTCCCAACCTCACCATGGAAACTCTCACTAAGTAACGCATACAAGAATATAGCATATAATAAATAATATCATGGGTACCCCGCTACTACTTCCCCACTGGTATGCCGCTTTACCCCAACGACATACATCTTGCGCATCTCTCTCCAAAGGCTTGCCCGTATGACCTTGGGCTAAGCTCCACAATCTGCACCACGTGCACCACAAAGGCTTGCCAGCAGACACCTGGGCTATGCACCACACCATCCTCACTACCAAAGTAACCAAGTAGTTTCCGGGAGCCACCATAGCTCGCATAACGTGTATCATATGTCGGGTATTATACCTCAATCCATCACAGCCCATACGCCGCGTATAGAACCTCAAGCCATCACAGCCTATACACGTTACACCTATAGTAGTCCATAGGATACTATATCTAGAATATATGTGTGTGAAATAACCACAATCCATTACAGCCCTCTACACACATATATGGGGAAAACTAACTGATGTGTCAAATACACAAGTATCTACAAAGAGAAGGGAGTAGGGCTAAAGGGGGTAGTCAGCCATTCAACCTCCCATCAGAATGCTGGGGAAACACCCCCCTAGGGCTCAGAATTCACTGGGTGTCAGTTTCCCTTACCTATAGGGTGGAGTAGCGTATAAAACACAAAAAGTATAGAAAATATATAAAGCTCACAACCACACTATGGACATTACCTAGTCTTAGGCACAACTACAGCTAACGTCTCTTAGACTCCAGGCTGCTACTTCTAAAACTAGGTATCTTATAAGCACACAACCATTTGAAGAGCTTTTTAAGATTCATATCCCTTTAATTTCCTGCATCTCCATCCCCTTGGATTATCACCATTTAAACAAACTTTAATTATGGAATTACTTTCCCATATTCCCAGGAATTCTAGAAAAGCATCCTATGCTACTAATCACAAAAGGGATCAACACGGTGAGTAGATGTACTACCCGTCGAGTCTTTGCTGCCTATAGCAATAGCATAGACCCATTCACCCTTGAGAGGCTAAACACAGAAAGTACGTGGAATACCCCGCGTGTCTTCACTTCCATCGGATGAAGGGTAAGCAATACCAGCTTCCTTGAGCAGTGGGGAAAAGTAAAGCAGATAAACAAACAAAGAAAACCACCAACATCCAGCCATCACATTTATCCCAAATCATCATCCTCGGTGTCCTCCCCGACACCCACATGCATAACCGATGCATCTCACCACACTAGGCATCATCTGCTGCCACAACCACAAGTCCCCAAGCCTCCACATATTACAACAGCCATCCAGGCTCACATCAAATCACAAGCAGCAGGAAAAACAATGATCACAACAAATGGGCTCTTTGCCCTTTAACAAGGCATCCAGCCTTCATATAAAATGAGCACTCAGAGCTCCAAACCACAAGGCATTCAGCCTTACAAATAAGAGGATAACTCAGAACCCTTTTTGAGGTTATCGAACTAGCAGTTCATTAATCCAACTTCAATTAACAGATTCAATTTGTAGGTTCCAATTCTAGGAAAACCTATTCAGTAAGCTATCACAAAAGACTCAACATGCTTACTGCTTTAATCAAATTAGAACAAATCAACAAAGGAAAACAACCGAATTCATTTACATGCTTCTTAATCATTAGCCAATTAATTATCAATTACTTCCAGCTTTACGTTCTTTGTCAATTTCCATCAAGAACGAACAACTAAACAAAGAAAAACATAGATATCACTATAACTATGAAAACATGAGGCAAACCGTTATTACAACACAAATCAACAACAAGAGATCAAGAAATTCTTTTAATCTGGTTCATGTATTTAATTAGGTCAATTTCATTGTGATCCAAAGGGATGAATCATGCTAATTCTATAATTTCACATAACAGGTAGAGAAGCAAAAAATCTCATACCTCAACAATTCTTGGTGTCCTTTATCCGCACAACGATTCACAATTCTCCTCTCGCAACAACTGCATCCACCCGGGGATGCCACGGTACGACAGCACCAACCAACCCAACAAAACCCAATTAGAAACTTGGAAATTTCATTGTATAATATAGAAGGGAGAATCACGAAAATATGATACCCAAAGGATCGACGATAAAAACATACCTTATATCGATGATTGACAGATACAGCTCGGTTGCATCCAAAAAATAGGGCGGAACCAATCGAAGGAGTAGGGTTTGATTGTAAAACTCCTACAGAAACGATTGAAAGGTTCTAGCGTCTCTTGGCCGAGAACAGGGAGGAAAAACAACGGAGAATGATATCTCGTTCCCCTTTTATTTTTATTTAGAGAGGCGACGGTTTAAGATCCGGTTTACTCTCCATTAAAAACGGATCGCACTAACCCACGCGGTTTGACCATGTAAGAACATCCCGGCCTTAGGAATAATTAATATAAAATTTATTGCCTTTAAATCGGCCTTAAAGTATTTAAAAAATAAGGTTTTAAATGAATTTTACGTCAAAGAAAACGTCAAATCTGTGAAGTTGGAAACACTATTCACATACTCAAAATTTGGCAAGGGAAAGAATCAGTAGCTCTTAGGAATCTGGAATCACTATTCATTCGTGAAATTTGGCAAAGGAAGGAATCGGTAGCTCTTAGGAATCTGAAAACACTGTTCCCAAAACTCAAAAATTGGCAAAGGAAAGGAAAGGTCACCGATAGAACCTTACCGATAGAAACACAAGTCTACCGATAGATCCTCACCGATAGAAACAGAAGTCTAACGATAGATCCTCACCGATAGAACACTATTCAAGTCTACCGATACTATTCACATACTGATACTATTCATAAAACTGGAAACACTATTCACAAAACTAGAAATTTTGCAAAGTGTTAGATGAGCTACGGGTCGCCTACGACCACTAGTAGGCCGAGCTACCAGTATCCCGCGGCTACCGGTAGACCCAGCTACCGGTAGGCTGCGGCTACCGGTAGACCGAGCTACTGGTAAGAGGCGACTACCTATAGAATGAGCTACCGGTAGGCAGCAGCTACCGGTAGACTGAGCTACCGGTAGGCTGCGGCTACCGGTAGACCGAGCTACCGGTAGGCAGCCGCTACCGGTAGACCGAGCTACCGGTAGGCTGTGGCACGGGATAAGTCACCTTGACCTCCCAAAACACTTCCAAAACCACATTTTCACAATGTAATGGACCAGGGAGGTCCAGGCAATTACAAGATTTATCTCAGGATATCCACCATCATAGAAGGTAATGGGATAGTAGGCGTATAATAGAATTCCTAGGTGAAAGAGTGCATGAGATGGGGTGCTAGTGGGACATCTTTTGTTGGTACAACAGAAAAGGTGTGTGTGTCTTGTGCGGGTGGGTGATGAGCCCCAATTCATAGCTGAAACATGTAATTGCATGTGTTGTGATATTAAGTAGTGTGGAACTGGGAGAAATATTTATGTGAGATATGGTGATGTGATACACTATTAATCTATGTGAAATAATATAGAAATAACCTCATCCATGTGATCTAGATGTTCTAATCCATTTTATTGTATTGTTATAATGTTCTACCTCAAGCGATACTCAAATACTCTTCTGAGCATTCCAGTTCATTAGAGTTCATGGTCATACTTTCATCAATCGTAATGAGGCCACCATTAGTTTTTAATGACAATTTTTATGAGGTTATTTGGTTGAGATCATCCATGTATGTAATTTAATATTATATAAATGATGATTTTTAATACCATTATACTTTTTCATGCAAATGGAGTTGTTGGAGGCAGTTCGAGTAACCGATAAGAATGGTTGTGTTCGTGCTTCTAAAAAGGGAGGACAAATAGAATGCACGAGAGGATGTCATCCTAAAATTTCATTTGAAATTATTACATGTTTTTTAGTGTATGATATTTTAAAAATGATGATCTTAATAGGTGTTTATAGAATACATGATATGGATAAAATCATAGAGCCAATTTTGGTGGAAAAAATATGAATATGTGGTAATTTAAGGAAAATATAACATATCTATAAATATTGAAGCACCACAGTTGAAAAAGTATCCTTTTGTTCATATCATTGTGAGATTATGAAATATATTTTATCCATGCACTTCCACTATATTATGGGAATAGAATCCAAAATGTTATTGTTGTTAAAATGTGGAAGGTATCCCTAGGATATTCTTATGTGAAAGAGAATAAGAAGCCACATGCTTCGTGACATGATAATCACACACTTAAGTGTTCATAATGAATTGGTTCTTGGAAACCATTCTAGTTTTCGAGAACCATACTGATACAGTGAAAACCAATGTATACAAACACAATGATATATAATGGAGAAAGAGAGTTAGCCCCCATATATGGGATCATCATGTTCATGAAGAATAAACTTATGTGATAAACAACAGTGGCATCCTCAAACATACTTTTTTGTATGAAGTGTTTGATTAGGGAATAATTTTCATACATAATTTTTCCATGAAACATAGAGCATATACACAAAGAGTAGATAAATTAATAGGAAGATTAAAGTGTTTTCATACTATTGCGCGAAGGATAGTATATGAAATACATGGGACTATTTTCATGTATGCATGAACTTACACACATATAGGCATAGTCATTTGAGAAAAACACGTGACATTTTTTTGGGGAACTATATATAAATATAACTCAATATAAATATTTTCAATTGGTTTTTAACATGAGAATATCATGAAATATATATTCATGAACTGTAATTGAAGGAAGATAATTACGTTTGTGAACGTTACATATTTCATATAATTTTAGTGAATAATTTCTGTGCATTTCTTGAAAAAAATATATGTGTTGTTGGGTATTCAATATTAGAAGAAATCATATCCCATAATTAATTCCACTGAGACAATTGTTCATTATTGGTGATCAAATATTTGAACAAGACCAACAAATATATCAAATGGATGTTAATAGAACTTCAATGTGGAACATGATAAAGGAAAATCTGATAATCTCATGGGGGAATATCAAAGATAATCTTACTGTGAATAAAGACATTAAGAAACGATGTATTCTTTTAGTTTGTTTTGATAGTAGGTGAAGTCTTTTTGGTGGTGTCTAGAGAAAATAGTGTCTCTTGGTTGGAGCTGGAATGGGTGAATTATTTCACTATAAGTTAAAAGAAGTGGAAGTAAATCAATTGGAGGTAGATATAAATAATGACTTTAAGTTAGATCTAGAGCATAAGACGTTTCTTGGTTTTATTTCGGAGTATTTTAATCAACTTATTGATAGTAAAGAACCTATAATTGTAGGTAATAATCAGTTGGAGAAAGAAGTAGGATTTTTGGCAAACCATGTAAACATTGTGTTTTCCTTATCAATTAATACAACTGAACATGATGTGAGGTATATCAGATAATAATGACTGTATAAAGTTCCTCGATTTGTTTGTTAGGTTGAATTAGAAATAAATCTTATTCATAAAAATATACAACTAATTAAACAATCCCTTCTCAGTAATCAATTAGACATGAGGAACTATGAAGAACAATAAATTAATTGATTATATTTGTTTCCATTTCTCTCAACAGACCTTCTAAAACATTATTTTTTTAAAGGAAGTGGGAATGTTTGGTTTTTTTAAGTGATAATTTAATGAGATGTTCTTAAAAATAATAAAATAATACTTTATCGATTTGTATTACAATGAATATTTGATTATAACATTATAATGTAAACTCTCTTATCATAAATATGCTTGGATAACCCCTTATCTATTTTCATCATCGGTGCTTAGTTATTGAATCAAAAGATTATATGGGTTGAAATTGGGGTTGTACTCTTTTGAGGAGCATGAGGGTGAGTGTGATATGTAAACCTCTTATGAGTTATAATATTGATTGTACATATTGATATCATTGAGGGTCACATTTGTGATCCATGTTTCTAGATTATCACTCACCTATTTGACTGGTCATGGGAAACCATGGTAATAATATGAGGCACTCCAGATCTAAGATAATATTTTGTGATCTAACACCTATACTAGAATCTCCCATGAAAATGTTTATTTAATCATATAATGTTCTCCTAGGAGGTGGCAGTGTGTTGTCCTAGTAAGATGGTGTTTTTAACAGATTAGACATTTTCATAAAGTTAATCATCATTGCCTTTCATAACATTAGTGGGATCACTAATGTATATAGGGATTTAAAATGACATATGTCCCTAACACCTGATAATTATATTTTAACTATAAATCTCATAATTTGATCGATACATGGGATTGCAGTTTCCACGTTTTACTTATTTTTTTATATATTATTGATTGGTATGATGCAATTCATTTATCCATATATTTTCTTTGGTGTGATGATTTATTTAGTGATACATGGTACTAGTTCATAGCATTTTTTTATATTGATACCCATGTCATGTGAAATTATTTGTAAGAACTTTTATGGAATGGTTTTTAATTTATAAAAAAGGGTATTTTATTAAAAATGTGTTGTTACATGGTTTCCTCTGTAAGATTTCAAATAACAATTTTTTTTTAAAATGGTATATATTTCAAATATCTTTTCATCATGAATACATTATATGGATTATATTTTCATATTAAAAATGATCATCTATATGTCTGGTATGGTGCTACATCAGAAATGCTCAAACAAGGCAAATTTCATATCCCATTCTAGTTTTAAATGATTGCGAGATTGATTCATGGTTTTAAATCAATGGGTACATAAGATTATTTTTCTCTAAATATTTTTAAATAACAAAAAAAATTAATAATTAAAGAATTTAGAATAATGAACAAAGAAAAAAATTAGGAGAAGAATCATGGTGGACTAAAAAAGTGAAGACCAATAGAATCCCTAGTTAATATGTCATCAATGCCTAAAAGGAGTGGCGCAATATAACAAAATTCTATTAGTGGTACCTTATTTGAGGGCTTCAATTCCTAGTAGTTATCCAATCAATTACCCTCATTCCACGTGTGGAGATACTCGATACCATTATACATGAAGGATTTTTATATATAGATAGTGTAAATGATAAAATAGCGAATAGATGATAGAATATTGAGAGAACTCTGAAGGATCATAGAATAAGACTATACCACTGCGAACTAGATGTTCGTGGTGTGACAGAATTAAATCCCATGGAGAATAGTATTTTCATTCTCCATAAGTGACTAACTAGCCACAACAATTCACTAAAGGTGAAGAAAATTGATCCACAACAGTCTCGAACAACACCTCCCACTTACGTGTGTCCATTAATGAAATATCAATCAACACTCATTTTTAGACCATGACAAGGGGGATTTCACTTAACCCAATAACCCAATTGAGAAACTCTAGATGTATGCACTGCTCCACAATGGGACATGATAATCCTCATCGATGATTCCTCATCATAGCTCTTAATGATAGACACAAAATAAATTACCAGTAAGTGAGCCTTCACCACCACAAATGCATCGATGGAGTGATGAATGGTGTGATTATGCTAGTTCCTCATATACTAGATACTCAAGAAGACATCTATGAGAATCATTTATTGTGCCCTTTTTTGCGCATTTTAAACCACACCCTAGAACAAAATGTGAATCAAATCATCAAAGATGTTTATCAGGATTGAAATGTCCCAAAAAAATGACCAAGGTTTTATATATTTTAATCACTCATTAAATGAGACAAAACATATGTGAAGTAGATTTTTCTTTATGGGAGATGGAGGATAGAAACATAGATGCTAGGAAGATTCCATTACCCATCACCACTATATCAGTTTTATGCACACAATTATGAATACATTAGACAAGGAAACAATATTATGATGGAATGATTTTTCACCAGATAAAATCTTCCCATGGGTTAATTGCATTCACAGAATACATCAAATTATGCTAGGACTTGGTTGATGATTTAACTAGTCTATTTCCTGTTAAAAAATCACATCTGACAGCTCTTATATCATGATTACATAACAAAATCACCAACTATAGGTTTATAATTTCTTGAATAAAATTGGTGTGATGGAATGGTGTCATGAGAGATATGTATAGTGAGGGACATCGTGGGAATCCAATAACATTCCTCACCCAGTTACAGTTCCAAAAATTGATATCTCCATAACCAATGACCCAATGAGAATACTGAATCTAAAATGGGATATGGCATTGAAGTGAGGTCCAAATAGAGGTAGCATGACCAATAAGATGTTTATTTAAGGAGCTTCAACATTTACATGAAACGAAAATAATCTATAGATATCATCCTTCAATGACATCCAACAATAAAATTCCTTCTAAATATTATATCATATACTCCACATTAAAAAAATTAATGCAACAATGTTCCATTGGTTTGGGATGTTTGGAATATGATTCCTAGTGACACTTACCTCTACCATAATCATCCCATATAAAAGGGTATATAAGGCTATCAATTTCTCTTAAAACTATTTTAGGGACCTTGAGAACAGAAAGGATGTGTATTGAGATAATAGAAAAAAACAATTAACATGTGTAATTCTTTCACCAAAATAAATAATGATATTCTTAGAATTTTTAATTTGATTGGTAATATTGTGAATGAAACCTTCAAAATATTTAATCTTGATTTTTTTGGAAGCATGGGGAGAAACCTGTAATTCCATTGGAAACTCCCTCTAAATTATATGAATAATCTTAGTTCTTCTTCTTCATCTATCTAGACATGAGGATGGGAAATACAAAGATATTTTGTTATGATTGAAGACATGAATTCTCCCTTTTTATATTCTTCCATGATAATTTTCAACCATCTAATAGTAGATATGCTCCCATTAATAAATATGGAAAAATAATTTGTAAAAATAACATGGGAAACTTCATTGATGTGAGGAATACAATAATATGGTAAAATTATTCAACATTTCATATAGGATCTGATGAGCATGATGAGAGAATATTAAAAAAGAATAAACACACATGGGGACATAGGATCACGCTACCTAAGGACTCTAGTAGATTTTAAAAATCTATAGTGTATCCCCAAGAATATAATGGTAAACTAAAGAGAATTGAAACACCTATAAGAATAATCAATAACCCAATTAGAGAACCACATGAAACTCAATACAAGGTAACTATACCCCATTAAATAGATCATATGAATTATATATATATCCATCTTGATAATAATATTAGATCCTACATCTTTCCTATTTATGTATGCAATCATCTCTTGAGAAATCAAAATAGAACATTGAATAGATCTGCAATTAATAGAACCATGTTGTTCCATAGGAATCCAGATTTCAATATATAAATATATTATTCTACTGATAAGAAATCAAATCAATTTTTATGTGATGTTTCGCATACTAATAGGCCTATATTTTTTGAAATAACATATATCTTTCACCTTTATATTAAGAACCATCTTGGAGGCACATGCAATCCATGGTAAGGTTCTACTATAAAATAAGTATTGAATTACATTAGTAATGTCATACTAGATGACATTCCATGATCTGACAAAAAAATACCCTTAGAATACATTGGTACAAGATTCACTATCCTACTTAAGATAAATAACTGATCTCCAAATCTCTATCTCTTCAAGGATTGATTCTATGAAATCATTGATATACTGTGAAACCACATTGGTTGTTGTCGATAGAATTTCATTCATTCCACATGGGGATACATTCTTCCTACATGGGATATAATTTCCCAATTATCATTGGAAATATGAAATAGACATACCCTTTTTCTTATATGGATCATTATTAAATGAACCATCTTCCCTCCTAATATTCTTAATACCATCTCAGCATTTTTCTTTCATGAAATCATGGTAAAACATTTCATGTGGTCTCTCTATTTTATCCAAGTAATATTTACTCTTTCACATAGTCCTCTTTAATGTTCATGAAACTTTTCATTGTATTTGTCTTTCTTGATAGAAATATACTCAAAAGAATTATCATCACAATAATCTATTATGATAGCCTCGACATGTCCTATCTCACTTTTGATTTTCTCCAGCTGGTGATATATAGGAAAAATAGAGTTGGACAAATCATTAAGGACCTTCCTCAGTCTCCTCAGTTTATTATAACATAATGTCAAAAAAGACCCATCAATCGGCTTATTCTAGGAATCAAAAACCCCTGATTTGTAATCAAGAGAGTGTACCGAAAAATTATAGAAGTGGTATTGGCCTTCACCACCGTATATTGCCTTTAGATTGACGAGTAATATGGAATGACCTGAAAGAGAACAAGTAATATTAGAAACCTTTGTTTCTTGAAGAAATCATTTTCAAATTAGAAATAAAATGGTCCAACATGCACCATGATCATTGTGGTCACCTCTGTTTGTTTCACTGGGTGAACATATACTCTAAATTTATGAGGACATGGAGACCCTTCTGAGTAGTATGCAATTAGAAATCTAGTCTATACTAATGGAAGTAAATACAACCTCCTTTTTCAATGAATATTTTATAATATTATTTAAATCCCCCCCACACAATCCAGGTAGAATCCCTTTGGGAAAATTCATCAAGGTCCCACTAGAGATGTTCCCTTTTATTGGGATCACATTTTCAATAAGAAAATATAATGAAAAACTCATGTTTCTGGTAATGACATTATCAATGTTTCGTTTTTCCAAGACATCCAATTTATCAATAGAAATGGTAAACATCCAAAATATCAAAACATGGTGGCTAGCTATCTCACTATGCATACAATCTTGAATCCCAATCTTCTCAAAATATTCTCTCATATTGGAAGCATCATACATTGGTTCATGAACCATTACAATAAAAATTTTAATATTATATACCTTGCTGGAGAGGAAATTTATTTTGACCTATTCTCATAGGCCACATGTATTCAAAATCATTATAGAAATCAAAGAATGATAGAATGCCTATAATTGGCCCCATGAGATGAAAGAATATTTTTATTTGACTTTAAATGAGATAAAATCTTCCTAGATATAAACATAGTATAGAATAAAGGAGAAAAAATGGTATGACTAGAGTGGTAGATGGATCATAAAGTTGAATTAAAGAATCCGTCAACCAGGAATAGGGGTCCTACTGGTTGAGTAATGAATGTTCATGAACAGATTGGAATTCCTATAAATGGTTAGACAATGTTTTGGAATCGGAAGATAAAAATCTAATGATACACTGGTGAGTATGAAATTGGATAGGATCATAAGAAGTCACCCTACTGAGCGATTAATTTTCATGAAGACACAAAATATCATTGAAGCAGGTTGAGGATGGAACATGATAAAATGAATGAGATTCTGTGGGATATAAAGGAAGAATGTGTAATGGGGAGACATGAAACGACACATCTAATAATGTCTTTGATGGGAGTAAAATACAATTAAGGGGACGAGGTATGCTATAATCCATGGGAGAAGGAGAAGGGTGATGGAAAAAAGGAACCAGGTCCAAAATTGGCGAAGCCAAGGTGAAATATGGAAGATAATAAAAATTGAATAAGAAATTCACCAATGAATAATCCATGGGAGATACAGAGGAATAACCTGTCATGGAAACCAAAAATGATTGATTTTTATCCTCCCCTAGTGAATTAATTGAATAAACTGAATGATGAGGTAGATTTGGATAACGAATAGGAGGACGATGCATAGGGAGATTTTTGCATGCAGTTAATAGATGGGTGTGAGGGTGGAACAATGAACATAATTAGTTTGATGAAGAATAGAGAAAAGGTTGTTTCCTATCAACAAATCCCTCCACCTAAAGCTACATATACAACAAAGCAGTAAATGATAGATCTATATCTATATAGATTCTAGCCAATGAAGTGTCATACAAACAAACGGTGGGGCTTTACATGGGGAAAAATGTAGTTGTTTTATTAATTATAATTATTTTAAATATTTCAATATAGATAAAAAGAAATAAATATTAAACCTCCATTAATCTCTATCTCTAAAAAAGGAAAATAGAGAAAAAGAATAAAAAAGAATAAAAAAATTGAACATGTCGTGCGTTCTTTCATTATAGTAGAAAACACATTTTTGAATTGTTTTTTTAATTTTAGTATATCTGAATTATTTGGTTGATAAATTCCATAGAAATTTTGGAAAAATCTTAATAGGAACTATAGAATACACTCTTTTTGTAAAATTTTTTGTTTTGAACAACCATGTTTCTAAATCTGCTGTGTGTATTATATTTCATTCTTATATGGGTACATGACATGGGATATGGAAGGTGATGTGGGACATAGATGATGGTAATGGACCACCATGAGATGGTTTATGGTAGTTTATTTACTATACTTTAAATTTATTGTTCCTTTCAATCATGTCTTTGTATCATAAGGTGGTTATACTAGATTAATTATTTGATGATGGTTCCATGGTGTAATTTTATTTTATAGACTATTTTTTGGAGATATTATTCCAAATCATTATTTCTAAATTCATAGAAACTTGTAACAGGACCATGGGGATCATCAATTTCCATAAGTTTAGTGGATACATTTTTGTTGTTAAATCATATTTTATTATGAGCATGTTTATTACAAATTTCATAGGCAATTCAAATATTGATTTGAAAAAATTATAAATTCAATATTCTATTCTATTTTATAATATGTTGGATATGGTCTAAGAATATAATTTAACTATTCTATATTAAAATTATAAAAAAAACAAATATTTAAATTTATATTAAAATATTAACATTATCAATATATATAATTTTATTACATTTTCATAATGAATAATTATTGTCTACCAAAGTATGAATCTAATGTACAATAAAAATAACGGATTTTTATATTTTTATAGATTTTTATATATATTGGAATGAATTAAATATTATTAAAATAATTTTATATACATAATAAATATTTATTATAATATTTATTTTTTTATAAATCATTTTTAAATAAAAAATTCATTTTCTAATGAGTTTTATCAAATTTTTTACTATAATAAATTGTTATTTATAACACATTAAAATTTAATTTCCCTTATTTATTTTTTAATGACTAATATTATTTAGTTTCCTTATCATGCATAGATATTTGGGTTTAAATCATGAACAGTGTTCATGGAATTAAAATTTAATGAAAATATATTCACTCTCCTTTTATAATACATTAATTTTTTTAACCTGAATAATGATACAGTTAATCATAAATAATTGTATCATAGGCTGAGAAATCAATAAGGGTAGTATTATAGGATATACATTATTCCATTGAAATATTTTTATATGTAGTATATGGGATCATCGGTGTGGTTTCCAACTATTTATACAATTATTTTAATATGAAAACCCATTTGTTTAATGGTTAACAATAACTATATTTCACATCATTTTTTTCCGGGTGCATTAACAATAGTTGACATGATATATCATTTAAAAACACATATATTATGTTAGATACCCAAATTATAACAAAAAAGAATAATTTTTATTGGATCATTCAAATTTACTATACAATAATTATGAGTCATAACACAACTAATATGGAAATTAATACAAGAATTGGGAAATTAAGGTTAGGAGTATTTTAATTTACTAAAAATATTACATAATTGAAATTTATTGTTAATTTTTCTATATAATTTTTTGTTTTAAAATATAAAGTTGTTTTAATAACCTTTTTTCATTTCTATAATTATAATGGATCAAAGATGGATGTATGATGTTGATAGAGATTGCGATGACTTTCATAAAAAATTTTGATTTTTTATTTTTTTATTTAAGAGTTCATATGATATAGATCTCATTCAAGGGACATGTTATGAATCTGATTTAATACATTTTATAACTCATGATAAAGTGAATTTCATATCATAGGTGTTTTTTTGGAATAATTATAAAGTTTACAATTATAATGGGAAAAATGTTCATGTTAAAAATGATGAAGGTATTATTTTATAAAATATGATATTTTATCAACATCAATTCATTTCACAAGATGATGTTTTTTATTTTTATAGAAATTAGTTGGAGGATACTAATACCTTAATATATTAATCTTGTGATAAAATTAAAAAATATGAGTTTTTAATGAGACTATAACCTGGGAAAATAATTTATAGATTTAGTAATTCTTTGAATGATTATTACCTTACCTTTTTAATGGACTTATTAACCTATATGATTATTTGTCTTCTATAAAATATTTTATTCCCATTTTATCAATTTTTTATTTTGATTTATGTAAATAAAATTTATTTCATAAACTATGTCAAATTATGAAGAACAATGAAATACGAAAGATAAAAAAAATCCACATTGAATATGAGACGTAGGGCTTGAAAAATCTCAACTAAGATCAATGTATCACTTAGATGGGGAGGGGGATAATCAGTGATATATTTGTATGTTATTTTATATTCATTGTATAACAACATTCACGTCCTCTTATATAATGATCAATTTTCTAAAAACAAAACAAAAAAACTAACATAAGAACAAGTATTTACAAGAATCACTACTTAATAAAGTATCTATTCATTATCATGGTTTGTAAATAATTTAGTACCAAAAAATACAATAGAAAAAATATCATTTTGATTGGATACAATAAGAAGAAAATACCCTTATACATGTGTAGAACTATGATAAACAAAATAGGTCAAATGTTTCTTGTCGAACAAATGATGTAAAACAATTTTGCGTATGAAGTTAAGAAACCATCACCAGTTGGTTCAAAAAATGTCTATGTGCGCCAAGAATAAAATCCACTTTTTCAAAACATCAAAAAATAATTCTTCAATCCAGAAATCAAATATGAAATGATACCCCAGGAACAATTCTAAACAGCTTTTTATTCCCAAGAAATCTCATAGGATTCATTAGTCTAATACCAAAAATTTTGATTACTATCTTCCGTGCTCATCTAATATATGGTGACTTCTCTGAAGAATAATATCTCTATAAACTATTTTTCCTCTCTCTAAAACTTCAACATTCCCTCTCCCTCTCTTCCATATGTGTGTAGTGAAATTATCATTAGAAAGTACATTATAATTGATTCTATTTATAGGTGATCCAAAAGTGAAATGGGAGGTAATCAAAAAAGTTTCCATGATTAATAAAATTTCCATAAACATAAATTTTACTATTCTTATGACTTTATCATTAGAGATTTTATTGATTCTCTGATCTTATCCATTCATCTAAAAAATTATAAAATCTTCTCACCTCTTCAGTTGAAAGAGGTTATCGAAATTTTAAACCATTAATCAATATAATCCAAATGTTGTTCTGATACTATGCTTACTAAAATGGATCATTTGATCAACCTAATTTTCGAGCACCAATTGAAAACGTATATGAAGTGAAGACTTTTCATCTTGATTATCCATACCAACATAAATACATGAAACTATTATTCTATAAATATTATTTCAAATTCAAAATATTCCTTACTCCCTTGACGATAACTTCAACAAAAAATCAAAAAATTCTCCATTTATTCAATTTTCATTCATCAAATCCTCATACTAATGATCCCACATTTGATAAAGTCAAGCTCTCAAAGACTTATCAGAGTCAACCTATATCTGATGGGTTGGTCTCTCCATACTTCCAATTTATCAACCTCAACTATTTATCTAGTGACTAATGAACTAATAAAATAATAATAATTGTTTAAAATGGTTGTCTATATTATTTTGATATGTTTAATTTATGAGTCTCTGATATCATATGGTTCATAGGTCCCCACCACACTAATTTTCTTAATTATTTTTCCACTGATAGAATTATGTATCTAATGTACTTTTGATACTAAAAATGCGTCTTATGTATTGGTGTGTCAACACATTTGGATAGAAAACTGTCAAAATTCCTCTAATGGATCAGTGGGACTCTATGTCCGATGGAATAGTTCCAAAAACATATTATCAACTAGACTTCTTCTTATTCACAACTTCTCAACCTTTTTGAAAAATTATCTATCTAATGATTCTCACATTGTTAAATTGTGACAAAAAGACTTTGATTTCATAATCATTCTTCTTCTAACAAATTCTTCTTGTATCATGATGTTATTAATATTAGGATCGGAATATCATCATTAGACATAAAAATTCTTTTCTCCTACATACTTTCAAAAACATGTATCAGAAATTTTGATTAAATCACGATGTTGAAAACATACAGAATAAGAAAAAAACTTCAGATTTTCTTTTTATACATTTAGAATCATATAAAACTTCTCAATCCAATTATAAATATCAATCTAATCTAAAATGTGTATGAATAATAATTTCACCCAAAGAAACATATAGGATAAAAAACAAAGACGATTAATTATCTAATGGCATTTGTGTCTGATCATCTATGTTTTGAACTACATCTATCTGATCACTAATAATTATAATGTTAAATAATTTATATTTATGTTAATAATTTTATTAATAATTAGAACAAAGTTCATCCAACATCTGAAAAAAAACCTTTTTCAACCTTGTTCCCAACAATCTCCCCATGGGATTTTGCTAACAACCTAGTATCATAAATCACAAAACATTATAATCTAAACCTATGGATTACTTATCCACATTTTTAACCCTGCATGAGAGAACTAAATATGGGAATCAATAATCATTGTAAAAAAGATTTTGATCCAAAAGTGGAATCTTAAGACACAACTTCAACAATCTAACCTTATACAGCAATTCAAAACATTATCCACTTTTCTATTTTTTTTTAATAATTTTCCTACACACTACAAAAAACTATTAAAATTATTCAGAAACTTATATGTTGATTTCACAACTCAACCACAACACTTTATAAATACATGACTATTAAAAAGTTTTAGTGAATACATATAAATAGATTTATGAAACAATATTTTTATACCCATTTGAAAAAACTATCCAATTACTAGATCAAAAATGGATAAAAACACTTTCCTCAAACATTGAAAGAAGGTGGTTGGACATCCATGGTCAATCTTAGTATGAAAAATGCCTCATTGGGTATATGTTTTTTGAAAAACTAACCATGTTGTTTTGATGTATGGACATTATCTATATTGTGTTCATTTTATTCCACATTCTCTTTTATGATGTGATATTTTATATTGAAATGTTTTTAATGGTAATATTGAACTAGATTTCTTATAAAGGTAATAATACTCTATCTTTCAAAACTAAAGAATAGAGGTAACTTCACTTCAATTAGTAAGTCTTCCAATTGAGTCTCCACTCACAAATGTTGTGTTGTAGTTTGAGTGGAAGCAACATAATTAGCTTCAGTCTTGCTACGATTAATTAAATTTTTTTCATAGTATTCTATCTTAAACAACATTTTCCCAGAAACAAAATTCCACCATATGTGGATATTATATGATCAACACTACATTCCCAATCAACATCGGTATAACCCAACAAATCAATTCTTCATGAGCAATCATCCATGACTCCTAAACCAATTATGACTTTGATATATAAGATAATTATTTTCATTGTCAATATGTGTGATTCTTTTGGCACATTTTGAAATCCATCACATAAGGTAACAACATAAACAATGAATGTTATTAATGTTGTTACATACAAAAAACATTCAATCAATTAAGAATTTGTTTTAGTCAAATTACATACCATCTCCCTCTTTAGTCAACTTGGTTCCCATAATTGGTGTGCAAATATGTTTCAAATTTTACATTCCAAACATCTTAATAATTTTCTTATCATAATTTTCATTATAATGAAATATATATTTAATTAATTTTGATATTTTTAACCCAATAAAGTATTTATTTTCACCAAGAATAGACATTTCAAAAAACATGTTCATTTTTTTAGAAAATCATTCTCCAGTTCTTCCATCCTTCAAATTAAATATAATATCATCATCATATACAACAACAAATGATGGAATTCTCCTGAAATTCTTTGATTTATAGATAAATATCTACTCTTACTATCTTAAAGTTAAACTTCTTTATGTAGGTATCAAATTTTTAATACCAACCTCTAAAAAAATTGTTTATCCCATATAAGACTCTCTTTAACATTCACACACAACATTCATCCTTCACAATTAAAACCCACATGGTTGTCCGCCATAAATTACTTAATCATGATAGTAATTCAGAAATGATGAAATCACATCCTTCAGAAAATTTAATTACATTATTGTGATACAATTTTATGGATGATTCTAATTTTTGTATCCTTTTTATTAGAGAAAAAGTCTCATCGAAATCAGTAGCTTCAATTTTTGAGTAACCTTATCATAACAATATTACCACGTTTCTTATCACATCACCATCTCTATTCAACATGTTTTAGAACACCCAATTTGTATGAATTACCTTATTTTCAATTTTCGTAGGTATGATTTCCCATGCATCATTCATTTAAATTGGATCAAACAATTCATTCATTTTTTATATCCATTTTTGTTGCTCAAAATCGTCCTTCATATATTTCATTTAGATTTTTTAATTCAAAGAAGAATGAGAAATTTTTTTTTAATGTTCTTCCTAATTGAACTTTCAAATTTTTATTACTAATACTTTTTTATACTTCTACCTATTTCTTTGGAGAGGGATGTGATATACAATATTATTCCCCATCACTATAAATGGTTTAATCTTATTTTTCCATTAATGTTCCATAATAAAAATTAGAATCCTTTTAATGTTTCAAAATAAAATTTTATTCATACTCTTCATCTTCATCATCTACATGTGTTTTTTAGCATCTTCCTTGTATTTATGAATATGTAATACACCAACAGAATCATCATTTGTCCATGTTTCTTTCTTGAAACATCTATATGATATTACACTTAGATGATAGACTATAAAGATTCAGTATTCACCTCACTAATAAAAATTCCAACGCTTTCAATTTTTTTATTTATGATTAAGGGACTACCAAAAATTATTATGTTTTGCAACAATGGGTTATTATCATAAAACATTAAATATGGAGTTATATCTGAACATGCTTTTACTGTCATAGCTTACTGAATGTGTTGTCAGGACATTTCAAATTGATTATTATTATAAGGATGATTAATATATTAGGAAATACCATAGGGCATCCTTGAATGAGAATGTATAAGTTTTAGAGTGTTTATTTCTAACAATATTTACAAAAATATGAGTTTGTTTTGAAAACACATTTAAAGAAAATAACATTATTTAAAAATTATAATTGATGAGAAACTAAAGTAGAGTTTGAAAAATATGTGATAAAGGTTCCATTTTTATTTAACTGCACATTTCATGTTTCTTTTTCCTAAATATTCATTCTGATGTGGAGTAATTTTGCGTTTTGAAATAATTGGATACATAATCATCTCTTAAGAATTTAATTCAATACAAGAAGAACCAAACCCTGACATAACAGTCATATTTCTAATGTTCATACCTTGTGCATAGAATAATTGATTCCAAAAAAAATGAAATCGTAAGAAGGTGGATATGAAAAGTATTATTGTGTGGTCTAATCGTAACATCATAGGTAATGCACTAAAAACCACACACTGATCAGTTAGAAATTCCTAGAAAATAAATCACATGCATCAAAATAAACATTCCCATACTAAATAATGTACGATACCTGAAAGGAAATGTATTAACACCCTAATTAAAAAAAGTACTAGCTAATATATTAATTAGAACTCCCTCGAGATGTTTGTGTCTCCCTCACAATGAACGTTCATAGTTAGCCCAACGTTGAGAGGAGTAAGAAGCTCAGGTGGATCACCTTCTTCATACATGATCCCCATATGGGTATAGGGGAATTAAGAAATTATATGATGAGGATATAAATCATTTGGGACTCCAAAATTGCAGATATTTTCACATGGATAAATCTTGAAAATGGGGATCCCAAGGTGCCAATTTATAGGAAATGTGGATGTTTTATTGGGAACCTCGATTTTCATAATCAACATAGACCATGGTTTTAGGCGGCTATAAAGTCATATATCACATTTAAAAATACTTAAAATTTGTATCCACAACTCAGGAATATCTCCAAAAAAATTATTACACCATATTTAAAGATAAATATAGAGAAATGGATAAAATACACAACCCTCTATTTTTGACTTTGAGCACATTTGATCCTATAGAATGATTAGTTCGTTTCAGTTCATTAATGGAAGAATTCGGATTGGGGATATTAATATGAAATGAATAAAAATCTATATTTCACAGGAAAAAAATTTTCAGACCAGTTTTAGCGTAGTTTAGTGTTAGTTTTCTGTTGAGTCCATTGGTGTGATTGGATCTGATGCAGTTTGGCCCATTTTTATTGAACTTCATCATGATCCCTAAAAATCACCTCCAACTATAATTTAATTATGATAAAAGTTAAAATTACCTTTTTAAACGTGATAAAAAATTATTGAATAAAACATGAAGTGAAATTTTTTGTTGTATTTATAATTTTCAATACAACACTTGTTTAGTACAGTGGTGTAATAGTGAAAATGAAATATTGAATCATAATGCGATCAATTTCCTCTAGAAATAGTGAGAAATTACATGTTCAATTAACATTGTATGCAACATATAAAATAATACTCAATTTTTTCATTTAGATCAAACGTTTTGTGGTGTGTATGGTGTACTAATCTGAAGATAAATTCCATGTTTTTTAAGACAACATTTGAATTAATTATTATATTACTCAACATCCATACCAATTCTCATATTCATAACAGAATATAAAATTCATCCTAGTATCTTATCTTGAAACTGTTAATCATAATTAGATATTCTGATTTATGTTTCAAACTGATAATACAAGTAATGAAAGTAAAATCATCAATTAATGAAATGATTTTCTTATCTCTATTAGTTGATTGACTAATCATGGAACAAAAATATAATAATGTATAATTTGTAGGGGTTAATTTAATGAATATTTTTTTTTGAAAGTTTATATCAACCATTTCTGAAAAAAAGAAAAACACCAATCTATTCTTCGTAATATATTTGGAATATCTCAGGAATTGTATTACTTCGATTGTTTTTTGATGTTTCTCTAACACATGTATCCCAAAATTTTATTCCAAGACATATTTTCATTTATCATTCTTAAATAGCATGATTTTTTAGTTAACTATTTTGAATCATGTTTCCATTTATGTGTTGGAATTATGTAAAAACTATTACATCATACATTCATTAAAAAAACCACCTTTCTGATAATAACTTTATTGCCTCCATTATAATGTTATGAAACACACAAATGATTGTGTATCAGATCATCAACAAAAAAGAATTTTTTGAATTTCAACATATCTTCCCAAATATTGGCATATCCCCCTCCTTTAATTCCATGATATCGATCGTTTCCAAATGATACTATTCATTCCCTGAAATATTTCACATTATCCAATAATTTTAAATCTCATATCATATTATTGGGACACTATCTTTCTAATATCCTAGGCTGTTATCATTTTTTATCATTGAGAGCAGTTTTAAAAATAAGATATTTTTTGTTCCTTTTATCATTCATCACATCCAGATTTTAAAAATTGTTATAAGCATTATGTTATTCTGATAACATAACAAGACACCCTTTGTAAGATTTATAGGCTATTCACTTATTTTAAAAATAGTTTCCAGTGGTTGGAACCTAGTTTCAAATTTCAATAGATCATTCTCATAATTATTTCATTGATGGGATTAACACACCATCAATATTTTCTTCAAATAATTCATAAGAAAATTTTAATGTAGTTTTTTAAAACAAAACATTCATTTTGTATTCCCAAATCAACTACAATACCAATAGTAGCCATAGAAATTATATTTATCATTATAACATCCCTACTATCTATAATTACAAAAAATGATTCTTAGCAAAATTCTTATCTTAAACATTAGAACTTTGTCGAGAAAAAAAAATTATGTTATTCCCACGATTCATATTCTTCAACTCTTGTTTCATCCAAATATTATTTGAATCAAAAGTATTAGAAACGTTTAGTTTAGACTAATAATTTTTTGAAACATCAGAACCTCCAACATTACTGGGTTTGGGCACATAAAATTTTTTTATCATCCTTCTTCTTCTTAGAAACATTCTTAATTTTATTTCTAGAATTTTAAGGAAACATTTTTAGATTGTTCTCAGGGTCTATCATTCACGAATATTCACCAAATTCAAGGATAAAGTGCCTAAAACTTGTACTTCCCTATTTAGAATTAGAATTTTTTTATTTGAAAAATATCAAAATCTTCTTACTTTTTATTCAATATTACTTCAAATTATTCTTTAAAAATCGTTTATTTTTCAATGGAATTTTTCATAAAATTATCCTCTTCAAGACAAGGTTTCTCTTTAGGAAGACATTATTGATTTCTTACTATACTAATTTCCTTCTTCAACCTCTTGATTTCACTTTCAAGACATAAAAAATCAAAGAAACTATTTAAATTCATTTTTCATATACAATGCTTACTCAGTCTTTTTTTCAAACTTCTACATCCAAAACTTTCAGTTTTCACTATTTAAATTAATGTATTTTCTATAAAAATTTCAGTGAAATTTGTATATTCAACATCAATCTATTCATCATTATTATCATTAGACAAAAAATTGGACATTTATATTTAGATAAATTCACATCATTTCCTATGGAATAATATTTAGAATTATCCCCATGTTTATTCCAAGAAATTATTATCCATCTAACATCTTCATCACTATCATCATCATTATTTATTTAAGAGTTATTTTTACTAAAATTAACAAAAAATCCACATTCAAAATGTTTCAATGTTTGCATCCCTTTTTAATTTTTGGTACCTCTATGAACATTATTAGAAAAACAATGATAAAAATTCATCAATATTTTTACTAACCTCATTTTTGGTCTCATAATATATTGCTTATTCATCTTAAAGAATATTATTAAAATTTCCATACTAGGAATCCTTAATGAATATTCCTAGATTAACTATTGGATTTCATTTCATAACTTCATCTCTTGTCATTTCATAAGTAATGAGATTACAGTGACGATCATTCAAAGATAGTGTTTTAGAAAATCTATCTTCCAATGATAAAATATTTTCAACAAATTTATAATGATGAATTATCATGATATTTTCAATAATGTTTGAATATTCATACTTCTCTACAAAATATCTGATGGTTCTAGCAATATAATTTACCATTGTAAAGAAGTCTATAATATATTGATAATCAACCTTTTTATGGTCTTCATACATAATCTTCCAAATTTGTAGCATTTCATTCTTCACTATTGTATGTAATTCATAAATGTTTTTTAACTTTTCAGTGATGCCTTTTGTTATATAAAATCCCTTTAATTTAAAAAATTCACTCTTAAAAAGTGATGAGAGTAAAGTATTCCCAGAATATCCATAATTCTTCATATTCTTATTTTATAAGGAAATAAGATTATCTTTTTCATAAATTAGTGAAAATAAATCTATAGCATCTTCTAAGACAACATACCCATCATACATTAGATATGGAAACATTATATCTTTCCATATGTGTTAATTCTTTCAATAAATTATAATAATCCCATTATTATTCACATAATTAAATTTCTCTATGAAAACATCTCATAAAAAACACTTCAGCGAAGAATAATCAAAGGGAACATTCAATCTGATGCTGGTCGAAAATTCCCAACTGCGATCAATGAATTTCTTATAAGGGGAGGGGTTGAATTAGTGACATATTTTTCTTTAATGTTCTCTTTATTGTATAATAAACTTCATCTCCTATTAATGAATTATCAAATTTCTAAAAAAGAATTCCAAGACCTATATAAATATATGAGGTTCACAACTAAATAAGAATATCTAGACCATAAAATGTTTTGTAAATAACCCAATACCACACAATCCACTATAAAATAATCTTTTTGTGTTGACAAAATAATTAATAAATATCCATATAATTTAGTATCACATTAGAATAGTGAACATGATTCTTATAGATCAAATGATGGAAATAAATTTTGTATATTAAGTTATGAAAATGTCACCCTTTAGTTCCAAACTTATAATTATGATTCTTTTAAAACGTCCAATTTTTTGGTGTTTCTAAACAGAACTATCACATTCCTACCCAGCAATAATTAGAAACATCATTATTGAAATATATACAAAAAATTGTCCTGATTGATCAGATTGATTCTTCACCCTGGAAATAAAATACCAAAAGATACCCTAGAATCAATTTTGAACCACTTCATTATTTCCCTCAAAAACTCATTTCAATTTCTAAGTTCGATCTACAATTTTTTTTACTATATTCATTACTCATTTTCATTACAAATATGTTACTCAAATAAATTATGTCCAAAAACTAATCTTTTTATCTTTAAAAATTCATTAATCTCACTCTATATCTTATAAGAGATAGCATTTCAATAACCATCATAAAATATGTTTTACTTCCTTCTATTTATTGGATATCTAGAAGTGAAATGGTTAACATTTTGGAAAAATTTCCCACATAATAAAAAATTCCATAAACTCAAATTTTACGTTCATTGTGACTTTACCTTTCACAATTTTAGTTCTTTTCAAATATTTATGACTCTTCTCAAGACTTCTTGAATCATATCACAACATCAGTAGAAACAAGATGCCAACATTACAGACCATTCATCAATCTGATTAAAATGTAATTCTAATACTATTCTCATTATAATGGGATGTTTTGTGACTCTGCTTTTATTGAACCTAATGAAAAAACGTAAAAAAAGAATAATTATCATCTTGATGCTTCATTCCAACTTAAATACATGAAACTATTCAGCACTAAATATGGTTAAAATTTATAATGATTCCAGAACAGCCGTTATAATCACTTCAACACAATCTTCAAAAAATTCCAAATTTCATTAATTTTCATTCCTCCAATATTCAAACTGATAATACTATGTCTGATGATGTCTAGTATCTAAATACTTATCAATGTTAGTTTATATCAAATGGTTGGTCTCTGCTTTCTTTAGATGTATCAGTGTCACCACTTTGTCTAATGAAACTATCTTAATTTAAACAAATCAGAGCATTTAAAAATGGTTGACTTCATTTTTGTGATATGTCTGATTTATATGTCTCTGGTCTCATCCAGTTCATAAATCATTAGAACTATATCATTCTTAATCATTATAACTCTGATAGAACTCTTCATCTAATTCCATTTTCACATGAACACTCCGCTTAATGGATCAGAGTCAGAAAAAATCTGATGGATCAATGCATAAATTCCTATGATTGATTGGTTGCACTCTACTTCAGATGAACTTTTTCAAATAATTCTATTCTATTATAGATATTCATGTTCACAACTTCTCATCCTTTAGATTAATTATTCATCTTTTGATTGTAACATTGATGAACTATGACCATAAGAATTTGACTTCATAATATTTATTCTTCTGCAAACTCTTACTTGTATCATGATGACATCATGATGTTTGGATAAATATGATTGAAATTACATCATCTAACATACATAACCATTTATACTCTTTTATTTCACAAATATTGGATCACATTTTTTTATTAAATCCTGATGTTGAAAACATCCATTATTGAAAATCATCATCAGATTTGTTTTGGATACACTCAGACTCAAATATATCATCTCACTCTAATCAGAAACAACATTCTGGACATAGTGTGAGTTCAATAAATCTTTTATCCTAGAAAATATTTCCTAGACCAACTACTGAAGTCAACGGGTTTTGTTGTGAAAATAAAATCTAATATTTCGAGTCTTGTTCTACATTTGTATGATAAAAAACTCTTAAAATGTTAATCAATTTATCGGTATGGCCACAATATACGAAACATTCAGCACAAAATTATTCAGGCTTTCAAAAAACACTTTCAACCAACTTGGTCCCTACAAGACTGACACCTAGGCTAATTAATGTATGTATAGTTATTTAATTTGTTAATTCATTTATGTTTTTTAAAAATTTATTTATTATATTATAAAATATGTTTTGTTTCATATCGTAAGGACTCATCTCTTTCTATTCACAAATGTCTCAAAAGCCTTGTTTTTTTATTGATTTTTATAACCTCCCTTTCTAGGGATGAGGGTGAACCCTTACAAGGAACGTAGGATTATAGATTTCATAACCAATAGGTATTAGGAAATATACAGACTATAACTGCATGGAACATATCCTCTGTGCTTCTTCATCAAGATGTTGGATGTCCACCTTTGCATGACTTATTTTTCTAGGATTCTCATGCATGCAGTGGCTTGTCCTAATTGAAATTCCATACCATCTATTTCTGAAAAATACACATAACATCTTCTGTGGTGAAGGGGCCTTCTCTGAATGCTCATCTGAAGTCTGCTCCTTGTAGAGTATGTCTGGTCATCAAGCACAATTTTAGTTGGCCCAAAGGCCATTAGCTAGACCTAAGTCCATGAGGTGGCATGAAGGCCATGGGGTGCCTGAATTGAATCAGGTGGGCTGAAAGACCTACTAGCCCAAAATCCTTGCATGCACCGATGGCCATAATGGACCCGAGGCCCAAACCGTTTGTCTGAAAAACCAAAAAAATGAATAGTTCTGGCTACTATAGTGTGGAATAGTACATGTTACAGTGTTTCTATAATACATACTATAGTACTGCTACTATACCTAAAAAATATGTCTCCACCCATTGTTGAACTCGTGTCTCTTGGTTTCACTTACTGAGTCCTCACCAACTAGGCTGAGGCTCATGTGATCTTTCAATGAAGATAATACTATGTCTATCTCATATGTTCCTTAGAGGGGGAATATTAGTGGAAATTCAAGGAGGGGTACGTGACATACGTGGTCACACCATGTGGTTTCATCAAAGATCCCTACTACCATATCATTTTTTCAATCAAATTCTAGTATACAATTTACTTCTCTTAAAACAATCCATTTTGATATACAGTTGTCTTCCTCCATCTACTCCAGTCCCATCGGGTTTTTAAATTGATTAATTTATCCATCTAACATCTATCATTGAAGAACCTATAGTTTATATTTTAGGTTTATGTATAATATATAATATCTAATTCATATATTATTTTTATATTAAGTATTTATGTGTATATCAATTTTTTGTAGGATCTATAAATGGGCGTCGAGGTCATAAATGTATGAATGCTGTTTGAAATCAGCATACACAACATGACATTTAATTCAATGAGAATAATCAGATTATTTTTAATAATGTAAACAAATTTAATTTTTTATGGGTTCAAATTCCAAATATAGTGACATCATTCTCATTCAACCATCACTGTGGAAGAATGTAAATGTACAAATTAATGATGGAGTTTCGGTTGAAATATGGTTTAGTGGAAGTTTATTTATTTATAGAAATAACATCATAATAATATATTACTAATATTTATTCAATTCATATTCATTATAACATTCCAAATGTTTGTGAGGTAAGAACAACTTGATTGATGGAGTTGGGAGAGATATGAAGATCATTCATTCTTGATTAATATCTTAGTTAGAGCAGTTGAAGGGGAACTGATTTGAAGTGTTACCTAGTTATAATAAATTTACATTAGGTTAATGTAAATAGAAGATTTGATTTTGGAAAACTCTTTAATTTCATATGTGTATGAAGGATGTACAAAGAATACCATTAAAAAATATTAGTGAAATTTATTTATTTTTAAATTCATGCTTCATTATTTATTTAATATTTTCTAAATATTATTATTTTTTGAATTATATTGTCAAAAATGTTAATATATTAGTTATATTAAGTATAACAAAAATCCTAAATTTACATCAAGTGTAAAAATTACAATGATTGGCAATCTATGTATTTGATTCAACCATTTAATATTGTGACATATTGGAGGATGAGATTTATTCTTATGAATTATTTTTAATCTGTTAAAAATATATCATAATAATGATTCATATTTTATCAATTGATTTTTAAGAATCTTAACTGAATTTTTACCCTTTTCTCAATAATAATTATCATTTAAATCCAATTTATTCCAAAGGAAAATAACTATCCCATACAGACCATAAAAGTAATGTATCATAATAGTACATTCAAATCATCCCTTAATAAAAAAATACAATAAACACAAAACTAAGTATATATGAATCAAAAAAGATGAAAATTAAATAGACTTCAATGGTATGATACATTTAAAAAACAAGATATGGAATTATTCATTTTCTTGTTCACTTTTATAAAATTCATCAACAGACTAAAAGCTAGATAAAATTTCTTTCATCCAAGAGGTCTCCCTTTGGATGATCATCAACCATTTTACTAGATTACCCCATCCATATATTGACATTATAATCATCTCCCTAATAATTTTGTATTTATATTTACAATATTTTTATGTTTTTACTTATTCCATACACAAAACACAACATCATATTCTTCCAATGTCCATTTTCATCATCTCATTCCACTTTATCAAAGGTAATTTTTGTAATGGTCTGAAACATCCCGGTATTTCCTTTATGGTTTCTCAAGGCTCATATAATTGGAGACAGATCGTGGGTTTGTTCTAGAGGCTCGGAAGATGTTTTTTTCATTTTGAATGACACCACACCAGAGTGTCGGGTGTGGTGGTGACCATTTTCGTGTTGTACAACATGTAAATTCCCCATTATGGAGATGAGGTAGTAGGTTATTAGTTTTAGTTGGTTATGGTTGATTATGGGGAATTTTGTGTTGATATTGTAGGGAAATGTGTTCCATGTCCAGAAAAACCAATTTTCTAACTATTTTTGTCTGAATTTCTCATAGAAACATCCCTTGGGTGAAACATGTCGTTTAGAAATTCCCAGTTCAATGTGTGATGCATTAAAGGATCACTTGTGTAACACATGTAGCTGGATCACACCATGAGGTGGTTATTAGCATGAAAAGTTGAAATAATGATGGAATTTTCACCATGCCATCGAGGTTTACTATGGTGGTGGACATTGTGATTTTAATGTGGTTTTAAAAAACATTTGGAAATTGGAGAAATATCTATGAGATATTTAGATCTTTGTTCGTTTAGGGATATAGTGGAACAGTGGGATATTTCAAAATTATGGAGATTCCATTTTGGATTTCCCTATAAATTTAGTGTCTGACCACAATTATTTTGAATTTCTATCGTCTTCTTTGAGAATGGGCCGACATAAATCCTATTTAGTGCTCAATGGTCATCTCTTTTGAGGTTGTTGATCACTTAGATTGATAATATTGAGTTATTTATATTCTATGTACCTTCATTCCACATATTTCTATTTTTATAATTCACTCCTATTATATGCGTGTTCATTGTGAAAAGTTCATTTTTTTATATTTGTAATTATGGTTTGAAAATATAATTCATTATTTAGGTTCTGATGGGTTTTCCTTCGATCTTGGGTAATTATAATCACTCTTTCTCATTTCTGATTGATGGTTCTACATGAAGCTTTGATTTAGTCATGGGATTTTTATTCTATATAATTTATATAAAATTTCTAATTTATAATGATTTTTATCCCTTCTGGTGGATGGAAAATAGAAATAATGAAGAAAATAACCGAGATCATGAAATTGAAAATAGAATTATGGGAATTGCATATTGATACATGTTTCCTTGATATTATTTTTGTTTTCATATGGTTAGATATTTAGTATTTTTTTCTCTTAGAATGTCATTATTTTTGTGAACTTATAACATGGTTTGATGAATTTATAAAAACCATCGATTAAATGGTTATATTCTAAATGATGATAATATAAATTAATGTTGTGTGTTTGTGATCCTATTGGAAGTTATTTATTTTTTTATTAGTCATGAGTGACTTTGCATCTTTTTTGTGTGCAGTTAACTGACCTTATTTTGGTGAATCTTAGATTCTTAGTGTTGTGTGCCCTAGTGGCCTTAGTTGTGTGAATCTTGACGGATATAGTTGTGTATGGATTATGGTCCATAGTTGTGTGTGGGTTGGTGGCCTTATATGTTAGTGGCTTGGTGGACATAGTTTTGTGTGACATATTAACCATAAGATATGTTCGATTACAATCGTATAGTAAAACTAATAACATGGATTATATATGTAAAGTTGGTAATGGTTGGATTTTAATATTAATGGTTTTTATTCAATAATTAATGAACTAAATACTTAAAATTTGGAAAAGGTATTTGTTTTGAGTGTTTTTGTGGGTGTTTTGGGGTTTATTATTTATCATTAGTGGCAGTGATTTTTGGACTCTTACCAATGATCACTTGGTGATGGTGGTTTGTTATGTCACTCTACTAGGGTATGCATGTTTTTTATATAATATGTTATATTTTATTTTTGATTTCATTACACACCCCACCCAAGTTAGATAAACCTACATACACCCATATGTCCAGGGAAGTGTGGTTTCCCAAACATATATGACAATGAGTGAATAAATGCTTGAATACCCCATCTTCACAACTATCCCTTACCCAAAAGATTCTGGACATATATGTGGTGTATCAGATGATATATAGTGTTGATGTTTCATTGTTTGAGGAGATAATGAGTTTGATGTCAGTCATGTTCATGATACTATGCTTCCATAGAAATGAGAAATATTGTTGTTTTCATGAGATAAGATATGTAGTTTGGGCCACAAGGTGTGAAATGTAGTTGTGGTCATGAGATGAGATATATAGTTCGGTTCATTATTGGTGGATATGGAAAGGATAGAAGAAAATTTTGTTTGGGAATAGATGTGTGTAGAAAACTCGTTGGGAAGTGGATAGCTAGCACCTAACATATATTTTAAAAGATATTACAATGTTACCTGGATGTTATATTTAGTGAGTGATCGTTGTGAGGACAGGGGACTAATTGACATTCTAGGTTCATATTGATTCTACAATTTGTATATTGGGACATTTGTATATTGTTATTCCATTTTCATAAGAGAAATTCAGTATGATTCTAATGAATATAATAATTATTCTCATCTTGATATATTTATTTATATAATAGTTTTCCATGTTTTCAGGAGGGCTTGGGTGATCGAGATGGACAAAACTAGCTTGGATGTCAGATTTTTTTAGTGTCACTACCATAAGAATAATTTTGTTATCTTACCTTGGACAATTTTATATTTGTTTTTATTTCATGAAATTTTGTATATTGATTTATTTTATATGTCATGTGTATTTTCAATTTTTTGCGATTATTTTTTATTAATTAGTATTATTGAGGGTAATGCCTCCCATAATTTATGTTTATACCAATATTATTAGTCTCCAACATGGGGTACACAAGAGGTGGGCCAAATGGGCCACTCATATATCCACTGTTGGCCCAAGTGGGTTTCCCAGAGATGGAATCTTATAAAATAATTGTATCATATTAATTGGTTGTCAAATACTAATTGAGAGTTTTTATAGTTGTTAGATTTAGGCACTCATGGGGATCGCATGTGTATGATATAAAATAGTACATGATGAGATTATTGGATGAATAAAGTGGGGAGATCAGATAGGGAATAAGATTTTAGACCCCCCCCCCCATGATCTGATGTAAGGACCATGGTCTCTCTTAATGTTATTACTAGAGCAATACCAATTTTAGGGAAAATACCTTGGAGAGGTACATGCATCATAAATTCTTGAAATATGTTTTAATTGGGGAAATATTAGAAAAAATAAGTGTTTTATATTATATGAATATAAATAAATATTCTTCATCTAGGCATAAAAGTATCTTATTTCATTATAGATATTCTATATTTTCATAACCCAAGTGTGTCTCGGGTTGTAGTGGTTTACTAGGAAACCCCAACAGATCATCAAAGGAATAATCCAAAGGTAATGGATGTTATGTGGTAGACGATGTTTCATGACTTTCATTAACCGAGCGTGGAAATGTACAAGGGTAGTATATCTGATTTAGAGATGACATAATTGAGGTTGGATTCATATATTATGTTTGACATTATTTCTTCTTTGGTTGTGTACTTAGTTATTCTAGTAGTTAGTTAGATGATGTGAGTTGAACATCAGTGGGGGATGTTGTACCCCTAAGAGTGAAGGGTAGATGACATTTCCAAGATATGTTTTTAAAGTGAGTTCAATATAGACTTCATATTAATGATAAAAATGGAATTTTATAGGAATACGATTCCCTCATATATAAAAGTGTTTGTGAGTGTTAAAGATATGAAGATTATGTTTATGGATATTCAATAATTTTTCATTGATGAATTTCTTGATGAGGAGTCTTGAGGGTAATGTTTTGAGGAGGAATTCCACCCAAACCTTTACTCTGTAGTCACCTTGTATACATTACCTCTTTATATGAACGTATATTTTGTGATAAATCCTATACATTTTATACATAAATTTTATAAAATAGTGCTTTTTTGAATTAACCTATCCATGTCTTGTAACCTGAATCTCGTTTTCACATGGCTTTCATTTCATTAAAATATAGGTCAATTAGCTCTTTAATAGTGAGATTTTAACTTGAAACGGTTATATAAGTGGTTTTTTACCGCACTCGTTGTTTTTTGGTTTCATGATCCTTATTTTATGAAACATTCCCTAATTAACTAGTTTTTCCAAACATAGATCAACAATCTCTAACAATTAATGATGTGAATGTATACGGCATTTTGAATAATCATTTGATAAAAATATCACATAAAATATCTACCAAATTTGTAATATTAATGAAGAAAATTTATAATTTCATGAAATAGATTCTAATCAATAGAGTAATAGTTGTGATATTATTTTTTCTGACCCATTTCAATATTTTCTAAGAATATTTATTCTTGGATACTACATTGGTTATTGTTGGATTTTATATTGTTGGGGATTAACATTGATGTTTGAGGTGTTTTTATTTATAAATTCGTTATGATGTTTGTTTTTTTTTGTATTTTAATCATTTCATATACCATTTTAATCCAATCAATTAAATTTTACATTTTTCGTAAAAATTAAAAAACTAGTGCTTGATGTTGCAGGGTTTGATATATTGTATGTTCTCAATTTTGAGCGACTGGTGATTGGTTATGTAGGCTTGAGATTAAAAATTTATTAGTGATTTAGTTATGGATTCATTATATTCTATTTAATAATATTATAGTGATTAGAATTAGGAGGAATAATGAGTATTATTACCATTATAAATTTTTGAAAATAAATCAAATTATTGATAAAAATATTTTATTTTAACATAATAGTATAATATGGAATTTTGTTTTAATATTAACTTAATTTACTAGATATAAGTCATAATATATTTTTATTCCTTTCAAAAAAATGTTTACATGGAAAACATGATTGTATTCATAGTGGAGGGAATACTCCCAAAAATGGAACAATAATATAGGTCTGTAAAAAGGATTCCTGTATCATTGTATTAAAATAATGCAATAACTATTTAAAAAATATTTGTTTATGTTTTTATCTATTCTTTTGACTGATAAATTATAGTTTCATATGGATTATTATATTTATATGTATGATTTTATGATTTATTTACCTTGGTAAATTTAAATATAATAGTAGATGATCCATAGTTAATTTATATTTTGTTTATTTTAGATATATGTATTATATTTCAAGTTTGGAGAATGAAATGGTTTATAATGACGAACATATCTAACTAAATACAACATTGATTAATTTTTTAGATTAAAAAATCATCAAAAAAACTACATTGTGACTAAGGCTATATAATGATAAGGTGATGTTTGAAACTTCTTTGTATAATTTAGATAAGTCTATAGTACTTAATCATTTAAAAAACAATATGAATCCATGGATATTGGAAACCATGTTTATATTTCTATATTGAATAAATTTTTATCTATCTATTAAAAAATAAATGTATTATAATATATAAATATTTTTATTTAATATTTATATAGTTTAAAACAATGGAAATAGGTAAATTTATAATAGTGTATGGTGAATCAAGGTGTGTCCCATATTAATCTTTTTTCATTTATTCTTACTGAATCTTATCCCATGGTTGGTTTGAGAAGTATTGATATTGTGGGTGAATTGAAAATTAAAAAAATAATAAATTATGTACAATGTTTTTGTTATAACAAATAAGTAAAAGAGAAGAAAAATAATATTTAAAATAATGTTCAAGACAATTTCAAAATGATTTTTTGGAAAAAAACTATATATAATTTCCTATATATCCTCCACTAAATGAATTAGTGGTTATTACTAACATATTACATTATTGGTTGTTAATTAACACAAAATCCTGATTTTAGTTGTTTGTCTTTAACACGCTAATAAAATGAAGACACTTTTCTTTTAGTGGTGGTAACAACAAACCCAAATCCCTTAATACATATGTAGTGAGAAATCATGAATAAGAAGAAGAAGAAGAAGAATCAACAAGGTTGTAATAAAATGTTTAATACACATTCATTATACTCTCAGTATGATTGAACAAAAAAAATTATGAAAATATGCGGATGTGATTGAAGGAGAATTTAAATACAAATATTAAGATCAAAATCAAGTATAAATTGAGGCACAATACTAAATAGAGTTTTCATTGGATTCATGGTGTGTATTCATATTGTCAAGTGGTCCTATGTTAATTCATAATATGTAAGGAGGCAAATTGATACATCAATAGGTGAGAGAGGCTAGATTATACATTCCAAAATAACTAGTTTTTCTTTCTAGAATATCACTAACAACATGCCCCTTTGATTAACTTGTTCATTGATGGAATTTGGAAAATTTCGGTTCCACTGTTTGACTATATCAATAAGCTATATCTGGATCACTGGTTAGTTGGTGGGTCCTTATAGTAGCTAGTGATACTATATTTTCCAACTATCTGGTCGGTGGCTTTGCTTTGGTATACTGCAAGATCTACCATGTGAGGGCCTTCAAAATGTCCCTCCACACTACTTAGGAACATGTCTATGGATTAATTGATTTCTTAAGATGATATCCAAGAAAATAAAATGAAATAACATCAACTAATAAAGTTATAATAAAAAAATGTGTTTGTTTACATTAATAAATCTAATAGAGTGAGGGATAAAATATTCACCCACATAGCAACATCAAAAAACATGAAATAAAAATCATAGAATGAATTTTTTATATACATATACCATTTTTTTAGGTAAATAAACATGTCTAATGTAACTTATATATAAATAGTAATATTTCATTTTGAAATTTTAAAATATATTGAATTAAAAAAAATTGTAATGGAATTTAATAATATAAAATAAAATCGACGATCATGTTATATTTTTTATAATAATAATTGTTTTATAGTCAATTTTTTGTAATTGTTTATATATTTTTGGGGGTAATGTGTCACTGTGGAATTCTAAGAAATGATACTAAAAATGTTTTATGATTATATACTTATATTAATGTTACAAACATCATGAATATATTTATGATTATAGTTGAGATTATATAAAGAAAGATGTTGTACAAACCTAAAGATAAATATTAAATAATTAGGAAAAAGAATGTATGTCAATAGTTTGATGTTATAAAGTTTGATTTATATATATTCAATGTGATAAGAGAAATATGTATGAAGTTTACAAAAAAATAAAATTTGTACAATGTTAAAATTTTAATGTGTTGGACTTTCGCACTCTAAAATATTCCAAGCTAGAATGACTTGTTGTCTGTTGTTACATAAAGGATATAGAACAATGTCTATTGGGAATCATTAGTTTCCAAAAAAAATTATGATCAGACTAAAAATGATCATATATAGACCTTGTAATTATTGAAAAAATATTAATTAGGTCAAGGTTACTAGATGGACATGTACAATGCCTCAATCAGAAAGAGTTTGAAGAACACCACCAGAAAAGGAGATGATTATTGGAAGTTATAGGATTGAGTCAAATGAATTATTTTGATCAAATATAGGAAATCAAATGATGAAAGATATGAAGTTATAACAGTTTGGGTTTTCAAAACTAATCCATGTGGATAATTTGAGCAGACATAGGATGGTCGGATGGAGACATGCCAAATCATCAGATAGTTCATTTCAGATGAAATACTTGATGTTTATTAAACATATGAATTCTGTGAAGAGTGAAGGTCAAATATAGAATGATCCTTCCATTTTTAGTCAATTTGATAATGTAAATCACACATAGGGGGTTCAATAAAAAAATAACTCCTGTGAAGAGTGAAGGTAAAAGAGAGAATGATCCTACCATATTTAGTCAATTAGATAATGTAAAACTACCACAGGGGATTCAATAAAAAATAACTAGACATTGGAGTCCTTGTGATGTCACCAAATATAAATTCATCATAATGAGGTCTTAGGGGAATTACATGAACATTGAAAATTCCTTAACCATGATGATGGTGAGTTATTCATTCAACATTCATTATTCTGGATGCATATTGAGTATTATTTAAGAGTTCATTTATGATGAGTTGTTTTTAATCGTTATGTAATTTATAAAGTTTTTGAAAGGATTATAATGAAAATTAGTTGGGTATGAAAATTCAAATTGGAATATTTGGATCCCACAATTTCATTTTGAATTTTAAAGGAAGAGATTCTATATAAAGTGATTAAGGAATAATAAATAAAACTATTAGGGTTCATGAGAGAGAGACATTGTTTTAATGTTTTCGTTATAATAAAATCATGAGTATCAAACCTATAAAACAATTGGATGATTAATAGGCACTAAATTGAAGTGTATAAAATTCAGGTGAGACAAATTGGGAATCATTAGAAAGAGGCTGAAGAATGAGTGACAAAAACATATTTAAATTATGATGAAGGTATAGTCATTTTAATTTAACTTCCAAATAAATATATATGTACACTATATATAATCATACCAAATATTGATGTACCAGCCAAAGAATTATCAACCAATGTGTTCTTGAGTTGTTACAAAAACATTCTTATCCTTTTTTGAAAGAGAATTATAATAAATAATGTTCACTAGTGGTAACTAATATAATTAAATTTCATGAGATAAAATTATATTGACTGTAGTTGGATCAATTATATTAACATTACATCATTGTGAATATTTGTGGATATATGGGATTCAATATGGTATGGGATATAGTAACCATATTTGGGTCAATCCTTGTAAATCTTACATGTATTTCTTTACTTTCCTATATTTGTATATAGGTGAGGTTAAGATATAATTTATTGTGGATAAAACATATAAAATGTTTTATTGGTTAATTTCATGACACAATAAATTGTAAAATACCACCACTAATTAATTGCCATCTCCATGGTTCTAGAATTCCAGAGAACATCATGTGGTATTAGAGCATCCATGTACCCTCTATAAGACAACTATATTTGTTATCATGTATAATTAAAAATGTGTTAATTTTATAGGTATTATTAGCTTTGATGGAAAAAAATTATTATAGACCTAATAATAGAATGATAATTTATCTTCTATCTCATGGGCTATAGGATATCGATATAGCTATTGATGGGTTTCCACCCATTGAGAAGAATTCTCATATGACTTTATCTAAAAAAGGAATATTTTGGTTGACGAAAATACATATAATTATATTCATATTTCCTTTTATATAAATTTTTTATATGAATGTGATGTGTTTGATGACAAAAATGGAATATTGGTCAAAATCAAAAACATATTCAAAGTGAAATGTAAATGTCTTGGAATCAAAACATAAAATATCGAGAAGTGTGTTTGTAAGATACATAGATGTGTGAATATGAAGCTATTAAAGAATACCCCACCATAGATACTTATATTTTTAGTAAAATAAAAGGCTTTATATATTTATTGTAAGATTCAACCATTGCCAAAAATTTATAAGGAGCTTTCTTAATTGGTTTGATCTTAAAGTATCCAATTTAGAAGATAAATTATGACTTATCCTTTGATTAATTACATAAATTTCTTATTATATATAATATAAGGAATGATATTACATTTAAAAATATTATTAGGGAAGAGACAATATTTTAACCTATAAACAAGATTAAAATTCTAGAATATGAACATGTGATAGAGAACCTATGTGCATCAAAGGTAAAGAATAAATGCTAAATTGAATAATATAATTATGTCATGCATCTCCAAAAATTAGTGAAACGATGGAATTATGTATAATTTGAAACATCCAGATAAATGTTTTGAATATGAATGAATTCGTAATTTTTCCATAAACTATTCGAAGAAGAAAATGGAAAAATTATAACTATTCTAATGAAAACCCTCAATCGAAGAGGCAAAGAAAAAAAATCCAAGGAAAATAAAAAGTATCATCCCAATTAAGTAATGAATAATAGATATTCTTATCTATAACTATCTATGAATTAGATAGTGTTTTAGAGGCTTAAAAATGAGAATGAATCCAATCTTATGCATGAAACACAATAATATTTTAAAAAGATTGTTTTACTGCCTTTTGATGGAAAACCATTTTTACATCTATATTTTTCCAATTTTATAAGCTCTATTTTTCAAAATAAACATATTATTTATGATTGGGACATTGAGTTTTTTTTTTAATTTTTTGGTATTTTTCTGACAATGTTCATTTTTTTAATGAATAGTGAAAAATACTGCATTTTACATCAAAACTGCTTTTTCATCTAATTTAAAAATATGCATAGATTATCTTTTTAACTAGTTATAAAGTGTAATTATAATATATTTTTACCATTTAATCTAATGGTTGTCATTATAATTTATTTCACTTTGGAAATGGGCATAAACAAGTGCCAAACTTTTCATAGTTATTGTTTCAAAAAAACCCGCTATTTGTTTTGAAAACCAGAATTATTTTTAAATTAATTATTGAAATTTCTGTGTTTTGAATTTGTTGAAATGTATTACATATTTGGAATCATAGTGTCCAAATTATATAATTAATACTCTTTTGTTTTTGGACATTATGAATAGTAACGACGATAATTATCATTAATTATCTTGATTAATTAGTAATTGGGTGGTTAAGGATAATAAAATAATATCATAATTATAAAAAATAACCCCAACATGTGTCCTAATGATACAGGTTGTGTCATGGCCGACCTTGGGATGATTTGTTTCAAACATAGGGACCCCATAAAATAACATTTGAGTGGATGTGACACTTTATATTTTTATTTTTAAAGAAGGGAGAATATCAGTAAAAATGTATAACCTGAGTAAAACATTTTTAGTTTTGTCTTTGTAAATTTTCTATTAGACTATAAATATAAATTTGAATGATAATACGATTTCCTACATCATATTATATTTTTTATAATTTTTAGATATTAAATAAATTAATTTACTTATGGCATCATGAAGATGTGGCAATTATTTCATTAATTAACAATTTTAATAATATGAAAATATAATGTAAAATCTAAGACATACACATGGAAAGAACCTATTGGATGAGTATATTTCAAACACTTTCACCTTTCCCTCTAAATATATAATTGTGGTACCTTTAAAATCCGAAACGCATTTGAAAATAATGTAACCTTTCTTGACATTCCAAGAATGCCCCTCCTCTTCTCTTATAAAAGGCCCCACTTCTACCTCCTTTCCCACACTTATCAAGACATTGGCTCGGCCAAACCCTACAAGTTTCATCTCTAAAAATCCCTCTCTTCGTCATTGAAGCCTCACCTTGGGCATAAATCTCTCCAATAATCCCTTTTGGCTCAAGCCAAAAAGAGTTACCAGATTTAAAGGTACCATCTTCTCTGATGTTTTTTTGTTTTATTTTGCTTCTCCAACCCCCTAAAATATTTTTATTCCACTCTTTTGTAACAACAGCAGTATCTTCAATATAATAGTATGTTTTTATTATAAGGATTTGAGATACACTCTCACACACCTATGTCTAATGGATAAAGAACATACTGTTTCTCTGGATGGAGAATTTCTACCTCACGAAACGATGATTGTTCAATATTTATCTAACACCTTCAAAGGTGGCCATTAGGATGTTACTATGTTTATATATGATTTATAATATTTTTTTGTTTTCTTTAAGCTTCTGTATTTTTCATTTATGGAATACCTTTTAGGTTTCCATTATGGGTAAACAAGATATCATCATTTTAGGAAGTGTGGACTACCGCCACGTGAAAGTGATTTGATTCATTAATACAATATGTGGGATATATAAAGGATAAAGATAATTGTATTATATATGATATTATACTGGAATTATAATATAACTTTATATCATCATGATTCCATTCCATAAAATACAAAATAGAAATGAAAGTAGTGTTCATGCGTACGTACGGCTTACCGTCTACATGAATGGTGCATTTCATTTCTTACCTCTATATGTTATGTAATACTATAAATACATGTATATTCTGGATATATATGATATATATAATATCAAAATCATTAATATCATTCTGATATAATGAACCTTTTACCAAATGAACAACATGTAAGTGTTAGAAATCTATTTTTGACTGAAGAAACAAATACCGACAAAACGATCATTATTAACTTAAATGATTACATGGTGTTCATAACATGGTAATAAGTGATATAAAAGAAATAATTAACATAAAAACATTCTTAAGCAAGTATATATTAACTCATGTTTATTATTCAGGAGATTAAAGAATGGTCGAGTCAAGTCAGATATGAGGTATGGGACTTCGTCTCAATCTTATTTCATTGAGGATTATTTTGTTTTATACAAAACCATCTTTTATACGGTGTATAAACCACTTTGACTTTTATGTTTTTCCAATAATAATCTTTTTTATACGAATCATTTTACTAAATGACAAAAAGGAATGTTTTTCTATCGTACGTATTTGGCGACAATGACTACTCTGCCGCCATGACCATTATTTGAGTTTCGGCTTCCTCTACAAGCCATAACTTGTTTTTAATGAAAATTAATTTTTTTACTTTTCTTTTATTTTGGTATTGAAAATGGTTTTGATAATGTTTTTATTATATCAATTTGTTGTACTGATATATAGTGATTGAAATGTGGAAATGTTATGTTTCTGTTATGCATGTTTTATGTGATATTATTATGTTATAGTTCATTGGCATTGTTTATGAAGATGGGTGGTTCCGTGATAAACTAAGGGCGGGTGAGCCCATTATAGCTCTCCAATGCAATGTGTACCGCGATAGAGTTAAATGTTAAGGTTTCTCCACAGATATTTAAGGGAATATATCGTGATGGCTATTCCAAACATAACCAAGAGGGTTACTCCTTATGTAAGAATGTTATGAATGCCTCAAGCTACCTTTATGTCTTATAATATCTAGGATTTATTCATAAAATTAATGATTTCATGAGTTATGTAAAAGTGATTATGTTTTATGAGTAAAGTTTGTTTTCATACATGGACTAATGTTTTCATTTTGTACTTTTATATCATCTTCTGAGCTTTTTATGCTCATCCCATGTTTTTGAAATGTTTTCCACATGTCAAAGGAATTGTAACTGATGTGATTATAGTGTCAAGGAAGTGTCAAGAATGAATCCATGTTTTATTTTTGATGTCTTTTCTTTGATGGAAAAAAATGAGTACTATCTTTTATGTAACAACCTTTTTTAGAAGTGGAACTTAATGCATGACTTATGATCTAATTCTCAAAAACTCTAATCCTGAAAAGATCCTCAATGTGTATTCTCGAAATATCTCATGATTGAGTAATGTTTAAGGCCGAGGCCTTATAGTTGGTATCAATGGTCGGTTTATATAACATTAGGAGTTATAATTATATTAAATGATTATCTAATAATATTTTATGGACAAATTGAAATGATATAGAGTTTGAAGATTACCTTGTTTCTTCATCTAGGACATTTTTGTTCAAAATGGTTTTTTGCAGAGGAAATAGGGAAGCAGTGATAAAAAGGAATACATAAGGAAATGGCCTTCCGAATCAGCATCATGTGATGGTCAGAAATGGAACTGAATAGTTTATTGCAGTAATGGCATGGTTTACTTAAGCGATAAATGGTGGTGGTATCCATGAAAGAGATCAGCCAGATCAACTGCAGTGGAACATGTCAGTGGTGGAACATTTCATGAGGAAACATCCTCCATCATTTAGAGGATCATCTGACCCTGTGATAGCTGAAGGGTGGATTAAAGCACTGGATAAGATTTTTGATGTCATGGGGTGTTCAGACAATCAAAATGTTAGTCTTTCTATTTACTGTTTGCAGGGTGAAGCAGATCAGTGGTGGTAGATGGTTAAAAATATCAGGGACGCTCATGTGATTGATGCTCTCGACTGGGATGAATTCAAAGGTATGTTTTTTGAGAAATATTTTCCTAAGGATGTTCGACATAGGATGTGGAAACAATTCTTGGAAATGAGAAAAGAGGAAGACTCAGTGGTTTCTTATGAAGAAATGATCACTCATTTGGCAAGGTATGCTCCAAACTTTATTCGAGACCAAGATAGTAAAATCAATCATTTCTACTAAGGAATAAAGACAAAATATCGAAGATCATTATCTTCTCATGAGTTCAAAAGTTATGAAAATATTGTTTGACGTGCTGAGAAGGTAAAAATGGAGTTTGCTGATGATCAAGTGTTCTTTAAAAACCAACAGAAGATAAGACCGAGGTGGCAGTAGAAAGGGATGATCTCTTCAAAAAATTCTGATGGTAAGAAAACTGAGTTTCCAGTTTGTGATTAGTTTAGAAAATGGAATCCTGGGGAATTTATTTTGAAGTTTGTAAAGTGCTATAGATGAGTTGAGATGGGACATAAGGCTCGTGACTGCACTGAAAAAGATCAGGGTGATGGTAAGTCCAAATTTTATTTACAGTTAGTTAAATGTTTCAAGTGCAATGGGATGGGTCACTATGAAAACGTGTGTCCGAAAAAGAGCACGGGTGATGGGAATCAGATAGAATACAAGCACAAAGGGGTGGTGAAATCCTTTCCAACTACTTCAGCCAATGTTGGGCCATCAAATGAAGTGTTATCAGGTAGTTTGTTTAATTTTTCAGATTATGCCAGTGTGTTGTTTGATTCAGGGTCTACGCATTCTTTCAACTCTGAAAATATTTCTAGTAAAATGGTAATACCATCTCAAGAAATGACCCCTTAACTTATGGTAAAAACACCAATGTGAAATGTAAAGGCAAAAAAAATTATACGAATCTTCATATACTTATTCGTGGAATGAACCTAGTTGCAAACCTTATTGTTCTACCTATAGTAGAGTTTGATGTTATCCTTGGTATGGATTGGCTCTCTGTTTACCCTGATAAGATTGATTTTAGAGCTAAATAAGTTTCAACTCAGAAATACATTCAGTTTGTGAAAAATAATGAACCCCTACTGTTGATAAAATATCAAGAGGATGAGAAACTTGTAAAAGATAGAAACAAATTTTACCGTGAAAATATTGTTGATAAAAAAAGGATTGTTAAAATTAATGATGTTCCAGTGGTAAATGAGTATCCAGATGTTTTTCTTGATGAGTTGCCTAGAATAATACCTGACCGGGAAGTTGAATTTAATGTTTACATAGTTCTTGATGTTAAGTAAATTTCAAAACCCCCTTATCGAATGTCTCAAATTGAACTTTTAGAGTTGAAGGAGAAATTACAAGATTTATTGAAGAAATGATTCATTAGACCTAGCACATCACCATGGGGTGCTCTTTTTTTATTTGTTAAAAAGAAAGATGGTTCAATGAACTTTTCATTGATTATAGAGCCTTGAATAATATTACTGTTATGAACACATATCCTTTGCCTCATATCGATGATTTGTTTTATCAACTCTAGGGAGCTTAGTATTTTTCCAAGATTGACTTGAGGCCAGGGTACCATCAGTTGAAAGTAAAATAAGAAGACGTTCCGAAGACTGCTTTTCGTACTAGATATGGCCATTATGAATTTGAAGTTATGCCTTTTGGGATAACCAATGCACCATCTGTATTAATGGACATATAAATATATTTTCCATGAGTTCTTGGATAAGATTGTGTTTTATTTCATTGATGGTATTTTGGTGTTTTCTTAAAGTAAAAATGAGCATGAATGTTATTTAAGGCTTGTTTTGAAAACCTTAAAAGAAACGAAATTGTATGGGAAATTCAGCAAGTGTGGGTTTTGGTTGTAACAAATTTTTTTCCTTGGTCACTTTATTTCTAAAGATGAGATAACTGTTGATCCTGCAAAAACAAAAGCTGTTGAAGAATTACCATGACCAAAAAATGTAACTGAGATTCATAGATTTCTTGGTTTGGCAGGCTATTACCGAAGGTTTCTTAGAAATTTTTCATGGTTATCTAGTCCAATGACAATGCTAACTCGGAAAGGTGTTAAATTTATCTGGACAAAAGAATGTGATGATTGTTTTCAGGAATTGAAAAAAAGATTAGTGAATGCTCATGTTTTGGCACTACCTTCCAGGAATGGGGAGTTAGTTATCTATAGTGATTCATCATTTAAAGGACTTTTTTTGCATCCTAATGCAGAATGATCATGTAATTTCTTATGTTTCTCATTAGATGAAAACTCATGTGGTTAATTACCCTATACATGATTTGAAATTAACTGCTGTTGTTTTTTCTTTAAAAATTTGGAGAAATCATTTGTATGGAGTAAAGTGTAAAATATATACTGATCCCAAAAGTCTAAAGTATATATTCACTCCGAAAGAATTGAACATGAGATAGAGGAGATGTTTGGAATTAACCAAGGATTATGATTTCACGATTCATTACCATCCAAGAAAAGAAAATAATGTGGCAGATGCTCTGAGTCGAAAAAATAATGCGTCATTAAAAATGTTGTGTTTGGAATTTGATCCTTTGGTTAAAGATTTGATGAATTTTGGCATAAATGTAGTTGGTGCAGGGAATTCATCTGTTTTGTTTTAGGTGTTAGTGAGATCATCTCTATCATTCAGAATATAGAAAGCATAAAAGGAAGACAGTGAGTTGCAGAAAAAGGTAGAGCTGGTTCAGAAGGGTACGTTTCCTGAATTCAACATTGATAATGATTGCGTTTTGTGATTTGGGAAGATATTGTGTGTGCCTTGTGATTCATAGTTGAAGAAAGAGTTGTTATGTGAAGCTCATAGTTCTCCATTTTCAGTTCATACTGGTAGTACTATGATGTATAGAGATCTTCGGGAGTATTACTGGTTGGATGGAAAGAATAGAGATATTGTTGTTTTACTGTGATGTGTCTGACTTGTCAACAGGTTAAAGCAGAGCGGCAGTTACCAATGGGGACTTTACAGACGTTACCAGTGCTAGAGTGGAAATGGGAGAATATATCCATGGATTTCATTGTTTGATTTCCGAAGACACCTAGAGGTAATAATGCAATTTGGGTTATTTTTGATCACTTGACTAAGGCTTCTCATTTCCTTGATATACGAGATACTTTTTCCCTAGATCATCTTTCTGGTTGAATCTTAAAGAGATAGTTAGGTTACATGGACTTACCCTCTCTATTATATCAAATCGTGATCTCAGGATTAGTTCCAACTTTTGGAAAGGCCTCCATAAGTCGTTGGGTACTGAATAAAATTTTCATACAGCTTTTTATCCTCAATCAGATGGGCAGTGAAAATGAACGATTCACACATTTAAGGATATGATTCGTTTTTGTTCAATGGATTATCATTGAAGTTAGGACCAACATCTTTTTTTGGTTGAGTTTTGTTATAATAACATTTTTCATTCCATCTTACAGATGGCACCATTTGAGGAATTATATGGGATGTGGTGTCAAACTCCAGCTTTTTGGGACGAAGTGGGAGAAAGGAAGTTGATGGGACCAGAATTAGTAGAAGAGTTGGAAAAAAATGTTCAGCTGATACAGAGACACATGAGAACAGCTCAGAGCAGGTAGAAAATTTATGCGGACAAAGGGAGGAAGGATCTCTCTTTTGATGTAGGTGATCATGTTCTTCTCAATGTTTCTCCATGGAAAATAGTTATGCGATTTGGTAAGAAAGGGAAGCTGAGTCCATGGTTCATGGGACCATACGAAATTCTGGTGAGAGTTGGATCAATTGCATACCGAGTGGCATTACCTCCGAGTTTATCTTAGCTACACAATGTTTTTCATGTTTCAATGTGAAGGAAGTGCATTCCATATCCATCTCATGTATTGAGTCTTGATGTAGTTTAGCTGGAAGAGAATCTATCATATGGGGAACAACCGGTCCATATTCTTGACCATAGGGAGCAGGTATTGCCCAATAAGGTGATTCATCAGGTAATGGTTTTGTTGAAAAACCACATGATTGATGAGGAAACATGGGAATCTAAAAATTCTATGAGGAAAAAATACCCCCACTTATTCGATAAGTAAATAAATTGCAGGGACACAATTTTCTAATGGAGGGAAGGATGTAACATCCCAAGTAAGTAATTAATAAAAGATATTATTATCTATTTCGATCTATGAATTAGATAGTGTTTTATAGGCTTAAAAATGAGAATGAATCCAATCTTAAGCATGGAACACATTAATATTTTTTAAAGATTATTTTACAGCCTTTTAATGGAAAACCATTATTAAATATATTTTTTTACAATTTTATATCCTCTATTTGTAAAAAAAACTATTCCTTATGATTGGGACATTGAAATTTACTTTTTTTAATTTTTGGTATTTTTCTGACACTGTTCAATTTTTTAATGAATATTGAAAAATAATGCATTTTACATCAAAACTGTCGTTTCATATAATTTAAATATATGGATAGATTATCTTATTAACTGGTTTAAAAGTTTAATTATAATATATTTTAACTATTTAATCTAATTTTGGTCATTAGAATTAATTTCACTTTGTAAATGGGCATAAACAAGTGCCAAACTTTTCATAGTTATTGTTTCAAAAAAACCCACTATTTGTTTTGACAACGGGGATTATTTTTAAATTAATTATTTAAATTTATGTGTTTGAAATTTGGAAAAATGGATTACATATTTGGAATTAGAGGGTCCAAATTATGTAATTAAGGCTCTTTTGTTTTTGTACACTATAAATAGTAACGACGGTAATTATCATTAATTATCATGATTAATTAGTAATTAGGTGGTTAAGGATTATAAAATAATATCATAATAATAAAAAATGAACCCAAAATTAGTCCTAATGCAACTGATTGTGTCATGGCCGACCATGGGATGTCTTTTTCCAAACATAGGGACCCCATGGAATCACATTTGGGTGAATGTGACACTTTATATTTTTATTTTTAACAAAGGGAAAATGTCAATAAAGAATGTATAACCTGAGTAAAAAAAATTTAGTTCTATCTCATTAAATGATCTATTAGATTATAAATATGAATTTGAAAGAAAATAATATTTCCTACATCATAGTATTTTTTTAATAATTTATATACATTAAATAAATTAATTTATTTATGACATTATGATGATGCAACGATTATTTCATTAATGAACAATTTAAACAATATTTAATGATAATGTAAAATCTAAGACTTACAGAAGAAAAGAACCTATTGGATGAGTATTTTTCGAACCCTTAACAACTTATACTCTAAATATATTAATTTGGGACCACCTTTAAAATCCGAAACACATTTGAAAATAATGTAACCTTTTTTGACATTCCAAGAATGCCCCTCCTTTCCTCTTATAAAAGGCTCCCACCTCTACCTCCATTCCCACACATATCAAGCCTTTGGCTCGGACAAAACCTTCCCATTTCATCTCTCCACATTTTTATTTTCATCATTGAAGCCTCACCTTGGGAAAAAATCTCTGCAAGAAATCCTTTTGGTTCAAACCAAGAAGAGTTACCCGATTTAAATGTAGTGTCTTCTCTAAAGTTCTTTTGTGTTATTTTGCTTCTCTAACCCCCTAAACTCTTTTTATTCCACTCTTTTGTAACAAAAACAGTATATTCAATATAATAGGATGTTTTTATAAGAATATTTCAAGCTACACTCTCACCGACCTACGTATAATGGTTAAAGAACATACTGTTTCCATGGATGGCGAATTTCTACCTCACGAAACGAAGATTGTTCAATATTCATCTAACACCTTCAAAGGTTGCCATTATGATGTCACTTTGTTTATATATGATATATAATATGTTTATATTTTCCTTATTTTTATTTATTTTTCATTTATGGCATACCTTTATGGTTTCCATTTTGGGTAAGCACGATATCTTTATTTTAGGAAGTGCAGACTACCGCCCCTGAAAGTGATTTGATTCCTTAAAAACATATGTCGGATATATAAAGGATAAAGTTAATGGTATTATATATGCTATTATAATGGAATTATAATATACTTTTATATAATCATGATTCCATTCCAAAAAATATGAAATATAAATTAATGTAGCGTTCATGTGTACGTACGGCTTACCGTCTCCCTGAACGGAGCATTTCATTTCATACCTCTATATGTTATGTAATACTATAAATACATGCATATTACAGATATATATGATATATATAATATCAAAATCATGAATATTATTCTGATATAATGATCCTTTGACCAAATGGACAATATGTAAGTGTAAGAAGTCCATTTTTGACTTCAGAACCAAATACCGACAAAACCAACATTATTAACTTAAATGATTACATGGTGTTCATTACATGGTAATAAGTGATATAAAAGGAATAATGTACTTGAAAAAGGTTCTTAATAATGTATATATTGACTCATATTTATTATTCAGGATATTAAATAACGGTCGAGTCACGTCGGATACGAGGTATGAGACTTCGTCTCAATCTCCTTTCCTTGAGGCTTATTTTGTTTTATACACAACATTATTTTATACAGTGTACAAACCCCATTGAATTTTATGTTTTTCCAAATAGAATCTTTTTTATATGAATCATTTTATGAAACAACAAAAATGAATGTTTTTTTATCATACGTTTGCAGCGACAATGACATCTCTGTTGCCGTGACCATTATTTATGTTTCAGCTTCCTCTACAATCCATAACATTATTTTTAATGAAAATTAAATGTTTTACTTTTCTTTTATTTTGTTATTGAAAATGGTTCATATAATGTTTCAATTATATCAATGTGTTGTATTGATATAATGTGATTGAAATGTGCAAATGTTATGTTTCTCTTATGCATGTTTTATGTGATATGATTATGTTATGGTTCTTGGGCATTGTTTATGAATATGGGTGGTTCCATGATAAACTAAGGGTGGGTGATCCTGATATAGCTCTCCAATTCATTGGGTAACGTGAAAGAGTTAAACGTTAAGTTTTCCTCAAAGGGATTTATGGGAATATATTGTGATGGGTATTCCAAACATAACAAAGAGGGTTACTCTCTATGTAAGAATGATATGAATGCCTCAAGTTACCTTTATGTCTTATGATTTCAATGAGTTACTCATAAAACTTATGATTTCATGAGGAATGTAAAAGTGATTATGTTTTATGAGTAATGTATGTTTTCATACATGGACTAATGTTTTCATTTTTTACGTTAAATCCCTTACTGGGCTTTTTACGCTCATCCCAAGTTTTTGAAATATTTTTCACAAGTCAAGGGAATAGTAATTGATGTGATGATAGTGTCAAGGATGTGTCAAGAAAGAATCCATGTTTTATTTTTGATGTGTTTCCGTTGATGGAAAAAAATGAGTACTAGCATTTATGTAACCACCTTATTTCAAAGTGGAATGTAATGCATGATTTATGATCTAATTCTCTAAAACTATAAACCAGAAAAGATCCTCAATGTGTATTCTTGATATATATCATGATTAAGTAATGTTTAAGGCTGGGGCCTTATATAAAATTTCCACAAGAAGAATGAAAAATATCATTGGAATAAAAACAATAATTGTGTTGAGTAAAAAATTAGTGTAGATATCTATAAACCAAGACTCCTAAAAATATAAAGAATACAATATTTTGAAAATATTCATAGCTCATGTTGAGACAAAGGATTATACATCAAATAGTGAAGAGAAAGAAGGTGTTGTACGATATACCAGATGAAATTTGAAGATAATATATGTGTTAAAAGATCAATAAATAATATTGAATTTCGAATAAGTAAAGGTATAATAAGAATAAATGAAAAGAATAATTTTTTAAAAAGTATTATGTGCACATAGAAGAAATTAATACCCTCGAATTTCATGTTGATAAATTGTAAAAAATAGAGAATGATCATGATGAAAAATTACTTCTAATGATGATGAGATATGTAAAACACAAACACGATATATTGAGAACTAAAATTCCTTGAATAAGATGAGTGATAATTTCACAAAGCATAAAAAATAATGGATAAACCTTCTCAATATACTAAATGAACTCATCCTACGTATCAAAAGGAATATTTATCCATTAAACATAAATTTCTTTTGATTTTTTAAACCATGTATGTACAATAATAATTAATTGAAAATTTTATGTTGAGAAAATATGTGAGAAACCCATCACATCCATGGATGATAATTATTACCCCAAAAGGAATTATTCTCCACACTAATGTTAATTATAAGCTAAAAACTATGATGAATCTAAAAAATTATTTTTGTGATAATCTATAAGTTTATATACGATATAGGTTAATCATTTTTTTTGGTTCTATAGGATATAATAAAATAAATAATATAATTAATGGAACAACATTTATCTCTATATAAGTAGATCAGATCTGATGTGGGGAAACATTTTTTGAAAATAATGAATCATTAAATAGTATCATAGATAATCTAATGAAAATTTATCAAAAGCTATGAAGTTATCAAGGAAAAAAAATTGACTACTTGGAAGGTATTAGTGGATTTTGTGACAAACTGAGAACTACAATAATGATTTTACGAAAACAATTTTGGGGAAATTTTCATATATAACAGAAGAAAAGGAAGATGGAAAGATGAAAATTCAAGACATATATTTTTAAGACAGTCATTTAAAAAAAATATTTAGGATCATTATGGAGGATAAGATATATTCGGAAAATTATAGCTTCTTAAAAATTAGAGTAATTATTTTTGTTGAGATTGATCCTTGTAATATTATTACAATGAGAAAAAATTTTATTTATTGGATTAATAAAAACATACTAAGTGTTATTAGACTCCATAATGATGCTAAATATGTTATCTACAGAAAATAATCATGCATCATATATTGTTCACATTGTGGTAAATTTGATAACAAGGGAGAAAAAACCAATGAAAATATATTTTATATTGAAGAACCTTTTTATTCTATTTTATTTAAGGGTTGATAATGAAATAAAGTGGTGTTATTGAAGGCCTATGAATCTTTTCCAAAAGTGTATGAAAACTTTTTTAATGGAATAGACATACTAAAACTAAAAATTTAATATGAATGTTTTTACTACTGGCCGCAATTGAAGGATGGTTAGTGGAAGTCCTAAGAAAGTTAAAGTCCAAACCACCGGACCTCTTAATCTCATAAACTCTAGAAATTTTTTTCTAATGAGGAACTAATTAATAAATTTTAATTTTTTACCTTAATAATTTAATTGGTGACATCAATTGGATGACAAATATAATGTTCAGATTAAATTTTTTTTTAACATAATAAAGAATGAATCCCTATGATATGTGGTATAAGAAGAAACCTATAGTGAAATAAATTATTTAACTATAGAGCCTTTCTAAAAAATCATTAAATTCTGATATTAATAAAATTTTATTATAAAGTGAAATATTGAATTTTAATGGGATACTTGGCCAATGAGAAATGATACAAATTATTAAATAAAAATACATATAAGTGGGTTGATTTATTTGATGTAATATTTTTTGAAAATATGACTTCTTTATACAAATTTATTTACGATTATAAAGATGATATTATCAAATATAATATGATGACTTCTACAGAAGATTACAAGAAAAAAGATGATAGAGATATTATTCTTGTACATGTTGATTTAGATCAGTCTACTTATGAGTAAAAGAAGACTAGATGAAAATATATAATGTTTCAAACATTATAAAAACAGGTTGAATATGAAATTATTATTGCAAACTAATATTATCAAGTTCAAGTAATACATAAAATTAAATTTTTTAATTAAATGTTACTTATATCATAGGTTAATCCACATTCCATTTCAATTTTAGATTATCATAATATATAGTTAAATGAGATGAATGGAGAGTTAGATCAAATTTTAAAAAATGACACAAGGTATCTTCTTCCTAAAAAAATAAGATATAATGTTATAGGGGGAAATGGGTGTTAAGAAATAATCTCAATAAACATGGATAAATTTCTATAAATAAATCATTGATTTGTTGAATATTTTTCTGACATGTGAATTGTAATGATTTTAAATAAAAATTTTCCCCTATAGAAAGAAATCAGAATACTAAAATATTATTTATCAATTATATTCATTAATATTAAAATGTTTATTAGATGTATTTTATGAAATAATTCATGAATAGTGAAATTAATGAAGAATTTTACATTAAGAATCCTAGTGGGTTCATTTATAAAATGATGTAATAATGGTGTGAAAACTGAAGAATGAATTATTGGGATTGAAGGATTACTCTCATTATTTCTATTCAAAACATTATAGTTTACCAAATCAGTTGGACTTTTCTAAAGGTAAAGATTATAATAATATTTTGTAAAAAATATAAGAATGTATATACTCGTTATAGGTGTAATAATTTTGAAGAACGTTCTGAACAAATGAAAAGAAACATAGAGATATCAATGATTTGAGAGTTAAAATCCTATCAAAGTTTACGAGTTCAAAAAAATGATTCATATTAATATCTAAAGTAAAGTATGCATAGAATTATTATAATAGTTTATAATGGAATATACAGAAGATGGTTATAAACCTATCTCTTTTAGTAAAGAAGATGAGTGATGGTAATTCAAGGAAATGTGTGAATAAAAAGTAAATTCAGAAGTTGATCATGAGTTTACACTATATTACTATTTCAAGAACAAAAATTTATTTTGTTTTAACTCTTTTCACAAGATATTAGAGAGAAACTATATAATTAAATTTATTGGGTGCTAAGAGACAACATAATAATGTTAATGGAATATCTGATTGTGGAGTGATTTATAGAAGAAGAAATGAAATGACCTTATTAGAAACAATGATTCTATTTATGGATGGAGATTGTAATTATTGAAAATTAAAATGACAAGGAACAATATTGTTTGATAATTTTGTGTGTGAGAATGTAAAATAAGAACTATGGTTCAGTTATTTTTAATAAAACCTAAGCATAATAATTTTCTACTACCCGTTCATGAATCAAAATTATATGGATGAAAGTGTACCTTGAATATTTGATGGTGAATGTTGAAACCCCATTATATATTATCTTTTATTATAAAATTTTCCTTAAACCTTCTAATTTTTTTTAATATTCTAGATCAAATCACATTTATATTAATTGTCATTTCAATAAGTATAATGTTTTAAAATGAGATTTTATGATTGAGTATATTTTAACAAAATATCAAATTACTGATGTTGTAACAAAATTTATTTTAAGGAAAAGATTTGAGGAATTGATGTTGCACGTACATGTTCATCATAAAAAAATTAAAAAGAATGTTCTTAAGGAAATTTCACAATAATCTTTTGGATCATATTAGAAAAAGTAGAGAAATATTTCAAACTTGTAATCTGTCATTTGTGGATCAAAGGTCGGAGTAATTAGAGAATGGGGTAGTAAATGTTTTATAGAACGAGGGAGAAAAATATTGAGTTTGAGACATTCAATATCATGGAAAGAAAATTTCATGCTTCATAAGGATATAATTCCATAAAAATTTACATAAACTAGTGATGTGGTGTCTGAACATTATTTATGAAAAGGGTTGTGGTTTTATGAATGTTAATAAATGTTTGATTTGTTATGAATGTTACAAACAAATCCATTGAGTGAGACAAAAATCACCTTGGTTGATTTTCTTGAAATAATTTATTCATTCAATATTTTTTGTGAATGTTTTTGTATATTAGGTTATAATATTTTGTAGGGAATTTTATAAAACATTCATAAAAAGTTACAATATGATATGCTGATATAAAATTTAAGTTTTAGGATAATTTTTAAAAAGTGATTATGTTTTAGAAACCTGAATATACATTAATACGATTCATGATAAATATTGTACGTACAATGATAAATGTACCAAGATTGTGTTGAAGATGTACAAATTAATCAGAAAATGGTGTTTGAAATTTTAAAATATTTAAATTTTCTAGAAATTTATATATGTATTATTGTGTAGTGGAATGTTGTACAATGTTTAATGTTATGAATAAATGAATATTCGTACATTATGAACAATAAAAATCATGTCTTTCAGAAATTTTCTTCCAAACAATGTATGTTTCATCTGAGAAAGAATAGATAGAGGCTTCGTAACACTAGTATAAGATGAAATAATTTAGTTTTACTAGAATGAAAGGTACCAAGTCTCATCAGATAGATATGTGTGAAGACCACCATATAAATTGATGAATTTAGGATGTCATCAAACTAAATATAGTGGATCATTTAAATCAAACATAGAAAATAAAAATAATAAATCTATGTATTTTTACTAGTCCAAATTTTGTAAACTAAACACTATATAATGATTAAATAGATGTAGAATGACAGAACAGAGACATTCAATCAAAATAGTTGGATTAAGTTAAATACATATATGTAAATTACCTTAAATAGATGATGAATGTGAAGTGTAGAATTTAGTTATAGTTTAATTTTACTGGACCAGGTCTATCAGGCAATATATATTGGATAAGGGGTGTTAGTTTGAACAATATCTGATAGAGGAATTCATGTGATGTCATCATATATAAACTCCCTAGATAGAGTTCTAAAGTGAGTTACATAAACTGTTAGGTCTATAAGACTAAATACCCTGAGAGGCGGGTGAATCAGGGTTTGACTAATTTAAAATTAAAGCTCATTTTGATATTGTTTCTATATTAATAAAAAAACACTTCTCTATTTTTCCTGTTTCACAATATAAAAAGAAAGAAAAGAATGAACAGGACACATCAAGATTTACATAGTTCACTGCTAAGGGTTACGTCCAAGGAGCATACGCCGATAGGTTTTCTGTCATACCAAATTCCCCTAAAAATCACTTGTGGTGAATTACAAGTTTCAGGAACAGTCACTATCACCCAGGATCACTGGCTTGAAAAGGTTTAGGGTCAGCTCACTACTTTCCCTAGGGTCACTCCCTATTTCTCTCTTTATGGTTCATTTCCAGTGGAGAGGATCACCATCTTCTTCTTCCTTTGCTCACTACGTCGGAAAGGATCCAATCACAGTTTATAGACTTGTAGGTATCGTAATTTGCATTAAAGAATGAATATTTTTCTTTCTGTAGATGCCCTGTTGAAGCCAAACATTTACCTATATATGAATCACGCATTTCACTGAAGGTATCAGGCAAACTTCATTCTTCCAGACAACCCAATAATACTGCTGGGGAATCAACCTTACTAGGCAAGCAAGTCTAACTCAACACGCATATATCGGCGCACAATTCACAACTATCATGCAAGTAAACCTCACACACTTGAGTTACACAAGATTATTCAACTCTAAACTTGCGCAACAGACTTCCTTTTACACCCAAACCATTATTGGCATGCAACAACCAACCGACGCACAACATAAAACACAGTCGCGCAATTACACCTACGCGGCCACACACCACATGCACTACCACCACAAATACATGATGGGAGCTCTGATTTTTCAATGTGTTGAGCTCTGATGAAGAATTAAGCGGGGTGGTCCAGTATTTATAGGAATTTGGAAGACCTTGTGTGAAGGTGCGCAAGTCTCTGCTCGGCGTGCAAGTCTCGGCTTGCAAGTCTCTTCCCCCTGAAAGTCACCTATGCGACCCACTTCCAAACATGCTTGAACCTCTTTCCTTTTCCATATTTTGATATTCTGATCATGAAAAACAATATTCGCAGAATTTCTCAAACAATCTAGGCATCGGTGTGCAAGTCTCTTCATGACGTGCAAGTCACCTACGCGATACGACAAATACCTGCGCGACCCTCATAATTTTGCCATATTTTTATTATATGATCTTGAAAAAATTGCTACGCATAGGTTTCCAAGCCTCCATGTACACGGCGCGCAATTCCATTTTCCAAAAACCACTTTTCATCACTTTAAGATTTGCAGGCAAATTTTTTTTGGCAATCACTGGAAAACGGCACCACCTTGTATCTATTCTATTTGTTCTACCTCTAGAGCATCCATCTCTTTGTCAACGTTCCTGAATCAAACATGGATCATTAACCACAGCTCTTTAACTGGACATTCCTCCATGAAATCCCCTTTTTCAACAAATTTGTATGTCATTGTTTTTCTTTGACAATAATCACCACACAAATGTCCACTTTCTCAACAAACACAATAATCTCAAAAATTCTTAAATGATTCCTTGAGGGATTAAAGTCCATCAATCTCCCCCATTTGGTTTGTTGAAAACTCTTCTATAAAATGATATATCTTTAATTCTTCAGCCACCATTCGCCTATCATGATTCTGATAGTGATCAAGGATTTACTCAACACATAATTTACGTTCACATGAGAATTGCTCGATGTGAGAAACAAGAATAAATGAAAAGTTCATCAATGAATCAGTTCTACTTTGACACCCTCTGTTGATACCTAACAGATACCAATTGTTGCCAAATATATACTAATTTTTGGAAATATAATTACCACTCACCCACACCACTCTTCTGTTATTATCACGATCCTCAGCTGTCATGATATCTATTCTTTGATCGGTCTCTTCTAGCATCGTCGGATTTAATACTCTCACCCTTTTTCATTGACCCCTCTATCTCACTGCATGACATTCCAGCTTCTCCCCGTATCTATATTGATTTCTCAAAAAGCCACACTGTCTCTCCTTTGAACGATCACAATTTTCTTCCACTTTGTCAACGACCCCAAAGGTCAATCCTTTTCATTCTATAACAGAGTTGAGAACACATATCAGAACATTAGAGAAAAAACACATCATTCCTCATGGAGGGGGGGGGGGGGAGTTCCACATCAACACTCTTTTAAGTGCGGGGAGTTGACTGCACTCTTAGATCAAGTCGATGCATCCCAATATCTTCTTTTGGGTAAGGCCTTGGTCAGAATGTCAGCAACCTATAGCTCTGTCGGCACATACTCCAACATCACGATTACCTGCTCAAACTTCTCCTTGATAAAATGATACTGTATCTCAATGTTCATTTTCCTTCATTGATGGAAGGGTCTTTTTCTCAGATTGATAGCACATGAGTTATCAAACTGGATTCTGATTTGAGACTTTACTTCAACTCCCATATCTTCAAGATGTTGTTTCATTCAGAATAAATTTATGCATGCTTGATTGGCCGCAATATACTCAACATCTATAGTGCTGAATGAAATGAAATATTTCTTATTTCTTAGCAATGAAATACACAATCCACCAATATATAATTCACCTCATGACATTGATTTTCTGTAATCTTTTGATCCAACCCAGTCTGCATCAGTATATCCCTATAACTCTGACTGATATTTTCCATTATATTTGAAGCCAAAATGCACTATGATCACATCAATCATGTGGCTTTCCTGGGGATTACTCTTATATCTCACTTGTAGGCATGTGGCGAAATCAATATCAGGGCTCATTGTGGTCTAGTACAACAAACCTCTAATGAGTGGTCTATATTCTATGAGATTAACTACCTTAACATCCTCACCTTTTAATAATTTCATCCGGGTAGCAACTAGAGTCTTTCTCACCTTATAATTTTCCCTGAAAAATCATCTTAAAACCACATTGAATATTTGGATTGTGAAATGAATGTTCAATTCTATCCTTGTGTCACTTGTTGACCAAGGAAAAATGTTAGCTCACAAATCATTGACATTTCAAACTCATTTTTCATGAATTTCGAAAATTGTCTGCACTGAGATTCTTCTAATCCGCCAATTATTATGTCATAAACATAAACTAGAACCATCATAATTTGATTACTATTGTTTTTGAAATAGATATTGTAATCAACTCCCTCACGCTGGAATCCATGCTTCTTCAAGTACTGATCAAGCCTTGAGTACCAGGATCTTGGTTCCTGTTTCCACCCACACAATGCCTTCTTTGGCCAGCGAAATTTTTTCTCATCCTCGTGAATGAGAAAACCATATGGATTCTCAATATACACCTCCTCTTCTATAACAAGATTTATGAATGTGGATTTGTCATCCATATGGAACACTATAAACTTTCATTGTAATATTATATCCAAAAATAATTTCGATGTCTGCAGCCTTGCAACCAGTGCAAATGTCTATTCATCATATATTCCCTCTATCTGGTAGTATTCCTTGTACACTCGCCATGATTTCTTTCGAATAATTGTGCCATATTCATTCATCTTGTTACGATAGACCCATTAGTCCCGATGACATTCATGTATACTGGCCTAAAACAATCTCCAATGCCTGGTTCTTCTCAATCTGATCATGCTCTTCATTCATAGCATGAACCCAGTTTTCATCTTCAGCTGCATCAGAAAACAATTTAGGCTCCACCTGAGATAAAAATTATGTTTAATATAATTACATCATTCTTAGATTCTAAACTGGATCTGTCTGATAAACAATGATCTTCTGCCTATCAATTTCAACACGACTCTTTGGCTTTCTTACAGACACAGATATGAAACTTTCTTGTTCATAATGAGTATCTTCTTCTGAGTCAGCCTCTTTCACTTCATCTACCCCTGTGTTGCTTACCTCATCATCACAGTCATCCAAAAATAGTTCACTTGGTTGTTGATGATTCTGTTCATTTTCAACTATAGTGACATCATTTCTCTTAAAACAATTCCCCAGCCTTTTGTTGAAGCATTTATAAGCTATGTTTTTTCAAGAGTATCCAAGAAATATCGCCTCAACTTTTCGTGACTCAAACATCCATTGATTTTAATTGATTATAATGAAGCACTAACTCCCAAATATTAGAAAGTATTTTAGCATTGGATTCTTTCTGTACCACATTTAATACGGAGTCTCCCCTTCCTTCAGACACAACAGACACCTATTCGAAATATAGACCATTGTCAAAACTGCTTCATTCCAAAATTTCTCTGGTAGGTCCATTTAAATAAGAAGCACTCTATCCATGTTGTTGATCATCCGATTTCCCCTCTCAACCACTCCATTCTGTTGAGGAGTTCTCACCAATGAATTGGGATGTCTTATACTGTGTTTCTCAATATAGTTTTTGACTTGACTATGTGTAAATTCCATACTGTTATCAGAACAAAACATTAGAATTTTCTGCCCAAGCATCCTTTTTGATTCCCTCCTATACTGTTTGATGCAAATGAACAAATCCGTATTATGGGTAATGATAAATACCAAGGGAATTCTTCTATAATCATCAATGAAAAGAACATTGTACCTTTACCCATTTATATATCGAGGTGAGTCAGGTCCACATACATCAGCATGCACCAATTCAAGCACTCCAGTTGATTTTTATTTCATTGGCCGGAATGTCTTTCTGAGGATCTTCCCTTGTTAGAAAGCATCACAGGTATGAGTGTGATCACATGATAGTTTGGGATGGTCTCAAGTAGCATCACTTTTTAACCGATTATCCATAGATTGTTGGCATAGATGACCATGTCACTTATGACACAGCTAGTTTTCTTCTCTCTGGATAAAAGGAACGAATCTTCTTCCCCACCTACAAGTTAATGATTTCCCTTTGTCCTTTTTCCCTATTGAACAACTGCTCCATCTTTTCGTTTCTCAAAAAACATCTTCTTGGTAAATTGGATAGATTGCCCAGAGTCACATAGTTTAATGACACTGAGAATGTTATGACTAAGACTATATACTACCATGACATCAGCACATCTCATTTAATTGCCCCCAAACTTGGCTTTCCCTGTGCCGAAAATCTCCAGGCCTTCATCGTTTCCAAATTTGACAACTCCTTATTTGTCATATTTTATGCCTCTAACAAGATCCTTATTATATATCATGTGAGATGTACAACCACTATCATGGATCCACACACCATAGCGATCTAATGCTTTAAGAGAAATCTCTTCTACAACAACCATCTCATTTTTCTTCTTCTTGGTCAATACCTTTTCTTTCACACTCGTCCTGGATTGATATTTCTGTTCTTTCTCAGAGTAAGATGGACCAGCATCATCTTGCAAAGCCGTAAATCTATTTTGCATTTTTAACTCAATTGTATGTTTATTGATATGCTGCTTGCGAATAATTTGATTCTGCTTTGGCACATTTAATTTAATGGTCAAAGTGAAGTACCAAGCTATGTGCCCAAATCCTCTACACCAAAAATAGTATCATTAAAAATATGTTCTGGAAAATCGTTTTCTATTTGGATACCACCTCTATTATTGTTCCCTTCAATATATCTTTGCTATGGAACACACATACTTTGAATGTCTCATCTTCCCACTACAATAACACCTGATGTAAGGTGCATTCCTTTACGTTACATCAGCACTACGATATTATCTTTGGGATCTTTGAATATTATTATTCTGCTTTGTTTCGATATCACCCTTCAATTTCGGTATGGGTGCTTTCGGTATGATATCAACTGCCATAGTTTTTGGCTTATTATGAATCCCATAATCAGTCTTAGCATTTGATCCCACTTGTTGCTTTAGTCCTACTGAACTACTAGCCTCTTATTTCATCATCACTATTTTTTTACTGGCCTGATTTTCTGATATCACATTAGGGGTCAAGATTTTTTCTTGATCCTTCTATTTTCATCTCAGGCTGACCACTTCTTCCTCAAGTTCTTCAATGCACTTTACGAGAACATTCACTTTTCAATTCAATCCATCGATCTCCCTTTTTTGTTCTTCAATTTTTAGTTTATATTGACTAACTGATTCAGAGTTCTCTGGTGTTGATGTCTTGATTTTCTCAACTTCTTCTATCAACTCACACATCTCTTCTTCCTACTGGAGCATATAGAGTTTGGCATCATGAAAGAAATTGTAAGAATTCTTTGTTTTGGGTCCCTGAAAAACAATCTCATCAAGAGCATCCTCTAAATCAGCTTTCATGTCAACTCTTCCCTCGAATTCTTCTTCATCTTCATCACCATCTGTTTCGTTCTTATATTGTGAACTACTAACGACTGACACCATAAAATTTTCATCACCATCATTGCAATTTTCAATATTCTCTACCTCTTCAACCTCAGACTCATCTGATCCATCTATTTCTTGTTATAGAGGATTCTTCTTCTTGAAGAAATTTCTCTTGAACTTTTTCTTCCATTTCACATAGGCTGAATATTTCTTCTTTGGAATTTGAACTTCATCTTCACCATTTTCTTCTTGAATCTTTTTGGGGAACCATGCAGCAAGATGTCCAACCATTCCGCATCGAAAACAAGCATGTGGAAGCTTCCCTTTATACATTCAATTTCCTCTTTTATGATTTGAAGAGAGGAATGACATCACCTCATCTGTCTCTTCTTCTTCCTAAGATTATTCAATGGCATGCTTATTCATGGCATTAAATGCCACCTCATTGGATTTCCCTTTGTTCACTGCATCGTTATCATTATTCCTCATTTCATACGCAACATGGGTATTGTGCTGGTTATCCAATGTCAACTCTTTTTGGTATTTACCTTCCAAGACTGATAAATTCGGATTAAACCGAGGAGGATGTTTTCTCATGATACGCTTCACAATCTTAATATCTTTTATGACTTCTCCAAGAGCCTGCATGCCTTCCACAATAGAATTTACCCTATCAAAAATGCATTAACAGATTCATTCATATTAATTCTCAGATCTTCATACATGTTCCACAACACTTGCATCAGTGTCTCTATGACCATTTTATCCCCTTCATATATATTCAAAATCATTTCCCACATGGCAGGTGACATTTTTCAGGACATCACATTTGTATAGATGAGATTGGAAAGGGCTCCCCCAAAGGCATTGATTACATTGGTATCAGCATCCAACTGTCTGTGCTCAGCTTCTGATATTACACCCATAGAAATATCAGATGTGATACCGTGCATTTACTCTATAAACACATCCATTCCCAAATATAGGATATTGTGTAGCATTTGATTCTTCCATATCAGTAAATTACATCCATTGAAGATCAAAATCCATTTATGTTTAGTGACCTCCATTGATAGAAGAAAAAATATCAACCTTTCCCTCTGATACCAATTGATAGGTCTATAAGGCTGAATACCATGAGTGGGGGGTGAATTAGTGTATGACTAATTTAAAATTAAAGCTTGTTCTGATCTTGTTTCACTGTTAAGAAAAACACAATTATCTCTTTTTTCTGTTGCACAATATAAGTGGAAAGTAAGGCCAGCACATGACACAACAATTTTTACATGGTAATCCGCTAAGGGTTATGTCCAAGAAGCATACGCCGACATATGTCGGTGCTACCAAATTCTACTAAACTTCTCTAGTTGTGGATTACAAGGTTCAGGTTTAGTCACTACATCCCAGGCTCACTGCATTTATAAGGATTAGAATATGCTCAATGCTTTCCCAAGGGTCACTCCATATTTCTCTCTCTCTGAGTCACTACCATTGAAGAGGATCACCTTATTCCTCTTCCTTTGCATGAATGAATTCTTCTTTCTCTTTTTGTAGATGGTCTGTTGATGCCCATATTTCACACATAGATGAATCAATCGTTGCACCGAAGGTATCGGGAAAACTTCCAGAAACCACGCTTCCCGAAAATAAATGTGGGGAATCAACCATATATGGAATGCAAGTCTCTCTCGGCGTGCAAGTATCGGTGTAAAAGTCACAACTGGAACGCAAGTCCACCTCATACACTTGCACGAAACAAGCTTCTTCAAATCCAAACTTGTGCAACACACTTCCATTTATGCCCAAACAAATATTGGCTCGCAACTATCAACTAGTGTTCAACCTCAAACACCAGCGTGCAACTACACCTGCACAACCACACACCACTTGCTCGGCCACCACTCTTGCGTGACAGGAGCACTGATATTTCAAATTGTTAAACTCCGTTGAAGAATTAAGAGGGGTGGTCCAGTATTTATAGGCATTTGGAACACCCTGCGTGATGGCGAACAAGTCACTACTCGGCGCGCAAGTCTCTTACCCTGCAAGTTACTTGCACGACCCACTTCGAAACATGCAAAAACCTCTTTCTTGTTCCATATATCGATGTTCTGATCTTTAAAAACAACAGTTTTCCAAGTTCTCAAGCATTCAAGGCATCGTCACACAAGTCTCTTCATGATGCGGAAGTCACCTGCATGACACCACCAATTCTTGTGCGGCTCTATTCCTTTTTTCCATATTTTGATTATATGTTCTGAAATAACCTATGGCACGCAGGTTTCCAAGACTTCATGTACACAGTGCTGAAGTCCCTTTTCCAAAAACCACATTTTTTCATTTGACAATTTTCAGGCCCTAAAATTTGGCAATCACAGGAAAACTACGCCACCTTGTATCTGTTCTATTTGTACTGCCTCTAGATCATCCATCTCTTTGTCAAAAATCATGAATCAAACATGGATCATTAACCATAGTTCTTTAACAGGACATTTCACCATGATATCCACTTTGTCATAAAATTTTTATGTCATTGTATTGATTTGACAACAATCACCACTCTGATGTATAATTTTTCAACTAACACAATCACCTCAAAAAATACTTCAATGATACCTTGAAGAATTTTTGACCAAAAATTTCCCCATTTAGGTTTGTTGAGAGCTCTTCCATAAAAAGATATATAGTTACTTCTTCAGCCACCATTCCTCTATTTTGATTCTGATAGTGATCAAAGATTTACAAAACACTTACTCTAAGCCCACATGAGTAATGGTCGGCGTGGGAAACAAGAGTAAATGAAATGTTCATCAATGAATCAATTCTACTCTGACACCCTATATTGACACCTAACTAATAAAAATTGTTTCAAAACTGCTACAAATTTTGGAAATATTCTTACCACTCTCCAACACCACTCTTCTACTTTTATCATGATCCTTGGCTATTGTGATATCTATTCTTTGATCGATTACTTCTAGTATCTTCAGATTTAATACTCTCAACCTTTCTCATTGCTTCACCTATCTCGCTGATTCACATCAATGCTTCTCCCTGTATATATCATGATTTATCAAAAAGCCACACTGTCTCCCCTTTGAACAAAAACTATTTTCACCCACTTCTCACCGAACCCAAAGGTCACTCCTTTGAATTCTGTAACATAGTAGAGAACACATATCAGCACATTAGGGAAAAAATACATCATACCTCTTGGAGAGAGGGGGTAAGTTCCACATCCACCCTCTTTTAAGTACGAGGAGTCGAATGAACTCCCAGAGCTAGTCGATGCCTTTCAAAATCATCCTTGGTTAAGGCCATGGACAAAATTTCTGCAACTTGTAGCTCTGTAGGCACATACTCTATCTTCACGATTCCCTTATCAACCTTCTCCTTGATAAAAGGATAATTTATCACAATGTTCATTGTCCTTGAATGATGGATGGGGATTTTCCTCAAATTGATAGCACTTGAGTTATCAAACTGGATTACGATCAGAGACTTTACTTCAACTCCCATATCTTCAAGCTATTTTTTCATCCACAATAACTGTGTGCATGCTCGAGTGGCTGCAATATACTCAACATCTACAGTGCTCAATGAAATGCAATCATGATTCTTGATTATCCAAGAAATACACAATCCACCAATATAGAATTCACCTCCTGACATTGACTTTATGTCATCTTATGATTTGGCCCAGTCTGCATCAGTATATCCCAATAACTATGTCTGAGATTTGTCATTATATGGTAGACTGAAATCCACCATGCCTTTGATATAACAAAGTATTCTATTCACTACAAGGATGTGGTTTACCTTAGGATTACATTGATATCTCGATTCTTAGAATGTGGAGAAAACAATATCCGGCCTTGTTGCGGTCATGTACAACAAACATCCAATGATTTGCTTGTATTTAATGATATTAACTACCTTTCCATCCTCATCATTTGACAATTTCATCTGGGTAGAAACCGGATTCTTCATCACCTTGGAATATTCCATGAAAACCCATTTTAATACCTCCTTGGAATATTTGGATTGTGAAATGAATGTTCCATTCCGTCCTTATGTCACCTTTAGACCAAGGAAAAACATTATCTCACCAATCATTGACATTTCAAACTCATATTTCATGAATTTTGAAAATTGTCTCCACTGAGCTTCATCTGATCCACCAAATATTATGTCATCTACATAAACCGGCACCATCATCCTTTGATTACTATTGTTTCTGAAATAGATATTGTAATAAACTCCCTCACGCTGGAAACCAAGATTCATCAAGTACTGATCAAGCCTCGAGTACTATGATCATGGTGCTTGTTTCATCCCCTACAACGCCTTCATCAGCCTGCAAACATTGTTCTCATCCTCATGAATGAGAAAACTATCTGGCTACTCAATATACACCTAATTTTCTAGAAAACCATTTATGAATGCGGATTTGACATCCATCAAGAACACATTGAACTTTCTTTGCACTATTATGGAAAAAAATAATTTGGTTGTCTCAAGTCGTGCAACCGGTGAAAACGTCTCATAAAAAACTATTCCCTATATTTGGGAGTATCCCTTGCACAGTACCCATTTTTTTTGTCGAATAATTGAGCGATCTTCATTCATCTTGTTGTTATATACCCATTTAGTCTCGATGAATTCTTGTCTATTGGCCTCGAAACAAACTCCCATGTCTGGATTGTGTGATGGTGACCAAGTATCTCCTCGGCGCGCAAGTCTTGGTGCACAAGTCCATTCCCCTACAAGTCACTTACGCGACCCACTTACAAAAATGCATGTACCTCTTTACTTTTCCAAATTTTGATGTTGTGATCTAGAAAAACAACATTCGCACAAGTTCTCAAGCATTCAAGGCATCAGTGTGAAAGTCTCTTCACGGCGCGCAAGTCACATGCACGACACCACAAATACATGCCCGGCCCTTATCCATTAACCATATTTTGATAATATGATCTTTAAAAACATATGGCGTTCATGTTTCCATGCCTTCAAGTACACCGTGTTCAAGTCGCTTTTCCAAAAACCACTTTTCTTCATTTGACGATTTTCAGGCCCTAAAATTTGGCAATCACTGGAAAACGACGCCACCTTGTATCTGTTATTTTTGTACTACCTCAAGATCATCCATCTCATTATCAACGTTCTTGAATCAAAAATGGATCGTTAACCAAAGTCCATTTACTCAACATTCCATCATGAAATACCCTTTGTCATCAAATTTGTATGTCATTGTTTTTCTCTGTCAACGATCACCACTCAGAGGCCCACGTTGTCAACAAACACAATCACATCAAAAAAAATTCAATGATACCTTGAGGTATTTTCCCCATAATTAACCCTGTAACCTCTCTATCAATGGTTATGGAGAACTATTATTTCAAAAAAAATTATATCCTCATTTTAAAAAAAATTAATAAATTTTTTATATATTGTTTTTAAAAATATTTAAGTATTTTCTTTAAGGTTTTATGGAAATCTATAGAATTTCAGTTCAGAGAGAAAATTATAATTTTATTTTTGGGAGATGGGGCTTTCAATTTTATTTTTCAAGGTGGAGTGGCTATATAATGAGTTAAATTTACCATTCATAAACGAAATACTTTTTTGTGAGGGAGATTTGAAGAATATCATATTTTGTTATACGATCACCACACGTTCCAACCATGGAAGCACTGTGTTGAAGAAGTCATTCCATGAAGAGGTGAAATAGACACAGGTGAAACTGATAGACGCACAAGAAATGGGTATACTAAATTATGGCACATTGGATGTAATAATAGTATTTTTAGGCACATTAGATAGGGTCATAATGGATGAAAACAGAGGCATGCGTGATAGATTCACACATGATGGAGAGAGAACTGGAAAAATAATTTCTAAACCATGTTTTGTGAGCTATTTCAAAAATATTTTGTCTCTAATTTTGGATTTGATGAATTAGAAAACATTAAATCTTATGGGAAATAGTATAATTACTTTTATGGAGATAGAAGGATACTGATAGGAGTTGACCCGATTGTATTCACTTGATATCATAGTGATTTTATGCAGGATTATGGAGGTCGACATAGATAGAATGTTATTACTCACATGGGGGTGAACCTTGTAAATAATGTGTGGCTTGATTAAATTTAAATATTTTTATATGACCGAGGTTGAGCAAAAAATTAGAGATTATTTAATCTCCAAATTTTTTTTTGGGTTTATTTTTATAAAAATAAAAGGTAAAATATCACCATTCATTCACCCCCCATCATAGTGATTTTAATATTCATGGGAACATAAAATATTATATTTAATGCTATTATTTTAATTAATATAAATAAAAAATTTAAATTCAAAATGTAATTAACCATAAAAAACAATTGAAAAAAATTATTTAATAATTTTGAAATAAATAAAAATTCCACATCGGTCTGAAACATGACAAAACATTTACATCATTTATAAGGGGTATAACAAGTCTATAAAAAAATTTACAGAGTATACCTTGATAACATTTTTTCTATTTGTTATTATCAAAAACACATGAGATAATGTAATATAAATTATGGATAAGTAATATATAACAAACTGATCAATTCGTAAGGATTATTTTACTATTTGACTATAATCATATTAACCCTTTTTGAACAAATAACAGAGAAATTAAATTATATATCTTTATTAAATAACACATCATTGAAATTACTTCAAGGGATATGAAAACCAAATGCCTTTAATGATATAATAATGAAATTTTTATCACTATGAAAATTAAAATTTTTATATATTAAAAACTTCTCATAAATTACTAAATAAATATTAAAAGTTAAAATATTCTAAATTTTCATCATATATTTTAAAACTATATAATGTCCACTGGGTGTGCTCAAATTATTAAAATGTTTATTAAATGTTTAAAACAATACATATTAAATAACAAATAATTATATTTTCTATTTAGAATTAATAATATTATTAAAAATATATAACTCTGAATAATAACTCAATTAATGTAAAATGTTAAGGATATCAACATTCTTAAAATTGTTATCAAATTGGTGTTTTCCATTAAAAAAATTTGGAATTGAAATAGTTTTGGCTTCCACTCAAATAGAGAATTAATGAAAAAAAAATAAAAAATTCTCATAAATACGTACTTAAAAAGAACCAAGAGATATGAAACACGATATAAGAAATTCAAATAAGTGGATTTTAATTGCGGGAATTGATGTTTTAAAAAATTACACATAATGGAAAATAAAGGTTGTCTAAAACACAGCGGTTAACCACTGAGATCCACCAAATGTTCAGTTAGAGAATTTAAGATCATTTGTTCCATTAATTCTTACTCGATACATTGTGGGGTACTACAGGATATATGGTGATTACATGGGGAGAGTTATCATAAAATTTTTAAATTGAAACAAAGAAGATAAAAACTTATATTTAAATTAATATGTACACAATAACAGAAGATCCCAATTAATATCTAATTAAAGGTCCAAAAAATTAATGCACAATTCAATAGATATTACTTTTAAATATAGATAGAATTTGAAATATAAATGAATTAATAAACCCAAGTCATGCCTTAATCAAAAAGAGCATCACAAACCAGCAATACCATGCTCCCCACAATAAATTCAAAATGTTATACCACAATGGATTTTTAAAAAATATTGGCTATTTAAAGATCCATGCAGATAAACTATAACAAGATATCACACAATTGAATGTTATATCTCATGAATTATTTACTAAGGTGAATTTTCTTATTGAAAATGTATTTAATGAGATTCCAATGGGTACTAATACCACTGGTGTTGTAACATTTAACATGAACACAATTGAATTTTAAACTAGACTCTAATTGAGTGTTTTCATAGAAATAATTTGGGTGTAATAACTCCCACAACTATATATTCGACATCATCTGTAGAAATAAAATCAAAATTTTTCTTCGTACTACTCCAAGAGACTATGTATATTATTAGAGGTTTATAAGTTCCTCATGAATTTTTTTATTATAATTTTCATCCTTCAAAATTAGAATCCAACAAACTAGTAATTTGAAAAAAATTATCTTATGGATAAAATGACCTAATATTTTTATAACCTTTTAAATATTTTGAATGAAATTTGATAGTTTTTAAATTAGAATCCTTAGGATTTGTTTTAATATTATCACAAAGACAAACAATAAAAATAATGTTTATCCGGGTCGTAATAAGGTAATGATGATTCCCAATAATACATTTATAATTGTTTTTATTAATGAATTTACCAGTTTAATACAATGTTATCTAACAAGAATTAACCATAGGTGTATTTATTTATTTATCCTTATCTGTAAAAAAATACATTAATGTTTATTTTTTTTGCTATTTAACTTATAAAAATATCATCCATATTTTTACATATTTGAAAAGAATGAAAAATTTAAATTCTCTCAATAAAATCTTCTCAAATATTTTTCTCATTAAATCCAACAACATATTAGAAAGATAAATTTTTATAAAACTGAAAATTAAATCAATTATAGAGATTTGAAAAAATTTATATGTATATAGATATATGATTCAAAAACAATGAAAATTAGGTTTTCCCCTTTTAATATAATTTTCTAACAGATATTTAGTTAATTTCTCATATCAATCATGACATTATTTACTCAAACCATAATGAAATATTTTTAGCTTAAAAAATGATTTTTATTTTTTGGATCCATAAAACCAGCAGGTGGTTTAATATAATCCTTTTTGGATTTGAATCATTTTAAAATTTTCATTTTAAAATCCATTTTAAATAAGATTAAAATTTATGCTACAATCAATTTGAAAAAATATTCTAATAGACTCTTTTTTATGAACGGTTCAAATTCCACACCACCACCAATTTAATCTTCTACATTATAGAATTTCTCTATGAGTATATATTTTTGTTAAGTGATCTTAACTTTCTCATCTAATTTTTAACTGAAATATCATTTTGTATGCATAATGAGGTTATTTGTTCTTATTGAATTGGTTCAAATCCTATTTCATTTCAAGTAACAAATTTTCAATACTAATGGAATCATCAAATATAAGTGTTTCTGGGTGTGAAACTAAATATTGATATTCATCCTCATTTAATTTCAATATTCTCGTATGAGTTCCTACTTGATAATCACTGATAACATTTTTAAAGGGATAGTATTTAGACTCTACACAGTCCCTTTGAAATGGTATTGATTGTTTTTGTTTCTCAACATCTATTTCATTATATGGAGGTGGTTCATTCTAGATTAATGATTCTAGATCAATGTCAACATCAGTAATTTCGGAATGATGTATACAAAAATTATCATCAAATTTGAGGTGAATGGACTCTTCTATGGTATTGGTGATTTTATTAATTAGCCAGTATGCATTTCAAGAGACATAGTACCTATAAAAAAATATATATCTAATTTAGGGTAAATTTTGTCGATGATATCATTGATGTTAAGAATATTACATTTACACTAAAATGACTTATTGTTTGTAATGTTATGAATTTTTTTGATTCCCAATTTCATTCTGGGTTGTCAAAAGGATGGGTATTACAATAACAAGATTCAAGGCACAACAAATAGTATTGACCCCCGCAGTCCAAAAAAATTAACAGAGTTTAAATTCAATAAATAGTATTCTTGAAATCATTTACATAGTATGATTCTATAGTTTAATAACTCTATTTTGATAAGTATTACCTGGAGTGAAAGTATAATTTTTTTAATATTATGAATTACAAAGATCATGAAAATATTTATTTTTAAACTCTGACCTATTATTACTCAATATATATATGATCTTACATATTTTTTAATTTTTTACAATCATGGTATATATAATAAATTAATTACAAGAAAAAATTTTAGGATCCAATAAATAAAGCCAAATTAATAAGGTAAAATCATTGATAATTAAATAATTTTAAAATTAACCTTTGATACTTGATTCCTGGGACATTTCAAATAAACCACGGTTTTTAAGATGAAGGGACATTGAGGTGGATTCTTAATTTTCAGATTTTAATAAATATTTGGGTTTCATACACTTTTTGAAAAGATCAAACATAGTGTGATTTTTTAAATTCAAATAAGGAAAATATCATACTAGTTGATTTCAGCTGAGATTGAAAAGTGTATGTGAGATATAATAACCACGGTTCCTATGCTATATCCACGAATCACTATCTTGTGCCCTGAAATATTTATCTTTTTAGATATCTAGTGATTTTAAATTAATAATATATATTTTATAAAATCATGGATTTGAAAATAAGAGTTTTCCATTAGAGTCAAAAACAATGAAAACATCATTTTCAAAAGAAACATTAAAAAACTATCACATGATGGTATAATTTTAAACAAATTATGTATTATACCATATGTATAAAAAAATTAATAATTATAGAATATTAAAACCTATAGTATCTATATAGGTTATCTTAATCCTTGAGTTATCACCATAAGTGATATATCTTCTATCAATCTTTTCATGATGGTTGAACATGGGGTATTTATTACACATGTGTATCAAAAATCCATTGTCTATGCACCATATATCTCTTTAAAATATTATCTAATGAAATTTATACTATAAAGTAATCAATATTAAAAATTATTTTTTACCAAAAGAAATTTGGATTTACTAATTTTATCTAAATGATATTATGGAAACCATATTTATTTTGTATTTTTATTTTGAATGTGAAATGTTATTAGAGATATAAAATCTTATAATTCAACTATATCAAAGAATTATATAAATACAATCATATATATGATTATATATAATGAAATATTAAATGAACATTTTATTTTGAGTGTATCATTTTACAAAATATTATTTTAGAGGATATATATGACATTCAGAACCATGAAAAAAATATTTTCCAATGATGTGGGGAAGCCAGAATTTTATTAAAATTTTTCTCACAATGTGTGAACATGAAAAGAGAATTTTTAATCTCTATGATAAATTATTATAATTTATATCTATTTGGTTTCTTTTTATAATTTAGTTTGAATAAATATTTCATTTTCTTTTATATTTTTTCCTTATCTCTAATAACTAGATTATATTTACTATTAATCACATTTAATATTTTTGTGAGATTATAGAATACAACCATTATTTATCTATATAATATTTAATGTCTTCAAAATTTAAATGACTTGTAGAACATAAAAATAATAGTAATTATAAGAATTCAATTCATTATATATCTCAACATGTACCTTGAGACATTTGGTATTATTATCACTTGATTCAGTTGGGGAGATGGAATCATCTCTATCACTCCATGTGGTAACATGGATTTCCCTCATTGATTCATTTGCATCATCTTGTTTTGTAATATGGTGTCTCTTCTTTGATGTGTCCCATCTTCTTTAATTCATAGAAAGATACCTATACTTCTCCAAATTGATTTTACTTTTTTGCATGATAAAGTTATTTCATCTTCATAATGAAACTTTTCATCCTCTTAGTAGGTGATAAATTTTAAGATCACTTTCATAAGAGTCTTAATTGATTTCTGAATATATAGTACTCTTATTTTACATATATTATTTGGATTCCTTTTTGGTTTTCTATTTTATGGTGATCTTATATCTCATGAGTGACCACATAAGTTCTTCTACAATCATGTTCTTGTTATTCATTATTTTTCTATTTATAATTAACATTGGTGACGATAAACATGTAAATAACAAAATTTTATTCATTACATGAACTTTAATAGCAAGAAATCCAATTAAGTATTTCTACCATAAAAAATATTAGTAAAATTATTGAAGATATCAATGATATATTCACATGAATATAGGGTAAAACCATAAAAGTCTAAATGAAAAATATTTATTTTAGTGTCCTAGTTTTTTTATACACTTAGTCTTGAATCTAAGGAGTTTAAAATTTTCTTGTGTAGTTTTACAAGTGGAAATAAGATTAAATTAATTGTGGTATAATTAAAAATGAATAGCATTCATGGAAATCATCAGGCCTAGAGGTTGAAATATATGTCAGAGTAAATTTTTTCGTATATTCCTTAGTGGGTGTGTACCCAAGAATGAAAATTATACAATGGAGATTAACTATACTTTTTTGAAATATTTATATGTGGGTTTTTAATGTACAGAATCTGAGCATGCAATGAATGGATCTTGTCCAATTGAGTGTCCATTGAGAGCCCTGAAGGAGTTTGGGGTAGAGGTTATCATTACAATTCATTCAATGAAATGGGTTATGGTTTAGAAATAAAGAGTTTAACTAATTATAATTATTGTTTTGAGTTTGATGGAAAAAGGGTGTGAATTTATTTCTAAACATATTACAAAAATTAATGTAATAATTTACAAAAAACTTAAAATTAAATGAGAAAGCGTAGTCAAATTAAAATATTTATAAAGTAAATTTGATAAAATAAATTGGATAAATACTCATTATTAGTGCCTATATTTACTCTCCTTAAATAATTTATAGTTATAATTAACACTAGAATATAATGGTATCCAAGACACCCAAAAAAACCTATTTTAATTGCTTGTAGTATGAAAAATAATACAGAGAAGAAGAATTATTCTTAATGGTAATAGTATGAAACTCAAATCCCACACATTAGTTGTAGTGAGAACCAAATAAGAAGAATACAATTAGATTTGATTAATTCAAGCACATTACAACACACTCTTTATTATCATAGGAATATTGAAATAGAAAAATGTGAGAAATAAGGAGATGGGAATGATGGTGAAATTTAATACAACAAGGACGCTCAAAATTATTCTCAAATGGTGGAAAATAGTAATTGGTATAGTACAAGGTTATTAGGGGTGTATTTATAGACTATTGTGGTCTTAAAATAATATTTGAGGTGTTGAAGGAGACAATGGAGCCATTGGGAGTGGGGAGAGGCCATAGTGGACTTCCCACAATTTCTAGTTTGACTCTCTATAATAGCACCACCTATAAGGAACTGGGACTCACTAGCTGTTTACTAGATTTTGAGAATTTTAGGTGCCACTTTCTGAATCCACTGACTGGATGGTGGTTTCTTACTGCTAGGATGATTGGTCCAGATAGTAGCAGTTGTTAGTGTCATTTACAACCAGATAGTGGATGAATTTTCTCTAGCTAGCTGATGGCTCTGGCCAATGAGGGACTTCAACATGTACGTCTACATGCCATTAGAACCCATGAAATGACCAGTGGATTACCGATGATGATATATAAAACATTTACTGTTGTAGAACATACATTTATCAATTAGATAAATAGTCTTTTTCAGCACTTAAAATCACTTACAATCAAAGAACCATTTAAATTTGAAGATTTTATCATCATTAAAAAAATATTTGAGAAATCATTACTTTTTTAGTGCTAAAGAAAATCATTGATAATGATATCCTTTATTTATGCTTTATAGCACTGATAATGTTACCTTTAATCATCTCTATAATTTTCCCTTATAAATGGGATCATTATGAGTAATAAAAATGAATAGATAATGGCAACTTATATTAGTGATAAAAAGAAATTAATAAATACCCCATTATCAGTTCTAAAATAGTGATATTAAAAAATTTATTTAAATGATTTTCTGTTTTAGCACTGACATGATTTAAAAAAATGTATTATTTTTTAAACCGCTCACCCTCATTCTTCTTCCACACTCCCACACACCTCAGCTTTCGCAACACTCGACCAGCTTCTATTCACCCTCACACTACCACACTCCAACGATTTCTTAGAGCTCACCATCTTTTTATTCACCACCTTGCAAGCCTGGACCCGATGTTGTAGCCTCCCTTGTGAAATTCATCCCGCTTTATCAATTAAAAGGCATATTTTATTTTATGTTTTATAATATTTCGATTTAGTAATATAAATTGAAATAATAATAATTTATTTATTTATTAATTTTTTTTTGTATATTTTTTTCAAATTTATATATAAAATATTTGTGTGGGTGTTCATGTGATATATATAATTATATTGCATAAAATAGATTATAAATTAATATTAATTTACAAATAATAGAATAAAAATAAATATATATAAATATATATATTTATAAATACACACACACACTCACATATATATATATAAACTATAAATACATATGTATATATATATATATTTGTGTCTTTGTGTGTGTTGATATATTGTTATACTGTAAAAAATGGTTAGATATTGTTTTAAATAAAAGAGAGAATAATTAATTACATATGATTTTTTTATTTATGTATAAATGAATTCATAATAGAAGTCTATAATTGTATATTTATATATAAATTTTATGCATTGCATAAATATTTGTTGGTCTATATATTTACATATTTATTTATTCATATTTATATATGACAGTGTATTTAGATATGAATCTTTTATGATGTATTTATAAATATTTAAAATAAATATATTCATATAATATATTTAATGATAATGAATTATTTATAAAAATACTATTATATATGATGTTTATACAATATTCATATATATACAAACTCACATATATTGACACACGTACACAATTATATTTTACACATAAACACTCAAATATTTACATTTATTTATTTATTTTTGTTATGCCCACAAGATTGAATACCCTGAGAGGGGGTGAATCAGGGTATGACTAGTTTAAAATAAAAGCATGTTCAGATCTTGTTTCTCTATTAATTAAACCATTCTTCTCTCTCTTTCCTGTTGCATAATATAAATATAAAGTAATGAAATAACCATACACAACAATTTTTACATGGTTCACCGCTAAGGGCTACGTCCAAGGAGAATACGCCGACTGGTTTTCGGTCATACAAAATTCCACTATTCTTCAGTAGATGTGGATACAAGTGTTCTAAAATAGTCACTCTGTCCCAGGCTCATTACCTTTACATGGTTTAGGGTCATCTCACTACTTTTCCAATGGTAACACCATATTTCTCTCTCTAGCTCACTACCGGTGGAGGGGATCACCTTCCTCCACTTCCATTGCTCACTGCTCCAGAATGGTTACACGCACAGTTTATAGACAAGTTGGTCTCTTAATTTTCATGAAGGAATGCATCGTACACTCTATGTAGTTGCTCTGTTGAAGTCCAACTTTCACCTGTAGATGAATCTCTCTTTTCACAGAAGGTATCAGACGAACACCAAGCTTCAACGCAGCCCTGAATCACTCCCAGAAATCAACCTTACATGGCGCTCTTCTAAAAGATGGCATGCAAGTCTCGGCATAGAAGTCACAACCGACGCGCAAGTACACCCTAGACACTTGTGTGAAACAATCTTCGTCAACTTCAAACTTTTGTGACACACATCCCTTTATACCCAAACCAATATTGGCTTGCAACACACTGTAATCGTCCTTCTTCAAATCTAGCGTACAAGTCCTACTTGCACGACACACCACCACTTGCGTGACTACCACACATACGCGACGAGAGCTCTGATTTTTCTAAATGATAAAATCTGTTGAAAATACATACTGGTTGTCCTGTATTTATTAGAATTTCATCATCCTATGCATCAGTGTGCAAGTCTCCCCTCAGCATGCTTGTCTCGGCAGGCATGTCTCTTCTCCTGCAATTTACTAGGGTGACACTATTTCAATTTCCATATTTCAATGATATGATCTTGAAAAACATATGGTGTGATACTTTTCAACCCTTTTAGGCACCGGCGCACAAGTCTCTTCACGGCGCAAAGGTCACCTACGCGACACCACCAATACCTACGCAACCCTTATCCCTTTTTTATATTTTAACATTTTGATCTAGAAAAACATTTGGCTCTCATGGTTCGAAGACTTCTAGTACACAGTGCCACATTGTATCTGTTCCTTTTGTACAGCCTCCAGATCAACCATTCTGTTTTTGACGCTCTTGAAACAAACTTGGATCATTGACCACAACTCTCAAACTCGACATTCCACCTTGAAATCCCCTTTGTCAACAAATTTTTATTTCATGAATTTATTTTTCAACAATCACAACTCAGATTTCCACTTTATCAACAAATATAATCACCTAAAAAATGCTTCATTGATATCATGAGGGATTCTTTCCCAACAAATTACATATATTAGAATATACACATAAATATATATTTTTTTACTTAAATACACTTATTTATATATATTCATTACTTTCATAAGTATATATATATATATTAATTTATTTTTATAATGTAAAAAAAATAAATAATTTTTATTTTAAATTAACTTACTAATAAATAGTTATTACCATATGGTTTTTATATTTAAAAATGCATTTTTATGTAATTATGATGAAATATTTATTTTTACAATTGAATTATTATATATAAATGAAATGATAAAATATTATAAATTTAATTTTCAATTAATTTTATAATTCAAAATCAAAAATTAATTTTCTTAATTTTTTTACCTTGTTTAACAGTGAATTACCCATCCCATTAACATGAATGTACTTGAATGAAGATGGAAAATCAATTATGGATTTGAATTAAATAATCATCGAACATATATTTGTGATTATAGGAATGATCTCATATGAATATGGTTCATAAAATCATCATAGATTCATATAGGGAGAGCCATAAATATGCATTCATCATTGATAGAATACCACATGGAGAAATATTGGCATTTGTGAAAAATTTGGGAGAATGATGGAGTAAAATCTGTACATAAAAAAGGGATTTTATATAAGTATTAGCTATTATAGATACATTATATTTATTATAAATATAATTTTATTTATTTTATTAATTATATAATTATTTTTATTAGGGGATTATATTATTACATTTTTGGAGATATAAATAAATTTGTTTTGTAAATATAAACAGAACTACAAATAAATTTTTTTCCATAAGTGAATCGATATATATATATGTGTGAATTAAATATATTTCTATGTATATAAAATGAAATTATATTATGAATATAAACATATTTTTAATTCAATGTATATGAATAAAACTACATTTATATTCTAATAAATATACATATATAAATAATATAAAAACATTTCTACTATAATAATTATAATATATATATATATATAATTTCATACCTAAGATATATAGTTTTTTATATTAAAAATAAATGATTTCTTTATTGTAATTATATTTTTTTATTATATAAATTTACATATATTTAATAATATGTAAATATATTTATCATTTTTTATTTCTTAGTCTAATTTAAGAAATATTAATATATTTTTCTTATTTTTTGAATATCAGTTTTAATTAAATTATTTTCAAGAAATTAAAAAATATTAAATTTATTCCCAATGATTTTTATTATTTTAATGAAAACCCATTTAAATGAATTAACTGTAACCAATTGATTAAAAATGTTTTTTTAGTTTACATGCAATTTTCCAGGCTTAGTCATAATAAATATTTAAAATAATTATATTACTGAATTATGCCACATCATACCTCTTATACATCTAATAGTTAGTAGTGTGGAATGACAATGTGTTTGGATGAAATGGGTATCAGATATTATCCTACCTTGTTAAATGTGGTTTTTGTGGTTCACAAATTGGTTATATTTTAACATATTTTTACATTCATGCTCAGGATAGGATTTAACTATTATAAAATGGGTGTTAATCATGATTGGGATACATGATTATTAAATATGTTTGGGTATGAATATCTATATTTTATTGATACTCACCCCATTTCAATTCCAATATAAAAGTGGTTTCTTTTGAAATTATAACATGAATTAGAGTATTTAAGTGTTCCCCCTAATGCTAAAATTTTTTCCATAAATTAAAAAAAAAAGGATTTAGAAAAAAAATGGTTCAGTTGACTATTTTAGCTTTACAAAGTCGTGAAACCCTCTATCACCAATTGAATATCACATTTCCAAACACGAAACTAAAATGACACTTATAAAACAAAATAGAATATTACTAATATCAAAATGATAAAAAAATATATAATATAGAATATTTAAATTTATAATGTATATTTATAATTTAATTTGTATTTTTAAATTTCATTTTATGTTTTATTAAACCATATGAAACAAAAACTGATTTTTCATTCAGATAGTGTCAGTCTAGATAATCGTCCAGGATTTTGCATGTTGTTATTGGGCAACATTCCTGAATGCTTCCATTGCCTCTGCCACATTTGTTCTGAGTGGGATAGAGTGCACATATCTATTTCTAATATGTGATTTATTTTAATAGCGTGTGTATGAAATTATTTACAAATATAATTTAATATTTAAAAATTAAAAAATAAATAATAATGATTAGTTATATAGTGTAATTAATTTTCATACTAATCCTAAAACAAATAAATGACCTCTTTATTATAAAGGGAAAATAATTTATTGGAATTAAAAAAATTACTTGGAGTAAGATTACATGTAGGTGGTGGTTCATGGAAAATTCTTTAACAATTAATATTCTTACTTCATTAATTTCTCGCTTGCCTAATATAAGAATGGACTATCAACAATGAATGTGTCTTTTTTATTAAATTTTACTAAACATTATTAAGGCTTATTAATCATTTTTTATGTTCATGTATGAAGTTAATATGGACATGTGTATTTATGTGGTTCACCCTCACTAGGATACATCCAAGGAGAATTCATCGACATTATGTCGTTACCCTAAATAACAATGATGATCACTGCTTTCAATGTTTTGGGATAGGTCACTCTCATGCCCATTCTAAATACCATAAAAGGTTTAGAGAAACCTCACTAATTCACAAGTGAAACTCCCTTGAACTACCATTCATTAGATTGATGTTAGGATAAAGGACCATCTTCACAATTTATGGACATGAAGGTCCCTTATCTAGTTTTACATGCAAATAATGCTTACTTAACTATATATATATATGCTCTATTGTAGTCTTGTTGGGGTACTTCATCACCTCATTAGAAATCAAAATGATGATTAACCTTCTTCATTCTATAATATCTTTTGAAAAACACATTTATGTTGGTATAATGAACATTTTATTCTACTTTTTCAACATATTCGAGGGATTCCAATTCTGTAAGAAATTCAACCCCTCACTAATATTCAATCCCCATTCTACTGGGGAATCGTTTATATAAATGTGTTCACTATGTAGAGCTCTCTGAATCTTCTAGTTCTCTCAACGAAAATATCTACTCATGTTTCCTATTATTAAGTGATATCACATGTGATAAAAATATTCTTCCCTTATATAGTCATTTTTCAATGTGTCATAGCTACCATTTTATGAGTAATAATTGAATCTTAAATTTTCCATGTTTATTATGTTGGAACTGCATTGATATATCAAAATATGATCAGTGCATAAGCCACATGAATCTCTTAATGCTTCATTCACATGCAAGAGGGATATCCTCTTAAATATATAGCGCTATAGGTTCAGTTTTCAGTTGATAAATAATTATAAATATTTTATAGATCATCATAACAAACCTATAAGTTGACTTTAATGAATCCATGTAAATAGTTTGGAATAATCAATATATAATCCCCCTGCCTCAACTCTTATAAATTATTTATTGTAAGAATTAAGTTAAAATAGATAAGAAAAACAATGGTAGAATGAATGAAGGATGCATCGACCATTAGTAACATCATTTAGATGTATAACAATCTAATGGTAGCACATATTTGGAAGTGAAATAAGCCATGTAATAGCATTGTCCAATGGTGGAATGATTTGAGGGTAGCACCATTCAATGGTAGCACATCTCTAGCAGTAGAACCGTTCAATAGTATAACATCTCTATACTTAGACAAATTTATTCCAATATTCATTACAAATTACTATACTATCATAGTATTTTAATTTCATTAGAAATAAGATAATCCTGATTTATGAGCAATAAAATAAGGTGGTTCCAACAATCTCACACTTTTTGATGGTCACAGGTGATGAAATTTAAAAAACCATTTATTAAATAATCATAGACATATAAAAGACAAGTTTTAATAGTATTAATTTGTTTAACATTTCAAAAATCTAATGTGAAACTTTGAAATTAAATTATGGAACATAATTAATTGAAATTGATTTGGTATTAATAGAAAACAGTAATAAAAAAAATTTGTATTAAATAAAAACATTCAAATAATTATAGAATCAATGAATAGAATAAGTTCACCAAAATAATTAGGGTATTAAATATAATCATGGTATCAAAATTTACAAATAAAATGATAAATAAATTTGGAATAAATAGAAAAATAAAAAGAAAAAAGAAATCATAATAAAATTAAGTAAATTCCATAAATATTCTACAACTTTTGGGATTATCAAAAAGAGATCACAAAAAATAGTAATGATTAATATTGGAATAATAAGAGAGAAATTCTATTAATGAAAAAAAGACCCCATTATACAATGATATTATTGTAAAAGGGAAATATATATATCAAATACTAATGTATAATCATTGTCACTCTCAACCATGGATGTAGGATCAATAGGTCTCTTTCCCATTCCAGAGGAATGAGGTACTAAGGTAGAGGGTGAAGGTGATGACGTATTGGTATGAATATCTTTAATCACAATTTGTATGATATGTATGTCTCATTCTATGGGAGACATGTTGAAAATATGATACTGAGGAGTTAATTGACTAGAGGAAAGGGAAAGTATGGATGAAGACATGGAAATCACATCTGTAGTAACAACATCATTAAAAAATACATACATGAAAATCATTATGATTTTCAATAAATCCATAATAATATTTCCTCCCACATTCATATCACTAAATAAATTTTTATTTTCCATCATAGATAACATATGATGAGGGATCATAAAATTCATCTGGTCAAAATGATCCTCAAGATCCCTAGTAACAGGTGGCATCCTCAGTTGTTCATCCAAAAACATGAAATGATAATTAAACTCATTCTTAGAAAATTTCCTCTAAAGGTAGTACGAGATGGTCATAGAGATGGTTTTAATATCCCTTAGAGACACATTTAAACACTCTCTAACTAGTTTATATATAATTTCACTATGCTAATGAATCTGGCATAGATCCTCTTAATGAGATGTATGAATATCACACGTAATAACTTATACCTATTCTTAGACAATGGATTTGATCAAATCAAAAACAATATAGTATGATGGTTGTGGAGCACGAGATGTAGAATAATAATATTCTAATCACCCATCTACTTTTATAAATCATCTTTACTAAAATCAAAAGAAGATCTTGTATCCTCCAAAATGGTTCTCATGATCTTCATCACACTAGCTAAAATTCAATTATCAACTTCCACTTCTCCAATTTTGAACAACATCTATGAATAGATATGGAATAAAACCAGCATAAAAAGGATGTTGGAATCATAATTATTGAGATGAATAATAGGAGGTTCTTGTGACCTCAAAATAGTAATGAAAAAAAATAATGTTCCATATAAGGAGATATAAATCAAATATGGAAACAACATCCGTAGGAACTAGGGAGAAGGTAGGAACAACAGGTGGAGGACAAGGGATATTCTCTTGAATAAAGTATATAATCTCTGACCTAGTTGTTATATATGAATGAAAATTATTAAGCTCACCAAAATAATGAATTTTCCCAACAACAGATCACTTAAAATCTTTCCCATCTCAAATTGTGATTGATGATCCACCGTGATCTAGCAGAATGTAGTTGTTATCCCCACTGCCATCATCCTCATCTGACTCGAGAAATGATTTTCCAAGAAACTTTTAACCCAATAAAAGATCCTAGAGAGATGATACCTCATTCTCAGCTAAATACCATCTACCATGAGCATCATTATTCTCTCTAACAACTTATTCAAAATCCTTCGAATCTAAATATTTCAAATAAATATGTAAAAAACCTAGAAACATGTTCTTGTCATCATTACCAGCCTATATCACACTAACATGAGGTAAGTAGAGACATAAACTCGGATCTAACTACGTAATTTCTCTCCCTTAGTGGATAATCTTGTCTCACCTCTATAAAATCCGACATCTGTATCTTTATAAACTAAAACATGTGTCACTATAAACCATAATTATGTAATAGAAATTGTAGGGGATAAATGATTTGACTATGTCTTCGCATCATCAGCATCACGATGATCCAATCCTTCAATACTTCATTATTCATGATAATCATCATCAGATACCACCAAAACATATTTATAAGACATATAAGAAGGAATTATAATATTTTCATCTTTGTAAACATTACCTTCTCGTCATCATCATAATCTCTTCTACTTGAGTGACCCTATCTCTGTCACGATGATTATAAGGTGGACTTGGAGATCCAAAAGATACATGAGGGATTTTAGAAATGTTCCGATCACAACCCTCATAAACTGATGTAGCTACTTACTCTTCTTCATGTAAGTAATACACTACCTCATATTTTTCTTATAAAAGATCAATATGGTTCTCTGGTCTAGTAGGATTGTGTACGAGATTAAAATCCTCATATTTCTTATCATTAATGTTCACCCACATTTTAATCCAGGGAATCCAATTAAATTTCATTATATTATAGGTAGTATTATTAAAGTAGAATTAAAAAAATTCACTTCATATTACTTATTAACATAATCCAATCATTTGGTTTCTAAAATCATAGAGATATTATTAGCGTAAATCATAGAGTTAGGCCAAGAATATTACATGAATATTTCAATCATGTGCACCATAAAATATCAAAAAAGGTTAATTCTATCACCTTGTTTCAAAAAGAATAAAATTTGATCATCTTGATATCTCATATTAATGAAGTCCCTTTCCCAAATTAGGACATATGATGAATACCTTTAAAGAATATTCTACACACTCCACCATTTAATATTTTAGAATAAATAATTCTCACAGTACTGTCTCCAATCATCACTTATATTGCTTCCTCATATAGAAACGAATCACTTCTGTTTGGAATATATCCTTGGAAGACATAAAATACTCCTTGATGATGTAAATTAATACATTTATACCATTATTTTGAATAAAATGTAATCTTCCTACCATTTACCACATTCCGAATCAATTCTTTATTATTACAAAAACTAAAATCTATATTCTGGTAGAATTAATGCACATGTCTAGCATAAAAGTGTATATCCATAATAGAGAACTATTATAACTAGCCTTGGTCTTGAATAAATTTAATAACAAAAAACTTACCAATAAACAACCAATTATCATCAAATTCCATTTCAACAAAAAAATATTCAATTTTCAAGATGTGGTTCCACGGCTCTACAATATCATGACTCAGTTCAGTAAGATATTTCATTAAGTCTATGAACCTTCTGGTGATGACACTGAAGCATGGTTGACACTAACAATATCACAAGAAAAATGGAGTTAAATAATAGAATAAAAGTATAATTTTTATGAGATAATGGGGAATGAAAAATTGTTCGGTTTGACGAGAGTTGCACAAGATAGAGTGACTCGACTTTGTATTTTGATTCACCTTTTACATTTATAGATTAAAATTAAAAACAATAATAAAATAAAAATTAAATTTAATAAATATTTTAACACTAAATGTTATTAATTATAGAGAATAAAATAGATTCAGGTAGCTCCCCTGATGTTGGATCGGTAAAATAGTGGTCTGCACAATGGTAGCTTTTCTAATGGTCGCTTGTCCAATGGTGGGTTGTCAAATCGTGACATATAAAATGGTAGCATTTAAAATGATTGCATGTCCACAAGTGGATATTCCAATGTTGTCTTTTTCTATTGTAGGATTTACCAAAATTTATTATTCTTAATTATCGTTTGATTTATATAAATCTTGAAAAATTCAAAGTATTTTTTAAAATATCAACAATCTGATGTTCAGTTCCTATGAATTCAAGAGTTATATCACCATTTATTAAAATGATACCTCAAAAAGTGATGTATTGTATCAATACTCAATGTTCTTAAATGATACATTTGATTATTAGAAATGTTTATCACATTTATATTATTATAACCTATAGTGTAATTACATTGAATTAAAATAATTCTCTCTTTATTTTTATAAATTTGAAAACTGGGAAAAAGTTTTATTTCATCAATTAAACTTTTTTAAAATTCAGTTTTTATTATGTTTGAAAATTTAATATAGAATTTTATTAAGAAAATATGAAATTAATATTATTAACATAGATTTGAAGAACTAAAAAATCTTTGGAAATAATTTTTTATATAAAGGGTTGGATCATAAATTCTCTTTGAAAAGACTTTATAAATCCAAAAAGAGATGATCTTATCACACCATGCTTTAGGATTTTGGTTTAAACCATATTAAGAATTTTTCTGTTTTAAAACATGATTTGGAACCTAAGTATTTTGAAATCTAGGGTTTTTGTTTCAAAAAAGCATCCTCAACTATATTTCCAATTACAAATGCAATTTCAAAATCCATTTGATATGACTAGATGTATAAATGTGTTGTATAGTCCTGAAGTAATATACTGGATTCAATTGTGTATACTTGGTTAAAAGATTTCTCTTAGTCAATAAATTCTTCTAGACTATATCCCAGTGAATCCTTGATTTATTTCTTACTATTAATCCTAACACATTAAAATTATTCTTGAATACCCACATAGTGAAAATATTTAGAGTGAATTTAGTTATAACCACAAGTAAACAAACATTATTTAATATAAATTTATTAAGTTCATCATTCATTTCCATTAGCTGATCTCATCACTAATTGCATCATTTATGTTCTCATGTTCAAGAAGTGATAAGAATGCGTAATGTTCAACCGGGATTCTTAAAAAAAACCGACATTCTATGTACATTAATTTAGATCTACAATTACAACATATTAAGGATGGTATCTATATATCCTAATAGCTCTAGGTAAAGAATGGTCGATTATCCCATTTCACTTTATATTTTTAGATTCCGGTTCATGTTCTAGTTAAAGATATTCCACAGAACAAAATAATTTTTTTTCTTATATTATAGAATTGTTAAACAGGTCTTCATTTATATTTAGATGTGAAAATTCATCATCGAGGTTCTGTATATGGGTCTTAGGCTCATGAGAAATAGTTTCATTAAATTCGATAAAATAGTGTCTTCCATAGTATTGGTTCATTTATTAAACACTTTATAATATTTACTTTATATTGAATAACCAATAAAATTTCCTTATACACTCATAGAGGAATCTTTTCAAATATTGTTCATAGTGTTAAAATGATGACTTTGCTACTAGAAACACAAAAATAATTATCATTTAGCATTCTATTTTTCCATAATTCATAATTTCTTTTCCTTAAAAGAGTTCTATTAAAAACTATTTTAATTTTATAAACACCTATATTTATATCTTCTTCAAAAAAATATACAGTAATTTCATATTCATTAATCATATTCCATGAAATTCTATTAAGTGACTTAATTCTTTTTTTACAACACTATTAGGTTGTGGGGTCCTGGGAGCAGAATATTTATGATTATAGAAAATATTTTGAGAAAAATAGTCTTTGTACTCATATTTAAAATCATGGACAAGGTCACTTATTATTGTCTTAATCCCATGTCCTTTATGATTTTCTATTGATTTATCATACTCGATATAATAAGAGTAGGATTCTCCATTTTGGGATACAATAATACCGAGCTATACTTTTAAAATTCATCTACAAGGACATAGGCATAGTTATTTACATTTATACTAGAAACTCTATAAGGTACAAATAAATCCATGTGAACCGAATCTAGGGTTTGAGAAGTTGAAACTTATTTATTTAATTTGAATGATATCTTGTACCATTATCTTTTTGGAAAATAGTTATAAACATTAGAATTTGGAAATTATAGTGTAATTAGATATCTGACTAAACCATTTCTAGTTTTTTTATAAGTGAGTGAATATTTAAATAGCCAAGTCTCCAATGAAAAATCCAATATTATCTATTAATGGCACATTGAGAAGAATCATTTTTAGAAAATAAAGACTCTAAATTAATAGTATAAACATTATCATTTCACGGGGTAGTATAAATTAATGTGTTTTTAGTGAAAAAAACTGAAATAGTTATTTTCAAACATCACATGAAATTAATTATCACATAGTTTTGAGATGCTAATAAGATTGTATTTCAGTCTTTCTAAAAAATTTACGAAATTAAAACATTGTTTTAATTTTTGGTTTGATCAAGGTCAATAATTTTCTTATTAGCATTGTCACTAAAAGTGAAATGACCTCCATTAACTTTTATAAGGTTATTAAATATCGAATGATCTCTAGTCATATATGTAAAACTTGTGTTTTCTATACACCATATGTTTCTACTGGATATCTTCAAGAATGGTTCCTGCAAAACAAATTACACCAAAAATGATTTTGTTAACAATATTTTCATGTGACCAAATGTGTAAGTAATCAATGATTTAGGAACCATATTTTATTAAAAAGTTTCCCAAAATCATATATTAAAATTTTAGAAATAATCACTTTGTTTTGCCAAGATTAATAAAAACTAGTTGTTCTTCTATAATTATAAATAAATTTATTTTAACAACCCTTCAATATCTAGGTTAATACCCTATACGAGTGATATATTTTGGAGTAGTTTCTTTTCCAAGAATTTCTATAAGGGTATTTCTAAAATTTATGAAACTTTCATTTTATTTCATTATTTTCTCATTAGATTATTTCAATTAATTTTTTTAATAGTTGAGGATTTTACTCTTATTCAACAAAAAGGGAATACTGATAACTAATAGATAATGCATGATGATTCTTCAAATTATTATATTTATCCTTAAGATCATTAAATTTATCTTTCATTGTATTATTTTATTTAACTATCTCCACATTATATATGTTTTCACCATTAATTTCATCTCCAAAATGAGTATGAATATTTATAGGTGATAGAGGAAAAACATTGGATACCTCAAGTGTATTTTCTGTAAAACACGTGTTATCTCTATCATTATTATTATTCTCCTAGGTATGATCTAAATCAGTGGATATATCTTCATAAGAACTCTATGTTTCATTCATTCGTTTCTTATATTTATTATTCTTGTCATAATAATTCATTTTTTATTTCATAATGGGATGGTCATCTTTGAAAATACCTTTCCTATTACAATCATTACAAATGATCTCATTTACAGCATCATCTCTCTCCCAATGCTTTCTTATATTTCTTTTATTACCAAATATACCTTTGTAGCATGGTTTTCTAATGAAATTATTTTTCTTATAGAACCATCTAAATATTTTGGCCAAATAAACCTTATCATCGTCACTATAAGAAGGTGGTTCTTCGCCACTAGAAAAATCAGATTAAATTATATCATTTTTTATGACGTAGTATACTTAAAGGCAGTCATTTTTATTTTTTGGTTCTTCCACTTCTTCAATTTCTTAATTTGAGATCATTATTTTACATCATTCATTTGTAAATCATATTCTTAATATGTAAATTAATTACATCACATAATTATCTGATAGAGACTTAGGTTCCTATCTATATATCTAGTAGACACCCTAAATGTGAATGACTTGATCTATATCTGGAATATGTTTCCCGTGTGAGTGAATTGTATTCATGGTCTCCTTAAACCTGATATCCATGATTGAAATAAAATCATAATGTTTATTTTTGAATGTATCATATTTAATTGTATAAGAATTTAATCTAATTTATTTGACATAGATATTCCCCCATGATAAAAAACTGATGACCCCCAAATTTGACAATGTCATGTTTACAAGCATATATTATTTTAAATTACTCATCACCTAAATCACAATACAAGAAAATAAATATATTATAGTTATTATTATAAGTAGCTTTGGTATTATCACTCCAAGATCTAACATAAATTTTAAGTAATTCATATTGATGCTCAATTATGGTTCAAATATCAAGATCAATGATCTCAAAATGCATTTTCATTTTAACATTCCACCGAGCATAATTACTGACATTATAATAATATTTGTTGGTAGTAGTTCCTTTTTATCTATTATATATAGATACATTAATTTAGAACTAAAAGAAATTAATATCTATAAAACACAACTAAAATCCTAGTTGAATGAATATTAAAGATATTATTTGATACCAAATGTTGGTCGAATTTAGTTACTCAAGAGATTGTGAATTGAGTTCCTAATAAAAAATTATATTAAATTCGTGTTTAAATAAAAGACTCCAATTATAAATAAATTACCACTTATAATAATAAGAGTAGTTTAATATAAATATAATATTTTAAATGATTTTTCAAATCTTGATTAATGATAATTTAAAAAAATATAGGAAATTACATTATCTTTTGAAATAAAATTTCTCAAAAAATAATCATTTTATAATCACTAATTGAGACTAATTATAAAAGAGCTAGTTTTGTAATGATTAAACCTACACACAATATAAATTTTTTGAATAATGATAAAAAATCACATCATCGAATAAACAAGATTTTCAGTATCAAGTTGATACCCAATACCCTCCACTTTTAAATCACCTACATCCATGAATATTATTATATCAAATAATATTATCCAAAATGATCGGGTATACACAGAAAAACTCAGCTATCTAGGCTCTAATATTCATCCACATTTATATATGAGATATAAAAACAACACATGCCATACTGGGACCACTTCCACAAGCACCGTGGTTATATAGATAAAACATTATATGAGAGAATATCATGTATTATCTAGTTCTAATGTAGTATTCAGTGTGTGTTAAAAAACATAGATAACTAAACATTGATCTAATATAAAAGAAAATATGATAGGATATAAAAAAGGTAATGTTTCATTGTTTGTAGTGCTATAGATAATCAAGACTGCCCAGAGATTTCTCGGTGATGCGCTCAAATTGTGTCATTGAATGTTTCAATAAAACATATCATCATGAGGACCTATTTTCTATCTATTGGAATGGATCTTGATCTTCAATGAGTTCCACCCTTCTACGGTTGAATGTATCTAAATCTGATCATTGAACAAGCTATGTGAATCTCTCAGTGATTCTCTCACATTCATGTGAGATATACATTGATATTTTAATAATTTTAGGTCCATGTTTCTATATATTAATAATCATAAATATTTTTTGGATCCTCATACTAAACCTATGACTTTTCTTCAATGTGTCATTGCAATGAGTTTAGAAAAATAAATAAATAATACATATACATTTTCACGCATAAAATATTCATTGGAAGAATTTAATTATTACAATGAATAATGAAAATATTTTCAAGGATGATGATGTAATGGAAAATTTGTATCACTATTCTATAGTAGCACCATACAATGTTAAATCATATCTGGAAGTGTAAGATTTCTGGTTGTAGTATCATCTAATGGTAGCATCATTCGAAGATAGGAGATCTCTTGTAGAAGCATTGTTCAATGGTAGAAAATATTTATAATCATAAAAATTTCTTCAAATATTATTTCCAATGTAATATGCTATCATAAAACATTAATGTATTTAGAAAAATAAAAACATGTTTTATGATAAATAAAATAATGAGGGTCCAACATAAAGTTATAACTACTTGGGACTTTCTACTTCTACTAGTAAATATTTCCATATATGTAAATATAGAAAACCCAATGTTCACCCATGATGATAATGTTTGTTAGTTATAAACTCTTCATAGACCAAGGTCATAATGCCTTTGTCAAATTCAGTTGATAGAATATCTATGAATATTTGCACATCTTCACATTATTTTTAGATAGATAAGATCCTCCCAAAGTATACTCTTGTATTTAGAGATGGATATGACAATGTATACATTTCATCAATTGTGTAGTGAACTAAATGTATTTTAAAAACACACTTTTATGGCATAGAATCTTTCTCCGTGAGGTGGTTACTTCTTAAATGGAATAATACTGATATAAAATCCACACTCACAATTGTATCATAGACAAAAGATCCAAAATTTAAATCTATTTCTCCTATGATGTAGCTATTTCTCCATGGTGAAACCATCACAATAAAGTCATTTAATATATATTCTATGGTAGAATGAATATCTTTTTATTATGTGAAAACTCTCATAATCTTGACTTCACACAATCGGTGTCATGATATGTTTTTATTCAATGTAGCCTTTTGTTCTTACCCTTACATGAGGTATGAAAACTCATATCATTGTTTACCCTTATGCAATTCACTTATATAACCTTACATATCATGGGTTAAACTTTTCCATGTTGATTTAATAATTATATCGGTATCCTTACCCTTACGCATGACACTTGTAACATTATGATGTTGTATAGATACACTTACGTGAACATTCATATGTTTTATGTGCCCTTATGTAGCCTTCACGACTTACCATTTTACAGTGGTCATACTACCCTTATGTGAGCATTATATATGCTTCTACTACCCTTATGAAAGGAATTGAAATCATCACCTCCCATATCCTTCAGCATAATTAATTCAATAATTTTATAGAGGTCACTTACTGCATGTCTCGGGACATATACAATTGGGTCTCCACTTGAAAAAGCATAATGTTATACTACATTGACATTCCTTATAACCATAATGAATCCACAACAATTATCTATACATATCTACCATGGTACATAATTTTTTAACCACAAACCTCACAAGCACAACCTCACCAGTTTGGCCATCTTGAACATGCTTCGACATGTTTTCTCAGAAATTATTTTGTTAGAAAATCAAAATTTCTTCATTGATGTACCATACACATATTAGATACCATATTTATTTAACTTGGACTTTATGTTTGACCATTATCATTATAAAAAAATTTATCCAAAATTATTATCAACAACCTTGATTGACCATATCATCAAAAACCAACATCAATCCTTTGGGATTAATAACAATCTTATAATTTTGATTTGTTTTGAAATTACACAACCTGACTTCCCCATTATAAAAATGAACTAATGGATGTAAATTCTTTACATTAATAATATATTCTACCACTCAATATATCTTCTCCTCGTTTTAACATTGTAATGTAAATGTATTTCTGAATGAAAAAGGTCATTAATGACATATTTCTACAAATATATATATTCACATCTCTTTATTATCCCCTTTTTGGAGGTATCAACATCATAACATCATCATACCCATTGGGGATATCTTCTCCACATGAGTATATTTTGATACACTATTTCAAAAGAACATCTTTATTTCGAATCAACCACATATTGATTAAACAAATATTTTAAAAACACATGTTACCCAAGCCAAAATCGTTTATTGAATTATATTCAGAAGATATCAACATGGTGAATTTATGAATTAGCACATGGGATTCCAATAAATCCTATAATACTAATTTTTTGGATCTAGGTTTAGGAAACAATAGTTTTTATAACAATAACATGGTTTTCAAAGTAATAAATGAATACCAAGAAACAAACATAACCACATTGGAATTTCCACATTCAAAAGACATCCTTTGATCTCATCACTTCACTCCAAATCTTTAGTTTACAAAATTAAAATACATGGTAGTGAAAAATAAAAAAGTTAATAAAGAAATTGATACTGCATGAAAACCATTTAACCCCGCTTGTTTCAATAAAAATTATAATTGAACCAATGATATCATTTAGACTCAATGCCTTTGAAATATTCACATGCTTCAAAAACTACTAATATGGGTTAATAACGTTTTATGTTATCCAAAACACTTCTCAAGACATTTTCTTTTGACACCGTTATTTAAATCACTTGTTTTAGAGAACATATCATTCATTTCAATATTTTCAATAAGCTCCACCCATTTATACATTTCCAGAAAAATCATTTTAAGTATTTTATATTATAATCCTCTCATGGATTTTATATCCACTTAATTCCCCACACAATTCCAAAGAGTTAGAAATAATAATACACATAGGGAGTGGGGTAAATGTAAGTCACTAATGTTAAGGAATAAGTAATGTCAAGATGAACTAACCTATCATCTTCCCTCTTTAAATTTCCCTTTTTCTGATTTTTGAGAAGCAATACAGTCAACTATTCATTTTCTTAATCAACACATGTTGAAAAAAATTGAACCACTTTCTAATGGATATCTTATGTATCATACCACTTAAATACATATTTTCATAGTTTTGGTATTTTTCATCTTTCATTAGCATGGTATTATCCATAATTATGGAATCCATGACACATAAGCAAGAATTTTATCGGGTTGCATCACTAGTGGATCTCACCTATAGCTTTCTTCTATATTGCATATTTCTCTTTTTTCTCTTTATGGGGTTTTATGTATACATTGTCAAAACACTTCCATGATGGCCAAAAGTTCCATCTTGGAATACATATTACTTGGTCGAGTAAACTTCACATCCTCCTCTGCCTTCTTCATGGTTTGAACAAGAACTTTTTTCATTCATATTAGTCATATTTTCTACTGTGAATGTTGTATTGACTTATAATGTTTTGGGGACTAATACATCCATAATTGAGGATTAGTTTAATATTCTATGAAATGAATCTATTATCCATATTAATATACCTTTTTCTAAGATACATTAAATCTTAGTAAGTAATATGATTATTATTTCTCTATTTGGAATCATTAACAGTTCAAGAATTTCCCTAATTTCAATAGAGCAACTTCTAACCCCTAACCCATTGGATTGGGAAACGGTGGAGGTGATAATAGCCAAAGGTGATATCTTGAAGACACCAAAGTCCCGAAATGTATGCCAATGCATTACGAAAACCCTAGGGGATGATTTTTCATTTAGAGTTAAGTAAACTCTCAACACTAAAAAATAAATGTATAATACTCATAAATGATGAATGATTATAAATAATAGAACCCAAATGTAAAACTAGTAGAACATTAATATCATAGTGTAAATTGAAATAACAAATAAAAAAATAAAAAACAAGGGACAAAAATACCCATGTAATCAAAAGGCAATATTCCAAATTCCACCGAACCAGCTATAAGCTATAACTCCACCTTTCATACCCAATGTATCAATATGACTTGATAGAGAAATATGAAGCCTCACATTGTTTTTATCTTAATAGATGATATATGAAAATTCACTAAAGACCGCAATTAGGGAATGGGTATAAACATAGCTGACATTACCCACAAAATTCTTATCACTTTCCAGTATGATATGAACTGATTAATTTTTTTTATAAAAAACAATTTTGAAAACATTAAAATAATTTAAAAAAATACAAAAATGAAATCCAATAGAGAAAAAAAACATATTACCGTTTCTAATTACGTGGAAACCCATTCTTTTTTGCTTATACACACACACAAACACACACACTCACACACACATAACCATGTGCATAAAATTATATAATAAATCTTGGTATTATAAATAATGGTGGAACATTATGACCATTAACCATCCATAATTGATGAAGGAACTTCAAGACCAAACTTACTCAACATAAACACATACAATCCAAATTTTCAAAATTTCATGACATATCATTTTTCCACGAAACAAAAATCCCTGGAAAAAATTCAATAAAACAGGTTGTTTGAATCAAAACCATTTTTATACTTGAAAGAATCATATTAATGTTATAATCAAATATGGGTTTTACTAATTTATACTAGTTTCTACTATTTTAAAAAACTATAACTGTTTCCTTTACGGAATCACCCAATGAGACAATATGAAATCAGATATAAATCATTTAAGACAACTAATTCTTAATGTTTTATAATAAAATTGATTGTAGAGAGGCCACCTAAACCTTAAAAGATGGTGAATTCAACTAATTACACTTAGAACACATAGATATTCATTTGAGACACATTCTATTTGATAGATCCAATAAGATATCGTCAATATTTTTCTCACAACACATAAATATATCCATAATAGACTAGATATATGGATCTAATGGAGTCAAGAAGAATAGATCTTAGAGAAACTCGAATGAAATAAGGAGAACAAGAATTATTGATGATTTTTGATAACTAATGTATTTTTATTCAACTAAACATCTCTTCTGGATTGAAAGGAATTTTTTATCAACCCTTGGGATGGTGATAAGTTATGGTCCCTTGAATATTAGGATACTATATTGACTAATAGAACAACATTCAGAATAAAACCACATGTTTCATGGCATTTATTAATGGATTCATTGTTAGTTTTCATAGTTTCTTAAAAAAATGCACCAATCCTGCATGTACTACTAGATAACATCTAGACAACCATGTAGTTTGGACATGCAGTTTTTCCAAAACATGCGCCATCTATGAGGTTCTATTTCCCCTATGCCAAAGGCTTGTATGGTTTTTCAAGGAACTCACACTATTTTTCTAAAACATGAACTAACCATGTGACTTACTAGGGACCCCCCCCCCCCCCCAACAAGTTTCACAGTGTCATGGAGGTGTTGCACAGATTTTAATAATTGTTCTTAAACATTGAACCTTGAAAACCTCTTCCAAAACATGTAAAAATTAAACAATACTCCCCAAAACATAACCCAATAATAATATTACATTAAAATATGTACATTTAGGGTAATGTAGCTAAAACATAAGGTTTAAATTCTCCCCAAAATTGGATCATTCATCCTTAGAATGTAGAAAATCAACATTATTCTATAATAGTTTAGGACATTTATTGAACATTTATTTTTTTGCTCCCATGTCTTTTCCTAAATCTAATAATGTTTCCATAAGATTTATACTAAAAAATGATATTCCCATGAAATGTATTCTCTTTCCTACACACAATTCATATTTTTAAATGAATCAATGTAACATATGGTTCAAGGTACACATGGTCCCATTGAATCACATGATCTGAATCAGGAAGGTATTTCATTAATCGGGATACATGAAATACATTATTCAATGAGATAAGCCTTAGTGGTAGAAAAAATTGATAAGACACATATATGACTCATTTTGGAATATTAAAATCCCTAATATACCAAGGGGAATACTTTCCTTGTATACCAAAGCACTATAGTTGAATCCATCAAATGATTCTTAAGAAAATATGATCATGAACTACAAATGAATTAATTTGACAATGACAATCCATATAATATTTCTGAAAACCCAAAGCTATCACTATTTGTTTTCCCACAATTTGAATCATATTAATTTTTTCTTGGACAAGGCTTCGTCTTATAAATTAACTATCACCGATTTCCACCAAAAAAGTGGGGAAAGATAAGTAATCCCCAAAATGTATCAAAAGGAAACATTTTTATCAATGAATTATATGTGTTATTGTATGTGAACTCTAATAATAATGTTATTTACTCTAATTTGACTCCAAAATCAATTACACAAGTCCTAATCATGTTTTCCAATGTTTGTATCATCTATTTGGATTGTACATTCATATTACAGGTGATAAGTTATGTTCAATTCCATTTGTGTCCCATGGTTCAACTGTAAGGATTTAATAAACCAAGATTAAATATTATGTGTTGATCAGAAATGATTGTAACTAGAGTCCCATTCCTTTTTTTAACATCTCAAATTTATAGTTTTTTTATAGTTTTTCAACATCTAGGATTCATAAGTAGATATAACGAGGTATTATTTCAGGAGCATATCCAAAATTACCCATGTGGAATTGAATTTTCTAACCATTGTTTGTGTACCTATAAAAAAATACATTTCTACATATTTCTATTTATAGAATATAATATGTAAAGGGTGAATCATAAAATCTATTCATTGGTTCTCTACCGTGACCTTTTGAAATGTGAAGCATCTCCTGAAAAACTATTCAATATTCATATTTATTATTTCCCTGTTTGACTGTTCTCTCAATGATTTATCAATATTTTGGATACTAGGATGAATAAACCATTTTGAATGGTGGTAAGAAAAAAAAGATATTTTCTTGATAGGTTGGAGGAACCACAATATGATCTATAAACGACAGTACATATTACAGTTCTAGCTTACCTCTATAAAATTTCTACACATAATTGTGTTTTTTCCTCACATCCACACTCTTGGTATCATATGTTTATGTATTTTAAACCTACTCAACCAAATAACGATCAAGTAAATAATGAAAAAGAACTACCACAACACCCTGGTTCATATAATATAGATGCATAAAAAATATAACTGACATTAGATTCTACTAATCGGAAACATATTTAACCAACAAATTTTACAAATTCATACTCAATTAAACAACTATGAAATTCACTATTCTCTGTTAATACCTCAAGATTAAGTCCATCATTTTCATGATATCCATCCATTCACATTACCTTAAATTCAAATCCTTATATGAGAAAATCTGTTTCATAATTTTATGATCAGTGAACTCCTTGAATTTATCACCAATGGGACAATAACACCATGTCATTAATGCGTGAAATACCACAACTAATTCCATAATAATGTGTTGGGTAGTATTTCTCATGAACCCGTAGCATTCATGATCTATATTCATGAACCTGTTCTTCATATATGAGAACACAACCTAACTTAGATCGGGTTGCATCACAACATACTACATACCCTCATCCCGACATTGAAAATGTGAGAATAATTTCCAATTTCAGGCAGAATTTGAGTTGTTAGAATGATTTATAGAACACATTAATCCATTAGAAGGGAACACATTTACATTTCTATGATGTTATTGGTGAAGGAAGATTTGAAAAGTCATGAATGAATCATTGGGAGTATTCTACATAGCTATGGAATCTTCTAATCTCAAATTCATTCTTTTGTGGTTTCCATGCAATAACGGCTTCAATATTTTTTAGGTTCACTAGAACTTACCCTTTCAAAAATGAAAAGTCCAATGAAATTTATCTCTATTATATATAAATAACTCTTTTAATTCATTGAATAAAGGTGATTTCCTTCAAGATACCCAACAATATATCCATTTTTTATTATGATCAAACATAGTTCATGAATAAAACAAAATATCATCAATGAACACCACTACAATAAATACCTTTGAATGATCTGATTCTATAATTCCATAAATAGAAATGGTGCATTTTTAATACAAAATGGAATAAACACATATTCATAATGGACATAATGAATCTAAAATGATATTTTTAAATTATCCTCATTTCGAACAAGCAGTAATGATAATCGGAACACAATTCAATTTTAGAGACCCATTGGGATCCCCTTGATTTTTAAAAAATACACATGTGTAAGATGATACAGAATCATTATTTCAACATGGTTAAGATTTTGATAATCCAAACAAAGCTTTAGAGTTCTTCTTCCTTATTTAAAAAAATAATATGTTCTCACCACAATGAAATGCATGGTCAAATGAACAAATTTATTTCAAATTCTTCCAACTAGAATTTCAATTCCCTAAATTTTTTTACTTCCATATGATATTATATAAGTGAAATAGGATTGGTAATTGATATTATATCAAATTTAAATTTTAATAGTCTTTTTGGTGGGTACCTAGAGAAATTATCAAGGAATAAATCCAAAAATTGTTCAATGATTTTGGGAAAATATATATCACTGATATCATCTGTAGATTATAAAGAAACCCCTAATAACTAATAATATAGATTCAAAATAACTATTACCAAGGGTCCTTCTCTTCTTATATTTATTGCAAAATATCCTATAAATATATTCTTAACACCACAAGAAAATGTAAAACTATATTTCTGAGCATAACTCTCAATATTGGTTTTAAATGATATCAAATAATCATATCCAATAATTATGCCCTAAATTCCTAGCTCAAGAATTGAGAAATCCCAAATTAGTTCATCCCTCGTCGATTATTATCGAGCATATTGAATATTTAAACACTCAACCATATCATTTTCCCAGAGGTGTTTGATGTTTCAAAATAGAAGGTATCATTTTAGTATATATACCCATCTTATCAAATAACGAGGATCAATAAATTAGTGGGGTTCATCCATAAAAAATACAACATGCATATGGGATGAATTCATAATTTTGATGAAATCACCCCATAGAATAATTGTTTGTTTAAGAAGCATGTGATATATCTCCCAATATAGTCTTTAGAGTTCAAAAAAATAACATTGAATATGTCCCATTTGATTACAATTTTAACATGCTTTTGTGGTTTCTATTAAATCCCACTTATAATGAGAATTATAGCAACATTGGAAATAACCATGATTTATATTTGTTCATGGATAAATATTAACTGATCTCATGTTTTGATTTTGAGACCCTTCACCATAATGTAAGTAGGTGCCCATCATCATCTTATTCCTAAAATTTGATTTCCCACCTATTCCAATCATAAAAAACAAACCCCCTCCAATAATATTTATAGAAATAACGCCCCCCCCCCAATTTTAATATTTACCATCTCTATGTAGTAAGTAAGACACATAATTAATATCTTAGAGATGCTCTTTGGTGGTATCCTAGAATCAACGATGTGTTCCTCCAAGGATGCATTAGTAGTAATTTATGGTAATAATGGAATAAATTAATAACTCAATCTACTATCATGTAATGTCGTATAACATGTATGTTTCCATAATAAACTTTATCTTTGTGGGGTTCCCAAGAAATAGAAAATTATATTCATCTAGTTTATCCAAACCCCATTTTTTTATTTTCAAAATCTTCCCAAAATATGGGTGGTTTTTATTTCCTAAACATAATTGACTGGTCCCCATGTTGAGGCTTTATATTACGTTTTTATTGTTCTATGGCTTGGAAGGCCTAAATAATTCTTTGAAGAAGTTAATGTTTTTCTTATGGATTATGTGAAATTTCATTCTAAATATATTCAAATATCTAATTATTATTAAATATAATCATTTTAATTCTCTATATCTATAAAAATTTCAATTTATTCACTACATCACATTCAATTTAAGGATTATAAATTTTTTACAAATTACCATAAAAATAATCAATAACTATTCCTTCCAATAATATTACAATTTTAAAATATTAATAATAAATAGAACAATGCATCAATAGTGGGAAGTGTCTCTATTTATGCATGGCATGGAACACAGATAAGACAAACCCATGTAAATGAGATATCAACACCCTTGAAGTGTTTTAAAACACATTATAGATGAACACCCAAGTAACATAATGTTCAATATATAAATCTTTTCTATTTTATTGTATGTTTTATGTTTTATGTTACAACAATCCAATCTCTTAATTATTATCCCTTTTGAAAGGAGGACTGATCAAGACTGACAACATTTTGAACATCCCACCCCTCACACTTTGGATTTTGAAGATGTGAAGTTGTTTCTATCCTTAGGTGACATCCAAAAGATACTGAAGGATTGAAATAATATCCAAGGGATTTAAAAGAAATTTGGAGATGATTTTTCCCTTTAGAGGTAAAACAATCTCAATACTATGAAATATACATTCAACACTTTTATATGATTCATGAGTATAAATAATACAACCCCAATGTAAAACTACTAAACTATCAATATCAGATTGAAAATGGAATTTATAAATAAATAACAAACAAAATGAGGAACACAAGTCCAAAGTAATCACGATGAACTATCCTAAATCCACCATATTATTTGAAAAGTCAAAAACCACATTCCCTACCAAGGGTATCTAGATGCCTCACTATAGAAAGAAGACATCATCCCATTCCATGTATCTTAGTATATGTTATCTTCAAAAACACCAATGTTCTCAAGAAGGGGTGTGTATATACTCAATAAGAATTTCCCAAAGACTTCCCATCACACTCCACAAGGATAATAACTAGTTAGTATAATTTAATGAAAACAATTGCTGAACATTAAAATTGTTTAGTCAAGTCCATAAATTAATTCCATGATCAAAAATAATAGAGAAACATAATAGCATTTCAGATTACTTGACATAACAATTTCATGTTCATCCACACAAACACCCGTACAAAACCATATGAACACAACAATACACTCATTATTTTTAATCCATAAATGGTGGTACGTCATGACCATAATCCATCCAACCCTGATGGAGTTACTGAATGATGAATCTTGGTCACCATAAACACACACCAACTAAATATGCAAGATAACATGATTATTTTTGAAATTAATAACCTTCTGTTAGAAGTATTCAATCAGACACATTATTTTAACAAAACCAATTTAATAATTCCAAAAGCATTTTATTAAAATTAAAATGAAAGAGGTGATTTTCTAAAGATGTTCTAGTTCCAAAAAATTCAAAAACAAAACAAAAACAACATTCTTTATAAAATCTCCCAAAGATACCCTATAAAATACAATAAAAACCACTTAATAAAATTAATCCTTAAATTTATATAATATTGGATATGATAGTTAATCCAGCTACCTTTCTATGTATGGAAACAAATGAAGTACGAAACTTATAACTTCTAGATCAGTGTTTGTAACAACATCTCTTCACTAGATCTAACAAGATATCATACATGTTTATATTAAAACAAATATATATCAATAAAATACTTTATATATGGTTATAATAGAGACAATATAAATGGACTTTTTTTGAATGGGGAAGAAATAATTATAACATGTACAAACCAATTATTTCGCATCTCCATTTCACATTGATTCATCTAATCGTCACTCCTGGATCAAAGGGAACTATTTCGCAATACTATGGAGGGAGAGGAGTTAATGATCCTGGAATATTTGGTGAATAATTAGGATTATGATGCATAATTTATATTAAAACTTGTAATTTTATGAAATTAACTATATGTTTCATGGTTAGGTTGAATGGTTTTTTAAATTGTGTTAGGACCAAGAACATACAAATGGATAATACCTCGATATACACATTGTTTGGCCTCATGATTTGGACAAACCATGTGACATATATGTGGTTATATTATCCCAAGGAAAAAGTCTTACATAGTTTTCACATGTATCTAGAACAATTTGGCCTAATTGTGATTCATCTTTGCACCTACCTAGTGACCACCAAAATATGTTGCATGGATTCTTAGAGGTGGTTCACAATTAATAATAACCAAGATCAGATAATGCACCGCCATACCAACTTTAAAAACAATTAAAAACATTCCCAAACTCCCTAAAACATAACCCTATAATAATATAACTTCATAATATATTAAAGAGTATAAACTAACAAAAATTGGGGGTTTTACAAATACCAATCCATATTACAAAGGTTAAAATAAATAAAAAATATGCTATAAGAATCATACCACATTTTTTCTCTCCTATATTGATATGTATTCACAAATGGAGTTATTCTAGAATAATTGGGATTATTTTACTTGAAATAATTGATCATGATATTCCCAAATAATCCACAATAAAAGAACTCAGGTGCCTCCTTCATTTAAGGAACTACGAATCCTATTTTTTCATAGAACAACTCATTTATTCCTAATTATAGATATAGAACCTTTATTTATTTTAATGATACTTATGGAAGGATTTTTGTATTATAATCAATAAATTTTATTTTTATATCTTTCTCTTTAAACTCAGCCTTAATCACCATTATTTTAAAAGTATCATCCATACCAGATTGAATACTTTCTTTAAGATGGGACTTGAGAGGTATGATATAATCCTTAAACTCATTTTCCATGTCTATTTTTATCATTAACTCTTATTAATTATTTTCAGTCATGTCTCTTTTCTCCTTCAACTTCATTAATATATTATGTACGTTGAGATTCAAGGACACATCTTCAATTTTCAATATTTTATTTTCTATGCACAAAATATTATATATTTAAAAAGTATAATTCATGCAAGATAGTCCATTGATCTTTGTCATCATTATATGATAATTCATTGAAATATAGACTCTATTTTTTTCCATTTCATCCCTATCATAACATATCATAATCATCTCAATGTTTGTGTATTAAATTTCACATATTTTATCTACATGAGGGTTAAAATAAAAAATATCATTAGGTTTATATTTGACCTCGTTTGTGGATGAAAACTTCATGGATAATTTCCTATTAATTTTTCTTAATATTACATTTTTATATTAGGAAACTTTCACTCGGACTATATTATTTTCCAAAAAACAACCAATTTCATCTACAATTCCTTAAACAACTTTTAATGAATCACTTTTTGTGAAAGTATTCTTAGAGATACTCATTTATGAAATCTTTGACAGATACATCAATTTTGATAATTCTTTGATCCGGATCAAATATTAATGTTTTTCTGCTAAGAAAACTATTCCATATTATACCACATCTAGAGAAAACCCAATTATTCTTCTATGAAATGAATGAACTTATTTTTCCATGGTTTGAAATTATTTCAATCAAATAATGGTTCTATAACTATGGATGACTTTCTCAACAAAACCACAGATCAATTTAGTGTAATTTAAAATTCAAAATTTAATGTATCACATGATACAACTTATTGAAATTATATAAATGAATTAGAGTTATATTACCCTCATAGTGGGGTAAATCTAGGTAAAGAATGTATTTAAAAATTAGTGCTCTTACTATGTTGAAGTCTCATATGAACTATATTGTAACGACCCGAAATTTTGAATAAATCTTGTTACCTAATTTTGTGAGTTATTTTATTTTTATACTCATCAAAAATGTTTCATTTGATAACATGAGTATAATTAAAATGAGACCGTTTGGCTTTGACTGTTATATGACCATTGGTTAATATGACCGTGGGAACTAAATGTTGTATTTTTCCTCTAAATACAAGTGATCTTGTTTAATTAATATAGAATGAAGATTTGATGGCCTCATCTAGTAGTCTCGGGCCAATCGAAGACCATCTAAGAGAACCTGGGAAGTATGTAGCACCACTGGGCTTTGCTCTGGACCAAACCCATGCCGAACTTTATCGTGTGAAGCTAGAATGGAATCGTCTTCGCGATAAGTTCAAACTGATAGAAATTACTACTCGTGCTATGTTGGCCGAGCTGGCCTCAGATTCTATCACCTTAGCACACCTTACACTTAGGTCATATGCTGGGGTTATAAGGGGCTATGTAAGGAGTCCCGAACTGCTTTCCATAATCCATTGATAAATAAAAATTGTGATTTCTTCTTATGGTAAAGTTTGTGAATTTTCAAAGTGTCCAGATAAATATAGGATGTATTTTATTGATTAATTTTGAAAAAAATGATATTTTGAAATATTTATGTAAACTTTGAATAATTAATTATGTGTAATGATTTTCAGAAAAAGGTCTTCTACAATTATGTTCAGTATGAAATTTAGAGTCTAATAATATCAACTTGATTTATTATGAATAGTAATTTATGAATAGTGATTTTATGATTAGGATTAGCAATGTGGCCAAATGGATTAGTAATCTCACTTAAAGAATGTTTTAATATAATCTAAGAACCTTGATTAAGTAATGTGATTTGATAAAATATATAAATAACTATTTCATTAATTTTTAGTCAAGTATTAGTTTTTTCAGGTGAATAGTGTTTTATTAAATTAAAAATTAAATTAAAAATATTTATAAAAATATTTTTATAAAATTGATTTCATTTTTGAACTCAGAGCATCGATATTATGTTATTGTAATTTTTGGGGATTTTTCGGAAAAAAATGAATTTTCGATGAATAGTGTATTTATTTAAAAATTAAATTAATAATATTTAGAAAATTATTTTTATAAAATGGAGTTCATTTCTGAAATAAGAGCATCAATATTTGGTTATGGTGAAATTTTGGGATTTTTCTGAGAAAGTTGAATTTTCAGTGAATATTAAAAATACAGTTTTAGGGTTTCGGTATGTTTAATGACATCATAGCCTTGTCATGATGATGTCATGGTATATATTGAGGGTTGTACGGCCAAAGGTGATTAATTATTTTATGGGGGGCCCCATGTGGCCTAAAATGTTGGGAAATACCATGGGAAGGCCCATGGTTTTGAGAAAACTACTTGTGAGGTGTCCCTTGAATTATTAAAGTAACACCTCTCCCTTCCCTATAAATACCCACCCTTTTCTCCTTTGGTTTTCACTCCCAACTCTCCCCCAACGAAGCTCTGGTATCATTACCTTTCAAAGAGTCCTCCCAAGGTGCCCTCAAGCCCTCATGTTCTCATCCTTTGAGTTTTAAGAGTTGCGTTTTAATGTAAGGGATCTAACCTCTCTCTTTCATTTCAAGAACTCTTGTTTATGTCATTTCATTTAAGCCCTTTGTTTTTATGTTGGGGGTGTTAATTTATCATAATAGTACATTCCATTTCATGTTCATATTATTAGATACCCCCCTTGATCTCGTCATTTCATTTTATGAATGTTTAAGTGGCGCCGTTAGGCTGCCGAAATTTTTGTAACGGATTCTTTAACACGTCTCATTTTTCAAAGTTCTTCTTTCATGCCAAGTCTTTCAAGTTCCTTCTTATTATGTTGGGGGATGATCTCTATATCTATCATACTGGTATTTTATGATCATCTTATGAGATACCCTATTTGATCTTGTCAAATTCATTCTTTTGAAGTTTTAAGTGACGCCGTTAGGCTGCCAAATTTTCAAGGGATTCATTCACCCTTATCTTTTCAAAGTTCTTCTTTCATGTCAAGTCTTTAAAATTTCTTTTTTATTATGTTGGGGTATGATCTCTATATCTATCATACTGGTCTTTTATGATCATATGATGAGATACCCTATTTGATCTTGTCAATTCATTCTTTTGATGTTTTAAGTGACGTCGTTAGGTTATCGAATTTTCATAAGAGAAATCTTATTTTTGTCTTCCTTCCATGTTTTCATTTCATATGGAATGTCTTTCAAATTTCATTACCATGTTCTTATAAAAATTGAATTCTATCCCTATACTGTTCTTTGGATCATTTATGAGTGGGTGACCCATGTCCCCTCTCTTTTCAATGTTTTCTAAAACCCTGAAACATAGCAGTTATGCTGCAGAATTTTCATCTCAAAATGTCTCTCTCTTATTCACAAATTCATTTATTTTATCATGTGAATACTCAAATTTCAATATTCTAAATGTATATTCACATATACACCAAAATGTTCTATTTTGAATTTTGGGATTTACATACATGAGACCCGCTTTCCATTTCTGTGGGTTTAAAGTGATATAAAGATCATGTCTTTAAAGCAGTTTTAAAAAAGTTAGGATTATGAAATAAAACCCATTTATTTTATGCTATATGGGTTATTTATGAAATTTTTTATAATGATATATGTGTCTCGCATGATAATAAAGACAAATTTAAGGGTGCGCCGAGATAGCGCCCCATTTCATTGGGTAATGATGTAACCACTATAGATTACAATTTAAGGGTGCGCCCAGATAGCGCCCCATTGCAGTGGGTAATGATGTAACCACTAGAGATTAAAATTTTAATGACACCATGGGGATGGACCTTGGTGATATGTTCATGATTGTCTAAGTTTAATGTTTTAGCCACATATTCTAGTTATGAAATGTATTATTTTTATTATGATATGTCTCATGATTCCCTTCTCATGACTTAAAGTTATTTTCATGACATTGTTGATGTATCTCAAGTTCACATGTTAAATGTTTCAATTGTTTCCTTTACTGGGCCTTCTACTCACCCTTTCCTTTGATGTATGATATCAGGTTATGATATGCTGTAATGAACTTAGGATGAACAAATGAAGGATCCTTTCAAGTGTTTAAGAAGAATGTTTTTTTGTCCTGTATTAAGTTCCTGGTTTCCAAGACACTAAACCTTAAAGATCCTCGGTTTTGTATAATGTAATGAAAGTTTATGTGATAAAAAGGCGGGATTATATAGTTGGTATCAAAGGATGGTTTAGTTATTTGTGGAAATTATGATATCAAAACATTAGGAAGAACCCTATAGAAAATTTTAAATATAGGAAACCTTCCTAGTATTTTGGTGAGTATTGAGTAAGGGGTTGACAAGAAAATACATCCCTGTCTAGATTCGAGCAGGTAGAGGTGGCTCTGGCACAGATGTACATAGGGGTAAAACCAGAAAACACTGCTTTGAGCTAGACTCGAACGGGAACTGGTACCCGACAACGGGCCTTGTTGCATTCTTTGTTACGACACTCCCGGGGGATATGCTTTGGTAAACTCATAAGCTTAGTATGAACCATTATTAAAGGAACAAAGATAAGATAAAATAATGATTCACATAAGAATATATTATCATGTATAACCTAGATTAGAACCTAGGGGATCACAAGTTTGGATATACTTTTCTTCTACAAGTTTATCCTCTTATGCTTAAAGTTTCCTTTTCATGATTATTGGCTAAGTATTTAAGACCCTAATGATACTTTCATTTATTAGTTAATGGTGGGAAATGGAAGAACATATCCCAACAACCAATTTGATAGGAAATGTGATGATTGCCCTATTATTATGATAGAGATGACGAGAGATCAAGTTGAACATATTGTGATTATGCCAAACCAGCTATCAAAAATCACAATTAGTACCTAGTTGAATGCCAAAATTCATCAAGGAAGAAGAAGATGAAGTCTCAAGGTTGATTATCTGATAAAGTTGATTAGGGGATTAAAAGATTATTATTATTTTTGGAAGACATTCACTATTTTGGGAAACCCTATATGATCGAGGTAAATAGATTACTACGGTATTTTCTTTTAGGAGTAGAGGTTGACTTATATTTTGATGAATTGATGAATTTAAGGTGAACTTATTGTAATTTAGGTTACTTATGGAAATGATTAACCTATCTTGGTGGAAATTTGATTAAGTTAGTTACTTTGGTTGTAAGACGTTAAGAGTGGTTGATGTTGTTTGGAGATAAATGATAAAGTTTATCTTGGAAGACTATGTTGTCAAATCATTATTGTATTTCGGTTTCAACCTTAGTTTTGTTTATTTTGAAAAATTTTAATGACAGTTATTTATGGAATGGTCTATGATGAACTCTGGGTAGTACCGTGGAACTTTGAAGATTTAAATTAGTTTCCCTTCCTATGAGGTTCTTTCTTTTGAAGAGTTGTTTTATCTTACCCTTTCTGTTTTTGGGATAATGTTTAAAGATAGAAGAAATAGATAGTTAATCTTTTGTGGATTAGGTGACTCTCAAGAAGATAATTCTTGTGTTTTTATAAGACCAAGTGTTTTTGAATGCCCATCGTTTGGAGAAAAGATTAGTTTTGGTAGAAACTTATTAGAGGATGAAACTCTACCTGAAGGTAAATATATTTTCTTTTGTTCTTATTCTATGTAGTAAATGAATTACTTAAAATTATGAAAAGTAACGTAAAACAAAAACATTGTTGGTTTATGTTTCCTACTGGGTAATCAAAGACCGTTTACACACATCATAAGTTTGTGATTTTCTGGTGGTCAACTTTCACTTAATCAGGTTTTCTATCACTCTCCACCAGAACTGGACCCTTTGTTTTATCATCCATATCCATGTTTTACTACATGGAATCCTAGTATGGGATAACTCGGGTGACCTTTGTACTTCCCATTCTTTCTTTTAAAGTAATAGTGTTTCTGACTCTTTTCCGATGGGACGTTCAATGAAATTTCCAAGCCCTTTTTTTTAAAAAAATTCCGAGGATGCAATTTCTTAAGGGGGGAGAATGTAACGACCCAAAATTTTGAATAAATTTTGTTACCTAATTTTGTGAGTTATTTTATTTTTATACTCATCAAAAATGATTCATTTGATAACATGAGTATAATTAAAATGAGACCGTTGGGTTTCGACTGTTATATGACCTTTGGTCAATATGACTGTGGGAACTAAATGTTGTGTTTTGCCTCTAAATACAAGTGATCTTGTTTAATTAATATAGAAAGAAGATTTGATGGCCTCATCCAGTAGTCTCGGGACAATCGAATCCCATCTAACAGAACTTGAGAAGGAAGTAGCACCACTGGGCTTTTCTCTCGACCAAACCCAAGCCGAACTTCATCGTGTGAAGCTAGAACGGAATCATCTTCGCGAGAAGTTCAAACTGATAGAAATTACTACTCGTGCTATGTTGGACGAGCCACCCTCAGATTCTCTCACCATAGCACACCTTACACTTAGGACCTATGCTGGGATTATAAGGGGCTATGTAAGGAGACCCTAACAGCTTTGCGTAATCATTTGATAAATAAAAATTGTGATTTCTTCTTATGGTAAAGTTTGTGAATTTTCAAAGTGTCCAGATAAATAAAGGATGTATTTTATTGATGAATTTTGAAAAAAAATGATATTTTAAAATATTTATGTAAACCTTAAATAATTAAATATGTTTAATGATTTTCAAAAAAAGGTCTTCTACAATTATGTTCAACGATATTTAGAGTCTAATAAGATCAACTTGATTTTTGATGAATAGTAATTTATGAATAGTGATTTCATGATTAGGATTAGAAATGTGGCCAAATGGATTAGTAATCTCACTTAAAGAATGTTTTAATATAATCTAGGAACCTTGATTAAGTAATGTGATTTTATAAAATAGATAAATAACTGTTTCATTAATTTTTAGTCAAGTATTAGTCTTTTCAGGTGAATAGTGTTTTTTTAATTAAAAATTAAATTAAAAATATTTAGAAAATTATTTTTATAAAATGGATTTTATTTTTGAACTCAGAGCATCAATATTATGTTATTGTAATTTTTGGGGATTTTTCTGAAAAAAATGAATTTTCGATGAATAGTGTATTTATTTAAAAATTAAATTAAAAATATTTAGAAAATTATTTTTGTAAAATGGAGTTCATTTTTGAAATCAGAGCATCAATATTTGGTTATGGTGAAATTTTGGGATTTTTCTGAGAAAGTTGAATTTTTAGTGAATATTAAAAATACAGTTTTAGGTTTTCGGTATGTTTAATGACATCATAGCTGTTTCATAATGATGTCATGGTATATTTTGCGGTTTGGCCCGACAAAGGTGATGAATTATTTTATGGGGGACCCATGTGGCCTAACTTGTTGGGAAATACCATGGGAAGGCCCATGGTTTTGAGAAAACCACTTGTGAGGTGTCCCTTGAATTATTAAAGTAACACCTCTCCCTTCCCTGTAAATACCCACCCTTTTCTCCTTTGGTTTTCACTCCCAACTCTCTCCCAACGAATATCTGGTCTCATTACCTTCCAAAGAGTCCTCCAAAGGTTCCCTCAAGCCCTCAAGGTCTCATTCGATGAGTTTTAAGAGTTGCGTTTTAAGGTAAGGGATCTAAACTCTCTCTTTCATTTCAAGAACTCTTATTTATGTCATTTCATTTAAGCCCTATGTTCTTATGTTGGGGGTGTTCCGTTATCTTCATAATACATTCCATTTCATGTTCATATTATGATAGACACCCCTTTCTCTCGTCATTTCATTTTATGAATGTTTAAGTGGCACTGTTATGCTGCCGAAATTTTTGTAACGGATTCTTTCACATGTCTCATTTTTCAAAGTTCTTCTTTCATGCCAAGTCTTTCAAGTTCTTTCTTATTATGTTGGAGGATGATCTCTATATCTATCATACTGATCTTTTATGATCATATGATGAGATACCCTATTTTATCTTGTCAAATTCATTCTTTTGAAGTTTTAAGTGACGCCGTTAGGCTGCCAAATTTTGAAGGGATTCTTTCACCCTTATCTTTTCAAAGTTCTTCTTTCATGTCAAGTCTTTCAAGTTCTTTTTTATTATGTTGGGGTATGATCTCTATATCTATCATACTGATCTTTTATTATCATATGATGAGAGACCCTATTTGATCTTGTCAATTCATTCTTTTGATGTTTTAAGTGACACCGTTAGGCTGTCGAATTTTCATAAGAGAAATCTTATTTTTGTCTTCCTTCCATGTTTTCATTTCATATGGAATGTCTTTCAAATTTCATTACCATGTTCTTATAAACATTTAATTATATCCCTATAATGTTCTTTGGATCATTTATGAGTGGGTGACCCATGTCCCCTTTCTTTTCAATGTTTTCTAAAACCCCAAAACATAGCCGTTATGCTGCAGAATTTTCATCTCAAAATGTCTCTCTCTTATTCTCAAATTCATTTATTTTATTATGTGAATACTCAAATCTCTTTCTTCTAAAGAGGTATTCACATATACACCAAAATGTTCTATTTTGAATTCTGGGATTTACATACATGAGACCCGCTTTCCTTTTCCATGGGTTTAAAGTGATATAAAGATAATGTCTTTAAAGCAGTTTTCAAAAAGTTAGGATTATGAAATAAAACCCATTTATTTTATGCTATATGGGTTATTTATGAAATGTTTTATGATGATATATGTGGATCACATGATAATAAAGACAAATTTAAGGGTGTGCCCTGATAGCGCCCATTGCATTGGGTAATGATGTAACCACTAGAGATTACAATTTAAGGGTGCGCCCAGATAGCGCCCCATTGCAGTGGGTAATGATGTAACCACTAGAGATTACAATTTTAAAGACACATTGGGGATGGACCTTGGTGATATGTTCTTGATTGTCTATGTTAAATGTTGTAGCCACATCTTCAAGTTATGAAATGTATTATTTTTATTATGATATGTCTCACGATTGGCTTCTCATGCCTTAAAGTTCGTTTCATGACTTTGATGATGTATCTCAAGTTCACATGTTAAATGATTCAATTGTTTCCATTACTAGGCCTTCTTCTCACCCTTTCCTTTGATGTATGCTCCCAGGTTATGAGATGTTGTAATGAATATAGGATGAACAAATGAAGGACCCTTTCAAGTGTTTAAGAAGAATGTTTTTTTTGTCCTGTATTAAGTTCCTGGTTTCCAAGACAATAAACCTTTAAGATCCTCGGTTTTGTATAATGTAATGAATGTTTATGTGATAAAAAGGAAGGATGCTATATATATGATACTAAACTATAAGCCTTTACAGTCACTTTTTAATGGACTTAACAATATATTCTTAATTTTAGTTTTACTATTTTTGAATGCATGAATTATTTAAGTATGGACATGAGTAATTTCTTGGTTCACTCCCAGTAGGTTACATCCAAGAAGAATACATCAGCTTTGTTCTCTGCACCGAAATCACTATAAATATTCCTAATTGAAAATGATTGGGAATGTTCACTCTAATGAGTACTATTGTTTTATTATAACGCTTAGGGAGAGCTCAATATTGTTCAATAGAAACTCCCTTGAATTCGCTCTCATTGGATCACAATTGGAATAAAGGATTACCTTTATAGTTTATGGAAATGTAGGTCCCTTATACAACATCACTAGCATGGAGTTTATAATTCATTGTAGATATATTCACTATTGGATACATAGTAGGTTGATTCTTTACATCATGTGAAATTGTATTGATATAGTACATTCTTTGTTCCAAAATATCTCTATAGAAACTCTTTCAATATTATAGGCACAATAAAATCCTTTTTATACTATGGAAATGTCTTATATAGTTTTAAAATCGTCAATACTTCCATCCAAGCAATTGTGTGAACTATAATTCCTCTATGAGAATCAAATATGGAATTGTGTTCTCTATGTAGATATCTCTCTATCTTTTATATCTCTTCATTAAATTCACTCCTCATGTTTTCTTCTAATAATATATATCACATGTGTTAAAGATTTTTTTATCTTATATAGAATTTATCACATGTGATATAAATAACATTTTAAGATTCATAAATGGCTCCAAAATTCTCAATTTGTATCAGGTTTTAACTAAATGGATATATCTGAATGATATAACTTCCTATGAATTTCTACATCTTCAAACAAGTATTCCTATATCTATAAATTTTGAAAACTAAATTTTCACCCATAATGATCATGGTCATAATATTTTAACTCCTCATGTACCATAATCATAAGTAATTATTAAATTCAGTTGACCCTCAATTTTATAATTATCACGCATGTTCACTTCATTTGTGGATAGATAATAGCCCTTTGATATCTTCTATTGTATTCACAGATTGCTACTATAGAGTAGGATTTTCCTCTGTTGTGCAAGGACCATAATGTATTTATAAAAAACTAATATAATGGAATACCATTTTATTTATTTAATTGATACTTCTTAATTAGAAGAATACCAATATAAATTCAGTAATTACCTTTGTAGTTGTTTCATTGGAAAAAGTGGCATGGAATGGGTTTCTCTCATCGCGTTACCATTACCACTTTTCCTTAAAAATTATAATAGTTCCATCATTTGTATTTGAGTAATGAACCTATTTCCAGTGTCCAACATTCATCTAGTTTGTTATGCATAGTGACACTTGGGGGCTCGCAATGGTCAATAGGATGGGTGGCTGGGCACATTACATCCTTTGGGGAAATATTATTTCCCATTATAGGAATCTCTTATAGATTTAAGATGTGTTCATGAAATACTTCATATATCCTGATACAGGACAGGTTACACCTATTTTAATGATTGTACTTTTTACATGTATTGATAGTGATCATTGTGTATATATCACAGGTTTTCTATCGTGATATTATTTTATTTGGAATACATTACACCATGGCCATACTCGAGTACTTTGGAGTTTATGGTTATCTAAAGAGATAGTTGGTGTCTTTGAAATGTGATTGAGGAAATGAGATTGAACCATTATGAGGAGTTCTACGTATCTTGTGAAAATAAAAATCAAATCTTACATAGTTCATTTGACATATTTTAATGTCGTATGACTAGAACCATAAATATAGTTTAACATCATGTAGTAAGGATTAAAATATCAGGATCGAACCTCAATGAGGTGTCCAATGTATACTACTTACTATAAGAACCAAAGTCTACATTTTTATAATGTTGGGAATAAGTTTAATGAGAGATACATAAATGGATACATGAGGTGGGACTTATGCATATGTGGATGCCCTGGATTGCATCATTAGGAATATATCCCCATGAACAGAGATGTGATGTAATTAGAAATATGGCTCAAAAGTGAAGATCCCATTTTAGTAGGATTTTAATCATGCCATTGTTATGATCATCGCTGACCTCTAAACCCACATGATCCATTATTTGTGTGAGAAATAATATATAGTAGTATATTGCAATCATTTTGTTTTGATAATATCTTCACATGGATTACACATTAATGTTTCCATTCTAGAAGAATGATAACCCATATCATGGAAGATATTGTATAGGGATCATGCCTTATTAAGGATTCATATTCCATGTCTTCGTAGTTCAGTCTATCTCAATCCCACGGATGGGTCGGAGGTATCTGAGAGCATGATCAGACTTTATTCATAGAATGATGCTCGTTGGTGAGTCATACTCTCATATGTAGATGGATGAACATGAATAATAGTCTTATGATAGGATTTAAACATGTAATCATGGATAAATTGGAATTGTAAGAGATATAAACCAATGTGGATTCCTATTGGAGCTCGGGACATAGAAATAATTCCTACGTATCTCAGTTAGGGAAGGAATTAGAGTTCTCGTAGTTCATATATATCTTAACTTGCTGATTGAAAAAGCTATGTGATCATGGTTGGAGGCATTTTGTAAATTCTCATGGTTTATAAATGCTAGGGGATTATATTGAAACAAATTTTCTATTGTCGGTGAAATATTATATTATGTCGATGATCAGGGAATAAACATTATGGTTTCCTATGATTGGTGCACTCATGTTATTTCATTAGTTACGGTTTACACTATGAGGCCTCATGTTATTGGTGAAATCATTCTTTATTTTATAGAGGATTAAAGTGAAGTTGTGATGAAAAGGATTGTCTATCCGAGAACATGGCATTAGTAGGGTATCATGAATCCATGATTCCAATTCATTAAGGAAACATCCTTCAAAATAGGGGAATGTAGATGAGGATTGTTAGCTAGGGTTTACATGCCATGAGTCTAGGTATGTCTGTTGTACAAAGTGAACATTTCACCAGGTCTTTTCCTGAATGTTTTCATCTGTCATTTGGATAATACTTTATTTTCGTCTTGGTTTGTTAGGGCCCCAATCTAGCATAGTATACTCATCTGAGGATGACGTCCTGATAAATCGGCAAGCCTCGAATGCCTTTGAATGGATGGTGAATCACATCCATTATTCTCTACATGCACTATGTGGAAATGATAGAGGTATTGCACATGATCAATCATTGCTTCACATGACCAACACAAGAATGTATGATTGGCTTGTTTAGAGGACTCGTGGATATGCATTGTGGTCGAACTGGACGCATCACACCTCATTCAATGACCCTGATTACATCTCAACTCCTCCCATTCGATCACTTTTGTTTTATTTTATCAATTTCAGCGTTCATGCGATGTTTCATGAGAGATGTTAAATATATTAGCTTGATTTTTTGACGATGCTTCACATAAAAAATATTTTTCACATGGAGAGTATGTAAGAATGTCATGGGAATGTATGTAAGATTCTCTTTAAGGCACCATAGGGTTTCCCAAACATAGTCGAGGGATTCAATGTGGCGAGGTTGACATATATGGGGTCCTGTACTTAGGCTATTGCATGTCTATATAGACATTCCACCAGATAGTTGCATGATTCTTCTAACACATCAACAACTCCATTTCAAGGTCATCTTATACTTTATTGTGTTTTTTCTTACAGTCAGCATAGCATGTAAATTTTTTTCTATTTCCATCATTAGACCATCGAAGGATCTTGTGATCGTGTGTCCTTAATCCATAAACATGGATGGGCCTCACAAACAAGCTCATGGTTTTGAACTCGTTGGAATGCTACATGTTTATGTACGAGCGGATTATGCCTTGTGTTTTAAATGGGAAACACTTTTATAGGAAAAATTAATACCTATTAGAAGGGTCTTCTCATGGATTCTTGAGTATTCCAAGGCCACATACATGTTTAAGGGGCTCCCTACTCAAAGTAATACATGATTCTTGTTCACCCACATGATCACATGACTTCATTCGTAGTCTTGTGATCATCCCGGTGGTGATACACGAAGGGTTTTCTATCATAAAATATCAACATGCATGGGTAAAGTCATGCAAGACCTGGTCAAGGTTGCATGGCATGTGCGGCACGTACTCTAAATGTTGTTAATTAGACTAGGGGAGTATGTAGGGATATTTCAGGTCAAGGCATACACATTTAAGGTTTCATGTAGACATCACAAGATATAGTGGCTTCTCACATGGTTGTAGACAGGGTCTTGGGATAGGCTATGTGGTCATGCATAGAATGCATTGTATCTGGGTATTCACGTGTGTGGGCATAAACTGAATGTTTTCATGATCAATCTTGCGAGTGCATGATCTATCAAAGATCATGTGATATACCTGATGAAAACATATGTGGGTTGTGTCCCAGTCTATATGTCCAACTGTTTTCTTCTTGTTGTGCCTCTTAAGGTCTCTCATGAAAATTCTCTTTTAATTTACACTACTCGCATGACATTAAATTGGTCGTTAAATGGACTGCCTAACTATGAGTAGTTCTCCTTGTTGATTCATTATATGTTGGGGAAAGGCATACACATTCATTTATTAGGTGCATGAACTGTGGGTAACACATCCCATCAATTTTTCTTGCACGGAGGAGGTACCCACATTGATTCTACCTTTCGAGATTGGAACTTTAATGGACGCATGCATGTATTGTGATATATCCCTTATATAGTGTCTTTTGATGGTCTCCACTATCACATTGAGGATCTATAGGGATTGCTCCAGGGCTGAGATGATCATGTCTAGGGGGATTTGTCAGGTCACTGCATGACAATGATGCATGTGTTATTCAAAATATTGTGGTTAAAATGATCACTAGAACATTCCCACGTTCATCAGTATGGATTTTCCACATTATCATGTTGCATGTGGTTGCATCAGTCATGTGATTATGTGATATGAGTGGAGGCCTTTGAGGTGGTCCCACGAGAATTCACAAGGGTATATTATGTGATCATGTGATCATACGAGGATCACATGATAGGTTATTCTGAAGACATAGTATGGAAGATTCTTGTAGAAGGTACCTGTTTGTATTACCTTGAGGTGATCCCTAATGATAGTAGTCAGTGACTATGTTCCTTCAATGTTTTCTCTCCACTACCCCTTATATTCCAGAGCTCTCTCATCCCACCACCTTGCATGTAAATTTCTGTATTTTGACGGTTTTATTTAGGATTTGTTAGTCCAAACCTCCTAATTCTTTGATCAAGATGAGGGAAACATGTGTTAGATGATGTAGTGAAGATATCGTCACATGATAACATCACCCGATCATGAGATGCATTTGTTTCCCTTCATTTCATCATGTGACCCTATAAATTCAGAGTTAAATATTACAAAAAATATGTGTATGTGGAAGGGGTTTGCTATCATAAAACGACATGCAACTGCTTTATCCTTCTCCCTTGGTTTAGTCTCATAATCAATGAATGGTCAAGTGAAACCCTTGATCATTTTAGAGGGATCAGGTGGAATCCAATGGTTCTCATTGCTTTGGTCTTGCAGTTGCTTCATGCTAGTCATCTTGGTTCAACGGAATTATCATTGAATGATAATGTGATAGCTCCTAATGTTTTTAGGGAGTCTCATGGTAGACCATTGGGGCTCACAGCATAGATATAATGAGAAATCCTTCTGGTCACTTTGGACTCAAGACGATGTAGCAGAGTGTCGAAGAAATTGCAGTGATGATGAGAAAACGTTGGGTGTGCCTCGAGGAGTTGAACCATTGTGTTGAGATGTTGAAGATGAATGTTCGGTGTGTGGGTTCAGCATGATTTGAACATGAAATCCATGAAATTGATTCTAATTTCGATGATCAGTGGAGGATGAGATCATATGTATTAGATCTTATAGTGTTATGATTATAAATCCTAGATTTTCTCCCTGAAGAAATGTATCATACCACATCGATTTCTAGATGATCCTTCCTCATTAATATAAATGACATTCGTTGGCTACTAACTACATGAGCCAGAAACAGGGTCAGCACCAATACCTCCTATATCCTCTCAACCCAGAAGGCTTCAGCCCACATATGCATTAATTCTTATAGTCTTGCGCACCTAAGTCCCAATACACATACATGTAACATGTCTTGTGGGAGATATACTCCCTTGCTGGTCCACCCGTCAACTCGGGCTAACTCCCATGGTAGTGGTCAAACTGGTCCCACATAAGCCTTGGCTCAAATAGCCTATTTGGATGGTGAGCTAGCCATATTTTATGTATTGGGTGGAAATAGAAACTCATAACTACTACTAATGAATTTCTTTTTAGAATATCAGGTCCAAGGTATATCTCTTTAAAAAATAGGACATCATGTATTACATCCTTCATGTATTAAACCATCATTTGGAATAGTTCGTAGATCTCTCACATAAAAAATAGAGAATGCACAAATATCAGTGCTAAAAATAACCACCCTTAGAATTATGTTATTCAGATCCAATGAATGTGATTCTAATGTAAGCATTGATCACATTTCAATAAATCTGAATATTTGATGATCCATGGCCCTAAACTCCATAACATGATTAATACCAGGTTTGTATTGGGAGTTCTCAACTGCTATAAATAAGAAAATCTTTCCACAATTTCTTATTTGAATCCAACACTATATGTAGATTTGAAATGGGAAATGGATACATTGAATTGGGATTGGGTGGATGGAATCGAAGTAAAATAATTGGATGACTCTATGAATCCCATGAGGATGGGAATCAAGCCGCACATAGTTCAAAATTATACTATTATGCATATCAAGCTCATTCATAAGAAAAAAAGCTTCATTGATATAGAAATATGTGAATAATGTACTTACATTGATCTAGCTCATATGTAAGAGGTGAACTTTCGCTATTTTGTGATAATATTCAAAGAATAAAAACATGTCGTTGTGGATATATTGACTAGATCATCCATTATTCTTATCCATTACATGTAATACCAAATAGATTCAATTTCATGGATTGATTTTCTAACTTCCCATAGTTTTCTATTTGAAGTGTGTTCATGATTTCCGACTAAAATGAAGTTCTTTATTGATTAACCTACTCCATTAAACATTAGATCATTTAATTTATGAAGAAAATATGGATATGGTATCATCCAAAAATATATAATTATATAACGTTTTATTATGTTAGAAGATATAGAAAGCATAACATGTTTTTTGTTAAGAACATATTATGGGCCCCACATCCTTTATATCTCTTCACATAATTTTCCCTAAAATTTTTCTAGTCTCAATACGGCGGAAGACATAAAAGGTGTGGACTGAGATTTTTCTCAGTCAACATTCTTACATGTTTTTAACAAGATTTGATTTGATGCCTCTTTCATTTTATAGTTGCTCAATATTTCCCGGATCCCACAACATGCATATTTAGCAAGCAGAAGGTCGAATCTTGCAAAGGATTCCCTTGTTGGGTTTTCACCTCAGCAAGTATCATGTCTTATGTTGTTTTAAGGTTCTGTAATCTAGTATATTGTTATGTTCTAGTTCAGGGTCTTTGAGCTTAGAGCTTTGGATTACTATAGTTCAGGGACTTATAGTTCAAACCATCATGGTTCTATAGATCTAGGTCATCAAGCTTGGACATTCATTATACTATATTTTATGGTATTCTAGATTGGACATTTGGAATAACATGTAGTTTAATGTCCTACCTCTATGAATTTTATGGAATATGGGACTCGTAGACTAGGAATGATTGAAAATAAAATGGGGTTTTGAGTACTTCCATGGTGTAGCTATGGCACATGACGATTAGAGTTCCTTTCTCACAATGAGGATATGGCTTTATTCGGAGAGTTAAATCCCTTATGAATCAATAGAATTGCCATGAAAAGCTGATCTTTAATAATTTCCAAGTGATATGGAACATTTATTGAAGGGGTATGGGTAAGGATAAAATAATAGGGATTCTAGGCCCACATAGATTCTTGGAGTACATGTGTTATAAATCAAAATCCAAATGTTCATGTCTATGAATATGGGATGGAGCAGACATGATAGGTAAATCCCATAAAATTTGAAGATCTTCGATTCCTCTATAGTTTTGTGTGGGCTCACAATGATTTTATGTTCCAATTATGCATTCATGGGATTCCTTCAGTTGGAGGGTTAAATCCCTTATTGATCAGTAGCATGGCCAATCAAAGTTGATCTCTACTTCTTTCCTATGGATATAAATTATTTTCCAAGACTCAAGCACCAACATGATTAAGTTGACAATGGAATGTAGGTTATCAAGGACAGGTTTAGGAACCATATGGTAATTTAACTCTAATTACAAAGCTCATACATCATGCCTCATGGTTTCGAATACTGTGGTGGGGGCTATAAAAAAGTTCCAGAATGAATGGTCTCATTCTGTCCTCGAGAAAGGCTGCAAAACAAGGTTATGCAATGTATAGGATATCAGATCTTCTTGTATAGCCTGATATAGAGATTGTAAATCACAATCCAGGGTGCTCTGGTCACAAGGAAGGTATGGGGTAGTTACATCGGGGATATCATAAAACATAAAGGGCCACTAATTTCTGCTTCCCTGATGACATGCTCTTATTAATCAGAATTCCTTTTATATTGGGTCAAGATGTGTCTGGTCAGTGGGTCATAGACCTTCTATGTTAGTAGCATGGGTGAGCTAAGAGATATCATCTCTATTTAAGGGAAATGAAATGTTTTTGATGACCTGACATGCTTATATCATGAAGTGTGATGTATGAAAAAAATTTATATCCAAGAAGGGTTCAAAAACCCTAAAATTTTCACCACTACATGTCTAATATATTCTCATCATGATGATATGTGTAAAATCATTGCTCTAATTTTTTCATGGAAAAGAGAGTCCTGCGATCGTAGATTGGATTTTACTAGGGCTATAGAATAGACTCTAAAAGATTTATACCATATTTATTTTCACCTTAATTTTTTTCTACACTATGAGAATGGATACTTTAGAGGGAGGAGACTCGAATATTTCTCATGAATACTTTTCCATGTTTGTATCTCGATGAGTTTTGTGTCTCTTTTTTTTGAGTTGTTTAAGGTCTTGCGATTCGGACCACCATGGTCTTGAGATTATGGTTGTAAAACATTGACCAATGTATTGGATGTTTAGTGTCATGAATCACATGGACCGTGTATGGGAGATGTTTCAAAATTGGATCATTAGGATACCGAGGGGTCCAAAGTACTCGAACATTCTTCTGAGCAGAAGGAGGGAAAGATGTAAATCAGGAATTGAGTTCCTTAGATCATGAAGGATGATATGGGATAATGATGATGGGAATAAACAAAAACAAAATGGGGTTCTATGTTCTACTGATGTGACTTCAGGCTCACTAGAATAAGGAGGACATTTATTTCAGACTAAGATGTCACTGGTTGGTGGGTTTGTGCCCTTCTATGTCAGTAGCATAGAAAATCGAGTGATCTATTTTCCAATTCCAAGGGAAATGAATGGATTGGGTTTATATGAGGCATAAAAGATGTGAAATGTGATTCATGGACTGAAGAGATTTAAAAATATGCCAGAAGCACCTTGTACTCTGGTCGACTGAAGTATGTCTCTTATGGTCCTTTGATACGGAATGAAAAATGAGGGATGGTCTACATAGTTTATTGTCATGTAGTAGAGACATGACACTATATAGTTTAAAATTATAAAATAAGGAAATAATTTCCATCAATTTAGAATCATGTGTTATGGATGTACCGCCATTTATATTATCGTCATGTGGTAAGCAAGGAGGTGACCCATTAGTAATTGAGATCATATTAAGGTTGGTCCCGAAAGTGGATGTTTGGGCATCACTACACATCTAATGAGAATGATAATCAAACAACACATATTTATTGGAGTACCATGTAGTTTAACATAATGTCAAAATGATGAAGGTGGACTGATGAAAAGCATTATCATATTGTGTTTAGGAATGAAAGGGAAAGTATGGGTTGTACTATGTATCTCAGGAGAATCAGAGTCCAACCACATGTATTTCTTTGTTGGGGAATACTATATGATTGTTTAATACATACATAAAGGTGGGAATTATATCCATTTATTGTCGAATCTAGGCCCAGGATTGGGGATCCAAGCATCCCAACATATCATGTATGTGTCGGAATACATGTAGTTATTAAATTCATCATGCAGTTTAACATTACGTGGTAGAGACCCATGGTACAAAATTTTTAGTCCCATAGATTATTTCTTTCTTATGAGGAATGGTTTTTTTTCCACAATTCATAAGCTCATGTGAGCTATGATCATTTGGAGTAACAAGGAACGCCACAGATCTTCCTATGGAACATATGTAGAATGAAAGGGGAAATGAAAAATGGATTTTTTATCATGTAGTGGATGAACCAAGATATAAGATCATGGAATCCCTACATATCCCATTGGAAATGATAATAATGCCATACACAGTTCTAAAAGGACTATGATGATTTACATCGTGCAGAACGAGCATCAATCATACAGTTTAACATCATTCGGCAAGGACGATGGATCATCCAATGTTAATGGTAAGGGGATTGGTGCACTCGGGCAATTATATTTCATGTGGTAATGATATAAGATCACCCATCATAATAGGTAAATAATATTATGGTTGGGCCTAGAAGAAGGGGTTCAGACATCACTATGTATCCTATAATGACATGAATCGATCCTTACAATGATCTAGAGATACTGTGCAATTTTACATCTTAAGGTAAGGATGAAAAAGGGGGAGTACCATCAAATGGATATGTATTATGTGAACAACAATAATCTGACATTAAAAAGGACCATAATGGCCCATTTTGTGTCATTTGTTACCATGGATGGAATGTGGCTGGGCCAAAAAACAATGTGCATGGACGTCACTATGTATCACATACATATTGGAAGCAATCTACAGGTAGTTCATGGAATTCTCATGAGGTAGGAGAGAGAAACCAGCAATGGTGTTCCTCACAGGCAAGATCTATAAGAATATATAGTTTTATTTCATGTAATGGAAATCATCCATGTAGTTTATCATCATGTAATGTGGACTAAAGTTATAACTTTTTTTCCTTTCATTCAGGACAAAGTTGAGCTTATCCCAAGCCTCCATTCATTTTTTATGTGTAGAAACCCTTACCAAAATTCCTAATCATGTGTGCGGTATTCTTGGTGTGAGAAATAAGGAATAGAAATGGTTAATTTCACTATTTAGGGGAAATGGAAAGTAGGATAGAACCGTCATACAACGTGTGGTGGCTAGACCATGGTATTGGATCAGGGAATCCATATATATGACATTGAAAATGAGAATAAATCCAAATGTAGTTCTTGATAAAATGTGTAGTTTAAAATCATTCAGTAAAATTGGTGTCCATGTAGTTAAATGTTAGGCTATCTGGATGATTACCGTGTAGTTTAATGTTTTGTTGATAGGAAACTATCCATGCAATTTGACATCATGTGATGTTGTCATTATCCATGTTGTTAGAAATCATATGTTATGGAAGAACATCCATACAGTTTAACTTCATGTTGTCAGGATGAATTTGTATTGTTTATTGTTCTGTACGAAAAACGAAGTTCAGTTTATTGACAAGCAGTGAGGATGAATTTTTCAACATTATTGTGGTTTATGGGACACTCTGTGCTATGTAATGTCATGTGGTGAAGATGAAGATGGCCAACCTATCATGGGGTGGCTTTTTTAACGATCATGGGAAACTCTTGTGCATATTGAATGAGTTTTAGGATATTCCAACACTAACAATACTATGGAAACTTGTTCCTCCAACTGATCCTTGAATAAAATAAATTTTTTTATGAGTCGAAGGTGCCAATGGTAGGGGTAATAGTTGTTATGGCCTACCAAATCTGCCTCATGTGGATTTCTAATTATTGTGAGTTTCATCAAACTATTTTCCATGGAAGAATCCAAATATTTAGAGACATGCTTCACATGGAATGAATAGATTTTGTTCAATATTTATTTGAAATACTGTATCTTTTTCGTGGGAAGTGGGTGATTAAGGATCTACTACAAAATGGGTGCATCCTCTTCATAATGATTAGGTAACTTGAGTGAGGATTCCAGTGTTGGTGGATCCAATATTCCCATGTCAATCAATACTTTAATCCAAAGTATAAAGGACAAGCAACCTCCTATGGAGTGCCCAATATGTCGATGGTTGGGAAATAGTTTTTATGTCCTATAAACCCTACCTCACTCAGATTTCATTCCTTCGAGAGCTCTATCAAGACATTATCCATGGAATAATAAAAATATCATAGAACATGTTTGGGTAAAAATCATACACTTTTCTATATCTATAGTCAAGATAGGGGTGACAAGACCGGTTCTCCCACATGATGAATGTTCCACCATTGGTGTGGGTGTGTGTATGAGTCTAGATTCTTGGGTACATTGTCCTGATCTCCATTGATTTGCGGGAGGGTGGTGGAGATTTGGGGGTCATAGATGATGTAGATTCATCTCATTTAATAAAATATCCTATATTTATTGGTGATTTCGTGAAGGAACATGAGGTTAGAGGGTTTTCAAAATTTCCATGATATGGTGGTTGAAAATATGTATGTTTTCCCAACATAGAGGGCTTGGGTGAGGTGGAATCTTATCTACATTTCACCATAAGAGGGGATGAAAAATATGAAAATTCTATCATCCCTGTGGGGTGGGGAACATCATTGTTAGAAGGTCTTTTATAGATTGACACTGCCTCATTATCCTAAGGCATGGACATCATGAGTATTCCTAAAATTATTTCCATATAAGATACTATTATATTGTTGGAGTTGAGGGATCTAGTTTTTTTGTAGAAACTACCTTGTCATCCTCAAGGGATTGACTAATGAAATCCATGAAGACACCCATTCCGCTATGGGTGGTATAATGAGTAAATGATGATGGGGATTCAGATGTAGACAACATATACTTAATCCACTACATCCATTATCCATAAGATACATTACTCAATACCATTTGAATGTTAGTAAGATCAATAACACCTTGTGTAGATGGCTGGTGGATACTACTGAGATTTTATGATAATAGTATGATGTATGTCAAACTGTTGTGACCTAGTTAACAATATAAGAGTATGATTATAGCCTTTTATGAGTATCCTCAAATCAATTTGATGTGTATTCACTAGATAAAAATGATATAATATTGACCGAAAAATAAGTAGACTATTTCCACTCACTAATAGAGTGCCTCATTTGATGGATTGGCGAACAATGTTACATTTGGGGGTAGGTGACCTTGATTCCATTTGGAGGGTTGGTTCCCTTGAAGAATGTGATACTGAGGTAAAATATGGTAAAATGGCCCCCATCCAAGTGGGCTGGGGTATTCTCTAGGACTCTGTATTCATTACGGTCAGCTGAGATGAAGTTTGAGGCTTCTGACCAGTAGTGATTCAGGATTGATCCAAGGCCACCATTGAGACACATTGGTGGACCTCAGTGAGATCAGAAGTAGAAGGGATATGATCATTCTCTGGTGCTGAATTTTTTGGTTACCCTAGGAATGATCTCTAGTTGTGTGACCCATCCTCGAGAGTTGGTGTAGGCACAACTACCTATTCATCCTCTTGTGGGATCCTAGCATCATAACAATAATAATTATTTGAATGGAGGGTAGAACTACCAAGTATCCCCTGGGTCATGAATTTTTCATGTTGATGATCCTACGTTACCTCCCTGAAATAGGTATGGTGTATGTCTCTGCCTTTCAACAACAGTTTCCCGAAGTAGTTCAGTGTGGAAATAAGGGAAGAATTCTCTCTCATGACCTTTCCATAAAAAGAAATTTAGTGAGATACCATACTCTGAAAGACATAGTAAGCTGATTCTAGAGTCATGATGGAGGTTTCTATGTGGTATTCAAAACCTAGGATGCTCACCAACTAATGTAACAATCATTGTGCTGGTGAAACTGTACATCAATGCCTCATGATCAACGCAGCTTGTCTAGTGATCTTAGAATCCATTTTTAAATTCAATATTATAATTTTGAATACAATGGATCATGAAACGTAATATAGGGATGAAACACACACCTTATCAGTGCATCAACATATATAAAAGTACATGTTTTATTAATAAAAATAATGTGGTGGTCCCTTATTTTCACATTAGGTTCAGTGTGGTTAAGAGAATCATGTCAAGTTAAATGTTTCATTGTGAAATGATCGCAACATAATTTGAAATGGTGGTCACTGAAAAATCTATCCATTTTGACTCATTAAAGGGATGACACAGTTAAGGTTATTCAATTTAGGTAATCAACTTTTGTTTTGTCCAAAAACAGGGCGTGGAGTGGGTTCCGCTCATCGCATTACCATTTCCACATTTCCCTAAAACACCCAATGGTTCATTCACCCATAGATGAATACATACCTTCATTACAAATGTCAGAGATTTTATAGGTTTTCAGTCCCATCAACACATGTGGACTCACATTTCTAAAGAGGATTGGAAGTTAGACTCATCACACCCTTTGGTGGCAGAATTGTTTCCTATTGCAGGACTCTCTTATAGATTTATGATGTGTTAATGAAATACTTACATGGATAAAATATGAGACTCATTACCCCTGTGTCAATGAATTAATTATGAACATGTACCAATAGTGGTCATCTTCTATGTATCAAATGTTAACAATAGCACTCTTATTTAATTATTATGCTTTAGACAACATCCATAATCGAGTACGCATGAGGTTATTGTTTTCCAGGGAGATGGTTAGTGTCTTGGAAATGGGATTGAGGAAACAGTATTAAACTTCTACAAGAAATCCTACATTTCTCATGAATGAATGAATCAAATCCTACATAGTTTTTTTTGACATAGTATAACTTCATATGACTATACCCATCAATGTAGTCTAACGGCATACGGTAAGGATGCTAATATTGGGCTTGAGCATCATTGAGGTGTCCTATCTATCTTATTTACTACAAGAATTAGATTCCTCCTAGTTTTAGATATGGGCATCATTATTGTGGGAGAAAATACAGTGGAGGCCCAAGGCAAGACATATGCATATAAGGCTATCCTAGATTGCTTTGTTAGTTATGTAGCCAAATGAGAGGATATATGAGGTAATCAGACTTATGTCCCAAATGTGAAAATTCCCAATTTTGGGGATTCTTATCCTGCCATTAATATGATCATTTCCAACCTCTATGCCCACATGATCCCTTCTCAATATGAGAAACAAGAGAAAAGAGTATATTAGACACATTTCATGAAATCATATATGCATGGGGCTTACAAATAAAAGTTTCCCATTGAGATGAATGAACATCCATCTCATGTAAGATATTTTATGGGGATCAAGCATTATAAAGGCTTCCTACATATCCTAGATATTGCTAGAACCAATTTCATTATATTTCTGTGTATCTCACACTCACTTATTTGTCTGAGGTCCTTGAGAGCATGATCGTGGCATATATATAGAATGATTCTCGTGCATGGGTCCTCTTCTCATCAACTGATGGATGAAAAAAATATAGTTTTGTGGGAGTATTTAATCCCGTAATATTGGAGTAATTGGAAAGTAAAGGGACTTACACCGAACTCGATACCCATTGGAGCTCATGCCATATGAAGGATTCCTACAAATCCCGATTATAGAAGGGAATCAGAGTTCTGATAGTTCATATGTACCTTATCCTATTGATAGGCTAATTTATGTGATCATGCTTTGATAAATTATGGACATCCCTATGGTTTTATAATTTATAGGGGCTTCTGCTGAATTGGATTCCCTATAGGTTAAGACATAATATATTATGTTGATGATTGGGGCTTAAACTATGTTGCTACCGATGATTTGTGCAGTCATATTTTTTTACATTGGTTGAAGCATACACTTTGAGGCTACCCATTATTGGTGTAATCATTCATTATCCTCTGGAAAATCCATGAGAAGTGGTGATGATCACGATGGTCTGTCAAAGAGTATCGAATTTGTAGGGTTGCATGAATGAATGATTCTAGCTCATTAAGGATATTTCCTTTATATAAGGGGAATGTGGCTGAGGATTCATAACCAGGGTCCACATGTCATGAATCCAAGTAGGTCTTTTGTACTATCGGTACATGTCATAATATTTTTTCCTATCATGTCACAATCCACTACTAGGCAAGTCTTTATTGTCTGGTTTATATGTTGGGGAACCAATTTGGCATAGTAAACAGATATGAGAATATCTTCCAGATCAATAGACATTCCTCGAATGCCTTCGAAATGATGGACCTTCACATCCAAGATGATTTACATTACAATGGTGAACATGTATGGGGTATCACACATTATCTTTAGGATATTGCATGACCAGATCATGCATGTCTAGCTGACTTTCCAAGAGGTCTTGTGAAGACGCGATGTGAAAGTCCTGGGCGCATTGCATGTACTTCTCTAATTGTGAATTTCACTTGCCTCATTCCTTTTTATCACCATTTATTATTTTATGGAGGTCAGTAGTCATGTGAGCAGGCACGAGTGATTTAAAGGATATCTACTAGATATTTTGATGATTTTTCTCATCAGCAATATGTGTCATGTAGAGAGTGTGAAAGCATGTAAAGGAAAAGTCTTCCTATTTGTCTTTAGGGCACTATAGGGTTTCCCATATATATTTAGGGACATCTGTGTGGAGAGGTGGACATGTATGGGGTACATTCATCTCGATATCACATGTCAATATGGACATGTCCATGAATAGTTTCATGATTCTTACAACACGTCAATGACTTATTTGCAAGGTCATCCTAGCTGGTCAAGAGTCTGTCTTGTGACAATGTGGATTTATCAAGGGGGTGTAACCTAATCGATCTTGCTTTCCCAATGGGTCATTACACAACCATGAAGTCATGTCGAACGTTTTTCATGAGGCATGCTTGACATGTTTAATTATTGTCTTGCAGTCAACATGTCATGTCAAAGGATTTGAATGGATATTGTGAGACCATCAAATGGTGTTGAGATCATGCGTCCCTAAACAATACACATGGTGGGGCCTCATGGACATGATCAAGTTTTTTCACTCGTTCAAAATCCTACTTTCACATGTCTATGGGGATTATGCCTTGTGTTTCAGATCATCCACACTTGCTTTGTATAAGATACATGCCTATTAGAAGATAATGCACATGGATTCTTGGTTGTGCCAAGTTGGCATGCATGTGTAAGGGGGACCCAATTCAAAGGATCCACATGATTCCTTTTCACCCACACACTCACATGTCTTCAGTCATTGTCTTTTGATCTACATGATGGTGATACACAAGGCTTTTCACTCAGAAAACCTTCATGTGCATGGCTAAGGTCATGCATTGCCCGGTGAGGGGTGCGTGGCCCATGGGGCGCATACCCTCAATGCTTGTGTTCACACTATGGGAGTATGTGTGAATCTTCCATGTTATGGTATCCACTTATAAGGCCACAAGTATGTATCTCATGACATAGTGGCTTCTCACATTTTCATATACCGAGTCTTGCAATAGGTGGCCATGTAATGGGGGAAGTGTATCGGGTTATTCGCGTGTGTTATCATGTAGTACATGTTTTCATGATCAATCATGTGAGTGGATTATCTACAAATTATCATGCGATAGACCTTGATAACACATATACGGGATATGTACCAGTCTGCATGGCTAATGGTTTTCTTCGTACAAAGCTTCTAGGGATCTCACATGACTGTTGAATTCCAGCTTCCCACATGATCTTGAAGGGGTCTTATGATGGGCTGCCTCACCATGAGTTGGACTGAATGTTGAGTCCGTATATACCTGGGTTGGTGTATGCCTTCATAGAGAAGGTGCATAACCTTTGGGTCACACATCCTCTCTATCTGTATTGAATGATGTAGGTTCCCATGAGTATGCTACATTTTGATGTAGCCACTTCTAGTGCCGCATGCATGGATTGTGAGGAATCATCCACATAGGGTCTTACAATGGTCAACACCATCACGCTAAGGATACGTAGGGAGTGCGTGGAGGATGAGATAACCTTGTCTAGGGGGATTAATGATATCCCCCTTTATTGTATTGTGTGGCCCTATGAATTTCAAGTTAGACCAGATGAAAATACATGGAGGCATAAGGGGTTCTAAGTAATTAAATGACTTACGACACCTTCGACCGTCATCCTTGGTTTGGTTTCATGATCAATGAATGATCATGTGAAGGCCATTATCAATAACTACTACAAAAACATGAATGGGAATCCCCAAATTTTATCAGGTCTATGAAAAAGCACTGATAATGGTATATCATTATCAGCGCACATTGAAAGCGCTTATAAATGGTTACTTTATTAGTGCTTTCCTAGCACTGATAAAGAACCCCATTATTTTTGATAAAAAGGTTATTATAAAGGGACACTTTTCTATACGTTTTGAGTGCTGATAATGTGATTCTTTATCATTACTATTAAAGGAATCAATTATCGGTGCTAAAATTTTAGCGCTTATAAAAGGTGTGTTTTATCAACGCTAAAAATTCATTGATAAAGACTCATTTTTTCAGCTCTTGAAATGTGCTAATAAAGGTTCTCTTTATCATTCCTTTTCAAATGCTAATAAATTTATTTTCTCATTTTATAAAATTGGTTCCATAGTATCCTTTATTTATAATGCCTTCAAACTCTCGTGGTAATATACCCATGCGACAACTCCCCTCCCCCCTCTATCTTCTCTTCATCGAACCTTTGCTGGTAGACCTAATCCACAACCTACTACTTATCACCCCCATCGAATACCTTCCGTGGATCCTCCTCCCCACGAGCCATACTTCTCCTCCTCCCCATCTGACCCAACTCCCCATGAACCCAACTCCTCCATTTTCAACTATTGTCGGCTCCTCCCATCCACCTCCCCCTCTAGCGGTCACGCCTTCATCTCCCGATGTAGTGTAGAAGGCTCCCTGACCACTCGACACTTCTTCGATCCTTCCATCGCGAGTTCCATCTACTCTAGGTAAGTCCTCCACTTCTCTGATTTTGATAGTCTTCGCCCTTGAAATGTTTTACAAAGTGAATATGTCATTTCATTTAAAAATGTATAATTGTAGTGATGATGTAATAAAGTATTTTACTAGATGTTGAGGGTTGGAGTTAGATAATAAAAATTCAATGGGGAGTATTTGAGTTATGTGGATGGTCTCTATATTTAATGGGATAGTTAGATTATAATTCTTAATTACAAAAACAAAATCAAATAAGATACACAGAAAAAAAACTACTCCTTCCCTATTATATATTTTTTCCTTCTTCTCATTTTTGTTTATTTTTAATATTAATATGTTCTATTAATTTCCAACCACATCTATCATCTATATTTATATTTTTATTGGGTATTATATTATTTAGTTCTAAACACGGATAATAAAAAATAATGGTGTGTGAGTGGGCCCCTTGTGATATTGACCATGGGATTACACTATGTTGTATTATTAGTTATGAAATTTTAATTGGTGAAGGATCCACGAAAAATCCCTCTTATCACATATCTAAAACATTAATAATATATTTTTTCTAAATAATTATTATAATGAAATTAAATTTATTTCTATAGATCTTTGTACTGAGTGTGTTGGTTGCTTCACCCATATATTTCACAGATTAGTATTTATATAACCATATATTTTTAGAGTGTAAAGATGGAATATTATTTCTAATAAGAAGTATTGAAATGAAATATAATATTTGAAATACCACTACAGCCCTAGTCATAATCTTTTGAACACAATAATCATCCTTGTTTTTTATGAAACCAAATGTTATGACTATATCATCAAGCTATGTATTTGAAATTTAAGATTCTTGTTTCAAATCATAAATGGATTTTTACAACTCGAAATTATTAATAAACTCATTAAAAACTTGTTGCGGTTATTATTATATCATATATAATATCTTGACTAAATTTATATTATGAAAATAGGATTCTAAATAAATTTTATATACCTCCTAATCAAAATGAACTATAATGGTAGAGAAGTGGTTGGGACATTTTTTGAAACCTAGAGTGGATCTAAAACTACATGTGGTTGATATATTTTTTGAATCAGAGTCTATTATTATTATATTTTTGATATCCTTTTTTATCATTATGTATCATATTTTGTTTGTAATACATGTGTTTATTGACATGAATACTCTCGATGCGTTATATATGGTGTTTTTTGGGAGTCCTTTTGGGTATTGTAATACTCATCTCTATAAGGAATCATCCCATACATGATATGTCTTATACAGACGATGGAAAAATTCATAGAGTCTTTTGTGGTCTAGAATAAGGTAGAGATTAGTTTGGGATATAGAGATTGTGGTTTGTACCACTGGGGAAACAACCTCTTCCCCCTCCTTCTATGTAGGTCATACAGTATTTATCATTTTTTTTGTTGCATTGTATTTCAGCTCTTTTAATTAAATCCATTACATTATGTTGTTCAATTAATATATTTACCTCTAGTGGTTTGGGGGAATTCAACATGTAATTATATGCATTGTATGGCTATATTTGTGTTCAATGATTATGCGTATGGTTTGAGTTCATATCATAATATTTTATGGTACCGATATTCTGGGATGTAGGGTTAGCACCACCCACCCACAGTTGGTGTGTGATTCAAATCTCATCTCAGGAGGCACTGTCATTCATAGTTACCTCAAGGATAACCCATTAGAAAATAATATTTAATATGATTTGGTTTTTTATAAACATATCAAATTGAATTTTCTTAAAATTCATTCTATAGTTAGATAGGCAGTCGACGAATAGACTAGGAAGAGGAAGGAACTAAATAAAGGAGGTCTGTAAAACACTAAAGTGATTGAGGAGATCTGGGGGTAGCATGAGGTGGCTGGAACTTTGGATTGATTTGTCTAATACTTCCCCTAATTAGACCACTCTTATATTGTAAAGTTAGTGGTTAAAATGTGGGATAATTGTAGTCTCTAGAGTCTTTTTACCAGGAGGCTCCAAAGTTCCTAATTTATTAAATTATTTACTAGGTATATGGTAGGATTTGGTATAGCCTCATATTAGTGATGTTTGGAATGAATTTGGGATTTCATGGAAAATGATCAATTCCCCCATCGAGATGTGTTCTTTATAGTCAATCCAAAAAACATGTGGGCATGTCAATGACTCCTAAATTGGTTACTATATAGATATTCTAAATGGGGTCCTTCTAATTGTGTGTATGAGGCCATTTTATAGTGCTATGGTGTCATATAAATCCCTATTATTATTGAAAAAGTGTGAAATTAAATGGGTGGGTTCCAAGAAATTGGATCTCAAAGGTGATTCGAGTACGGTTCTAGGTATGAGTTGGGGAAGGTGAGGGATAGTTATTGCATATCCTTTAGAAGTTCATGATAGAATTTTTGTTCACTATCCTTAATCACTATTTTATAAGAATGTGGTTCTCTTCTACTATATTTTGAAGTCTTGTTTTGTGTATTTATATCATAAATACTAACATTTGAGATTCAAATATAATTAAGATGAATAACGGTTGAATGGAGGTTAATTGTTTTACAATAGAGTATGAGAACAGAGTGAATGATTTCATCAAGTATGCAAAAGATCACACAATGGATCATTTTGAAATCCTTTTTCAATGTTTACATTATTGTTATTATATAATAATTACTTCATAACTGTTGCAAGAACATTTGATATGTCACAGAATAGATAAGAATTATAAATGATGGAATAAACATGATGAAAAAGAGAATGTAGCTACTAGCTGGGATAAAACTGCATTTTATGGTTCATTAATGATTAGAAATATGGATAATGAAGAATGTCATATGGAGGTTGTGATTACAGATGTCAATGATGATGAAGTCTGTATTGAGGAAATGACAAGGATAGTTGAAGTTGAACTCCGTGATTTGCCAAAATTTATTGGGAAGTAAATGTGTTGTGAAAAGATTCCATTTTATGCTTGTTTCACTAAATATACCACATTTTCAGTTTTACTGAAGTTGTATAAATTGATAATAGGAAACAAATGGAGTGATTTCTATTTTACAGAAATACATTCACTCATTAATGAGATTCTCCTAGAAGATAATCATCTTCCATGCCGGACATATGAATCTAAACAAATGCTACGCTCGATGGGTATGATTTTTGAAAGAATACATGCTTGCCCAAAGGACTGAATGTTTTTTCTTAATTTGAACAAATAACATACAGAATTCCTGATGTGTGGTGCTTCTTGATACAAGAAATACGAATCCAGCACTGCATAATTTTTATGGTACATTCCAATCATTCCATGGTTTAGGCCTCTATATGTTAATGAAGAAACTGCAAAAGAATTGGTGTGGCATTCAGTGAAAAGAAATAATGATGGGAAATTATGTCCCCTGGACGACTCTCATCAATATAAGAGAATTGACCATGAGTATCATAAATATGGAAATGTGCCGAGAAATATTCCTCTTGTGTTATCAACAAATGGTGTGAAACCTTCTGGTTTTCAAACCAGAACTCATAGTACACGGCCTGTTATGTTGTTAAATTATAACATTCCACCATAGTTATGCATGAAACATAAATTCATCATGTTATCTATGCATATATCATGATAAAAACAACTAGGATATGATATTGATGTTTAATCGGATCCTTTGATCAAGGATTTGAAGTTATCGTGGGAATCAGGTGTTACGTTTTATGATGTTTATAAATGTAAATATATCACGTTGAATGGGATATTATATGGGATGATAAATTATTTCAATGCTTATGAAAATTTGTTAGGATGTAGAATTTATGGAACTCTAGGGTTTTCCATGTGCAAAGAAGATATAAAATGAATTATGTTGAAACCTTAATTAAGATCTATGTTTTTAGGACAACATAGATTTATACCTCGTTGTCATAAGTACCGATCTTGGACGACCTCATTTAATAGTAGTTCAGAACAACACACAACACTATCTCCACAAATAGGTGAGCTAATATTAGAGAATGTAATATATGTGAACACAATTTTTGGTAAACCATTTTCAAAATACCTTATGAATATCTGTTGAAATAAGAGATCATTTATTTTGAATTACCATACTGGAATTTTTTGTACGTCAGACATTCTCTTGATCTGATTCATGTGGAAAAAAAATTATCTTACAGTGTTATTTGAACATTTCAAAATTCCCTTGGAAAAATCAATTATTTAAATAAGGCATGTTTGAGCATGGTTGACATGGGAATACGGGACAAGTTTGCTCCCGTGAAGGGTGAAAATCGAATATTTCTTTCTCCAGCTACATAAAATCTTTCATTGGAGGAGAGATCTCAGTTTTGTGACATCTATAATGATTTAAAGGTTCTAGAGGTGTATTCATCAAATATCAAGAACATTGTGTTGAATAATGATTTAAAGTTAAAAGGTTTTAAATCACATAACTGCTATGTTATGATGCAATTTATAATTCATATAGAATTATGTTGCATTTTTTCCAAAAATTTTCAGCATACGTTAACCAAAATTTGTTTCTTTTTCAAATCTATATGCATCATAATTTTATACTTGGAAAAACAACAATCCATGGAAGGTAATATTTTTATCATATTAGGTGAATTATAAATGTTCTTACCGCCATCATTCTTTGATATGATGGTTCATTTGTCAGTTCACTTGTTATACACGATGTGTCTTTGTGGCCCAGTGCACTATAGATTGATGTACACCATTGAACGCTCTATGTAGATTTTTAAAGGGTATGCCAAAAATATAAGTCAACTAGATGGTTTTATTGTAGTGATACATATTACTGAGGAAGCCGTTGAAATCTGTACCAATTAATTTTCTGATGTAGAACGCAATGGTCTCCCAAAATCATATCACACTAGATTCATTGAGGGTTAGAGAATTTATAAAAGAGATGTTGTGACAATCAATATTACAGATCAGGAGCTTGCCCAACTTTATTATTTGCAATATAGTTTGGAGGTTTCTCTATATATTGAAACTCAATAAGAAAAGATTATGAAATTGAATCAATCAAGGGATGAAAATAGATATCAAATACATGTAATCACTAGTTTATAGGATGGTTTCGTGACAATATTTTTTAGGTGTTAGTTGAAAATATGAATTCAATTTCAGAACAACTTCGATGGCTAGCCACCGGACCACGTGTGTATATATTATATTAAAATGGTTATGTAATTAATGGTTATACATTCTGTAAAGATGAACATGATGATGATAGTATCAGGATAAATAGTGGAGTTACACATTTCACTAAATTGATTCATGTTTTATGTAGTAAAGACAGAAATACAATTTATTCCAATATGACGTACTATGGCATTAGCAAAAAAAATAATGGACTTATATTATACAACATTCCAATTGCTAATTTTTCAATGCAAATGTGTTGATAACAATAGTGGTGTTAAAATATATGAATTGGGATTTGTGAAAGTTAATTTTAGTAAAGATTGGTACAAATACAAACAAATTATAATAGAATAACAAGCAGTACATGTATTTTATGTTCCAGGTCCCGCAATCCAATAGTGGTCATTTGTTCTGTTATCATCCAAAACTGCTGAATGGTCTGATAATAATTCAGATTAGAACGATCCTTTCTGTTGTATGTCGCAATCATTTCAGAGTGGTCCTAATGTAGATGACGTCTTTTATGTTAGAGGAGGCCACAATGAAAGGATTTGGATAATCGATAGAGTATTCAAATCCCATCAGCATTTGAGAAAAATGAAAGAGAGGTAAATAAACATGTTTTATTTTGTTTTTAATATGGATCTTATTATCTCATTTTATTATCTTTTAATTACTGAATTTATGTAATCTAAATGAACTATTCAACCACTTTTGTGGATAATGACTATTTCTCCTTCTAGTCCTCCAAACCTCTAGGCCGAACAAGTCTCTCAATCTTTTGTTTTTATTTTTGTTGCTATTATTGTTCATAGTGTAGAGGAACAACAAGTATCTAAACATAATGTTGCTCCTAGGGTTGATGTCCAAAATCCATCAGAACATTTCATTGATACTATTGCAGATGAACATATAGATGATGTTGATATCGATGAAATGGTTAGAGATGAACGACCGACATCCAAGATTACACAGGTGTGTCGTAGTTTGATGGTTTTAGCCAAAGTTATTAAGGTGAAATGTAAAGGCATAAAATTTGATGTCAGATGGAATGCATGAGGCCAACATTTGAATCCCAACAATTCTATGTTTAGTAGTTACATTAGAATTGTCCCTTAGCAATGACTGCTGATTGACATATATTCATGGAACCATGTTTGTTCGAGATGAAAGATGTGATCTAGGAAGAAATTATGGTAAAATTATGATATTATTTCATTAATTTACTACAAATTAAATGATGAAATAGTGTCTTAATCTTCTTAATTCATTGAAGAGTAAATTTATAGTAGATGATTCACACAATAATTATATACTAAGGCTTGAAGTATGGATTCATCATGGTTTTCGAACTATTTTAACAAATGTCTCATTAAAGATTCCAAAGGTAAAATAATCCCACACCCACCCCTTGTCAATGTTCACCTAATATCCCAAGAAGCACAGAATGCATTTATTGGATGTCGTAGGGATGAGAAGATTCAAGTAAATTATGGATGATTATACATTGTTTGAGGATACATGTATTCGTCACTTTGATTGTCAAAATTTCATTTATGAAACAGAAACTCAGTTCTAAAAATAAGGAACATGCATCAAATCTAACTAACCCCTATCGTAAAGTAAGGATGGGGAATGCATCACTAGAAAAGAAAATGGTAAATATCTTAACTTTACAGTAGTATTGTTATTTTATAGGGAAAAACATCACAATTAACATTCTATATTTATATGTATATTGATGATTCAAATTTCAATGGCACTTCCATCCCACATCTTGTTCTATGGAAGAGGGCACGTGTGAATAATGAAGGGATGCTAGTAGATGAAAACTGACAAAACTTTTGGGAAATATGTGTATGTAGGTCATGATAAAATGTTTTTTTTTCAAATTTCTATTACATAATAATAATTACTTATTATCCAAAATTAAACAGTCATAGAAATCAGCAACTCTTATAGAGGTTGCGGACCTATTATCGATGATATTGAAGAAGGCAAGAAAATTTGGTGATGCCAGAGGTGTGGGATTTGGGGTGACACCCCGAGTACATTTTTAGAAAAAAAAATAGATGATAGGGACGAAGTAATAAAAAAATGATTGAAAGACTAGTAACTCTTGAAGAAATATTTCAATGGCAGGGAGAGTTTCAAGAAACATTTATTGTTGATAAGAAAAGAGAAGACACAACTCAGGAACAACTAGCATGTGAAGATCTTGCCCCACCCCCACCAGCTTTGAGGTGAGCCATTCCCCTCATAATGCTATCTTAGTCGTGGTGATCAATATTCTAATAATTGATCCCAAGAAATGTGAATCAGACAAGCAATGATAATTTTCTTATAGAAATATTCTACATTGTGATAATGTCTGTGATTTATATCTATTAACACCCACATATCACCTTATAGTGAGGGATATGATGTTCAACATCCCAGAGGAAAGGCTGCATAGTAGAATTGTTCTAAAAGACAATCTAAATGTGATGATTAATGTAGATCTTGTTCCAAACATATAGCTACCTATTCCACTTGATGATGATGATATTCACACAGTCTAAAAGGCTATTGAGACATTCATTGAAAATCCGTCACAACTTGTATGAGTACATGTGGACAAATTGGTATTTATTTCAATTTCATTCATTCTAATCCATTAAAAAATAATGAAAAAATGGTCTAAACCAAATAATATTATTATAGAAGGTGATGGGAAAGGGGTTGATGATAAACGTGGGCTCAAATGCATCTGAAGGATCGACCAACCAATCCAAAAGATCTTCAAAAACACAATAACACTACATGTAATCTATCCACATTTACTATCATTGACGAATCATGTAGATACAATGATAAAAAGAGTAGTATTAATATAGTTGTTTTTTTAAAATAATATATACGGAGAGTAAATTCAAGATTTCATGGCTTCAGAAATTGTAAATGAGATCCTTGAATATGGTTATCTAGAAGTCATAGTTGTAAATTTATATATGAGATATGTTTTCATGAATTTATTTTCTAAACTCTGATATAATGTGGTAATTATGACCAAAAACATATAATTTTATTGAAAGGTGTATATATGAAAAACAGTTGAAGGTTTTTCCCAATGATCCAAAATATGCACTCTTTAGTCCTCAAACCACATCAACACAACTAACAAAATGAGAGCAATTAAAATGTGATGAAATAGTGAACAACATGCTGAAAACATTTGAATGTATGATTATGGATTATATACTTTTCTTAATACAAACCATTCAAAGGTGAAACTCTACGATTAAAGAATATCAAGTATATTTTCACTTCTTTCATTAATTAATCATTATATTGTTTTTATGAAATGTTGGCTGCTAATTTTGTGGAACTTAGATACTCTAATGATTTATTTTTTGGATTCAATGTAATGATATCCAACAAAACGACCATAAAAAATGGAGTTTTTGATTCTGTAAGACACTACATCCTACGTTTTAGGTCTAAATATCAAGTCATATAATTTATATTATCTTTTAATGAGTATTTTGTTATGATAGGGGGTGTATTATTATTGACTAAAAAAATAATGAGGACAAGGGATAAGCATAAAGATGCGAGAATGTACTATGTCTGGACAAGTATTAGGGTATATATAATAAATTTTCACTATAAAAACATATATCAAGACAAGTTAACTATTTAAATAATGATCAAATTTTTTTATTTTTCCAAAACAAACAAATGATAATGATTTCGGATATTATGTTTTCAAATTCATGATAGAGATCGTTATCTATCAACAAACATGAAACCCTGAAAAGGTATGTAAAAAAATAACAACTATTTCATTTAATTTTTTGATTAATTCATTATTTATATATTTGTTTGTATTAATATGACTGTCAAAAAGCCTCATATTCACCCAGCGTTATATATTTTTTCAGAAATGAGTGGGTTGCATACCTGATTTAATATTTTACACAAATATCATAAAGATCATACATGGGGATGTGTACAATTTGTGGACATTTTGGATTGGGGTTAAGGAGATCAAAAGATGAAACATTGTTGTATTTAAATGTTCATAGAAAAGTATTATTTGTTATTAAACAAGAAATCCTTTCTCCAATGAGTAACTTTTTCATTTTTAATAGTTAAATACGCCAGCAACATTAATGAATGAAGAACCACTTTTCATTGTGCATTGGATAAGAAAAACCAGTAAAATATCAAAAATATCTTCATATATGGCCAAAAACATTTGGATTTTGTTGATACATTGGGGGAAAGTCCATGGGTAATTTGTGACCTGTATGAGTCAAACCTAACTGAATCCAAAGCACGGTGTGGTCGGTATCAATCAAAGTGTATTTTTTTTAAATGGACAAAATATTAAGTGAATAGAACAAATGATGTATGAAATACTTAGACAAACACATTCTTATTGTGTTAATACTTTAAGAGAATGGTCCATGGGTAATTTTTGATGTGTATGGGTCAAATCCACCATAATCCAAGGCATTGTGTGGCTGGTATCACTCAAAGTGTCTCTCTTTTGTTTAAAATAGACAAATTTTTATGAGAAAACAACAACTTAATTATTGAAAACCAGCCAAACCCATTTTGATTGTGTTGATAATTTAGTAGAATGGTACATGGGTCATTCGGGACATGTATGAGTCAATTCTTCTTCAATATTTGGCAGGGTGTGGATGGTATTAATAAAAGTTTCTCTCTTTTGTTTAAAAAGGATAGAATTTTACGTTAAAACAACAACTGTAGTACGAAAAATTGACCAAACACATTATGATTGTGTTGATACATTATGAGAACGTTCCATGTGTCATTTTGGACATGTATGTGTCAACCAAACCTCAATTCATGGTATGGTGTGGTCGATATATATCAATGTGTCTCTCTATTGTATAAAATGGACAGAACATTAAGTGAAAACAACAACTGATGTATAGAAAACCGAAAAATCACATTCCAATTATGTTGATACTTCATGAGAACAGTCAATGTGTTATTTTTGACTTTACATGTAAACCCTGCATCAATATGAGGCATGGTGTGTCCGGTATCACACAGTGTGTCACTATTTTGATTAAAATAGACAGAATTTTAAGTGAAAGCAACAACTAACATAAGGAAAAATGACCAAAAACATTATGATTGTTTTTATACATTAAGATAATATTCCATGAGTCATTTTTGATGTGTACGAGTCATATACACTTCATTTTGAGGCATGGTGTGGCTCGTATCACTCAAAATGCATCTCTTTTGACTAAAATAAACAGAATTCTAAGTGAAATCAACAACAGACGTACGGAAAAATATCCAAATGCATTGTTATTGTGTTTATAATTTATTGATACATTCTATAGGTCTTTTTTTATGTGTATTACTCAACCAAGCATAAATCCAAGGAACGATGTGGCTAGAATCACTCAAAGATTATCTATTTTGTTTAAAATGTACCGAATTTTATGTGAAGAAATGACGTACAGAAAGCTGACCAATCACATTCCGATTATGCTGATACTTTAAGAGAATGGTAAATGGGTCCTTTTATTGTGTATGATTCAAATATACCTCCATCTGAGGCACGATGTTGCTGGTATTACAAAATTTATCTCTCTTTTGTTTAAAATAGACAGGATTATAAGTGAAAACAACAACTGGCGTATGAAAAACTATCAAACTCATTACGATTGTGTTGATACATTGAGAGAGTGGCCCGATGGTCAATTTGGATATTTATGAGACGTAACTTCCTCAATATGAGAAATTGTGTGGCCGATATCACCCAAAATGTCTCTTTTTTTGTCTAAAATGGGCATATTTTTATGAGAAAACAACAACTAACATACAGACAACAGACCAAACACATTCTCATTGTGTTAATACCTTAGGAGAATGGTTCCTTGGTCATTTATTATGTGTTTGAGTCAACCCAAACTCAATATGAGGAACAGTGTGGCCGGTATCACTCAAAATGTATCTCTTTTGTTTAAAATGGACATAATTTTTAGTGAAGATAATAAATGACGTATAGAAATCCCCCTTCTTACATTTCACACAAAAATCATTCAATTATTTCTATATAAACACATACTATTGATGTAAATACTATTCCAAAACCATTTTAAAAATACAACTGATCTTATAATCCATGAATTTCATCCCATTAAAACCATTAAAGTCCCCCCACCCCTGGACACCACACCACTCCCTGAAAACCCCCCAAAACCCTAGACATCTCCCCTACCCATGGATGGACCCCACCCCTTCTAAAACCACCCCACCGCCTAGTAACTCCCACCCCTGGACTTCCCCAACGCCCTGGACACCACCCACCCCCCTTGGACACCCCCACCCCCTAGACCACCCCACCCCCTAGACACCCCCTTAGACCCCCACCCTTGGAAATCCCCCCAAAACCCCTGGACACCACCCCACCCCTGTACACCCCACAGACTCTCCCACCCTAACACCCCCCATGGACACCCCCAAACCCCCAAACCCCCTACACCCCACCCCTCATAGACACCACCCCACAACCATGACCCCCACCCCGACCACCCCTGGACACCCCCATGGACATCCACCCCACCCCCCAAGACACCACACCACCCCCTGGAAACACCCAACCCACTAGACAGCCCCCACCACTTGGACGTCCCCCACCCTTCCAAGACACCACCCCACCACCTGGACACCCCCAGCCCCTGGACACCCACATCCCCATGGATAGCCACCCCCACCCCACCCCACTTGGACAGCCCCCCAAACCCCCAGATCTCCCCCATCCACTAGGACACCACCCCATCCCCTAGACAGCCCCCTTGGACACCCCCAAACCCTTGTACAATCGGTCCCCACCCGCCCTGAACACACCCCAACCATCTAGATGGACCCCACCCCTCCAAGAAACCACCCCACCACCTGTTATCTCGCACCAAACTAGACATCCCCACCCCCATGGACAACCACCCCCACCCCCTGTACACCATCCAGCCCCCCTTGGACAGCCCCCCAAACTCATAGACCTCCCCCACCCCCCTGCACTTTATCATGGAAAGCCCCACCCCCTGGACACCCCCTTCCCCCATTGCACAGCCACCCCAAACCAATGAAAATCCCCTACCGACTCAATTCTGAATTGAATTCATTATGTATTTAATGAACTTATGAATTATGTGTTAATGGTGTATAGCTATACATGTTGTTTGTGTATTCATGCAGTAATTCCCATATGAATTATATGTTAAATTTTAATGGGTATACTTGTTTATATGATGATTTTTTTGCAGGTCTTGTTTGGGTGTGCTTTAGTATAATTCAATGTTATAACAGGAAGGGAATTTGTACATGCTTTTTTGTAACTTATAAATCATCCCTTAATATGATATTTTTTAGTGTTGATAACGGGATCCTTTATCAGTGCCTTTTGAGTGATGATAAAGGAAACACCATTTATCTATGATGAGCTTTACAGTGCTTTTCTAGCATAGTTAAAACCCGTTTTGAGTGCTGATAAAGACCATTTTATATTAGTGATTATTGAGAGAACATGTTGAAGCCATTAGTGCTCGCAGCTTGGGTCTTGCAGTGGTTTCATGTTGGTCATCTCAGTTCGGTCGTATGATCATGGAATGATCATGTGACAGCTTTGAATGTTTTTGTAAAGTCTCATGGGAGTCATGTGGGGATCGTAGCTTAAATCTTGTGAGAAATCATTCTAGTCACTTTAGACATGCGGTGATATCACCAATGTGTCATAGATATGAAAGTGACGATGTGAGAGCATCAGTTGTGCCTCATGGTTTCAAATCACTATGTTCAGATGTTGATGACTACTGCTCAGCGTGTGAGTTCATATTGATTCATACTCATGATCTGAAGGATATAAATGGCATTCTAGTATCGACAGAAGAAGAGATCAGATGCTATAGAATGTCAAAAATTTAGGACTCCCAGTTACCCTTACACATTTTCAATTACACCTACATAAGTCACATTATCCTTAAACATGTCGCTTTACCATTTCACATGTCATATTACCCTTATACAAGCTGTCTATACCTATAAACAATTATACAAATACCGATAAGAGAACATTCATATTTTTTATGTACCATTAAACATCCTTTAGTCAATACCTTTATTCAATGGGAATACTACCCTTATTCAAGTCTTCTATATGATTTTACTACCCAAATTCACGGCCAGGAAATCATCACCTCATATATCTTATAACATATAAAAATCCATAATTCCATGAATTTCACTTATAGTACATCTGTAGACATCTCTAATTGTCTCTCCACATAGAAAATCAACATAATGGAAATCATTGATAATCCTTACAGACATAATGAGTCCATAAAAATTCTCCATGCTTTTTTAGCATGGTTCTCACTTTGGGAACTACCAATCTCCCAAGCACCACTTCACCACTGTGGTCATATTAATCATGTCCACAAAATATTTTGTCAATTGTTATAATAGATTAATATAACAGTCAAATAATATATATATATATATAGTTTTTAATAGTTATTATTCAAGTATATTTAAAAAAATGATTGGTTTTTGTTTTAAATATTTTTAGTTAAGTGTTGTGTTGATGGCTTGAACACAGTTCTTTGAGAATCAAAGACGCATGTGTTAAAACATATATCACATTTCTAAATACAATATTTATTAATAATTATACTAATTATAAAAAAATTATATTTACATAGATCTGGAATGATCTTTATAAGTATATGGTTTCGATAAAAAATTATAGTATTATGAAATGAATATAAGTAAAATTTATACTATTAATTATAATTTCAATATTATTTAGAAGTGGACTTTTTTTTAAATATATATATGAAATTTTATTTGTTGAACAATTTTTATAGAATAATATGAAATTTTTCATTAATAATGAGAATTCTATTATAATGACCCACCAATTCTCATTGGCTTGATAGTATAACGAGTTATTACTAGGCCTTAAGGGACATCACCAAGGCGCCAAAGGCTGGCAATATATGCCGAAGGATTTCAAACAAGTGGGGGATGATTTGCCCTATTTGAACATCCATAGAACCAAAAACCATAAACAAACCAAAAACTAAATGATTCCCGATAAAAGCTACAACAACTCAACAATTTATTTTAACATAAACCAATCAACAGTACCACAGTAGAAACCAACACTCAAACATCAGAGTAAATAGCAGAATGACAACTCAAAGTCTACAAGTAAACAACCCAACTCCATGATCTTCATGCTCTGAGCTCCAACATCATGTACCAGACCAAGTATCTCAAAGCGGTGCTCTAAACTTGTGACACATTACCTTTTCCAACGTCCTCGTACATGACATCTGCTAAGGCACCAATGTGCCAAAGCAGGGGGTGAGTAATTAAAATCAGTATGTTTTCTATGATGACTTCCCCACCCATTCCTCTTGGATGAAACATGTTAGAAAATTTATTTTAATCAATTTATAAAACACAATTCTAAAAATAGTTCACAATATAGCATGTTCCATGTCAAAACCATTTTCCATCAAAAAACATATTTCCCATGAAATGCAACAAAGCAATGTTTCCAATTCAATTCACATTTCCATTTGGCATATTTGTTCCATTTCACCAATTGACACAACCAACCATGCATGCAACCTTAACCTCCATATTCTCGCTGGTGGTGAGTTATCCTTCCACAATGCCATCACATAGTGGACTACCATGGTGAGGGTACATAACAACCTTATCCATCCCAACCTATTGATGTGGTGACTTCTCGCCCTTATCCATCCCAACTTTTTGATGGGGGTACTTCTCACCCTTATCCATCCCAATGCATATAAACACACACCAAAACCCATGCAATCCCTGCCCAAAACTATGTGTGTTCAAAACTTTCCAAAAAAGAATTACCCTTTTATTGAAAAACATTTTATTCTAGCAGCAAGACCATATCCAATTTAAAATCACCATTGTAAATTTACTTCAACAACCACTTTCCAAAACCACACAAATTTCAACACACGTTACTAAAAAGGGGTTTAAACCATTATTTCATAACAGATAAAATAATCATTTCAATCAAGGATTTTTTTTTTGAAACTAAGCCTTCATGTTATAAGAAATATGAATCGAGAGTGAAGCGACCAACCTCTACAAATTGGGCGAAACCATGCCATGAATGAAGAATGCTCAAGAACACCGGGTCAAAACTCAAAAAACCCTCCATATATCTCTTCTCCTAACACAACCAAGACTAATTCATGTCACATATGGAATCCACTCCCTTATATCTACACATAACAGGAATATATCTAAGTAAATGAGAGAAGAGGAGAAGTAGATCTTAATTCATCTATGAAGCCGATCAAGAACGATAACATACCTTATGAATTCGGCTTCGAATCTCCAAGAGAATCCATCTGTTCACCTCTAAAACACTTGGGAGAAGTCTTCAAATCTTCAAGGGAGAGTAATCCTGAATCAGGGCCTCTTAGGATGTTTAACCAATGCAATTAGTGGGAAAATGTGTTAGATCCACAATTTTAAGATCTAACTTTAAGTGACTGCATGGTTAGTCCGCACGGTTGGGAAAAGCGTGCGCTATCCATGTGTTTGATAATGCCTCAGCCATCCTTCTCGCACGGTTTGCCCACATGGTTAGACAAACCGTGCGCTGACCATATGGATGCCACTTTCTCCAAGACCCACTGCGCACGTTGGGCATCACGGTTAGAAAAACTGTGCGCCGACTGTGTGACTTCTACTTTGCCTCCAAACATCAATACAAGTTCTCCCACACTCTCATTGAACTCCCTTAACATTAAAACCATGAAAAGAATCATGAAAGGGTTACATACAAGAAAACAGGTGTACTACATTCTCCCCACCATTGGCCTTTCCGTCCTCAGAATGTATAAAAACATTTCATGACTGAATGAGTTCTGGCCACTACTCCTTCATTTCATTCTCACGTTCTAATGTCTCTTCCTAAATTTCACCATTTTGCCACAAAACCCGCACTTGGACAATTCATTTTCCATGCAATACTTTATCATACCTATCCATTATCTTCACTGGGATATGTACCAAAGAATCATCTGACTCTTGTTCAATGTGATCCCATCTAATCAAATGGTCAGGATTATGCTGATACTTATTCAATTGAGATACAAGAAACATAATATGCACTACACTGAACCGTGGTGGTATTTACAACTGATATTCCACCTCCCCAACAAGTTACAATATCTAAAAAGGGTTTATATATCTAGTAGATAACATTCCATGATTCCCAAAAATGACGATTTCCAAGTCTTGGAGATATCTTCAGGAATAGATGATTACGCACAACGAACTACAACAGTCTTCGACGATGATCTGCAAAAGATTTCTTATGACTCTGAGCCATCTCCATCCACTATCAAATCAAATTAATCTTCTTCATTGTTTCTTGGACAAGGCTTTTCCCAACTAGTGATGCTCCACTAGTATCCACACATCATAGTGGAGAAAGACACGAACACCCATACAATTCTTCAAACGGAGCCATGCGTATAGAGGCTTGATAATTGTTATTGTATGAGAACTCAACTAGGGTATATGATCCTCCCACGAGCCCCAAAATTCCATTACACAATCCTAAAACATGTATTCTATTGTTTGTATCTTCCGCTCAGATTCCCCATCTATTTGAGGATGATACAGCATACTCATCATCAACTGAGTCCCTAGGGATTGCTGTAATGATTTCAAGAAACGAGATGTGAACCTAAGATCTCTACCTGAGATGACAGACACTAGTACCCCATGCCTCTTTACCACTTCTCATATATATATTTTTCAATGATCCTCAACCTTATGAGTTTCATGAATAGGGATGAAATTGGCCGATTTGGTTAGATGATCCACTATCACCCAAATGGAATCGGGTTTTAAGACCATTCTTCGAAGACATGTTAAAAAATCCATTACTATCTCCTCCCATTTCCAAACTGGGATAGATAATGACTATAATATAATAGCTGGTCTGTGATGCTCTGCTTTAACCTTCTGACAAGTTAAGCATCGCGAGACGAACTCGACCTCCTTCCTTTCCTTGACACTGCACCAATACTGCTCCATTAGCACCTTATACATCTTCTATGTACCCAGATGTACAGCCCATCTCCAATGGTGGTAAACAAGAAGGAGTTGTTCCTGAAAAACCATATGTACAACCATCCGATCTCTAAAACATAAAATTTAACTCCCATATAGCTTCCATTCCTCAATGGTCTCCCCACCATTGAGTCTTGAACTCATTGTAACACAGTCTACATAGGATTGATGTTCCTACTTTACTATCTCCACCAATTCAGGAATAAGTGTAGTAGAAATGAAAATAGAAACATCACCTCAATTTTCACATTGCACGTGCATGTCGTCTAAGACCGACATCAACTAGAACTTATCTAATGCTTTTTTTGCCAACTGAGCTTATGACCTATTGCTTAATGCATCGGCCACCGAATTTCCCATACTAGGGGTATACATTATGTCAAAGTCAAACATTTTAAGATACTCCATCCATCTCCTCTGCCTCAGATTCAAATATCTCTGTGAGAAAATGTGTCTCATGATTTTTTGATCTGTAAACACAATACATTTCTCACCAAAGTGACAATGTCTCCATGTTTTCAAAGAATACACGACTACAACTAACTCCAAATCCTTTGTTTGGTAATTTTTATTATACACTCTCCACTGCCTTGAGCCATTATCAAAAACATGGTCTCCTTGCATGAGAACACAACCCAACCATGTTATCGTAGAATCACAATACACCACGTATCATTGACCTGATTCTAGAAAGATTAAGATAGGTTCTGATGTATGGAGAATTTTCAACACTTGAAAAGATCTCGGACATTCTTTAGTTCATTGAAATGCACTATTATTCTTTTTCAAAGCTGTCAAGGGAGAAGCTAGTCATGAGAAGTCACGGACAAAGCATCGTTAATTACTATATAGACCGAGAAAACATCATATTTCAACGACATTTTTTAGAGATTCCCTAAATGTACAACTTCTATCTTTTATGGATCCGCTGAAACACCATTTTTTGAAAAGCCGTGGACTAGAAAACATTCCTCTTGTATCCAAAAATCCCACATTGAAAATTTGGCATACAATTGATGGTTCCTCATGATTTACAACACTATCGATATGTATTACCCATGCTCCGCCCTTGTCCATGAATACACTAATATATCATTCAAAAACACCAGAACAAAAGAATCAAGATATTGTTGAAATATCCGATTCATTAAATCCATGAAGGATACTGGTTCATTCTTTAGGCCAAAAGGCATGATTACATATTCGTAGTGGCCATATCTGCTTGTTAAGGCCATCTTTAAAATATCCTCCTTCTGAACTCGCAACTGGTGATATCATGACCGCAAATAAATCTTGGATAAACAATGAGCTCCCCTTAAATGATCAAAGCTTTCTTCAATTCGTGGATATGGATATCAATTATTTATTGTAACTTGGTTAGGAATATGATAATACACACATATCCTGAAAGATTCATCTTCATTCATTGTGAACGAAAATGGTGCTGCCCATAGAGACCCATTTGGGCGAATGAAGCACTGGCTTTCTAGATCCTCTAACTGCACATTCAATTCCATTAACTCTATTGGTGCCATCCGAAATGATGGATGTGAGGTAGTACTGGTCCCTGAAAAGAGATCAATTGTAAACTACACTTCTCTTACATGTGGTAATCCTGAGAAATATTCTGAAAATCATCAGGAAATTGACCCTCCACAGCTGGAAAACAATTTTCCGCAATCTCTTCCAATGATGACAATGTCAATACTACCAATTGTTATGAAATTTTTCCCACCATTGGTTCCAACAAACTCTTTATGTCTTTCTGTACTATCCTCTCTCCTCAGAAAAGATTCTCCATGTTGTCCTTATTCATGAAACTAAAATTTCTCCTATAATAGTCGACGTGAGTCTTAAATATTATCAAAAAATATATACCTAGGATTATGTCATATATATCCATCTACAGCATAGAGATATCTTATTTCAACTCAACTGCATCAACAGTTTTGGCACATACTCTACACATGAAGGATTACCATTCTCTTTCTCCAAGAAGAGTTTGTAGTTTCAAGACACAAGGCATCATTTCCAGTTTTACATTCCCAAAATTTAAAATACGAGAGGAATGAAAGGAATGAGATGTTTAAATATCAATCAACACTTGCATGAGGGTAGAATTCAAAAGAACTGTACCTTTCACCGTAGATTGTCCATCCAGATCATTGACCATCATTTGCTCCGCTCTATACAATTGTTGCATCGATGCACTATTCTCCTCGTTTTCTTACTGTGATTGCCCAAGTTGAAGGGTAATGGTATTCCGGGAATCACCATAACTAGCTCTGGTCTACTGGCGAGATGAATTTTACTATCCTAGCCCTGTTGAAGCATAATATTCATCCAACACTTGAGAATGTCACGAACACCTGACTGTGGGGCACTGCGAAAATATTTCTAAAGATGCCCTATCTTCTTGCAATTGTGGAATTCTTTTGGTGGTTTTGTACATTCTCATTTGATGTGATCAGTTGAACCACACTCAAAGAAACCTTCTTTGCTCTAGGGTTGTGGACGAAGGATGATCGATCTCGCTGTTAGTTTTGATTCGCACAACCACCTTGGATGTAGGTGTCCCTCATCCGGTAGTTTCCAGAATTATAGTTCCCACTGGTTCCCATGGGTATAATATTGCTTCCTCCTATTGATCCTGAGATATCACGTTCAACAACCATTTCTCTATTCACCATCTCTGTATAATTCGTAATAAAGAGAACTGCAATCTTCGATCGAATCTCCTGCCCTAGCCCTGATTTGAAGATGTGTACCTTCAAAGAAGAACTTTCCACAACCTTTGGTGCAAAATGGTTGTAATTCATGAACTTAGCCACATACTCTATGATATAGAGGATCTCTTCTTTCATGATGAAGAAGTCCGTAATTTTCTAGATCATGATATTTTTATGATAAAATTGTTTGTTAAATATTTCTTCAAAATCCTCCCATGTAAGGCCTTCATCAAATTTAGCATGCACCGATAAATCCCACAACTATTGTGCAAGATCCTCGAGCATAAACATAGTCATAATTAATTACATCTCTACTTGTGTGCCAAGGAAATCAAATATACGATTCATCTATCTTAGCCACACCTCCGCCTTTTCGGGTTCAGCATCACCCCGAAAGATGGGTGGATTCTGCTTCTGGAACTGGACGGAATACACTATATGAATTGACTCATCCCTCTGACTCCCTCTATCAACAACCTTGAATGCTTGAATGATACTTTGAACTTGCTCCAGGTTCACACGAGGTTTTGGTGCATCCACATTCTCTGCAGCTTCTTCATGTTGGTTTCTACGATGCCTAACAGGTTTTATATTCTATAAAAACAATGCACACAGTTATCCTCACTTCCTTGTAACTGATGGCTTAGCATTTCAATTTCTATCACATCAACCATCAGATCATTATTATCCAACCATAAAACTCATCCACATGTTCAACCACTTTTGAAAATATCCCATATACTTTTTGATAATCAACCTATTTTCAAAATATAATAAATATCCAGTTTTCAAAATAATTTATTTGAAAATAAATTTATACATTTTTAAAAAAATTGCACCTTTCCCAAAATCATAAATCATTCATCTCAATGAGATATTCCATCATAGTGGTAATTCATTACATTAATGCATTTCATGCTCATCTAAATGGGTAAACCCATTATAATGCGATTTGTAACATTCTAGAAGTGTATCCAAAACACATATGTACCCAACACCCTGGTAACTTGAAATTCAGCATAAACGGGTTAGTTATGCCCTTTTATGCTATAAATTTCATGTTCAGACAATCCTACTCATGTCTATGATGGTCACCTATGGAATATAATAGAATTAATTTCAACTCTAGGAGCAAGAACATCGAGGAACATTGGTTAGGAAAGGACCGAACAAGATGACACCATTTGTAATGACCCAAAAATTCTCATTAGCATGATAGTATAATGAGTTATTACTAGGCCTTAGGCAACATCCCAATGGTGCCAAAGGCAGGCAATAAATTATTAATGTTATCAATCAAGTGGGGGAAGATTTACCCTTATTTAACATCCATAGATCCAACAATCGTAACAAAAAAAAAATAAATGATGCCTGATAAAAGCTAAGACAACTCAACCATTTATTTTATCATAAACCAACGAATTGTACCACATCAGAAACCAACACTCAAACATCATAGTAAACCACGGAAAGACAACTCAATGACTACAAAACAACAACCAAAATCCATACTCCACAAGATCTATGCTCCAACATCACGAATAATCACATGTATGATGAAGAAGTGCTCCAAACTTGTCACACATTACCTTTAACAATGTCCGGAGACATGACATCTGCAAAAACACTAATGGGCCAAAGCCGCGGGTGAGTAATTAAACATAGTAGGTTTTCCCTGATGACTTCCCCTTCCATGCCTCTAAGATGAAACATGTCATCACATTTATATAAAACAATTTATATAAAAAAATTCCATAAAAAATTCTTAATGTAACTAGTGCCATGTCAAACCCAGTTTCCAACAAAACCCATATTACTCAAGAAAAGAAACCATGAAAAGTTCCCAATTCCATTCACATTTCCATTTAGCACATTTTTTCAATTTCATCGATCCACACAAACAACCATGCATAAAACCTGGACCTCCCTATACTTGCGAGTGGTGAGTTATCCTTCCACTAAGCCATCAGATAGTGGAATACCTTAATTGGGGTACATCACGACTTTATTTGTCCCAACCTATTGTTGGGGGGACTTCTCGACCTTATCCACCCCATCTTTTTGATGAGGGGTACTTCTCACACTTATCCATTCCAATGCATATGAATACACACCACAACCCATGAAATCCAATCCTAAATCTAAGTGTGTACAAAACCTTTCAATAAAGAATAAACCTTTTATGGAAATTAATTTCATTCAAGCAGCAAAACCATAGCCAATTTAAAATCACCATTTTAAATTTACATCAACAACAAAATTAAAAAAAACATATTTCATCAACCTTTACTTAAAAGGGGTTTCAACAATTCTTACATAACAGATAAAAAAACCATTTCAATCATGGATAACAATTTGAAACTATGTCTTCATGTTCTATGAATGTGGAAACAAGAGTGAAGCCACCTACCTCAACATATTGGTAGAATCCAAGCCACGGACGAAGAACGGTCAAGAACAACGGGACTAACCTCCAAAAAACCCTCTTTTTATCTCTTCTCCTAACACAACCGAGAAAAAATCATGTCATATTTGGAATCCACACCCATTGATCTACCCATAACATGTGTAGATCCATGAAAATGAGAGAAATAGACAAGTATATTTATGTTTATCTAGGAAACTGATCATGAACTATAACATACCTAAATAATCTAGCTTCAATTAACTAAGACAAGACTTCATATCACCTTTGAAACGCTTGGGAGAAGTCTTCCAACCTCCAAGGGAGAGTAATATAGAGTTTGGGCCACTTAGGAGGTCTAAAAATGGAAATTAAAAGAAAATTGAGTTAGATCCACAATTTTAGGATCTAACTTTATGTGACCGCATGGATAGTCTGCATGGTTTGACAAACCGGGCACTAACCATGCGCTGGCTACTGCCTCGGCCACCCTTCTCTCATGGTTTGGCCGCACGGTTAGGCCACAAGGTTAGACAAACCGTGCGCTGACCGTGTGACTTCCACTTTGCCTCCAAACATCAATCCAAGTTCTCACGACTCTCTTATTCAACACCCTTAACATTAAAACCATGAAAATCATCAAGAAAGGGTTACATACTAGAAGTTGGTGGTACTACATCTATTAAATATCATAAAATTTATGTAATTAAAACCATATAAATGCATCGAGTATAATTTATTTTAATTTATGTCTATAATGGGACCCTTTTCCAAAGTCCATAGTTTGAATTAGACATTTATATTTAGACTATTAAACTTAATGATTCATCCAAAGGTGGTGCCAATGATGTATCTGGGCTGATGATATTTGATAATTCTCCGACCAATCCTTCTATCGTAGCATTTTTATGTCGAAGGACATGACAACCCATAATTAATCCATTTGATATGTGATGGGTCAGCCATAAATGGTGACTAAAAGTGAAATGAGCTCTGATAACAACTTGGATCCACTACATTGGTTGAATACATAGGATATCTTGATAAAATAATTAGATCTCACATCTACTAGTATAAATGAAAAATTGGTCAAGACTCATATTCTATATTCACATCATCTTCTAGTAGAATAGGTGAGGCCCCACATTTAACTCAACATGGACTATGTTTTCATCATCACGGCTCATCAAAACCTGCATCTTCATAGGGAGGTTCATCAGTAGAAATATCCTCACCCTCGAGTGGATGATAAATTATACTATCATGTTTATCACGATGATAAGGTAATATGTACTTTTCAACAGCATGGTACACTACATGAATGAATACTTCACACCTTAAAAATTTGAAATAAAATATTCATTTATTCCCTAAAAATATTTCAAACCCATAATTCAACATAAAAAATCCCAATTGAATTTCCATTTTTTTTAAAAATATCAATATAATAAATTCAAATTTGTTACATATTGCAATTTACTTTTAAATACTATTTACTATAAATAGTGGTTATTTTATATATATATATATGTATATATATATATATTATAAAATATTAATATTAAAATTCATAACCATTACTGAAATTACATAGTGTTAGTCTGTTATAATAAACACTTGACATCCCACCATCCATGGTGGGGGCGAATCCCCCAATCAGACGCAAGAGAGGACCAATGTGATGGCCTAAAACCTAGAGGTCCCAGAGTAAAAAAATATTGTGAAACTACTATTTTTAAGAAATATGTTATATTATAACATTTGAATCTAGAAAATAAAATAATATAAAATTACATTATTATTGGTTATTAAAAATCAATGTTACTATCCATAATTTTTAATATTACTATACTAATAATTATTAAGAAATAAAAAATGTCATTAAAATATATTATCAGTAGTTACTAACCAATATTCATTGTTATCCATTGTTATTACTAATATTAAATAACTTATTAGTACGTATTTGTACATTAATATCACTAATTATTAATATATATTAAATTAAATAACCAATATAATATAGATAAAAAAAATCTTAATAATTTAAAAAAAAAATTTAAAAGAATCATGAAATTATTTATATTTCATTTTCATAAAAATATTAATATTTGAATTTACATCCTCAAAATATGTGAATTAATTATATTTTCTCAATCCCACTATAATAGTTCGTTTATCTGAATTGAAATATCATTCTTTTAACACTTCATTAGTCATAAATATGATCTAATATATTAATTTTATAAATAAAATATATTCAAAGATCTTATAAAAAGGTTCCAAGGAGTCTGGATTCATAACACAACAATACACGTTTTGTATCCTAGAGGTACATGTTGTGTAATCGAGAGGTACATGTCTTGTACTATTCATTAATGCATCAATAATTAATTCAAAATTAATTTAAATCATGTATATTTTTTACAATCATTGAATTTAATTATATGTCACATGATGACTAGGAAATCCTAATACATGGTACATCCAAAGTACATGCTTTGTAACATTAGTAAAAGGAGGTGCGCGCAAAGAGGAAGTGGTATGATGAAATGTGGGATGTGTTCAAAATATTTGAGTTGGGCATGAAAAATAGTGTGGTGTGTGAAATAGTGGATTGAGTTTTTATACGCAGAAATAGTGTTTCAGAATTAGATCAAAAAAAAATGGCAATGCCATGTGCCGCACGAAAAATCTAGAGATATGTGAGAAAATTGGTACCTTATTGAAATATTATGCCCCAAATGGAAGGTTTTATCATTCCATAGGGGGTTTTGCATGCAGCGGTCTAAGATTCCTATGAATAAGAGTTGACCCTCTCATTCTGCATGGTTGATGTCTTAGAGAATATAGGAGGACTAATGCATGTAAATGGTTCATGTAAAAAGTGTTGCGTGAAAAATTCCATGTTGCGAGAAATTTTCCAGCATCCGCAAAAAATTCCAAGTTGTGTGAAATTTTCCAGCATGCGTGAAAAATTCCCTTTTGCACGAAATATTGTGTCTTGCAAAAAAAATTCCAAGTTGCGCGAAATATTCAGGCCTACGTGAAAAAGGTAAAGTTGCACGAAAAACATGAGTTTGTGTGAAAAAACATGGTGTTGCGTTAAATTGTCTGTGAAAACTATTTTCACAATTTGGATTATCCAGTTCAGTTGTATATAGAATTCAAGTGAATCATTTCCGGTCTTCGATGCAAGCAGAGTCTCTTGATTAATAGGATAAAAATACTTATCTGTTTATATATTGAAGAGACTCAAACATCTATAAACTGACTGAGAAATCACCAAATTCAGTGAGCTAGGGGAGTCAATGGGAGTGACCCTAGGGATGCAGTGAGCAATATCTAAACTTTTGTAAAGGCAGGGTCGCTGGGATAGAGTGACTATATCTGAACATTGTAATCTGCTGCTAGTGAAGTTTTGTGGAATTAGTAATAACCGACAACCTGTCGGTGTATGCACAATGGACGTATCACTTTGTGGTTATTCAAGTATAATTGTTGTTTCAACATCCTAATTTCATTTATTTTATAGTTTTATCTTGTTCCAACCAATATAGGAACAAGATCCACAAATTTGAAAAGAAAAAATTTACACCCTAATTCACCCCTCCACTCTCAGGGTGTTTTGGTGACTTTCAAGTACATGATATGTGGTCCCTTACTCAGTGACATTTCACGTGTTCTCTAATATTACCTACATGACTAGAGGATGTGTAACTCAAAGACCACATATCACGTAAACCTTGTACACATCATGTACTATAACATTTTCTATTGAATGGTAACACACTGCATCCCTCAGCTTGTACCACAGATAGACAGTGCGAAAATAATACACACCATGATTCTCTTATGTACATGTTGTGCACAGTTACCAAATTAGGAACAATAAAAAATTATTCTAATATACTTTGAAAATATTATCGACATGTGTTTTTTCTGGTCATTAAGTGGATGGTATATTTCATGTGAGTGTTTTAATATATATATATTTTTAAATAACTTCTGTTTAATTTTAAAATCTACATATCATGTAAAAGCCATATTACAATTATTATTATACATGTATTGAAGCATTACATGCAATGTAAATACCATGTGTTCTATTTGGAATTTATGTTGATAGTATACACTATGAAATTATGTGATATGTTTTGATTTCCATATGTTGTAAGAGTAAATAGCATAAAAGTATAATATATGATGGGTAGTTTGGACAGGAACTCACCATGTTGCCTCTAAGGAATATTTTTTACATATTTAATATATGTTAATTTATTTAATTTGTTTATAATATTGATGGATTTAAATATCACAAAAATTTGGAGGATAAATAAGATAAAATTATTGGTTAGTTATAGAAGATAATTAATTCAATCGATCATGATTAATCTTAAATAATTATAATTGGAATTTAATTCTAATTTTATTAAATGCATAACTAGTTTCTTACATACAGATAATATTGAACATACACTCGGACTTTAAATGTGATTTGTTTTATTTAATTTATTATTAAATTTAATTTTTTTCCAATGTGTTATCATTCACCTCAATATGTTAGGGCATGTGTGCCCATGGATTCATTTATTTAAACCACTTAACAAATCCCATTATTCCCTCACATGTGTGTGAGTAAAATCATATTTTATGGAAGGAGATCCCAATTTGAAGAGGTATTTCAAGTTTACATATAATGTAAATCCAATCCAAGATAGATACCTATGTTGATATGTAGAAATTTTCAAAATTTACCATCGATAATTCAAGGTATTTTCTCTAAGGTCAATGGGTAGTTTATTATTCGATGGATCAACTAACCATTAGTAAAATCTAATGAACATAATTTTAACACCCGAAGATTTCATAGTATGTTATTTGTTCAATGTAATTCAATAATATGCACTACACGAATCATTGGGTTCGAGCGCACCCCAAGATTACGAATTAGTCATTCAAAATGGGTTAAGAAGTGTATTAACTGAATAATGATTTATATAGAATCCTTATAATTTTAGAATCTATATTATGAATTTGTTAGACATAATGTAAGAAAAAATTCATTTTTTATATAAAAGAAGTATTTTTTTTCAGAAAATGCACTTTTATCACCTTTTAGTGGTGATCTCTTTTTAAATAAAATATTTGAAACATTTATATATTTCATTTGACAAAATTAACATCTTCTTTTGAATAATGATGTAAGAATTTAGGTTCAATAATTTTTTTTGTGTTTCTCTGATAACATTCATATTTGGGTGAATAGTAAAAAATACTATATTTTAACTAAAAAAAACTAATTTAATCAAAATAATTTATAGTGTTAGGTTATATATTTTAATTTTTTTTAAGTATAAATAGATTATATTGATACCATTTAATCTAATTCTGATCATTTTATGTAATTTAACTTTGATATTGGACATAAACAAGTGTAAATCTTTTGATAGATATTGTTTCATAGAAATACACCGATGGGTTTTGACAAGAGAAAGTAAATTTAAATTAATAAATGCAACATTGATGTTTTCAATTTGGTAAAATTTTCTCCATTTTTTGATTTGGAATATCAAAATTAGCAATCGATGAATTTTTGGTATTTTTCTGAAAACGTACAAATGTTGATGAATAATGAAAACACTGACATATAGTTTAAAACTGAAATTTTATTTAAATAATTAATAATAATAATTAAATATATTTTAGGTCAAAATTAATACATAATACCTTTATAAGTTCAATTTAATTCATTGGTGTCATATTATAACAATTTTAGATCTAGAAAAACTTTATTGATCTTTTCTCCGTCTTTTAACCATCGCCTAAGAGAACTTGGAAATTATCATAAAACATAAATTTTCTGCTTATATGAGGGGAATTTAAAAACCCCTAGAGACATTGTTAATATCAAAGAGTTTAATGTGGTTCAATAAGATAAATATAATTTTGTTGAATAGTAACGTTTTACTTTTATTTACAACGGTTAAAAGTAAATAGGGTAATTAAGGGTAAAAATGATATTATTATTACACTAACACATATCCTAACTCTATTGGATAAGTATAAATTGATAAAAAACAACCACTGGAATAAAATATGAACCTATTTGGTCAACATTGATCAAATTAGAACATTTATAATTATTTAATTCAATGAAGAGTTAAAAGAGTTAAAATCAATGTATAATAACTAAAACATTTTTAATATAGGTATATACATAAGATAAATTCCATAATAAATATTAATTATCAATCTAGAATTCTTCCTACATAATTGAATTTTTATTTATAATTTTTAGAGATTAAAAAATTAAATTTATTAATGACACAATGATGATGCAGTAATTACATTATTAATGAAATAATCAAAAAAATGGTATTATGAATTTTGAAATTTATATAATTTCAATTTTTTTATGAAAACCACGTATTTTATAGGTGAATATGACATGTTATGATTGATTCAATGTATTTTTTTGTGAAGTAATCATGCTGTTATTATTTAATCAAAAAACAAATGCCAAGGAGTGTCAAAATTGACATAAAATAGGTTTTAAAACCAATATTATATTATGAATTGATATAACAGTATTAAAAATCTATGGATCCGCCAAAACACTTATATAATAATATATATGACATTAATGAACCCAATGGGGTTCTATTATCATTTTATAGTAGTTTTATGAAACATATAATATTAAAATACAAAGACACATGGTAAGTGTCAAACTATTTAACTATGAGTTAAATCTAAAAGATAAGATTAATATGGTAACCAAAACCTATATAAAACCTATTTGTTGAGTTTTATTCTACCCATCCCCAACTTAGAATTAAAATAATAAAAGTTTGAGACATTTGAAAACAAAAATGAGTTTATTATAAAATAATATTTCTAGTTTTTCCTAAGGTTTCCCTCACCCCACTTATAAAAGGGCACTCACCATTATCCCTAAATCACACCATAAATTCCTTTTGTCCCATCAAACCTCTACCCAAATACCCTTTCAACTATCATCCCTTAATCCTAGTGGCCCTCCTTGGTCATAAATCCAGTTTAAGGATCCCTTTTTATCAAATCAAAAGGAAGAACCTGAAGAAGATATAATGATTTCACCACCCTCTTTCATGTTCACTTTTAATTCCACATACACATTATTTTTTATTTCAATTATAAAATAAGTAGTCCAGTGTATTATATATATTGTGTTGTTATTATAAAATTCCACAACTATATTCATTATTCTATCCATCTTATGAATGATAATGTCACCATGTGTGCGTACGTACGGCTTACCTTCTCCACACTATGGTGTAATTTGTAATTCAACACTATGTTATTTCGATGGATATAATGATGAGTAATATGTATATAAATAATTAATATAAAATTTTAATGTCTCTATAAATTTAATATACCATCCAATTCCACACCTTTAAGGAAATAATATTGTCGCACGTGCGTACATATGGATTACCGTCTCTACGACGTGATGAGATTCATTTCCATGATCACCATTCCTCAGTAATTTTAATAATAAATATTAATAATAAGTATGTAATATATGACATAATAATTCTACTAGATATATATATATATATGTACTTACATATATCTTATTCACATAGTTCGGTTCAATACGATATGGAAATGGAAACAACGTTTATGCGTACGTATAGACTACCATCTTCATAAAAGGTATTTTTCATTTCATATATATGTATATTATAAATATTAATATTCTAAATATATATGATATATAAATCATGTTTTATATTCTTTATGTATTTAAATCTTGGTCAATGTGATACAATCAAGAGTAACAAGTTAAAACATGTACGATAAAGAAAACAATTATTACCTGAAATGTTAATTTAAGAAAGAAATTATTATTAAAAAGGTAGTATTAGGTCATAAATGAATCATGTATAATATAATAATTATTGATATGGTTCTGGTATAATTTATTAACATTTTACAATCTTCATACTGGAGGTTTAACATACCATCGAAAAAAGTAAAGTGCAAGGTAAGTGTCAATTTCACAATCTCTTTATTATGAAAGGATGTTTTTACGTAAGTATCTAATTTGGAATATTTATTATCCATGTCCATGTTTCATAAAATTGTTTTCAATGGTATTATTTTAAGGAAATGTTTACTAAAACAACATTCTAAATGTTTTGAAGATTTATTCATCTAAACCATTCTCATTAAAGTCCATGTTTTAGAAATCGTTTTATTGATTTATTTAAATGGACAAGATTGTTTTAAAATGTTGATTACATTAAAATGATTCAATGTTATATGGGACACTTCGATTAAAAAATATATTTAAATGTATTCCTTTATAAATTGTGTGAATTTTAAATGATTTCCTAAAAAATGATATTTCTCACAATGATTTTTAGAAATCATTTTCATATATGTCAAAATCCTTTAATGGATTTTAAATTTGTTTGAAGTTGATTTATTAAGATACAAATCATCCATATTGTATTGATGGTTTTGTGATATGTTTGACTGTGGATGTGTGATTTTTATACCATTCATGGTTTCTGGAGAAAATATTGACATTTTTTAATGCTAGTATTAATATGAATGATTATGTTATGTTGAAACATGTTCATAAAAAGAATGCATTGGACTTAGTAAGTGAAAAGTGGAGCCTGCTATAGCTCATCGATGAATCAGTAGGTCTCATAAGACAAACATGTGTCTTGGCACAAGGCCTTAACAAAATATTATTTGTAATCATGGCACAAAGCCTTGACTATGTGGTTCTGATAGTCTAGCATTATCCATTCCATCCTTATAAAAGTGGCTATTGATATTGCTTTTGATTAGTCGACTAGTATAATATCAATGTCATTATGTAAATGGAATTATTTCATTTTATTTTTGTCATATTGAGCTGAATATGAAGTTTAAAAGGATATTTTTTTAGTTATACATTTCTGTAAATGTTTATTCTTATTTATGAATGTTTCTACTATATTGTTATCCTTAATGAGAATCGGAGCTCACCCCTTTCTATGTTTTTTCCCTCAGATGCGAAGAAGTGTTTTATGACTGACCTGTAGGGATAGTCTGAGGGGATATAAGTGTGGACTATGGAGACTATTTTGTTGATGTTTTTATCATTATGTTGTAATGTTATATTTATGAATGTATCAAGTGTTTCCAAGGATACTAAACTATTCGGTTATTCGATACTTGATCTTTTGTGATCATTCCATTGTTATGTACTAATGTGTCGACTCTGGGAAACTAGGGTCGGGGCGTTGCAGTTGGTATCAAAAGAATTTTATTACAAGAATTGGAAGCTAAATTTAGATAAACTCTTATTAGAGTACATAGACCTAAGATGGACTTTGTGGATTAATATAGAAGAACTTCCTATAATTTTGGTTTTGTAGAGATTTTGTGACATATCCAAAAAATAAATCTTTGTCTATATACGAGCAGGTAGAGGAGGCCCTGGAACAGATGTATCTATGGCTAAAACATGAAAACTCCACATTGAGCTAGACTTAAACAAGAACTGGTAAATGACAATGAGCATTGCTACACTCTTTGTTACGAAATTGTCTGGGGATATGTTTAGGATAATTCTCATTTTCATTACAAACCATAATGAATGGCTTATGAGTATATACATCCTAAATGAAATCATTTTTATGATTATGGATTATATCCATAAACTGTTCAATTTATGTTATGTGATTTACATGTTTGGATTTATGTATTTGGATTCATAAACAAATGTAGTGTATTCCATTATATAGAAATGGCGTTCTGTAGAAGGAATGTGAACTCCAGCAATACGTATGATCCAAAGAGTAAGAAGTTTCTTATATTTAATGGTATTAAGCCATCATTTAGAAGGGAAATATTATCCCATGTACTCTAAACAAATGAAGAAATTGTATCATGTGTTAATAAGATACTTAAAAAATTATCTGAGTCCTACGGATTTTAAGGGAAGCAAGAGAAAAAATTGATGGATGAGAGAAAGATGAATAAAGGGAAGATGGAAAAGAATAATTTTCCCATATGTGATAATTGTTGGAAGAAACACACTGGAACTTGCATGAAGTGAATGGGAGTTTGTAAAAAGTGTGGAAAAAATGGACACCAAGTACGTGACTGCATGGTTAAGAAAAAGGTTTCACATGTACAATGCTTCAACTGCAAGGAGTTGGGACACTACAAGAAACAATGCCCAAATCATCAGAGCTTGCCCCAAATTATGTTAGTGGATAATAATGAAATTATGATACTACCACAGATAAGGAGGAATTATAAGATTTCTTATGTTGTTCTTAATGAATTATATTATTTCAGTGTTGTATCATCGATGTACTAGTTATAAAAATTATGAAGCATATAAGGATTGTACTACAATATTATTTCGCAATGGACTTGAGATTATGTGTAACCAAGAAAAGTCACACAATAGCGGGATACATTTTTGGAAAATATATGGTTTAGAGAATAATAAACCATAATATGGTTCTGATACGATGGTATTGATTTAGTAATAATACATGATTGATTTAGATAAATTATATTGGATATTAATGACTACCTTGAAACAGAATAACTATTTGAATATTTCATCATTGTTTGAGTTTACAAGATGTTTTGGATAGATAGAGTATATCCATTTTTCTATAATTAATAAGGGAGCATGATTGTAATCAAAATTGTTTTATTTAAATTCAGGATGTTATAATGTTTTAAAAGAATACGTGATGCATGTGTTTACATGTTATTACTTGGGAAAAAGGATCTACATTGTGTTTACCTTACCTAAAAATTTTGGAATGTGTGTTTGGATAGATGTCATTTTGATAAGTCTAGTTTGAGATTATTTTTTGATTTCTATAAAAAGTACAACCTGGAGGTTGTGCGGAAACCCATCGCATACGACAAGGCCACGAGACTTGAACTCTCAACTGAAGGGCGACAAGGTTGTATCACCTACCACTGACCCATGTGATGTACTAGATTAAATAATGTAGTTTTTTAATCAGTCTGGTATATGAATTATAAATTCAAATTTTTTTAACCCTCTATGAATTGGATAAATAGAAAAAAAAATTAAGTTATATTATCTACTATAGTGAAATATGAGTTTGTCGTGGAAATTAGTTATAGGATGTAACTTTACTTGTCATGTATATATTATTCTTATTCTCTTATTCTATGAAAACATTAATTCATAAACATTAGTTAAGTGATCTTAAAACAAAAAATGTGTTATCCTAATAACTTCTATTTTTTGGAACAGATAATATTTTAAATCATCATAGATTGATGGCATTTGGGCCTTCAATTCTACAATTGTTTTTTTATTGATGACCTCAATCACTCTCTATAAATATTAATGTTTTCCCTCCAATTATGTTTCTCTAATTTCAACCAATGTCCTCATAAATGAGATCATAATTTTGTGGTAACATTTTCATTCCCCTTTTCATCTTATTAAGGCTAAATTTTATTAACCCAATTATAGATGTGGGTTTTCTCACAAAGGTATTTTAAATTTTCAACCTTTTATTTTATAAGAACAATTTCAAATTCTGAGGATGCAGTTTATTGAAGGAGAGAAGAAAGTAACACCCCAGGATTTCATAGTTAGTTATTTCTTCAAAGTAATTTAATAACATGCACTACACGAAACACAATGTTTGAGTGAACCATAAGATTACCAAACTAACCGTTCAAAAGATGTTATGAATATTATTAACTGAATATTGAACTATATATAATCCTTATAATTTTATAATCCATATTATGAGTTTCATAGACGTAATGTATGAACAAATTCATTTTTCTGATAAAAGAATAATTTTTTTAAAAAAATGCACTTTTAACTCCTTTTAATGGTGATAAAATTTTAAATCGAATATTTGAATCATTTATATATAAAATTTGACAAAATAATCATCTTATAATTAATCGAGACATAAGAATTTAGTTTCAATAATTTTTGGGTGTTTCTCTGATAACATTCATAATTTTTTGAGTAGTGAAAAATACAATATTTTAACTAAAAACAATTTTTTTAATAAAAATAAATTATATTGTTATTTTATAAATTTTAAATGTTTTGAAGTTTAAATAGATTATAATTTTTTAATTTAATCTAATTCTGGTCATTTTATGTAATTTTACTTTGAGATGGAACATGAACAAGTGTTAATCTTTTGATAAATGTTGTTTCTTAAAAATACGACTTTTGGATTTGACAATGGAAATTAATTATAAATTAATAAATGAAACTTCCATGTTTTGAATTTAGTAAAATGTACATAATTTTTAGTTTTGGAATCTCAAAATTATCTTAGGGTGAATGTTTTTTATTTTTCTGAAACATTTTAATTTTTGATTAATAGTGAAAAACAATGAGTAATAGTTTAAAAACTGAAATTTTATATAAATAATAATTTATTTTATTTAAATTTATTTTGGGTCATGATAGATACATTAAAACTATATTAGTTCAATGTAAATCATTGGAGTATATTTATTAAAAGTTTAAATATATAAAAATTTAATTGAACTTTTCACCGTCTTTTACTAATCTACTAATAGAATTTGAAAATTCACATAAAAATTATTTTACCACTTCTATGAGTGGAATTTAAAAAATTTGAGAGACATGTGTAAAATCTAGGAGTTGATTTTTCTTCAATATCATTAAAATAATTTTGGGTTAAAAGTAACTTTTTTACTTTTATTTAGCCCAGGTAAAAGCAAATAGTGTAATTAAGGGTAACAATGATATTATTATTACCCAAACACATGTCCTAATTCTATTTAATAATTATAATTTTATCAAAAATCAACATAGGAATAAAATATGAACCTATTTGGTCCACTTGGATTATATTAGGACATTTATTATTATTTAATTCAAAGAATAGTTAAAAGATTTAAAATCAAATTTTAATAACTAAAATATTTTTTATATATGGTTATACATAAGACAAATTCTACTATAAAAATTAATTAGAAAGATAGAATGGTTTCATACATAATGGTATTTGATTTATAATTTTTAAATATTAAATAATTAAATTTATTAATGACACAATGATTAAACAGTAATAATCTTAGTAATGATTGAATTTAATAAATGCTATTATAAATATTAAATTAAATATAATTTCAGTGTTTTTATGAAATTCACTAAATTTCAAGGTGAATATGATATAAACGGATTTATTATATGTATTTTTTTAATGTAATAATGGTGTTATTATTTTATCAAAAAACAATGACCAAAGAGTGTCAAAATTGACATAAAATTGTTTTTAAAACAAATATTATATTATGAATTGATATAATAGTCCTAAAAGACTAATTATCAGCCAAAAGGCATATATAATAATATATATGACATTAATGAACCAATTTTTGTTCTATTGGCATTTTATAGTAATTTTATTAACAATATAATATAAAAAAACAAAGTGACATGGTAAGTGTCAAACTATTTAACTAAGAGTTAAATCAAAATGTTAAGGTTAGTAATGTAACCCAAACCTGTTTAAAACCTACTGGTTGAGTGGTTTTCGACTCATCGCCACCATATCCTTTAAATAATCTATTTTGGAGTCATTTAAAACTGAAAATGATTTTAATATAAGATAATTTTTCTAGCTTTTTCTATGGTGCCCCTCACCCCTCTTATAAAAGGGCACTCCCCCTTCACTATAAATTACACCTTAAAAAAAATTTGGCTCTGCTAACCCCTAAAAAAATACCATCTCAAAAATCCTCCCTTCATCCTAGAGGACCTACTTTGGTCAAAAATCTAATATAAGGAGCCCTTTTGATCAAATATAAAAGAAGAACCTGAATAAGAGATAATGATTTCACCACCCTCTTTCATGTTCTCTTATTCTCCCACATACTCATTCATTGTTGTTTCCATTATAAAATAGAAATTCTATTATCTTCATTATACTGTGATGTTATTATAAATATTTTACAACTATATTCATTATTCTATCCATCTAATGAATGATAATGTCACCATGCGTGTGTACGTACAGCTTACCATCTCCACGTCGTGGTGTAATTTGTTAATCAACACTATTTCCTTTGGATAGATATAATGATGAGTAATATGTATTTAATAATTAATATAAAATGCTAATTTATATGTAAAATTAATATACTATCAAATTCCACTCTTTTACGGTAATGATATTATCATTTATGCGTACGTACAAATTACCTTCTCCATGAAACGATGAGATTCATTTCCACGATCACCATGCATTGAAGATTATAAAAATATATATTAATAATCAGTGTTTAATATATTACATAATAATGCTATTATATATATATATATATATTTACATACATATATTTTATTCACTTATTTCCATTCAATATGATAGGAAAACGGAAATAGCATTTATGCGTACGTACGAACTGTCGTCTTCATTGACAGTGTTTTTCATTTCATATATATGTCTATTATACATATTTTTATTCTAAATACATATTATATATAAATCATTTTTTATATTCTGGAAGTATTTAAATCTTGGTCTATGTGATAAAATCAAGAGTAACAAGTTAAAACACGTACGATAAAGAAAATGATTATAACCTAAAATGTTGATTTAACATGAAAATTATTATTAAATGGTTAGTATAATGTCATAAATTTTTTAGGTATGATATCATTAATATTAATATTGTTCAGGAATAATATAATAACATTCAACGATCTTCATACAAATTGTTTAAATTACCCTCGCCTATAGGAAAGTGCAAGGCATGGGTTAATTTCACAATCTCATTATTATCTGAGGCTGTTTTAATGTAATTATATACTGGGACATATTTTTTATTCATTTCGATGATTCATAAAATAATTTTCAACGGTAATCTTTTAATTGAATTTTTAATAAAATATCATTTTAAATGTATTAATGATTTATTCTTCTAAACCATTTTCATTAATGTCCTCGTTTTCAAAATGGTTTTATGGATTTATATAAATGGACATGAATGTTTTAAAATGTTAATAACTTTTAAAAGTTTCAAAGTGGTATGGGACACTTTGACTCAAAAATGTATTTAAATGTATTTATTTATATATTTTGTTACATTTAAATGTTTTCATGAAAAATGGATATTTCACTCCAAGAGTTTTACAAATCATTTTCATCTATGTCATAATCCTTTAATAGATTTTAAACTTGTATGAAGTTGATTTATATTGATACAAAACATCAATATTGTATCGATGGTTTTGTGATATGTTTGACATTGGATGTGTCATTTTTATACCATTCATGGTTTATGGAGAAGGTATTGATATTTTTTGTTCTATCTTTAATATAAACATTTATGTTAAGTTTAAACCTGTTCATATGGTAAATTCATTGGACTTAGTATGTGATGGGAGGAGACCGCTATAGCTCCTAGATGCATCGGTAGGACTCAATAGACAAAATTGTGTCTTGGCACAAGGCCTTGAAAAATTATTATTTGTATTCTTAACCTAAGGCCCTTACTTTGTGGTTATAATATTCTAGCATTATGCATTCAATCATTATGAACGTAGTTATTGTTATTGCATGTGATTATTCGACTAGTAGAATATCAATGTGAATAAGTAAATGGAATTATTTCATTTTATATTTTCCATATAATGCTGAAGATCATGGTTAAAAAGACTTTTTTAGTTATACATTTCCTTAAATTATTTTTCTTATTTATCAATGTTTCTGTTATATTGTAATCCTTACTCAGCATCTGAGCATAAGCCTTTCACTGATTTATTTTTCCCAAGACGTCGAGAAGTATTTTATGACTGACCTATATAAATAGTCTGAGGAGATATGAGTGTGTACTATGGAGAAGATATTGTAGTAGTTTTTCACTTTATGATGTAATGTAAGACTTATGAATGTATCTAGTGTTTCCATGGAAACTAAACTGATCGTCCTTTAGAGACATGATCTTTTGTGATCAAGCCATTGTTATGTAATAATGCACCGACTCTGGGTAACTGGTGTTGGGTCGTTACATTAATACTTTATTATTTTATTACTGTTAATTTTCATGGTTTTTTATTTATGGATGTTTTTCTCTTCCACATGAATTAATTAATTTACAATCATGAAATATAGAACTAAAATAAATTGAATTATATGTAAATATATTTTTTGGAATGTTAAAATACATAAGTATGTACAATTAATATTAAAAAATGTAATGAAGAATGCATTTGAAATAATACATCAAATATACAATCCCCAAATTATTTATATTAACTCAGCATAGCCTCCCACTACTTTTGCTAAAATCAATCCATTTTTCAACATTCGTGACCATCCAATGTTTGGGTGGTTTCAATTTTAAAGGAAATCTAACATGATGTATTGGGTTTCCTTATCATAGTTCACATCAAGGGTTGAATTCCAAAGAAGGAATTTTTGTAACATATAGGAAATGGTTGGAAAAACCTAATTTTAGTATTTTAGTATTGGGGGGTCCACTGAACATATCAATGAACTGTGAGTTAATATAGTTGGTATTTGGAGTTACTACCAAAAACCCATCAAATTAATTTACAATGAAAAGTTGTGTAGATGATATGTGGAATATAAATCCATGTAACTAGAATGTACATATTAAAGAATATTTTGAATCCAATGGTGAGGGAAATGAGGTTTCTATAAAATAGTTGTTGATTAATAATTATAATATAATATTTATTTGTCTTAATTTTTCCGGATATTGTATTAAAATATTATTATCTTATTAATAGAAACTGAAATCAATTTTAAAACAAATATATAACTATGATATAAACATGAAAATGATAATGCTATCACTAGTACAAATTTTCAATAGTGGAAACATTACTTATGCATTATGCAACAACCTGAAAATAAACCACATGTGTTGGAAGAACCTATTCATGATGAAAATAATAATGAGTCTAGTGAGAAAGAGTTGAATCTATATGATGAACATGTGAACAATGCTAAAAATGTCAACTATTCCATGATAATATCCATGGCCAAGGAGGTTTTGATGCCACAATAGGATATCGATTCATATAGAATGATGTCTCACTTTCAGTATCTCTATCAATAGAATTTTTAATTAGAGAGGTACAAGATCTCAATTTCTCTATTAAAATTCATGCCTTGAGAATTTGTAAAGACTATGACTCATGTATTTAGGCTTATTGTCTACATTAAACACCTAGAAATACTAGTTATTAAATTACTAGATTGGTTGTGCATTGATCTCATTTATTACGCACTAACCAAGTACTAATCCAGTTTTTTTCCATTTAAAACATGAGTAATAATAAGAAGAGTCTATTGGAAGTAATTACTCTAACTCTCCATATGGATAATAATTTTTGTAAAAATAAAACCGTGGAAATTATGGGAAATATGAAAATGGAGATCAAGGAAAAGGATTCGAAGACTCATAAGAAGTTTAAATATCATGACCATTGACCTTCTATGAAGAGGATGATCAAGTGAATGGGAAATAAAAGATGGAAGTTTGTTTTTCATGTGGAAACCATGGCCACTAAAAGAATAAATACACCCAGAAGAAGAACACAACTAATTTTGTGTTTTCTATCAAGTTTAACAATTCAATATCTACACATTTTTTTATTTGTTAAAACTTTTGGTGCTCAAATGTTTATCTAAATACAAGAACCATGTATATTCTAAATTATTTTTAGAGGAGAGGTGTATTTCTGAGATTCCAAAGGTGAAAGGATGCATTCCATAGACTTTAGATATTAACACCATTAATTTCTAAATTGAATGATATTTATTTTATGATATTGTTCTTATGCACCAACTATTACCGAGAACAGAATTTATGAATCATTCTAAGATGTAGATTTTTTGATTTTCATGTTTGGGAATAAATTTTTTTATTTTATAAATAAAACTTATATTATGGTATGGAAAATTTAATTAGTTTTATTTATATATTAAATTACAAAATTCAACATTTAAAAATTGAAAAAAATAATCATTTTCAGATGATTAATATAACACCGAACTCGGGAATAACAATCTTTGTCATTTAAAGAGATTCATTTGACAAAGATATATCGAATTGTTATTTAGAATCTTCTTAAGATAAAACCATCCAAATTATGTCATTGTTTTTTATATGGAAAAAATACAAACTACCATTTTATGTTTACAGTGAAAGTGCTAAAGAGCCACTAGTGTTAGTATACATTGAAGTGTGTAGACTATTTATAGTAGAAGATAGAGGGGGATATTCCAACTTCATAACTTTCACTGATGACTTGATTCGATATATAAATTTATACTTAATGATGTATATGTTTGAGTCTGTTGAGTTATTAAAAGAATTAATGAATCAATTAAATAATAAACTTTTAAAGAAGACAAAAAAAAATATTTGATCATATCGAGGTGTTAAATGTCTTAACCGATAGTTTGTTGACTTTCTACGGAAGTTTAAGATTTTATATCATTTCAAAACCACATACACACCATAAATGAATGATGTTAGTGAAAGCATGAACCATACCTTGTTAGATATAGTAATATTGATAAATATTCTTGTGGGCCTCCTATTATTCTTTTGGGGATATTCATTAAAAACCACATCATACACACTAAAACAAGTTGAAAATGAAACATAAAACAGAATTCCTTTAGAGTCATGGAGTTGAAAGAAACAATTTTTTTCACATACACATGTATGGGGTTCTGAGGTTTTTTTGGACTTTTTGGGAAAAAAATGATCACCCTAGTGAAAAAATTATATCTTTATAGGGTATCCTATGGAAACAAAGGGTTACTACCTATACAACCACTCACACAAGAAATTATATGTCACCAGAAAATCCATATTTCTTGAGAAGGAGCACATCCTCAAAAAATATAGTGGGAGAAAGGATTACATCATTATGTTTTTGCTACAGATTGATATGAGCTAGTATAAGAACAGACTTTATAGGTCCATATAGATGAAGTATTACATAAAAACTATTATATAGGACAACTGGAGAGGTATTTGAACTAGTGATATATGGTTTTATTATCATGGAAGATGGTGTATCATTATTGGTTGAGAATGACGAATATATGTTTTATGAAGAGGTAATAGAGAGATCGGATGCTACAAGATGAAATAACTGAATTAATCCTAAAATTGGTTCCATGTATCAAAAATATGTTTTTATTGGTTGAGAATGATGAACATATCTCCTACAAAGAGGTAATAGAGAGATAGAAAGAAACAAGATGAAAAGAATCCATGAATCCTAAAATTGGTTCCATATATCAAAAATATGTTTTGATTCAGGTCGATGTGATAGTAGATGTAAATCATATATGGTGAAAATGTGTATTGAAGAGAAAACTAGACATGGATGTTCAAATAAATACCTATAAATAAATGATATTGACTAATGGATTCAAACAACATCAAGTAACTAACTAAGATAATACCATTTTAGTAGTTTACATGTTTAAATACAAAAAAAAAATATTATCTATTACAGCTTACCATAACTATGATATTTGGAATATGGATATCAAAAAATATTTCATTAATGAGAACCTTCAGGAAGTTATTTATAATAGACAACAAGAAGGGTGTTGTGAATCCAGGTGATTCAAAAATGATTTTCTTTTTGAAAAGATCCATTTATGGAATGAATCAAGCATCTAGGTCATAGAACATTCCATTTGATGAAGCTATAGTAAATTTAGTTTCAATAAGAACAAATGTTATACACGTGTTTACAATAGTATTATAGTGAATTTGTTATTTATCATAGTAGTAAATGTGGATGACATATTACTTATTAGAAACAACATACCAGTCCTACAGTTTGTTAAATAGTAGTTAAACATGTTTTTCACCATGATGGAAATAGGTGAAACAACCAATATTTGAGGGATAAATATCATTTTTGAAATATACAAGAGGCAACATGGACTATGTAAAAGTACATAAATTAATCATAGACTACTGATATTTATTATCGAAAATACAAGAGTGTTTTATTTTCAATGTCACATGTTATACATCTTTCTAATAAAATATTTCGTTTCAAACAATAGGTGAATGAGATAATGGGTATGATCTCAAATTTTTTATTGATAGGATAAATAATGTATGGCATTTATATATTATACACGATATTTTATATACATTGACCATGATAATAAGATATTCAGTTGATCTATAAGAACAACATTGGTCTACTATTACGGATATCCCTAAGTATTTGAGATGAACTAATGATATATTAATGGTGCATGGAGGAATTTAGGGACTATTTATTAGGGGTTGTACACATACTATTTTTCCAAAATATCATAATTATTTGAATTCAAATTAAGTACATGTTTCCTATCAAAACAGTTGATCTATGAGCTAAAAGTTCAGAAAATCTAGTTGTAAATATTTCTATTGTAGATTATGAGTATATAATGGCTTCTAATATATAAAAGTAGTCATTTATAGTCACAACCTCTTATAGAGAATGTTGAAGTACTTAACACTAAATACCATATGAAATTGTATTGTTATAATACTAAAGTGGGTGATAATGAAAAAGTGACATTGTCTCACCAAATGACAATGAACAAACTCATGACGTATCAACTATTATGTTATTTTTCATAGATGGGATAAGTTGAAGAATGAATAGTTCCTACACAAGAAAATGTGGTTGACCCCCTTAAACATTTACTTACATAATGAAAGTATGAGTATCATGTGAGATATTGTGGACTATAGGTTGTTTTTTGTAGGATCTATTAATGTTAGTGTCTATTAGAGAATGTTCAACTGAACAAAATTCTATTTAATTTATGATATCATGTATTCATTGTTATTAATATTATGAAACTTTTTAACATAACAATATTTTTCATCTCTGTAAAATATTATGTGATAATGTCCAAAGAGTATCTATTACACTGAATATTTAGAGATGTTCCCAGCAATGATGAGAAACCATAAGTGCCATTGTTGAAATCTTAAATATTTTTTTTCTTGACATATGAAACAATTTTAGGGACACAAATGATACATTCTATAAGGGTTGGAGACTCATGGTACATTGAAGAACCTTCACATAGTGTACACCAATGGTAATATTCTATGTTAGATATTATGAGAACGATACTGACTATTAGGGAATCCACATTTATATGTGTCATTAAATGTTCCTATATATAAATGGGTGTAATAATACATATAAATTAATATTATTATTAATCAGTGTTATATGTTGTCTACTTTAGTACATTAATGAAAACCATGATCACACATGTTCATGGTGAGGTAGGATACGTTGGGTGTGTCACGAGTTATATTTCATTAATTAATAATTAATGTAAGTTTGTGTTCCTTATATTCCTTAAAGAATGATAATATTTAAGTAACTTTGAGGGAAATTATTGAGCCTAAAATAAATCCATGGGCATAGTGTTATATAAGTATGTTTTATTTATTGAAATTCAATGTAAGGGGCATTGAACACATAGGTTAATGGAACCAACATGAAACATTCTTAATTAGAGATATCATAATATAAAGATTTTGTCACATATTAAGCATCAGTATGAGTTACTTCATTACAACATTAACATCATTCTCTATGAGTGCCTTTGCGTTTTATTAGATGATAACCTTGGAATTTAGGCTTCTTCACCTAATTCCACTAAAAATGATGCCTAGACGTTTACACACTAATTGTATCTAGAATCATAGTTAAATAATATTTTATTATTTATTATTTAACATATTGAATAAATATTAATCCCACATATGTTTTAATAATAATTTATGTTTAATTGGTCGCATATATCCCATCACCAGTTATTTTATAGTATATTATGTGAGCGAATTATTTAATAAATATTTTATTTCCCATTTAGTTGATATAATTTTTTTTATTTAAAAATGATTAATATAGTGATATTTTATTTTTAATTAAATAGTCATTATCTAAGGCCTGATAAATATTTTCGTGGAATGGTGGACCAATTTTCAGGATATGGTTATAAATAATACATCTAGATTTTTATTTGAATAAATTATATTTAATATTAATTGACATGTTTAGTGAATGTTAAGAAATAATTTATTTTTCTTATTATAATCATGTTGTTCCATGAGTATAAAATAAATAATAAGGTATCTTTTAAAATTATTTTTCCTAACCCTGGTGGTCTATAAACGAGATTATATTATTTTTTTAAGAGTGACAATTAAATTTTATTGTGATTAAGAAATTAAGGAGTGACTCCCCTTAAATACCCAGAGATATCCCTCTCTAAGATCACTCATAATAATAGAGAGTGACTCTCTTCCACATCCACTCTCAAGTCCAGAGTGATCGAAGATAACACTTCCATGAATCGGTTCTTGGGGAGATCAAAGACAAATGACGCAATCAATAGGATCATTGGTGCTACCAACTTGAGATTTCTATGTTGATGTTTGATGATTCATGGAACACATTTGGATCACCAATAGATGGGTTCTATTCATGATTCCTACAAAACCATAAAGATATAATGTAGATCCATTATTAGATACAAAATCAAAGAAATAATTTTTTACAAGTTAAATCGTTAATTGCTCAAATTAATCGAAAATAACATATGATTGTCATGTGCTTCGGTTATGGTGTTTATCCATTTTCTATATTCTATTACTCAAGACCATTGATCGTGATGTTTATCTTTTTGTAAATCTCATATTAATAATTGATTAGAAAAAATAAATGAAATTTTACGAATGACCCATATAACACTTTAACTGTATCAAAAATATTCCAAAGAATCATAGTCTTGTAATAAAAGTGTGAAAATTTATAGAGATTGATGGAGAAAATTATCTAGAGAATGTTAATTATCATAACCATAAATATTTATTGAGTTAAAATTCAATTGATTCACTAGATATAAAGGTAATACTGTCACATTTCATTTCAAAATCATTTTCCTAATTTAGAATAATTTCTTTTACATTCTAATATAAGAACAAAAGGAAACAATCATGTGTGAAAAGTATAATTTCTTAATTTTATAATTTTCATGAAAACATCATCTTTTTCATTATATAATGAGTAATATATATGAATTCGTCAGGACTTATGTACTAATATTATCTTCTAATCGATAATATAATATAAAAAAGGATAAAAATTTATTAATCCTGTATTTACTAAAACCAAAAATGTGAAGTGAAAGTTATGATAATTCCAAAAATGAATATAACATCATATTATTCACAAAATTTGATGTTAAACTTAAATCATTTTATAAATAAATATCCTTATAACCCAAATAACCTCAATATTAAAATATCTAATTGTGTTCATCAGTTTAAATAATAATATAGACTTATGTGTTAAAGAAGCCTCACCCTAATGAATCCTTTATGAAATAAACTTAATGTATAACCAGATTTTTTTTAAAAAAAAACATTGTTATATTAAATATCACATCACATGGGCCAACAGTAGGAATTTCAGCTTTATCACCTTTATTTGTGGGTTCATGCTCTGTGGAATTTTCGGATGTGATGAGTTGTCACCAGTTATGCATATTTTACTTTTAATAAAACTATATTTATGTAATTACCATAAGATTCCAAAAAAATATGATTAATATCCTTCAAATAAAATTAATCATTAAATAAATTTTTAACCTATAATTTTTTCAATAAATTTTATATTATCAACAAAATAAAATAATCGCAATTGAATATTATTACCTTGGAGTCATATACTACATCAACCAAAATTTTTATCAATAACATTAAACCTATGTTAATAATATATGTAAATAAAAATCTTATAATATTTTTTGATATACTAAAAAAATGGGTTTGTTATTTCATAAATGTCTCCCAAAATATATTTTATCTTGTTAAGCTTCTTTCACCTAGAATCTCAAATGTAGTATCTATAAATCTTGTTAATCCAAAACTTATCATTCCAAGATGATTTAGGTTTATCAGATATCATTATGTCCTATATTCAATTAGTGCATGACATCATAATATATAATACTTTTTTTTTATAAATTAACATAAATTAAATGTTTATGCATTATTCATATTAGAATAAGAATCATGGATTCTTTGGGAATATAATTAAATCATATAAATGTTATCATATCATTTATAATGGTTTGTATGGAAAATGTGAATTAATCAAATCGTATCCCATAAAACTGTAAAACTTGGTGTGCACGAAGGATCGTTATCATTCACAAGGTGATTATTTGGACTATCCAAATAGAATTTTTTAGAGTTACTACCCCTAGGTATAACCATTCTATAACTGAATCCACTTGTAGTATATAGACAATGATTTTATTGTAAGAAAACCACATAATATTTTACTTAATAAAATTTATGATATTTTCCTAAAATTAAACTTATCATCAATGTTTATTATATAGTTCTGTTCCCTAATCAAAGATCTATGACATCTAGTTATCAAGGATTCTACTAAACATTCTCTGATACCAACTACAAATACACCAACCCCAATAGGCCAAAGATGGTAATTACATTACAACATTGGTTCTAAATACAAGTGATCTCATCCCAAAGAACTAACTATTTTAGTAGCCAATGTAATATATATGCGTACATGACTCCCATATTATATTTGAAAAAAATTTAATAAAAAATTATGTTTTAGAATATCATTATCTCCCCAATAATATCCTTGAATATCATTCATAGCCCAATTTCTGGATTCTTGTTAAATGAAACAAAATAAGGTTGTGTTTAAATTCTTAACAAGGGTTACATATATTAGAAGATATCATGAGTAATGACATTAAAAGAACATAGAACGGTAAATAACATAGAACATATACCATTTTATCAATGAATTGATCATGAAATAAGTCATAATCAATATAAAAAGTTAAATAACTACGAACATATTCAATTAAAAAAGTAACATGACAATGAGATAATGGATAAAAAAATCAAAGTTAAATAGCTAAGAACACATCAAGTTTAATAAATATCACATTAATTAAATTCATATATGGATAATGTAAAATTGAAAACTATCCTGGATAATAAAAATAAAAATTGAAGAATTAATGATTAAAATTCATAATATTGGTCACATAAAAGTATAAATATGTGAGTGAATCCACATTTAATTACAGCTTATTTATTTTTCTCAGGATACAAGAAGATGCATCATGGGGCTATCTAATTATATTCCCAACCCATCACTTCATGTCCAATTCATTCCTCATATATATAATGATAGATTTAATTCATATAAAATATGACTTATATATAAATATTCATATTGGGTATGGAAATCAAAATTATAAAAACATTCAAATTAAAAAAAAATTCATAAAAAATCATATGTAGGACTCAAATATGATTGGAAAAATAATAATATTCATGATAAATAATATGGATATTTATGGTTTATTAAATCTCTATTGATCAAAATAAGCTTAATTTTTTAAGGGATAGATAAGTAATACAGTGATTAATAAAAATTGTGAACGTCAAAAATTCCATAGCCAAAAAAATCATAAAACATTTTAACAAATAATAAACAAGTTATCAACATATCCCTAATCTATTATATGTAAAATAAATGGTTTTTTCATTTATGAATATAGATACTAATAAAAATACAATTAAAAGAATTCATGAAGAATATATCCTTTTAACCGTGAAAATAATTTTAGGATATATATTTGTATAATATTAGTAAAACAATTTCTTCGAAAATATATTTTTAAAATAATAAATAAAGATTCAAATCATTGATCAGTCCAAAAATTGTGGAGTTTCATACATGTTGAGTATGTTTTAAAAAATATTTATTTCACATTTTTGTTAAAAAAATTAAAAATGCACCTTATTTTGAAAATGGGAGTAATTTTCTTATCAAAAAATTTTATAAAAAGTAAAATATAAGAAAAAATTATTTAATAAATAATTTATAGAATGTTACAAATATTTTGGAGAGTATTTTTAGAAAAAAATTATTTTAAAGAAAAATTATTTTTGATTGAAAAGTGAAATAATGTTGATTTCTCTTACGAAAACATTTTCTCAAAAATTTTAAGAACCAAAGTAATGAAAATGGTACTATAATATGAAAATAACATGAATAACTACATGATAAAAAATAAAATGGGTTTATTAGATAATTATCAAATAATTTCTTACATTTCTAATTCATGCATAAACAATCCCGATTAAAATGATTTTGCAAAACAAACCCTTACAATGATTAGAACATTGATGTCATTGCTCATAAATAATGTTATTATGTGTGATGAGTATAAATTCTCAAAAAAATATAAATATATCATAATTTTATCAAAATTAATTACACATGTAATAATATAATATAAAATACAATTAAGATGTAATGTACCCAATGAAAAAAATTGGTGTTATAAAATTCATTCCCACTTGATAGAATTCATGTTAAATTTTCTTAGATGAAGTATTTTAAATTGAAACATAAAATACCTTGAAACATGAATTATTCATGATATTACTTATAAAAGGGCATTATATACAATATTTAAAATAAATTAAGAGCATAATACTAAGATGTCGAAATGAAGTTGAAATTGAAACAGAGTATCGTACTACATGATTCCAATTAGTTGGACTATATTCATCATCCAGTATGGTTGTTAATAACATGTTATTAAAATATAAAATAACCATATTAAATTTTTTAATTTCATATATGATTCTTCTATAATATCTTATAAATTGTTCGTCAATAATTATTCATTAATACTATTGTTTTGGGTGTTAATTATGATATTTTCTCATGCATGTTTTGTCATGAATAATCCATATCTTTAACATAGTATATATTTCTATAATATCAATAATGATATTAATGTTATCAAAATATTTCGTCGATTATATATATTATTATAATCATACTGAAATTTGAACATGGAGAGTGAATATCATCGCTCTATTGAGATGGTAGGTTGTACGTGCACATGAGCGATGTTATCATTTCCTTTAAATTTTAATGGGTAAGTAATTTAATAGTGTATTAATTTTAAATAATAATTATAATTTCATATATATCAAATATTTTTATTAAATGTATCAATTTTTACCTTATATGAAAAACAATAGTAAAATTAAACGCATCACTCCTCAAGGCGGTAGTCCCACGTACACAAGATCGACAGTATCATTTCCCATTTCATGAAATATGACATTGATATAGGTTATACCATAAAAATAACAATAGATCCACATATGGTATATAATATTATTTTCATATCTTCATTACTTAATTATATATTATGGAGGTGGAAAATGAAATAAAATAAAAACACTTTTATAGGAACGTTATTTATTATTTAGAAGATTTCATTAGATTTTCACCAAAATACTTCCTTTGTTGTAAATTTGATAATAATAATTAATCTAGATTTTTGGGAGGTAATTTATGAATTTATTTGGGATTTTATTGTCTAAAAAACATTGGTTTTGGATGTTTGGGAAGGAGAGGATACGAGGGTTCCTTTTGAAAGTTGGTGGAAAGACACACTTTGATTTTTAAAATGGAATCAATAATAACCATGTTTTTCACACTCCATAATGAGAATAAATAAATGAACATTACTTGAACATAAATGATATATGTTCTAAATATGTCCATAAAATAGTAATTAGACTTGTTTTATGTCACTTTGTAACCACTATCATTTTATATTAACCCCTAGTAAACCACTTTTCACATTTACTGTGAAAATTGATTTTAATTATCTTCACTAATAATTATAGTAAAAACATCAGTTCAACTTATTATAGAATATAAATTTCTATTTTTACATATTTTTAGTCCTCTTTAACTATAATACCCCAAGTTTCTATGGTACACTTCTCTTAGAATAATGCAATAGCGTGTGTTGTACGTAACCGTGAGTTTTAACACACCACAACTAATCAAACTAGCCGTAATGAATAGTAATATCCTCTTTTTGAAATTTTATAAATCTTATTTATAAAAAATTACTTCATTTTTGGATTCATAATATCGTAATTAACCTAGGGTGAATTTTTGGTATTTTTCTGAAAAATTTCATTTTTTGATGAATAGTGAAACCACTAAGTGGTAGTTAAAAAAACTGGATTTTTTATAAAACATAATTTTACCACAACAGTGAATGGAATTTCAAAAATACGAGATACATGGTAGATATCAGAATGTAAAATGTGGTTCAATGAGATGAAAATAATTTTTGGTGAATTGTAACTTTTTACATTTATTTACCACGGTTAAAAGTAAATAGGCTAATTAAGGGTAAAAATGATATTAATATTACCGTAACACATGCCCTAATTCTATTGGACAAGTGTATCTTGACCAAAAACAACCTTAGGTATATAATATTATCATTTAGTTCCACTTGTATTAGATTAGGACATTTATTATTATTTATTTCAAAGAAGAGTTAAAAAAGTTAAAATCCCTATTTAATTACTAAAATATTTTTAATATATGGTTATACATAAGATAAATTCGATTATAAATATTCAATAAAAATCTTTAAATATTTCATACATAATGATATTTTATTTTTAATTTTTAGACATTATATAATATAATTTATTTATGTCACAATGGTGATGCTGTAATTACCATAATAGTGAAGAATCGGGATAATTGATATTATAAATACCTAAATAAATATAATATGAGACTTTTTATGAATTAAAATAATTTTATAGGTATATATGACCACTTATTATTGATTTAATAATTTTTTTTCGAACTTATCTTTCTGTTCTGATTTTCACAAAAATCAATTACCGAATAGTGTCAAAATTGACATAAAATAGTTTTCAAACAAATATTATATTATTAATTGATATTTTATTCCTAAAAATCTATGTTTCAGCAAAATGACTTAGATAAGGATATATATATTAATAGTAAACCACTTGGGGTTCTTTTGGCTTGTTATTGTAAGTTTATTTACCATATAATACAAAAATACAAAGAGACATAGTAAAAGTGAAACTCATTAACTAATAGTTAATACTTAAAGAGAAGGTTAATTTAGTAACCCAAACCTTTCTAAATCCTATTGGATGAGTTGTTTTCAAAACATACCCACCTCAGACTCTAAATAATTTACTTTGGAGCCACTAGAAACCGAATATGAATTTATGATAAAATAATATTTCATGCTTTTCCTAAAGTGCCCTTCACCCCTCTTATAAAAGGGCACTCCCCCTTCTGTCAATCTCAGACCTTCAAAGACCTTTGGGTCGGCCAAACCCTGAACAAATACTCTCTCAACATCACTACCTTTATCCGAGAAGCCTTTCTTTAGTCATAAAGCCATTTTATGGATTCTTTTTGATTAAATCAAAAGGAAGAACAAGAAGAAGAGGTAACATTTTCACCACCCTCTTTCAAGTTCCTTTCTTCTTCCACTTCTTTTTGTTTATTATTTCCATTATAAAATAATAAATCCACTATCTTCTTTATACTGTGATGTTATCATAAATATGTTACAACCATATTCTGTATTATACCAATCATTTGAATGACCTGTCACCATAGGTGCGTACGTACGATTTACCGTCTCCACACTGTGGTGTAATTGCTATTCAATACATTATTATTTGTATGGGTATAATAATGAGTATAAATGATGTAAATAATTGATATGAAATTATAATTATTCTGTATATATGATATACCATCCAATTATATATTATTTTAATATCAAAAGAATGATATTTTACTTTTGTGTATGTATGGAATACCGTCTCGATGAAAGTGATAAGATTCATTCCCCATCGTTTCCATTCAAGACTAATTTTCATTTGATGGTTGAAAATAATATTTATAGACTTAATATAATTCTGAATATGAATAATATACAACCTTTCTATTACAAACATGTCTTACATAACAAAACAAATAAGGAGAACGAATCGTTTATCACCTGAAATGACGATAATACTATGATATTATTAATAAAGCAATGTTAAAAGATCATATATGATATCATATTAATGTATATGATTATTGTATAATTTAATAACAATTATTTAACTATAATACAGGAGGTTAACATACCATCAACAAAGGAAAAGTACATGGTAAGGTTTTAGTTCACAATCTTATCCTTATCTGAGGTTGTTCATACTTATTTATCTACTCGGACCTCGTTATCATCCACATCCAGGTTTCATAAAAATGTCTTTCAAAACATTTTTACTATTCAATAGACAATGGGATAAATTCATTTATAACCTTATATGTTTTGGAATGGAATCTTTCCGTCATTTTCCAAATAAGGTGCTTTTTGACCTTTTTGACAAATTTATGGTAAGAATGTTTTTTTATATTATACGGAGGGTGCAGCTATTTTCCGCCATTATAACATCATCGAAGATTACCTTACATTCTTATAAGAATATTTTCAATGTAAATTTATTAATTTATAATTATGTTACTTTTAAATTATTTCAATAAAAAAAGATATATTTCACTCAAATAGTTTTGATTTCATCTATGTCAACATTATTTGATGGATTTTAAGTTTCATTGAAATTGATTTATTATGATACAAATCTTCCATATTGTAATGATGTTTTTGTGATATGTTTGACTGTGGATGTGCTATTTTTATACCATTCATGGTTTATAGTTAATGTAATGTCATTTCGTATGGTTTTAATACGAATGTTTATGATATGTTTAAACCTTTTCATATGAGGAATGTATTGGACTTAGTATGTGACGGTTGGAGCCCGATATAGCTCCTCGATGCATCGGTAGGTGTCATGAGACAACTAGACGTGGAATTAAATGAGGCCCTTTCTCGATTTGATTTATGGTCTTGGCTGAGGCCTTAATCATTTTAGACGTCTGGGCCAAGGACTTGACAAAATGTATCAGAATGTCCGGCATTATACATTCCCTCATTATTGAAAAAATATTGATATTGCATGTGATTATTCGATTAGTAGAATATCCATGTAAATAAGTAAATGGAATTATTTCATTTAATCTCTGCCATATTATGCATATGTTAATGTTTTAAAGGCTTTTGTTTTAGTTATACATTTCCTTAAAGGTTTATGATATTTATGAAATTTTCTGCTATATTGTTATTCATACTGAGCATCTGATCTCACCCCTTTCAATGTTTTATTTTTCCCAGGATGTGAAGACGTAATTTATGAATGACCTACATGGATAGAATGAGGGGATATGAATAAAATATATTGTTTTAGTTTTTTTACATTATGATGTAATGTAAGACTTAGGAATATATCTAGTGTTTCCAAGGCTACAAAACTAATCGGTCTTTCGAGAATTTATCTTTATTGTGATCATGCCAATGTTATGTAATAAAGCACCGACTCTGGGTAACTGGGGTCGGGGTGTTACAGTTTCTATAAGAGGATGTTTTGTACAAACCTTGAAAACTATATTTAGATAAACTCTGATTAGAGCACATATCCATAAGATAGACGTTGAGGATTAGTATAGAAGAACATAATAAAATTTTGTTATTGTATAGAATTTGTGAGTTTTCCAAGCAATACATCCTATCTGGATACGAACAAGTAGAGGTGCCTCTAGCATAGATGTACGTAGGGGTAAAACCTGAAAACATGGCTGTGAGCTAGACTCGAACGGTAACTGGTGCACGAGAACCGGTCGTGCAGCACTCTTGGTTACGACACTCCTGGGGGATATGCTTAGGATTAATATAATTTTCATTAAAAACCATTATGAAGAGTTTATGAGTATATACTTTCTCAATGAATTTTTTTTATGATTATGGATTATATCCATAAATTTTTCAATTAATGTTAATTGTTTTACAAGTATGAAATTATTTATTTTGATTCATAAACTAATCTTGTTTATGTCATTGTATAGAAATGGCACCTAGTGGAAGGAATGGAAACCCTATCAATGCACCCACTACATGTAGGTATTTCCCTCCTTCTCACGATAATTATAGCGGATCTTGTGATGCAACTGGTGCTGAAAAACTAATTACCATACTGGGACAACTCACTCGGGATATGAATAATAACCTTACCCATATAAAGCACCCTGATCCGCAGTGTGGAAGATTAGTGTTGGATCGATTCATGAGGAAACAACCACCAATATTCAATGAGAGTACAAATCCCATAGTAGCTGAGCAATGGATAAATTCCATAGAGAAAATACTCCATGCCTTGGGAAGTAGTGAAAGGGAAAAAGATGTCATCACAGTTTATCTCTTCACTGGAGATGATGATCAATGATGGTCATTGATATAGAATATGAAGGAAGATTATGAAGTATCAAATCTGAAATTGAAGGAGTTCAAAGAGTTGTTCATAGAAAAATACATTCCTCGAGGCCATTGAGCAGATATGGAAAGGCAATTTCTGAGTCAGAGGCAGAAGGAGGATGAGAATGTCGCAATGTATGGGGCTAAAATTACTTGGATAGCAAGGTATGCTGCAGATTACATACGTAACCCAATAAGTAAGATTGATTTTTTATTTGATGGGTTAATTCCATTTCTCCGTCGAACATTAGTCTCACAAACCTTCTCGTCATACGAAGATATTTTGTAGTGTGCTATCAAGACGGAAAAGAAATTCTCTAAGTCTTATGACTTTAAATCTAAGAAATATATGAAGAGATCTACTGAGCACTCTGGGAATGGGAATAATGAAACAAGGAAGATTGGTAGAATTAAATTTCCACCCTATGAAAATTATGGAAGGAAGCACCCTGGTGCCTGTCTAAAACGAAAAAGAGTACACAAAAAATGTGGAAAGAAAGGCCATCTAGCCGGTAATTGTAAAGGAAAGAAAGACGCTACTGATGTTCAATTATACAATTATATGGGAGATGGGACATTATGAAAATGAATTCCTTACGTGTCAGGGGGACTTACCTAAGAAGAGTCCAATGGAACAAGGCCAGGCTTATGCTATCACTACTGCTGAGGTAGAAGCTCCGAAAGATGTGGTGGCAGGTAATTTAATGGTATCTTCAAGTTTAGAAAATGTATTATTAGGTTCTGGATCATTGCATTGTTTCATATCTTCCTAGTTTGCTATGAAAATTAGATTTTTCAAATTTTATTTAACAAAATAGTTGTCAGTCAAAACCCATAAGGGAAGTAACATTGCTACACTATACTTTTGGTCCATTCCCCTTAAGGAATATAAATGTTCTTTATCTGATGATCTCATCGTCATTACCATTACTGAATTTGATATAATCCTCGGTATGGATTGGATTTAGAACCATGATGTGAAGATTTATTGTAAGAAGAAATAGGTTACGATTCTTGATGATGATGATAGGGAACACCTTATCTTTAGAGCAGAATCGTCGCCACCTAATTCTTATCTAGATGCACCCCCAGTAGCTCAACTAAATTCAATAATTGGGGTGGAAGAGAATGAAATAACTGTGGATGAGGAAAGGAATATTCAAATAGAGGATGTACCTATTGTAATAGAATATGTTGATGTGTTTCCAGATGATTTACTGGGACATCCACCAGAACGAGAAGTTGATATTTCTATTGATTAAATTCCTTGTTCAAGGCCCATATTGAAGACCCCTTATAGAATGGCCACTGTGGAATTATTTGAACTAAAGAAACAACTAGAGGAATTGAGTAATAATGTATTTATTCACCCTAGTGTTTCTCCATGGGAAACCCCTGTTATTTTTTTATGAAGAAAGATGGATCTATGAGGATGTGCATTGACAACATGGAGATCAATGCTATAGAAATAAAGAACAAGTATCCCCTACCTCGCATTGATGATTTGTTGTACAAACATCATAGAGCTCAATACTTTTCATTGATTGAACTTCGATCTTGATACCATCAGTTGTGTGTGAAGATGGAATACATTTAGAAGACAACATTTTGAACAAGGTACGTGCATTACGAGTTTACAGTAATGCCTTTTGGATTGACTAATGCACCCTATGTTTTCATTAATCTAATGAACATAGTTTTCAAAAAATATCTTGATAAAATTGTAGTGGTATTTATTGATGATACCTTGGTATACTCCAAAATCAATGAAGATCATGAAAATCACTTGCGCATTATCTTGAAGACTCTTGGAAGATATGAATTATATGGAAAGTTTAGCAAGTGTTAATTCTGGCTTCAGGAGATTTATTTTCTTGGACATATTGTCTTCAATGATGGAATCTCTGTTGATCCTTCTAAGACCCTGGAAATCCAAGAATGGCCAGCACCGACACGGATAACCGAGGTATGCAGTTTTATTAGTTTAGCAGGTTATTATTGATGTTTCGTCCAGAATTTTTCCAGGTTGGCTAACTCGCTAACAAAGCTCACACGTAAAGGGGTTAAATTTGTACGAACAAAAGAATGTGAAGAATGTTTTGATGAACTAAAGACATGATTAGTCAATGCTCCTGTATTGACTCTACCATCAGGTAATGATGGGTTCGTTATTTATAGTGATGAATCAAGGAAAGGATATGGTTGTGTCCTTATGCAGAATGATAGGGTTATTGCATATGCATCACGGTAGATAAAAATTCATGACCAAAACCGTCCTACTCATGATCTCAAGTTAGCAGTTGGGATCTTTACTTTGATGATACAGAGACACTGCCTCTATATTGAAAAATGTGAGATTTATACATATCAAAATAGTTTGAAGTATATTTTCTCACAAAAAGAACTCATCATGAGGGAAAATAGATGGCTAGAACTACTCAAGGATTATAATTTCACAATACACTACCACCCGGGGAAGGAAATTAAGGTGGAAGATGCTTTGAGTAGAAAAGATAATGTGGTTTTGAACATGATGAGAGTGGAACAGGCTCCTATTTTCATGGATCTAGTAAAGATGGATATGGGAATCACCATGGACGGTGAATCATCAAATATATTTCAAATGGTTTCCAAACCATCATTACTATAAAATATAAAGTGTTCTCAGGCCGATGATGAAAATTTTAAAAAAAATTAAAGCTGTGAATGATGGGAGATTAAGTGAATTTGTGTATGAAGATGGAATTTTAAAATTTGGGAAGAGACTTTGTGTTCCCGATATACCTGATTTAAAGAGAGAATTTTTGGATGATGCTCATAGTCCCAATTTCTCTATACACCCTGGGAGCCCCAAAATTTAAAGAGATTTAAATGAACTTTTTTGGTGGGACAACCTGAAGAGGGAGATTGCTGATTTTGTGTAATGATGTATGGTTTGTCAACATGTGAAAGCTGGAATGAAACAACATGGTAGAGTATTTCAACCTCTTCCCATACCTGAGTGAAAATGGGATAATATTACGATGGACATTGTCATGGGACTACCAAATAATCTTAGAAGTAATGACACAATATGGGTCATTGTTGATCGTCATACCAAGTCAGTACATTTTCTTGCTATAAGAGAAGATCTACCACTTGAACGTCTATTAAGACTATATATTAATCAAGTTAGAAGCCATCATGGAGTACCCCTATCGATTGTTTCTGATCGGGATCCCTGTTTTACATTAAGATTTTGGAAGAGTCTTAAAAAGTCCATGGATACTGAACCACATTTGAGAACTGCCTACCGCCCTCAAGCTGATGTATAATCAGAACGGACTATTCAAGCTTTAGAAGACATGTTGTGATCATGCTTACATGACTTTCAGGGTATGTGGTATCAATATTTCCTACTGGTAGAATTATCCTATAACAATAGCTTCCATTCAAGCATTCTGATGGAACCATATAAAGCATTATATGGAAAGAGATGTTGCACACCAACCAGTTGTGATGATGTTGGTGAAAAAAACTTGTAGGCCCAGAACTGGTGGATGAAACGATGGAGAAGGAGAAGGTAATCCAAAACCACATCAAAGCACCTCAATGTAGGCAGAAGAGCTATGCTCACAACCGAATGAAGGATTTGGAATTCAGGTGGGAGATCATGTTTTCCTGAAGGTATCTCCATGGAAGGGAGTTATATGTTTTGGTATGAAAGGTAAATTGAGTCCCAGTTACATAGAACCTTTTGAAATTCGAGATCATATTGGGGTTGTAGCATACCATTTGGCGATGCTGCCAAGTCTCTCTAAAGTCCACGATGTGTTCCATGTATCACTACTGATAAATTACATACCTGACCCAACACATGTACTCATTTATGAAGAATTGTAACTAGAACCTGATCTATCTAATTGTGAATATCCTGTCAGTATTCTTGATATGAGAGAACAAGTGCTGAGAAACCGGAAGACTTGTCTGGTAAAAGTTTTATGGAGAAAGCACAAGATTAAAGAGGCAATGTGGGAACATGAGGAACTTATGATGAAGAATCACCCAAGTCCTTTTATGTAGTATTATTATAAGAAATTTAAAGGACAAAAATATTTGAAGGAGGTGATAATGTAACACCTCACGTTTTTACGGTACGATTCTCTTAGACTAATGCAATAGCGTGTGTTGCACGCAACCTCGATTTTTAACACAACACAACTAATCAAACTAGCCGTTATGAATAGTAATACCCACTTTTTGAAATTTTATAAATCTTATTTCTCAAAATAGAATTCATTTTTGGATTTGGAATATCAAAATTAGACTCGGTTGAAGTTTTTGTATTTTTCCGAAAAACTTCATTTTTTGATGAATAGTAAAACCACTATGTGGTAGTTAAAAAAACTGGATTTTTCATAAAACATAATTTTACTGCTTTGGTGAATGGAATTTCAAAAATCCGAGAGACATAGTTGATATTTGTAAGTAAAATGTGGTTCAATGAGATGAAAATAATTTTTGGTGAATAGTAACTTTTTACTTTTATTTACCCCGGTTAAAATTAAATATGGTAATTAAGCGTAAAAATGATATTAATATTACCCTAACACATGTACTAATTCTATTGGATAAGTTTATCATGACCAAAAACAACCATAGGAATTAAATATTATCATTTATGTACACTTGGATTAGATTAGGACATTTATTATATTTTAATTCAAAGAAGAGTTAAAAGAGTTAAAAATCCATGTTTAATTACTAAAATATTTTAAATATATGGTTATACATAAGATAAATTCGATTATAAATATTCATTATAAATCTGAAAATATTTCATACATAATGATATTTTATTTATAATTTTTAGACATTATATAATATAATTTATTTATGACACAATGGTTAGGCGATAATTACCATAATAGTGAAGAATCAGGATAATTGATATTATAAATACCCAAATAAATATAATTTGAGATTTTTTATTAATTACACTTATTTTATTGGTTAATTTGACATGTTATTATTTATTTAATTAACATTTATCGAACTTATCATTTTGTTATGATTTTCACAAAAATCAATTACCAAATATTTTCAAAATTGACATAAAATAGTTTTTTAAACAAATATTATATTATTAATTGATATTCTATGCCTAAAAATCAGAGGATCGTCCAAATGACTTATATCAAGATATATATATTAATAATGAACTACTTTGGATTCGTTTGTCTTGTTATAGTATGTTTATTTACCATATAATATATAAATACAAAGAGACATAGTAAAAGTGAAACTAATTAACTAAGAGTTAATACATAATGATAAGGATAATTTAGTGACCCAAACCTGCTTAAATCCTATTGGTTGAGTTTTTTTCGACCCACCACCACCTTATCCTAGAAATAAACAACATTGGAGTGATTAGAAACCGAATATGAATTTATTATAAAATAATATTTCTAGCTTTTCCTAAGGTTCCCCTCACCCCTCTTATAAAATGGAACTCCCCCTTCTTTCAATATCACACCTTCAAAGCCTTTTGGATCGGCCAAACACTTCCCAAATACTCTCTCAACTTCTCTACCTTTATCCTAAAAGCCCTAATTTAGTCAGAAATCTATCCTATGGAGTCCTTTTGATCAAATCAAAATGATGAACAAGAAAAAGAGGTAACGTTTTCACAACCACTTTCAAGTTCCTTTCTTCTTCCACTTCATCTTTGTTTATTATTTCCATTCTAAAATAATAAATCCAGTATCTTCTATAAACTATGATGTAATTATAAATATGGTACAACCATATTCAGTATTATACCCATCATTTGATTGACATGCCACTATATGTGCGTACGTACGACTTACCGTCTCCACGTCGTGGTGTAATTGTTATTCAATACATTATTATTTGTATGGGTAAAATAATGAGTATAAATGATGTAAATAATTAATATTACATTATAATGATTCTGTATATGTGATATACCATCATATTATATATTATTTTAATATCAAAAGGATCATATTTTCGCTCGTGCGTACGTACGGAATACCGTCTCCACGAATGTGATAAGATTTATTCCCCATCATATCCATTCAAAGATTAATTTTCATTTGATGGTTAATAATAATGTTTATAAACATAATATAATTCGGAATATGAATAATATGCAACCTTTCCATTAAAACATGTCTTACATAACCAATCAGATAAGGAGAACGAATCGATTATCACCCGAAACGCCGATAATACTAAGATATTATTAATAAAGCCATGTTAAAAGATCATATATGATATCATATTAATGTATATGACTGTTGTATAATTTAATAACAATGTTTTAACTATTATACAGGAGGTTAACAGACCATCGACTAAGGAAAAGTACATGGTAAGTGTTTACTTCACAATCTCTTCCTTATCCGAGGTTGTTCATAAGTATTTATCTACTGGGACCTTGTTATCATCCACATCCATGTTTCTTAAAAATGTCTTTCAAAACATTTTTACTATTCAATAGAAAATGGGTTAAAGTCATTTATACCCTCATACATTTTGGAAAGTGATATTTCTTTCATTTTCCAAACAATGTACTTTTTGACCTTTTCGACAAATTTAAGGTAAGAATGTTTTTTTAACTTATACGGCGGGTGCAGCGATTTTCTGCCGTTATAACTTCGTCGAAGCTTCCCTTACTAGCTTATAAGAATATTTTCAAAGTTAATGTATTATTTTATAATTATGTGACTTTTAAATTTTTTCAAAAAAAAGAAGATATATTTCCCTCTAACAGTTTTGATTTCATCTATGTCAACATCCGTTGATAGATTTTAAATTTAATTGTAGTTGATTTATTATGATACAAAAAATTCATATTGTAATTATGTTTTTGTGATATGTTTGACTATGGAAGTGCTATTTTTATACTATTCATGGTTTATAGTTAAAGTATTGAAATTTCGTATGATATTTTTAATAAGAATGTTTATGCTATTTTTAAACCTTTTCATATGACGAATTTATTGGACTTATTATGTGATGGGTGGAGCCTGCTATAGCTCCTAGATGCATCGGTAGGTCTCATGAGACAGCTAGATGTGGAATTGGATGAGGCCCTTTCCCAATTTGATTTATGGTTTTTGTTGAGGCCTTAATCATTTTAGACGTCCTGGCCGAGGCCTTGACAAAATGTTTCAGAATGTCCGGCATTATACATTCCCGCATTATAGAAATAATATTGAAATTGAGTGTGATTATTCGATTAGTAGAATATCCATGAGAATAAGTAAATGGAATTATTTCATTTAATATCTGCCATATTATGTTGATGTTCATGTTTAAAGGGCTTTTGTTTTAGTTGTACATTGCCTTAAATTATTATGATTATTTATGAAATTTTCCTCTATATTGTTATCCTTGCTGAGCATCTGAGCTCACCCATTTTAAAGTTTAATTTTTTCCAAGATGTGAAGAAGTAATTTATGAATGAGTTACATGGATAGTATGAGGGGATATTAAGAAATGATGTTGTTGTATTTTTTTCATTATTATGTAATGTTATACTTATGAATATATCAAGTGTTTCCATGCCTACTAAACTAATCAGTTGTTTGAGACTTGATCTTTATTGTTATTATGCCAATGTTATGTAATAAATCCCCTACTCTGGGTAATTGGGGTCGGTGAATTTCCTTAAAAACATTAATTGACCTAATTTGATGAATTTAATATAAAATTAATCATTTAGATTCAGCGAAAAACGGTTCTCCAAAAGAGATGTTTTCTTATATATTTGGATTTTTAATTCAAATTGAACAATAATTTATTAAAATATCCTAATTAGATTAATTTTAGTATTATTTATCTAATTTAAAATTGAAACCCATTTTAAAAGATGTTTTATATTTTAATTTGTTTAAATGAATAAGCAGTTTTTAATAAAAATAATTATTTTTCACTGTTCATCATAAAATGAATCTTTTCAAAAAAATAAAGTCAATAAAATCAACCTATGATAGTTAGTATTAATTTATTTAAATTATTGAGTTATTTATATGACATAAATTTTATAAAACTATTAAAAATTATGTTGAAAAATAAGTGCACAACACAAGATAATACTACTTTTTAGAAAATTATAGTTTTTAAGAATAAAACTGGAGTAATTATTATCTCATGATTTTAAAGATGTTATATATATGATAAAAATTAATTTAATATAAAATATATATTTCATTATAGTCATTTAAAAAATGTGAGTTGTTAAATTTATTAATATAAAAACACATTTCATGAAGAAAATAGTTTTTTAAAAAACATTTCTTTAACCTTAAATTTACATTCCTTGTCATTTATAATAAATTGATATGTTTTAAATTTATCTTATAAATGATTATACCATATAATTTTCATAATTTAGTTATTATTATACATACACACCAACTTAACAAAAAGGTTATAATGGCCATGTTTAAATAATAATATTTTAATAGATTATTGATCCTCTCTTAAACTCGGTGTTGCATGCATCGAAAAATATTTAATTATTTAAATTGAAATATATTATATGATCTCGTTTTGTTAAATAATTAGTATTATTCAGGGCTTTATTAGGGTGTATTTAGATCCTCTTGATGTCCCATGATAATTCTTGAGTTGCTGGGAATACAATTACACCAAAGGGATTTGGGAGAAGTCTGAGTGGACTGTCAAAAATATATTGTTTCAAATTATAGAATGGAATGAACAATAAAAAACTAGGACTCACCTTATGGTTTGTGGATTCTGGGTTGCTCAAGTACCACTATCTAACTCCACCAACTAGCTGACGGTGGATCACAGTATTTTTAATGGGTCTAGATAGAATAAGGTGCTTCTACCTTTAACTATTAGTTGGTCAGTGGCATTTCTATATCTAGACCCTTTATCTACCAATTACAGGCCTTCAAAATGGACCTCTTCACTAATTTAGAACTAATAAAATGATAATTTTACTAATTAATATGGTGGCCAAATATGGTAACTAAAATAATAACTATTTAAAAGGTTATAATCATAAAATGTGTTTATGTTTATTAAAACATCTATGTGAGTGCGAGATAAAACATTCGTGTTAAAAAGAGCAATGATCAACTTGTAAATCAGTATACTGTAATCACCAAAAAGACAAAAATATAAAAGAAATTAAAGTCTTCACAAAACAAATGGATTTTACATAGTTCAACAGAAAGAAAAAATCAAATGAGAATACAGTAAGGAATTTTTTATATGAAATGATCACCTATGTATCACTAGTTCAAGGGATGTAATGTTTTGTTCATTGTAAATTTATTTTATGAAAACTCCCTTTAAGAGATTTATGGTTCTGTGACACCATACATAATGTTAATGCGCTCTCTTTAACTATACTAACTACTTATAAGAATTATAAGTTATGTTTATTGACTTGATGTTCTCTTTAGGTTTATCAACGTAATCATTAACTGGTTGTATCTCTATCTCTATAAAGATTCATTGTGAACTATAATATATATCCCAAATTATTCTTCATTCATGAATGAGTCAATACCTTAGGAAGGAGATTTGAATTTGGATCATTCATTGAATTATAGGAACACATTCTATTAGATGAAGATATTTTCAATATTTTAACTATCTCTTTAATAACTCCTTCTATATCAATATAAAATTATAATACCTCTTCAATTTTCTCATGAGCATTCTGTTGAACTGAACTAGACTATTCAACAATACCTACTCTAGGGCTCACCCGTTTCTTCTTTCCAAAATTTTGGACCTTTTAATATGAACAATCTATATTGGATATTAAATATTCATTATTTCCACACAATTTTATTTTGTTTTCAAATCAAAAATTTGAATTATGTTCTTCTATATTTTGAATATAGCTTTGTTAAATAACATTTTCCAACTCCATGTTCACTACATGTTTCCCAAAAACATTTTCAAAAAATGGATTCATGAAAAACCATGTTCTTGGGACTCTCACTCTTCATATGTTTCATGTATTTCACCTATATAACACCCCAAGCTTCTATGGTACGTTTCCCTTCGAATAATGCAATAGCGTGTGTTGTACGCAACCTCGAGTTCTAACACACACAACAACTAATTAAACTAGCTGTTATGAATAGTATTAACCACTTTTTGAAATTATATAAATCTTATCTTTCAAAATGGACTTCATTTTTGGATTCTTAGTATCTAATTTAGCCTAGTGTGAAAATTTGGTACTTTTCGGATAACTTTAATAATTTGAGGAATAGTGAAAATTACTAAATTTTAATTAAAAACAACATTTTTAATCAAAATAAATAATAGTGATAAATAATGATATTCAGTGATTTCAAAGTATATTTAGAATATATTTTTACCATTTAATAAAATTTTGGTCATTGTACATAATTTCTCAATTAAACCGGACATAAACGAGTGTCCATCTTTTGATAGTTATTATATCCTAAAAACACGTTTTTTGTTTTAACAACGGGAATTAATTTTAAATTTATTTCTTCCAATTCTGTGTTTTGAATTTGGGAAAATGGATTCCATATTTGGAATCAGGATATCCAAATTATGTAAATAAGTATATTTTATTTTTTCAAATTTCGAATAATTACTTCGGTAAATATTTTATTTACCATGGTTAAAGGGTAAATCCGGTAAATAAGGGTAACAAAATAATATTATAATAATCCTAAATTACCTTAAAACGTGTCCTAAACTTATTGGTGGACACATACCCGACAATGGGAATCTTTGGGTCGATTTTGGGACCCCTTGGAGCCACTTGTATGTGGTAGGGACACATTATATTAATAAAGTTAAAATAAAAATAAAAATGACAAAATCTTACATCTTTTAAAAGAACAATTTTTAAATAGGGTAATACATGTTAGATTTTCGATTATAAATATTCATTAGAAAGGTAAAAAGATTTTCTACATAATGATAGTTTATATATAATTTTTAGACATCAAATAATTTAAATTATTAATGACATAATAATGATGCAGTGTTTACCTCATTAATAAATCATTTAAATAAATAAGATTATAATGATTAAAAAATTATTCAAAACATGTCCAATTCCTATTGGTTGATTATATTTCGACCATGAGTCATCTTATATTCTAATATAATGATTTTTGGATCATTATAAACCGAATATTATTATATTATAAAAGAATATTTCTAGCTTTTTCTAAGGTGCCCCTCACCCCTCTTATAAAAGTGCATTCCCCCTTCTCTCTTTCTCACACCTTCAAAGTCTTTTGGATCGGCCAAACCCTGCCCAAATACTCTCCCAACTTCTATCCTTTCATCCTAGAAGCTTTACTTTAGTCAGAAATCCATCTTAAGGAGTCCTTTTGATCAAATGAAAAGGAAGAACCCGAACAAGAGGTAAAGTTTTCATCACCTTCTTTCAAGTTCCATTCTTCTTAAACATATTCTTTCCTTATTATTTCCATTCTGAAATAATAACTCCAGTATATTCTATATACTGTGATGTTATTATAAATATGGAAAAACCATATTCAGTATTCTTCCCATCATTTGAATGACATATCACCATACGTGCGTACGTACGGCTTTCCGTCTCCACGTCGTGGTGTAATTGTTATTCAATATATTATTATTTAGATGGGTATAATAATGATATGTAATTCATGTAAATAATAAATATAACATGATAATGATTCTTTATATATGATATAAAATCCAATTATATATTATTTAAATATCAAAAGAATGATATTTTCGCTCGTGCGTACGTACAGAATACAGTCTCCACGAACGCGATAAGATTCTTTCTCCATCGTATCCATTCAAGACTAATTCTCATATGATGATTAAAAGTAATGTTTAAGGACTTGATATCATTCTCGATATTAATTATAGATGTACCATACATTAGAATATGGCTCACATAATGAAGAATATAAAGGAAAATGAATCCATTAACACCCGAAATGATAATAATAATAAGATATTATTAACAAAGAAATGTTAAAAGATCATATATGATATCATAATGATGTATATGATTATTTTATAATTTAATAACAATGTTTTAACTATTATATAGGAGGTTAACATACAGTCAACTAAGGACAAGTTCAAGTTAAGGGTTTATTTCACAACCTCTTCATTATCCAAAGTTGTTTATACGTATTTATCTATTGGGACCTCGTTATCATCCACATCCATGTTTCTTAAAAATGTCTTTCAAAACATTTTTACTATTAAATAGAAAATGTGTTAAAATAATTTATACCCTTATAATTTTTTGAAAATAATCTTTCCGTCGTTTTCCAAACAATGTTCTTTTTTGACCTTTTTGACAAATTTAAGGTAAGAATGTTTTTTTAACTTATACGGCGGGTGCAGCTATTTTCTGCCATTACGACTTCGTTGAAGCTTCCCTTACAAGCTTATAAGTATATTTTCAATGTAAATGTATTATCTTATAATTATGTGACTTTTAAATTATTTAAAAAGAAGTGACATTTCTCTCAAATAGTTTTGATTTCATCCATATCAACATCCTTTGATGGATTTTAAGTTTATTTGAAGTTGATTCATTATGATACAAAACTTCCATAGTGTATTTAAATTTTTGTGGTATGTTTGACTATGGATGTGTTATTTTTATACCATTCATGGTTTATGAAGAAATTATTGACATTTCGTATTCTTGTTTTAATACGAATGTTTATGTTATGTTAAAACCTATTAATATGAGGAATGCATTGGACTTAATATGTGACGGGCGGAGCCCGATATAGCTCCTTGATGCATCAGCAGGTCTCATGAGACAAACTAGTGTCTTGGCACAAGGCCTTGACAAAATCTTATTTGTAGTCTTGGCATAGGGCTTTGACTATGTGGTTAGGATAGTATGGCAATATGCATTCCCTTAATATGAAAATGGTTATTGATATTGCATTTGATTATTCGACTAGTAGAATATCAATGTGAGTAAGTAAATGGAATTATTTCTTTTTATATTTCCATGATATGTTGAAGTTCAAGTTTAAAAGGCTTTTGTTTCAGTTATACATTCCCTTAAATGTTTATTTTTATTTTTTAAAGCTTCCACAATATTGTTATCCTTATTGAGCATCTGAGCTCACCGCTTTCAATGTATTAATTCTCTCAGGATGTGAAGAGGTGTATTATGACTGACATGCAGGAATAGTCAGTGGGGATATGAGTGTGGACTATGGAGACTATATTGATATAGTTTTCATTTTATTGATGTAGTGTAAAACTTTTGAATATATATCTAGTGTTTCCAAGTCTACTAAACCGATCGATCTTTCGAGGCCTGATCTTTCTTGTGATCATGCCAATGTAATGTAATAATGCACCGAATCTGGGTTACTGCGGTCGGGGCATTACGGTTGGTATCAGAGAAAGTTTAGTACAAACCTTGGAAGCTATATTTAGATAAACTCTGATTACATCACATAGCCTCAAGATAGTCTTTGAGGATTAGTATAGAAGAACATCCTAGAATTTTGGTAAAGTAAAGATTTTGTGAGTTTTCCGAACAATACATCCCGGTCTGGATACGAGCAGGTAGAGGCGGCTCTGGCACAAATGTACCTAGGGGTAAAACCCAAAAACACCGCTTTGAGCTAGACTTGAACGAGAACTGGTGCATGACAATGGGCCTTGCTGCACTCTTGGTTACGACACTCCTGGGGGATATGCTTAGGATAATTCTCATTTTCTTTACAAACCATTATTAAGGGTTATGAGTATATACATCCTCAAAGAAAACATTTTTATGATTATGGATTATATACATACCTTGTACAATTTATGTTAAGTGTTTTATGAGTATGAAATTATGTATTTCGATTCATAAACTAATTAAGTTTATGCCATTGTTTAGAAATGGTGCCTAGTGGAAGAAATGGAAACCGTGTCAATGCATGGACTCCATGTAGGGATTTCCCTCCTTCTCAAGATAATTATGGTGGAGCTAGTGATACAACTGGTGATCAGCTTCTCACTGTACTGGGACAAATCACTCAGGTTATGAATAATAACCTTACTCATATGGAGCACCCTGATCCGCAACGTGGAGGATCAATGCTAGACCGTTTCATGAGGCAACAACCACCAATGTTCAATGGGAGTACAAATCCATTAGTAGTTGAGCAATGGATAAACTCATTAGAGAAAATATTTCATGCCTTGGAGAGGAGCGAAAGGGAGAAAGTTGTCATGGCAGTCTACCGCCTCACTGGAGATGTTGATCAATGGTGGTCACTAATTCAAAACACAAAGGAAGATGATGAAGTATCAAATATGGAATCGAGGGAGTTTAAAGATATTTTCTTAGAAAAATACTTTCCTCATGACCATCGAGCAGATATGGAGAGGCAGTTTCTCAATCTGAGGCAAAAGGAGGATGAGAATGTTGCGAAGTATGAGGCTAACTTTACAAGGTTAGTGAGGCATGCAACTGATTATATACGTAACCCAAGAAGTATGATTGATTGTTTCATTGATGGGTTAAAACCATTTCTCCGTTGATATTTAGTATCACAAACCTTCACTTCATACGATGACATTGTCTCATGTGCTGTCAAGACGGAAAATAAATTCTCTATGTCTTATGACTTTAAAGCAAAGCAGGAGAAGAAGAGATCTGCTGAAAACTCTGGAAACGGAAATAAGGAGAAGAAGGGAAATTTTGAACATCCATCCTACAGTAATTGTGGGAAGAAGCATCGTGGTACTTGTTTGAAGGGAATGGGAGTATGTTACAGGTGTGGTGAAAAAGGCCACCGAGTTCAAGATTGCAAAGGGAAGAAAGAAGCTACCGATGTTCAGTGCTACAATTGCAGGGAAATGGGACATTATGCAAATGTATGTCCAAATCGTCAAGGGAACTCACCTCAGAAGAGGCCAAGGGATCAAGGCCAGGCTTATGCTATCACTACTGCTGATGTAGAAGATCCGAAAGACGTGGTGTTAGGTAATTTAATGGTTTTCTCACGTTTAGCAAATGCATTATTTGATTCTGGATCATCACATTGTTTCATATCTTCCCAGTTTGCTAAGAAAATTAGACATTTCCAATAATATTTAACAAGGGAGTTGTCGGTCAAAACCGCTAAGGGAAGTATTGTTGCTACAAAGTTTTGTCGATTAATTCCCATTAGAGCACCTACATATTCTTTACCTGCTGATCTCATCGTCATACCCATGATTGAATTTGATATAATCCTCGGTATGGATTGGATTTCAGACCACGATGAAAAAAATTATTGTAATAGGAAAGAGGTTACGATTCTTGATGATGATAATAAGGAACACCTTATCTTTAGAGAAGAATCATCGCCACATAATTCTTATCTAGATCCACCCCCAGTAGCTCAACTAAATTCAATTATTGGGGAGGAAGAGAATGAAATTTCTATGGTTGAGGAAAGGAATATTCAAATAGAGGATGTACCTGTTGGGAGAGAATATGTTGATGTGTTTCCGGAAGATTTACCTGGACACCCTCCAGAATGAGAAGTTGAGTTTTCCATTGATTTAATTCCTGGTTCAAGGCCTATATCAAATACCCCTTATAGAATGGCCACGGTGGAATTTGTTGAACTGAAGGAGAAACTAGAGGAACTGAGTAATAAAGGATTTATCTGCCCTAGTGTTTCTCCATGGAGAGCCCATGTTCTTTTTGTTAAGAAGAATGATGGATATATGAGGTTATGCATTGACTACAGGCAGATCAATGCTATAACAATAAAGAACAAGTATCCCCTACCTCGCATTGATGATTTGTTTGACCAACTTGATGGAGCTCAATAATTTTCAAAGATTGACCTTCGATCTGGATACCATTAGTTTTGTGTGAAGAAGGAAGACATTCTGAAGACAGTATTTCGAACAAGGTACGGGCATTACGAGTTTACAGTAATGCCTTTTGGATTGACTAATACACCCTCTATTTTCATGGATCTAATGAAAATAGTTTTCAAGGAATATCTTGATGACTTTGTAGTGGTATTTATTGATGATATCTTGTTATACTCTAAAAGACATGAAGATCATGAAAATCACTTGCGCATTATCCTAAAGACTCTTAGAAGACATGAATTATATGTGAAATTTAGCATGTGTGAATTCTGGATTCAAGAGATTTCTTTTCATGGCCATATTGTCTCTAACGATGGAATTTCTATTGATCCTTCTAAGACAAGAGAAATCCATGAATGGCTAGCACCGACGAGTATAACCGAGGTATGCAGATTTATTGGATTAGCAGGTTAATATCGACGTTTTGTGCAGAATTTTTCCAGATTGGCTAACCCATTGACAAAGCTCACACGTAAAGGTATTAAATTTGTCTAGACAAAAGAGTGTGAAGAATGTTTTGAAGAACTAAAGAGAAGATTAGTCAATTCTCCTGTATTGACTCTACCATCTGGGAAAGATGGGTTCTTTATTTATAGTGATGCATTGAAAAAAGGACTTGGTTGTGTCCTTATGCAGAATGATAGGGTTATCGCCTAAGCATCACGACAGCTAAAAATTCATAATCAAAACTATCCTACTCATGATCTTGAGTTAGCTGCTGTAATCTTTGCTTTGAAAATATGGATACATTACCTCTATGGTGAAAAATGTGAGATATATACCGATCACAAGAGTTTGAAATATATTTTCTCACAAAAAGATCTCAACATGAGGCAAAGGTGATGGCTTGAACTACTCAAGGATTATTATTGCACGATACATTACCACTCGGGGAAGGAAAATAATGTGGCAGATGCTTTGAGTAGAAAAGATCATGGAGTTTTGAAAATGATGAGAGTGGAAAGGGATCCTATTTTCATGGATCTGGTAAAGATGGATATGGGAATCACCATGGAAGGTGAAACATCAAAACTTTTTCAAATGGTTTCCAAACCATCTTTACTAGACAGGATAAAGAGTTCTCAAGTAGATGATGAAGAGTTTACAAAGAAGATTAAAGCTGTGAATGATGGGAGATTGAGTGACATTGTGTATGAAGATGGAATTTTAAAATTTTGGAGGAGACTTTGTGTTCCCGATATACCTGATTTAAAGAGAGAATTGTTGGGTGATGCTCATAGTTCCAATTTCAATATACACCCCGAGAGCACCAAAATGTATTGAGATTTTAAGGAACATTTTTGGTGGGACAACATGAAGAGGGAGATTGCTGATTTTGTATCAAGATGTATGGTTTGTCAACAAGTGAAAGCTAGGAGGCAACAGCCTGGTGGAGTATTGCAACCTCTTCCCATACCTGAGTGGAAATGGGATAATATTACGATGAACTTTGTCATGGGACTACCAAATACTCTAAGAAGGAATGATGCAATATGGGTCATTGTAGATCGTCTTACTAAGTCAGCACATTTTCTTGATTTACGGGAGGATCTACCACTTGAACGTATAGAAAGACTATATATTAATGATGTTGTAAGACTTCATGGAGTACCCATATCGATTGTTTCTGATCGTGATCCCCATTTTACTTCAAGATTCTTGAAAATTCATCAAAAGGCCTTGGATACTGATCTTCGTTTGAGCACTGCCTATCACCCTGAAATAGATGGACAATCAAAACGGACTATTCAAACCTTAGAAGACATGTTGAGATCATGCTCTCTTGACTTTCAGGGTATGTGGGATCAATATTTACCAGAGTTAGAATTTTCCTATAACAATAGCTTCCATTCAAGCATTCAGATGGCACCTTATTAAGCGTTATACAGAAAGAGATGTTGTACACCAACCTGTTGGGATGATGTTGGTGAAAGAAAACATGTGGGACTAGAACTGGTGGAAGAAACGATGGAAAAGGTGAAGGTAATCCAAAACCACATCAAAGCAGCTCAAAGTAGGCAGAAGAGCTATGCCGATAACCGAAGAAAGGATTTGGAATTCCAAGTGGGAGATCATGTTTTCCAAAAGTTATCTCCATGGAAGGGAGTTATACGTTTTGGTAAGAAGGGTAAATTGAGTCCTATGTACATTGGACCTTTTGAAATTCTAGAACGTATTGGGGTTGTAGCTTACCGTTTGGCAATGCCTCCAAGTCTCTCCAACGTTCACGATGTGTTCCATGTATCATTGTTCAGAAAATACATGCCTGACCCAGTGTATGTATTCACTTACGAGGAATTGGAACTGGAACCTGATCTATCTTATTGCAAAGAGCCTGTCAGGATTTTTGATACGAGATAACAAGTGTTGAGAAACCGAACGACTCGTTTGGTAAATGTTCTATGGAGAAATCATAAAATTGGAGAGGCAATGTGGGAACCCGAGGAACTTATGATGAAGAACAACCCATGTCTTTTTATGCAGTAATACCCTGGAAATTGCGAGGACACAATTATTTTAAGGAGGGGAGAATGTAACACCCCAAGCTTCCACGGTACGTTTCCCTTCAAATAATGCAATAGCGTGTGTTGTATGCAACCTCGAGTTCTAACACACACCACAACTAATTAAACTATCCGTTATGAATAGTAATAACCACTTTTTGAAATTTTATAAATGTTATTTATCAAAATAAACTTCATTTTGGGATTCGTAGTATCTAATTTAGCCTAAGGTGAAATTTTGGTATTTTTCGGATAACTTTTATATTTTGATGAATAGTGAAAATTACTAAATTTTAATTAAAAACAACTTTTTTAATCAAAATAATTAATAGTGATAAATTATGAATTTGAATGGTTTTGAAGTATATTTAGAATAGATTTTTACCATTTAATACAATGTTGGTCATTGGACATAATTTCACAATTAAACCGGACATAAATGAGTGTCCATCTTTTGATAGTTATTATATCCTAAAAACACGCTTTTTGTTTTAACAACGGGAATTAATTTGAAAATAATTTATGCCACTTCTGTGTTTTTAATTTGGAAAAATGGATTCCATATTTGGAATCAGGATGTCCAAATTATGTAAATAAGTAACTTTTATTTTTACACATTTCAAATAATTACTTCGGTAAATATTTTATTTACCATGGTTAAAGGTTAAATCCGGTAAATAAGGGTAACAAAATAATATTATAATAATCCTGAATTACCTTAAAACGTGTCCTAACATTCTTTGTGAACACATACCCGACCATGGGCATCCTTGGGTCGATTTTGGGACCCCTTGGAGCCACTTGTATGTGGTAGGGACACATTATATTAATAAAGTTAAAATAAAAATAAAAATGACATAAGCTTACATCTTTTAAATGAACATTTTTTTACATAGGGTTATACATGTTGGATTTTCGATTATAAATATTCATTAGAATTCTAAAACGATTTCCTACATAAGGATATTTTTTTTATAATTTTTAGACATCATATAATTTAAATTATTAATGACACAATAATGATGCAGTGTTTACCTTATTGATAAATCATTTAAATAAATAAGATTATAATGATTAAAAAATTATCCAAAACATGCCCAATTCCTATTGGTTGATTATATTTCTACCATGAGTCATCGTATCTTCGACTACAATGATTGTTGGACCATTATAAACCGAATATCATTATATTATAAAATAATATTTCTAGCTTTTTCTAAGGTGCCCCTCACCGTCTTATAAAAGGGCACTCGCCCTTCTCTCTTTCTCACACCTTCAAAGCCTTTTGGTTTGGCCAACCCCTACCCAAATACTCTCCCAACTTCTATCCTTTCATCCTAGAAGCTTTACTTTAGTCAGAAAGCCATCCTAAGGAGTCCTTTTGATCAAATAAAAAGGAAGAACCCGAAGAAGAGGTAATGTTTTCATCACCTTCTTTCAAGTTCCTTTCTTCTTCAACTTCTTCATTACTTATTATTTCCATTCTAAAATAATAAATCCAGTATATTCTATATACATTGATGTTTTTATAAATATGGCACAACCATTTTCAGTATTCTACCCATCATTTGAATGACATATCACCATACGTGCGTACGTACGGCTTACCGTCTCCACGTCGTGATGTAATTGTTATTAAATATATTATTATTTAGATGGGTATAATAATGCTATGTAATTAATGTAAATAAGAAATATAACATGATAATGATTCTTTATATATGATATACCGTCCAATTATATATTATTTAAATATCAAAATAATGATATTTTTGCTCGTGCGTACGTACGGAATACTGTCTCCACGAACGTGATAAAATTCATTTCCCATCGTATCCATTCAAGACTAATTCTCATTTTATGATTAAAATTAATGTTTAAGGACTAGATATCATTCTGGATATGAATAATAGATGTCCCATCAATAAGAATATGGCTCACATAATGAAGAATATAATGTAAAATGAATCCGTTAACACCCGAAATGATAATAATACTAAGATATTATTAACAAATAAATGTTAAAAGATCATATATGGTATCATATTGATGTAAATGATTATTGTATAATTTAATAACAATGTTTTAACTATTATACAAGAGGTTTACATACAATCAACTAAGGACAAGTTCAAGGTAAGGGTTTATTTCACAACCTCTTCATTATCCAAGATTGTTTATACATATTTATCTACTGAGACCTCGTTATCATTCACATCCATGTTTCTTAAAAATGTCTTTCAAAACATTTTTACTATTAAATTGAAAATGGGTTAAAGTCATTTATACCCTTATACGTTTTTGAAAGGAATCTTTCCATTGTTTTCCAAACAATGTACTTTTTGAACTTTTTGACAAATTTAAGTTATGAATGTTTTTTTAACTTATACGGCGGGTGCGGCTATTTTCTGCTGTTCCGACTTCTTTGAAGCTTCCCTTACAAGCTTATAAGTATATTTTCAAATTAAATGTATTATATTGTAATTATGTGACTTTTAAATGATTTAAAAAAAGAGATATTTCTCTCAAATAGTTTTGATTTCATCCATATCAACATCCTTTGATGGATTTTAAGTTTATTTGGAGTTGATTCATTATGAAACAAAACTTCCATATTTTATTTAATGTTTTGTGGTATGTTTGACTGTGGATGTGTTATTTTTATACCATTCATGGTTTATGAAGAAAGTATTGACATTTCGTATACTTTTTTTAATACGAATGTTTATTTTATGTTAAAACCTATTCATATGAGGAATGCATTAGACTTAATATGTGACGGGTGGAGCCCAGTATAGCTCCTCGATGCATCGGTAGGTCTCATGAGACAAACTAGTGTCTTGGCACAAGGCCTTGACAAAATCTTATTTGAAGTCTTGGCACAAGGCCTTGACTATGTGGTTATGATAGTCTGGCATTATGCATTCCCTAATATGAAAATGGTTGTTGATATTGCATGTGATTATTCGACTAGTAGAATTTTCATATGAGTATGTAAATGGCATTATTTATTTTTATATTGCCATGTTATGTTGAATTTCAAGTTTAAAAGGCTTTTGTTTCAGTTATACATTTCCTTAAATGTTTATGTTTATTTTTGAAAGCTTCCGAAATATTGTTATCCTTACGGAGCATCTGAGCTCACCCCTTTCAATGTTATAATTTTCCCAGGATGTGAAGAGGTTTATTATGACTTACTTGAAAGAATAGTCAGTGGGGATATGAGTGTGGACTATGGAAACTATATTGTTGTAGTTTTCATTTTATTTATGTAATGTAAAACTTATGAATATATATCTAGTGTTTCCACGGCTACTAATCCAATCGGTTTTTTGAGGCCTGATCTTTCTTGTGATCATGCCAATGTAATGTAATAATGCACTGACTCTGGGTAACTGGGGTCAGGGCGTTACAACCTAACACTTTTAATTCATAATTACTTTGAATAAGAACATGAATTCATTGAGAAACTCTCCATAAGTCAAGCTACTTTTTGCTAGTGAAATTCATATTCTTTATTAGAACCTGACATACCAAGTCCCACCGAGTCGATGGTAAGATGAGTGGGACAAAGCATACCCTCATACAATAGGGTTGGTGTGGGATACAAGCTTAGATTAAGGAATATTATATAGGGGGGCTAAACCTAAGTACTTGTATGCACACATAAAATCTTGTTCCATACAAGAGTGCATAGATAAAAAAATGACGAAACATATAGAGTGTTAAATATAGATTTAATAACCTCTAGGATGTAATCAATGTAAAATAAAATTTTAAATGTATAAAAGGGAAAAATAATTTTCCAACCAAAAAATGATATCCACACATAACAATAACTAGAGAATGATAATTTTGAAGAGAAAACAAAACACAATCTCTAAACTTAACAAGTGAACATGGTCGGATCCACTTGCTATAACTATGAACCTTTACGACTTGCTCTACCAATATCACTGTCATTCTTCTTTTGTTCTATTTGATACAAAACATGTGTGGTAAAATCCCATGAAGGGGTGAAAATATAGATACCCATTAGAAAACCCCTAAAACCACACAGAGAGAAATATAAATATACAATAGCCAAATAAACTGATAAAAAACTGGTTAATGTGTAACCGAGCATAGATGCTTAAAGAATCCTACAAGAGAGAGGGGGGATATAAAGGGGATATATATCACCACAACCCATCATAGAATGATGAGTTAGTCTTCAATTTTAAAATTCTATATTTAATTCCCAACACCATGTTCGTCATCACAAGAAATAGTATATAGAGGCCCTCACCTCGCTACTGCACTGCACAAATGAGGGAGAAATAACTCTCATATAGAACCTACATTGTGCTAATTCTTGATGATTGGGGAGTAACTCTCCCTAGGTAGAGAACTCACAACCTTATATAGTATTGGGTGTACTAAATCTACCGGTCGAAAGAGTCACAACCCGAATAGCCATGACCCAACACGAAAATACCCCAAGGCCACCTGTAATATGCCAGTGGATGGCGAGAAGTGCTGGGTGGGCATTTCACGCATGTGAGGTACTAGAATAATGTATCTATACAAATGACAATATCTCTAATCCGATATGATGATGAAAGTAATGTATAAGTTACAATAATTCATCCATACATCCAAATTCCATCATCAGATTATGCCTACATGAGATGGAATGAAAAATGGGAAAATACAAGCCCACTAAATCTGACATGATGTCAAACAAGCTAATAAGAGGGGATTACTATCAAATGAAAAAATGTAAGGAACCACAATATGTCTAGTCCAAAATGAATTGTCTAGTTATTGTACCTCTAGTACACTGTCAGAAGGAATTTCATCTGAATAAGACATGACATGTGTGTGAAAATACCATGCGGGGATGAGTACAACAATACCTAGTTGGAAACCCTGAAATAAATAATAATAATAATCCAAATAATAGTTATCTATGTATCATGAGATATGTTAACAAAAAATAAATAGTCATAATATCATAAAAGTACCATAATTAAATCAAGAAGGACACTAGATCTCCATGAAGACTAAACCTAATTTCTTGCCACAAGATCCTATTTTAGGATTTAGGGTAGAGACCATATAGATGAACTATCTCTCAGCAAAACATGCTTCTACTAATCGTTCTCATCTAAGAAGTATCTTCTAGTTGGGACTTTACAAATAAACACTATTTGGATCTCCAAGACCCCAACACCTAAATATGGGATGACTCTTATTTCTGTTTTGGGACACCACCTACCCTATAGGTGTATCTAGCTAGATAGGGGTTTGTGACCTATATAGTGTTTTTCATAATGACTCTTCAAACCCCACATAGGGAAAAAATAATGATAGAGGATCCTACCCAAGACTATTGGGGGACACCATGAGCACAATCGACAACTCATTTTGTGGAGGGAAACGTAATCTTATTCTCAAGATGTAATTCTTCACTTTTCAATAATATGAAATTGACCAAAGGGACTCAGTCAAATGAAATTAGTCTGAATTAAAGCAACAAATGGCCTCATAAATCCTTTGAAGAATTTCCTGGTGTGTATAGGGGTACAGGGCGTGTCCCATGGACGTTGTTCTAGGTTGTGCCCTTCCTGGTGTCACAAACCTATTACTATGTTCTTTGGTCATACCCATGGTGTGTATCTGATCATGATCACATGGTTACAATTTGATTTATCGGCCTGGGTGACTTGGTAGGTGACATGAGTCACACAATGTGTGATCCTTAAGATTTCCAAAACCATATCTATTGTAGTCAAGATCCCTACACCATGTTACTTCGTTAAAATACATGATGTGTAGTTGGTGTTTTATCAATACACAAATGTTCTTTCACACATATATTCATTCCATCGCCACATTCGATTCTGCTATGTTGTATACCGTGAGTTATAAATCTATGATCATAGGGGCCTTCCATCACAATTAAACTGATTTTGTTAGTCATATATGATCCAGAACACCTCCACTGTGATTCCTCATTGGGAAAACAAATGAAATTTGAACACCTCTAATCTGGTCTCATTCCATTATTCTTCACCCACCATCATCATATCACATCCATTTCACCCTTGATAATGAACAACCTCCATGGTATTGATCAATTACTCTTGATAATGGTCACAAAATGATAAAATATCGTATATTCATTGACCCACATTTCAAATGAATATTCAATGATGAACATGAATGGAAATAGAGGATAAAAGACCAAATAAAAAATGAGTAATGAACCTGATACATTTTTTGACTTGGTCTTAATTTGTTTCTATTAGAATGATGAATGAAGTGTATATCAAATTTCCATCATAGAAAGATAAGATGACACCATAAGCATGAACGATTCATGAATCAATTTTTTTGGATATGATTCACATTCTCCATGGAATTAAAAAATAGTAAAAAATAAAAATGTAAAAAAATTCCCTTTTTTAGTTTTGATTGATCACTGAAGAAAAATTATCACACGACAGTGTCTCTAGTGAGATCAACATCCTCCGTTGGAAAAATTATCCTCAATCACTATCTTGATCCATTGTCATTATCCATGTTTTCCTACAATGGATCCTCAAACAATTTCAGATTTATGTGGATAATCTTGTAATTGTGTTATAACATTATATTTATAGATGGTTCTTTAGTCATTGTTTTAACCAATACTAAAATAAATTGTTTGTTTGTTTATTTATTTTTTTGTGACTGTGAAGTGTTTTTCTCAAACACCCAATTCCAATAAAGATTATATCCCATGTAGGATAAAATAAACATTCTAAACTCAAATTAGGAATCATATTCATCATCCAAGAATTATTTTGGGAGTTATTCCACATCTTGAGGAAAACAATGTTCTTAGAATATTAATATATTTAATGTTTTCATAATATATATTCTAGGATCAGTTGGACTTATAATCTTATTCCGTATCAAAAACATAGCTCTATAAATAATCCATGTAATATTATAAAGTCATATATATATAAATAAAAGTCATTACATTCTCCTAACATTACTATTTTTCATTAAAAAAAGAAAAAACAAACTCAAAATATTGATGTTACTAAATTCGTATTTGGGTCTCCCAGTCAGAAGTTCTCTTATAAAGGCTCTCATTAAGCCAATGAACACATACTGGAGGAATTAGTCATCCAAAAAGGGAAATCCCATTTCAATCCTTGATCTCCACCAAGTACTCTATAGAGGTAGTTTTATCCTATATGTATAGCTATTTTATAGTCAATAATATGTGATGGTTTGTACACATTCCTGCTCAGCTGTGATAGGTGGAAGACATCATGTACCCGGTCTAACTATGTTGATAGATCTAAGTGGTATGACAACTTTCCAACTCTATATAGTATGTTAAATAGTCCAATAAACCTTGGTGAAAAATTTTCACCCTATCCAAATCTCTAAAAACATTACTGATGAGGGACATTTATGAATACATATTCTCCCTCCATGAATTAAAAATCTCTATATAATTGATTCACATAAGACATATATTGATTCTATGTTGTCTTAATCTACTCTTATATGATTTTCAACTTTTCTATCCATTTATTCACTAACTATAGTCCTATAAGTGCTAAATCTCCGAGATCAGTCTGAAAAAATTGTGACTTTTAGGTTCTCAAGTTAATGTCTGAGAATGGTGACCTAAAGATGGTGTAATGGAAGCTGGTGTTATAGGAAAACTCATCCATGTATGGTTTATTCTCCCAACTATCACCAACTTCCATCACACAAACCCAAAAAAAAATCATCTAGAACCTATATTGACTACTTAGTCTATCATTATGTCTAGGGGTAGAACGGTGTGCTCATATTTAATAGCATCCAAAAGGAATACTATAAATATCTCCATAATCCCGATGTGAAGTGGGAACCATTGTATGAAACAATCTCTGAGGGAATTCTATGAAGCCGGACTATCTCTTGTATGCATAAGCATCCCAACCACTATAATAAACTATGATATTAAATATCTAGTGACTCGTCAGACTAAGTGATTTAGAATACAATCACGCAGATAAAATCACGTTCTCTAGATGATTGTGGAACCCCCATCACAAGGTCCATAGATATCTCATCCCACATCCACTCTGGCTCCTCTACGGGTTGAGCTAAACCCGATGGAACCTGCTGCACATCCTTCACATTCTTATATGTAAGGCATCAAGAGTGAATATAATTATAACTTTTCCTCATCACTATCCATGAAAAATTCCATTATTGTTCCTGGTATTGCTTTACAATATCTAGATTTACCGATAAGGTTCATGTTTGTAACATGTTTATCACCTCCTCTCTTAGAAATATAGGAACCATCATCTACCATCTAAAAAAATGGCTTCCTCCCCACCATCTAAAAACCAAAAAAGATCATGTCACATAGATATATGATTAAATAGGGTATCAAATTCAACATATCATTTTTGTGCCTCTTTAATTTATTGTAGAAGTAGAGGGAAAAGAACCATCGACTGGAGTTATATTGATACACCCACGTTATCTTAAGAAAAAAGTAAGGAGTCTAACTAATTTAACACTTCACTAAAAAACTATGAATTAGATATCATAGAGAGAGAATATGATTTACATTCCCCTTCCAAGGAGTATAGAAAACATCTAAGTGACTATATAAGACAAAAAACCCATCAAATCTTCATAATGTAAAGATAATTTCGGTAAAATATATACTAGAGACTATTTGGATTAAATTACATGATAAACTACTCACCAATAAGGTAGTGTCACCACAACTTTAGTGTGAAGACTACCACTTACAACCCAATGATGTGAGCATGTTGTTCTGATCATGTGGTGTCAGATTCATGGACCCATAGGTAAGCACTACATACCTCTACAAACGGACACATTTCAAAATAGTCTTTGATGAATTTTAGACCACTGTGTACTCTACACCCTCCTCTTGTATTCTCGATATGGGGGTTCTCATAAATCTATGTCTGAATTCCTAAATTTCATACTGGCACCACTCCAACCACAAGAAAGGCTTATAATTTCGAGTAAATTCTATAAAGGGGGCAGTAAATCTATTTAAATCAATTACGAAAAATTAATAGTACCATACCAACAAAATGAAACCCTACACCACTATCACATTATTGTTTATTTCCTAAGCTAGCAATACATAAACATTTATTAGATCCACTTCTACATTTATTTATGAGATGATGTGTCCCATAAAATAGAAATCTTGAATCTAGAACCATTAAATTGAGATATTACAATAAATATGTTTCTATTGGAGTGTGAAATTCACCATAATGAAGTATCTTTCACTATCTTCCTCACTTGGTTAGTACACTTGGGTATCGTCGATGAAGAATACCCAGAACTGTTCTAAATGTGGATGAATTCTCTAGTTCATGAGTCCCTTAAACACTACTGGGGAGTTCATCACACCGAAAGGAATCAACAAGTACTCATAATGAAGGTAGTGACATCATAATGTTGTCATAGTTATGTCCATGCCACATAGATGAAGTTGGTGATAGTCAATCCTAAAGCCTATATTTGAGAGCCATCTCGTTCCTCTGAGTTGGTGGAAGAGATTGGCGGTCCTTGGTAGTAGAAAAATATTCATCATGATCAAATTGTTTATAAAATTGTAGTCTACACATAACATTAATCTCGTATCTTTATTCTTAAAAAACAATACTAGGGATACCCATTGAGACACATTGTGTATCATAAATCAATTCCTATGAAAATAATCCATCTTAAATTTCATATAATGGAGCTCTTCTAGAGAGATATGATATGATGGTGAAGATATTGAGGTCATAACTTGTTTCAATTCTATATAGAATTCTATATCTTGATTGGAATGTAAACGTGACACATTCTTCAGAAAAATATTTCCATTATCCATAACCAATATTGGGAATTAAAAACATTCAAAATCCACTATACCAAGGTTAATACTAGCAAAATGATGATTAAGAATATATATAATCCTATACATTAGAATGTCCTTCTCTACCTAGGTTTCCTTCACCCCCACAAAATAAAACCTCATCCCATCCCAATGAACATATAAAATCCTCCACCTAATATAGAAAATCTAAGTATGATCTTTGGATAACCAATATATACCTATGATGTTTTCAAATGGCCTCATAATATTTACAAATAAATGCCACAATAATCATTCTCAAATAGGCATCAATTCACAATATCATTCTATTTTTAATCAATAAATCCCCTCCATTTAGTGTCATTAAGTGCACAGTTTGAGACTGATGATCAACTGGAATCGCTATGTCCCGCACAATAGAAGTGGAAATAAAAGACTGGCTTTTACATGTGTCTATTAAAACTATAGATGATGTTTATATGAAAAATATTGTACCTCTAACAATTCTCATAGCTTCAAGATCATAAGACATCAAGTAATGTAGTTTCCCTTCTCCATGACCACTTACTCTTGAATCCTGGTGGGGACCACCTGTCGGTGGTGGTGGTTTAGGTCATTCCATCATCCACCTCATGTTTCTCTCCCTACTCCTCTACCACATCATCCACACTATAATAATCCCTACTTCAACAACTATATCTTCTTGTTTAGTCAATTGACCATCTCCCTATTATTTTTATGGCAATTCCTAAAACCCCATACGAGATGTCCTTAGTTATAATAAGAGAAACATCGCATCTCTCTTGGCTATATATAACCATCCTGAGTGCCCTAAACTACAAACCATATATCCTAGGATTGTAACATGAAGGGTCTCATTCACCATGATCCCAATCCCTAATATCTGCTACTAGATTCCAACGTTTCATATCCTTCTTTCACACTACCAACACCAGAAATCGACAACTACACATTCAGGGAGCTCTCTACTTATAGAGAATAGTCAAGCACTCCAATATATGTGGGAATACATAGATACATCACTCCATCCCACATATATCTGTATAGGACCCACTACAATTATATTCTTGTATATATGAATCTCAAACCATATCATTATATATCACTAAAGATCAATGAACACCATCGATAAATTATCCACAATTGTATCCCCATATTGTAGTTGCAAAAACACATGGATATGGACTAATCGTAATGTGGTGGGATAGAACTTTTCCTTGAATAGAATATTGAATTATTCCAATGTGGGATGTATCTCATCTTGAATATACATCACTAGACTACAACATCACCATAAATATCCTTGAAGAAGACTCACCAATAAGAACTCCATCTGATCTATAGGTTTTACCAAAAGGATGAAAACATAGGTTTAAGCTTCAAGCTAGTCCTCAACTTCCTGTTGGTCGGGCACACCCCAAATCTGAAGAGGTCACTTCCTATGAAATTCATGTAGTTTTCTTAGCCTAATCAAAATATTGGAAGGTACTACTAGTTATACATGATATTTAATAGGTGGTGGTAAATATAGAATGCCACTTGGAGGCGTCACATCCTATTCTTGAACCTATATAGATGCATTTTCACATGATGGATCATCCCCAAGATCATGTTGTGGAATCCTAGTCGCCTTTCTTCATAGATTCATACAAAAATAGAATTAATACATACCAAATTCAAATTGTATATTCTTTGAGCTGACTCAAGAAGTACATTGAAGAAACAAGACATTCTTATATGATGCATATACGAAATTTTTTCTTAAAATTTTTTCCTATATATAATGAGTAATCAGACAAGTTATTAAAGATCTAGTAAATGGATATGTCGACTTCCCCACCAATATTGGTAACCCTTTCCAGAGAGTAAGACTGAAAACATTTTAACATTGTTTCAAAATATTAAAAAACACTCTCAGAAACTCTCATCCTATAGAAAAATTGTCTCCTATGATATGACTTTGTTATGACATGTGCCACCGCGGCCCAAGACTCAACTACCCCAATCCCACCACTAATAGGCCAAGGGTTGGAGACCTATGTTGAGTTTGAATATTACACATATTGTAGGCATTGTATTAATACGTATTTCTGTCTTTAATTCTATGAATGCATTTATTGTTATCACTTATAATACAATTTCATCAATTTATGGGTTTGGAGATGTCATTGTGTGTATATATATCCTAATATCATACATGGATGTACCTATATAAACACCCAAATACAAAAACCCATATGATGATAAAAATAATTAATAAGAGATAAAATTTTATGAATACATCTAAATCCCACCATTAGAGTATGATAACAACTATTTGAAAAAAAATGTTCGAAATACATGACCACTAAAGCTGATAAAAACTCCAACCTTCTAGTATGAAGGGATCACTTTCTACTATGAAGTGATCATCCACTAGGGTGACACGACATGTACCGTAAATGTTGGTCCATGAAATGTTCTTCCTTATGTCACGAGCCTGTTCCCATGTACTCTAGTTGTGCCCATATATCTTAGTTACTCTAGGTCATAAATTTGAGAATTCACATCAGGTTAAATTCTGATTCATCATCCTGAGTTCACATAGCATAAAAACATTTCACACAACATGTAACATGTTTCACACAATATGGTATCATTATTTATTCAAAAACCCTAACCATTGTTTCCAAGGCACCAACACAGTGTGTGTCCTTTAGACTACATGTTGTATAATCATTATTTTCAAAGAACCTAATGGCTCTTTCAGGAATCTGATCATTATTATACCACTGTTGATTCCACCACAAGAACTATTCCGAGTTTTGTATTTAAGATTGTAGTGGCCTTCTTTTTCATGTAACTGGATTATGGTTGTCAGATCTTATTGGCAACACATTCATTACAATGCCTGGATAGAACAAAAACAACAACTAAGAAACCTCCAATCAGGTTTGGACCCATCAACAATCATCCACCTTCATTATCTCACCTCTTTCACACCCTTCATTGTGAACAACATAAAATGTTTTGACCTATTGCAATGAATAATTGTGACTAAATAATCAAATACATAGTAAGCATCGAACCATTATCCAATGGAATTATTGATGATAAATTAATGAAATAATTGTGGTGAAAGGTATAAGTAAAAAAATTAGGATCAAAACTCAACCATTTTTGGTGTTAGGACTCTTTTCACATCTATTAGTATAATGAACAAATAGTAAACAAAATATATCAAATTATGATCCAATGAAGATAGACCTGATCATGCAAGAATAAACCATCCATGAATCAATATATTAATGTATTTGATTTTTTTTTCATCAAGGTATAAAAAATGAGGGTAAATAAACATTTTAAAATAATTCCCAACCTCAAGATGGATAGATCTCTAATGAATAATAGTCTCAATTAAACATTACTGGTGAGATCCACAACCTCTGTTGGTGAAACGACCTTAAATGGTGATCTTGATCAATTTTCGTTCAAAAACTCTTATTCTAATGGATCATATAAAAATATTTCATTTATTTATATAAACCTATAATTTTTTTTTGCAATCGTATATTTATAGATGGGTTCTAGGTCACTGTGTCAATTCATAATAAATTAAATAAATATATTTTTTTACTTATTATTTGTGATGGAAAAATATTTTATCAGACACCCAATAATGAGAAATATTATGCGATTCCAAAGGTAGAAACCATGATCTATAGACAATGACAACATTGTATTTTATATTTGGGATTCTATTTAATATTTATTTAAAAAAAATGGAAAATTATGTATATATTACATTATTATATTTAATTTTTTTAAAATATGAATTTTGGGCTCCCCAGTCATCAAGATATCACACCAGATCAGATCCTACCACTAAATGTAATTTATACAATATTCTAAAGTAAACTCAGAAAAAATAAGAGTCAATATATAAAGATTATGGGGGGACTTCACCCTACTGTGATAATGGAGTACTGACCCCAGAATCTCTCTAGTGATCAAACCTAATCATTGTTTTCGACCAAACATCATTGAAGGAAGTATCATTCTCAAAAATCATTTTGTCAAATATTTAATACTATATAGAGGTATTACATTAGGTACTAAATATTAAATCACATGGGATATAATATTCATGGACCCAAATATTTATCTTGATGAATGTGATGCTCAAGGATAATGAAATGTAAACAGTGTGTCTTCGATTCCACAAGTATTATTTTGTCTTTAAGGACATTCCAATGTAATTTGGATTATTCTTGTGTACCTTTACCATTCCTGTATACCAGTTTCTGTTTTTTCCCTTATAATATTGGGTTACACACCAAACCACTAGCACTAGGTCACATGACATGTATGGTTCATACACATCATGTTATATTTAATTCCCCTGGAAACACTTGGAATATAGTAAGGAAAATATACAACATCTGTTCCTAGAGATTATGTCATATATGTTGGATTTTTTCAAAAAAAAAAAAAAATAATCAATTATATCTCCCATGCCACTTCCACCACTAGATCCATTTCAAAATCCAAAAATTAACACAAATCTAGGGCTAACCATTCTCATTCAATCACTATTTGCAAGATTCATGGAACTCGATCTACTCAATAATCCATCCCATATCACCAGCACCCCAAAAATTGAATCCTATAAATGAAGAAATCAAGATCTTCCACAATCCTACTCTAATCTCCCATTACACCACAAAAAATCTCGATTGTGTTTTCAGTACTATGTCTGAACCCGTGATAATGAATTGTCATTCCAATGATCGGTTGTGCAACAATTGGTCTTTGAGTAATCTTAGAACCTACTGTCAAATGATTAGTAAATATGAATGCATGAAGAACAAGGGGGGAAAATCCCAAAACATGTACCTTAGAAATGATCATGTTCTATTATTGGGATGGATTCCATTCATATATGGATAAATAAAAATTCCCAGAGGATATCTAAAGAATTAATAAATTGATGAATAATAATGTTCATGCAAAGAACAAAATCTACCATAATGCAAGGTAGATATACTATCCATGCCTGAAAAATAAAACATGTTCCTAAATCCATGAAATAATGGCCCCAACCATGATTTTACATTAAACATAGGAGATGAAAGATTCTATGCCATTATCATGAGTATGATCTAGGAACATTGTTAGGGAAGATAGTTCATCTGCAACATGATCATTACTCCATGATACATTATTATTCATCAATGACTCTCCTAAATTAGTCTTCCCAAATATATTAGGGTTATTCATCAATCCATGATGATTTTTTATAAATATAATCATATATAAGGAGGGTTATATTTTATCCACATAAATAAATTTTATAAAGTAATAATTTAATTTATTCAACAATCCCACCAATGGTTTCCCTCAACTAGAAAAGCCTACACTTCCCAACTTTTGGTCGTGATGATAGAAAAACCTTATTCTATAAACAACAAGGATATCAAATTTCCCATCTAATTTCTTCATCAATGGGAAACCCATTTATACCAAAAATATGAACACACATTGTTTAATATTTTTTAATATTTTTTATATATTAATTTTTGGGGTCCTGAAACACCAAAACATAACACTGACATCTATTAAATTTCCATATATATATATATATTAAAAAGACTAAATGAAAATAACAAATTCCTTAAATTCTCCGATCATTCAAGGATTTCTTCTATAAAAGTACATTCCGTAAAAAAGGCGGGGGAACTAAGTTTTCATCTAACTCTTATATTCCTCGGATCCCTCCTTGATGATCTCAAACTTCCATATCACTCTAATTATAGGGATGGTTCATCCAAACATGATATTATACTATTATTCCTTGATCACCACTAAATAATTCATGATGTTCTTTTTTCCTTGATGTTTAGCGCTCCCCATTTTAAAATGTCTGATGGTTCATGCACGTATCTCATGAATTGAAATACATGAAACATGTCATGCACTCAATCCTACTCTTGGGGAAGGCTATGTTGTGAAAATTATCAACAACCCTATGAATGATATAGAACTTCAAGATGATCACTGTGTATAGTATCCTATCTATCCAAATATGATATGTCTCACCAATCTCTATCAAACACAAGGGTTACCTAAATGGTCTTCTGTATAGGGGATGTAAAGGTGTCATGCCAATAGAATAGTGAAAATTATTATTATAACAAAACTAAAATAATGGATGATGATCCTTCTAGCTCTGAATTAAGTCCAACACATAGGCTCTCTACATATCCTCTAAAAAATGTATATTCCACTCGGTTTGACCATCTATCTGGGGGATAAATAATAAAATCATACATAATCAAGATGAAAAATCCTCTTTAGTCCTTCTTCAAAACTATGATGTGAACCATGCATCAGGGTTGGAGATGATATTCAGGGGTAAACCATAGAGTAAGTTGATCTCCCACATGTAAAACAACCCCAAACTCTCAACTAAACTTTTCTCCATAACGGAATGATAGTGAGTCGATTTGGTAAGTAGGTCAAAAATCACCCAGATAGCATAATTGGATCTTTTATTCTATGGAAGCCCCATAATAAAATCGATCCACAATGTTGATCAAAACTACTTAATTTATTGGTAATATATTGTCAATATATGTTTGGATAATTGAGGATGATGTAAACATGCATATAGAATTGTTAAGGATTCATTAAATGTTATTGGATATCATACATTGAAAATTCACCATTGAAATGTGATGATTTTATGAACTGATCTTATGTTCCAAGACATGTGTTACAATATAGTGTATATTATTTGAAACAATAAATATGAATTGGAATTATATATATGTCCATAATAAAAATAGATTTCATGAGAAATGATTAGATAGTTGGTTTGGAAATTTATATTGTGTTCTACATTGGTTGTAAACGATTATTTTTGTTAATTTCATATAATGGTGTTTAATAAGGAAGTGGACATAGAAGAAAACCAGTAAGGATATCTTGATATTAAATTGATGTAGAGAGTTTAACCATGCATGGGATCAATCTAGGCCAGCCATCATGGAGGTAGGATGATGTATAGTTCCATTATGGCGTGTTGGAGCATGGTGGGATGACTACATTAGGCTCACATGGACCTCAAAGGGTGATATCACGTCATTATGTAGCAGGGATAGTGTGGTTAGGCATTTCACATAAAAATTATGTGTGTGAAGTGTTTTCGGTGTTGAATCCTTATGTTGACTCAATGTGATGAAGAAATGTACTATTATATATAGCACCCCTCAACCAGGAGAAAATTTAATGTGGGACACAGGATGTGTTGTAATATTCATGTATTTAAAATTTTATTAAAATTACACCCACCACATGACCTAATGAATCTACAATGTCGGATTCAAGCAAGAGTAATCCTTTTTCTCTCGTTGCTCAGGAGTTTCGTTCTACAATATTATCCTCCATTGATGAGATGAGGTTATCATGTTGAACCATGATCTTTGATTACGAATCATTCTATGATTGCAATATTATTCTAAAATGAAAGGATTTACTAGAGGACCAACATAACTATAAGATCCGTTCCTTGAATCATGTCTAATTATCATGAATAAAATAAACTCCAAAGAAGAAATGCATTTGGTCAAACCAATGATTTCTCTGGTGATAATGTTAAATTGAATGCACAGTTGAGATAAATGGACATGCATGTAGTTATACTATCATCAATATAGATCAAATGAAATTTTTAGTTGGTATTTAATGACATATCAATTTTAAATTAACCTATCCATTTTTCAAATGACATATTTTTTCCATATAGATAGATGTAACCAATTCCAAATGAAAACCACATCGATGATTTATTCACATACATGTTTTGTGATGTAAGCAAAACTCTACGTAGTTGATCTCAGAGTGAAAAGATGTATCGATTTTATAGAGATAACCATATAAGGTAATTTACTATATATATGAATATCTCACGTATCTTGTTATACTGAGCAGCATAATGTAACAAATTTTATTACAAAGAAATTGCTAAAAAACATGAAAATTTTAGATTACTGTAGAGGAAGTGAGACTAGAGAAATTTCATATATCATATATATTTTATTATCATGTGATATTAAACCCAGACATCCAAATATTATGGGGTGGTCAGAGTATTTTCTCTGTAATGCATTTATGGGGATTGTGGTGTGGTCAGAATTTCTCAATCATTTATTACAAGAGAAAGGGAAGTGCGTGTTTGAAAATTTATAGAATTATTTAATAAAAAAATAATAGAAAAGAAAATATTGTTTATTATAAATTAATATATTTGGGAAATATAAATTGTTAAAAAAAGATCACTCACATTATTCGTGAATGCCTAGTTGACGCAAAGTTGTGTGATCCCTTCAAATAGAAGAGAGAACAACAAATTGTCCTCGGTCACATGATGGAAGAAGAATCATTTTCAAACCATAAACCAATTTTTTAAAAAAAAGGCAAAAAAGGTTGTGTAATTCATTTTCATGATTCAATTATAAAAACCTTTATTATATACATATCTTTTTATGAGAAGTAGGGAGTCGACAAATGAGAAGATTAGAAGACATGAGATATTTGATGCTTACAGTCACATGAATTTTTGACGTAAGTACATCACTATACATAAGAAATAATTCATTCCTTATCACTTAATTAAGGAATATTTTATAATTCTATAATGATAATAAGTTAAGAAGACTGAATCCAAAATTTACTTGGATGATAATAAAGTCTTGTTTGAATATTCAATAAACTGATAAAAACTAGATAATTATATATCAGTTGTGAATGAGTTTCAAGACCTATAAGTTTATTTGTAGAATATTTTAAAGATATTAGTGCTATATATGAGGTAAATAGATCCATTATACTCATATATGTAGATCTATTTAAACTATTGTTGATGAAATCAGGATCAGACATAAATATTATTATTTTGAATAAACTACATTGACAATGAAAAGATATTATGATTGGGGTGTCTATCCAGTTACTAAAGAGGAACAAGACATGGATGTATAACCATTATAGAAGAAGGATAATAGAATAAACTTAGATTTTATTTCAACCCGATGTAGACGAGTTGGATATTGGGGTGTAGAACCGAAATCAATTCGAGGATCTACTACTGGGGTGTATAACTAGTTTCATCATTATCGATTATATTCATTAATAATATTGTAGTGAAGAATCCATATTGTAAATTCTAAAAAATATATAAACGAGTAGTTGTTTTTAACAAACCATTTAAATATCATGTTTTGTGTTTTGTGATATTATTTTTTTATACAAATTTAGAATGTGAGATATCAGTGATTGGTTCAAGTTACATAACAAGTTCAAGAGGTTGAAAACAATATAAAATAAATCATAATGGTGCACCACTAATTAACCCCCTCTTAGTGGTCAATATTACCTATGGATCTACAAGTCATATCAGAGCTGGAACCTTGTACAAATCCAATAAATATTTTATAAAGTATAGATTTTAGGAATTGAGTGTTCTACCTCAAATTGAGAAAAAGGATGTTATCTCTATGGATATTAATCATTATATTTTTTCCATGACATAAAAGAACAAAAAGAAATGACATGTGAGGAATCATAAGAATACTAAATGTAATGAAATTTATATATGTTTAAATAATTATTTTTATTATGATTCTACTTATAAATATTCATTAATAGTTGATAATAATGTTTCACTTAGTGATATTAATTTTTAATTAAAATAACATCTTAATAATTTTTGAAAATAATTTTTGACGGTCTCCAGGTTCTTTGGGATGAAAAATTACAACTTTAAGAGGATGATAAAGATACAAGAGAGAAATTGGATAAAAAGGATGGCATATCAATCAATCTAAAAACCCATGTTAATTAAATGAAAGGAAAAATTTCTCTTTACAATGAAATATATTATTAAGTAAATAAATAATTTCAAAGTAATTATTGAGAGAAATATTTCTATTATATTGTTTTTATATAATGCTTTCATGCACATGAAAAATAGAAAAACGTTTCTATGTGTATTAGGAATTCGCAATTGGACATAATATCCAAGAGGACCAAAAAGATTTAATCATTGTTAAAAGAGAAGGTTATATTTCATAATTTGAGTATTATGAAGATGTTTAACTAATGTGAATATAGAATGAAATTCATTGATGTTCAAAATAATGACTTAATATGAGATGTATGAAAATAGAAATAAAATTGGAAAATTTTGAAAATAATCATGTTGATACATTACAATCAATGATGTTTTAGCCACTGCACGGTTCTACTTAAAGGATTATATTGACAAAGTACATTCATTATGTATAACCATGATCATTGCATCATATAATGATACTTCCAATGATTTTTTTACGAAAAATTATTATCCATATGTCAATGTAATAACATTTCTAATTTTTTTATACAAAAATTGTAGGTTTAAATTATAAATTTGTATGAATATGGATGAAGAGAAAATGAGATGAGCATACCACTATTTATATGGTGAATAATGTAATATTTAAAATGGTTGTTTCCCAAAATGGATCCTAGTAAGTGGTGAAAATGAACCAGATACATTATTCTATAAATTATTTAAAACATAGAGAAAATAAAATAAGTTCATGATTTTTAGTTTTATGTTTGTAATATGATACATTTTGACATTATACATTTGATTATGGGTACAATCCATTAAATTATATAGAAAAAACGGAATCTCGAATCAATGGGAGAAATCCAATGAATAAGATGAATCAATCCGGAACTAAAAAAACATTAGGATCAACTTGGTTTAGCATCTTGATTAAATATTTAATGATTTTAATAATAGATTCACAAAAGTGAATCTTCTACATCTCTACATGAGTCAATAAAAACTGAAATAAAATATCATAGAAAAAAGAATGTAGGACCTTGGGAAAAAATTGAAGAATGTTGAAAATCATATTACTCCTTAGAAGTTTTAAAAGAATTCATTTTTGGAAAAAAAATACATAAGAAACATAATAAAAATTCAAGAAAATTCCATATTTGGGCTAAATCGTAGAAGAAACACAGTCATGTGAAGACATGTGGAAACTCCAAACACGTTATCAACATTTCCAGGGATATTATTCTATTCTTTACAAATGATTTATAGAAAGTATGGGAGTTATTATAATCGTAAGACAATTATAGTGATAAAGATAAAATGATAGATTACACATAAACAACATTAATTTCATGAAATGTTTTCAAGAAATGATAAATCATGAATTCAATAGGTTATCTATAGGAGATACAATAAATCTGAACGAAATTCAAGAGGATGTTTAACCACATTTCGAGCATAAAAAGAAACCATGAATATAATAGAGTTTTCTTCATGAGATTCATATGATTTTATGGATAATCTGATAAGAACCATCTCAAAAAATGATATGGTAGGTGTGATAAGTTCCTTGATACCATAGGAAAAATCAAATTTTAAAATCAAATATAGTAGCATGAAGACTGGAGAATGTGGAGAAACAAGATTGAGAAACATCTCAACCTTGTTTTTAAATTGAGGTGAATGTTTATCTACCCTCTCCCATTATATATTTTGGGTAATGTATTAGTGAATAAAACATAGGGATTTCAAGGTGGAGTAAGGTATTAGGGAAGAACCAAAGAAACATTCAATATTAAGATTCAATCATGGATTGATCTATCTGTTGTCAATAGTATGCATCTATGAAGATAATCCTTTGTGAAGGTGTGGAAGATGTTAAAACTAGAAAACCACATAAAGAATTACATTTTGGTGTGTTCTCATTTTGAATCATATTTAAACTCATTATTTAATAGATTCACCATCATGATGATATTGATGAGTTTTTTCCTTTAGGGTGATCCATGTAAAAAAAGTAGTCTTCCAAAAAAAATTTATACGAATCTATAATTTTCAATAATTCATAGTAAAAAAAGTAATTTGAGGTAATCCATTTATGATATTATCCCTTATTCTTAAATATACTATATGAAAATATTAAAGGGGGGTTTTATTTATCAAAATAGTGGAAAAAGGGGGAGTCAAATTACTTTTACATGAACTGTTTTTATGGATTGTTGGGATGTGGGTATGTTTTAAGTTTCTTATCATTGAATCTATTTTTACATAGCCCCTTTTGTGGAATAAGACTTTTTGGGAATGAGGTCACAAGAATTGTATCTTATGGAAAATATAGTCATCTTGGTTGAACCTCTCTTGTTTTCTTCATTTGGTTAGCCCTTGTAGACTTCGTGTATACCAACTACAAGATCTTTAATAAGAGGACCATGTGGTATCGCTTTTATTTTGGAAAAGGGGGATGATATTCAGAGTTCATTAAGTAGAAGAATAATATATTTTAAAGACCCCTACATTCCATTGAATATGATTTTCGATAAGGGGGATAATAATTGGAGAACACATATTGACTTTATTAATGTGAAGATATATTGATAACAAAATTAAAATGGGTTGATTTTTCCGAACAAATGTAATGATTTATATCAATGATTTGTTATTATGTGTTTGAATAATTAATTATTTAGTGGTGATATTTGTATAATTATTATGTATTATTTTATTGTAATTATATTTCATTCTAAAAAAATTATCATTGGAATGGTTATGAGTGCTTAAACTAATCGTATGTTCCAAGAAATGTTTTAATATAGATGACATGGTGTTTTTAACAATAAATATGAAGAAGAGTTTTTTTTAAGTCCACTAAAAAAATTTCTTTCATGTGGAATTATTTGGATGTTTCTGTGGAAATTTTTATTGTGTTTAAAAATGGCAGGAAAAGAGAATTTCTTATCATCTTATATGGGTGTTTAAAAAATAATTTTACATCTTAGCCAAAAATCTACGATAGATAAATGATGTATTGTGTGGGAAATCTAAATCATGTATGGGAGCCATCTAGGTAATCTATAATGGTGCCTAGAGGTATAATAGTTCCCACAACGACCACAAGAGTATGGGGGTTATCCAAATTGGGACAACAAGGATGTGTAAGGGTTGAGCGCATTGATATGCCAGCGCGGGTAGGTGCAGCTCCTGAATCCCAGGTTTGTAAAGAGTTGACGGTGCCAAAACCCATTTCCAAATTGATGTAATGTAGGTAAATGTTATCATTTATATCACTGCTCCACCATGATAAAATTCAATATGGTACACGAGATGTGTTGCACAATTCATATGTTTAAAATGTTACACAAAAAACACATCTTTTTGTATCTAATGAATCTAAGCCATATAATTCTAGTGAGCATCATCCCCTTTATTGTAATGATAATGAGTATAGTCATACACCATTAACTACTATTTATGAGATGAATTGATCATGTGGAACTATAATACATGATCATGAATATTTTTATGATTTAAGCATTAATTTTGATGAAAATATTTTCTCAAGAAAAAATCTAATTAAGGAATTCATGCATGAATGTATTAGAATTATTCACAAGTAAACTACCAAAAAAAATGAATCTGAGTGAACCATTAATCCATGAAGTGTTTAATAAATATTTAATGAGGTATCCAGATAATTGTACATATATGAAGTTATACATTCATGCATGTATATCAGATGAATATCATATATGAGACTCATCTATCTTGCTATTTGAAATTCACATATCATTTTTATGATTAAAATGTTTTAGTTGTTTTAATTATAGATAAATATATCCATTTTTATTATAAATCCATCCATTAAATTTATAAACATATCTGTTTTTCTGTATAAATGAGGCTTTGAGTAGCCATTTTTATTATAGAATGATATATCCATTTTTAGGAAAGACCCATGTAGATGACTCACTAGTTAAAAAAATACATTACATAGACAATTATTATGTGTATCATAATGTATCCAATTGTGTTATGAATTCGGTTTCTAAATTTATTCAAATCACAGAAGGTTATTGATGTAGTGATATTTGATAAATTTTAGATGTCATAGATATTTTAATATAAAGTGATATTAATCCCAAACAATCAGATATTATGGGGAGTTTAGTGTATTTATACCATTATAAATTTATGATGATCATGAGGTGGTTATAATTTTTCCCTTGTATACTCTAATAGAAAGAAATTGAGTGTCCGAATACAGGCATAATTTGTGTAGATGGAAAAATAAAAAAAATGTAAAAATAGATAATCTCACTAAATATATTTGAGAATAAAATATCTCCAAGTAAAAAAGAGGGCTCACATGATTCAAGAATTTGTATTAGAGAGTATCCTATAAGATCCCTACAAATATAATATAGATATGCATACTATATTTAATCATGTAATGGTAGAATAATATTTGAGAGCCATATCGGGGTTTTGTAATGAATAATGAAGATCATGTAATTCATTTCTCTGAATCTATTACAAAAAACATGAGGATAAAAATACCTTGTTATCTTAAGAAGAAGAGTTTCTTCAAATTCAATGAGATGAATATAGGAGATATTATAATATTATAGTTTCATTAATAGTTGAGATCAAGAAATCATTAAATATAATAAATAATTCATTCTGAAGAATTTAACTAAGGAATATCTGATTATTAACCGAAGATTAGAAGTTAGAGAGATTGAAGACACAATATAATTGTTGTAGAAGACATTCAGGTTTGAACATTTAGTAAACCAAGATGAAATGGATCATTCATGACATAGTGAAAAATTTATTCTATACCAACTTGACTAATCTATGAATTTCTTGAATAGATTGATGTTATATATGAGTAGGAAGGATATTGTTCAATCATAGAAGAAGATATATTTAATGTGTTGCAAAATCAATGAAGACTGAATGAAGGTCATACTGTTTGTAGATCAACAACATTGAGAAAAAATATCTTCTGATTGGTAATGTAACTAGCTATTAAATAACCTCATGACTAGTCTCTCTAACTAGTCTAGAATAAGAACAAGAGGAGATGGTTGGGTTGTATAATCAACAAAGGTAAAAAAATTGTTGATGGGGGTTTAGAAGCACGATCAACTAGAGAACTATTTGTTATCATCACCTTTTTAAATATCGATAATATTATAGTAGAGAATCTCAATTAGGGAGTTGAATAACATAGAAATAATTATTACTTTGTACTAAACGTTCAAAATATTGTGTGTTGTGGTTTATATTATCATTTATTTCTAAAAATTGATATTGTGATATATCCCTGAGTGGATTCATAACTTTAACAAGTTTAATAGGTTGACTTAAAATAAAAATAATTCATAAAAGTAGAATGTCGATTCACCCCCATAAGTGGTTAATCCGTCTAAGTGATCCATATGTATTTTATCCAACATCAATTATTGGATCCTAATAGTTTTGGTCAAACCTACTGGAACATGATGTTCTACCTTTACCTATTGACATATTAGATGATAAGAGATGAACTCGGTAATACTCCACCTCATGAAATACCATAAAGTCCACCATTGTAGATCTCTATACACGTTTTCCTCAAACACAAACATATATATATAACCAATGGGAATGAATGGAACCCTAATAACACCACATCATGCAATGTGACTAGACTGATCCTCCATTAATGGAAATGGATGATGTGCTCCCCTACTTCATAAAATCTTTCTACTGCATCTTGTGAGGATATATAGTAACATAGAATATCATTGTTTATTTCTCAAAAATAGCCATCTCTCACATACTAAAAAACTATGGACTCACCAATATCGACTAATGATATGTTTCACCTCTCTCCTCCATGAAAGTATACAACAATGAAGACAACTCCTCAGAATCCTCCTCTACCAAGTGATAATAGTAATTCCTTCAAAGGGAATCTTCCACCACATTTTCTTCTATTGAGAATATAATATATTGATTTCATGGTCATGTGGGAATTCCATCCAATGAATATTTCTTAGGTTTACGTCTCTCTGGGTGAAAATGTACTTGAGACTCTAGTGGTATGGGTAAACAAAAAAATCATCACACAAAAGGTAATTTATCCACATTTTCAATATGAAGAATATAACTACTAAATATAATCCATTTTTTGCATAAATTTTTTCATGGTTTTTGACTACCACAATATATAATTGATCACTACCTTCCTCTATATCAACATGGTACCGATCCCAACTACAAAGGCATCAAAAACAAATTTCCATGACCCTACTCCGGTACCCTTGAAATAGAATCTTGGGTAAACCTATACCAAAACCCCTTGATGGAACTCTAAAAATGCACAATCTAGGTGAAAAAATTCTTTTTCCACGTTAAGGTAGTCGAAGAGACTATTATTCTGGTAAATCATACAATGAACCTTCAAAATTACCCTTCAAAATAATAAAAACATCACACCTCCAAAATGATCTTCTGTGGTTCCCATGTAAGCACAAATTCAATATTTGTGGGATTTGTAACCAAAAAATGATTATTGATTCCATGGCCCAGAAAGTGAACCTATTGAATCCAAAAATGACACTTTGAGAGATTTCTATAAAGCTGGTGCTCTTGAAGTAAGTCCTTATAACATAGAGTATATGATAATTTCATTGCTAATGAAAACTAAAAATAACTCTGTGTGTGTCTATAGGATCATATTCATAAGAGATCTAAACACTATTGAAGTAGTAGTCACTCGAAAATTCATCCTCATGATCTTATAGTTTCTATAGAAACATCATAATTCCATCATTGAAATATCATCCATATAAACAGTCATGTGACAGTATCCAGACCTGAGATTAATATTTAAGAACAAATTAACACGTTTTAATCAATCAAAAAGTTCATCAATCCACAGTAATGGGTACATATTATTTATTATTATCTATTTCAATAATTTATAGCCAACAAAAACCCTCACACTACTTTATTTCATTTTAATGAAAAAAACTAGATTTATCGTGTAGAAAACATTGGGTATTACATAATGTTTCTCTATAATGTTTTCCAAATACACCCTTAACTCCCGGATCACAGTGGGGAACATATGATATTCTGAAGAATATATCGATGGACTCTCTGGGTGAAAGTAAATGAAGAAGTTAATCTCTCACCTTGATGGTAGTCCTAATACATATTTGAGAAATAATTCTATATAATTATCCAATATTACTAGAAGCCAGATGCATGGATTTCCCATTGTACCATGGGATAAACATTACAAATGATGGGTAATATATATAAAATTTCTACTCATATGTCCTACCCAGTCATCCAAATGATCTCTCTCTCCCATGAATAATAATATCATCACATATGTAAAATATAATCTAACCCTCCAGGGATGACTACCAATATGTTCACACACACTGAATAAAAAATCCATTTCCAATATGATGTTATAAGGTTTGACCGAAATTCCCAAGAGGTACCATGAGAAAATATGTCAACAGAGAACCAACACCAACTACCAAACGTTGGGTGATATAGAATAATCCCACCCTATATGAACTTATAGCCATAATTATTGGGCTAAATTCTCAATGATAATCTATAGATATCACAAAAACAATATGATGATGACTGATTGAATACATCTTGTGTCTATACGAACTAAATTATGAGTATAAAATACATATATTGTACCACATATCATCTTATGAGAAGCCTCGTCATATCCCACTATATCCCACAACTGCCTGTGATCCTGACCTCCAGCCCTCAAAGCATGGCATTGGACATCTAGTGGTGGTGGTGGGATTGGATAGTAGTGTCTTACTCTGCCCATATCTCCTCCCACTATAGCTCTACCTATTCCTCTATCATCACCACCTTCAATGGGGTCACCTTTACTACACATGGGAGATCCAAGATCATGATTTTCTATTTATCATGGACGTTTATCCACATATTGTCTATCATTCTCATAAAATATGGTCAGAAAATTATGAGTCATGTGACTTCACCTATCACAACTATAACATACCACATATAGGTGATAGTTGGAGTCTCTACAAGAACCTCGCCTTTCATATCCACATGTCAGAGTTCAGGCATGAGTATACCTTCTGTACTGAGACCACAGTAACAGGTTCCTTCTAGATGTGAAAAATGACTCAACATTATGATGTCCACAACTTACTCAAACCACCCAAAATCCATCTATTTTTAATATTTATATAACATGAGATCACCCTAGCACTCTAGAATAAGTTAGAATGCACATGAATTCCATGCTAGTATGGATTTTTCAACGAAGTCCCTGTTAAACATATTCCAATTGAAAGTATCCATCTCAAACAATATTCAGAGTTATAATTCATGAAGTTGATAAACAATTCAACACACTAAAAAACTGACATATCACCAAGCTACAACATATGAAACTAATAAATATATATGAAGAAGAATATTTAAAGGTAATAATCATTTTAGAATAACTAATGTAAGTATAAACTTGGGTGTTTCACCTCATCATGAGGCTGGGTGATCAACATCAACAAGCTTCCTATTACTCTTTGAATAAGGAATCATACAAGTGAACCATCTGATTATTCACTATTCAAACAAGACTGAATTCTAAAAAATGTACCTGAGCCAATTCCCTGATTCCTGAGGGTATCTCTCCGAGAAACATTTCTGGTATCTATCACTAAAACTCATGTAATGTGATATAATTATGAACATTGTCTTCTAAACATGCTAGAACTATTCAATGTTCAAAAAATGGTTCCATTTCATTGTGACCTCCTTAAGGAAAAACCTCACGATTTGGTCCCTAAACCGTGGAATCATTCCTCAAATGATCATCACCACATACTTATATTTTTATACTAGATGTTGTCATAGTAAAGGAACCCTAAAAGTTACTAAGGTGTACCATAGTTTTATGATCTTATATGAGGATCTAACCAAACCATTCTGTTCCAAAAGGTCTAAATCCAATTGGTCACAAGGGGAATTACCTCCTTTGTTACCACACTATCATGACATATCCCCCCGGGGACCACATAGCCCTTGTAATGCTGAGTGAGACACCCCATGCTCACCTCTATTTGGCTTGGGACTAGTGATAAGCATGTAGTATGAAATACTGAAATGTGAGGCCTTAGAAATGTTTCCTATATGCACAGCCACAACCCTCTCTATACAATAATATATAGGTAAAATAAAATACATAAAATCTACGACATAAACCATGCATATAGAAACCTCTAGGAATGATTAAAAGTACAACAAAGTGGTAAAAAAATATAACAAGGTAAAATACACATCAATCTAGAAAGGAGGCCCAAGATGAAAAAAATGGATAAGAAAAATACTTATGAGTGAAAGAATCATAATATCTATGATTTTCCTCTGAACGTAGTCTGCTTCAATAGGAGTTGTTATGCTCCTCTGAAACTAGGCAGATCAATATAGGAACTGACTTTCCTACGGTCTGTGAAAGTCAAACCATGTGTTGGAATATCCAAATAATGGGTAAGTATATAAATACCCAATGGATGCCCCAAAAACCACATAGAGGGAAAATATGAAGATACAATATCCAAATAAACCAATAATCTAAAGGGTAAATAAAAACCTATAGATATGATCAAATAAATCCATGTGGGAGGGAGGAAGGGGATATACATATCCATAGACTAAATAAGAATGATGAGATATTTTACAGCTCCAATGGTCAATCATCGATTACCAGTACCATTTTAATCCTCACAATAAATAGTGTAGAGAGTTCCACTCCTTATTTTTACACTCCTCATCGAAGGGATCACTATGTCCCATGGAGGGTTCGCAAACCGTTGTATGTAGTTAAAGGGGGATCACAACCTTGTAGATATAGGAGTCATTCACTTATGAGGTATGGGTGAGTACTAGAACAACATATTTAATGATTATGTAGGAACTGTTCCCAAGTGAAACTGGGGAGTATTGAATCAAACATCTCTATAGTTGTCCAACACAATAATTTCCATCATCCAAGCATTGTTGAATGAAGTGTCAGGATCATAACATATTTTTTTATATCTATGCGGAAAAATAAAAGGCTACCATCATTTAATATATGGAAAACCACTCAATATAGGTTTATCTAGAGCCAAAATCTAATTCATGAATAATGAGATACTCAAGGTGCGAGTTCCTATGAAAATTAGATGGCATGTATAGATAATACACTACATTTCATGCGTACCCTCTGTCTGCTCATTTATTTTATCCCTTGCTTGTGTAATTTAGGTCATGCCTATATAATTTGTTTAATCCCATGTATCTGGTCATATCTATGCCCATTCACTCCAAGGGAACATGTCAGTCCACAAGCACTAGGTCACACAGCGTGTATGGGAAAGGCAAAATATGTGATATTTAATTATTCTTGAAACCCTATCTGCCACTGTAGAAAATGGAAAACAAAAACATATGTTCCAAGACTACATGCCATTTATATCGGGATTTTTTTTAAAAACCAATCAACTCTTCATGTTTCTTATCCATTCCTCCACTACCACTAGATACACCACAAAACCAACCATTGAACATAGATCTCGGGCTGGCCATGTTCGATCCATCACTAGTTTCGAAATTCAATCCACCTAATCTACTCATGAATCCATCATGTCATGTTACTAAACCAAATGAAAACACCCATGATTAATGAACACCCAATACTCCATTGATACGTACCTGATCCTATATAGTGTAGTATTTTACCATGATAATTTTCCCACTCCTGAATCAAGACCTGTAGAAATGCCCCTTTTTGCTACGGATCGATTTCTCAATGATCAGTGTCTAGGTATTCATCAAACCATCATTAATAGAATTACCACTGATGAATGGATGAAGAATATGGGTTGATAATAACAATCCAAAAAATTGAATAATGAATATGGATAATGCACTGTTTGGATTTCATTTATAGACTAATAAATTGGTGATCTCAAAGGGATAAATCAAAAATCAATAAATAAATGAATAATTTGGTTTATATGAAGAATGAAATATGTAAGAAACAACGTAATATAAACTATTCATTCTTTGAGAATTAAATTTTTTGAAATACATGAAATATAAAGATCTTCATTTAGATTGGATCAGCCATTGGAGAAGAATGGTTTTGTGTCGTTGTCATTAGAAAGATCAATATACATTGTTGGAGAAGACAATTCCTTTTCAAAATGATTTTTGCTCAATAATCTATTATCGTTTGTCAATGAAACTCTTGTACAGCTCCTATTAATTTTCCAAGAGTTATACAAAGAACCCAAGAGATTTGTTTTAATGAAGAATATATATAGAAGTATTTGGAATTTTTTTCATTTAAATAAATAAATCTATTAACTTATTTACTCTTCTTGTAATTGATTTCCCTCAAAATTAGATTCAGTGGTGAGAAACATTATGACACTCCTAGGGTAAACCCTTTGTTTCCGATAATAATGTGATCTTGTATATCTCATTTGAGGTCCCATAAAATGAGAAAACTTTTTATTCCAAAAATAAGAATGCTCATGGTTTAATATATATTAATATATATTAATATTTTATTTCGGTGTACTTTTGACACCTAAAAATATCATCGAATTAGAAGAAAATTAATGGGGTATATATATATATATTTATAGGATTAAACAATAAATAGAGTAATTTTAGTGTCTCTATTATGATTCTTCTTAGTATTTTTACCCTCAATAATTTTTTTTATGATTTTTCATACCTCTTTCCCTCTGTTACAAATGATGTGGTCACATGTATTTATACACAGATTCCACTGCCTTATTATTGACAATTATTATTTTTATTGTTAACATTTTTGATATTGATTATATATATATATATATATATATCATATAATTCCATCAATAAATCTCAATATATATTGTTTAGAATCTCTCATATAAATACCCGGTTGTAAAAAATATTATAATAGAATTTTAATTTTAGGGTTATAATTAAATTTCACTACTATAAAACCCATGATAAACATCAGTTTCCTTTATTAGTGCTAAAATAATGCTCATAAAGTGTCCTTTTATATTTTATCTAGGGCTTATAAAACCCACCATTTACATATGCTTCTCTCTAATGTTGATAAAGGATATATTTCTTTAAAAAAATATCATTAAAATTCAAATATAAATATATAAAAATATTTATATTGATAAAAATATAAAATATTTTGTTATGTATGAATTATATATGACTAAATATAAATTTCCACTTGATATATAAGATATTTTGTTCAAAAGGATAAATAAAATTAAAATAATATATATCAAAAAAATAAAACTTAATTATATAATAATAAATGTGTATAACAAATCATAGAATTTTATATATCATATTTTTACTAATTTTTTTAAATTTAATTAATAATATTAAATATTAATTGAATAATAATTAATGATTAAGACAATATATTGTACCAATTTCATTTATTTTTTCAATTTGACATATATATCTATTAATAAAATATTAATTATTAATTTAAAAACTAAGTAAATATGTTACACTTAATATGTAATACAATAATTTCACATATATATATATATATATGAAATTAATTCAATTTAATAGAGACAAACATTCAAAAATAATAGAAATTTTTTATTTTGTCATTTTATGTTAATATTTTTTATTATATTTTATTTAAAAATTAATATAATAGTTTTTTTAATTATTAAATTTTTATTATTTTATATATTTATATATAATTTATAAAATTTATTACAATTTAACTAATATATATATATATATATATATATTAAAATTTATGTATTTATACTAATAATTATTTCATTGATAAAATATTTAATATTTTTTATAATTTATTCATTATTTTTTAGGATTATTATTAAAATACTGTTCAATTTTAATATTTACATATTATTATTCAGAAAAAATTAATTTTTTAATATAGTATTAATTTAAAATTTAAATATATAGTGAACCCGATTTAAAAAATATTCAATTTTTCTAAAAAAATATATATTATTAATCTATTATTTAATTTTCTGATATATTTTTCAATATATTAATCTTTTAATTAAATTTCACCCATTTTTAACATGCATCAAAATATTTATTCATTAACAACACAAGGTTTTTTCAGATTTTTTTATAATTTAAATTTTTTAAAATATTTATTTGTTCAATATTTTCTACATTTATTCTCTTTTAATGTTTTTGGACATTATTTTTCAATAATATATTTAACATTTTTAATAAAGTTTATATATATATCGACATATATCATATATCTATAAACAAAATTTATGTAATTATAAATGTGTCTATTTACTTAAAAAAAGTCATATTTTTAGTAGAAAACAATATTTAATTAAAATATATATTAATTAAATATATTGACTAATTGTATCGATAAATGGATGTTTAAAACAATTTCATCTATTTTTTAAATTTATGATATTTCAAATTTATTTCATATATATAAATGTAATTAAAGAAATTTTATATAGAACACACACCCATAATATTTCTATAATTTATTCGATATATTGTATTTAATTTAGAATTTTATTTGTAACATAATATATTAAATATTAAATATTATTTTAATCATTACATTTTATTCATTTTTTTATATTTTTAATCAATGTATATTTTTTAAAAAAAATTATACATTTTTTATATTTATTAATTTTTATTATTAATTTTTTACAAATATTCTTAATAGTTTTTAAATATTTCTGTAATTTTTTTTTTTTTCGTTGCTTAATATCATAGTAATTTTGATCATTATTTATATTTATTTAATCATTTTTTATTTTACATATATTTATTTTCCCTAATTTAATTAACAAAAATAATTAAAATTTTTTTTTCATTTAGTTCATTTTTTTCCATTTTACTTATTTTTTAAATTGTTATATATCAATCAACTTTAACACATATACATTTAGTCTTATTTAGTATTATTTATTGACTAAAAATGTTACTTATTTTCTATGTTTATTTATAACTTATTTAGTGTTAATATTAATTTTTTAATATGTTTTTTAATGTATTATTTTTAATGATTATTTATAAATATTTATTAATTAATATTTAATTTCATTAATATGTTTTTAATGTACATATTAAATATGTATTCAATTTATTTTAATATATATTTAGTTATTATTTTGATAACAAATTATATAATTAATTAAACCCACTTAATTTGTTATATTTTTAATGTCTATTCATATTTAGTAATTAAAAACATTACTTTATAAAATTCATTTATTTATGATTATATATTGATTAATAATTTTGCTTAATGATTTACTTTTTAATTTAATCATTTTTAATATTTATATATTTTTTAGTATATTTTAATTTATATTATGAGGTTTTTATTATTAATTTCCAGAAGGTGTTAATAAATATAGTTTTTATCAGCACTAAAATAAAAATCCTTGATAGAACTCATCTTTATCAACGCTAACGTCATAGTGCTGATAAAGATTGGATTTATCACTACTACAAAGCACTGATAAAGAGTTGCTTTATCCGAGATTTCAATTTTACAACTAGATAAACCTATATTTATCTACAATTATTAGAATGTGGAGATAATCCTTCGAAATTTTTATAATAGAACATGATAAACGACCCCATCGCTCACGCATTTGAATCTCATGAGGAACTAATGCTTTATTATCACTCCCTCTCAAACATCTCGGATGAATTGACGCATTTAAAACCCATGGTATGTGTCTTGTAATCCACCATTTAATATATTGCATTGTTTCAATAGTTTTTTTCTATCTTTTTGCGTCTGCAATTTTCTAAAAGAGTTTCAAAGGTGGTAGGGATCTTATTTTTCTTTGATTATCATCTCTAATTACCCGCTCATTTTGCATCGCCTCAAGATATTGTTATTTCTTCCTCTCGCATACCGTTATGATTGTTTTTCCTTGATCTACATATACCTACCATGCTCGCAGATGTGTATAACCCCCATACACTCCATCCCTAATCAACTGCTATATATTTCTCCAATTTACCCATAAAACTGAATAGATACTTCAAAATCAAAAAAAGATGATTATAGAGAGGTTAAGGAAAAGTGTTGGTTCATTTAATTTTTTTAATATCTTACTATGAATATTTACTCTATATTGATATATATATTTGATCACTATAAATATATATATAATATTAATCATGTTTTTAAAAATTTCAAACTATTAAATTTATCATATTAATTTAATTTATACTCGTTGAAATATGTATTTATTAACCAATAAATCATTATTAAAATCATTTTTAAATTACAATTTCATCAATTTATATAATTTGAACATTTAAATAGGATGATGATTGCTTTTATAAAATTATTTTGGTTTATTTCATAATTGAAAATGGTATTATTTTATAATTTTAATTATTTTAAAAAATATCCCATGATGAAATAATATCTGAAGATCTTATGTTTTAACTATTTTATCACATGTTATCCATTATCAGTGTCATTGTGCTTGGGATACTTTCCTCAACACATGATTCCTACCTCACTAAAAACTAACATGACACCACCATGACAGACTATTTCATATAACTCTTAGTACATCTTCTTTTTTTTGGGTTATCATCTGGTTCACCACTAAACTCATTCTTCTATTAGTATGCTCAATTCTTCTCAGCCTCACTATTTTCTTTTGATTCCAATTTTGGGTGACTAATACCATTCAATTTCCAAATTTCATGTAATATTTCAATTGCTTGTTAATTTTTCTAAATCTCATATGTCTATTTAATAATATGATATTTCTTTAAATTAATAACACATGACATTTTCCCACTGATAAGTATCGTTCCCCCAAATATTCCCACTCCTTCCACATCCTAATGTAAATTTGATGTAAGGGATTGGATATAATATAAAATGCAAGGGAGAATAATCCAAGTTCCATGTATCCTTCTTACTCCCATTCATTAAAATAAAACAATTCTACCCATTTACATCTATTAACAAATTGATTAATCACAATCTTTATAATATTTTCATTACCGTGAACATCTATTATATGAATTTGGAAAATTGAAATAACCTCATGTTCATTTAAATAAAGAATCATATACAATTGATAAAAAATTGGTTATTCAAAATAAAAAGTTTTGAATCATTATTAAGTTGGTTAATTAACATACTTTACCATTTTTAGTACCCTGATTCTATAAATTTTCAATCAGAATATTATTTTCTCTATTCATACCACGTTAAATATTGCTTCAACATTCATTGAAAACAGTCATATATAAATCTATTTTATTTAAACCCCACTCCTAGATTCCACTCTACAATTGATTTCATTCACATTATTGGTTCTACTAAGGATGAGTTTTGTTTTTTGGTTATCCCAAGTACTTAGGCTTATAATCCAATAAATATTTTGAGATAAAGCTTTGTGCCAACCCCACCAGGAAACATCTTCAACATTTGTTGAAGTTGAATGTTCCTTTTATCCTGGATATGTAGTTTCATTTCTACTCTTTTAGGATTCATCCAAGAAATGTAAATTGATCAAATCTAAATCTCTCATGAAATCCTAATTATGTTTCTCTTTGGGTTTTCCAATACCTTGAGAACCACATAAAAATACTTATTGTTTAGTATATTTAAATTCGATATTTTATTTAATATCTATGTTCTCAAGACTATGTGATTTGGCCATATCAATGTTTTCATCATATAAAATAATATCAACATTATACCTTAAAAATAATTTCACTAAAACACCATCAGGACTTCCACATACCATGTGAATGAATTATTAAACATAAACTCATTTGTTTTCTTTTACACACAACTAAAAATTTTACAATACAAATTTGTGAGTTATTAAATTAGAAATGATTCTATTTTTGAGATCTCATTAAAATGATTGTGGTTCTATAATACATAAACATTATAAAAAATTAAAATCCTGAAACAAATTAGTTTGATAAGAGGACTCCTAGAGCACCCTTAAAATATCAACATAGAAATATCTTAACTCTTTAAATTGGTATCATGAACATCATTAAAAACATCCATATCTTCTTCTGTCTTATTAAAATATCAATCCATGTTTTTACTATGATATTTTTTATAGAGTTGATTCGAACTTTTGGTTTATCTGATGTTGTTTTTTTGATTTTAGGCGATCCTTGGAAGTTGGGAATATACTCAAATCATTAGTTTGAGATGAGTACTTCTATTGATCCCGCTATGACACATCTTAAACATGTGTTGGTGTTTGTTGATTCTTTATCTGATAAAATAGAATAAAATTAAATGGTAATACTAATGCATACAATGAGTTTCATGTTATTGGGGAACCAAAAGAGGGGATTTGTATTCCCGATAGGGGATCCCAGTCCATTCAACATTTATTGAAAATAAGAAAGTTCAATTAGAAGGTCAATGTGTTTTTTATTAATCTATTATTTTCCTTAAAATATTATGTGTTACCTAATGCATTTACATAATCTAAATTAAATGTTTGACTACTCATGAAGACAATTACTTTTTCACATGTTGATGTTACCAATCCCAAGGAAGAGTAGTTGAATGATGCAAAAACCAATGAATTATTATGGGATAAAAAAATGTTGATAAAAAATAGGAATAACAAAACATAATTGTATTAACAAAAACATAAAAGGTAGTAAGAATTGGAATAAAATTTTTTGTTTGATGAAAACAATAAATCCAACCTAATGAAAGCAAAAATTCAACATTCATTTGTTATATTGTTATGAAAACAATAACTCATATGTTATTTTATATAGACATTTGGCAATATGTGATGACTTCATTAAAAGAACCCCCTTTTAATATATTAAGGTAATTTTAACATATAATTCTTCTATTTAATTAAAAAGTTATATAATTAACCATGGATTTAATTTTAATTATCCATTAAAGAGTTCATTTGTTATAGATTTTTTCTATAAGAAATATGTCTTAATAGATACTTGAAAATTTCATAGAGGATTTCAAAAACATCGTAAAAAGATTTATATTTATATTTCTAAGAAAAAACTAAACTCCCACCCACTAGAAATGTATACACATATTATAAACTAAAAAATATAGAAATACTTCATTAGTCTTCATAAAGAGAAATAATTTCAAGTTTATTATAGTCAATAATGTTTTATATCAAATTATTATTTTTATCCACTTTGGTTAAAAATAATTAATTTTTGAAACAAAAAATGAGTTATAAAAATAATATATGTGCAACAAAACCAATGTAACACTAACATAAATAAATATTTGTGTATGCATCAATTGAAACTAAATTTGTATATATTTTAAAAATATAATATATGTTTTTTGTGATACTAAAAAACATATGTTCATTTTTATATGTATATTATTGAATCAAAATCTAAATGAACTTCCATCCCATGTTATTTTCAATAGAATTAGGCCCACATAAATAAATAGGATGAACATGTTAATGAAAACAAACATGTAGTAAGAAAATCATATATATGTAAGACATAATAAATATTTATTATGATTTAACTTGGTATTATATAATAATTTCTATATATTTTTGTATGGTTTTTATAAGTTTTAAACACATGAATCAATATTGACAATACCTGAAGAAAAACTACTTTTAATGGCTTTGTTTCTTTCATAACAATATGTTTGTGTTACGGGTAATAGTATTGGTGCGTCAAATTGAACATATTTCAAGAAAACTGTGAATAAAGAGATATATATGTGATGATAAATGGAATTCATGGTAGGTATATTATTTTATACATATTTTATTGGTCTGATTTCGTGGTAAAATATATTTGAAAGGATCAATTAGAATCAATAGTGGAACAATGATCGATACATGAATATTTAATTATCCCCACAATATTTAAGGGTATCTTTTCCACTCAACATCCTACATTACCCAAGGTAATCAATTTTTAATTACCCATTCATCAAAATGATAATAAAGAAACATCCAATTACTTTATATTTTTAAAATTCAATAGGGTAATGTTTTATGTGATCTATATCAATTAAAACCAACACATCACCTTATTTTAAGGGTTATAATATTCAATATCCCATGTGATATTCAAAAAAATAAAAAACTAAGAAATGATATGATAATATTTGGGGTTAAAGTGTCTAATGAGATGTGTAATTAGTTTCCTGTTCCTCTTGATGATATAGATATGACCATAGTAGATAATTCAATGGGAATATTCATTGCATGGTCATCTAATCATACATGATACATTAGTTATGTCTTTAACAATTTTTTTCATATTAAAAACATTTAATAGTTGATGAACAATGTCTACAATGAGAAATTTCATTACAAAATCAATACAAATAATTATAAACAGAATGTCATATCAAGACAACTCACCGGATCAACTATGAAATCAAAATGACCCTTTAAGATTACCTTCACCCCATTGTTCCACAACATCATGTATTAACATTACTTGTTTATATACATCAAACATTCAAATATTTAATTATTTAATACATTGAATACAAAGGAGGAATATTTTTAGAAGTCATTACAGAAACACATGGTATAGATAGTATAATTAATATTATCATGTTTGAATGGATGGGAGTCTATGTTGTGGATACATACATGAGATTCATTTTCATAACTGTATATCCAAAAAATGATAAAAAATTTTTAGTATAGTTTATAATTTTTATATTTTATAGAGGTGTATATATTAATACTATATAAAGATAAAACCCTTATAATAATGATTTGGACTAACTAATCTTTATAACACTTCTATAGAAAGAATTTATTGAAACTAGAAGATACTAAAATTATGAAATTTATAGTAAGTGGGGAATTGTAAAAGAAAACAATACACAAAAAACTCTTACAGATGCCTACTATAAATACCCATTATATTGATATATTGAAATAACTTCTTTTAAGATGAATATTAATTAGATTAAAAAAAATACACATAAGGGCCATAATATATTAATTTCTTTTAAAACATTGAATACAATATTCTTAAATAATGAAAGATCTTTAATATCCCCCTTAATGATATTTCCCTTTAGTACTCCTACTTAAATCGTTTCTTCACAACCTATAGAATGAAAACACAAGAAAGAGTGAGATCATAATCTCGATAATGATAATCAAGGGATATACATAAGCATAATATGAGAATAAGGTAATTATAACATGAGTATAGTATTTGAAAACCAAAACCTATATATCAATGATCATAATCTTGATTCACTGAATAAATTTTGGAAGTTCATAAGAAATGAATTATAAGAGAATAAAATAACATGAGACATGAGAGGATAACATTTTACTTTGTCTTAAATTATTTTAATACACATAAGCATATAAAATATTATTTCATGTATACCCAATAAGACATTTATAAAATTTTAGGCATGGGATAACTAACTATGTACCTAATTTGGGCTTGAGATAACCACCATGTACTGTATTTTTTTGGATGGGTATAGCCACCTGTGTACCCTCCTTTTGGGCTTGGGATAACCACTTTTATTCCCTCTGTGCTTATAAAACAGTTATCATTTCCCAATTCAAAAGAGGGATATATAGGTATCACCCATAACATAATGGAAATCATACACTTGTGTAATACAAGATCATAAATAATTCATCATAACATAACCCATGAAATGAAAAGTTTTTCAAAAAAATTTAATCATATCATAGCCTATCTAAGTGGGATAGTATTTATAATTATTTTATAATTTCATCATATAATAACAATTAAAAAAAGAATTCAGTTTCATAAGAAATATATCATGGTATAGCCCATGGAAAAAGAAATAGATTTCTAAAGAATTTAATCATGGTATAAATCATGTAATATAAAAGGATTTAAAAAATATTTTATCATGGTATAAGTTGTGGAATAGAAATGGGATTCAAAACCATATTTTACCTAGAAACCATTTATAAAAATAATTATAATTTAATCCTTGGATCATATCCCCATCAAATCACATGATACATCAAAGAATGTCATCTTAGATGGAAAGAGATTTTTAAAGATAATTAACATATTTGTTTTGCATGTGGAGTGTGCCATTATATTAAAATATCATTATATAACATAAAATTCATAAAAAAATTGTAAATCTCATTCTTTGAAAATAACCTTGAAATCTTATAAACAAATCTTTAAAAAATCATTTAAAACATTTACTAATGGAAGTATCATTAATACACTTATTAAACCATATAATAATATAAAAATAATTTTCATTGAAAATTATCTTGGAAAATAAAAAATCAGTCTTTATAAATTAATATTTATTACAATGGGATTTTTCATTCATGTGGTACATGTTAAAATAAAGATTCCTTTCACATTTTTATTAAAAGGAATATAGGAATTATTATTTAGAATGGAATGTATATTCATTTTAAAACATTTTAAAAAATAATAAAACATGGTTAAATTTTTTTTAATAAATACATTAATTATTCATATAAAATGAAAATATTTTTAGAAATCATGGTTTTCGAAGATAATATATTTCTGACTGATGAGAGAAATAAAGTCGAATTTTATTAAAAACATTTTACCAATTGTTTTAAGAACCAAAAACTGGACAAATGGTAATATTACATTAAAATATTAAGAATAACCATTTTAAAATAAAAATCATTATTTTCTTTAGATATCGATCATAAGATTTTATTTTCATTACCATAATAAAAAACAATCCTAATAAACTTTGAGATATTATCATAAATTCTTTACCACATTGGTAACATTGAAATGTAATATACCTGAAGGTTTATCAATAAAATAAAGTTAAATTAACACATTGATTAATAAATTAATGATATTATATAATAATGGAATCGTATATCCACCTCTTAAAAGAAGATAGATGTGTAATATACTCATATGTCTCAAAGAAAGAAAATTGAGACAAAAATACCTTACTCATTTAGAAACATTGGAACTATAAAACCCCTGAAAGAGAGACTGTAAAATGGATATGTAATTCCCAATAATTTTTATGAGAATAATCGTAAAATAATTTCATGGTTAGTATATAAACCTTAAAAAATAAATATTTGGGGAATATGTATGTGTCTTGCAGAAGTAAAAACCCATACGATAATCCCTTGCGGCTTTTTTAATTTTGCAAATCATTATCCACAATAAATAGTAGATTATAAATAAACTAAAAATATCATGAGAATAATGGGATTCATGATATAACATCTTTAAGAGGAAATATATAAACAATGCCAAATAAATGAGTAGTGAATTTACATATGACTCCTAGAAATAAAAGAGACTAGAAATCCCTTACTTGAAGTCTTCTCTTATGTCGTACATGTTCACACCTCATGTATAATAAATATTATATTATTATACAAATATTATAGGAATATATATATATATATATATATATATTACAATGTATTATTTTATTATGATGTATTATTTCATGTTTATTAACAATTTCATACTAATGTTTCATTTGACATAATAACCACATTTTCGTATATATTTTGACTTATTATTTTTAGTCCTATTAAAATTATCATTAATTAATCATATCTAGAGTTTTAACCATTACATAAATATAATATATATTAAATATATAAGTATTTATATTTATCTATAAAATTTACAGATGGAATATTAAAAACACCATTCATGGAGATGATATGCCGCATATACACATGAACGTTGTTTTTATTTTCATTTCTGATTGAAATAAATAATGTTATTTGATATATTAAAATTATGATGTCATTTTTATTTTATATATAACATATGTTCATTAAACTGATTCTTAATACCAACCAAGTATTGCATTAATGAACTACATCACATCCTGATGTGGTGGTCCTTCGAACACACAAGAAACGTTATTGTATTCTAACAAAATTTTGAGTATGAATGTACGTAGGATATAATAAAACCATGTATACAATAATATAATAAAGAAATCATTATTTCAACCTTTTATAGGTGGTAATGGAAAAATTAAGGACATTTGTTTGAGAAGTACTTGTCTGTCTTACACATGAACGATGATTTCATAACCCATTTGATGGAAGTGGAGATAGTTGTGTGTAATTTCATAAATATAAAAAAAATATTTATATGAAAAATATTTAGGTTATTATATAATTATGGTATAATAAAAATTTACGTGGATGTATTAATAAATAAAACAAAAACGCTCATTGATGAATGTTACGTCCTCTTTTGGTATCCTCCACAGTTTTGTACAAAAATCATTCATAAGTTGGATTATTATCCAAAATAATGCATTCAGGATATGATTATGATATTTTATAAGCTATTTGGGTTGATATATGATGTACCAAAATGGTTTCAAGGTGTGAATAAGAGAGTATAATGTGTTTCCTTTTATAAGTGAGGTGAGCGGCGTATAATTATTTTTTATTGAAAAGAGAATTCCAATAAAATTGTTATAGGCCACAACGCTCCAATATTAGGACATGCGCGATACTAGAAGGGATAATTTCTAAATATGGACATAAAAGGTGGTTTTTTATGTTTTTTGTTATTTTAAGCAATTATTTGTTTATTTTAAATGACATGGTAAACTTATTTTTACCTTTACTGGGATAAATAATTTTTTTCCATTTTTATTATTAATTTTAGTCATAATTTAAATTGAACATATTATATAATATAAATTATTAGGATTCAAAATATAGAATATGAATTTTAATACTACATTTGCATATGTTTTAAAATTTATCTTCATATTAATCATGTATATGTGACAAGAATGTAGGGTCTTGAGAAGTGTATTTTATATTAACTCTATGTCTAATAAAAATTATTTATATATATAAATAAAAATATAGAGATATAAAATAAAAAAAATTAATTTAAAATATTCTTCATTATGGATTATTCAAATCAAGTAAAATTGAGATATATTATGCACTTTTGAATAGTTTTTTTAAAAACCCATATAAATCCCAAAAAATGAATCTAATACTAAAATCCAATATGAATTTTATAATAAAATTATTAAATGGATTAAATATTAATAAATAATTATTATGTTACATAAAAACATAATTTGTAATTTAAATTACATAATTTATAGAAAATAAAGTATAGTTTTACAAAAATTTGTATTTTCACTATTCTGTGATTAATCAATATATTCCAAAAAATCCCAAAATGTTACCATGAGTCAATTTCAATATGATGGTTCTAAAAATAAAGATATATTTACCAAATAAATATTCTATAATCTCTATTAAATAATAATAATATTTTTTCATAAAAAAATACATTTTTGAAGAAAACGTATTAATGAAGAATATAATTACTTTAAAAAAATTCATTGATTATTTACTAAATGTTTCGAAAAAAAATATATTTGGTTGCAAACAGATAATTATATTTCATTAATCATTTAATATTAATCACAAATGACTATTAAACGATGAGGTTACAGTGGTCATATTTATTACAATATTTTTTCATGGTTCACTAAAGGTTAGTATCGCATGTCTTGAAGGCTTTCGGTTTCATAAGCATAAATGATACCTAAATTAACTCATAACTAGGATTCCACATTTGAGATCATATTTGGGATGTGAATATATATATATATATATATTAAAATAAAAAATAACTATATAGTGTGATAAAGATCATCGATCACATGAAAGTGAATTTTTATTGGAATTTTAAGACCCTAAAACCATAAATATATGATGATTTAAAATACCATCAATTCAAAATAATTAACATATTAGGTTAAACATTTTTTTTGATATCCATTTCCAATATTCATGTAATTTGTTACTATGTAATATAATGTGTAAATATACTTACATTATACATTATTGATTCATAGGAACAATTTAATCTGCTCCATCTATCAATTTCCAAATCATTGAACTCTCTATGAAATGAATATCGAAAAATTATTTTTTTATGCCATAAGCACTAAAATTTACATTTAATATATAGTATGATTCATAATATAATTATATGTTATTCATTTTATCTGTATTTTATATAAAAATAAAATTGTTAAAACATGATTTGTATACATATTTATATATTGAACTAATACATTAATATTTAAAACATAATAAAAAATTTAACATAAACCATTCAAGAAATGGTTAACCTTATAAACCATCAAAAATAAAAAATTTATGAAAATTTCAAATAAATTTCTCAATACCAATTTAATATTAATCATACCATATATCATAACATAGCTATTGATTATCATATACCAAACATGTTAATACCTTCATCATTTATTCTTTTTAAACATGGTAATAACCTGAATTACCATACGAACTTATTGAAAACATACATGATTTCTAAATCATTGAATAAAACCATATATTATTGAACATATTCTATATATCAAAAAATGTTGTAATCTGTATCGATGATAGCATTAACCACTATTTCAAAAAATCATTAAACCGCCCCGAAGACATCAATATTATCCCATTTACATTATCCATATCCATTATCTCTTTATCCAAAAATAATTTCCTCAACATCAGGAACATATTGAAATCCATCTTTACATAAATAAAAATATCTTATTTTATATTCCATCAGTACCATTTAAAATATTTTGACGATCCTTAATAAGGGAGTTATACTGAAAAATCCTTATATATTTCGGGATTCATATTTCATAATCATTGAATTCGAATAAAATAATGCTTCAATCAACTTACATCCTTATCAAACAATTGTATATGCTTCATCACCTTATTCCGTAATAATTATTTCCTTTCATATGTCATTCATTGTCTCTTTATCATTTATAGAAAAACCATTAATCATACATCCTTGCTGACTATCTTCATGAACATTCACATTAGGACATTTATTTGCATAATTTATATACTTTCCACATTTAAAATACTCACATTCGATGATACCTTATGGAGTCCACTATTAGCATCTTTTTTAACCAAACTTTTCATTTTTCATTGAATTTACTTTCATTGTATCCTTTTCTACATCTAAAATATTTTTTCATTCCTCTAAGAAATTACCTTATGTGATTCATACCAAATTCATAACATACATGCAATTGAATATTCTCTACTCTATGGTCTCCATTACCTAGACTCATGGGGAACACTATCATTATCGACATTGGTGAGTCTGAGAGTTGTTCAAGGTGAACATTTTCAAAAACATTTTTAGGACTAACTAGTCATAATTAAAATATCATTTACTCAAGTCATCATAATATTTGGATTCTCATTAGAAAATTGTAAATCAAATTCAATGTTAACCAGGATTCTTCTAATTCCTTCCATTGACTAAAACCAAATATGATAGTTCTAGAAATACTAATAATAGTGGGAATCCTCATAATAATGAAAAAATAACAAATAGGATTTATTAATCATGAAACAATATTTTTAGTCATTGAAACCATAGGTTTATCCAAGTTCATTCATAGTCAACATTTATTTAAATCATTCATGATGGGTTTTAAAGAGAATCAGAATTTCTAAGGAATATCCCCATGGAGTATTAAACTAGGTTTCTAGAAAGAACCATTGTCATGTGTCATGTGAGAATTGATTATCGCTCAATGTATCCATTTCAATGTAATTATCCATAGGTACCTCTATACCAAAGCCACATCCAATTATAGTATCAACACAAGGATGTAATTTCATAGAAACCACTTGATATAAACATTAGTATAGTACCAAGAAATATTTATATACATAGAATCATCATTAGACATACCCTTGATGACATTACTCTAAATATCATTATAAATATCCCTAGGGATATCATAAAATTTTTCTCATACTAATTTAAAAAGGTTAACAAAATATTTCCTCTAATACCAATTACAATGACATGGAATTTTTATACATGGATATTATAGATTTTTTGATAAATACCCTTTACATTACAATAACATATTCTTGGGGACCATAATAGTTTAATGCCTTTAGATAATTTGAACATAATCTTATTAATTTTTGAATGATATTCAATGTCACTCTTAAAGATCATCCCCTTTAGTAATCATACTAAAAACATTTCTTCATAATCAGGAGAAAAGAAACAAATGAAACAGTGATCTCAGATACTCATTAAGGGTAATCAAGGGAGATAAATAATTATACCAGGAACATAAGGGTATGATAACATGATTATGGAATTTGAAAACCAAACCATGTATATCAAATATCATAATATTGATTCATAGAATAAATATTGGTTGTTCATAAAACATGAATCATAAGGGAATAAATGAACATGAACCATGAGATAATAACATTGTCATATGACACATAGTTAGGTAATACAGAAAAACATAAAAAAATATTATTCCAATTTTAACCACCAAGACATTGATAACACTAGTAATCACCCATGCACTTGCACGGTGATATAACAGAATTCTTAGTTCATGCGTTCTCCAGACGATATGGTTCACTAATTTTATAGAGTCAATAAAATATTTTGGAATAATAAAAGAAACTGGAAAAGTTGTTAACTGTACAATGGATGGTCATTAGTAACCTAATTAAAGTAGATATAATTCATTGAATGGAAAAAACAGTTTCAAAAAAACTGCGAATAAAACATGTTAAGAATATCTACATAATATATTACCAGTATAGACAATAGAGGAAAGAAAAATTAAGAAACAATGTTGAAAATAACTAATTAATGCTTGATTATCAAATACCATGCAATTACATCATTCTTTTGGTTTCATAAATCAGCAAACTCAACTGCTGGTGGGTTATAACCAATGCATAATAGAAGCACTATCCCCCCCTTCCAGCAGTCCCCCCACCCCCCCTGCAGCCCCATCCCCAGCTCCCCCCCTTTCCAGACCCATCCCCACCCCCCCACCCCCCCTTCCAGCCCCATCCGCAGCACCCCCCCCCACCCAGCCCCCCCCTGCAGCCCCATCCCCAGCTCCCCCCCCCCTTTCCAGACCCATCCCCACCCCCCCCCCTTCCAGCCCCATCCGCACCCCCCGCCCCCCTTCTAGAAGTCCCCCCAGCTCCCCCCCTTCAAGACCCATCCCCAGCCCCCCCCCTTCCAGCCCCATCTGCAGCCCCCCCTTCCAGCAGTCCCCCCCCTCCATCCCCATCCACAGCACCCCCCCCCTCCAGCAGTCCCCCCCAGGACTCCCCCCCTCCAGCCAATTCCTCTCCCCTCCAGCCACCCCCCCCCCCTCAATCCCCATCCCCAGCTCCCCCCCCCTTTCCAGACCCATCCCCAGCCCCAGCCCCCCCCCCCCCCCCATCTAGCCCCATCCGCAGCCCCCCCCCCCTTCCAGCAGTCCCCCCAGCCCCCCCCCCCCCTTTCCAGACACATCCCCACCCCCCCTTCCAGCCCCATCTGCAGCCCCCCCACCTTCTAGTAGTCCCCCCAGCTCACCCCCCCTTCGAGACCCATCCCCATCCCCCCATCCAGCCCCATCCGCAGCACCCCCCCTTTCCAGCACCCCCCCCACTTTCCAGACCCATCCCCACCCCCCCTTCCAGCCCCATCCGCAGCCCCCCCTTCCAGCAATCCCCCCAGCACCCCCCCTTTCCAGACCCATCCCCAGCCCCCCCATCCGCAGCACCCCCCCTTTCCAGCACCCCCCAGCCCCCCCAGCACCCCCCCACCCAGCACCCCCCAGCACGCCCCCCCCACCTTCCAGCACTCCCCCCAACACCCCCCCTCCAGCAGTCCCCCCCTTTAACAGTTAGAAAAATAATATTTTATAGCTTGAAAACTGGAAAAATTTCGTGTACAGTGGTATTTTACATGACACAAGATATAATAATAAAATCAAAATAGAAAATGAGCGGTAGAATACATTCTAAATGAATTTTCTGTAATCTATATAATGTAATACATTTTGCACTACAATTGTAATTATGAAAAAAATAATGAAAATAACAGAAACAGTGAATATATAAGGTTACCATGTGAATATATATGGTTACCTTGTGTTTGAAGCAGCATATATCAGTCTATTTTTTCAGTTTTCCTGGTTATATCTTCCCATGGTATGGTGTGTAATTCAGAAATATGAGTTGTCACAATAATAGCCTAGCACGAATGTTGTGTGGTTTTGCTGCACTGGACCAACACTTATGGATGTTGGTTGATAGTGATGTCAATCCCTACAACAATTAATAATATCTGAGAAAAACCAAGCAGAGAATTTGGTTTAGTGTAAAGTATATACTGATTAAAAAAGAAAAATACTTCAGAATTCTGATGTTTACCTATTTTCATATGACAGCAACAAATGCAATGTGTTTTAATAATATAAACATTGTAAATAAAACTGAAAAAATATTCATTTATACTCCAATGATGTAATGAATATAAAAGACAGTGATGAAAATAAAAATATATTATGAATAGATGAAATATTAGTAGTTGTAAGAAATCTAATTTCACTGTTACAACGGACTCCTTAACATCCATCACTTCTCCCCCCTCCAGATCCATCCCCCCCAGGACTCCCCCCCTCCAGCCACTTCTCCTCTCCCCTCCAGCCACCCCCCCTCCAGATCCATCCCCAGCTCCCCCTCCCTTTCAGACCCATCCCTAGACCCCCCCCCCTCCAGCCCCATCCGCAGCCCCCCCCCCTTCCAGCAGTCCCCCCAGCTCCCCCCCCCCTCCAGCCCCATCCGCATCCCCCCCCCCTCCAGCCCCCCAGATCCCTCCACCCCTCCAGCAGACCCCCCCTTCTAGCCCCATCTTCCAACAACCCCCCCTACCCAGCCCCTTCGCCCACCACTTCCCCCCTGCCCAACTTCTTCCCCCACCAGGCCCCACTTCCTTCAAACAAAAAAACGACATGCCTCAATGGATAAAACAACAGGTTCAGCCCTAGGTTTAAGGTCAAAAACATCCACTACTTTAATGAGAGTACATGTAGTGTAAAAAATGAATGACATCTCACATTTAATACAAGTAAAATAAAATAATAATTGAAAAAAATACCTAATTCTTGAAAATATACCCTTGCTGCAGTCTTCCATGATGGTGTCTTCTCCTCAATTTTGTGTCAATGACCCTGTCATTAAACAATCTGATTGTTAGAAATTTGAATAATTCTTGAACATGAAGAATGAAATAAGTTATGTTCTCAGTTGGGGCAGGCTGGAGGGGAGGGGAGAGGGAGAGAGGGGATGGGCAGGTTGGAGGCAGGGGGAGGGGAGGAGAGGGTGATGGCAGGGGGTAGGGGGTTGCTGGGGGAAAAGGTTGGGCAGGAGGGGAGGGGAGGGGCAGGGGCTGGAGAGGCTGGAGGGGCGCGGAGGGGAGGGTGATGGTAGGGGGAAACAGTTGCCCAGGGGGGGAGGGGAGGGGAGAGGCAGTTGCTGGGCTAGGGGGGAGGGGAGGAGCAGGGGCTGGCTGTGCTGGAGGGGAGGGGAGGGGAGGGGCTGGGGAGGGCAGAGGCGGTTAGTGGGCAGATTTCCAAACCCTCACCTAGTTGCTGCAGTTTTCCAATGTTAGGCGCATCAAAAGGATGACCCATAGGTTCCCACCTATAAGTAATCATAGAAAAAATACATAAAACCATATGATCAAACATTTTATAAAAAACAATTGAAATTTTGATGAATAATACCCTAGAGGTGGGAAGTACATGAAGAAGATGCAACAGAAACATCACCTTCAAATCAGCAATGGTCGCCCCTAAAGGGAAACTGGAAGTCATTATGCCCCGATGTATGGATTGTAGGCCGTCTGACGAGATTATCATGTCCAATTTATACATTACATGATCCCCTGCTCTAAAATACACGATCCACTACTATAAAAAATGATCTACTGGAAAAATCATGATCCAGTACCCAAAAAACTGAATGTTCCACTGCTTACAGGGAAAACATGTTCCACTACTGAAGAAAAATACATGCTCCAATCTACTGCTCAGAAAATGTAAGATCCACTACTAAAAAAAACAATCCACATGTATAATTAATGTAAAGTCACATTTAGTATAACTAAATGTAACTAACAACTCAAATAAAATATAATGATCATGCACACCATAAAATGACAGTAAACTTATGTTGTACCAAAATCTATTGAGTCCATGAAAATCCGATAAATTAGTAATCAAGAAGTGAAGAAAACCGTCCAACATATTGGGAAATGCAGAATACAAAAAAATGCCCAGATTGAAGTAATGTCCATCATTAAATCACCAACCTAAGCAATCTGTAAAAAACATAAGAAACAGTGCGGAATTAGAAACCTACAGCATTAACTTCTAGTAGCATAAACCTCAAGCATTATGGTCACATTAATGGGAAGTATTTCATCAGTGTAGATGTATGTTTACCTTCTATTTCCAGGATGAGTTTTCAGTCTGTTTTTTTGGTTCTCTTGTTTATATATCCCTTCGGCATGCTCTGCAAATCAGTAGATGGACATGTTGTAGGCATGATGTCTGGAAATGTCTGGACAGTATCTTCCACACCATTATCAATATCAAAAGAACGCGACATATTTTTCTACAGAGAGGTTTAATGTTAGAATAACTTGAAACTATAAAGTAGAGCAATTAAAAGCAGTGAAATTAAGAGTTGCGCGACCTAAATATGTAGACTGTTTTTTATCAGCACATAGATGTAATAACTACGTACATCTATGATTTATAAATATTTAAAAATCAGATTGCACAACAATAATGCATTGTGTTGTTATAGTAATGGAAATAATTTAGGAGTAATAGAAGATAACATATGTATAACCTAGTAGAACACGGGTTGAAGGGTGAAGTATGTAATCATGTATCATTGTTTAAAGTGCCAGGAGAAGACCCAACTGTTTGATGAGCCTACGAGGAAATGTAAAAGGAATATATCAATAATCTGAAATCCATTGTTAGAAACACATATTAATGTAATTGAAAAACATTTACCTGCATATAATGATCTACACTACATACGGTAGAAGAAGAACTGCTTTGATCAGCCTGCATATTATTGACGAAAATTGTAAGGTATTCTGAGTTGTTGGGTTTATAGATAACGTGAATTAAATACAGACTGACGTGTTTATCTTCTAAGACGTCATTGAAGAGGTCGATGTACTTCTCATTATCATTCATATAAATGACTTTGTAACAGTTTTGATCAGATTGGCGATGACGATTCTTAATATTATAATCTGTCGGGTCAATTCCCAACAGAATATTTCTGCTTTTGAAGAAGTTCAATTCCTGAGGGAAACCAAACTCGTCATCGTCCTAATAAAAAAACCCATTGTCAGTGTAATTTTAAATATTTCAAATAATTTTAAAAGAGAAGACATAAGGATATGGATTTACCTGTAACAAATTAGCTCTCAGTTGCGCTGCTGTTTTTTGTATGTATTGCATGACATGTTTTTCAAACAACACCACAGAAAAAGAGTCTGTCTTGTCTGTAACCATTTGTTGAACTCTAAACCTATTGCAATTGTTATTATGACTACAGTTTCAGTATCATTTGGAATGTGTTGCTTAATGAAGTAGCATAATGATAAAAATTTATTTTCCAGCATTGAATACATTCAAACCTTGGAATAATGCTTGTAGGTGAGGACTTGCAGGACATGCAGAAAATGCTTCCATCTATAATCTGCACTTTCTTCATGCACAACTGGCATGATTCATAGAACCAGTTGTGGGTGCTTTAAATTTTCTAAACTGTAACTGTAATTAAGCACCTAGTACTCTGTAGTAGATTAATTACATGTTAATATAGTATTTTGTACAGGACAGTAGTTAGCACATAATAATATTGCATAATCAAAAATGGAAAATAATTGAATATTTCTAACCTGTAGACAGGTTTTCACATCAAAAATGGTTTTCTTGTTATTCCAATACGGTATTTCCATTGTTTGGTTGGGAGTTGTTGGTGATGTGGTGTGTGCTGGTGATGCTATTATCATAGCAAGCCTGGAAGAATCCGATCAAGAATAATTTAAGTAAACACTAAAAGAATGTCGGTAGTACAATTTTGACGATGAGATAAATAAAATATTGTACTTCCAAAGAAAAGTAAGATACAAAGTTACCAGTTTTTGAAGTCCTCAACTGGTGGAAGGTTTGGGTTGTAGAGAATCCCGGTTGCATTAGCAGTTGTTGTGACAAGAACAGAGGCTAAAAGCCATATGAAGTCAGGATTATATTTTTGTACATTAAACCCACAATTTTGAAAACACCAAGTAGATAGATTGAGATTATGAACTTTAGACAGAAACCATACTCATCAATTTCTTAACCAGGACAAGCTGTAATATCAATATGGTAGTGGGGTCTGGGTTGTTTTCCATGTACCGTGACATTTCAAATGCAAAATTGCCCCATAAGCTGCAGGTAATTTGTAAGCGTCTGCAAATAAAACAAGTGAGTAAATTAGTAGTTTTTTTCTGATACAGTTGTGAAATGAAATCAGTCCAAAAAAAGTACCGGTCATCTTCTAAAACAATCTGCATTCTGTGGTTCAAAGTGCCCATTGATTGCATTGGATGTGAGTAACGTAGGACTCCAATTATGTCTAAATCACATTACAGAGAAACAATGTTTTTGTGAAAAACATTTGGCTGAAGGGAAATACATTCTGCATGTTAATTTAACAAAACTTGGTCAAAGGTAGTGTAAATAGGTCGTATGAACCACATGTACATATTAGATGTTCCTCAGGGACTTTTTCCTGAATTATGTCATCAAACGAAGTAAAATGAAAACTAAAAAGAGGTAGTTGTACTTCACACGGTCGAACGAACGTCGTCGATGTAAACATGATTCGACACAGGTGTCTTATTGCGAGGTAACTTCCTAGATTGGAAGCTATTTGGAAGTTCTGTACAATATAGCATAGTCCCTCAACAAACAGTTGTTTGTACTTAGAGATAAGTTGACGATTCGTAATGGTACATTGAATCTTGGTTCCCTGCATATAGTATGTTTCACTGTTGGTTAATGAGGAATCATTACAAATTGCAAGGAACGATAACATTATATATATATATATATATATATATATAAATGTTCTCATCGTAGGTGACAGACAGTGAAAATAAATAGTAATGTCTTGTTGTAAGGAAAACTAACCTGGATGTCGCAGAGTACAAGATCAACAGCAACAACTTCATTGGAGTATTTGGAAGTCGAATTGAACCACATGTTGAGGACACTAACTTGTATTCGTAGTGTTTCATCGTCGTCTGGTCTGATCTCATTCAGCATGGTTATTGTGCGTTACATATTTCTTACTGTACATAATCAGTCAGTGTTCAAATAATACATATTAAGCATTTAAAAATGCCATGATAGTAAACAAAATAATTTTCCAGCGTAGAATAAATCACATTGAAATAAATTGAAATGATAACTAAGACAAATTATGAAATATTTCCTTGTAGACAATATTTTATGTGTAATTGTTGGACTCAGGACTGGTACCTTCAACTACAATTTTCAACCCAGTAGCTGATGTGACTCTAGACACTGCAACATATAATTGACCATGAGAAAACACTGGTTTCCGAAGATAAATCCCAACTAAAGACAGTGATTGACCCTGACTTTTATTAATAGTCATCGCATAAGAAACTGTCAAAGGATATTGTCTTCTTTGTAGTTTGAATGGCCATTTACTATCAGAGTGAGTCATAGTTAATCTTGGAATGAATGCTGAATTTCCCGAATGGCACCCATTTAATACTTCAGCGCCAACAACATGTTCACCCAAGTGTGTTACTATCATTCAAGTTCCATTACACAAACCAACATATTGGTCCACATTTCGGAGTAACATAATAGGAACACCAAGTTAAAGTGTAATTTTGTGCGCTGGTAACCCAAAGACGTTTATACAATTCAACATGTCATATGTGTAAATATTTTCTGGTTTGTCTGTATCAAAACTTGCATTGCAAACAGAGTCTGAGCTGAAGTAATATTTGTTTTCACCGCCAGTGAGGCTCAACATATATCCATTTACTTCTTGTACGACATCACGGGTTGGAGCTAAAAATGCACAGTCTTGTAGATATGATCTGTCTCCATGTCTGCCAAGGAAACCCGGGTGTGTATGGTTGACGATTACAGCCATGGCATTAACACTGTCTGTAAGAAGAAACATTGACGAAATTGGAATGAGTGCTTCACCATCATTTGGTTCTCCAATTCGAACTTCACCAATATCTAAGGTCCATTTTTTAAAATCATGTAACACAGCCGCATCAGGAGTGCTAGTAGTACTATGCAATCTCATGTTTTTTGTAAGAGACAACACCTGACAGTGTTGCCAAAGAAACGATGACTTCACACTTGCGTAGACAATGTCACATTTGTTTCCTCCCGATATAACTGGCAGTATTTGCCTAAAATATTCTCCGAGGACAACTGTTAATCCACCGAATGGCAAATTCTGAGCATTATCATTCCTGACAGTAATAATGTCCCTAAGAGTATGGTCTAGAGCCTCAAAACAGAATTTATGAATCATAGATGCCTCATCCCAAATGATGAGCTTAGTCAATTGCAGAAGTTCTGCTACGTCACTCCCCTGCTGAATATTACAAACTGATTGTTCAGTAATGGAGATTGGAATACGGAACTTGGAATGTGATGTCCGTCCACCAGGCAACAGTAGTGAAGTTATTCCACTCGATGCAACTGCAAGTACAATTGATCCATGTGCTCGCAGCAATGATGTTAATACTCTCCAGATGAACATTTTACCTGTGCCTCCATAACCATTCAAGAAGAAGAACCCCCCTGAGTTTCTATTCAGTGAAGAGAGGATGGTAGACATGACATATTTCTGTTCATCTGTAAGCATACTTTGTAAACGGTTTCCCTCTTCTAGAAGTGTTTCTCTATTGTAATTCAATTCTTCTGCAATTAAACGATTTGCAGTGGCATCAAAATCTGAATCTGGAAGTTGCATAGGAGGAAATAAATGAAGTGCTCTTCCATTTCTCTGTAAAATGCGGTCTCTCTCTCTCAAAGCATACGTTTGTATCTGGTGATCTGTGAGTGTCAAATCTACAATGTTGAGGAATAATGTTAAACAGTAGTACGAGTAACCGCTAACGAAGTCATTACAACATCTTACATTTAATTGAATATAAGAAAAATAGTTGAAGCTGAAAAACGTTGATAGAAAACATCAGTACGGATGGAAATGTAATGTGAATAAAACATATAGGTTATTTGAATTTATTAAATTGCAGAATATTTTTAGAGATTCTTATATTGTAGTACAAATGGCACTGTCATCTGAACAAATGATATAATAATATGTGGATTATGTGTACAGAATTGTACAGTTTAATATATATTCAAATTATATTTGAACATCAAGGCTGTAAATTCTGATGTACTGGATTATACTGAATAAAACATATATGTTTATTGAATTTAAAAAAATGCAGAATTACTGTACGGAATCCAATATTGTAGTACAGAAGGCAATGTAATGTGAAGAAACGATATAAGTATATGTGCATTATGTGTACGGATTTGTACAGTTTAAAATATATTGAAAATATATCTGAACAGCAGGGCTGTAAACTTTGAAGTACTGGATTATATTGAATATAAACAAATTTATAGAAGTGATTAATTTACAATGAATGCATATTCAATTTACTACGAAGTATTACATGTTTTTTTAATGTTTGATAATGCAGAATATTTATACAGATTCAAGAATTTCAGTACAGAAGGCTATTTAATGTTACTAAATTATACATTAAAGTGCCAAATTTCTGTACAACATCGTACAGATTTTAAGTATGCAAGAATTACTGTAATTGTATTTGAAAATAAAGGTTGTAGTCTTTGTTGTCACAAACTGTGGATAGTATACTTATGTGAATTAGTGGACTGATTTTTTTTGAGTGTTTACAGAGCAGAATAAATAAAGTCAATTGAAATATAAGAATGATGATCAGAGGGCAGAAATAATTAGACATTGGGAAGACATAAAAAGAAAACTATGAAGCAGGAACATGACTAAATGTGAACCTGGAATTTCTTGGTTCCTTCTCTATATATATAAAATGTCTTATGATAGTATGTCTTTGGTTGCATCCCAGACCATATCTGGGCGAGATATGTTATTTCAGATTAACATGTTGGCGAATAGTCTGCGTACATGTTGTCCCATTCCCCAAGCAGACACTTCTTTTATTGCTTCAACAAACTCTCTGTCATCTGTCAGTAGTCCCATAGCAGAGCAAGCCTCTCGAAATGTACCATGCGTGATGTTGTTTACAGTCCTGATATACTCAAAAGAAGTTGCACCGTTGATTTTTGTTAGAAGTATTCTCACGTAGTAGAGTTCACCTGTGGTTTGAGGCACATAGTACAGTCTTCCAATACAGAATCCTTGTTTCCGGGGATGCCATTTTCTATCTTGAGAGTGGAAAACAAATCTAGTTGGATACTCTGTAAAAGTTAATCCTCTTCCTTCCGGGTAGTTAATATTTTCATCGAACCAAGAGGTTATCATTGACTGAGAGCTATTTCTATGATTCAATACATCTTCAATGATATCGGAGTCCAAGAAGGTGACACAATTCTGTTGTGGCAAATGGAAATGCAACCTCTCAACTGGTGGATATCTGTAATGGATATCATATGAAAAAATCCTCCAACATGCCTCACAAGGCGATATGTAATGACAGTCATAATACATTTTTATCTCATCTACCGTATTATGTGTGGACTGTTCGTTGTTTCCATCATAGAGTGTTGTCGTTACCCGGTCATTTCCTTTGCTAATATACTTAAACAAGTATTTGATTGAAGACGACTGATTACAAACTTCAATGTTGAGAAGTGCATGGTACTTTAATAGCAACACCGGATTGTATGGGACTACATAGCGATTATCCAGAGGAATGTTATTTTTCAGAATAGTTCTTTTGTCATCCCTTCTCAGATAAACGACACAGCCATCCTCATCTACTATCGTATTTTCAGCAAATTTTTTTGGAAAAAATTTAGCACATTTATCATGTTTCATGCAAGGTGATGATCTGTTGGCAGCACCGCAGGCGCCGTGGAGCATAAAGCTTTTGACAACTTCATGTAGGTTTGGACAGGCATCTTTATCCGGGATTTTAGCACTGACGTATTTGTTTATAGACAACGGAGTGTTCACTTTATTTTCACGGCAGAGAAATAATAAGATGTGAACGTGAGGCAAGCCGTGTTTCTGAAATTCTACAGTTCGAACTACTAAATGGAAACAAAAGTGCCATAGTCAGTAAGTGATGATAAAATTGAAAATTGCATGGAAAATATTATTTGATATATGCAAGTAGATGGTTACCTACCCTTGAATTTCCAAAGAAACATCCTTCTCATAAATCTCTCATTAGATATTCAAGCTTCATATTGAAAACTCGAGATAGAATTTGAGGTGAGTCTACTGGTCGAAGGTTCTTGTATCTTAGATACCGAGTGATCTCAGGCCACATTGGGTTACATGTAAAGGTTAGAAACAAATCTGGATACCCTGCCCAATTACAAATAGATATTGCATCTTGGTAATTTTGGATCATATACCTTGGACCACCTGTGAAGGATGAAGGAAAAATGATCCGTTTGCCGCATGAAGAACCTTCTATGTCGCCTCGTAGAAATGCATCTTGCAAGCCGTTGTATAGATCTACCCTCAATCTCTTTTGATTAAAGCGAATGAATGATAGTCTCTGAGACTCTATCATTGTATAAGCATCAACAACGAACTGCTGCAAAAGTCTTCTTGAATGTAGTAGTGTTGAGGATTGATTCTCACGGAATTGAAGGTGGAAAGAGAAGTACTCTCTCATGGTAACCTTCTTAAATTTTGTACTTGTTGTGAAAGTAGTTGGGTGATGTAGAATGTTTTCGACATACCCATCACTGCCATCTATGAATATCAAGGGATATTGCAATGAAAGATATAGTGGGAGCTTCTCATCAATACGTTGAAAATCACCAGTTTTGGTATGAATAATTATATCACGCTCTTGGTTGAGATCTTCAACATCACCGACGATAATCATTGCAATCTCAGAATTATTTCGTATGTTATATGTACTGGGATTAGTTTCTCTTCTCTTCAGCAGACGTAGTTTCAAATTCTGCACATCCTGATGTTGAAGAACATCCCTTGCACTTCTGAAGTGTCTAGCTAAACTATTGTTGTCATGAAGCATTTGTTGCAGGTTTTCAACTATGTCGTTTTCAATACGAGATTGGAAATTCTGATTTTCTGAGCTGCAGGCAATTGGTATGTTAATACAGAAATAAGCCACAATGAGAAATAAGTCGACAACAGATAAATGTAGCGATACCTAAACACGCGAACCCTATTCTGACATTCATGTGATGTGTCATACACGTATAGTTGTGAAAATATCGGTCGGTGACCATCTGGTGGACATAATCTTCCAATACGATGGTAGTTTTGTCCATTCAATCTGAATATACATGGAGCTCCACCCTTGTTGAGAGACCTATCAATCTTACCACCCATAGAAGTGAAAGAAAACATGGAGTTGTAAATATGTAAGTTTTCCTGGAATGATCTTGCTACTGTGGATGTTTTATTGAAGAGCAACATTTCTAGATACGGCGGAGACGCTGGTATAAAGCTCAAAGAAATCTTTCCCATAGCATAACATGCAGAGAAACGTTGGCTTTGTCGGTTGCTAAATTTTCTGTTTCTTTCATCGAACCACATTAAAGCATGACAGTACTGACAGACGTAAGATGGGTGACCAATATCTAAATATCCTGGTTGAATAAAAATATATAGTAGCTGTCAGTACTTACAAATTAGATAACGTGTGCGGTATTTGCCTCCAGTATTTTGTTACTATTAATGTTGAAAAAATTAGTACGCTGACCTGTGTTATCTGAAATCACATGTTTTACAGAGCATCCTGCAATAGTAACCCGTTTAATACCGAAATCACCTAGTATAAATAAGATATTACTGTTGTTAGTATCTAGGGTTATTCGTTAAATACCTGTAGTGCTTCCTGTACGCTGTATTCCACCATTGATGTCGTAATTTGTTTCTGAACTATTATAAACTGCTGCTTGTGGACGAAACAGCACTGTACGATGGTCTGTTATTTTTTTTATAAAACAGTATAAGAAAAAAAATGTAAGCTAATTGAAGTGTGGGTGCGTGTGATGCTGTATATTTGTGTTAAATACGACGTTGAACTTGTAGATGATATATTACTATATTCCGTGTTATTTGGTCGACTCAACCTGCAACAAATGGGAAAGTAAATTGTTAATTTTTGAAGATTCCATAATAATTATAGTAATATTTAAATGCTGAATTTTGTGCTTATATTGTCAACGATCCCAGCGATGAATTTGACAGATTGGTATCATCAGTCACGATCGCTACCGAAAGTGTGAAGGAAATAGTTAGATGAATAATAGCCCAGTATTGTGGTTTACAGAATGGTTTTAGCAGATATGTGTCACCAGACTTACAATATGGAATAGGAGTGTGTATGAGGGAATTTGTTCTTTGCCTTCGATTGTTCGCTCCCACGACGGATGATGTCGTACCTGATGATTGATGTTGCACTGTAGACGAAGTAATTGAAGATAAATAGCTTATGTTAGTAGATATAGTGGATTTGAAATTTATGTACTTACATACTAAAATTTGAACAGAAGTAACCATTGATAGACAGTGGTTGTAATGGCGTGCGTGTGACTCCATTTTCACCGCCATGTGTAGATGTCAATGAAGCACTTCCGGTAGATGATGAAATTGGCACTGTGTCATCAGTTGGTTATAATAATTATTGTATTATTACATAATTGAAAGAAGTATAGGGTGAAGGTATTAGTGAACTCACAATTGTGTCGTTCCTTCATGTGCAATCGTCTTTGGAACCTTGCATCTCTAGAGGTCGACAGGCAGTGGAGGTTTTCGTTCGTTATGAGCGCTATCGAAAGTGTCAATGGAATAGTTAGACCATGTCTTGGTTTTCATGCGGTGTGCAGTATGAAAATTGCAGATAATGGTCATTATACTTACAGAAAGGGATAGGAGATGTTTGAAGGAATATGATGTTTGCTTCCGCTTCTTTGCATTTGCGATAGATGTTATCCCTGTATCGGACTATTGTCGAACTGCTGACAAAGTAGTTAGAGAGCGATATATTCAATTAATATGCAAAGTATTTAGTAAGTGAGCGATTTTTGCAGTGCAATGTAAACAGAACAGACCCGGTATAGACGCTGCTGTTAGTGGCGTTAGTGTGACTCCACCTTCACTCCCATTTGTAGAATGCATGTCCTCAGTTATTATGAAGAGTAATAAAGAAAGTATGGATATAGATAATATAATGCAAATATAACAGACCATTGACAGACAATGCTGTTAGGGGCATCCGTATGACTCCATCTGCACCGCCATTTATAGAATGTGGTTCACTTGTTAGTGCAGGAGAGAGATTTGTAGATGTCATTAATGGACTTGAAGTTGTTGACACTACAAGCGTGACAAAATTAGGTTGTCCATATGATGGAATATAGCTATGAAAGAAACATGTATAAAACTAAGTCGACAGTAAACTCACAGTTCCGTTGTTCCATTGTTAGCACTCTTCTCTGCAACACATCATTCGTAGAGGTTGTCGAGGAGTGAATTGTTTGGTTCTATATCTTTATATATTAATGTAAAAGAGTGTACTAACACCATTTTATGGAAGGAGATAATTAACTAAATTGTAGTTCAAATTGTGATTGAAGACTCAGAATTTGCTAAAGATATATGTGTGCAACTATATGTAACTGTCAGAAATTTATAAACAAAACATGCCTGTATGATTTTGTGGAAGGTTCCGGTTGCACTTATTGGCAAAGAAATACAAATGGATAGAAGTACGAGGCCCGTATAATGTGTAAGGTATACTCACATTGTGAAAATAAGCAGCAGCAGAAGACGGATCGTTGTCAGGAGGAAATCGTTTTCAGGTTACTGGGTAATACAGGATTCATAGTCAGTTGAATGATTTAGGCTGCATGATTTAGTCTACTTTAAGAAGACTGTTACCTCAGTGAAAATAGGGTTGTCGGTTGTTCCAGTGCAAGCTGTAGTAGTCGCTGGAACACGGAAACTGCACGGCGTAAGTCGGGTGGTGATATGGCCGTCGTCGCTGGCGCGTTGCGGGGCGAAAGAATTTGCTACGGGAGAGAAATTAATGGAGGAAGATGGTACGCTCGCTGCGGGTTCAAGGAGGTTGAAATCGGGAGTAGCGGGAGGAGGTAGTAGGTTCAAATATCCTACCGGACTTAGTTGGAATTGTAGCACTGGCCGGAATAGGGAAGCCCCAGAGCGGATGTCTGCTGTTGGAGCTGGTTCGCGCGCAGCGGGCTGCAAATAATCGAAATCATAAGAACCGGGAGGAAGGAGCAGGGAGGAAGATCCTACCGGCCGTGGGAGATGACGGTCGTCGTCGGAGAAGGTTGTTGTACGCGGGGAGCTAAGGGAGCAATTAGCCGGCATATGGTAACCTAATGGGAGAGACGCGGGAGGAGGCGAAGCGAAAGAGGTAACATGTTTGGTGGGAGCCGAAGGCCGCGATATCGGCTAGGGCACGGCCGGGATTTTGGAGGAACATGGATGGTGTATTGGTAATTGGAGGTACGGAAGTGGTGACGTGGGAGGCTGTTTGGGCGACACGTAAGCATGGAGGTACCCAGCCTTAGTAGATATAGTGGATTTTATGCATGGTTTAATCAACTATGTTCCTGATTCATGCTTAGGCTAACCACCTCTGTAACATATTTTTCATACTTGTGTTAACCACTCATGTAACAGTTTTTTAGGATTCAGATAACCATCCATGTATCCTCTTATATGATAGAAAAATTATCATTATCCAATTCATTAAAGGGGTATATAGGTTTCAACTGTGACATAATGAAAATCATACACATGTGTTCTGCAATATCATAAAGCATTCATCATACCATAACCCATGAAATGAAATAGATATCATTAAAATTTCATCGTATCATTACCCAATGAAAATTGATAGGTCTTATAATAATCTAATCATTTTAAAATATTTTAACAAATGGATAAAATAAAGATGCTTCAAAAGAATAATATCATGGTATAACTCATCAAAAAAAAGAAGTAGGATTCATATTAATTTTATCATGGTGTAACTCGGGGAATACAAATAGGTTTTATAAAAAGATTATCATTGTATAACCCATGAAATGAAAATGGGTTTCATAAACATAATTTAATCATAAACTTTTCAGAGAAACAATACGAATAGTATCCTTGGATCATATCCCAACAACACATAAGTAACATCAAAGAATGTCATATCAGATAGAGAATGATTTTGAAATATAAATCTCATAGAAAATTTATTTAGGGGAATACATTTTAATAAAAATAAATTTTTATAACTAAAAATTCATTAGCCATTATGGAAGTCCATTTCTTGGAAAATAACCTTGAATACTTATAAAGGAGGATTTAAAAATCATTAAAAAAATTATTATTAAAAATATCATTAAAATCATTTTTTAAAACATAAACCATTAGAGAATAATTTTCCCAGAAGATAAACTTGAAATTTTATAAAATGATATTTAAATAAAATAATGTTCATGATGATGGGATGTTTCATTCTTGTCACACACATTAATAAAATATTCCCTTCACATTTTCTATATATTAAAAATGAACATTTTTTTAAATGACTTTACGATTCCTTTTAAAACATTTGTTGTTTAAATCAAATCAAGTGTAAAAATTTATTTAATAAATCTATTGAATAATGTTTAAAACATTTTTTAAAACATATTTATGAAATAATGTTTTGGATGAAAAATTATTTTCGACTGCAGTGATGAATAAAATAAGATTTTATTAAACATATTTTATCGATTATTTTTATTTTATAAATTGTCAAAAATAGATAATATTACTTGAAAATATTATTAATAACCATAGTAAAAAAATTTATGTGTTCCTTGTTATAATTTGCACAAGAATTTATCTTTGGAAACATAATCATAATCAATTTCGACATATTATGAGATTTTAACATGAAATATTTACCTCTATGGAAACATTGAAATGTAAGACCCATCAATAAATATTATTAAATTAAATGTAAAATATAAAATGGATAAATAAATTCATTATATTATACATCATAGGTTTTGTATACAAACCTCTTAAAAGGAGGTAGGCGCATCACATAATCATACATTTTAATGAATAACAATTATTACAATAATCCTTTAGTGACTTTATAATTATTAAACCGTAAACACCATGAAAGAGAGATCCTAAAATGGATATGTAAATCTAAATAATTTTTTTGAGATTCATAATAACATATTTTCATGATCATTTTAAATAACACATAAATGATATAGGTGGTGAATATAGAATTTGTCTCAGAAAAGTAAAATGTGATACATGAATCTCATACTACTTTAAGAATATTTTGAAAAGTAATAAATGATAAATAATTACATCAAATGAAACATTAAATATCATGATAATATTGTAATTCATGATATAACATTTATAATAGTTAGTATATACACAACATAAATGAAATGAGTTGGGAATTTTCATATGTCTCGCAATGATAAAAGATAGACTAGAAATTCATTACCGTAAGTCTTGACATCCATCATACACATTCAAAACTCTTGTATAATATATATAAATTTATTATAAATCCCTTATTGAAAAATATTTATACATTTCATACCATATATTATTTTATTATATAACCATTTATAATGTTTTTTTAACAATAACATGTTAAAGATATGTTTCTAGCAATAACAGAACTATTTTTTGTATTATATTTGATTTCTTATTTTTGGTGCTCTTGAATTGGTCTTGTTTTTTTAATCTACATAATTTTAAACGTGATTTAAATATTAAATATATATATATATATATATATATATATATTTGAGTGATAGAAAATGGAAAACACCATTCATGGAGATGGTAGGTCATACGTACGCATGAACGTTGTATCCATTTTCTTATCAAATTGAAGAAATAAAGATATATGATATATTAAAATTTGAGAATAATTTTTATGTCATATATATCACTTATTTTCATTTATCATTCATTATTAAATTTTATGAAAATTGTGGACGTGTCACTGTAATATACCAGGTAAATAAGGAATATGACATTTTCATATTTGTTAATAATTTTGAATAAAATATTAATATTACTTTAAATGAGACTCTATGTTTGATGGCATACCCAATATGAAACAACGAGTTTCTTTGAAATCTTACGTTACACACAAATAATATAATAATATTATTTCAAATGATAGTTAACATGTAGCTATTGTATTGGCAGGAATGAATATAAATTACTGAAATATGACTATATATGTTTGTTAAATGTATTTACGTTTATTCAATAAAAGTTAATGGCTTAATATTAGAACGGAATTCAATTTTAAGCATAAATACTCTAATATTCACTAAAATGTCGATTTATCACCTTTTGATGTCGAACCCTCTTTAAAAATTGTTTTGGTCACTCTAATATTTTCAAATGCACAAAATAAAATACTTCTATAGAATCAGGACATCAAAATTTACTTTGTGTATCTTTTTGGTATTTTTCCGACAAAGTTCATTTTTTAATGAATAGTGAAAAACGTTTTGTTTTAAGTCAAAAGAACTTTTTAATATAATTTATTTGTATGATTAGATTATTTTTTTAATTGTTTTTAAATTTAAATTAAAATATATTTTTACAATTTAATCTAATGGTGGTCATTATAAATATTTTTACTTTAAAATTGGACATATACAAGTGTCAGTCTTTTGATAGATATTGTTTTTTAAAAACACACTATTAGTTTTCAAAAAGGAAATTAATTATAAAATTAATTAATGAAACTTATATTTAATATATTTTTCAAAATAGACATCATTTTTGAATATGTAATATCAAATATAGCTCAGGATGAATGTGTTGTATTTTTCGAAAAAAAACGTCAATTTTAGATGAATAGTGAAACCACTATGTGGTACATAAAAAAACCGAATTTTTAGTTTAAATCAAACTTTACCACTTCATTAAATTTAATTTCAAAAATCTGACATACATTTTTGTCATTAGTAAGTAAAATTTTGTTCAATGGGATTAAAATATTTTTTTGGTGATTATTAACTATTGTGTTTTGTTCACTGGGATTAGATGTAATTAGTGTAATTTAAGATAAAAATGGTATTAAAAAATTATATAAATAACATGAAAAATGTCCTAACATTATATTTTATGACTTATTCTACCAATAAAAACCATGGGTCAATTTGTGGAACCCCATGGAGCCACATTGGTAAGATAATGACATTAATACATTTTATTTAGAGTAAAAAAATATAACAAACATGTATTGTTTTATTTAAACAATATTTAAATGGTTTTATATAAGTTATATATTTGACTATAAATAATCATTATAAAGATAAAATGATTTTGTAAAACATGGTAATTGTTTTTAAAATTTTATAGACAACAAAAAATAAAATTATTTATGACACACTGATGATGAAGTGTTTACGTCATTAATGAATGATTAAAATAAATAAGAAGATAATGATTAATATAATATCCAACAGTTTTCCAATTATTATTGGATTATTTTATTTCGAACTTGGACCAACTTATCTTTTACTTTAATGAATTTTTGAGCTTTCGAAACCGAATATCATTTTATAATAAAATAAAAAATTCATGACTTCTAAAAGATCCCCTCTTCTCCACTTATAAAAGGCCTCCACCTCTACAGCCTTATTCACACATCTAAAGACATTTTCCTCTGACAAACTTTTCCAAAATACTCTCCCAACATCCCTCTCTTACTCTTATAAGCCTCACTTTGGGGATAAGTCTTCCCAAGGATGCTTTTGGCTAAAATCAAAAAGAGTTACCCGATTTTAAAGATAATGTATTCTCTTATTTTCCTTTGTCTTATTTTGCATCTCCAACCACATAACTCATTTTATTACATTATATTGTAACAAAAACAGTATATTAAATATACTAGGATGTTTTTATGTGAGGTATTAGAGCTACACTTACAAACACCTTCATCTAATGGTTAAAGAACATATAGTTTCTATGGATGACGAATTTCTGCCTCACGAAACGATGATTGTTCAATATTCTTTTTAAACCATTCATGGTAGACACTAAGATGCCACTATATTTATATTTGATATATATTATGTTTTTTCCATATTTTTTTTATTTTTCATTTATTGCTACCTTTATGGTTTCAATTATGTGTAGACGTGATATCATCATTTTAGGAAGTGCAGACTACTACTTACTCAAAGTGATTTGATTCGTTAATGCCAAATGTGGGACGTATAAAGGATGTGGTTAAGATATTATATATATTATATTATTCTGGAATAATAATGTACCTTTATAGCAATAATATTTTATTCCATTAAATATGAAATAGAAATGAATGTAGCGTTCATTCGTACGTTCGACTTACCGTCTACATGATTGGTGCATTTCATTTCTTACATCTAAATGTTATGTAATATTATAAATTCATGTATATTTTTGATATATATGATATATATGATAACTACATCATGAATATAATTTTTTATATAATGGATATTTTACCACATGATGAAATTGTAATTATAAAAAGTTTATTTTTGACTCAAGAACCAATGATCAATAAAACGACCGTTATTAACTTAAATAATTTCATAATATTCATTAAATGGTAATAAATGATATAAAAGGAATAATTAACATAAAAAATTTTCTTTTTAAAGAATAATTTAACTCTAGTTTATTATTCAAGAGATTAATGAACGATGGAGTCAAGTCGGACACAATGTAAGGGATCCAACCTCTCTATTTTTTTAAGTACTATGTTTTATGTCACTTCTTTTAAGATCCTCATCCTTATGTAGGGGGGTGTACTTTTATATCCTTATGACTGTAATTTTTATTTTAATATGATGAGAGACCGTATTTAATCTCATCAATCCATTTTTCGATGTTTTAAGTGGCGCCGTTAGGATGCCGAATTTTCATATTGGGATTTTTCATCTCACTTTTATTCCTGTGAGATTCATGCTATATTTTCCACTAACTCCTTTTGTGTGGTGTATGTACATCCCATGATCTTATTATTTGTGTAATATATTCTAATTTATGGTTATTTACAACATCATTTTATGACCCCTATTTCATGGGGTGTGCGTTTTGAATGCTACCCAAATCGGTAAGGGAACCTCCCATCTTTCTAATTTTAAAATCCTTCTTTTTTGTTATCTTCTTATGTTGGGATATGTTTTTATATATCCTTATTTTTGTAAATTTTATTTCCACGTGATGAGATACCCTTTTTATCTCTCATCGTATCATTTTATCAATTTTATAATGATGCAGTTGGGCTGTAGAATTTCTTTAAGGGAACTACTTAACCCAATTTCAATTCTTTTGCTTAAACCTCTACTTATTGATAATCTTGTACTATGAATATGTTTGGATGATATCTGATTGTATTACCCTTAAAATACTTTTATATTTTTTGTATTTATTTTTGTTACACATAATTATGTAATTGATATATCATTACTATAATGATACCAACTTTGTATGGTACTTTCTCTCAATATCCTTTCATTGAGGCATATTTTGTTCTAATACAAGACTTTCTTTTATGCGCTGTATAAACCCCTTTGACATCTACTTTCATTCAAAAGTAATTTTTTTTATACGAATCATTTTACTAAATGGAAAAAGTTATGTTTTATTACGTATGTGGTGAAAACGACCTTTCTGTAGCCGCGCGTATTATTTGATCTTTGGCCTCCTCAACAATCCGTAATATTTTTTAAAAGTAAATAAATACCATAAACTATTTTATGTATTTTGGTAATGAAAATGGTTTTGAAAATAAATCTTTTATGTCAATATATTTACGTCACATATTGTGATTGAAATGTGGGAATGTTTGCTTTCCTTTATATTTGTTTTATGTCTTATGATTTTATAATGGTACTTGGACATTTGAGCGGTGGTTACGGGATAAACCATATGACGGGTGGTGCCGTGAATACAAGGATGAGTGGTTATGATATAACCTCCAATGCATTGTGTATAGATTTCAGATTTATGGCTATTCCATGTAGTTATATGTGTGGAAGTAGACTATATGGTTATTCCATTTAAGTATGTTTAAGTTAGAAGTTACCTTTATATGTTATGAGTTATTTATATGGGTTTTATGGTAATCATTTGGTTAAAAAAGGGTATGTAATGATCTTTTATTCAGTGGAGAGTATTTACTACTTCATAAAGGTAAAAATTATTACTTTTATAAATTATTCATGGATTACTAGTTGTTTTCAAAAACTAACAGTTTCCCTTCATTGTGTATCTTTTATTGGGATTTTTGATGCTCATCCCATGTTTTTGAAATGCTTTTCACAGGACATGAAGTGGAATAGGGTCAAGGATGGGATCAAGGAAAGGCATTCTACCTAAAACATGGAACTAGAAATCTTTATTTTACAAGTTATTATTTTATGGAAATAAATGGAAACTGAGTAGATGTGTCTACTTTGCAATTTTTGAGATGTAACAGTTATGTACTAATTCTCTAAAACTCTAAACTTGAAATAATATTCAATGTGAATTATTAATTTAATTCAATACTGCGTAAGGTTTAAGGTCGAGTCCTTATAGTTGGTATCAGATTTCGGTTTCAATAACTTTAGAGGATAGAGTGTTGTTTAAGCATAAGTGACAAGTTTTGTATAACCTCAATGGGTGGTATATTATATGGAGTCATTGTTTTTTTGAAAGTAATAATGATTTTGAGAATACTTGGATAAGTATATTCAATTCATTATCTTCCTCATTATTATATGATTATTTTACTGATATACTCACTCTGACATTTTCTATTTAGGTAAATGGAATGATCTAGCTGGCCCAGATGTGAAAATTGGGTATGAAGGAAACTATTGTGGTTCTCGGATTAAGAGACAAGATGAAATGGTGGATCCAATGAAGAATCTTGTGATTATTCTAAACCAACTATCAATGATTAATGATTAACATCTAGAACCTTTGTGAGTTCTTTAATGATCATGTATTAGAGAACCAACTCGATGTGGATGCTTAGGTAGTAATTATAAATGTAAACATTACGGTTTATATGATTCTTACATTTGAGGTAATTATGGGTTACTATATGTTAGAATGGAAAATGAAAGTCATGAGATAAACATGAGGTTAAAATATTTTATGGTAATTTTTAATGATTTTATCTATTTTTTGGAATGTTATAAGAATAATGTAGTTTTGGAAAAAGAACAACATGTAGATCGGGTGACAACCCATCGTGTCGGATGAAGATCTGAGAAATGAACCCACTACAAAAGTGAAACTTGTATTTAACACCTACCACTGGGCTACGTGATGTACCTGGTTAGTTTGATTAATTCGTTTTAGTTATAAGATCTTATGAATCAAGAGTATGTTTAATTAGGGTTATCTATGAAAATTATTGACCTATAATAGAGGATATATGATTTGGTTAATTACTTTTCAATACGATACATTAAAGGAAGCTAATGTTATTTTGGAAATAAGTGTTATGATTTATCTTAGAAAACAATGTGAATAAATCCTTCAAACATTTGGGTTTTAATCTTAGTTTGGTTTAAGTTGATGAATTTTATGGACAATTGTTTATCGAATGGTCTTTGTTGAACTTTGGGTTTTGTTGGAAAATTTTTGGAGATTAAGAACAGATTTTTTAAATGGATTATCCATTATGTGGATTATCTGATCTTGTAATAACTTTTTTTTGTTTTTGTTTTGGTTAAGGTCTAAAGACATGGGAAATATATAGTTCAGTTTTATGGATTAGGTGATTCTCATGATGTTGATTATAGTACTTTTAATTTGAACAGGACATCCTAAAAACTCGTATCTTCGAAAAAATATTAATTTGTGTAACAAATATTGTAAGAGTTGAATGTCAACATGACAAGTAAGTATGATTCCTTATGTTTTATTTAAGCTCATAAATACATTCCTCTTTGAAAATAAATTTAAAACCAAAATTTTTTCTGTTAACTTTTCTTACTGGGGAATCAAATAACATTTAACCCATCATAAGATTGTGATTGTCTAGTGGTTAACTTTCTCCTAGACATGTTCTCTATCACTCTCCATCAAAACATGACCCTTTGTTTTTTCTTCCACATCCATGTTTTCCTACATGGAATCTTAGTATGGGTTAACTCGGGTGACCTTTGTACATATCTTTCATTCTTTTAATGTGGTAGTTTTACTGACTCTTGTACCGATGTGGGACATTCAATGACGTTTCTGAGCCCAATTTTAAAATTGCGAGTACGAAATTCCTAAAAGGGGGAAGGATGTAACATCCCAGGTAAATAAAGAATATGAAATTTTCATATTTGTTAATATTTGTGAATAAAATATTAATATTACTTTAAAGAAGATTCTATGATCGCCGTTGTACCCAATACAGAACAACGAGTTTCATTGAAATCTTACGTTGCACACTATTAATATAATTATTTTATTTCAAATAGCAGTTTACACATAGCCATTATATTGGCGAAAATTAATAGAAATAAATAAAATATGATTATATTTTTTTTAAATGTTTTTATATTTATTCAATAAATGATAATGGTTTAAAATTATAATAGAATTCAATTTATAAGCATTAATAATCTAATATTCTCTAAAAGGTCGATTTATATCATTTTGATTGAGAAACCAATCTAACAATAATTTTGGTCACTCATATATGTTCAATTGAACCAAATAAAATTCTTAGTTAGAATCAGGACATCAAAATTTACTTTGTGTATCTTTTTTGTATCTTTTAGTCAATGTTCATTTTTTTAATGAATAGTGAAAAATGTTGTATTTTATGTCAAAGACTCTTTTTATTCTAATTTATTTGTATGGATAGATTGTCTTTTTAATTGGTTTTAGAGGGAAATTAGTATATATTTTTAACATTTAATCTAATGTTGTTCATTGTAATTAATTTCACTTTGAAATTGGACATAAACAAGTGTTAGTCTTTTAAAAGATAATGTTTCTTAAAAACCCACTATTTGTTTTGACAATGGGAATTGGTTATAATATTAATTAATGAAACTTATATGTTTTGAATTTTTCAAAATAGACATCATTTTTGAATATGGAATATAAAATATAATTTAGGTTGAATTTGTGGTATTTTTCTGAAGAACTTCAATTTTGATGAATAGTGAAACCACTAAGTGGTAGTTAAAAAACTGATTTTTTGTTTAAATGATACATTACAACATTTGTGAATTGATTTTATAAAATTATATATACATGGTTTTCATTAGTAACAAAAATTTAGTTCAATGGGATTAAAATATTTTTTGGTGAATAGTAACTTTTGACTTCTGTTAACCGCGATTAGAGTTAATTAGTGTAATTTAAGATAAAAATGATATTATAAAATACAAAAATATCTGGACACATGTCCTAACCATATTGGTTGAGTCATTTCCGACCAATACGAACCATGAGTCAATTTTTGGGACCCCATGGAGCCACTTGGGTAAGATAATGACATTAATACATTTTATTTAAAGTAAAAATAAAAATATCACAAACATGTATTGTTTTACAAAAAAATTCATGTGGTTATATAAGATATATTATTGACTATAAATACTCATTAGAAAGATAAAAATATTTCCTACCACATGATAATTATTTTTATAATTTTTTAGGTATCAAAAAATAAAATTTTTTATGACACAATGATGATGCAGTGTTTACGTCATTAATGAATGATTTAAATAAATAAGAAGGTAATGTTTAAAATAAAATCCAACACTGGTCCAATTATTATTGGATGATTTTATTTCGAACATGGACCACCTTATCATTTAATTTAATTAATTTTGGAGCTTTAGAAACCGAATTTCATTAAATAATAAAATAATAATTTAAAGATTTCCAAAAGAGCCCCTCCTCTCCTCTTACAAAAGGCTCCTACTCTACCACCATATACACACCTCTAAATACATTTGGCTCGGCCAACCTCTACCCAAATAATCTCTAATCTTCCCTATCTTACTCCATGAAGCCTCACATTGGGCAGAAGTTATCCCAAACAAGCCCGATTTTAAAGGTAATGTCTTCTCTTATGTTTCATTGTCTTATTTTGCTTCTCCAACCCCCTAAACTCTTTTTATTACATTATATTATAACAAAATTAGTATCTTAAATATACTAGGATGTTTTTATTTGATGTATTAGAGCTAAACTTACACACACCTTCATCAAATTGTTAAATAACATACTGTTTCTGTGGAAGGCGAATTTATGCCTCATGAAATGATGATTGTTCAATATTCATCTAACAAATTTAATGGTGGCCAGTAAGATGTCACTATATATATATAAGATATATATTATGTTTATGTTTTTTATATGCTTCTGTAATTTTCATTTATGGCCTACAGTTTTGGTTTCCATTATGGGTTAAAGTGATATCTTCATTTTATGAAGTACGGGCTACCGCCCCCTCAAAGTAATTGGATTTGTTAATTCCATTTGTGGGAACTATAAAAAATGTGGTTAATTATACAATATATGTTGTATTATACTAGAATTATAATAAAATATTCTAACATTACTATTTCATTCCATTAAATATGAAATAAAATGAATGTAGCATTCATGCATACGTACAGCTTACCATCTCCATGAACAGTGCATTTCATTTCTTACCTATAAATGTTATGTAATATTATAAATGCATGTATATACTAGATATATATGATATTTATGATATCTACATCATGAATATAATTTTTTATATAATGGATATTTTACCACATGACCAACTTGTAATTATAAGAAGTTTATTTTTTACTCAATTACCAATGATCGAAAAAACGGACGTTATTAACTTAAATAATTACATAATGTTCATATAATGATAATAAATTTTATAAAAGGAATAATGAACATAAAAAAGTTCATAATAATGTAGAAATTAAATATAGTTTATAATTCAGGAGATTAACGAACGACCGAGTCACGTCGGACACAAGGTAAGGGATCCTGCCTCTCTTTTTTATGTACTCTCTTTTATGTCACTTATTTTAAGATCCTCATCCTTATGTTGGGGGATGTTATTTTATATTCCTCTTACTATACTTTTTATGTTAATATGTTGAGAGACCTATTTTATCTCATCATGCCATTTTTGGATGTTTTAAGTGGCGTCGTTAGGCGCTGAATTTTCATAAGGGGATTTTTCATCTAACTTTTATTCCCGTGAGATTTTTGCTACATTTTCATCTAATTATTTTTGTGTGGTGTATTTACTGCCCATTATTGTATTCATTGTGTAATATAATATAATTTATTGTTATTTAGAACTTAATTTTTTGACCCTTATTTCATGGGGTGTGCGGTATGAATGTTACCCAAATCGGTAAGGGAACCATCCACCATCTTATTTTTAAAAGACTTCTTTTTGTTATCTTCTAATGTTGGGATATTTTCTTATATATTCTTATTGATGTAAATTTTATTTCCAAGTGATGATATACCCTTTTTATCTCTCATGATCTTATTTTATGAATTTTATAATGATGTCGTTAGGCTGTTTAATTTCTGTAAGGGGACTTCTTAACCCAATTTCAATTTGTGGGGTTAAACCTCTACTTTATGATTATGTCGTAATATTAATATGTGTTGATTATATGTGATTTTTTTACAATTAATATCCCTTTATATTGGGTGTATTTATATTAGTCACACATAATTAAGTAATTGATTTATCCTTAATCTAAGGATACCGACATTGTATAGGACTTCGTATCAATCTCCATTATTTGAGTCATATTTTCTTCTAATAGAAGACTTTATTTTATACGTTTTATAAACCCCTATGAATTAAAATTTTATTCAAAATGAATATTTTATATACGATGAATTTTAAAAAATGGAAAAAAGAATGTTTTTTTAAGTACGCGGTGACAACGATCTTTCCACAGACGCTAGTATTATTTGATCTTCGGCTTCCTCAACACGCCGTAATATTTTTTTAATGTAAATAAATACCATATACTATATTATGTATTTTGGTAATTAAAATGGGTTAGAAAATGGATTTGTTATGTCAATATATTTTTGTGATATATTGTTATTTAAATGTGGAAATGTTTTCTTTCCTTTATATTTGTTTTATGCCTTATGATTTTATAATGTTACTTGGACATTTGACGGGTGGCTACGTGATTAACCATATGACGAGTGGTGCTGTGAATACTCGGATGGGTTGTTACTTTATAACCTCTAATGGATTGAGTATGGAAGTGGGTCATATGTCTATTCAATGTAATGATATGTGTGGAAGAGGACCGTATGGTTATTCGATTTAAGTATGTTTATATCTCAAGTTACCTTTATATGTTATATGTTCTGTATATGAATTTTATTGTAATCTTTTGGTTACAAAAGGGTATGAAATTATATTTTATTCAGTTAAGAGTATTTAATACTTCATAAAGGTGAAAATTATTACTTTGATAAATTATTTATGGTTTACTAGTTATTTTGAAAAACTTACAGTTTCCCTTCATTGTGTATCCTTTACTGGGATTTTTGATGATCATAATATGTTTTTGAAATTCATTTCACCGGACATTAAGTGGAATAGGTTCAAGGATGGGATAAAGGAAAGACATGCTACCTAAAACATGGAACTAGACATGTTTCTTTTACATGTTTTTAAATTATGGAAAAAATGGAAATAGAGTTGATGTGTCTATTTTTCAATTTTTGAGATGTAACTGTTTTGTCCTAATTCTCTAAAACTCTAAACATGAAAATATCCTAAGTATGAATTCTTCATTTAATTCAATATTAAATAAGTTTTAAGGCCGTGTCCTTATAGTCACATTGCATTGCGAGGTGGTAGTATGTCATACATATAAGTGATGTTATCACGTTCCCAAAAAAATGTGGAGTGTGGAGGTATGTGTTATATAAGAATTTAATAAGTATAATAACATATTAAATATGTTATATTAATAATAAATAAATAAATGTGTCAATATTTTAGATATGGTAGTGGAAAAAGAAATTACATCTGTTCATGAGTTGGTAGTCTACCGTACACACATACGATGATTTAATAAACCATTTGATTTAAAAAGTGGTGATTGTAGGTAATTACATTAATATAAAAACATATTAGAATATATAATATTCATTTTTTTTCCATCATCATATAATAATAATTAAATTCTGTGGAAAATGAAATAAAATAGAAATGCTTTTTGATTAATGTTACTTATTCTTTAGGTATCCTCCTTAGGATTTCCCCAAAAGACATCATAGGTTTGAATTATGTTAAATATAAGGCTTGGATGATTAGAGGAGAGAATTATGGAAGTTACATGTGCATGTATTTTTCTAACCAAAATGATTTTACATTTCTAATATGAATAGAGAATGGGTGGACTTTTATAAGTGAGGTGAATGACACAATTAATATATTTTGAAACAAATAATTCCCCTCGTGTTAATTTCATGCAACATGGATCCAATAATAGACAGTTCTAGATAATAGAATTTATAAGGTCTAAATATGTTCATAATATTTTTTTCATATTGTTTTTAATTATTTTTAAGCATATCATTTTATATTAACCCCCCGGTAAATCTGATTTTACCTTAACCGTGGTATGTTATTTTTAATGTTTATACTATTCATTTTGGTAAAATTTATGTTCACATTATTAGATAATATAAATCATATTTATTATAAATATGGATTCTAATTTTCCAAATAACATTCATATAAGTGTAAAAATTTAATTTAAAAATAATCTCACAGATACAATGAGAAATGAGGTTTTTCAGGGTGTGTAATTTTTTTCAACCACAAGATGATTTTATATTAAGTCTATATTTAATAATTATTATTTTATAAATATAAATTAATTTACATATATAAATAATATAAATTTAATTTAAAATTTTATTATTGGGTATTATATTAATTAATTAAAATGGAGAAACATTAAGAACAGTATACTAGTTTTTAGAAAAACCCACTTTAAAACCCAAAAAAACTTACTCTAATATATAATATAAATTTTGTTGAAAATTAATTTAGTTTAATAAATAATATTAAATAATATTTATGTTTCTATAAAACATAATTTATCATTTAAATTACATAATTTCATAAAAATAAACGATAGATTACTATGATATGTGTTTTTCACTATTCACGAAAAAATTAATATTTTCTGGAAATATCCCAAAATATCACCATAATTAAATTTCAATATGATGGTTAAAAAATGAATTTAATTTTATAATATAAATTTTAAAAAATCTATATAAATTAATTATAATATTTTCTCCTAAGAAACATAAAAAACATTTTTTATGAAAACATGTTTTTAATGAATATAATTACATTACTAAAATTGATTGATTATAAACATAGAATTTATAAATAAATTTATAATGACTATGAGATTTATTTTTATATTTAATATGGTATTTGATCCTATTAATACCCACCTATTAAATTACTATGTTATAATAGAAATATTTAATTCAATGTTATTTCATGGTTCAATAAAGCTCTGCGTTGCATTTCATGCACGCTTTTGAATATACTAGTTTTTTCATGTTAGAGAAGATAAAATAATTGTTTCTTATAATTAATTATTAATGTAGGCTATATTTTAATTGAAAATATACAAAATATTAAATTTTTTATGAATAAATGTTTTAAAAAATCATAGGTTTCAGACCTAAAATGTAGGGTTAATAATATAAAATCTATCAATATAAAATATCATTTTAATTTTCTCATTTCATATTTAATTTTTGGAAATAATTATATTCTCATAACCCTCTATTTACATATTCCAACTTTTTATTTTTTTCCCATTCATGGGCTTCCATCAAACCGAGAACACATGATGAATATTGGGAATTTATAATACACAGTAATAAACATTTCATAGATATAATTCAAATCATTCATTTCATTTTTCTGTTTAAATGAAATTATTGTTATGATATAGTGACCTATAAATATATTCTAAATAATTATATGAGTTTGGAAATAGAAAATAAAAAACCAATGTATTTTTCAAATGCAAATAGATTAAAGTATGTACATTAAGATTTAACTATCAAAACACCTATTAAAGAGAAAAATGTTTACCTTAGTCAATTTTTCTACATATTCTAAAGCCAAATAAAAAAATTATAGATATTTCAATTGTGAAGTTATTGAAGAAATCATTTACCATCAAAATACTAGCATCCCTGATCCTGGAATTTCTAATGGTAATTAAAATTTAATGAATAATAACAATCATTTTTTGTTTATAATTTCTCATCACTACCATGATTTCAAACAATCTATGTGATAAAAAAAGATGTAAATTTTTTAGTGATGAGTGCGAATATTACATGGTATCAGAATGTTTTTCAACATCAATTTGAGTAGATAAACTATTATTTTTGTGATCATGTATAATGTATAACATTAGAGATACATTTGGGGTGTAAACTCTTAGTATCATAATAACCATATAATATTGTTAACTATTTATAAAAGAGAAGTATAATAGATTGTTATGATCTATGGATTTTGGCATATATATTAACATATTCGATGCTTTTCATTCTTGGGAGGGATTGAACATCAAGGTTGGAACTGGGTTAATGAAAATTAAAAAATTCATCAAGGATCCTTTTACTTAGTAGTCTATGGATATATTTCCAACTCCTTGACAAGGTAATTCCATCCTCATTGAAACATCATTATCATTTGGGATCTTAAATATAAAACTACCGTTTTAGTTTAAAACACACATAACATATCAAAAAATGATCACCCAAGATTTTATTTCTCTCTAACATTACTAAAATGATTCATAATTTACTTATGATAGGTTGAAATCAAAATCATGCCAGTATGACATATGATATAGATGGTATGACATGATGTGTGTGTTCTCAATATAAAAGTTTCATTTTAGTTTGAAACACACATCACTATCAAATAATGATAAAAATAGATCTATTTATTTTAAAATACTATGAATATAATACATAATTAATTTTTTATGTTTAGGAATTGATCGCACGTCAATCTGATACATGATGTTCTCGGTATGAATTTAAGTGTGTGTTTTAATATAAAAGTGAAATTTTAGATTAAAACTCACATAACATAGAAAAAACCATGAAAATGAGCTATTATTCTTTTTTAATTTTTTCAAAACTATCCTTAATTTATTTTCGATATGTAGGAATTTACCACGTATCAATATATCACATGATTTTGTAGATATGATTCAAAGTGTTTTTTTTCAAATAAAATTGTAATGTTACTTTAAAACACCCACCACATATCCAAAATTTAAAAAATGATAATATATTATTTTCAAAATTTATGAAAATGATCCATAATTTATCATCTATCTGTATGAATCAAGAACATGATAATTTGACATGCGATGTGGTCAGTATGAATCAAACTGTGTTTTTTCGATAAAACAGAGTAATTTTAGTTTAAAATGAATTTCACTAGACATAACAAAGAAATAAAGATTTATTTATTTTCAAACATTAGTAAAATGATCTATAATTCATTTTTTACTAGTAGGGATTTACCACACATCAATCTAACACATGATGTGGTTAGAATGACTGAACGTGTGTGATTTTAATATGGAAGTTTCATATTAGTTGAAAACACATATCACATAGTGAAAACCATTAAAAAGATATCATATTGTTTTTAAACATTAAGAAAATGATCCACAATTAATTTTTTATGTGAAGGAATCGACCGAACATCAATTTGATACATGATGTGGTCGGTATGACTTGAAGTGTGTGATTTCAATATAAAAGTGTCATTTAATTTTAAAATACACATCACATATCTAGACCTTAAAAATGTGTTCATAATTTTCTTAACCATTAGATAATGATCCATTAGTCATTTTTTACTTGTAGGGGTTGACTACACATCAATACAAAACATGTTATTTCTGATATGACTCAAATTGTGTGTTTTCAATGTAATGGTTTCATTTTAGTTTCATATATTTTTACCTATCAGAAACTATGAAAATGAGACTATAATTTTTTAAAACATTGTGGAGCTATTATATAATTAATGTCTGATGTGAATGAATCAACCACATATCAATCTGATACAAGATATAGATGGTAGTACTCATTGTTAATGATTTCAATATAGAAGTTCCTTTTTAGTTTAAAACACATATCACCATTTGAAACCATGAAAATTATCAGATTGTTTGAAAAAATTGTAAAATTATCAAAAAATTCATTTTTGATATGTATTAATTTACCACACATCAATTTGAGAAATTATGTGGTTGCTATGAATTGATGTTCATGTTTTCCATATTGGAGTGACTTTTTAGTTTTAAATATGCATCGTATAGCCAAAAATGATAAATGGTGCTTTGATTGTTTCAAAACCTTAATAAAAAATACATAATTTTTTTTATGCATGTAAATCGAACGAATGTCCATCTGACACATGTTGTAGTCTATATTAACCTATGTGAATATTTTCAAAATAAAAATTTTCATTTTAGTTTAAGACACATGTCACATAGGCCAAAATAAGAAAATGATATTATATTGTTTTCATACATTATAAAAACAATAAATAATTCATTTTTTATTTAAAGGAATCAACAACATGTCAATCTATCGATCAATATGTTATGTTTGACTCAAAGTCAATGATTTCAATATAGTAGTGTAATTCTATATTATAACAATAATCACATAGAAAAAACAACTAAATTGATCTCATATTGTTTTAAAACTATATAAAAAAGATCCAAAATTCATTTTTGAGGTTTAGCAATTGATTTCTTGCCAATATGACACATCATGCGGTCAGTTTGACTTGAAGTGTGTGATTCCATTACTAAATTTTCCTTATATATTAAATCATATTTCACATTTCCCAAATGATTAAAAAAATATTTTATTGATATCAAAATTTATAAAAAATATCTATACTTAATTTTTGACTATTTAGAATCGATCATATATCAATCTGACACACTATGTAATAAGTATGACTCAAAGTGCGTGTTTCCAAAATATAAGTTTCAAATTTTGTTAAAATCATGAAACAAATTTTTATCACTGAAGGAACAAGATCAATTTATTTTTTTCTATAGGACAATAAATCATAATTTATTTTTGATGTATAGGAATTAACTGCATTTCAATCTTACACATGTTATTGTAGGTATTATTTGAAGTGCATGTTTTCAATATAAAAGTTCCATTTTAGTATAAAATACACATCACAAAGAAAAAACCAAGAAAACTGCCATGGATTGTTTTTAAACATTATCAAACTGATCCCAAATTATTTTTTTACTTGTATGAGTCAACCATGTGTCAATTTGATACATGATATGACTAGTATGACTTGATGTGTATGTTTTCAATATAGAAGTATCATTTTGTTTTAAAAGGCATATCATTATCCAAAAATGAGAAAATACTCTCAAATATATTTCAAACATTGGGAATTTTATAATTATATTCTTTGTGACATGTAGGATCTAGCTACATTTAAATCCAGAACATGATGTTGCTAATATAACAGAAAGTGTGTGTTATCATTTTAAAAGTTTCAATTTAGTCAAAACATGTGTAACTATCCCAAACAAGTAAAATGAGCTCAGATAGTTTCAAAAAAAATTATTAACATGATCCATAATAAATATATTAATTATATGAATTGACTACACATCAAGATGACCTCTAATGTAGTTAGTATGACTAGAATTGTGCGTTTTAAATAAAAAGAGACATTTTAGTTTAAAACATGAATCACATACTTAAAATAGATCAGAAAAGCTTAGATTGTTGTTAAACTTGTTTTAAATTATCTTAAATTAATTTTTTATTAATAAAAATTAACCACAGGTAAACACGACTCATGTTGTGTCCAGTATGACAAAATGTGCATTTTTTCAATATAGAAGATCTATTTATGTTTAAAACATTCATAAAATAGAAAAAACCATGAAAATGAACTCAAATTCTATTAATTTTTTTTAAATGATTCATATTTTATTTGGGATGTGTAGGAATTTACTTCATATCATTCTGACACATGATGTGGTCAGTTTGACTCAAAATACTTGTTTTCAATATTAAAGTGTCATTTTAAAAAATTAATTAATAATATAATAAATTATATAATAAATTTATATTATAATAGAAAATATAATATATCATTTGTTGGTTATAAAACATTACAATAATTATTGTTTTTTGTTTATTTTTACTAAAATAATAGACGGTTTTATTATAGTGAAAAACATATATATATAGGTATGTAATTGAAATAAGTTTGTTATAAGAGTTTTGATTTTGTATATGGGTTGCATTTTTTTTAATTTTAAATATGTCATCAATGTAAATATTTTGTATGTAAAATTTTAATTGAAATTATTGTGAAATATACTATTTTGTAATCACATCTGTTTTTCTGTATATTTGTATTATTGTTTATCTATTCTAATAGGGCTACTTTTTATAGTGATGATGTATGGATGTAGAAGTGATGAACCTGATTTGCCCTTTATTAGTGCTAAAAAAATTTCTTATAAGGAATGTTTTTATCAATGCTAAAAAGAAATCTCTGGTTAAGTCTTCCATTATGAGTACATTATTTTAGCACTGATAAAGTGGACATCTATCAATGTATTTGCTAGAATTGATAATGTTTGTGTGCTTTTAATGTCACTTAGTGTGTAAATACATTTTTTACTATCAAATCTATTTTCTATCACTTTTAAAGGACACATCATTAGTAGTGATAATTATCATTAATTATTTTATATAAATAATATATATATAAATATAATGTCATAATTTTATAATTACAATGATTTTATATAATTACCATTTATATTATTATTATTATTAAATAATTATATGTATATATATACTTATATATAAAAAGATGTTATTTATTGTACATTTAATTACCCATTACATTGTAAATTCAAAATTAAATTTCTTTTCATTTAAGGTGTGTATGTTGTCAATCACCCTTCCCATTAACAATAAATGAATTGACCAAGAGATAGAAAAATAATTGTATACAACATATTTGAGGAAAGAAATACAGTAGGGATATTGAAGGTATCAAAGATAAATAACAATATTGATAACTTTGTCAAGAGAAGTCCAATCACATATGAATTTGAGTGACTCTAATGAATTGAGAATATGATAGCATTGACAGGAGAGGGACAATCGATTAGGGTTTTTATATGAAGAATCATTGAATATAGATGGATTATAAGAATAATGATCAAATATGAATAGGTTTCATGAAATGACCATACATTAATGCAGGGAGAGCATCAAGTAGGTCTTCATCATTGACTAAATATTACATAGAGTAATAGAGTTGTAGTAGAATGGCGGATGTGGGAGTGATACATCTATATATAAATGGGAATTTATATGATTATATATTATTATAGATAAAAAATATTTATAATATTAATAATGTTATTTATTATATTAATTATATATTTAAATTGATTCAGTATTTACCAAATTGAATTTATAGATTATTAAATATATTATTTATGTAAAAAAAATACAACTATAATTGATTTATTTTTATTAATGAGTCAATATGAAAATATATGAGATGTAAATATAATTATATTTATTTCAAATGTAATTACATTTTAAATGTATTCTTATTATAAAGATAAACTGATTTTTAATTCTTCTATATTAATATAAATACATTTATATACCAATAACATATTTATAAATTTATAATATAATTACATTTTTACTATAATATTCATAACAAACATAAATATAAAAAATATATAAATGAGTACGAACTAGAAAGATATAATTTTTTCATAAAAATTAAAATTATTTTTTAATTATAATCATATTTTGTATTATAAAAAATCTACTTTAGTTTATTAATATATAATCATTTTTTGTATAATTATTTGTGATTTTTTTTTCAAAAGAAATGAATTTAAATTTAAATATTTATATTTAGAATAAATAAATAAATATTAAATTTTATCTCAATGATTCATTGAAATTATTTCAAAGAAAAAATAAATAAAGGAATTAATTACAACCGAATGATGAAAATTAATTTGGTAGGATCCTACTCTCCTTCCTACCATGATTATATGTAATAATTATTTTAAAAACCTATATCACTAAATTAAGCCTCAACCTTTATCTTTACTTTACATCTCACAATCAGTAGCATGGGAATTTTAATCCCTTTGATATAAACTTCACGGTGGTTCAATCAATCAGTTTGATCTCTCGGGTTGGAAATTACATAATAAATATTATCATATTTTTAAATATTTCTTATTTAAATTATAGAATATTTCAATTTTTTGTTGTCAAAAAATTATAACATGTTTCCAATATTAAAATAAGGTGTGTCTCAAATGATTATGCATCGACAACAAAAATAATGATTTCTATTATTTTAATTCAATTATATTATTTAAATAAAAAATATTTTATATATTTAAAATAAACATGTTTTAATAATTAAATTTTTTTAATTTTAATGTTAAAATAAATATTTCTATTTTTTAAAATAGTTTCATTTATTAACTTTATTAGCTTTTTGAATAAATTAAAGAATCGTGGTTTTTAATACCGATGAAAATATGTATTTCAAAAGATATGAGATATATTTATTAATTGACATATTTTTGGATTGAATTAGTTTATAAAATATTCTTTCTATAAAAGATAATAAAATAATTAATCTTTAAAAAATAAGCATATATTAAGAACTATAATAATTTCTATATTTGAAAAACAAATATATACTTGTGCATAGTATTTTTTATTTTAAAAAAATTGTGTAAAATTAATAATACATATTTTATAAAATATTTATTTTTATTCTATTTGAAAAAACTAAAATAATTTATTTTTATTTTTTAAATTCATAATATGATTATATGTCTACAAAATATATCGTTTCAATCCAGAAATTATTATTTCAATTTTTTCCAATATTTTTAGCCTTTAAATGACTCAAAAATTATTATTTTCATTATGTGTATATAAATTTTATGCATAAATATTTTTCAAAATGTATTATTTAAAAAACTATTAAAATTTATAGATATATCAAATAAGATATCCTAAAAAATATAGTGAAAGTTATAATAATATATTTTCACGAAAAAACATTATTTAGAATTTTGAATTGAAAATTAAAATGAATGTTTCCCTTCATATTTTCCATTAAAATTTTACAGTTCTACTAAAATTATGTAGTAATATTCTCAACTAAAAATAACTTGTGAATTATTATAAAGTAATTTTCTTGTGAAATTTTTAGAAATTTTTTTTAAGGGAAACCTTAGTTGGATTTTTCATGAGTATAAATCATGAAAACATCTTTAATTGGAATTTCCCATCAACAAATTATAGTGTAAATTTAATCAAATAGACCACCAATATATTCCACTGGGTAATTAGTGAATATTTCCAATGGGATCGTACAATATAATTTCTCATTCAAATATTTCAATTGGTAATTCGAATATGAAATTAATTAAGAGAATTACAACAGATTATGTGATTTGAAACATTTTATGTAAAACTTTTATAATATCAAAGAAATTTTTTCTATTATAATTTTTTAATGGAATATTTTTTTTATAATTGTTGAAAATATTTTTTCATTGTGATATCATAGTTGATAATTTATAGAGAAAATTTCATTTTGGATATTCTAGATAAATATTTCAATATAAATTTCCATGGAGATATTCTAATTTAATTTTCTAGAGTAAATATTTCACTATATAATTTAGAAGAAAATTCCCAATTTAAAATTATTATGAAATATTATATAATTTTAAAAAGATATATTCCAATTTAATTTTATAGTTAATATAGTAAACGTTATTATTGATGTATAACATTAAAAATTTCTAATGAAAGTTTCTAGTTGGATATTTTGAGGGAATGATTTCACATTAATTTTCAGGTTATATTTTTAAATGGACTCTCTAACTAGAGTTTTCTAATGTATTTATTCATTGAATCATTCACCTATAGTTCCTATTAGAGTATTCTAATGTATTTTTTAGTGATAATTTCTATTGAAAAATTACAAAAACAATTTATTGTGGAAATTTTCAAAAGTTATTATAAATAAATGATTATAACGAAATTTATCAATGTAATTTTCTATTGAATTTTTTTGTGACATTTTCCCTTATTATTTTATAGTTATTTTTTCAATGGAACATTTCCTTATGATTTTCCGAAGATATTTTTCACTACTAATTTAATTGTTCATATATATATATAATAATTATATATATATAATTATATTGATGTTTTTCCATAGTGATTTTATATTGAGATATTCAACTTGATCTTTTTAGTAAAATTTAATATTGTTATAGGTTTTAAAAAATAATTATATGTTTATAGTAGAATATTTCCAAATGAATTTTAAAATGTAACTTCTATAACAAATATTGAAGTAGACGTTTCAAATAATATTTTCTAATAACATTATTTATTTCAATAAATACAAATTTTATTGAATTGCTTTTTATATGTTCAAACATTTCTCAGTCCTCTAAATTGTCTATTGGGATTGTTGTGGGTGTTATAGTAGAATTTTAGATGATATAGAGAGGAAAAAGAGAATATTTTCTCAATAGAGAAAAAAATTAACATTTTTAAGGCACCCCATGCCATAATATTTGGTAAATTTGGTGGTCTCATCAAGTTGGGGATGAAATGAACATTTTTTAATAGCCATGTTATTTATGATTTTAGGGTATGATAATTTCAATTTAAGATTTTTTTTGTTTCTTTTGTGAGTTGGGGTATGAAATGACCATTTTCGATTTGGGTTACATCATATTGGCCATCCACCTCATATCACTTATTTTTTCGATAGAAATTTTTCAAAAAGTCTCATAGTGGATTCCAGGAATGAAATGAAGGAATAAGAAACACTTATTTTAATGCCTATTCAACCACTGTAACGGTCTGGAATTACTTCCAGTGGACTATAATTGATACCTATCAGGGCACTCCATGGGCGGCTACACCCCCTGGCCGGGACACACCACCATCCCCAGTGGCAGCCATTTCCTCATGAAGCCCTTGGGCGGAGAGCCATGCTTCGTCCAACGCTCACATGTGAGAGTTCCCAAGGATCAGATACATTCCTACCTCCTTTGCCTCTGATACCAACTGTAGAGACCCGTATCCTGACGTACATGGACATTACATTACATTTGCGGAATACTTAGTACATAACAAAAACACAAACTAAAGGATCGTAATAGTTTAGTGTCTTTGGAAACTCGGAACATAATCTTCTAATCCTGGTGAAATATCTTCAATATCTCCCGAAAAGATCTTCCATTTTTTTTACCTAAAACCTTTCTTTATATCCTGGGGAAAAGAAAACATAAAAGGGTGAGCTCAAATGCTCATTAAGGGTATACAAAAGAAATAAAAATCATATCATATCTTTTTGAAAAACACAACCTGCAAAAGAGATCATAATATCTTAACATGGAACAAATCATAGAAGTGAAAATGAGATCCCCATAATCATAACATGAAACATGAAACTTTGTGTCATGCACACATAATCATGGAAAATCATTTCTTGTTAGTCATGACTCATTGCCAAGACTATCTTAGTGGACAAAGTCCCTTTCTGAACCGAGTTCACTCCTCGTTTCAGTCCTGTATCACTGAACCGAAATAACCTTCCGTTCCAGCCATGTCTATCTCATGAGATATAAAATCTTTACCCAATGCATTGGAGGGATATATAGGTCCCACCCATCTTATAATGAATCCTTTCTTATGTGTGCCACATACTCATAAAACATGCATCATCGCATAACACATGTAACAAAAATGGGATTCTTGAAACATCATGACATCATAAATCAATTCATATATGATAAAGGAATTCATAAACATAATTCCATCACAACATAGTCAAACCAATGTAAAAATATGGATAGAAACAGAACCCTTTATTATCTTAGATGGAAAATAATTTTGATAAAACACTTGAATTGAATTCTTGAGGAAAATATCCTTTCTTCTTCAAAAACATTTTTCCTTTCATAACATGTCATACAACTTTAAAATAAAAGAAGTTGATTAAAAATAAACTTGAAAACTTGTAAAGGAAGCTTCTTTGAAGTAAAGTTTTAAAAATCCATTCATGCCGTATAAGTTAAAAAAAACATTCTTCGTACTTTTGTCGGAAAAGTCAAAAAGTACCTCGTACCGAAAAACGACAAAAGATTCCTTTCATATTCTTTACTAAAAACTCACCTAAGGGTAAAATTGGATTTAAACCATTTCAAGTGGATGGAAACAATATTACATATTGAGGGAACATGGATGTGGATGATAAAATACACCCCAGTAAATACTTACGAATAAACAATCTCGGATAAAAATGAGATTGTGATATTTCCCTTACCTTAGGTCCGATTTGCTTTGTTCGTGTCCGAAGCTCCTGTATAATGGTTTAAATAATGTTATTGACTTATTCCAAAATCATACATATTGATATGAGATCATATATGGTCATATTATTAGCTTCTTGTTAGTAATATTTCATTGTTACTTGTTACTCGGGTCTTTATAACTTTTTGTTCTTATGCGTGTTTTGTCGAATAAATTCTTATTCTTATCTTTAGGTTATAGATAATTCATTTCCAAAATGGTATTAGTGTAGTATATACCATATTCATTCATTCAATTCATTTATACAATCATTATGAAATGAAGATCATGTAGAACGAGTCGCATCACATCGTGGAGACGGTATTCCGTACGTACGCACGAGTGATGATATCGTTCCTATGATCGTGGAATTGTATTGGAGTATATATATATATTATTTCAGTATCAATATTACTTTATAATAATCATATATAGTTACTCATTACACCATTATACCCATCCTTGTAAGGTGATGGTGGAAAATAGATTACACCACGGCGTGGAGACGGTATTCCGTACGTACGCACGCGCGGTGATTTCATTTTTCCGTAGGATGGATAGAAGGTGAATTAGGGTTGTTTCATATTTATAATAACATATCAGTATGTAAGTAATACTGATGTTATTACTTTATCATGAAACAACTAAAGAAGAAGAAGTTGAAGAAGAAAGAAATTGAAAAGATCGGTAATGGATATTACCTCTTCTTTGGAACGCCTTTTTGAATCCTCCACTTAAGGAACTAAGATTGGTCTTTGGAGAAGACCAGGACCTCAAGGATTATTCTAGGGAAGTGGAGAAGGGAAAATGGCAGGGGTTGGCCGAGCTTGAGTGCTCAAATTGGTGTGAGGAGGAGGGGGAGGAGGTGCCCTTTTATAAGGGAGGAGAGGGGCACCTTAGGAATATCTCAAAATATTATTTTATATTAAAGTCAAAATCGGTTTATAATGGTTCCAAAGGGTCTTATTTCGAAGCTAAAGTGGGGATGGGTCGAAATCCTATCAACCAATAGAATTTAGACAAGTTTAGGATATTATTTTAACCTTATCAATTAAATTTAACTCTAAGTTAAATAATTTAACTTTTACCATGTCTTTTTGTTTTCTTTCACTATATGGTTAATACACTTACTATAACATGCCAAAAGAACCCCAAATTGTTTATTATTAATATATATATCCTTATGTAAGTCATTTGGCCGAACCTTAGATTTTTAGGAATAAAATAACAATTAATAATATAATATTTGATTTAAAAACTATTTTGTGTCAATTTTGACACTATTTGATATATGATTTTTTTCAAAGTCATAACAGAATTATATGTTCGAAACAAGTTGATTAAATCAATACTAATATATCATAGTAACCTAGAAAATTAGTGGAATTCATAAAAAGTCTCAAATTACATTTATTTTGGTATTTATATTATCAATTTTGTCAATATTTCATTAATAAGATAATTACTGCATCATCTTTGTGTCATAAATAAATTACATTATTTGATGTCTAAAAATTACAAATAAAATACCATCATGTAGGAAATCTTTTGAGCTTTCTAATGAATATTTACAATCGAATTTATATTATGTATAACCCTATATTAAAAATGATTTACTTATTAAACTTTGATTTTAACTATTTTAACCCTTCTTTAAATAAATTAATAATAAATGTCCTAATCTAATCCAAGTGGGCCTAAATGGTCATATTTTATTCCTAAGTTTGTTTTTGGTCGAATTACACTTGTCCAATAGAATTAGGACATGTGTTAGGGTAATAGTAATATCATATTTACCCTTAGTTACCCTATTTACTATTAACCGCGGTAAAAAAAAGTAAAAAGTTACTATTCACCAAAAATTATTTTCATCTCATTGAACCACATTTTAGTCCTTGATATTAACCGTGTCTCTCGGATTTTCGAAATTCCATTCACAGAAGTGGTAAAATTAAGTTTTATGCAAAATTCAGTTTTTAACCTACCACTTAGTGGTTTCACTATTCATCAAAAATTGAAAGTTTTCAGAAAAATGCCAAAATTTCATCCTAAGCTATATTTCATATTCCGAATTCAAAAATGAAGTCTATTTTACCAAATTCATAACATAGAAGTTGAATTAATTAATTTTATAATTAAATCCCGCTATTAAAACAAATAGCGTGTTTTTACGAAACAATATCTATCAAAAGATTGACACTTGTTTATGTCAGGTTTAAATGTGAAATTACGTCCAATGACCAACATTGTATTAAATTGTAAAAATATATTCTAAATATACTTTAAAACCACTCAAATTAATAATTTATCACTATTAATTATTTCGATTAAAAAAGTTGTTTTTAATTATAATTTAGTAATTTTCACTATTCATCAGAATATGAAAGTTATCCGAAATGTACCAAAATTTCACCTTAGGCTAAATTCGATACTCCGAATCCAAAAATGAAATCCATTTTGAAAAATAAAATTTACAAAATTTCAAAAAGTGGTTATTACTATTCATAACGGCTAGTTTTAATAGCATATCGCTGTTTAGTGAAACTCGTTATTGCGTACTACACACACTATCGAGGAAGGTTGCGATTGCGTGTAATGCAAGGCAAGTCAAGGATGCGTGTTGTGCAAGCTCCTTTTGGTGTAGCGTACAACACAAGACATTAATAAAATTAAAAAGAATATTTTTCATAAAATCTTGGGCTGTTACATTCTACCCCCCTTAAAATGAATTTCGCCCTCGAAATTCGTCGGGGTTATAAATGGTTTTCTATTCGAAAGTTTCCCACATCGTAAAAAGGAATACCAAAACTTGGCTTTAAAAACTAAAGTATGAAATGTAACGATTACCCAAATAAACTAATTGTTGGGTTTCCACATAGGTAAAAATATGGATATGGAAGAAAAATCTAACCATCATGTTCTGATGGAGAGTGGTAGAGAACATGGCTATGGAAAAGCCAAAAATCACAAATCCATAAATTTGTGATGATATAAGGTACCATCTGATTCCTCAGGTATAAGATCACTAGGACAACATTTTTGGTTTTCAAGATCATTTCCCTAAAGTTGAAAATTTGAATTAGAATAAATACTTACTTTATTTTGGTACAATCTCACTGTTGTTCGTGCCTTGAACAATTTCCACTTCATCTCTTAAATAAATGAAGTTGAATTTGTTATTCGTGAAGTGTTAGCAGATAATGTGATAGAATGACGGGTCATTCCATCTGTCTCAAACAAAAGGTTAGCAAAAATTATATGCATAAATCGATCTATAGTGAGATTAATCATATATGGTTCCTAAAATGGACTTATACTTCATATATCATACTGCTTAATATAATAAAACTAGTTTCTACTAAATAGGGACTTCCTGTAGGTCAGTGGTAGGCGATAAAGGCCAGTCGCACTTCGGTTGTGGGTTCGATTCCTACAGCCTTGTCCGAAGCGATGGGCTGTCGCCCGTCCTGCAGGTTGTCCTTTTTCTAAAACTATATTACTATAACATCCCATCAATAATATCGAGGAAACTTCGATCCTTAAACAATACTCACTTATGTCCAACATAATCCATTTCAATCTTTAGGCTTATCCATAATACTGCAGTCCACTCTCATAATATAGTGACAACGATTACCAGAGATTTAATACTGTCGTTGATCCCCACATATCATAAGATATGTTTTGTTGGTCACATTCTAAACATTCAAAGTCCTTAATCATGTATTCTCTTGAATACCTTAGTGAAAACATGAATGAAGTTAAAAGTTAACACTTTCCACATACCAAAATCCTCAAAATTCTATATACTCAATCCATGATATCACTTAGTCCTTATATCAATCATGAGCTCATGAATATTGTTAAACATTTCATTTTCTTATTTTCCCTTCATTATGCGCATATCGTCTTATTTCCAAAAATATCTCAATCACTTTGAATACCACATTAAACCAATACATAAATATTCCAATACTCCATGATACAACATTATTTTGGAATCCCATTACATAAACACTTAATCATTCCACCACATCGTTATCATATTCAACATTGCCAATAGTGATCGCATGTGATTTCCCTTTGTCCTTTGCCTTCAGTGGTTGCTCATGTTGATCATCACTAACCCTTGGATTAGGGCAATTATTAGCATAATGCCCCATTTCCTTGCACTTGAAGCATTGAAGTGTTGGCGGTGCGTTCTCTGCAGTGTTTGCTTTATTCACATCATTAGAAACCCTTTTTCCATTACTTCGACACTCAGCTGCTCGATGACCTTCTTTTCCACACTTAAAACATTTTCTAGTTCCTTTAAGACAATCTCCACCATGCTTCTTTCCACACTTTGTGCATAAGGAAACATTCATCTTCTTTTCACCATTATTATGAGATTTCTCCTTGAACTCCATCTTTCGTTTCTTGTCAAAACCATGAGATGGATATGTAACACCAACTTCCATTTCTACCTTGATAGCACAACGCACAATTTCTTCATAGCTACTGAAGTCTCTTATAGCTAATGCCCTTCGAAGACTTGGTTTTAAGCCACTGAAAAATCGATCAACTTTACTTTCAGGTTGGATGATAATGCCAGATGCATACCTTGCAAGTCTTGTAAAATTCGCTTCATATATACCAACAGATTCATCATCCTTCTGCTTCAGCTCAATAAACTCCTTTTCCATCTTTGTTCGAAGAATACGAGGGAAGTACTTACTGAAAAACAAGTTCTTGAACTCGTCCCATTCCATGGACTCAATTTCATCCCTTGGCCTCGTATTCTTGATAAGATTCCACCATTGATCAGCTTCACCTTCCAAACGATATACTGCTAAGATGACTTTATCATGTTCAGAACATTGAAGAACTGAAAATATCTTTTCAGTGGTACTGATCCATTGTTCAGCAACAAGTGGATCGGAAGTCCCACTGAAAGAAGGTGGACGTTGCCTCATGAAGGACTCAATAGAATATTGTTCCCTTCTCTGCTCATTTGGAAGTCCAGAATGATTCATAGCTTGTGTAAGTATAGCAATAAGATTTTGCACTCCATCTCCCATAACATTTGTTTGTTCAGGAGGGCAATCATTGCATTGTCCATTGCATTGATCAACACGGTTCCTTCGGGTTCCAGCCATCGTCTAAAACCCAAAAAGAATAGTGTGAGAGGCAAAAATCATGCTAGGGAAAACAACATAATAAAGGGGGAGTACCTTCAATATCCAACATCTTAGGTTTAGTTCTATGATCGTTAGCGTAATTCTATTACTATAACTTATACGTATACTTATCCCTAGGGACATCCCTAGACATACCTTAGAAATATCTCTAGGGATCTCACTAACATTTTCGCATCCTAGTTTCCAAAGGTTGACTAAACCTTTCCTCTGATACCAACTGTAACGGTCTGGAATTACTTCCAGTGGACTATAATTGATACCTATCAGGGCACTCCATGGGCGGCTACACCCCCTGGGCGGGACACACCACCATCCCCAGTGGCAGCCATTTCCTCATGAAGCCCTTGGGCGGAGAGCCATGCTTCGTCCAACGCTCACATGTGAGAGTTCCCAAGGATCGGATACATTCCTACCTCCTTTGCCTCTGATACCAACTGTAGAGACCCGTATCCTGACGTACATGGACATTACATTACATTTGCGGAATACTTAGTACATAACAAAAACACAAACTAAAGGATCGTAATAGTTTAGTGTCTTTGGAAACTCGGAACATAATCTTCTAATCCTGGTGAAAGATCTTCAATATCTCCCGTAAAGATCTTCCATTTTTTTTACCTAAAACCTTTCTTTATATCCTGGGGAAAAGAAAACATAAAAGGGTGAGCTCAAATGCTCAGTAAGGGTATACAAAAGAAATAAAAATCATATCATATCTTTTTGAAAATCACAACCTGCAAAAGAGATCATAATATCTTAACATGGAACAAATCATAGAAGTGAAAATGAGATCCCCATAATCATAACATGAAACTTGAAACTTTGTGGCATGCACACATAATCATGGAAAATCATTTCTTGTTAGTCATGACTCATTGCCAAGACTATCTTAGTGGACAAAGTCCCTTTCTGAACCGAGTTCACTCCTCGTTTCAGTCCTGTATCACTGAACCGAAATAACCTTCTGTTCCAGCCATGTCTATCTCATGAGATATAAAATCTTTACCCAATGCATTGGAGGGAGATATAGGTCCCACCCATCTTATAATGAATCCTTTCTTATGTGTGCCACATAATCATAAAACATGCATCATCGCATAACACATGTAACAAAAATGGGATTCTTGAAACATCATGACATCATAAATCAATTCATATATGATAAAGGAATTCATAAACATAATTCCATCACAACATAGTCAAACCAATGTAAAAATATGGATAGAAACAGAACCCTTTATTATCTTAGATGGAAAATAATTTTGATAAAACACTTGAATTGAATTCTTGAGGAAAATATCCTTTCTTCTTCAAAAACATTTTTCCTTTCATAACATGTCATACAACTTTAAAATAAAAGAAGTTGATTAAAAATAAACTTGAAAACTTGTAAAGGAAGCTTCTTTGAAGTAAAGTTTTAAAAATCCATTCATGCCGTATAAGTTAAAAAAAACATTCTTCGTACTTTTGTCGGAAAAGTCAAAAAGTACCTCGTACCGAAAAACGACAAAAGATTCCCTTCATATTCTTTACTAAAAACTCACCTAAGGGTAAAATTGGATTTAAACTATTTCAAGTGGATGGAAACAATATTACATATTGAGGGAACATGGATGTGGATGATAAAATACACCCCAGTAAATACTTACGAATAAACAATCTCGGATAAAAATGAGATTGTGATATTTCCCTTACCTTAGGTCCGATTTGCTTTGTTCGTGTCCGAAGCTCCTGTATAATGGTTTAAATAATGTTATTGACTTATTCCAAAATCATACATATTGATATGAGATCATATATGGTCATATTATTAGCTTCTTGTTAGTAATATTTCATTGTTACTTGTTACTCGGGTCTTTATAACTTTTTGTTCTTATGCGTGTTTTGTCGAATAAATTCTTATTCTTATCTTTAGGTTATAGATAATTCATTTCCAGAATGGTATTAGTGTAGTATATACCATATTCATTCATTCAATTCATTTATACAATCATTATGAAATGAAGATCATGTAGAACGAGTCGCATCACATCGTGGAGACGGTATTCCGTACGTACGCACGAGTGATGATATCGTTCCTATGATCGTGGAATTGTATTGGAGTATATATATATATTATTTCAGTATCAATATTACTTTATAATAATCATATATAGTTACTCATTACACCATTATACCCATCCTTGTAAGGTGATGGTGGAAAATAGATTACACCACGGCGTGGAGACGGTATTCCGTACGTACGCACGCGCGGTGATTTCATTTTTCCGTAGGATGGATAGAAGGTGAATTAGGGTTGTTTCATATTTATAATAACATATCAGTATGTAATTAATACTGATGTTATTACTTTATCATGAAACAACTAAAGAAGAAGAAGTTGAAGAAGAAAGAAATTGAAAAGATCGGTAATGGATATTACCTCTTCTTTGGAACGCCTTTTTGAATCCTCCACTTAAGGAACTAAGATTGGTCTTTGGAGAAGACCAGGACCTCAAGGATTATCCTAGGGAAGTGGAGAAGGGAAAATGGCAGGGGTTGGCCGAGCTTGAGTGCTCAAATTGGTGTGAGGAGGAGGGGGAGGAGGTGTCCTTTTATAAGGGAGGAGAGGGGCACCTTAGGAATATCTCAAAATATTATTTTATATTAAAGTCAAAATCGGTTTATAATGGTTCCAAAGGGTCTTATTTCGAAGCTAAAGTGGGGATGGGTCGAAATCCTATCAACCAATAGAATTTAGACAAGTTTAGGATATTATTTTAACCTTATCAATTAAATTTAACTCTAAGTTAAATAATTTAACTTTTACCATGTCTTTTTGTTTTCTTTCACTATATGGTTAATACACTTACTATAACATGCCAAACGAACCCCAAATTGTTTATTATTAATATATATATCCTTATCTAAGTCATTTGGCCGAACCTTAGATTTTTAGGAATAAAATAACAATTAATAAAATAATATTTGATTTAAAAACTATTTTGTGTCAATTTTGACATTATTTGATATATGATTTTTTTCAAAGTCATAACAGAATTATATGTTCGAAACAAGTTTATTAAATCAATACTAATATATCATAGTAACCTAGAAAATTAGTGGAATTCATAAAAAGTCTCAAATTACATTTATTTTGGTATTTATATTATCAATTTTGTCAATATTTCATTAATAAGAGAATTACTGCATCATCTTTGTGTCATAAATAAATTACATTATTTGATGTCTAAAAATTACAAATAAAATACCATCATGTAGGAAATCTTTTGAGCTTTCTAATGAATATTTACAATCGAATTTATATTATGTATAACCCCATATTAAAAATGATTTACTTATTAAACTTTGATTTTAACTATTTTAACCCTTCTTTAAATAAATTAATAATAAATGTCCTAATCTAATCCAAGTGGGCCTAAATGGTCATATTTTATTCCTAAGTTTGTTTTTGGTCGAATTACACTTGTCCAATAGAATTAGGACATGTGTTAGGGTAATAGTAATATCATATTTACCCTTAGTTACCCTATTTACTATTAACCGCGGTAAAAAAAAGTAAAAAGTTACTATTCACCAAAAATTATTTTCATCTCATTGAACCACATTTTAGTCCTTGATATTAACCGTGTCTCTCGGATTTTCGAAATTCCATTCACAGAAGTGGTAAAATTAAGTTTTATGCAAAATTCAGTTTTTAACCTACCACTTAGTGGTTTCACTATTCATCAAAAATTGAAAGTTTTTAGAAAAATGCCAAAATTTCATCCTAAGCTATATTTCATATTCCGAATTCAAAAATGAAGTCTATTTTACCAAATTCATAACATAGAAGTTGAATTAATTAATTTTATAATTAAATCCCGCTATTAAAACAAATAGCGTGTTTTTACGAAACAATATCTATCAAAAGATTGACACTTGTTTATGTCAGGTTTAAATGTGAAATTACGTCCAATGACCAACATTGTATTAAATTGTAAAAATATATTCTAAATATACTTTAAAACCACTCAAATTAATAATTTATCACTATTAATTATTTCGATTAAAAAAGTTGTTTTTAATTATAATTTAGTAATTTTCACTATTCATCAGAATATGAAAGTTATCCGAAATGTACCAAAATTTCACCTTAGGCTAAATTCGATACTCCGAATCCAAAAATGAAATCCATTTTGAAAAATAAAATTTACAAAATTTCAAAAAGTGGTTATTACTATTCATAACGGCTAGTTTTAATAGCATATCGCTGTTTAGTGAAACTCGTTATTGCGTACTACACACACTATCGAGGAAGGTTGCGATTGCGTGTAATGCAAGGCAAGTCAAGGATGCGTGTTGTGCAAGCTCCTTTTGGTGTAGCGTACAACACAAGACATTAATAAAATTAAATAGAATATTTTTCATAAAATCTTGGGCTGTTACAACCACTATGTCATAGTTATGGGAGTTATGATTCATATTCACTTAGGGGAGTCATGGTGGATATGGATAGGTTTGGGTGGGTATTCCATGGTTGTTCTTCTATGATCACTTTTTCATAGTCTAAAAATCATATTTCAAAAGGGCCTATATGATAGTGGTGTTTCAGCCATTTTATAAAATGTAATATTATTCATGAGATATGGGGAATGTGGCTATTTTAAACACTTTTAAATATAAATCAAATTCTGATCTTTGAAAATGTTTCATGAAGAGGGATTCACCACATTATAATAGGGTCATGAAGGTATTTTGAAATATATTTATCCCCATATTCTTTTTGTTTAATTTATTTTTTATTTTGAAAACCCAATATTTTCGTTGTGTCCCCGTTAGTTCCAATCAGCCGTCTCTATCGAGGTTTAAACCCCTTGTTTTCAGATATCAATTTCTCTTTAGTTCATGGTAACCCCTATTCTCATTCATTATCATTCCTCACGTTCCTTATCTTCGTAGAAGTAATTAAAATTTTGTTTATTAGAATTGGTTGATGTCATTTCTTGATCTCAATAGGGGCTTAATGAGGTTTTGTCTCTTGGAGAATCCTTGGGAGTTTATTAATTCTGAATTATTGGATTATTTTTGTTATAATGTTTCTTTCCTTGAATAATATACTATGTAATTGGATTCAAACATTATCCATTATTTATTATGTAATTTTCAGATAATTTTTTATTCATTTTTTAATGGGTGTATCATTTTAATTTGATTTCGAGTAAAATGATTCAAAAATAAATACATAGATTGTGGATAGTTTGTTTGAACATTAATTATCTGTTTCTATTGCAACTATTATCAATGTTTGATATTGTTCTCTGTTTGGGATGAGTATATTACAATGTTTTTCTATTACTACATTCCAATAAGTTATTTTTAAAATATTGTGATTCTTCATAAATAATAAATATTAAAAATATATAAATTTAAGAGGATAATGTGGGGATTTTATATATTCCATGCCTAATGATAACAAATACACAAACTATTTAATAATTAAATTATTTTAATGAAATTTATTACCATTGTTTTTAGTTATTCTATTCCTGTAGTTGAGCTGTTTAGTGATTATTTCAATTTTTATATTTTTTAAAGTGTTATGGGTATTCAATAATTATTTAATTGGGTGGATTATTGTGGTGTAGAGATAAGTGATTTTATTTGTTCATAAATGTATATGGTTTTGATAAGTATTAGATTAGGTAAACAATGGCTTGTTAAAAATTTATTTATAATGCATCAGAAGAAACCATTCACTATTAGGATGTGATGAATATTGTGCAAGAACTCTGGTTTTTATATTTTCCATTCTAAAGATAGTTTCCACTATGTCAAAGTAATGTTGAAAATGGGAAAGGGTGAATTGGGATTCCGATACAATACGATTTTGAACAGTATTTGAATATTATATAATATGTATTAAATGGTATGTGCATTACATTTTATTAAATGGTTTTTTCTATGAGTATCTGCATTATTGTGGACACTCACCCATTTCGCATACATATATAAAAGTGTTGTCTTTCAAATATAAACAAATTATATAGAGGATTTAAGTGATCCCTCTAACTATAAAATGTTTTTCCTAAGAAAATTAAGTAGATATAAAATGGTTAAATTATCTTTTTTTGGCTTCACAGAGTCATGGTTCCATCAATCACCAAAGAGAATTCACTTTGTTAAATGATAATATCAAATCAATTTAAAACAACTATAAATTAATATATTTACATCTAAAAGATAAAATTAAATATAAAATATTATTATAAATTTTAATGTATATATGTAAATGATTATTTATTTTAGTATTAAACGAAATTTTTAGTATACAATAAGAAACAAAAATTAGGTTTTCCTTTAGGGGGAGTGGGTCCGGATGATTGTCCATGCTATTACATGTTGCTTTTGTACAATGTTCCAAAAAACCGTTTGCTACTACCACCTTTTTTGTGAGTAGGATAGAGTGAACATATCTATTTTAAATACTAGATTTCTTATAATTGTGTGTGTGTGAATCTATTTGAAAAAATAATTTAATATAGACTAATGATAAAATAAAATTAACAATGATTAAGAATATATCGTAATTATTTTTTAATAATTCTAAAAATTAATTTATGACAACCTTGTTGTAAATTTTTTATATGTTTTTAGACATATACAAGGGAATTAGAGTGGGATTACACTAATAAGGAGGTGAAAAAGGGTTTGCAAGTCTATAATAATTTAAAATCTTAATCCTTCAAAATTCCTCTTTACTAAAATGATCATTACCTATAAACTATGAGGTTCACTTTTTATAATATTTAACTGAATATTATTATGGTTTCATAATCAATTTTGGTTTTCATGCATAAATTAAAAATGATCATGAGTATTTACTTGGTTCACTATCACTAGCCTATGTGCCAAGAGAATGCATCAGCATTTTGTTTTCTCTAAATATATCTATGAAGCTTATTGCTTACAAATGCTTGGGATAAGTAACTACAATTTCCATACTCACTGCCTTATAAGGTTTATCTATAGCTCACTACATCCTATGTTTCACAACTTCAAACTTTATTTCTATTCTATCAATCTCTTTTAGTTGATATTCTTAACAATACACAATTTATTCACCCCCATATTCTTTGAATCGTTGAAAGAAACTTATCCAAATTTGTGATGTATTCTCTCATTCAAGATATATATTTATACCCTTCATTGTCAATAAAATATAAATGCCCTCTTTTATTCGAAGTCCCATTACAAAATTCCTTCAAAAAAAATTGGGATGCACTTTTCTTTATATCCTCCCTTTTGGAGGGAAAATCATCTTCATATCATATCCCCCTTTGGGGATATCTTCTCCACCCAAGGATATTTTCCCTTGATTCAAAACAACATCATTATTTTTCATCAACCACATGTTGATTTTTTAAATCGTTTGAAACCACAAGTTACACAAGAGAATCCCCTTTCATACTTTATTTTCCCAAGATATTCAATAAGTGAATTCTTCACTTGGAACATGAGATATCAATAAATCCTCTAAGTCTACTAATCCATATCATGATATAAAAAATTAGGGTTTTTATAGACAATAAAAATAATTTCCAAGTCACTCATGAATACTAAAAAATACACATAATAGAATTTCATTTTCTACATTAAAAATACAACCTATGATCTCGATCATTGACACACTCATTTTATGATAAATATTTGTTATTCACCTTTTTCTGATTTATAGTGTCCTTTAATTAATATTATTATAAAATTTATTTTTTATTAAAATATGTGAAATTTATGTTAAGGAATTGTTTTTTATTAAAATTAATGATATAATTGAATTTTTTGAATTTAATATTTTTTTTAAATAAATGTGTCATTTTAAATTATTAGAAATGATATTTTACTAATTTTTTAGTATTTTTTAGGTTAAAAATAGGGCCAACCCAAGCTAACCCACAGCCAATATTCCACAAACCTCTTAGGTAGCTTTTGAGACGGTTGGTCGGCCATGTAGACTACTAGGAGGGCCTTCTCGAGTGGCTGGGCAGAGAAAAACATATAGGTAGGAGACCACAGTTCATATATGTGTTGAAAAAAATGTAGTTCGGAATAATAGAATCGCATGAGTGTTTTGGTCATTCCCATATTGAGATGGGATGATCACTTAACCAGCGTGGGCTGGCACCGATAGTTGTAGTTGTCCTCAATTGACAGTCTGACATCACTAGCTAATAATAAATATAGAATGATATTTAAATAAGAGATCAAACATGAATAAAACTAATTTGTGGGAATATTTATGTGATTTCTATTCTTTTTAACTAAAGTGGAACTATTTCACCACTGTTCCGTTAACCCCACACTAAGAAATTTCACCACACCCCTCTTTTAGCTACTCTTCACCAACCATCGTCAGTTATCTATGACAACCATCATATGCACCAATCTAGATTCACTATGAATTCCACAATCAAAGGTTATACATGATACATATATCCATGTTGGGGCCTGAGATCACTATAGGTGACCTTAGTGACCGCGAAAGACCACCATGACTCCCCTTTAAATAATTTACATTCCTTACTTTCTACTAGAGATTATTTTGACAACTGTAGTGGATAATGGGATTTCAAAAGATATAATTTTCCACTTCATCACCTTCTGTGAAGATTAAAACAACCATGGAGGCATTTCCACATGGCCATTATTTTTATGCATGACATGTACATGAGGAAGATGTACTATAAAGCTCATTGTCCACACTATATTTCATAACAAGTTCGATCTTTGTGTGTTTTCAAATATAGATCCTCAGGTACTGGGGATGTGGTGAATTTTTTTAATAAAAACAAAACACATGAAGATATTGAAATATTAGTATTAAAGGAGCTCTATTTTTTTCTTCATTCCAATAAAATGTGGAGAGTTCAGCCATTACCATGTGGATCAGTGATTGGAGGAAAAGATATATTGGATAGGTTACATGGGATTTGACATATATATGAGTTTCTGGGTGAAGAGATATTACAAAAGAAGAATCCATAATGAATATAAGGAGAAGGAACATCCACTAATTCTTTTCCCACTCTAGCTACTCGTTTCCTCCATTCATTTTATTTATTTTCTTCATTTTTTCTACATTTTCTACAATGTTCCATCCTATAATGGAGGGGTAGAAAATTTTTATTCTGGGTGAAGGGAAGGTAAAAAATGTGATTATTTATTTATAATTTAACAAAATTATTCAATATCTTTTTATTTTATAGTTTATAGTTATCGAAATTTTAATATATACTATATATGATTGTGTTTTGGTTTAAATATGAATTTATAAATTCCCTTGATCAGTAAATTTGTTCTCCTGCTTCATGGTTTTGGGTCACTTTAATCGGTCCACATAAATTCAAGGGTATATTTTTTTAATAATTGATAAACATAATAGGAATGAAAAGTAGAATAAATTAGATTTTTGTGAATTTCAATAACAGATTAGGTACAACCTAAATAATTCATGGAATACAAATTGTAACATTCACACATAAGAAGGATAATAATCTAAACAAGGAAATTATTTCAGATTATTATCATCATTATACATATTAATGAATGGTTAAAAATGTAAAATTATTATCAATCCATTTATTAAAAAATTTAATAAATAGAGAAGACTCATCTAATAGAACAATGATAACATTACAAAAGGGAATCCAAAAGTAAACCCAATCACCTGTCTCACATCTAAATTTCTAAATCCATGTTCCATCACATTCCTAGTCATAGAAATATATTTATTTTATTTATTTTCTCAATCATGTAATCTCCATTAAAACATCCCTCCCAAGATATGACTTTGGTCACTATTTTTACTGCACCCCTAGGAAAATATAATTTTCATTTTTCACCCCACATGATATGTGTTCATTAAAACTAGCATTGTTAATGGGGATTGAGTCTTAATCTAATAATAAATATTTTCATGTCTAGGACATCCAATGAATAATTATCCCTATTAGATTTTGAGATAGAATGGACCTAGCTGACTTGACTTAGGAACCACAAATTTATTGAAGAAATTAATTTTAATGTCTCATGTAAAACCACAAGTGGTCACTCTGAGCAAAAAATAATAGAAATCAAATCATAAAATCCTTAATCAGCCTTGGTTCCAACAATTTTCTAAAAATAAAACCAATTAATCATGCTTGATGAACCAAATGGATTCATATAATCTGTTAACATGATTCTAATACCAACTATGTTCCATTTTTTTGCAGATGAAGTCCCCAACTTGCACATTCAATAGTTTAGGTTTCTTTGTTCAATATTTAAGAAAAGAGGAGATTATAGGGAGTGAGTTAGGATAATAGAATTCACATTTTCACTTTATAAGGATACTAAAGTGTTGTTTTATAGCATAAATCCAATAGATATCTATGAATGGTATGATATCCACTAAATCTTCATGCAATGGTTCTTCATAACCTCCTAGAGCACAACAATTAAGAAGGAACTATATTCCATATAAAAATAGAATAGTTGAACACTCAATGTGTATTCAGAATGGTTTATGAAGCTTAATGTTATATTCCTAAATAAATTGTATGAATAGTCCCAATTACAATACTTTTTCTATTAAGAATTGTTATACAATGATCGGATCCTCTTGGATGCATTATTCGGGGGATTATTGATTTGAAAAGAAAAAGAAAAATAAAAGATCCTCATTGAGAAGAAAACAAAAAATTCACAACAATTCAAATCATGAGGAACATGTATGAGAGGTATTCATGAGGTAATAACTTACTATCACCTTTACGTGAAATTAAAATTGAATTACTAAAAATTCTAGTGAGACTGATGGATGTAATGTAATTAAGTGAACAACAAGCCCCACCATAGGAATGGTGATTATGTTAATCAGCCAATTATTTTAAAGATCAATTTGTTGAAATATAGGGTATGGAGATTAGTGTAGCCACATTCCATCCATTTAATTTTCAATAAAATTAACCATGGGGAGAAGCGAAATCTGAACAGGGATTTAGATGTTAATAAAATCAAGCAAGATAACATTTCCCACAACAGTTTCAGAACGCCCCTTCTTTTCAAATGATATTAAAATAAACCATACCAACAATAATCTTATCAACCACCTCCATTAAAAAACATATGTAAAACCTTCCTATAGTACATAAAAAACAAAGATAACATAATGATTTTATATTGAGGAGTTGAAAAATATAGCAAAGAATTTTTTACCTAAATTTGAAAATATCAGGGTCATTTTGTCCCCTTAACCAATGAAATATTATAGATCAAACAAATACAAATCCATTATAAAATATAGGTATGATAATAAAAATGAGTAGAAAGGATATTATCTCACCAAAATAAAAATAATTTCATGATGAACCCGAGGAAGGTAGGTCTAAAAACTCCAGACAAACTCTAGAACAAAAAACCACCCAACTAAAAGAAAAATTAACGAAGGGCAGGGAAAACATTATAATATTTGTGAGGGAAATGCCAAATTTTTTTACCAAAACAATAATGGTATAAAAATGATGTTCTTGTACAATTCCTTATAGGATTACTCTATTTAAAGATAATGTAATAAGATAAAAGTTAAAGAGATATCCAAGAGACATTATAGATTGTTGAAATTGAAATATCTCACATTGACTCTACCTCTAAAATCCCCATATATTCTAAATTCCATGAGGAAATTTTATCAAATAGAATGAGGCCAGATGGTAATTTTGGAATAAACATAGCGACTCATTTTTTACTTAGGATCACACCACTATATAAAAAATCAATATCTAGGTATATTTTCTATTCCCAACACTATTTGTTCTTTCATATTTTATAATTATTTATATATTTCTGGTACTTCCATAAATTTACTGTATAAAAATATTTTTTGAGGATTGAAAATTGGTGAAATGAAACCCACAAGAGTGGTTTACTAAATTAAAATAAACCCACTCCTTTTGTAGTTAGAGTTTTGAAAATATTCTTGTAGGAGTTGAAGGACTAATTTTTATAAAATAATTTTATGTTCTTACAATAGAGGAAGATGAAGCACTAGAAACTTCATCCATTATATTTGGAATACTATTCCTAAAAATGGGATATAATATCATCAATATTAATGAAGGAATCCTGACTATGGATTTGTGGGACATTAAGTAGTACTTCAATTTTATTAATTCCAAAACAAACCCTTTTGAGGAATCATTCACTCTTTACTATTTCCCATGAAGATGTTATTGATTCCATTGAATATTTGGGTATTCTTTGAGAATAAATATCCTTAGGAGACTATATTTATATTAAAAACAAGAAATTCAATCTTTGGAGGAGTGGAATTTAAAATCAGTTTTAGCTCTAGAGAAACCAAAAAATTTAAAGAATTAAAACCACTCCCATGTTATTTAAATTATGCGTATAATAAAGGGGAAGAAACATTTCCATTAAAAATAGAAAAAAAATTGGTTAATAGATCAACAGATAACTGTAGTCAGCCATTTTAAATGATGCATACATTCCTTAAGGTAGATTCTAGGAGGAATTTCTGTGATTAACCACAAAAGTTTCTCCCATTGATTGTTTTTAGAATGTGACCCCATACCTATTAGATATCACCAAAGAAGAATGAACCCCTATATCTAGTAGGCTGTAAAATAAGAGATTGTAAAATTGTGGGAATCCAACATCATTTACACAATTTCAGACTCACTGTGGGTCATCCTCATCCATGTGGTTCACATGAAAATAGGATTGACCATTGGGGGAAATTTTAAAAATGAATTAATTACAATGAACATCAAATTATTTTGAGGGTATTAACTGACAATAAAAATCTGAACCATGGAACTCTAAAAGACCACTTCCCCAACCCTTCTACTGACCAAAAGTTATAATGGTTAGTGGGAATGACCCATTACGATTTTTTTGTAGATTTAATGGATATTTTTATGTAAAAGTTTCTCCATTAGACCATGAGAAAACAATATTCACCTTCCCTTTTGGTACATTTTATTACAAGATGATTCCTTCTAGATAGGGAAAATCTTGTTTTGAACATTGATTAGTGTCACTTTATGGTTGAAATTGGAATAATATTATTTCATATCATTTAAAAATATAGAATATAGGTGTTTATATCTATGTTTTAATTGGTAAATAAATTTCTATATTCCTCCAATATAATAAATTCTAGAACATTTTTCGGGAATTTAGGAATTTATATAAGATTAGTCTAGGACTATAGTATGATCAATTTTTCATTATAGATAATAATTTTAAATTAATTTTACATTGTTTTTAATTATAATTTTATGAACGAATTTTATGAGTTGATTTAAAATATGATTACCCCACCGACAATACAACCACTGAATTTGGAACACCCCTTTGAGTTGATTTTTTTAGAATATAACCAATCTATAAGAGAATCTCTCTCCCAAATAATAAATGGAAAACCAAAAGTAATAAAATATTTCTTAAGAAACATTTATTCCACTCATTTTAATCACCAAGCCATTGAAAATGTGTTTATTAATATTTCTATTGAAAAAATTCAGGTCATATTTTTTTCGAACTAAAGTGTTTTTATTTTCTGATCATGGATCACATTAGTACATTATCATTGTTCATGATGCCTAAAAAAATTAAATGATGTATTATACTCATTAAATATTTATACATAGTAATAAATGTAAATGGGGAGATGAGAATCATGTGTCGGATCAACTTAGAAAACATACCAACACTGTTGTGTCCAAAATTCAAAAATCGATCACACATAATAATCAAATACCTAGAGAGAAAGTATATATAATTGAAGGGGACGTAACATGTTTTGAAAATAAAATAAATTTATTTGCAATATATTTGGTATTGTCTCACCATAACATTGATCAAAATAATAAACTCAATTCTTATTCTAGATTCCATTCAATGTAAAACCCATTTCTCATGAAAAAATTTAATAACCATGTCATAAAAAGATGATTAATGAAAATTAAAATTGAATCTATCTGAGTTATTTTAATTCACTTAGTTGTGGAGGAGACATTTGACCAACAATAATGATATGAATATTCATGAAATCTGGAATTTATGTTCTAAAATTGTTTAAATATAACCATGAATATTGTAATGAATGTGAAAAATGTAAATTTTTTTAAAATATTTCGAATGAAATGAGGTTAAACAAATCATAATTTAGATTTTGAAATCATTGATGTTTTTTGAAGTTATTTTTTTGGTCCCTTTCATATATCCTTTGGGAAATATTATATTTTAGTTTTCGTTGATAATGTCTCTAAATTGGTGGAATACACAGTACCCAAGACTAATAATTCCAATGTTGTGTGTGATTTAGTTGTTTCAAACATATTTTAAAGGATTGGAATGCCAAGAGACATCATTGGTGACCAAGGGACCCATTTTTTCAATATTAAAATAGAGTAAAGGATTAAAAATTATGGGTTCCACCACAAGACATCTACACCATAACATCCCCAAAAAATGAAAAAGATGAAGTGCCGAATTAAGATATTAAAAGTATTTTTTTAGAAAATGGATGAACCAAACTAAAAGGGATTGGATCCAACCCATTCACTATAAAAGGGATAAGGATGAAGATATTCCAAGGGATTTTACCTCTAGAATTGGTGGGGGAGCTCAATCTTTTCTGAGCCATATATTAATTTCTTCTCATGAAATTAGGTCGAGACAATGACATTACCCAATGCTACATCTATAATTAAACCTATGAATTATAATTTTCATAGGATTTATGAATTTTATTATTTATTTTCCTCACACATTAACCCTTTAATCTTAAATGGAACAGTTCTTGCACACATATTATATATTTTTTATTTTATAGGACCATTGGTGAAGAAAGTCACAACGAAGTCCCAAATAGAAAAAAAATAGAAAATAGTACTAAATATAATGAAAAAATTGAGTGTATTTTTATATTTAACTTTTAAACTCACTAAAATTTTTAAAACTTTTTTGAGATATAAACTTCAAATTGCATACTCATTCTAATATTATTTTTATCTTCTTTACCTATCTTTGAGATGTTATTTTCATTGGAATCCTATGATTCAAGGTTTTATATTTCAACGTTTATGATATTTAATGAGTAAAATGGATAATTGAATAATTATACTGAATCATGGATATTAATTTTATAGATCATGATCGAATGAATTAGTTGATTAATGTAGATGAAATTTTCAAACAATATTTTATACATTGAATTTATGATGATCATGTGAATTGATTTATTATTATCCAAACAATTGTTCATCTTACTATATCAAGTGTTTTATTCCAAACTGAATTTCTAGTCTATGTACATCCTATTTTATCCTGAGCATATTTCTTGAGTGATCCTGGGATATGTCACTTGCTAGGTCTTTTATTGAAACTAGTCAAAGATATTTTAATGCAAAACTAAATTTAATATTATTGATGTCTATTGATTGATAATATATTATCTTTTATACCACCATTAACATTAGAGATCGTGAATTACCTTGATAGGAATAAGCTATGTTTCAATCTATTTTTATACATTTCTACCCTCATCTTATTATTTTTCATTATATTTTAAAGACTAAGGGTGGGTGTAATGAGATTCATGGTTGATGAGATGATTTACATTATAAGGAAAATCTGTGGGGAGATAATTTTGGGTGATTCGAATGTTTCTTTATTCATAATTTATACTCTATTGATTCCCCCTCTAGGGAAGAAAGTGTTTTGATTTGAAAAAAACCATTAATCACCATTATCGTACCGATGATTGAAAACATAAGTGGTAAGGTGGTGGATGTTAGGTTTTTTCGTAGAATTAATTTAGAAAAAAAATTAATAAAAAAGACAAAAAACAGAAGAAAAATTAAAGAGATTTCATAAATCATTTATTGTTCTTTAATTAATCATGACCTTAATTAGTTTTCAAAAGTCAGATTTGCCACAATTTGAAGGGGACAATTTCATTGAGCTTTCACATTTTATATCCTTCATTATACTATAGAGATATGCCTCATAAATAATCCTTAAATTTAACATCAATACCTACTATCCATAAAACTCATATTTACTAGAACCTGAATTGTAATACCTCATTATCTTACGTATCTTATATATATATAAGGGGGAGAAACTATCATGTTTATAATAATATAAAAAATTTAAATTTTTTCATGATATGAGAAAACTCTACTTGAATTTGTTTTGGGATTTATGAGGAAAAATATTCAAAATTTATAGAGATAATGAAAATGAATGTTTAACAATATTGAATTAAGAAGATTTAATTGATTAATGTTGAAGTAATATTATTTTTTTCTTCAGAGAATGTAAAATGTTAAGATTAATTTTTTCTTTGAAAAACGAGAAGTTAATTTGATATTTTATGCGGAATATGGAAATTTGGTTTAACATTAATAAATCATTAAATTTCTTATTTTATCATTAAATATTGAAATAATTGGCTCCATCATAAACTCACTATTGATATTTAATGTTTAGAGACAACCATTGTACAATTGTGAGGTTATTTGACAAACTCACCTTATCCAGAATTTTTTTAACAATGTTAGTATTATTTTTATCGGTTTCTAATAAATATTCCAAAACTGTTTAACATTTTACTAAAATGTGATGAATTATAGTTCATTAATTAAAATTTATTAAAATGAACTAATTAATTAAATTTTTTAAAATAAATTTTCTCATGGATTAATTATGGAATTCATAATGATTACCATTATTTATGAGTAAAATTGCACTATGTGGTTTAATATTTTTCAATAAAATAATGGAAAAAACATAGGATAACACTATAATAATAGGACACATGACTCTTATCCATCCTTCGAGTGAGTTATCCGATCATACAAACCTATGGGAGGTCATTCTCGAGTGATTTGGAGGAGCATAACCCATGGGGAGAAGACTAAGTGCATAGTTGGGACAAATCCTACAAGGGTATATACAAGGGAAAATATGGAATGTGGTGGTTTGAAAAACATGATAATGAGAGGAAGGATTCATCCGTGTGGGGTGCCACCGCTGGTGGCAGGGGTTCTTCGACCCTAGTATGACATCATTTGCAGGTAAGATCAATAGAATGATATTTAAGGAAGTTCTCACTCGTGGATAATATAGATGTGGGGAAAAATTATTGGCCCCTTTTCAGTTTAACTAAAATTGTGTCATTGTTCTTTTCCAATAAAACCCATTCATGGATATTCCCCATGCCACTCCTTTTCCACCTTTACACCTGTTGTCACTACTTCTCATCTATGAAAATTTCCATCTACAATAAAAAAATATTCTTTTTTAATTCCACCAATAAATCTCGATCTTGATCCATATCACTAAGATGAGTCCTTAGATCAACATGGGAGACCTCAAGGACCATAGACAACCACCATGATCCCCATTGAAAAATGATCGACTCTCATCTTGCTACTGGAGCTTCCTCTAGCCTTTATGAATGACTAAGGGAACAATGCAGATTGAATTCACCACTTTTTCAAAATTTATGGTCCTCAAAACCACTATAGAGTCAATACCGCATAGACATAAAATATATATACACTATATCTCTATATTGGAGTCCATGTTGAAGCTCGTTTTACACACTATATTTTTTAACACCTCAGGTCATTGAGTGTTTTCTAATATTGGACCTTGGGACTTGGGTGAATTTTTTTTTGAAAAATAAAATGCCCAAACGTATGGAAATATTCAAAAGAAATGAGGTTGGATCACGTATCTATAATAATAAAAATTATATCATTTTAGATCTTCTAGGGGCATGAACCGTTGGAAGAAGATAGATAATAATGAGGCTACTAGGGGGTCGACACATGCAAGATATTTTGGCTGAATAGTTTAGGTGGATGAAGCATCAATTTATAATAGAATTAGAAATCAAACTCACTTCTTCTCTCCCAACTCGGGTTATCTTTTCATCCTTCCATCCATTCTATTTAATTTCATCATTCATTCAATATATTCTTCTATAGTGATACACCTTTAATAAAGGGGTATAATATTCATTTGTTTGGGCTAAGGGGAGGTGACAATTTTGATACTTGAGTTTTATTTTAATCATATTCTAGTATCTCTTTTTACTGTATGTATTTAAATTATCAATTATATAATTTAAACTATATATGTTATTTGATTAAATATGAAATTTTAAATTATCTTGATCCATAAATTTGTTCTCCCACATCATGGTTTTGGATAATACGGATTTTTGGTCTAGAATCAAGGGGATATGTTCTTAGTGATTACCAAATATGTGCATGTATGAGAACTTCAAAACCTAATTAGGCACTACCTAAATAATTTAAGGAAGTCCCATTATAAAAATCACACATTGGAAGGAGAACAATGAAAACCAAAAAATAGTTTTAGATCCTTAAAATTATTATAAATCTAAATCAATTGTGAATAGAGAAGAATTACTATTAATCCATTCATTAATCCATATAATAACTAAAATAAAATTATTCTAAAAGGAACATGATAGAATTATGATTGGGAATCCAAACTAAATCCCAATAACATGTCTCCCATTTTAATTTATAAATCCATATTCATTCACTTTAAATGTCATTAAAATCATTTTATTTTATTTATTTTTTCACTCATGAAAACCGTGTAGAAACATTGTTCCATTGAGATTAATTTTCTCAATACTAATACTACTACACCCATAGGTGGAAAATAATTTTCTTTTTTTCCACACAACATGATAGGTGCTCTTCATTAAATTAACACAAATTCATTTGTTTATAACATTAATGTACCAGGTTGTGAGAATTATATCACATGAAACAATAATTTATACCACTTTATAAACATTTCAGTCAACTTGTTTCAAGAGGGATTCAATTTGAAAAAATTATATCATTTGAACTCCATTAATTTTAGATGATTACAGGCTACAAAAGATAATGATAATTTTTAATGGTTGTTGATGTTCAGAACAACTCCATTGAAGACTTTATCGCTTTATGTATGTTTGAATATCAAACTTTAGTGAACAAAATGGGGTTCCATTTTTTAATTTTCCATAAATTAATCATGATCCATCCACTTGTGCTTTTATAGAATGTTAATTTATGTGCTTTTCAAGAACAATCACACCATGTATCATATATTTCCATTAATTTCCCGCCACATTACAAAATATTAAACACAATAAAACATAAGCAGAGAAGGGTAATATTATTTTCATTATGTTAAGGAATAGGTGTAGTTATAATTAGAAAACCCATCACATTCCACTTTTCATCTTCCCTTAAGATTTCATAAAATTAATACAATCAACTCATCATCTTTTTCATCATCACATGTAACCAAAAAGACCAATCTCTTTCCAATGGATCTCTTTTGTGTGATACCAATTACAGACTTCATTACATGTATTTGAACATTTTAATCCCTCTTTGTCTTGGGATTTTTTATATTTGTGAAATCGATCACAATTGTATAATAATATTCTTAGGTTTCAAAACCAATGGATCTGACCTTTGGATTTATTATAAATTTAATTTTTCACTATTTCCTCTTAGTGGTTTCTATAGGAACAATTTTTAAAACCATTCCATGATAACCAAAATCTTCAAATTAGAATACAACTTCCAAAGTAGATTCAACTTCATATTCTCATTTATATTCTTTATAGGTATAAATCCCAATTATATTTGGTTTCCATATTTTTCGTCCTTACAACATAGAGAGTCAATTTGAGTTCTCAGATTTTGATTATTAATACAAAATTTGATCATAATCAATTTCATCCTCTATGACATTGAAACTTTTATCAATATTAATAGAAAACATTCAAGGATTAGAAATATCCTTGTATGTCATAGGAGTGAAGTTTCTCTATATGGATTATTTACTCTTAAATTCATTTATCTAAGTTTAATACCTTTCCATGAGGCCATGATTAAAAAAATAGGTCTTGTACCATAAGAACCATACCTTATTTGTTATATCCTTGATTGAGATTGTGGAACTACTGGATTTCTTCTATAATATTTGGGTATGTTGTATTTGAAACATATTCTTATGATGTGCTAAAATTGTTTTACAATTAAATCACTTGGGTCATTCCTTCATTTGTGGAACAAAACTTCTAGATTTTGTAAATACATTCCTCAATATTTTAGATAAAGTACCTTTCTTTACTCTAATGATATTTTTATAAGTATCATATATCCTCATCAAGTTATATCATTTTAATGTCTTTCAAATTCAACTAAGATTCCATGACCATCATATTTGATGTTTGATCCATACATGATTTTATCATTTCTTCATGTTGGGTAATTATATGTATTATTTTATCCTTAAGCGCCTTATACATTTACATTTTCTATTAGAGATCATGGAAAATATTTTCAATCTTTTATACCTAATCATCCATCTTCATTATCATTTTCTACATGATGAAATTCAATGAAACTTATTCATTATTAAATCATTCATTTTATAGTTTCAAATTCTATATCATCAAATAGTATACTTCAGGCATGATTCTCCATTGATCTTGGTCACTGTTACTTGACCATTCCATGGAATTGAAACAAGATTTTTCTATTATTTAATCACCAGAATCACATATCATTTTTAGATCCAAGAGAGAGTATAAAATTTCATATATTTTCTCCACAAAATTGTAAAAATTAGAAATAAAATTAGGATAACATTTTACGTCATATAGAGAACACAATATTTGAGATAACTTCCTCTTGTTTTTCTTCATCATTCCTATTTATAATTGGAAACTATCTCTTAGAATTTCTTCCATTCTAAAAAAATCATCCAATTGTATCTACATGTGTTTAGGGAATTTATAGTGCTACAAATTTATGTATAATTATTAATAGTCATCGTCCTTTAATATCATTTTCAGTGAAGTGTAAATTGAAAAAAAATTGGATCTGTCTTAAAGATAAATATGTTTTAGATTCATATAAGTATTCAAAATTTTACTGCATATCAATAAAATCTAATAGAATATTATAATAATTGGATAAAATCATTATTTCATTATTTGAAATAACATTTCCAACTTATGGATCCTTTATTTTTGATAATATCATAAAAACAACATTAGATTAATTCTGAGTAATATAAAATCCAAAATTGAACCTATCCAATTAATACCACTTGTTTTACTGATACAACGGACTTGGAGTGAGATTACCCTGAGAGGGGGGTTAGGGTATACAAATTATTTAACAATTAAAACTCATACTACTTAAAAATATCACATTCCCAATAGTATCATAACCATTCATCGTTGAGGATCACACTTTTATGATCTTTAACCAGATATTTTTAAAGTTTCATGATCTATTTTTTGTGGATTAATTAATTAAATATAGATATGAGTATTTACATTGTTCAACCTCAATGAGCTACATCCAAGGAGCATGAATCATCTATGTTCCATGCGCCAAAATCACTATCAAGATCACTACATATAAAGGTTTGGGATTTTACACGTGTATGACCAAGATCACTACATTACTAGGTTTAAGGATATCTAACTTCATCCAATGATTCAATCCCTTGAACATTCCTTCATTGTATCACTACCAATGTAAAAGACAACCTTTATATTTTATGGATATGTAGGTCCATTATCCAACATCACTAGAATGAAACACACCATTCACTATATATGCTCTATTTATGTCCCACTAGGCTATTTCTCCACCTATTCTCAAATCACCAAGATGCATAACCTTATTCGTCCCAGAATATCTCTAGAAAATTTTCTTCTTTGATGTAGTAATAATAAAAAACTTGTTCTACATTTCCATGATCTTCAACAGTTCCAAATTTTTCAAGACTTTCATCCACACAATGGAACAAACTCTCATTTTTAATTTAGAATCATATATGTAAATGTGTTCTCTATACAGATTTCTATATATCTTTCAAAACTGTCAATCAAAATATCTTCACATATTTTATTCTACTGAGATATATCACATGTGACAAAAATATTCTTCTCTCAAATAGTCATTATCACATGGGCTTAATCTATCATTTTAATATTCATAGTTTAAACCTAATACATTTATTCATTTTATATTGTATTTTATTGGTAATATTTCAATGATATAACTATCATTGTCGTTTTCTTTCATTCATAAAGTATTTCAATATCTATAAATATAGAAAACCTAATGTGTACTAATAATGATCATGGTCGTGTACTTTAAACTCTTCGTGTACTATAATCATAATAATTCACAAAATGAATTTTACCATATTTTTAAAAATAACTACACACATTCACTACATTTATTTAGATATTATTCTCCCAAAATCTACTCATGTATTCACACATGGATGTTACAGCATATCCCTTTCCTCAACGGTGGAGGGACCTCCATGTATTTATAAACTCTCACTGATATGACATTAAATCTTCTATATGGAATGAATACATTTTAAATGGAATAATATCGATATAAAATCCAAAATCACTTATTTTGAATAGACATAATTTTTAGACCATGTGAGATAAATGATTTTTTAATAGAATAATTTCATACAAAATGTTTTTCAGTCTGTTGTATTTTTTTGTCAAGAAAAAAAAAACACATCACATTGAATGATTTTGTAATATAAAGATGGATAATTAAGGACTAATTGTAATTAGAAGATAAAACTAAAATAGGTTAATAAATTCCCACAGTTCATGAATAATGTTTTCTTGATAAAAGGTTCATTGTACTCACCTTGAGTTCAGAATGGGATAAAAGGTTCCTCAGACTCATCTTGAGTACATAATGAAAGCATTAATCGTAATGATAAATGGATTATGAGTGTATTAAATGTAAATATTTTGATGATTTTGTATTATATTAGTTCTGAAATATCATGATTTTTATGAGATACTTGAGATGATAGTCTTCTGAAGGATTGGGGGAGAAAAAGAAAAGCCAATATGATTTTGGTTTGGTGGGAAGTTTTAATACATTCCAATGTATGTCATATAATTTTTTGAAAACAATAAATATTTTTAAATTCATGAGGAATACATGATTACAGGAAGAACTATTTATACGAAGTATTTTTTTAAAGTCAATTTTATCTTGTCTCATTCAATCTGTGTGAAAACATAACATGTAGAATTGAATGAAGGCTAAGAATTTTTGTTTGAAATGTGAGAAGATGAAGATGCTAGTATTAACTCAGACTAATGATTCACAAGATAAAAATCATTAGAGAACGATGTTTGTGAATGAAGAAAGTGGTTTTGCTCTAAATTTAGGAAAGTAATTAATTTATTGATGGGACTAGTCCCTCGAATACAGCATTCCATTGATTCATCGGAGGCAGATAAGTTTTACATAGATTTGTATACAGAGAGTACTGGGACCAATGTGTATAAAAAGTCATAGATCGGTCAACTAGATAATGACAAAAAATGCAGTCAACCATTTTCATCAGGTTTAATTGTATTCAATTATGTCATGATAAAAAAGTGTTTTGATGTATTTTTCAATATGGTAAATAGTTATCAAATATAAAGTGGGTTGGAGTTCACACAAGTATATCGAAGTGAGAAAGAGACTAATCCATAATACATAGGATGAAAGTGAAAACTTTATTAAACATAGTATCAATGGTCTTTGGAAAAAGAAGAAAACGAATATTGAAATTGTATTATAAAGGGTGTTTGAAGCATGTGCTAATGTGTTTCTATGAAATTGTAGAAATCATTAAAAGTTGCGGCTATGATAATGGAAAAATGATTCTATTATTCATGTGTTATAGTTGTCACTGAGAATCAAAAGGATAATTCATCTTTTTTATATATATATATTCATTTGTTACGGATAAACATAATGAAGAATCTATTGTCATACAGTTTTTTTATCTTAACCAAAAAAATTAGATTGATAATCAAATTTGGGATAAATATTACCAAGAACGACTATAGTGAGATGAAGTTGTGACAAGATTTGAGATGTTTTAAGAAGAATCAAAAATATTTGTGAAGCATTAAAAGATGTTAAATATAGATACAAAATGAATGGGAATGTTGACTATTAAAAAATTTGGTTGAGGAGGAAAAACAATCAAATTTCCTCTTATTCAAATTTTTTTTCACCTATAAATGGAGAAAATTACCTCCTACTTTCTGATGGATTTGTACATTGTTAGGGTTTATAGGAATAGATGTAAGATATGAATTTTTATAAAGAAGAGTGTTCCTTATTGGTTTTTCATGAGGGTGTTTTTCAGAAAAAAGAAGCAGAAGGAAGGCCATATTAATTGGTAATTAGATGTGTCTAAGAAATTATACATAGATATCTGAACTGAGGTAGAAGATACTCAAAATGGTTACAGTGGTATTCTAAAAGTGTTATTTTTTTATGCTATGAAATCATACCAATGAATCAGACATGAAAATCAGACTAAGAATCATTAAGAATTCTAGTATTGTTATTACCTACTATTGGGTAAAAATGAGAATAATTGTTTTGAGGGTTTTATATGTGGAAGTTGATTAAGTAGCACATTTACATATTTGGAACTTACTGGTGGTAATTTTCATTACATGTTACAAAAACTAGTACTATATCACTTATTCTAAAAGAATCACATTCATTGTTGTATTTATCATTGATATACTAATGTGTGTGTGTTTATCCTACATGTAAGTATCCGTAAAAATGAATGTTTTCTAGTGTAATTTGACTTATTGGATAGTTTCTGAACCATGCCAATGACGTAGCAACTCTTTTTGAGTATAAAACCATGTAAATATATGTTTTCCTATGGTTCTGTGATTGTTTACTTTTCAGTGAAGTGATAAATATGTAACATGAGGTGAATATTTTTTCATGATCACGGAAACATAAAATAAAAATATGTCACTAAATCTCCCCTCCTCATCATAGTGATATATTTATTAGGTCTGGGCACTATCCATATGTATCAGAGTGAATGTTCCCTTCATTTACTCGTTACTAATGTGTTTTTTTGATTAGTTGTGGTAGAAAATATGAATTTTGTGAAAAAAAATAGGATTTCATTATTCAATGGGATGAATTATCATATCACTAAAAATATAATATGTATTTATCTTATGCATCATTGGTATAATGTTTTGGTAGAATCTATAAAACGATTTCCTCTAATTGATGAAAATTTCCTATTTCATTTGTAGATAAGAAGAATCATGAGAATGATGGAAGAGAAAATAATTCATTAATCTCATCACTTTTTAAAAATTATTTCCTAAGTGTAAAAATAGTTTCTACTACCAATGGTTTCTGGAAAAATTTGAATAACATTTATAAAAAAAATGCAGAGGTGGAGAAAGCCAAGATAAAAATCTAGAGGCTCATATATGAAGATCTCAAAATGGGTGAGTATGAATATATTGGTGACTTATTTTCAAGAGTTAATGATATTTCCATCACCATCACATGTCTTGGTGATAATTTGGAAGACAAAATTTTTGTTAAAATGATCATTAGAATTATTCCAGATATGTTTGATGTCAATGTATAATCTTTGAAATGTTGAGAACCTGAAACTCTATCTTTAGATGATATTTATAGTACTCTTATTAATTATGAAAATTACAATGTAAAAATCATGTTGAATTTTTATCCATATTTTTTAAAAAAATTAAATGTGGTAAAAGAAAATATGAATAGAAATTTATCATAAAATTATTTAAATATGGTTATTTTGGGATCATTGATACAAATTTCCCTTGAATAAATAATAAAGACAAATATGATGAAGATGATAGAAGGGAGAGTAGATCTTGGAAGAAATTGGTTGATCGGGATAAATATTATTCCAAAGGGAATGAATTTTTTTTTCTAAATCAAACATGATACATTTTTTTTCAAAGGATGATAAAAAAATAATACAGTAAAGATGAATTTGAAAAGTAAATTGAGAATATTAAAGAGAATACATTCATTGTAATAATTTACAATGAAGGGAATAGAAGTAGTGGTTCTAAAAAATATGAAGCTAGATTATAATTGCATTTGAAAAAAGAATTGAAAGAATTTATAAGAAAGATTTCAAGTCGTGAGAAAGAGATCAGCAAATTGAAAAATGAATGCTCGTTGAAAAAAATCAAGAATTTTTTCTTGATGATTAATTATGTTGGTGGATTAATTTGATGTCACAATTAAATCTATTTAGAAATAAAAATAATCCGTATAAACATCTAAAAGTTATTCTAAAAGAAAAATAATAATAATTAGAATCTTTTTGCAAAATAATTTCTAAAGGTGAGTCAGGGGTTAAATTTTTCAATTAATCAATCTATGATGTTGGTGAATGCTCTAGAAAGGGTGAATATATAAATGATAAAAATGACTTTCAAAGGTTGATAATAAAATAGAAATTATTTTTTAGAAGAAAAAAGATGAGTAATTATTTTATTTTGACAGAAACAAAAAAGTGGAAAAGTTATATGTTTCTAAAAATCATGAATCTAAAAACATTTCTAATATTAATGGATCTGATAAGTCTATACTGATAATGAAGTTAGAATAGAAAACTATTGGTTATTATAGAATGTTAGGTGGTCAAAAAAAATTCGATGAGAAAGATATGAACGTTTTAAAGAAACATGTTGAAAACATCAGACCGTAGAGAAGTTTCAAAGTTAAATAGATTTTTTATTGGTACTACTGGAATTGTAGTGATTTCAAGAATATGGAAAATATTTTTTTTAATCCACAACATTATTACTATTTTAATAATTATAAAAGGATCATTTTGAATGGGTGTAAATCCTCTTGTTGGAATAATTCTAAACACGATTTTTTGATGAAATATGGGTGGGATGGTGTTAATGTTAAAAGTAGATTCCAGCCAATGGAAACTATTTTAAAAATATATGTAGAACATAAAATCATTAAAATGGTTTTCATATTTTTATAATGAAAAAAAAGTTTATTACAATTCTAAGATGCTGGATGTGAATAATGATAACAAGAAAAAATATATCTTGTTGTAGAAATCACTCTCAAATGCACAAAAACAGAATGACCTTGAATTCTATATAGCGTATGTTCTTATCATATGACTGTAGACTTAACATTTTTGATGAATAAAAATGCTTTCAAATACGAAACAGTGAAATTGTGCAATGATGAATCCATCGGAATCAATGATGTTGGGTCGACTATTAATGGATAAGAAAAGATGATGTCCAATAACATTATGTTTTTTGATTTGATGAAGAAAAAAATTAGAGTTTTTCACAACATTGACATGATGGAAAGAAATTTTATTTTCAGGAAATATGGGTTTATTGTGAATATATAAGATGATTTAATGTTAGTTACAATAGTCTGAAATAAAAAATGAAACTTGTTCCAAGTTGGTGTGTGTCAAAAATCTTGTTACATATTTATGATCAAAGAGAATGATTTCAGGTATGAATTTTTTTGACACATATTTTAGAGAAACATGATAAATATATCATAGATATAGAGTGTTCGCGAAATTCATGTTATATAATGATGTAGAGATTCGCGTTGCACAATTTTCCAAAAAGAAAATATTATATTCTTTTTGCATAATAATGTTGAAATTTGATTAAAATTAACCCTGTATCAAATATTTTTGGGCTTACGAGAAAACAATATACTCATGAGAGAAGTACCGCATTACTCTCATTTTTGAATTCACTCATATTGCTCATCTTTTTTATATAAATCATAATTCTGATGCTCAGAAAATGTTCAAATGATTGTAGAGAAAATTTGAGAATAAGTGTGAGTTTTTAGTAAAGAATCTGAGAACATACAATGGGGATGAATACAAAAATTAAGAGTTTGAAATTTATTTTGAGAATCATTCAATTCATCATGAATTTAGTACACCATACAATCATCAATAAAATGGTGTTTCTAAAAGGTAAAAATATAATTTTAGTTGAAATGGAGAAACTATGTTACTGGAATAGGATCTCTCATATTAATTTTGGGGGAAAACCATGAGCACTATTTTTTAAATGCAATACTAATGATTCTACTATACAAGTTTAAATATGACTCTATATGAACTTTTTTAATGAAAAAACACCAATTTTTTATCACCTTTGTGTTTTTGGGAGTCTATCATCATAATGAACAGTGGTGGAAACATTAGAAAGTATCAGTATAGAGGCGAAGTGGGAATTATTATTCACTATTCTGTAGAAGGATTAAGATATAGATGTTTAAAAAAAGAGAAATGAAGATTAGTTTACTATATAGATGTGGATTTTATTGAAAAAGATGAGTAATATTCTAAAAAAAATTATGCAGATAAGTAAGATGGACATTATGAAAGATATTTTGTATAGAATTATTATAATGTAAAAAAAAATATAATCCTATTAAATAAGAAATTATCTTACTTAGATGTTTCTGTTGATGAGAAATAATATAAAAAAATCTCATCCTAGGATGAGGAATCATGTGGAAGAAAAAAAATTTAGTGATCAACATCGAAAGGTTCAAACTATATTAACATAAAAAGATATCAAAGATACTTATTTTTATTCAAAATTTGAGCTGAAATATGTGAATGAATCTTTTGATAATAAAGTTGGTAGAATTACTTGTTGAAGTGAAGATACCCTTAATTTTGATCATTGATAATCAAAGTTCCATCAACCATGAAAGAAATATTATTCTACATTCACTTTAAAAAATTATTGATATCAAATATTCTTTCATCAAAGGGAATGAGGAGAAAAATGAATTGAAGATGTATTAGGTTTCTATATAAGAACAGGTTCCTCAAATTGTCACAAAACATTTATCAAATGAATATTTTTAAAAATGATATTGACCGTGGGTGTCCAAACATATACATATCATGGTTTGGGAATGAATATTTCTTCCCACCCATATATAGTATTTGGATAGTTTAGTAAAAGGGGATAATGTTTCCCAAATCATTCAATTGATATGTGATAAACATTTTAATGAAGCAGGTATGTTGAGGGAGTTGTGTGTAAGGTGTGAACTCACCACGTAAGTGTGTGAACAATTCTAGTAGTTTGTGAGAGTTTTTGTAGGATAATTAAGTCTACAGATGAGTATAATACGTGAAAGGACATGTGAATTAAAGATGATGTTTTATGAGTCACTACTTTTAGACAAACTAGTTTTTCCATAAACGATTATTGTTTCCAACAATGATTTAGCCCACGTATGATTAGAATTATTGATATGTAATTAAATTATTTAAGTTAAATAATGTAGTAATTTATGAATATTTGTTGTAAATATCCAAAGGGTGAGATTGTTGAGACAAATTTTGAAGGAAGTTGTGTTCATAAGTTGAAATAAGTTTGTACTGAATGTTTTGTAGTCTGTTGTCATTTGTTGTATAGTAAAAGAAATAAACTCACATTGTATGATTTGGTAATCTGATGATAGGGACATATGAATCATAATCATAATATTGGATGCAAAATTTTTAATAAATTCTATCACTTTGTGAAGAATTGTTTCTACAGAAAAGATTCATCAGACTCACCTTCTGTTTGGAATGGGAGAAAAGGATTATCAAACACACCATGAGTCCACAATGAACGTTTCGATCCTAATGATTTTCAAATTTAGAATGTATCTAATATAAATATGATGATTCATTCTTGTTATACTTTATCTCAAATATCATAAGTTGTATGAGAAACTTGTGATGAAATCCTTGTGGGTAAAAGTGGGAGAACAAGTGAGGACAATCTGATTGAGGTTTTGTGGGATGTTTCCATTCATTCTAATATAACTATAATATTCTATTCTAATCCTAAATGTTCTTAAATTTAGGAAGAAATGATGATTACAAGAAAAAGTTTTTGGAATAAATAATTCTTTAAAGTCAAAATTTTTAAACCACAGTCTTTAAATGTGAAAATAAAAAATGCAGAATTGTATGAAGGCTAGATTATTTTTAAATGTGATAATATGAAGATATTGATTTTTATTCAGACTAATAATCCAAAAGATAAATATATTTGGATAAATAATTTGGTGAAGTTATCTTGTTTGTATTCACCATAACCATAAAAGAAAATAAGTTATCACTGACACTAATCCATCGTATATGGTGTACCATCTATCCATTGGAGGTAGAGAAGTATGATACAGATGTGTATGTGGAGAGTGGTGGGATCGATGATTATAAAAATTAAGAGTCCTTTCAACTGGAGGAAGATCAACAATGTTGTCAATCATTTTCATCAGGTTAAATTCTAGTCAATTAGGTCAACAGAAAATGGAATTCTAATCTTTTTGTTAATTAGTTCAGTTGTTATCAGACATGAAGTGGACTGGATTTAACACCCTGAATTTGAAGTAAGATAAAGATTGACCCATCATACATTGGCTAAAACTCATAACTTCCTCAAACACAATATCTCCAGTTCTAGGAAAAATAATTAAGGAAATATTGACATATTATTATCAAGGATTTATGAACCTGATGTTGAAGAATTGCTAAGGAAGTGTAAGAAACATTATAAGTTGTGACTATGTTTATGGTGGAATGATTTCAATATTTCTGGTCTTGAATATTGTAATAAGAATCATAATAAGTTGTTATATTTTATTCATATATTTAATAGGTATGGATAAACCAAATTTAGAATATGCTATTATACATATATATTCATCATAATGAAGAAATAAATATAATGATTAAAATCAGAATGAAGGTTTTCTATATGGTAAGAAGAAAGCTAAAATTTTTGTAAGATTAAAGAACATTCAATAATAATCATGAAGTGTTGGGAATAACTGAAGAAGACCAATATGAAGCTGAAATTAATGGAAAATTAGAGTTTTTAGTAATTTGGTTGAGTGGGAGAACTTTCATATTCCAACATAAACCACTATTGGTGAACCTATAAAATGATGGGATTACATTGTACATTCTGATCGATTAGTACACATTTCATGTGCAAAGGGTTAGAGAGAACTTATGATCTTTTTTAAAGTATAGGTCTCCAGATAGTGTAATCTTGTGGAATTTTTCTAAACAGAATAAGAAAGTAGATCTCATTCAGTGTTTATCAGATCAGACTGGGAAATTGGACTGTGATTTCTAGACTGAGGTAGAAGCAGTTCAAATTTTTTTTAAAGGAATTATGGATAAGTTATATTTTAGAAATGATCAAACGAACTAGGGACATCTGAGTGAGATTCATTTCAATTTCCAATAGAGTAATACCCATATTCTGGGTACTAATGTGAATAATGTTTTGAATATTTTATAAATACAAGTCTATTATGTCGCACAATAACATGTTTCAAACTAACATGTTAATGTTTCATTACTTATCACAAAGACTTGTATTACGATATTTGTTCTAGAAGAATCACATGAACTGTTTTATTGTTCACAAAGCTACCTGATTGTAAGGGAATAACCTACTTGTTTGTATACACAAAAAATGATTGATTTCTAGTGGATTGTGTGTTATTGGTTTGTTGCCAAATAATTCCAATGATGTAGCAACATTTTTGGAGTATTGATCATTGTTTATACTTGTGTTCAGGTGGGTGTATCTTTTTTTTGTTCATAGAAAAGCGATAAATCATTAATATGTTCTGGTTTTTTTTTCATGATAGAATAATATATCACTAATTTACCACTCCCCTCATAGTGATACATTGATCCTGGTTGGGCACTATCACATAATATGTTTGGTGAAAAAATCGTTCTCTTGTGATTTTATTGATTATTTATAGTACAACCATCATAATAAACTAATTTCAAACATATTACATGGTGTGTATGACACCTCTAAAACATGTGAAGGCTCTCACTATCTTGACATCAAATAGGCTGCATCTTGATATTTTCTTCTGTCTCGTATCATTTTCTACTTACAGTTACCTGATCCATGTAAAATCAATTCAATGGTTACACTTATAAAGAATACCCAGGAACCCTTATATATCATAGGTTACCCTTATGTAGTTCTCTTTATCCTTATACAGTTTCCTACACACTGTTATGCTATGTCAGTTACTCTTACACAGATCTCTTAACCCTTACACAAGTCACCTTACCCTTACAAATATTCTTATACCTATATGAATCTATAAAAATACTCATACTCAACCTTCAATATATTTTATATGCCATTATGTACCGTTTGAAACATAACTTTATTCATTGTGAATTCATTTCTTACACAAGGACTCCAAATTATTTTAATACCCATGCACAAGAAAATGAAATCATTACCTCTTATATTGACTAGAATATATAAATCTATAATTACACAAACATCACATTGGGTATGTCTCTAGACATCTACACATGGATATCAACTTGTAAAATCATCACTTTTTTCTTCTTTTACAAGACATAATAGAATTAATGAGTCTATAAGAATTTTCCATGAAACTTCATCTTGGTCCTCACATTGTGAACTACCATTCTCCCAACAAAGACATCACCACATTGGTCAGCTTGATCATTTCATCAAAATATGTGGTAAATAATGTTATTGTAAACAAATTTAACTTCCTTAATTAAGATATCAAAACACATATTGGTCACCATCCTTATTCAATGTGGTCTTAAATATTGAACACGTTCATTTCCAACAACATTGACCTACTTTGTTATCAAAACACAAAAAAAAACTTTTTTTCAATAAATCCTTCATTAGAACATTGGGATTTCTTACATAAACATATTTTGAGATATTTTTTCCCCAAAATAACCATCACATTTTATTTTGAGATACTTATTTCCAAAAATTCATCATCGCATATTATTTTGTATGATGTTTTTTCTATTTATTTAATTATTTATTTTATGATATCATTTATAAAATAATCAATATATAATATAAGAGGTGGTGATACAACTTTATTAAAACGCACACATCTACTTGACCATGCATTCAAATGCTCTGAAATTCGATCATCAGGTGCCCCAATCAACATTATCTATCCATCACACCAAATCTGCAAAATGTCAAAAGTGGTGTTCTAGGATCTATCCATATTTTGGGCTCTAGTTGTCCAAATTTTGAGAAACATTCATTAGAGACATATAAGAGGTGGTGATACAACATTATTATTTTATCCAATGTGAGATAAGGATTTATAGAGTTTGAAACCCATGTGACAAGTTGATTTATGAAAGCTGTGTGCTCAAACCCACCTTTTAATTTTCCTATTAAATGGAACCATGGGATCATCATTTGAAATTTGTCCTAGGAGTCAATGATATGTTATTTTAGTGACCAATATTAGTACTCTCCTCATTAATGTATTTCATTAGGCCCTTATACTCATAGGGGGGTCAATGATGAAGGTCGAGTTCCACCAGTGCTTCCTCCTCCTCCCGATGTCGAGCTGAACTATTGACAATCAATTTGAGGGAGATACACACACTTGAAAGGGAGTTAAGGAAATTTTAATTCTACCAGTTTTTTGTAATTTGTGTGATAAATATATTACTTATTTCTTATCATGACATTATTCTGCCCTAATTACATTTCTAGTGTCATAATTAAGTGAAACGCTTTTTATTTCAACACAGATTGGGATGAGATTTTAAGAGGGAATCTCGGGTTGATACGGTTGTACAAGAAAAGAGTTATTTTTATCTCACAAATATATAATATTTAATTATGATTTTGTAGCCTTTATATAATATTCTTGATACCCAAACATTGACAACATGATTTTTGTGTCAAGGGGTGGTACATTGTGCATCGTTTTGGAGGCAAGAGTGATGTTGAGATCTTGACAACTCTCAACCAAAGGATTCCATTAAAACATGTGAATTTTTTAGAATGATGAACTCCCCAATATGTATATTGAACTTGAATTGATCTCTTTATCTCATTATTCTAAGACAACACTTTTATTTAATAACTATTAAACTCTTTGAATCGAGTTATTTTCAAGAAACTGTTTTAAAACCACCCCATCTTTTTGTACTTCATGTTAAAATTGTACACACTAAGCCCACAAATTATCCATGATAGATGACCTAGGGTTTACCCTAAAATAAATATCATCTTAAAAACATAATATATTTTATTTTTTGTGACAACGCTGTCTAATTTTGGCACTGTTTCTGGGGAGCGCTTTCGTCTTCAATGGGTGTTTTTTAAAACAAACTGTAAATTTTGTGAATATTATTTTTACCACCTATCCCACCCAATCTGGAGAGAATCTTTCATCAGCAGCATAGAGATGCACAAGAATACTCTTTGAAGTAAGAAAAACCACAACTTTAGTATATTCTAAATCCCAATTCTTCTAGAACCAAAATAATACCTGAAATTAGTTATTATAAAATGTTTGAAAACAATTGAACACTAAAAGAACTATCTTCTCCATATGTTAATATCCAACCTACATATATTCAAATATAAGGAGAGGCACCAAATTTTGAACATAAATATGTTTTAATTATCTTATTGCCTAAATTCCATGGACATCAGGGAGAATATCCACACATGCACTTAAATGAATTTCACACTATTTTTTCAAAACTAAAACCTAATAATGTGTATTAGGAACAAGTAAATATTATATAATCCCCATTTTTTTAAGAAGACACAGCAAAAGATTGGTTTTTGTATGATAATTTACAAATAAGACACCGAGAAGACATGAAACACATTTTTAATGAAAAATATTTTCTAGCCTTTTGAAAATAACAATAAGGAGAGAAATTTGTGGAATAAGAAAATATCAAGGGTAAACAAAACATGATTTTTTGAAATTCTTTAAAAGGATATGTTTATGATTTCCACACCACCAAATAAGTGGTCAACTTATTATTCATTATTTTTATTAAGGTTTAATTCTTATTTATTGAAATATGATTGAGGCTGCTGCAGGTGGTACACAAGATGATAAGACCCCAATTGATGTGATAACCCTAATTGAGAACATGGTATAAAACACTCAACAATTTGGTACAAAGTTCAATGTATCCATTAGAGGTGTCCATGAGGTTCTATATACTAAATTTGAGAGGAAGATGGACGTGATGTTTGAAGAGCTATGTACCGTTCTTCGACAACTTGTGGTTTCCCAAGAGAAATCTCAATCTCCTCCTCCTATCCATTTTGGAATATACTCTTCTAAAATCCATAATTCTGACCAATTTCCCCAATTGAGAGAACTATTGAGAGCTGTGAGACAATATATCTAGGTCATCCCTATAAAAGTACCTTTAGGAAAGAAACATATTATCCATCCAATCCTGGGTGGAATGCCAACTAATCTTATAGGCAAGGGGGTATTCAAACCAACCCTAACAACCATGGAACCATCAAATTCATTGTAGTCATCAACCAACACCACCCATAAATCCTCAAACACATCAAAGGCCTTTCCAACTACCCCTCTAAAGGGCCACCAAACCTAGAAAAAAAAAAACTGAAATTGATAAGGAAATATTGGAAACATTCAAAAATGTTCAGGTTTACATCCCCTTGATTGATTTCATGATTCAAGTTCCACGATACTCCAAGTTTCTAACAGAGATGTGTACACACCAAATGGGACATTGAAATGATTATAAGGTCATCATAGTGAGGAATGTATCATCCTTTACAGATCCATCACTTCTATCCAAGTGTAATGATCTCAGAACATTCTCAATTCTATAAACCATAGGGTTGTATTATTTATCTAATGCTATGATTGATTTAGGAGCTTCTATAAATGTGATGCCTCAATCTATTTAATCTACATATCTTGTTGGAGAACTTATTCCCACTGGAATAGTTGCTCAACTGGCTAACCGGAGTACAGTACACCCTTCTTGTGTGTTAGAGGATCTTCTTGTGAGGGCACCAAATTTAATTTTCCCAACTGATTTTTATTTTATTAAAATAGAAAATGATAGTATGAATAGACACACAACAATTATATTGGAGATAAAATTCATGAAAACTACTAAAACCAAAATTAATTTCAATAATGGTAAATTATCTATGAAATTTGGTGGTTACATAGTCCCTTTCTTTATCCTTAATGCCCTGAAGCACCCCTCAGAATAACATTCCTCTCCCTCTCTATTAATTCTATAGGTGTACTACCATCCCTTGAAAAAACGTCATTTCATTACCTTGATCCAATTTTTGAGTTTTCATCATTTATAGAAATGATATGAAATGATTCACTCATTGATTTTTGTAGTGTTCTCGAAAAGTGTCATCCATGTTTATTAATTGATGATTTCATGAACACTGAGGGTCCCATTACCATTAATGATACTGATATGCAAGTACAAGATCATTCCTCATCTAAGGATGTTACCATTGAGAAGTTATATGAGATCAGTGACCTCTAACTTTCACACACAAATCCATGAATCCAAAATCCACCTGATTTAGAACTAAATTCACACCCTCAAGAATTAATATATCCATATCGTGAGATTGGAAACAAGTTTCCTATCATCATTACTTGTTCACTCCTTCCTAAGAATGAATTGTGACTTATTGAATTTTTGAGGGAGTATAAACAATCTTTTGGATGGACATTTGTAGAAATTTATTGTATTAGAACATCAATATTTATACATCATATTTTATTAAATGATGATGTAAACCCAATGAGGCAGGCACAATGCCATCTAAACCCAAACCTCTTAAAAGTTGTGAAAAAATGAAGTATCAAAATTGATGTCTACTGGAATATTTAACCACATATATGACAACAAATGGGTCAGTCTCATTCAAGTAGTTCCGAAAAAAATTGTCTTTATAGTAATCAAAAATGAAAATAATTAATTGGTTCCAACTCATGAACATAATAGTTGACATGTCTGTATAGACTATCACAGACTAAACCAACACATTAGGAAGGACTATTATCCTTGTCCATTCATTGAACAAACTATAGAGAGGCTATATGGTAAGTCCCACCAATGTTTCTTTGATGAGTATTAAAAAAAATCAAATTCATATTGCAAAATATGACCAGGAAAAGACTACCTTCATTTGTCCAATTGGCACATTTTCATATAAAAGGATTCCATTTTGTATGTCCAATGCTCTGGGTACATTCTAGTGATTCATGGTTAGTATTATTTTCAAATTACCTAGAGAATTTCATTGAAGTATTCATGGATTATTTCACTATTAATGGATTCTATTTTGATGAATGTTTAAGTAGTCTTGGTTTGGTCCTACGTCCTTGTATTGAAATGAATCTTGTATTAATTTATGATTAATTCTATTTCATGGAGCGACAAGGTATATTTTGGGGGCATGTCATTTTTGAGGTTGGTATCCAAGTAGTTAAATAAAAATAGGATTTCATTTCTTCCCTACCATTCCCCAAAAATGTAGGCGATGTGCGGTCATTCCTAGGTCATGCAAGATTTTACCTTCGTTTCATTCGTTACTTATTAAAATTTCATTCTCCTCTACATGTTAATATAAAAAGAAAACAAAATTGATTTTGATAAAGAATGTGAGGAAGCATTTAATAATTTGAAATGGGGTCTCACATCAACCCCAATAATCCAACCACCATGGTGGGATATACCATTTGAGCTCATGTGTGATGCCTCTAAATATGCAGTTGGGGCCGTCTTGTCACAAAGTGTCTATCGAGCTCCACATGTCATTTATTATGCCTCACGTACTATAGACCCTGCAAAAGAAAACAACACCACAACTAAAAAATAATTCCTTGCCATTATGTTTTCCTTGGAAAAATTCATGTCATACATTTTAGGGTCAAATGTTAGTGTGTTCTCATCCATTCAACCCTATGGAATCTCTTTAAGAAATAGAAATCGAAACCATGTCTCATTCATTCTATTCTTCTCCTTCAATAATTCAATCTACAAATAAGAGATAAAAATTGAGAAGAGAATGTGTTAGCTAACCATATTAGTAGGATTTCCCCATCCTCATACATTGACTCATTTCCTTGTATTCCTATAAATGAAATGATTCCTGATGAGAAACTACACTGAGTGCAAGATGGAATTCCTTGGTATGATGAAATTGTAAATTATTTGGTAGTATCTTGTATTCCTACTAATTTATACAAAAACCAGGCTGCCCATCTAATACATGAGTCCCGTTGGTACATATGGGATGACCCCTACATTTTTCTCACCTACAGTGATCATGTTTTTATGTGTTGTGTTCCTGAAAGTGTGTTTCAGTCTGTCCTCAGAATCTGCAACACTATTGATTGTGGGGGCCACATTGGTCCCCAATGGACAGCTCGCATGGTCCATGATCCTGGTCTCTTTTGGCTCAAATTGTTTCAGGATGCCCATGAATTCTGTAAATCTTGTCTTCGCTATCAAAAATGGGGAATGTCTCAAAAATATAAGAGATTCAACAAAACCCCTTAATCTTCCATGACACTTTTTTGTTTAGTGAATTGAAATATGGAACCATTCCCTAATTTATTTAGTAACATGTTAATTAATTATGAAATGGACTATGGATCCAAATAGGTAGATCCACGATCTACAAGGACTGATGATTCGAATGTAGTTGTATTCTTTTTTATAACCCAAATTTTCTGTAGGTTTGGCGCACCATGGTTCATCAATAGTTACATGGGTTCTCATTTCTACAACCGAACAATTCAATAACATTTGCATCAGTATGGGGTCAGTCATAGAGTTTCTACTACACATCTTTCATATACCAATGGTCAAGACTAGGTTTCAAATATAGAGGTAATAAAAATTCTAGAAAAAACAGTTCAACTGAATATGAAATATTGGAGTCTTAAACTGGATGATTCATTTCAGTTTTTCCATATAGCATTCAAAACCCCCACTGGCACATCACCATATCAGCTAGTGTTTGGAAAGAGTTGAAAGCTTCATATTGTAATAGAACACCAGGCCTATTGAGTCATCAAACAATGCAATTCTAATCTTTCTCGTTCAGGTTCTCAAAAGAATTTGCAAATTTAGGAGTTGGAGTAAATGATAAGACATGCATATGAGAACTCTAAGAATTATAAATATTGATCCAAGACATCCCATGACCTCCTCATCCATCATTATCAATTCCTCATTTGGCCGAATGTCCTTCTCTACAATGAATGGCTAAAGTTACATCTTGGTATGCTCGGTTCCCATTGGTTTGGACCATACATTGTTACTAACGTCTCTCTATTTGGTTTTGTCCCTGTTCAAATTAGAGAAACCCATAAAACCTTCTCTATCAATGGGATGTGGCTAAAGCACTTAAACAATGCCCTTTCGGTGTCCTCTATGGAGGAACTCCATGTTCAATAAGTATTCTACAAATAACACCCACTAGGTTTTATCCTTCATAACCACATTTTATTTTATTACAGATAGGACACATCACACTCTCAGTGTGGAGGTATTGGTATATTACAAGGTTAGAAACAAAATTTCATCACCTTTCTTATTTTTCTCTTTTTAGCTTGCTGAATAGTATCTCTATTTTCCCAACATCCCTCCAACTCACCTTTATTCTATAATTTAACTCTTTTCTAACACTTTATCAAGGAAAATGATTCCCATTTAATCATGTATGTTATGGAAAATTCATGTGGAATTACCTTATTTCATGTTGTTTTAACATTCAAAATTTTTTGATAAAATGTGCATTTCAGAAAGAATTCATAACTATGGTGTGAATTTAATTTTAAATTTAGTTCATTGTCAATGATATTAATGGTTGTATCATTTTGAAACATTTGATAAGAATGGTACATTTTTGGGAATAGTTTAATGGAAAATTTGTCACATAATCTATCCACACATTTTACTCACCCTGAAAGGATGTGTAAAAATTTCATACTTAATGGTAGGTCAATTGAAGTTACATTTATTTTTATCTACTTTAGAAAATAATTTTTCCATATATTTGTACATTATTTGATCTATTTCATTACTGCATCAGATTGACCTATACATGTGTATCTGTTATCCGATTATTGTACACCCTCAAAAAATAAAAAAAATAAAAAAGGGTTGCATAATAGCTAGGTCAAAAACCACCTTTCCTTGACCATTGAACTTGTTATAACAATTATAGTTAGTATCGTGAAGATATCATATTTGGGTTTGGAGAACAGTGTTAGATTTGTTCTTTGTGCAACATTGGAAAAAAATGAAGGGAGTGAATAAATGTACAACATATAGAGATATCTAGGTTGGGACCTTATGGTTTGACATCTGGTAATGATTAAGTTAGTGGGTCTAGAAATATGATTGTAATGGATGTGGTGAATGTTCAGTGGAAAGGATCTTATAAGTAGACATTTATTGAAATAACTTATATTTACTAAATTGAAAAAGGAAAAATAACATGAAATAGATTTCCCAAACAAACATGGAGAATTAGTTACATGGTAAACTTTTGATTTATTTTCTTTGATTGGAATCATGCATATCTTGGAATTTCATTTGGATAAAAAAAATTGGACGTTTTTTCAATGATATTTTAGAATAACTCTTAAGTGTAATTTTTTCTTTGATAAAATTTCTATCATGAATAAATTTTAATTGAATGATAAATATTTATGATGTTAGAAATATAAACAAACCTAATTTTTTGGAAATATTACTTTTTCCTGGATTGAATATGTTTAGGTGTGGGGGTGTGATCATACCATCATTCACTGTGACATTTTTACACTTACACCATTGTATTAAAATGAAATTGGATTGTAAATTCCTAATATAATAACAAAATTCATATCATGTTTTCCTCAATTACTTTGTGTTTATCACTATTAAAAATTACAATGTTACTTGTTTTGATAATTTCAATTAAGGTGAAGGTGATTTGGAGGACCCATGATGAAGTCCATGAAAAATGGTCAAAAATGCACAGGATCCAAGCACACCAAAGGATTAATCCTCACACTTATACGTGACCATGCATTCAAATGGTATGAAATTCGGTGGTATTGTCCAAGATTCAGTTTTCTACATGTCATACGAACAATCCCAAGACCCATTCAGTAATCTAGTTGACCAATCGACCTGATCTATCCATCACACCGAATCTGCACGATGTCAAAAGTGGTGTGCTAGGATCTATCCATATCTCAGACTCTAGTTGTCCAAATTTTAAGCAACATTCTTTGGAGAGATATTATAGGTTGTGATACATCTCTATTATTTTATCCAAAGTGAGATAAGTCTTTATAGAGGTTGAAACCCATGTGACAAGTGGTTTTAATAAAGCTGTGTGCTCAAAACCACCTTTTCAATTTCCTATTAAATGGAACCTTGGGATCCTCATTTTCAATTTTTACTAGGAGTCAAAGATATGTTATTTGATTGACCCAAATTAGTCTTCTCCTCATCAAATTATTTCTTCAGGCCCATATCCTTATAGGCGGATCAAGGATGAAGGTGGAGTTCCACCAGTGCTTCCTCCTCCTCCCAATGTCGAGCTGAACTGTGGACGGTAAATTTGAGGAATATACACACACTTGGGAGGGAGTTAAGGAACATTTTATTCTACAAGTTGTTTATAATTTTTGTGTTAAATATTTTACATATTGCTTATTTTGACATTATTTTTCTCGGATTACATTTCAGGTGTCATAATTAAGTGAAACGCATTTTATTTCAACACCGATTGGGTTGAGATTTCAAGAAGGAATCTTGGGTTGTTATGATTGTACAAGACAAGAGTCCTTTTTATATCACAAATATATAAGATTTAATTATTCTTTTTTAGCCTCTATTATATATTCTTGATACCCAAACCTTGAAAACTTGATTTTTGGGTCAAGGGGTTGTAATTTGGGCATCATTTTGGAGGCAAGAGGGATGTTGAGATCTTGAAAACTCTAAACCAAAAGATCCCATTAAACCATGTGTATTTTTTAGAATGATGAACTCTCCAATATGAATTGTGAACTTGTAATGGTCTCCTAATATCATAATTCTAAGACACCACATTTATTTAATAACTATTAAACTCTTTAAATCGATTGATTTTCTTTAAAATGTTTTAAAACCACCCCTGTTTTTGTACATAATATTAAATATGTACACACTAAACCCTAGAATACTCCATGATAGATGTACTAGGGTTTACCTTAAAATATAAATCAACTTAAAAACATAATAAATTTGATTTTTTGTGACAACACTATCAAATTTCGGAACTGTTTCTGGGGATCACTTTGGTTTTTAGTGGGTGTTTTTTTTAAACAAAATGTAAATTTTGTGAATATTTATTTATTTTATCTTATACCTATATATATATATATTTGTGTTATGATTTATTTATTATATAGGTTTTGTTCATGATGCGATTTAATCCAGAAGATTTACCACCTATCAAACCCGATCCAAAGAGGATGTTACATCAGCAGCATAGAGATGCACAAGAAAACCCTTTGAAGCAAGAAACAGCACAACTTGAGTCTTTTCTAAAACCCTCTTATTCATGAAAAAAATTAATACCTGAAATTAATAATAATAAAATGTCTGAAAACAATTGAACACTAAAAAACAATCCCCTCTCGATGTTAATATCCAAACTACATATATTCAAATACAAGGTGAAACACCAAATTTTGAACTGAAATATGGTCTAATTAACTTATTGCCTAGGATATATAGACTTCAAGGAGAATATCCACACAGGCACTTAAAATAATTACACACTATTTTTTCAACATTAAAGCCTACTAATGTGGATTATGAACAAGTAAACCATAGAGAATTCCCATTTTATTAAGAAGACACTGCAAAAGAATTTTTGTACTATGTTAATTCAAAAATAAGATACCGGGTAGACATGAAACACATTTTTAATGAAAAATATATTGTAGCCTATCGAAAATAATAAGAAGGAGAAAAATTTTTGGGATAAGAAAATATCAAAGGTAAACATAACATAAATATTTGAAATTCTTTAAAGGTTATGTTTATGATTTCCACACCACCAAATAAGCGATCAACATCTAATTCAATATTTTTATTAAGGTATATTTCTTATTTATTGAAATATGATTAAGGATACTATAGGTTTTGCGCAAGATGATAAGAACCCAATTGCTGTGAGAACCCTAATTGAGAACATGGCACAGAATACTCAACAATTTGTTACAATGTTCCATATACCCATTCGAGGTGTCCATGAGGTGCAATATACTAAATTTGAGAGGAATATGGACACGATGTTGGAAGTTCTATGTACCCTTCTTCGACAACTTGATCTTTCCCATGGGAAATCTCAATCTCCTCCTCCTATACATTTTGGAATATACTATTATAAACCCCATAATTTGGAAAAAGTATCATAATTGGGAGAAATAATTAAGAGTTGTGAGACAATAATTCTAGGTCATCACTGTAACAAACACTTTAAGAAAAAAACATGTTATCCATCCAATCTTGGGTGGAAAGTAAACTAATACTATAGGAAAGGGGTTATTCAAACCAACCTCCATAACCTTGGAACCAAAAAAGTCAGAGTAGTCATCCACCACCACCACCCAGAAATCCTCAAACACCCCAAAGGTCTTTCCAAATAACCCTCTAAAGGCCACCAAACTGAGAAAAAAAATAAAACTAAAATTGATAAGGATATATTAGAAACGTTCAAAAAAAATTTAGTTTAACATCCCTTTGATTGATTTCGTGAATCAAATTCCACGATACACCATGTTTGTAACGGAGGAGTGTACCCACAAAATGGGAATTTGAGGTGATTAGAAGGTTATCTTGGGGAGGAATGTATCATACTTTATAGATCCATCACATCCAGCCAGGTGAAATGATCCCAGAACATTCTCAATTCCATGAACCATAGGGTTGTATTATTTATCTAATGATATGCTTGATTTATGTGCTTCTATAAATGTGATAACTTACTACATTTAATCTACATTGCTAGTTGGAGAACTGATTTGCACTGGAATAGTTGTTCAACTAGAAAACAAGAGTACAACACACCCTTCTGGTGTGTTAGAGGATGTTCTTGTTAGAGTACCAAATTTAATTTTCCCAACAGATTTTTATTTTATTAAATTGTAAAATGATAGGTTGAATAGACACACAACAATTATATTGGAGAGACTATCCTGAAAACTACTAAAACCATAATTAATGTCCATAATGGTACATCATCATTGAAATTTGGTGGTGACACATTCCATTTCTTTATCCTTAATGCCATGAAGCACCAATCAGAATAACATTCCCCCCCCCCTCTCTATTAATTCTATAGATGTACTACCTATCCTTGTTAAAACGTCATTTCATTCCCTTGATCCCATTTTTGAGTTTTCATCATTTATATAAATGATATGAAATGATTCACGCTTTGATTTTTGTAGTGTTCTCGAAAAGTGTCATCCATGTTTATTAATTCATGATTTCATGAACACTGAAGATCCCATAACCATTGATGATATTTATATGCTTGTACAAGCTAATTCCTAATCTGAGGATGTTACTATTGGGAATTTAGATGAGATCAGTGACCACTCAGATTCACACCAAATCCATAAATCCAAAATCAACCTGATAAATAACTAAAATCTCTACCTCAAGATTTAATATATTCATATCTTGATATTGGAAACAAGTTTTCCGTCATCATTAATTGTTCAATCCATCCTAAGAATGAATTGTGACTTAATTAATTTATTAGAGAGTATAAAAAATCTTTTGGATGGACACTTGTAGATATTCCTGGTATTATCCCATCAATATTTATACATCATATTTTATTAATTGATGATGTTAAACCAATGTGGCAGGCACAACGTTTTCTGAACACAAACCTCATAGAAGTTGTGAAAAATGAAGTAACAAAATTGATGTCTACTAGAATATTTAACCTCGTCTATGACAACTAATGGGTCAGTACCATTCAAGTAGTTCCTAATAAATTGGTCATACAATAATCAATAATGACAACAATTAATTGGTTCCAACTCATGTACAGAATAGTTGACGTGTCTATATAGACTATCACAGAACAAACCAATACACTAGGAAGGACCATTATCCTTTTCCATTCATTGAACAAGTTCTAGAGAGTTAGCGGGTAAGTCCCACTAATGTTTCCTTGATGAGTATTCAAAAAACATCAAATCCATTTTGCATAAAAGGACCAGGAAAAGACTCTCTTCACTTGTCTCATTGGCACATTTTCATATAAGAGGATTCCATTTGGTTTGTGCAATGCTCTAGGTAAATTCTAGTGATTCATTATTAGTATTATTTTAAAATTACCTGGAGAATTTCATTTATGTATTAATGGATGATTTCACTATTAATGGATCTTATTTTGATGAATGTTTATGTTGTCTTTGTTTGGTCCTACGTCCTTGTATTGAAATGAATATTGTATTAATTTATGATAAATTCCATTTTATTGTGCGACAAGTTATATTTTTGGGGCATGTCATTTTTGGGGATGGTATCCAATTAGTTAATCAAAAAGAGGATTTCATTTCATCCCTACTATTCCCCAAAAATGTAGAGGGTATGCGATCATTCCTAGTTCATGCTGGATTTTAACATCGTTTAATTTATTACATTATTATAATTTCACTCCCCCTCTCCATGTTACACTAAAAAGAATACAAAATTGATTTTGATAAAGAATGAGAGGAATCATTTAATAAGTTGAAATGGGGTCTCACATCACCCCCAATAATCCAACCACCATTTGGGGATATACCATTTGAGCTCATGTGTGATGCCTCTAAATATGCAGGTGAGTCCGTATTGTCACAAAGTGTCTATCGAGTTCCACATGTCAATTATTATGCATCACGTACTATAGACCCTCCAAAATAAAACTACACCACAAAAAAAAATTCATTGACATTATGATTTCCTTGGAAAAATTCAGGTCCTACATTTTGGTGTCAAAATTTATTGTGTTCTCAGACCATGAAACCCTCTGGAATATCATTAAGAAATAGGAATCCAAACCACGTCTCATTCATTGTATTTTTCTCCTTCAATAATTCAATATAGAAATAACAGATAAAAAAGGTTAAGTGAATGTGTTCGCTAACCATATCAGAAGGATTTCTCCATCCTCAAACATTAACTCATCTCCATGTATTCCTATAAATGAAATGTTTCTTGATGAGAAACTACACTGAATGCATTATGGTATTCATTGGTATGATGAAATTGTATATTATTTGGTAGTATCTTGTATTCCTACTAATTTCAACAAAAACCAGGCCAACCGTCTAATACATGAGTCCCGTTAGTACATTTGGGATGACCCCAACCTTTTTCTCTCCTATAGTGATCAAGTTATTATTTATTGTGTTCTTGATAGTGTGTTTTGGTCTATCCTTAGGTTCTGAAACACTTCTGATTGTGGGGGCCACATTGGTCCCCAATTGACTACTCGCATGGTCCTTGATTCTAGTCTCTTTTGGATCACATTGTTTTGGGATGCCCATGAATTCTGTAAATCTTGTCCTCACTATCAAAGAGTGGGGAATGTCTCAAAAATATATGATATGCAACTAAACCCCTTTCTATTCCATGAAATTTTTTATGTTGGATGCATTGAATTTCTGGAACCATTCCCCAATTATTTTGGAAACCTATACATTCATTTGGAAATGGATTATGGTTCAAAATAGGTAGATCCATGATCTATAAGGACGTATGATTCTAATGTAGTTGTATAATTTTTGAGAACCCAAATTTTCTATAGGTTTGGCTTACCTAGGTTCATCAACATTGACATGGGTTCTCATTTCTACAACCAAACAATGCAACAACATTTTCATCAGTATGGGGTCGGTCATAGAGTGTCTACTGCATATCTCCCATATGCCAATGGTCAAGACTAGGTGTCAAATATAGAGGTAATAAAAATTCATGAAAAAATAGTTCAACTGAATATTAAATATTGGAGTCTTAGATTGGATGATTCATTATGGTTTTTCCATTTTGCTTTCAAAACCCCCATTTCCATGTCACCATATCATCTAGTGTTTGGAAAGTGATGATAGCTCCCTATTGGAATTGAACACTAGGTGTACTGAGATGTCAAACAATGAAATTATAATATTTCTGGTGCCAGTTCTCAAAGGAAGTTGCATATTCCAGAGCTGGAGGAAATGATATGTGTTGCATATGAGAACTCTAGGAATTATAAAGATTGAACAAAGGAATCCCATGACCGCCTCATCCTTCATCATCAGTTCATCATTGGGCCGAATGTCCTTATCTATAATGAAAGGCTAATGTTGCATCGAGGTAAGCTTCGTTCCCATTGGTTTTGACAATACATTGTTACTAACATCTCCTTATTTGGTTTTAACCCTGTTCAAAATGAAGAAACCCATAAAACCTTCTCTATCAATAGGATATGGCTGAAGCACTACCACAAAGCCCTTTCAGAGTCCCCTATAGTGGAACTCCATGTTCAATTAGTATTATAAAAATAACACCCACTAGGATTAATCCTTCCTAACCACATTCTATTTTATTACAGTGAGGACACTTCACACTCTATGTGTATATTCCATGGTTAGTAACAAAATTTCATCACCATTAATATTTTTCACTTTTTAGCTTGCTTAATAGTATTGTTATTTTATCCACATCCCTCCAACTCACCTTTATGTCCTAATTTAACTCTTTTCAAACAAATTATCATGGAAAATTATTCCCTTTTAATCATGTATGTTCTGGAAAATTCATGTGAAATTTCCATATTTCATGTTTTTTTAACATTCAAAAAATTCTGATGAAATGTGCATTTCAGAAAGAATTCAAATCTATGGTGTGAATTTAATTTTATATTTATTTCATTTAAATGATATAAATGGTTGTATCATTTTTGAAACATTTGATAAGAGTGGTACCTTTTTTTGAATAGTTTAATAGAAAATTGTGTCACATAATCTATCCACACATTTTATTCACCCAGACAGGATGTGTGAAAATTTCATACATAATGGTAAGAAAATAGAAGTTACGTATATTTTTATCTACTTTAAAAAATCATTTTTCTATACATTTGTACATCATCTGATCTATTTCATTACTACATCAGATTGACCTATACATGTGTATCTGTTACCCGACTATTGTACACCCTCAAAAAAGGGTTGTATATTAGGTAGGTCAAAAACCACCTTTCTTCGATCTTTGACCTTGTTAAAACTATTACAATTTGAATCATGGGGATATCATATATGGGTTGGGAAAAGGGTGTTATATTTGTTCTAAGTGCAACTTTGCAAAAAAAATGAGGGGAGTGAATAAATGTACATCATATGGAGATATCTAGGTCGGGACCATATGGTTTGACGTCTGGGAATGATTAACGTAGTGGGTATAGAAATTTGATTGCAAAGAATGTGGTGAATGTTTAGTGGAAAGGATCTTGTAAGTATTCATTTATTGAAATAACATATATTTACTCAATAGAAAGAGGAAAAAATATCATGAAATGGTTGTAACAAGCACAGATGAAGAATTAGTTACATGATTAACTTTTGAATTATTTTCATTGATTGAAATCATGCATATCTTTGAATTTCAATTGGATTCAATTTTTGAGACGTTTTTTTCAATGACATTTTATAATAACTCCTCAGTGTGATTTTTTCTTTGATAAATTTTACTATCATGAATTAATTTTAATTGAATTTTAAATCTTTATGATGTTTGAAATATCAACAAAAATAATTTTTTGAAATATGACTTTTTCACGGATTGAAAATGTTTTGGTGTGGTGGTGTGATCATACCATGGTTCACTGTGACATTTTCACCCTTAAAACATTGTATTAAAATGAAATTGAATTGTAAATTTCAAATATAATAACAATATTCACATCATGTTTTATTCAATTACGTTGTGTTTATCAATATTAAATATTACAATTTTACTTGTATTTATAATTTCTATTAAGGTGAAGGGGATTTGGAGGACACATGATGAAGGCCATAAAAAAGAGGCAAAACTGCGCAGGATCCAAGAATACTAGATGATTAACCCACACATTTCTACTCGACCGTAAATCCAAATGGTCTATAAATTGGTGGTCATGTCCAACATTTTTTGGGATACATTTCATATGAAATCAACCAAGACTCATTTGGCCATCTGGATTCCCAAAAGTCCTGATCTTTCTAGGACACTGAATCTAAATGAAGTCAAAAGTAGTGTTCTGTGACCTGTCCATATCTCGTTCTCTAGTTGTCCCACATATCAAAAAATTTTGCTGAAGATAGTCAATAGGTGGGGATAAAACCTTTTTAATTTATTCCAAGTGATATAAGGCTATCAGTTGGTTGAAGCCCATGTGAGAAGAAGTTTTATGAATGTTGGGTTCTCAAAACCACGTTCTCATTTTCCTATTAAATGGATTTGTTGTCTCCTCATTAACAAGTTCGACAAAGAGGGAAATTTATATAATTTTAGATACCTCAAGGATTCCTCCCCTCAAAAAATGAGTTCAGCAGGCCCCTATCATCATAGGGGGGTCAAGGAATAAAGCAAAATTACACCAGAGCATCCTCCTCCTCTCAATGTTGAGCTAAACGGTGGATGGTCATTTTGTGGGAGCTACACACACTTGTGAGGGAGATCCATCCGTTTTTCTTCAACTAGTATTTTGTAATTTTTGTGCTAAATATTTCAATTATTTCTTATCTTGAAATGATTATCCTATGATATCATTATGATTGTTATAATTATGTGAAATACATTTTATTTCAACACCGATTGGCTTGAGATTTAAAGAGGGAAACATGGGTTGTTCAGATTGGACAAGGCAAGTGTCCTATTTTTCTCACACATATATAAGATTTATGTATGATTTGGTTGCCTTTCATTTCAATTCCTGATACCCAGACCATGAAAACACAATTTCTGTGTCAAGGGGTTGTACATTGAGAATCCGTTAAGTGGCAAGAGGGATGTCGAGATCATGACAACCCTCAACCAAAGGATTCGATTAAAACATGTGTATTTTTCATAATGATGAACTCTCCATGATATGTTTTGAACATGCAATTATATCATTAAACATAATTCTAATACCCCACATTTTTTATCAACAATTAAAAAATTTAAATCTATTCATTTAATTTAAACTGCTATAAAACCACCCCACTTTTAGTAATTCTTATAAAAAACTCACGCTCTAAACCCACCAACTCACCTTTAAAGATGACCTAAGGTTTACCCTAGAATATATATCAACCATAAAAACATTATCAATTTGATGTGTCATGACATCGCGGTCAGTAACCATACAAAAACCTCCCACATACACATACCCAATGCATTTTAGGGAGATATAGGTCAAACCATTAATTTTAAACAATTACCAATAACTAGAACATAATCGTACAACATGAATAATTTCACAAAAGCATTTCTTTTGAATTTTGTAAAATAGAAATTTAAAAGATGATTTAATAAGAAAACTAAAATAAAATAACATATAAATGAAATTATAATCATTATAATGAAAAGAATATGAGTATAAACTTAAAAAAATAATATAAAGAATATTCATCACACAAATGATCTTAGGACCACACTATTAATGAAAAATATAGTTAACCCAACGAATGAAAATTAGGTTAATAATTCCCTTACCTTGTGTTTTTCTTACATAAATCTAATTTGAACATATAGTATAAGTGTTAAAAAAGTGTTATTATTATTTTACAGAAATATTTTAATGTTTATAACAACTTATATGGTTATTTCATAAATAATTTCACCCTTTATTTTTTAGTATCGTGTTCCATTGTGTGTTCTTTATATGATTTCCATGGCCTGATTTTATTTTATTTTCTTTTTATATGGAAATGAAATTCCATATGTGGAATAAAATGGTATTAATATGTTTTGAGAATATATAATGGTACAATAAATAATTTTGTAATCATATATTATGATGAATCATTAGATAAAACAGTAATGATATTTATTTAGATCGTTTTTTGTGGTTCCTTGATAATCATGAACTTGTTTCATTATATAATTTAATTTATTGCATATAAGTCAATTACATAACATAAAATAGGTCACAAATTATACTATAAATTCTATTTCAACCATTAAATGGGTTTTATGATCAAATTTGAATGATGTTATAGATGTTGAAAGAACGTTGTCCACAATTTTGGTAAATGATACATCACGAACGATGTTTATATTTTCTTTTAGAATAAGTCGGAGAGGAGAGGAAAAAAGGTGGTTATTTTTTACATGAACATGATAACATAATGAATACCTATGATTATGGAAATTCCATACCTCCAATATAAGGGGATGGGAAGAGAGTAGAAGAAAATAATAGAATTGAATAGAAAACACATGAAAAAAGAAGAGGATATATACCTCCTAATCTCTTCTCCATACGAACCTTTTTAAGGCCTTTGGTTTTGGAATTTTGGTAAGACCAGCAGGTCTTGGACATGGGAATGATCCTTGGGGATGGTATTGGGCAGAACATAGACAATTCTCATATTTTGATAGGTGTGGTAGAAATAGTGGAATTAGGGTGGTGTTTATAGTTGTGGAGATTAGGGGTTAACATTATTTTAATAATAATTTTAATATTTATGTCCAAGACTACTAATAATCTTCATTATAGTGATAAAAATATTAAATAGATCATTTGTGTTTGACAAAAAATATCTTACATTAGCCATGATGTAAAAAATAGTGTATTTAACTGATAATTTTAATATACGGTATTTTACCGTATTTCACTATTCATCAAAACTTCCAAAATTTAAAAAATTTCCAAAAATTCACCCAATCCATTTTTAACATATAGAATTAAAAAATGAACTCCATTTTATGAAAATAATTTTAAAAATATGATTAATTAAATTTCTAAATAAAAGAATATTTTATTCCAAAAAATATCAATTCTAAACTATAACATATTTTATATTACCATGATAAATTAATAAAGATGTCATTTTATTAAAGTGGTAAGAAAATAAAATAATAATACTATTCACTCTTCATTAGGTCATATTACCATTCTTATAACTATTCATAAGGGCATGTTACTAGTCACCAAAAATCATGTTGGTTCCATCAGACTCCAAATAACTTACTTATCACTATTTTAGATGGCTATTTTTTAAATTCAAAACATAGACGTTGAAAAATTATGTTTAATATATACTTATAAATATCTACATAAAACAATGATTCATTCATTTCAAATTATTATTAAAAACATGTGGTGTTACATGAATATTCGTCAGGAAGTGAGAGACCCCATGTGTTTTTAAAGAGTCAGGATGGTTTGTTTTTTATAATATACCATATGAACAAAATCCAAAAACTCAATGTGGGATCACATTTCAATGAAATTTTTCTCAAACAAAATGAATTCAAGGTATCAAGATAAAATGATGTCATGTTGGAATCATATTCGTTATTCTACGTGTAGTGTTTTTATACATTTGGTATTTAATTCTCATGTTATGTCCTTATTAGTTCTTGATGCACCCCCCATAGAAAAGTGATCCTCCTTGTGAGAGATTATAAATACAAAAGATGGCCCACAAATTATTCTTAATTTGATACTCTGTAGGGTTTATGTTTATTATGTTTATGCCATGCAGACAAGAAATCAAGTTATATAATCTTGATGACCATAACACCAAATGGAGAATTGGTGATTCTCATGAACCAAGATTGATGTGATGAAGATGATATAATCTGTTACATGATATGTTCTGAGTAATGTTAATGAGTTTTATCTTGAAAATAAGCATTAACAAATATTCTATCTATTATATTTAAACTCCAAAATTGTTTTAAGGGTTCATTTATAACTATGAAATATATTTTGAGTGATTTCTAGTTCATTTTCAAAGGGTTTTTATATTCGGTGTCACAAAAAAGAAGTGGATTTTTAAATTCAATTGATTGAGAAAAGAGATGGAGATGCTATGAAGTAATTTTTTAGTAATGGATGGTCTTCTATAAGGCAATGTAAAAAATTAATAAGTACATTTGATTTTTTTTTATTTGTAGTTGACACATAAGATAACTCATGAGATACTGGGACTAAGGCTGAGAAAAGTGAATGATAAATACATAAATCTCAATTTTTATATAATATCCATGTGTTGAAAGAAGTATGATGATTGTGAAATACATGTTGCAGTATATGATGATCCATGTGTGACTTTATATCTTCAAGATAGTTATTTTTTATGGAATTGATCAAAATCAATTATTTAAAAATTGTTTTATTTTAAAATTAATTTCAAAAGTGGATCTTAAAGGCATTCAATCTAAATATTCCCAGCCTTAAACATTATATAATCTTGAGTTAATTAAATAATTTGACCTTATTTCACATTGAGTAACTTTTCATGTTTATATATTTATAGAATTAGGCTATAACTCATACATAACCACTTAAATATTAAAAATTAGACACTTCCACTCACTATCCATTCTGTTCATAAAACAAAACCTTTAAAATAAAAACATGGTTTTTATTCTTTTTTAAACATTATAAGTTTTCTTGATCCCATCATTGACTCTATTCTCCTTTAAATACAATGAAAAACATTTCAAAACATGGGATGAGCATAAAAAGATCAGTAAGTGATACACAAAGAAGGAAAATTGTTAGTCTTGCGATAACATGTAAACAATGAATACATTATCATAAAGTTATATTTTTCATATTTATGAAGTAGTAAATAATATTCACTAAATATAAGTCCATATCTTACACATTTTTTAATAAAAACATTACAATAAAACTCATATAAATCCCTTATAACATATAATGGTTAATTGGGACATAATCATACTTAAATGGAAAAACCATATGGTTTAATTCCACACATATCACTATTACAAATTGAATTTCTTTAAGGAAAACCTGTATAACCAGTGCATTAGAGGTTATAACGTAACCTCCAATCCTCTGTTTATCACAGAACCACCATTATTTGGTTTATCACATAACCAAATTTCTTTGGATTATTACATTACTAGCTGTCAAATGTCCATGTACAATTATATAATCCTAACACATAAAGATTTCAATTATCAATATTTCACGATTAATAGTTCATTTTCAATCATAAGAAGATATTTCAAGATATTGAAATAGTAAATACAATTTCAAAACCGTTTTGAATACAAAAACACCAAAAAAGAGAATAAAGGGTTTGTTTTAATTTTTAAAACAATAAGTCTTATATAGGAATCCAAATAACGAATTACTATTACGGTGGCAGAAAACTTGTTATAGTTTCATACGTTAAAAACCATTCCTTTTTTTATTTAGTGAACAAATCTTCATAGAAAAATATTTCTTTTTTAAAACCATAGAATGAAATGAAAAGTAAAAGGAGATAATTATACACCATATAAAATAAGGTGGTGTATATTATTAAAATATGACTCAATTAAAGGATATTGAGAAGAAATCCCATTCCTTGAGTTTGTCTTGTCAGGTACAGTCATTATATTTCTTTTCATAAGTTGTTCTCTGTTGAAGAACACCTTAACACATTTAATGAGGATTTTCTACATAAACTAATTCATAGAAAATTTCGAGAGGGAATTTAGGAAGTGGAATGAGTAGATCATGGCGGAACCAAAAGGATTTGGAAGTGTGAGTATTAGAGAATAGTGGTTTCCTTTTATAGGAGAGGTGTGGGGCACCCTTGGAAGATCCTAAAATATTAAAATAATATAAATACAATTTCTATTCCAAATGGTCCCAAAATCAATTATTTTTATGTAAAAAGTTTTTCGGTCGAATATCCATCATCCAATAAAAATTATAAAAGTTTTAATATTTATTTAATCATTATCTTTTTGTATTTAACAACTTTTAACTCTTAACATTTTATCATGTAATTTACACATAGAGGGTTATAATTATTACCAAGTCATGCCAAAAGTAAAATGAATGATTAATTAATGTAATTTATATAAATATCCTTTCTGTTTGGCTGAATCATATATTTTTAGGAATTTTATATCATTTAATTTAATATTTTATATTGGAAAAATTTGAATTATATCATTTTTGACACTACTCATTAGAATTATTTTTTAAAATGAAAAAAAAACATTATTCCATTGAAAAAAAATCATTAACTCAATACTAAAATGTAATAATCTTCAATAGAATTCACAGATGACATCAAATAGATCCAATTATTTTTATTTTAAAATTATTAATATCATTTATTTGATTCTTATTTTAATAAATATATTATTGCATCATCATTTTATCGTAATTAAATTAAATTATTAAATTTATAAATACTAAAAATAAAATTCCATGATACATTTTATCATTTAATATTTTTTAATTATTATTTATAGTAGAATATATCACATATATAACCCCATATTAAAATTGGTTTAGTAAAAAGGGTCATGCTTATCATATGTTTTCATTTACATTAAATTAAATATTATAAATATTATTATCATACCCATGTGGCTCCCAAATTGAATAATTTCATTCCAAGGGTTGTCTTGTTCAGTCATAACTCATATAATAAGATGGTGAAAAATGTTAGTGTATTTTTATATTATTATAATATAATTATTACATATATTTACTTGATTTACAGTTCAACTATGCTAAAAAAATACTAAAACTACTTTTCACTAAAAATAATTCTTCTTCTATTAAATTTCATATTTCATACCGATTAAAACCATGTATGTTAGTGTTGGGAACAATTTGTGTATAAGTTATATTTATTGTCATCAGGTGTCAATAAAGGTCAAAATGAAGAAGAAACTCCAAAGTGAATTGAGATTGGTTGAAGTAAAGATGCCTAGAGAATTTATTATTGATTCATTTCATTGGATAACATGCTTGGTAAATTCTATATGTTGTAACAAATTAGATGATTAATGCATTGATATTCATGGTTCAATGTACTAGTATCATGTGTGATAAAACATTTACTACATTGAAGTAGTATCCTTTTGAGAATAATATATGTTCATTGGATTTGATAATCCAAAAATGGAAAGGAGGAAGAAGTAGGTTGATGCTTGGACAATAAGGTGGCAATAACTGTGGTTGGTTTATGTTTATTTATGTGCACGTATTTTTTTGCATACTCGGTTTTCTAACAAGTATTTTTATTTGGCTTAATTTATCAAAAATGGTTTCAACCCATGAGTTGGCTACCCATCCTCAACCCGAGGCACATTCGGGGCCACAGGGGTCGACCGAAACCATGGGGAAGCCAAGGTAGATCCATCCCAGAAGAGGTGCATGAGGGCCATTTTTAAGCCCCCAGAGTATTCATAGTGGGCACTAGGTGCATGCCCGAGGAGGTAGATTGGGCGCCTAGAGCGCGCCCGCAGAGAAACAGTTTGGGAGGCACTAGAGGGGGGAGAGGATAATCTTGAATGCTTGTAGGCAGAATTGATTGACAATGATCAGGAAACCCTCAACTATAATTCTATGTGGGATGAATTATGAAAAATTATCATATAATCTCAATAATCCATCCAATACTCTTCTCACTCTACCCTCCGATTAGCCATGACATTCGATCATCAAAATATGCACCACTCATCTGATCTAACACCCTGTGCATTTGAGATAGCGTAGTCCGATCCTCCCATGTTATTTAAGGAACCACACAATCATATTCAAACTCCTGTGATCTTTGGCACCACTGCATCTCACCTGAGCTAATGGTTGATCATGTCCAAACAGACATTCCTTATTGTTATGACACCTTGATGATCATCATATTGAACAGATACCATTCATGCAATCTACATCATGCATGCACGTGAAATATCATAGAAAAAAGATTGTTTGAGGAAAGAAGAGTTTATAAGTCCATTATGATTCAAGTGTGGAGCTAAAATGAGATACTCATGATCATCGATGCACATGATCTATTTTACGGGAGAAGGCCACACATTCATAAAAAGGAAAAAAGTTGCAAGTCTCGGCATATCATCACCTATGGGTTTCAAGATTTCAAAACATTGAATATCTAATGGATTCAAATTTGTGATCTCCATATATTTTTTCACAGATCATTAATGCAGAAGAGGAGTTTCCCTAGACTATAAAATGAGGATCCTGAGACAAAGCGTTGTACTGCTCCCGCATTCTCGAATGTATATGTATTTGAAAAAAATAGTGCATCTTTCTATGCTTCACTTCTCAAAGATAAATTAGAGCACTTCAAGTCTACAAGGTTCTATTAAGAATATATATTGCATGCCTTTGATAGGTGCTACCCACCCTTGAATACATTCTTGAAGAACAGGAACCTAAACACGTGATATGTTTTGTTAAATCTTTGTTTTTGTTCACAAAGGCCACACCATCATGAGCCAGTGTTTGAGGCTTTGACATTCATTAAGATTTGTGAAAAGGAAGATCTGTGCACATCTTGCACAAATAAGAACTGTGCATTCCATGTATGATGAAAAGAACTCGTGGACACCTTGGTTAATGTTGTAAAGAATAACTCTCAACGGTATGAATGTTTACACTCTACTGATTACATTGGTTCATATTCTGGTGAAGAATGATAGTTCATGAGGTTCCCAGATCAGTGTGAATCACTGAGAGGGGGAGGGGGTGAATCAGTGATCCCATTAAAACATTTTACTAATTGATTCTTTTCAATTAAACCTCTATGGCTGGTTAAAGCCTCGATCCACTCTTCTTATGTCTCTCAACCTTTCCATGGATAATGTAGTAATGAAAAGTCACAAGACACAAGGATTTACAAGGTTCGGCACCAAAGGCCTACGTCCTTGCCATGTTGGTTAAACGCCCCAACATGGTTTCTTCCATTATAATCGGTTAGTATTACAATGGTCGGTGCAGAGTCCCACTGCACCTCTCCTGAGTCCCACAGGAGGGTCTTTATACTGCATCCCACAGTGTTACCAGAGTCCCACTGGCCTGCTCCAGAATCCCACTGAAGACTTCCTCCACCCTGAGTCTCACAGGGGGCTTCTTCTGAATCCTCGAGCCACACGAGTAGCTCTTCTCCTCTTATGGCTCTTCAAGTATCCTCAACAGCCTGGGATAAAGGCTACTGGCCTTGCTCTCTTCTTCTTCTCACTTGTGATGAACATGGCTTCTTGTCTTGCTCAGGATTTATCTCCTTCTTCTAAGGATGACCTGGCCTCTCTCTTCTTCCTGAATCTTTAACAGCCTCTGATAAGGTCTATTGGTCTTTCTCAACTCTTCCGATCACTTCTGTTGATCAGGGTCTTCTCAATCTACTGAAATCTCAGACAAATAATATCTTTCACTTCAGTCTGGTCCAGTCTCACATCACTTCAACATCATGCATTGAATGCATGGAAACTCTCTATCTTCATGCACTGACTATATTACTTCTCAATTATCATCAAGAACATCTAGTCTTGTACAACTCAGATGCACACAAGTCGATTTGATCTTGTTCACGTGTGCATGTGCATGCATGCAAGCATGCACTCCCCTTCTTTTTCTTGGTGAGATAAACACTCAAAGAGTGTAATAACTCCTTAAGCACACTCACTCTCTCCTTCTTCACACACTTTGTTCTTTTTGTCTACACACATAAATTGTGTGTTCTACTATAGTGCGGATGTCCTCTCCTTCTTCTAAGTGTGTACACACTTCTTAATGCACACACATAGGTTCGACCTTCTTAACACTTTGCACACAAAACTTCTTTCACTTTAGCATACACTTGAGCTTGGCCTCCTCCTCTTCTTGAACACCCCCAAGGGCTACGACCTCTTCTTGTTCTTTTTGCACACATGGCACAAAGGCCTCGGGTTCTCCCTCTTTGCACAAGCACTGCCTGTAATGGTGTTCTCCACTTATGCACAATCTTAAATGGCCGTAGGGTGTTCACTTTGCACACACACACACCCATAGGGTGTCTTTGTCTTGTTGCACCCACTTAACCCGTTGGATATAGATATCATTCACCCGAACTCAAATGAGGCGCGCAAGGGCTTGGTGCGGCCACTCTTCTTCACTGCTGCGCAGGGTCACTGGCCGCTCTTCACATCTCCACTGCCACGCAGGCCTCAAGACAGAAGGGCTGCGCAAGCCATGGGTGCAAGGCACCGCGAGCGCGCAAGTGCAATGGCACAAGGCAGCCTCGGGTCGCGCAAGGTGCGAAGCTCCTCGGGCTTCAACCGTGGGTGTGCAAGGTTCTGCGGCCCCGGGGATCTTCCTTCTGCACAAGGGGAAAGCGTGAAGGGATTCTCTCCCTTTCTTCTTTCGCACAAGGGGTGCGCGAAAGGGACCTCTCGGAGCAAGGGGTGCTCCGAGCTTCAATACCGCGCAGGGGGTGCTGCGCGGGGCTTCGACTTCGCGTGGCAGAGCTCTCTCACGGGACTCCGGATCTTCAATAAAGAATCAGAAAGCGTTTCAAGAACCTCGAGTTCTCCTTTTCTAGGCAGAGGCGATGCCTTTGTCATCCGCATGATACAACTTGAATCACCGAGATTTTAGGGCGTTCATGATTTTCCAAATCATTATTTTTCTTCTCTCTGTTTCACCACGGGTATACTCCTTTTAATTTCCTTCACATGCATGCATCGCCGAACATGTGCGTGGCCTCTTCAAAGCCTATCCATTCTAAACAAGAACCCTTCAAGGCCTCGGAAACCTTGCATGCCTCGACCTCCTTCGAATTTTCCACTTCATTGCATGCACACCCATTTTATTGCATGGATCTATTCCTCATGGCGAGACGAACTCGAAGGTGTCTTCACTTCGATCAACGGTGGCCAAAATCTCAAAATACGTCTTCGGGAGGGCTCTGGTTCGAACGGAGGCACGTGGGTGGCAGCGGCACGTCGCGAGGTTGAAGAAGAGGCCCAGCGCCATTGGATCCGAGTTTTAATGACCTCGGACGGCTCAGATTAGATCACGAGCTGCACGATGAGATGTGTGATACAGATCGGCCGCGAGATCAAACGGGCGGCCACGATTAGATCCTGGGATTTTTTATCGCATCCCACATCGAAACGGGCCGCAGAATTCTCGCGGTTTATCAATGTGCCGCTGCCGGCTACAACTTAATTAGCTCTCCTCTCCCCTCTCGGTGCCGCCCCGCACCGGGTTCTTTGCTGGCGTGCTCTGTACCCACTCACGCCTCGTGCCGGCACGCCACTGTTGCCCATTATGCCTCGGGTGCACGTTCCTCCGCCCCTGCTGTGTGAATTTGATCACCGCATGGCCCATGCTGCCATGCGCTGGCCCCATCAGAACCCTCTTGGGCGTGGCGACCTAGTCCCTCATGTTCCTTGGCTGGCTAGAAGTTTTGCTAAGTAAAACACTAGGACTTTGTGTAAAAACAAAGTTGGTAAGTGTTAAAATGCCAAATGCCACATGCAAAGCAACTTCTTCCTTCTATATTCTTCTTCTTCATTAGAATTCCTCCAATTATCTTCAACATGTATTCATCATTTAGGAATGGAATTCCCGAAGGTTCTTCTTCCTCAACCGATTCTCCTGAATCAAATAACATCTCCAATATTCTTCAATGATCCAATCAGAGGTCGAGTTGGATTAAATTTACTTTCTCATGCACTAAGAATTAGTGCATGGTATTCTTCATCCCACTTCATCCACTTAAAAGTAGTGGATGGTTCTCCTTCACTCCTCATGCATTGTCAATACAATGCATGGTATTCAAACATTGTTGTGACATTGTATCCAGTTGATACAAGTTCTTTGAACTTAAAGAGCAGCTCAACAATCGTCAGATGTGTCATGGAAAATGATTCAACCATAATCTCATGTCACTATGTGAATCTCCTGACTGACATCCATCATAGTTCCATGGCCATTCTCCATTCTTCACCAACACCATCACATCCTTTGTCATTCACATATTGAAACTCTTTGACATCCATTCATTTCTTGACAACAACATACCTCATTGACAACAAATGCAACATAGTGCACTTCAATCTCCCTCTTTGTATTTGTTGTCAATACACTACATCAGCACATATGAATGTGTAAATATGTGTGCCAATATTTTCTCCCCCTTATTGGCAATCAAATGCAATGATGTGGTGTGGTGATCTTCAATATTTCTTCCTTGGCTGGCTAGAAGTTTTTCTAAGTAAAACACTAGGACTTTGTGTAAAAACAAAGTTGGTAAGTGTTAAAATGCCAAATGCCACATGCAAAGCAACTTCTTCCTTCTATATTCTTCTTCTTCATTAGAATTCCTCCAATTCTCTTCAACATGTATTCATCATTTAGGAATGGAATTCCCGAAGGTTCTTCTTCTTCAACTGATTCTCCTGAATCAAATAACATATCCAATATTCTTCAATGATCCAATCAGAGGTCGAGTTGGATTAAATTTACTTTCTCATGCACTAAGAATTAGTGCATGGTATTCTTCATCCCACTTCATCCACTTAAAAGTAGTGTATGGTTCTCCTTCACTCCTCATGCATTGTTAATACAATGCATGGTATTCAAACATTGTTGTGACATTGTATCCAGTTGATAAAAGTTCTTTGAACTTAAAGAGCAGCTCAACAATTGTCAGATGTGTCATGGAAAATGATTCAACCATAATCTCATATGTCACTATGTGAATCTCCTGAGTGACATGCATCATAGTTCCATGGCCATTCTCCATTCTTCACCAACACCATCACATCCTTTGTCATTCACATATTGAAACTCTTTGACATCCATTCATTTCTTGACAACAACATACCTCATTGACAACAAATGCAACATAGTGCACTTCAATCTCCCTCTTTGTATTTGTTGTCAATACACTACATCAGCACATATGAATGGGTAAATATGTGTGCCAATATTTTCTCCCCCTTATTGGCAATCAAATGCAATGATGTGGTGTGGTGCTCTTCAATATTTCTTCCTTGGCTGGATAGAAGTTTTGCTAAGTAAAACACTAGGACTTTGTGTAAAAACAAAGTTGGTAAGTGTTAAAATGCCAAATTCCACATGCAAAGCAACTTCTTCCTTCTATATTCTTCTTCTTCATTAGAATTCCTCCAATTCTCTTCAACATGTATTCATCATTTAGGAATGGAATTCCCGATGGTTCTTCTTCTTCAACCGATTCTCCTGAATCAAATAACATCTCCAATATTATTCAATGATCCAATCAGAGGTTGAGTTGGATTAAATTTACTTTCTCATGCACTAAGAATTAGTGCATGGAATTCTTCATCCCACTTCATCCACTTAAAAGCAGTGGATGGTTCTCCTTCACTCCTCATGCATTGTCAATACAATGCATGGTATTCAAACATTGTTGTGACATTGTATCCAGTTGATACAGGTTCTTTGAACTTAAAGAGCAGCTCAACAATCGTCAAATGTTTCATGGAAAATGATTCAACCATAATCTCATAAGTCACTATGTGAATCTCCTGAGTGGCATGCATCATAGTTCCATGGCCATTCTCCATTCTTCACCAACACCATCACATCCTTTGTCATTCACATATTGAAACTCTTTGACATCCATTCATTTCTTGACAAAAACATACCTCATTGACAACAAATGCAACATAGTGCACTTCAATCTCCCTCTTTGTATTTGTTGTCAATACACTACATCAGCACATATGAATGGGTAAATATGTGTGCACATATTTTCTCCCCCTTATTGGAAATCAAATCCAATGATGTGGTGTGGTGCTCTTCAATATTTCTTCCGCCCATTGAATATAATTTTCTTGAAAATCACTAAGAGAGGGATGATGTCACATGTTCTTCTTTAGGAAAGAACCTTTAGTAGATCATCTCTAAGTCTACTTGGGCTAACCCGGTGTAGAAAACAAGAGTGATGTAACCAAGGTTTTCAAATGTTGTCCTCCTTTCACTGTACATGTGAGATCATTCTTCAAGGGGTTGAAATTTTTCAGATATTCAATGAATTGCTAAATCTTGCACATACTTCGCAAAACTCATTATAAATTTCAATGCAAGGATAAAGCTCCCCCTTTCTTCCATTTTCCTTCAATCAATACTCCCCCTTAATTGTAATGATGAATACAATTAACAAACAAGGGATGAAATTATGATTGGAATACCTTCAGCTTCACAAGATGGTATATATCTGAAAATTCCATCTTCTCCAGATTGGATCCCCCTCAAAAGGTGCACTCCATTCTGTCCAAACCATCCTCCAGATGAGAATGATCATCATATTTATTTCCCTGCAATGTTAGCACATGTAAATATCAATGTATAAAAGAATAAGATGGAACCTCCTTGGTTCATCAATGTGAACATCAAGGATAAGAAGATTCTCTCAACTGAGATGTCCCATTTTCACCATTCTTCACACTTGCACATCTGATCTTCAATGATGATTGTGCTGGTGTGGATCTCAACACATCATCATGTGAAATCTTCTGTTTCCTTTTCACCATAGCAATTGACAGTGCTTCATCTTCAGCTCTTTGTTGTTCTCTGGCAAGTTGCAACTGATTTGGCCATATGACAAGTAAGTCACTTGGAAATGTGGCCTCAGTTCTGGAAGTTCCACATGGTTCCTTAGATACTGTCAAGCTACCTTTCTTATACAACTTGTTTTTAATCAATCCCTTCTTCTTCTTCTGGATTGATTGTCTGTTTGAGCCCATATTGCTTCTATTCAGTTCTATGGATTGTTTACAAAGATCCATTGTGTGACCTTTCTTTCCACAGTAGAAGCATGTCTTCTTGATGGTCCTTCCGGATGCATCACCCTTCTTAGATATAGATTCCAAGGACTTCTCTTCATTTTTAATAATATTCTTAGGAGAATTTTCAAAATTCTTCTTCTTGCTTTCCAAGGATTCCTTTTTAGCCAGGTTCAGTGATCTTTTCTTTTTTCTAGCTTTGGATACAGTTGGAGATAGACACGTATCAACTTTTTGACCACTTTTGCAACCATCCCAGATGTTTTAAAGAAATCTAAATCTATTTGCAGTAAACAGATGTTTCTGAACCTGTGGATGTTGCTTCTTTCCTTCTGGCTTTCTCCCCTTAGGCATGGGCTTCCTTTGTGCTTTCACATTCAGTGGATTGTACAAAAAATCCTTTGCACAATGCCAATACTTATTAAAACACCATCACTGACTCACAAATCTTGACCTCTTCAATCCTTCTGATTGCTGGGTAGTTTTTTTGACTTCTTGTGTTGTTCCAGGAGAGCTCTCTTTTTTTATTTTCTTCATCCATACTTGTTTGGAATTACTCTTCCATCCTGCACTTTTTGTGGAAACATAATTAGAATCATTAGTACAAGTAGGGATGGATGGTACATTATTTCTAGAAGATGTTTCACTTTTCATATAGGATGTCATTCTTTTAGAATCATCCTTCTCAAAGTGTACTTGAGAAGCAACATTTCTTCTTCCAGCTGACTGGGAGGATTCAGCTTTAGGTGATTGCTGATTTGTCAATATCATATCCAGTTCTAAGCACTTAATGTTAAGGGAGTTCTTCTCATCCTCAACAACTCTTAGCTTACCTTCCCATCTTTCTTCCAGCTATTTCATTTGGTCTTCATACAGTTTCTTTAATTCAAGCAATGAATTTTCAAGCTCCTTCACCCTTTTTTCTTTGTCTTCTAGCTGAGCATCTTTGACAACCATTGACACTCTGTGCAGCTTTTCCAGTGCATGGAAAACTTCTTTTACCATTATTCTAAAGAAGCCTTTCTCAGAAAGGCTCCTTTGCAATTCTTCAATAGTATCTTCATATCAATCATTGCAAAGGGTAACAGTTTCATTCTTGGCATTTACCAGCTTTATGAGAGTGTTGGATATGCCAACCCTTTTCTCCAATTGATCTTCCAGAGAATTGGTGTCATCTTATACCTGTAATTTTTCTTCTTGAATTTCAAGGATTCCAGTAGCTATACACATTGCCACTTCCTTGGGGACTCTCTTCTGATGATATTTGAGTGCATTTAGAAGATCATCGTATGTTCCAACATCATCATAGCTAGAGAAGGCTTCATCAGATGAATGATAAAAGGAATTTTCATCTGATGTGACTTTCAAATTTCTTTCTATTTAAGGAGTTTCACTGATTGTAATAGCCTTCTTTGTCATCTTCTTTGCATGTTGCTTAATTCTGTTTTTCTGAGTCTTGGCAGATATCTCCATTTGAGGGTATTTGCTCACTTCCTCAAATCTGCACTTTATAAAGACTCCCTTGGATCTTTTATAGGTAACCTCCATCTAATACCAATTTATGTGCCCATATCAGTGTGAATCACTCAGATGGGGAGGGGTTGAATCAGTGATCCTTCAATTAAACCTCTATAAATGGTTAAAGCCTCGATCCACTCTTCTTATGTCTCTCAACCTTTCCTCATATAATGTAGTAATGAAAAGGCACAGGTCACAAGGATTTAAAAGGTTCGGCACCAAAGGCCTACGTCCTTTCCATGTTGGTTAAACGCCCCAACATGGTTTTTCCCATTATAATCGTTTAGTATTGCAATGGTCGGTGCAGAGTCCCACTGCACCTCTTCTGAGTCCTACAGGAGGGTCATTATACTGCGTCCCACAGTGTTACCAGATTCCCACTGGCCTACTCCAGAATCCCACTGAAGACATCCTCCACCCTGAGTCTCATAGTGGGCTTCTCTTGGCTCCTCGAGTCACACGAGTAGCTCTTCTCCTCTTTTGGCTCTACAAGAATCTTTAGCAGCCTAGGATAAATGAATTTGGCCTTGCTCTATTCTTCTGCTCTCTTGTGATGAACATGGCTTCTCATCTTGCTCATGATTTATCTCTTTCTTCTAACGAAGTCCTGGCCTCTCTCTTCTTCAAGAATCATCAACAGCCTCTGATAAGGTCTGTTGGCCTTGCTCAATACTTCTGATCACTTCTGTTGATCATGGTCTTCTCAATCTTCTGAAATCTCAGACAAATAATATCTTTCACTTCTGTCTGTTCCAGTCTCACTTCACTTCAAAATCATGCCCTGAATGCATGGCAACTCTCCATCTTCCTGCACTGACTACATGGATTCTCAATAATCTTCAAGAACTTCTAGTCTTGGACAACTCAGATGCACACAAGTTGATTTGATCTTGTTCACATGTGCATGTGCATGCATGCATGCATTCCCTCCCCTTCTTCTTCTTGGTGTGATAAACACTAAAAGAGTGTAATAACTCCTTAAGCACACACACCCTCTCCTTCTTTATACACATTGTTCTTTTTGTCTACACACTTAAATTGTGTGTTCTACTATAGTGTAGATGTCCTCTCCTTCTTTTAAGTGTGTATACACTTCTTAATTCACACACATAGGTTCGTCCTTCTTATCTTTTTGCACACAAAACTTCTTCACTTTAGCATACACTTGAGCTTGACCTCCTCCTTTTCTTGCACACCCCCAAGGGCTACGACCACTTCTTATTCTTTTTGCACACAAGGCACAAAGGCCTCGGGTTCTCCCTCTTTACACACGCACTTCCCGTAAGGGTGTTCTCCACTTATGCACAGACTTAAATGGCCGTAGGGTGTTCACTTTCCACACACACACCCGTAGGGTGTCTTTGTCTTGTTGCACTCACATAACCTGTTGGATGTAGATATCCTTCACCCGAACTCAATGGAGGCGCGCTAGGGCCTGGTGCGGCCACTCTTCTTCACTGCCGCGCAGGGTCACTGGTTTCTCTTCACTTCTCCACTGCCATGCAGGACTAAAGCCACAAGGGCCGCGCAAGCCATGGGTGCAAGGCACCGCAGGCGCGCAAGTGAAATTGCACAAGGTGGCCTCGGGTCGCGCAAGGTGAGAAGCTCCTCGGGCTTCATCTATGGGCGCACAATGTTCTACGGCCCCTGGGATCTTCCTGCCGTGCAAGGGGAAAGTGCGCAGGGATTCTCTCCCTTTCTTCTTTCGCGCAAGGGGTGCGCGAAAGGGATCTCTCGGAGCTAGGGGTGCTCCGAGCTTCACTAACGCGCATGGGGTGATGCGTAGGGCTTCGACTTCGCGAGGCAGAGTGCTCTCACAGGACTCCAGATCTTCAACAAAGAATCAGCAGGCGTTTCAAGCAACTCGGGTGCTCCGTTTATATGAAGAGGCAGTGCCTTTGTCTTCCGCATGATACAACTTGAATCCCCGAGATTTTCGGGCATTCATGATTTTGCAAATCGTTTTTTTTTCTCTATGTTTCACCGTGGGTATACTCCTTCTTTTAATTTCCTTCATGTGCATGTGTCGCCGAACATGTGCATGGCCTCTTCAAAGCCTATCCATGCTAAACAAGAACCCTTCATGGCCTCGGCAACGTTGCATGCCTCGGCCTCCTTTGAATTTTCCATTTCATTGCATGCACACCCATTTTATTGCATGGATCTGTTTCTCATGGCGAGAAAAACTCGAAGGTATTTTCACTTCGATCAACGGTTGCTAGAATCTCAAAATACATCTTCGGGAGGGCTCTAGTTCGAACAGAGGCATGCGGGTGGCAGCGGATCATCGCGAGGTTGAAGACGATGACCAGTGCCGTTGGATCCGAGTTTTAATGACCTTGGACAGCTTAGATTAGATCTCAAGCGGCGCGATGAGATGTGCAGTACAGATCGGCCGCGAGATCAAATGGGCGGCCACAATTAGATCCTGGGATTTTTTATCACATCCCACATCGAAACGGGCCACATAATTCTCATGTTTTATCAAAGTGCCGCTGCCGACTTCAACTCAATTAGCTCTCCTCTCCCCTCTTGGTGTCGCCCCGCACCAGGTTCTCTGTGGGCGCACACTGACGCCTCCTGCGGGCGCGCCACTATCGCCCACTATGCCTCTGGCGCGCGCTCCTGCACCCCTGCCGCGCGGATTTGATCACCGCGTGGCGCCTGCCACCTAGCATTAGGACTTTGTGAATGGTCTTCATCAGCCCACTTCTTTGATCTTAAAGAGCATCTCAACAATCGTCAGATGTGTCATGGAAAATGTATCAACCATAATCTCATATGTCACTATGTGAATCTCATGAGTGACATGCATCTTATTTCCATGGCCATTCTCCATTATTCACCAACACCATCACATCCTTTTTCATTCACATATTGAAACTCCTTGAAATCCATTCATTTCTTGACAACAACATACCTCATTGACAACAAATGCAACACAGTGCACTTCAGTTCAAGAGAAGGCTAGTACGTGTTGCATGAACCCATGTACATGGTTTGAAGAAATCTTGAGGCCTTTTAAAGTTTGTTGAACAAGATGTTAGCACAATGAAACGGTTTCACCAATTCAATAATAAAGAAACATTTATATATAAAAACATAAATAAACAACACAACCATGTGCAAGGAAGAAGAAAATAAATTAATAGTAAAATTCGAATATGTTGTGTATGTGCTCTAAGAGCCACACCCATTATGGTTATCACACAAATAGAGGAAGAATAGAGTGCATTATTGCATGCAAGAACATGCAGATGTGAAATCACTAAGACAAGTAACCAGACGAAGTGTGTGTACGTGTGTAAACAATAAAAAAATAATGGTTGAACCTAAATGTCTTATGGATGATCACAGTAATTTATGAACAAAGGAGAATAAGAAAACTTTTTAGATTCTAAGTGATCCATTCCTTTTTTTCATAACATTAACATATTTGTGTGTGATTTAATCCAAGAAATAAAAAGAAGAGTGAATTCAGTTATTGCACTGAAGAAGTATTAGTGCAGTCTGTTGTTGCACGAAAGAAAAAGAAGAAGAACATTAGTGCTGTTGGTTTTTAACTAAAGAATAAGAGAAAAAAGTGGATAGTTTCTTGCCTACTATTTTTTAAAAATCCAAGAAAATATCACTTATAAAGATCAAGAGTAGAAACTACTTTTTGAAGAAGTAATAAGATTGTCTCCACAAGTAGTATAGAGACCCATAAAGGATGCTGAATGTTAGGCTATGCTATCACCAGTCCAGGGAAGTGGATTTTTCCTACCACCTCCAAATTTTAGAGACCAATAATTACAAAAGAAATGTTTTCCTAGTTGATCCACTATAAAAAAAGTTCACATTATAGTGGATAATCCATGCACTGGTCATTACCAGGCATGGCATGGATGTATCTGATCTTATTGAGCGGTGAACCTTGTCAAAATATCATGTGAAAATTTTTACTGCCTTGTATTATTGCATGTGATAGGGGAATGATAATAGGGGAATCAAGATCCTAATATGTCAAGAGGTATAGGGATAAAAAAGTGCAATTGTTTTAAAAATTCCTCAACACTAATTCAACCTCCCCCTCAATGATAGGTATATCCAAAACTGGTCATCTCAATTGGTATCAGAGGGAGGTTGACCTCTATTAGATTCTCTATATTGATGTTATTCATTTTTGAAGATTTGGGATTCTTTCCTGAGTAATAAATGAAGTGAACATTAATTGAAGATTCAGTAATATTTGATTATAAGGCTATATCAACCATTACATTGATGAACATTATCAATAAAGAGACGATAATGTTGAAGAAGAAGTCCCTCTTATCTAAAGTAGATAATGCATCTGGTTCTCCATATCTTTCTAACATTGAAGACACACCATACATAGAATGTAATGGCAAGGTGACTCATGTCCCCACCAAGAATATGGAATACCTTCCAACCTCAAATAATGAAGAGGTATGTGTTAGTACATTTTGAAATTATTATCATGATGAAAATTCTCGAACAAGTGGTGATGATAAATCTATCAAATATCAAGAAATAAGAGTTCAAAGATTAATACTGATTTTTCATTGTATCCCTACAGAAATTTCATCCATGGTGTATAGAGTATTTCAATGCATGCAATAAATTATTATTTTGTTGGAAGAAGAAACTGATGTTTTGGAGAAATTCATACAATATAAAATTATTAAATGTTTAAATCTCTCCAGACAGTTTGGATCCTTTGAAGCAAAAAAGGGGGGATTTTAAGTATTTTATTCAAAGTGAACCTAAGATGTTGAAGAAAAATATGAAGTCAACATGACTCCAATAAGATAAATTAACTCGACTATTTTTTAAAAAACAAAGTGAATATGCATAAAGGCGAAGCTGAACAATTAATTCAGGGTTGTGAAGAGAAGATGATTATGATTGATGACTAGTAAGTAATTTTTAATATGAGATGACAATAATTGGATAGTTAGTTGACCACACTTGAGTAGAAACATATTGAGTATCCAAAAAATAAGGAAACAGTTGCTGCTAGTACACAATTCTCACGGGAGGATTCTACTGTCAAAAAACCTTCAACCTGTGACTATAAGATCATGGATTCACTCATTGATCTATCACAAGTAGCTGTGAATGTAAATGTACCATCCATACCAAATTGTACTGATGTTACTAAAAACATTTCAATAAAATATGCAGGTTGGAAAAAAAATTCTCAAAAAGTATGCATGAAGAAAAGTTAGGAGATACCTACCACTATTACTAGGGTGGATAATAAGAAGAGTTTGGATGATATATTCCCATTGAAAACACAAAAAATTATGAATAATACCCAGTATCCTTTTAAAGAAGCTATCAATAATTCAATGTTTGTTGTTCAATGACGGTGTTGTTATAGATTTAGGAATTGGGAACTAGATTGTTGGTAAAATACATTAAATGTAAAAGAACAAAGAAATCCTAACTCATGGGGGAGAAAGATAAAGAAGAATAAGAAATATCCACATATCTAGAAGCATCTTTATACTGCAAAAAGATTTGGAATGTTAGATAACATCTGTGATGAATGCAATAGGGGTGGTCACATGAATGGTGTGTATTCAATTCAATATGTATCCAAAGTTTATATGAAAATAAGATCATTAAATCTAGCTACCAATTGAATCTCAAAGAATTCCATGGATTCTAATAGAACGACTAAGAAGGATTCCACTCAGAAGAATCCATGTAGAAGATCCAATCATGATGCCCTAGTTCCTCAAGATATATTAGAGTTTTTTCCAAAATATTTGGAACGAATAAAGAAAAACTAAAGATGAACAATCTATGAGTTTTGCTAAAAACAAAAAAAATATTCTACATAAAGACAATGATGTTCTCTGTGTAAGGTGTTACAAGGATTGCCCCATAGCTGGAAGAATATTTGAATTTACTCAAGCCCAAGAAGAATTCCTCAAGAATAATAACGTTGAAACATGATATTCCAGTGCTTTGAAAGCTCCTAGAGTGAGAAGAATCATACACAATAAAATGTAAGATTTACTAATATCCACACATCCATATTATATATTGATGATTAGTTGTGAATGTGTGAAGAATGGAGCATTGAGATTGAGAATATCATCTCAACCTTGTTGTGCCCACTGATGATGCAAGGAGGATCCAACTTATTCCATTAAATCTTTTTTATTGTATATTTTAATATCATACAAGGAATTGAATGTGAGGAAATATCTCAGTGTGTGAACCTGCGTTTTAGGGATGAGAAGCGTATCGTGGAAGCTCGGGGTGTTACATTCTCCCCTCCTTCAATAAATTGCGTCCTCGCAATTTGAAATTTTTCTTTGAAAATAAAAGGTTGAAAAGAGAAAATACCTTTGAGGAAAACCCACATCAGAAATAAGGTTAATAAATATATAACATTAAAAGAAAGAAAGATAAGTACAAAGGTCACCCGATATAGCCCATTCTAGGATTCTATGAAAATATGGATATGGAGGAGAAACAAACCATCAAGGTCTGATGGAGAGTTACAGAAAACAGGATTAGGAGAAAGTTTAACCACAAGAAAATCACAAACTTGTGATTGGTTAAACGGTCATTGAATCCCCAGTTGGAAAAGTTAACCGACAACATTTTTGTTTTAAGTTACCTTTTATAATGTTGAGGAATTTATTTAGGAGATTTACTAAGAACGTAAGGGAATATACATACTTGTTATGTATACTTTCATTCGTTAATAAATTTTTACCACAAACCCAACTTTTACTCCAAATGGTAACAGAACTCAAAAATATTGTATTTATCCTAATTGTATAAGGTTCCAAATGTTAACACATACCATTTAGATTAGTAAAACTATTTTGTAATAACCAGGGACTTCCTGTAGGCTAGTGGTAGGAAATAAAGGCTTGTCGCACTATGGTTGTGGGTTCGATTCCTGCAGCTTTGTCCGACGCGACGGGTTATTCCCCACCCTGCAGGTTGTCCTTTCCTAAAACTATAGTATCATAATATTCCAAAAATAATCTTCATAAATTTTTTAACCTTAAACAATACTATCCAAAGATCAACTTAATCCACTCCAACCATTATAGTTATCCAAAATACCTCTGTCCAGACTTTCTCTAAAAGGTCTCTTAATTCCAAAATCAATTTATTAGATTCCCCAAACAAAGTAAAGTTTCTCTTATTGTCACATACTAAAAATATAATTACCTCCATCATATTAAAACCATACTGAAATCAACAAGTACTACAGTACAATCCTTATATATATATCACATTATTCTAATAACCAGAATATAATCCATGAGTCCAAAATCACCAATACATTAGTTATTCTGCTTCAACTGTAGTAACAGCATAAGATTGTCCTTGATCCCTTGGCCTTTTCTGAAGTAAGTTTCTCTGAAGCTTAGGACATTCATTTGCATAATGCCCCATTTCCCTACAATTGTAGCATTCAACATTGATAGCCTCTTTCTTTCCCTTGCAATCACGCGCCTGGTGACCTTTTTCCCCACATTTATAACAAACTCCCATTCCTTTTAGGCAAGTACCAGGGTGATTCTTCCCACAATTATCACATAATGGAAAATCCTTCTTTCCCATTTTCCCTTTATCTGTCTCTTGTTCCACCGTTATCTTCTTATCTTGCTTTACTTTGTTGTCATAAGACTTAGATAATTCCATTTCTATCTTGATAGCACATGAGACAATATCTTCATATGACGAGAAGGTTTGTGAGACTAATGATCGACGGGAAATGGTTTTACCCCATCAAAGAAAGGATCAGTCTTACTTCTTGGGTTACGTATGTAATCTTGCAGCATACCTCGCTAACCTTGTAAAGTTAGCCTCATACTTTGCGACATTCTCATCCTCCTTCTGCCTCAGACTCAGAAATTGCCTTTCCATATCTGCTCGATGGTCTCGAGGAAAGTATTTTTCTAAGAACAGCTCTTTGAACTCCTGCCATTCCATGTTTGTTAATTCATCATCTTCCTTTGTGTTTTGAATTAGTGACCACCATTGATCGACATCTAAAGTGAGGCGGTAAACTGCCATGACAACTTTCTCCCTTTCACTACCCCCAAGGCATGGAATATTTTCTCTAAGGAATTTATCCATTGCTCAGCTACTATAGGATTTGTACTCCCATTGAAGGTTGGTGGTTGTTGCCTCATGAAGCGGTCTAACATTGATCCTCCACGTTGCGGATCAGGGTGCTCCATACGAGTAAGGTTATTATTCATAACCCGCGTGAGTTGTCCCAGTATGGTGAGAAGCTGATCAGCACCAGTTGTATCACTAGCTCCACCATAATTATCTTGAGCAGGAGGGCAATCCCTAAACGGAGTGCGTGCATTGATATGGTTTCCATTCCTTCCACTAGGCGCCATTTCTAAACAATGGCATAAACTATATTAGTTTATAAATCAAAATACATCATTCCATACTTGTAAGATACTTAACATAAATTGAACTATTTATGGATATAATCCATAAAAATGTTTTCTTTGAGGAAGTATATACTCATAACCCTGCATAGTGGTTTATAAAGAAAATGAGAATTATCCAAAGCATATCCCCCGGGAGTGTCGTAACCAAGAGTGCAGCAAGGCCCGTTGTCGTGCACCAGTTCCCGTTCGAGTCTAGCTCAAAGCGGTGTTTTCGGGTTTTACCCCTAGGTACATCTGTGCTAGAGCCGCCTCTACTTGCTCGTATCCAGACATGAATGTATTTCTAGGAAAACTCACAAAATCTCTACAATAACAAAATTCTAGGAAGTTATTCTATACTAATCCTCAAAGTCTATCTTTGGGCTATGTGCTCTAATCAGAGTTTATCTAAATCTAGCTTCCAAGGTTAGTACTAAACTGCCTCTGATACCAACTGTAACGCCCCGACCCCAGCTACCCAGAGCCAGTGCATTACTTCTTAACATTGGCATGATCACAAAAGATCAAGTCTCGAAAGACCGATTAGTTTAGTAGCCTTGGAAACACTAGATACATTCATAAGTCTTACATTACATCATAAAGTAAAAAACTAATAACAAAGTCTTCATAGTCCACACTCATATCCTCTTCTGACTATCCCTGCAGGTCATTCATAAAATACTTCTTCACATCCTGGAAAATATTAAAACATTGAAAGGGGTGAGCTCAGATGCTCAGTAAGGATAACAATATTTCGGAAGCTTTCATAAATAAACATAAAAATTTAAGGCAATGTATAACTAAAACAAAAGCCTTTTAAACTTGAACATCAACATAATTTGGAAAAAGTAAAATGAGATAATTCCATTCACTTCTTCAAATGGATATTCTACTGGTCGAATAATCACATGAAATAACAATAACCACATTCATAATGATGGAATGCATAATGCCAGACTATCATAACCACGTAGCGAAGTCCTCATGCCAAGACCACACATAAGATTTTGTCAAGGCCTCGTGCCAAGACACTAGTTTGTCTCATGAGACCTGCCGATGCATCGAGGAGCTATAGCGGGCTCCACCCGTCACTTATTAAGTCCAATGCATTCCTCATATGAATAGGTTTAAACATATCATAAACCATAACATAATCGTATCACATAAAACATGCATAAAGGAAACATAACATTTCCACATTTCAATCACAATATATCAATACAACACATTTATATAATAAAAATGCTTTCAAAACCATTTTCAATACCAAAATAAAAGAAAGTTAAAAATTTGTATTTATTTTTCATTAAAAAAAATGATGGCTTGTAGAGGAAGCCGAAACTCAAATAATGGTCACGGCAGCGGAGAAGTCGTTGTCGCCGCATAAGTACAGAAAGAAAAACATTATCTTTTTGTCGTTTAGTAAAACGCTTTGTATAAAAAAGATTCCTTTTGAATAAACGTAAAAGTCAAAGGGGTTTATACACCGTATAAAAGAAAGTTGTGTATAAAACCAAATATGCCTCAATGAAAGTGGATTGAGACGAAGTCCTTAAAAAGATAATTTTTAAAATAAAATAGATATATTATGTGTATTCACTATAGGTACACATAAAGAATACAAAATAAGACACAATAATATCATGACATAATTTGGAAGTAGGAGATTAACCCAAAGAATGAAAATTGGGTTAAGAAATTCCCTTAAAAAGATCATTTTTTTTAAATAAAGTAGATATATTATGTGTATTCACTATAATTACACATAAATAAATTACAATTAAAAGATAGGACATAATAATATCATGACATTATTTCAAAGTAGGAGATTAACCCAAAGAATAGAAATTGGGTTAAGAAGTTCCATTACCTCGTGTCTGACTTGACTCAACCATTCTTTAACATCCTGAATAATAAACTAGAGTTAATATATAACTTATTAAGAACCATTTTCAATTTCATTATCCTTTTTATATCACTTATTACAATGATATGAACATTATGTAATTATTTAAGTTAATAACGGTCGTTTTGTCGATCTTTGGTACTTGAGTCAAAAATAAACTTCTTATAATTACAAGTTGTTCATGTGGTGAAATATCCATTATATCCAGAATTATATTCATGATGTAGATATCATATATATGATATATATATCCAGTATATACATTAATTCATAATGTCATGTAACATTTAGAGGTAATAAATGAAATGCACCGTTCATGGAGACGGTAAGCCGTACGTACGCATGAACGCTACTTTCATTTCTATTTCATATTTAATGGAATGAAATCATAATGATATAAATTTATAATATAATTACAGTATAATATAGTGTATAATACCATTTAATACATCCTTTATACATCCCACATATGGCATTAACTATTCAAATCACTTTGAGGGGGCGGTAGTCCGCACTTCCTAAAATGAAATTATCGCGTTTTACCCATAATGGAAATCATAAAGTATGACATAAATGAGAAATACAGAAGCATAAGTAAAACATAAACACATCATATATCATATATAAATATAGTGACATCTTAATGGCCACCTTTGAAGGTGTTATATGAGTGTTGAACAATCATCGTTTCGTGAGGCAGAAATTCGCCATCCACAGAAACCGTATGTTCTTTAACCATTAGATGTAGGTGTGTGTTAGTGTAGCTAGAATACTTCTTATAACAACATCCTATTATATTGAGGATACTGTTGTTGTTACAAAATAAATTAATAAAAAGAGTTTAGGGGGTTGGAGAAGAAAAATAAAACAAAACAACATTAGAGAAGACATTACCTCAAAATCGGGTAACTCTTTTTGATTTGAGCGAAAGGATTCCTTGAGAAGAGTTCTTCCCAAAGTGAGGATTCTAGGAGTAAGAGGGGGAAGTTGGGAGAGTATTTGGGCAGAGGTTGGCCCAGCCAAATGGCTTCAAGGTGTGAATAAGGTGGGAGAGGTGGGGGCCTTTTATAAGTGGAGAGGAGGGGCTCTTTTGGAAATATTGAAATGTTACATTATTACACAATGCTTTTTCGGATTCTAAAGGTCCCACACTTATATAATTCGTGGATAAGGTGATAAGGGTTCGAAATATACTCATACAATAGTCTTTGGACAAGTGTAAGCTTTTGATTTTACATTATCTTTTCATTTTATTAAAATCGTTAAATAATGAGGTCATCGCTGCATCATAATGATGTCATAAATAATTTAATTTATTTAATGTCTAAAAATTATAAAAAAAATACTATGATGTAGGAAATATTTTTATCTTTCTAATGAATATTTATAGTCAAAATTTGGACTTGTTTAACCCCACTTAAAAACTATTTTAGTAAAATAACTCATGTTTGTGTCAATTTAATTTTAACATTAAATAAATATATATTAATGTCATTTTCCAACTAAAGTGGCTCCATGGGGTCCCCAAGTTGACCCATGGGTTGTCTTGGTCGGCCATGACTCATCCAATAGGAGTAGGACAAGTGTCATGCTCATATCATATTATTAAAACATTGTTTTTACCTTAAACTACACTAATTACCTCTAATCGCGATTAAGAACTTAAAAGTTACTATTCACCAAAAAATTATTTTAATCTCATTGAACCACATTTTACATCTTAATGAAAACCATGTATGTAGGATTTTTGAAAATCAAATCACAGAAGTGGTAATATTTCATTTAAACGAAAAATCAGTTATTTAACTACCACTTAGTGGTTTCACTATTCATCAAAAATTGAAGTTTTTCAGAACAATGCCAAAATTTCACCCTAAGCTATAATTGATATTACGAATTCAAAAATGATGTCTATTTTAAAAAATTCCAAACATATAAGTTGCATTAATTAATTTTATAATTAATTCCCGCTGTCACAACAAATAGCGTGTTTTTAAGAAACAATTTATATCAAAAGATTGGCAATTGTTTATGTCCAATTTCAATGTTAAATAAATTCTAATGACCACCATTGGATAAAATGGTAAAAATATATTCTAATTATACTTTAAAACCACTAAATAGTATAATTTTTCACAATAAATTATTTTGATTAAAAAAGTTGTTTTAAGTATTTTTCACTATTCATAAAAAAATTGGAAGTTCTCAGAAAGTTACAAAAAATTCAACTTAGGATAATTTCGATATTACGAATTCAAAAATGAAGTCCATTTTGAAATATAAAATTTCTATAATTTTAAAAAGTGGTTATTACTATTCATAATGGCTACTTTGATTAGTCGCGGTGTTTTAGAACTCGAAGTTGCGTACAATGCAAGCTATTGCATTATTGAATGAGAAGCGTATCGTGGAAGATCGAGGTGTTACATTCTCCACTCCTTCAATAAATTGCGTCCTCGCAATTTGAAATTTTTCTTTGAAAATAAAAGGTTGAAAAGAGAAAATACCTTTGAGGAAAACCCACATCGGAAATAAGGTTAATAAATATATAACATTAAAAGAAAGCAAGATAAGTATAAAGGTCACCCGATATAGCCCATTCTAGGATTCTATGAAAATATGTATATGGAGGAGAAACAAACCATCAAGGTATGATGGAGAGTTATAGAAAACAGGATTAGGAGAAATTTTAACCACAAGAAAATCACAAACTTGTGATTGGTTAAACGGTCATTGAATCCCCAGTTGGAAAAGTTAACCGACAACATTTTTGTTTTAAGTTACCTTTTATAATGTTGAGGAATTTATTTAGGAGATTTACTAAGAACGTAAGGGAATATACATACTTGTTATGTATACTTTCATTCGTTAATAAATTTTTACCACAAACCCAACTTTTACTCCAAATGGTAACGGAACTCAAAAATATTCTATTTATCCTAATTGTATAAGGTTCCAAATGTTAACACATACCATTTAGATTAGTAAAACTATTTTGTAATAACAAAGGACTTCCTGTAGGCTAGTGGTAGGAAATAAAGGCTTGTCGCACTATGGTTGTGGGTTCGATTCCTGTAGCTTTGTCCGACGCGACGGGTTATTCCCCACCCTGCAGGTTGTCCTTTCCTAAAACTATAGTATCATAATATTCCAAAAATAATCTTCACAAATTTTTTAACCTTAAACAATACTATCCAAAGATCAACTTAATCCACTCCATCATTATAGTTATCCAAAATACCTCTGTCCAGACTTTCTCTAAAAGGTCTCTTAATTCCAAAATCAATTTATCAGATTCCCCAAACAAAGTAAAGTTTCTCTTATTGTCACATACTAAAAATATAATTACCTTCATCATATTAAAACCTTACTGAAATCAACAAGTACTTGAGTACAATCCTTATATATATATCACATTATTCTAATAACCATAATATAATCCATGAGTCCAAAAGCACCAATACATTAGTTATTCTGCTTCAACTGTAGTAACATCATAAGATTGTCCTTGATCCCTTGGCCTTTTCTGAAGTAAGATTCTCTAACGCTTAGGACATTCATTTGCATAATGCCCCATTTCCCTACAATTGTAGCATTCAACATTGATAGCCTCTTTCTTTCCCTTGCAATCACGCGCCTGGTGACCTTTTTCCCCACATTTATGACAAACTCCCATTCCTTTTAGGCAAGTACCAGGGTGATTCTTCCCACAATTATCACATAATGGAAAATCCTTCTTTCCCATTTTCCCTTTATCTGTCTCTTGTTCCACCGTTCCCTTCTTCTCTTGCTTTACTTTGTTGTCATAAGACTTAGAGAATTCCTTTTCTTTCTTGATAGCACATGAGACAATATCTTCGTATGATGAGAAGGTTTGTGAGACTAATGATCGACGGAGGAATGGTTTTTACCCATCAAAGAAACGATCAGTCTTACTTCTTGGGTTACGTATGTAATCTGCAGCATACCTCGCTAACCTTGTAAAGTTAGCCTCATACTTTGCGACATTCTCATCCTCCTTCTGCCTCAGACTCAGAAATTGCCTTTCCATATCTGCTCGATGGTCTCGAGGAAAGTATTTTTCTAAGAACAGCTCTTTGAACTCCTGCCATTCCATGTTTGTTAATTCATCATCTTCCTTTGTGTTTTGAATTAGTGACCACCATTGATCGGCATCTCTAGTGAGGCGGTAAACTACCATGAAAACTTTCTCCCTTTCACTACCCCCCAAGGCATGGAATATTTTCTCCAAGGAATTTATCCATTGCTCAACTACTATAGGATTTGTACTCCCGTTGAAGGTTGGTGGTTGTTGCCTCATGAAGCGGTCTAACATTGATCCTCCACGTTGCGGATCAGGGTGCTCCATACGAGTAAGGTTATTATTCATAACCTACGTGAGTTGTCCCAGTACGGTGAGAAGCTGATCAACACCAGTTGTATCACTAGCTCCACCATAATTATCTTGAGCAAGAGGGAAATCCCTAAACGGAGTGTGTGCATTGATACGGTTTCCATTCCTTCCACTAGGCGCCATTTCTAAACAATTGCATAAACTATATTAGTTTATAAATCAAAATACATCATTCCATACTTGTAAGATACTTAACATAAATTGAACTATTTATGGATATAATCCATAAAAATGTTTTCTTTGAGGAAGTATATACTCATAACCCTTCATAGTGGTTTATAAAAAAAATGAGAATTATCCAAAGCATATCCCCCGGCAGTGTCGTAACCAAGAGTGCAGCAAGGCCCGTTGTCGTGCACCAGTTCCCGTTCGAGTATAGCTCAAAGCGGTGTTTTCGGGTTTTACCCCTAGGTATATCTGTGCCAGAGCCGCCTCTACTTGCTCGTATCCAGACAGGGATGTATTGCTCGGAAAAGTCAAAAAATCTCCACAATAAAAAAATTCTAGGAAGTTCTTCTATACTAATCCTCAAAGTCTATCTTTGGGCTATGTGCTCTAATCAGAGTTTATCTAAATCTAGCTTCCAAGGTTAGTACTAAACTGCCTCTGATACCAACTGTAATGCCCCGACCCCAGCTACCCAGAGCCGGTGCATTACTTCGTAACATTGGCATGATCACAAAAGATCAAGTCTAAAAGGACTGATTAGTTTAGTAGCCTTGGGAACACTGGATACATTCATAAGTCTTAAATTACATCATAAAGTGAAAAACTAATAACAAAGTCTTCATAGCCCACACTCATATCCTCTTCTGACTATCCCTGCAGGTCATTCATAAAATACTTCTTCACATCCTGGAAAATATTAAAACATTGAGAGGGGTGAGCTCAGATGCTCAGTAAGGATAACAATATTGCGGAAGCTTTCATAAATAAACATAAAAATTTAAGGCAATGTATAACTAAAACAAAAGCCTTTTAAACTTGAACATAAACATAATATGGAAAAAGTAAAATGAGATAATGCCATTCACTTCTTCAAATGGATATTCTACTGGTCGAATAATCACATGAAATAACAATAACCACTTTCATAATGATGGAATGCATAATGCCAGACTATCATAACCACGTAGCCAAGGCCTCGTGCCAAGACCACAAATAAGATTTTGTCAAGGCCTCGTGCCAAGACACTAGTTTGTCTCATGAGACCTGCCGATGCATCGAGGAGCTATAGCGGGCTCCACCCGTCACTTATTAAGTCCAATGCATTCCTCATATGAATAAGTTTAAACATATCATAAACCATAACATAATCGTATCACATAAAACATGTATAAAGGAAACATAACATTTCCACATTTCAATCACAAGATATCAATACAACACATTGATATAATAAAAATGATTTCAAAACCATTTTCAATACCAAAATAAAAGAAAGTTAAAACTTTGTATTTATTTTTCATTTAAAAAAATGATGGCTTGTAGAGGAAGCCGAAACTCAAATAATGGTCACGGCGGCGGAGAAGTCGTTGTCGCCGCATAAGTACAGAAATAAAAACATTCTCTTTTTGTCGTTTAGTAAAACGCTTCGTATAAAAAAGATTCCTTTTGAATAAACGTAAAAGTCAAAGGGGTTTATACACCGTATAAAAGAAAGTTGTGTATAAAACCAAATATGCCTCAATGAAAGGGGATTGAGAAGGAGTCCTTAAAAATATCATTTTTAAAATAAAATAGATATATTATGTGTATTCACTATAGGTACACATAAAGAATACAAAATAAGACATAATAATATCATGACATAATTTGAAAGTAGGAGATTAACCCAAAGAATGAAAATTGGGTTAAGAAATTCCCTTACAAAGATCATTTTTTTAAATAAAGTAGATATATTATGGGTATTCACTATAATTACACATAAATAAATTACAATTACAAGATAGGACATATTAATATCATGACATAAATTCAAAGTAGGAGATTAACCCAAAGAATATAAATTGGGTTAAGAAGTTCCCTTACCTCGTGTCTGACTTGACTCAACCGTTCTTTAACCTCCTGAATAATAAACTAGAGTTAATATATAACTTATTAAGAACCATTTTCAATTTCATTATCCTTTTTATATCACTTATTACAATGATATGAACATTATGTAATTATTTAAGTTAATAACGGTCGTTTTGTCGATCATTGGTACTTGAGTCAAAAATAAACTTCTTATAATTACAAGTTGTTCATGTGGTGAAATATCCATTATATCCAGAATTATATTCATGATGTAGATATCATATATATTATATATATCCAGTATATACATTCATTCATAATTTCATGTAACATTTAGAGGTAAGAAATGAAATGCACCGTTCATGGAGACGGTAAGCCATACGAACGCATGAACGCTACTTTCATTTCTATTTCGTATTTAATGGAATGAAATCATAATGATATAAATTTATAATATAATTACAGTATAATATAGTGTATAATACCATTTAATCCATCCTTTATACATCCCACATATGGCATTAACGATTCAAATCACTTTGAGGGGGCGGTAGTCCGCACTTCCTAAAATGAAATTATCGCGTTTTACCCATAATGGAAATCATAAAGTATGACTTAAATGAGAAATACAGAAGCATAAGTAAAACATAAACACATTATATATCATATATAAATATAGTGACATCTTAATGGCCACCTTTGAAGGTGTTATATGAGTGTTGAACAATCATCGTTTCGTGAGGCAGAAATTCGCCATCCACAGAAACCGTATGTTATTTAACCATTAGATGTAGGTGTGTGTAAGTGTAGCTCGAATCCTTCTTATAACAACATCCTAGTATATTGAGGATACTGGTGTTGTTACAAAATAAATGAATAAAAAGAGTTTATGGGGTTGGAGAAGAAAAATAAAACAAAACAACATTAGAGAAGACATTACCTCAAAATCGGGTAACTCTTTTTGATTTGAGCGAAAGGCTTCCTTGAGAAGAGTTCTACCCAAAGTGAGGATTCTAGGAGTAAGAGGGGGAAGTTGGGAGAGTATTTGGGCAGAGTTTGGCTGAGCCAAATGGCTTCAACGTGTGAATAAGGTGGGAGAGGTGGGGGCCTTTTATAATTGGAGAGGAGGGGATCTTTTGGAAAGATTGAAATGTTACATTATTACACAATGCTTTTTCGGATTCTAAAGGTCCCACACTTATATAATTCGTGGCTAAGGTGATAAGGGTTCTAAATCTACCCATCCAATAGTCTTTGGACAAGTGTATGCTTTGGATTTTACATTATCTTTTCATTTTATAAAAATCGTTAAATAATGAGGTCATCGCTGCATCATAATGATGTCATAAATAATTTAATTTATTTAATGTCTAAAAATTATAAAACAAATACTATGATGTAGGAAATATTTTTATCTTTCTAATTAATATTTATAGTCAAAAGTTGGACTTGTGAAACCCCACTTAAAAACTATTTTAGTAAAATAACTCATGTTTGTGTCAATTTAATTTTAACATTAAATAAATATATATTAATGTCATTTTCAACTAAAGTGGCTCCATGGGGTCCCCAAGTTGAACCATGGGTTGTCTTGGTCGGCCATGACTCATCCAATAGGAGTAGGACAAGTGTCAAGCTCATATCATATTATTAAAACATTGTTTTTACCTTAAACTACCCTAATTACCTCTAATCGCGATTAAGAACATAAAAGTTACTATTCACCAAAAAATTATTTTAATCTCATTGAACCACATTTTACTTCTTAATGAAAACCATGTATGTCGGATTTTTGAAAATCAAATCACAGAAGTGGTAATATTTCATTTAAACGAAAAATCAGTTATTTAACTACCACTTAGTGGTTTCACTATTCATCAAAAATTGAAGTTTTTCAGAACAATGCCAAAATTTCACCCTAAGCTATAATTGATATTACGAATTCAAAAATGATGTCTATTTTACAAAATTCCAAACATATAAGTTGCATTAATTAATTTTATAATTAATTCTCGCTGTCACAACAAATAGCATGTTTTTAAGAAACAATTTATATCAAAAGATTGGCAATTGTTTATGTCCAATTTCAATGTTAAATTAATTCTAATGACCACCATTGGATAAAATGGTAAAAATATAATCTAATTATACTTTAAAACCACTAAATAGTATAATTTTTCACAATAAATTATTTTGATTAAAAAAGTTGTTTTAAGTATTTTTCACTATTCATAAAAAAATTGGATGTTCTCAGAAAGTTACAAAAAATTAAACTTAGGATAATTTCGATATTACGAATTCAAAAATGAAGTCCATTTTGAAATATAAAATTTCTATAATTTTAAAAAGTGGTAATTACTATTCATAATGGCTACTTTGATTAGTCGCGGTGTTTTAGAAATCGAAGTTGCGTACAATGCAAACTATTGCATTATTGAATGAGAAGCGTATCGTGGAAGATCGGGGTGTTACATTCTACCCTCCTTCAATAAATTGCGTCCTCGCAATTTGAAATTTTTCTTTGAAAATAAAAGGATGAAAAGAGAAAATACCTTTGAGGAAAACCCACATCGGAAATAAGGTTAATAAATATATAACATTAAAAGAAAGCAAGATAAGTACAAAGGTCACCCGATATAGCTCATTCTAGGATTCTATGAAAATATGGATATGGAGGAGAAACAAACCATCAAGGTCTGATGGAGAGTTATAGAAAACAGGATTAGGAGAAAGTTTAACCACAAGAAAATCACAAACTTGTGATTGGTTAAACGGTCATTGAATCCCCAGTTGGAAAAGTTAACCGACAACATTTTTGTTTTAAGTTACCTTTTATAATGTTGAGTAATTTATTTAGGAGATTTACTAAGAACGTAAGGGAATATACATACTTCTTATGTATACTTTCATTCGTTAATAAATTTTTACCACAAAACCAACTTTTACTCCAAATGGTAACGGAACTCAAAAGTATTCTATTTATCCTAATTGTATAAGGTTCCAAATGTTAACACATACCATTTAGATTAGTAAAACTATTTTGTAATAACCAAGGACTTCCTATAGGCTAGTGGTAGGAAATAAAGGCTTGTCGCACTATGGTTGTGGGTTCTATTCCCGCATCTTTGTCCGACGCGACGGGTTATTCCCCACCCTGCAGGTTGTCCTTTCCTAAAACTATAGTACCATAATATTCCAAAAATAATCTTCATAAATTTTTTAACCTTAAACAATACTATCCAAAGATCAACTTAATCCACTCCAACCATTATAGTTATCCAAAATACCTCTGTCCAGACTTTCTCTAAAAGGTCTCTTAATTCCAAAATCAATTTATCAGATTCCCCAAACAAAGTAAAGTTTCTATTATTGTCACATACTAAAAATATAATTACATTCATCATATTAAAACCTTACTGAAATCAAAAAGTACTGCAGTACAATCCTTATATATATATCACATTATTCTAATAACCAGAATATAATCCATGAGTCCAAAAGCACCAATAAATTAGTTATTCTGCTTCAACTGTAGTAACAGCATAAGATTGTCCTTGATCCCTTGGCCTTTTCTGAAGTAAGTTTCTCTGAAGATTAGGACATTCATTTGCATAATTCCCCATTTTTTCCTACAATTGTAGCATTCAACATTGATAGCCTCTTTATTTCCCTTGCAATCACACGCCTGGTGACCTTTTTCCCCACATTTATGACAAACTCCCATTCCTTTTAGGCAAGTACCAGGGTGATTCTTCCCACAATTATCACATAATGGAAAATCCTTCTTTCCCATCTTCCCTTTATCTATCTCTGGTTCCACCGTTCTCTTCTTCTCTTGCTTTACTTTGTTGTCATAAGACTTAGAGAATTCCTTTTCTGTCTTGATAGCACATGAGACAATATCTTCGTATGACGAGAAGGTTTGTGAGACTAATGATCAACGGAGAAATGGTTTTAACCCATCAAAGAAACGATCAGTCTTACTTCTTGGGTTACGAATGTAATCTGCAGCATACCTCGCTAACCTTGTAAAGTTAGCCTCATACTTTGCGACATTCTCATCCTCCTTCTGCCTCAGACTCATAAATTGCCTTTCCATATCTGCTCGATGGTCTCGAGGAAAGTATTTTTCTAAGAACAGCTCTTTGAACTCCTGCCATTCCATTTTTGTTAATTCATCATCTTCCTTTGTGTTTTGAATTAGTGACCACCATTGATCGGCATCTCTAGTGAGGCGGTAAACTTCCATGACAACTTTCTCCCTTTCACTACCCCCCAAGGCATGGAATATTTTCTCCAAGGAATTTATCCATTGCTCAGCTACTATAGGATTTGTACTCCCGTTGAAGGTTGGTGGTTGTTGCCTCATGAAGCGGTCTAACATTGATCCTCCACGTTGCGGATCAGGGTGCTCCATACGAGTAAGGTTATTATTCATAACCTGCGTGAGTTGTCCCAGTACGGTGAGAAGCTGATCAGCACCAGTTGTATCACTAGCTCCACCATAATTATCTTGAGCAGGAGGGAAATCCCTAAACGGAGTGCGTTCATTGATACAGTTTCCATTCCTTCCACTAGGCGCCATTTCTAAACAATTGCATAAACTATATTAGTTTAGAAATCAAAATACATAATTCCATACTTGTAAGATACTTAACATAAATTAAACTATTTATAGATATAATCCATAAAAATGTTTTCTTTGAGGAAGTATATACTCATAACCCTTCATAGTGGTTTATAAAGAAAATGAGAATTATCCAAAGCATATCCCCCGGGAGTGTCGTAACCAAGAGTGCAGAAAGACCCGTTGTCGTGCACCAGTTCCCGTTCGAGTCTAGCTCAAAGCGGTGTTTTCGGGTTTTACCCCTAGGTATATCTGTGCCAGAGCCGCCTCTACTTGCTCGTATCCAGACAGGGATGTATTGCTCGGAAAAGTCACAAAATCTCTACAATAACAAAATTATAGGAAGTTATTCTATACTAATCCTCAAAGTCTATCTTTGGGCTATGTGCTCTAATCAGAGTTTATCTAAATCTAGCTTCCATGGTTAGTACTAAACTGCCTCTGATACCAACTGTAACGCCCCGACCCCAGCTACCCAGAGCCGGTGCATTACTTCGTAACATTGGCATGATCACAAAAGATCAAGTCTCGAAGGACTGATTAGTTTAGTAGCCTTGGGAACACTAGATACATTCATAAGTCTTACATTACATCATAAAGTGAAAAACTAATAACAAAGTCTTCATAGTCCACACTCATATCCTCTTCTGACTATCCCTGCAGGTCATTCATAAAATACTTCTTCACATCCTGGAAAATATTAAAACATTGAAAGGGGTGAGCTCAGATGCTCAGTAAGGATAACAATATTGCGGAACTTTCAAAAATAAACATAAAAATTTAAGGCAATGTATAACTAAAACAAAAGCCTTTTAAACTTGAACATCAACATAATATGGAAAAAGTAAAATGAGATAATGCCATTCACTTCTTCAAATGGATATTCTACTGGTCGAATAATCACATGAAATAAAAATAACCACTTTCATAATGATGGAATGCATAATGCCAGACTATCATAACCACGTAGCCAAGGCCTCGTGCCAAGACCAAAAATAAGATTTTGTCAAGGCCTCGTGCCAAGACACTAGTTTGTCTCATGAGACCTGCCGATGCATCGAGGAGCTATAGCGGGCTCCACCCGTCACTTATTAAGTCCAATGCATTACTCATATGAATAGGTTTAAACATATCATAAACCATAACATAATCGTATCACATAAAACATGCATAAAGGAAACATAACATTTCCACATTTCAATCACAAGATATCAATACAACACATTGATATAATAAAAATGCTTTCAAAACCATTTTCAATACCAAAATAAAAGAAAGTTAAAACTTTGTATTTATTTTTCATTAAAAAAATGATGGCTTGTAGAGGAAGCCGAAACTCAAATAATGGTCACGGCGGCGGAGAAGTCATTGTCGCCGCATAAGTACAGAAAGAAAAACATTCTCTTTTTGTCGATTAGTAAAATGCTTTGTATAAAAAAGATTCCTTTTGAATAAACGTAAAAGACAAAGGGGTTTATACACCGTATAAAAGAAAGTTGTGTATAAAACCAAATATGCCTCAATGAAAGGGGATTGAGACGGAGTCGTTAAAAAGATCATTTTTAAAATAAAATAGATATATTATGTGTATTCACTATAGGTACACATAAAGAATACAAAATAAGACATAATAATATCATGACATAATTTGAAAGTAGGAGATTAACCCAAAGAATGAAAATTGGGTTAAGAAATTCCCTTACAAAGATCATTTTTTTAAATAAAGTAGACATATTATGTGTATTCACTATAATTACACATAAATAAATTACAATTACAAGATAGGACATAATAATATCATGACATAATTTCAAAGTAGGAGATTAACCCAAAGAATAGAAATTGGGTTAAGAAGTTCCCTTACCTCATGTCTGACTTGACTCAACCGTTATTTAACCTCCTGAATAATAAACTAGAGTTAATATATAACTTATTAAGAACCATTTTCTATTTCATTATCCTTTTTATATCACTTATTAAAATGATATGAACATTATGTAATTATTTAAGTTAATAACGGTCGTTTTGTCGATCTTTGGTACTTGAGTCAAAAATAAACTTCTTATAATTACAAGTTGTTCATGTGGTGAAATATCCATTATATCCAGAATTATATTCATGATGTAGATATCATATATATGATATATATCTATTATATACATTCATTCATAATGTCATGTAACATTTAGAGGTAAGAAATGAAATGCACCGTTCATGGAGACGGTAAGCCGTACGTACGCATGAACGCTACTTTCTTTTCTATTTCGTATTTAATGGAATGAAATCATAATTATATAAATTTATAATATAATTAAAGTATAATATAGTGTATAATACCATTTAATCCATCCTTTATACATCCCACATATGGCATTAACGATTCAAATCACTTTGAGGGGGCGGTAGTCCGCACTTCCTAAAATGGAATTATCGCGTTTTACCCATAATGGAAATCATAAAGTATGCCTTAAATGAGAAATACATAAGCATAATTAAAACATAAACACATTATATATCATATATAAATATAGTGACATCTTAATGGCCACCTTTGAAGGTGTTATATGAGTGTTGAACAATCATCATTTCGTGAGGCAGAAATTCGCCATCCACAGAAACCGTATGTTCTTTAACCATTAGATGTAGGTGTGTGTAAGTGTAGCTCGAATACTTCTTATAACAACATCCTAGTATATTTAGGATACTGGTGTTGTTACAAAATAAATGAATAAAAAGAGTTTAGGGGGTTGGAGAAGAAAAATAAAACAAAACAACATTAGAGAAGACATTACCTCAAAATCGGGTAACTCTTTTTGATTTGAGCGAAAGGCTTCCTTGAGAAGAGTTCTGCCCAAAGTGAGGCTTCTAGGAGTAAGAGGGGAAATTTGGGAGAGTATTTGGGCAGAGGTTGGCCGAGCCAAATGGCTTCAAGGTGTGAATAAGGTGGGAGAGGTGGGGGCCTTTTATAAGTGGAGAGGAGGGGCTCTTTTGGAAAGATTGAAATGTTACATTATTACACAATGGCTTTTCGGATTCTAAAGGTCACACACTTATATAATTCGTGGATAAGGTGATAAGGGTTCGAAATATACCCATAAAATAGTCTTTGGACAAGTGTATTCCTTGGATTTTACATTATCTTTTCATTTTATTAAAATCGTTAAATAATGAGGTCATCGCTGCATCATAATGATGTCATAAATAATTTAATTTATTTAATGTCTAAAAATTATAAAAAAAATACTATGATGTAGGAAATATTTTTATCTTTCTAATGAATATTTATAGTCAAAATTTGGACTTGTGTAACCCCACTTAAAAACTGTTTTAGTAAAATAACTCATGTTTGTGTCAATTTAATTTTAACATTAAATAAATATATATTAATGTCATTTTCCAACTAAAGTGGCTCCATGGGGTCCCCAAGTTTACCCATGGGTTTTCTTGGTCGTCCATGACTCATCCAATAGTAGTAGGACAAGTGTCAAGCTCATATCATACTATTAAAACATTGTTTTTACCTTAAACTACACTAATTACCTCTAATCACGATTAAGAACTTAAAAGTTACTATTCACCAAAAAATTATTTTAATCTCATTGAACCACATTTTACTTCTTAATGACAACCATGTATGTCAGATTTTTGAAAATCAAATCACAGAAGTGGTAATATTTCATTAAACGAAAAATCAGTTATTTAACTACCACTTAGTGGTTTCACTATTCATCAAAAATTGAAGTTTTTCAGAACAATGCCAAAATTTCACCCTAAGCTATAATTGATATTCCGAATTCAAAAATTATGTCTATTTTACAAAATTCCAAACATATAAGTTGCATTAATTAATTTTATAATTAATTCCCGCTGTCACAACAAATAGCGTGTTTTTAAGAAACAATTTATATCAAAAGATTGGCAATTGTTTATGTCCAATTTCAATGTTAAATTAATTCTAATGACCACCATTGGATAAAATGGTAAAAATATATTATAATAATACTTTAAAACCACTAAATAGTATAAATTATCACAATAAATTATTTTTATTAAAAAAGTTGTTTTAAGTATTTTTCACTATTCATAAAAAAATTGGAAGTTCTCAGAAAGTTACAAAAAATTCAACTTAGGATAATTTCGATATTAGGAATTCAAAAATGAAGTCCATTTTGAAATATAAAATTTCTATAATTTTAAAAAGTGGTTATTACTATTCATAATGGCTACTTTTATTAGTCGCGGTGTTTTAGAACTAGAAGTTGCGTACAACGCAAGCTATTGCATTATTGAATGAGAAGCGTATCGTGGAAGCTCGGGGTGTTACATTCTCCCCTCCTTCAATAAATTGCGTCCTCGCAATTTGAAAATTTTCTTTGAAAATAAAAGGTTGAAAAGAGAAAATATCTTTGAGGAAAACCCACATCGGAAATAAGGTTAATAAATATATAACATTAAAAGAAAGCAAGATAAGTAAAAAGGTCACCCGATATAGCCCATTCTAGGATTCTATGAAAATATGGATATGGAGGAGAAACAAACCATCAAGGTCTGATGGAGAGTTATAGAAAACAGGATTAGGAGAAAGTTTAACCACAAGAAAATCACAAACTTGTGATTGGTTAAACGGTCATTGAATCCCCAGTTGGAAAAGTTAACCGACAACATTTTTGTTTTAAGTTACCTTTTATAATGTTGAGGAATTTATTTAGGAGATTTACTAAGAACGTAAGGGAATATACATACTTGTTATGTATACTTTCATTCGTTAATAAATTTTTACCACAAACCCAACTTTTACTCCAAATGCTAACGGAACTCAAAAATATTCTATTTATTCTAATTGTATAAGGTTCCAAATGTTAACACATACCATTTAGATTAGTAAAACTATTTTGTAATAACCAGGGACTTCTTGTAGGCTAGTGGTAGGAAATAAAGGCTTGTCGCACTATGGTTGTGGGTTCGATTCCTCCAGCTTTGTCCGACGTGACGGGTTATTCCCCACCCTGCAGGTTGTCCTTTCCTAAAACTATAGTATCATAATATTCCAAAAATAATCTTCATAAATTTTTTATCCTTAAACAATACTATCCAAAGATCAACTTAATCCACTCCAACCATTATAGTTATCCAAAATACCTCTGTCCAGACTTTCTCTAAAAGGTCTCTTAATTCCAAAATCAATTTATCAGATTCCCCAAACAAAGTAAAGTTTCTCTTATTGTCATATACTAAAAATATAATTACCTTCATCATATTAAAACCTTACTGAAATCAACAAGTACTACAGTACAATCTTTATATATATATCACATTATTCTAATAACCAGATTATAATCCATGAGTCCAAAAGCACCAATACATTAGTTATTCTGCTTCAACTGTAGTAACAGCATAAGATTGTCCTTGATCCCTTGGCATTTTCTGAAGTAAGTTTCTCTGACGCTTAGGACATTCATTTTCATAATGCCCCATTTCCCTACAATTGTAGCATTCATCATTGATAGTCTCTTTCTTTCCCTTGCAATCACGCACCTGGTGACCTTTTTCCCCACATTTATAACAAACTTCCATTCCTTTTAGGCAAGTACCAGGGTGATTCTTCCCACAATTATCACATAATGGAAAATCATTCTTTCCCATTTTCCCTTTATCTGTCTCTTGTTCCACCATTCTCTTCTTCTCTTTCTTTACTTTGTTGTCATAAGACTTAGAGAATTCCATTTCTGTCTTGATAGCACATGAGACAATATCTTCGTATGACGAGAAGGTTAGTGAGACTAATGATTGACGGAGAAATGGTTTTAACCCATCAAAGAAACGATCAGTCTTACTTCTTGGGTTACGTATGTAATCTACAGCATACCTCGCTAACCTTGTAAAGTTAGCCTCATACTTTGCGACATTCTCATCCTCCTTCTGCCTCAGACTCAGAAATTGCCTTTCCATATCTGCTCGATGGTCTCGAGGAAAGTATTTTTCTAAGAACAGCTCTTTGAACTCCTGCCATTCCATGTTTGTTAATTCATCATCTTCCTTTGTGTTTTGAATTAGTGACCACCATTGATCGGCATCTCCAGTGAGGCCGTAAACTGCCATGAAAACTTTCTCCATTTCACTACCCCCCAAGGCATGGAATATTTTCTCTAAGGAATTTATCCATTGCTCAGATACTATAGGATTTGTACTCCCATTGAAGGTTGGTGGTTGTTGCCTCATGAAGCGGTCTAACATTGATCCTCCACGTTGCGGATCAGGGTGCTCCATACGAGTAAGGTTATTATTCATAACCTGCGTGAGTTGTCCCAGTACGGTGAGAAGCTGATCAACACTAGTTGTATCACTAGCTCACCCATAATTATCTTGAGCATGAGAGCAATCCCTAAACGGAGTGCGTGCATTGATACGGTTTCCATTCCTTCCACTAGGCGCCATTTCTAAACAATGGAATAAACTATATTAGTTTATAAATCAAAATACATAATTCCATAATTGTAAGATACTTAACATAAATTGAACTATTTATGGATATAATACATAGAAATGTTTTCATTGAGGAAGTATATACTCATAACCCTTCATAGTGGTTTATAAAGAAAATGAGAATTATCCAAAGCATATCCCCCAGGAGTGTGGTAACCAAGAGTGCATCAAGGCCCATTGTCGTGCACCAGTTTTCGTTTGAGTCTAGCTCAAAGCGGTGTTTTCGGGTTTTACCCCTAGGTACATCTGTGCCAGAGCCTCCTCTACTTGCTCGTATCCAGACAGGGATGTATTGCTCGGAAAATTCGCAAAATCTCTACAATAACAAAATTCTAGGAAGTTCTTCTATACTAATCCTCAAAGTCTATCTTTGGGATATGTGATCTAATCAGAGTTTATCTAAATATAGCTTCCAAGGTTAGTACTAAAATGCCTCTGATACCAACTGTAATGCCCCGACCCCAGCTACCCAGATCCGGTGCATTACTTCGTAACATTGGCATGATCACAAAATATCAAGTCTCGAAAGACCGATTAGTTTTGTAGCCTTGGAAACACTAGATACATTCATAAGTCTTACATTACATCATAAAGTGAAAAAATAATAACAAAGTCTTCATAGTCCACACTCATATCCTCTTCTGACTATCCCTGCGGGTCATTCAAAAAATACTTCTTCACATCCTGGAAAATATTAAAACATTGAAAGGGGTGAGCTCAGATGCTCAGTAAGGATAAAAATATTGCGGAAGCATTCATAAATAAACATAAAAATTTAAGGCAATGTATAACTAAAACAAAAGCCTTTTAAACTTGAACATCAACATAATATGGAAAAAGTAAAATGAGATAATTCCATTCAGTTCTTCAAATGGATATTCTACTGGTCGAATAATCACATGAAATAAAAATAACCACTTTCATAATGATGGAATGCATAATGCCAGACTATCATAACCACGTAGCCAAGGCCTCGTTCCAAGACCACAAATAATATTTTATCAAGGCCTTGTGCCAAGACACTAGTTTGTCTCATGAGACCTGCCGATGCATCGAGGAGCTATAGCGGGCTCCACCCGTCACTTATTAAGTCCAATGCATTCCTCATATGAATAGGTTTAAACATATCATAAACCATAACATAATCGTATCACATAAAACATGCATAAAGGAAACATAACATTTCCACATTTCAATCAAAATATATCAATACAACACATTGATATAATAAAAATGCTTTCAAAACCATTTTCAATACCAAAATAAAAGAAAATTAAAACTTTGTATTTATTTTTCATTAAAAAAAATGATGGCTTGTAGAGGAAGCCGAAACTCAAATAATGGTCACGGCGGCAGAGAAGTCATTGTCGCCGCATAAGTACAGAAAGAAAAACATTCTCTTTTTGTCGTTTAGTAAAACGCTTCGTATAAAAAAGATTTCTTTTGAATAAACGTAAAAGTCAAAGGGGTTTATACACCGTATAAAAGAAAGTTGTGTATAAAAGCAAATATGCCTCAATGAAAGGGGATTGAGACGGAGTCCTTAAAAAGATCATTTTTAAAATAAAATAGATATATTATGTGTATTCACTATAGTTACACATAAAGAATACAAAATAAGACATAATAATATCATGACATAATTTGAAAGTAGGAGATTAACCCAAAGAATGAAAATTGGGTTAAGAAATTCCCTTACAAAGATCATTTTTCTTAAATAAAGTAGATACATTATGTGTATTCACTATAATTACACATAAATAAATTACAATTACAATATAGGACATAATAATATCATGACATATTTTCAAAGTAGGAGATTAACCCAAAGAATAGAAATTGGGTTAAGAAGTTCCCTTACCTCGTGTCTGACTTGACTCAACCGTTCTTTAACCTCCTGAATAATAAACTAGAGTTAATATATAACTTATTAAGAACCATTTTCAATTTCATTATCCTTTTTATATCACTTATTACAATGATATGAACATTATGTAATTATTTAAGTTAATAACGGTCGTTTTGTCGATCTTTGGTACTTGAGTCAAAAATAAACTTCTTATAATTACAAGTTGTTCATGTGGTGAAATATCCATTATATCCAGAATTATATTCATGATGTAGATATCATATATATGATATATATCCAGTATATACATTCATTCATAATGTCATGTAACATTTAGAGGTAAGAAATGAAATGCACCGTTCATGGAGACGGTAAGCCGTACGTACGCATGAATGCTACTTTCATTTCTATTTCGTATTTAATGGAATGAAATCATAATGATATAAATTTATAATATAATTATAGTATAATATAGTGTATAATACCATTTAATACATCCTTTATACATCCCACATATGGCATTAACGATTCAAATCACTTTGAGGGGGCGGTAGTCCGCACTTCCTAAAATGAAATTATCGCGTTTAACCCATAATGGAAATCATAAAGTATGCCTTAAATGAGAAATAAAGAAGCATAAGTAAAACATAAACACATTATATATCATATATAAATATAGTGACATCTTAATGGCCACCTTTGAAGGTGTTTTATGAGTGTTGAACAATCATCGTTTCGTGAGGCAGAAATTCGCCATCCACAGAAACCGTATGTTCTTTAAACATTAGATATATGTGTGTGTAAGTGTAGCTCGAATCCTTCTTATAACAACATCCTAGTATATTGAGGATACTGGTGTTGTTACAAAATAAATGAATAAAAATATTTTAGGGGGTTGGAGAAGAAAAATAAAACAAAACAACATTAGAGAAGACATTACCTCAAAATCGGGTAACTCTTTTTGATTTGAGCCAAAGGCTTCCTTGAGAAGAGTTCTGCCCAAATTGAGGCTTCTAGGAGTAAGAGGGGGCAGTTGGGAGAGTATTTGGGCAGAGGTTGGCCGAGCCAAATGGCTTGAAGGTGTGAATAAGGTGGGAGAGGTGGGGGCCTTTTATAAGTGGAGAGCAGGGGCTCTTTTGGAAAGATTGAAATGTTACATTATTACACAATGATTTTTCAGATTCTAAAGGTCCCACACTTATATAATTCGTGGCTAAGGTGATAATGGTTCGAAATATACCCATAAAATAGTCTTTGGACAAGTGTAAGCCTTGGAATTTACATTATCTTTTCATTTTATTAAAATCGTTAAATAATGAGGTCATCGCTGCATCATAATGATGTCATAAATAATTTAATTTATTTAATGTCTAAAAATTATAAAACAAATACTATTATGTAGGAAATATTTTTATCTTTCTAATGAATATTTATAGTCAAAATTTGGACTTGTGTAACCCCACTTAAAAACTGTTTTAGTAAAATAACTCATGTTTGTGTCAATTTAATTTTAACATTAAATAAATATATATTAATGTCATTTTCCAACTAAAGTGGCTCCATGGGGTCCCCAAGTTGACCCATGGGTTTTCTTGGTCGGCCATGACTCATCCAATAGGAGTAGGACAAGTGTCAAGCTCATATCATATTATTAAAACATTGTTTTTACCTTAAACTACACTAATTACCTCTAATCGCGATTAAGAACTTAAAAGTTACTATTCACCAAAAAATTATTTTAATCTCATTGAACCACATTTTACTTCTTAATGACAACCATGTATGTCGAATTTTTGAAAATAAAATCACAGAAGTGGTAATATTTCATTTAAACGAAAAATCAGTTATTTAACTACCACTTAGTGGTTTCACTATTCATCAAAAATTGAAGTTTTTCAGAACAATGCCAAAATTTCACCCTAAGCTATAATTGATATTCCGAATTCAAAAATGATGTCTATTTTACAAAATTCCAAACATATAAGTTTCATTAATTAATTTTATAATTAATTCCCGCTGTCACAACAAATAGCGTGTTTTTAAGAAACAATTTATATCAAAAGATTGGCAATTGTTTATGTCCAATTTCAATGTTAAATTAATTCTAATGACCAACATTGGATAAAATGGTAAAAATATATTCTAATTATACTTTAAAACCATTAAATAGTATAATTTATCAAAATAAATTATTTTGATTAAAAAAGTTTTTTTAAGTATTTTTCACTATTCATAAAAAAATTGGAAGTTCTCAGAAAGTTACAAAAAATTCAACTTAGGATAATTTCGATATTACAAATTCAAAAATGAAGTCCATTTTGAAATATAAAATTTCTATAATTTTAAAAAGTGGTTATTACTATTCATAATGGCTACTTTGATTAGTCGCGGTGTTTTAGAACTCGAAGTTGCGTACAATGCAAGCTATTGCATTATTGAATGAGAAGCGTATCGTGGAAGCTCGGGGTGTTACATTCTCCCCTCCTTTAATAAATTGCGTCCTCGCAATTTTAAATTTTTCTTTGAAAATAAAAGGTTGAAAAGAGAAAATACCTTTGAGGAAAACCCACATCATAAATAAGGTTAATAAATATATAACATTAAAAGAAAGCAAGATAAGTACAAAGGTCACCCGATATAGCCCATTCTAGGATTCTATGAAAATGTGGATATGGAGGAGAAACAAACCATCAAGGTCTGATGGAGAGTTATAGAAAACAGGATTAGGAGAATGTTTAACCACAAGAAAATCACAAACTTGTGATTGGTTAAACGGTCATTGAATCCCCAGTTGGAAAAGTTAACGGACAACATTTTTGTTTTAAGTTACCTTTTATAATGTTGAGGAATTTATTTAGGAGATTTACTAAGAACGTAAGGTAATATACATACTTGTTATGTATACTTTCATTCGTTAATAAATTTTTACCACAAACCCAACTTTTACTCCAAATGGTAACGGAACTCAAAAATATTCTATTTATCCTAATTGTATAAGGTTCCAAATGTTAACACATACCATTTAGATTAGTAAAACTATTTTGTAATAACCAGGGACTTCCTGTAGGCTAGTGGTATGAAATAAAGGCTTTTCGCACTATGGTTGTGGGTTCGATTCCTGCAGCTTTGTCCGACGCGACGGGTTATTCCCCACCCTGTAGGTTGTCCTTTCCTAAAACTATAGTATCATAATATTCCAAAAATAATCTTCATAAATTTTTTAACCTTAAACAATACTATCCAAAGATCAACTTAATCCACTCCAACCATTATAGTTATCCAAAATACCTCTGTCCAGACTTTCTCTAAAAGGTCTCTTAATTCCAAAATCAATTTATCAGATTCCCCAAACAAAGTAAAGTTTCTCTTATTGTCACATACTAAAAATATAATTACCTTCATCATATTAAAACCTTACTAAAATCAACAAGTACTGCAGTACAATCCTTATATATATATATATCACATTATTCTAATAACCAGAATATAATCCATGAGTCCAAAAGCACCAATACAAAAGTTACTCTGCTTCAACTATAGTAACAACATAAGATTGACCTTGATCCCTTGGCCTTTTCCGAAATAAGTTTCTCTGACACTTAGGACATTCATTTGCATAATGCCCCATTTCACTACAATTGTAGCATTCAACATTGATAGCCTCTTTCTTTCCCTTGCAATCACGTGCCTGGTGACCTTTTTCCCCACATTTATAACAAACTCCCATTCCTTTTAGGCAAGTACCAGGGTGATTCTTCCCACAATTATCACATAATGGAAAATCCTTCTTTCCCATTTTCCCTTTATCTGTCTCTTGTTCCACCATTCTCTTCTTCTCTTGATTTACTTTGTTGTCATAAGACTTAGAGAATTCCTTTTCTGTCTTGATAGCACACGAGACAATATCATCGTATGACGAGAAGGTTTGTGAGACTAATGATCGATGGAGAAATGGTTTTAACCCATCAAAGAAACGATCAGTCTTACTTCTTGGGTTACGTATGTAATCTGCAGCATACCTCGCTAACCTTGTAAAGTTAGCCTCATACTTTGCGACATTCTCATCCTCCTTCTGCCTCAGACTCAAAAATTGCCTTTCCATATCTGCTCGATGGTCTCGAGGAAAGTATTTTTCTAAGAACAGCTCTTTGAACTCCTGCCATTCCATGTTTGTTAATTCATCATCTTCCTTTGTGTTTTGAATTAGTGACCACCATTGATCGGCATCTCCAGTGAGGCGGTAAACTTCCATGACAACTTTCTCCCTTTCACTACCCCCCAAGGCATGGAATATTTTCTCTAAGAAATTTATCCATTGCTCAGCTACTATAGGATTTGTACTCCCATTGAAGGTTGGTGGTTATTGCCTCATGAAGCGGTCTAACATTGATCCTCCACGTTGCGGATCAGGGTGCTCTATACGAGTAAGGTTATTATTCATAACCTACGTGAGTTGTCCCAGTACGGTGAGAAGCTGATCAGCACCAGATGTATCACTAGCTCCACCATAATTATCTTGAGCAGGAGGGCAATCCCTAAACGGAGTGCGTGCATTGATACGGTTTCCATTCCTTCCACTAGGCGCCATTTCTAAACAATGGCATAAAATATATTAGTTTATAAATCAAAATACATAATTCCATACTTGTAAGATACTTAACATAAATTGAACTATTTATGGATATAATCCATAAAAATGTTTTCTTTGAGGAAGTATATACTCATAACCCTTCATAGTGGTTTATAAAGAAAATGAGAATTATCCAAAGCATATCCCCCGGGAGTGTCGTAACCAACAGTGCAGCAAGGCCCATTGTCGTGCACCAGTTCCCGTTCGAGTCTAGCTCAAAGCAGTGTTTTCGGGTTTTAACCCTAGGTACATCTGTGCCAGAGCCGCCTCTACTTGCTCGTATCCATACAGGGATGTATTGCTCGGAAAACTCACAAAATCTCTACAATAAAAAAATTCTAGGAAGTTCTTCTACACTAATCCTCAAAGTCTATCTTTGGGCTATGTGCTCTAATCATAGTTTATCTAAATCTAGCTTCTAAGGTTAGTACTAAACTGCCTCTGATACCAACTGTAACGCCCCGACCCCAGCTACCCAGAGCCGGTGCATTACTTCGTAACATTGGCATGATCACAAAAGATCAAGTCTCGAAAAACCGATTAGTTTAGTAGCCTTGGAAACACTAGATACATTCATAAGTCTTACATTACATCATAAAGTGAAAAACTAATAACAAAGTCTTCATAGTCCACACTCATATCCTCTTATGACTATCCCTGCAGGTCATTCATAAAATACTTCTTCACATCCTGGAAAATATTAAAACATTGAAAGGGGTGAGCTCAGATGCTCAGTAAGGATAACAATATTGCGGAAGCTTTCATAAATAAACATAAAAATTTAAGTCAATGTATAACTAAAACAAAAGCCTTTTAAACTTGAACATCAACATAATATGGAAAAAGTAAAATGAGATAATTCCATTCACTTCTTCAAATGGATATTCTATTTGTTGAATAATCACATGAAATAACAATAACCACTTTCATAATGATGGAATGCATAATGCCAGAATATCATAACCACGTAGCCAAGACCTCGTGCCAAGACCACAAATAAGATTTTGTCAAGGCCTCGTGCCAAGACACAAGTTTGTCTCATGAGACCTGCCGATGCATCGAGGAGCTATAGCGGGCTCCACCCGTCACTTATTAAGTCCAATGCATTCCTCATATGAATAGGTTTAAACATATCATAAACCATAACATAATCGTATCACATAAAACATGCATAAAGGAAACATAACATTTCCACATTTCAATCACAAGATATCAATACAACACATTTATATAATAAAAATGCTTTCAAAACCATTTTCAATACCAAAATAAAAGAAAGTTAAAACTTTGTATTTATTTTTCATTAAAAAAAATAATGGCTTGTAGAGGAAGCCGAAACTCAAATAATGGTCACGGCGGCGGAGAAGTCGTTGTATCCACATAAGTATAGAAAGAAAAACATTCTCTTTTTGTCGTTTAGTAAAACTCTTTGTATAAAAAAGATTCCTTTTGAATAAACGTAAAAGTCAAAGGGGTTTATACACCGTATAAAAGAAAGTTGTGTATAAAACCAAATATGCCTCAATGAAAGGGGATTGAGACAGAGTCCTTAAAAAGATCATTTTTAAAATAAAATAGATATATTTTGTGTATTCACTATAGGTACACATAAAGAATACAAAATAAGACATAATAATATCATGACATAATTTGAAAGTAGGAGATTAACCCAAAGAATGAAAATTGGGTTAGGAAATTCCCTTACAAAGATCATTTTTTTAAATAAAGTAGATATATTATGTGTATTCACTATAATTACACATAAATAAATTACAATTACAAGATAGGACATAATAATATCATGACATAATTTCAATGTAGGAGATTAACCCAAAGAATAGAAATTGGGTTAAGAAGTTCCCTTACCTCGTGTCTGACTTGACTCAACCGTTCTTTAACCTCCTGAATAATAAACTAGAGTTAATATATAACTTATTAAGAACCATTTTCAATTTAATTATCCTTTTTATATCACTTATTACAATGATATGAACATTATGTAATTATTTAAGTTAATAACGGTCGTTTTGTCGAGCTTTGGTACTTGAGTCAAAAATAAACTTCTTATAATTACAAGTTGTTCATGTGGTGAAATATCCATTATATCCAGAATTATATTCATGATGTAGATATCATATATATGATATATATCCATTATATACATTCATTCATAATGTCATGTAACATTTAGAGGTAAGAAATGAAATGCACCGTTCATGGAGACGGTAAGCCATACGTATGCATGAACGCTACTTTCATTTCTATTTCGTATTTAATGGAATGAAATCATAATGATATAAATTTATAATATAATTACAGTATAATATAGTGTATAATACCATTTAATCCATCCTTTATACATCCCACATATGGCATTAACGATTCAAATCACTTTGAGGGGGCGGTAGTCCGCACTTCCTAAAATGAAATTATCGCGTTTTACCCATAATGGAAATCATAAAGTATGCCTTAAATGAGAAATACAGAAGCATAAGTAAAACATAAACACATTATATATCATATATAAATATAGTTACATCTTAATGGACACCTTTGAAGGTGTTATATGAGTGTTGAACAATCATCGTTTCGTGAGGCAGAAATTCGCCATCCACAGAAACCGTATGTTCTTTAACCATTAGATGTAGGTGTGTGTAAGTGTAGCTCGAATCCTTATTATAACAACATCCTAGTATATTTAGGATACTGGTGTTTTTACAAAATAATTTAATAAAAAGATTTTAGGGGGTTGGAGAAGAAAAATAAAACAAAACAACATTAGAGAAGACATTACCTCAAAATCGGGTAACTCTTTTTGATTTGAGCCAAAGGCTTCCTTGAGAAGAGTTATTCCCAAAGTGAGGCTTCTAGGAGTAAGAGGGGGAAGTTGGGAGAGTATTTGGGCAGAGGTTGGCCGAGCCAAATGGCTTGATGGTGTGAATAAGGTGGGAGAGGTGGGGGCCTTTTATAAGTGGAGAGGAGGGGCTCTTTTGGAAAGATTGAAATGTTACATTATTACACAATGATTTTTCAGATTCTAAAGGTCCCACACTTATATAATTCGTGGATAAGGTGATAAGGGTTCGAAATCTACCCATCCAATAGTCTTTGGACAAGTGTATGCCTTGGATTTTACATTATCTTTTCATTTTATTAAAATCGTTAAATAATGAGGTCATCGCTGCATCATAATGATGTCATAAATAATTTAATTTATTTAATGTCTAAAAATTATAAAAAAATACTATGATGTAGGAAATATTTGTATATTTCTAATGAATATTTATAGTCAAAATTTGGACTTGTGTAACCCCACTTAAAAACTGTTTTAGTAAAATAACTCATGTTTGTGTCAATTTAATTTTAACATTAAATAAATATATATTAATGTCATTTTCCAACTAAAGTGGATCCATGGGGTCCCCAAGTTGACCCATGGGTTTTCGTGGTCGGCCATGACTCATCCAATAGGAGTAGGACAAGTGTCAAGCTCATATCATATTATTAAAACATTGTTTTTACCTTAAACTACACTAATTACCTCTAATCGCGATTAAGAACTTAAAAGTTACTATACACCAAAAAAAAATTTAATCTCATTGAACCACATTTTACTTCTTAATGACAACCATGTATGTCGGATATTTGAAAATCAAATCACAGAAGTGGTAATATTTCATTTAAACGAAAAATCAGTTATTTAACTACCACTTAGTGGTTTCACTATTCATCAAAAATTGAAGTTTTTCAGAACAATGCCAAAATTTCACCCTAATCTATAATTGATATTCCGAATTCAAAAATGATGTCTATTTTACAAAATTCCAAACATATAAGTTGAATTAATTATTTTTATAATTAATTCCCGCTGTCACAACAAATAGCGTGTTTTTAAGAAACAATTTATATCAAAAGATTGGCAATTGTTTATGTCCAATTTCAATGTTAAATTAATTCTAATGACCACCATTGGATAAAATGGTAAAAATATATTCTAATTATACTTTAAAACCAATAAATAGTATAATTTATCAAAATAAATTATTTTGATTAAAAAAGTTGTTTTAAGTATTTTTCACTATTCATAAAAAAATTGGAAGTTCTCAAAAAGTTACAAAAAATTCAACTTAGGATAATTTCGATATTACGAATTCAAAAATGAAGTCCATTTTGAAATATAAAATTTTGATAATTTTAAAAAGTGGTTATTACTATTCATAATGGCTACTTTGATTAGTCGCGGAGTTTTAGAACTCGAAGTTGCGTACAATGCAAGCTATTGCATTATTGAATGAGAAGCGTATCGTGGAAGCTCGGGGTGTTACACTATAACCTTTGTGAAAAAACAAAATAACCCCTCCCTTTCCCCCACCCCCACATGTAACACCCCAATCTTCCTCGGTATGTTTCCTTTCGAATAATGCAATGACGTGCATTGTACGCAACTTCGAGATTTTAACACACCACAACCAATCAAAATAGCCGTTATGAATAGTAATACCTACTTTTTGAAATTATATATATTTTATATTTCAAAATGGACTTCATTTTTGGATTCGGAATATCGAATTTAGCCTAAGGTGAAATTTTGGTACTTTTCGGATAACTTTCATATTTTGATGAATAGTGAAAATTACTAAATTTTAATTAAAAACAACTTTTTTAATCAAAATAATTAATAGTGATAAATTGTGAATTTGAGTGGTTTTAAAGTATATTTAGAATATATTTTTACCATTTAATATAATTTTGCTCATTGGACATAATTTTACAATTAAACCGAACATAAATAAGTGTCAATCTTTTGATAGTTATTATCTCTTAAAAACACGCTTTTTGTTTTGACAGCGGGAATTAATTTTAAATTAATTTCTGCCACTTCTGTGTTTTGAATTTAGAAAAATGGATTCCATATTTGGAATCAGGATGTTCAAATTGTGTAAATAGGTAACTTTTATTTTTTGACATTTTGAATAATTACTGCGGTAAATATTTTATTTACCATGGTTAAGGGTAAATCCGGTAAATAAGGGTTAGAAAATAATATTATAATAATACTAAATTACCCTAAAACGTGTCTTAACCCTATTGGTTGATACATGGTCGACCATGGGCATCTTTGGGTCAATTTTGGGACCCCATGGATCCACTTGTAAGTGATAATGACACTTTATATTAATTAAGTTAAAATGAATACAAAAATGACACAAGCATATATCCTTTAGCAAAACAATTGTTACATAGGGTTATATATGCTGGATTTTAGTTTATAAATATTAATTAGAAAGATAAAAAGATTTCCTACATAATTATATTTTATTTATAATTTTTTGACATTAAAATATTTATTTTATTTATGAAACAATGATGATGCAGTAATTACTAAAATAGTAAAAAATTAACATAATTGATATTATAAATACCCAAATAATTATAATATGAAATTTTTAATGAATTAAAAAAATTTTCTAGGATAATATGATATATTAGGATTGATTTATTTGACTTTGTTCGAAGTAATCAATCTGTTATGAGTTTCAAAAAAATCAACTAGTGAATAGTGTCAAAATTGACATAAAAGAGTTCTTAAAACAAATATTATATTATTAATTGATATTAAATTCCTAAAAATCTAAGGTTCGGCCAAGAGACTTATATTATGATAGTTTAATCATTAATGGACCACTTGGGGGTCTTTTGGATGTATATATTAAGTTTATTAACCATATTATATAAAAATACAAAGAGACATTGTAAAAGTGAAACTAATTAACTTAGAGTTAATACTTAAAGATAAGGTTAATATAAGTACCCAAACCTGTCCAAATTCTATTGGATGAGTTTTTTTCGACCTATCCCCACCTCAACCTTTGAATAGTCAACTTTGGAGCCATTGGAAACCGAATATGAATTTATTATAAATTAATATTTCTAGCTTTTCCAAAGGTGCCCCTCACCCCTCTTATAAAAGGGCACTCCTCCTTCTCATTTCCTCACACCTATCAAGCCACTTGGCTCGTCCAAACTCTGCCCAACTAAGCTCCCCACATCCCTCTCCTCATCCTTGAAGCTTCCCCTTAGGCAGAAAGCATTTCAACAAGTCCTTTGGTTCCAACCAAAGTGAGTTACCTAAATTAAAGGTAACGATTTCTCTTAAATTATTTTCATTTATTTTGCTTCTTCAACCCCCAAACTCTTTTTATTTACCTTCTTTTGTAACAACACCAGTATCCTCAATATACTAGGATGTTGTTATAAGAAGTATTCAAACTACACATACACACAACTCCATCTAATGGATGATGAACATAATGTTTCTGTGGATGGGAAACTAACGCCTCACGAAACGATGATTGTTCAAAAACATCTTACCGCCTCTCATGGTGGCCATTATGATGGAACTATAATTAAATATGATATTAATGATATATATTTTATATATAAGCTTCTGTAATTCCATTTTATTTCATACCATTATACGTTTCATGTCGTATATACATACGATAATTTCATTTGAGGAAGTGCGGACTACCGCCCCCTTAAAATGATATGACTCGTTCATACCACACATGGAACGTATAAAGGATGGTGTTAATGAACTTAAGTAACATATATAAAATATTATATTATACTGTAATAGTAATATACCTATGTATCATTTGGATTCGATTCTTTTAAAATAAAAAATTAAATGGAAGTAGCGTTCGTGCGTACGTACGGACTACCGTCTCCACGAACGCGATGAGATTCATTATCCATCGTATCCATTCAAGTATAATTATCATTTAATGATTTAAAAATGATGTTTAAGGACTTGATATAATTCTGGATATGAATAATATACAACAAACATGACTTATGTAACAAAACATATAAAAGAAAATGAGTAAGTTAACACCCGAAACGGCGTTAATACTAAGATATTATTAACAAATCAATGTTAAAAGATCATATATGATATCATATTAAAGTAAATTATTCTTGTATTATTCAATAACAATTATTTCACCATTATACAGGAGGTAAACCTACCATCGACCAAGGAAAAAGTACAAAGTAAGGGATTCTCTTATCTCACTTTCAATTCCGTGAGATTTCCATTGTTCGCTACTAAATTATTGAAAGTGGTGTATTGTGTACTTCCATTTGATATATATTATCATGATTCACTTTATATTCATGTTATTAGGTAAATCATTTGGTGGTTATTAACTTTTGGCCATGCGACTCAGTTGATTAACGTGGTAAGGGATTCTCTTATCTCACTTTCAATTCCGTGAGATTTCCATTGTTCGCTACTAAATTATTGAAAGTGGTGTATTGTGTACTTACATTTGATATATATTATCATGATTCACTTTATATTCATGTTATTCTGTAAATCATTTGGTGGTTATTAACTTTTGGCCATGCGACTCAGTTGATTAACGTGGTAAGGGGTTTCTTGTCTCACTTTTAATTCCGTGAGAATTCCATTGATCACCACTTAATTATTTCATGTGGTGTATGTGTACTACCCATTATTGTATTCATTGTGTAATATACTTTATTTTATGGGTATTTACATCATCATGGTATGATCTTTCTTTCATGGGTGTTTGTTTCTTAAGTTACCTAATCAATAAGGGAATTTGAGATTTCAATTTCCACTCATTTGGCTTTACACATATTTCATTGATTATATTACCCCAAGATTATGTGTGGAATCACTATTCATTTGATTATGTCATAATTTCCACTCCCCTTCCTGTGGATATAAGTTTTATACACATAATCACTCCATTGATAATTCTAAATTCATTGATATGAATTTGATAAGAGTAATTTCAACTCATTCTCCATTTGTTGAGTTAAACATCCAATTCGTTGGTATTGTTTTTACAAGAATATGTGTGAATATACTTTGATTGATTTACACTGAATATCCAATCATATTTAGTGTATTTATATTTGTCACACATAATTATGTCGTTGATTTATCCTTAACCAAAGGATACAACCTTTATGAGAGATTTCATCTCAACTTACATTCCATTGAGACTTCTTTGTTGATATACACCAAATCACTTTTATGTGGTGTATATAATGTACTTTGACATAGTATATCATGAATTCCCTTTATTCTCATGATATTACAAAGTTTTTATTACCTCAATTATTTTCATTCAAGTGTCTCTCTTTTGGTTAGAATCTCTAACTAAAATACCATTTTTAAATGTTTTTAAGACTTATTCATCTAAATCTTTCTCATTAATGTCCATGTTTTAAAAATGGTTTTAAAGGATTTATTTATATGGACATTAAAGTTTAGAAATCAAAACTCCTTTTAAAAAGTTTCAAAGTGGTATGGGACACTTTGATTCAAAAATCTATTTTTAAATGGCTTCTTGACAAATAGTGTGACTTTTAAATGTTTTCATGAAAAGGGGGATATTTCTCTCAAATAGTTTTGATGATTATTTTCATCTATGTCAACATCCTTCATTATTCATGATTGAGGTTAATGTGATACAATACAATCTTCCATATTGTATCAAATGAGTTATATTTGACTGTGGATGTTCTATTTTTATACCATTCATGGTTTGTGGTTAAAGTATTGACATTTCGTATGCTAGTTTTAATACGAATGTTTATTTTATGCTTAAACCTATTCATATGAGGAATGCATTGGACTTAATAAGTGACGGGTGGAGCCCGCTATAGCTCCTCGATGCATCGGTAGGTCTCATGAGACAAACTAGTGTCTTGGCACAAGGCCTTGGAAAAATCTTATTTGTAGTCTTGGCACGAGGCCTTGGCTATGTGGTTATGATAGTCTGGAATTATGCATTCCATCATTATGAAAGTGGTTATTGATATTGCATGTGATCATTCGATTAGTAGAATATCCATGTGTGTAAGTAAATGGCATTATTTCATTTTACCTTCGCCATTTTATGCTGAAGTTTAAATTTAAAAGGCTTTTGTTTTGGTTATAATTTGCCTTAAGTGTTTATGCTTAATTATGAAAGCTTCTGCTATAATGTTATCCTTACTGAGCATCCGAGCTCACCCCTTTCAATGTTTTATTTTTCCCAGGATTATGAAGAAGTAATTTATGAATGACCTGCAGGGATATTATGAGGGGATATGAAGAAAAGATGTTTTTTTTATGATGTAATGTAAAAATTTATGGATGTATCTAGTTATTCCAAGGCTACTAAACTAATCGGTCTTTCGAGACTTGATCTTTCTCATGATCATGCCAATGTTATGTAATAATGCACCGACTCTAGGTAATTAGGGTCGGGGCGTTACAGTTGGTATCAGAGGAAGTTTAGTACAAACCTTGGTAGCTAGATTTAGATAAACTCTGATTAGAGCACGTAGACCTAAGATGAACTTTGAGGATTAGTATAAAAGAACTTCCTAGAATTTTGGTATTGTAGAAATTTTGTGAGTTTTCCGAGCAATACATCCCTGTCTGGATACGAGCAGGTAGAGGCGGCTCTGGCACAGATGTACCTAGGGGTAAAACCCGAAAACACCGCTTTGAGCTAGACTCGAACGGGAACTGGTGCATGACAACGGGTCTTGCTGCACTCTTGGTTACGACACTCCCGGGGGATATGCTTAGGATAATTTACATTTTCTTTACAAACCAATTTAAGTAATATATATATAAGATGAGAGTAAATGACCTTGGTTAATCCTAATATGTTTCAAATTGAGAATATAGTGACATTGTAATCTCTAAATGATTTTACGACTACTATTACTCACACAATGCTTTATGGTTTTAGTCAATGGCTGGATTCCAAGGAAGTCATAGTGACTTTGAGAATGATGTACAAGATGGGAACGGTGGTGGCAATGAGCAACAAAATGGAATGTTGATAGGCGTAAAAGATATCGTCTTTATGCCAAATCCGTTTTCCAAAAATATGATCAACAACATATATATTAACCAACTCCCAGACTCAACAAGGAAGAGAAAGGTGATAAATGATAAGAGCTCCAGCAATGGAGACCATGGAGAAAAGAACCCTCAATTTTCATCATGCAGGAAATGTGGAAAGTGACACCCAAGAAAGTGTCTTAATGGGACAACGAAATGTTTTACGTGCGGGAATGAAGGACATAAAGTAAAGAATTGCCGAAGAAAAATGAAGAGTACTATGGAAGAAGATAAAAATGGTCCCAATAGTCCATTTACAGTCATTTGCCGTAAATGTAGGGGACCTGGCCATTACCCGAGTGAATGTCCTATTCTATAGGATATTTTCTTGGTCAAAGAAGAAGCTATGTGGGAATAAATGGTTGGAGAAATGTTTAAAAAGTATTAGCACTCCTTGTAGATGGGTTTACTATGGAATAATTTTCTCTTGTATTTGTAACCCCGCAGTTTGCCATGTGAGAATGATATTTGAGGAAGAATTGTCTCTTCTCTTGTGGATATGGGTATAAATAACCATTTGGATTTATATGATCATTGGGGTTTGAGAGAATTATAAGTTATTATAATTTGGGATGAAGATTCAAGGTATGATATAACATTTGTGGTATAATTTATGATATAGTATTTTGAGGAATTTATCTCATTTTGGCAATATTATAAAATGTAGTTTTTGAAAAAGGACAACACGTAGACCGTGTGACAACCCGTCGCGTCGGACAAAGCTATGGGAATCGAACCCACAACCAAAGTGAGATTGGGATTTATCGCCTACCACTGGACTACGTGAAGTCCCTGGTTAGTGTGACTTTTTTTTTAGTTAAATGATTTTATTGATCAATAATAAGTTGATTTGGGTTCTTATTTCATATCAAAAGAATACCCTTGGTATAGGAAAATGATTTGGTGATTAAGTGATAAATGTTATTTTGGAAGATGTTCGCTTTGTTGGGAACACTATATGCCCAAGGAAAATAGAATACTATGGGGTTTCATTTGTGGAGTAATGATAGATTTTTATCTACGTTTTTATTGTGGATTTATAGTGATTTGGGTTATTTATGGAAATGATTAACCTATAATAGAGAATATGTGATTAGGTTAATTACTTTTGAGTATTTGACTTTAAGAGTATCTGATGTCATTTGGAGATACAATTTAACATGGGAGACTACATAATCAAATTCTTCTATGTTTTGGGTTTCAATATTAGTTTGTATTATATTAAAGGATTTTAAGGACAATTGGTTATTGAATGGTATCTATTTAACTTTGGGGTATTGTTGGTTTAATTTTAGAAATTAAGATTAGTGCATATTTATCTCAATGAATATCCTTTTGGGGGATCATTAGATCATTCACTGACCATTTTGGTTTTGATTAATTTTCAAAGACAATGTAAATATATGGTTTATCCTTCATGGATCATGTGATTCTATAGAAGTTTATTCTATCTCTTCCAGTGTGACCAAGTATTCTTGAATACTCATCGTTTAAAAAAAATGAGTTAGTGGTGGAAATTTATTAAAGAATGAAAATCTACTTAAAATGTAAGTATATCTCATAATGTTCTTAGTCAATATCATAAATGAATTACTCTTCCTTATGTAATGTAACTTAAAAAAAAATGTTGTCCGTTTACTTTCCTACTAGGAGACTAATGGTCGTTTGTCCCAACACAAGTTTGTGGTTTTCTCATTGTTAACTTTCTCCTGATCATGATTTCTATCCCTCTCCATCAGAACTTGACACTTAGTTTATCATCCATATCCATGTTTTCTTACATGGAATCCTAGTATGGGTTATCTTGGATGACCCTTATACCTCTCTTTCTTTCTTTTAAAGTGATAGTTTTATTGACTCTTTTTCCGATGTGGGACTTTCAATTATATTCCCAAGTAAAATTTTAAAAATTGCGAGGACGCAATTTATTGAAGGAGGGGAGAATGTAACACCCCAATCTTCCACGGTATGTTTCCTTTCGAATAATGCAATGACGTGCATTGTACGCAACTTCGAGATTTTAACACACCACAACCAATCAAACTAGCCGTTATGAATAGTAATACATACTTTTTGAAATTATATATATTTTATATTTCAAAATGGACTTCATTTTTGGATTCGGAATATCTAATTTAGCCTAAGGTGAAATTTTGGTACTTTTCGGATAACTTTCATATTTTGATGAATAGTGAAAATTACTAAATTTTAATTAAAAACAACTTTTTTAATCAAAATAGTTAATAGTGATAAATTGTGAATTTGTGTGGTTTTAAAGTATATTTAGAATATATTTTTACCATTTAATATAATGTTGGTCATTGGACATAATTTTACAATTAAACCGAACATAAACAAGTGTCAATCTTTTGATAGTTATTATCTCTTAAAAACACGTTTTTTGTTTTGACAGCGGGAATTAATTTTAAATTAATTTCTGCCACTTCTGTGTTTTGAATTTAGAAAAATGGATTCCATATTTGGAATCAGGATGTTCAAATTGTGTAAATAGGTAACTTTTATTTTTAGACATTTTGAATAATTACTGCGGTAAATATTTTATTTACCATGGTTAAGGGTAAATCCGGTAAATAAGGGTTAGCAAATAATATTATAATAATACTAAATTACCCTAAAACGTGTCTTAACCCTATTGGTTGATACATGGTCGACCATGGGCATCTTTGGGTCAATTTTGGGACCCCATGGATCCACTTGTAAGTGATAATGACACTTTATATTAATTAAGTTAAAATGAATACAAAAATGACACAAGCATATATCCTTTAGCAAAACAATTGTTACATAGGGTTATATATGCTGGATTTTAGATTATAAATATTCATTATAAAGCTAAAACGATTTCCTACATAATTATATTTTATTTATAATTTTTTGACATTAAAATATTTATTTTATTTATGACACAATGATGATGCAGTAATTACTAAAATAGTAAAAAATTAACATAATTGATATTATAAATACCCAAATAATTATAATATTAAACTTTTAATGAATTAAACAAATTTTCTAGGATAATATGATATATTAGGATTGATTTATTTGACTTTGTTTGAAGTAATCAATCTGTTATGAGTTTCACAAAAATCAACTAGTGAATAGTGTCAAAATTGACATAAAAGAGTTCTTAAAACAAATATTATATTATTAATTGACATTAAATTCCTAAAAATCTAAGGTTCTGCCAAGAGACTTATATTATGATAGTTTAATCATTAATGGACCACTTGGGGGTCTTTTGGATGTATATAGTAAGTTTATTAACCATATTATATAAAAATACAAAGAGACATTGTAAAAGTGAAACTAATTAACTTAGAGTTAATACTTAAAGATAAGGCTAATATAAGTACCCAAACCTGTCCAAATTCTATTGTATGAGTTGTTTTCGACCTATCCCCACCTCAACCTTTGAATAGTCAACTTTGGAGCCATTGTAAACCGAATATGAATTTATTATAAATTAATATTTCTAGCTTTTCCAAAGGTGCCCCTCACCCCTCTTATAAAAGGGCACTCCTGCTTCTCATTTCCTCACACCTCTCAAGCCACTTGGCTCGTCCAAACTCTGCCCAACTAAGCTCCCCACATCCCTCTCCTCATCCTTGAAGCTTCCCCTTAGGCAGAAAGCATTTCAACAAGTCCTTTGGTTCCAACCAAAGTGAGTTACCTAAATTAAAGGTAACGATTTCTCTTAAATTATTTTCATTTATTTTGCTTCTTCAACCCCCAAACTCTTTTTATTTACCTTCTTTTGTAACAACAGCAGTATCCTCAATATACTAGGATGTTGTTATAAGAAGTATTCAAACTACACATACACACAACTCCATCTAATGGATGATGAACATAATGTTTCTGTGGATGGCAAACTAACGCCTCACGAAACGATGATTGTTCAAAAACATCTTACCGCCTCTCATGGTGGCCATTATGATGGCACTGTAATTAAATATGATATTAATGATATATATTTTATATATAAGCTTCTGTAATTCCATTTTATTTCATACCATTATACGTTTCATGTCGTATATACATACGATAATTTCATTTGAGGAAGTGCGGACTACCGCCCCCTTAAAATGATATGACTCGTTCATACCACACATGGAACGTATAAAGGATGGTGTTAATGAACTTAAGTAACATATATAAAATATTATATTATACTGGAATAGTAATATACCTATGTATCATTTGGATTCGATTCTTTTAAAATAAAAAATTAAATGGAAGTAGCGTTCGTGCGTACGTACGGACTACCGTCTCCACGAACGCGATGAGATTCATTATCCATCGTATCCATTCAAGTATAATTATCATTTAATGATTTAAAAATGATGTTTAAGGACTTGATATCATTCTGGATATGAATAAGATACAACAAACATGACTTATGTAACAAAACATATAAAAGAAAATGAGTAAGTTAACACCCGAAACGGCGTTAATACTAAGATATTATTAACAAATCAATGTTAAAAGATCATATATGATATCATATTAAAGTAAATGATTCTTGTATTATTCAATAACAATTATTTCACCATTATACAGGAGGTAAACCTACCATCGACCAAGGAAAAAGTACAAAGTAAGGGATTCTCTTATCTCACTTTCAATTCCGTGAGATTTCCATTGTTCGCTACTAAATTATTGAAAGTGGTGTATTGTGTACTTCCATTTGATATATATTATCATGATTCACTTTATATTCATTTTATTCTGTAAATCATTTGGTGGTTATTAACTTTTGGCCATGCGACTCAGTTGATTAACGTGGTAAGGGATTCTCTTATCTCACTTTCAATTCCGTGAGATTTCCATTGTTCGCTACTAAATTGTTGAAAGTGGTGTATTGTGTACTTCCATTTGATATATATTATCATGATTCACTTTATATTCATGTTATTATGTAAATCATTTGGTGGTTATTAACTTTTGGCCATGCGACTCAGTTGATTAACGTGGTAAGGGGTTTCTTGTCTCACTTTTAATTCCGTGAGAATTCCATTGATCACCACTTAATTATTGCATGTGGTGTATGTGTACTACCCATGATTGTATTCATTGTGTAATATACTTTATTTTATGGGTATTTACATCATCATGGTATGATCTTTCTTTCATGCGTGTTTGTTTCTTAAGTTACCTAATCAATAAGGGAATTTGAGATTTCAATTTCCACTCATTTGGCTTTACACATATTTCATTGATTATATTACCCCAAGATTATGTGTGGAATCACTATTCATTTGATTATGTCATAATTTCCACTCCCCTTCCTGTGGATATAAGTTTTATACACATAATCACTCCATTGATAATTCTCAATTCATTGATATGAATTTGATAAGAGTAATTTTAACTCATTCTCCATTTGTTGAGTTAAACATCCAATTCGTTGGTATTGTTTTTACAAGAATATGTGTGAATATACTTTGATTGAAGTACACTGAATATCCAATCATATTTAGTGTATTTATATTTGTCACACATAATTATGTCGTTGATTTATCCTTAACCAAAGGATACAACCTTTATGAGAGATTTCATCTCAACTTACATTCCATTGAGACTTCTTTGTTGATATACACCAAATCACTTTTATGTGGTGTATATAATGTACTTTGACATAGTATATCATGAATTCACTTTATTCTTATGATATTACAAAGTTTTGATTACCTCAATTATTTTCATTCAAGTGTCTCTCTTTTGGTTAGAATCTCTAACTAAAATACCATTTTTAAATGTTTTTAAGACTTATTCATCTAAATCTTTCTCATTAATGTCCATGTTTTAAAAATGGTTTTAAAGGATTTATTTATATGGACATTAAAGTTTAGAAATCAAAACTCCTTTTAAAAAGTTTCAAAGTGGTATGGGACACTTTGATTCAAAAATCTATTTTTAAATGGCTTCTTGACAAATAGTGTGACTTTTAAATGTTTTCATGAAAAGGGGGATATTTCTCTCAAATAGTTTTGATGATTATTTTCATCTATGTCAACATCCTTCATTATTCATGATTGAGGTTAATGTGATACAATACAATCTTCCATATTGTATCAAATGAGTTATATTTGACTGTGGATGTTCTATTTTTATACCATTCATGGTTTGTGGTTAAAGTATTGACATTTCGTATGCTAGTTTTAATACGAATGTTTATTTTATGCTTAAACCTATTCATATGAGGAATGCATTGGACTTAATAAGTGACGGGAGGAGCCCACTATAGCTCCTCGATGCATCGGTAGGTCTCATGAGACAAACTAGTGTCTTGGCACAAGGCCTTGGCAAAATCTTATTTGTAGTCTTGGCACGAGGCCTTGGCTATGTGGTTATGATAGTCTGGCATTATGCATTCCATCATTATGAAAGTGGTTATTGATATTGCATGTGATCATTCCACTAGTAGAATATCCATGTGAGTAAGTAAATGGCATTATTTCATTTTACCTTCGCCATTTTATGCTGAAGTTTAAATTTAAAAGGCTTTTGTTTTAGTTATAAATTGCCTTAAGTGTTTATGCTTAATTATGAAAGCTTCTGCTATAATGTTATCCTTACTGAGCATCCGAGCTCACCCCTTTCAATGTTTTATTTTTCCCAGGATTATGAAGATGTAATTTATGAATGACCTGCAGGGATAGTATGAGGGGATATGAAGAAAAGATGTTTTTTATGATGTAATGTAAAAATTTATGGATGTATCTAGTTATTCCAAGGCTACTAAACTAATCGGTCTTTCGAGACTTGATCTTTCTCATGATCATGCCAATGTTATGTAATAATGCACCGACTCTAGGTAATTAGGGTCGGGGCGTTACACCACAACAACACCCATGACCCGGAACCTCCACCCCATTGAGCACCCCACCCTTAATGGCCACGGATAACCCCCCCTGACACAGACACCTAACACGCCTCTCTCATTGAAAACTATCGACCCCCATTTATCCCCTCCCTCCCTCCCCCAACATCGACCATGGTGATTCGCCCCCCCCCCCCAATGTCTCTTTTAGTAAGACTGCAACACATCATCCCTTTATCCTAGTGACCACCACCTTAAATGGATTCCAAGCCATAAACCCTACCCCACTACCTTGTAATCCTCCCAAAATCACTGATTTCCTTTAATTGTTTCTGAGTTTGACATTGTCGGGATCATATCCTAGACCTTAATGTTCTATGTTTCCCTCTCCTCACATTAGTTATATTCTTCCACGACATCTATCCCTATCATTTTCAGGGGTAAAATTTATTCATTTATGTTTTTATATTTTTATATTGAATTAAATCATTTTGATGTTAATTTTTTATTTTTTAAATTTAGGAGCCTACCATGGTAAATGAAAAAATTAGGTGATGTCAAAAATTTATTGTACTTGTTTGACAAAAAAATTATATCTTTATATAATAATTGATAGGTAGAAGAGAAAAAATAAATTACCTAGCGATAAAATGTGGATCTATTTACATTGAAACACACATTGCTATACCAAGTGCTTCAAAGTATATTTAGATTATGCATTTTCAAATAGATCTGTGGATGGTAGAATAAAATTTTTGAATTCTAATTGTAATTTTATTAAATGGATGAATAGAAATGAATTATACGAGAAATTAATATTGAAATAGTTTCCTTCTTGATATGTATGTTGTAATTGGAATTAAAAATTAAATTTTATGGAATTTAAAAAAATAATTACAATACTTTCAACAAATCAAAAAGTGACCTGCTAGAGGATAATTCAGTTTGAAACTTTGAAACTAAAGAATTTATATTTTTCTAAATACAATGTAAATTTTTTTAATACATCAAAAAAACATAATATTATTCTGATCATATTAATTTTATAACGATATTTAGCGACCAATATAATTTTTATTATTAATTAGCTGAAGATAATCAACAAGATCTGTATGAAGTGTGTGGATAGCATTTAATGTTTTATTTTCTACAAAATTTGATTCATATCATGTTTATATGTGTAATTATTAAAAAAATATTCGTGATTTTATAATTTCATCCCGATATATTTTGTGAATATAATATATTTATCATTCTATGAGAAGAAAAAAATAATCAATAAACATGAGATTGATTATATAAATATGAATTCATTCCTTAATTTTTGCATGATTTTATGGGGAGAAGAGTTCAATTAAGAAGAATTCATAACATTTCATACATATATATGGTAGTCAATGAGAAATAATGAAAGTAAGAATCAATGAAATAAAAGGAAGTAGTAGAAGAATAAAACTCTTACAAAGGTATTATATTACTTTCCTATAGAACCATAGTTACCATGATTATTCATTTCATCTATGTCATTATACTAAATTATGTTTAATTATAGGGATATTAACAATGATGGCTTAATGTGACATTCAAAATATTCAACAACATGGAACATGTTTGATTAATTATATCCAAATTATTATTTATATCCCAGGAATATATTTTTTTGATTTCCTTCTAATGGTTTTATCCCTTATGGTTATTTATGTATTAATTACATTATATGGTTAGTAGTTTTGACCCCATATAATCTACCTCTATGAATATTTATGAAGAAATATTCAATCATTATTTATATTATTATTCCTCAAAATCAAATGTATGTAAACAAAATTTATTCATACCTTTAACCTCAAATCGAATAATTTCACTATTTATGGGATGATGGTATGAAATAATATGATGATTCAATGAGAAAACTATTAAAAATGAATGTTTCATTAATGTAGATAATTAATAATTTTTCTATGCTATGAAACTATTCTAGTTCGAAAACACATACAATTTTGGATTGATCAGTTTGTAAATATTTATTTTTCTCTTCAACAAATTTATTTTATTAGAAAATATTGTTTTATGTGTCATCGTAAATTTCTTGATGATTCTAAAAAATTAGAGATTAAAAAGGCACAATTCAATGGAGACAATAAATTGAGAAATCTACATAAGGTGTTATTAGGTTCAAAAATATTATGACAATTAATGAATGTCATTGTAGAATTTGTAAAATGTAATCAGTTAAAATATAGGGTAATGAGTATGAGGTACAATATTTGATGCAACTAGAACATTATGATGAAATGAAATGAGTATATTTTTTAATAATCAATACATGGAATTTAATTTCACACATTTGAATATTATCATAGTGCATATTGAAAATAAATTCTATAATAATGTAATTTATACATTGCCTAATGGGAAGGGTAAATTGAAGGATCACATTAATTAATATAAATATTTAAAATCAGTGAATATAAAACATGGATTAGGAAAAAATGTGATTTAAAAGTGTCTTTTGGATATTTTACGAAAAAATCATGAGAAAGACATATTACTTCAAAATTTAAAGAATGTAAATGTGTCATATGGATTTTTAAGTAAAATTTCAAGATTTATTGACCTAAATACTCAAAAGTTACAAGTATTTAAAATTAATGACTCACATAGTCTGATGGAGCAGTTGTTTCCATTGGCATTATGTAATATGTTACCTGCAAAAGTAATAGTGGTTCTTGTGGAATTATGCACCCTATTTAGATATATTTTTGGGGGAATCTTTGCCCAAATGATCATGATAATCATTAATAATGAATTTTTTGGACTCTTATTCATTTGGAGAAATTTCTTCCACATTAATTTTTCTAGTTTTGAATCATTTGACTATTCATTGTTTTGAATATGATAATCATAGTGGACAGGTACACTATCGATGGATGTATCCAATTGAGATATAGATTTATATTATATTTATATTTATTTATGAATTTAATATAATCAAATAATTGTGTAATTTTTTTTAATATGATTATTATGTTTTTCATTATGCACATTGGTCATTTTAAATCATATATGAAAAATAATGCTTATATAGAAGCATCTATTATTAAATGTTACACAGTCGAAAAGTGATTGACCTTCTGTTCTATGTATTTGGATGGAATTGATAGTAAATTCAATCATGTTGTATGATTTTACAATATCTGTACTGATTCTCATTCTAAAAACTCATCATCAATATTTCAAATTATTATATAACTAGTTGGAAAGAGGTATATTTTTACATAGGCTGAATTAGATTTATTACAAGCACATGGATATGTGATACTCAATATCCATATTAACGATACATTTATTAAAGAATTTAGATTGAAAAAATAGGTTACTAAAGAGTTAATCTCAAAATGAGATTGAATTAACAAGATTTATTGATAAAAAGGTTGTTTATTTTTTCACCTATCATGTATGTATATTCTCATATTCATATTATTGATGTGAAGTAATTTCATCTATGATAAAAGTGGCACCATATATATTCATTCAAAAGGTAATAAATGTTTAGAATCTAGCTAAAATATTAAATGAATTGATGTTTTTGCTTGAGGTCCACTAAGGTATGTTAAGAGATTCGATTCCTACAGTATTTATGGCTTCATGTTTCATAAAAATTATAATAAATAATATTAAAAATTCAAAATAGTAGTGTATTTACACTATCATAGGTGCAATACTATATAAAACTGATTGATATAATTTAATTAAAACTCCAGATTCAATTATTAGTTAACTCATTCAAAAGAATGTTTTTCAACATTGATAGTGGTATAATAAAACATTCATTACATTTTACAAGTATCAACTTCTCTCGCTTGATCCATTCTGGTGAGTGTTTATAAGATAGTCCATTTATTTTGTATTTATAAGAAATGAGGGTTTATTATATGGATGATAAAATAAATGAAGGTTAGAGTGTATTTTCTGACTTAAAATATATATTCATTAATGATATAGGTGATGAAGGATAATTGGAACTTTGTGACCGGGAACCTCATCAACCACAAAAAATTGAAAACAATTTCATATCAGAAAACAATAATAGATCTTACAAGAGCGGGTGAAAATGAAGATTGAAACAATGCAGATAGTGGAAGTTGGTATCAATAGATACAATTAAGATGATGAAAATTTATTATATAAATTAGTAATGAAACTATATTACATTTTTTCATTTCTTAGTTCTTTGTCCATATATATACTGTTCTATTATTTCCATTTTTATAAAAAAATTAACTTATGTATTTTTTATACATTGAATATTCTTTGAACCATTCAAATTACCAAATTTTAGAGAAAAAAATGACTATCCTAGGAGGTCAATATCTTGGAGCACACCAGCACTACTGCCATCATTAGTGGATCCGATTGATTCCATTGTACCATTGATTTCTAGGGAGCCAACATTTTCTGAAAATATTGTTTATAGACTACCATATGTTGCACCACTAATGATGGAGTAGTTTTTCACACCTTTTTCAAGTTGATATTGGCAAGTTACCATTAGTAGTATGTATTACATTGTACAAAAAATATACATTTTATTAATTGTTTAATGTAATTGTCAAACAGTTAAATTAAACAAAAGAAGAGATATAAATAGGAAGGCAATTAATTTATGTGACCTAAAAGACATAATGATTATAATTTTATTTGATGACATTCGGTGCCTAATAGTGATGCTTTTAGAATCTATGAACATATTCGTAGGGATATTTCTTGAAACACTGTGAGATTTCCCATTAATTATAAATATTAGCGGTTTATTCTCATAGATTGATAATATGAGGTGTTTAAACACCAAGTAAATATAATATTAAATTAATTTTCATTGTTATATAATTTCAATGAACTACTAAAAAACATGTGTTTAACAGCACTGGCATTTATAAGTGCAACAAAACATCGCTGATTATGTTCATATCTATCAGCACTAAAATAAGCACTGATAAAGGGAATGCTTTATCATAACTTTTTTATCATTAATAAATTGTAACCTTTTTAATATCGTTATTTTACCACTGATAAATGAATATGTTATCAGCACATTATTTTTAGCACTGATAAAATGTGGTCATTATCTACATGTTTTTAGCACGGATAGATATTTAACTTTATTAGTGCTTATTTATCACTGATGATGTTCACGAATAAAATGTATAAATAAACAAATAAAAATAAAAATGGTAAATTATGAAAAATAAGAAACATTTTATTAATTAAATAATTATTGAAAAAAATTAATAATTTTAATATTCATATATTTTATAACTATTAATAAATTGTACACATTAAATAAAGATATATAAAATGAATAAGTATAATATATATAATGTTAATTAAAAACATAATATTGTCTTATTCTTTTTTATTGTTAATTGAATTTTCAATTTAACCTACATAAAACATAATGTTTTTCATTTAGTTTACTTATATATATATATTTGATAATATCAATGTATATAAATAGACATAGAAATACACAATATATAAAAACACATACAACTTATATTTATATTATTTTTTCAAATTTAATATATTTTAGATATTCTTTATAACATGATACAATTAATATATATAATTTTTTTATTCAGTTAATTTTATTATTTGTTTTCATTACTACAATTTCATATTTAATGTTTTTTATTTATTTTTAATTTTTAATTTGATCATTTTCTATTATTTATTTATATTTATTTATTTACTATATTTTAGTATTTTCAACAGGAGTTCATCCACTTCAATATATATATATATATATCCATATATTTTTAATAACTTATAATTAATTCAAAAAATTCATCCATTTTTTCAATATTTTTAAAGTGTGCCAAATTAGAATTATTCAATTTCACTCACTTTTAAAATGAATGTATTTAAGATTATATATACATTAATAATGTTAAAAATATATTTTTAAATAAATATTTTTAAATAAATATTTTTAAATAAATATATCTATAAATATATATTTAATTTGTTTCTAATTATTATAAATAATGAATTATTACATATTAAATAAGAATTTATATAATTTAAAATTAACTATTATGGATTTAAATAGTTAAAAAATTATAATAAATTTATTTAAATAATTATAAAATTATAATAATGTTTTTTTAATAATCATAATTATAAAACATTTAACATTTCTTTATTAGTGATGATAAATATGTCATTTATCAGTGCTAAAAAGTGTTGATAAATACTTCTTTTATCAGTGATTATAAATTATGAATTGTAAAAGGTGTCCTGAGTCTATTTAAAAAACCCCAGACTATGACTCAATCGCTCGTGATTCTCAAGCTCTCATGGATCTCCCCCACAGTCAGCATGACTCCTCTACATTCTATATTATTAATCAAGGCTAGAATCTAATGTACGTTATTTTCAACTCTTCTCCTATCATTATTTGATGATTTGGCTTCCACTTTTTTTCATTTTTAATTTGATCATAAACATGGAAAACCTTTAATCTCCTCTCTTCGCTATTGAAATAAAATAAATGTTGTTCTGTTTATTCATATCCTTTCATATATATTTTATTGATTGGGACATTTTATCCATGAGACACATATAGATGTTTTACTTAACTCTCGAAATTAATAAGTTGACCTCGCATCCCTCCTTGCATTTCTCTTCATTGGAATAATATAGGGTTCCAAAATCTATGTAGTTTATCAAATTTTATTCATCTTATATACTATAATATAGATTCTAAAGTCTTAATTATGAGTGTTTTTATGTGTTATGGGAATCCATGTTTTGGCCCTCATTTATAGATGATGAACATATATGGACCCCGGTATGTGTAAAAATCAATAAAACACATTTTGTGGTTTGCATTTATTCATGTAACTTGCTAAACCAAAAAATTTGTTATTTAGATATATGATTTTGATGAATAATTTTTTATTGAATTCAAAAAAAATAATGAATTAATTAGTCGTTTTTTAAATTTTTTGAGTAATCCATATTGTCAGAGTTTTTTTAATTAATTTATGATTAATATTAAATTTTACCAGTTGATATAATGAGTGATGGGAAATTTCATTTATGAGAAATGTATGCTCAAATTTTAAAAAAAAATCTCTATATTTGATAGAGTTGATAAATCATTATGTAAATGGACTTATAAATAAAAAAATATATAAGTGTTTTATTTTCCAAAAGTATGTTAGTTATCCATGGTTTGGTGGATGATCAATAAAACTATGAGATGTTATTTATTAATATATTTAATAATAATATTAGAAAAATTAAATAATTAGATAAAAATTAATTTTAAAAGCCATATAAGATGGTGAATTGATGTATAGAGAATAAAATTTGATTAAAATGTACATTTGATGGTTTGGATCATTGTGTCCTATAAGACTTGTAATTTTTTATTCATGTCCAAAATACACAAAATAGATATATGATACCCCTATTGCAGTTAACCCAAGGTTGCATTCCATTTCTAAACCAGTCTTACTCTTTGATCACTATTTATCACTAGGTTAAGGCATTTTCACTCATTCGGTGATCAAGGGTCCTCAATAATTTTTCAACTATTGAAGGCTAGTGTAATCTCTTTAAAGGCCTGAATACTTTGTTTTATACTTCAGTGTTATAAAATAAACATATTCATTTGAATATTAAATATGGTTTCCACTCATACTATATTACAACTATTCCATAGATTTTTTCTTTATTTCCATTCACACGTATCCTTGAGATAAATATTCCCTTTTAATGTTTTTTTATCCCTTTAATGATCATAATATAATAACCTAAAACTAAAAAGGGGTAGCAGAGACCTGTTATTCATGGAAAAAATGTACTAATTTATTAGTATTTCAAATAAATAATTGTCATATTATATTATTTATATATAATATATTATGATATTAAGGATTTATTTGTTCAGACATATGGAAATTATAGATAATATGTTATGACGTATAGAAAATATAAAGATTTAAGCTATAATTTATCAAACAATTTCTGATATCATAAAATATGACTCTATCCATGGTTATTGTGAAACTAGAGGATCAAATCACAAATACAATATCACCTCAATTGATAAATATGTTAAAAATAAATATGACATCTCTTATCATATTTGGTGAGACTAGTAATTGAATTTTATTAAAGATTCATCTTATAATATGATTATGTTTTGGTGATACATATCTCAAATATTTTATTTTAAAACCGATAATATCATCATCAATTATAAAGTAGTACATTCCATGAGATATTTGTAGATATACTTCAAGCTATGTTGTTTAATTTGAAATGATGGTATGTATATATGGTCCCTCTAATATTTTATGGTAATATATCATAATAAAAAAATTTGGATTTCCTTGAATAGATTATTTTCATTTATAGGAGTAAAAAATAATAGATCAATATTGAGAAAAATTAGAAAAATATACCCTTTAGAGGGATCTAAGTTATTGGAGAGATATTATAGTGGATTATATAAATATCCAATGTTGGAAGGTGGGGTATCCTTGAGTAGAAAAAAGTGATGTCCAATGTATGTGGGGTGAGATTCATTTCTTCAAGACCATAAGAGTTTAGGTATTCCAATTCATCTTCAATTGAAGAGACTGTTTGAGTGATTCCATTAGAGTATGTTCCTAGGACACTTTAGTCCTTAGTTGATTGATTTTATTCTCCCTCTTGATGATGGATTGGACACCCTCATTCAAACTAGCCTTCCTACCATTATAAAGAGATGGAAGATATTCAAGTTTTTGAAGAAGGATTAAATAAATGTAGTGAAGGTTAGTTCTACTATAGTATTGAGGTATTATATTTCTATTCAAGAGAGTAAGAATTTTTATTCAAGATGGATTCAAATGTGAACTTTTATTCATGGAGTGTATTAAATTTTTGTTATTCAAGAAAAATAAAATACATGACTACTCATGAAGGCAATGTCTTCTGAACATGATGATTTTTTCAATCTCGAGCAAGAATAGACCATTGATGGTGAAAAAATGGAATAATTAGAAGATCAAAAACATGTTGATGAAAAAAATGAAGAAAAAACAAGAACAACGTATCATCACAGTTTAGAAAAAAATTATCAAGGCAAGAAATCAGGGAGTAAAATTAGACGTTGGTTTGAATCAATGTTGCAAACCATTTTGACCCCAACAAGCCAAAATTCATTAGTCATCTTGGGTTTACAAAGAGGGTGAGTATGCTGATTGATATTTACTCATGGATCTAAGTCCATCTAGTAACGAAGTAAATACTTTGGAATCATATAATGGAAATGTTGCAAATTAATTTCTCTATTTTGTTAAAAAATTATAGAATAAAATGTTGATTTAGTATTCAATTTTCCTTACATAATTCATTTATTTTACAATATTGTCATAATAATTTTTTTCATAATGGACAATAGAGAAGCCCATTGAGGCTTATATACTATTCTAATGAAGTTATATTCTAGGGATATTGAGGGGAAAATAATGCCCCAGCCACCAATTTGTTATGCATAGATTTAAAGCAGAAAATCTTACATCCATAGAAACGTTTCTCATTAAGAAGAGGGCTCTAGACAATTGTTTAGTTTGAGAAAGTCTTTTGTGGTGTTTGGTGATGGAATAATTGCCTTTAAAAATAATATGGTGGAAAATTCTTATAGATAAAAGGGTAACTCTCCCCTTCACCTTTATTGGAATGCCTCCTTTTTAGGGAAGGGTCCAAAGGTGTTTCCTGGTGAAATTTATATCGATAGATTTAAATCAGATGTAAACATAAAAATTGAAGATAATCTCTCAATTTAGAAGAATTTTCTTTGTTAATTCAGTTATAACATCAATGTTTGTTTATTCCTTATCTCTTTTCAAATGGCCCAAATCTATCCATAAGGATGTTTATGCCTTGATCAGAAACCTATTGTGGAATAGATAAATCTATGAAAGGAATCTTGTAACTATGGAATGTAAGTATTTTATAAATATATTTGATATGAGAGGCTTGGGTATCAAGGATTTGGTTCTTTTCAATGAGGCCCTTCTTAGTATGTTCCCTTAGAATCTGTTAACCTAAAATGACATCTTTTTGGAGTTCTTCTATAGTAGATTTACATCGAAACCGCATAGTGATTATAAATCTTATATTCCAACATCAATATGTCTATCAATTAAAACTATTTATAATTATATCATGAAGTTCACAAAATGGGTTTTTTTCCAGAATTGTTCCTTCAATTTTTGGAACACACCATGGATGAGTATGCTGATTATTGAAGTCTTACTACTCCTGGTCACATAAAGCATTTCTCTATTCATGAAGTATTTTCTGGATGAAAATTTCGTGGACTATTTTTCTCCTATTATTTTGGAATTACAAAGCTATTTGTTTGTGGATTTTGACATGTTTATGTCGAATCCCAACCATGTTATACTCTTCTCTATTAAGGGATTATATTGGAAAAATTGAAATGAAGGCATTTTTTCTATTTATGCCTATGAAATTTCTCAAAACACATCATTACACCACCCCACATGATTCTCCTAAAAAGAATCTAGAGATGAAGGTGGCCACTGCAAGGGAAATTGTAGTGATTTAGATTTTATTTTTTACATTTATGCTTACTTTTCATATCCATGGATGAAATAATTGACCATGTCTTCACTTCCTATACACCCTCGCACCAGTTACGGTTTCACATTCAAATAATTTTCGATGTTAAGATGAGAACCAATAGCCTTGAAGACATATTTTGGTATTTTTTCTATCAAAACAGAAGAATTTTTTTTTCATAAAATGCTTAATATAGAATCTTTTTCCCTCATTTCTTTCATATGAAGAGTATGAGATGCTCTTTATTTTGGTAATCAATGTCTGTCGCTGCATGTTTGAATCATGGCTATCTACACGGAGGATCTTGCTACTACCAATATCTATAAAAGTATAATAAAAAATTATCTCTCTGAATATGTTATTATGAAAAACTTTTGTGTTATCAGTTGGATAAAGAATCATTTGGTTCTCATGTATATTAGATAGATACACCCAATTTCATATTGGTTGCATGTTAATGTGGATGGTGTGACATTGGTTTCACCGGGTCCATCAGGCTATGGTGGAGTCTTTCGTACAAATCAGGTCTTTCTGAAATGTTAGCACTATAATTATATTGGAATTACTATATCTATAGAGGTATAATTATGATAAATTATTAGGTCATGAAATATGCAATCCAACATAATTGGATTCATATTTGGGTGGAATGTAATTCCACCACTTTTGTGCATTTCTTAACAACTCAATCCAATGGTATCCCATAGTGAGTGTTCCCATTTTGGATTCAGTGTCTTCATCTATCTAACAAAATTGAACTGGATGTCACCAATGTAAAAAGGGAAGACAACCAAGTGGTGGATGCTCTATACAAAAGGTAAATTCTTGAAACCATCTTGAGATAGTACTTCATCACATTTAGTTTTTTTTCTACATTGGTTGAATCTGAAATGCACAGTATCATAAATTTTTACTTATGTAAAACCTTTTGTAACTCTACATTTCATTATTTTAATTATATTTTATTTGGAGCAGTCTTCGCCTAGCTCTTGAACCTTGTTTTCTATAATTAAGTAAACTTGGATTGATTTCAAAAATCGTTGTAATGAGAAATCATTTCAGGTGAATGGAGCGTGATAATATATTATTTGAAATTATTTATTTTATCCATCTTCATACAGAATTTTTAATTTTTGAAATATCAAATGAGTGTTGAAAATAAAGAATGTGCATCAAAACTAGCATACCATTATCATAATGTAAGGATGGGGTTCACTTCAATTGAGACAAAATTCGTAAATATTTTAAATCTACAATATATTTCTAATTATTTGATATGAAAAAACAAATGTAACATTAATTATATATAGATTGATGAAGTAAAATCTAAAGCCACATCCATTAAAAATCATGTTCTATGGTAGGAAGGTCATGTAATCGATGATGGTATATGAGTTGATAAAAACAGAAAAGCTATATGTAAATCATGTCTAATTATTAAATAATTGTAATTCATTATGATTTATAACAATATTACATAAAAATAAATATGTTCATATTTTTTATATTGTTTAGAAACAATAATAAAAAATGGTTGTACAAAAAAAAGTGACATTTAGTATCTTTGAGGTGGCCTAAACAATATGGTCATGTTAGAGGAGTATGATTATTAGTCTCACCTAAAACATATTTCAAGATGATAAATCCACATGAAGATACATATAATATATTTTGCTGAAATAATACACAATTAGACTCACCATAAAATATTATTTTTTGGTCTGGTTTGGTAGACCAATGTATAATAAAATATCAAAGTGAACATGCTATGGAGCAATGATCTACACCTGAACCAAATGATTCTACTAGATTTGAGTCTTGTCATTCCACCCAAACCTTACATGGGGTAATTGATTTATTTCATTTAATTTAATCCTAAATGTGAATCGAACAAATTTTGATACCATTATATTACTAAAAATCTGAAGGGTAAATTTGTATATGTTTTTTATCTATCAATACCCACGTACATCCGTGTTGTTATGAGTAAGGGGTATAATATCCCCAAATACTAGCTACACAATCAACCCCTCCCAAAAAATCACATGATAGTTGGGATTGAGATACCATATGAGCTAACTATTATGTTTCGTATTCCACTTGATGGTCTGAATAATACAATGGTCAAAGCTGTTATTGGATCTTTCATTGCATAACCGTCTAAATTTATAATGATACATGAAGTACGACTTTAAGAAATTTTATTATACCAATAAAATATTATATTTTATGATGAAAGGTTTGATGTGAGGTATGATATTACAAATAGATAATATGTTAGAGAAACAAAAGGTTGAATCAAGAAAATCTATTGAATCTACCAAGAAAAAAATGAACTTTTGAGAGTTCCTTCTCTCCACCAGTTCTAGAGATACATTTATTTACATTACAACATCATACAGAGACAACACTTAAAGATAAGTTTATTTCATACATTGACAATGAGGAAGATATATATGAATCTTTATTAATATATGGAATTGGTCTCGAGATTATAAATGGGATCCTCAAATCTTGAATTGTTGGAATTCTTAGTTGTGAATACATACATTGGATACATTTTCGTAATATGTCAATCCAAATAGTTAGTTAAATATGATAATTAATGTTAATAATTGTTCATATTTTTGACATGAATTTATATTACAACTATATAATGTTTATATCGTGAAAAGAAAAATATTTGGATTCATTAATCCGTATATCATTTCTATGCGAGAAATTACATTAAATAAGGACGAAATAAAGAAGATAAAAGATGATTTACTCATAGAGTTTAATAAAAATGCATCTGATGACAGACACTTATTGATACTTGTAGTTCAAAAGTAAAACTCTATTATCAAATCACATATAATATATTTTTAAATTTGGCATTAATTACTTGTTTTACTATATTTAGGATGAAATTTATGTTCATAGTAGTAAACATAAACACCTTGAATATTTTTTTGGATTTAATACGTGGATTTCCAACCAACAGACCACAAATGATGTGTATTGGGAATATTTACTACACTATAATAAACATTTTATAGATAATCATCAAATTATATGTTAGTTATATGTTTTAATGAGAATTTGTTTTGATAGGGTGCTCTCTCAATACAGGCTAGATTATGGAATAAAGTCGGTGTCTAAAAATAAAAAGATTACGTATTACTAAAAATGGAAACAAATTATGTTTTATATACAAATTTTTATCTTTCAAAACGTTTCAAAACAATTTACTTATTTTGGTTAATGTTTCTGTAGTTTCTGTAACATGATAATTCAATCGATTGTGGATATTATGTTTACAAATTTATGAGAAAAATCATAAATCATGAAAATATAAGCATCCAAGAATAGGTATTTACGAAAGGTAATTATAGTTACATTAATGATATTTTATAATCATTTGATTTTTTATATTTTCTCAGTAATATTGAGATTACTGACAAAATGATTACACAAAATAAGAAATCATTTTGTTTAGAGACGAGTGGGTAGGGTACTTTTTATCAGATTGTATGATGACAACACTTTTAAGTGATTACGTGCTATTGTAGTGGTCTAGTATGAGTAATTACCTTTGAAATTTATTTGGGGTGAGATTAATTTGTTTCAAAATGCTTATGTATAATTTTATATCTCTTTCTCATGGAGAAGAGTAATAAAAGAAATCAATTTGTTTATATAAACTGATCTAAAAAAATAAAATAGTTGGAAAAAAATAGATGTATAGGTGGAGGTAGAAGAAAAGGAAATGGCGGAGGTGGAGGAGAAGGCGGAGGTAGATTTAGAGTCAGAGACTGATGTGGAGGAGGAGTTAGAGACGAAGATCGAGGTGGATACCTCGGAGGAGGAGGATAAGAATCTATAGCTTACTAATAATAGAATTTTTGGGCAATGAAGTAATATAATGATCATAACATTATTGTGTTTAAGAATAATTGTTTAAAATTACCCACAACACTTATCACTTAAGATAAGATCCATTGTGCATCTTTCCAGTTTAAAATGCCATTTTTAAAAAAATCTCATGTGGCATACATAAAACTGCAAAAATGGATTCAAATTATTTTTAACTTTAGGAAAATTATCTATACATCACTTGTGATGTGTATTGATTATACTCACCTCAATCTGATACGGAGTGTGACCGATATGGCTCAATGTTCATGTTTACATTTTAAAATATAATTTTATTAAAAACATATGTGGGGTAAACAAAACTAAGGAAACTCATTGAGATTGTTTTGATACATTAGTACAACAATCCATAATTTATATGGGAAATGTACCATTTATCCATGCTACAATCTGATGCACGGTGTGACTGGTACGACTCCAAGTGAATCTTTTTTATTCAAAATTGATAATAATTTTAGTAAAATAAATAACTATCTTACTCAAAACGAATCAAATTCATTAGTATTGTATTGGTACATTATTAAAATGATTCATACATAGTTTTTGACATATAAAAATCAGCCTCACCTCAATATAATGCACAGTGAGACCGATATGACTGTATGTGTGTCTATTTATTCCAAACTGACATTATATTTAATCAAAAAAACAACAAATAACATATTAAAAACTAATAAAAATCATTACAATTGTTTTGATAATTTAGTAAAATGATCCATGCATCATTTGGGATGTATCGGGATCAACCAAACCTTGATCTGATGCATGGTGTGACATGTATGACTCCATGTGTCTGTTATCAGTTTTAAATTGATATTTTAATAATAAAAATTTTCATGCACTAAAAATGAGAACAAAATCACATTCTATTAATAATTTGGGAAAATGATTCATAATTAATTTTTGATATGTATGTTTCAATCTCAGGTCAAACCCATACACGATGCCACCTGTATGTCTCAAAGTGTGTGTTTACAGTTTTAAATGTTATTTTTGTAAAAAAAACATGTGGCACACTCAAAACCAAGTAAATTAATTACCATTGTTTTAATAATTTTAGAAAACAATTCATTAGTCATTTGGGTTGTGAATCATTCAGCCTCGCCTCAATCTGATGCATGGTGTGATCGTTATGACTCCATGTATGTCTTTTTTATTCCAAATTGACATTAATTTCAGTAAAAAATAACATACTCAAAATTGAGAAAACACATTCCAATTGTTTTGGTACATTATTAAAATGATACTTACATCATTTTTGACATGTATGGATCATCCTCACTTCAATACAATGCAATCTGTGATCGGTATTACTCCAAGTGCGTCTTTTAAATAAAAACTTACATTAATTTTATTCAATGAAACAACTTACAAACTCAAAACTATGAAAACGAATTCCAATTGTTTTATTTCATTAGAAAAACGATTCATATGTCATTTTGATGTCTATAAATCATTCACACCTCAATTTTTCTCATAGTGTTACTTGTACGACACCAAGTTGGTCGTTTTTTTGCAAACTTCACAATAATTTTAGAATAAATAACATAATATATGATAGTTTTTTTCTGGTATTTGTGTTACAAATAGTATTTCATTTAAATTCAGTAGTTTTATCTTATTTTGGTAATTTTTTTATTGTTTCTACTGATATAGTGTGTTGTTGCATCACATTGCACCTGTTTTTGGTGATGCAGTTATCTCCAACATCACACTATAGTTTCACCTTTATAAGTTCTACTCAATGAGCAATTAAATATGTCCATTAGTATTAAATTTAATATGATTTAATAATGGAAAACATTATCAGGGCATATATAGGTGCTGATAAGGTCTATCATTAACATCTCAAATAAAAGAACTGAAAAATTATACTTTTATCAGTGTAAATAAATGTGAAGTTAATTTAAACTATTACCAGCACAAATAAATGTATTGATAAATCATAATATTATCAGCACTTTATAATGTTATGATAAAAGACACCATTTATCAATGATGAATAAAAGTTCTGATAAATGTGATATTTTCTCAGTTCTTTTATTTTTGCTGATAAATCTCTCCTTTATCAGTGATTTTTTAGTGCTAATAAAAGCCATGGACTTTTAACTTCACTAATGTAGTCTATGATTTTCTAGAACTGATGAAGGATGATTCATGCCCTATTAAATTAATTTTTTGTATTAGTGAATGTATGAGAAAATTATTAATATAATTAAAATGTGTTATGTGTTTTATTTCAAAATTTCTTTTCATTTTTATGTCACTAACTTCATTGCTCACCCACAGACATTGAAAATTTTGGGTAATAAATAGAGAGATTTTAAGTGAATATTATGACTTGATATTAATGACACATCTCTAAGCACTCAAAAAATATATGATAGTAGTTCTGATGGTGTTTCATTTCAGTAGTGGAATTTTTTTTATATTAATAGAGATGTTTCTCATGAGGTAATTTTATATTTTACAATATCCAAATATCACAAAAAATAAACATATTATTTTTATAAATATTTATATTTTTTCGGCAGTTATCTAAAAATTATTATGAATCATGAACATAAATGCATTCCTCATATCATTAGGTCTCATAGTTTTTTATGAAAAAGGACAATATTTGTTTTATTTTATCCATTATTATTTATATTATCTTATTTTAGTTAAATTTTTTTTCTAACTAGTATATTTTTTTAAAAAAGGATAATGAAATAGGTCACTCTGTTGGATAGACAATGATGTTTCTTAATGTTATTAAGAATATCTATGGTAGATTTGCGAATGAACCCACCATAGATGTTGGAGTAAGTACTTTTCATTACTTTTTGATGTTATTTAATTTCATTAAAAACATAATATTGAAAAACAAATTATAACAACAAAAAGGCCTTAAATTCAATTAAATGAGCTTAGATACAAGGATAAAATGGTGAAAATTATCTATATTGGTGTCATTTGATCCATGTAGTCAGCTCAAATTAATTGGGATGAAGAATTTTTTTTTATTATAATTTATATTTGGCTGTTATTTTTTATAATAATGAAATAACATTAATTATTAATGAAAATGTAAAGATCATATTATATTATAATGTTCTTATAATTTAGAAATCATTGTTAATATTGTTTTATTAAAAATTTAAAATTCATGAATGCTAGGTTGTGAACCCTTCACAATCATAATTGGTTTCCCAAATTGATGTAGTTAAAAAATGATTTGGGAAAGAGAATCACAGCCGTGTTTGTGGGTTTGGTTCTGGGACTACTCCATCACCTTTATTTGGTAGGGTGTCATCATCATTTACTAATATACTTAGTGGAGGTTCAAGTAGTGTCATTGATCAGGAATCACAAATATATATTTAAATGTTCTATTAAAAATCTAACAAACAATAATCTTATAGGAAAAAAAAGATAAATGGATGTTGACAATGAAAAATTCTTTAGTATATATATTTTATAGGATCATTGGAACAATCCTAGAAGAAATTTCTATTCTTATAATTAATCTTTTCAAGGTAAATTCTAAACTCCATATATCATTCATGCCTTTTTAAAGAAAACATACATTGTCCCAAAACATTCATGAAGCTTATTTATTATATTTATCTTCTCAATGATCATCCCCTGAAAATAATCTTGGAAGGGTACTATAGTCAAAAATATATATAGATATAAGTCTTACATTATATTTACCCGGCCTTTAAACATAACATAATATTGAATTATATTGAATAATTCAAATTGAGGATCTTTTCTGGTTTAGAGTTTTAAAAAATTAGGACATAACTATTACATCTCAATGATTACAAAGTAGACACATCTACTCAGTTTCCATTTTTTCACAAAATAATAACTCTTGAATAAAAGAGTCATGTCATGTTCCTTGTTTTAGACAGCCTAACATTTCTTTGATCCCATCCCTGACCCTATTCCACTTTATGTCCTCTGAAAAACAATTCAAAAACATGGGATGAGGATAAAATGATGAGTAAGTGTTATAACAATACGGAAAGAAAACATTAGTCGATGTATAAATAAGAATCAATGAAACCATTATTTACTCATAAAACATAATAAAATTAACATATCTCATTAAATAATAAGATTTATTAATAACTTAAAGAAATCATAAAACTTAAAGGTAACTTGATGCAATAATAACATTCTTACGTATGGAGTAACCCTCATGTTTACGTTTGGAATACCCACCACTGTATATTCACTAAATCTCTTCGAAGAATCCTTTTAGTTTAACCCCTTCACATTAACCATTGCATTGGAGAGCTATCACAGGCTCACCTTCCCTTAGTTTATCATAGAACCACATGTCTTCATAAAAAATTCCAATGAACCATAACATAATCATATCATAAAAAAAATTAATAAAGGAAACATAACATTTCCACATTTCAATCACATGATATAAAAATCACATTGATATAATCAATACATTATCCATAACCATTTTCAATTCCAAAATAAAATAAAAGTAAAACATGGTATTTAATTTTCATTTTAAAAAATTCTATGAATTATTGAGGAAGCTGTAACTCAAATAATGGTCACGACGGCAGATATGTCATTGTCGCCGCATAGGTAAGACAAAAACATTCCATTTTTCCATTTCGTAAAACTCTTCCTATAAATATATTCCTTTTCAAAAAATGTAAAAGTCAATGAGTGTTTTTAAACCATATAAAAGATAATTGTGTATAAAACAAAATATGCCTCAATGAAAGGAGATTCTGACGAAGTCCCTTACAAAGACAGTATCGTTAGATTAATGAAAAATCAATTATGTAATTTTGTGTGAAAAATATAAATACACCCAATATAAGTGGACATCACATGTAATTTAATAAGAGGTCATTCACACATTCATATTATGACACAATCATGAAGTAGAGTTTTAACCCAAATAATTGAAATTGGGTTAAGAAGTTCCCTTAGAAAAATTTGACAGCCTAACGGCGTTACAATAAAATTCATAAAATGAGTTGATGAGAGATAAAAAATGTATCTAATCACATGTAATTTTTTTTATAGAAATAAGTATATATAATAACATATCTCAACATAAGAATATGTAAATTAAAAGGCTTAACAAAAAGAAGTCTTTTCAAAAGAGGAGGGTGAAAGGTTCCCTTATCGATTTGGGTACCCTTGGAAATGTACACCCCATGAAATGAGGGTCATACAATGAAGACTTAAATACTCATAAATTAAATTATATTATACAAATATTACAATTATAGGTAGTACATACACCACGCAAAAGGAAATAGTGGCAAATGTACCTTGAATCTCATGTGAACAAAAAGTGAGAAGAAAACCCCTTACCTAGTTGTAATCAATCGAGTCGTATGACCAAAAGATAATATCCCCCAAATGAATTTCATAACAACATGAATATAAATAGAATCGTGATACTATATATCAATTGGAACTACACAATACACCACATTCCATATATAAGTGGTGTCCAATAGAAATATCACAAAATTAAAGGTTAGATAAGAAATCCCTTAGGAACATGCGGCAACCTAACGACGCCACATAAAACATACAAAAAAATGATTGATGAAATTAAATAAGGTCTCTCATAATATGAAAATAAAATTTATAGTATGAAAAATTTAAAATAACATCCCCCTACATATGGAAGAGGATCTTTAATGAAATGACATAAAAGAGAGTACTTAAAAAAGAGAGAGTTATGATCCCTTACCTCAAGTCTGAATTGTCTTGTTCGTTTCATTATATTCCTGAATAAAAAACATTGGTCAATTACTAATTCCTTAAGGAAATACATTAAAGTTTATTATTCAATTCATATCACATATTATAATGTTATTATAATTAGTTATTTAGTTGGGTTCATATCAGAGGTTTTTGTCTATGTTCGGTACATGAGTCAAAAATGAACTTGTTAGAAATGAATTGTCCATGTAGTTAGAATAACACCATCTTCAGAATAGTATTAATGAAATAAATATCATATATATCAATTATATATTCATTTTATACTATTCAATAACATTTGGAGACAAAAAATGGAATGCACCGTTCATTGAGAAGGTAGGCTGTACGTACACATAAACGCTACTTTCATTTCTTGTTCACATTAATAAAATTAAAACTAAATGAGATATATGAATATATATTATAATTCTAGTATAATATATATGTTATATATATGATATTAGTTCATTAATTTAATTATTTATGCATTCCATGTATTTCATGAATGAGTCACAACACTTGAGGGGGAGGTAGTCCAAAATTCCTCAAATGGAATTATCGCATTTGCACATAATGAAAAGCATAAATGTAAGTTTTAAATGTAAAATACTGTAGAATATAGAGGAAATAAATATAATATATATCATAAATAAATATAGTTACATAATAATGGCCAGCATGAGAGGTGGTAGGAGTAGATAGAACCGTCTTCGTTTCGTGAGGCAGTAGTTCGTCATCCACAGAAACAGTATGTTCTTCAATCATTAGATGGAGGTGTGTGTAAGTGTAGCTCAAATACATTTCATAACAACATCCTAGTATATTTATGATACTGGTGTTGCTACAATAGAGAGGAAAAAAAGAGTTTAGGGGGTTAGAGAAGAAAAATAATAAAAATGACATTAGAGGATACATTAAATTTAAATCGGGTAACTCCCATTGGTTTGAAACAAATGGGATTCTTAAAGAGATTTATTTCTAAGGGAAAGCTTCTATGATGAAAATAGGTATGTGGAGAGATAAAATAATCAGTTTTTGGCTGAGCCAATGGCTTTAGTGGTGTGGGTAAGAGGGTAGAGGTGGGGGACTTTTATAAGAGGGAGGTAGGGCATTCTTCGAAAGTCTTGTAATGTCCATTTATTATAAAACGGTTTTCAGATTTTAAAGGTCCCAAAAAAATATTTCGAGGATTAGGTGATAAGGGTTATAAATCCACCCATTAAATAGGTTTTTGACAAGTGTATGTCTTATAGTTTACAATATATTTTCATTTTATTTAAATCGTTAATTAATGAGGTAATCACCGAATCATCATGGTGTCATAAATAAATTAATTTATTTATGAATTATAAATTAAAAATAATACTATTGATTAAGAAATATTTTTAGATTCCCAATGAATATTTATATTCTAAGTGATCATTTACACAAACAAAACTAAAATTGACTTACTTAGGTGTTACATTCTTTTGTGATATTCTTCATTCATTAAAAATAAAATGCTAAAGTGTCACTATAACCCAAAATTGATTCCATGGGGTCCCAAAAATTGGCAGAAGACATCCCATGGTCAGCCATTACAAAACCCGCAGCATAAGGACACATTGTGGGGTCATTTTATATTTTTATGATATTATTTTATTAACCTTAACTAAAAGATTACTAATTAAACATTATAATTAATGATAATTACCTTCGTTACTATTCATAATGTCCAAAAATAAAATATTCTTAACTACATAATTTGGACCGTCTGATTCAAAATAAGGAATCAATTTTATGAAATTCCAAACATAGAAATTTCAGTAATTAATTTATAATAATTCTCATTGTTACAACCAAAGACAGGGTTTTAAGAAGTAAAATCTATCAAAATATTGTTCTGTAATTACATCCAATTTAAAAGTAAAATTACATCAAATGACCAAAATTATATTAAATGATAAAAACATAATTAAATTACTTCTTAAAACCAATTAAATTTACAATATAACTATATATATAACTTGGATGAAACTGCAGTAGTGAATTAAAATACAGTATTTTTCATTATTCATTGAATATGAACAGTTGTCAGAGAAATACCAAATATTTACCCTAAGAATTATTTGATATTCCAAATTAAAAATGATATCAATTTTCAAAAATTAAAAACATATAAGTTTCATTAATTAATTTTATTATCAAATCCTAATGTCAAGACAAATAACATGTTTTTAAGAAACAATATCAATTAAAAGATTGACACTTGTTTATGGCCAATTTCAATGTGAAATTAATTCAAATGACCACCATTGGATTAAATGGTAAAATATATATTTTAATTAAACTTTATAAACCAATTAAAATGATAATATTAGCATTTTAATAAACTAGTCTAAAAAGAGGGTTTGAATTAATATACAACATTTTCACTATTCATTAAATATGAACATTATCGGAAATAGAACAAAAAATTACAGAAAGTAAATTTTATTGTCTTATTTATATAGAAGGATTTTATAATGTCAAATATAACATATAATACTGTTAAAAGTGAATTTAAAAAGGGTTCTCCATCAAAAGGTTGTTAATTGACATTTTAAAGAATATTAGAATATGTATGCATAAAATTGGATTCATTCACATTTTAAGACTCGAACATTTATTGAATACATGTAATAATATTTGAAAAGCATGTATAATCACTTTTTACATAGCTGTGTTCATTATCACCGTTACATTGACTTGGAGTTTACTACAATTTACAAAATATTATTTTATTATTAGTGTGCGACAAATGATTTCAAACAAACTCGTTTTTGCGTATTGGGTATGCCATCAAACATTGCATTCCCGTTTAAGAAATATTAATATTTTATTCAAATATATTAATATATATGAACATTTAATATACATTATTTACCTGGGATGTTACATCCTTCCACCCTTTTAGGGATGGCATCCTCGCAATTTAAAAATTGGGCATGGAAACATTATAGAAAGGCACACATCTGAAGAGGAGTCAATTAAACAGTCTCTTTAAATGAATGAAAGGGATGTACAAAGGTTACCTGAGTTAACCCATTCTAGGATTCCATGTAAGAAAATATGGACATGGAAGAGAAAACAAAGGGTCATGTTATGATGGAGTGTGATAGAAAACATGATTAGGAGAAAGTGAACCACAAGAAAATCACAAAGTAGAGATGGGTTAAACGGTATTTTATTCCACAGTAGGAAATGTTAACAGACAAAATTTTTGTTTTACGTTACTTTTCATTGAAGAATTTATTTATGAGCTTAACTAAATCATAAGGAAACATACTTACTTTTCATGTAGATATTCATCTTTTACTATATTTCTTACAAAAACTCATATTTTATCCAAAAGATGAGTATTTAGGATGACTTTTCCACATTAAGAGTGTTATAATAAACATCTAGAGAATCACCTAATCCAAAAAAGAAAACTATATATTTCCCAAGACATTAGACTGAATCCAAAACCAACACATTCTTAGTACGAGATCATATAAAAAAATTGTTAATCCTTTATAAAATGAAAATCTATTCGTAATCTCCAAATTGGTCCAACAAAACCCAAAGTTCAACAAAGACCATTCGAAAAAAATTGTCCATAATATTCTTTCAATGTAAACCACACTAAGATTAAAACCCAAATCTTTGAAGGATTTAATCACATAGTATTCCAAGGTAAATATTAACATTTATCTCCAAATAACATCAGTTTTTCTTAATGTCTCATATTGAAAAGTAAATAATTTTATCACATATCCTCCATGTAAGGATAATCATTTCCATAGATAACCCAAAATCTACTTATTCTTGATTCAAAAGATCATATAACTAAAATAACTAGTTATACTAACCAAGGACATCACGTAGTCCAATGGTAGGTGATAAATACCAGTCGCACTTTTGTTGTGGTTCGATTCCTGCAGCTTTGTCTGTTGTGACGGATTGTCACACGGTCTTCCTGTTGTCCTTTTTCCAAAACTACACAATTCTTAAAATAGTCCCCAAAAAGTGATAAAATCTTCAAAAATAACCATAACATAATTTAACCACAATTTTGCTTCATTCCATTCATTTTCCATCATATAGTAACCCATAATTACCTAAAAAGTAAGGATCATATAAACCATAATGGTTACCATTATACTTATTACCTGAACCTCCACATCAAGTTGGTTCTCTCGTACATGATGCATCAAAGAACTCACTATGGTTCAAGTGGTTAATCATGACTCCATGATAGTCGGTTTAGAATAACCACGAGATTCCTCGTTGAATCCCCTATTTTATCTAGTCTCTTAATCAGAGAACCACCATAGTTTCCTTCCAACCCATTGTCACTTTGGTGCCTGCTAGATCCATCCATTTACTAAAAACAAAAATGTTAGTTTGAGTATATCAACAAAATCATCATGTACTAATGATGAAGAGAAACACTAAGATATACTTACTCATTCACTTTATCTAAAAACTCGACTCTTTCAAAAATCCTATCCATTATGGTAATGTCACTTATGATTAATGAATACCCTAACCTCTAATGTATTCTAAACCAACCTTTGATACCAACTATAGGGAACCAGCCTTAAAAAATTACATAATATTGAATTAAATTTAATAATTCACTTTGAGGATCATTTCAGGTTTGGAGTTTTAGAGAATTAGTACATAACTATTACATCTCAGTGATTACAATGTATACACATCTACTAAGTTTCCATTTTTTCACCTGATAAAAACACTTGAACAAAAGGGTCATGTCTAGTTCCTTGTTTTAGACAGTCTGACATTTCTGTGATCCCATCCCTGACCCTATTCCACTTTATGTTCTGTGAAAAACATTTCAAAAACATGGGTTGAGGATAAAATGCTGAGTTAGGGTTATAACAATACAGAAAGAAAATATTAGTCCATATACATAAGAATCAATGAAATCATACTTCGCTAATAAAATAAAAGCACATTAGCATTCCTCATTAAATCATAAGATTTATGACTAAATAATTGAAATCATAATACATATAGGTAACATGAGGCATTCATAACATTCTTACATTGGGAGTAACCCTCCTGGTAACATTTTGAATACCAATCACAGTATATTCCGAAAACCTCTTCAGAGAATCCTTATCGTTTAACCCCTTCGTGTCACCCAATGTATTGGAGAGCTATCATGGGCCCACCTTCAATTAATTTATCATGGAACCACCCGCCTTAATAAAAAATTCCCATGAACCATAACATAATCGTATCACATAAAACATGTATAATGAAAACATAACATTTCCACATTTCAATCACAAGATATCAAAAACACATTTATATAATAAAATTAATATCCAAAACTATTTTCAATACAAAAATAAAAGATTAGGAAAATATGGTATTTATTTTTCAATTTAAAAAGATGTTAGGGCTTGTAGAGGAATCCAAAACTCAAATAATGGTCACGACGGCGGAGAAGTCGTTGTCACCTCATACATAAGACAAAAACATTCTCTATTTTGATTTAGTAAAACGATTCGTACAAAAAAATTACATTTGAATAAAAGTAAATATCAAAGGGTTTTATACACCTTATAAAATATATTTCTGTATAAAAAAATATGCCTCAATGAAAGGAGATTCAGATAAAGTCCCTTACAAAGACAGTATCCTTAGATTATGGATAAATCAATTATGTAATTATCGGTGAAAAATATAAATACACCCAATATAAGTGGATATTAAGTGTAAAACAATAAGAGTTCATTAAAAAATATTCATATCATTACATAATCACGAAGTAGAGTTTCAACCCAAAGAATTGAAATTGTGTTAACAAATTCCCTTACAAAAATTTGACACGCTAACAGTGTCACAACAAAATTCAGAAAATGAGTTGATGAGAGTTAAAAATTCTATCTTATCCCATGGAAAAAACATTTACATAAATAAGGATATATAAGAACATATCTCAACATAGAAATATGTAAATTAAAATACCTAACAAAAAGAATCCTTTTAAAAAGAGGAGGGTGAAAGGTTCCCATATCGATTTGGGTATGTTTCGAAACGTACACTTCATGAAATAAGGGTCATACAATGAAGATGTAAATACCCATAAATTAAAATATATTACACAATTATTACAATAATGGTATGTACAAAAACCACATAAAATGTAATAGTGGGAAATGTATCATGAATCTCACGGAAACAAAAAGTGAGATAAAAAACCCCTTACCTCAAAGTAATCAATTGAGACATATGACCAAAAGATAATATCAACCAAATGAATTTCAGAACAACATGAATATAAATATAATCACGATAATATATATGAATTGGCTATACACAATACACCACATTCCTTAAATAATTGGTGACCAATGGAAATGTCATGGAATTAAAAGTGAGATAGGAAATCCTTTACGAAAATTCGGTAGCCTAACGGTCCCACTTAAAACATTCAAAAAATGGAATGATGAAATAAAATATGATCTATCATAATATGAACATAAAATTAATATTAAGAGAAATATAAAATAACATCCCCCAACATAAGAAATAGTAGCTTAAATGAAATGACATAAAAGAGAGTACTTGAAAAGAAAGAGAGAGGCATGATCCCTTACCTCAAGTGAGACTTGTCTTGTTCGTTTCATTAAATTCCTGAATAATAAATATTTTTCAATTTATAATTCATTAAGAAACTCCTTCAAAGTTTATAATTCAATTAATATCACATATTATAATTTTATAATAATTAGTTAATTATGTGTGTTCATATCAGACGTTTTTGTCGATGTTCGGTACATGAGTAAAAAATGAACTTCTTTGAAAAGAATTGTCCCCGTAATTATAAATACACCAACTAAAAAATTGTATAAATGATTTAAATATCATATATATCCATTATATATTCATTTTATACTATTACATAACATTTGGAGAGAAAATATGTAAAGCACCGTTCATGTAGACGGTAGGCCGTACGTACGCATGAATGCTACTTTCATTTCGTTGTCACATTAATGGAATTAAAACTAAATGAGACATATATATATATATATATTATAATTCCAGTATAAGATATATATTATATAGGTCACATAAGTTCATTAATTTCATCCATTATACATTCCATGTATTTCAGGATCGAGTCACATCACTTGAGGTGGCGGTAGTCCACACTTCCTCAAATGAAATTATCGCATTTTCACTACATGCAAAGCATAAAGGTATGTTTTAGATGTAAAAGACTGATGCATATAGTGGAAATAAATATAATATATATCATAAATAAATATAGTTACATCATAATAGCCACCATGACAGTTAGTAGGAGAAGATATATCCGTCATCATTTCGTGAGGTAGTAATTCCCCATCCACGAAAACAATATGTTCATTAACCATAAGACAGAGGAGTGTGTAAGTGAAGCTCAAATTATTCTCATAAAAAATCCTAGTATATTAAAGATGATTTTTTTTACAAAATATATGAATAAAATGAGTTTATGTGGTTAGAAAAGCAAAATAAAAAAAATAACATTAGAGAAGACTTTACCTTTAAATCAGGTAACTTCCCTAGGTTTGAACCAAAAGGGTTTCTAGAATAGCTTTCGGCCTAATGGAAGGCTTCTGTGATGAAGAGAGGGATGTGTAGAGATAAAATAATAATTGGTTGTTTGATCCAATGGATTGAGTGATGTGGTTAAGGAGGTATAGGTGGGGCCTTTTATAAGAGGGAGGAGGGCACTCTTAGAATTTAATGAAATGTCACTTTATTTTAAAATTATTTTCGGATTTTAAAGTTCCCACAAATATATAATTCAAAGATACATTTATAAGTGTTTTAAATACTCCCATTAAATTGGTTTCTCACAAGTTTATGTTTTAGATTTTACATTAACATTTCACATTATTTACGTCGTTCATTAATGAGGTAATTGTTGCATCATCATGGTGTCATAAATAAATTAATTTATTTAATGTTTAAAAATATAAAAAAATACTATGATGTAGGAAATATTTATAGATTTCAAATGACTATTTATAGTCTAGGTTATCATTTACACAGAAAAAATTAAAATAGATTTACTTAGGTGTTACATTCGTTTGTGATATTCTCCTTTCCTTAAAAATAAAATGATAAAGTGTCATTATCACCAAAAAAATGATTCCATGGGGTCCCAATGTTTGGAACAAGGAATCCAATTGTCGTCCATGACAAAACCCATAGCATAAGAACACATGGTTGGGTCATTTAATATTTTTATGATATTATTTTATTACTTTTAACTACCTGCTTAATAATTAAACAATATAATTAATGTTAATTACCGTTGTTACTATTCAAAATGTCAAAAAACAAAAGAATATTAATTACATAATTTGGTGATTCTGATGCCAAATATGGAATCCATTTTATAAAATTCCAAACATAGAAAATGCCGTAATTAATTTAAAATAATTCCCGTTGTCAAAACCAAAGATGGGTTTTTAAGAAGTAAAATCTATCAAAAGATTGTTTTGTTTTTACATCCAATTTAAAAGTGAAATTACATCCAATGTCCAAAATTGTATTGAATGATAAAAACATAATTAAATTACTCCTTTAAAACAATTAATATTAAAATATAACTATATAAATAAATTGGATGAAAATACAGTTTTGAATTAAAATGCAGTTTTTTTCACTATTCATTGAAATTGAACATTTGTCAAAAAAATACAAAAAAATTCACCCTAATCTATATTTTATTTTCCAAATTCAAAAATGAGATCAATTTTCCCAAATTAAAAACATATATGTTGCATTAATTAAATTTATATTCAATTCTCTATGTCAAAACAAATAGAGTGTTTTTAAATAACAATATCTATTAAAAGATTGACACATGTTTATGTACAATTTCAAAGTAAGTTTAATTCTAATGACCACCATTAGATTAAATAGTAAAAATATATTTTAAATAATCATTATAAAAAATTAAAATGATAATCTGAGAATATAAATAAATTATACTAAAAGGAGTTTTTGAATTAATATACAACATTTGCACTATTCATTAAAAATGATCTTTATCAGAAATAGAAAACAAATTTACACAATGTAAAGTTTTATGAAATTATTATAAAGAAGGTTTTTATTGTGTCAAATATATCATATAAAATTTTCAAAAAGTAAATTTAAAAAGGGGTCTCCATCAAAAGGCTGTTAGTAGACCTTTTAATGTATATTAGATTATTTATGCTTAAAATTGGATTCATTCTCATTTTAAGCCTCTATCATTTATTGAATAAATGTAAAAAAATTTGAGAAGCATATATAATCAGTTATTAAATAGTTTTGTTCATTTCCACCATTTCATTGACTAGGAGTTTAGTACCATTAACAAGAATATTATGTTATTATTAACATGCAACATATGATTTGAAAGAACCTCGTTGTTCAGTATTGAGTAAGCCATCAAACATAGAATCCCCCCTTAAGTAATATTAATATATTATTCTCAAATATTAATATATATGAACATTTAATATTAATTATTTACCTGGTATGTTACATATATGAATACAATTATATATATTAAAGCATCTTGAGAAAAATTATTTGATATTTTATATAATTCCTTGATGTTAGGATGTTTTAAAATCAATAAAACATAATGATGTTAAGTCATTGTGTAATCGGAAATGACATGAAAATAAATATCAAAAATAAAGAGTAAAATTGAGAGAAGCCTAAGTCATACAAACCAAATTGTGTCATAGATTTATGTATCAAAAACAATTATGTTAAAAATAAATTATGTATTTTATTCCTAAATATTGATAACAAACCATGCTCATTTTAATTGTTTTTCCTATGTGACATCCATTTTTCAAATATAATGATTCTTATATTGAAAACATGTAATTTGAGTCATACCACACACTTCGTGTGTTTTATTGATTTGTGATTTATTCATACACATCAAAAATGAATCATATATTATTTTCCTAATGTTTGAAAACAATGTGATCTCATTGTCTAGGTTTTGAAAATGTCATAAATGTTTTAATATAAAATTAAAATTTTATTTTGAAAACATAAAATTTGAATCATACAGACCTAATTATGATTTGTGTTGATGTGTAGTGAATCCCTACATGATAAAAATAAATTTCGGAACATTTTAAAATATTTGAAAACAATCTATGATCTTTTGATAAGTTTTTTCTATATGATTGGTGTTTTAATGTAAAATGACACTAATATTGAAAACACACAATGAATGTTATGCCACCCACTTTATCAATATGATTGACATGCAGTTGATTCTTAAACAAAAAAATGAATTATTGATTGTTTTTATAAAGATTCAAAACATTCTATGATCATTTTATTAGTTTTGACAATGTTAAATATATTTTAAACTAAAATGACACTTTTATATTTGAAACAAGAACTTCGAGTCATTCTGACTGCATCATGTGTCAGATTAGCATGCAGTCAGTTACTAAAAATCAAAAAAATACTAATATTCAATTTGTTTGAATTTTTAAAACAATATAATCTTATTTAATCGGATTTGGATATGTGAATGTAGTTTTAAAATAAAATGGCACTTTTATATTGAATATATTCACATCGATTAATACTGCACACATCATGTGCTTAATAGAAAGGAAATCGTTATTAAATGGACATATATTAATTTATAAAATTCAAAATGGATGGCACATAAATTCATGTTAGTATTTTCTTAGGATGCATGTAAATTAGTTTATAGTTTTATAAAACACTAAAACATTCATATAATTATAAAAAAAACCTCATATTGACATTATATCCAAAAAAACACACTATTTAATTATATTTTATTTTCACACATAGAAAATACATTCATCTAATGTGTGGTTTTCATTGAATTATTTAATAAGTAGTTTTAAAAGATACTAAATTCTTTAAAAACATTTGTTACTGGTTCAAATCCAAGAAAACGACACCATATAGTCCTAAAATCAGAAGACAGTGACCATGAATTTTTTTTGAAATGTGGTAATTAATGGAATGTCAATCCATGTTACTGTTATCTCAGGATGCCAATAAACATGATTTTAGTATTTTAAAACACTCTAATGATCATGTAATGATCCAAACCCTAGAAAATGACTTTATATTAACATTAAATCATTGTAAAACCCCCATTAAATTCTATTTTACATGTATGCATATAAAACACATACATATGGAATGAATTTCACTCAGAAAGAATCAATAAGTAGTTATATAAGATACCAAAGTCATTAAAAACATATTTTAAGGGGTCAAAATCACAAAAATGGGGTCACATGGTCATAAAATAATAGTTCAACAATCATGGATTTATATTCTAAATTTGGGAACTGAGGACATGTCAATCTGGGTTATGGTTTTTCTTGGATGCCTGTAAATGAATTTTTAGAGTTCCGATATACTAAAATGTGTGGGTAAAGGAAAAAAACAATGAAAAAGTCCTCAAATTAGTGTGAAATCAAGGAAAACCCACCAATGAATTATTTTCCATGTGTATTCATAGGCAACATGTCAATCTAAAAATGGGGTTATCAGAATAGAAGAATACACAATTTTAAAGGATACCGATGTCATTAAAATGAGTATTAGATATTTAAAACCAATAAAATATAATTAAATGTCAATGAAATCATAATATAACTATCAAAGATTAATTTTTTATGTGTATGATGTGACCAAATGTCTATTAGAGTTATAGTTTTTTCAGGATGCCCATTAATGCATTTTTAGTATTTCAAAAAAATAAAATTTGAATGTATCAATCAAAACCATATAAAAGGACCTCATATTAACATGAAATTAGTGGGATTCCATAGTTGAAATATATTTTATTTTTACAGATAAAGAACTCAACCATTAAAAATATGGTGTTCTATTAATGACTTAATAACCATTTTTAAAAGATATAGATGTTTTTAAATATGTGGATCATGGTTCTAAACTCGGAATGCAATTTATCATAGTATAAAATCCATAATTAAAATATCATATATTTATTTTTAATATGTAGGATATTAAAAACATTATTCTGAGTTTCTTTTTTTATAGGATTCCTATAAGCACATTTTTTGTTTTTTGAAAATTGAAAATGCCAGTGTAACTATCAAAACCCTAGAAAACGTCCACATGTTAGTGTGAAATCATTATAAGACCACCATTGAATTATTTCTGATGTCTGTGTGTAGTTAACACATCCATCCAATGTGTGGTGTTCTCAAAATGACACAATAATCTTTTTTAAAAGTTACCAAAGTCAATGAAGACATTTCCGAAGGGGTAAAATCCAAAGAAATGATTTTATAAGGATGTATAAAATATTAAAGATAATTTAGGTTTATTTATGAAATAAAGGAACTGAAATCATGTCAATTATAGTTATAGTTTTCTATGGATACTCATAAATTCGTTTTTATCATTTTAAAACACTAAAACATGTGAGTGACTATAAAAACAAAATAAAAAACTATTATTGATGTAAAATCAAGGATACTCTATATTTAAATTATATATAATGTGTACATGCCTAATAATGCTCTATATTATGTTTGGTGTGCTTTGAATAACTCAATATGTTGTTTTATGAAATATCAAAGTCATTAAAAATGTGTGTTAGGGGGTCAAAAATATGAAAATGGTGTTGGATGGAACTATAATCATTAGACAATGCTCTCAGATTGATTTTTTAAATGTATATACTTCAAAACATGTCAAGCTAAGTTATAATAGTTCTAAGATTCCCATAATCACATTTCTAGTGTCTCAAAACAGTAAGAGTTCACTCCTAGGTTTCCTTAGGGTGTTGTGTTTCCTAGGTTTTTTCCCAGGTTTTATATTTTTTTGATTTCCGTTAGACTTTTTGATTGACTCCAAAATATTTTTACGGTTTCCTTTTAATATTAAATGACCATATTGCATCTTTATTTCCCATTGGTTATTTAGGATTAAAAGCTCAATAACATCCTTGGATTCTTTTTTTAACTAACTATTCCAATCTCACTCTATGGTAAAATCGAGGGTGATTGGGTAAATCAGAGGCATATTTTTCAATTAAATAATTTGTGAAGAACGATTACTCGTTTCTACTATGGATGGAGATTCATTTCAGGTTCATCGCATGTCTTTTATCACTGTGGAAAAATTCATTTTTAATTGACCATTTCAATTTGAATGCCTTAAAAAATATATTGAAGACTGTATGGAGATTAGAGGATAGTTCGGACATTGTCAAAATTGGTTTGGGGGTGTGATTATTCATATTATTCTATAAAAAAGTTCAACTAATTTTACTCCTTGTGAGGCCATAGTCTTTTGATAACCGTCTCATTCTAATAGAGTATCTGAGTATCAAAGGGGGTATTTATAATATAATTTTTTTAAAGCCTCCACTTTTGACACATCTCAAAGGTATTTCCTTTTGATAATGATTAGAATGAATTATCCATTATATTGTAGGGTGAATCGATGATTTTACTGAATTGGACAACCAAACTCCTATTTATTAGGGGAAAACATTGTCGAAAAAGGTTCTAGTTAGCACCATGTATCCACTTATGAGGGGCACTGTACTTTTTATGGAAAACATTATCACAAGGATACATTTTATATATGAGAAATTTTTGATTATTTTTATTCCCTTATAGATTCTACAGACACATGGAGAACGACTATTGTTTTAAGAATGTTGATGAGTAAGGTAATATCATTATGAAATATGTATCATGGCAATGTTAAAAAAATCATGGAACATCATTTATCTTGAGGTAGTGAGACAAAGGGAAAGTTATATGATTTCTATGGAGATGTGTGTGTAGTCCACTCCCAATCATAATATGATCATTATATTGGGACAACCAAACTTAGGAGCTGATTAATGCTCCCTTATATGCATTGAGGGATTAAAGAGCCAAGACATATTTGTTGTTATGGAATATCTAGAAAGGTCAAGTGGTGTTTATACTTTATCAACCATGGAAAAAGATTAATCTCCTGTAAGCACCCCTATAAATCTCGGGATATCATTAAACCCCCTATTATCCATAATAGGATCAGTTTTGATCCGCCTAAATTGTTTATTCCTCTATATATCAATCATAATTTAATCTTTTCTCTTCCAGGAAATGATATTTCTGAAATTCCAATGGTGGACCCAACTATACAAATTTCTTGGAGGACGAAAAGTATAGGTTATAGTGACACAGATCATCATACTCTGGAATGTAGCATCTCTTAAAGAGGTATAGAATATTTTCAAGTGTATAATCTATATAATAAATAGTTTAAAATGGTTTGGGATGGATCCATTATTGAGTATTCAGAGGAGGAGGATGGTATGACCTATCCCCTCCTATCCTAATCAAAATCATATCGTAGAACTCCTATGGTCTTGAAAACCCATTAATAGTATGAATTCTCAAATATAGAAGCAGAAAAAATTACTCAAATATGGTTTTACTGTCTAAAATCATTTTGGATAGGAAGGGAAGGTAAAAGTTTCAAAAAAATGGGGTTCTCAAGGCTGTCTATTAGTGTCTTAACCATGTCATTATAAGGGGCTTTTTATTATATGGAAAGAACACATAAACATAAGAATCAATAACTTATTTTTGGATCATATTGTTGCACTTATTCACCAGCAAGGTGTTCTTATCTAGGAATTTATGGGATTTTATGTGTAGAAATATCATACAGATAATTAGAGATCATGGTACCTCCTAAAATTGGGGGGGGGATGTTATTCATATTCCATTAGTAATCAATGCTTATTTTAATGTAATTATGTTTTAATATGAATAAAATATGGTGCAAATAGACTATGCGGCCCGATGAGGGACTTTTTTCAAGTATCACATACGACGGATATCTCGAACATGGGGTGCTCAAATAACTCAATTAATTAGTTTAATGGGAAGTCATAATCCACTCTCATCTTGGAGTGGTTAGATAGGGTTTTCAACTTAATAGAATAGATCACCCACTTCAAACTCTTCTTCGTGTCACACCATTATCCTATCATGTTAGACCATTTCCCCATCCTTATTTCCATTTCCAGTGCTTTTTGGTTGTCGAAGAAAACAAGGACTTTTAGGTTTGAAATTTCTTGGACCTGGGAGATAGAATGTGAAGTGGTGGTTCATGTATTATGGATGGATAGGGAGTATGATGTTAGATCTTAAAATCATCATGTGTCTTCACATTTAATGATATGGAGGGACAACAAGTTTTTCAATTAGGACCTCCAGTGCTACTATATTGAGATATGGTTGAAGGATATTTATTCCCATAATTTTTAAAAAAACCATTACCTCTTAAATTTCAACCCCTAAAATAAATATAGATTTATTTAATAGGATTAAATAAATAATTTTTATTATGTGTGCGTGTGAGGAGGATATTAAATAAGGTGTCTCTAATATGATTAAATTTCATCAATACTCTTCTGTGTAGTGATAAATAATTATTTTTCATTCTCACATTACTAGAGGAAAGATATTAATTTAATAAGAGGATGACCATAATATTATTATTTATTTTTCCAAGATGTTTTATTTGGTTGGTGAGACATATATCTCTTCAGATATTGATTCGTGCCTTACACCAATGGTCACAGATACAATGAACCACCAGCTTGAACATGATATCACAAATGATGAAATCATTTTGGCCATAAAACATAAAAATTATACAATGGTTTCAGAATATATTCTTAAGGTTAAATGTTTTTCAATGGTTTCAAACATCAATCCTATCAGTCTTTTCAATGATACCATTAAAATCATCACAATGATTCTGGTCCACATTAAATATAGTATGTTTCCATCTATTTTCTCTACGAATAAATGTTTGATTATTCCAAAGATTCATATATTTGATAATTCTATTATTTCTCATGTCTTTTTTGCTTCCATGAAAACACAATCTAGTGCCAAAAAGGATAATTTCATGGAACCATGACATGATAAAATCCTATGATAGAGTTGATTGGTATTTTCCTTAATTTTTTATATGTAAAATGTTTTTTTCTCCAACAAGATTTATTTTTTATGTAGTGTATTAATTTAGTATCTTAATATATTTAGACTAATTAAATCCTCACTTAGTGTATTTACCCATCTCTAGAACATGAATAGGGGTTCCTCTTTCCCCTTTCTTATTTATTATTGTGGATTATAATCACCATTTTTTTGGAATCCAAGGGGAAACATATTCATGGGGTTATGTTTTTAAGGAAATTACCTATCATTTCTTATCTCCTTTTGGCTAATTATTGTTATCTCTTTTCAAATGACACCCTGGGAGAATGTGATTGTATATTCTGAGTTGTTCACCAGCTTGAAAGAGATTCCATGTAGTTGGTTAACTGTCCAAATAAAAAATTTCATTCATTATAGGAATGCCCATAACTCTAAATGATGACCTATACAAATATTCTAGTATTTGGATTATTGTGAAGCATTAAAAATACCTTAGTCTCTTAAACATTTTTGGGAACACAAAAAAGAAGTGATTTCTAGCATTTTGGATGGGGTTACAAAAAATAATACAGGGTAGTTTAGAAAAAGGCTTTCTAAAGTGGGAAAAGAAACCCTAATTAAAAAATCTAGTCAATTACTTATTATGATATGTCCCATTTCGAAATTCATTTAAATATTATTGACTAACTACACTCCCAACTAGATATTTCTAGTGGAGCCTCAATAAAGGGAATAATATGATACACTAGATAACATGGGATAAACGTTGCCTCAAAAATTAATTTAGGGGTGTGGGTTTCTGATACTTTTTTTCACATTAGTGAAACCCTTATTTCCAAGAAGGTTTTGTGGATTCAAGAGAATCAAATTTCTTTTGGTGTTTGATTCCTTCATTCCAAAAAAATTCCACAGTCATATTTCTAAGGATCAAAACTGATACCACACCGTATATTTTTCTGATGAAAAAATTGGGGGTCACATGAACAACTGAATAGGGGAATATTCTATATTATTGGTAATGGGGCTAGTATGGATAATTGGATGGACCTATGCCTAGTTGATTAAATTAATTAATTGATAGTTTTCTTGTTATTTCTAGTTTTGAAAATACAATGGTGTTATCCTTGTCCAGTAGTGATAGAAATAGATGGTGTTTTTAAAATCTAGGATCTTGGATTAATATGAAAGACAAAAACTCCTTCTAAATAATAATTTAATGAAATGTGGGAACTGATATCTTCTATTGGATTAAATAAATCTCCATTTATTTTACATTCAAATCTTGTTTCAAACTAGAACTGGAATCATCGAACCCAAATGTAGCTAAATATTGAAAAATACATAATCTCTTTCTAAGCACATGTTGACACTACATGATAGATTAACAAAAAAAATACTCTAAAGAGAACTCCAAATATTTCAAATCCCAAAACAAGAATCAAATTATACAAGAAGAAATCAAAAAAATTCTCCCAAATCTCTACAAGATGTAGTCCCATCCAGGAGCTTCGCGACCAATATTCACAACCGAGCTTTATGACTGAGCTTCGCGACAGTGCTGCACAGTCGAGCTACGTGACAAAAAAATTTTGATGTCCCTACGTAGAGCTCATATGTGGCAGACTTGTGTGAAGTACCTTCACATGCATCGTTTCATCGAATAGGCATCATATGTGAATATAAATATAGCCCTTGGGCTCCCCTTTTCAGGACTGAAAAAATTAAAAGACTACCTTAATCTCCAATTGCATATCCCTTTCGCCTAAATCTTTCAAATCATCTCAGGTACCTCTCTAAAAAATGATAGAAGATATAATTAATGGGGATATGCATATATTAAATTACTTCACATTCTTCAGTCATCACCCATATCTGTGTGTTACACCTACACGAGACACTTGCGTGCTATACCTGCGCGATAGAGCAACACAGGGTACCTACGCGGCATACTTGAGTGAGGTACCTATACGACTTATTAAATTACCCTTCTAAGAGGTCATTCCTGGTAGGATATATCATTCCTTGGTTCCCATATCTTCATGTGGCTATGTTGGAACCTTCACCAAAACCTATTGACTTCATAAACCTTTGAGTGAGTCACATTAGTGTGTCTCATATTTGGGTTTGTATATCCATAGTCAATGGTGGCCCACATTTGATCAAAAATTGGTTTGGATTCATCGTATGTTTTTGAGTTTATATATCCACAGTCACATGAGCTATTCTCCAAGGAATAGTGTTGGGATGTTCACAGTTTGGAGTGGGGTTTGGATCCGGAACTTTCCCTTCATGATGAGATGACCTGGAACCACATGTCTCTGGTAGAGAAGTTACACTTACCACTTTCCATTCTGCACAAGCATAGGAAGAGCCTCCCTCTCCTACAAAGATCAATTTTATGTTAGAAATTATGGTATAAGCTCCTCACCATCACCCCTTCATCCTTCCATTTACGCCGTTATCCATTGTAAAGAGAATAGTGGAAAGGCTTGTCACTTCTCCCTCTTCCACCGTCACCGCTGTAGGTGTGCCCCCCTCCATAATCATGGAGGATAAATTTGAATGTGTGAAGTTTAATTGTTGATTATTTCACAACCACTAGTTTCTCACACAGAGCATGACTTACGTGAGGTTAGAGATATGTGATGGTTACAACATGATCACAAACACTCATTTGAATGAACTACAAGATCTCTGATTCTTATTTTAAATTAGGATACATAGGAAGCCTTCTCAAGGCCAAAGATCACTAGATAACCTCCTCCAGAATCCAACCCTAATTTTCCCAATTTGGGAATCTTCCATAAGAAATAAGCCCGAATTTCAATCTTCAAATAATGAAGGAATCCTTTTTAGAATGTAATCCCTAAATAATTTCATTCAAGGGACTATACTCTCCAATGAGACATATAGAACTACATGGGATTTTATTTCCATCGATATGGTATATGTAAGAATCCTCTTTGAGGTTCAAACCCGTCATTTCAAATCAACCAACTCTCTTTGGGCTATATTCTCCACTGGGTATGTTCTTAATTGGAAACCCATATCCTTTCCATGTTCCTTGGGCTCTTTCAACATATGTCCCACATTATGATTAAACTACAATCCATATTCTTAGAGTTCGTTATCGGATGACCTTAAAAGGTATGACGTGTCCTCTTAAGCGACATCAAACTATGAGGGTTCTGATTCCTTTCAAAAGGATACATAGGTAGCCCATTTTACGGGAATGATCCCATGATCAAAACAAACCTTCGTCTCCCTAGATGACAATAAATTCCAGAGTTCCCCATCGAGTGGCTTAAAAACTAGTATCATCACTATGATGATTAAAGGAAGGTTTAATAAGTATACTAAAGGATTCCTTTGATGTGAAACCTTGAATACATACTGATGATTACAAATTTTAACACATGTTAATAAGTGATGATAAATTCCATGGGATACTTATGATATACATGGTGAATTAATAAAGATTCATTAAAATATTTTAATTTTACAAAGAGTGTCTCGGAAGAGTCAATAATTCCCCTCAAAAGGCTGTGACAAGTCTGACCTCCCATCCCCTCAACCAATGCACATTCTTAAGTATCGTAATGTTCAGAACTTAACGAACACCTACCTTTAGAATAAATGTCCTCTTTGTATTATGAACTGTTGGAAGTTTCCAGTTCCATGAATAGATCTAATGGAAACTTCCTGGAACATTTATTCCTAAAATTAAGACATATATTTCAAGGAACTATGATACAAAAATTGTGAACTAGACATGAATCTTTAACAAGGATAAGTAATGTTACCCACGTGTTAGTCCCCTATAAAATTGATAATGGAAGGCCAGACAATGGAATTTATCAGGCATGTATCCATCTGAAAACATGTCTCTTTAATAGAGATTGATGTTGTTCCTTCTTCACACAGAATTCACATCAAACTAATGAATGAATTTCTCCAATACAGAAACTGTGAACATCCCAACTGTTGCTCAAGGTGGATCTCCATCCATGGGATAGACATTATCACCAACCCTGACTCTTCAACGCTGGGTCTCTAATGTGCTGGTGAAAGAATATAACTAGGATGGAACAATCCCAACATTGGAGGCAGTTTGACAGGTCCTCTAGGTCAACAATAATCCACGATCATTTTTCAATTGACGGCAATTGATCAATAAGAAAACAGTTCCAACCAACATCTCCAACTTTTTCGGGTCCTTATTACCAGAATGCAACAATCAGTCCCTCCCATACTACAGGGAGCAGGATCAAGAGGTCAATCAAGGCCTCAATTAGTGAATGCAAGAGTCCTTCCTGAGGACTCCCTTCAGCAATCACCTCTATTATCACACAGTAGTGCACCTCCAACATGATGTAGGTATTTCCTCTAGAAATTCAGCCTAGGACTCTCAAAACCAGGCGCCATAGAAGAATCTCAAGGGACAATGTCCTGTCAACAGGGAGTAGAAAATCACCTCTACCTCTTCCAGAGAAGTCCATCGATAAAACGTGATAGAAAAAAATGAGTAGGCACAAACACTCATCCATACTATTTTTGTTACTCATATGGATCATCTTATAGAAACCCACCAATCCCACCAGATTAACAAAATGGACTACCATGAATATGCACATACAACTACGTACTAGTTATCATCCAGTCATCAGGCTCATATCACTTCATTTAAGGATGCCTGCCAGAATAATATTGTGGAAACTAGTAAAGAGGAATATACACCTATTTACAATTACCAATTCTGTCAGTACTGTCATAATCCAGTATTGAAGGATGTCTTTCAACCATAAATTACAGAAAACAACAATCAGGCATATACACCTACCAATGTTCATCAAGTCTGCCAATAGTCTCGTTTGGTAGCACCCAGAAAAGTCATTCAGAAAGCCCTGATAAAAAATTTGGTGTAGACTCAACTCTCTTCTTATGTACATGAGTTTTTACAATACCCATTGACAGAAAAAGGAAAATAGAAGCAGACACATACTCCTACTCCCGATACAGAATTGGAGTATAATCTCATTCCAGCTGATAAAGACTCAAACACATCTTATCAATGGTGAATGTGTAGATTCACATCTCTACCGTTATTCTGGAAGCATGCCAAAATATTTTAACAACTACTTATGCAATATCAGGGGAACAAACAGATAAATTTTTCCCCACACATAGGATGACACATCAGCATGCCATCCCAAAGAAGAAACACACCTATGTTCCAGTCCTGAAGGGTCATGGGGCATATTCCACCATATCATATGTACAATAAGATTTGGAACATACACGCTTTCCTAATTTGAGTTAATTGGTCTGTTCCGGTAACTACACCAAGTTAGGCACATGAACATTCCCATTATAACCACTTCTCCCAGTAGGTGGTCCTGAATAAGTACAAGAGAACATAAAAATAAAATCTTTTCAAACACCATTGAAAAATCAATGGTCAAGCTGTGATTTAACTCTTAATAATGATTTAGTTTGTGAAGCCCTCAGACATTAATCTGTTTCTTCTCAAGATCCGACCCCTCTCATTACCAAATTCTGGGAGTCTTAGTTTTAATTTTGATTTTTGTCATCAAAAACTCCATCCTCACGGCTTGATTTATGAAAATTTGGTCGATCCGGAGTTCATATCTTCAAATGAGATCCACGGCAACCCTCCGTGTGGCCAGAAGAGCATTGAGAATGAATATTTATCTCTTGATGTAATACACCATGGTGATCCTACCCATGATGGAATTCATTGTGAATGTCCTATCCATAGTAGTATATCTCATTTTCAAAAGAAATTAATAAATAAAAATTTAGAAACAAGAATTCCCTCATATCTTGAGGAACATTCAGACACAAGTCCAGTCATGTCTAATGGCTTTTCATTTACATGTCAAACACTTTCACTACCAGAAAACATATTAAAGGAACTGTAAATCTATAGAACTCACTTGGGACATTTGTCTTCCAATACAGACCATCTTCTTTGGTCAGACCAAATTGATAAACGTCTAGTAACATATGACTACGATATGTTAATCATGAGGAAAAAATTGGCTAAAGGAGAATTACAACTCATGTTCTAGCCTTTCTAAAATTCATAGTATGATATTCCTGAATTGATGATAGATAATTGCATTCAAGAAATTTTTCTCAACACATGGAAAAATAATCATCATTTTAAAACCATTGTATTACCATATGATGAATATCAAAATCATATAAAGGTAATAGATGAGTTGCATTGCAAAATTTACTTGGTATATGTCTCATTTTCCCAACATCTGAGGGTTGAAAAAAATAGATAATTTTTCTGTGTGCATTTATCAATACTTTAAAGAGGCTACCCCAATTAATTTTGGATTCAACATCTACTGTTTGTTTCATAGGATGTGTTGAATATGGATTATTCATTTCAATGCACTCCAAAATCAAAAATGTAATCCAAATGCGGTTTCATGCAATGTTATTTCCCACATTCTGCCACAGTCAATAGGTTTTGTACGTAATCAAATGTACAATCATGAATAGTCCACTACCAGTTCCCATCATAATCAGGCCTATAGAAAAGAAGTTTTTATGTTACATTTACAAAAAGCCTCTAAGAATGTTAAGCATCCGTCCTATTTAAAGGATGTCAGGAATCATAGGACGCAAATGTCTGAAATAGGACAAAGATCTTCTGAAACAGATGATATGAATGATTGTCGGATAATGCACCCATCTAATGTTCGAACCCAAATCCACAAAATTAGAAGATCTGTTGCATCAATTTTAGCTATAGTAGTTCATGAATCATCCCAGCTTGCCAGGGTGGGGAATTAGTTAATTCAACCTTCAAATTAATTAAACAATGTTCCATTATTTGATGAATAGTAACAGGAACAACCCCATCTTGTAGGGCATGGGGCATTTTCACATCTGCAATCACCTCCTCAACATAAGTTAGTTTTCTCCCCATTAGGGAAGAATTCAAAAGATAATCATACAACTAAAATATCCAAGGATTCCCTTCAGGTCACTATTTTCCAAACTGTTCCAAGGAATTCTTCATATAAGAGAACATAGATTCATGAAAGACAAAAATGAAGACGATTTAGTAGAAACACTGACAGAATTCCATCAATGCATTATGAATTGGTGATTGTTATTAATAACATTACAGATGATCCTCCAAAAAATAAATCCAGTTCTGGTGAATCATAAGATTATGTTCTTTTCCACAAAACGGTTCACACCAAGGCAAATACAGAAGGTGTGCATACCTGGAATCAAAGAATTAGCCAAATTCTAGTTATGCCTTCAAATAACAAACTCCCCCTCTTAGAAAATAATCTAATAAGAGGAAGAGAAAAAATTCAGATTTCATCTCGCTTTTCCGCTTGAGATGGTAAATTTCTTTCACATAAAGAGAGATTCGCACAGAAAGAAGTGAAAATGAATTAGTTGAAAAGACTCAATACAGAGTTACCTCAAAACAACATTTCTGCTAGACGAACTCACCATGAAAGTCCTCAACATGAAAATAATTTAGATTCTCCCCAGTAAAGAGGATTTTTATTAACTATTGATGTGGATAATGAATTCCCTCCATTGGGTACACATTCAAATCTAGACCATATACATCCCTGTAGAACTATTCCCATTGGTTATCCAAGGCAGATAACAGCAACACCATCATTGGTTTTACCGGTCATTTCTCCAGCTAATGCTCCAATTGCGATACCGATATAGAATCCATCTCATTCTTATTTTTAAAAAATGCTTATGAACACAATTGGGGCATTAAAAACTTGATTGGATGCTATGGAAGAACGACGAGCACCATTTCATCTAATAAAGGAGAGCTTACCCTAAATGGGTAGATTCAATTCCTCCCTACCAAATTTTGTGAATACAACATTTCCAATCATTAATGGTTGGGAGATCCAGAATAACATTTAACACATTTCGTTTCTCATTGTGATCCTTTGATACGAACTTCTCAACAACAAGAAGCAGTTATGCTCAGGTGTTTTGTGCAGTCATTACAAGGACCAGCTTGTTTTCATTTATACATGTTTGGAATCAAGATCACTTACTATATGGGAGGATCCCTATCAGAAATTCCTTCATCAATTTATCTCAATGATACTCAAACAATAGTTTTTTATCATAGAAATTATAAACAATGGGAGAGTCAAAGTGTTTTAGACATCATTGCTCGTTGGAAGGGATTAACAAATTCATTAATATTAGAACACTCTCATGAAGAGTTGTACCAATTTGTGTGGAAAATTATCATGATTATTTACGCACACAATTTATCCATCTGAAATACACAGGAGGGATTCAAGACCATACATCAATCGCTCAGTAGATAGAAGACTCTATTTTATAAAATAAGGCTAAATCACATGTAATTCCATTAGTTCTAGGAATGAGAATAGGAAATGTAGAAGTTTCTATAGTTATAGTCAAATAGGAACCTTTCCCTACTTCTACTTAGAGGCCCTCATCATACCGAAGGGATCTGCATCTTGAGTATCAATAGCAACGAACTCATCAACAAGTGGATCAGAGAGATCAATTGCGTAAACATTTTGAAGAATTAAAGAATAATGATTATTCTTTTAGGAATGAGAATGTTCCTGGATACTTCATCTCATCCTTAGAAAACAATTTAGTTTAGTTTCAAATGACAATAAATCCAAATAAGGATGTAGATAATGATCATCCAAATTAGTTTCCCTTTCATAAAATGTAGGGACACCCCATTAAGAAGTGCATTGTTTTTAGAGAACATTTTCAAAAGATGTTAGACTATGGACAAGTGAAATTAAAAAATTCATCATCTCAAGTAGAATGTGTTACTTATGCCAATACATTGGATAAGGGAGAATGGAAAGAGGATAAAAGTAAAATGTGTAAAAATATTATTATTGAATAATCAGGAAAATGATCCACCAGACTCAGGTTATTTTGCAAACACAGTTGTAAAAACCAATTGTGTTTTCAACCAATAATTCCATAGAAAAAACATATTCATCTGAAGTTCAATCCTCAAAGAAGAAATATGATAATAAAAAACAAGAGTAGTCAGAAAAAGAAGAGCTGGTGTCAAGGAAAAATTTATCCTTGACCATGGCAGATTTTATGTCATCTCCTTCCAAAGCATGGGCACCACCCCTCCAAACAGTTAACCATAATTAAACTATCAAGTGGAATCTTTAACCGATGAATAATTGATCTTTGGACTTGTTAATGTTATCCATTTAAAATATCCTTATTCCAATTCTGATTCATGAAAATCCATGACCCCAGTTACCCATAGTCAATACATTATTTATATACATCGACATTATTACAAGGAATCATGTCACGAATGACCGATCTGTTTAGTAGTCATAGAAAATAGATTATATACAAGAAATTTACATTACACATTAGAAAATAAAACACCCAATAAATTATCCTTGGAGAAAACCATTACTCCCCTACCTCAACCCAATATATCAATCATAAAACCCTTCTTGGAATCCTGGGAAAATAAAAAATAAGAAAGCGGTGAGTTCAGATGCTCATTAAGGATACAAATATAGAGGAAACATTCATAAATAAGTATAAACGTATATGTCAATGTACAAGAATAAAACAAAAGCCTTTTAAACATAAACTTCAGAATAATATTGAAAAGATACAATAAAATAATGCCACTAAATAATTCAAATGAATATTATATTAGTCAAATAATCACATCCAATATCAATAGACACTTTCATAATGATTAAATGCATAATTCCAGACTTCATAACCACATAGTCAAGGCCTTGGGCCAAGACTAAAAATAAGATTTTGTCAATGCATTGTGCCAAGATAGTAGTTTGTCTCATGATACCTTCTGATGCATCAAGGAGCTAAAGCAGTCTCAACCCATCACTTATTAAGTCCAATTCATTCCTCATATGAAAAGGTTTAACAATAAATAATTTTTTTTATTAAAACTGGTATACGAAATGTCAATACATTATCCACAAACCATGAATTGTATAAACATAAAACATCCATAGTCAATCATATCACAAAACATTCAATACAATATGGAATATTTGTAGCATAATAAATCAAATTCAAACCAATATAAAATTAATTAAAGGATAGTCACATGGTTGAAAATGATCAGTAAAACTATTTGAGAGAAATATACATTTTTGTGAAATCATTTAAAAGTCATACATTTATAAAGGAAGTGATTTAAAAGATATTTTTGAATCAAAGTTTCCCACACCACTTTGAGACATTTTAAAAGAAATAACATTTTAAAAAAAATCATGTCTATATAAATAAATCCGGAAAAACCTTTTTGAAAACATGTGCATTAATGACAATAGTTTTGAAGAATAAATATTTAGATCATTTAATATGATTTTTTAGTAAAAATTAAATTAAAAGAATCGCTTTTAAAAAATTATTTATGAATCCTGGACATCGATAATAAATATTTTCCAGTAGATACGTACCTATAAACATCCTTGAATATAAAAGAGATTGTGAAATTAACCTTACCTTGTACATTCCTTGGGTTGAGGGTACGTGTATCCTCCTGTATAATGACAATTATATGTTATTAAATTATTACAGAACAATATTCATATTTATTATATCATAAATGATTCATTTATTACTTTATATACACATTTAATATCGATTTCCATGTTCAATTAACATTTGGGGTAATAATCATTATAATTATCATATGTGTTTTAACTTGTTAATTTTTGTCATATAATTTAAATCATGATTTAAATAATTCCAGAATATAAACCATGATTCATATATAATATATATTTAGAATATAAATATTTATAACAGATTGATATATGAAACAGAAGCCACCATTTATTGAGATGGTATACTGTACGTATGCATAAATATTGTTTTCGTTTTCATATATTTCATAAATATTAATAATAAATATTTTTATAATAATTTTTGAATGCTAAATGTGGAAATGAATGTCATTTCGTCATGGAGACGATAATCTGTACGTACGCACGAGAACAAATATCATTATATTGAGGGTAAAATCATATGTAATTGGGTGGTATATCATATTTAAATAATCATTGAAGTGTTATGTTTATTATTTATATCAGTTTTACTCATTATTATACCCATCCAAATAATTAAGTGTTTGAATAAAAAACTACACCACGACATAGAGACGGTAAGCATTACGTATGCACGTATGGTGACTTTGTCATTTATAGGATGTATAGAATAACAAATATGGTTGTACCATATTTATAATAACATAATAGTATATAGAAGATCATGGAGTAATTTTTCTTAGAAGGGAAACAACAATGAAAGAAGAAGTGGATCAAGAAAATTACTTGAACGAGGTGACTAAATATTTACCTCTTCTTTAGGTTCATCATTTTGATTTTAACAAAATGGCTATTTAGGTTGGATTCATGACCCATGGAAGGATTATAGGATGAAGGGAGGATAGATTATAGTATATTTGGTTAGTTTTTGGATGATCCAAAAGGAATTCAAGGTGTGAATTTCATAGATGGGGAAGTGCCCTTTTATAAGAGGGGTGAGGGGCATCTTAGGAAAAACATAAAATAATATTTTATAATAAATTTATATTCAGTTTATAATGGCCCTAAAAAGACTTATTTCTGGAATATTGTTGTGATGGGTTGAAATAATTTCATGCATTAGATTTTATATAGGTTTAGTTAACCATATTAACCTTATACTTTATATTTAACTATTAGTTAAATAGTTGGACATTTACCAAGTCTCTTTGTATTTTTATATTATTTTGATAATATAATTACTATAACAAGACAAGAGAACCCCAAGTGGTTCATTATTAATATATATAACCTTTTCAAATTAAAATTCTTGAACCTTATATTTTTATGAATAAAATATAAATTAATAATATAATATTTTTTTTAAAAACTATTTTATGATAATTTTGATACTATTCAGTAATTGATATTTGTGAAAAATCATAACAGTTTGATTACTTTTAAAAATGAAAATTAAATCACTCTTTACATGTCATATTGAAATTTAAAATTCATTTAATTCATCAAAAGTATTAATTTACATTTATTTCGGTATTTATAATATCAATTATTTTAATATTTCATTAATAAGGTAATTACTGCATCATCATTGTATCATAAGTAAATTAAATTATTTTATATCTAAAAATAAAAAATAGAATTCCATTATGTAGAAAATATTTTAATTTTTCTAATTAATATTTATATTTCAATTTATCTTATGTATAACGCTATATTAACGATGTTTTAGTATTTAAACAATGATTTTAACTCATTTAACTCTTCTTTAAATAAAATAATAATAAATGTTCTATTATAATCCATGTGGACCTAAATGATAATATTTTATTCCAAATTTTGTTTTTGGTCGAGATACACTTATAAAATAGAATTATGACCTGCATTAGAGAACAAATAATATCATTTTTACATTAAATTACCATATTTACTTTTAACTTTGGTAAATAAAATAAAAAATTTGATATTCACCAAAAATTATTTTCATCTCATTGAAACACATTTTACATACTTATATCAACAATGTCTCTCGTATATTTTAAATTAAACCCCAGAAGGGGTAGTGTTATGTTTTATGCAAATTTTCAAATGCTCCTAGAAAGTTGGTTAGAGAAGATAAAAAGTTCAATAGAATTTTTATTTATCTATACTTATTAAAAAATTTCCAGTGAATTAAATTGAACCTATATATGTATTATGTAACTATTTTTACCTAAAATAAATTTAAATAAAAATAATTATTTAAATAAACAGGCGGTTTTAACTAATAAAATAGTGTTTTTCACTATTCGTCAAAAATTTAATGTTTCCAGAAGAATACAAAAATTTCAACCTAAGTTAATATTAATTTCTGAATTCAAAATTTAATTCTATTTTACATAATTCATACAATAGAAGTTCATTTATTAATTTAATTCCTGTTGTCAAAACCAAACAGCGTATTTTTATGAAATAATAACTATAAACAAATAGACTCTTGTTTATGTTCAATTTTAAATTGAAATTATTTACAACGAAAAATATTGGATTTAATGGTAAAAATATAATCTATTTATATATAAAACCACTGAAATTTATAAATTAATACTATATATTATTTCTATTCAAAAATTTGTTTCATTTAATATTTATTATTTATCATTAGTAATCAAAAATTGAATGTCATTGGAAAAGTACAAAAACCATATCCAAACTAAATTTTTTTGTCTTGTTTCTAAAGAATAATTTAATTTCATTATATTGAATATATATAAGTGTCAAATATTAGTTTTAAAATGGTTTCGCCATTAAAAGTCTGTAAAAGTTCATTTTCTTAAAAATAATTCTCTTATTTGATGAAATGAATTTGTTCTTATATTATTTCAAAGAAACACATAATATGGATTCTAAAATTATAAAGATTATATAAAATTCAAAATTCATAACCTCTTTTGAATGGCTATTTTAGTAGGTCTTCATGAGCATGAACTTAGTGTTGCGTGTAGAGAATGTTATAGAATTATGTAGATGAAATAACATACTTTGAAATCTTGGAGTGTTACATTCTCCCCTCTAATAAATTATATCCTCATAATTTGAAATTGTTCATAGAAAATAAATGGTTAAAAATTGAAAAATAACATTGTGGAAAACCCACATCAGAAATTTGGTTACTAAAATTTTTCCTTAATAAGAGGTAAAGGGAATTGAAAATGTCACCACCAAATTATGATCACAATTAGAAGAACATTGGTGGAAATTAGATACATGTAGTTAGTGAAAAAAATAAATATTTATAGGGAGTGATTGAGGCCTTCAATCACAAACAAGTTTAAAATTGATGGCCTCGAAGCCATCAATATATGATGATTTAAAATATCGTTGGTTCAACAAAACCTATGGTTTTAGGATAAATTTTTTTGGTTTGAAGATCCCTTACCTAATGTTGAAGAACTAATTTTTTCATAGAATAAGAGAAAAAAATATAGAATTGACAAGTTGAGTTCCATCATTTAACTAATTTCTACCACAAACTCATCTTTCTCTCTGAAATAAAATAGAACATAAAAATATTATATTTATCACATTTATATAGGGTTCCCAAAAATGAATTTATAATCCATCTACTAGACCTTTTAAAAAAAACTAAATTATTCAATCAAAGACATCACGTGGGACAGTGTTGGGTGATACACCCATGTCACCCTTCGGTTTAGGGATCAAGACTCATGGACTTGCCGGACACGATGAGTTGTTGCCTGACCTCCGGGTTGTGGTTATTATGACAATCAAAAAATAATCTCAAACCTAACAGATTCCAACCATTATACTTATCTAAAAGACTTTTATCCAATCTCAATGTCCATAATTTATAAGGAAGGTAAACATAATGAAGATCTTTTTTTCTATGTAATATTATGTGAACTCCATCATCATTTTTTCTTTTAAAACACTGAAACATCGTGAATTACCATAAAACCCAATTGATTACATTCATGCTCCCTTATTTGTTATAGGGTATTAGATATACTCCTTAAAACAAAAAATGTTTTAAAATCCAACAATGATGGAATATACAAATCATTAATCAGTTTCAAGGTAGTCAAGAATATCTAATATACATTATCAAAATCAATTATGTATTATTCCAAAATCACTACCTCAGTATCAGAACTGTATTATGGCTTATCTTTCTATCAACCATATATTTTCCAAAAATTTAACCTATTATTGAGTCACGTTTAATGGTTCCACACAATCTCAAGTCCTTAATGAAATAGTACTTCAGTAAAATCCATATATACTTTATTATTCTGATAAAATCTACATCATTAATACAATACTCAAATAACATAATACATCATTAACAACATAAGAAATTGTATCATTCCTCTTCATCGTCGGTAGTATCATAACTTGATTAATGTCCAATAACAACATTTTGGGTATACTCTGATGATTTGGACAATGATTTGCGTAGTGTCCCAACTCCTTTCAGATGAAGCATTATACATTGGAAACCATTTTCTTACCTTTTCAATCACGTACATGGTGTCCTTTTTCTCCGAAATTATAACAAAATCCAGTTCCCTTAATGCATTTACAATGGTGATTCTTTCCACAGTTATCACATATAGGAAAATCCTTCTTTCCTCTCTTCCCATTATCTATATTTTTTTCTACCATCTTTTTCTTCTGTAGCTACCCTTCAAAGCCATATCACTCAAAGAATTATTTTAATTAATTTGATAACACATGATACTATTTATTTATATGATGAGAATACGTGGGAGACTATTTACCTTCTAAATGTTGGCTTAATAATATGAAATATATGATCCTTCTTTCTCATTCGATCATACATACTATTGGAGTTCTCATTCCTTCTATTGGGTGCCATTTTTAAACAATGGCATTCACTTGGTCAGTTTATGAAGCGCAATGAATAGTTCAAAACATGTAAAATACTAAACATAAATTGTACAGTTTATAGAAATAATCAATACTAATAAAAGTATTTTCTTTGGGAAATTAATTACTATTAAATACTTTATAATAAATTATAATGAAAATGTGAATTATCCTAAGCATATCCCCCAGGAATGTCATAACCAAGAGTGAAGAAATTCTAATTGTCATGCACTAGGATACCTCCAGTCTAACCCAAAACTACTTATCAGAGTTTTTACTCCACGGTACATCTATACCAGAGCTTCTCCTACCATATTGTATCCATAACATGATGTATTTTTTTTGGAGAAATCACCAAATCTCTACATTTCCAAAATTCTAGGAATTTATTCAATACCAATCCTCAATGTCTCTCTTATGGATATTTTCTCTTATCAGACTTTATCTAAATCTAGATTCAAAGGTTTTTAATAATCTTCCTATGATAACAACTATAACTCCCTGACCCTAGTTACCCAGAGTCAGTGCATTATTTTAATTTAGTGGAATGACTACAGATAATTGAGTCCCAAAAAAACCTATCATTTTAGCTTTCTTGGAAAATAGATTGCATACATGAACGTTACATTAAAAATAAGAAAATAAAACACAAAATAATTATCCTTGAATAATTCTATTATTCCTCTATCATAACCCTACTTACCAATCATAAAAAACTTCTTGGAATCCTAGGAAAATAAAACCTAAGAAAGGGGTGAGCATAGATGCTCAGAAAAGATAACAATACAGTGGAAACTTTAATAAAAAAGAATAAACATTTAAGGCAATGTATAAGAAAAAAACAAAAGCCTTTTAAACATAAAATTCAGCATTATATGAAAAATATTAAATATATAATTCCATTTACTTATTCACATAGATATTCTAATAGTATAATAATCACAACCAATATCTATAGCCACTTTTATAATGATTGAATGCATAATGCCAGACATTATACCCACATTGTCAAGGCATTGTGCCAAGGCTAAAAATATGTTATTTTAAAGTTCTTGTCCCATGACACTAGTTTGTCTCATGAGACCTACCGATTAATCAATGAGCTATAGCAGGCTCCACCAATCACATACTATGTCCAACACATTCCTCTTATGAAAAGGATTAAACATAACATAATAAATCATATTAAATCTAGCATACGAAAAGTCAAAACATTATCCATAAACCATGAATGGTATAAACATAACACATCTACAGTAAAACATATCAAAATACCTTCGATACAATATGGAATATTTGTATCATAATAAATCATCTTCAAATAAGTATAAAATCCATTAAAGGATGGTGACATGGTTGAAAATGATCTGTAAAATATTTTGAGAGAAATATCCATTTTGTGAAATCATTTAAAAGTCAAACATTGATAAAAGAAATAATTTAAAAGATTTTTTTGAATCTATGTGTCTCATACCACTTTTAATCTTCTGAAAGGAATTATCATTTTAAAAACATTCATGTCCATATAAATAAATCATAACAACCCATTTTGAAAGCAAGGACATTAATGAGAAAGGTTTCTATGAATAAATCGTTATAACATTTAAAATGATGATTTAGTATAAATTCACTTAGAATAATCCATTTTAAAAACATGTTAATGAAACATGGACATGAATAATAAATATTTCCTAGTAGATACTTATGAATAAACAACTATAGATAATAATGTTATTGTAAAAGTAACCCTTACCTTGCACTTTACTTTGGTCGAGGGTACGTTTAACCTCCTGTATAATGACCAATGTATTTATTTAAATTATACCATAACCTTATTCATATTTATTATATAATACATTATTAATTTATGAATTTATAATATCCATTTAATAATGATTTCAATGATCAATTAATATTTCGTGTATGAATCGATTTCTTTATCGTACATGTTTTAACTTGTTGTTTTTGATCGTATCATTTGGATCAGGATTTAAATACATCAAGAATATAAACCTTGATTTATATATAATATATATTCATAATATAAATATTTAGAATATTTATATATATGAAATGGAAGGATCCATTTATGGATACTGTTGGTTGTACATATGCTGAAACGATGTTTCAGTTTTTATATTATATTTAACGGAAGTAGGTGAATAAGATATATGTAATTAAAAACATAAATATATTTATATCTATCTCCATTTGCATTGTTATGTCATATTTTACATACTTATTAATAATATATAAAATTATAAAAATTGTTGAATGGTGAACATGGAAATGAATTTCATCGTGTCGTGAAAATAGTAATTCGTACGTACGCACGAGTAAAAATATCATTATATTGATGGTTAAATTGTATGTAATTGGGTGGTATATCATATATACATAATAATTAAGATGTTATATTTTTTTTACATCATTTATACTTATTAATATACTCTTTAAAATTATTAAGTGTTTGAATAACAAACTACACAACGACGTGGAGACGGTAAGCCATACGTACGCACGTGTGGTGACACTGTCGATTATAGGATGGATAAAATAATGAATATGGTTGCACCATATTTATAATAACATCATAGTATTTAGAAGATACTAGAGTTATTATTTTATAATGGAAACAAAATGAAATGATGAAGTTGAAGAAGAAAAGATCTTGAAAGAGGTGATGAAATATTTACTACTTTTTCGGGTTATTTCTTTTTATTTGATTAGAAGGGATCCATAGAATGGATTTCAGACCAATAAAAGGTCTCAAGTATGAATTTAGGATAGATTAGAGAATATTTTGGTAGGGTATGGCCATGCCATATTGATTTGAAAATGTGAATTTGAGAGAATGGGGAGTGCTCTTTTATAAGAGGGGTGAGGGGCACCTTAGCTAAAACATAAATTATTATTTTATAATAAATTCATATTCGGTTTATAATGGCTCCAAAGTGACTAATTTTAATTATAGAGTGGGGATTGGTCAAAATCCTTTCAAAAAATATATTTTAGATTGGTTTAGGTCACCATATTATCTTATAATTTATATTAAACTCTTAGTTAAATATCTTGTCATTTACCATGTCTCATTGTATTTTTATATTATATGGTTAATAATATTACAATAACAAGACAGTCAAACCCCAAGTGGTTCATTATTAATATATATACCCTTATCTAATTCATTTTTCAAAAAAATAGATTTTTAGGAATAGAATATCAGTTAATAATATAATATTTGTTTTAAAAACACTTTTAAGTCAATTTAGACACAATTTGATAATTGATTTTTGTATAAATCATAACAACATTAGTACTTAGAAAATAGTTAATTAAATAAATCCTAACATGTAATATTAACCAATAAAATTCATGGAATTCATCAAATGTCTTAATTTACATGTATTTGGGTATTTATAATATCAATTATTTTAATATTTCATTAATAAGGTAATTATTGTATCATCATTATGTCATAAATGACACAAATGATTTAATGTATAAATATTATAAATAAAATACCATTTTTAGAAAATATTTTTATCTTTATAATTAATATTTATATTCTTATTTATCTAATGTATAACCCTATATTAAAAATGGTTTAGTTTTTAATCATTGATTTTAACTATTTTAACTCGTCGTTAAATAAAATAATAATAAATTTTCTATTCTAATCCAAGTGGATATAAATTATAATATATTATTCCAATGTTTTTTTGTTCTAGATACACTTACCAAATAGAATTAGCATATGTGTTAGTGTTAAAATAATATCATTTTTACCTTTAATTACCCTATTTACTTTTAACTGTGGTAAATTAATGTAAAAATTTTCTACTCACCATCAATTATATTCATCTCATTGATCCATATTATAAATACTTATATCAACTATGTCTCTCAGATTTTTGAAATTCAACCACAGAATCTCTAAATTTTAGTTTTATGCAAATTTTCAAATGCTCATAGAAGGTGGGTAAAAGATGGTAAAAAGTTCAATAAACTTTTTATATATTAATACTAATTATAAATTGAATAAAATTAATTAAATTGAAATTATATAACAATTATGTATCTATATTGACCTAAAATAAATAATAGTAAAATAAATTATTATTTAAATAAAAATTGGGTTTTAACTAATAACGTTGTGTTTTTCACTATTCGTCAAAAACTGAAAGTTTTCAGAAAAATTCCAAAATTTCACTTTAAGATAATTTTTATATTCATAAATCAACAATAATATAAATTTTAAAAAATAAAAAACATAGATTATTCATTTATTTATTTAATTTACATTGTCAAAACCAAAAAATAGTGTTTTCGAGAAATAATAATGACCAAAAGATTGATATTTGATTATGTTCAATTTCATAGTGAACTTATTTGGAAGGAATAGAATTTGATTAAATGGTAAAAAACACAATCTAATTATACTTTAAAACCCATCAAATGTATAATTTTACAGAATAGATTATTTCTATTAAAAAATTTGTTTTCAATTAAAATTTAGTATTTTTCACTATTTATCAAAAATTGAAAGTTATCAAAAATGTACCAAAACGTTATCCAGACTATATTTTTATGTCTTTCTTCTAAATAAGAATAAAATTTCAATAAATTGAATATATATAAGTATCAAATAAAGGTTTTATAATTGTTTCTTCATTAAAAGGTGGTAAAATGAAATTTTTTAAAAATAAATATTTTATATGAAAAGATGAATTTGTTCTTATATTATGTCTAAGAAACACATAATATGGATTATAAAATTATAGAAATTATATAAAATTAAAAATTTAGTTAAATCTATTCATATACTTTTTTGAACGGCTAGTTTGGTAAGTGATAGTGCACTTTAACTCACTGTTGAATGTATCACATGTTATTGAATTACTTTGAAGAAATAATGTACTATGAAATCTTGGGGTGTTACAATTCTGATTGTAGTGAGACAGAATTCCTTGTACCTAATTGGGGATCAAGAGGAAGAGGCCATGGTTGAGGATATAGAGGATGTCTTGGGAATTCTAGAAACCACCAGTTTAACACTACCCATGCTTGAACCATATATGCCGAAGAAACTCATGGATGAGCCCTTCAACAAGCTCAATAGGAACAAAGAGTTTCTTCTATGAAAAACTGGATTCATTCTGACACAATTATTTCTGACGGCTGATTAGAGGCCACACAATCTTCTTCTCAGCATGTTAATAGACCTATTAAGTCTAATCTTCCAATGTCAGAATTATCCCCCGCTTCTGTTTCAACACAGAATACCACTACATCAGACACATCAACTTCTAAAGCAATTGCAAAATCAAATATCTATGATGCGAATCACAATCCTTTAGACAAAAAGTATTATATTTTGAAATAATTAGTCCATGTCACATCCAATTTTTCAATTTTGGATGTTTTAAATCTATCCAAAGTTCATAGAGAGTCACTCATTGAAGCATTGTCAAGTCCTCATGAATTTGACACGGAATTTGCTGCTACTGAGATTTACCGTATATATAATGATCCTACATAATGTCATGAAGACATATCTTTTATGGATAAATATGAAGATGATGTTGTACATGGACATATCAGACCTTTTTATTTGTCTGGTATGGTCAACTACATAGACATCTGATGAGTCTTCATTGATAAGGAATCTAAAGTCAACCTCATTCCCATCCATACACTTCGTCGACTGTGCCTGACTGAATCTGACAAATCCCCTTTGAATTTAATATAGCAAGGATATGAGAATAATGAACATGAACCTCTGTGAAAAATCACATTCAGAACTCAGTTTGGTGATTTTGTATCTAATTCAGATTTCATTGTTGTTCGTCAGGACACAGTCTTCATTATTCTACCTAGAAGTCCAGGGTTCCTTCAACAGGAAGCCATACCTTTTTCATATCACCAATGTCATAAATATTGTTTCAGTGGTAAAATTGGGACATTTCATGGTGATAAGGATGTATTCAAAAGATGATATTATCAATACATTGAGGCAGTGATTTATTGCACAAAAGGAATGAGGCCCATGAGAAAGGAGATAACCAGGTTTAATGATCCAAATAGACAAGAAATGATTCCAGAAAATCCACTCATGCATTTGAGTACAGTTTATGTTCTACCCATAAATCAAAATGAAGGGGAAAAACCAAATACATGCACTCATTAAATAATTTCTATAATGTCAATTGCGTCAATTGACCCTAAAAACATTGGAGAAATTACTGATACACAAAGTAATGACGGAATCCTAAATGGAGATGTTTTCATTTCATATAATAAACTAAAATGAGCCACTACATCGTCAAACAGAATAAAAGAAATTGTAGCAATGTTAGAGGAATACATTGATGTTTATTCTCAATCCACTAATCCTTCATTGCCATAGAAATACCCGATATCATAAGTTGGGTCAGATAGGGTAGCATTGTCATCGAAATGTTCAAATACTGACTCCTCTCCAAACTCTAGAAATTTTTTTTGTCATCTACAATGAAAGTTGAAACAAAAGATGTAAAACATAATGAAGAAGATGATGATGATCTCGGGGATTCTCTTCCAGATTTTGAAGAAGGAATCTCTACCATCGTCGATGAACTGAGAGAAATTAATCTGGGTACAGAAGAAGATTCACGTCGCACTTTAATTAGTGCGGCCATGACCTTTGAAGAACAAGAGGTGTATATTTCCTTTTTAAAGAAACATAGAGATAAATTTTCTTTTAATTATACTGAAATTCTAGGTCTTAATCCAGTTGTATCTACCCATCATTTGGGTTTTCCAGATGAACATCGTGGATTCAAACAAACAGTAAGGAGAACACACCCAACTCATGCCTCTAAAATTGACTCTAAATTTGATATGCTTATAAAGGATAAATGTTTCATCGTAGTTCAGTATCCCAAATGGCGAGCCAATATTGTCCTAGTAAAAAAGATGAATGGAAAATTTTAGTTTGAATTGATTTCAGGGAACTAATCCAGCACTAACCTAAAGATAGTTTTCCTATTGCGATTACAGAACTTCTAATTGATGCAGTAGCTGGTTATGAAGCTATTTCCATCAAGGATGGAATCTCTGGATATATTGAAATTAGTATAGCCCTTGAGAATGATTAATCTATAGCTTTTAGATCCCCTAAAGCTTTTTTTCTATTGGGTAATGCCCTTTGGCGTAATAATTCAAGTGCAACATACCAACGTTCCAATAACCTTGTCTTCAAACCCATCCTAGGGAAATTTGTCGAATATTACGTGGATAATTTCGTAGTTAGATCTAGACAACGGTCCAATCACCTGGGTAATTTGGAAACTATATTCAATAATGTTCAGAAACACAGTTTGAATATGAACGCCTTGAAATGTGCTTTCAGGGTAACCTCAGAACAATTCCTTGGCATTGTTTTATGTTATTGTGTAATTGAGGTTGATCCTGAGAAAACAAAATCCATCAATGGTATTCCACATCCTCAAAATTTTAAAGAATTAATAGGACTCCAAGGACACTTGTCCTATATTCGGAGCGTTATCGCCAATTTAGCAGGAAAGTGTTCTCCCTTCCCCAGGATAATGACGAAGGGAGTTTCCTTCCAATGGACTGATGATTGCCAAGAATCATTTGATACCCTCAAGAAATATCTATTGAGTCCACCAGTATTGATGTCTCCTGTTGAAGGAAGGCCACTCATTCTCTATGTAACAACATTAGAGTTATTAATAGGTGACTTCCTCGCCCAAAAGAATGATGTCTGTAATGAAAACATCATTTATTATCTCATTCTCACTATGCATTATGCAGAAACTCAATATTCAAAGATTGAAAAGTGTTGCCTTGCATTAATATCTTTAATTTAAAAATCATGGAACTACTAGCAACATCATGAGGTCTAATTGGTGTTGTGTAATAACCCACTTAAATTTATCCATAGTCTCTCTATGATTACATGACATATGGCATGGTGGGAGGTTATTTTGCAATATTTTGATGTCCATTTTATACCTCAAAAGGCAATAAAGGGCCAATAAGTGACTTATTTTTTTACTGAGCATCCATCTATGGAAGATACATCATTTAATACCGAAATTCCTGATGATGATGTCTTCTCTATTTAAAATAATCCCCAATCATGGGAAATGTATTTTTATGGTGCTTCCAAATGTCCACCGGGGAAGATATTGGGAAACCCTACTCTTAATAAGGTTGGATTATGAATTTTCCTTATTTCCCCAAAAAAGGAATTACTGTCTTATTCGTTCCTATTATCAAAAGGTTGTTCCAACAATGAACCAGAGTATCATGCTCTCTTCACAGGTTTGGAATTGATCTTTTATGTGAAAATGGATCTTTTAAAGGTAAAATGTTATTTAGAATTGGTAATCAAACAAATTAGTGTGGAATATTCTATCACAAAAGAAGAGTTAATCCCTTTTTGTGATTACGTCAAAAAGTTAATGGATGAATTTCACATAGAGACGACATTTTCCTATGTCCCGTGATCACAAAATTCCCATGAAGATGCACTGGCTAATGAAACTATAACCATGGTAGATCCAAATAGGGATGTGATATTTATCAGCATAACCCATTGTTGTGTACTCTCACCTTTTGTTCGAAGTAGAAATGTGGAAATTAATGAAATTTTCCCTATTTATGAACCATATGTTCATACCACAGGATGGAGAACATCCATCATGGAACATTTTCAAAATGGGTTACTTCTAATAGATAGAGGTTAGAATGGACAGATCCATCAATGAGATACCAATTTTACTCATTATGATAGTCTAAACCACCAAAATATCCTTTACAAGAGAGGCTTTGATGGAATTCACCACAGATGTATTGATGGAGAATAGATTATAGCTGTCATGAAAGATGTACATTCAGGACATGTGGTTCCCACCAATCTGGGAACAGACTCTATGGTCAAATCCGAAGGATTGGATACTTTTGGCCTTTAATGATGCATGATTGTACAGATTTCACTAAAAAATATCATCACTACCAGGTACATGCCAACATCATTCATCATCCTCTAGAGTTTCTACATTCTGTTAAATATTCCTGGCCATTTTCTACATGGGGAATAGATATTGTAGGACCTTATCCTCCTGCCATGGCTATGAAATTCAAGTCTATTCTCACTGATACTAACTTATTCTCTAAATATGATGAGGGAATAACTCTTAAGGAAAATGGATGAAATAGAATTAATAATTTTTCAAAACAAATATCATTATAATATTTTTTGTCACTCAAACTATTTTGATAGTCAATGGCATAAATTTTTATTCTCCTGAAGTAAAAATGTTGTATCAGGAACACAATATCATGTCCAATAGTTCATCTCACTATCTTGCAGCGACCAATGGAAAAATAGAGGACTTCAATAAGTCTCTATCAAATATACTCTAGAGGATATTTGATAAAGATATTAAATCATGTACTTATAAACATTTGAATGCTTTATGGGAATATCGGACTACTACTCGTACTGCTACCAAAGAAACACCTTATTCATTAATATATTGAACTGATGTATTCTTTCCAATTGATATACAATTGCCTTCACTTAGAGTTGTAATCTGTGATCAATTAGCAATAGATGAAATTTATCAGAAATGGTTCATTGAGTTAGAACAATTAGATGAGAAACAATTGTATAATTTTCATCATTTATATGCCTATCAGAAAAAAAATTACATGAAGTTTTAATAAGAATGTTCAACTTCATTCTTTTCATTAAGAAGAATTACTATTGGACCCTAGGACTACAATGATACAAGAAAAGAAACCTCGAAAACACGATCCAAATTACGTAGAACTTATTAAATAAAAAAAGTTTATTAAAATAGAGAATATTAATTAATCCCAATGGATATAGTTCTCATCACATCTCCAACGAATGCAAGATTTTTGATGAAATACTTTATGTACTATTTCTCAAATGGTCCTCAATGCCTATATTTAAAATTCACAGTATAATGTCCTTGCTGCTAGACATAAAAACTACAAATCCCCCATGTCCAATTTTTAAGACATTAAACTACATAACAACCAAAAGAGTCCATGATGCATTACGTTAAAGTTCTTAGAATCCTCAACCTTGTAACATGACGTTAAACTGCATGACATCATTTGTACAACTAGATTTTTTTTATAATATGTTAGAATCATCGATAAACAAACGTCATTAACATTGTCACTACTCTTTAGTAGTACATGAGTCTCTCTCATTCCTATGTTGGAGTTAGATCAACATTGAGAAAATGTTTCAAAAACTATGTATGACTTGATTATCATTTTCAATGAGATGCGTAGATATGATTGAATTTCTAATTATGGGCCCAGCAACAATCACAAAATCTTATTATTTTCTTTTAATTTTCACGTATATGAATCAGATATCTATATATAATGTTACTTTAATATAAATGATTTGGTCCTTATACCATTTTATATTGTATGATTTAGCGTTCTCTTAAATCGTATTAATGAAAATCCCCCATTCATCATGACATACTTGTTCAACATGAGGAATGATTATTTCATGTGCTATGTATGGCTTGATTCTCATTTTTAATGAGATACCTAGAGACACCTGAATCTCGTATCTTGGGCCCATCCATGCAAAAAAACCACTTTATTTCATATATAAGAATCTAATCTGCATAGGAAATGTTTTAAGAATTATGTATGACTTGATCCTTTCCCCAGTAAGACATATAGTGATACTTGGGTGTTATCCTATAACCAAGTTACAATATGTCTTTTTTTCATTTCACACTGGTTCATCATCATTGTTGGCACAGGAAACCGCATCCCCAAAAATCATCTGAATGCTTCCACACAGGATCTATGATTGTAGACTATTTTGCAAGATTCGATTTGATAGGTCGAAGGGCCCGAACAGAGCTACGGATTGGGAGTTATGTACATTTGAGGTTAGGCTGGAAAACTGCCTCGTGAATCAAGGATGCGAAGCTCCAGATGCAGAACGCTTCACAAACCCATTTGCGTTCGCGACCGCCGCAAAGCTCCAGAGGCGAAACGCTTCGCAAACCCATTTGATGTTCGTGACCGGTGAGAAGCAAAGGAGGTGGAAGGCTTCACGAACGCATTTGACGTTCGCGAAGGATCCACGTAGCGCCGAACCCTTCACACCGCAAGAGCGCTGCTTTGCGGCGCCCCTTGCCTGTAAATACCCAGCTCTCCCACACTTCTCACGATGGCCACTTCGCCGATTGCAGAACTTCTTCACCCATCGGGTGGCCGATCTCCTGGTTCACAGAGCTCCGCATCCCTTTCTGAAGTGGCTCCGCGAGGCCATGCTCCACGAGCAGCATCCATTACATTGCTTCTCGGCGATGATGCTCCTCGAGCAGCTTCCTTTATGTTGCTGCTCCGCGACGATTCTCTGAGAGCCAATGCTCTGTGAGACTATGCTCCGTGAGTCCATGCTCTGCGATGATGCTCCGCGAGCCTATGCTCCGCGATGCTGCTCCACGAGACCAAGATCCACGAGACCCCATGCTCCCCGAGACACTTTGCTCCGCGAAGCTACTTCGCAGAGACCTATCCTTTGTGAGGCTCCTTCCTTCACGCCAACCGGTCCTTACAATGGGGGATATGCCCCCACACCCCCACTCGATGTCAGTTCCGGGATGCGGTCCTGACCCTTCGCACCAGTCCCTTCACTACCGTCACAGACCCCCATGAAAAATGGAGAGTCGCACCGCGAACTTCTCTGGCCGGGTTGTCGGGATTTCCCGTTGCGCCCCTATGCGTACCCACCTTCCTCTTATGGAATTCGCTGATTTGAGATACTAATCCACACACCATGAAACACCCTGACTTGGCATATACCTCTTTGTTTCATTCTCATGTTGTGAGTTGAGACTCTCATCACCAATTCCCCTGAGTATCTTGAGATGAACTGTTCCTCAGGAAACTCTTCCAAACCCAATCACATGGTTCCTAAGCCAGGTCAAACCAGAAAGGTCCACCATTGCATACGACCCAACACCAAGCATGGCTAGGCCCCTTTTGCCAATAGTCCTATCCACATGACTTTAAACTGTATTATTCTCCTCTTTCTCGACACAATAGATGCCTTATGCTCCTAGCATGAGATGCCAATAGTCCAATACACAAGACTTTAAATTGCAGTATTCTCCTATTGCCTAACACAAGTGATGCCTCTTGCACAAAGCAAGAGATGAAAGTAGTCCTATATACATGACTTCAAAATGTATTATTCAATCTATGGTCCAAAAATTGGATGCCTCTCGCCCAATTCGATAGATTCCTTATGCTCCGTGCATGAGATTACAATAGTCCTTTCTACATGACTATAAACTATAGAACTCCCTATCATTCCATAATAGGATTCCTCTTGTCCCAAATCAAGAGATTCCTTATGCTCCAAGAATGAGATGCCTAATTCCATGATTACAGTGGAATCATTCAAACACATCTTGGTGTTGTCCCGCTTGTGCAATAGCGCATAAGTGAAGGCTTCAACCCACCAGTGAGTTGGGATGCCCTCATGGCCAGACATGAGGAAGACATCACGGGAAGCATTCTTGCATAAGCCCCATTCACCAGTGCCGCTCCATAGCAGCACCCATGAATAATCCTTGCATAATATCGATTCACCAGTGCCGCTACATAGCGGCACCCAGGCAGCTTCATAGCATAACCCCCATTCACCATTTCTGCTCCTTAGCGGAACCCATCCACAAATGACATCATTATCCAATGATAAGAAATCATCAAGAGAACTATGTGGACTTTGATTCCCTGCCATGGGGATATGTAGGAAGCCTCCATGTAGTTAAATCCCACTATATGGTCGTCCTGGCCGCATTCACGTCAGTTCATCCATCACCACCAGCGGACCCCCTGGGTCGCATTCATGACGGTTCATAGATGAAACCATCATGGGCCACATCAGAGTGTAAGCCCCACACTAGAGAACTACACGGACTATGATTCCCTGCCATGGGGATATGTATGAAGTATCCATGAGGTTTAAGCCCACCACTCGGTCATTCCTTCAGGTCGAGTGCCTTTGTCCACCAAGATGTTAAACTGTCCACTTCGTCCAGCATGACGTTAAACTGTATAACTCGTCCGGCAAGACGTTAATCCATCCACTTCATCCAGAACGACGTTAAACTGTATAACTTTTCTGGAAAGACGTTAAACCATCCACTTCATCCAGCACAACGTTAAATTGTATACCTCATCCGGAAAGATGTTAAACCATCCTCTTCATCCAGCATGGCGTTAAACTGTATACCTCTTCCAACATGACGTTAAACTGTATACCGTGTTTGGCAAGACGTTAAGCCGTCCACTTTGTTCAGCACGATGTTAAACTGTATAACTCATCCGGCAAGACGATAAACCGTCCACTTTTTCCAGCACGACGTTAAACAGTATACCTCATCTGGAAAGACGTTAAACTGTCTTCTTTGTCTAGCACGACGTTAAACTGTATACCACGTCCGACAAGACGTTAAACCGTCCACTTCGTCCAGCACAACATTAAACTGTATTCCTCGTCTGGCAAGATGTTAAACCATCCACTTCGTCCAGCACAACGTTCAACTTTATACCTCATCCGACAAGATGTTAAACCGTCTGCTTCGTCCAGCCTGACGTTAAACTGTATACCTCGTCTGGTACGATGTTAAACTGCCCGCTTCATCCATCACGGCATTAAATTGTATACCTCGTCCAGCATGATGTTAAACTATATACCGGAACTACGGGGTCTTTGATCCGTGCTATGCATGGTAGCTAGGAAGCCTCCACGAGGTTCAATCCCACCATCTGTGGACCCCTGGGTTCACCTTGACGTCGGCCATCTGGTGTTCAAACCATCATGGGCCGTCTCAGAGCGTAAGCCCCATTCAATCCAAACTACGTGTACTTTGATTCCTCTCCATGGGGATACGTAAGATGTCTCTACTAGACTCAAGCTCATAACTCATGTCACATCATGATCTTTCCCTTGAGACTATGTGTCTCAGGATGGTCATGCCAAATCCTGGAGGTTCCACTTCCTTTAGGTCCCATCCATGTGTCCATTCTCACGGGCTGCCTCCACAGGCGTCCTACCATTCCATCGATCTACGGGTACTTTGATTCCCTTCCCTGGGGATACGTAGGATGTCTCTCCGAGGCTTAAGGCCAACACTACCATCACCATCATGACAGCCCCATTTTATTACCCCTCTACACCATGGAATTCTCCATCATCCACCCTGATTCTTACCCAGGCCGCCACATCCCGATGAGATCATGCCATCTACCTTCCTTACTGCTCCTAGCAGTACATGGGCTGCTCTCCATGCGTAATCTCCAGCATGTCTCTAGGTTGTTGTCCTTTGTGTACACCCCGATTCATCACCCCTTCGAACTACATGGGTTTTGATCACTGTTGTCTACACATGGTACGTAAGAAACCTCCATGAGGTTCAATCCCAACCAATGGTAAACCACGGTGTCCCCCACCCTGGGGCGTATACTCTTTGATCCGCACTCATTGGTGTTCAGATCAGCCATTGCGGTGTGACATTTCCCCTCTTTGGGGTACACCACCTCAGATCCGTCCTCATTGGACGTTCTGATCCATCCATCTTCCAGATATTCCCCCACGGGGTGTACCTATATGATCCGTCTCCATTGGACGTTTTGATCACTTTTATCATCTTTGCAAGACATTAAACTTGCGGCCTTCCTCATGATAATCATGAGATGCTTGATGAAAACCTCGGATGACACGCCTTTGGTGTATCTGTCTCCTCAGGACGTTAAACTAGCGGCCTTCCTCATGATAATCATGAGATGCCTGAGGAAAACCTCGGATGACACGCCTTTGGCGTAACCGTCGCCGCAGGACGTTAAACTCACGACCTACCTCATGTTAAACATGAGCTGCCTGAGAAAAATCTCAGATGACACACCTTTGGTTCAACCATCTCCACAAGAAGTTAAACTCGCGGCATACCCCGTGCTAAACATGGGATGTTGAGGAAAACCTCAGATACATCCATATGGCATATGATTCCCATCATTCAACGTGGGATGCCTCAGGTTTTACACCCTTGAGATGCCCTCTCATGAGGAAGAATACAGGTTCTCTTATGTCCACACACCCACAGATGCTCTGACATTCCTGACGTTGCCATTGACTCCGACCGAAGGTTGCTACCATGTTAAGACCCCTTGTAGTGTCTCGACGGAAGCTGCGTAATTAATTGGCGTCCATGAAGATATGGAACCAGGAATAAGATTCACGAACAACGTATTAAATCTACAAGGGAGACCCGGACTAAGTTGTAAAGACTTGGAAATTTCAAGGGAATTTTTTTTCTTAATTTTCTTTGAAATTTTACAAGTCCGCAGTTTCTGACGGCACCTGATTCCGATGCCCGGTGTGCCTGGAATCAATTTATGAAGTTTCACTCGGGTACGTTCAGTGGACGAGCGAGCGGGTTTTACTAACTTATGAACCGGTGCTCGGAACTAAAATATGAGGGCGCCGTTAAAACCGCAGCGCCAGTAATTGCTTAGGAACACCTTTTCCGGAGTTGCGTTTGCTCGGGTTGAGTTGTTTAAATTTTTGGGTTAAGTTGCGGGAAAAATAAAAATTGTTTTACAATTTTTTATTCCGCAACAGAGTGGTTAAGTGTGGAACTTGCTTGGAAATTAGCCAGGTGGGACCCACATGAGCCGACCCCAATAATTTTTGTAACCATCCACACTCCCAATTTATTACACGTCAACCCCGAAGTTTCCCCTTATTTAATGGTTTGACGACTCGTCAATTAATTAGGAAACCTCCTTGATTAATTGCCACTGCGTATTTTAAATTCGGTGATTCCATTAATTGGGAGTTTCTTGCGTGCGTCATTAAATAATAGGAGGAACCTTTTATCTTCTAAATAGGGGGGAGAGCCTTCATTGGGGGAAGGGAGAATACTCCATCATTCTTGGGTTTTGGAAGAATGCCGCACTCCGATGAAGAACGGCGTCCCCTCGTCGAAGAACGATAAATCACCGAAGATCAACGACACGCCATCCTTCTTCTCTCGTGAAGTCGATTTTTCCTCGGTGCGCTTCATCGACGCCTACGAGCCCCTTCCCGACGTCGACAATTGTTTTCAATTGATAAAGGTAAGGGGATTTATCTATTTAATTCTTTTATGAGAATAAATCTCTTTGCAAGCGTTTAGCTTCCTTTTTGAAAGTTTTATTGATAAACTTGTTCGTTTATGAGTTTTTTTTATACTCACGGATATAAAACGAACCTTGGTTGGGATTAACAACTCTAACGCAGTGGATGCGGACCTTCGAACAAGTCCGACCCACCACACTTTGTTTCTTGTGGCGCGGGGTGACGACCGACATTGAAACTGAATCGCAGGGCGATTGAAGGCCGTCGCAGCGAAGAACGAATCCCGGGATGGCCGTAGCCGCAGACGGGAGCAGAAACAGACCACCAGAGCGACTCCGGTGTCCTGCCGAAGACGTCGGAGGCGCGGGGTGCCAACACGGCGGCAGCCCCTGGCGCGCCGCCAGCGAAGAATCGTCGCGGCTTCAGCCACGGAAAAGGTGGCCGCGTGGGATCCGGCCAAGGGACGCGGCATGTGCCGCGTCCGTGGAACCAGAGGCGGATGCTGTTGCGCGTCCGCGGGGTGCCAAGGGGGGAGGGGGGGACGGCGCCTTCCCCCTCCCTTCTCGGCTGCTGGCCGAGTGCCAGCGCCCCCCCCCCCCACCAGAGCGACTCCGATTGACGAACCATCAACTGTGTGGCGATCCTTGGATCGAGACGGTCGTTTTGATATACAATACTCAAGGTGCACCTTTTTTTCGGGAGCCTACGTTGTTAGAAATTCATAGTTAAGCGTGCTTGGCCTGTAGTAGTGATCAGGATGGGTGACCTCCTGGTAAGTTTCCCAGGGTGTGTGTGAGATGTAAAAGCCAATATCTCTCAAACCGGGCGTCCGATTGACGCACCGTCTGTCGTGTTGTATTCCTCTTGTCGAGACAGAACTTTGTGATACATCAACTCTAGTCTACGTGATATTTGATGTATCGACTCCCCCCCCCCCTTTGACTCGTGGAGCGGATCCTCCCGAGACGAGCGTGCTATGTGCGGAAACCCTAGAGCTGGTTGCGACTGCAATGTCTTCTTATTTGGAATCCTCTGCTCAATGAACCATCAACAGCGTTGGTGATCTCGTTGAGAAATGGTCCCATGAGTATACCCTATGCGAGTTCGGGGTATTTTTCAGATACGGCCGGGTTGGTTCGTATACGAAACCAACCGGGACCCTGGGACTAAAAGGCTAATAACATACAGACCGAGCATCTGATTGACGTGCCGTCTGTTGCGTTGAGACCCATGTGGCGATCCGGATCCTTGTGATACTTGGTGTATCGTCTAGTAGCTCTTGGGGTGGACCCTCTCGGTGACGAGCTAAGTGCAGAGACCTAGCAGCTGACCAAATCTTTGGGACTTTGATCGATCGTCTCGAAGTGGTTTGGATAGACCAGTGGGAAGCGCTTGGTTGTAGCAGCAGACCCACGGCGGAGGAGTGCTTGGTTGTAGCAGCAGTCCCGCGGTACTCGACAGAAGGAGTGCCTCTGTAGGCTATCAGGGGGAGCGCTTGGTTGTAGCGGCAGACCTAGGTGGGAAGCGCTTTGTAGTAGCAGCAAGCCCACAACACTTATTAGGGGGAGCGCTTGGTTGTAGAGGTAGACCCAGGTGGGAAGCGCTTGGTAGTAGCAGCAAGCCCACATCACTTATTAGGGGGAGCGCTTGTTTGTAGCGGCAGACCCAGGTGGGAAGCGCTTGGTAGTAGCAGCAAGCCCACAACACTTATTAGGGAGAGCGCTTGGTTATAGCGGCAGACCCAGGTGGGAAGCGCTTGGTAGTAGCAGCAAGCCCACATCACTTATTAGAGGAGCCTTTGGTTGTAGCGGCAGACCCAGGTGGGAAGCGCTTGGTAGTAGCAGCAGGCCCACAACACTTATCAAGGGGAGCGCTTGGTTGTAGCGGCAGACCCAGGTGGGAAGCGCTTGGTAGTAGCAGCAGGCCCATAGTGCTTATCAAGGAGAGCGCTTGGTTGTAGCAGCAGACCCAGTTGAGAAGCGCTTGGTTGTAGCAGCAGGCCCACAATACTTATATTGGGAAGTGCTTGGTTGTAGCGGCAGACCCTTGGTGAGGCGCTTGGTTGTAGCGACGGACCCACAATACTCGACAGGAGGAGTTCTTTAGCAGCTGTGACTTTCGACAACATGTTAAAATCCTAGTTTGAGCTGAGTCTTTACTTTCGGTCCTTATCATCAATAAGTTGACTAGATACCTTGTGGTTTTTGTTGTGCCGTTCTATGTGGACGAGGTTGTTCTGGAGCACGCCTTCTAGGATCCATCTCCCCTTCGTACCAATGTCCAGGCTTTCACGCCTGCCGGGCGTCATCGCCCCGTCGTACCGTCGTCCAGGATTCCACGCCTGTCGGGCTCATTCACCCCGTCGTACCAACGTCCAGGCTTCTATGCCTGTTGGGCTCCTTCTCCCCATCGTACCGACGTCTAGGCTTCCACGTCTGTCGGGCTCCATCGCCCCATCGTACCGACGTCCAGGCATCCACACCTACTGGGCTCCTTCGACCCATCGTACCGACGTTCAAGCTTCCATGCCTGTCGGGCTCCATCGCCCCGCCGTACCGACCTCTAGGCTTCCACGCCTGTTGGGCTCCTTCGCCTTGTCGTACTGACGTCTAGGCTTCCATGCCAGCCGGGCTCCATCGCCCCGTCGTACCTACACGATCCTTGTGTTTCCATGTCCCATTCGCATGACGTTAAACTGCGCGACATCCACGTCTTACTTCCACGACTTTAAACTGCCTAAGAGGTGTATATTCCCTTTATATAGAAACATAGTGATATATTTTCTTTTAATTATAGTGAAATTCTAGGTTTTAATCCTATGGTAGATACCCATCATTTGGGATTTCATGAATAACATCTTAAATTAAAGAAAACGGTACGGAGAACACACCCAACTCATGCCTCTAAAATAGACGCTGAATTTGATATTATTATAAAGGCTAAATTTTTCATTGTAGTTAAGTATCCCAAATGTCTGGCCAATATTGTCCTAGTGAAAAAGAAGAATGGAAAAATTAGAGTTTTCATTGATTTCAGGGAACTTATCCAGCACTAACCAAAAGATGATTTTCCTATTGCGATTACAAATTTTCTAATTGATGCAGTAGCTGGTTATGATGCTATTTTTATCAAGGATGGAAACTCTGGATATAATAAAATTGGTACAGACCTAGAGTATGATTAATATATAGCTTTTAGAGCCCCTCAAGGTATGTTTTTCTATTGGGAATTTCCCTTTGGCTTAATAATGCAGGTGCAACATACCAACATTCCAAGAACCATGTCTTCAAACACATCTTATGGAAATTTGTCCAATGTTAGGTGGATGATTTCATAGTTAGATCCAGACAACGGTCCAATCACCTGGGTAATTTGGAAACAATATTCAATAATCTTCGGCAACACAGTTTGAATATGAATGCCTTGAAATGTGATTTCAAGGTAACCTCAGAACAATTCCTTGGCATTGTTTTATGTCATTGTAGTATTCAGGTTGATCCTAAGAAAACAAAATCAATCCATGGTATGCCACATCATCAAAAATTTAATTAATTAAGAGGATTCCAAGGACACTTGGCCTATATTCAGAGCTTTATCACCAAGCTAGCAAGAATGTGTTTTCACTTCACCAGATTAATGAAGAAGGGAGTTGCCTTCCAATGAACTGATGATTGCCAAGAATCATTTGAAACCCTAAAAAATAACTCTTGTGTCCACCAGTATTGATGTCTTTTGTTGAAGGATGGACACTCATTCTCTATGTGACAACATTAGAGATATCAATAGGTGACTTCCTCGCCCAAAAGAGTGATGTCTGTAATGAAAACATCATTTATTATCTCATTCTAACTATGAATTATGCGGAAAATCGACATTCAAATATTGAACGGTGTTGCCTTGCATTAATCTCTTCAATTTAAAAATTAAGGCACTACTTGCAACATCATGAGGTCTAATTGGTGTCTTTTAATAACCCACTTAAATTTATCCACAGTCTTCTTATGATTACAGGCCATTTGGAATGGTGGGGGGTTATTTTGCAATATTTTGATATCTAGTTTATACCTCTAAAGGCAATAAAGGGCCAAGACTTGACTTATTTTTTTACAGAGCATCCATCTATGGAAGATACATCATTTAATACTAAAATTCCTGATTATAATGTATTCTCTATTTAAAATAATCCCCAATCATGGGAAATGTATTTTGATGGTGCTTCCAAATGTCCAACGGGGAAGATATTGGTAAAACCTAAACTCAATAAGGTTGGATTAGGAATTGTCCTTATTTCCATAGAAAAGGAATTATTGTCTTATTTTTTCCTATTATCAAAAGGTTGTTCCAACAATGAACTAGAGTATTAAGCACTCTTCACGGGTTTGGAATTGGTCTTTTATGTGAAAATGGATCTTTTAACGGTAAAATGTGATTTAGAATTAGTAATCAAACAAATCAATAGGGAATATTCTCTCAAAAAAGAAGAGTTAATCGCTTTGTGTGATTATGTCAGAAAGTTAATGGATGAATTTCACTCAGATCAAACATTTTCCTATGTCCCGTGATTACAAAATTCCCAAGAAGATGCACTGGCTAATGAAACTACAACCTTGGTAGATCCAAATTGGGATGTAATATTTATCAGCATTACCCATAATTGTGTACTCTCACCTTTTGTTTGAAGTAGAATGGAGCAAATTAATGAAATTTTCTCTATTTATGAACAATATGGTCATGCCACAGGATGAAAAACTTCCATCATGGAACATTTTCAAAATGGGTTACTTCCACTAGATAGAGTTTAGAAAGGACAGATCTGTCAACGAGCTACCAATTTTACTCATTATGATAGTCTAGACCACCAAATGATCCTTTAAAAGAGAGGATTTGCTGTAATTCACAGCAGATGAATTGATGGAGAATAGACCACAACTATCATAAAATATGTACATTCAGATGCATGTGGTTCCCACCAATCTGGGCAAAGACTCTCTTGTCAAATCTGAACGCTTGGATAATTTTGGCCTTCAATGATGCATGATTTTACAGATTTCACTAAACAATATCATAACTACCATGTACATGCCAACATCATTCATCATCTTCCATAGTTTCTACATAATATTAAATATTCCTGGCCATTTTCTACATGGGGAATAGATATAGTAGGACCTTATCCTCCTGCCATGGCTATGAAGTGCAAGTATATTCTCACGGATACTAACTTCATCTCTAAATGTGCTGAGGCAATAATTTTTAAGGAAGATGGATCCAAGAGAATTAATAATTTTGTTGAAAATAATATCATTATCATATTTTTTGTCCCTCATACTATTTTTATAGTCAATGGCATAATGTTTTGTTCTCCTGAAATAAAAAAGTTGTATCAGGAACACAATAACTCGTCAAATAGTTCCTCTCACTATTTTTCACCGACCAATGGAAAAAATAGAGGCCTTCAATAAGTCTCTATCAAATATACTCTATAGGATAGTTGATAAAGCTATTAAATAAAGTCCTTATAAACATTTGAATGCTTTATGGGAATATCGGACTACTACTCATACTGTTACCAAAGAAACTCCATATTCATTAATATATTGAACTGATGTATTTTTGCAAATTTTTAAACAATTTACTTCACATAGAGTTGTAATCTGTGATCAATTATCAATAGATGAAATGTATCAGAAATGGTACATTGAGTTTGAACAATTAGATGAGAAACAATTGTATAATTTTCATCATTTATACGTCTATCAGAACAAAATTGCATGATGTTTTAATAAGAATGTTTAACTTCATTCTTTCCATCAAGAAGAATTGGTATTGGCCCCTAGGACTACAATGATACAAGAAAAGAAACCTCCAAAACATGATCCAAATAAAGAAGAACTTACTAAATACAAAAGGTTTATTCAAATGGAGAATATTCCTTAATATCAATGGATATAGTTCTCATCACAACTCCAACCAATGCAATATTTTTGATGAAATACTTTGTAAAGAATTTCATAAATCATCCTCAATGAGTGTCTTTAAAATTCACAGTATAATGTCTTTGCTTCTAGACATAAAAACTACAAATCCCCCATGTCCTATTTGTAAGACATTAAACTACATAACAACCAAAAGCGTCCATGATGCATGATGTTAAATATCTTAGAATCCTCATCCTTGTAACAAGACGTTAAACTGCTTGACATCATTTGTACAACTAGATTTTTCTTTATAATATGTTAGAAGCATCGAAAAACAAACTTCATTTACATTATCACTACTTTTTAGTAGTACATGAGTCCCTATCTTTCCTATGTTGGAGTCAGATCTTCAAACAGACCATGTTTCAAAAACTATGTATGACATGATTATCATTTTCAATGAGATGTGTAAAGATGCTTGAATCTCCAATTATGGGTCCAGCCACAATCACATAATCTTATTATTTTCTTTAAATTTTCATATACATGAATTAGAGATATATATATAATGTTTCCTTAATACAAATGATTTGGTCCGTATACCATTTTATATCGTATGATTTACCATTCTCTAAAAATGTGTTAATGACAATCCCGCATTCATCATGACATACTTGTTCAACATGAGGAATGTCTATTTCATGTGCTATGTATGGCTTGATTCTCATTTTCAATGAGATACGTAGAGACACCTGAATCTCCTATCTTGGGCCCAACCATGCAAAAAACCACATTATTTCTTATATAAGAATCTAATCTGTATAAGAAATGTTTTAAGAATTATGTATGACATGATCCTTTCCCCAACATGACATATAGTGACACTTGGGTGTTATCCCACAACCTAGTTACAATATGACTTTTTTTCATTTCACACTGGTTCATCATCGTCCTTACCACACGATGCTAAACTGCATGGAAATCTTACACGCCATTCTTCATCTGTGTCACCTTCGTATTATAAATGAGACCCTTACAGCTCCTTGATTCTCACACAGAACATTTCTAAAGTGAGTTTTGAAATTATGTAAAATGATTACATATATAATTATAGTATTTTAATTTATTATGGGTTTATCAATTTCAACCTTATAAGACTTAAAAAATAATTAGTATAATGTCTTCATTTCATGACTTAAAACAACACATCACCATATTAATTTAATGGAAACAAAGAATGTCTACACTTTGCATATGAGTCAGATCTATTTAAAGAACATAAAACTCATGGCCAATATTTGTTCAAATATTTTTCAAATGCATTGAGCAAAACCCCCTTCTATATTTCACACTCTTAATCTTGAATATTTTCATATTTTCATAATCTTGATTACTATTTATGGAGACAACTTTTCTATTACCTGAGAGCTCTTTTTCCTAACTATGCAGCACGTTCCCTTAGGTGGCCATGCATAAGTTTCCTATATAACATAACTTTCTGTGAAAAGATGTCATTGTTTGGCTATGCTACATATGCCCCTGTTTTCCCTGTATAGTATAGTCTCCATAACAGGTCTTTCATGTAATGGTAACTTCGTTCTTTAGTTATAGTATCTTTGTCACCTTTAATATTTGATGACAATATACAAAAATATATATTTTAAAATGTTCATTCAAGAATACTTGTCCCATTATTTTCTAACAATCTAAAAGTCTTCAAGACCATGGTCTACACATTTCCCTCATCATGTGTTCAATGCACTATGAAATAACCTTGAAATCACCTGCCAACATTTTATATACTATTTTTATTTTTGGTCCTTGTTGTAGGGCCTAAAACTATAGACATCATATCATTTATGTTTGGGTAAGATCTTTGTAAAAGCATTATTCCTCCAATTATTTTGATATCTTCATTAGAAATACCCATTCTATACTTAGGTACCATTATCCATAAACCAAACTATGTGCATCAGAAATTCCGATCCTCTATTTATTTTTTTCAACTTTTAGCAATAGAACGTCAAACTTTTGACAGATCTTTTTTCTGACTATGCAGTATGTGCCCTTAGGTGGCCAGGCATATGTTGCCTACATACCAGGAATCTCAGTCAAAATATGCCACTATTTGGTTTTTCAACATTTTCCCCAACTGTACATTCATAATTCAACCCCCATAACATGTTTTTCAAGTAATGGTAACCTCGTTCTTGTAACAGAAATCCTCTAATGCTTTTATCCCTTTTTCCATATCATTCCTCTGTTCCAGAAATTCATAAATCGCAGATTACATTTTCACCTATTATTCCTAAATATGATAGTATATTTTCAAAAAAATATCATGAAATTGAGAGAGGTTTATCATACCGTTGGTAAGAGCTAATGATCTTAAATTAAAGCAACACAATGTCCTCACTACATGACTTAAAACTGCTGAGTACATATGTCTTAACTGTATGACTTAAAACTGTATAGTATTCATACATCAATTTTATATAAATATTGTTTTCTTATTCATGACATATGTCGGTATACGGTACCCCTTCCATTCATTAATTTCATTATCTTGGAAAAATCACCCATTGTGGTCTTGAGACACCCAAATCTTATTTTCCCCTATATATCAACAGCAAAATGTTAGATTCCAAAATAGATACTTCTCCTAACTATGCAACACATTCCCTTAGGTGGCCTTGCATATGTTACCTATATAACAAGACTATCAGTCAAAAGATGCCACTATTTGGCTATGCATCATATGTCCCAGTTTCCCCTGCATAATACATCCCCCATAATGGGTTTGTCAAATAATAGTTACTTAGTTCCTAGAAAAGTCACCCATTATGTTGATATAGGATTTAAATTTGGTAACAATAAAAAATCATGACTCAAATTTCCCCTTTGAAATATTTAATGAATATTAAAGTAATTATTAGCCATAATGTTTTGTTTGGGATCTAATTCATTTTTTACGGTAAAAGTTATTTCAACCCTAAATATTGACCCATTATAGTACAACATGCATGACTCTAAACTGCCAACAACAAAATACATGGTAGCCATCATATTGAGAAGCCACAAAGGGGACTCTGAACAAAAGTCGAGTTCCAGCACACTAAAAGAAACATTATTGTATGATTTTGGTAATATTGACTAATATAAAAAAAATCAAAAGATACAAAATTTGTGGCGTTATATTTATAACCGTAGAAACAATAAAATTATGCTCATTAGGTCCTTCAACTTAATAATAAAATTATTAGCACTTCATTCTTGTTATTATATCAGTGATTGTTTAACGTAAATGGATAATTATCATCATTTACCGTTCATATTTTAATAATGGATGATGAATAGTAATGAAGGAATATATGATTGAAAAAAAAATATCATTCATTTATATGAAAATGGAGGGCCATTCACAAAATAGATCCTCTCTATCATGTTTTAGAATAAACATTCAACTTGCCTTTTCATTTGTTGGACCGCTTCATAAGCTCTATCGGCTGCCTATTGATGTTGAGATAGTTGAGAAACCCTAGCCTCCTCTACCAGGCAAAGTGCTTCTTTAGCTGTTTAAATGGAAGTTATCCCCTCTAATTGGGTTTATTCTAATGTTTGATTCAAATTCTCAAGATTATTATAAACAACATCCTGTTATTGTTAAATAGAAAACAACTCCTTCATGGTTTCATTGATTTAATGGATAATCTCGAGAGATTTCTTATTATGGTTTTCCTCTACCAGAATAAATGCAACATGAAAGCCCAAAATATTTATGGTTAATTTAACCTCTTCAAAATCATGTCACAGATCATGCTCCTACTCCTATCACTGAATAGTCTCTTTCATGGCATCATACACTGGCTGATAATTGAACCCAAAAAATCCAAACACGTAGAATAACACTGCGAGTTTTGAAAAATCAGATGACATTTGATTTCATGTTTTTTCATCCATTAGGATCCAGATCTTCCTCCATATCTTTTTAAGTGCCATGCCAAAAGAATATTGCATCTCTGCGTATGAATATGAGTCACTGCCATGAGGTAAAATGCACTCTCAAACAGGCCACTTAGATAATTTCCTTTATTAACTTCTCTTGGAATAGTAGATGATTCATCTTTTGATATAGGATCTAATAACCCTAAATGATAAATAAAGGTCCTTATTAGTTTAAAATGGATGATGAAAATATGATTCATATGGATGATTATATTTACCCAATAATATGTCAGCTACTTGATTTAATCCATCCCCTTGTATTCTCAACTCTAGTGTTTTGAGCAGATATTTGTTGAGATGAGGTATTTCCATGAATTTTTTCAGTTATGTCATTTTAAGGCATAGGAACATCTCTTGGGGAAAGATCATCTGTTGGTATTTCCCCAACATCAGCAGAAGGATAAAGTAGAATAACCCGTTCCTGAAGAGTCATTGCATCATTTTCTGTAGAAAAAGTTGCATTGGGTGAATTTTGAATTAAAGAACCATGTTGAAGAAAAAAAATAAATGGAAAATGAATGAATAGGGACTTAATTCCATAAAATTCTTCATTGAAATCCCCATACTTCATGATGGAACCTAGAATATCAATATTAAATTAAGGGTGTACATCATTTCAGTGTATTAAACCTAAAATGGTAAATCTTTCTCACCATCTAAGGTATCCATAAATTTTTAGATGATAAACAAATTGGCTCCGCAAACATTTTGTTTCATTGGCTCTTCAATTGAAACAGAAGCATCAGGTCTTTCCAGATTTGGGTCAACATCATCATCTGTCTTAGATTGCCATGGATCATTATTCTTTTATTTTGAATCAATAAGAATATCAGTGGTGATTATTTCCGGATTCTTTGAAAGAAGACACTAAGGAATGTATTTCATCTTACCATGGATTTCATGTCACTCAATAGATCTAAAATTTGGTAAAACTGAATCTCTTGACGATTTATCTACTAAAATTGTAGATTCATCAGCAAGAACCTAGATTTCCCCTTGGGATTCTTTTTCTGGTCTTGAATAATAAACTCTTAATCCCTTGAGAGATGAGAGATACATAGTTCCTATAAGAGGATAAAATGTGTTTTCCCTAATGACTTTAGCATGTTGTATTCCCTAATGATTGTATAAATACTTACTCCTTCTGCAAAGACTTCAATGTAATCTCATTTCACTTTTTCAATTTTATTATAAAGATTGGCACGAGATTGAACACTTCTCTTAGTTGGGGAAATTTGAGGTAATGGTTCTGGATTATTTATCTCTATTACCCCAGTCATGATTCTTTCTCTGGGATAATGTTCTATAAATTTGAAAGCATCATTCTTTGTGTCAATGGGAGAACCTGCATGACTATACTCAAGTGATTCATGAATCAGTTTGGATCTTCCTTCTCTACATTGAAGCTGGTGAAATACATTTTTATCATGATAAATGATGATAAATGATAAATCACAGTTGACATGAAGGAAAATGTGAAAAAAATTCTTAGTATTAAAATAAATATCCCACTCCTCCTTTGATTTGATAATTAACCCCTCACAGACTCTTAAGTCTATCATATGAGATACTCCTTTATACACAGGGATTTTTTTCATCAATTTCATATATAAAAGTATCCAACTTTACAATATAATTCTGTAACTCAGCCAATGTATTGTTCGGATTACAATTAAGAGGTTCCTTGATGTCACCAATATCTGGTATTTGAATTTTATGATAATGAAATGCCCAGGCATCCCTAAGATCATGGGTTACACACTCTTAATGATGAATGGCCGAAGGTCTCTCATAATTCCATCTTGTTCTCGTCGACTGTGGAAGAGATTCAACACCTTCTTATTTAAGAGCTTCTTTAGACTTCTCTTCCTTAGAATCAACAGATGGAATAGGAATATCTATTTGATGGTGGCGACTGGATGACTTTGGCATTGGAGGTATTGCTTCTCTATCCATGGACTTATTGGTATAATTCTTATGAAGACGTTTTGAAGGCTCTAAAATTTCTTAAATTTCTGTATCATCTCTGGCCTTGGACTTCTTACCATGATTTGTACATAAAACTGTCATTGTAGCCGCCACTCAATATATTCATTTTTTCAGATTCCCTTGGAGATATGACGAATCCCAAGCATTGGTAAACATATCATCCTATCATATTGATGCATCTAGTGGAGGTAATGTAATTTACAATTTGTATACCTCTAAAGTTGTTATAATTCATAATTGTCAGGCAACCCTTGGGTGGTTATCATGTCTAACATATGTGGGTGAGAAGGAGTTTGACTATTGAAGACATATGATCTAATGAGAAATCCTATAGGTGACATAAGCCTCGCAGATAATTTCATCATCAATCCTAGTTGATAATATTCCATCCTATAATATCTCAGTGTATAATTCTTTTCTTTACCATCGTTAATAAATGTTCCAGTTTGAGGGTAACCAAAAGGAATAAATTTTAATTCTCCAATGAAATTCAATACGTTTAATACCTCGTCAGGTCTCCAGATCAAAGGCTTAATACTAGAAACATTCTGCAAAAATGGTGTTAATCAACCAGTAAGACCTCCTATTGAGTTCATCATTGAGTATGAAGAAAAATGTGCTGCAATCTAGCCCCACAACACTTGTAACGGCCCTTTAATTTTATATGTAGCCTTCCCATTTTATAAATGTAGTAGGAGATGGAAAATTCACTCCAAAAAAGAGGTTTCTAACCCAATATACTTCTCTACAAATTTAGATGCAATGATGAAAGACTATGATCTTACACCTCTTTTGGATTCACGAACTGGATGAAAATAAATGCATAGCCACATGGAAAGGAAGGAAACTAAGAGTACTTTTGCATCTATATTGGGTTTTAATTTATATCCCTAGTGCTTATAGTTTCAACTTTCTACACTCCCTCAGTTACCTGTAGAAGGAAGAATAGTAGGATGTCCATAGGTTGGACCTTTCTCTATTTTTGGTTCTATGAAGGCTTCCATCAACACTCTAGTATGGATATCTTTCTTATCCTTGGGTAAATTATCCACTAAAATAAATAATTCATGGGACTGTGGTTGTGTTCTAGTAACATCACCCAAATGTTGTAGTAAGTAGGATGAATTCATCATACATATCTACAAGAATATGATTTCTAGCTATTTGGTAAATGTCCTAATGTATATAACAATCATTACCATGCGTCAAAAGAACATAATTCGATTGTGGAATTCATCGGCTCAGAAATTCAGTAATGAATTCCTTTTTGTAAACATGAATTTTCTCCATCTAGATAGCTTCATAGATTTGAACGTCTAATAACTCTTTTTTGAATTCTACACAAGTCCGATGTACCCAGAATTCCCACATCCACTCTGGTTTTACACCCAATCCAAAACAAAGGTCACAATCTCCTGTCCAACCATTAGATTGATCTGTTTGAGAAGCCCAACAAGTGGAATCATAACAATGTGCGCTTGGATATAAAACATGATCCTCAATATCTGGAGTGAAACCACTATGATGACTGATGCAACTAATAATGATTGTGCCTTCTTGTATCGGAACCCCCTTGCACTAATATTCATGGAATTTTTGTTGCAATACCAAAGAAACCAATTCTTTGGAATGTAATTCATAACATATGGAACACGGGTGTCTTGAAATATCCCATGCCTATAAAAGGTGTAAGTAAGAACATTGTAGATAGTCAAGTTGGAACATAATCAGACCCTTCCATATTCTAGGAAAAGTTCATTCAAAAGTATCATAATATTCTAGCTCGATGATCTTCATCATTTCATTTTGTTGAGAATTAGCTTCTTCGGTATCGGTCTTCAAATGAGTCATTATTTCCAAAAAAAAGATTTACCAAATTTCTAGGACAGATTAATAAAGAAGAAAGTGAAATTTTGGCAAAGGACATTGTTCTCAAAGGTCCTTCGACAAGGTCCTTCGATGAGGTCAGTCGCGTTGTTCTATCGACAAGGATCCCAGCACAACTTCGTCGATGATGTCCTTTTGGATTAGCTAAATCACGAAATCAATTTTACATTGAATAAATTTCAAGAGAATTACATAAGATAACAACGCGATGCAACTAGTTGAACGAGCTACACAATGAGAGACTCAAATTTTGGAGAAAGCATAGGTGAAGAAAAAATAACGAAAGGTTGAGACCTATTTATAAGCAACTGAAGACTTGGGCGCAATACCTGTGCGATGTACCTATGTGAAATAGATATGCAACAAAACATCATTGTTCAGTAATCTATCCTTATCTTTTTTCTACACTTTCACATCAGGATATGTTCCACATTTTATATTTTCAGATCCAATCCTGAGAGTGGGATATTGTTGACAATACATGGGAGATTAACAAAAAAAATAATCTAAAGATAAATCTAGATATTTTAAATCACAAAACAAGATTCAAAGAATACAAGGGAAGATCAAGAAATGTTCCCAAATATCTAATTGGGGTAGTTGCATCCAAGAGCTTCATGACCTAACTTCACTACAGAACTTCATGACCACGATTCTTGACTGAGCTATGCAGCCATGCTATGTGCCAAAACAATTTTGATGTCCCTATGCGGATCACCTATGCGACAGACCTACATAAAGTACCTGTGCGGGAAATGTTTTTTCATCCAGGCCTCATCCATGTCTATAAATAGAGCCCTTGGTCTCCCCATTTTAGGAATAAAAAAAGTGAAAGACTCTCTGCAGCTCCCATTGAGTAGATCTTTTGTCTAGATCTTCCAAATCGTCTTATATACCTCTATAAACTACAATAGAAGAGGTAATTAAAGGGGATGAGCATATCTTGAAGTTCTTATAATTCTCCAGTCATCAACAATATCTATGTGGTACAGCTGTGTGGGACACCGGTGTGCCATACCTATGAGATAGAGCAATGTGGGGTACCGACGCGACATACAAGCCTGAGGTACCTATGTGACCAGTTCATGTAGCCTTATTAAAGACCATTCATGGCAGATTATCTTTTTTCCTTGGTTCCCTTATCTGAAAGGGGCTAAGTTGAATCCTCTACCAAAATATCCTAACTTCTAAAAAAATAGGGTAAGGTACATATTTGTGTCTCGTATTTGGGTTTTTATATCTAGAGTTAGAGGTTTCACACATTTATTCTACAATGAGGTTTGGATTCATGAGATGTTCATGGGATTATATATCCAAATTCACATGGGACATTCTCCTAGGAACATTGTTGGGATGTTCTCGATTTGAGGGGGCGTTTGGGTCCCAACCTCTACCTTTGCTAAGAGATGACACAAAACCTCAGGTCTCTAGTAGAGAAGGTACACATCCCACTTTACATTCCGTGAAATCATAGGAGAAGTCTCCCTCCCTTAGTAAGATAAAATTTTAGGGCAGGCATTCTGGTATAATACACACACCATTACCCCTTCTTCATTCCATTTGGACCCTTATCCAAAGTGTAGAGAACAGTGGAATGGCTTGTAACCACGCCCTCTTCCTCTGCCATCGTTGTAGGTCTGACATCCTTTATCAACATGGATGAGAAATTTGAAAGTGTAAAGTGTCATAGTTGTATAATTCACATCCTGTTGTTTGTCACGCCAAGAAAGACTCAAGAGTGCTTAGAGATATGTGACTGTTACAACATAATCACAAACACTCATTTTATGGAACTAGAAGAACTCTGATTCCTATTTAAAACCAAGATACATAGGGTACCTTCTCAAGGCCTGAAAAAACTGGATATACTCCTCAGTAATCAAACCCTAATTCCCCAATTTTGAGAATCCTCTATATGAAATAAGGCCAAAATTCAATCTTTAAAACAACAAGGCAGCCTTTTCAAGAAGTAAGCCCAAAATAATTTCTCTCAAAGGACCATACTCTTCTATGAGACTTATCAAACTACATGGGATTTTATTCACATCCATATGGTATACGTAAGAATCCTTTTTGTGGTTCAATCCAGAAATTTCAAATCAAACCATTCTCATTAGGCCATATTCCCAACAGGGTCTGATCCTAATTGGAAACACATATCCTTTTCACGTTCCTTGGGCTACTTCAACATAAGTCACAGACTACGTTGCAACTAAACACATTCGTCTTACATGCCCTTATCACATAACCATAAAAGGTATGATGTTCCCTATTATGAAAAATCGAACTAAGAGGGTTCTAATTAATTTAACAAGGATATATAGGTTTCCCTTTTTATGGGCACAATCCCAAGATAAAAACAAACCTTCTTCTCCCTAGATGACAATAAATTCCAGAGTGCCCCATTGAGTGGATTAAAAACCATTATCATAACAATCATGATTAAAAGATTCTATAAACATTTTATTATAGGATACCATTGATGGGAAACCTTTAATATATACTAATGACCCTATTGTTTTACACATGATAATAATTGATTATAAATTCCATCAGATACTTTTGATATAATTGGTGCATTAATAAGGATTTATGTAAATATTTTAATTTTACAAAGAGAGTCCAAGAGTAGACAATAATTCCCCCCAAAAGGGTTTGATGAGTCTGACCTCCAATCCTCTCAACAAATGCACATTCTTATGTGTCATAATGTTAAAAACATAACGATCTCCTACATTTGGAATGTATGTCCTCTTTATAAAATGAACTATTTGATGTTTCTAGTTCAATGATTAAATTTAATGGAAACAACCTAGAAATAGTTATTCATAAAATAATGATATATGTTTCCAGTAATTACGAAACACTGCCCTTAAAGAATGATATTTTTTTATGGAATGAACTCTCTAAAATTATACATTCCAAAGAGTTCCTCTTGGTTTTTCATGCTTCAGGGGACTCAATATGCCAACTCTACCTGGATACATTGGAATTGTCCATGCACGCTAATAATTATTACCTAGATTGAATGGATATTTGGTATGCATTCAATATTAATTATGGTTTTCTCCCAGAGTTGGAATCTCATTTAACTATGATATTGGTGAAGTTGTATTATTCCCTACACATGGAATTGGTGATCGTTGTATATACTATTTCTTGAGATATATGTTTTAGAATAAGTAATGTTAACATTAATCATATGGAAAGACTACTTTACTTTTTGAGATGATCAGGATGACTCATGGTTGGATATCAAGAAAAAAAATGATGAAAAACATGATGACACAAGTATGAAATATTTCACCGGATCTTTGAAACATCCTACAATCGGAATATTTAAAATAATCTTTCCAACACTTGTCTCGGGTGGATTTTTTTATGGTTTCAGTTTGGTTGTATAGGACTCTTATGGTTTGATTGTCATCATATTCCAAAAATCATTTTTAAACTAATTGGACTCCATTGGTTGATAATTAATAGCCAAATATTATTGGAATTGAGAATTTTGTTGATATAAGATGGATATTAATCATCCTAGAGTATGATTTTCTTACAATTCATTGATCCATAAAATCTTTAGATAATGACTATCAACTGTTTAGTATACTTGTGGGGAAGATTCTCTCGTTATGGCACCAACATTCATCTTTATTCTTTTTATTCACCAAGAGGGTTTGTAATATGTTTTCACACCTTTTGTTGACTCATACCCTTTCAAGTGACTCATTGGTTTGGTTGGATTATTTTCTTATTTGGATTAATTATCTTTTATTTCCCAATATTAGATCGTTTATTTAATTGTCATTTCCCATTAAAAAAACAATAAAACATATTTTGTAATAGAAAATTTATAATAAAAAACATCATATTGATGTGAAATCATGATAAAAACACCATTTAATTATTTTTAGAATTATAGGACATCATTCTATATCAATGTATTTAAAGCAATTATTGTGTAATTTCAATCACAACAAATGTGATTTTAAAAATGATAAGATTGTTATATAGTAGTCCCTTTTCAGTTATAATTGTAGTATCATATCTTAAATAGATAATTTTAAGTTTTCAAAATGTCTTTCATGATATATTATTTTCATATATTAAAATTTGTTATGTTCCATTACTAAAATGATAAATGTTATCTGAGAAATTATGAATATATTACGTGTCTATTCTCTTTCGCACTCATTTTATTAAATGTTCTCATTTTTCACTGTAAGTGATAACTGCTTAAAGTAGGTAGAAGGTTGATCATTCGGATCCATGACATTCTTCATAATACCTTCACGATGATTTCTTATTTCAATGTTATGATTAAATATTATCAATGATTCTACTGTAATTATGATTAATAATATTTAGATATGATTTATGTCTTCATTTGGTTCCAATTGATGACATGATATAGTCAATTTCAAATATAATGCATGAAACTATGGTGGTTTATGGATGCAATAGAGGTCATGGGATTGAGGTATTGGCCATGTATTAATAGTGGTTAATGAACATATTTTATTTATTTGTTTATTATTGATAATATAGGTTGACTTAGGTTCAATATATATGAATGTGGATGTATGATTGTTTATGTATGAAGAGTTTATTTTTCACTTATGGATTTTTTTATTATATGACTAATTTTTTAAAATAAATATTATTTTTATTAGATAATTTTAATATATATATATATAATTTCTTTTGTATTAGTTTTGGAAAACACCTACTAAATTGATAAAAAATTATTTATTTACAGTGGTTTATGATAACTGTGGGTAAACATAACCTCTACTGTGTACTTAGAAATTGTTATGTTAATTTCCCACATTTAACATTCTTTTGATTTTTACTAAAAACACACCTTCAACAAAATAAAGATCTTCCAATAAGTAACTAAAATGAAACTTCTAAAAATTGTTGCCAAACTACAGAAACCCCTGCAAAATGATTACGACTCATGAAATATATAGCAGTTTATATAACCACTGTTAAAAATGTTGTATTGATATAAAACATCACCATTTTTTAAAAATTACCACAATGAATTCATGATTATTTATAGTTATTACTCTAACGAAGAAATGGAATGTTCTACTACATGATCAACAAGAAGTAGAAAGAGCATGTGACTGGGGGGGTCTAACTAGTTACTAAAGACCCTCGAGGGATTGGGGGTCTAACTAGTTGAATAGTTTGTGGGTTTAATTAATCAAGGAAAAATAGTTGGATTTCATGGTGGAATAATTTGGATCAAGTGGAGGATTAACTACTGAGTTGTCTAACTAGTAGCTACCTAAACCATTGTAATTGATAACAAGATTATATGGAAGAATCTGTAACTAGGCGGATAACCGTTTGTAGCAGTTAGTAGGTCTTTGTACCAAACATTGAAACAATATAATGATTTGTGTTTCGCTTACTTTCTATAATGAATACTTGATGCATGCATCATAATAGGTTAAACAGGGTTGAATCAGAAGAAGGAATAATAAAAAGAAAAGAATTCAGTAAAAAAAAGTCAAGCCTGATTCGACATTCTCTCAGTGCAACTGTAGGATCCATTAGGCACTTCAGATAAAAATTATATATATATATATCTAATAATTCTATTAATGAATCTCAACATATATTATATGAAATCAATCATATAATCTCATTGTTGCTAAAATTATATTAATAATGGTTCAATGATATTGTTGTTATTATTATAATTCAATACAAAAAAATACTTGATAAATAATTATATCCTTTATCAGTGCAAGATAAAAGCACTGATAGATGATTTATTTCATTAAAAAAATATTAACCTTAAAAATCATATAATATTATATAAATATGTTTATGTTGAAAAAAATCTCATTTTTATTATGTATGATTGATATACAACTAAATATACATTTCTACTAGATATATATGTTATTTAGTTAAAAATATCATATAAATTAATAAGTACACATATATAATTTTCATAAATATTATTTCTGTAACAATAAATATGTATTATAAATCATAAAATGGTTATGTCATATGTTTAATGAAAAAAAAGTTTATTAATATAAATAATGATATTAAATAAGAATGAAAAAAATATTTATGAATTTTAAAATTTGGGTTTAACAATGCAATTTATTTTTTAATGTTGACATATATATAAAATAATAAGTATTTAATTAATATTTAAAAAATTGAATAAATATGTTACACTTAAAATTTAGTATAAAAATTTATCATGTATACATATACGAAATTAATTCAATTTTCTCGATACAAACATACAAAAATAATATAACTTGTTTCTATTATCATTTTATTTATTTATTTATATTTAACATTTAATATTTAGTATTTCAAAATATGTTTTTAATTATTAAATTATATTCATTTTCTATATTTATATTTAATATATATTATTTATTAATATAGGTTTTGTCAGGACTAAAATAAAAATCACTGACCAATCCTTTCTTAATAAGCGATAAAATCCTAACTATGGTTAAGAGTTGGTTAATCAGTTTTTCTTTTTTAATGCTGATAAAAACTATATTGACCAAAACCTTTTTAGAAATCGTTGATAAAACCATTCAGATCATTTAAATATAACCATAACAAAGGACCTCGCCTCTCTAGTCTTTCAAGATCATATAGAACTGATGTTTTTTCATTGCTCTCCCTCAAACATCTAAGATGAATCCACACATTAAAATCCCAATGTATGTGACTGGTGATCCACCATTTAGGTTATTGAATTATTTCATCATTTTTAGTTCCACATTGTGTGCTTTTTATTTTCCCGAAGGTTTTTAATGGCATGAGAGATCTTGTTTTTTCATGATCTACCTCTCTGATTATCCATTGAATCTCCATCAACTTGATCCATTATTGATTCACCCTCTCTTCTACCCTAAAGTTTATTTTTACTTAATCTACTTATACCTCCCCTTCACCTAGACTTTTATATGAAACCATCTTACTCTAAAACCCCATGTACCATCTATCCATAATACACTATGCAGTATGAATCTGATTGGCCTTTAAAATTTGACAGATATTTAAAAATTCAAATAACTTGATTAAAGAGAGATTAAGATAAATAGTTAATTTATTTTAGTTTATTTAATATGTTACTATATAGTTTACTATTTATTTATTTAGGAAAAAATAAAAAAAATATTATGGGAATATATATTATATTAATTAGGTTTGTAAATATTTCAAATTATTAAATTTATCATTTTTTAAGTTGGGGAAGAAGACATTTTTTATTATGAATGAAAAATAGTATTAATATCTATGAAGAGTGAGAACCATTAGATAACTCATATGCCAATGAAAAAGTTGTATACATCATACTCACATCACCTCCCCCAATGTCAGTTCATACATTAGTGAATATATCATAAATCCTTCAAGGGGCTTTCAAAAAGTGAAACCCATGTTTTTTGAATATTGGATTATGAGGTTTACCACTCATGCTCCACCACAAATGCAATTAAATTTATCATATTAATTCAATTTATACTATTTAAAATATATATTTATTACCCTATATGAAATTATTAAAAAATGTTTTAAATTAGAATTTTTTCGTATTTATATAGACAACTCCTTTAAATAGGATGAATATTATTATATTAAATCATGTTGATTAATTTGATATGTTAATATTGTATTGTTTTTCAAAATAAATCATTTTTAAAAATACCACTTTCTTAAAATACACATGAAGATGTTATTTTATTTCTAATTTATCTCGTATTCTCATTTATCAGTGTATTTATGCTTGTCATATTGTCCATGATGAATGAAACCACCATCATGCATACCAATTATGGAACCACCATTGCATACTACTAACTACAGTCCCAAAAATATCTTCATCTAGTGGGGCTATAACCTGCTTCACCACAAAACTAATTATTTTACTAGTTCATATGATTCTTCTTAGATTTATTGTTTTCTTCTGATTTCAATTTCAAGTGACCGATACATTTGAGTGTCTAAATGTTTCATAAGATTTCATTTTCCCGCTACTTTTTTGGGATATTCTATGTCTATTTAATCATATGATATATATTTTGAATTAATCATATATGGGACTTGAGCACTGACATGTATTGGTCAAACAAACATTCCCACTAATTTCATATCCTGAGGTCATTTTGGAGTGAGGACATGGATCGATCTTCAACTTTGGGGGATAAGAATATGGGTTCTAGCTAACCATCCTACTCCCATGGATTAAAATCAAATGATTATACCCATTTTATCAATTAATATAATGAATGACCCTAATCCTTTTAATAATTTCTTTTATATGTGTAACACACCCACATTTTCTAGAGAATAATAGAGATCGTTTATATGTACATTTTTTTTTCTCATTTTGAGTATATTTTCAGTTTTATCTTCGGTGTGTTTGGATGGAAATTTTATGTTTTTTAATGGAGGGGGTGTGCACAAATGGTGAACAGATTTTCCAAAATATTCACCAAGACCATGAAATTGATTAAACCAAAATAGATGAGATTCAAACAGAAAAAAATCTATTTTAAATAGTGTGTTCCCTCTTCATAGAAACTTGGAAACACCCCATGATGATCCACATAGATAGGTTGTATAGATTTGGGAAACCATTCGCCCCGTACTGAAAACCATGTGAATGAGATTTTAATCCTCTGAAAAATAACATTGAAAGACTTAAACCCTGGTAACTCACACTGAATAGACCCTATATCAGAACTAACTTATTTCTCTCATTTTATTGAGGCTCCGAGATGGATTTCGATCATTTTTGACCTCCGTTCCTGATTATTCAATGCCCATATTAATGATCATCACCTTCCCCAGTATTGGTTTTTCCAGATTAGATCTATCTATCTCTCCATCTCATCTTTCCAGATAAAATAGGTTTGATCTATCCACTATTGTAAAGCGTTTAAATCTAGAACGAGCTTTTATGGTTCAGGATCTGTTTGATCTGGTTTCTAGGATTTGATTTATGATCTCATTCTCTACCATGTGTTTGATATTTCTGATTCAATTTGGTTAATTTTCATTGTTCAATCACTCATCAACGATTCAATGTTGGTGGACTATTATTCAAATCATAATGTCTTGATTTCAATTATGTGTATGTGATTGTATAATTTCTAATGAACATTTGGTAATTTATTTTTTTAAATTGAATTAAATATATAAATAATTAATTAATTAATTAAGAGTCATGGAATTGAATGATTAACGAGGTTATAAAATTTGTTAATGAATTGTATTTGGTCATTTAAAGTGGGCTGTTATGATTGTGAAAATTGATTATTTATATTTTGAATTAATTAATTGGATATTGGGACGGTGAATGGATTAATTAATTGTCGAATTAATTAATGGATATTTTTGTGTTTCTGTAATTTATTAAATATGATTAATTAATATTTGAATTAATTAATGGATTATTATAATAGTGTGACGAGATCGATTAATTGATGAATTAATAGATTTATTATTATGATTACTCATTTTATTGAATGAGATTAATTAATTAATTAATTAATTATTTGATAATTTTGATTATGGGATGAAATTAATTAATTGATGAATTAATTAACATATTATTATGATTAAATAAATTATTTAATTTGATTAATTAATAGTGAATTAATTAATAGAATGTGGTGATTGTAAAATGTGAAAGAGGATTAATGATAATTTACCTTCATTGATGTGATAGTGTGATATATGTGTTATTGTGATAATATGGATATTGCGATACAAGTTATGGAGTGATATTCATGTCTGGGACATGGTCTACTGCATCAAAATACTATAGTAATATATTGATATCTGTTTGTGGGACATGGTATGAAACATCAAAATTATATAGTGATAAATTGATATTCATGTGTAGAACATGGATTTCTGTATCAAAATCCCATAGTTATAAATTTCTATTCGTGTAAGAGACATGATATAGAACATCAAAATCCTATAGTGATTAATGAGTGTGGGACATAAACTGCTACTTCAAAAGACCATAGTGATTATTGGGGTGTAGATCAAGGGTTAAGGCTCTAAATACCCACGAGGTGTTATACAAGATGTTTTACGATCATGAGTTGGCATTACACAATGGTTTTAATTGGCCTTGATATAATGATAAATTAAATGAATTGTGAATAGATTATGTGATATTGTTCATACTATTGTATAAGTGGAAGAAGTTATTGAGAGTTCTGCTGTCATTGTTGGTGGTGGCCTTCTGAGTTATACCACATCCTACATGGGATGCCTGATCGGTACTCGAATATATTTCATGGTTGCAGGCTAGGATAAGGGAAATGACACTATGTTTGATGGATGAGTCAATATGGATCATAGATGAGGGAAATAGACATGGTGTTGAGACCTCCTTGAGAGTTATTAGTTTCATTACTTTTGAGTTTCATTTTGACACTTGGAATGTATTTTTTTCATGACATTTCTACTTTTTTATTTTGGGTATTGTATTTCATGTTTTATTCATATTGGGATATTTGATTAGGATCCTGTTATATAACATGGTTATTTTTTATTTTTTCTCACAAGTTTATTACTATGATAATGTGGGTATACTATCCCCTTGATTGATATTAGGCCCTCACAACTAGTATTAGCCTCTAGAATATGGGGGGGTTCCCTAGAGGTCATATGGCCAACCGGCTCGAGGCACTAGTGTGTGGTAGCCGGGTATGGACTTTACAAAGTTAAATTAAAAACCAAATTAATTTTATTTTCTTTTGTATTAATATTTGGGAAAGGTAGATATGAGACTAGGAAGATTTATTCCTTGGACAGAAGATCATGCTTGAGAGTAGCTAACCCATCTATGGAGGAAAACCCAAGTACCCAGGGTGGGATTGTTGATATTGATGTGTGCTATTAATGTTTATTCTATTTCACCTCGAGTGATGAAAATGTTGTGTATTGTTGTTGTTTTTTTTTGATATTTTCTTTTATTTAATAAATTTACTAGTACGTCATGAGAGTTGAGTTTTCATGCATCATTCTAGGAACATATTAAATGTCATGACATGCATTATTTTTTCCATGAATTGGAAAATGGGGTTTGGGTAAGTGTTTAACATGTTATTATATTCCATTATTGTGTGTTTTAAATAAAAATTGTTCCTAACATGAACTTAAAAATATTTACATGATGTAATATGTGAAAAATGGATTTCTAAAGTGAATCATTAAAATGAGAATGAGTTTACCCTTTGTTATCCAAGACCTTGATGTAAAATTTTTAATGTTAGTGAAAGCACCTCATTTTTGGACTAAGTGGAGGGGTTTAGGGGAATGATTTGTTATGGATTTCATGAAACCCTCATGTTAAATGTTTCAATGTATGTTATGTGTCTTAATATATGTGTTTTTAATTTTAGATATATGGCTCCATAAAGACATTTTTTTAGAGGAAGACATGAGGAAATGAATGTAAATGATCCTCCATCAGTAGAACCTCAGGAACTGATAGTGTTATTTGAGGAAGATGGAGATATGTTCCATGAGATATTTTATAACTTCATGCAGTTTATGGAGAGAGACCCATAGTGGGTTTTGAAGAGTATTCCCGACCTAACATGGGTGTTTTAGCTACAACACCCTCCATGTTTCACTGTAGAAGGTGGACCTGAGGCAACTGAGCGACTGATAGATTCCATCTAGACTATACATGACTACTTAGAGAATCATACATAAAATAGGGTCATGTTGGATGTTTATATGTTATAAGGATCAGTGAAGCACTGTTGGGATAATCATTCTCAGAGCAGTTATATTGATGGTATGGTATTGAATTAATTTCCATAGATGTTCCTAGAGAACATTTATCCAGATACACTTAGACGGGGGATAGCATATGAGTTCATGCGATTTACATAAGGTACTATGTTCATGATGTACTATTATGGTTACTTTACTATCATACAATGCTCTTCTACAGCACTAGAAGGAGATGAGACAAGTATGGAAAGGCATTTCTAGGATGGAATTAAACATGAGATTAAGTCTCATGTTGATAACATTTGGAAGAAGAAGTTTTATAAAGTGTTGGATCATGCTATCATATATAGAGGGAACCTGAAGGAATCTTTTGGGGGAGTATAGGGGGTTTATCAATCTGAGTACATCATTTTGGGGTTCTCCAGTTCTATTTTTTAAGATGGATGGTAGGGCTCTGTGCTTATATGATGATTAATGGAAGTTGAACCGAATGACTGTGAAGAACTGTTATCCTCTTCTGCATATCGATGATCTTTTTGTCTAGTTGAGGTGAGATTGTGTTTTCTCAAATTTTGACATGACATCTGGGTATCATTATTTAATAGTTTCACCTTTTGATATATCGAGGACTTCATTCTGAAGTAGTTATGGGCTTTATGAGTTCATTATGATGCCATTTGTGATAATGAATTCTCTATCATTGTTTATGTTTTTAATGAACCAAATCATCAATTTATACCTGGATCAAATTGTGTTTGTGTGTATGGATGACATCATGGTTTACTCCACGACTCAGAACGATCTATCCCAAATCCATGAAATCATCCTGATTACACTGATAGAGAATCGATTATAAACTAACCTAGGTGACAAATATAGATTGATTAGGTAGACTTCTTGTGTCACATCATCACAGATACAAGTTTGTCAGTGAACTTAGTGACGATTTATACAATTTTTTCTTGGGAGAAAAACAATAATTTATTTTACATACTACTCTTTTTCAGGATTGTAGGATATAATTGGAGTTTAATTTCGGACATTTCCAATTTGGAATCACCACTTTTGATCCTGAAAAAGAAGTTTGTAAACATTTAATATTTTGGAGGATGTGAGAATGCTTTCTAGGAATTTAAGAAGAACATTACATCGGCATTGATATTTAACCTACTCAAGCCAAGTGAGGAGTATATAATTTTTTGTGATACATCAAGAATTGTTATGGGAGTAGTGTTGATGTATGTAGATCGTGTCATGGAATATGGTTCTCGGCATTTGAGGCCACATGAACAGAACTACCCTATGCATGACCTCATGTTGGAGGTAGTTTTTTATGCTTTGATGTGTTTGAGGAATTATCTATATTGATGAGAAGTTTAATGTGTATACTGATCACAATAAATTGAATTATATATATTTTTAGTGATACATGAATCTCTAGTATTAGATATGGGATGAGTAAATAAATTCATTCAGATTTGATATAGCATATACGTTCGGGAAAAGAAATAGTTATGAGAACTCATTATGCAGAAAAACACAGACTCATATAGATTATGAGTCTAGTTATGAGTGAAAAATGATGAGTTCTCTAGATGAGATTCATGTTGGGGATTAGGTTATTTTGGATCAAATGACTCTCATATTAATTTTGTTGGATTATACACTTTTGAGATGGATTACAGATAGGTTGTATGTGGATCTATAATGTTTGGCCTTGATGAAAATCCTCGAATTTGGGGAGTCACCTTTAGATTGGAAAATATATGAGGATGAGATCATCTATGTCAGGAACTAGGTTGTTGTGTCTATGTGAATATGAGAATAGATGATTGGTGGATTTCATTCCTTAAGGTGGGCATTGAATCTAGGTGTGACCAATATGTACCATGACCTACATAGACATTTTTGATAGTTGGTTGTGAAGAAGGAGATATCAAGGTTTGGGACACGATTCCACACATATCAACAGGTAAAATATTATTATCAATGACCATGTTGATTGATACAATTGATCCCCATTACATATTGGAAGTGGGATGATATTACTATTGACATTATGGTGGGTCTCCCGATGACACATCAAAAGAATGAGCCCATTTTTGTGATTGTGAACTGGCAGATAGAGGGTGTGAATTACTTACAAGTATGGGAGACATTCATAGTGAATTTGTTGGGAAACATATACATTTGGGAAATTTTCATTCTGCATGAAGTGACTCAAAAGATTTATTCAGACCGTGACTCACTCTATACTTCCTGCTTCTAATATGTTCATTAGAATCATTTGGGTATAAAAGTTTTACTATGTATGGAATTCCACACACAAACATATGTTATGTTAGAGCATACTATTAATGTTCTTGAGGATATTATTTGATCATGTGTTCTTGACTTTTTTGGGACTTGGGTTAATCACCTATCATTGGTGGAGTTTTTTTATAACAACAGTTATTAAGAAACTTTTTAGATTGAACCATTTGAGGCTCATTATGATAGAAAATGCGGATCACCTCTATGATTGAAGGAGGTGAGGGAACCTAGAAGACCCTAAAAGGAGAGAGGTGAATCATGGTGTCAAATATTTCTTTTAAACTAATGGATCATATTCCCACATTGGCAGGAACCTGTTAAACCTGTCTGACAAGAAGTAGAAATTATACAATCATATTCAAAGAAATGACACATCAATTCTACATGGTTCACCACTAAGGGATTCATCCAGGGATCATACACCCACAGTGTGTTGGTCCTACCAAAACCAATAATATTCATATGTTTTGGAATAAAATATTTTATCACAATCAATATGTGCTAGGTGCACTACCTTTACAAGGTTTAGAAAGAGCCCATTTCATCCCTTGGATTACTTCTGTTGACTCCTCTTTACTCACTGTGTTGGAAGAATCTTCACTCAGTTTTTCAACTTAAAGGAAACATCAATGATTTAGCATCAAATCATGCATCCTCAAATATAAATGTATGATCTATTGATGTTCCCTTTTCACCTGATGATGAAGTCTTACTTCCTGAGTACTGTTAAGAATCAGAACATTCCTTCGCAAACCGATTTGATGCTTTAGAAATCATCCATATGATAATCGCGAACCACCCAATCCTCCAACATACTGATTAATGGGTTTGGTGTGTGGAACAACTTATTCGCATACAACTTCTACCACCACGAACCACCTATCATCTGTAGACAGTCTCCACCGTCAGGATCGCGTACCACAGTCGCGTTCTGATTCAGAAAACCTCTTCTACGAAAACCATCATGTCCACAAAAAATTTTCTATTCGTGGACAACCTATGTTTCCACATACCACAACTCCCCCTCCTTGTATCACCTATAGAACCCTCAAACTCACATACTAGAGATTCCTCATATGGGTACCGATTCAATAATATCTGCATAATAAATTTCTTCCTTCACATACCATTCTTCCATTGTGGGTTATGAATTCCCTCAAACACCTTCATCGTGAACCACTTTAGCCTTCACAAACCTCCATTCGCGAACTACCTTCATCATTTGCTGAAAGCCGTGAGGTAACAAAATCCTCTAGAAATGTTATTATATTTTTTAATCGGTGGGGTTAGAGATTCTTTTATAGAAAAAGATACCCTCTTAATCTGATAAATCATGATTTACCAAATCATTAATCCAGCCTCCACTACATACTGATTCTTCAGCCACCCCGAACATCATGCCACGTACGCACCATATTCATAGCTGCTCTACATACCACCATTGCTTCTATACCGTATATTACCTATGTCGACATCAGCACATCCGCCTACCACACTACCACTCAACCGTGAAACATTTTTGGTTCCACGAACCTCCCTGATGTACCTCTTCTGCCACTCCATGTAACATTCCTAGATCTTGGTATGTTGCCCATATATTATGGTATGTGGATCTCGCCCTTTATCAATTTTCTGCCACATTTTTCATACAAATAACTCTATGATGAAATCCTTCCTCTTCCAACATCAAACTCTAATTTTTGAGGCCTAAATATTTGGAAAACACTGGGATACTGTGCGACATTCAATATTACTTTCTGCCTCAATCATATAACCACAATCATTGTAAACACCCATGTCATCCATGTTCTGATTGACAATAAACACAAACCAAACATTATTGTTATAAAAAACATCCTTTGTCCCAACAATCTCCCCCTTTTGGTTTTTTGGCAATATTAGTTAAATTTAATGAAGCGCCAACCACGATCAAAACGTGAATCATCAAGAAACAACACAGTCACCATTCTATGTCCACGGGAGCAGTTCTTGGTGTATAAAACATGAGATAGGACATGAATTAAATTCTCAACCTTTTCTTTTCTCCACCTTCATTATTGATGTTATAGTTTTTCCATTGAATATATCTATTCTCCACCATTGGCTATAATCCCGAATACTGGTATTTGAACATTATAGAACTCAGAACATACTCCCCTGGATTATATCACCCCTTTAAAACGACAACACTTTCACGAACAAATCGGCCCTATTTTAATGATAGGGGAGAGGGAAATCTCATAACATCTTTATGTACTAGGAGGTGGATGAACACCGACGTTCAAACAATTTTTTTCTAAAACAACTTTAGATAGTGGTTTGGTCATAATGTCATCCACTTACACATCTATTCCCACATGGTCCATTTTGATCACACATAGTTTAAATTTTTCCTTGATAAAGTGATATCTGATATCAATATGTTTCATACAGGAATGGTGAATAGGATTCTTTTTAAGATCAATTTAACTCTTGTTATCACAATAAATCACCATTGGTTGTTTCTCCTTATCACATATGTCACTCAGTTGTTGCCTCATCCAATGTAACTGAGATCATGCATTGGTAGCAGATATATATTGAGCTTCGGTAGTACTAAGAGAAGTACTTTCCTATTTTATTCTTTACCAGACCACACATTTATTCCCAATATAGAATGCTCCACCACTGGTAGAATTTCTATCCACTACATCTTTAGCCTAGTCTGCATCAAAAAATGCTAATAGTTCACTATCTCTTCCTGCAGAAAATTATATCCCATGATTATGACAACCTTGAATGTATATCATGATTCATTTCACTACATACATATATTATTATTTTGGAATACTCTAAATGCAAGCCACATGGATACTTGCAATGACAACATTCGGCCATGTCACCATCAGGTGTAGTAGGCTTACAATTATTCCTCTGTATGTGGTGGGATCCACAGAAGTCCCTTACTCATTTTTCATAGCATTGATCCAACTACAATCAGTGTCGTCATTGGTTAAGAATCATGCATATTGAATTTCTTTAGCATATCACATTCACACTTTTTCTAAGAAAGTAATGTGTATTCCTTCTTATGAATTACCTTCAACCCTAAAAAGTACGATTGTTCACCAATAATGGAAATTTCAAATTCATATTTCATGTGATTGGAAAATTCATCCATTGATTATTATTTGCTTCAACAAAAAATAATATCATCCATGAATACCAATTCCATGAACTAATCCTTTTTAGAGTTATTCACATAGATATTGTGATCCACTCCGCCTCTTTTAAACTCAAGATTTCTTAGATTACAATCCAACTGAGAGTACCATGCATGTGGCACCTGTTTCAATCCATATAGAGAATTCATTAATTTTCATACCTTTAGTTCATCATTTCTAAGAATGAATCACATAGGTTGTTCAATGTAGACTTATTATTCTAATACACCATTTAAGAATGTTGTCTTGTCATCAATTTGTTACACATTATATCCTCTTTGTATTTTCAAGTCAAGAAATATTCTGATTGAATCTACTCTCTCTTTTATATAAAATGTCTCTTCAACATCAAAAACATCGATTTGTGAATATCCCTTACAGACTAGGTGTACCATATTTCTGATCACATTTACATGATCATCAGATTTATTCTTGAAAATCCACTTCGTACCAATAACATTGTGACCTTTAGGTCTTCTAACAAGATCCAAAATCTAATTTTTTTTCAATCTGATCTAAGTATTCATTAATTTCATTCACTAATGACTCGTCTTTTCCAACCTATTTAAATGAGGATGGTTTCACAACTGAAGGAAATGTAGATTGAGAATTAATCAACATTCTCCCCATCTATGTAGGTACATTCTGATCCCCAATAATGTTGGACTAATAAATTTATTCTCTTCAATTTCTCCTTTGGGTTTCGACCACATTATCTCTAGCTATAGCTTCCTCTTTTGATTCTTCTTCTGATTCAACATAATAATGTGACTCCTAAGTGTTTTGAACATCTTCCTCTACCTCTATACATTGATTTTTCCCTTTTCGCATTCATCAACATCTTGTATCATGTCGTTATAAGAATTCTGTGAATCATTCATGTTTTTCATTTCAATGATCTTGACATCACAAATTCCTACAATTAGTTCTATTTGATTTTTGAAAAAATTAAAGGCCTTGTTGTTCATGAATTATCCATGAAATATTCTTTTATTAGAATTGTCATGATACTTCCATTGATTTCCATCTTTGATTCAGATGAAAATAATTTGTCCAAAAACACGAAAATATTTCAAGGAGGGCTTCCTTCCATTCCACAATTCATATGGTGTCTTTGTTTCACAAATATATTGCCCTGTGCAGTTTTAAATATACATTTTATCTTGAAATGCCTCCTTAAAGTAATGTTGAGGAATATGATTCTCTATCAACATAGTCTTGGATATGTTTTTTATCTATCAATTCATACACTAAACAACACCATTTTATTCTGGAGTTCACATAGCAGCTACCTCATGTTATATCCCATGCTTCTCCATGTAATTTTCAAACTTATTGGACATGTATTCCCCTCTATTGTCAGATCATAACACATTGATTGTTTGTCTGTAATCATATTTAATGATTCTACAATGTGTATTCATGCAGTCTTGAACATGTTGTTTCCGGTGTATAACCATTATACATTCCATTCTACTTTATTCACCTATGAAAATAAAATATTACCTTTCTCAATTTGTTCAATGAACATTTATTGTGCCACATACAACTATATGGATGACGTTAAAGAGATTTGATTATATTTTCTTCTTTGGTCGGTAGGAAATAAAGACCAATTTCCCTCACATGCAAGCAGTAGAGGTATTTTCTCGTTCATGCTTTAGTTTAGGGATATCAATAACTATCTTTATATTAGATATATTATCCATGTTTTTGATTGATTTTACCCAATGTTAAATTCCATAACTTGTTTTATTCTTCAATTTTATAGTAGCATGTGTTCTCTTTGCTATCAACATGATATAAGATTCCATCTGTTATACAACCTTTCATGAGAAAAATCCAAGGCGTTCATCTTAGAGTACAAATATTCTGATTGAATGTCACAATAAGATCCAAGTCAGAGTGGTGGCTCACACTAAGAATATTGTGATGCAGACCATCCACAAAACGAACTTTTGGTTTCTTCTACTCATTATTGGATAGATTAGTACTTACAATTGCTTTTATCTTCAGAAAACCATCACTACTAAACCTCACTATTCCATCAACATTTCTCTTGACATTCCTTAATAGGTCTTCATTACCAGTCATGTGGGACATACATATGCTATCAAGAATCTTGGTGATTTTTTCTTTGTTTGTTTTAGGGATACTTCTGAAAAATTAATCTTTTCAATTTTCTTCTTTTCCTTCATGAGATATTCGATTGAGTGTAAGATGTCGGTGGCATTTCAATTATCTCTTCAGTTTATATGGGTTCTTCATATTCAAATTCTTCATCCAGAAGAGAAAACCTATTTGAAAAAGCTACACCATCCGGTTGATGTGTTTTGACTCATCTCTATGTATTGAATGTCTTTCTCCTATCATAACATTTCCTGTAACGCACAACCTTATGGCCAAAGTTAGAATAGTAAAAACTATATCAATAGAAATTATTTATTATATAATATGTACGATAAGAATATGTTCTCCATTTTTGAACACCTAACTCTTCTCCATTCATACATATCCCTTACTCTTCGTGGTATGACATGGTATCTCCCAGATAGCAACAAAACTGACACTTCACAAAATGAAATGTATTATAATTTCAATTAATCCTCACTGATTCTTTATCATAAATATATTTTGACTACCTATCATTTCTATAAAATCCAGTATAATAATCATTTCTTTTTTTCAGTTTGTTTTAAGGGTTTCTTTTTCAGCACTTCTGGTGGAATTTTTACATGATCAACTTTCATCATTCTTTTATTCTTGTTCATTATATTTAGAACATTTGATGATTCGGTGTCACAACCAATTCCACTATTTCCCATGAATGTGGATCTTCGATAACTCAAGATATTTTCAACTCTATCAGAACCATGTTTTTCTCTCTCTATCAACTCATCATCCGAGATCCTTCCAAATTGTATATTCATATTTAATTTATTTGTAATTGTGTAAATTTTCGTAAATTAGAAAGGTTTTTTTTCTTAAATTCATTTGGATTTTACGAGTACGCAGTTTCTGACAGCAACTGATTCTGAGGACTGGTGTGCCCAGAATCAATTTTTGAAGTTTATCTCTGGTATGTTTAGTGAATGAATGAGCGGGGTTTTTCTATATTTTGAACAGATGCTTGGAATTGAAATCTGAGGGCACTGATGAAACTGTAGTGCCGATAAGTTCTTAAGAGGACCTTTTCCGAAGATGTGTTTGCATGAGAGGAGTTGTTAAAAAAGAGTGGATTAAATAATATGTGAATAAAATTGTGATAATATTTTATTTCTAACTAAGGTGGTTTTATCCTAAATGAAGTAGTTAGGGTGGGGCCCACTAGCATCCTAACGACACATGTGTGGATAAATGTGAGGTGGGGCCCGCACGATCCCCAACCCTTCACATTCCTTAAAACCCCCATTAAACTCCTTGTGTTTAAGGTCTGAAAACCCTTGAACGTAATTAACTCCTCCTCTCCCACTTAAATTATTACCAAACACACACTAAATTAATTGTTTAAACCTCTTCAATTAATTCAACTATGTTTTTGAATTTTATGTTTTTGAAATGCATGGAATAGTAAAATAAATTAAGGAGATGCTTATTTTATTTCGGGGTTAGAATTTTTTTGTGAGGAGGATTAGGAGAGAGAGCTCTAAAGCTTGAGGAAATTATCCCTCTGACAAAAGAAGATCTATCTTCTCGATGAAGAATGCTTCTCGGTTCTCCATCATAAGTGGAGACACCACCATGGGGAATTCGCAAATGACGACGTCACCATTCCTCTTTCTCTCTGCAACTAGTGTGGAGACTTCGTTTCCTCCTTGGACGCACGCCAACACTGTCTTCCGTGACGCCCGATGAATGACATCGATTGTCAAGGTATGGGTTCTGTTCAGTTTTAATGAATTAAAATTTTGCTTGTTTTGTCATTGAGCATCTTGTTTACATTCGAATAATGTTATCGTCCTAACATGAGGAGATCGGACCGCACAAACACAGCTGATTCTCCTCCCCTTTTTCTTGTTGACCATCATTGACATTAGCGGCGAAGGCGGCGATGTAGAGACCCGAAGCCTGACGTACATTGACATTACATTACATTTGCGGAATACTTAGTACATAACAAAAAACACACACAGAAGGATCGTAATAGTTTAGTGTCTTTGGAAACTCGGAATATAATCTTCTAATCGTGGTGAAAGATCTTAAAAATCTCCCATAAAGATCTTCCTTTTTTTTACCTAAAACCTTTCTTTATATCCTGGGGAAAAGAAAACATAAAAGGATGAGCTCAAATGCTCAGTAAGGGTAAACAAAAGAAATATCAATCACATCATATACATAAGCACATAACTTTTGGAAATCTTAACCTGCAAAAGAGATCATAATTTCATAACATGGGGTAAATCATGGCATTGAAATGTAATCACAATAATCATAACTTAAAACATGAAACTTTGTGTCATTCACACATAATCATAGAGAATCATTTCTTGTTAGTCAAGACTCATTGCCAAGACTATCTTAGTGGACAAAGTCCCTTTCTGAATCGAGTAACCCTCGTTTCAGTCCTGTTTCACTGAACCGGTATAACCTACCATTTCAGCCATGTCTATCTCATGAGATATAAAATCATTACCCAATGCATTGGAGGGAGATATATTCCCACCCATCTCATAATGATACCATTCTTATGTGTGCCACAAAATCATAAATCATACATCATTGCATAACCCATGTAATAAAAATGGGATTCTTAAACAACATGACATCATAAAACCATTCATATAAGATAAAGGAATTCATAAAAATAATTCCATCACAACATAGTCAAATCAATGTAAAAATATGGATAGAAACAGAACCCATTATTATCTTAGATGGAAAATAATTTTGATAAAACAATTGAAATGAATTCTTGATGAAAATATCCTTTCTTCTTCAAAATCAATTTATTTTCACAAAATATCATGCAATTTTAAAAGAAAGAAATTTTATTGAAAATATTCATGAAATATTTTGGAGGAAGCTTCATGAAAATAAGGCTTTGTAAAAATTCGTTCATGTCGTTTAATTTAAAAAAAACATTCTTCTCGTACTTTTGTCGGAAAAGTCAAAAAGTACCTCGTACGAAAAACGACAAAAGATTCCTTTCATATCATTTACTAAAAACTCACCGAAGGGTAAAATTGGATTTAAATAATTTTAGGTGGATGGAAATAATATTACATATTGAGGAAACATGGATTTGGATGATAAAATACACCCCAGTAAATTTCAAAGTATAAACAATCTCGGATAAAAATTGAGATTGCGAGATTTTCCCTTACCTTAGGTCCGATTTGCTTCGTACGTGTCCGAACCTCCTGTATAATGATTTAAATAATGTCATTGACTTATTACAGAATCATATTAATTGTTATGATATCATATATGGTTCACTTATGACATTATATTACCCGTTCATTTGTAAATTCCATGTTAAAGAAGCGTTTTGGGTAAAATCGTTTCATTTATCGTAGGTGTCTTGACTTGTTGTTCTTGACATTATTATTACTTATATCATGATTTACATACTTCCAGAATATAAAATATGATTTATATATCATATATATTCAGTATATATATATATAATAGATAGATAAATGAAATGAAAAACACCGTTCATGGAGACGGTAGTCCGTACGTACGCATGAACGTTGTTTTCCTTTCCTTATTGAATTGAATGGAATTAAGTAGATGACATACATATAAATATAAATAAATCCAGTATCATTATTATGTCATATATTTCATTAGTACTTATTATATATACTTTATATTCATTCATGAATGGTTAATCATTGAGAATGAATCTCATCGCGTCATGGAGACGGTAGTCCGTACGTACGCACGAGCGATGATATCGTTCCCATGGTCGTGGAATTGTGTTGAAGTGTTTGTATACTATTTCAGTATCAATATCACTTTATAATAATCATATATAGTTACTCATTAAACCATTATACCCATCCAATTAATGTGGTGGCGGAAAATAGATTACACAACGGCGTGGAGACGGTATTCCGTACGTACGCACGCGCGGTGATTTCCTTTTTCCGTAGGATGGATAGATGGTGAAATAGGGTTGTTTCATACTTATAATAACATATAAGTATATGAGTGATACTTATGTTATTACTTCATAATGAAACAACCTAAGAAGAAGAAGTGGAAGAAGAAATAAAGATGAAAGAATTGGTAACGGTAATTACCTCTTCTTTGAAGTGCCTCTTTGAGACCTCCTCTTAGAGCACTAAAATATGTCTTTGAGGAAGACAAGAACCTCTAGGATTATTCTAGGGAAGTGTAGAAGGGATTTTGTCAGAGGTTGGCCGAGCTTGAGTGCTCAAATTGGTGCGAGGAGAAGGGGGAGGAGGTGCCCTTTTATTAGGGAGGAGAGGGGCACCTTCGGAATATCTCAAAATATTATTTTATATTAAAGTCAAAATCGGTTTATAATGGTTCCAAAGGGTATTATTTTGAAGCTAAAGTGGGGATGCGACGAAATACTATCAACCAATATGATTTAGACAAGTTTAGGTTATTATTTTAACCTTATCAATTAGATTTAACCCTAAGTTAAATAATTTAACTTTTACCGTGTCTTTTTGTTTTCTTACACTATATGGTTAATAAACTTACTATATCAAGCCAAAAGAACCCCAAATTGTTTATTATTAATATATATAATCATATCTAAGTCATTTGGCCGAACCTCAGATTTTTAGTAATAAAATAACAATTAATAATATAATATTTGTTTTAAAAACTATTTTATGTCAATTTTGACACTATTTGGTACACGATTTTTATGAAATTCATAACAGAATGATAAGTTCTAACCAAGTAACTTAAATCAACAATAACATGTCATATTAACCTATAAAATTAGTTTAAGTCATAAAAAGTCTCAAATTACATTTATTTGGGCATTTATAACATCAATTCTGTCAATATTTCATTAATAAGACAATTACTGCATCATCTTTCTGTCATAATAAATGATAATTATTTAATCCCTAAAAATTCTAAATAAATTCCTATGATGTAGATAATTTCATTAGATTTCTGTATACTATTCATTTTCGAAGTTTAATTAAGTTTATCACTAAATTAAAATTAATATACTTATAAGATTTAAGAGAGTGACATGTTGTCACTTTCTTTGGTTTTAATAATAATTAAGTTATTTTCATGGACAAATGTCCATTAAATTATTCTAATCAGACCCTTAGGTGATATGGGTCGTTTTTTAGTAATACAATAGAATTTTTACATTTGTTAGGGTAATTTTAAAATATTATATTTACCCTTAATTACCCGATTTACCTTTAACTATGGTAAATAAAATTTACCGTAGTTACTATTCATAATTCCCAAAAATAAAAAGTATCCTATTAACATAATTTGGACCCACTGATTCCAAATATGGAATCCATTTTTTTAAAATTCAAAACACATAAGTTGTAGAAATTAAATTAAAATTAATCCCGTTGTCGAATAAAAACGGGTTTTTGTTTAAAATATTGCAAAAGATTGAATTGATTTAACCTACGAATTCAAGGTAAAATCAATGCTAATAACATACATTATATTAAATTGTAAAAATATATTCTATTTATACTTTAAAACCATTAAATATTTTAATTTAACCACATAAGATATTACGATGAAAAAAGTTGTTTTTAATTAAAATATAGCGTGTTTTTACTATTCATTAAAATGTGAAAGTTATCGGAAAAATATCAAAACTTTATCTAATGTAAAATTTTATATCCTGATTCAAAATAAGAATATTATTTTGTCAAATTGAACATATAAACATTTCAAAAACTATATTTAAAATGGGTGCGCCATCAAAAGGCGGTAAAACTACATTTTTTGAAAAATACTTATTTTACCCGAAAAATTTATTTTTTTCTTATACCATGTTCTAGAAATGTGTAAGATGAATAATGTTATAAAATTCAAAATTTAGTTAATACTATTCATAACGGCTAGTTTATGACAATATTATAATAATATAACATTGTTTATTAAAACTCGGTATTGCGTACAACACACGCTATCGAGGAAGGTCGCGATTGCGTGTAATGCAAGCCAAGTCAGGGTTCCGTGTTGTGAAAGAATCCTTCGTTGTTTCGTATAACATAATCCAACCATATTTCATTTATACATTTAATATATATATATATACTCAATGTTGTGTAGAATAACTATTATCGAAATTATGTGTAACACGGTCCAAGAATAGTGTTGCGTATACAGCAAGCTAATACGGTGTTGCGTATAGCGCAGGGTAATCTTGGTGTAGAATACAACATAAGACATTAATGAAATTAAAATAATATTTTTCATAAAATCTCGGGGTGTTACATTCTACCCCCCTTAAAATGAATTTTGCCCTCGAAATTCGTCGGGGTTATAAATGGTTTACTATTTGAAAGTTTCTTTGATAGAAACCCACATCGTAAAAAGGAATACCAAAACTTATCTTTAAAAACAAAAGTATGAAACGTAACGGTTACCCAAATAAAATAATCACTGGGTTTCCACATAGGTGAAAATATGGATATGGAAGAGAAATCTAACCATCATGTTCTGATGGAGAGTGGTAGAGAACATGTCTATGGAAAACCCAGCAATCACAAAGCCATAAATTTGTGACGATCTAAGGTACCATCTGATTTATCAGATATAAGATCACTAGGACAACATTTTTGGTTTTCAAGATCGTTTCCCTAAAGTTAAATAATTTGAATTAGAATAAATACTTACTTTATTTTGGTACAACCTCACTGTTGTTCGTGCCTTGAACAATTTCCACTTCATCTCTTAAATAAATGAAGTTGAATTTTTTATTCGTGAAGTGTTAGCAGATCATGTGATAGAATGACGGGTCATTCCATCTGTCTCAAACAAAAGGTTAACAAAAAGTTATTAGATATACATAAGTCATTCTATAGTGATATTAATCATATATGGTTCCTAAAATGGACTTATACTTCATAAATAAAACTAGTTTCTACTAAACAGGGACTTCCTGTAGGCCAGTGGTAGGCGATAAAGGCCAGTCGCACTTCGGTTGTGGGTTCGATTCCCACAGCCTTGTCCGAAGCGATGGGCTGTCACCCGTCCTGCAGGTTGTCCTTTTTCTAAAACTACATTACTATAACATCCCATCAATAATATCGAAAAAAAACTTCTATCCTTAAACAATACTCACTTATGTCCAACATAATCCATTTCAATCTTTAGGCTTATCCATAATACTGCAGTCCACTCTCATAACATATTGAAAACGATTACCAGAGATTTAATACCATCGTTGATCCCCATATATCATAAGATATGTTTTGTTGGTCACATTCCAAACATTCAAAGTCCTTAATCATGTATTCTCTTGAATACCTTAGTGAAAACATGAATGCAGTTTAAAGTTAACACTTTCCACATACCAAAATCCTCAAAATTCTATATACTCAACCCATGATATCACTTAGTCCTTATATCAATCATGAGCTCATGAATACTATTAAACATTTCATTTTCTCGTTTTCCCTTCATTATGCGCATATCATCTTATTTCCAAAAAATATCTCAATCACTTTGAATACCACATCAATAAATATTGCAATACTCAATGATACAACATTATTTTGGAATCCCATTACATAAACACTTAATCATTCCACCACATCGTTGTCATATTCAACATTGCCAATAGTGATCGCATGTGACTTCCCTTTGTCCTTTTCCTTCAGTGGTTGCTCATGTTGATCATCACTAACCCTTGAATTAGGGCATTTATTAGCATAATGCCCCATTTCCTTGCACTTGAAGCATTGAAGTGTTGGTGGTGCGTTCTCTGCAGTGTTTGCTTTATTCACATCATTAGAAACCCTTTTTCCATTACTTCGACACTCAGTTGCTCGATGACCTTCTTTTCCACACTTAAAACATTTTATAGTCCCTTTAAGACAATCTCCACCATGCTTCTGTCCACACTTTGTGCATAAGGAAACATTCATCTTCTTTTCACCATTATTCTGAGATTTCTCCTTGAACTCCATCTTTCGTTTCTTGTCAAAACCATGAGATGGATATGTAACACCAACTTCCATTTCTACCTTGATAGCACAATGCACAATTTCTTCATAGCTACTGAAGTCTCTTATAGCTAATTCCCTTTGAAGACTTGGTTTTAAACCACTGAAAAATCGATCAACTTTACTTTCAGGTTGGATGATAATGCCAGATGCATACCTTGCAAGTCTTGTAAAATTCGCTTTGTATATACCAACAGATTCATCATCCTTTTGCTTTAGTTCAAGAAACTCCTTCTCCATCTTTGTTCGAAGAATACGAGGGAAGTACTTATTGAAAAATAAGTTCTTGAACTCGTCCCATTCCATGGACTCAATTTCATCTCTTTGCCTTGTATTCTTGATAAGATTCCACCATTGATCAGCTTCACCTTCCAAACGATATACTGCTAAGATGACTTTATCATGTTCAGAACATTGAAGAACTGAAAATATCTTTTCAGTGGTACTGATCCATTGTTCAGCAACAAGTGGATCAGAAGACCCACTGAAAGAAGGTGGAAGTTGCCTCATGAAGGACTCAATAGAATATTGATCCCTTCTCTGCTCATTTGGAAGTCCAGAATGATTCATAGCTTGTGTAAGTATAGCAATAAGATTTTGCACTCCATCTCCCATTACATTTGTTTGTTCAGGAGGACAATCATTGCATTGTCTAGTGCATTGATCAACACAGTTTCTTCGGGTTCCAGCCATCGTCTAAAACCCAAAAAGAATAGTGTGAGAGGAAAAAATCATGCTAGGGAAAACAACATAATAAAGGTGGAGTACCTTCAATATCTAACATCTTAGGTTTAATTCTATGATCGTTAGCATAGTTCTAGTACTATAACCTATACGTATACTTAACCTTAGGGACATCCCTAGACATACCGTAGAAATATCTCTAGGGATCTCACTAACGTTTTCGCATCCTAGTTTCCAAAGGTTGACTAGACCTTTCCTCTGATACCAACTGTAGAGACCCGAAGCCTGACGTACATTGACATTACATTACATTTGCGGAATACTTAGTACATAAAAAAAACACACACACAAGGATCGTAATAGTTTAGTGTCTTTGGAAACTCGTAATATAATCATCTAATCGTGGTGAAAGATCTTCAAAATCTCCCATAAAGATCTTCCTTTTTTTTACCTAAAACCTTTATTTATATCCTGGGGAAAAGAAAACATAAAAGGGTGAGCTCAAATGCTCAGTACGGGTAAACAAAAGAAATATCAATCACATCATATACATAAGCACATAACTTTTGGAAATCTTAACCTGCAAAAGAGATCATAATTTCATAACAAGGGGTAAATCATGGCAGTGAAATGTAATCACAATTATCATAACTTAAAACATGAAACTTTGTGGCATTCACACATAATCATAGAGAATCATTTCTTGTTAGTCAAGACTCATTGCCAAGACTATCTTAGTGGACAAAGTCCCTTTCTGAATCGAGTAACCCTCGTTTCAGTCCTGTTTCACTGAACCGGTATAACCTACCATTTCAGCCATGTCTATCTCATGAGATATAAAATCTTTACCCAATTCATTGGAGGGAGATATAGGTCCCACCCATCTCATAATGATACCATTCTTATGTGTTCCACAAAATCATAAATCATACATCACTGCATAACCCATGTAATAAAAATGGGATTCTTAAACAACATGACATCATAAAACCATTCATATAAGATAAAGGAATTCATAAACATAATTCCATCACAACATAGTTAAATCAATGTAAAAATATGGATAGAAACAGAACCCATTATTATCTTAGATGGAAAATAATTTTGATAAAACACTTGAAATGACTTCTTGTGGAAAATATCCTTTCTTCTTCAAAATCAATTTATTTTCAAAAAAAATCATGCAATTTTAAAAGAAAGAGATTTTATTGAAAATATTCATGAAATATTTTGGAGGAAGCTTCATGAAAATAAGGCTTTGTAAAAATTTGTTCGTGTCGTTTAATTTAAAAAAAACATTCTTCTCGTACTTTTTTCGGAAAAGTCAAAAAGTACCTCGTACGAAAAACGACAAAAGATTCCTTTCATATCTTTTACTAAAAAATAACCGAAGGGTAAAATTGGATTTAAATAATTGTAGGTGGATCGAAATAATATTACATATTGAGGAAACATGGATTTGGATGATAATATACACCCCAGTAAATTTCAAAGTATAAACAATCTCGGATAAAAATTGAGATTGCGAGATTTTCCCTTACCTTAGGTCCGATTTGCTTCGTACGTGTCCGAACCTCCTGTATAATGATTTAAATAATGTCATTGACTTATTACAGAATCATATTAATTGTTATGATATCATATATGGTTCACTTATGACATTATATTACCCGTTCTTTTGTAAATTCCACGTTAAAGAAGCGTTTTGGGTAAAATCGTTTCATTTATCGTAGGTGTCTTGACTTGTTGTTATTGACATTATTATTACTTATATCATGATTTAATTACTTCCAGAATATAAAATATGATTTATATATCATATATATTCAGTATATATATATATATATATAATAGATAGATAAATGAAATGGAAAACACAGTTCATGGAGACGGTAGTCCGTACGTACGCATGAACGCTGTTTTCCTTTCCTTATTGAATTGAATGGAATTAAGTAGATGACATACATATAAATATAAATAAATCCATTATCATTATTATGTCATATATTTCATTAGTACTTATTATATATACTTTATAATCATTCATGAGTGGTTAATCATTGAGAATGAATCTCATCGCGTCGTGGAGACGGTAGTCCGTACGTACGCACGAGCGATGATATCGTTCCCATGGTCGTGGAATTGTGTTGAAGTGTTTGTATACTATTTCAGTATCAATATCAATTTATAATAATCATATATAGTTACTCATTAAACCATTATACCCATCCAATTAATGTGGTGGCGGAAAATAGATTACACCACGGCGTGGAGACAGTATTCCGTACGTACGCACGCGCGGTGATTTCCTTTTTCCGTAGGATGGATAGATGGTGAAACAGGGTTGTTTCATACTTATAATAACATATCAGTATATGAGTGATACTGATGTTATTACTTCATAATGAAACAACCTAAGAAGAAGAAGTGTAAGAAGAAATAAAGATGAAAGAATTGGTAACAGTAATTACCTCTTCTTTGAAGCGCATCTTTGAGACCTCCTCTTAGGGCACTAAAATTGGTCTTTGAGGAAGACCAGAACCTCTAGGATTATTATAGGGAAGTGGAGAAGGGATTTTGGCAGAGGTTGGCCGATCTTGAGTGCTCAAATTGGTGCGAGGAGAAGGGGGAGGAGGTGCCCTTTTATAAGGGAGGAGAGGGGCACCTTCGGAATATCTCAAAATATTATTTTATATTAAAGTCAAAATCGGTTTATAATGGTTCCAAAGGGTCTTATTTCGAAGCTAAAGTGGTGATGGGTCGAAATACTATCAACCAATAGGATTTAGACAAGTTTAGGTTATTATGTTAACCTTATCAATTAGATTTAACCCTAAGATAAATAATTTAACTTTTACCGTGTCTTTTTGTTTTGTTACACTATATGGTTAATAAACTTACTATATCAAGCCAAAAGAACCCCAAATTTTTTATTATTAATATATATAATCTTATCTAAGTCATTTGGCCGAACCTTAGATTTTTAGGAATAAAATAACAATTAATAATATAATATTTGTTTTAAAAACTATTTTATGTCAATTTTGACACTATTTGGTACAAGATTTTTATGAAATTCATAACAGAATGATAAGTTCTAACCAAGGTACTTAAATCAACAATAACATGTCATATTAACCTATAAAATTAGTTTAAGTCATAAAAAGTCTCAAATTACATTTATTTGGGCATTTATAACATCAATTCTGTCAATATTTCAATAATAAGAAAATTACTGCATCATCTTTCTGTCATAATAAATGATAAATATTTAATCCCTAAAAATTCTAAATAAATTCCTATGATGTAGATAATTTCATTAGATTTCTGGAGACTATTCATTTTCGAAGTTTAATGAAGTTTATCACTAAATTAAAATTAATATACTTATAAGATTTAAGAGAGTGACATGTTGTCACTTTCTTTGGTTTTAATAATAATTAAGTTATTTTCATGGACAAATGTCCATTAAATGATTCTAATCCGACCCTTAGGTGATATGGGTCGTTTCTTAGTCATCCAATAGAATTTTTACATTTGTTAGGGTAATTTTAAAATATTATATTTACCCTTAATTACCCGATTTACCTTTAACTATGGTAAATAAAATTTACCGTAGTTACTATTCATAATTCCCAAAAATAAAAAGTATCCTATTAACATAATTTTGACCCACGGATTCCAAATATGGAATCCATTTTTTTAAAATTCAAAACACAGAAGTTGCAGAAATTAAATTAAAATTAATCCCGTTGTCGAATAAAAACGGGTTTTTGTTTAAAATATTGCAAAAGATTGAATTGATTTAACCTAAGAATTCAAGCTAAAATCAATTCTAATGACATACATTATATTAAATGGTAAAAATATATTCTATTTATACTTTAAAACCATTCAATATTATAATTTAACCACATAAGATATTACGATGAAAAAAGTTGTTTTTAATTAAAATATAGCGTGTTTTTACTATTCATTAAAATATGAAAGTTATCAGAAAAATATCAAAACTTTATCTAATGTAAATTTTTATATCCTGATTCAAAAGAAGAATATTATTTTGTCAAATTGAACATATAAACATTTCAAAAACTATATTTAAAATGGGTGTGCCATCAAAAGGCGGTAAAACTACATTTTTTGAAAAATACTTATTTTACCCGAAAAATTTATTTTGTTATTATACCATGTTCAAGAAATGTGTAAGATGAATAATTTTATAAAATTCAAAATTTAGTTAATACTATTCATAACGGCTAGTTTATGACAATATTATAATAATATAACATTGTTTATTAAAACTCAGTATTGCGTACAACACACGCTATCGAGGAAGGTCGCGATTGCGTGTAATGCAAGCCAAGTCAGGGTTGCGTGTTGTGAAAGAATCCTTCGTTGTTTCGTATAACAGAATCCAACCATATTTCATTTATACATTTAATATATATATATATATATATATATACTCAATGTTGCGTAGAATAACTATTATCGGAATTATGTGTAACACGGTCCAAGAATAGTGTTGCGTATACTGCAAGCTAATACGGTGTTGCATATAGCGCAGGGTAATCTTGGTGTAGAATACAACATAAGACATTAATGAAATTAAAATAATATTTTTCATAAAATCTCGGGGTGTTACAGGCGAGGTGCCGTTGCGCTGTGCGTGGACGAAGAGGATAGCAGCCAGAGCGGGCTGCGGTGGTGGTGCACGACACCGTCACGCCGCGCCAGTGGGGTCGAAGGGACCATCACAAGAGCGGGCCATAGCGGTGGGGCGCGGCGCCATCGCGCCGCTCCGAAGAAGCCAAGGGAGGTAGCGGCCAGAGCTGTTCATCACGGAGGGGCCTGAGGGTGTCCCGTGGTTACAGAAGCCCTACCATCATGGCCATTCATTTCGAAGCAAACAAGGAGGCGTAGCCCCCCCCACCGAAATATTTTTAGGACGGACCCCACAGTGTCCTCTGTTTCCACAAACAGGGGCGACACCCCCTTTACGTGCCGCTTGGCAGCGCCGGGCAGCGACCGACTTCCGAGCCGGGCCGCAGGTTGCCGGGCCGGGCCGGGCCATGCCAGCAGCGGGCTTGGCCAGGCCGCATTAGCCGTGTCGGGCCGCACCCAATCGGGAAAGACCCGAACCCGGGTCAGGTCGACATGGTTCAGGCCGACCCATGGGATATTGGGCCAGGTCGGACTGGGCCCAGACATCCTATTTTCAGATCAGGTTTGTTCAAACATCCGTATATTGGGCTACGGACCTCCGATCGACGCACCATCAATTGCGCAGGGATTCATGGATCGAGACTGTCATTTCGTTATATTATACTAGAGGTTTCGTCAATGTTTGGGTATGCCCGGGTGGGTTTGATCCCGAATCCAACCGGGCCCTTGGAGTGGAAATGATTATAACAAAAGAATCGGATGTCTGAACAACTTGCCGTCAAATGCGTTTATTTATACATAGTGAGACAGTTCTTTTGGCTTAACCCTCTTGAGGTTTGGACGCAACTGGAGTACATTCGGGTTGGCTTTAGCATAAAACCCAACTGGCCCGTAGGACGGAATATCCATTATCTCTCAATCTGGTTTACCGATTGAAGTGCCGTATGTCGGGTTGAGTTTCTATTGACAAGACGGAACTTTTTGATACATCAACAATGAACTTAGTGATAGTTGATTTTTCAACCCATTGCCTTATGGGGTGGACCCTCCAGGAATCGAGCATGCTGTGGACGAGAACCCTAGAGCTTGCTGCGACTATGACGACGACTGTTCTTGGATCCTCTGTGGGTTCAACAGCGATGAGTACCACACTGGGATCCTCCGTGGGTTCGACGACGATGACTACTATTTATGTATCTTGTGTGGGTCCTGCTGTATTGACCTCTGTATTTGTATCCTGTTTGGGTCCGGCAGAGTAACTGGTCTTGAATCCTATTTTGGACCGACAGCTTGGTGGTCTTGTATCCTGTGCGGGTCTAGAATCATGGAAGAATCAGTGGATTACATCATATCATTTCTATCGTTTTATGAGTGATGTATACCTGTGTGACATGAGTCTTGACATTCAATAATTATCATTGATGTGATTGACTTTCATTCCTGTGTGGATTGGGTTTTTCTTTCCTATGTGGATTGGGTTATTATTTCTTATGTAGACTAGGTTGTACATGGGCTCGTGGGTTGGAGCAGAACATGAATTAATGACTTAGATATATGTATGTGTATAAACCTATGTAGAGTTGGTTGATATTTCGTGTTTGTATCTTTCCTTTTTGGTATATTCATTGTGTATTCTGTGAGTCCTTTAGGTGTCTTGGGGTCCTTACTGAGTATCGTATACTCACCCATGCACTGGCTATGCCCGCACTACGTTGTGTTGGTCGTAGACGACAGACAACGCTGATCATATTTGAGGCTTCTGGAGCGCGATGGTTTCCAGAGGAGGACTATCAGGCGGGACATACAAGGAGCTAACAGATAGATTTGTGGAGCTAAGGAGACTATTTCTACCCACCCTTCTTGTGGGGTTTCCGAAGGACGTCTTGGTGGTTGCTGGTTTACATTACAGTTGTTTAACTGTACATTTCATAGTTGTACTGTACATTCAGTTGGGTTTGTATACTGGCACATTTAATTTCGAGAACATACTTTTGTACTCAATTGACATAGTGTTTTCTTCATCTTGCATACTCTATTGTTTTTGTTTTCTTATATAATGGAAATGCCATCCGTTTTAACAGGATTTACAACTTTAGTGCTAGTCTCCAGCCCCTGGCATATAGAAGGCGGGATTGGGTTAGTCACATCACGGGCCCCGAGGACAGACCCTGATAAATTGATTTACATTCGAATTTACTTCTTAGAGTAAGAAAATCATCTACGAGTTCTTCAACAGTCATGGATTTATCATCAAATCTCAAGGTAAGGTTAGTAATGACCTTTTCTTGTTATTAAATTTTGTGTTTTAGTTCAACAACATCATCAGTGCTTTCAAGGAATGATGATTGAATGTTCACCAATTTTTTCAATCGTTCAATTTCCACTTCAAACTGATCAATATATTCTGATGATTTGTCAACCATTTTATTCCACATAATTCATCTCTTACATTAAATGTCAATCATACCAAAAGCATCATTATGTTTCAACATGGGATCAACATTAGTATTCAACTAATTATCTCCACCTTTATCTATCAATGGTTGTGAATTTTCAATGGTAGCCATTATGGAGGCAAGGTCTCCAGTCATAAATTCTATTTCATCTTCCACACAGAATTCATTATCATCATTTTTCTCTACACTAACAAAACACTTATTCAATTCATTCATTGAAAATTTTAAGTACCCCCTTTTGAAGAACATTTTGAAATCCTTTTTCGTGTTTTCATATTCTATCTCTTCATCATCAAATTTGAATGAGCATCGAGATGAAATGTGACCAACTATTCCATAGAAAAAACATGCTAGAGGTTGCATGACATCAAATTTCCATGTTCCCTTCATTAGCTTATATGAAATGATAGAGAGAGTTTAATTTTCCTTATCATCTACATCACTGGTATATCCTGAAATGTTTAGTTTTTCCATGGCTTTTATTTCAATTTTCTTTCACAAACGAGTTGTAGATACTTCTGGTTTATTTCTCATCTCATAAGCTGATAGATTTCGTAGAAGATCATCCACTGAGAGTTTGGAGATATCACTACCCTCAAGGGAAGTCACATTTTCATTATAAAGGGGTGTAAGTCTTCTCAATATTTTTTTCACTATGCCAATGCCTTTTATCTCTACTCCCAACCCAAGTATTTCTCCTACAACTTCTGTAATTTGATTGAAAAATTAGTATTCATTCTCATCAGAGTGCATCTTCAGATCATCAACCCTTTTGTGTCATACTTGAAGTTTTTCCTCCTTCAATTTTCTATTTCATTCGTAAATATTATCCAAATTATCCTACATTGACTTTCTATATGTGCAACTAATTACCTTTAGATAAATCAGATTAGAAAGGGTGGTTGTGAGATAATTTTGTTCTTTAGCATCAGTATCCAACAATTTACTTTCTATATTTGTCATTGACAGCCCTGCGGGATTGGTAACTTTTATTACCTATGTAGTTAAAAATTACACTTATATTCCAAGAGATCTTAGGTGAGATATCATCCTATTTTTTGCATATTTGAAAATTACTTCCATTGAAGAGGGGAAATCCCTTCACGTTGAATGTATTCTGCATGACAGTATAAGTCATATTCAATACAAGATTTTTTTTGATATGATACCACCTGAATGACCCCAGAACAACCTGAGAGGGGAGGGGTGAATCAGGGTAAAAACATTTTCTTTTAAACTAATAGATATTTCCCAACATTAGTAGGAACCTGTTAAACTTGTCTGATGAGGAGGGGGAGAAAATAAACAATCACATTAAAAGCAATGACACATCAACTTTACATAGTTCACCACTAAGGGATACGTCCAATGAGAAAGATCTTATAGTCTATCAGTCATACGAAAACCACTAATCATTAAAAGTTGTGGAATATAATATTTTAGCATAGTCACTCTATGCTAGGTGCACTATCTTTACATGGTTTATAGATAGAAAACTGCGTACAAGGTTTATGGATTACACATTGTGTCCCATGGATTACTTCCGTTGACACCCCCTTGCTCACTGTGTTGGATGAATCTTCACTCAGTTTATCGACATGAAGGTCACTTCAATGGTTTAGCACCAAATAATGCATCCTCAACAATAAATTTATTCTCTTTTGAAGTTCCTTTTTGACACATAGATGAATTCATCCTTCCCTAGTAATTCTAAGTACCAGAAATTTACTTTTCAAACCAATTTTAAGTCGTTCCAACTTTATTATTGAAATTGTGACCAACCCAATTCTACAGCATACTGAGTACTAGGTTTGGAACATAAGACCACTTCTTCGTGTACCACTGCTACCACTATGAACCATCATTTGTCCACTGATTTCCTCCCCCCATCATGATCGCATAGTGCTGTTGTGTATTGATTCTACGAACATCATCTACAAAACCCCTCCTATCTGTGAATTGTTCTCTATTCACATATTGCATTTTCTTCTGCGTACCAGAGCTCCCCTTCTGTGTACCGCTTTTAGAAACCTCACACTCTTGTACCATAGATTCCACCTCTACGTACCGAGTAAAATCCCTCCACATACCAAACATCCTCCATCGCGTACCATACATCCTTTGTGGGTTATGAATTCCCTCAAAATCTTTCAGCGCAAACCACTTCAGACATCACAAACAACCCATCACTAAATACCTTAGTCGTTTTCCTAAAACCCGTAGCAAAAAGTATCCTCTAATAATTTTTTAATATTTTTTTAATTGATGGGGTTAACAGTTCATATATATTCAAAGATACTTGCTTAATCTGCTAAATCATGATCTTCCAAATATTTAATCCTTCCTCTACCACTTACTAATTCTTATCCACAAAAAACTACAGTTCACCCATGAACCAGTTTCCTATACACTATGCATACCACCATTGCTCCCACGCGGTCTATTTACTCCTTTGACTTCAGCCCATCCATATATCAAAACGTCACCCAGTCATGAACATTTTTTGGTTCCATGAACCTCTCCTGTGTACCGCCTCTGTCTCTCTGCATACCGTTACCAGAACATTGTATGTGACCCATGTATTATGGTACACGGTTCTCACCCATTGCCGATTTTCATGAACATTATTCATACAATGTAATGAACGGATCATTTTCATAATTATTGTTTCTTATTTTTTTGTGTTATTTTATTTTATACTCAAAAAAACTATTTCATTTATTTAGTGAAACGAGTATAATTAAAATGATACCATTGGGTTTCGAATGTTATATGACTATTGGTCAATATGACCGATGGAAACTAAACTCTTAATGTTGTGAATATTGTCTATAAATACAAGTGATCATAGTAAATTAATATAAGTAAAATGATTCGATGGCCTCATCCAGAAGACGCAGGCCATTTGAAGCCCATCTGACGGAACTTTGGAAGGAGGTAGCACCACTTGGCTTTGCTCTGGACCAAGCCCACGTCGAACATCATTTTTTGAAGCATGAATGCAATCGCATATTAAAGAAGTTCAAGCTGATAGAAATCACCAATCAGGTAAAGTTGGCTAATCCGCCCCAAGCTTTTATCATCTTATCTCGACCTAAACTTAGGTCAAATGTCGGTGTTATAAAGGGCTATGTAATTAGACCATAATTTCTTTGTATAATCCTTTGATATAAATAATTTTTTTTATTATGGTAATGTTTGTGAATTTCAAATATCAAGATAAATATAAGATGTATATTATTGGTGAAATTTTGGAAAATGATATATTGAAATATTTATTTAGACCTTAAATAATTAATAATGTGTAATGATTTTCGAAAAAATATTTTCTACAGTTCTGTTATATAAGAAATTTAGAATCTAATAAGATCAACATATTTTTGGTGAATATTAATTTATGAATTGTAATTTTACACTTATGAATAGTAATGTGACACAATAGATTAGTAATCTAACATAATAAAGTAATAATATAATTTAGGCACCTTTATTATGTAATGTGGTTCAATAAAATAAGTAAATAACTGTTTCAGAAAATATAAGTTAAGTATTTTTTTTTCAGGTGAAAAATTTATTTATTTAAAAATAAAATTAAAAATATTAAGAAAAATATTTTTTTTAAATTGTGTTAATTTTTGAATTTAGAGTGTCGATATTTGTTTAAGGTGGTCTTTCAGGATTTTTCTAAAATAGTTGATTTTTTGATGAATAATAAAAAATAATGTTTTGGGTTTTAGGTGTTTAATGACATTATTAATGATGTAATAATTATGTAATCATTCTGGTAGACTTATGAATAGTAATATATGCTATGGGTGTCCAAATTGGTCAATACCAAGGGAAAATACCATGGGCAATCCCATGGTTTTTCCCATACCACCGATGAGTTGTCCATTGGAAATTAATAATTTATTCCCTCACTTCTTCTATAAATACCAAGCCATTACCTCATCCATTTCATTAGAAAATACTCTCAATGAAGTTATTTTCTTTTTACCTCCCATGGAGTCCTCCCAAGGTTCCCTTAATCCACTCAAAGTCCCGACCTTCATGTTTTCGAAGTTACTCTTCATGGTAAGGGACCCTTTCACCCTTCTCTTTTAAGTCATGTCTTCCTTTATGTTGTGTCTTCTAGTTTCCATATCATTATGTTGAGTGAATGTTCTTATATGGTCTCTTTACAGTCCATTTCATGTCTAATTTTAAATAGACTCTTATATATCTCATGATTTGTTAGGATGCATAATTTCTCATAAAATAAATCCCATATTCTCTTATCTTTCATGTTTATTTTCAGGTATTATGTCATTAAAATATCTATAACATGATCTTTTTCTGAACCCATACAGTATTTTGAATTATTTATGAGTGGGTGACCCTTGTCTCCTTTCTTTTAAATGTTTTCAAAACCCAAGTTATATTGTTTCTATGCTGAAAAAATTTCATCTCAAAATTTCTATCTCTTTCTCTCATGAAATATTATTATTTATTTATGTGAATACCATGAACTATTTCGTTTATATGGGTGTTAATAAATATATAAAAATTATATATTTGATTCTGGAATTTGCAGACATATAACCCTCACTCCCATTCCAGGTGTTATATATGATATAATGATCTATTTTAAAAGATCTTTTAAAATGTCATGATTTTGAAATGAAAACTATTTATTTTATTCTCTATGGGTTATTTATAAAATATTAGATTATGATATATGTTGAGAAAATGAAAATAAATCCATATTAATAGTGCACCCTAATAGCAATCTAATTAATTGGGTAATGAATTAATATCTTGAGATGACAAGTTTTACTATACCATGGTGAATAACCTTAGTAATTATTACGAAACCTTGGTTATGAAACTTAGTGATATGTTCATGAATGTATAAATAAAATGTTGTAGCCACATATACAAGTTATATTACAAGTTATTTTCATTATTATATTCCTATACTTCTATTTCTTATGTCATTATGTTTTTATTCATTTTCATATTGGTATCACAAGTAAACTGATTCAGTAGTTTACACTTACTAGTCCTTCTGCTCACCATTTAATTTTATGTATGTCTCCAGGATATGAGATGCAATAATTGTACATAGGATAAAAATGTGATGACATTTGTCATTTCAAACACCCAGGTCATCAATGTGCTAATTGACAACAAATTCAAATCAAACTCCATTATTATCAACGAAAAACCTTGGTTCCAATAAGTAGTAGGTATGATAGACTTTTTGGGACCAAGTCTTGTGCATGATACGTTGAAGTAGGTTCAGGGGATTCGAAAGTGTGTGGATATGGCTCGTAGTAGAGAGAAGTTATACGCTGATAGTCATTGAACACCCAAAGTGTTTACAACGAGTGATCATGTATTCATTTGGGTTACGCATATATTGGATCATTATACGATACCGAGATAGGGCAAGATGTCACCCAGGATTGTTGAACCCTTTGAGGTTGTGGTTAGAATTGGGCAAGTGGAGTATCAATCGACTCTTCCATAAAGATACAGTGTTATGCATGATGTTTTTTACGTGTCATAATTTTAGTGTTTTCACCCCAACCCTTCTCATGTGATCAATGTAGATGATGTTGTGTTTGAGACCAATGTTTACATTGAGAAGCATCAGATGCTTGTGTTGTACCATAATGAAAATGTGTTATATTGATAGATAGTACTGATATTTAATTTGTTATGGAAATGTGCATGTGTTTAGGAAGAAACATGTGAGAGGTAAGATGATATGTAGGCTCAATGACCCAATCTTTCTGACATGGAATCATAGAGATACTTCAGAGTACAACATGATGATGAGTTGTTATGAGGAGGGGAGATTGTAAGATCCCAAACATTTTTGGAGATGACTCGAGATATTTTATTGATACTATTTTCCATGTTTTGATTAATTTTTATTTGGTTTTTATATTGGGTGTGTTTGGGTGTTAATTTAATTCTTTTAAAAGAAATATGGGTTGTGCACGGTCGGCACACGGTTTTCCAAAACCATGCATCCAACCTAGAAAACCGAGAGAACCCTAATAGAGGGGATTTTCATGGCTGGTGCATGGTTTTCCAAACCTTGTTCCATATTTAGAGAATCTGTAAAACTCCCCTTTGCGATGTGCATGGTTAGGGTGCATGGTTAGGTAAACTGTGCACCCTATACTAGAAACCATTCATATGGGTATTTTAATACCAAAAAAATTTGTGTAAAAATAGCAAAACCCTCAAAACTCACACTAGATCAACCATAACTCAGACCTATCCTATTTATCTATTTTATGGTGGCACCCAGAAGGATTCTAATCCCATAGAAACTCATTTATTGAAAATTTAAATCCTTGATGGATGATCTAAATCGTCATAGGTATATTTCTCTTCCCATTTTGATCACCCACTCTCTTCGTCTCATATTTTATTCTAAAAGAGGGATGTTGTATCTATTGTGGGAAAGGGTTTAGATCTATATCTAGGTTTGATGGATCATGTTCTATTTGATCTTGTTTCTAGGATATTATTTATGATCTTTTTCTTCATCAAGGGTCTGATCTTTTCAAATAAATTTGTCGAATTTTCATTGGGCAATCGCTCATCAATGATTGGAGGTTGGTGGTCTATTATTACATTCCTAATGTCTTGATTTCAATTATTTGTATGTGATTGAAGAATTTATAATTAAGGATTAAAAATTGATTATATAAAATTCAATTAATTAATTTTGTTATTTTATTAATTAATGAATCATGGAATTTGTTAATTAATGGGGTTATGAAATTGGTTAATTAAAGTATTGTTGTGTTTAGTGAATTAAGGTGGAATGTTAGGATTGTGGAAATTAATTAATTTACTATTAAATTAATCAATGTGATATTGATATATTGAATATATTAATTAATTGTTTAATTAAATAATTTATATTTTTTTCATATTCAATTTATTGAATATGATTAATTAATTGTTGAATTAATTAAGGGATTAATATTATTGTGGGATTGAATATATATATATATATATTAATTAATTAATTGATTGTTGTGATTATTCAATTGATTTAATGAGATATGTTAATTGTTGAATTAATTAATGGATTGATGTTATTTTGGGGTTGAATAAATTAATAGATGGATTAAATAATTGATTGGTTTGAATATAAAATTGATTGACTTTTATTAAATAAATGTGGATTAATTAATTTAATGTAGTGATTATTGTAAGAACCTTGATCTTCTTTTCAGGAATACCTTTATTTTTTCTATAGCTTTTGAGAAAAATGGACTTTATGAAATTTTTTGATTTACTCACCATGTATATTCTTAGTACACGCCGTGTACTATTTTCCGGCTCAACATTGTTTGTTGGCCGTGTCTGGGCCATACACATGGTGTGTATGGGTGACATGGAGGTTGTTTTTGGTGGAGTACGGAAACACCTAGTACATGCTGTGTACACTAAAAGTACACGCTATGTTCATTCTTTTTTTTTTAAAGGATCGGGGTCCAGGCTAACCACTGTTTTTATATTCATCTAGGTATCATTCGTCGGAGAGAGACCCGTACGACCAAATCTGCGACGAGCCCCCACCTCTTCTTCCGTTTTCCGATTCGCGTATGGTTGATTGCATTGGAATCACAGCGGTGAGTTCTCTCTTCTGATTTATCCTCATTCCATGATTCCTTACCTTTCTCACGTTATCGTATGTTAAACGTTTTTAACATTTTCTCAGATCTACGATTTTCAAAGGGGAATCATTCATCGTGTCTCACGTAGATTGATATCCTAGTATCGAGGTAGGTGGTTTTTTACCCAACATTGAAGTTATTTGAGTTTTGGTTTCAAAAGTGCCAGATACCCATGTATCAGGTAACCCGGGTCAAGGATTTTGATCATATTATCTATTTCCCCTAGATTTCTTGTTTGATTATGAAAAAATGTAGCTAATATGTGCTCGGTTAAATGTTTGAGGACCACCCCATGGGTGATTTCTCTATGTTTTGGCTGTTTATCGTTGTTTGGAACTGTTAGACTTTGAGGAAAACCCTTTTTACATTTCTAGCTTACATGTTACAAATTATTGCATGTATTTCCGGTGGTTTATATGATTCTGATGCATTGTAGCTTTTAGCCAAGTAGTGGTTGAACTTACATAGGGCTGCTAAAAGTCGATTACGCATGACATGAGTGCTTAGGGCTATGAGAACCTTGTGAGGGAGATCAATGAGGGAATTGATGATTAAGTGCTTCCCGAGAGGGTCTTTTATTTTTAGTTTCATACACAAGAACTACGGGAATAAGACATTGTGATTACCATGAGTGTCCTTAGTTTACGCATGCATCAAGAACACATGAGGAATTAGACGTAAGTGCTTCCTCAGAGAGTCTGTAGCTATCGTTGCAAGACCATAGAGATATTTATGTAAGAGATCCCTAGAGTGTCTGTGCCTTGATTGATTACTGAACTATAGGGGTCTTATAGTTGAGCCACCCAAAGAGTCAATGTGAGTTTGGAGGGTTGGTTGTGACGAGTCCTCTAAGCCAAAGATCAAGCTTGTGTTTTGTAAAGCTTGGGTTTTGTAATGCTTGTTTTTAGGTAGTCTTTGAGATACATACTTTTTTACTTGCATTACCTTGTAATAGAGAGCCTTTCTAGTTTTCCTTGGTCATAAATTTAATTCTTGTGTTTATTAATTAGTAGGATTATTTACTGGTATATTCCTAGTTCACTATTGTGTTTATTTTCATTACATTTTGGATATCACTCACTGACAGTAGGGCACAGATCTTGTGGTGATTTCCTACTAGTATTAGTCTCACTCCTTGTTTGGGTCCTACTTTTTGGACCAAGTAGATTATATGGTTGCAGGTGTAGAGTGGGATTGTGGCCCTTCTACCTCAGGTACTTGATTGCTGTGTGAAGCTAGAGAGCATGGGACAGGGCTCTGTCTCGCAATGCTGTGGGAGTTTCTGTTTACATTTAGTTCTTTGGTTTCAGTTGTATTTCAAAATGTTGATTTGTTTACTACTTTCTATAGATACTTGTATGATACTGCATCATTATTACATCAGATATTACTTTGACTTTTAGTTCAGTTGTTGTATGCTGTTTACTGCTTCTACAATTGTTTATGTTTATTATTCCACTGTATACTATGCTAAATGAGGGAATAGTTTCTCCATAGACTCACCAAGTCCCTCGCTTCTAGTCGGTAGCCTTTTGCATTTTGGGCAATGCGTTTGAGGTCATGTGACGAACCAGGTATGGGGCACCAGTAAGGTGGCTTTGAATTCGGGTCGTTACAGAGTGGTATCAGAGGAGGTTTATTTTTTTATCTTTAGTAACTGTTTGGTGACTTTAGCTAGGGATAGGAAGAATTCTGTACTTGGTATTAAGCTATGTCTTAAAGTAGTGAAACTGTGTACATGGAAAAGCCATTCTACCTCGTTAATTGTAGTTTTTGGTTTTGATATTTGATGGTTGGTATGAATTCACCTACAGAGATTCAAATGAATTGTTCTATTATTGTTTGATATTCTGGTTCTAGTTCTATCATAACCCAAGGATATGAGCAAATTTCATCTCAGGCATCATATAGGCACATGAGAGAAATCACATGACATGCATTCTTACTATGCCATTTAGGATGCATTAGAAAATGCATGTTGTTCTGATAGACATTGTGTAGATTATGCATGTTGTTGTGATAGATGCTCGATAGAAGTTCTTTTGTTATTTTAGATGAATGGTTGTTTTGTGAATTGAATAAATGAGCCCCCAATTTTGATTCATGTGGTGTTATGCGACCTCATTAATCAAAACTTGGTTGATCATTGATTGGTTTTTCTTGTATATGACTATAAAAGATTCCATGCTTTGATTTGCAGGGAATATGGGCCCTCACGGATGTGAATTTGTCCCCTCCTTGACTGGTTTTTCAGTGTTTCTGTGATTCTGTGCAGTTTTTGAGCTACTACCCAGAAAACATAAAATACACTATGTGTACTTTTTGGATTCACACCATGTAGTTTTCAGCCTATTTCACTGACGGTGTGAGCAGAAACAAGGTCTCTTGGAAGTAAATTCAGGATCATGCTGTGTAATGTATATACACAGCTGCAGATGCTCAGTTTAGAAAGGTTTTCATGAGGATCATTCAAAACATCCATGGAGCTCAACATCTAGTCTCGTTTATGGCAGAACTGACACGAGTCTTCCTACAGTATCATTCATCCACATTCACAAGGGATGGAGGACCTTAGGCTACTGAGTCATGGCTGGAGACCATGCTCTTTATCTTCGAGCATCTAGAGACACCCTCAGAAAAAAGGGTGAACATCGCGACTAATATGCTGCAATATTCTTCCAAAATATGGTGGGATGTAGTCTCGTAGGTAGGGCTCCAATGGAATATTTCATGAGACGAATTCCAGAGTACGTTCCACGATGACTTCTATCTGGTGATGTTGAGGGCCGGCAGAGCTCGAGACTTCATGATCCTGTAGTAGGGTTCTCTTTCTATCATGGAATACTCTTCATGTTTCATCGAGATACAATGATTCTCTCCCATTCTGGAAAATGAAGAGATGTTTTTGGCGATGAAGCTTGAGCAAGGCCTCAGACCAGAGGTCAGATCACAGGCGAATTTCTTCCAGTTGAATTATATTACTCTGATTTTCAAATAGGCACTGATCACCGAACAAGACCTGAGTGAGTATGGAGCTGTTGACCAGGGAGGTTCATCACTCTTGACTGATTCATTTCATAGTGACAGTAGGAAACACCACTGAGAGTCTACTCAAGGTGACTCGAGGAAGCGTGGTATATCATCTGAAATACGAGATCTTACTTCAAGCAACCAAGTGGTGTGCTATAAGGGTGGGAAGAGCAGTCATAAAAAGCCTCAGTGCCCGAGAGATCCAGTGGAGTCCCGAGAATGCGGCAATATGAGTAACCTATAGGGTTTTTGTAGGGTTCTTCTCCTAGCAGCCAGTGAAGGAGGATCAATTTCTACTCCTCGTACAGGAGCAGGATTACTAGTTTTGCAATAGATTGGGGGCTGGGGTTCTTCAGGTCATTCAGGCCAGGGTAGAGGTGGTGGATGCAGTGGTTAGGCTCAATGAGGATCAGCTTAGGGGTATCAGGTGGCTACACAGGGCCGCAGTAATGGAGAGACATTTGTGGTAGAACAGATTCATCGAGAGCAGGGTCCTGGAACTTCCACAATTCGAGGTATGATCTTAGTAGCCTCAGTTTTATCTTCTGCACGTTTTTATAATGAATCTTTTCATAGATTTATTTCTGTGCAAACTATGGAGAGCCTTTGACTTACTGTCTTAACATCTGATTATACGTTGGCACTAGACACTCCTTTAGGACATAGAACTACTAGTGTCTGCCAGTGTAGAGAGTGCCTTCTCAAGGTTGCAGGGTATTGTTTCATTTGGGATCTCTATGTCTTAGTGTTGACAGGATATGATGTCATTCGCAGAATGGACTGGAATGTTCCCTTCCAGGTATTCGTCGACTGTTATCGCCTCAGAGTGAGTTTTGTTCAACCAGATGATGAGTCTTTTCTTTATAAAGGCGAGTGGGATGTTCAGGCGAGTCAAGAAGGACTCGAGCATCATGGGCTAGGAAGGGTCACCGCCCAGATTGATAGTCATTATCTTGATGATCAGGGGACCTCTCAGTTGTATTTACCTCCATTGGTGGATCGTTTCGGGGATGTCTTTCCAGAGAACATTTCAGGTTTTCCTCCAGAGTGTGAGGTAGACTTCTCTATTGAGCTCATGCCCGGAGTAGCCCCAGTGTCCATTCCTCCTTACAGGATGGATAAAACTAAGTTGTAGGAGCTTAGGAAGAAGTTGGAGGAGCTTCTGAAAAATCTCATTATCCATCCCAGTACATCTCACTGGGGTTCGCCTATCCTGTTTTCGATGAAGGAAGATGGTCCCCTTCAGCATTGCATGGATTATCGGAAGTTGAACCAATTGATGGTCAAGAACTGATATCTCTTTTCGAGGATCGATGACCTCTTTGATCATCTATGAGGATCCTAGGTGTTCTCATAGATTGAATTGAGTTCTAGTTATCATCATTTGGGCGTTAGACCATCAGAAATACCTCTAAAAGCCATCAGGAGAGGGTATGGTCTTTACGAGTATACAATCATGACATTCATTCTCATGAACGTGCCTGTATTTTCCATGGCACTGATGAATCGATACTTCCATCCTTAATTGGACTCCATCATCGTGGTCTTCGTGAATGATATCATTGTGTACTATCACACTCGACACGATAATGCAACACATCTGGACAACATTATGATTACACTGAGAGAGCATCATCTTTATACCAAACATTCAAAGTGCCTTTTCTGGATGTATGTGATTCACTTTTTAGGTCATGTCATCTTAGAGTCAGTAGTTTCAGTGGACCCAGAGAAAGTGAGAGTTGTAGTTTCCTTACTGCCGTCGAAGAACTTCTTTCAGGTACGAAGTTTCCTAGGGCTTGTTGGATACTACAAACGCTTCATTCAAGACTTTTCTCATATAGTAGTGCCTTTTAAAGGTCTGACCAAGAAGGGGTAGATGTTTATATGGTCAGATTCTTGGGAGTCAGCCGTTCATTAGCTGAATGGGAGGTTGAGGTCAGCACTGATACTAGTCTTGCCAGAGCCAGGGAATAGCTACACTATTTACTGTGATGAATCGGTTATCGGGTAGAGAGCTATGCTTATGCATGGAGATGGAGTCATTGAGTACGGGTCTCGAGAGTTGAGGCCACTTGAGAGGAACTACCTGAGGCATGATCTGGAGTTATCAGCTGTCATTTATGCTTTCCACTATTGGAGACACTACCTTTTGGGAGAGCACTTTGAGGTTTTAACTGACCACAAGATTCTCAATTACATCTTCATTCAGCGTGATCTGAATCTGAAACAGCACAGTTGGGTTGAGTATCCTCAGTCTTTCGACATCGAGCATGCCTAAAATCCGGGTAAGGGGAACAAAGTGGAGGATCCGTTGAGTAGGAGAATTCAAATTTAGGGAGTTTTGGAGGCCATCAATGAGTGGCAGCTTATGGATATGTTCTTTGAGATGCATCTGGAGGTGCACGACATGCAAGGACCGACTTAACTATCTTCTATAGTTGTTACCTCTACAATTCTTGATCGGATATGGATGTGGAAACTATCAGACTCATAAGGCTTAGTTCTGTAGGAGAGAGTGTCAGTTGAGGATCCTCTTCCTGGATGGGATGTGGGCGAGGATGAGATCTTGTGTTTCCAGGGTTATGTAAGTGTGTCGGCAGACATATGTGAGGAACTGATGGGGGATTTTCATTCCTCTATTTGGGCAGTTCATCCTGGAATCACTAAGATGTATCAAAATATTCATCACCGGTACTGGTGGACTGGTATAAAAAAGGATGTTGCTGGTTTCGTCAGGAGGTGTTCTACTTGTCAGCAGGTGAAAGCAGAGCATCAACGACCAACATGCCTTTTACAGCAGTTACCCATTTCAGAGTGGAAGTGGAATGATGTTGCGATGGACATCGTGACTGGATTGTTGAGGTCATATCGTGGTAATAATGATGTTTGGGTCCTCTTTGATTGAATTATTAAGGATTCTCACTTCTTGACGATCATGGAGACCATCGATGTCGATGATCTGAGAATACTATACATCAGAGAGATTGTGCGTCTGCATGGATTTATACAATCTATTATTTCAGAGAGAGATGTGTGCTTTACTTCTCGGTATTGGTAGGGACTTCAGAAGGCCATGGGTACCCAGGTACTTCTGAGTACATCATACCATCCTAGACAGATGGCCAATCCAAGCGTACGTTCCAGGTGCTTGATGATATGCTCTGAACATGCATTCTTGACTTTGGCGGGTCTTGGGAGAAGCATATTCCTCTGGTGGAGTTCGCATACAAAAACAATATTTAGGTGACAATTCAAATGGCACCATACAAGGATTTGTACGGTAGGCCATGCTGATAAACCTTATGCTGGCTGGAGGAAGGAGAGGCAGCTTTGCTGGGACCTCGTCTTGTTTAGGAGACTTCAGATCAGATAGAGTTGATTAAGAAGAGGATGGATACAACACAGTCTCAATAGAAGCATTATGCTAATTAGCGGAGACGACCTCTGGAGTTCGAGGTTGGGTATTAGGTTTTCCTACGTGTTTCAATGAGGTTGGAACACAACATGATTCGAGGATAGGGTAAGATTTTACTGCGGTAGGTCGGGCCGTTTGAGGTCTTAGAAAGAGTAGGGCAGGTCGCATATCGGTTGCAGCTACCACAGAGGTATCAGGCCATGCACGATGTCTTTCATGTCTCTCAGCTCTAACAGTACATTTTAGACCCGTCTCATGTCTTTTAGCCTGAGGAAGATGAGCTCGAAGCAGATGCATTGTTTGACGAGCATCCCATCCAGAACGTCGATCACAGTACAAAGGTTCTCTGAGGGCGGTATATTCCTATAGTACGGGTGCTATGGTAGCACATGCGATTACAAGATGAGACATGGGATACGGAGGTTGATGTAAGATCACTGTGTCCGGAGCTGTTCGGGGTTTCATCTTCTCCGCCTCGTTAGGGAAATTCAGGGACAAATTTTTTTAAGGGAGGATTTTTGTAAGATTTCAGATATTCTATTCAGGAACGCCTTTCCTTTTTCAGGGTTTTTTTAAAAAAATGGACTTTCTAGATATTTTTTAAGTAAACATCTTATACATTATGAGTACACACCATGTAATCTTTTCCAACTCGAAGTCGTGTGATGGCTATGTTCGGGCCATACACACGGTGTGTATGGGTGACATGGAGGCCGTTTTTAGCAGAGTACAAAAAGACCTAGTACAGACTATGTACTAAAAAAGTACATTCTATGTACATTATTTTTTTCACAAAAAGGATCAGGGTCATGGCTAACCCCCTTTTTATCTTCTTCTAGGTCTCGTTCGTCCGAGAGCGACCCGTACGGCTGGATCTTCGACGAGCCCCAACCTCTTCGCCTGTTCTCCGATTTGAGTACGGTTGGTTGCATTGGAATCACATCGGTGAGTTCTCTCTTTTGCTTTAGTCTCATTCCTTGATACCTTACCTTTATCACGTTATCATAGGTTTAACGTTTTAACAATTTTCTCAGATCTACGATGTTTTAAAGAGAATAATTCATCATGACTCATGTATATCAATTTCCTAGGATTGAGGTAGTTTGTTTGTTTCCCTATGTTGATGTTCTTTGTGTTTTGTTTGCAAAAGTTCCGGATACCCATGTATCTGGTATCCCGGGTCTAGGATTTTGATCCTATTATCTATTTTCCCTAGATTTCATGTTTGATTATTATAAATTGTTGCTAATATGTGCTCGGTTGCATGTTTTGGACAACCCCATGGGTGATTTCTCCCTATTTTTGTTGTTTATCGCCGTTTGGCACTGTTTTCTTGTGAGGAAAACCCTTTTTGCATTGCTACCTTACATGTTACAACTGTTTTCATGTATTATCTGCTTTTTATAAGATTTTTATGATTGGTATCTATTATCAATGTAGTTATTGAACATACTTAGGGATGCTAACAGTTGATTACGCACAACTGGACTGCTCACGGCTATGAGAACCTGATGCAAGAGATCAAAGAGGGAATGGAATACTAAGTGCTTCCCTAGAGAGTCTGTTGGTTTTAGTTTCGTACACAAGACCTACGGGAATAAGATATTGTGCTTCCCAAGAGTTTCCTTAGTTTACACACTCATCGAGACAACATGACTAATTAGACATAAGTGCATCCTCAGAGAGTATGTATCTATCATTGAAAGACCATAGGGGAATTGACGTAAAAGCATCCCAGAGTGTCTGTGCATTGTTTGATTACTAGACAATATGGGTCTGCTAGTTGTGCCACACAGAGAGTCAGTGTGAGTTTGGATGGTTGGTTGTGGTGAGTCCTCCACAGTAAAGAACAAGCATGGGTTTTGTATTTCTTGTGTTTAGGTATTCTTTGAGATACCTGTTGTGTTACATGATTTACCATGGAATAGAGATCCTTAATAGTTTTCCTTGTTCATTAATTTAATGCTTTTGTTCGATAATTAATAAGATAATTTACTGGTACATTCCTAGTTCACTACTGTGTTTATTTTCTATACTATTTCTATATCACTCACTAACAGTAGGGAACAAATCTTGTATTGATTGGCTACTGGGATTAGTCACACACCATATTTTTGTCCTTCTTTTTGGCCCAAACAGATTATATAGTTGCAGGTGTAGAGAGGGATTATGGCCCTTCTACCTCAGGTACATTACAATTGTGTGGAGCTGGAGAGCATGGGACATGGCTTTGGCTCCAGATGCTACGGGATTTACTGTTTACATTTAGTTATTTGGTTTCAATTTTATTTTAGCATGTTGATTTGTTTACTGCTTTCCATAGATACTTGTATCATACTGCATCATTATTACATCAGATATTACTTTGACTTTTATTTCAGTTGTTGTATGCTGTTTACTGCTTCCGCTATTTTTTTATGTTTATTCTTCCGCTGTATAATTTACCAAATGAGGGCATAGTTTCCCCACAGAATCACTATGGCACTCACTCCTAGTCGATAGCCTCTAGTGTTTGGGGAAACACGCTTGAGTTCATGTGGCCAACCAGGTATGGGGAAGCAGTTAGGTGTCTCTAAATTCGGGTCATTACAATTATTTCTTGTGAAAGTGTATTAATGGAGATTAACCATGATTGGTTTGATAGTGTGATGCATGTGATATTGTGATATAAGTTACTTTGTGATATTCGTGTGGGGGTCATGGTTTTCTACATCAAAATACCTTAGATGTTAATTGATATTTGTTTGTGGTACATGGTCAACTACATCAAAATCCCATAGTTATAAATTGATATTTGTGTGTGGGACACAATATTTTACATTAAAATCCTTTAGTGATGATTGAGTTTCATACACAGACTCTTGGTTCAAATCCCATAGTGATCATTGGATTGTGGGACAAGGATTGAGGCTCTAAATACCCACAAGGTGTTAGATATGACTTTTTACACACATGAGTTGGAGTTGGACTATGGTTCTAATTGGTTGTGATAAAATTTGTAATGAAATGAATTTTTAATTGATTATGTGGTTCAGTTCAAACTCCAACATGGACCAAAGTATGTATTGAGAGTTTTAGTGTCCTCAGAAACCTAGGAGCATATGTGGTTAATTTAATGAATAATAATTGGGAAAACATTTTTACTTACTAATCATTCATTATTCTTTAGAAAGATGAATACATTATTATTTATTGGATATCATTTTACGCACCGTTGGTGGTGGCCTACTAGTTGTACTCACACCCTACTCAGTTTACAAGATTGAAAGCTGAATATATAGCGTGGTTACTGGATATGTTAAGGGAAAAGGACATTTGTTAGATGGTTGAGTCATAATGGAGCATGGATGATGGAACCAGACTTGGTGTCGGGAATCTCAAGGTATTTTTCATGTTCTTTACTTTAGAGTTTCATTTTGAAACATGGCACTTATTTTTGGAATGGAATATCTACAGTTCTATTTTGGATATATTATTTCTTGTTTTTTTTCATTTCATAGTTGGTTTGCTTGTGGTTATATCAATTGGTTATTTTTTCTTGTTTATTTCTATGATAAAGAGGGTAGAGTCTGCTGATGATTAATATTAGACCCTCACTACTAGTCAGAAGCCTATGGATTATAAGGAGGCGTGGTTTAGATCATGTTACCAATAATATCGGGGAACCGATGTGTGGTACACGAGTTGGGATATTGCACTATTGACATCTATGATAGGAATTTTTCAATATAAACCGCTGACCGCTTTTTCAGTAAAAACTGTCTTCTTGTAAGAATGATACAAAATGTGAGTGTACACAATATAATGATTTAGATCATTTTATGTATTTTAATATATCTATTTTTTCAATTATAGTTCCCTAGTTATGTAAATTTTTTGTTGTAGTAGTAAATTCCTCCTACAATCCCCATTAAGAATTCCTTCAACTTTAAATCAAAACATCCCAATCTAGTTCTATCTTGTCTAAAAATCACTCCAAGATTCCACTCTAAAAGTTTTTCAATATTGATTCTCTTTATTGGTTAAATTGACACTGGGTTTTGTATTTAGGTTATCCGATGTAGTTTGGATTATACTGAAATCTGTAGATTGTGATGAGGCTTTCTACTAATCCCACTAGTACACTTAATCAACTTTTATAAAATTTGACCATTACTTCAAACACAATTAGTATTTTTCAATAATTTTTTTAGGATTCATCCTATAAATTTTAATTGTTTAAATGTTAAGAATTCATAAACCCCAATTATATTGATATTTTGATTTTTCAATAGCTCGAGAACATTATACCGAGACTTCAAATCCATTAGATTTAAATTTGAGAGTTTATTAAAATTTTGGATTCTCGAGACCATATGATTGGGCCCTATAAATGTTTTTTTCATCTGAAAAAAATATCTACTTTGGATCCTAATCATCTTATCATGGAAAAACCACCTAGAACAACACTTACCAATTCAAGAAATTAAAAAACATCAACTCCACCATCTTTTTGTACAGTCACCTAAAAAATTTACATAAATAATTTCAGATTTATTGAATAAATAATGGTAAGATTATTGAGATAAATTTTATTTGATTGAGGTGTGAGAATTCTAAACCCACTAGAAAATTATTGGTCCAGCATTTGATTGAGATTAGGAATCACATAACTCTCTAGAAATATCTGATCATATTGATCTTTACCATTTAAATTGGTCTCATAAATTACTATTAAAATATACATATCAACTTCCATATTATTTAAAAATCCCTCATAGTTTTCACTATAATATTTTTACAGACATGATTCTCATTGATAGATCCACTTATGATGATTTTTGTTTCCAAGCGATCTTATGTAGTTGGGATTAAACTCCAATAATTTGTTTGAAATGAAGATTTCAACTAATCCAATTGGGACACTTCCTAAAATATTTTTTATGTTGATTGTTTCGTAACATAACAAAATATCATCAACTTGTGTTCCTAAACACCCTCTCACTAAAATACCGCCTGTCCGACCACATAACAATTGAAGAAATGTATAAACATTAAATTCTCCCTCTTGCTGTACTCCCACCAATTAATTTCATAGAAACCATCTTAGAATTACTATATTTTTTTCCATAAAAATGAAATTAATAACTTGGGCCAACTACCACATATTTATGCCATGTTTTTTCAATTCATGTCACCCTTTTGTAAAATGATAATTTTTTTGAAATTGTCACCAATAACATTCAAATGTTGGGTTATCCTTTTTAGAAGTATCAATAACATTTTCCTTTGATTATGAATACTTTATGTGTATTTATTTGTTTTTTACACAAAATGAATATTTTATGACCCTAATATGTTGGTTATGAATCCGAAATGGATGGACACTAATTATTTTAAATAAGACTATGGGGATAGTGTTAAAAGGTTTATCACGATTTCAATAGACCATGCATACGAACTCTTATCTGGTCCTTTTTATTTTTTTCGTTGTTTTTTTTCAAGAAAAATTAAACTGGTAGAGTTGGAATAAAATTTTGTCTTTTACAAGATACAACAGATCTATAAATGATGGAATAAAAATAGGTAGGAACTAAATGTGCGTACTTATTGGGTTGATACTTTGGCTTATGTATCATTTGATATGAATACCAATGTTAATAATAATGTAGATCATATAGATGAAATAAAAATAAAAAATAAATATAACTTTTGTGATTTCCCAAATTTTTTTGATAATTTAAATAGTTTTACTAAAAAACCACTATATAAAATTTATACTAAATATAGAACATATTTAGCTATATCGAAGTAATATAATTTGAATGCTCATAGAAGATGGAAGAAAAATAACTTTACAGAAATACATGGCCTCGCAAATTCTATGTTGGAAAGATAAAATGTACTCTCTTTTCAAACAAATTATTTTAAATTATTTCTATATTAAATGGTCATGATCTCTGAGAAAATACATGCATGCCCAAATTTGTTCAAATTGTTTATCAAGGACCATGAATTTCTCAGCCAAATTTTCTATGTGTGGTGAAAAATTATAATGAAGGATGAATCATGTCCTTCAAAATTTGTATTGTACTAATCTATCATTATATGTTTTGGAAAACTATATGGATTATAGGAAACTACTAAAAAATTTACATATAATAAGAATACAAGAATTGATGATGGGATGCTACGTCACATAGTGGACTCTCTTCAATGGAAGAAATTATATTATGATTATCTTGGATTTAGAGATGAGACAAGAAACCCATGTCTTATGTCATCAATATATGGAATAAATCCTTTTAGTGTAAAGAGTATAACTTATTGTACATGTACAGTTATGATGGTAAATTATAACTAGATATTGTGGTTTTTCATGATGCAAATATACATTATGTTGTCTATACATGAATCTTGAACAAAAAATAGTAATGATATTGATGTATATTTGGATCCACGGATCAAAGATTTGAAATTGAAATAGGATATATGTGATATATTTTATGATTCTCAAAGTAGTGATGAATTCACATTGATATCCATGTTTTATGGAATGATAAATGAATTTATTGCTAATAAAATTTTTCATTATGTAAAATTAATGTAATGTTGGGGTGTCTCATTTGTGAATAATGCACACACTCAATTAGTTTCAAACATTCATTCAATGTGTTCATTTGGAAATATCAATTTTTACTATGGAGACATAAATATCAATCCTAGATGAAATTATTAAATATGAATACATAACAAGGTACAACATGATATCCACAAATATGTGTTCAACTTTTCAGTAACGTAAAAGATAAAGACATTGTTTTCAATAAACCATTTTCAAAAAACCATATGAAATAACATTTGAAAAAGAAATCTGTTTTCTTTGAATTACTAAAATGGAATCAATTGTATGTCAAATGTAATGCCCCGACCCCAGGAGGCCAAATTCGGAGCATTTCTGTGTATCATTGGCATGATCACAAAATAACAAGCTCAAAATACCGATTATTTTAGTATCCTTGGATGTACATGATACATTCATAAGGATTAAATTACATCATAAAATGTAAAATTACAACAACATTGTTTCCATAGACAACAATGAGATCAAATAGTTTATCCCTGCAGGTCAGTCATAAAATAATTCTTCGCATCCTGGGAAAAATAAAATATAGAAAGGGGTGAGCTCAGATGCTCAGTAAAGACAAAAATATAGAGGAATCATTCATAAATAAAAACAAACATTTAAGGCAATGTATAGAACTAAAACAAAAGCCTATCCAACATAAACATCATCATAATATGGAAAATATAAATCATAATAATTCTTTTTAATTACACGAATGGATATTATACTAGCCTAATAATTACATGCAATTCCTATAGCCACATTCATAATTATGGAATGCATAATTCTTGACTTTCATAACCACATAGTCATGGCCTTATGCCAAGACTACAAATAAGATTTTGTCAAGGATTTGTGCCAAGGCACTAGTATGCCTCATGAGACTTTCCGATGCATTGAGGAGCTATAGTGGACTCCACCTGTCACTTACTAAGTCTATTCAATTCCTCATATAAAAATAGTGAAACATAAAATAAACATTTGTATTAAAACTAGCATAAAAAAAATCAATACATTATCCAAGAACCATGAACGGTATAAATATAGCACATGCACAGTCAAACATAACTCATTAAATACAATATGGAATATTCTATTATAATAGATTATCCACAATCAAGACTAATGAAGGATATTGACATAGATGAAAATAAGAATCAAAACTATTTGAGAGAAATATCCCCCTTTTTCTTGAAAACATATAAAAGTCACACTATTTGTCATGAAGCAGTTTAACAAAATATTTTTGAATCAATGTGTCCCATACCACTTTGAAAGTTTTAAAAATAAATTTTATTTTAAAACAATAATGTCTATATAAATAAAACCTTAAAACCATTTTTAAACCATGGACACTAATGAGAATGATTTAGAAGAATAATATTTTAAAACATTTAAAATGGTATTTTAGTTAGAGTTACTATCCAAATGATAGACGCATGAATATAAATAATTTAGGTAATAAAAACATTACATACCATGACAATAAAATATTTCATTATATACTTTGTCAATGGACATTATATGCACCATATAAAAGTGGATTTTTGCAAAAAACAATGAAGTCTCTATGGAATGTAAATTGATATGAAATCCTTTATAGAGACAATATCCTTTGGTAAATGAAAAATCAATGACATAATTTTGTGTGAAATATATAAATACACTCAATATGATTGGATATTCATGTTAAACCAATCAGAGGAAATTCACACATAATATTGTGAAACAATACCAATGACTTTTTTATACAAGAATAATTTATATTAATATGATATCATATATTATCTTTTAATATTGCTTTGTTAATAATAATTTAGTATTATCATCATTTCAGGTGTATACTGATTGGTTTCCTTTATATGAATTATTTCGTAAATAGTATTTTATATGAATAGGATTTTTCTTATTCATATTAAGAATGATATTAATTCTTTAATCATTATTTTTAATCATCTAATTTATATTAGTCTTGAATGGATTACAATGGGGAATGAATCTCATTGCGTTTGTGGAGATGGTAATCCGTATCGACAAACATGAGACAATATAATTATTTTGATGTTAAAATAATATTTAATTGGAGGGTATATCACATATACACAATCATTATCATGTTTTATTTATTATTTACATCAATTGAACATTATTATTATACCCATCAAAATAATAATGTATTGATTAACAATTACACAACGACGAGGAGACGGTAAGTCGTACGTCCGCACGTATGGTGACATGTCATTCGATGAATGTATAGAATGATGAATATGGTTGTTCCAGAATTATAATAACATCAAATTTTATAGAATATAATTTATTTTTTATTCTATAATGGAAACAAAAAATAAATAAGATGTGGAAGTAGAAAGGAACTTGAAAGATGTGATAAAATATTTACCTCTTCTTCGGGTTCTTACTTTTGATTTGATCAAAAGGGCTCCATAGGATGGATTTATTACTAAAGGAAGGCCTCTAGGATGAATTGAGAAATATTGAAAGCGTATTTGGTCAGAGGTTGGCCAAGACGAAAGGCTTTGAAGGTGTGCATTTTATGGAAGGGAGTGTGCCCTTTTATAAGAGGGGTGATGAGAAACTTAAGAAAATCTAGAAATATTATATTATAATAAAATCATTTTCGGTTTCTAATAGCTCAAAAGTGAATTTTTTAAAGGATAAGGTAGTTATGGTTCGAACACCACTCAACCAATAGGTTTTAGATAGGATTGGGTCACTATATTAACATTATCATTTAGATTTAACTCTAAGTTAAATAGTTTGATATTTACCATGTCTCTTTGTATTTTTAAATTATATGGTTAATAAATAGACTATATACCTCATAGAGAACCCCATGTTGTTCATTAATGAAACACCTATCAATATATATTTCTTTTGGCCAAAACATAGAATTTCAAGAATATAATATCAATTTATAATATAATATTTTTTTAAAAAAAATAGATTTATGTCAAGTTTGACACTATTTGTCACTTTTTAGATAAATTCATAGCATCATTATTACTTCTAAATAAATTCATATAATTATCCCTAATATGTCATATTAACCTATAAAATTAGTTTAATCCATTAAACATCTCTAATTAAATTAATTTGGATATTTATAATTTGAATTATTTTAATATTTTATTAATAATGTAAGTACTGCACCATCATTCTGTTATAAATAAATTAAAATATTAAAGCCCAAAAAAATATAAAATAACATTATGTAGGAAATATTTTTATATTTTTAATGAATCTTTATAGTCTAATTTATCTTATGTGTATCACTATATTAAAAATAATTTATTTATTGAACATTTATTTTAGCTCTTTTAAATCTTCTTTAAATTAAATAGTAATAAAAGTCCTAATCTAATCCATGTGGACCAATGTAATTATTATTTTATTCCTATTTTTTTTGGTTGAATTATTCTTATCCAATTTAATTATGACATGTTTTAGGGTAATAATTATATCACTTTTACCATTAATTACCCTATTTCTACATTTAACCGTGGCAAATAAAAGTTACATGTTACTATACACCAAAAAATATTTATCTTATTGAAGCACATTTAACTCCGTGATATTAACTATGTCTATGTGATTTTTGAAATTAAACAAAAAAAAGCGGTAAAATTAATTTTTATGTAGATTATAAAATGCACATACTAGGTGGGTAAAAGACAATGAATAGTTCAATACAATTATATATATATATAATATTATTACAAAATGACTCCATTAAATTATGTTGAACATATATAGGTATTATGTATTTGTTTTGACCTAAAATGAATTTAAATAAAATAATTAATTGTTGAAATAAAAATTCTGTTTTAAACTATAACTCAGTGTTTTCAATTATTCCTTAAAAATTGAAAGTTCACATAAAAATACCTAAAATTTACCCTAAGATAATTTCGATATTCCAAATCAAAAAATGAAGTCAATTTTTAAAGATAAAATTTATAAATTTTCTAAAAGTGGGTATTACTATTCATAATGGCTAGTACGATTGATCGTGGTGTGTTAGAATCTTGAAGTTGCGTACAATACAAGCTAATGCATTATTCAAAGAGAAACATATCCTGGAAGCTTGAGGTGTTATATCAAACTTTTTCTTGATTTCTTGCATGTGGGAAAAATTTATTTGATAGTGCTATTCTAACATTAATAAATATTATTGAAAAAAGAAAATATGTCATCAATGATATTTTTTACATGATTAGAAATGGGATATGTAAACAGCTGGAACGAGTGAAGGATGAATGGTGGAATTATCATCCCCCAGCTTCCTACACTCAATCCATAAAAGGATAATTTCAATTTTAAAATTTCCATAATGTTGTAAATCTTCCATAGGGGTATTTATAAAATATCAAGAAGGACATTTCAATGACTATTTTTATGGTATATGGTATATAATCACATGAATGTCATGTTTTATTAAAAAATTTGACACCCATCACATTACATTGCATTATACTTAAAAAAATTGACATACATTAACCACAATCTAAATCTTTTTCAAATATATATCTAGTAATGTTATAGACATGGTAAATTTTCCAATCATGAATATGAATATTGAAGTCATGTTATGTGATTAAGATATTATTACCACAATAATTATTTGATATAATGGTCCACCTAAGGGCTCAATTTGTTTGATAGTCTCAACTATGTGGTCCAATCAATTATAAATGGATGTGCCCCATTTAAAGGTATACAATTGTTTTGAAAGAGTACATTATGAAATGAATTTGGCCAAAATGTTGTAATAACGAACACTATATTACTGAAGAAGTTATTCAATTCTACACTGATAACCTATTATATTTGGATAGCATCAGTCTCCCAAGATCTCATCAAATTATGATCTTTATGGGTAATGGGATTTTCAGATCATTTGTGGTTACAATTACTGTCATAGAGTGGGAGTAATCTCACAAATATTTTTTCAATAGAAGTGTACATTTTTCTCAATATGTTGAAGTCCGCAAAGTAATTATTAGTCATTTCAATATAACATAAGATGAAGAATGGATATCACATATATAAAATTTATAGATTATAAAATAGTTTGGGATCATATTTATAATGTGTGGTCTGAAAATCCTATTTCAATTATCAAAAAACATTGATAAAAAACCAGGGGACAAAATGTAAATGTTATATCATAAACAGGTTTTCTAAATAATAATTATATGTTTTATAAAAAAGATACAAGATAAATATAGTACCATGAAATATAGTAGAGTTTCTATTATTATGGATGTAATACAGGTATTCGGCTCCAATGATAGAAATAAAGTTTACATAAACATGTCATATTTCAATATCAGTGAATAGATATAATAGATGGATTATATAACATTAAAACTGATTATTGTTTGTTATAAATGGTTTGAAAACATGAATGAAATGAATATCGATGATCTGATATTCATAAAGGTTAATTTTAGTGTGGAAGGGTATAAGGATGATCATAATAGAATCACAATAAGTGTTGGTATTTAATGTATCAAATCAGATTATGTAAACAAGAATTAAAAAATTATCTCATTGGTGACTAGAACAACTACATGGACATATGAAAATTTAAATGAAAATTGACTATTCATTAAGAGATAATAATAATTTCACAATGGTACCAATATAGATAATGTCTTCTATGTTATAGGGGAACAGAAAGGGGGGATTTGGATACTTAAGAGAAGCTCCAAATCCCTTCAACCATTAATGATAAAATATAGTTCAATGGGAATGTACAATATTATTTTTAATATACTATGATTTTCCATATAATATTATGTGTTATCATCTGTATTTATGTAATATAAATTAAATACTTGACTAATCATGTACATAATGAATTCTGATTTTGTTGATGCTAAAAGTCTTCAGTAAGTACTAAAACATGATGTTGATACTATGAATTTATTAGGGGATTAATAACATTTTGATGAAAAAAATAGTTACATAACATCATCTCGTGAACTATAATTTTCAATGAAACAAGTAAAGATACAAAATTCGAGGTCAGGTGGAATCAACATATCCAACCCATTATCCCCAACAATTCCATGTTCATCAGTTATATTGGGATCATAATGAGAATTAATATTAAAATTTATATAGATGTGTGTCACCATGTCAAGGATTCATTGAAAGAAACCCTTTTGGATGATAATAGTGTAATGTAATTATATACTTACTCTATTTTACTGAAAAATTATATAATGAAATGTCGATTTAATTTTAATTATCTCACGAAGAGTTCATTTATTTTAGATGATTATAATAATAAACGTTTCTTCATAGTTTCTATAAAAGATCATAAAGGATTCTGAACTATTATTACAATGAATCATCTCAAGGATTGTAAGGGGAATGTAAAACCCAACCAAAAAGTTATATATTCACATGCTGTAAAATAGGATACATTTAAATATTTCCATTGTTGTCTCAATGAGAAATCATTTTAGGTGAATCATAATTGTTAATATTTTATTTTATATTATCTATTTTATAAACATGGATTCATGAATTTTAATTTATGAAATAGAAACAGACTGCAGAAAAAAAGTGACATGAAATAAAATTGATGTACCGCATCCATAATGAAAGGATACGGTATTCTTCATTTGAAAAGAAAATGATATGAATTATAAATATATGGCTAGTGTTTTATGAAATATGAAACAACATATTTTCCTTTTTTTATTTGAATATTAATGAATAAAAAAATAAAACCACTTCTATCCAATGGAATGTGCCATGAAATGAGGCCCACAAATATAATGAAGGTAAACCAATTGATAAAAATATAAAAAACTGTATGACAATCATATATAAGTATTCCATAATAGTAATTAACTATTATTTATTACAATATTATATAATTATATATATTTATTTCTATATATTTTTAAAAGGATTATACATAATAATTGAAATCGACTCTACCTTCATAAAAAACAAATTTCAGTAGCTTTGAATGACCACAAAAATATGACCGCGTTAGAGGTGTAGGTTTAGAAGTGTCACCTCTGTCATATTTCAACAAGACACAAACACAAGGAAATATATGTGAGATGATTATAGTAATGTTAATGTAGATAGATTCATTGAAAGTTTTTATTATTTGGTATTGTTTTGTGGACAAATATATGTGAATGAATCAAATAGAACCGGTTATTGAACAATGATAAGTACAAGAAGAGCCAATTGACCCCACTATATTTAAGGCTATTTATTCCCATAAACCACCTAACCTACTCAAGGTAACAAATTTCTTCATTACTCTTTCTCCAAGATGTGAATCAAACATCTTCTGAAAACTTTATATTACTAAAATTATGTAGGGTGATGATGTATGTGACTTTTTGTCTATTAACAACCATGAATCTCCTTGTTGTAAGTGGTACAGTGTAAAATATCTCAAGAAACAAGCTACTATATTAAAAAAACTATCAAATGATCACATGAGATTTTTGGATTGATGTATCACCTGGGATTAGTGATATGTTTTATATTCCACTAGATGATAAAGATGTCACCATCGTCGATTATGTTATTAGAACTTTTGTATCATGTCATTATAATCATATAAATAGACATGTGGTATTTCCAAAAAAATTTCATTCAAATGTTAAACCATTAATATTTGATGAAAAATGGATTAAAATGAGGTATGGTATTATAGACTAATAAAAAAAGGATAAATGGATTGTCAAATCAGGAAAATTCAATAGATCAAACATGAAATCAAAAGGAAATTTTGATAGTAACTTCACCATGCGAGTTCCACTTCTTCATATATTAACAATACATGTTCATGTAGATACATCATTAAAATATTGAAATATGTCCTACATTTAATATTTTGTTGAAATAATTATATATTCCATTATAGGAATGGTTTTTATAGAGATTATAAAACAGATTATCAAGTTTGAATGGTTGGGAGTCTCAATTGTGAATACAAACATGAGGTACATTTCAATAATTTGTCCATCCAAAAAATGATCTATTTTGTTTGATAAAGTTAATAACTACTTATATTTTCTATAGGTGTATATACTACATCAATATATAATGAAAACCAGATGAATCATAATTTGGACTCTGTAATCACTTTATCAATTATTGAAATAAATCTTTAGAAATGGAAAAAATTAAAAAGAAAAAATATGTACTAAGTCGCCCATTTGATAATAAATACTCTTAATGATTCCAACAATAATGGGGTAAAAATTTAAAACCTAATCATATAAAACATATTTTTATTTTTTTCAATATCTATTTGTTTTTTTATTTTAAGAAGCACATTATTACCATAAAAATCAATTTGGATTCCCCAAATGTTTATTTTTTAGACCCAATGCATGCATATCCATCAAAAAAATCACACATGATGTATTTTGGGAATTTAAAATGCACTAAAATAAACGTTTTACATATAAACTCCAAATTATTTGTTTTTTTTGTATTTTAACAATAATTTTTTTATGAAAGGGAGATTTATAAATTTTGGATAAGGAATGGAATTAGGTCAGTGACTGAACATAAGAAACCAATATATTTCCTTAAATAAATTTATATATATTAATTTTAAACTGTCAAAACATTTAAAAAAAATTCTATATTTTTGTTAATGTTATGGTATTGTATAGTAAAAAATAACAAAACAATTTTGGATATTAAATTTGGAAATTTATAAAAGATATCATATACCATTGAAAGAATAGAATCGAAAAATAGGTAATTTTTATGATTATTACAATTACATTAAAAACATTTGCTAATAATTTATTTTTCTATTTTTATCAAAATTACAAATATTTAAAAAAATATATATTTACTGAATAGAAGAAGTTAATGTTTTTAAAGATGAGTGGGAAGAGTGCATGGAGTGAGAATGTTTTTGGACAACAATTTGATGTGATTACCTATTATGATCAATTCCATGTATAGGATATGAACTTAAAGATACAGTTGGGATGTGAAACATTAGTATATAAATACTTATATATTATTTTTGACATGATTGTATGGGGGAATTATAATGGAGGGTTATACTCTATTGAATCTAGTAGAGCTCGTAACATGTCCAAATATTCCCATACTCATGAATGATTGGACTTTGAGGCTGCAACTAAGATAATGTAAATATTTTAATTGATTAAGTATCCTCATACACATAAATTTTAAGAATTATTATCAAATAATATAAAAGGAACTTCCATACTCATAGTCTCATAATTTTTATTTTTTTCTACAATATAAAACATCCTTTTTTGATAAACCCATGTGTCACATATTTAACACAACGAAAATGATTTTGGATTGTTTTCAAAATATAGTACAATGATCCATTATTCATTTATGAAATATTGTAATCGATCCGACATCAACATGGCACATGATTTGGATGGTATGATTTGAGGTGCATGTTTTTAATATAAAAAATTCATTTTAATTTAAAATGTGTATCACTAGCCAAAATAATGAAAAAAATTTGGGATTGTTTTCAGAATTATTAAAAATGATCTATAATTTATTTGTGACATATAAATAATTAATAACATAAATTTGACACATGATGTGGTTGGTATTAGATAAAGTGCATGTTTTAAATATAAAATTTCTATTTTAGATTAAAATGTGTGTCACATAGCCAAAAATGAGAAATTGATATAAGATTAAATTAACACTTTAGGAAAACGATACATAATTAATTTTTAATATGATGGAATTGACCTCTTCTAAAATCCAAAAAATTAGGTGTAAGATATGTCCTTAAGTGTTTGTTTTCAATATAGAAGTTCCATTTTAGTTTAAAACATCCATCAAATTTAAAAAACGGAGAAATCAATCCCAAATTATATAAAACATAATCGGTAAATCATTTTTGATGTGTATTAATTGATATTACATAAATTTAGCACACTATTTGATGGTTATGACTCGAATTTGATGAATTCAATATAATGTCACATTTTTAGTTTGAAACATGCATCACTATCAAAAAACCAATGAAGCAATATCATATTTTTTTCGAAATATAAGAAAATGTTCTATAATTATTTTTTAAAATATAGAGGTTAAACATGTGTCAATATGATGGATGTTGTGCCTAGTATTACTCAATGTATGACTTTCCAATATAGAAGTTCTATTTTAGTCTAAAACACTCATCGCATATCCAAAACATAGAAAACGAGATCGTATTATTTTAAAACATTAGTAAATGGATCTATAATTTATTTTTGATGTGTAGGAATCAAAGGAATATTAATCTGACATGTGAAGATGTCATTATGACTAGAAGTGAGTTTTTTCAGTAAAAAAACCATTTAATTTAAAGCACACATCACAATGCCAAAAATAAGAAAATAATATTGGATTATTTAAAAACAATGGGATTGCGATTCATAATTTTATTAGGAATTTGATGACTCAAACTCATGTCAATCTGAGACATGATGTGAACGACATGACTCAATGTGTGTGTTTTCAATATAAAAGTGTCATTTTAGTTTAAACCATGTATCACTATCCAAAACTGAGAAAAAATTATCGAATTGCTTTCAAAATATATGAAAATGGGTCATAATTAATTATTAATATGTAGTAATTGACTACATACCAATCTAGCACATGATGTAGTCAGTAGGAATTAGAGTTTGTTCTTTAAAAATATATAAGTGTTATTTCAGTTCATAACAAGTGTCCCCAGTAAAAACTAATAAAACAAGCTCTTATTGTTTCCAAAATTTATGAAAATGACCCATAATTTATTTTTGATGTATACTAATCGACCTGACATCAATATGATTCACCAGGTAGTCTCTATAAATCAAATTGACTATTTATAATATATAAGTTCAATTTATGTTTTAAATGCTTGTCACAAATCCAAAACAATGAAAATGATATCAAATTGATTCCAAAATATAGAAGAACAATCCATAATTCATTTCTGACATGTTCGAATTAACCGCATATCAATATGATACAGGTTGTGGTTTGTATAAATCTATGTGCATGTTTTAAATGTAAAAGTGTCATTTTAGTTTTAAATGAATGTGTCATTTGAAAAACATATAAAACATGATCATATTGTTTTCAAACATTTTTAAAATAGTCAATGATTAATTTATGACTTGTAGGGATCACTCTTATGTCAATATGACAAATGATGTGATAGTTATGACTTGAAATTTATGTTTTCAATATAGATGTGCCATTTTAGTGTAAAATGATCATCACAAATAAAAAATCAATTAAACGATGTTGGATTGTTTTCAAAATTTAGGATTCTGATTCATAAATCGTCAATGACATGTAGGAATATACAAAAAAATAATTTGACACATGATAAATTTAGTAAGACTTGATGTGTGTTTTTTCAATATACAAGTGGAGTTTTAGTTTAAAATGTGCATCATTTAACAAAAACAAGAAAACAATATCATATTATTTTCAATCAATTTGAAAAAATTAAATAATTCATTTTCAAAATGTAATAATCAACCACATGTCAATATGATGCATGATGTGGTGGGTATGATTTACAGTGTATGTTTTCAACATTGAATATCCATTTTTCTTTAAAATACCTATCACTTATCCAAAACTGAGTAAAAGAGCTCATATTTTTTAAAAAAATTATACAAATAATCCATAATTAATTTTTGACATGTATTAATTGATCTCAGATCAATCTAACACAAGATGTGGTCTATATGAATTGAAGTGTGTGTTTTCTATATAAATGTTATATTTTAGTTTATAATGCATGTCACATAGCCAAAACCATGAAAACCATGTTATATTATTTTTAAAAAATTCATAAAATGATCCATAATTTATTTGTTGACTTATAGGAATCAACCTAAAACCAACATAGAAAATGATGTAGCTGGTATAAATCAATGTGAATGTTTTCAATATAGATGTATTGTTTTAGTCTAAAAAGCACATCACTAATCAAAAAAGGCCAAAAAAATCTCTAATTAGTTTTAGATGTTAGGAAAAATATCCTCAATACATTTTAGATTTTTAGTAACTGACCATATGTCAATCCGACACAAAATGTGTTTGATATGACAAGAATGTGGATGCATTCAAAATAAAAGTGTCATTTTATTTTAAAACATGCATTGATACCAAAAAAATCAAAGGATATCAGTTTATTTTAAAATATTAGAAACATAATCCAAAATATATTTTTTACCCTTAGAATTTGATCACATGTCATTCTGACAGGTGATGTGGTCGGTATGACTCAAAGTGTCTATTTTCAATATAAAAGTGTCATTTTAGTTTTAAACATGCATCAGATATCAAAAATGTAGAAAATGATCTCAAAAGTCTCACAAACATTTGGTAAGTGATTCATAATGCATTTGTGACTTGTAGGAATCAATCATGCATCGATATAATACACGATGTGGCTGTAATGACACAATGTGCGTGATTTCAATATAAATGTGTTAATTAAGATTGAAACACAAGTCATAAGGAAAAAACTAAGAAAACATGCTTGATTCCCATCCTTATGGGATACGTAGGACCGCCTGAACATTCATGTTTCAGGCCCAGCCCCATCCTCTGGGAATTTCCATCCCATCTCGGGCCCTTGGACCAAGTTCATCTGGGTATGAGGCGTATGGTGTGAGCACGGGGCTATGCCCTCATTCACGTCAGTTTGCTCACCACGCTGTATGCCCCCCACGTTTGAGGACGCCATCTGCTCCCCCCTTTTGTCCCGCATGACGTTAAACTGCACCTCAAGAACTACGTACGACTTGATTCTCATCCTTATGGGATACGTAGGACCGCCTAAATGTCCATGTTTCAGGCCCAGCCCCATTTCCTGGAAATCTCCATCCAGGGGCCCAAGTTCCCCTCCTTTTTGTGCGAGGCGTATGGTGTGAGCGGGGGATTATGTCCTCATTCACGTTGGTCCACTAGCCGCGCCGTAAGCCTCCCCCGTGTGTGGGACTACCTCACAACCCTCATCGTCCTGCACGACGTTAAACTGCCTCTCAAGAACTACGTACGGCTTGATTCCCATCCTTATGGGATACGTAGGACCACCTGGACGATTGTGTTTCAGGTCCAGCCCCGTCTCCTGGTCGATCTTGGGGATCTTCCGTCCTTTGGTTGCTCTCAAGGTGAGTCCTCCTACCCTTTCCGGTGGTCTGTTAACGTGTTTTGGGGTACTCCGGTCTATGACCTGTAGTGTCAGATTCAATCCTGACAAGTCCTGTGTTACTTGTCAGGCCTCGCGCTTCCTCTTGTTCGGGCCTTCACTCAAAGGGATCCTCGTGAGCGGTTTGGATGCGATGCCTCAGTGCTCTCCTACCTCTCTGAGTCAATTTACCGGCGGGTCATGGGCCGCAAATCGATACATATCCTGCGTTTTAGCGGTTGATGCACGTTTTCTTGCCTCATCCTAGGCTAACACGATCGGATGTTTTGTTGCGAATATGGTCAGCAACATCCTTGATCGCCATGCCAACTCTTTCAGGCTCTGAACATTGGTTGCGCAGTCCTTATCACACTCCGCCTCAGTGCGTTGTAGTGGAATCTCTACACTCTCTCTTCATACTGACCCTCAGTACACCTCTACACGTTAGTCAGGCCAACTAGGGTAATGGTGTCTTTCGAGGCTCCCACGATCTGAGCACCAAGGGTATATGCTAATGTCCTCTCTAAGGGCCATTTGCAGCTTGACCCTCGTCCCCATGAGGAGGAAGGAGTCACCCGAACAATCGCGTTCTGGGCCCAGCATAGCTGGAGGCTAGCATCTCTGCCCCTCGATTGATGGACATATGCAGGCCCCTAACCCAGGATCCCTCTCTTCGAATTGTGCGTGACCACAGAGCTGGGATGTATCCCCACCTCCGCTGGGTCCGCCGTATCACAATAAGCAGATTCCTCCATGGTCCGAGCCACATGACCTTAAACTGTGTTTCCTGGTCTTACCACACGACCGTAAACTGTGATCGTCCTGGCCGCCCGACGAGAAACGACGCTGCATCGTGATGTTATCCTCTCAGGGGACACTCACGTTGGGCGCTGGTTAATAACCACGCCATTTATCAATGCCTTTCATGGCTTGATTATTGTGGCGACACCAGGGATTCCTTAATCCCAGGAAGGTTGCTTCACAAAGAAAAACCATCCACCTTCAAGGACAAACAAGAAATATCAAATACCGCTTCTTCTGGGTGCGAGGGCCAGACCCGCACCCCTCCCCGCGCTGGTGCCCGATTGTGTTGCGCCGCGCTTCAAGAACTACGTGTGGATTGATTCCCATCCTTATGGGATACGTAGGAATGCCCGGATGTTTGAAACTTCGGGTCCAGCCCCCCACCTATTAAAGATTCCCCCTTCTCTTGGGAATCCGCCACCTTCGGGTCACCCTCAAGGCGTGTCCCTCGACCCCTTGCAGTGGTCCACCGGTGTAAAGAGTACTCCGGTCTATTGCCAGGAGGGTCAGGTTCAGCTTGGTCAGGTTCCTTCCACATTTCAGGCTTCATTCTCCCCTTCATTCAGACCCATCACTCTTTACGCCTTGGGGGGACCCCCCGTGAGCGGTTTGGATACAATGCCTCAGTGCTCTCCCACCGATTCGGGCTGGTTCCCCCAAGGGCCTTGGGTAGCAAATCGATATGAATCCTGCGCTTGAGCGGTTGATGCTTGTTTTCTGCCTCATTCCATCAATAGTCAGTGCGATATTGATGCTGCTTTTCCGCCATGGTCGGCAGTACTCCCATATTGTTACGCCGGTGTCCCCAGTCCTTGAGTGAATGACCGCATGATTCACATTACGTTTTCCACCTCCCATTCTGACCAGGCAAAATCTCGGCACTCTTGACACTATACCTCAGTGCATCTTCGAATATCTTGGGGATAGGACCACGATGTGGCGTACTTTGAGGTTCTATGGTCCGATCTCTAAGACCTTAAACTAAGATCTTCCCCTATGGTCCGAGCTCTATGACCTTAAACTAAGATCTCCCCAATCGAGGTTCGTCTAATTTAGCTTTGATGTCCTGCTATCGGGACCCTGGCTCCGGGAACTGTGTGGTGCAGCATGGAACTATGTCCTTGTTCACATTGGGTTTGCAGCAGCTGCACCACGCATACCCCGTTTTGAGGGTTATCCGTCCTCTACGTCCCGCATGACGTTAAAACTGCACTCTCAGAACTACGTTCAGCTTGATTCCCGCTCTAATGGGATACGTAGGATCACCCAGACTTCCTGTCTTTGGGTTCAGCTTGAGTGGGGGCTAATTCGACTCTTCGGTCTTGCCAGCGAGACCTTGATTCCGGGATTGCGTGACGTAGTGTGGGACTCTATCCTTGTTCACGTCGGATTTTCGATAACTGCACCGCGCACATCCCGATATGTGAGTTTTCCCCCCCTTATTTTCTCGTCCTGCATGACGTTAAACTGCACTTCCAGAACTACGTGTGGCTTGATCTCCAGCCTGATGGAGTACCTAGGAACGCCCGAGCATCTTGACTCGGGTCCAGCCTCATGGATCGCTAAGTCCCGCCCCTCCTCATCGCCAGCCATCTGGCCTGGATTCTGGTAGAGTGGTGCAGTTGTGATATTCTCCCCAATTCAGTTCGGGATGCCCCATTGTAATGATGGGAAGCGATAGTTCCCTCATCAAATAGGTTCTGTCTGAGAATTTGGGTGATTCACGGCCAGATTAGTGCATCCGCCTAATACGCTTTCCCCACGGTGGTGCAATTTTTGGAGTGTTAGATTCTGTCCGAACAAATCATCACTTCGCCCCATGCTTAGCCTACCCTGTTGATCCGGATTTCCACCCTTGTGTCTGGAGGAACCCCCTAAGTGGTATTGATGATGACATGTGATCCGCCTCCTGCGACAATATGGATGATGACCTTTGGTCCGTCTATTGAAACAGTATGGTTGATTGATCCATTGTCCGCTTGCTGTCTTAGGCGTTCCCTGGAAGACTGACCGTCGTGGATTTCGGAATTCGGGACACGCGATTCACCCTTTTTCATCTTCCTATGTTCGGATAAAATTTCAACGCCCCTAGCGCAGTCCTGCTCATGTGTCGGAACAAGTTGGGGGGATGGTGCATTGATTAGGTCTGAGGTCTCCTTTCCTAGGAGTGACCTCCCTCTTTTCCTTAGAGATCCAGGCCCAATTGTGGATGCCTGAAGCTTGGTTAACGCTCCCGCAAGACAATGAATTGTGGTTGAGCACGTTAAGCCAAAAGATGCAGATAAATATGTTTATTCATACAAATGGATCAAAGTATCGAGTAGCGGACGTGAAATGCTCCGGGAATGGAAAAAACAAAGGCCTTAGGGATTAGTGTGCTGAATGGATCTTTCCAACGCCGCTACCCTTTGGTTGGCGGCCTCCAGAGCTGCTTCTCGCTCTCTGCATGCCCTCTCTTCGTCGGCGGCCACAGCGTGCAGTTCGCCGATCCTGGCCTGTGAACGCTCCCGCTCGACTTGAAGTGTGACCATCTTGTGGCCCGCCTCCGTCAGCTGTGCCTGGGCGTCATCCAGCTGGGCCGTCAATTTCCCCACAAGCTCAGCGCATGCTGCGACGGAGGCCTCCTTCTCTGCCGCCTGCCCTTCGAGGCGCCGGACTTCCTGCTCCGCCATAAGGAGCGCCCGCGTGTTCTCCGACATGTCCCGACATTGTGCGACGTCAGCACGCCGGCGGATCTCGCGCATATTTTCGGCCATGAAATCACGGACCGTCAGATGAAGGCATTGAGCATCAGCTCCCCTGGCACACAGGAAGCGCAGCTAGGTTTGAAGTGATCCCATGCACCCCAGCCACTCCGATTGGGGTCGCTTGAGGAAGCGCTGGATGCAATTCCACCCCCTGCGGCGCGTTATCCGGCTCTCCCTGACCGCCTCCGAGTCCGAGTCATCCATCTCCTCAAGGTCAGCAGGCCGGTAGGCAGGGAAGGCAGCCAGCATGTCTGCTGCAGGGTCCACCCCTGGGATGTCCTCATGGGGGATAGGTTCCCCAACATCTGGGAGACTTTCTTCTCTCGCCCCAGCGGTGTTGACACCCTCGTCAGCCCCCGACCTCTCTCCGATGGCAGCACCGCCGGTGTCCGTTGCCCCCTGATCAGCAGTTGGTGGGGCCGACTCGGTGTGAGAAGTCTGTTCCGAAGGAGGCGGTATGTCTACCACTGGTCCGCTCGTGGATGGCCTGGGTTCAACAGCCCGACGAGCCTCCAGTACTGAGATCACTGCGCAAGGCATGCCACTGTTAGTCACGGGTTGTCAATGACAAGCACCGGCAGTAAAGTAAGGAGACTTACGGGAGCCCAGAGCGTCATCTTCCACTGTCTCGGCCGCCGCAGGAGCAGTTGCAGCAGGGGACCCCTCGGCGCTTGTCAATTCGATGATAGGTGTCGGGCCCCCGCCCTGTCCTGCTGGCGCCTCTCCTACTCCTGCTGAGGATGCCTGACCAACATCCGTGCACTCCTGAGGAAGATGAAGAAATGAGTTAGAAGCTGCATAAGAAAATGGACGAAGCAGGTTGAGTAGGGATAGAAGCGGACCTCGAGGAGCTCAGTGATATCGATATTGTCAGAGCCGGCTACCTCGCCTCTCTCCCGTGGGCTCCCTGGATGGGACCTTCCCTCAGAACCTTCGTCCTCCCCCATCTCCTCCTCTTCCTCGGAGTCATCGCCACTATCACCTTCCTTCGGCGACATCTGTTCTGGAGCAGGCTCTAGACCGAGCATCACCTTTACCAGAAGGGACGGCTCCGCGCGCTGACCACATTGGCGCGCGTACTCGTCCATGTCCATCAGATACGCATACCGCCGGTGGATGTTCACCCTGTCGGTGACCTGAAGGCGCCCGACCTCTGGCAGATGGATTCCTTCTCTCATTATCTTCTTCCAGATGATTTCGGTCCCCAGCGACTGCCGAAGGGTCATCCAGGCCGACCACAGCGCCGGGAAGACTACATCGTGGGAGGGTTCGAGCAGACGCCTTATCTGCTTCTCGGGCCGCTCCCCAGCCGCCACATGTGCCCCCTCTCTCGGAGCTGAAACCGTGGCGGCAGTCTGCGATGTGCCGGCCGCCGAAGTCCCTGCCCGCGCTGGCTCCGCTGCTTGGCGCGCCTCCGTTCTCCCCTGTGTAACGGCGCCTTGCCTCCTTCCTTGACGCCCGGTCTCCGCACGGGTGACCTCGAGCCGCTGAACTGGTTTCCGTAGAAGCCCCTCGGGGTACGCGATGGCCCAATGTTCGGCGTACTCGGTTGCCAAGCCTGCGTCAACCCCGGTAGGAGGGAGAGTGATGAAATCGCCAGAGCCGAAAGCGGCGAACATTAACCACATCTGGAGAATGACGCAAGGGTTCATCTCCTCCCGAACAGCAGCGAATACCCTCTTCGGCATCCGTTGAAGGCACCCGAACTGCCTGGCGAACCGGGTTGGCACGTAGGGCTCACAGATCACCTTCCCGTCGATCCGAGCCACGAGCACCCCGCCCCGCATGCTCAGGAAATATTCGTGCTGCTCCAGCGGACCCTGCCCATTGTCGATCATCTGGCCAACGTGAGTAGGGAATAGGCTGAAGTTGAAATTGGAGTGATTTCCAATCCGAATCCTCACGCCCTCCTCATTTAGGGTCATCGGAGCGACCCCTGCGATGTTCAGCAGGGAGGGTCGCAGACCGTTGCCCGGAGGACTGACGGCGTTTGGAAACGTGTACCCACCAAGGTGAGCAGCCACCCAGCCGTGGAAGAATTGAAAGGGCCCACAGACCCTTCGTGGCGACCCCCCTCGCGAGATGCGTCCCAGGATGGCATACAGCTTAGCCAGCGCTAGGATCCCGAGGTTAAATCTTTTGTTGGCGGCCATGGCGCCCGCCATCACCAGTGTCGCCGGGCGGACACCCATCCTCGCGTCCCGCACCGGCAGGAGCCACCCACTCAGAAAGGTGGCCAGGAATGCCGCGTACCGAACATTTGGGTCCCGGGCCTCGATGATGCGGTACCCCCATGAGCGGTAGTCTCCTGTCTCCAGGACCCGCCAGTACGACCCGTTCTGCCTCCTTTGAGCCACGGTCGGGCACCGCTTCCCCCTGCCTGGCATATTAACCGCTGGGTCATGCTCCAAGAACTGGACGAACCACTCCTTGTAGGCTATGTCCTTGTGGAAGTCCTTGACCCCGAGCCGCTCCGTAGCCAGGTCCAGTAGATGCCACGTCAGGATGGGAGTCCGCGACCTGTCGCCCCAGGTGTTCCTCAGAGGCAGGAACTCATCGTATTGGTAACCCTCTAGCGGGATACCTCCGATGCAGTGGATGTACTAGAGACCGATGATGAACTTACCATGATGAAGATGGAAGGTGTTGGTATCTGGGGACCTGCGGGTGAACAGCTCCGGCCCGAGCTCGGGCTGCTGGTAAAGTGGAACTGCGACGTCCACACCACCTCAAATAGGACGATGTACCACAGTTCCTCCACGAAGTGATCGCAGGTGTGGCGTACCCAGAACACCTAGGCCCACTCACTGGTGAAGTTGCCCCCAGACCGCAAGTCCCAGTCCTTCAGCCAGCCCCTGGTGTCGTCGGTGACACTCTGGCGATAGGTGCTCGAGTAGAGGGCTGGAGAGTTCTCCGCAGCAGGCTCACTCCCAGCAATGGTTCGTGTCCTCGGGCTCAGGACATAGACATTTAAGTACCTGTTCTCCCTGGCAGGATGCCCGATCTTGGTGATGTTGTAGCGGGGAAGCTCTTCATCCCGAGTCACCCAGGTCCGTGGCGCATCAACCTCGAACCCCGGCAACGAAACCTCTTCCAGGATGCCGTAGTTCCAGAGTGGCAGGTTGTCTGACAGCGGATACGTCTTCTGGGCCGACGTCAGTAGATCTAACAAGGATTGATTGTTGGAAACAATTTCCTTGGCTCCGTAGACCTCCTCGTTCGCCGCCATCTCAGCTCTGCGAATGGCGGCATCCCCCTCATTCACTTGATTCACGGCCATCTCAGAATCTCCAGGAGTCGTGTAGGTTAAGGGATGAGGTGTGCGGAATTGGAGGAGGTTGGTGGAGAAATTTGGGAATTGGCGTGCAATCCAAGTGGACGGCGCGCAATTGGGAAGTCTATCGCGTAAAACCCCGGGTGTTCGCGCAAAACATGCCGAAATCCGGATGGGTTTGCGCCCTGAATGGGAGAATTTCGCGCCTTCAATGGAAATTCTGCGCACAAGAGCTTGGAAGCTTATCGCGCGGAAAGGCTGTGTGCGGCACGCGGGACCCAGTGCCCCTTTTTATAGGCGAGGCCGGGATTCCGCGCCGCGCGTAAAGCGCTTTGCGCGACCATGGTGACGAATTTCGCGCCCGACGCTCTTTTTTGCGCGCCACAGTCCCGCGCCACCCAGGACTTCGACATTCCGGCGTCTCCCTCGGAACCCAATCGTTGCGACCTCTCGCCGATCAGATTCCGAGGGGGGGCTTTTGTAGACGCCGAAAAAATCCGTTGCTCCCAAACGAAGTTCCGGATGAGGAAAGCGAGGTCACATTTGGAGTCAGAAGCCCATTTCGGATGGCCCAAATACCTTGCGTGAAATATCGGAGGCCCGCGCACAATATTGGTTAGGCGCGCACAATCCTTCTGGGATTCGTGCAATAGGCCGAGGCGGCGCGTAAGCTTCTGCGCCCGATGCCCGTGCGCGGCGCTGCCACGTGCCAGGCCCCTATTTCGCGCCCGCGCCAGGAATTGCGCGCCCGCGAGCCGAATTCCGCGCCCGGGGTTTCCTATAAATACAAGGCGACCCCCAACGTTTTGGAGGTGGCCGGAATTCTAAAGGTTGCTCATGCGCGCAATCCCGCCCCTCCGCGCACAATGCCGATATTCAGGTAACCTCCTTTATTTCGCGCAAGCAAGCCCCGGGGTTCGCCTTCGCGCGCAACCCCACTGGATACATTACTTTGACCAACTCCTCACCCGAAGGCCTTTGCGCGCAAAAGAATCCTCTTGCGCGCAATTGCCCCCGGGTGCGCGCAATCCAGCCCAATTGCGCGCACCCCCCCTTATTAAGTGGCCATTCATTAAAGAATTGGCTGTTGCCCCCGCGCGCTATCCGAAGCCCGGTGCGCGCAATCTCTGTCATCCGCGCGCAAAGCGCTGGCCCAATTGCGCGCCAGCTCTCCCAATTGCGCGCCGACCAGCAATATTGCGCACAAAGCTCCTCTTTTGCACGCAAACCTCCAGGGTCGCCACCTTTGACCCCTCGAAGGTAACCGCCTGCGTGGTGCCCGATGATCTTCATCCCAGGTGCCCGCGCCGTGCGTTGTCTTCCCGTGCGTCCCTCCAGGCTCGCGCGAAGTGACACGGACCCATTGGCGGCACCCATCGTCCAAGCTACACGACGTTATACTGCCTCGCATATGGGCCTCATTAGAGTGTAAGCCCCAAACCCATCGTCCAAGCTGCACGACGTTAAACTGCCTAGCATATGGGCCTCCTTAGAGTGTAAGCCCCAAACCCATCGTCCAAGCTGCATTACATTAAACTGCCTAGCATATGGGCCTCCTTAGAGTGTAAGCCACAAACCCATCGTCCAAGATGCACGACGTTAAACTGCCTAGCGTATGGGCCTCCTCAGAGTGTAAGCCCCAAAACCCATCGTCCAAGCTTCACGACGTTAAACTACCTAGCATATGGGCCTCCTCAGAGTGTAAGCCCCAAACCCATCGTCCAAGCCGCACGACGTTAAACTGCCTAGCATATGGGCCTCCTCAGAGTGTAAGCCCCAAACCCATCGTCCAAGCTGCACGACATTAAACTGCCTAGCATATGGGCCTCCTTAGAGTGTAAGCCCCAAACCCATCGTCCAAGTTGCACGATGTTAAACTGCCTAGTATATGGGCCTCCTAAGGGTGTAAGCCCCAAACCCCATCGTCCAACATGACGTTAAACTATCCCACGTCCACGCTGCAAGACGTTAAACTACCAAGCATCTTTGTCCTCAACACACGACGTTAAACTGTACTTTGTCCGGCAAGACGTTAAACCGTCCGCTTCGTCCTCAACACACGACGTTAAACTATACTTCGTCCGGCAAGACGTTAAAACGTCCACTTCGTCCTCAACACATGACGTTAAACTGTACTTCGTCCGACAAGACATTAAACCGTCCGCTTCGTCCTCAACACACGACGTTAAACTGTACTTCGTCCGGCAAGACGTTAAACCGTCCGCTTCGTCCTAAACACACGACGTTAAACTATACTTCGTCTGGAAAGACGTTAAACCGTCCGCTTCGTCCTCAACACACGATGTTAAACTGTACTTCGTCCAGCAAGACGTTAAACCGTACGCTTCATCCGATCCCGTTACTCGCATGCAGGGTCCCCCCCGGTTTGTATGTGGCCCCCCACCCGCTCGTCTCTGCAGGGATGTCGGGATTGCCCCTCTTTAGGGACGATTTATTGGAGTGGCCTTCGCCCACGGGGGTAGGGTATTACAAACCCCTAGTTTCTTGTGGGGGACTGCACATGTGTATCTCCATTGTGTTTTCCCACTGCCGAAGCCAGTAGAGGGCGTGACAAGGATCGAGGTGTCTCTCACCATCGGCCCAAGTCCCTCTCCAACTGAGCTTTGCCGCACCCGGGCTGCCTCAGTGTGTAAGTCCTGATAGAATGAACTACGTGTACTTTGATCGCTGTCTCCTAAACAGGGTACGTAGGAAGCCTCCTTGAGGTTCAAGCCCACCACATGGTCGTCCCGGTCGTATTCACGTCAGTTCGTCCATCAGTGGACCCCTCCCGGGTTCACATTCGCGTCGATTCACTTATGAATCCTCCCTTGTGGGGGACTGCAAATGTGTATCTCCATTGTGCTTCCCCACTACCGAAGCCAGTAGAGGGCGTGCCTGGGATCGAGGTGTCTATCATCTTCGGCCCAAGTCCCTATCCAACTGAGCTTTGCCGCATATGGGCCTCCTTAGAGTGTAAGCCCCAAACACCATCGTCCAGCAAGACGTTAAACTGTGATCCAACCACTTTGTGCGTGCTGGTCCGCTCCGCCCCACATCGTGCGTGCTGGTCCACTCCACCCCACTTCGTGCATGCTGGCAGCCTAGACCTCCTCGTGAGTCGGCTTGCCAATGTCCAGCATGACGCGAAACTGTGATCCACCCGGCTGTTCCATCCCCCTCTGTGCGAGGTGGTTCGGTTCAATCCCCCGCCCGGCAGCCTCGACCTCCTTGTGAGTCGGCTTGCCATCGTCCAACATGATGTTAAACGGTATATCCGAACTACGCTGACTTTGATCTGTGCTAACGCGTGGTACGTATGAAGCCTCTACGAGGTCCAAGCTCTTCACTCCATCATCCATCCTGATCCTTACCCGGGCCGCCACATCCTGGTGAGGTCATTCCATTTCATTCCACTCCACTCCACTCAGGAAGCCGCCCATGTGCTGGCCCCAGCGTCGGAGGTTCCCCTCAAGGGGTTCTGTCATCTGATCCACTTCTAGTGTTGATCAGTCCGATGCCGTCCCCGCTGGACGATAAACTCACGGCATACCCCGTGTTAAACATGGGAAGCTGAGGAAAACCTCAGGTAACGCAGTTCCCCACACCCAGCGCTGGATGCCTCAGGCCATCACGCCTTTGAGAAGCCCTATTAGGGACGGAAGACAGACATGCAGAGCCACGGTGTCAAGACACGCCCCCAACACCCAGAGCTACCCGGTCTCCTCACCGCAGGTTGCTGCCCCGACCAGACCCCTTGGAGCGTCCGGGCGGAAGCAGCGTAATTAACCGGTGTCCATGAAGATATGGCGCCGGGAACGAGATTCGCGAACATTCTTAAATCTATGAGGGAGACCCGGATTAGGCGACGAGTTCCGAGGAGACGTCCACGGAAGGAGGAGCCGACATCCCATCATTCCGGTTTCGATCAAGGAGCAGACGTCCCTGAATAAGGAACGGATGCCGCCCGCCTTTGGAAAGCGGGACTGCAGGGCCACAAGCCGCGCGTCCATCCCCTCGGGTCGACGGGCGCACGCGCGAACGCGTCCTGGCGGAACAGCGTCAGAACGGAAACCCGACGCACATCCGCACCGAAACAATTACTATGAATCTGATCTCACCCTTTTCTTATGTTTCCTTTCCCACGGATTCAAAGAGATGTATTCTGATTGATATAAAGGGATATTCAAATGAAATTTATTATATTCCAAAGAAAATATTATGTTTTATATTTATTTATTCAATGTAATTTATGATTTATTTATGTATCTTGTTTACCAGGAATATTAAACAATCCAGTCCTTTAGCATGTGGTCACTTATATCTAGTTCCAATGTAGTAATGTAATCATCAAATCTAGAATACTGTGGTCAGGGACATTATATTTGGAATCGAAATAATATTTAGTTGAATCATTTAAAACTAAATTAATGAAAAATATAGACTATGGAATATAACTCTAAAACAAACATTGATAATAATTCAATGTATATGATAACATTCTAAAATTATTAATAAGGATGTTATTATTTGATTGTCTTTGAAATATATTCATATCTGGATACTAAAAGTCGATATGGATCTAGAATAGTTATACCTAGAGGTGATAAATATTAAAAAGGCATGTTGGGATTGAATTGATCATTACCTGATATATTACAAAAGGACTTATTGTGCACCTAGTTTGACACTCCACGGAGATTTTCCTTGGATAATCCAAATTTACATTAAGAACCATTATGAAGGATCTGAAAATATTTTTATGATTTGAAAACATTGCCAAAGAAACCATGTTTATGAATATTAGATAATACATGTATAAATATTTCAATTTATGTTATTTTTTAATTAGTTTATGGATTATACAATTATTTAAATAATTTTATGGACTAATATAGTGTATTACACTGTTTATAAAATGATCCTAGTTGATGGAATCAAAACCATGTTAATGTACATAGCTCATAAAGGGATTTACCTCCAAGGAAAGGTAATGAAGCTACAGCTAGAAATAAACAACTTATAACCATACTGGGGTAGCCAACTTAGGTTATGAGAAATAACCATTCCCTTATAGATTGTCATGTTGATCCACCATGTGGTGTGACAATGTTAGAATTTTCTCCATAAGAAACATTTATAGTTAAATGGGACTATAAATTTTTTTGTATTTGATAAATATATACCTTTCTTTAGATATGATATATCTAACTCTGGGATGTAATAAAATGGACATGGTTGTCGTGGTAGGTTATCATCTCTCAGAATATATATATCAATTGTGTTCATTGATAAAAAACAGTAACGATGAAAAATAAATAGAAATCATAGAGTGGATAGATTTTAATATACCCTTCATGGAAATATATTTTCCTCATTATAAATTAGCATATATTGGGAGACAATTCATGATTCTGAGACAAAAATTGTGAAATGTTTCTATGTATGAATTTAATATTACATCATTACAAAGGTTTATTCTAGACTTTTTATATAATCTATAGATTAATATTAATTGATTCATTGTTGTGTTAAATCAAATATTTTTAAGGGAACTAGTCTCCCAAACATTCTTATCATATGAAGATATAGTATCACTTCCTATCAAGATAGATAAATAATTCACGAAAATTAGGGGATTTGAAGAAAATAAATATTAGAAATGGACAACATCTCAAAAATAGATAAGGGGAATAAGGAAAATAATTATTTTACCTATTGTGACAATTGTGGAAAGAAATTCTATGTTAATAAAATGAAGAGAATTGAATTTTGATAGATGTATTGAGAGAAATACCACCATACTCATTATAAAAATGGAATGAATAAATATTCCCATGTTTAATGTGTCAACTATAAAGATATGGGGAACTACGCAAAAAAATATCCCAAGTTTCATGGGAATATACCTTGGAAAATTCTAAGGAAACAAGGACATTCGTATGTTGTTACTATAGATGAAGTGGAATGATTAATGTTCATATGTATTTGGAATCAAGAATTTTGTTGTAGAAGTAATTTATCAATTATTATCTAGTTATAAGAATCAATAAGAAAATAAGGATTTTACTATAATGGTTTTATTAATGATTTTGAAAGTATATATTGAATGGTACCAATAAAAAAATTTAATTATTGGTATGTTGTTATTATTTCAGAACACATCATTAAGGAAAAGATAACAGTTAGTATTTGCGTGATATTGAGATAATAGTGATAAAAAGTGAAGTCTGATTTTGATGTAGTATACAATCTTGTATTGTTATCCTTTAGGGTTTATATTCTCATTGATGTTGAAATAACTATGGGTTATTAAAATTTTGGAAATTTAAAAAACTTGTATTAATGGTTTTTTTGAAAAAGGAAAAACAATTTCTAGGTGAAAAATTAACACATATGATAAGGCCACAAGGCATGAACCCATAATCAATGCATGATAAGGGTGTGGAATCTACCACATGCTATTTTGATGTCCATGATAATATGACATAATTTTTACTTAAATAATTTTATGGATAAATACATATATAATGTATTAAGATGATCTTTGGGTGCAATTGTTGTTGTTTTAGATATTACTATATTATAATTGATAACTTTTACAAACAATTTTGTTTTTGGTAAATATCTAGAGATAGAAGGAATGAAATTTCACTTATTTATGGGCATTATGGTCCATTAAATGTAAATTTTAGTGATTAATAAATAAATATATTTGATATTCATTTCCTAGAGTATGAAATGAAGTAGAAAGTGATCAAAGCACAACGAAAGGATGAAGTTATGCTTATGAAATATAAATATATCATGTAATTAAATTTTGTTATGTTCATAGAGAGGGAAGGAATTTTTCAACTATAGGAAAAGTAGTTAGAGACAAATAAAATATCATATTACATTCATTTTTTGATGAACTGATGGTCTTTCAACCCATCATGCATTTATAGTTTTTTTCATTTACATTATCTTGACTTTTTTGTTCAATCAATCTCTTTAGTCCTTGGAATTTATTTGTCTCCACCATTTCCATATTTTATTTTCCCACAAATGTTCTCAATATCTAGAAATCTTCTTATTTGTCAGTTCATGTAACATTTATGTTTCCAACATTCCCTTTTTATGGGGTGTTTTATTACTACTTTCTATGATGTGGGTTTTAAAAAATGAATGTTCAAATATTAAACCATTGATGATAGAGAAAAATTGAGTGGTAAGAATTTATTTAAAGGGGTATAATGTAAAAAAGTAATATTTTATGTTATATTTCACTTTAAATAATTTAATATTTTTGATATCTTATGATACATGTAAAACTATGTTTTAATTATCTATAATATACGATTAAATATTTATTGTTTAATATTACAGTTAATGTGTCACGACCCACCTTCACCAAAAGGAGGGAAGGGTCAGCAGATTTCCAGGCACTTCCTTCTTTATGTTGAATGAAAGATAATGACTCCCGTAACTCACCCTCAATACATCCCGGAGTGGCGACCACTGCCAAGGGTATATATTATGAAACACTATATGGAAGACATTACCATTTTTATTTTATTAGGATCGGGAGATATGATGGCAACACCAACAATACAAAGGTTGACAGTAAAGGCAAAACCAAAGTAACCCATTCCATTATGCATGTTCAACAGTAAATGAATCAAGATAAAAAACCCCATGGACAAAAGAAAATACCATGAAAAGAATGAAAACAGAAACAAAAACTGCCCAATGGTCCGCGCAAGTACGGTCCTTCACGGTCCTCGATGTCCTCCTGGAATCCTGAAAGAAATTTTATAACATATGGTGAGCATACAAGTATACTCAGTAGGAAAAACCAAAGACTCTCATGCATAAGTGGGGAGACGTACTAATGTCCTGTTAGAAAAAGATAACCAACACCTAGAAAAGAATCTACCCACCCAAACCACACCAAGGTACACTCTCCAAATAATGAAAGTCAAGTAATATATAGTAATATCACCTCGACATTTGGGTACCCCCGACACTTTCCCACTGGTTATTGAAGACATCCTACGTATCGAACCAATCAATCCATTCTCACCACAGTCCCACTGCCACAACCCACCCGCACACACCTGGGCCATAACCACAAGCAGTCCCACTGCCTAACCACGCCCTCAAACACCTTGTCCACAACTTTCACATGTAACCATGCCTGCAAACACCTAGGCCATTGAAACCACTGCCACGCCCGAAGATAAATGGGAAGAAGATCTACTGCCATGCCCAAAGACACTTGTGCCTTATCCCGAATATTCTAGTGAAACCACCTTCCTGCACACACGTAGGCTAACCACCACATTACCCCGCCCGAAGGTTCTTGGGATACTAATGGACCTCAGGCCATCATATCCTGCCAGAAGATACTTGGGCTATCCGGAAATGACCAGAAAGGAACTAATAACCATCCACTTGTAGAAGTGTTGGAAAAAACACCCTCCCCCATGATATGGGGGTGTTCGACACTAAGTGCTCAACATAGGTGGGGCGCGAATAAGAAACATAGAACTACAAGTATATACATAAGTAACAGAAACTCACCCAAACTAGGTTTTCATGCAGCCACCCTAAAGAACACAACACCACCCGCATCCGGGTCGCAACTCAAACTAAACCAAAAAACAGTTATCCCATCATTTTTTTCATGTTCAGTGATCATGTTTAAGTAAATTATGCACCTAATTGGGCAACAAGCAACCAATAACACAACCCAAAGGGAAAACATACCCAATAGCAATTTAAGCATTCACACCCTGTTCTCTTGTAAAGTCACAACAACGAAAGGGATAAGTGATATCCCTCAACGTATTGGAACCAAAGGAACCCCCATAGAACTGCCCCATGTTCCAAAAACCCAAGAGCCATTGGTTTCCCATCAATAGAGTATCCCTCCCCAATTCGTGATATAAACAAGAAACCCCACAGCCTTAAATCCACAACATCAAAAACTGACCAACACCAATGCAACAGGGGATCCCAGCCCCTCCCATATCACTCGTCAACCGGCCCGTGAAGGAAAAACAAAAACCACTACTGCTAACAGAACGAGGTGGGGAACGACTATATTTTCATATTTAAAAGATTTCACACGCTCTATGATTCAAAATCACCGTTCTCTAACTGGCGTTATCATAGAAAGAGTTGATCCCGGTGCCCCAATTTATTTAGCCAGATACACATGTTTGTCCAATTTCCCTTTCACAGCATGGGTTCACAATCATAGTACAAGTAGTCCAAAAAAACTCCAGAAATTAAAGGTTTATTAGTGCACAGAGAAGGCCACCAATGACCATGATTTTCAGTAGACTCAAGCCAGCTCAATTTATAAAAAAACAATCAAACAGAGGATAAAAATGGAGCATCATCAATAATACGCATCCCATCTCTTTCATTATTTAGAAACTGTTTATTATCATCATTTAATGTTAGTTTATACAATTCTACAGAATCCGTAGCACACCCACCCCGCAAGATACACTTAATTGAGAGATGAAGGTGAAATTTCCTACTTGATTGTTGGACGATCAAAATTTCTCTTCACGCTTGAGGAACAGGGAAATGTGCAAACTCCATGTCGAGGCCTCATGAATGCAAGACATGTAGGGGAACGATGGGAGGATGATCGAGCAAAAGAAAAGAAGGGGTGCCCCTTTAGTTTATAAGGGCTGGGATAGTAGAGATAAAAACGCCAAACCGTGGGAGGAGCTGGTCGTGGGTTGACCACGCGGCCTCACACGTCATTCAAGAGTCCAGCTGCCTTTGAGGTGGTTAAAACTGACTCAATTACAGGGTATTCATTTAAAATAATTAAAGGCGATTAATGGGCCTTGAAATAGGTAAAAAGGTGTTTTTTATAATCCAATTCTCCCAAACGGGGCACTACTGGAAGACGGGGGTGCATGAGGCACTGGTGGCTGAGAGCTACCAGTAGGTGCGAGCCATCGGTGGCTCAGATACCGGTAGGAGAGCTACCAAGATACTGCGGCCACCGGTAGACCAAGCTACTTGTAGGATGCGACTATAGGTAGACTGAGCTACCGGTAGGCTGCGACTACTTGTAGACTGAGCAACCGGTAGGCTCAGCTACCGGTAGGCTGCGACCACCGGTAGACCGAGCTACCGGTAGGCCGAGCTACAGGTAGGTTGTGGCTACCAGTAGACCGAGCTACCAGTAGGCCGAGCTACCAGTAGGCTGCAGCTACCGGTAGACCAAGCTACCAGTAAGCTTGCTAAGGGTAGGCTAAAGCTGCCGGTAGGCCTACCGTTAGGGGCCCAGCTTCTCCGAGAGCCTCCCTGGTCAAATTTTCACTATGTATTGGACCCAAAAACCAGGGTCATTACATCAAATACCTATCAAAATATTCTCGCCCTTGAGAAATAAAACAACCCAGAAGCAAGGAGGGTCCGAACAACACCTACAAAGATACCTCTCTGCAGTGAACCTCAAGGTCAACTAAGGACACCTTTCCGTCAAGAATTGAGCAACATACAAGGTTAAACTACCTGAATGGGTTGGGGAGTCTCCTCGCCCATGTCAGGATATTGTCCCCTTTGGGCGGCACTGACTCGCCCACACGGGTTTAATCGCATCCACTGTAACGCGTCTTGATTAGGGTTTAGGTCCTCCCCTTCCCAAAGCTAGGACTATTCACACACATTCCTACAAAAAAAAGGTGAAATGTTTTACTATATCAAGTGTAACTAGAACTATACAAAACTTAATAAAACTCTAGGTACTGGGCACACATTTTTTCCCTCTCCCACGTTCTCTCCTCGAGCCCCCCATGTCTCCATAACACACGAACCATGCGAATGGTTCGCCCATGAAGCACCTTCTCCTTGCGATCCTCGATCATCACTGGTCTATCCACGAAGGTCACGTCGTCCTCGATGTCCAGATCTCCATAGTCGAGCACATTCGAATCGTCATGCAGATACCGACGGAGCTGGGACACAAGGAAGATGTCATGTACCCTCAGTAGTGTTGGTGGCAACGCCAGCTGATAAGCCACCTCACCGACCCGCCGCAACACTTCGAACGGCCTGATAAACATGGGAGAAAGCTTACTCCCCTTGTCGAACCACCACTGCCCATGCCGAGGGGAGACATTCAAGAACACGTGATCTATGTCCTCAAACTCCCAGGGTCTTCTCTTGGTGTCAGCATACAACTTCTGTCGGTCTTTGGCCGCTTTCATCCTTTCTCGTATGAGCTGAACCTTCTCTGTCGTGCCATGCACAACCTCCGAGCCAAGGATTCTCGCCTCTCTGACCTCCGTCCAACACACAGGTGAGCGGCATGGCCTCCCGTACAAATCTTCAAAGGGGTCCATACCAATGGTAGAGTGATAGCTGTTATTATAAGCAAACTCTTCCAGAGGCATGTGTTGCAGCTATGATCCTCTTGAGTCCAGAGCACATGCCAACAACATATCCTCCAAGGTCTGGATGGTGCGCTCTGTATGTCCATCTGTTTGGGGATAGAAAGCAGTGCTAAGTTGTAGCTAGGTGCCAAAAGCATGTTGCAACCCTCTCCAGGCCCGCGAGGTAAACCAAGCATCCCTGTCTCAGACTATGGACCTCATAACTCCATGGAACTGCACCACATCGTCCACGTACCTTCATGCCAAGGAATCTACTGTGATGGACTCCCTAATCGCCAGAAAGTGAGATGATTTCATCAGACGGTCCACCACTACCCAGATGGCATAATGCCCCCCTTGAGCCTTGGGTAGTCCCATGACGAAATCCATCGAGATGTCCTCCCACTTCCACTCGGGGTCATCTAGAGACTGTAGCAGGCCTCCTGGAACTCGAGGTTCAGCATTCACCTGCTGACACACTAGGCACTTCGCCACAAACCCTGCCACTGCTCGCATTACCACAGGCCACCAGAACTGCCTCCTCAAACCATGGTACATTTGGTAACTCCTGGGTGCACTACAAGAGGTGAGTTGTAGAACTCACTATGAACCTTGCCACACATCGCCTCTAGATCAAACAGCTTCCCATGAAAGAGAATCTAGATCTGACCATCCTCCTTCTACCCTTACGGAGCATTGACCTGGTCAACTTGGTTGTACATCACTTCGCACTCTGGGTCTCCCCACTAAGACTAATCCACTTTCTGCAAAAAATATGACTGTACTGTCATCTGATATAGGCAACCCCCACTACCATCCCCCCTAGCATCCAGGTGTAAGGAAACTAACTCCTCCATCGCCTTCCTGGTGTCCGTCGACTCTCGGACCGCATCCCTCTGCAACATCCAGCTCAAGGCATCAGCCAACACATTCCCCTTTCTAAAAGTATAGGAAATCTCGAAGACATAATCCTGGAGGAATTCCACCAACCTTCGTTGCCGTAAGTTTAGGTGTCGCTGAGAAAATATGTACCTCAAGCATTTATGATCCATGAAGACCACAACGCGTTCCCCGATGAGGTAGTGCTGCCATAGCTTTTGCGAAAAAATAACCGCTGCCAGCTCTAGGTCGTGGGTGGCAAAATTACGATCATGAGGGAATATCTGCCTAGACCCATAAGATATCACTCTTTGTCGCTGCATAAGAACACATCCCAGGCCTTATCTTGAAGCATCACAGAATACCTCGTATAATGACCCTTCTTCTAGTAAACACATCACTGGGGAACTAACCATCTTCTCCTTCAGGTAGCTGAAGGTAGCCTCGCACTGCTCACTACACACGAAGGCCTGATCATTCTTGGTCAGGGCGGTCAAAGGGGCTGCAACTCGGGAGAAAACCGGTACGAACCTCCGATAGTAACCTGCCAGCCTAGGGAAACTGCGAACCTCTACCACATTCTTGGGTGCTTCCCAAGAAACAACTACCTCTACCATTGATGGGTACACCACTACCCCCTGATCGGACACCACGTGCCCAAGGAAGTGCACTTCTCGCATCCAGAACATGAACTTAGACAACTTTCCATAGACCTGGTGCTATTGGAGGACCTCCAAAACCATCCTCAGGTGCTCCGTGTGCTCCTCCTATGATCTTGAATAGAGCAAGATATCGTCGATGAACACGACCACGAACCAATCTAGGTACTCCCAAAAGATAGAGTTCATAAGCCCCATGAACACAACCGGGGCGTTCGAAACGCCGAAACGCATAACTACGAACTTGAAGGGACCATATCTGCACCTGAAGGCCATCTTTGGGATGTCGCCTTCTTTTACACTCAACTGGTGATATCCAGGCCGCAGGTCGATCTTCGAGAACCACCCTGCCCACTTCAGCTGATCAAAATGATCATCTATCCTCGGAAGAGGGTAGCGATTCATGATCGTCACCTGATTCAGCCTCCGGTAGTCTATGCACAACCTGAGACCACCATCTGCCTTCTTCGTGTATAAGATTTGAGCACCCCATGGTGATGCACTGGGTCGAACATAAACTCTCTTCATCAGGTCGTCTATCTGAATCTGTAACTCCCACAACTCTAAAGCTGCCATCCTGTAAGGGGCCATCGAAATTGGGTGAGTACCAGGCTGCAAGTCTATCCCAAACTCGATATCACGTCAAGGGGGTAGAGTCATAACCTCCTCAGAGAAGACATCCATAAACTCATAGACGATCCCTAGTATTTCCACCATCTCAACATCCACTGACCCCACCGACAGCTCAGCTAATAACGAGAGGAGGGGATCCTCTCTCCTGCTACCCTTCTGGCTGCTCCGCTCGCCGGTGAAAATGACACGTCGGTCGCTCAAGTCTGAGAACACAACATTTCCCTAAAAGCAGTCAATGATGGAACACACATAGAACAACCAATCGATGCATAGGATGAAATCATATGGCTGTATCTTTAGCAGTAGTTGATCCCTAACCAACTGATGTGGCCATATCATCAGTCTGTATCCTCGACAAACATGCAACAAGTCGGTCTGACCTCCGACTGGTGTACTCAGCACCAGGGGCACTGGATGTCTCTTGGCATCTAGACCCAAAGCACGTGATAGACTGGGTGAGATGAAGTAGTGTGAAGATCTGGTGTCGAACAAGGCATAAGTGAGGGTTCCGAACAAACTGATAGTACCTCGAATGACTTCCGCTACGGCTGGAACTGCTGCCTCCGCGTCATGTAACTCCCCACACCCAGCTCCTCTGCCCCTTGGATGTCGGCCAACTCACCGACGATGCCCTGGTCGAGGTCCCTGAGGAGCACCCTGAGGTCGGCCTCCTCCTGTGACGTCTGCCCTCGGAGGAGCGGGAGCTCGCTGCCCCTCCAGCTGCTGGAAGGGCCTAGCTGGAACCTACTGCTGGGGCCGGTGCTAGGTCAGTCCGCCAACGCCATATGATACTCGGTCTGGGCACTGATTCTGGAGATGCCCATAGCTCTCACAGATGAAGCAACTTGGTCCTGGGACTAAAGGAAGAGGTTGAGGACCAGGGGAATGGAACTAGAACTGGTGTGGCCTGCTACCTGCTGGTCGGAACCTGGAGGGTCCCAACGCTGGAGGCCTGGTGCTGAAGGCCTTCACCTTCGATGGTCCCAGCTGGATCCCCTCTCGTGACACACCTCCCAGAGCGTGCATCCTTTCCACCACTTCGGCCTTCATCTGGACCTCCATGTATGTTGGAAGGGTAAAGGGGGTAACAGTGTTCTGGAGGGAGGGTCAGAGCACCTCTTCTAAGCGTCTCGCTCAGGACTCCTCATCCGGAAAGAGGTTTGGAGCGAAAAGCAAGAGGTCCTTGGACTTTATTCCCAGCTCCCTCACTATCATAGCCCCTACTAAAGGGAGAGAAGATCCTGCCTCTTCTCCACCCTCATCATGGAAGAGAGGAATTCCGCCTGGAATTCCCTCTCGAAATCTGCCCAGGCTACCTCATCCTCTCTCCTCTCCCCCAGGTAGAGCATCCACCACTGATGAGCTGCTCCCCGCATCTGACTGACAGCCAGAGGAACCCAGTACTCAGTCGGGGCCTGGATCAGGCCAAAGGCTATCACCAGCTCCTCTAGCCAGATCTCTGTCTTCAAGTCAGATGTGCTTCCCTCATACTTCCGAGGGTCTGTCGCAGGAAGGTCCGAAGCGTCTTCTGCCACTGGTCGTCCTCCTCCTCTTGATCATCTCTCTACCGATCAGCCATGGTAATCTCCTCGGCCTCGATCACCCGTACAATGCATGGTCGTCTCCCATGTGCCATAGCTGCAAGGAGAACATGGATGCTTAAGCCCATGCAGTGCAGAAAGCCCATTCATTAAATTTCATAAACTTTATTAATTTTCCATTCCCAAAACACCCATGAAACACGAGAACACAATTCATTATGATGCATGTTAATTTCTTATGGTCACTACCCAATAATTAGTGTGGCCTCACTTGGTCGTTTGGTAAGCTTAGAGTCCTTGCATCGGATCACGGGGGGCCCTAAAATCTCATGTCCTAGATGGTCTTACCTGGCCTAATTCATGCACCAATGTCACCCAACACTGTTGCCCAACAATCCCAGGCAATCCTCACGGTGCCTATATCCAGAGACCATCCTATCTCTCAACCCCCTCTGATATCATTCTGTCACGACCCGCCTTCACCAAAATGAGGGAAAGGTCAGCAGATTTCTAGGCCCTTCCTTCATTATGTTGAAGGAGAGATAATGAACCCCGAAACCCACCCTCAATAGGTCCCGGAGTGGCGATCACGCCAAGGGTATATATTATGACACACTATATGGAAGGCATTACCCTTTTTATTTTATTAGGATCGGGAGAAAAAATGGCAACACTAACAATACAAAGGCTGAATGTAAAGGCAAAAACCAAAAGTAACCCATTCCCTAATGCATGTTCAACAGTAAATGATACAAGATACAAAACCACAAAGTCAAAAAAAATACCAAGAAAAGAAAGAAAATAGAATCAGCAGCTGCCCAATGGTCAATGCTTGTATGGTCCCGCACGGTCCCTGAAGTCCTACTGGAAACCTGAAAGCAATTTTATAACGTAGGGTGAGCATACAAGTATACTCAGAAGGAAAAACCAAAGACTCTTGTGCACAAGTGGGGAGACGTACTAAAGACCCATGAGAATAAGATAACCAACACCTAGCAAGGAAGCTAACCACCCAAACCTCACCAAGGAACACTCCCCAAATAATGGATGTCAAGTAATATATAGTAATAGCACATCAATGTTTGGGTACCACGCGCCACCTTCCCATTGGTTGTTGAAGACATCCTACGCATCTAACCAATCCCTCCATTCTCACCGCAGTCCCACTGCCACAACCCGCCTGCACACACCTGGGCCATGACCACATGCAGTCCCATTGCCAAACCATGCCCGCAAACACTTGGGCCACAAATATCACAAGTAACCACGCCTGCAAACACCTAGGCCAGAGAAACAACCGCCACGCTCGAAGACACCTGGGCTAAAAGATCTACTGCCATGCCCGAGGATACCTGGGCCTCATCCTGAAGATTCTTGGGAAACCAGCTACCCGCACACACCTAGTCTAACTACCACACTACCCCACCCGAAGGTTCTTGTGCTAATAATGGACCTCAGGCCATCACAACCTGCCTGAAGATAATTGGGCTATCGGGAAAGGGAGTAGGAAGGAACTAATAACCAGCCACTAGTAGAAGCGTTGGGAAAAATACCCTCCCCCATGAAATGGGAGAGTTCGGCACTAAGTGCTCAACGTAGGTGGGGGACTAATAAGAAACATAGAACTATAAGTATATACATAAGTAACGGGAACTCACCCAAACTAGGTTTTCATACAGCCACCTTAAAGAACACAACACCACCTGCATCCGGGTCGTATCTCGAACCAAACCAAAACACAATTATCCCATCATTGTTTTCATGTTTCGTGATCTTGTTTAAGTAAATTATACACCTACTTGGGAAACTAGGAACCATGAACATAACCCAATGGGAAAGCATACCCAACATCAATTTAAGCATTCACACCAGGTTCTCATGTAAAGTCACAACAATGAAAGGGATAAGTGAGATCCCCCAAAGTATTCGAACCAAAGGAAACCCCAAGGAACAACCCCTTGTTCCCAAAACCCAGGAGCCATTGGTTTTCCATCAACAGAGTATCCCTCCCCAATTCATGATATAAACAAGAAACCCCACAGCCTTAAATCCACAAATGCAACTGACCAACACCAAACCAACATGGGATCTCATCCCCTCCCATATCACTCGTCAACCGACCCTTGAAGGAAAAAAACAACCACTACTACTACCAGAACGAGGGGCGCACGACTGTATTTTCAGATTTAAAATATTTCACACGCTCTGTGATTCAAAATCACCGTGCTCTGATCGGGGGTATCATAGAAAGGGTTGATCCCGGTGCCCCAATTTATTTAGCCAGATACACATGTTTGTCCAATGTCCCTTTCACAGCACTGGTTCACAATCATAGTACAAGTAGTCCAAAACATCACTGAAAATTAAAGGATTATTAGTGAATAGAGAAGGCCACCAATGGCCATGATTTTCACTAGACACAAGCCAGCTCAATTTATAAAAAAATCAATAAAACAGAGGATAAAAACGGAGCATCATCAACAATTCGCATCCCATTCCTTTAATTCTTTAGCAACCGTATATTATCTTCATTTAATGTTAGTTCATCCAATTCTACAGAATCCATAGCACACCCACCCCGCAAGATACACATAACTGAGAGACGAAGGTGAAATTCCCTACTTGATTGATGGATGATCGGAATTACTCTTCAAGCTTGAGGAACAGGGAAAAGCACAAACTCCACGTCAGGGCCTCGAGAATGCAAGATGAGCAGGGGAACGATGGGAGGATGATTGAGCAAAAGAAAATAAGGGATGCCCCTTTAATTTATAATGGCTGGGATGTTTGAGAAAAAAATACCAAACCGCGTGAGGAGCGGGTCGTGGGTTGACCACGCGGCCTCACGCGTCATTAAAGAGTCCAGCCACCTTTGAGGTGGTTAAAACTGACTCAATGCCAGGGTATTCATTTAAAATAATTAATGGTGATTAATGGGCCTTGAAATAGGTAAAAAGGGGTTTTTATAATCCAATTTACGCAAACAGGGCGCTACTGGAAGACAGGGGGGGCATGAGTCACTGGTGGCGGAGAGCCACCGGTAGGCAACCTACTGGTGGAATGCGGCCACCGGTAGACCGAGCTACTGGTAGGCTGTGGCCTCCGGTAGACCGAGCTACCGGTGGGCTGGGGCTACATATAGACCGAGCTACCGTTAGGTTGCGGCCACCGGTAGACCAAGCTACCGGTAGGCCAAGCTACCGGTAGGCCGAGCTACCAGTAGGCTGCGGATACCGGTCGCCCAAGCTACCGGTAGGACGAGCTACCGGAAGGCTGCGGCTACCGGTAGACGACGCTACCTCTAATCTTGCTACTAGTAGGCTAAGGCTACCTGTAGGCCTTCCGTTAGGGGCCCAGCTTCTCCGAGAGCCTCCCAGGTCTGATTTTCACTATGTATTGGACCCAAAAACCAGGGTCATTACATAATGCCTAGTCATTTGTATTGTGAGTATGAAAATTATAAACAATATTGTAAAACATTATGTTTTACACATTTATAAAATTAATTCTTTGGTTATAAATAAATTATAATTTAAAATAAAGGATTTATATTATATAAAATATAATTTTCTAATAAGCGGTTTCAATGATGTTTACACACTTATTCTAAAAATAAATTTTTAAATCATTCTAAATGTAATTTTTGAAAAATAAACTTCATTATATAAATTATCATATCAATATTATCTTTGGGTTAATTTTTGGTATTTTTTGAAAAAATCATTTCTTGACGAATAGTGAAATATATTGATTTTTATTCAAAATTTTCTTTTAATTTAAAGAATTTATAATTTTAAAATTTATTTTAAAATTGTTTTAAAATTAAATATAAATTGATTATATTATATTTAATCCATTTTTGTTCATTATAATCAATTTCATGATGAATTTGAATATTAAACATTTTAAACTTATAGGAACTTTTCCTTTGGAAAATGTAGAGACCCGTATCTTGACGTACATGGACATTTCATTACATTTGCGGAATACTTAGTACATAACAAAAACACACACTAAAGGATCGTAATAGTTTAGTGTCTTTGGAAACTCGGAACGTAATCTTCTAATCGTGGTGAAAGTTCTTCAATATCTCCCATAAAGGTCATCCTTTTTTTCTACCTAAAACCTTTCTTTATATCCTGGGGAAAAGAAAACATAAAAGGGTGAGCTCAAATGCTCAGTAAGGGTAAACAAAGGAAATATCAATCACATAATTTTCATAAGAAAATAACATTTTTGGAAATCTTAACCTGCAAAAGAGAGCATAATTTCATAACATGGGATAAATCATAGTAGTGAAATGAAATCATAACTTAAAACATTACTCATTGTGGCATACACACATAATCATAGAGAATCATTTCTTGTTAGTCAAGACTCATTGCCAAGACTATCTTAGTGGACAAAGTCCCTTTCTGAATCGAGTAATCCTCGTTTCAGTCCTGTTTCACTGAACCGGTATAACCTACCATTCCAACCATGTCTATCTCATGAGATATAAAATCTTTACCCAATGCATTGGAGGGAGATATAGGTCCCACCCATCTCTTAATGAATCCTTTCTTATGTGTGCCACAAAATCATAAATCATACATCATTTCATAACCCATGTAATAAAAATGGGATTCTTAAACAACATGACATCATAAAACCATTCATATAAGATAAAGGAATTCATAAACATAATTCAATCACAACATAGTCAAATCAATGTAAAAATATGGATAGAAACAGAACTCTTTATTATCTTAGATGGAAAATAATTTTGATAAAACACTTGAATTGAATTCTTGAGGAAAATATCCTTTCTTCTTCAAAATCAATTTCTTTTCACAAAACATCATGCAACTTTAAAAGAAAGAGATTTTATTGAAAATAGTCATGAAATCTTTTAGAGGAAGCTTCATGAAAATAAGGCTTTATAAAACAGTAGAAATCCGTTCATGCCGTATAAGTTAAAAAAAACATTCTTCGTACTTTTGTCGGAAAAGTCAAAAAGTACCTCGTACGACAAAAGATTCCTTTCATACATATTACTAAAAACTCACCGAAGGGTAAAAATGGATTTAAACAATTGTAGGTGGATGGAAATAATATTACATTTTGATGAAACATGGATGTGGATGATAAAATACACCCCAGTAAATACTTACGAATAAAAAATCTCGGATAAAAATGAGATTGTGATATTTCCCTTACCTTAAGTCCAATTTGCTTTGTACGTGTCCGAAGCTCCTGTATAATGATTTAAATAATGTCATTGACTTATTACAGAATCATATTCATTGTTATGATATCATATATGGTTCACTTATGACATTATATTACCCGTTCTTTTGTAAATTCCATGTTAAAGAAGCGTTTTGGGTAAAATCGTTTCATTTATCGTAGGTGTTTTGACTTGTTGTTCTTGACATCATTATTACTTATATCATGATTTACTTACTTCCAGAATATAAAATATGATTTATATATCATATATATTCAGTATATATATATATATAATAGATAGATAAATAAAATGAAAAACACCGTTCATGGAGACGGTAGTCCGTACGTACGCATGAACGCTGTTTTTCTTTCCTTATTGTCTTGAAATGGAAGTAAGTAGATGACATACATATGTATATATATATACATAAATCCAGTAGCTTTATAATGTCATGTATTTCATTATTATTTCTTATATATACATTATAATCATTCTTAAATGGTTAACATGGAGAATGAATCTCATCGCGTCGTGGAGACGGTATTCCGTACGTACGCACGAGCGATGATATCATTTCTATAAATATTGAATTGAATTGGAGTGGATTATAAAATATATAAGAATCATTATGATGTTGTAATAACTATGTATAGTTATTCTTTACACCATTATACCCATCCATGTAAGGTGGTGGTGGAAAATAGATTACACCACGGCGTGGAGACGGTATTCCGTACGTACGCACGCGCGGTGATTTCTTTTTCCGTAGGATGGATAGATGGTGAAATAGGGTTGTTTCGTACTTATAATAACATATCAGTATATGAGTGATACTGATGTTATTACTTCATAATGAAACAACCTAAGAAGAAGAAGTGGAAGAAGAAATAAAGATGAAAGAATTGGTAACGGTAATTACCTCTTCTTTGAAGTGCCTCTTTGAGACCTCCTCTTAGGGCACTAGAATTGTTCTTTGAGGAAGACCAGAACCTCTAGGATGTTGCTAGGGAAGTGGAGAAGGGATTTTGGCAGGGGTTGGCCGAGCTTGAGTGCTCAAATTGGTGTGAGGAGGAGGGGGAGGAGGTGTCCTTTTATAAGGGAGGAGAGGGGCACCTTAGGAATTCTTAAAAATATTAATTTATAATAAATATAACCCCACTTAAAAACCTCCAAAAATGACTCATATTCGAAGCTTAGATGAGATAGGGTTGTAATCTCATCAACCAATCAAATTTATACATGTTTGGATCTTATTTTAAACCTTATCAATTAGATTTAACTCTAAGTTAAATAATTTAACTTTTACCGTGTCTTTTTGTTTTCTTTCACTATATGGTTAATACACTTACTATAACATGCCAAACGAACCTCAAATTGTATATTATTAATACATATATCCTTATCTAAGTCATTTGGCCGAACCTTAGATTTTTAGGAATAAAATAACAATTAATAATATAATATTTGATTTAAAAACTATTTTGTGTCAATTTTGACACTATTTGATATATGATTTTTTTGAAAGTCATAACAGAATTATATATTCGAACCAAGTTGATTAAATCAACACTAATATATCATAGTAACCTAGAAAATTAGTGGAATTCATTAAAAGTCTTAAATTACATTTATTTTGGTATTTATATTATCAATTATGTCAATATTTCATTAATAAGATAATTACTGCATCATCTTTGTGTCATAAATAAATTATATTATATGCTGTCTAAAAATTACAAATAAAATACTATCATGTAGGAAATCTTTTTAGCTTTCTAATGAATATTTATAGTCGAAATTAGCTTATGTATAACCCCATATTAAAAATGATTTACTTATTAAACTTTGATTTTAACTATTTTAACCCTTCTTTAAATAAATTAATAATAAATGTCCTAATCTAATCCAAGTGGGCCTAAATGGTCATATTTTATTCCTAAGTTTGTTTTTGGTCGAATTACACTTGTCCAATAGAATTAGGACATGTGTTAGGGTAATATTAATATCATATTTACCCTTAGTTACCCTATTTACTATTAACCGTGGTAAAAAAAGTAAAAAGTTACTATTCACCAAAAAATTATTTTCATCTCATTGAACCACATTTTAGTCCTTGATATTAACCGTGTCTCTCGGATTTTCGAAATTCCATTCACAGAAGCGGTAAAATTAAGTTTTATGCAAAATTCCGTTTTTAACCTACCACTTAGTGGTTTCACTATTCATCAAAAATTGAAAGTTTTCAGAAAAATGCCAAAATTTCATCCTAAGCTATATTTCATATTCCGAATTCAAAAATGATGTCTATTTTACCAAATTCATAACATAGAAGTTGCATTAATTAATTTTATAATTAAATCCCGCTGTTAAAACAAATAGCGTGTTTTTTAAGAAACAAAATCTATCAAAAGATTGACACTTGATTATGTCTGGTGTAAATGTGAAATTACAAACAATGACCAACATTGTATTAAATTGTAAAAATATATTCTAAATATACTTTAAAACCACTCAAATTAATAATTTATCACTATTAATTATTTCGATTAAAAAAGTTGTTTTTAATTATAATTTAGTAATTTTCACTATTCATTAGAATATGAAAGTTATCCGAAAAGTACCAAAATTTCACCTTAGGCTAAATTCGATACTCCGAATCCAAAAATGAATTCAATTTTGAAAAATAAAATTTACAAAATTTCCAAAAAGTGGTTATTACTATTCATAACGGCTAGTTTTAATAATATTTTAATAGCATATCGTTGTTTCGTGAAACTCAGTATTGCGTACTACACACGCTATCGAGGAAGGTCGCGATTGCGTGTAACGGAAGGAAAGTCAAGGATGCGTATTGTGAAAGCTTCTTTTGTTGTAGCGTACAACACAAGACATTAATGAAATTAAAAAGAATATTTTTCATAAAATCTTGGGGCGTTACATTCTACCCCCCTTAAAATGAATTTCGCCCTCGAAATTCGTCGGGGTTATAAATGGTTTACTATTCAAAATTTTCTTTGATAGAAACCCACATCGTAAAAAGGAATACCAAAACATGGCTTTAAAAACTAAAGTATGAAATGTAACGATTACCCAAATATACTAATCACTGGGTTTCCACATAGGTGAAAATATGGATATGGATGAAAAATCTAACCATCATGTTCTGATGGAGAGTGGTAGAGAACATGGCTATGGAAAAGCCAGTAATCACAAATCCATAGATTTGTGATGATATAAGGTACCATCTGATTCATCAGGTATAAGATCACTAGGAAAACATTTTTGGTTTTCAAGATCATTTCCCTAAAGATGAAAATTTGCTTAGAATAAATACTTACTTTATTTTGGTAAAATATCACTTTTGTTCGTGCCTTGAACAATTTCTACTTCATCTCTTAAATAAATGAAGTTGAATTTGTTATTCGTGATGTGTTAGCAGATCATGTGATAGAATGACAGGTCATTCCATCTGTCTCAAACAAAAGGTTAGCAAAACTTATATACATAAGTCGATCTATAGTGAGATTAATCATATATGGTTCCTAAAATGGACTTATACTTCATATATCATACTGCTTAATATAATAAAACTAGTTTCTACTAAACAGGGACTTCCTGTAGGTCAGTGGTAGGCGATAAAGGCCAGTCGCACTTCGGTTGTGGGTTCGATTCCCACAGCCTTGTCCGAAGCGATGGGTTGTCGCCCGTCCTGCAGGATGTCCTTTTTCCAAAACTACTATAACATCCCATCAATAATATCGTCCAACACAATCCATTCCAATCTTTATGCTTATCCATAATACTGCAGTCCACTCTCATAACATAGTGAAAACAATTACCAGAGATTTAATATCATCGTTGATCCCCATATATCATAAGATATGTTTTTTTTGGTCACATTTCAAACATTCAAAGTCCTTAATCATGTATACTCTTGAATACCCATTGAACCTTAGTGAAAACTTGAATGCAGTTAAAAGTTAACACTTTACACATACCAAAATCCTCAAAATTATTTATACTCAAACCATGATATCACTTAGTCCTTATCTCAATCATGAGCTCATGAATACTATTAAACATTTCATTTTCTCGTCTTCATTATGCGCATATCATCTTATTTCCAAAAAAAATATCTCAATCACTTTGAATACCACATCAATAAATATTGCAATACTCAATGATACAACATTATTTTGGAATCCCATTACATAAACACTTAATCATTCCACCACATCGTTGTCATATTCAACATTGCCAATAGTGATCGCATGTGATTTCCCTTTGTCCTTTGCCTTCAGTGGTTGCTCATGTTGATCATCACTAACCCTTGGATTAGGGCAATTATTAGCATAATGCCCCATTTCCTTGCACTTGAAGCATTGAAGTGTTGGCGGTGCGTTCTCTGCAGTGTTTGCTTTATCATTAGAAACCCTTTTTCCATTACTTCGACACTCAGCTGCTCGATGACCTTCTTTTCCACACTTAAAACATTTTCTAGTCCCTTTTAGACAATCTCCACCATGCTTCTTTCCACACTTTGTGCATAAGGAAACATTCATCTTCTTTTCACCATTATTCTGAGATTTCTCCTTGAACTCCATCTTTCGTTTCTTGTCAAAACCATGAGATGGATATGTAACACCAACTTCCATTTCTACCTTGATAGCACAACGCACAATTTCTTCATAGCTACTGAAGTCTCTTATAGCTAATGCCCTTCGAAGACTTGGTTTTAAGCCACTGAAAAATCGATCAACTTTACTTTCAGGTTGGTTGATAATTCCAGAAGCATACCTTGCAAGTCTTGTAAAATTTGCTTCATAGGTACCAACAGATTCATCGTCCCTTTGCTTCAGTTCAAGAAACTCTTTCTCCATCTTTGTTCGAAGAATACGAGGGAAGTACTTATTGAAAAATAAGTTCTTGAACTCGTCCCATTCCATAGACTCAATTTCATCCCTTTGCCTTGTATTCTTAATAAGATTCCACCATTGATCAGCATCTCCTTCCAAACGATACACTGCTAGGATGACTTTATCATGTTCAGAACATTGAAGAACTGAAAATATCTTTTCAGTAGTACTAATCCATTGTTCAGCAACTAATGGATCAGTAGACCCACTGAAAGAAGGTGGACGCTGCCTCATGAAGGATTCAACAGAATGTTGCTCCTTCCTTTGCTCGTTTGGAAGTCCTGCATGATTCATAGCTTGAGAAAGTTGTGTGAGCATGGCTACAAGATTTTGCATTCCAGCTCCCATATCGTTTGGTTGCTCAGGGGTACAATCATTGCATTGCCCATCACATTCCGCATTAACACGGTTCCTTCGGGTTCCAGCCATCGTCTAAAACCCCAAAAGAATTGTGTGAGAGGCAAAAATCATGCTAGGGAAAACAACATAATAAAGGGTTAGTACCCTCAATATCTAACATCTTAGGTTAAATTCGAAGATCGTTAGCGTAATTCTAGGACTATAACCTATACGTATACTTAACCTTAGAGACATCCCTAGACATACCTTAGAAATATCTCTAGGGATCTCACTAAAGTTCTCGCATCCTAGTTTCCAAAGGTTGACTAAACCTTTCCTCTGATACCAACTGTAGAGACCCGTATCTTGACGTACATGGACATTTCATTACATTTGCGGAATACTTAGTACATAACAAAAACACACACTAAAGGATCGTAATAGTTTAGTGTCTTTGGAAACTCGGAACGTAATCTTCTAATCGTGGTGAAAGTTCTTCAATATCTCCCATAAAGGTCATCCTTTTTTTCTACCTAAAACCTTTCTTTATATCCTGGGGAAAAGAAAACATAAAAGGGTGAGCTCAAATGCTCAGTAAGGGTAAACAAAGGAAATATCAATCACATAATTTTCATAAGAACATAACATTTTTGGAAATCTTAACCTGCAAAAGAGAGCATAATTTCATAACATGGGATAAATCATAGTAGTGAAATGAAATCATAACTTAAAACATTACTCATTGTGTCATACACACATAATCATAGAGAATCATTTCTTGTTAGTCAAGACTCATTGCCAAGACTATCTTAGTGGACAAAGTCCCTTTCTGAATCGAGTAATCCTCGTTTCAGTCCTGTTTCACTGAACCGGTATAACCTACCATTCCAGCCATGTCTATCTCATGAGATATAAAATCTTTACCCAATGCATTGGAGGGAGATATAGGTCCCACCCATCTCTTAATGAATCCTTTCTTATGTGTGCCACAAAATCATAAATCATACATCATTTCATAACCCATGTAATAAAAATGGGATTCTTAAACAACATGACATCATAAAACCATTCATACAAGATAAAGGAATTCATAAACATAATTCCATCACAACATAGTCAAATCAATGTAAAAATATGGATAGAAACAGAACTCTTTATTATCTTAGATGGAAAATAATTTTGATAAAACACTTGAATTGAATTCTTGAGGAAAATATCCTTTCTTCTTCAAAATCAATTTCTTTTCACAAAACATCATGCAACTTTAAAAGAAAGAGATTTTATTGAAAATAGTCATGAAATCTTTTAGAGGAAGCTTCATGAAAATAAGGCTTTATAAAACAGTAGAAATCCGTTGGTGCCGTATAAGTTAAAAAAAAACATTCTTCGTACTTTTGTCGGAAAAGTCAAAAAGTACCTCGTACGACAAAAGATTCCTTTCATACATATTACTAAAAACTCACCGAAGGGTAAAAATGGATTTAAACAATTGTAGGTGGATGGAAATAATATTACATTTTGATGAAACATGGATGTGGATGATAAAATACACCCCAGTAAATACTTACGAATAAACAATCTCGGATAAAAATGAGATTGTGATATTTCCCTTACCTTAGGTCCAATTTGCTTTGTACGTGTCTGAAGCTCCTGTATAATGATTTAAATAATGTCATTGACTTATTACAGAATAATATTCATTGTTATGATATCATATATGGTTCACTTATGACATTATATTACCCGTTCTTTTGTAAATTCCATGTTAAAGAAGCGTTTTGGGTAAAATCGTTTCATTTATCGTAGGTGTTTTGACTTGTTGTTCTTGACATCATTATTACTTATATCATGATTTACTTACTTCCAGAATATAAAATATGATTTATATATCATATATATTCAGTATATATATATATATAATAGATAGATAAATAACATGAAAAACACCGTTCATGGAGACGGTAGTCCGTACGTACGCATGAACGCTGTTTTTCTTTCCTTATTGTCTTGAAATGGAAGTAAGTAGATGACATACATATGTATATATATATACATAAATCCAGTAGCTTTATAATGTCATGTATTTCATTATTATTTCTTATATATACATTATAATCATTCTTAAATGGTTAACATGGAGAATGAATCTCATCGCGTCGTGGAGACGGTATTCCGTACGTACGCACGAGCGATGATATCATTTCTATAAATATTGAATTGAATTGGAGTGGATTATAAAATATATCAGAATCATTATGATGTTGTAATAACTATGTATAGTTATTCTTTACACCATTATACCCATCCATGTAAGGTGGTGGTGGAAAATAGATTACACCACGGCGTGGAGACGGTATTCCGTACGTACGCACACGCGGTGATTTCTTTTTCCGTAGGATGGATAGATGGTGAAATAGGGTTGTTTCGTACTTATAATAACATATCAGTATATGATTGATACTGATGTTATTACTTCATAATGAAACAACCTAAGAAGAAGAAGTGGAAGAAGAAATAAAGATGAAAGAATTGGTAACGGTAATTACCTCTTCTTTGAAGTGCCTCTTTGAGACCTCCTCTTAGGGCACTAGAATTGGTCTTTGAGGAAGACCAGAACCTCTAGGATGTTGCTAGGGAAGTGGAGAAGGGATTTTGGCAGGGGTTGGCCGAGCTTGAGTGCTCAAATTGGTGTGAGGAGGAGGGGGAGGAGGTGTCCTTTTATAAGGGAGGAGAGGGGCACCTTAGGAATTCTTAAAAATATTAATTTATAATAAATATAACCCCACTTAAAAACCTCCAAAAATGACTCATATTCGAAGCTTAGATGATATAGGGTTGTAATATCATCAACCAATCAAATTTATACATGTTTGGATCTTATTTTAAACCTTATCAATTAGATTTAACTCTAAGTTAAATAATTTAACTTTTACCGTGTCTTTTTGTTTTCTTTCACTATATGGTTAATACACTTACTATAACATGCCAAACGAACCTCAAATTGTATATTATTAATACATATATCCTTATCTAAGTCATTTGGCCGAACCTTAGATTTTTAGGAATAAAATAACAATTAATAATATAATATTTGATTTAAAAACTATTTTGTGTCAATTTTGACACTATTTGATATATGATTTTTTTGAAAGTCATAACAGAATTATATATTCGAACCAAGTTGATTAAATCAACACTAATATATCATAGTAACCTAGAAAATTAGTGGAATTCATAAAAAGTCTTAAATTACATTTATTTTGGTATTTATATTATCAATTATGTCAATATTTCATTAATATGATAATTACTGCATCATCTTTGTGTCATAAATAAATTATATTATATGCTGTCTAAAAATTACAAATAAAATACCATCATGTAGGAAATCTTTTTAGCTTTCTAATGAATATTTATAGTCGAAATTAGCTTATGTATAACCCCATATTAAAAATGATTTACTTATTAAACTTTGATTTTAACTATTTTAACCCTTCTTTAAATAAATTAATAATAAATGTCCTAATCTAATCCAAGTGGGCCTAAATGGTCATATTTTATTCCTAAGTTTGTTTTTGGTCGAATTACACTTGTCCAATAGAATTAGGACATGTGTTAGGGTAATATTAATATCATATTTACCCTTAGTTACCCTATTTACTATTAACCGTGGTAAAAAAAGTAAAAAGTTACTATTCACCAAAAAATTATTTTCATCTCATTGAACCACATTTTAGTCCTTGATATTAACCGTGTCTCTCGGATTTTCGAAATTCCATTCACAGAAGCGGTAAAATTAAGTTTTATGCAAAATTCCGTTTTTAACCTACCACTTAGTGGTTTCACTATTCATCAAAAATTGAAAGTTTTCAGAAAAATGCAAAAATTTCATCCTAAGCTATATTTCATATTCCGAATTCAAAAATGAAGTCTATTTTACCAAATTCATAACATAGAAGTTGCATTAATTAATTTTATAATTAAATCCCGCTGTTAAAACAAATAGCGTGTTTTTTAAGAAACAAAATCTATCAAAAGATTGACACTTGATTATGTCTGGTTTAAATGTGAAATTACAAACAATGACCAACATTGTATTAAATTGTAAAAATATATTCTAAATATACTTTAAAACCACTCAAATTAATAATTTATCACTATTAATTATTTCGATTAAAAAAGTTGTTTTTAATTATAATTTAGTAGTTTTCACTATTCATTAGAATATGAAAGTTATCCGAAAAGTACCAAAATTTCACCTTAGGCTAAATTCGATACTCCGAATCCAAAAATGAATTCAATTTTGAAAAATAAAATTTACAAAATTTCCAAAAAGTGGTTATTACTATTCATAACGGCTAGTTTTAATAATATTTTAATAGCATATCGTTGTTTCGTGAAACTCAGTATTGCGTACTACACACGCTATCGAGGAAGGTCGCGATTGCGTGTAACGGAAGGAAAGTCAAGGATGCGTATTGTGAAAGCTTCTTTTGTTGTAGCGTACAACACAAGACATTAATGAAATTAAAAAGAATATTTTTCATAAAATCTTGGGGCGTTACAGAAAAAGATTTTCATCACTTATGCGGGTTTAATTTTATATTAGAATATTCCAATTATGTGAATTGAATAATGAAAATATGATTAAATATTTTTAATAATAATAATTATTATCAAATAATATCAACTTAATTTTTTACTATAATGAATATTAAAAACAATAAGAATCAATTAATGTTGTTACAGTAATAATGGGTTTACCCTTGGTTTAACTAAAAAGTTAAGTGTATGATTGTCATTAAAACTTATCTAAATTCTATTTTATCGTAATTTTTAGATATTGTACTATATAAATTTATAATATATGCTCATATGTAATCTTTCTCTTATGAACAACTATATCATTTTAGATTCTTTTGTGAAATTTCAATGTGGTTTCCATTTGGGCTACCTTCCCAAATTATAAAAGGAACTCTTTTATCCTCTTCATTACATGCTTAAATATCCTTTTGATTAATACAATACATGAAAACATATCTTCTTTAAATCCCTCAAAATTACCTATATCCCTTGTTTTTTTTGGAAATTCATCCAAGGAAGGATTTTTTTTGAACCTAGAGGAGTTGTCTGAAGAAGAGGTAACCTTCTTAAATGAGAATTTTTATTTTTTTCTGCTTCAAAAACATTAAATTAATATTAAAATATAATGATATAAAATTCTTGTTATATTATATAAATATAGATTTATTATTTTAATTTTAGGATTGATATCCATCTTCTCTTCTCAATAATGCGAAATGAAATTGTTGATAGGGTGTACGCCGGACAACGGCATTGCAAACCGACAATGTTCATTTTACATCCCTGTATTTCATGAAATGTTGTAAATATGGATATATAATTTATATATATATATATATATATAATAATAAATAAATATATTTATATAATTATAACATCTTATTAATATTATTATTTTTCATTTTTTGGGGAATATGATTACGTCGCTAATGCGCACGGTGGACGATTAACTCACGAAGCGATGTAATTTTTATCACATCCACATTACATAGAATGTATTAATGATAATATTTATTTATATATGACATATATATAACATTATAATGACACTATAAATATGAATTAAAATTTACCTTTATTTTATTCCATCCATCAAAGAAAAATTGAAATTGATTTCATCCATACCTATGACTTACTGTCTCCATTAACAATGCATTTCTTATTACCTTATCTAAATATTATAGATGAATATAAATTTATATATATATAATGAATATATATGATTTTAAAATAATTTTTAACAATATTTAGATGATGGAACCATTATTAATATACAAGGACTTAAACTATCAATAAAAACATACATTAAAAACAAAGCATTTAATACCTAGAATAGATATTATGACATTGAATTTTTTAAAAATAGGTAATAAAATATAATAAGTAAACCATAAATTGTGTGACATATAATATTATGGTTTTTAACAAATTTATAAAAACTATATATTTATTATACATGATGTTCAATCACATATGAATGAAATTAATCCTGAGCTAAGGGTTTTATCATCTAACTTATTTATTAATGAGAGATGTGTAATATTTATAGATTTTTTATTTTATGTAATATATATATATTTACGCTTTTCTATGTTATATAAATAATCATGTTATATTCATCATATTTAAATTATCATTTTAGTGTCTTTATATCATGGGGATTATGATTCAGATGTTACAAAATTGGTAGTTTTTTATTTTACAATCTCATTATTATATAGGATTGTTTACATTTAAATATATATTAGAAGAATTATTTTATAATACTATCAAAAACCATGTATTTTTTTTATTATCAGGTTATTTTTGGAAATTTTATTTTTTTACTTCCATTTTTCTCACTATAAGAACTCAATAGATTGAGAATGTTTATTTAAGTAAAATCAACTATATTTCTATCATTAGTCAAAAATCCAATTTCCTTCTTATCAATGTTTTGTAAAAATATTTTAATTTTTTTAGCCATGTTAATCTTATTAATTACCTTCTTTTCCAATATCTTAAAGATAACTATAATAATACTATTTAATAATTTTTAAACCTTGTATTTTATCGAATATGTTAAATTTTAAAAAACATACGGTAAAATCTTCGGATGCAACATCCTCCCCTAGATGAAAAGAACATATTTATCATTTTCCAAATCATGTAATTTTATTCCTTTTTAAATCATAGTGAAAGGAATATTTTTTATCTTACACGAGTAGTATATAATTAGATTTGGTCATTGCTTTTAAGATTCCCTTATAATTTTTCATGTTATTTTCAATGGAAATGTTTACTATAATATTTTTAATTTTCTTTATTTTATAATATGGTTTTTAGAACGGAAATGTTATTTTTATAAAGAATGATTTAATGGTATTTTTATTTTATTTATATTCATCAAATACATCAACCGTTATTCTAATTATGCCCCATTGGGGATATGTTATAATGATACCATCCTTTTATTTCTCATGATTTTTTATGATTTGCTTGATGTTTTATTTTGATACAATTATCTATATTACATTGAATAGTCTATGATTTTGTATATTTATTAAGAAATTATTTATATTTTATATGATATCTTTTAAAATGGATGTTTACATTGATTGTGTTTATCCATTTTCATATGAGGAATTCATTGGACTTATTATGTTATGGGTGGGGCCTAGAATTATATGTCCCCTAGATGACTTAGTAGGTCCCACGAGACAAATTAGATTGTGTATTTTTTCAAGGACTAACTCATTTCTATAGATTTCTTGGTGTGAGGCCTTGATGGTACTTTCAGATTTCATGGTATAGGGTATCGACGGTATGTTTCAGACTTAAAGAATTATGCATTCCATTATTAAAAAATTGACCATTAATTTCCATGTTATTATTTGATATGTTATGATATCCATGGATTAGATTCAAGATCAGGTTATTATATATATGTAATTATTTGATCATTATTTAATCCATCCGTATTATGCTCAAGTTATATATTAAATGGAAGGTGTTTTATGATATTTACCTTTTTATATTGTTTATTCCAGATTTATTCATGATATATTTCATTTTATATATACCCTATCTGAGAATTTTATATCTCCAATTTCATATGCTTTCATTCCCCATTAATCCAATAATATTATCATGATTTATATTCAGGGATATTCTAGAAGAAATAATTATAATCCCAAATAAAATACAATGTTTTATTTTTTTTGTTATCAATATAATTTGGGATTTATGTGTGTATCTAATTTAAAAATTCTAATAATCTATTCATTACTTTGGGATGTGATCTCTGGTATCTAGTGACAATGTAATAATGTAACCCCTGACACTCGGCCACTAGAGTTGTGGTCTTTACACTCTTAGTGGATTAATTAGTACAATTGTGGAAAAATAAACACCTATTTCAGATGTTATTTATCTACTATATCATATTTAGGGGAGTTTTGGTTCATAGTAACACTGTGGAGTAATGGTGGAAATGGCTAGGTTGTGGGGGTAATTTCACTGTTGTTCTTAGATGAGCATGATTTCATAGTCTCAAATCTCTACATTAAAAGGGCCTATATGATAGAGGTGTCTAATACAGTTTTTAAAAGGGGGGAATTTCTCATGAGAAATGTGGTGGGGGAAATTTTAAACACTTGTAAATCCATTCTTCATTTTTAAATTGAAAAATATGGTTTGGTGACTGATTAACCAAGTTTAAATGGAATTTAAATATTTTTGAAATAAATTTCCCCACCATTTATTTTGGTTTGACTTATTTTTTATTTTTCAAACCCAATCAATCATTTCGATCCCTATTGGTTCCAATTTCCATCATTATGAGGATTTAACCCCCTTGTTTAGTGATATCAATTTCCACTTGATTTAATGAACCCTCGCTTCTCTTAAACTCTTATTCTTTATACTTTGTATATTATTAGAAGTTTTAAAAAAAATTCATCGTAGGCTTGGTAAATGTTAGGTAAAGGTGTCTTTGGAGGTTTTATGTGGTTTGGTATTTTGTGGAATCCTTATAAATTTCATAATTCTTAATTGTTGGATTATTCTAATTTTTTCAATGCATTCATTAATGTATCAACATAGTAATTGTATTCAAACATTTTTCTTTATTTTATTATGTAGTTTTTGGATCAACAGTTCTTATTTTTTTCAATGGGTGTATCATTTTAATTGAATTTATAATATAATTAAACATACATAAATAAATTGATGGTGGTTAGTGTGTTTCGACATTTATTAGTTGATTCTATATTTATTATAATTATTTCATGAAATTATTATGTTTTTTTTTGAAAAAGTATATTTCAATGTTTTGTTATTATAGAGATCCCTTTAATTATTGGAGATTTGTTTATCTTGTTCATAATTAATAAATAATGTATATATGGAAATTTTATATGATAATGTGGGGATCTAAATATCATCCATGCCTAAATCTAGGAAACACATAAACTATTTCATAAAAATATTATTTAAATGAAATCGATGAACTCTGTTTTCTTCTATGATGTTTGTGTTGTTATAATATTTAAGGAAAATTAGTATTTTAATATTATTCCATGTCTTATTATAGTTATATAAATCTTTGATTTCATGGATTGTTTAGGTGGATAGATGAGTGGTGTTGAGTTTTCAGTGATGGTTTGAGTTTTGATCATAATTATATTAAATAAGTAGCGACATGCTGTGGAAATTTTTATAATGTGTCTCAAACAATGATTCTATGTTAGGATGTGTTGACTATTTTTGGATGAACACTTTTATTCAGATTTTCAAAGCTCATGTGAGGTTCCACTAAATAAGTGTAGGGATGTAAATGGGTACAACTAAAAAAATATCTAATATAATTATAACTAGGTTTTTATTTCGATATTATATAATAGGTATTAATCAAGTTCAGTTATCATGTTTATTAAATGGGCTTTGTGTATGAGAATCTGCATTTTTTGTAGATATGCTCCACATTTAAATACCTATCTAAAAGTTGTTTATTTTGAAATAAATATTTGGATTATAGGATGCAAGTGTTCCCACTAACTGTAAAATTTGTTTTCATTAAAAATTTATAAAAATAAATTAGATAAATGTTGTTCAATTAACTCTTTTGGAATCACATAATCATAGATCCAGCGGCCACTAAAGGGATGTAACTTTTTTAAATAATAAAATAAATGACTTTTATAAAACTGTAATTCGTTACATATAATATCTAAATGATACAAGTAATGGAAAAATTAAATATTAAAATTTCTAATTTATATATGGAAATGATTATGAATTTAAATATTACACTTTTTTTTACTAAACCATTTGAAAAATAAATCATGTTTTAATTTTTGAAAGTGTGTTTAGGTGATCATCTAGGAAATTAAATGATGTTGTTGTATGATATTCATCAATGAATACATGGCCTCTAACACCTTGGTTAGGACTGGGATATGGTATACTTAAATGTTTCAAAAATTGATTTATTATAATTGTGTGTGTATTTATTTATTTCAAAATATAATTTAATATTGTATAATGAAATCAAAATAATAATATTTATTAATTATGTATTGTAATTAATTATTAACCAATTCTAAAAAACTATATATTAAATTCTTGTTATAAATTTATCATAATTTTTTGGAATTATACAAGAAACTTATAGTGAGATTACACTATGAGGGGGTGAATCGGGGTAGGAAATCTCTTTAACAATTAAAACACTTATTCCATTATGTTCTCATGTGCAAAATAGGATATCAACCTCTAACCATGAGGGCCACATTCTTATTTTCATTAATCAAATATTCTATTGGTTTCTTTATTTTTTTATTTTCATGCATAAATTAATTATAATCATGATTATTTACTTGGTTCATTGGCACTAGGGAACATTCAAACAACATGCATCGACATTGCCTTATGCACCAAGATTGTTATGATGATCAGTGCTTAAAAACATTTTATCTATGTCACTCTTATGCCTACGATCACTACCTTATATGGTTTAGGGTTATATCACTACTTATCAAGGGTCACTACCTTGAATGTTCATTGGATCACTATTGGTTGAAAGGATCACCTTCACATTTTATAGATATGTAGGTCAATTATCCAATATCATTTATATGGAATTCATTCCTCAATATAGATAAATTCTCTATTAAAGTCTTATTGGGATGCCTCATCACCTTTTGTGAAATCACTTTGATGTAAAAACTTATAATTAATGAAATATTTATTGAAATCTCTGTTATTATAGGCATAGTTAAAACATTTTTAAAATTTTGATATATCATTAATGTTTTACAATTCATCATAATATCAAGACCCTCAATAAAACAAACTATATTTTTCTGGATAATTAGATGAGGAAATGTTATCTATGTATGGAGATCTCTCAATATTTCATATCTCTCAAAGAAAATACCCCTAATGTTTCCCTCTACTGTGATATATCACATGTGATACAAATATTCATCTCCTATACATTCATTCTCAATTTTGATGTAACTACCATTTTAATTGTCATAAATGATTCCTAAATTTTTTATCTGTCTCAGATTGTAACTACATGGATATATCATAAAGATATATATGCTAAATATATTATACTTATTCTAGTATGTATTTCTATATATGTAAATATGGAAAACCAAATGTGAAACCATGATGATTATGGTCATTATTTTTTAAATATTTATAACTGAAAATCTTAAACTCTTTATCAAATGTAGCTGACACTCAATTTAAGTGTAACTACACATGTTCACAACATTTTTGATAGATAATTGTCTCTTGAAATCTTCACCTATATTCACACATGGATACTAGGGTGTAGCCTTATCCTCCATGGCGTAGTGACCTCCATGTATTTAGAAACACTCACTGCTATGATGTATATTATTATTTATAGTGTGGTTAATACCTAAAATGAATAATACTGATATAAAATCCACACTCACCTTGGCATGATCGGCATAATATCAATTGGGAAGACACTTCTGCATGCATTCTGGTTGTTTCTTGGTGGTGAATCCATCACCATAAACTCATTTCAGACATCTTAATTGGTGCAAGCCTTGTCTCAACAACATATGAAGACTCTCACAATATCAACTTCACTTAGGTTGTGTATTGAAAAGTTATTCTACATCATAGACTTTTCTTCTTACCCTTATGTGACTAATGAAAACTCGGCTCTTGTTTTTCCCTTACGTAGGTCATTCTGATACACATACACAATGTGGGATAACCTTATGTAGGTCTCCTTACCCTTAAATATGCTTTATATACCTACGCGCGGCTGTATAGCTACACTTATTTGTATTTATAAATGTTTTTCCCTTACATAGCCTTCAAGACAAACCTTTATACAATAGGAATACTAACCCTAGGCAATTCTTCCATATTCTTTCACTATCCTTACAAAAGTTATGTAATTCGTCATTTCTCTTACCCTATATAATATGTAATTCCATAATTACATGAACATCACTTATTTCATATCTCCAGAAATATCCTTTATGATCTTCACATTGAAAACCCTCACTTCAAACATCATTATAAAGACTTATAAAATTGATGACTCTATAATAATTCCCTAATAATATTACTCTTGGTCTTCTCTTATGGAATAAAAAATATATCAAGAATCACATAAATCCTTTATCCATATTGAACATGCCTTCATCATGTTTCATAAAAAATGTTATTATCACCAATTCCAACATTCATTAATGAGATTTCCACACACATATTAAAAATAATAATTATTCATCTTGTCATTCATCCTTGAATGTTCTCAATGTCACCAACCATGACCAACATTATTATAATCAGTATCCTTATTAAGAACAAATACAATATCAATTCTTTAAGATTGCTAATAATCTCCCCATTTGGTTTTTTTTGAATATGCATAATTTTTTCTCCCCCTTATTCAATACACATTTTGAAGTATTTTCTCGTCCTTATTGATATCTTCCTCCTCTCAATATATTTTCTTCAACTCATTATTTTCATTTTAATACAAAATGACTTTTTAATGAAAAGGTTATTTCTTAAATTCCTTCAAAAAATATAATGGCTAATTTATATTTCTTCTCATAATTATTGGAAGGAACATAATCTTCAAATCATCTTTCCCTTTAGAGATATATTCCAAACATGAGGATATTTTCGCACCATATTTCATCAAATAATTATTTTTAAATAATTATATGTTGATTATACAAATCCTTTAACACCACATATTATATAATAAAATATCATTTCCTACTGTATTTTTACAAGAGATTCACAATGTGGATCTTACATATGGTTCTTGGGGTGTTAATAAATCCTCTAATTTTACAAATATGGAGATTTATATATATGATGATAGTTTTTATAGACAACAACAAATATTTCCATGACACTCATGAATAACAAAAAATAAACATTGTATCATTCAATTTTGAACATTCAAAACACAACGTGTGATCTCATCACTTAAAACAAAACCATCAGTTTATAACATTAAATTATAGTTTGTGATAAACATACCACATGATAAATTAATTTATAAGACATTATAAACATTTGGAAACACTTGTTTTAAGAGAGTATCAAATTGAACAATTTATATCACTTGAACTATATTCCATTCATATAATTATAGACTTCAAAAACGTATAAACACTCAAAAAAGACATCAATGATTAGTACAAATTTAACTAAAACTATGTATCTTGACTCTAATTTTTATCACTTCTTTATGTACAAAATGGGGTGACAATTCATTATTTTACAAACTTTCTTTAAGCTCCATCTAATTTCACTTTTCTAACACAATCATTTATGTTCATTTCAAGAAAAATAACCTCATGGATCATATCCCGCCCTTAATTTTACCCAAAATCAAAAAATGTTAAACATAAAAATTCATATTTGGAGAGGGATCAACTCACGATCATCATGTTGAGTAATAGGGTTAGTCATGATGAACCAACCCATCACCGTCCATATTTTCCTTTTCCTTTTTCAGATTATGGGAAATGAACATAATCAACTCTTCAAATTATTCATCGTCACTTATAACTAAGAAACACAACACCTTTACAAAGTATATCCTTGTTGGGATAACTATTAATCAATTATTTACATGAATTTTAACATTTTCATCGCTCCTTTTCATGGGATATTCTACAATTGTGGAATCCATCACACATGAATAACAATCTTCTTGAGTTGCATCACTAGTGGATCTCACCTACAGCTTTATTCTATATTTTATCTACCTTTTTGACTTTTTGTGGTTAGTATAGAAATAATTTTTAAAACCACATCCTTGATATCCAAAATTTCAATCTTGGAATACATATTCCTTGGCGGAGTAAACTTCAGATTATCTTCCACCTTTTTCAGAGCTATAACAACCACATATTTTTTCTTCTGTATTTCTTTTATTTACCTCAAAGATAGTTATTGTGAGAGCACATATTTTGATTCGCGATGCTTCCTTTGTTGTGTCTCAATTTCATCCTCCAAAAAATTAATCCTTCTATCAATCTTAATATTTCTTTTTATAGGATATTTAATCTCCCTATAAATAAAAGGTCTGTATTGTATTTTATGATTTCTTTAAATTACATAAATTTTTTCAATTAAATTTTTTTTCGATATAACTGAGGATAGGAAAAATGAAGAATCAGCTTGAAGAACCATACCTCCTTATATATCCTCTTTATTTATAAGTTAGCACAGTTGGATTTATTTTAACATTTTTGAGATTGTTGGTATCAAATAATGTACTCATGAAGTGCCCAAAACAACTTTAAAAAATGTACTCAGTTGCCTCCTTCATTTGTGGAACCACACTTCCCAATTTTTCATAGAATAAATCATTTCCTCATTATTTCATATCTAGAACCTTTGTTTCCAAGAGGGCTTTTTTGGATGGATTTTTATCTTTCCCTTATGTTGTTTGATTTTTATATCTTTCTCTTTCAACTGAGCATCCATCACCTTTATATTTTTATTTATAATATGTACCCAATTAACTCTTTTAAAAAAATAGCGTTTTTATAGGTATTATGTTATCCTTGAACTCCTTCTCCGTGTCCATTTTATTAATGATATCAACAAAAATCTTTTGAATAATGTATGTTTTCATCTTCTTCTTCATTACCATTTTTTCAGGATGAAATTAGAGAACTATTATTAATTATTAAATCTTCTATTTTTAATGGAAAGGTATTTTATCATTGATTTCTATACTTCATGTTTGATACTCCATCTACCATGGTCGTCATTTCATGATAATTATATCTGATTTTGTTTTCATTTCATCACCAAAATCACATTTCATTTTAAACAACAAAAGAGAGTATAAAATTTCACATCCTTTCTTTACATGATGTTAAAAATTTGAAATATCATTAGGTTAATATTTTACCTTGTCTAGAGAACAAAAATTATGGGATGATTTTGTAACACCCCGAGATTTTATGAAAAATATTATTTTAATTTCATTAATGTCTTATGTTGTATTCTACACCAAGATTACCCTGCGCTATACGCAACACCGTATTAGCTTGCAGTATACGCAACACTATTCTTGGACCGTGTTACACATAATTTCGATAATAGTTATTCTACGCAACATTGAGTATATATATATATATTAAATGTATAAAAGAAATATGGTTGGATTCTGTTATACGAAACAATGAAAGATTCTTTCACAACACGAAACCCGGACTTGGCTTGCATTACACGCAATCACGACCTTCCTCGATAGCGCGTGTTGTACGCAATACCGGGTTTTAATAAACAATGTTATATTATTATAATATTGTCATAAACTAGCCGTTATGAATAGTATTAACTAAATTTTAAATTTTATAACATTATTCATCTTACACATTTCTAGAACATGGTATAAGAACAAAATAAATTTTTCGGGTAAAATAAGTATTTTTCAAAAAATGTAGTTTTACCGCCTTTTGATGGCGCACCCATTTTAAATATAGTTTTTGAAATGTTTATATGTTCAATTTAACAAAATAATATTCTTCTTTTGAATCAGGATATAAAAATTTACATTAGATAAAGTTTTGATATTTTTCCGATAACTTTCATATTTTAATGAATAGTAAAAACACGCTATATTTTAATTAAAAACAACATTTTTCATCGTAATATATTATGTGGTTATATTATAATATTGAATGGTTTTAAAGTATAAATAGAATATATTTTTACCATTTAATATAATGTATGTCATTAGCATTGATTTTACCTTGAATTCGTAGGTTAAATCAATTCAATCTTTTGCAATATTTTAAACAAAAACCCGTTTTTATTCGACAACGGGATTAATTTTAATTTAATTTCTGCAACTTCTGTGTTTTGAATTTTAAAAAATGGATTCCATATTTGGAATCAGTGGGTCCAAATTATGTTAATAGGATACTTTTTATTTTTGGGAATTATGAATAGTAACTACGGTAAATTTTATTTACCATAGTTAAAGGTAAATCGGGTAATTAAGGGTAAATATAATATTTTAAAATTACCCTAACAAATGTCAATATTCTATTTGATGACTAAAAAACGACCCATATCACCTAAGGGTCGGATTAGAATCATTTAATGGATACTTGTCCATGAAAATAACTTAATTATTATTAAAACTAAAGAAAGTGACAACATGTCACTCTCTTAAATCTTATAAGTATATTAATTTTAATTTAGTGATAAACTTCATTAAACTTCGAACCTGAATAGTCTCCAGAAAGAAAATGAAATTATCTACACCATAGGAATTTATTTAGAATTTTTAGGGATTAAATAATTCTCATTTGGTATGACAGAAAGATGATGCAGTAATTGTCTTATTAATGAAATATTGACAGAATTGATGTTATAAATGCCCAAATAAATGTAATTTGAGACTTTTTATGACTTAAACTAATTTTATAGGTTAATATGACATGGTATTGTTGATTTAAGTAACTTGGTTCGAACTAATCATTCTGTTATAAATTTCATAAAAATCTTGTACCAAATAGTGTCAAAATTGACATAAAATAGTGTTTAAAACAAATATTATATTATTAATTGTTATTTTATTCCTAAAAATATAAGGTTCGGCCAAATGACTAAGATAAGATTATATATATTAATAATAAACAAGTTGGGGTTCTTTTGGATTGATATAGTAAGTTTATTAACCATATAGTGTAAGAAAACAAAAAGACACGGTAAAAGTTAAATTATTTAACTTAGGGTTAAATCTAATTGATAAGGTTAAAATAATAACCTAAACTTGTCTAAATCCTATTGGTTGATAGTATTTAGACCCATCCCCTCTTTAGCTTCGAAATAAGACCCGTTGGAACCATTATAAACCGATTTTGACTTTAATATAAAATAATATTTTGAGATATTCCGAAGGTGCCCCTCTCCTCCCTTATAAAAGGGCACCTCCTCCCCATTCTCCTCGCACCAATTTGAGCACTCAAGCTCGGACAACCTCTGCCAAAATCCCTTCTCCACTTCCCTAGAATAATCCTAGAGGTTCTGGTCTTCCTCAAAGACCAGTTTTAGTGCCCTAAGAGGAGGTCTCAAAGAGGCGCTTCGAAGAAGAGGAGGTTCGGACACGTACGAAGAAAATCAGACCTAAGGTAAGGGAAAATCTCACAATCTCAATTTTTATCCGAGATTGTTTATACTTTGAAATTTACTGGGGTGTATTTTATCATCCAAATCCATGTTTCCTCAATATTTAATATTATTTCCATCCACCTACAATTATTTAAATCCAATTTTACCCTTCGATGAGTTTTTAGTAAAAGATATGAAAGGAATCTTTTGTCGTTTTTCGTACGAGTTACTTTTTGACTTTTCCGACAAAAGTACGAGAAGAATGTTTTTTTTAAATTAAATGACACGAACGAATTTTTACAAAGCCTTATTTTCATGAAGCTTCCTCCAAAATATTTCATGAATATTTTCAATAAAATCTCTTTCTTTTAAAATTGCATGATTTTTTGTGAAAATAAATTCATTTTGAAGAAGAAAGGATATTTTCCTCAAAAATTAATTTCAAGTGTTTTATCAAAATTATTTTCCATCTACGATAATAATGGGTTATGTTTCTATCCATATTTTTACATTGATTTGACTATGTTGTGATGGAATTATGTTTATGAATTCCTTTATCTTATATGAATGGTTTTATGATGTCATGTTGTTTAAGAATCCCATTTTTATTACATGGGTTATGCAATGATGTATGATTTATGATTTTGTGGCACACATAAGAATGGTATCATTATGAGATGGGTGGGACCTATATCTCCCTCCAATGCATTGGGTAAAGATTTGATATCTCATGAGATAGACATGGCTGAAATGGTAGGTTATACCGGTTCAGTGAAACAGGACTGAAACGAGGGTTACTCGATTCAGAAAGGGACTTTGTCCACTAAGATAGTCTTGGCAATGAGTCTTGACTAACAAGAAATGATTCTCTATGATTATGTGTGAATGCCATAAAGTTTCATGTTTTAAGTTATGATTATTGTGATTACATTTCGCTGCCATGATTTACCCCATGTTATGAAATTATGATCTCTTTTGCAGGTTAAGATTTCCAAAAGTTATGTGCTTATGTATATGATGTGATTGATATTTCTTTTGTTTACCCTTACTGAGCATTTGAGCTCACCCTTTTATGTTTTCTTTTCCCCAGGATATAAAGAAAGGTTTTAGGTAAAAAAAGGAAGATCTTTATGGGAGATTTTGAAGATATTTCACCACGATTAGAAGATTATATTCTGAGTTTCCAAAGACACTAAACTATTACGATCCTTATGTGTGTGTTTTTTGTTATGTACTAAGTATTCCGCAAATGTAATGTAATGTCAATGTACGTCAGGCTTCGGGTCTCTACAGTTGGTATCAGAGGAAAGGTTTAGTCAACCTTTGAAAACTAGGATGCGAAAACGTTAGTGAGATCCCTAGAGATATTTCTAAGGTATGTCTAGGGATGTCCCTAAGGATAAGTATATGTAGAAGATACAGTCCTAGAACTACAGTAACGATCATAGAATTTAACCTAAGAAGTTATATATTGAGGATACTTCCCCTTTACTATGTTGTTTTTTCTAGAATGATTTTTGCCACTCACAAAATTAATTTTGTGTTTTAGTTAATGGAGGGAACCAAAAGGAATTCGGTTAACATTGAATCCAATGGACAAATTGTTGACTATGAGAAACAAAATTGTCTAATGCCTAGAGAGAAAGATGTTGTGATTATGCCGAATCAGTCATCGTGATATATGATTAACAAGGTGAAATTTAGTGGTATGTCTAATTCATCAAAGAAGAGGAAGATAAACTATTATGCATGTTCGCATGTTGAGGAGCATAAAGAAAGGAAGATTGAGATTTCTAAAGAAGGGAAGAAGAACCTTGAAGAATACCTCAAATGGAGGGACCGATGTTATCTGTGTGGAGAAAAGGGTCATAGAGTGACAGATTGTTATGGAGTTCAATGTCTTATTTGTGGAGAACATGGGCATTACCCCAACTCAATGCCCTGACCTAAAAAGTTACTTCTAAATCAAGGAAGGAATTATTCCAGGACAATCATTGAAGTGGATGGACTGAAGTGTGTATGTATTGGTATTCAAGAATAATGTTGTTGAGGTACTTTTATGGTGTACTGAAATATTTATGTTTTGGTCTATTGTGGTTTTCAATAATTTTATGGTACCGGTAACCGTGAAAAGTGATTGAGACATTTTTGGTAAACAGATGATATGAGCATAATGAAGGGATAAGAAGATAATGAGATGTTTGATTATATTCATGAGCTCATGATTGATATAAAGACTAAGTGATATCATGGTTTGAGTATATAGAATTTTTGGATTTTGGTATGTGGAAAGAGTTAAATTTTGACAGCATTCATGTTTTCACTAAGGTTTAATTGGTATTCATTTTTCAAGAGAATACATGATTAAGGTATTCACATGATTGGAATGTGACCAACAAGACATATCTTATGATATATGGGGATCAACGATGGTATTAAATCACTGGTAATCGTTTTCACTATGTTATGAGAGTGGGTTGTAGTATTATGGATAAGCCTGAAGATTGGAATGGATTATGTTGAACATAAGTTAGTATTTTTTAAGGATAGAAGTTTTTTTTCGATATTATTGATGGGATGTTATAGTATTATAGTTTTAGAAAAAGGAAAACCTGCAGAACGGGCGACATCCCATCGTGTCGGACAAGGCTGTGGGAATCGAACCCACAACCGAAGTGCGACTGGCCTTTATCGCCTACCACTGTCCTACAGGAAGTCCCTGTTTAGTAGAAACCAGTTTTATTTATAAAGTATAAGTCCATTTTAGGAACCATATATGATTAATCTCACTATAGAATGACTTATGTATATCTAATAACTTTTTGTTAACCTTTTGTTTGAGACAGATGGAATGACCCGTCATTCTATCACATGATCTGCTAACACTTCACGAATAACAAATTCAACTTCATTTATTTAAGAGATGAAGTGGAAATTGTTCAAGGCACGAACAACAGTGAGGTTGTACCAAAATAAATTAAGTATTTATTCTAATTCAAATTCTTTAACTTTAGGGAAACGATCTTGAAAACCAAAAATGTTGTCCTAGTGATCTTATATCTGATGAATCAGATGGTACCTTAGATCGTCACAAATTTATGGCTTTGTGATTTCTGGCTTTTCCATAGCCATGTTCTCTACCACTCTCCATCAGAACATGATGGTTAGATTTCTCTTCCATATCCATATTTTCACCTATGTGGAAACCCAGTGATTAGTTTATTTGGGTAACCATTACGTTTCATACTTTTGTTTTTAAAGATAAGTTTTGGTATTCCTTTTTACGATGTGGGTTTCTATCAAAGAAACTTTCAAATAGTAAACCATTTATAACCCCAACGAATTTCGAGGGCGAAATTCATTTTAAGGGGGGTAGAATGTAACACCCCGAGATTTTATGAAAAATATTATTTTAATTTCATTAATGTCTTATGTTGTATTCTACACCAAGATTACCCTGCGCTATACGCAACACCGTATTAGCTTGTAGTATATGCAACACTATTCTTGGACCGTGTTACACATAATTTCGATAATAGTTATTCTACGCAACATTGAGTATATATATATATATATATATATATATTAAATGTATAAATGAAATATTGTTGGATTCTGTTATACGAAACAACGAAGGATTCTTTCACAACATGCAACCCTGACTTGGCATGCATTACACGCAATCGCGACCTTCCTCGATAGCGTGTGTTGTACGCAATACCAGGTTTTAATAAACAATGTTATATTATTATAATATTGTCATAAACTAGCCGTTATGAATAGTATTAACTAAATTTTGAATTTTATAACATTATTCATCTTACACATTTCTAGAACATGGTATAAGAACAAAATAAATTTTTCGGGTAAAATAAGTATTTTTCAAAAAATGTAGTTTTACCGCCTTTTGATGGCGCACCCATTTTAAATATAGTTTTTGAAATGTTTATATGTTCAATTTGAAAAAATAATATTCTTCTTTTGAATCAGGATATTAAAATTTACATTAGATAAAGTTTTGATATTTTTCCGATAACTTTCATATTTTAATGAATAGTAAAAACACGCTATATTTTAATTAAAAACAACTTTTTTCATCGTAATATCTTATGTGGTTAAATTATAATATTGAATGGTTTTAAAGTATAAATAGAATATATTTTTACCATTTAATATAATGTATGTCATTAGCATTGATTTTACCTTGAATTCGTAGGTTAAATCAATTCAATCTTTTGCAATATTTTAAACAAAAACCCGTTTTTATTCGACAACGGGATTAATTTTAATTTAATTTCTGCAACTTCTGTGTTTTGAATTTTAAAAAATGGATTCCATATTTGGAATCAGTGGGTCAAAATTATGTTAATAGGATACTTTTTATTTTTGGGAATTATGAATAGTAACTACGGTAAATTTTATTTACCATAGTTAAAGGTAAATCGGGTAATTAAGGGTAAATATAATATTTTAAAATTACCCTAACAAATGTCAAAATTCTATTGTATGACTAAAAAACGACCCATATCACCTAAGGGTCGTATTAGAATCATTTAATGGACATTTTTCCATGAAAATAACTTAATTATTATTAAAACCAAAGAAAGTGACAACATGTCACTCTCTTAAATCTTATAAGTATATTAATTTTAATTTAGTGATAAACTTCATTAAACATCTAACATGAATAGTATCCAGAAAGCTAATGAAATTATCTACATAATAGGAATTTATTTTGAATTTTTAGGGATTAAATAATTATGATTTATTATGACAGAAAGATGATGCAGTAATTGTCTTATTAATGAAATATTGATAGAATTGATGTTATAAATGCCCAAATAAATGTAATTTGAGACTTTTTATGACTTACATTAATTTTATAGGTTCATATGACATGTTATTGTTGATTTAAGTAACTTGGTTCGAACTTATCATTATTTTATGAATTTCATAAAAATCTTGTACCAAATAGTGTCAAAATTGACATAAAATAGTTTTTAAAATAAATATTATATTATATATTGTTATATTATTCCTAAAAATCTAAGGTTCGGCCAAATGACTTAGATAAGATTATATATATTAATAATAAACAATTTGGGGTTCTTTTGGCTTGATATAGTAAGTTTATTAACCATATAGTGTAAGAAAACAAAAAGACACGGTAAACGTTAAATTATTTAACTTAGGGTTAAATCTAATTGATAAGGTTAAAATAATAACCTAAACTTGTCTAAATCCTATTGGTTGATAGTATTTCGACCCATCCACACTTTAGCTTCGAAATAAGATCCTTTGGAACCATTATAAACCGATTTTGACTTTAATATAAAATAATATTTTGAGATATTCCGAAGGTGCCCCTCTCCTCCCTTATAAAAGGGCACCTCCTCCCCCTTCTCATCGCACCAATTTGAGCACTCAAGCTTGGACAACCTCTGCCAAAATCCCTTCTCCACTTCCCTAGAATAATCCTAGAGGTTCTGGTCTTCCTCAAAGACCAATTCTAGTGCCCTAAGAGGAGGTCTCAAAGAGGCGCTTCAAAGAAGAGGAGGTTCGGACACGTACGAAGCAAATCAGACCTAAGGTAAGGGAAAATCTCGCAATCTCAATTTTTATCCAAGATTGTTTATACTTTGAAATTTACTGGGGTGTATTTTATCATCCAAATCCATGTTTCCTCAATATGTAATATTATTTCCATCCATCTACAATTATTTAAATCCAATTTTACCCTTCGGTGAGTTTTTTGTAAAAGATATGAAAGGAATCTTTTGTCGTTTTTCGTACGAGGTACTTTTTGACTTTTCCGACAAAAGTACGAGAAGAATGTTTTTTTAAATTAAAAGACACGAACGAATTTTTACAAAGCCATATTTTCATGAAGCTTCCTCCAAAAGATTTCATGAATATTTTCAATAAAATCTCTTTCTTTTAAAATTGCATGATTTTTTGTGAAAATAAATTGATTTTGAAGAAGAAAGGATATTTTCCTCAAGAATTCATTTCAAGTGTTTTATCAAAATTATTTTCCATCTAAGATAATAATGGATTCTGTTTCTATCCATATTTTTACATTGATTTGACTATGTTGTGATGGAATTATGTTTATGAATTCCTTTATCTTATATGAATGGTTTTATGATGTCATGTTGTTTAAGAATCCCATTTTTATTACATGGGTTATGCAATGATGTATGATTTATGATTTTGTGGCACACATAAGAATGGTATCATTATGAGATGGGTGGGACATATATCTCCCTCCAATGCATTGGGTAAAGATTTTATATCTCATGAGATAGACATGGCTGAAATGGTAGGTTATACCGGTTCAGTGAAACAGGACTGAAACGAGGGTTACTCGATTCAGAAAGGGACTTTGTCCACTAAGATAGTCTTGGTAATGAGTCTTTACTAACAAGAAATGATTCTCTATGATTATGTGTGAATGCCACAAAGTTTCATGTTTTAAGTTATGATTATTGTGATTACATTTCACTGCCATGATTTACCCCATGTTATGAAATTATGATCTCTTTTGCAGGTTAAGATTTCCAAAAGTTATGTGCTTATGTATATGATGTGATTTATATTTCTTTTGTTTACCCTTACTGAGCATTTGATCTCACCCTTTTATGTTTTCTTTTCCATAGGATATAAAGAAAGGTTTTAGGTAAAAAAAAGGAAGATCTTTATGGGAGATTTTGAAGATCTTTCACCACGATTAGAAGATTATATTCCGTGTTTCCAAAGACACTAAACTATTACGATCCTTGTGTGTGTGTTTTTTGTCATGTACTAAGTATTCCGCAAATGTAATGTAATGTCAATGTACGTAAGGCTTCGGGTCTCTACAGATTTTTTTCTCATTCTTCTTCCAATTTTCTCTTTATATAAAGAAACTAACACTTGGACTTTCTTATTGTCTAAATAAATCTTCCAATTTCAGAAACATGTAATTATAGTAATTGGAAATATACAAATTTTCTTGTAAGTCATCCTAGAGACCCCCCTTTAATTCAACTTTTCTTAATTCACAATTGAATTTTTCTTTGATCTATCTCAAAGAAGACTATTGTCAGATTAATAACACAATTCCATCGTCTAGTACTTTTTGAAAAAATCTATGAGAATATTCCAAGAAATGGATGATTTCATTTTGACAAGATTTAAAATTATTTCGATAAAATAATGGATCCTACATTGTGAATGACATCTTATACAGAAATTCATATCAATTAAAATTAATAAAAAATCAAACATATATATTATTTATTTAGTACCACTTGTTGGACTTATATAATGAACATAGATAGATAATTATCTGAGAGAGGTAAAGTAGGGTACAAAGATTCTTTAACAATTTATACTCATACTACTTTAATGTCTCTATACCCCAATAGTATTTTGACCTCTCAACCATGAAGGTCTTTCTATTATTTTCTTTAACTAGATATTATTATGGGTTTTATCTGTTTTCTTGGACATGCACTAAGTAAATATGGATATTAGTAAATACTTAGTTCACCCTCACAAGGCTATGTCAAAGAATAATTCATTGAGTTTATCAAATACACAAAAATCACTATAAATCACACTACTTATAAAAGTTTGTTCTAGGTCACTACAGTTATTAGTCTCAATACTTTAATGATAGAACACTACTTCTCAAGGATTACTCCCTTCAATGTTATTTTTTTAGCTTTCTACCGGTGGAAAAGATCACCTTCATAGATTATGGATATTTTGTTCCCTTCTATAACATCACTAATAAAAAATGAATCCTTCATTATAGATTCTCTATGGAAGTCTCTATGTGTTTCTTCTTCACCTATTATGAAAACACTTGGATACACCACCTTATACTTTCTAGAATATCTGTTGAACAACTCCTTCTTTTCTATAGGCAAACAAAACACCTTGTTATAGCTTTAATGAGCATCAATAGTTACCAATTTTTTATAAATTGTATACCCTAAATGGGAAAAAATATCATTTCTCTCTAATAATTAGATATGGAAATGTGTTCTCTATGTAGATCCCTGACTATATATTATATCCCTCAAATAAAATCACTCATCATGTTTTATTCTCCTAAGAGATTCCACATGTGATAAAAATATTTTACTCTTATACATTCATTAATGAATGTGATGTTACTATCAGTTTATTATTCGTAAATGGATCATAAATTCTTCATCTGTATCAGGTTGTAATTGAATTGATATATTTGAAATATATAATTTTCTAAGACTTTATGGTTCTCCTAGAATGTGTTACCATTTCTCTAAATAAAGTAAACTGAATTTACCCCCACAATGATCATGGTAATCGGTTTTTATGACCTAATGGATCAGGATCATAAGCCTCCATCAAAGGTGACTAACCCTCCATTTAATAATAACCACATACATTCAATACATTATTTATAGATAAGAGTATCAAAAAATCTAATCTCGTATAAATTCAAGGATTCTATAGTGTAACATTTTCCTCCATGGTTCAAGTACCTCCATATATTTGGAATAATCCACAACTCTAGTTAAAAATATTATCCACGGTGTGAATACATAATAAATTGAAGAATAACAATATAAAATACACACTAAAAGTTGTGGCATAAAAATATTATCGATGGTGTAAAGCCAATTCTGTTGAGATGTGGTTGTTGATTTACAGTACATCCATCACTATATAATCATTTCAAAACTTTCCATACAGTAATCCATGCCTATTTGTCATGAGAAGACTCTCACAATAATGAAATCAGATATGTTTCATCTTGATTTGTTCTATTTTTCATAGGATTTTCTTATTACACTTACGAGAATCGTGAAAACTCATATTAGGATTTACCCGTACATTGGATGGGAAGATACCTTTGTCCATCATTGGATACCCTAATTCATATTGTTATACCAATTCATAGGTCAACCAGATACCCTTATGAAATGTGGGGACCCTTACATATATCGATATACCCTTAAAGATGTCTCATTACCCTTAGGCAGGAAACATGTACCTATAAGAGGTTGTATAGATACCCTTACATGAACCTACATCTTCTTCATGTATCCTTACACAACCTTTTAGAATTACCTTTATGTAGTTTTTATAATACCCTTATAAAAGGCTTCTATATTATTTTATTATCCTTGCCCAAGGAAAATAATTCATCACCTCTCATAACCTCTTGCATATATAATTTTTTTATTCCACAAACTTCACTTCTAGCATGTCTCAAGAAATCTCCACATGTCACCCCACTTGAAAAAACATCACATTAGCCTACATTGATAAGACTTATGGAATATATTATTCCATAATAATTCAACTAGAATCTTCTACTTAGTCCATGATTGGAAAACAAAAAACTTCCCAATCACCACTTCACAACGTTGGTCATCTAGAAAAGGCCTTCAACATGTGTTTTCAAAAAGGCTATTTTTAACATATCCAACATTGTTCATTGAGATTTCAAAACACATATTACAATTCATCGTTATTCTTCTTGGACCTCAATCTTGACTATGCTCATTCTCAACAGTGATTACCAACATTACTTTTCCCAATGATGACCAACATTATTGTCAAAAAATAAAACATTAATACTTTTTTATAACTAACATAAGATTATTTTGAGATTTTTTTTCACAAAGTCACCATCACGTGATATTTTTACATACCTTTTTCCTAAAAGTTGTCATCATATATGCCACTTTATAATGATATTTTAAATTTTTTTTATATGTTACTAATTTATAAAATAATCAATATATAATATAATTAATATTAAATGATGGTTAAAACCTAGTAAATAATTCTAATTAATATTTTAAATACTAGTTATTTTTTTAATATGTGTAATAATAAATTATTGATGTGTGATTAATACATGTTTTAATTGTGAGAAATTTATCATAATTTCAATATTATTATTACAATTATAATAATTAGTATTTGTGTATTTGATATAAAATTTATGAATTTATTTCATACTATGATTTAATATTCTATTATATATAAAAAATATTAAAAATATTATATATTTTTATTTTATAATGAATAATATTTTACATTAAATATATTACAACAATAATTATTAAAAAAGAAATTATAAATGATTATTCACCAATAATTACAATGTTCATACTATGAATAATTACTTTTTTAAAATATTAAATTCATCAAAATAATTTCATATATTATTATAACAATGTGTTTTAAATGTCATATTTGTTGAAAATATATATTGGGATTCATTAAATAGATTATTGAATTGATTTCAAGGAATTATTAAGAGGATATAACATGTTCAGAATATATATTTTTTTTGCATTAATAATTTTTTTGAAGAATTATTGGATTTTGGTATTTTAGAAATGTCATAAATGTTATAACTGTCAAAATACTGGATTTAGTAGGTATGATAAAGTGGCCAATGATTATTGTAGGTCGGTCACCAATCTTGGAACCCACTTCACACAAGGGAGATTGACTATTGGTAGATCCAGTAAAGGTTGCAAATGGTAGTAGATGTGTAGGATTACACTTGAAGGACATTAATGTTGGGAGGGTGGGAGATTAGGTTCTTTCATTTATCGTCAAATTTAAAATCCATGTTTATTTACCTATAATTTAATTCATTTATACACATTAATGAAAATGTATTTTAGATTTATTATTACAATACATTTTATCTTATTGGGTCATTTGTTCTTTGGGCTATCTGATATTCACATGGGCCTATTACATGATCTTGTTGTCTTGTTGTCTCATTCGTCACACTTGTGTTTTTATTTCAGGACATGGTTTCCACATCATTGATATTTGTGACTTCTATTTCTGGTCATTGATTACTACTAGAAACCATTTTATCCTCATTTTCCTCCTATTCTGTTTTTTTCAATATGTCACTAGCTTTTCTTTTTATCATATATTTATGGTTCTCTTTGGTTATTTTTTCTTTTTAAAGGCTCTGTAGGTGTCAAGGGAATTGAGGACCTATTCCCCCAAGTATATCTGAATTACTCTATTGTTTCTTCACCTCACTATTGATTTTGTTATCTCACTCTGGTCATGATACCCATGATTTGATGTTTGGTATCTTGGTGATGATTATTCATTCTTATCATCTTCTGGTGTTCACTACTGGTGTACTACTTTTGTGGAGTTCCAAAGAAGGAATATTTCGATCAAGAATACGTGTCATAATGTTTCCAATAGATTTATGAAAAATTTCTTCTCCAAGTGATTACCACTACCTCTCTGAGCACAATATCATTCGTTGATTTTGATGAAATCTTGAAGAGAATATGATTTAAGACCCATGTGTTTGAAATTGTAAGTATTTAGATCAAGCTTCTCATTTTATAGATATATTTATTCAAAGAATCCATTTTTTTTCTATTTTGATGATACTACATTTAGTAATATATTTATTTTAGGCAATAATGAAATGTTTGAGTTTGTAGGTATTGTTTTTACAGTGCATGTCGAGCCCAATGGGGATGAATGATAATAAATCCTTCTGTTATTTTTTGATTTATTTCGTTATTATATATTGAATGGATTATTTATATCGAATTCATATTCTATGAAAAAACACTCAATTCATTCCTTCAGTGTATGTGTGCTATTCCCTTTACAATGAACCTTACACCTCACAAAATGGTATGAGAGCCTCAGATCTCTTTTATTATCAAATGAATTTCTTGGTTTAAATTCTTGTTTCTGTTTTAAATTTATACACTTCAATCTTGTCTTAATTCACCACTTTTATCTTTTAATTTAATTAATGACACTGTAACCTTTGTAATTATATTAAATTGTAAAATTTTATTGGATAACCATTTATAACATTTTATATTATCCAATTCTTTGTGATGTACACTTATTTTTGTCTACGATAAGATTGAATATAATCATTTGGGTAAAAATGTAAAAAACTAGGTTTGAAACCAAGAAATTTAATAGTGAAAATGAATTTAATTTATGAAAGATTAATATGAGAGTCTTGTTAGTTCAGTAAGTATTAATTGATTCCATTTTAATGACTAATAAACCTATTAAAACTATATATAAAACATGGAATAACTCAAATTTTTATCATGATATATCGCTTTATATTCTTGTTAGGGAACACAGTCTAGTGCTTCTTTAATTTGGTAATAATGTTCTAATAAAAGTATCCTATAAAACTAATTTTGATGGTATAATGATTAATCAAGAGAAATTATAAATGGAGTATTATTTAGTTGGTAGGATTTATAAAAAACATAGAATGTTTACATTTAAAATGAAACCAGAAATTTTAATTGAATCCCATCTAGATTATTTTAATATGATTATGTTTGATATATCCAACATAATTGTTACAATTGATAATAAAGATCAATGAATGATCCTTTTTTATATATATAATTAATACACCACTTTCATGTAAAAAATGATTTATGGACATGATCTTTAACCCTAGAAGGTTTAAAATCTATCCTACTCTCTAAAAAACTACATTCTAGACCTTGAGTTAAATGTTATCAAGTGAGACTTTCCACAAGAGGTAAACCACACTCTAGGATTAAAAAAAGATTTTAGAAATGGAAAAATTCAATGAAAATAAAAAAACATGCCTATGTCTAAGTATAAGGGAAAATTATTTTCTTCTATTATGGAAAGGCTGGGAATACTATGACCTGGTGTAAGAAGATTAAGCGAGAACTTGAGAACAAAAAGCGCACTAAACAGTCCCATCATATGGGTTCTGGTTATGACACATCTGATTCATTGAATGTTTCTCGACATTCCATTAACCATGATTGGGTCCTAGACAGGGTCTCCTCGTTCTACAAGTTTCCATGTAGGGAGTTATTACTTGATTTTATAGAAATAATAGAATGAGATTTATTATTATTTAGTAGTTTGAGTAATAAAGTAAATGGAAGAGGATATATTTTAATAGAAATTTATTACCACACTATTATTACGTGTTTAGATGTTATGTGGCTACCTAACCCTTATAGAATCCTAATTTTCATAGCGATTATAAAACAAAGGAGCTACACATTTAGGTCTGAATTGGGCTATCTAAAAATCTCCAAAGGCTCTAGAACTATCATTAAGGGATCCATTATTAATGGGTTGTATGTTTTTATGGATAATACCCATTCTATATAGTTGGTTTGTTTTTATACATCGAATACAAATTACACAGTTTTATGGAATATGATATTTGGGAATGTAGGCTCCCTAGGTGTAGAAGAACATAACAAACAAGGGCTGTTGATTGACATCACACCTAGTAGCCTTCTATTTTATAAATATTGTGTGATTGGTGAACCTAAGAGAGTTACCTTTAATAGGTTTAACTTTACTGCTGATTATCCCTTATAATACATACATTCTGGCCTATGGGGACTAACTAGGAACCCTTTCCACGATGAGGGTTCTTATTTTGATACATTTATATATGACAACTCATGAATGGTGTGGATTTAAATATCGAAAAATAAATATTATATTTTTAATACCTTCAAAACATGGAAAATCTTAGAAGAGAATAAAGTGGGAAAATATATTAAAATAATTAGAATATATGGTGTCTTAGAGTAACTATCAATTGAATTTTATCCAGTTTTTGTGAATATGAAGGTATTTTATGATATCTAACTGATAGGGAAACCCCAAATGTAAAGGACTTGCTACAAAATGAATATAACAATTTTAGAGGGAGATCAATGTATTTTTTTTTTCAGGCTGGGTCTCCCTAAAACATTATGGGAAGAAAATTCCATAATGAAAGTGTAGCTCAAAAATAGATTCCATTCCTCTTACAAACACTTTAAAATAATGAAATAACAATGGAATGGAAAACCACTATCCTATAATTACATAAGAGTCTTCAAATACACTATTTATTCTAATTCAAAAACTTATAAGCATGAGTCTTAAGCTCTTAAATGTATCTTGTTCAAATTTATTAATGGTGTAATAGGTTACAAACATTCGATTGATTAACATGGTTAACAAAAATGAATCATTAATATTGATGTAGTGTTCCATGAGTTATATTCATCTAAATAAAATTCTATCACACCTAACGCTTATAATCTATCCATACATGATGCAATTATAACTAAGCCACTAGATCATTTTGAGGCTCCTATTCAACCCGCTCCACCTAATATTGAGATTGTTTCCTGAGCTAATTCAATATCCAGATCGAATTTAGATTCATAATTTTAACCTCTTAGAAATAATACATACTATTAGTTAACCCAATATAGAGTTAAGAGGGTCCCAAGACCCCCTTTTTGGTATAACTAATATTATATGTCCTCTTATTCCTTTCATATTTCCCATGATCTTACTAATTATTATCATCATACAAATAAGAAATTCTTGAATGTAAAAAATTCAAAATAGTATATTTCCATGTATGAAAAAATGTATTCATTGAGAAAATAAGACACTGGATCTATCATAGACAAACAAACCAATATAAAAGTAATTGGATGTAAGTTTATTTATAAAATAAATGAAGTTAACACAAATAGAAAAAAAAATTAATTCAATGGAATCTAGTTACTAAGGGATTCATATCAATAAAAGGAATAGATTATTATTAAAAATCAGTTGTTATGGACTCATTAATAAGGTTGGTACTTTTTTTCTATGTATAGAGACCATTACATTGAACAACATGATATGAAAGCTTATTTCATTCATAGTGACCAAAATGAGAACCTTTACATGAAGCCTTAAAATGGTTACTCTAAATAATTTAAATATAACCAATTTTTACTTTTAAATAAATAATTATATAACACATGCCTCAAGACAATGGTATATAAAATTTGATTTTTTTATACACGAAATTTTTTTTGGTAGGTGATAGTACGATGCTTGTGTTTATTTTATGTCAATAAAAATATCTTGTTTTAACAGTGGTTTTATATTGAATGCATTTTTATTATTTTCAATAATATGATGCTAATTATTTTTATTAAATCTCAATTAATATGAATGTTTTAAATGAAGGAATAATGGTCAGCTATGAAAATTTTTGGTGTAGAAATTATAATGGATCGACCGAATTAACTATTATATCATTCACAACATGAATATATTCTAAACATTCTTAAAATATACCTATTTTAATTTCATAAACCTATATATATATAGAATTCAAATAGAACATTAAACTTTAATTATGTCATGAACCCATTGTTGTAGTTGATGTTTAGTTTATGTTAAAATTTCCCAATGAAAATATATTTGGAATCATCTTGTTTTGGATGATCTACACTATAGTCGAGATATAGAATTTTCATTCTCCATCTGTAGTAGATTTATGGCCTGTCCAGAGAATCGCAGGTGGCATGATCTGAAGTGGATGTTACGATAATTGTCATATACAATTAATTACACATTGTGTTACGCTAAGAATGAGTATATTGCTGAATTAATCATTGTATAAGAAGATACTAACTTAATAGGGATCACTGATACCAAATATTCAATGACTATGTATGTATTCACTTCTTGTGGAAGACCTATTTCCAATAAATTTATTATGAAGTCTGTGATTTCAATTTTAACCATAGAATCAGAATATATATCCTTGACTGAGGCTGTTAATTAGGCCTTATATATAAATGGTTTGTCTGCCGAACAAAAAATTCACAATTATTCTATTAATGTGTAAATTAATAGATAGTCTACATTACATATATCTATGTATTTATCAATCCCTGATAAATCCAAAACATTGATATTATATTACATTTCATTAGATATTTTATAGAATCTAAAACCATGTTTGTAAATTCTAAACACACTGATGATAACTCGGTTGAGTGTTTGTCTAAAGATATGGTATTATCTAAATTCAATTCTACATAGATATAAAGAATTTAGTTTCCATTTTATAACCTTATGTGTTATAACACTGCCAATTTCAATTAAAAATAGTATTGATTTCTAAAATAGGTGATTTCATGTGTTTTCATAATGAAATTCCATATTTATTTATCATACATATAAATTCAATTATTTAAATGATGAAAAATGTATTCTAGAATTATTATTATGGTAATATTTATCTTTATAGATCAATTTTTATTTTGGGATTTTATATTTATGCAATGTCATATAGGTTGGGCTTGTTACTGTGTTAAAATATTTGGCCTTCCTGTGTATTACTTCTAGATATGGCTGTCATATCATTGATTTTTTGTGGATTTTATTCCTAGTCAAGGATTTCAATTATGTTAAGTTTGATCATATATGTCTATATGTGCTGAATTGTTTGATGTGCCATTGGAATTTCTGTTTGGTAGTATTTATTACACTCATTGGTTTTCTGTATCATTTTGAGGTTCTACGGGTGTTATGTGAATTGATGACCTCTACCCATAAATTTCTTTTGAATTATAGATTTCTCATTCTTCTAATTGATGAGGTTTTTATCTCAATCTGTTTTTGATTCCCTAGATTTGTATTTTCTTTTCTTGATAGTGATTACTTGTGACTTCCATCCTCCAACATATAATCCATGTGTATAACTTATGGTAGAGTTCCAATGATAGAATCCTTCAATCCTGATGTTGTGTGGATGATTTCCTAAGTGAATTAAGACCAGTTTATAGAATAGGTGAGTACCACTATATCCCAGAGCGTTTGATCGACAACGAATCTTGATGATGGATTTACAATAATAGTACTATCTAACATGTGTGTCTTTCATTGTATTCAATTCAACAATACATCTCATTTTTTATATTTATTTATTCAATGATTATTTCAGTATATTAGATTTTATTGGAATGTATTCTATAATATTGTGCTTATAAGGATTAATAATACACGTGATTGTGTGGGTGGTGTTATTTCTATTCACAAAGGCACAAATAAGAACAAATCATGTAAAATACTTTCGTTCATGACAAGTTTATTTATTTCTTGCATCATTAATGATTGGTTTCTGTTGATTTAGAATTATTGGAACAAAATACCAAATTATGTATGTAACATCAAAGGTAAATAAAGAATATTACTTTTTCAAATTTTTAATTATTTGTGAATAAAAAATTAATATTACTTTAAATGGGATGCTATGTTAGATGTTATGCACGATAAACAACAATGAGTTTCTTTAAAATCTTTCGACGCACATTAATAATATAATAATATTATTTCAAATGGTTGTTAACACGTAGTTGCTATATTGGAAGGAATGAATAAAAATAACAAAAATATTATTATACATGTTTGTTTAATGTTTTTACATTTATCTATTAAAAGATAAAGGCTTCAAATAAGAAAACAATTCAATTTTAAGCATAAATACTATAATATTCACTAAAAGGTCGATTTATCGCCTTTTGATCGAGAAACATCATTATAAATAGTTTAGGTCACTCTTATAGATTTTATTGTACAAAATAAATTCTTTCTTTTGAATCGGGACATCAAAATTTACATTGTGTATGTTTTTGTTATTTTCCGATAAATTTCATTTTTAATGAATAAGTGAAAAATGTTAGATTTTAATTCAAAACATCTTTTTAATAAAATTTATTTTAATGATTAAATTATATTTTGAATTGGTTTAAAAGTTCTAATAGAATCTCTATTTACCATTTAAACCAATGGTGGTCTTTGGAATTAAATTCACTTCGAAATTAGACATAAATTAGTGTCAATCTTTTGAAATATTTTGTTTCTTAAAAACAAGTTATTTATTTTGACAATGGGAATTAATTATTAAATTGATTAATGCAACTTAAATGTTTTTAATTTTTTAAATTAGTCATCATTATTTAATTCAGACTATCAAAGATAGCTTAGGTTTATTATTTTGGTATAATTCTGAAAAACATCAATTTTTGATGAATAGTGAAACCACTAATTGGTAGATAAAAAACTAGCTTTTCGTTTAACTGAAACATTACCACTTTTTTGAATTTAATTTTAAAAATCCAACATACACGTTTCTCATTAATATGTAAAATTTTGTTCAATGGGATGAAAATAATTTTTTGGTGAATAGTAACTGTTATGTTTTATTAATCACAATTAAAGGTAATTATTGTAATTTATGTTAAAAATAATGTTATAACAATATTAATTTACCATGAAAATTGTCCTACCCATATTGGATGTGTGAAGGCCGACCAAAAAAATCTTTGGGTCAACTTGGGGATCCCATGGAGCCACTTGGGTAAGAAAATTACATTAATAACTTTTTATTTAAAGTTTAAATAAAAATGTCACAAACATGTATTATTTTACTAAAAAAGGTTTTTACATGGGGTTATAAAAGTAATATTATTTATATAAATATTAATTATAAATCTAAAACTATTTCCTACATCATTATATTTTTTTTTATAATTTTTAGACATTAAATAAATAAATTTATGTATAACACCATGATGATGCAACGATTACCTCATTAATGAATGATTTATATAAAATGAGAAGATAAGGTAAATTCTATGACATACACTTGTCAAAAATCTATTGTATGGATAGATTTAGAACCCTTATCACCTCATCATCAAAATATATAATTTTTGGACTTTTAATATATGAAAAACATTTTGTAATAAAGTAACTTTTCTTAACATTCCAAGAGTGCCCCTCCTCCCTCTTATAATAGGCCCCCACCTCTACAACCGTACTCTTACCTCTCAACCCATTTTCTCTACCAAACTCTTCTCATTTTAACTCCACTCATCCGTCTAATTATCATAGAAGCATTATCTTATGCAGAAATCTCTTCAAGAATCCCTTTTGGTTCAAACCAAGAGGAGTACCCCGATTTAAAGGTAATGTCTTCTCTTATATCCTTTTGTTTTATTTTTCTTCTCCAACCTACTATTTTTTTTATTTATTTATTTTTTAACAATAAAATAATAAAAAAATATAATAATATGTTTTTATGAGATGTATTTGATTTACACTTTCACACACCTCCGTCTACTGGTTAAAGAACATATTATTTCTCTGGATGGCAAATTTCCGCCTCATGAAACGATGATTGTTAAATATTCTCCTAAAACCTTTCATGGTGGCCATTAAGAAGTCACTATATTTATATATGATATATATTATGTTTATTGTTTCCATATGATTCTGTATTTTTCATTTATCGCATTCCTTTATGGTTTCCATTATGGGTAAATGTGATATCTTCATTTTCAGATGTGCGGCCTACCGCCCCCTCAAAGTGATTTGATTCGTTAATGCCATCTGTGGGATGTATAAAAGATGGGACTAATGGTATTATTTATATATATATATATATATATATGATATTATACTAGAATTATAATATACCATTATATCATTATGATTTCATTCCATTAAATATGATATAGAAATCAAAGTTGCGTTGATGCGTACATACGACATACCGTCTCCATGAACAGTGCATTTCATTTCATACCTCTAAATGTTATATAATATTATAAATTAATTTATATAATGGATATATATTATATATATTATATCTACATTTTAAATATAATTCTGGATATAATGGATATTTTACCACATTAACATCTTTTAATTATAAGAAGTTTATTTTTGACACAAGTACCAATGATCAACAAAACGATCGTTATTAACTTAAATAATTACATAATGATCATAAAATGGTAATAAATGATATAAAAGGAATAATGACCTTATAATAAGTTCTTATGAAAGTATAAATTTAATATAGTTTATTATTCAGGAGATTAACGGATGATCGAGTCATGTCGGACACAAGGTATGGGATCCAACCTCTCTCTATCATTACAAGTACTATTTTTATGTCATTTATTTTATGCTCCATGTTCTTATGTCGGCATATGTTATTTTATATTCAACAAACTATAATTTTTATTTTCATATGATGAGATACCCCATCTTACTCTCATCAATTAATTTTACGAATTTTGTAGTGGCATCGTTAGGCTGCCGAAGTTTCATAAGTGTACTTCTTATCTCACTTTTTATTCCATGAGATTTCCGTTGTTCGCCAATTATTTATGGCATGTGGTGTATTGTTTACTGCCATTTTAAATATATTATCATGATTCTATCTATATTCATGGGGTTTTATAATTCATTTGGTGGTTATTATCTTTTGGTCATACGACTCGATTGATTACAACGAGGTAAAGGGTTTTTATCTCGCTTTTTATTCCCTTGAGATTCATGCTACATCTTCCACTATTTTCTTATGTGTTCTTTATGTACCTCCCATTATTATACTATTTGTGTAATATAATCTAATTTTTGGGTATTTACATCTTCATTGTATGACCCTTCTTTAATGGGTTGTATGTTTCAAATGTTACCAAAATCAGTAAGAGAACCTTTCACCCTCCTCCTTTTTAAAAGACATCATTTGTTATGTCTTTTAATTTACATCTTATTATGCAGGGATATATTCTTATATATCCTTATTGATGTAAATTTTATGTCCTAGTGATGAGATACCATTTTCTCTCTCATCAACTAATTTTATGAATTTTAATGTGATGATGTTAGGCTGTAGAATTTTTGCAATGAAACTTCTTAACTCAATTTCAATTCTTTGGGTTAAACTTGTACTCCTTGAATATGTCATTCTATGAATATGTGTGAAGGAATTTGATAATTTTACACTTAATATCAACTTGTATTGCAGGTATTTATATTTGTCACACATAATTATGTAATTGATTTATCCTCAATCTAACAATATTATCATTGTATGGGACTTCGTATCAATCTCCTTTCATTGAGGCATATTTTGTTTTATACACAACATTATTTTATACGGTTCATAATCCCCTTTGCGTATTACTTTTATTCAAAAGGAATCTTTTTATACAAAGCGTTTTACTAAACGAAAGAAGAAATTTTTTTGTCCTACGTATGCGGTGACAACGACTTCTCTGCCACTGTGACCATTATTTGAGTTTCGTCTTACTCTACAAGCCATAACTTTTTTTATGTAAAAAATAAATTCCATGATTTACTTTTCTTTTATTTTGGTATTGAAAATTGTTTTGCTAATGTTATGATTATATCAATGTGTTTTTGATATCTTCTGATTGATATTTAGAAATGTTATGATTCCTTTATGCATATTTTATGTGATAAGATTATGTTATGGTCCATGGGCATTGTTTATGAGGATGGGTGTTTCCGTGATAAACTAAGGGAGAGTGAGCCCGTTATAGCGATCCAATTCACTGGGTAAAGCAAAGGGGTTAACCTATATGGTTTCTATAATAATATTTAGGGAATATACTGTGATTGGTATTCCAAACGTAACCACGAGGGTTACTCCCTACGTAAGAATGTTATGAATGCCTGAAGATACCTCTGTGTCTTAAGATTTCAATGAGTTATTCGAAAATCTTATGATTTAATAAGGTATGTTAACATTCTTATGTTTTATGAGTAAATAATTATTTCATTGATTCTTATGTATACATGGACGAATTTTGTTTCCTGTATTGTTATAACCCTTACTGATCTTTTTTATGCTCATCCCTTGTTTTTTAAATGTTATTCACAGGACATAAAGTGGAATAGGGTCAAAGATGGGATCAAGGAAGTGTCATGATGTCTAAAAAATGATCTAGACATGACTCTTTTGTTCACAATTTTTATTTTGTGGAAACAATGGAAATTGAGTCGATGTGTCAACTTTGTAATCATTGAAATGTAACAGTTATGTCCTAATTATCTAAAACACTAAACATGAAAAGATTCTCATTGTTTATTATTCAATTTAATTCAATATTATGTATGGTTTTAAGGCCAAGTACTTATAGTTGGTATCAATGGTCAGTTTAGATAACTTTAGAGGTTAGGGTATACTTTAATCATAAGTGACATTACCATAATGGTTTTGATTTCAGAAAAAGTCATAGTTTTAAATAAACTGAATGAGTTTAAGATTACATGAATAATTATATCATAGTATTATATGGTGATTCTAATGATATACTCACACTAACCTTTATGGTTTTAATAAATGGATGGATCTAGTAGGCACAAAAGTGACAATGGGTTTGAAGGAAAATGTGGTGGTAATCTGATTAAGAGACTAGATGAAATAGGCGATTAAATGAGATATTGTGTGGTTATTCTAAAACAAATACCATGAGTCATGATTAACAACTTTATCCTTGGAGAGTTCTCTAATTCACCATGTATGATAGAACCAAATAGATGTTGAATTTCATGTAATAATTATAATTGTAACCATTAGGGATTATATAATCATTACTTTTGTGGTAATTATGGGTTACTATATGGTATGATAGAAAATAAAAGGCATGAGATAAACATGAAATTAAATTATGTTATGGTTATTTTTGATGATTTTGTCTCTTATTCGGTAATTTTTAAAGAATTATATAGTTTTGGAAAATGGACAACACACATTCCGTGTGACAACCCATCACGTCGAACGAAGATGTGGGAATCGATGCCACAACCAAAGTGCAACTTGTATTTATCACCTACCACTTGACTATGTGAAGTCCCTGGTTAGTTTGACTAATTATGTTTAGCTAGATGATCTTATGAATCAGAAATAAGTTGATTTTGGGTTATCTATAGAAATGATTAACCTATCATGGAGGATATATGATTATTCTAATAAATTATAAATATTATAATTTACGAGTAATTTATTTTATTTGGAGATAAATGTTAAGATTTATCATGGAAGACTATGTGATTGAATCCTTCAGAGATTTTGTGATTCAATATTAGTTTTGATTACATTGATGAATTTTATGAATAAATTTTTATTGAATGGTATTTGTTGATCTTTGGGTATTATTTGAAAAATTATAGAGATTATGAATGGATTTTTTTATATAAAGGATTATCAGTTTTGGGGATTATCTAATCTTGAACTAACATTTTTGGTTTTGTTTTTTGTTAAGGTTTAAAGACATGGGAAATATATAGTTCTCTTTTGTGGATTAGTTTATTATAGTACTCTTAATGTGAACAAGTCTTCCTAAATACTAATCTTTTGGAGAGAATATGAGATTGTGTTAGAAATCTAGCAGGAGATTAATGTGAACATTAAATGTATGTATGTGTCCATATGCCTTATTTAAGCTCACAAATAAATTACTCAATTAAAGGTATGCTAAAACAAAAATATTTTCTTTTAAGTTTTTCCTACTGGGAATCAAATACCGTTTAACCCATCACATGTTTGGGATTTTCTGGTGGTTAAATTTCCCTAAACATGTTTCTATTACTATCCATCAAAACATAACCCTTTGTTTTTTCTTCCATATCAATGATTTCATTGAATCTTATTACATGTTGTGTCGGGTGTCCTTGGTACATTTCTTTGTTTCTTTTAAAGTGATAGTTTAATTTACTCATTTTTCGATGTGGGGCCTTCAATGAAGTTTCCATGCCAAAATTTAAAACTGTGAGGACACATCTTTTAAAAGGGGGGAAGGATTTAACATCCCAGATAAAATAAGGAAAATTAATTTTTCATATTTATTAATATTTGTGAATAAAATAATTATAATATTACATTAATGGGGATGTTGTGATCGATGGCGTAATCGATATGCAACAATGACATTCATTGAAATCTTACAATGCACACTAATAATATAATAATATTATTTCAAATTTTAGTTAACACGTAGTCATTGTATTTGTGGGAATGGATTGAAATAACTAAACTATGATTATATATGTTTTTTAAATAATTTTACATTTATCCAATAAAATATAAAGGCATAAAATAAGAAAAGAATTCAATTTTGAGCATAAATACTCTAATATTCACTAAAAGATCGATTTATCGCCTTTTGATGTCGAACCATCATTAAAAATAGTTTTGGTCACAATTATACATTTAATTGGACCAAATCAAATCTTTCTTAAGAATTGGGACATCAAAATTTTCTTTTTGTATGTTTTTATTATTTTTCGAAAAATTTCATTTTTAATGAATTAGTGAAAAATGTTGTATTTTTAATCAAAACAACTTTTTTACCTAATTTATTTATATGATTAGATTATTTTTTGAATGGGATTTAATGTGATATTAGAATATATTTTTACCATTTAATATATTGGTGGTAATTGGAGTTAATTTCACTTTGAAATTTGACTTAAATTAGTGTCAATCTTTTGAAATATTTTGTTTTTAAAAAACGTGATATTTTTTTTGACAATGGGAAATAATTATTAAATTGATTAACGAAACATATATGTTTTAAATTATATAAACCAGACATAATTTTTGAATTTGAAATATCATATATTTCATAGGAGAATTTTTGGTATTTTTCTGAAAAACATCAATTTTTGAATAATTTTGAAACCACTAAGTGGTAGTTAAAAAACTGATTTTTCATTTAAATGATACTTTACCACATTTGGGAATTTAATTAATAAAATTTGACATACATGGTTGTAATTATTATATAAAATGTGGTTCAATGGGATGAAAATAATTTTATGGTGAATAGTAAAAGTTAATTTTTTCTAATTGCGATTAAAGGTAATTAGTGCAATTTAAGGTAAAAATAATGTTATAATAATAGAAATTACCTTGAAACATATCCTACCCTTATTGGAAGTGTCATGGATAACCAAAAAAATCCATTGGTTAACTTGGAGACCCTATGGATACACTTGGGTATGAAAATGACATAAATAACTTTTTATTTAATGTTAAAATAAAATTGTCACAAACTTGTTTTGTTTTACTAAAACAATTTTTACATGGGGTTATACAAGTAATATTTTTTACAATAAATTTTCATTAGAAAGCTATTACTATTTCCTACATCCTGATATTTTGTTTAAAATTTTTATACAATAAATAAATAAATTTATTTATAACACCATGATGATGCAGCGATTACCTCATTAATCAATTATTTAAATATAATGAGAAGATAAAATAAAATATATGACATAAAATTGTCAAAAATAATTTCTATGTGTGTATTTATAACCCTTATCACATCATCTTCTAAATATATAATTTTGGGACATTTAATATCCGTAAATCAATTTATAATAATGTTACTTTTGTTGACATTCCAAAAGTAACCCTCCTCCCTCTTATAAAAGGCCCCCACCTCTACCATCTTACCCACACGTCTCGAGCCATTTTCACAGATAAAATCTTCCCATTTTATATCCACTCATCCATCTCTTAATCATACAAGCCTTACCTTAATTAGAGAGCTCTTCAAGAAACAATTTTGGTTCAAACAAAGAGGATTTACCCAATTTAAAGGGAATTTCTTCTCTTATATCCTTTTGTTTTATTTTTCTCTTCCAACCCCCTCAACACATTTTATTCCTTTGTTTTTTATGATTACCAGTATCTTCAAAATTATATTATGTTTTAATGAGAAGGATTTTATTTACACTTTCACACACCTCCGTCTAATGGTTAATGAACATACAGTTTCTATGGAATGTGAATTTCTACCTCACGAAACGATGACTATTCAATATTCTTCTGACAACTTTAATTTTGTCCATTAAGAAGTCAGTATATTTATATATGATATATATTATTTTTATGTTTTCCATATGCTTCTATATTTTTAATGTTTTGAATATCTATATGGTTTCAATTATTGGTAAATGCGATATCTTCAGTTTAGGAAGTGCAGACTACCGCCCCACAAAGTGATTTGATTCGTTAATGGAATATGTGGGACTTATAAAGGATGGGGTTAATGATATTATATATAAGATATTATAATGAAATTATAATATACCTTTATATCATTATGATTTCATTCCATTAAATATGAAATAAAAATGAAAGTAGTGTTCATGCGTACGTACGGCTTACAGTCTCTATGAACGGTGCATTTCATTTCTTACCTCTAAATGTTATTTAATAATATAAATTCATTTATATAATGGATATATATATAATATATGATATCTAATTCCTGAATATAATTCTGTATATAATGGATATTTTACCACATGAACAACTTGTAATTATAAGAAATTTATTTTTGACTCAAGTACCAATGATCGACAAAACGACCATTATTTACATAAATAATTACATAATTTTCATAAAATTGTAAAAAATGATATAAAAGGATTAATGAACTTAATAAAGGTTCTTAAGAAAGTATAAATTAAATATAGTTTATTATTTAGGAGATTAAAGGATGATCGTGTCAAGTCTGACACAAGGTAAGGGATCCGACCTATCTCTTTCTTTTCAAGTACTCTATTTTATGTCATTTCATTTATGCTGCATGTTCTGATGTTTGAGGATGTTATTTTATATTCAACATAATGTAATTTGTATTTTCATATGATTATAGACCCCATATTACTCTCATAAATTCATTTTAAGAATTTTATGTGGCGTCGTTTGGCTGCCGAATTTTCATAAGGGGGCTTCTTATTTCACTTATAATTACGTGAGATTTCTATTGTTCTCCACTTATTTATTGCATGTGGTGTTTTTTGTACTTCCATTTGATATATATTATCATGATTATATCTATATTCATGGTGTTCTAGAATTCCTTTGGTAGTTATTATATTTTTTTCATACGACTCGTTTGATTTCAAAGAGGTAAGTGTTTTTTATCTGAATTTTTATTCTCGTGAGATTCTTGCTACATTTTCCACTATTTCCTTCTATGTGGTATATGTAATACCAATTATTCTACTATTTGTTTAATATAATCTCATTTATGTGTATTTTCATCTTCATTTTATGACCATTATTTCATGGGGTGTACATATCGAAAGTTACCCAAATCAGCAAGGGAACCTTTCACCCTCATCCTTTTTAAAAAACATTTTTTGTTATGTCTTTTAATTTACGTCTTATTCTGTGCGGATATATTCTTATATATCCTTATTAGTGTAAATTTTATTTCCAAGTGATGATATACCATTTTATCTCTCATCAAATAATTTTATGAATTTTAAAGTGACATCATTGGGCAGTCGAATTTTTACAATGGAACTTCTTAAATCAATTTCTATTCATTGGGATAAACATGTATTGTTTGAAATTTCATTCTATGAATATGTTTGAATGACTCTGATTGTTTTAAACATAATATCCACATATATTGGGGATATTTATATTTATCACACATAATTATGTAATTGATTTATCTTTAATCTATTGATAATGTCATGTATGGGACATCGTCTCAATCTACTTTCCATTAGGCATGTTTTGTTTTATACACAACATTATTTTATACGTTTTATAAACCCTATTGACATTTAAATTTATTCAAAAGGATTTTTTTTATACGAAGTGTTTTACTAAATGACAAAAGTATTGTTTTTGTATTACGTATGAAGAGACAAAGACTTCTCTGTCGCCATGACCATTATTTGAGTTTCGACTTCCCTTACAAGCCATAACTTTTGTTAAGTGAAAAATAAATACCATTTTTTACTTTTTGTTTATTTTGGTTTTGAAAATTGTTTTGCTAATTTTTTGTTTATATCAATGTGTTTTTGATATCTTGTGACTGAAATTTGGAAATGTTATGTTTACTTTATGTATGTTTTATCTGATACGATTATGGTATGGTTCTTGGGCATTGTTTATGAAGATGGGTGTTTCGATGATAAACTAAGGGTCGGTGAGCCCGTGATAGATCTGCAAGGAATTGTGTAACACAAAGTAGTTAAACACTAAGGTTTCTCCAAAGAGATTTAGGGAATATTCTATTATTGGTATTCCAAACGTAACCATGATGGGTACTCCCTAAGTTAGAATGTTATTAATGCATCAAGTTACCCTTATGTCGTATGATTTCTATAAGTTATTCAAAAATCTTATGATTTAATGAGGTTTGTTAATGTTCTTATTATTTATGAGTAATGTATGATTTCATTAATTCTTATGTATACATGGATTAATTTTGCCTTTCCTTATTGTTATAACCATTACTAAGCTTTTTTTTGCTCATCCCATGTTTTTGAAAAAACATTCACACGAAAAAAAGTAGAATAGTGTCAAGGATGGGATCAAGGATGTTTCATGTTGTCTAAAACAATGAACTAGACATGACCCTTTTATTTAAGAGTTTTATTTTTTGTAAAAAATGGAAATTGAGTAAATGTGTCTACTTTTAATCTTTGAGATTTAATAGTTATGTACTAATTCTCTAAAACTCTTAACCTGAATAGATCCTTAATGTGAATTATTCAATTTAATTAAATATTAAGTAATATTTTAAGGTCGGGTCCTTATAGTTGGTACAAAAGGTCGGATTAGATAACTTTATAGGATAGGGTATACTTTAAGCATAAGTGACATTACCATAATGGTTAGGAATTCAGGTAGAGTCATAGTTTTTAATAAAGTGAATGAGTTTAAGGTAAAATAAATAATTATATCATAGTATTATATGATGATTCAACTGATTTACTCACACATACCTTTTTAGTTTTAATAAATTTATGGATCTAGGAGGCACAAAAGTGACAATGGGTTTGAAGGAAACTGTGGTGGTACTCTGATTAAGAGATGGGATGAAATGGGTGATTAAATGATAAATCTTGAGGTTATTCTAAACCAACTACTAGGAGTCGCGATTAACAACTTTAACATTGACGAGTTCTCTAATGCACCATGTATGATAGAACCAACTATATGTGGAATATGAGCTAATAAATATAACGGTAACCATTAGGGTTTATATAATCCTTACTTTTGAGGTAATTATGGTTTACTATATGGTATGATAGAAAATGAATGGCATGAGATAAACTTGAGGTTAAATTATGTTATGGTTATTTTTGATGATTTTATCTCTTTTAGGTGAATTTTTAAAGAGTTATATAGTTTTTTAAAAAGGACAACATTTAGACCGTGTGACAACCCATCAAGTTAGATGAAGATGTGAGAATCAAACCCACATCCAAAGTGAAACTAGTATTTATCACCTTCCACTTGACTATGTGATGTCCCTAGTTAGTTTGACTAATTATTTTTAGTTAGATGATCTTATGAATCTGGAATATGTTTATTTTTTTATATCTATTGATAAGATTAACCTATCATGGAGGATATGTGATTCAACTAATTACTTTTCAATATAAGAATTTAAGAGTAACTGATTTTATTTGGATATAAATGTTATGATTTATCATGGAAGACAATGTAATTAAATCATTCAGAGATTTGGGGTTCAATGTTAGTATTGATTAATTTAGAAATTTTATGGATAAATTTTTATTGAATGGCCTTTGTTTAACTTTGGGTTTTATTTGACAAATTTGGAGATTAATAATAAATATTTTTAAAAATAAATATCCGTTTTGGGGATTTTATGATCATGTACTAACCTTTTGGATTTGTATTTTGTTAAGTTCTAAAGACATTGCAAATATACAGATCTTTTTTTTGGATTAGGTGATTTTTAAGAAGTAGATTATAGTACTCTTAATGTGTATAATTCTTCCTAAATACTAATTGTTTGGAGAAAATATGAGTTTGTGTTAGAAATCTAACAAGAGATGAAAGTAAAAATGAAATGAAAGTATGTTTCCTTTTGTTTTAGTTATGCTCATAAATAAATTCATCAATGAAAAATAACATAAAACAAAAATGTTGTCTGTTAATTGTTTCCTACCGAGTAATCAAATACCCTTTAACCCATCACATGTTTGTGATTTTCGGGTGGATAAATTTCTCCTAAACATGATTCTATAACTCTCCATCAAGACATAACCCTTTGTTTTTTCTTCCATATCCATGTTTTCATGGAATCATAGTACCTGTTGTCTCGAGTGAACTTGGTGATTTTCTTTTAATATTTTAAAGTGATAGTTTAATTTACTCCTTTTCTGATGTGGGGATTTTAATGAAGATTCAAGCACATTTTTAAAATTATGAGGACACAATTCTTAAATGGGGGGAAGGATGTAACATCCTTGGTAAATAAAGAATATTACCTTTTCATATTTATTAAAATTTTTGAATAATATATTAATAATAATTTAAAGGGGATGCTAAGTTTTATGGAGTACCTGATACACAATAACATGTATCATTGAAATCATACGATGCACACAAATAATATAATAGTATTATTTCAAATGGTAGTTAACACGTAGCCGTTGTATTGGAGATAATGAATAGAAATAAAAAATACAAAATAATATATGTTTGTTAAATTTTGTTACATTTATCCCATAATAGATAAAGTCTTAAAATAATAAAATATTTTAATTTTAAGCATAAAAACTCTAATATTCACTAAAATTGTGATTTATCGCCTTTTGATGGAGAACCCTCTTTAAAAATAGTTTTGGTCACTCTTATACAATCTATTAGACGAAATAAAATCTTTATTTAGAATCGGGACATGAAAATTTACTATGTTAATGTTTTTGTTATTTTCAGATAAATTTCAACTATAATGAATAAGTGAAAAATGTTGTATTTTAATTCAAATGATATTTTTAATCTATTTTATTTATATGATTACATTATCTTCTATATTGGTTTTAAAAGTAATATTATAAAATATTTTTACAATTTAATAAAATGGTGGTCATTGGAATTAATTTCACATTGAAATTGGACTTAAATTAGTTTTAATCTTTTGAAATATTTTGTTTCATAAAAACACACTATTTGTTTTGACAACAAGAATTAATTATTAAATTGATTAATGAAAATTATATGTAATTAATTTTGTAAAATAGACAACATTTTTTAATTTGGAATATCAAATATAGATTAGGGTGAATTTTTGGTATTTTTCTGAAAAACATCAATTTTTGATGAGTACTGAAACTACTATGTGGTGGTTAATTAACTGACTTTTCATTTAAATAAAACATTACCACTTCTGGGAATTGAATTTCAAAAATCTGACCTACATGGTTGTCATTAGTATGTAAAATGTTTTTCAATGGGATGAAAGTAATTTTGGGTGAATAGTAACTTTTATGTTTTATTAATCGCGATTAAAGGCACTTAGTGTAATTTATGTTAAAAATAATGTTATAATAACATTAAATCACCTTGAAACATGTCCTACCAATATTCAATGTGTCATGGCCGACCATGAAAATCCATGGGTCAACATGGGGACCCCATGGAGCCACTTGGGTATGAAAATGACATTAATAACTATTTATTTAAATATAAAAGAAAAATGTCACAAACATGTATTATTTTACTAAAACAATTTTTAAATTGGGTTATACAAGTCATTTGTTTTCTATAAATATTCATTATAGAGATAAAATTATTTCCAACATAATGATATTTTTTAAATAATTTTTATACATTAAATTAAAAAAATTTATTTATAACAACATGATGATGCAGCGATTACCTCATTAATGAATGATTTAATAAAAATGGGAGGATAAGAGAAAATATATGACATAAACTTGTAAAAGATTAATTGGATGGGTGGATTTAGAACCCTTATCACCTCATCCTCAAAATATATAATTGTTTGACATTTAATATCCAAAAATAATTTTATAATAATGTAACTTTTGTTGACTTTCCAAGAGTACCCCTCATCCCTCTTATAAAAGGCCTCCACCTCTACCACCTTACCCACACCTATCATGCCATTGTCTTAGCTAAACTCTTCTCATTTCAACTCCACTCATCCCTCTCTTCTTCATTGATGCCTTACCTTTGGCAGAAAGCTCTTCAAGAAACAATTTTGGTTCGAACCAAGAGAAGTTACCCGAAATAAAGGTAAGGTCTTCTTTTACATCATTTTTTATTTTGGTTGTCCAACCCCCTAAACTCTTTTTATTCTTGTATTTTATTAACAAAACCTGTATCATAAATATACTAGTATGTTGTTATGAGAAGGATTTGATTTACAGTTACACACACCTCCGTCTAATGGTTAAAGAACATATTGTTTCTCTGTATGGCGAATTTCAGCCTTACAAAATGATGATTGTTCAATATAATTCTAAAATCATTCACGGTGGCCATTAAGAAGAAAAAATATTTATATATGATATATATAATGTTTATGTTTTTCATATTCTTCTGTATTTTTCATTAATGGAATACAATTATGGTTACCATTGTGGGTAAACATGAAATCTTCATTTTAGGAAGTGCGAAATACGACCCCCTCTATGTGATTTGATTAGTTAATGACATATGTAGGATGTATAAAGGATGGGGTCAGTGATATTATATATATTATATTATACTGGAATTATAATATTCCTTTATGTAATTATGGTTTCATTCCATTAAATAAGAAATATAAATGAAAATAGCGTTCATGCGTACATACGACTTACTGTCTCCCTGAACAGTGCATTTCATTTCTTACCTCTAAACGTTATGTAATATTAGAAATTCATTTATATAATGGATATATATGATATATATGATATCTAAATCCTGAATATAATTCTGGATATAATAGATATTTTACCACATGATCAACTTGTAATTATAAGATGTTTATTTTTTACTCAAGTACATATGATCGACAAAACAATCGTTATAAACTTAAATAATTAAAAAATCATCATAAAATGGTAATAAATGATATAAAAGGGATATATTCCTTAAAAAAGTTCATATTCATGTAGAAATTAAATCTAGTTTATTATTCATAAGATTAAAGGATGATCAAGTCACGTCAGACACAAGGTAAGTGATCAGACCTCTTTTTTTTCAAGTTCTCTCTTTTATGTCATTTATATTATGCTCCATTTTCTGATGTTGGAGGACATTCTTTTATATTAAACATACATTAGTTTCTATTTTCATATGATAAGAGACCCCCTCTTACCCTCATCAATTCATTATATGAATTTTATTTGTCGTCATTATGCTGCCGAATTTTCGTAAGGGGACTTCTTGTCTCAGTTTTAATTCCATGAAATTTCCATTGTTCACCAATTATTTATTTCATGTGATGAATTTTGTACTGCAATTTAATATATATTATCATGATTCTATCTATATTCATGGTGTTTTGTAATTAATTTGGGGGTTATTATATTTTTTTCATATGACTCGACTGATTACATCGAGGTAAGGGGTTTTTATCTCACTTTTTATTCCCATGAGATTCATGATAAATTTGCCACTATTTCCTTTTCAGTGGTGTATGTACTGACCATTATTCTACTATTTGTGTAATATAAACTCATTTATGCATATTTACATTTTCATTTTATTACCCTTCTTTTATGGGGTGTATGTTTCAAAAGTTACCGAAATCAGTAAGGGAACCTTTCACCCTCTTCATTTTTAAAAGACTTATTTTGTTATTTCTTTTAATTTAAGTCTTATTATGTGGGGTTATATTCTTATATATATCCTAATGGATTTAAATTTTATGTCCATGTGATGAGATACCATTTTTTCTCACATCAACTAATTTTATGAATTTTAACGACATGCTTTTAGGCTATCTAATTTTTGCAATGGAACTTCTTAACTCAATTTCAATTCTTCAGGTTAAACATGTACTACTTGAATATGTCATTCAATAAATATGGGTGAAAGAATCTGATTGTATTACACTTAATATCCACTTATATTGGGGGTATTTAAATTTGTCACACATAATTAAGTAATTAATTTATCCTTAATCTAAGGATAATGTCGTTGTACTGGACTTCGTCCCAATCTCCATTCATTGAGGCATATTTTTTTTTATACACAACATTTTTTATATGGTGTATAATCCCCTTTGACTATTTCTTTTATTCAAAAGAAATATTTTTATATGAAGTGTAAAACTAAATTTTAGAATGAATGTTTTTGTCTTATTTATGCAATGACAACATCTTCTCTGCCGCCGTGACCATTATTTGAGTTTTGGATTCTTTTACAAGCCATATTTTGTTTTTAGTGAAAAATAAATACCATGTTTTACTATTCTTTTATATATATTTTGAAAATTGTTTTTCTAATGTTTTGATTAAATCAATGTGTTTCTAATATCTTGTGATTGAAATTTGGAAATGGTATGTTTCTGTTATGCATGTTTTATGTGATACGATTTTGTTATAGTTCTTAGATATTGTTCATGAATACGGGTGGTTGCGTGATAAACTAAGTGCGGTTGAGTTCTTGATAGATCACCAATACATTGGGTAATGTAAAGGGGTTAAACGTTATTGTTTCTCCAATGGTATTTAGGGAATATATTGTGATGGGTATTCTAAATGTAACCTCGACGGTTACTCCCTTCGTAGGAATGTTTTGAATGCCTCATGTTACCTTTATGAATTATGTTTTCTATTAGTTATTAAACATATTATGAATTATTGAGGTATGTATAGTGTCTCTCTACTAACACGAAACAAGGAACTATACATTGTTTTTTTGTTCAAGATTATTTATTTTGTGGAAAAAATGGAATCATAGTAGATGTATCTACTTTGTAATAATTGAGATGTAATAGTTATGTCCTAATTCTCTATAACAATAAACCTGAAATGATCCTCAATGTGAATTATTCAATTTAAATAAATATTATGAAACGTTTTAATGTCAGGTCCTTATAATGTTGTTTTGGTTTCATGTGATATTTCTAATTCGTACACAAAACCCATCACAAAGAGACCCAAAAGTAATTTAGAGAATTTCTCTTGCATATTTTTTTAAAATAAACCTCATGACAAACAATCAAATAAATTATTATGGTTTCATGTTATAATTGAAGTATTCAAAAATAAAATGCATTCACTGTATCAGGATAAAATGATGTCATGGTGTCATAATATTCGGTATTTTCTATGTTCATTATGCATTAATCATTTATATCAGTTTCATGTCGTATCATTCCATGTTCTTGATTTGCATTTGACAGACAATAGATCCCCCCATGAGAGGGTTCATAACTACAATAAATGATTCACATAATATTCTAAATTTGCAACTAGCTATGCTTTATGTTAAATTGATTCATGCCTCACATACAAGAAATCAAGTGGTCTAATCATGTGAAACATAACACAACATAGACTTGTGGTGATTTTCATGAGCCAAATGTGATATGATGAAGATGATCTGTTATGTGGTGAGTGATATTGAAAGAAGTTGATCTTGTATGCATGATTTTGAAAATATGCTCTCAGTGATATGTAAACCCTACAATGGGTAAGGATATAATGGCCATCAACGTAATGGGTGTTTCATGATTGATAAGTCATTTGGGAAGGTTGTTATATGTAGTTTCATAAAAAACAAAGGCTATTTAATGTTTATGGCTTGAGGAGAGTGAATGAGATGCTATGAAGTAAGTCAGTGGAAATGAGTGCTTACCTATTATTATTTTAGACACTAAGATAGTGAAAAATTCTAATTATTAATTGTGAATATATTATTTTTAGTACACAAAGATGATAACTAATGAGAGATCAAGACCAAGGCTGAGAAGAGGGAATGTGAAATATTAATCTCTCTATTTTTATATAATCCTCATGTTTTGAAAGTAATATAAAGAGTTGGAAATAGATGATGCAATATATGATGATTATTTTTGAATTTATATCTGTATAAGAGTTATTTAAATGAATTTATTAAAATAATAATTTATAAAAAATATCAATGTTATAATTAATTTTGGAATAAGATCATAAATGAATTGAATCCCCTAATGCATTTGGCTTCAATGATGATCACGAGGGAATTTCACACATTATTGTATATGTTTTTAGTGAATATGTAAAAACTCCTAACACATTCTATAAAAAAAGAAAAATATTTTTTTATTATATATATATATACTGACATATAGAAAGTTATAAAAAACTATTAATAATAATTTATAAATAACTATTGATATTTAATACATTATCAATTTTAATTATTTATTAGTTAATAATAATTCATAATAATAAATAATTGTCAGTAATAATTAACAAGAATTGGTAATAAATTATAATACTAAATTTTACATAACCACACTAATGATCAATTGACACTAAATAATAATAGAAATTTAATGTTAATTTAACATTATAATTATATTAAAGTTATAATTCAAATAAATTTTATAAATATTAATAAAATATTTATTCATATTGATATAACATAAATATAATGTTTTATGAGATACATATTACATATATATATATTCTATTCATATAGTTTATAAGAGTTTTTCTTCAAGTGGGATTTTATAAATCACAAATGGGTTTTGGTTTTAAATATTGTTAGTTATCTATTGGATTGAGGGATTCAACACACTTCTTAAAGAAGTAAAGATGTATTTGTTAAAAAATATAATGATTTTAGAAAACCAATATTAATAAAAATTAAAGAAATTATAAAAAAATTGAAAATATATATATTCAAATTAATAAATATAAATAAATGGTTTTAATAAATGTAAATTGTATTAAAGAAAGTATATATATAGATATATATTTCATACTATTAATTATATTTTCAATATTATTTGGATGTGTATTTTCAAGAAATATTTTTCGGTATTTAATTACTTTTATAATTTCAATATAATAATTTGTACATTTCCAATAATATATATAAGTTAATAAAACTTCATATAATTTATGTCATAGAAACCATATACAATTATTTGTTATAATTAATTTTCAATTTTTTTCTCTGAAAGGACCCTTTTCCATAGTCCATGGTTTAATTGAAATGCATGCAACATGACTATTGAACTTTATGATGTGGTAAAGTATGTTGAATTGGATGGGGATATTCCTCATGTACAAGGAACATGATATCTTATAGCTCTTTTTAGGAGGAGGTTCTTCTCTTGAATTTAGGATGTCAAGATGTTATCATGCTCTACTTAATCCTTTTAATTCTATTTGTAAACGTAGAAGAACTTGACATCTTATAATGTATACATTGGTTATGTGATAGCTTAGTCACAAATGTTGATGAATTGGGAAATGACCTCTTAGACACGCTCTGATCCACTACATCAGTAAATCACAATGGATATCTTGATAAATGTTTGTGATCTAAATCCCCTAGAACACATCAATAATTAGTCATGGATAATATTTTTGTTGTGATTTGTCTTCTTGTAAAATAGTTGAGGCATCATGTGTTGCTCTACTAGAGTACATTGTAAATTTCATGGCTCATCAACATCATCATCCACTATAGGAGGTTCATCAATAAGAACATCCTCACCCTCTAGTGGATGATCGGATATACCATAATGTATATAACTAAGCTATGGTGACATGTCATATGCCACATCATGATACACATCCTGAAGGAATATTGAACCTTCATCAATATTAGAAATCAAAAACATATTGATTCTCTCAACATGAATCAAACCCATAATTCATAATACAAAAAGAAAAATTCATTTACACTACTTTTTTAAAAGAAACCATTAAATATCTCAAACTTGAAACATGTTACAATTTATTTTTACAAACTATTTAGTATAAATAATGGTTAATTGCTTTATATTTTTAGAAAAAGATAACGCTTTTAATTATTATCCTTTAAAAATATAATACAATGTGAGTATTATAGAGTAAACACAAGAAATCTCACAAACCATAGTCTGGTAAAATCCACCAGGAGGACATAAGAGAGGTATAAAGTAACGCCCCACTATAAAAATCTCCAAAACTGAACAAATTTAGAGAATTTGTTATTTTTTAAAAATAGTAATATTATTACATTAGTTGCTAATAATTAAAATAATATTAAATTACAGTATTATTGGTTACTAAATATGATTGTTTCTAACAATTATTATAACTAATACTAAAAATCTAATTATTGAAATATTTATAATAAAACTAAATTATATTATTATTAGTTACAATAAATTATTATTACTAACATTATACATCATTTTACTATCTAATTAAACATTATTATTACTAATTATTAAATTATATTCAATCTATTAATAAACTAAATAGAGGAAAAAATAATTATAATAATATTGAAAAAAATTAATTATATGAATCTAGGAAATTTTTAGTTTTCATTTTCTTAAAATGTTTACTCTTATAACTAACAACTACTAATGATATTTTGAAGCATGACTTTTTTAGATTGAACACTATACATCCTTGTCACCTTAGTTGGGGAAAATATCATAGGTGGACATATGAGAAGCACAAAGTGATAACCTAGAAACCAATGTTCTCGCAATAGATAAATCGTGAGAAAATTTGGATTAAAAGAAAAGTTTATTTTCTTACATTAGTTATTAAATAATTAAATTAATATTAAATTAAAATATTCGTGTTAATTCCCTTTCATTAATACTAGCCATTATAATTCATAATACTAAACATGTAATTATTAACTAATGAAAATAATATTAAATTATATTATAAATATTAATTATTAACTATTATTGATTATTAACTTCTATTATTACTAATATTAAAAATATTAATAATAATTAATTAACCAATATTTTTTTAATATTAAGTATCTTACTATGAACAAAATAAACATTATAATTACTGATTATTAATTTACAACTAACTAATTAATAAATAAAATAAATAAATAGAATAAAATAATCATGAATAATACCTCTAAATGTATCCTGGTAAAATTTTCATCCCTAGAGGCTATTTATAATGTACCAACACCCTCTATATTTCAACATAATAGAGAATGGGGGGGAAATGTGAGAAGAGACTAAGGGGTCTACTTTTATAGGGGAAATGACATTATCCCACTAATCACCAATCATTTTTTATTTAGTGAAAATAATTAGTGGACGAAATTACATTCACCATTAAAAATGAAAAATTATTTCCTTCTTTCAACACCTGTTCCATGTCACTATTTTGTGGAAAAGGTGTTTATTATCTCAGTTCCTTTTTAAAAAATCTGAAAAGAATTGACTTCAAAAATTTCCTTGCAACCAATTTTTTAAAATATAAAAAAATATTTAAATTTATTTTTTTTTGTAAATAACCATAAAAAAACTCATTACATGAGGTTGGTTGTGCATATGATGAATAGTTTTGTGAAGAAGGTGATGATTTTTTAGTAGAAGTTTATTCCATATTGATGCATCATTTTATGACTCTGAATAGAGTGCACAAAACACATGCAATGTGAAAATATTTAATGAAGATTAACCAGCAGTTGAATAATAATTCAAAGAAGAAGAATAAATTAGAGTATATCATTAACAATAGTTGAGATGAGTATTTTTTTTGGAAGTTATAGTAGTAGTGTAAATAACATCCAATATCCTATGTATGAGGGTTTATGGAAATAAAGACATATTTGTTTCAAAAGAGTTTATGTAATAGTGAAAAATGCAGCTGTCCAGAGGAGATCATTGAAGATATGGTTCAATAGTCTAATAATATATTTAATGAATCACTTACTATGTTTCTTACATTAAAAAAGTTCTATATACTTCTGTATGTGGAGAATGTTTCTCCAAGAATGTTTCATAAAGAAATATTAACATTGACCAAAGGTAAATAGAATTAGTTGAATAAATTCATTTTATTGCATCCAATATATTTTTACAGAAGAAGTATTAAGAGAATGTGTCTTATGATATATATTTAATATTTAAAAGAAAATTTATTTTTGAAGATAATTTATATCAAGGAATTTTCAACATCTGAGAGAAAGTCTTGTCATAGTTTGGGAGAAGAAACATACTCAAATATCATTCATAATTTGTTGATTTCATTTAGTTTAAAGAAGTAAGTGTAAATCATATTTGGGATTACCACGGAATTATTTTGATACATATATTTAATAAATTCATGTTAACCATAAATAAAATTATGATACCCTCAATTATATAAATTTCCCTTATCATTCACCAACATAGTGTGTGGAGGTAAATATGATGGATTATCCTTTGGTAGAGGAGCAAATAAACCATAAAACTTGTAAAGGCAGTGTCCATAGATCATATTTTTTATATGAAAAAAATTATATCCATAGAAATAATGAATCTTAGGGTGTTTTGGATCATCTACACATCGTTGGTGCTTTCTCCAAGTAAATATACCTTTGTTTCGTACCATGTGAAATCATTATGTGTTGTTCATGATTTTCTTTCTTGTATATTTTTGTCGGTTTTTGTGATTTTAATATCGAAATTTATATTTTGATAGGGGTTTTTTCTAAAACATAAAAAATACTAAAATAAGTAAAATAAATTTTTTAATTTGTGTTATACCTTAATTTACACTACTCTTCGGGTTTTTTTTGTAACAACATGTGGTTTCAGAGCTAAAAGGTTTTGACATGGTGTCCAACATAATATTTTAATTTGATATAAACTTGAAGACTTGATTTTTATTTAAAAAATATATTCTATATTTAATCTCTATCATATGTAATGTATTCATAATTTAAATTACATGATGATTTTGAAGAATAAGTGTAAGTAACATAATTTATAACATCATTTCCATAAAATTCAACTATGAGAAATTTGGTAGTATTATCACAAGATTCGTTTTAGTAGATAGAGTTATCACTAGAAATCCATGTGAAATATTTGAGGTATTTATTTCTATTATTAATTTACATATCCTATTTTTCAATATAGGGTACTCTTCTTTGATGTTTCACGTTTACTTTCATTTATATAAAGTTACCTCTACTTCTCCATGTTGATTCTTTTATTTGGTATGATGAAGTGATTTATTATTCATCATGATCTGTTATATATTATTGGCTAAGTGATAAATTTTTGAATCTCTTCTATAAGAGACATCATTTATTTTCTTTAAGACAATAGTATTTTTTTGGACTACATTTTATTTTTTCATCTTTTCAATTCTTGGTAATCTCATAGGCCTTGAGTGACCCAATGAGTTCTTCTAACAACATGTTCTCGTTATCATTTTCTTCTTGAATTGTAATTATTTTTTCTGATGAAGAACTTGGAAATACCCAATGTATCTTCTTCATAATAATATCTAATGTAATAATCTCATTGATATATTTTTCAACAACTATAAATATTAGTAAATCTATTATATATTTCAATAATAGATTAAATAAAATTTATGGTAAAACCTTCAAAGTCTTAATGATAAATGTAAAAATAATATATGAAGTTTTACAATTGGGATTATGATTAAATTCATTGTGGTCAACAAAAAAAATGAATAGTATTCTTGGAATTTTCAATAATATTAAATGATGAAATATCATTAGGAGTCCATTTATCCTTTGAATCCATAGTGGCTATGTAATTAATTTTGAATATTTTTGAATTGGGATAAACAATATTTATATTAAATTTATACATGTGAGTTTTAGATTAACCATAATCATTTCTATTAAAGAATGGATATTGTTTGATTAAGTATTCCTTGGGAGCTTCTATGGCATTTGAGGTAGAGAACATTTTTATTGGTAAATCATTGAAATAGGTTAATGTTTATAAATAATGTGATTCTATAATAACACATATTGAACCTACTAGGTTGGAAATAGGGGAAGAATTTACTTTTTAAATATTTAAGAATATTAATACAAATATTATGTGATAACTAAAAATTATGTGGATAAGTGAAGTGAAATTAAAATATACGTAAAACAATTTTGATATTGGAATTTATCCAAAAACTCAATAAGTGTGCATAATTTTTCTAACCTTAATTAATTTATGATTCTAATTGATACTTAAATTTAATGGAAGCCAATATACCAAAAAATAGGTTTTAATTGGTTGCATTATGAAACCAAATTCAAATAAGACAACAGTTTTTAATGGTTCTAGTAAGAAACTAAAATCACTCACATTAGTGGTATTGCATACCCAAGAATAAGAATAATATGGAGATGTTTTTTAATAAAACCCCTTTACATGACACTCTATATTATTAAATTAATATAAAAATATAAAAATTATAGAAATGGAGAGACAAGGATTTCGGAGTAATTGAATACAACTAGGACACACAAAACCAAGCTCCAATGAAGGCACAATAGTAACAAATATTGTCCAATGATTCTTATGGGTGCATTTATAGCCTCTTGATGTACCATGATAATTACTGACATTTTGTAAATCCAATAGATCCATTGGGATCTAGAAGAGTATAGAGTGGAGTGCCCACATTGGAAAATTAATCTTTTTGGAATGGAACCACTACTGGGAACTAGATTTCCCCAACTGGTCAGTGGATTTTCGGCAATGTAGTGACCACTTTTTGAATCCATAGACTAGCATTTGGTGGCTCAATTCATGACCAGTTGGTCTAAGCCACTAGCTCTACCAAGTTAGGGCCTTCAAAATGGCCCTCCACACTCCTTTAATATTCATAAAATGATCATTATATTACCTAAGTAGGAAACCAAAAATAATAAATAAAATAACATATGTTGAAATTGTCAAAATAATAAATGGGTTTTGATCCTTTAAATATCTAAGAGAGTGAGGGATACAACACCTATATAAACAAAAATATTTTTTGACCTCTAACTATTGATGTTGTAATCACCAAAACAAACAAAAATATAAGGTAATGTAATGCATGCACATAATATAAATATTTTACTTGGTTTACCAAAAATGGATTTGTCTAAGGTGAGCACACAAATGATGTGTCGATGTGCAAATATATACTATGTATCACTAGTTCAATGGATGTAATGTTTTTTCCATGGCCACATCATGCAAGGAAAACTAAATTTGCAAGATTTATGGTTTAGTGACACCTCACTTAACGGTCACCCCTTTTTCTTAACTCTACCCCCTCATCATAACTCTACTATAGGATCACTTTCTATCAGATGATGATAATTCAATGATTTGAATTATCACTTTCAGAACTCCTTCTATAGCCAAATAATGTTTTGATACTTATTACCTTGTTCTAGTGAGCATTATCTTTCACTAAACCAGACATTATAATAATTTCAACTGTTGTGATATCCCTTTCTTCATCCCCAAATTTAAGAGCTTTTAATATTCACAACCTATCTCAAATATTCAATATGATCTGCTTCCTCTATCTTATATTTCACTTTACAAAACTGATATTTCAAATATTTTCAGCTATATTATCAATATAGCTTTTTTCAAAAACATTTTCCAACTCCCATTTCAATGCATGTTTCAGGAAATCCTCTTTTAAACCCTAATTCATGAAAAATCTATTTTTCAGAACTTCCACTCTTCTTAAGTTTCATGGAATCAACATAAAAGATATAATGCACAATTACTTTTCCTATGAACATTAACTTATTCAGAACTTCTCTAGACATCATGCTACTTTTTTAGTTAAATTCTCCATCCTCATGCAGACATAGAGTCTTTCATGGTTTTCATTATATCTATGCAAAAAAGAGTATCTATTCAGCTTTCTCTCTTTATTTTCTCCCTCAAGATCTTGGTTTCACTATTCCTATATTTTTTTCTCTCCTACATATGATGTGGTTGTAGATATTTATACATTATTTCCACCAACTTAGTGATGCCTAAATTCATCAAGATTGAATTTTTTGATAAAAAAATTTATTAAAATAATACTAGGTTAAAAATAATTTTAAAACAAATACAAAAAATAAAATTCGTCCTTATTACCTTTAGGTTTCGTCCAAATGTGGAACAGACGATGCCGAATTTACCCTTACTAAAAAAACTATTAAATATTTATAAATATGAATGTTTGTATATTTAATATATATTTTATTTATATTTTAATTTTTTAGACACACATATATATACATATAGTTTGTTAATTATACTATTATTTTTAGTAACTAATTTTTTTATATTAAAAATATAATTAATATTTATTTAAAAAACATATTGTTATATTCTTTATTAGTTATGCTAATAATGTTATTATTTACTTCACTATTATGATTTATTATATTAATTACTATAAATATTTAATGCTATAATAAATATATATTCATAATGTAATTACTAACATTTAATTTTAATAACATAATTAATAATACTTTGTAGTAATGAAATTAATAATATAATACTTAATAAGAATTACGTTAATTGATATTTGAATGTAAAAATGCTATGTTTTTTAGTAATAAATTTTGTAACATGTACATTAGATTTTTTTATTATATTTATAATTTTTTAATTTTCAATTATGTGTTTTATGTTCATTTAGTTTGAAAAATTTCATTATGATTATATTTAAATTTTATAATTTAAACCTTTTCAAAGTCACCTCCATGAATCATACTAATTTTTCAAGGTTTAGGATTTGAATGATTATAAATAATAAAGTAAAAATAAAATCAAAATAAAATTTGAAAAACATACTCAGAATATAAAAATAATTAAAAATAATTCATAAAACGAATTAATGAAAAGTAATTTTAGAGGCAGAATATATTGTTTTTTATTGAATTACATTTTTATTTATAAAAAAATTAAATTCCATTCATTTTAAATTATTTTTTATATGTTTAGTCAATTTTATAAATTTCATTTATATTTTAATCATACTATAAATTATGTCTAATTATTTTTTAGTGTGTAAATAGTATATTTTTAATCAATAATATTAGTTTCATGTAAATTATTTTTTTGTTTACTATAATCATGACATTGTTTTTATTTTCAAAAAATTCTCACATGTTTTGGCTATGTTTTATGTTTTAATTGGATTGTTTTTATAGTTCATGTTTCATTAGTTTTTGATGTTACCTACTTGAAATTTAATAAGTTTTATTTTTTTCAAGTTGATGACATTTAATGCATTTAGAAGATAAAATATAAGTAAAATATACATTAAAAACAAAATAGTGTTTACAGATGTAAAAAATGGTTGACAATACAAATAACTTCATCAATTTAATAGATAGACAATAAAATAGAGGATAAAATAAAATGATGTTGAAAATATTTTAAGTTAAGAAAAAAACATATAAATGAACAAGTAAAGTCAATATCTATAACGAGGTCCCATACCAAATGATATTGTGTGAATGGGATGCTTGTATTGAGATCATTGACCTCTATGATAGGGTGGAGTATGATGACCTTGAGAGGGATTTTCCTAAAGCACTGGAGCCTCATTTGTATTATTCTCTACCATTGACTTATCAGGAGGTTGTGGAATCTGTATTTCTTCATGTGCACATTGTCCTTCCCCTACTGCATATGTTGAATGACCTATCATGATCTACTCAGGGAACCATAAGGTCTATGAAGGCTTAGTCGTGAATATTGGAGGCATGGGAAATGACCCTGATAAAATCTCATATAAGATATACCGAAGGAAAAAAATGGATATCCTAAAAATAAAAATAAATCATATGCATCTTAGTGAACATCTACAGTCAGCTAAGGATGGACTACCAGAGGTGAACATTATGCCTTTGAAATAGGCGAGGCCTCATGTGCAGAATAACAAGATCTATGTCAATTCCACCATGATTGAAAATTAAATTTCTTATTTCGAAATAACTTTTGAGGAAAAAGTGGAAAACATGAAATCAAATCATATAAGACGTAACCCAAATCACTACAAGGAACTACCCCTTCCTAAAAAATATATCGTTATATCAAGCCTCTATCTCATAAGACTGCTCAGTAAGTTGTCTTGCGATTGTTTGCACAACCTTGGTACTGATAGAAAATCCATACCCTCGTGTTCCCCCAAATCTAAATGGCCATGATCATATGAAATATTTTTTCTCTAAATCCACATCTAGATCTGACCCTTGAAGAGTGTTGGTTGCATCACCATAAAAACACAATAAAACAAAATTCCAAAAACTACCTCATACCGCGTCACTTAAAGATTTAAAAAACCAATACAAAAAATATCAAAAATGGGAATCCAAAAAGTCACAAAAAATCTATGAAATTGAAAATCATTTTTGATCTCCCTAAACTAGATACTCGAACTCACTTTCTAATGGACCAAAGATACCACCATGTTTCCCCACTTCAGATAGAAAGAATAAATCTTAGAAGTATAGTAGAGAAATAAAAAAAAGTAGTATGACTAACCAACAATAATGTAAATCAATAATCAGGAACCCCACTAGATCATAATGAATAAAACACATTCATATCTAACATTGATTTCATTGGAAGAGATCATAATGTCGCTCAAAACACAAAATGTCATTGAAGGCAACTCAATGCCTTGATATCACTCATAACCATCTCTAAAACAAAAGACCCAGGTTATCCATCCTCAAATATGAAACACATGTCAACCAATGCCAAAAAATAATAATTGAAAAACATATCACAAAAAAAACCCCCAACTCACCTTAAAGACCAAACCATGGTTTGTGTCAAACAATATCAGACGGATCTTGAGTGTGGTGGCTTCAACTAGATCTGCTATAATAAGGGCGATCAAATCGTAATCGACTGTGGCCATGTCCACAAAATCCGATGAGGGTTGATTTGATTGATGTGTTGATCAATGATATAGAACATCAGAAAGCATAATTTTAAATCTTCGGTTTCCATTTAGATGATATTCAAATCGTTATGTTTCTCACCTTCTAGAGAAGCCACTACCTAAGCTTTTGAATGTCATCATCCTTTGATATATAGAGGATTGAGACCATCACACTTCTTGAGAAGACACTATCGCAGAATAAAGGAAATGTCGAGGGGAGAAAAGCACAATGATTTCCATGAGGCCACAATGATATGAAGAGATCTGTCATCCACATCTATCCACCCATCACAACAATGTCTGATGAAATCCACTAACCTACCACTCACCGATGATGCTGGAGAGATTGTTTCCTAGGTTGCACATTCCAGCACAACAAAAACACTTGGGCTCTCACGAGAGTAGAGAGCTATCAAGATCTCCCCTTATAATATTTCATCTCCACTATGGATCATCAACATCAACAACTACTCATGGAGGTTCTAAAATTGAATCTTCGTTATCTAGTTGGGAATACCATCTTATTGAGGTGGATGATCAAACATACTATCATATAGAACATGATACTTTTGAATCATCCCCTATGCTGCAGCTTGGTATGCTGTCTGGATAAAAACATACCACTCCTCTAGATCATAATAACAGATAATCTGTTTTCATCGAGTATGTTGTAAATAGATTCAAAATGAATTAATAAATTAATAATAAATAAACAAATGTAAATTTATTAACATAAAAGATACTGAATCCTTCCCCCCCTGAGGAGTAAGATGAAATATAGACCTCATTATATAACATCGCTCTTAATGAAGATGCTATGCTAGAGGGATTCATATCATACGCATAACCAAAATATGAAATGAAGGTCATCTATCCTAGAGGTCCAGATGCTCTACATGTCATCATCCCCAACTGACTTCCTTCCTCTTTCTAATCACTATTGAATTAAGTGCTACTTATTGTCTAGGTGGAAAGTGAATACACGAAACAAATCCAAACCATCACATGACTCTATCAAGATGTTTCCAATTAACAATAAGAAAGTCAATGAGATGAATTACATCCAAAGAATCATGAATCCCATCAGTTTAGTACATGGGAGACTAGTCTAATAGATCTTATTATGGCATCCATACAATCTAAAATGATATGGAATTTTTTTTAAAAATAGTTACTAAAAAATAAATTATATTATGAAATTGATTAGTCAAGTAAATATTGTATATACTTGCATTAGTGGGTACTAGATTGTCCAGCATGAGAGGATATTCACCCAAGTTGTGCCTCAAAATCCTTTCAAATGGGTGTTCCAAAATCCACATGTAAGGTACAACATAGAAAGTGATAAATAATAATAAATTAAATTTAATAACTCATAGTATCATTAGAAAATATTAATGATGGGTGATTATACCATATTCCACATGAAGAAACATATATCACATCTATATAATGCACCAAACTATCAACAATTAGGGAGAGAGGTGGGATGTTCTCCCATGACCACATCTAAATAAGGATGACACATCCTCCAAGATTAGTGTGATATAATCAGCATGTTGTTCATAATGATTTGTACATGTATGTCAGACAAGTAGATCCCCAGCTGTATCTCCCAACCAAATCCAAATACTCTAGTAGGCCCAAATACACCATGTTCCCATTCATACCAGAGTGATCAATGCATAGTGACTCTCTACTAACACGAAAGATATATACGTTGGTTTAATTCATGGCGATGTTATCATCATTATCAGTGGGTAAATGTTCAAAGTTCATCTCAATCCATCGCATAGATATCGACCCACCATTTGTAGCATCATCATCCCCCGCAATGTCGAGGCCTAGAAATCATTGTACAATATCGAGCCAGTCTCCACATGTGCGTCCTATAATTTCATTATAATGACTTTTATTTTTTTGAATTATTTTTTGATATTTTATGGATTATTTTCAAGACTAGGAAATGAGTCGACGTGCGATTATAAGGCCCACTGTTCCTGAAATAAATAATTTTCTTATATAAAATATATTAGATAGCACATGTGGGAAATTTTCATAAAAAAGTGAAATGACAAATAAACGAGGATCCATATAAAAATTTGAGGGTATCATTGATGTCATAACATGGGTTTTATTATAGGTGCGACGTAAACATCATCGTTTTGGGGAATTTGTGTAAAAGTTATCAGATGCATAAAATGAAAAAAAAAATTAAATTTGTTTGTTTGTTTGTTGATGCAGTAACCTAATTTTCTTCTGTAAATATGTGCTTATATAAAATTAGGGCGGTTAGCTTCATATCCCTGTGAATTAATGTGATCCATTAGAGTCGTTGGAGGAGATTCTGCTGGTGGATTATGACTAAATAAAATATCTATGACTAATGTGGGATGGAATCGAAGGATCCTGACAATGAACACAATGTAGCACCATTAATTGTTATTGATCTATATAAATTAAGGTTTCATGTTTTTTATCTGATTTTCTTCCCCCGATTTTGTTTCTATGATGAAAATTAATCAATCAACCAAATAATTGATCTATAGAACATGCGTATTTCGGGATGGGTTATATAAATTAGGAATTGGGAGAAATTATTCGTGATTAACTGCTATCTCTTCATTTTTTGTTCTAATAATAACAAATAAAGTTCAATACAAAGATTAAATGAGATTCTTTCCAATTGATTATTCTTTTTTTTTCTCTCCCAATTCTTCATTCATCCATGGAATTCTTAATTTGTCCCATAGTTTGAAATATCCTAAAGAAATGATTATTGCGCACCCATTTTTTGTTAAATGATCTAATATCATAGATCCAGGATAGGTATGACATATCGGGGGAGTCATGATGTATTTGGAAGTGGATCAAATATTTTTGGACACTGAATTTCATATTATTCGGCTTCAAATTAAGAATGAATAATGATATCATTTTATAAATGAATAAATGGTTTTAAATATGTTGTTTCGATATGGACTAACTTTATAGGTCTCAGTTCATAATTTCTTGGTGAGGCTCTTTTGGGATTGAAGGTCAGAGGAATGACCAAGGATGTGGAAATAATATCTGAGATTCTAGAGACACCTAAGAAATTGGAATGTAACTTAGAGCCAGACACTGTGTTTTCCCTCTTATCAGTGGATAGGGTTTCATTGAATGTTAATTATCAGATAACATGTCACCCTATAATATGGAATGTGGTCTCTTCATAATGGATCCACATTTTCCTCTGAGGAAACATGGACACGGGTTGTGGTACACAGCTTGGAGCACTCAGTGTACTCCCCTATATAGACACGACCTTGATAGGTACATGGCCTAAGATATGTACTGGTACAAATCCGAGTGCATGATTAGCCAACACATTGTGTACTGTTACATGGACACTATAATGTGACACAATTTGTATACCTGGGAAGGACTCAGGGTCGAGGGACACAATGTGTAACCCTTTTACACACCATTTACATTTAAAAAGATGGATTATATCCCTTCATAGTTTTATCATGGAAAAGTTCATTTAGGTTCATTAACCATATCTATTTCTTGAGGGTTAGAATAGAGTCTCCTAACACACATGTGATAGTGATCTATTCAGTGGTACTTCTTTGATAGAGATATTGGAATCCTCTTATGAGTTCTGGAGTTAGATTGTTTATACATATTCTTTCTTATGTGATGATCTTAGTATCATATTCAAAAACACTATATGGGTATTTATCCTCTAATTAACTGGTTAATCCAAAATTATTTTTTGGTATACCCTATGCCCATGGGAGAGATCCTCATCTACATATCGTATCTATACCTAATGTTTGTGTATACTTCTAATAGGGAGACCCAAAAATCATTAACTCTCAGAAAGATGTCATCAATGTTATCAGACTCTGGAGTGTGTTCTCTTAGAGGAGGGCCTTGTGGAATATTCAAGATGGAATCTAAGGTTGGCATACTATGATTTTGGCATACACATAGAAATAAACTATTATAGAGATGATTGTATTTTTCTTTGTTGTATGCTTTTTGGTTTCGGGGTGTTTTATTGGGTATTGTTCTTATCACCCTTTAATAGGATTTTACCATATGTGTTGTGTCTTGTGCAGATGATTGAAATTTTGAGAGAGTCATTACAGATCAAGACCATATTGTTCTTATTGAGACCATACAAACGGAGGTGTGTTATTACGGTATTGTAATAGTAGTCCCAATTTTACTTTTAGGTTGGACGTGTTGCAGGGTCTTTGTGGTGGGATTTTATGTGGCCTTTTTACATTACATTACTTCATATTATAATTTGGTTGTGGGAATTTGTTGTATTCAAGCTTTTTTGTTCCATTTTTTTACATTACCTCATTGTATATGATTGGATATGTGTTCATGTGTATTGTCACATAGAATAACTCCTCCTAGGTTAGTGATATGTCGACTCGGAACTAGTTTCCAGCCCCTTGCCAACTAGAGATGGAATTGGGGAGTCGCGGAATGGTTCTCACTTGTACGGGTCAGGAAATATAGTTTTCGGAGCCCATTCAGTTCTACCATAGGACAAGATTGTATGATTTTAGTTTGGGGAAATGATGTTAATTATTTCAAGATTGGATTTTAGGCTAGGGAATCCTGTGTCGGTGTGGTGGATGACTTATCCAAGAACCAGGACTCTGATCACCTTGTTTTCTACATGGTATGTGGGAAAAATTCTTGCAATTAAAACAATGTTACATGCATTTTATAGGAATGAGTTTTGGTTTCCATGATATTCTTGAGTCAACTATCTAGATATGCTCATTGACCATTGTACATATTTTTTATTTTAGGATGCCTCTTTGATGAATTCCATCTAATATTCGATGTCTTGATCATGAGTATAATCCCCTATTGTAATGAGGCATTGATACAAGGACTAGTTTCAGATATAGTACCTCTAGGTTGTGAATAATCTATACCACATGTTGGGAAGCTGATGGTACCTGCATTACCAAAGGATGATTTTCATAGGATGAGAACACTTCAAATGTTTTAGTGATAGAGTCCCATTGTTTTTAAGGTGAAATCGACCCATATGTGAACGAGGACTAGCTTGAGGTAATGACATGAGTTTTTAGTCTATTCAAAACACCAATAGAGTCAATAGATCTCTTGGAAGTTAGACTTTATTATGGATCAGCAAGTCTATGGTGGGTGTTTGTGACACAATCTTACAATAAGGCAAATATTGTGTGAATAGATTTTCAGAACCTTTTTAATGAGGATTTCTCTATAGCTACGATGATGTATGTATGTATCCATGTGAATTTTCAGCTCTAGAAAGGCATCACAATAGTAGTATACTATTCATTGTGGTTTACTGACCACTCAATGTACTTTAGGGATATGGTTTGTTACCAGTTCATCCGGGAACGAACCTTCGAACGACGTCTACATAGAGACAATTGGGGCTATTTTATCACTCTATTCATTCAATTATTTTTAGGGATGCTTGATCAATCATTTATGGTAGATAGTTTCTTGTTTTAGAATATATATCGAGTACTCACCGAAAGTTGGAAAGGAGTAGATACCACGGAATCAGGGAGTTGATGTCAGTCTCAGGGACCTGGGTGTGAAATATGTTTTTAGAAGAGGCCCTATGATGGAGGATATATGGTTCAGGGCTCAAAGGGTTGGTCTATTCAACCTAGAGAGAGGTGGAAATACTAATGTGATGGTAGGGGACATCATTGATGTGATTGTCTAACCTGTCATATAGCTGACAGAGAGATCATTGATGGGATATCATGGTAGAGGAAGTAGTAGGAGCAGAAATGTTTTCAAGACGATGGATTTAAATGAGGAGTTGGTAGAGAAGTATGAGGTTGTTGATATTTTCACTTGTTACCCCCACCACCCCCATTTGGTCCACACTAGGATCAGGGAGCGACATGATATGGGTAGAAACAGCTACAGGTGGTCAATGTTTATGACCTAGAGGCTATGAGAATGCTTCCAGGTATGATATATGTCTTTTATACCTTAGTTGTAGTACTGATAAACACAAGTGTTAATCATTTCTTTTAATCACATATCTTTCTTGAGAAGTGGAGATTTCAGTTTATCCCTTGGTTTTCCCCTTGTGTTATAATACTCCAACTAGAGATGACTCAGTAATCACACACTTGAGCCGATAGTGTAACCTGACTCATGGAGGTGATAGTTTCGGTTGGTATATCTTTGAAGCAGTGATGATGAATTATGATATCATCATAGGTGTGGATTGGTTATCTACAATCTATTCCCATATGAACTATTTCTTCTGGATGATGCGGTGTGTTCATAATGAAGGAACTAGGTCTTCCTTTGTGGGTGAAAAATAAATTCAAGAAATATTAGATGGACTCACATGTGGAAGAGTGTAACTGATTACTCATTAGTTTGTATAGCCTATCCCTTGGTGTAGTGGATGTTATTATTTTTCAATTCCCTACAATGGTGGTGGAGTATGAGGAAATCATTTCTGAGGATGTTCAAGTTTTACCTTCCAACCGATAGATAGACATTGGCATTGATTTACACCCTGGGATGACACTGATATTTACACAAGAATATTTGAAGGATCATATAGATCTTCATTTACTAAGGGAGTATTTTGAGTATTTATAGAGAAAAAGATTTTGTTAGACCCATTGTTTCACCCATGGCAGCCCTATTTCTATTATCCAAGAAGTCGGACGGGAGCATGATGTTATGGGTGGACCACCGACAATTGAATTTGGTGAATATGATGAATAATTATCTACTACCATAAATTGATGACCTCTTATATTATTTGAGATGGTAATGATGGTTCTTGACGGTTGGCCTCAAGTCAAGCTCCCACTAGTTGCCAGTATAGGATGGGTATATAATGAAGGCATCACATTGATGTTGTTGTGGTTACTATAACTACGTGGTGATGCCCTTTGTTTTGATGTACTCCCCAGAAATGTTCATGGGAATCCTGAACTAGGTATTTCATCTTTTCGTAGACCATTTCCTGGTATTCTTCATTGATGAAATCCTTATGTCCTCAGCATCTGATGAGGAGCATGTGATACACATGGGGATAGTTCTGGATGCACCCTTAGAGCACCATATTTATGTAAATCTCTTGATGATTCCATTCTAGATCTCAGTAGTCCACTTTTTGGGATATGTTAACTCATAATATGGAGTGGTAGTGGACCTAGACATGGTTGATGTAGTGTTATCCTGTGATCAACCCAAGAGCGTGATGGAGGTTCGGAACTTCTTTAGGTTGGCAGACTATTACTAGATATTTATACTGGTATCTATAGGATATCAGCACCCATGAGAGATTTGACTTGTAAGTGGTATCCTTTCTTGTGTTTATAGATGTTCAAACATATTTTTTAGTAGTTAAGGTAGTGTTTTATGAGTGCTCCCATCTTTATATTTATAATTCAGGGTGTTCAGTACATAGTGTTCTGCAATACATAGTATTGGTATCCACTAGTTGTGTAATAGTATCTCTATGTTTCTTCATCATGTATTTCTAAATAATATTTTTGATAATGATATGTGAAATTTTGTTCCTATTCCTCTAGTATAAATGTTTTAGTGTTTTTCCATGACTTTTATAACAGTATCTCTTCAAAATATATCTGATTTTTTAATTTATATTTTTGAGTGATGGGGTATTAATAATATTTTTTATATTATCAAATAGATGATGAAAAAATATATTGATAAAGAAGGTTATTAAGGGGTATACACTAACGATCTAAGAGGGAGGGGGTCTCCAGGTGGGAGGGGTGTCTAGGTTGGTGGGAGGATGGGGGTGTCCAGGAAGGAGGGGTTGTCCAAGAGGGAGGGGTGTCCAAGTGTGGGGTGTTTCCTAGGGTGGGGGTGTCCAAGAGGGGTGGGTGGTTGTCCAGGGGGTGGGAAGGGGGATGTCCAGGGAAAGGTATGGGGATGCAGGGGGAGGGGTAGTCTATGGATGGCGTGACTAAGAGTGGTGGGGGTGTCCAGAAGTGAGGTTGTCTAAGATGTTAGGGGTTGTCCCTGGGGTCGGAAAGGGGTTGTCTAGGGAATGGGAGGTTCTGAAGGGGGAGGGTGAGTTTGTATATGAAAGAGGGTGTTTCCATGAGTGTACGGGTTTCTAGGAAGAGCGGGAGCAATCCCAGAGGAGAGGGGGTCGTCCAGGGGGTGGGAAGGGGGCAGTATAGGGAAAGGTAGGTGCTGAAGGGGGAGGGGGTTAGCCAAGAGGAGGGAGGGGGCTGTAGGTGCAGTGGGTGGGTGTCAGGGGTTGGGAGGGGGTGATCAGAGGCTATCTCAGTGAGGGGAGGGGGGCTTGGCTAATCAAATTAAATAACTTAGAGATCAAGAAAAAAGTGAACTGCTATGATCATGGCCTATCTAATTGGATATGTTTTCATTTTTCCCTCTCTGAAATTGAGAAATACATACCTTCCATAAATTCAATAGGACCATAGATATTTAATGTGTTCTTTGGAGAGGCATAAGAGGTCAGGGACCAAGCAGGGTTGGACCCAATGTCTGATGTAGATGCGCTATCACCCATTCCCTTTGACCTTGCATGGGAGAGTACACTCTTAGAGGCTGCTGATATATGATGCTGTTAAGTTTATAATCTGTCATGGATGGTGGTATCACTAGGAAAATGGTAGAATTTATTCTAAAATTTAATTCTCCTATGAAATTGAATAAATCATTCTGTATGTGTCAAATTGTATAAACTATGGAGATTCTTCACTTTTTTTGTTATCAATAAATGAAACCTTTTCGATTCCATGTTGTTTTTGAAATTTCTTCTTCTTTTTTTCTCATCCATGTAATCTTAACAAATGAATATTTATAATTCAATGAGTGATGTTGAACTTCTTATAAAATATTAATTCAATCAAAGGAAATATGGATATGTAAGGGTTGTACGAGGTATCAATTTAAATTTAATAATGTATTCTTTCATATTAATGTTTAATATATGTCATTGTTGTATTAATAAAATAATATTTGTTTTCTTATATAGGTTTTTTTTTCATATGTTTGAATTCTTTGTTCTTCCATGAATCCATGGATGAAATTTTTTTAGAGCTGATCATGAATGCAAAAAGGGATGAAACAACAATGTTTTTAATTGTTTGTTGGATAATTGTAATTTTAATCATATTAAACATTGTTTGAAATGTATACAGTAGTGTGTTTATTGTATTTATTATTTAATGTTAATGTATATAGAATTTTTTCCATATGTTCTTTATGTGTAGGTGTTGTTTTTTTTGTGCAGGTGTTGTCTAAGGTGTACATGTGTTGTGCAGGTGTTGGGTTTGCTTATGAAACATGGACTTTACCAGCACTAATTAAGAACTCATAAATGTCTAGTATATCCGCAACTTTTCAAGTGCTGATAAAGGGGGTCATTATCAGTGCTATTTTTAGCACTAATATATTACACATATATCATCACTCAAAATAGCGCTGATAAACGGAAAAATTATCAGTGCTCAAAATAGAACAGATAAAGATGTCCCATTATCAGCACTAAAACAACCGCTGAAAAAGGGGGACCATTATTAACACTTTTTTATCATGGATAATGGTGACCCTATATCATTTCTATTTTGAGTACTAATAAAGGGGACCCTGTGTAACACCCCAAGGTTTTGAAAATTAATATAGAATGAAATTTTATAATCAAACCATTAAACAACACTTTCACTCTTCTATGTTTGAATTTCAAAAAATGGTAATCAAGAGTTGTGTTGAGTAAGTCAATTTTAGTCTGATAGAACAATCTAGATTTTTGGTGAATGGTTACATACCCTTATGAATAGTAATATGAGTAGTAATATGACCCTTATAAATTTTAAATAATAATATTATTTTATTTTCTTAATGAAATATGATAATGGGATCATAATTAATTTTTCAATGTTAAATAAATCTATCTTCAATTCAAGATTGTTTTTTTTCTAATTAACAATGACCATTTTTAAAAATTAAATTATTAATATTTAAAATATTATTAATGACTAATGGATTTCACTTTTGAATATTATACTTCGAAAAATGGTAGGGGTGAATTTTTGGTATTTTTCTAAAATTCATGAATTTGTTATTAATAGTGAAATACAATAAAATATTGTATATACACATTATCAGTTAAAAACACTATTTATGATATCCTAAGTGATGCAATGCCACTAGGATAGAACTCACATGCACATATTACTATTAGCGCTCACATGAAAAAAAATATTGGTTGTCTTGAGGTAAATAATAAAAAAATGAATTAAATATTCCAAATTTACTCCTCTCCTGCACTATAAAAACATCTCACCACTCCCTCTTCTCTTTACTCCTCTAAGCTTTGATGCTTCTCAATGTTATTAACAATTACCCTTCCATATTGTCTCCCCACATCCAAGAATCTTCTGGTCTTTCCAAAATACCAAAACCACTTCCCCTAAGGAGTTTTTCAAGGAGGTTATTTCACGATGTAAAGCAGCCTTCATTTTCATTTGGTTTCATTTCAAATTATATTATTTTTCTATCTTATCCTCACCTAATCTGTCCAAATGTCCATGATAAATCTAGTAATATCTATATAATATATTTAAATCATGTTAATTTATGAACAATCATAAATCTTCTTAAACCCACCCTTTTATTTTTATAAACAAACTCGACATCCATGAGTTCCAATTTATAACTTTCATGGACGACGAAGTTTCATTATTCAATTTTATCATCATTACTGGTGTTGATACTATATTCATGGTTGAAATAGACTAAAATATTTGTTTTATAACCAAATTAATATTCAGTTACAATAATATGAACATATAATTATTTTATATGACAAAACTAGTTCATAATATTTTAAATACCACCAAATAATCGAATTAGTTGTCATCTAATGATTCATCCTTATAACATTCAAAAATATGATATAAATGACAATTAGAAATAATATATGTTCATTAATAATTTATACTTCTATTACAAGAAATTTATATCAATTCCACATGAACTACATTACATAAGAACAAGTGAGCCGAATATGAAAATAAAGGAAATGAACAATCCAGAACGACAAAATTCAATACAATAACATATCAATAAAAAAATAAATGAACTAACCAGAATTATGGTAAAATAAATACTTGTCTAATAGGTTATAAAATAAGTTATTAATAGGTAAAATTTCATATTTTAGAATGTTATGTACATGATGGGAACACGTTTGGAGTTAATGTAAGGGTTTTTCTAGCCGAACATCCACTTTCATTCGTGATTATTTGATTGTCTAATTACCTCAACATAATTCTTTTGTATTGTTATGTACTCATAATATGATAGTTTTTAGTATCATATATGTATAAAAACCATAATCCTTCCTTATTTTATGTATAGATACATGTTTTAAAACGAAATTTCAAAATTGATTAAAAAATAAGTCCTGATTCAAGGGAATTTCTCAAATTCATAACAATTTTCATGGGCACTCTATAATCTGTTTTTTGGAAAACATTATATTCATAAAATCACTCATTTTTTTATGAAAATACTATATTACTTCACATATGGTTTTATATAATTATTTTTCCAAAATAACTCTTCATCTCAAAATAAAAAGTGTGTTTATCTCAAGAATTGCTAAATAATATTATAGAAGTGTTTTCATCTAATTCAACAAATCTTGTTGATTCCACATTATTATTGGGTTTATTCATTTATGAAGTCATATAACATATTTTATTTAATGGTTTATGAATAACCCTGTTGTGGATGATCTATCCTTAAACCAATCACCATATTATTCTGAATGGTTAGTGTTTTATGTTTAATGATTGGTTAAAGTCTGCTACATTTCATATGATAGTTTCAATATGAATGTATTTATTATTATGTTGAACCCTGCTCATATGAGGAATGAATTAGACTTATTATGTGATGGGTGGGGCCCGCTATAGCCCCTCCACGCATCGGTATGTCTCATGAGACAACTTGATGATGAATTGGCCCTGGCCTTTCCCAATGTGATACGGATTTTGGACAAGGCCTTAATCAATATATGTTTTGGCTGAGGACATGAAAAATGATTTATATTGTCCGAAATATGCAGTTAAATCATTATAAAACTTTTAGTTCAAAGTTCATGTGGTTATACGACTAGTATAATACTCAGGATTATGTTTTATTATGGCATTATTTACTCAACTCATATTTATACCATAATGTTTTCATGTTTATTTTTAAAGGAATGTGTTTTCAATGAATCACCATGTATAATGTTTATGTTATCTTCTACTATATTGATTACTCTTACTGATCATTTGAGGTCACCCCTTTTATATGTTTTTTTATCAGGTCATGAAGAAGTAATTTATGAATGACTTGCAAGAATAATATAGAAGACGTGATTAATCTAATGTAACAAATTCATGTGGTTTTCCCTTTCCATATGTATAGTTGATATTATGTATGTATCTTGTTTCCAATAATAATAAACTACTCTTCCTTCGGGATTTGTATTCCATATATGTATGCCAACGAAATAAAATAAGGCACCGACTCCGGGAAACTCGGGTCGGGTCCTTACAGTTGGTATCTGAGGATGATTAGTAGAATAATTGGAATGTAGATTTAGAAAATGTAGAATTAGGGAAGAGTCATGATGTTGGTCTTTGAGGATATACATATATTAATTTCCTGGTATTTTGTTAAGGAATAGATTACGTGGATCTTTCAAAGCAATACACACTTGTCTGGATACAAGCAGGTAGAGGCGACTCAGGCACAAATGTATCTAGGGGTAAAACCCGAAAATAATACATGGAGCCTGACTAAAATAGAAACTTGTGCATGAAAATGGACCTTGATACACTCTTCGATATGACTCTCTTGAGGCATATGCTTAGGATAATTCACATTTTCTTTACAAGCTCTTATGAAATATTAAAATGTAAAATATTCCTCAATGAAACCATTATTGGGAATGTGGGATTATCCACTGTGAGGTGATAAAATGCCACGAAAACTTTTTCGCTTTCATTACTCCCCAAAGAATGAAGTATTTTCTCTAAGAAACATATCAATTACATTTCTACAAATGAATTTGTATTCAAATTGAATGTTGGTGGTTGTTTCCCCATGAATCTCTCTACAATTGATCCTCCACATTGTGGATCAGGATACTTTATATGGTTATGGTTACTATTCATAACTTGAGTGAGTTGTCTCAGTATTGTTATAAGCTGACCAGGACTAGTTGAATCACTAGATCCACACTAATTATCTTCAGTAAGAGGGTATTCCTTACAAGGATTATGTGAATTTATATAGTTTCCATTCCTTCCACAAGGTATCATTTCTAAATAATGTCGTACACTAGATTATATTTTGATTCACCATACATAATTCCAAACATATAAAACAAATAACATTTATTGAACAGTTTATGGATATAATCCATAATTTAAATATACTCATTGAGGAATTATATACTCATAAATCCATCATAGTGATTTGTAATGAAAATGTGAATTATTTTAACCATATCCCATGGGAGTGTCCTAACCTAGAGTGCAACATTTCTTGTTGTTGTGTACCATGATACCCTCTGTCAAGCCTGGAACTCATTGTTGGAGTTTTATCTCCTACGTATATCTGTCCCAGAGCAACCTCTACCTACCGGTATCTAGACAGGTATGTGTATTCTTTGAAAACCCATATAATATTTACTCTACCATTTTTTTTGATATTCATCTATACTAATCCTTAAAGTCAATCTTAGGGAAATGTGATATAATCAGATTTATTCTAAATCTAGTTTACAAGGTTTTTACTGAACTTCTTATGATACCAATTGTAATACACCGACCCAAGTTACCCAGAGTCAGTGCATTATTATATAACATTGGCATGATAAAGGGAATCATGTTCTGAAAGACCAACAAGTTTAGATTCCTTGGAAGTACTAGATACATACATATGTTTTTTATTACATCATGAAAAGGGAAAACAATAACATTATGTCCCCTTTGAACACTCATATCCTTTATCCTATTCTTGCAGGTTAATTTTATTATACTTTTTGTATCTTGGGAAAAATAAAACATAGAAATGGGTGAGCTCAGATGCTCAATAAGGATAAAAATATAGCGGAATCTCTTAAAAATAAGCATAAATATTTAAGGCAATGTATAAGACTAAAACAAAAGTCTTTTAAAAATAAAATCCACCATAATATTGTAATGATAAATAAAATAACTCCATTTACATTATCACATGGATATTATAATAGTCTAAATTCCACATGTAATATCAATATACAAATTCATAATGATGGAATGCATAATGAAAGACATCATAACCACATAGTCAATGCCTTGTTCCAAGACTACAAATAAAGATTTTGTCAAGGCCTTAATCTAAGACACTAGTTTGTCTCATCATACCTACCGATGCATCGAGGAGCTATATCGGCATCCAACAGTTACATACTAAGTCCAATTCAATCCTCATATTAAAAGGTTGAAACATAAAATATACATTCCTATTAAAACCAGCATATGAAATCTAATTAAATTAACAATAAAACATGAATGGTATAAAAATAACACATAAACAAAATAATATATCACAAAACGTTCAATACAATATGAAATATTATGTCACAATAAATCAAATTCAAAAAAGTGTAAAATCCAACAAATGATGTTTACATAGATGAAATAAAAACTATTTTAGAGAAATATCTCTTTATATTTTGAAATCAATGAAATGTCGCATAATTATAATATAAAACATTTAAATTCAAAATAATCTTATAATCTTGTATGGAAATATTCGAATGTGCTATATTATTGGAAAATAGTTTTTCCTGTCGTATTATTTAAAAAACATTATTTCCTTAATATTATTGAAAAGGTCACAATGTACCCTATTAGGAAAAATAAGGAAATATTCCTATAAATAAATTATAAAAAAATCAAAAAATGGTATAAATGACTATAACCGATAGTCTAGGAAATTGTAAAAAAAATTGAAATTCATTTTCAATAAAATCACTGATTTTGATGATAAAGTGTTCTGAGTAGATACTTATGTACTAATAACCTCGAATAATAATGAGACAGTAAAATTAGACATTACCTTTTAATTTTCCTTGGTCCAGTGTAATTTAACCTCTTGAATAATAGTTAAATCATTGTTATTAAATTATACATGAACTACATACATAAATTTGATATCATATATGATTTTTGAATATTGCTTTGTTAATAATATTTCAGTAGTATCATTATTTATGGTGTTAACTGATTCATTTTCCTTTATATGTTATGTTATGTAAGTCAGGTTTTTAATGGATAGAATGTAATTTATTCATATCCAGAATGATATTAAATTCATAAAAATTAATTTCAATAATCCAATTAAAATTATTCTTTAAGGGTTATGATGTGGAATGAATCTCATCGCGTTCGTGGAGACGATAGTCCGTACGTACACACGAGCGACAATATCATTTAATTGAAGGTGAATTCATATATAATTTTATACTATATCATATATATAGAATAAATAACATGATATATTTATTATTTAAATCAGTTATACATCATTATTATACACATCCAAATAATGATGTGTTGAATGAGAAACTACACCACAATGTGGAGACGGTAAGCCATACATACGCACGTATATGGACTTTTTCATTTATATTATGGATAGAATAATGAATAATTTTGTAAAATATTTAAAATAACATCTAATTATGTATTATGTACTGGAGATATTATTTTTTATGGAAACAACAAATAAAGAGGAGGTAGAAAAAGAAAATAACTTTGAAAGAGGTCGTGAAATAATTATCTCTTCTCCGTGTTCTTCCTTTTGATTTGAACAAATGTGCTTCATTGGATAGATTTATGATCAAAGTAAGTCCTCTAGAATAAATTGAGGGTATATGGGAGGATATTTGAGCATGGGTCGGCCGAGCCAAATGGATTTGGAGGTGTGAAATTACGAGAAGGGGAAGTTCACTTTTATAAGAGTGGTGATGATCACTTTAGGTAAAAATTTGAAATATTAATTTATAATAAAATCATTTTCGGTTTCTAATAGTTAAAAAAGGATATATTTAGAGTATACGGTGGGGATGGGTCAACAACCTCCCAACCATAGGAATTATATAGGTTTATGTCACTATATTATCCTTATCTTTTATATTTAACTCTTCATTAAATCGTTTAACTTTTACCTTGTATTTTTGTTTTATTCTAATGAATGGTTAATAAACATACTATAAAAAACCAATACAACCCAAAGTAGTTAATTATTGAAATATATAACCTTATCTATTCCCTTTTTCTGAACCTTATATTTTTATGAATATAATATCATTTAATAATGTAGTATTTGTTTTAAATACTCATTTATGTCAATTTTGACACAATTTGGTATTTGGTTTTTGGGATAGTCATAAAAAATTATTACTTCAAGAAAAATGTTTTTAATCAACCCTAAAATATCATATTAACATAGATAATTCTTGTAAATCATCAAAAGATTCAATATATATTTATTTGGGTATTTATTATATCTATTAATTTAATATTTAATTAATAAGGTTTTTACAGCATCATCATTGTGTGACGAATAAATTTTATTATTCAATTTATAATAAATATAAATAAAATAACTTGTTGTGGTAAATAGTTTTATCATTATAATTAATATTTATAATCTAATTTTTGTTTTGTATAACCTTATATTGAAAATGTTTTAGTTATTAAAATTTGAATTTATCACTTTTAACTCTTCTTTAAATAGAATAATAATAAATATCATAATCTAATATAAGTGGATCGAAAGGGTCATATTTTATTCCTATGGTTAATTTTGGTCGAAATAAACTTATCCAGTACAATTAAAATAGTTTAAGTGTAATTATAATATCATTTTTACCTTTAAATTCTCTATTTACTTTTAACCGTGGTAAATAAAAGTCAAAATATACTATTGAAAAAAAATTATTTTCATATTATTAACCCAAATTTCACTTATAGATGTCAACCATGTCTCTTGAATTTTTGAAATTCAATTCACATAAGCAGTAAAATTATGATTTATGAAAATTTCTAAATGTACCTAAAAGGTGGTTAAAAGGCGCTAAAAAGTGAAATAAAATTTTATATATCTAAAATTATTATAAAATGACTCTAATGAATTACATTGGACTAATATTGGTATTATGTATATATTTTTTTAAATAAAATTAAATATAAATTAAAAATAATTATTTAAATAAAATGTCAGTCTTAAACTATAATGCAGTGTTTTTTCTATTCATCAAAAATTACAAGTCCTCAGATAAATACCAAAAATTCACCCTAAGAAAATTTTGGAATTCCAAATCAAAAAATAAAATCCATTTTAAAATCAAATTTTATAAAAAATTAAAATGTGGGTATTATAATTTATAATGTCTAGTTTCATTGGTCATGGTGTGATATAACTCGATGTTGCGTACCATGCAAGCTATTGTATTATTCAATGTGAAGTGCGCCATGGAATCATGGGGTGTCACAAAGATTAGGTGATTTTGTTTGTGGTCATTGTGGACATGGATATTGGGAAGAGCTCTGTTATTTTGGAGTATGACTGCCAGATCATGACCAACTGTTTATACACACCAGATATCGATACATAATATTTTTTCATTTTAGTTCGGAAGAATAAAACCCTCCTACCTATTTTTTTCTACTCGCCCTTTTTTTCATTACGTTGTAGGAAAGTAATTGTGTTTCACACTATTTGGTATGTCATGTGTTCTCATGGGGTTTATAATTTTGATCTTCGGTCTTCTGGGACTATCTTATTTCCCTTGTATTTGTAAGGTCTCATTCAATTTAGCAGATTTCTACTTATTTCAAACACATAGACACACTGTAGAAAATTTCTTTCAAAATTTGTAGTATAAATTTAGTGGAAATTTAAATTATAAATTTTCATAGAAAATTATAAATGTGAATTTCATTCTAAATTTACAATATAAATTCTTGAATGTTTACATTTATGTCTATATATGTATATACATAAAATGTATGTATTTCTATTTGATTTCATGTATGTACACACTAAAAGATTTCATATTCAATACATTTTATATTTATATTTTGTCACACACACACACATATATATATAGACACACACACATAGTGTGTGTAAAATATGCATGAAAAAATTCACTAAAAATATAGGTGAAATTTTCCATGAAAATATTTCAGTTGAGGTTCAAAGTAAAAGTTCCTAGTAAAACATTTAAATTCAATTTCTTGTTGAAAAAATAAATTTTTTATTTATGTGATCATATAGTTTCATTTTAATTTTCATTGAAATTTTAAACTATTTTTTTTATTATGGAAATATTCACTGGAAATTTCCATTGAAAATTTGCACTAGAAACATACATGGAAATTTGAACTAAAAAATTTCATTGGAAAATTACACTAAATGTTTCTAGGAAAAAATTTCAACATCATTTATAATGAGGGATATTAGAGTATCCAATGTGTGAGGGATATAGGGCCAGATCATCGTTATTGGCTTTTTGAAGGATCTAGTACTTATTCATTCAATACTGGCTATAAGGAAGTTGTTGTATCACCAATCATGGAGATGGATGGTTTGTGGAAACTGATTTGGTTCCACCCAATCCCCACCAATGTGAAATATTTTTTTTGGCATGAGTGTTTGGGAATCCATCCTTCAAAGGAAATTCTCATATGTAATAGAGGATACCTCTTATCGGATATGTCTGTTCGCTACATAGTCCCCATCATATTCTATCTTATATTACCTTGGGGATAGGAATGTCTTTCTTTAGTGGAGTGTTGATGCATATTATTTACTAAATCTAACATCTAGACTTATGATGAATATGAGAAAATGTATTTTTACCGTTATCACAAAGAAGATGAGCTCATTGATTATGATGGCCTAGAATATTTGGGTTTGAAGAAATGATTATATCATTAATCAGGTCTCCAAGACTTGATTTTTTTGTTGAATGGACCACCCTTTGAATGGATACATGGAGCCTGTATGATTAAAATCATGATATTACGTGGGTTCCATACACCCCATGGGATTATTTTTTTCAACACTATGTTCCATGAATACTAATATGGATGGGGATATCTCTAGTAATTGTTCTTCTGATTCCGGCATCATCACCCGTGAATCATTTGGGATGATATTTTCAGCATTCAAAATGGTGATTTCATCAAATTGGGATTCAAAAATGATGAAAGAATAAGACATTATTACGACCCAATAATTTTCTTTTGAGAGAGGGTAGAACTTTTTATTTTGTAATCAGACATCCTTTCTATCATAAAAGCTATCACTTCTTTAGATGTTGGCCTCCGACCATTTGGTCTGCTTGTCAGGAACTTCCGCACTCTTAGAAACTGCTTTCTTAAAATCGCATTATACATTGTGAAAAGGTAAGAAAATAGGGTAACAAATATTCTTTCAATCCATGTCCAAGATATAATTTAATTTATTATAAATATAAACCCCCTATTAATGGTTGAAGGGGAACACAATATGACTTCAGATACATAATGACAAAAAAGGGCCCCATTGTTCAAAAATACCAAGGCCATAAGAACCCCAATTAACAAAAAGGAAAATCCATTCCCAGCATCAATAACATTATTATCAACTTCTACCCTATCATGGTAGTTTGGGAAGCCATCTTTAATGATTTGGAATGAAAAATTATCATTTTATAAAGATCAATGAAGTTGATATAGGTGAATTTTTAAATAAATATTTGATATTGATAATTTTATTTATGGAGAATTTAATGATGTGGAAGTGGAATACTTGTACTTTATTTGGATTTCTTAATTATAAAAAGACAATGTTTTTCTATTTGTTAGGAAAAATATATTTCACTACTACAGATCGAGCTACATTTATAGCTACAATTTATCAATGCTAAAAAATCACTGATAAATGGGTGAATATTTCTGTGCTACCATTAATCAGTGCTAGAAAAGTACTAATAAAGGAGTTTCTTTATCAATGCTAGCTAAAATCACTAACACAGGGGACATATATTAGTCCTGAAAAAGCGTTGGTAATATTGAACCATTGTTGATGTTTTTTTGTGCAGATAAAAGGTTTATTACAAAAAAATTATATATATTTAGAAGAAATTTATTAATATATAAATAAATTTATATTGATATAAATATAATATAGTTTATTAAATATGATTTGTATAGGACTAAATATTACATTGCACTAATTATACAATATATTTAGCAAAACAATCTTTATAAAATAATTAAAAATTAATTTTCTAATTATTATAGAGTAATGTTCATTTAATAACATTTATATAATATGAAAATTCAATAAATTAAGGAACATTGTATGAAAAGTTGAAAACATGAATAGATCATCAAATGACTATAACATTTGATATGTGTTTCCATTTAAGCATTATCATATATCAAATTGAATCTTGAAAAAATATATATAATTAAATGAATTTTAGATACCTTTATTCTGTGTTTTTTAAGGTCAAAAGTCCCTACTATTTTCCAAAATTTAGTTTTTTATTGTTATGGTACCATAATTCTTGAACATTTGATGGAATTTCAGCCTCTTTTGAGGGGTTCATCTTGCTTTTTAGTCTAGAATAAATTTATTCTTATATATTACACTCATATGGGTATTATAGTGCTTAAAATTTACCATTTTTAATATAGTATTGTTACTTATAATAAAATATATACATATTTTCATTCATTTACATATAATAAATTATTTGAAAAAAAATCATTATACATATTTATATAAAAATGTATTTTTTAAATTTCTAAACTATAGGGAAATAAATATTAATTATTTATTTTATTTAAAATAAATAATTATATGTTTTATTTACCTTATAAAAATGCATTAATATATATATATACCTATACATTTAATGTTTATATATAAATATGTGTATTAACAAGAAAATATATATTTATGTGTATATTCTAATATATGTAAATAAATACAGATATGTAAATATATCTGTGTGTATGTGTGAAATATAAATTTGTATGTGTGTGTCTAAATATCTACCTGTATGTGTGTGTATGTGTCTGTCATTATCATGTAGATGTATTATATATAAAATTATATATATATGTATATATGTATTGTAATCATTAAATATAATAAATAAATATATTTATATTAAATATTTTTGAATTCATTTTAAACAATTTATATCAATGTGTACAATTATAAGTAAATTTATATATATATATATAAATATATTAACATATAAATATTTATGTAAATATATATATAATTTATATTTATATATATGATAAATAGAAATATATTTAAAATTTTATTTAAAAATAATTATATAAATGTATATAATTATATGAATAAATATATAAATTAAAACTAATTATATATATATATATATACAAATAGATATATATTAAAATATTAATCAAATAATGTTGGTGGAGTGGTGAAGGTATTGGTCTTAAAGGAAGATGTAAGGGGTTCAAATCTAGGATAGAGCAATGCAGAATATGGCATATAAACAGCTGATAAAAGGGGTGGAATGAAATGATAAAAATGGGGTGGTGCCAAGCATGACTGTGGAGTGGGAGCATGGGTCACATAACATGGGTAGGGGGTAGTAATTATAAAAGGAGTGGGTGGAAGGAAATTTTTAATTTAATAAAAATATATTTAGCACATTAATTTATCATTGAAAAATGAAACATAGGTTTTATGGTGATTAGCCTACCAATGCTTTTTAGTATTTAAAATTCCCATGTGTACCACAAAACTAAGCCCAAATATGTTGTAGCAATTCCAAACCAGTATCGGGCTAAGCTCTAAGGAAGCTAACCATGGAGGAGCACATAGTTGGGAAAATACCTTCACATAGGCACCCATGTATAGATGTTGTGGTGTCCAAAGGAGATCACAGACTCATTTTGGGTTTGTTATGGCTATTATAAACACCATAGGGGCTTAATAAGAAGTTTAAATCCCTATAATTACTCAACGTGGGACTCATCATTTGTGTGACACTCTTCATCCAACATTAAAACTTATAGTCATTTGAAAATGATGTTGTTTTAGGTATAAATGTGTCAAAGTTAACCTCATGATATATGTATTTTTCATTTCAAGTGCATTCATGTACGATTTACATGATATATTCAATATTGTAATGATGGGATCATGATATAATGGATCTACAAGTTTTTTCATGCATTCTAGGGGTTATTTATGAGAAATAGTTCAAAGTTGAGGCCACTACAAAGTATATGATCACATGATGGTGAGAAAATGAGTTCATACTAAGTATGGAAAACTGTTAATATGTAGTAAGGATTACAGGTTATAAATTTTAATAAAATTATTAATAAAATATTATTAATTTATTTTAAATAAAATAAACAATTATTTAACTCAAAAAACCATGACGTGCACCAAGTCAACAGAACATTGAGAAGAACAATGGTGGAAAGATTCTTTAACATATGCTCACATGTAAAAAAGGTTCAGGTGCCAAATAAATAGTGAATAGGTGGTTATTATCCTCCCATATGTGTATTTTCTTGAGAGTTCATAAAAGATAACCGACTGTATCCACACTTGTTCTAGCTAGTGAAAACTATGTGGATGCTCAATAAGAAGTTTACATCCTTGTTATTACATGATGTGGGACTCATAATTTAAGAAACACTCTTTATACCCCAATAAAACATAGGGAAATTTTAAGGTGTAGATGTTCTAAGAGCACATACATCATCTTTAACCTCATGATGTAGGGTTTCTATGTGTTCGGTACTTGTTATGATGTTCAAGATCAATTAAAGTTGGATCTTATTTGATCATGAGATGATGGTGCTACAAGTTAACATTCACTAGTTCTAGGGTTTAAATGTGATAACCAGTTCAAGGATAAGGCCACTAAAAAGTGTATGATCAAGTGATTGCATGTAAAGGAGTTCATGTTGAGTATGATAAGCCAGTGAGAGGTAGTGAGGTTTAAATATTAGAAATTATAATAAAATTAATTCCATAATGATTTTAATTTCATTACAACTATATAAATAAATATATTCCTTAAATATTATCTGTTAAATTTAATACATTAAATTCATAGACCATAATTTATTATTTTTAACATTAATGGAACATATTTTACTACCTTCACAATTAATATTAGAACTATTAATTACATTTCCCAACTTGGTCTTGATGATCCTAAGTGATTTATTAATGATGAATTTGTTTTCAATAAGTTGTGAGGATGAAAATTCAATAAATTTTAATTATGGTCCTTTTTGGAGTATTTTTAAGGATAAATACATGTGAAAGATATGGTTAGATAATTCACATTAATAGATTACAAAACATAGGAAATTGATAAATCAAAATCATAATTCCTTATACACTTTTCATAGTTGATGTAGATGATGTGTTTTCCCCTATATGTATTGAGTGTAGGGGTCTTAATATTTATAATGGATTCTACCATCAAGAATCCACTACAATTTAATATCTTGATAGAGAGTATTAATGAATGAGAAAATGATTTCCATCAAATAATCAATAAATATTACAGACTATATTTAATACAAAATAAATGATTATTTACCTCCAATCATTGAAAAATGTAGTAAATTGATAAATTAAAATCTAAATTAGTTATACACTCTACATGGTGGATGTAGATGATGTATGATCACTTATATCCATTTAATGTAGAGGGATTAATATTTAAATTGGGATTTAAAATGAAAAATCCACTCCAATTTACTCCACTAACAATGAATATTAATTCATGATAAATATATTACAATCAAATAATCAAATAATCAATAAATATTATAGACAAAATTCAATAAATTAAATTAATAGACCGTGATACATGAATAATATAAGGATAAATAATTCACATTGTTATAACATTAGAAGAGGGTGATTAGATTTTGGATGTAGATGGGCTATGTTCTATTGTATTTTATGATAGCAAAGAGATTAATATTTATAGTGGGTTATACCATCAAAAACCAACTCTAATTTACTCATTCAAAAAAGATTATTAATTCATGAGAAATTTATTTTCATCAAGTAATTAATAAATATTCTCGAAAGAATTAAATACATCAAATTTATAGACAATAATATATAAGAAGAGATGGATAGATATGTAAAATTGTTAAAATATTAAAAGATGTTGATTAGATGTATGATTAAGATGGTGTATGTTTCCTTGAATTGATTGAGAGTAGGGGATTAATATTTATTTTTAGTTCTAACATCAAGAACCCATTCAACATTACTTCATCGACAAATATAATTGATACATGATAAATTTATTTCTATCAAATAATCAATAAATATAATGGAACGAATTTAATAAATTAATTTCATATACAACAATACAAATGCAAGAAATGGTTAGATAATTAACATTATTAGAACATTAGAATAATTCCATTAGATGGTGAATGAATATAGTGTATATTGCATTGTTTGTATTGAGTGCATGGGGCTTAATATTTATAGTGGGTTTCACCATCCATAACTCACTCATATATACTCCATCGACAATGGGTATTAATGAATGAGAAATTTATTTCCATGAAATAATTAATAGCTATTATAGATCGAATTTAATAAATAAACATCATATATAATAATACATGTTCAATAGATGGTTAGATAATACACATTGTTATATCATTAGAAGAAGGTGATACTATATTCGATGTAGATAGTGTATGTTCCCTTGCATCCATTGAGTGATATGGGAATAATATTTATAGATGGTTCTACAATCATGAACCCACTATAATTTACTTCTTCAATAAAGAGTACTAATGCTTGAGAAATTATTTTCCATCAAATAATCAATATATATTATTGATCAAATTAAATAAATTATATTCATAGAAAATAATACATGTTAAATTGAGGTGTAGAGAATTCAGATTGTTAGAACATTAGATTATTGTGATTAGATAGTGGATGTAGATGGTCTATATCCTCTTGTATATGTTGAGTGTTGGGGATTTATATTTTAATATTCATAATACCCAATAGAAAATTATGAAAAGAAAATATGATGCTTCATCTAATGAAAATTTAATTAAAATTTTTATAGAATAAATTTTCTTAATATTTTGCACATATATTTCTTAATATGATTTAATATACATGTAAATTTTCATTAATTAGAAATATTTTGTAAAAACTAATATTTAATAAAATTTACCAAAAAACACAGTTAAAGAATTATGTTTCTAAATGAATATTAGAGATATATAAATATATTTAATTATTAAAGTTGCATAAAATGAAAGAATTATTGATTGTGATTTCAGTAAAAATATAATTTTTATTTAATTAGAAACAATATGGTAAAACCTAATTTTAATAAAATTTAAAAAAACCTAAATAAATATTTGACTAAATAATTGAAGATGTGTAATAAGAATATTTAATTATTGATGATGGATAAATGAAGAGGATGGATATAGAACAAAAGTTTAATCTCCACAACTAAACATATAAAAGAGTTTAATTAAAAATGAGTTTATAATGATTAATTACCATGTAGAGGTATATGCTGACATTGATACCAAATTTTAACATTTTTCATAAAATTATTTCCCAGATCTTGTGAATTAATTTGTAATAATGGAAATAATCATTTACCTCCAGCAATTGAAATGTTTATGAAATTGAGAATTCAAATATTGAATTCCATCTACACTTCTCACGATGGATGTACATGGTGTATATTCCCTTGAATCTATTGAGTATAGGGGCTTGATATTTATATCGGGTTCAACTATTAAGAACCCATCCCAATTTACACCGCTACAAAAGTGTATTATTGTATGGTTAATTTAAATCCATTAAATAATCAATAAACATTATTGTCCTAATTTAATAAATTAAATTCATAGATAATAATTTATTGCATTTAATATATTTGAACCATTATTTGTCACGATTAAAATTAAATGATGGACCATATTTTACATTAAACACGTGTTGGGTGAAGGATAAGATTTTTGAATGTATACTATGTGGACATGATTTAGTTTTCAATGGTTCAAATTATTACTTCTAATAGAATTATTGTAGAAGGATGAAATAAGGTCGTGCCTTAGTTTGAGCTTGTGAAATAGTGGATTTGAGGAAGAATTTTTTTTGACTTTTTGTCAATGAATAATTTATTTTTCCAAAATCCATGTGGTTTTTGATATTTGTGATGGCTTGTCACCATGTGGAAGAAGTGTGAAGTAAGTTGGTTGAAATGAATGAATACATGATTCTCATATTAGAATAGTCAGTAGTAATCATATGTTAATACCCCCAACTTGACTCATTTGAAATAACATCAATAACAGTATGAGAATTTAATAGAGCTTGTAAAAATATAGAATTTTTATAGTTATAATATCTTTTTTCATGAAGGCATATATGATAGAACTCCTTTTGTGAATCATTCTTGTTTCTACCACTTTAATGAATGATCATTCTTGAAAATAGAGATGAATGCGAGGATCCATGTCAGTCATTTGGTCTTGTGATGATTGATTCCATTTAATGAATATAATGAGAAGATAAATATTGTTCTACAGACTATCATAGTGGTGATGTAAGAAGTGGGAAGACAGTCAGATGAAAATGAATTAGTGTACGTGCATGAAGTATGATGTGTGAAGAAAACTATAATCTTTTATTAAATCTTTGAAAAGTAGTATAAGAATTATAATTTCATGTAATTTGTGAATTCTTGAGGTGTGAAAATCATAGTGAACAAGAGTTGATTGTACAATGGAAAATATATTTCATTTTGACAGTATAATATTTTCTATAAATATATATGTATATATATATATTGTATCTATATATTATTGAAATATTGTGAACAATGGTTTTGTAGAAATTAATGCACAATGTATAATGGTTACCAACTCATATATAAATGTTATCAGGGGCCAAGAATTAATTTATATAAATTAGAAATACTATTTTATTATTATACTGAGTGATTTTAATTATAATTTTTATCTTCCAATTATTCAGATGTTAATGTAAGAAGATAAATTTTATAATCATGTCGATCTTTCAGTTGACCATTTTGATAATTATGTGAGTTGAAGTAGAAGAGACATCTTCAACATATTCAAAAGATTACAAGGATGACTTTCATGTAGTGTTATTTATTAGATTCATTGGTAGTCTAAGACATATAAATTTGGTTAGAAAGTATAAAAAATTTGATATTGTAAAAAATAAAAGTGTATAGTGTTGAATAGAAACAAAATGTTCACACTGCATCATACATTAAAAGTTATTGAAGTCTTTTTCGTAAGGATTCATTGAATAATCCGAAGGATCCAGTATAAATAAATAGATGGGAGATTAAATCAATATCATTTTAAGAGACATCTTCAACTGGAGGCATCCGGTATAATGAATTTTTCAGGAGATAGCCACTAAATCACTTGAGATCAATCATTTTAGAAGATTATCTGACAGACTAAATGGAAGATAATTTTTATTTTCACTGCAGATGATTTTCAGTATAATGATGTTGATATCATACTATTTCACCCCACTATAATTTATTGAAATATTATTAGTGGATAATATTTTTCTCAAAAATGACCTGAACACAATAAGCATATAATCACCCATATTAGAACCGATCCTTGTAAGCATACAATGTTCCATGCTTCATTTACTTTCATTATTACATGTGTTGAAATTGTGTTTGAAAACAATCAAAATCCATTCATCATATTAAGTTCCAGTACTATAGAAACAAAAATATTCATCTCTACCATTTATCAGTGTTAGACAATAATAATAAAGGATTATTTTTTTCAGTGCTAACTAAAAATGATGATAAATGTATCCTTTATACATATTACAAATCAATGATAAAATTTTACCATTTTAGCAGTTCTTTTATCATTTGTAAAGGATAATCCTTATTAGTAATTTATTTGGAATTGATAAAGGTTGAACTTTATCAATGAATATTTATCATTGATAAAGGTAAAAGTTTATCAGTTCTGTATTTAATGTCGATGAAGGGTTCCATTTATAAAATATTTTATATATACATATTTATATAATATTTAATATGGTTTAAATATATACATATATACCAATGAAATTTATATAAATATATTTAATAATTTATACATTTATTATGGTTAATTTCAATTCAAATTGAATATTTTAACAATATACAAAAATATTTATATTCATATTTAAATTTGAATTATATAATTTATAATTAATATACATATAATGGTATATTTATATTTAGTTCTGTCTTCTATATATAAATATAAATGTTTACATACACATACAAAAACAAATTTATATGCGCGTATATAATAATAGTTATGTGTGTTGATATAATGATGGTTTAATACATATATTTACATAAAATACATGTGTGTTTGTATTTTTTTGAAAGATGACATATGATATATTATTGATCAATCAACCGAGACCTACAAATCCAATCAGAAAAAGATTCCACCCAATAATGATCACCCCATGATATCCCAAAACAATCCAAACAATGATTATATAGATTAAATCCTCATTTGATAAAGGAAAATTTGCATTCAGTGAAGCCTTCAGTCAAGGACAAAATCTTTTTCATGTTAAGACAAAAATCCTGAGAGTCCTTATCCTTCTTTGATAGCGAATTAAACACTTCAAGAAAATCATATTACACCAAAACATTTGGCCAATTTTTTGAATGGCTGAGAAGGATCCCATGAATGATGGATGAGGCCTCTGCAACCACAAGACTCCATGTGTTTTTCATATTATTACAATGAGATACCACAATATATCCAAAAAATCAAATGGGAAATGAGTCTAATACCAACCATTAAATTAAAAGAGATCGCAAAATCTGTATTAATAATTAAAATATCTACTGGGTTGGGGGGACCAATAGGGTGCCTCATGGAAAGTGCCACACAAAGAAGAAACTACATCATTTTCCATCCAAAAGTTAATCCAATCTATGGCCCTCTTGACCCAAATACAGACAAGGGTCACCTTTATTTGGAAAATAAATTCATATCTTCTAGTCCAAACCAATCAAGCAATCATGCAAATTAGCCCCACCACTCTTGGATCCTATGAATCCAACAATCTAATAAGATTTTGTACCAACCATAATGATGGATCAAATAACATTCAAACATTCAGATTCCAGACCATTAACACCCCTTCCACCCCATGACAAAAAAAATTTCACACAAAAGAGATTCCACCTCTTGGAGGAACAAAGGACAACTGCCCTCCTCTACAAGATGACATCTAACAAAAAATTCATGGTCTGGAAGAAAACCCAATAAGACCTACCACTAAAAAATTTCAACTTGGGAGGAGAGTCAACAATCGTAGTACCTTCCATCAAACATTGGGAATGACATCTTCCAAGCCTTGAACCAACATTTTCAAACCTGAGAGAACAAAATAACTCCCATGAGCTTACCCCATCAAGAAAATCTGGTCATTTACCATACATGGTTTGAGTGGAATACTCATGATGAGATGACAATCAACCACATTAAACCAGCTTCAAATCTTTCCACGACTCCATTCCTCAAGCATGACATTTATGAGATCTCGCACAGTTTCATTTTTGAATCCTGGTACAACAATCGAGGATACCTAATAGTTGACACTATTTTCCTACCACATATCATTCTACAAACTAAAATAATTACCATACAAAATTCTCCAAATATATCCTCTATAAATAAGATATTTTGCGCCCAAAATGATTTAACACAAAATATCTCTTCCATGGCCCCACTTGGGAATACAAGAAGTAAGAATGAGAAAATTATTTTTCTAAAAAAACCATTGAGAACAGAGAATATGGAATAGATAGAAGGCCCAACCTTACATCCGTAAAAAAATCCTAGATAAACAATTTGAGATTCCTAAATCCTAGATATCCATATAATTTTGAAACATACAGATTCTCCCAAGACATCCAATGGGAGTTTTGTTATCACTAATGTGATAACCACCATAAATTGTCTAACAAAGAATAAATATTATCTAAAATAGTTTCTAGAAATTTAAATAACAACATAGAATAATATTGGATTGCTTGTGCCACTGACATAATGATAACTTCCTTTCTCACCTTGAATATCTTCCAACTTGACCTAAGGAAGATCAAATTATCCACCCAATCCATAATCGAAGCGAACACTTATTTCTTTTGACCAACTGAAATGAGTCAGGAGGCCAAGGTATTTAGTATGTTTATCAATCAATAGAAAACCACACATCCACTGAAAATCCTCCCATTATCTTGTAATATAACATTAAATAATGATAACTCTGATTTTGAATTTTTAAGTCATTTTCCAGAATCACTTTCATACAACATAATGATATTCAACACTGAACTACATTCTTGTGGGGTAGCATGGGAAAAAATGATTCTATCATCTACAATGAAAATATGAGAGACATGGGGAATTTATACATTCCTTTGCTCAATTGAAAATTATTTTATACACCACTTTCAAATGGAGATGAGAGAAGACATTGGCCACCAGAATAAAAAGATACGGTGAAAGAATATCCCCTAATCACAAACCTCTTAATGGTTTAAATATCTCTATATGGGCCCGATTAATATTAATTCTAAAGGAAATATACGTAACATTGTTCAGGATATTAGAGACCCATTTCATCCCGAATCCCAACCTAGAGTGAAATTATTCATGGAAAGACCATTTCACTCTGTTATAATGATTTATCATATCTAATTCCATTTCCATTATGCCCTTTTTGGATGAGGAATATTTTTTAATAGAATGGAATAATACAAATACAATGGTGGAATTATCAGTAATGGATCTCTTTAGTACAAAAGAACTTTGGTTTTTAGAAACAAGCAGTAAGAGACAATCCCTAAGCTTTGAAAACAATATTTTGGAAAAGATTTTGTACACAGTATTGCAAAAACTGATTGGGAGATACACAGTGATTTTATAAGGGCACTAGGTTGTATGGGAAAGAGTGATAAGAGTTTCATTTAGCGATTCAAGGGGGGCTCTTTCTTCCCATAATTCCTTCATAACGGAAACCACATCCTGTAAAATGATATGACAAAAAAATTTAAAAACAAAGCACAAAACCCATTAGGACACATGGCCATAAAAGAATGAATAAGATTCAAAGCTCCACGAACCACATCATCAGTGATATATCATTCCAACATACGATTCATATCTTATGCGTCTAAATTATGGATGCATCCATTCTGTCATGTAGGGTGCAGATACATTCTGTTTTATAGAGGTTGCTACAAAATTCTGAATAATGGATTGAATATCATTGAATTCGGGAACAACATTCCCATTATGTTCCTCGAGATGAGAAATAGGATTTCTTCCTACTTGCAGATGATCTTTGGTGAAATAATTTTTATTCTGATCACCATCATGATTGTGGGACTCTCTTGCCTGCAAAAACAAAAAAACTCTACTTCTCCCTCAATGCGTCATTAAGATTACTTTCCACAAAAGATACATCCATATGGACAGAGTCCTAATATATAGGAGAGTAGAGTCTCTTTAAGAGAATCCATGCCTCATATATGTGTTTGCCGAAGTCCCCAAACCTACCTGAGCTCCACATTTGTATACAAGATGTTGTATTGCTGATATAGGATGTGATGCACTGATTTGGTCCCTACAATGATGTTTTGACCACATTATCCTAGTTAATGACCTGTATCATCTAACATTCAAATAGAAAAGTCGACAGATGCCTCATCTGTTTCCCTTGATAGATCGTCAAAAAATGATTTGATATTGGTCAAATGATACTAGGGGTAGATGAAAATAGACAATGTAAGGAAAATATATTTCAATTCATCAGTTCCAAAAAAACAATCCAACCTTTTAGCTAGATGATTATCCATTGATCTACCTTGATACCATGTGAACGAAGAACTAGATGATCAAAGGTCATGCAGATAATACAAAACAAGGTAATTCTAAACTATTCTATATTAGCACCACAACAATGCATCCACAATTTTCATGTTGAATTAGTATATCATTAAAATCAACCCAATCAGAAAAGGGTCATGGTGAGAGTTCCTTAGCCGATTCAAAAGGTTCCATGACTTTTCTTTGTCTTTACCACCCAACCACTCATATAATCCAACAAAAGACCTTGTTGGAGATCCCGGGGTAGCAACTGTCACAACAATGATAGTACATGAATAATTAGAAATCTGAACACCAGGATCCTCATTCCAAAAGAGGAAAAGGTCACTGTTGTGTCCCTATTTTTCAATGGGAAGGATGTTCTTGAAAACAATCTTCAATCACAAGAGGGGAACATCCTTGTAATCCAACATAGTTTTAGATACAAAAACAATGTTTGGGTGGTATTTTGAACTCCAGTGATGAAGGACACAAAATATTTGGGGATTTCCAAACCCCATACAGTTCCAACATAAGATTTTCATTTCCATAGTCAGGGCTTGGACACACCAACCTCCGCCTTTATAACATTTAAAACTATCCATCATTCACAACTTTCCACCTCTTTAGGATAATATCAGTCCTCTAATATACCTCCATCCGCAATTTATTCTCACTGAGTTGTTCATTGAAAATATAGACACCCATATCCCTACAGATCATCCTTTTTCACATACAATGTATTATAGTGCCTGGAGATTTTATCCCAATCATATCATCCATCTCTTGGGTAATATTGTTTGGTGAAACTTAATATGAAATAGAAATTGGATTTGGTGGATCATTACAATGTTTCTTCTTCATTTGAGCCTAGGCCTGGTTGTTCTTTTCATCTTGACTGCAGCCTAATAGTTGGTAAAGGAATGTCCAACATATTAGTTGGATCCCAGCTTGGGATGATAGCAGGCTCTTTCCCCCGACTCATTTTCTCCTCCCCAGAATCAACCAAGGCCATTTTGCTACACAAAGGCCCTCTTACCACCCGATGATTCACTTGACTGCCTGTAAAAAATATTGGATGGCCCATGAATGAAGATATTAGTGTGATTTGGTTAATCCTTCTTACTAAAAGAATTCATAATTATTTCACATTACTTTTGTTTTTCAAATTCGGAGATTAAATCCATTCCATCAGTTTTTGCAAGAAGACAAGGATCGTATTTCAAAATAATGATTCCTTTTCAGTATTCTTCATTGGAACCATAATCCCTCTCTAAATGTCCAATACACCCACAAAAGAATCATAAAATAGAAATATTTTCAAAATCAAAGGATATCCCAGTTTTAGAATATTTTTTTGACAAAAACAATCTCCTCATAAGTGGATGCACAACGTCCATCAATGATCTGATCTTCCCATAGGGTAACCAGTGAATTGGATTAGACCGGTCCCATTACAAAAATTTACCAATGAGTCATATAATATCATGAATAACTTTTTCAGTTTTACCATGAAAATGAGATTCCTCTGTTTCGAATTTAGAAAGGTGAAAAATAAATACTAATTTTCTGAATATCTTCTTTATCCTATTAAGGTCCACCATGAGAATGGCATGGTTATGAAAATACCATGGAGTTCCATTGAGGAACATTTTATAATTTCATTAATTAAATAATTCAATAAAAGGGAAATCCCTCTCCCAATTCTATTATAGCAATGACTTCCTCCAATATCCAAATGTTTAACATAGTATTTTTTAGTGATCCCTAATTTTATGGACATTTTGTCATAAATTTCCAAACACTATTAAGATACAACTTCTATGAAAGAAATGCACCTTAACTTTTCAATGTTGAAATTTTAGATATCTCAATATTAGTAAGTGAATGGGTCTACCAACGATTCATTAAATTCGAATCCATCTAACTCGTAGAGAGGGAATCAACCATTATCAGTAAACACCTTCACAAACCAAGGCTACATGAATACACCCCTCCATGAGTCCAAAATGATTGAACAAAACCATTTGCACATGCACCTCACTTCAAACAAACTCAGCACAAACTTTAGTCTTCGCGAACCTGACCCTTCATGAGTTTGTAAGAAATGTTTTCATCCAGTATGATATATTATATTTATATATTTTAGAAGATTGATATCATGTGACATTGAAAAGATCTTATGATATTGCTTTCATGAACTAGGTCTTCTGTGAAACCAAGTCCTTTGCGAGCCCCACCATGAATGAGCAGTTCCTACACGGGCATATCCTTCATGATCAAACACATCACGATCAAACCCTTTCACGATCCGACATCTAAGGGAGACAATTCCTTTCTAAGCCTACAGTATGTGAATATCCTCTAAAAACCCAACCTATGAGAGAAACTCATTCACAAGACAAATCCGTTGTGAACAAACCTTTGCGAGAAAAACCATCTTGGGAAAACATTCTTAATTAAACCTTCTCTAGATATTGAGAAACCATTATGAGGAGACGAACTCAACCAGTCACAAACAACCTATGTGAGGAAAAAACATCTGTGAGATATGGAGACCAATGACTCAGTAAGGTAGAACCTCTGCCGTCACGCATAGTACCCCTATAAGGGGAAGTATCCATGTCCATCAATGGGAAAACAGAAACCATGGAGAGAAACTAGAAACCAGCACCGCAAAAACAAGATGGAAATAAAGACAAAGAAAATCGAAGATCGACTGAGGTACCGCTTCTATCATCGATCTCTAGAAAATAAGAGAACCAATGCCCCAAAACATATATTGGGGAATGCACCAATCTATATGAAAAATGAGTTCATGCAACATCAGTGGTGGAAAAAGGGGGGAAGGAGAGATCCTACATGAAAGACCATGCCTTCGTGGAGGGAAGGGAGAACGCGAGTCGAAACTGGGGTCGCGTGGGGTGAAGAGAGTGGGGGAAATAGGGGTGCTAAAGGGTGAGAGAATGAGTTGGGGTGCTAGAGAAAATGGAAGGCCACTAGATGTTAAACAAGAAAGCTCCGCAAAGCTTGGTTGCGTCGTGGAGAAGTGAACCCAACACAGAGGAAAACCTTAGGATGACCACTTTCACAGTGGGAGAGTACATTAAAAATTTACATGTGTGTTTGTGTTTATTTATCTATATATGATTGTATATGAGTGTGTTTTGACGTGTATGTGTGTGTATGTGTTTGTATGCATGTGTGTGTGTGTTTGTGTGTGTGTTTATGTGTGTAGTAGCTAGACACATATACGGTATGTGTTGGTTAACCTACATATCACACAAAATCATGTACACAATAGATTTATAGATTTATATAAATAATAAAATTATAAAATTTTATTATTTTTTTATATATAGTTAATAATTTATTATATTTTTTATATATAATCAATATTATATTTACAACCGTATAATGAATTTTTAATAATATTATATACATAAATTAGATAATTTAAATCTATTTAAATATAAATATTATAAATCATACTTTAATTTTATAAATTTTATAACTAAATATATATTTAAGAAAAAATTTATACATGATATTAATATTTATACATTTATTAATCATATTTTATAAAAATTAATTATTCATTTTTATTTGGAAGAATATTTACAAATTTCAAATTTATAAATAATTAATTATAATTTTTCATTTTTATTATTTATTCATTCTTATTATAAACTGATTTTGTAATTTTTAAATATATACAATATTAGTAGTTTTATTCATAATATTTAATAAAATATTAATATCAAATTCTAATGAAAAATCTATTATAATATAAATAAATTTATTATTAGTATTTTATACATTATTAATAAAATCTTCATATATTTATTAAATTTATTATGTTATGACATTGTTATCATAATATGATTATATTTATTAATATATTTAATAAATTTAATATTATTTATTTATTTTAAAGAATTTTTTTTTATTTTTTACATGATTTTTTATTACAAATTAATTTTCTACGTTTTAATATTTATTTTTATAAAATTAGAAATTTATTATATTTTATAAATTTAATTATTTTAATATTTATATTTTTCTAGATTATTAAAAAAACTTATTACTTTTTAAATAGTAATTGTTTTTAAAAATTTTGAACATTAGTTAGTATATTTAATTTAATTAACATTTATGTATTTTAATAGTTTTTTTTGATTTATTATTTTTCAAATATATTAATTTTTATTTTTTTAATTTATTTTATGTGCATAATGGTAATTTAAAGGTATTTATCAATTCTTATTCGTTATCATAGTGTGGGGAGGAAGCACTGCTTCAACAAAGTTTGTTTTAAGGAACTTCCATGGTTTAATGTTTCTATTTTGAGAAAAAGTGCATAGAAGGTAGGATAAGGTACTATGAGAAAAAAACTGTTTTAGTTTTCTTAGAATATATCATGACATTGTAGAAGCTATAATAGCCTACCAAAATGATCACTAAGTAGTAGATTAAGGGAGGAATGCTATGTCAACTCATGAAAATCTTGAATAATTGATGATAGAAATTCAGCACACTGAATCTCAGCTTAGATAAGATATGATGTTAGTTTTAAACCATAAAATAACTGTAGGAGATCCAATGAGGGAAGTATTATTTCTTCAAATTATAAAATATGGCTAGAAGAGGATCTCATGTTTGACTGAATATATGAGATATTTGAAAGAGGCATAAATGGAATGAATTAAGGGAAACATCTAATAAGCCAGATTCCACTAGCTCTGATATGAATCCACACAAAAATATATAAAAATAAATATATCAAGATAATATAATTTAGAATATTACACATGTCCTTTATTAGGAGAAGCTCTAGAATACCTGGACGAAGTTTTAAGTATTCCTTGGAGTATTCAAAAATATCAGATATAGATCCATGATATTATACTCTACATAACTAAGAACTTGTAGATATTGAACTTGTATCAAAATACATAAATTAAAACCTAAGTAAATTAGAAGAAGTACAATCTATACATGAAGTGAATTATAATAAGAAATATGAAAAATCATCTCTCATCGAATGGATTGGTGAAAATGATGGGAAGATATGCTTGTATTGCATGAGATATCCTAGAAACAAATACCCTGGGAATGATAAAAATGGTCGTTCAAGGAATTTTCTTCTTCAGAAGATCAATATAAAGGACTAACCCTCATATCCTAGATATATTCTGAAAAAATACTGACCAGTGAATACACATTCATAATGTGTTCAACAACATGGTATGATCCTTAATCTAGATTGAATAAATGATCCCAGAGCAGGCATATATCAGTGGGCTTTATTTCTTTTATGTTATATGATTTCTTTTTGTTTATAGTCGTGGACTATATATAGTGAACTCAATTTATTAGGATTTACATTAATAGGTATTGAAGGGTGATTTTGGAATATAATTCTAAGACATTTATAAGTGAGAGAGGGCATCTAAGAATATTTCACAATAAAAATTAGTGGTTCTTCTGGTAGTGGACGATTTTTAAAATTAGAGTTTAGGGGAAATTCACTAGCGATCAGGATGGAGAATTGGTAGAAAAATATAGAGAAACATTTACAAAGATCTAGATCTATATCATGATCTATTTTGTAGAATATCATTGCAAGTTTCAATATTGCTATTATCTTTTTGTACAAGGAGATCACAAATATTCTCTAGATGTGTTTATTCAGAGACTTCTTGGTTACTGACGTTGAATTGTTCAAAAATCCATGAAGACATGTCTTGTTCATGGTGAATATTTAATAGATAATCTGTGAGTTCACATAGATACAATAATGTAGGTAATAAGACTCTATTATACATGGGGGTTATGTCTTGTAGGATGTAATAAATATTCTATAAATGATTTCTTCATGTTGTTCAAAATTAAAGGGTGTAATAAGAACATATGGGTGTTGTCCAACTAGAAAATTGCTTTGAAAAACCAAAATAAATATTTTTCTGAACATTTATTATGACATATATGGTGAAAAAAAAATCAATCAAGAAAATCAAGAAAGTATTTGGTAAAAGAAAATTATTAATTTATTTTTTAGGTAGAAATCTAGAAACCTATAGAAGATATTTTAGAAGAAAATGGAATCTATATTTTTATGAGAAAAAAAATTAAGGATAGATATGAGCAGTGTCTTAGAGTCCCTATAAGAAAATCATTATCTAGTTTGGATTGATACTAGTTTTATGGAATCAAAGTTCACAGATTTGACACCTTCGCAGATGCAGAGAGAAGAAGAAGTAGCCTCAATGAAATAATGATGGAAGATTCATAAGATATATTGTTTTAGCCTATCTGGGGAGAAGATATAGACATAGATGATGAGAGTTAATATTCATTATATTCATAGTAATCAGAGGTGTATGAATCAAAATCATATGATGAAGAAGAAAATAACCCCAACAAAATTTTGAGCTAGTTTTGAATATCAATAATTTTTAGGATGAGATAGTTGACCTGAAGACTCCCCAGAGCTAGTAAATCATGAAGATATAGAAGGTGATTCAGTGAATTATTAAAAAACTAATATCACTTTATAAGGAAGTGATTTCTAAAAATGGTTGATTCCTATATTTTATTATTCTTAGGTATACCATAATTATAGGGTTCCATATAAAGAATTGACCATGATATTTAGTGTTGAAGAGATATATGATGTCTATAAAAGAGAAAAAGTATTATTTAAAATTTCTTTTCTAAAACTAAAATGTGTTTGTATGATTATTTAGAAATATTATAACTATGTTCATTTTGGGATTATACATATTATAAAAGACCCTATTTTCAAAAAAGTACACGGTCTAAATGTCCTAATTTTAGTAGAAGATAACACATTATAAAATTTATCTAATGCATTATTAGGAGGATCGTGAGAAAATTTTCATGCAAGAGTAGCATGTGTGTAGGTGATACCATATTTTATTATAGTGTTTATGGATAATATTATTAGTAAAGCTATAGATATAATGATCAGCACAATGATCTAGAAGAAGTTTAGGGACGTCCTCCAAACCAAAGATGTGTTAGAGTAATGACATATCATTGTTTAATGTTATAAAATATGGGGAGACATGCTCTATGGAACCGTGTGGATATATTTAAAAATATTTTACAAGATATAGAAACATTAATTAGACTAATAAAAACCTAGGTGGTAAAACCTATGAGGCCAACCTGGTCTAGAAAATTGGGTTTACTTGATCCATATAAAGAACAAAGGAAGAATTTTCTTCTTACATATGTTATTAAAAATCTCTGAAATAGACATTTAATATCTAAAATTAGAGAATTTGAAAATAATTTTATCTCATAAAGATCAATATTATGTATAATATATTTTAATATATATGTTATCAAATAAAAACTACTTGATAACACTTCTGATAATCCAAGTATATCATTTAGAAATGATTAAAGCACTTCATTAGAAGAAACAAAAAAATCAATTTCTAAAATGATATTATAAAAAAAGATAGTTAAATAACCCATCTATGAGGATAAAGGATATCATATAGGATATGTGGGATCATTATTGCTCAGTGAAAAGATATAGAGGTGGGATAAAATATTAAAATTATGTATTAATGGAATTTCATTTACTACCCTAATTGATATATGATACACCTTTTATTTCTCAAGAATCAAGTTTTTAGATTATATTATGAATCTAGAGAGTTTCGGGTAATAGATTGTAACAATGAAAAAATTATGATTCAACTGTAGAAAAATATGTTCAAATCAATTTCAATTTGAAATTATTGGTAGAGCGTTTACATTACTTTTTTCCTTAATTAGAAGATGGATTCTTGATTGGAAATTGATTCCTCAAAAAATATCATCCTAGAATGATATATTTAGATGTAGTTATCCTCAAAAATTATTTGATTCCAATTCTTTAGAAAAAACTAGAATTTTTCAAAAAAATTTATTATCTACTATTGAAGTAAAAAAACAATCAAGATGTGAATATATAATACCACACAAATATTTATCCATGTAAAGGAATGATTGGATTTAATGTTTTGATGATTAATGTGTAAGATGAATTGGATAATATAAATGAATATTTATCAGAAAACAGGCTAGTGAACCCTCTAAAATTTTGGAAGATGGAAATTCCCAATGATATAGTTACCCTTAAAGATCCCAGTGTACTCATTAGAAGTATAATAATTTCCTTTCCATATGAAATGGTTAAGGATTTTGAGAAACATATATCAGAACTATTTATTCTTGGATTAATTAGGCATAATGAAATTACTCATAGGAGTGTAGCATTTATGGAAATAAATCATGGAGATAAATATTATGGAAAATCTATAATGATTATAGATTATTGTGGCATTAATTGTGTAATAGGGATGATTACTACAATATTCCAAACTAAGATGATTTGAGAATAAAGATTAGTAATGAAAGCGAAGTTGTATATTTTATGTTTGATATCAGGTGAGGATATTGGAAAATAATGATCAAAGAGGAGGTCATACCATTAATATCATTTATAATGAATGTTGGCTTATTTTAATGGTTAGTTATGAAATTTTTAATGAATAATTCCATAAGATTATTCTATATGATAATAAGAATGCATTCATTATGTTATTTTAGTCTTTGAAATTCTATGATAATTAAGTGTTCATATTCAATAAAATATAAAATTTCATTTCAAGCATTTATAGCAAGTGGCTGGTGTGTTTTAGAAAATAAGTGATGAAACATTCCAAAAGGAAGATCATTTGTATGGAACCAAAGATAAGAATACCAAGATTGAAAATCCAAAGAATTTGTGAGAAGCCTTAACCATATATTATAGTGATGCTATAAACATTTCTTGATGAGCATATATATTATATATAGAATCATGTTTTTATTGGTATAATATGTTGTTTCTAAGCATACATCTAGATTTATAAAAAAAATGTAGTTCAATTGAAAATGATGGTATTTAGAATGGTACATTGGAATTAGACAAGAGAAGATTATGAATAAATAAAAATAATTAATTAGAAATATCAGAACCTCCCAGAATTAGAGTACATAAATGCGATTGATGATTAACATGTCTTAGAAATAGATGCATCAAACTAAATATAAGGATATGTCCTAAACATAACTAAGAACCATGAAGAATGTATCATTAGTTACTGGAGTGGATGATTTAATGTGGCATAGAAAAATTTTCTTATCAATGAATGATAATTTCTTGTCATCCTATAAAAAATTAGGGATAATATGTTTTTCTTGAGAAAACATTTATCTATAAGAACATATATTTTGTATGTAAATATTTTCATAAAATTAAAATTAAAATGGTTTACATTAGAACTATTAGTGCGATGGAGGAATGAATTAAAATATTATAAATTTAATATCTAAAATATTAAAGGAAAATATTATGTCACATCAGATGAACTGACATATTATTTTGACTATTTTATGTGAAATTTAATAAAGTATTAGATCAATGAAATTTCTTGTTTTTATTGATAATAATTCTGTTCTTGTAAGGAAAATTATCAAGGCAATGAATGAAAGTACACACAAAAGGGATTATAGTAGATAAACTATTTCATAAGCAAGGATATTTATCCAGTAAAGTTAAAAGATTAAAAAACATAAGGTTTTCAACTAAAAAGGATGAAAAACTAGGAATTTTTTCAAAAAGATCCATCAAAAGAAATTTTATGGATATATTGCATATTAAATTCTTCATATGTGGTCAGAAATGTAATTACATAACTCAATGTGTAGAAATTATGACAATCCATATGTCTTGAATGAAATAGTGCACTGAAACAAATAGTCTCCAAAGGAAAAGAGAAGAATGTTTCTACAAAAAGGGATTATTAAGGATAAGAAGAACATGAGTAGAAATTGCTACAATAGGATTATAAGGAACTTCATCGAAATAATGTTCAATGTGAACAAGTTCAAGGGAGACCATATTATTATCTAGAAATGAGAAAAATCTATGGAAAAATTGGAAATATTTTTAACTGATTCAAAATATTTATATGAATAAATATAAAATTATCTATAATCTAATCTATAAAAATAAAGATCATTAGAAAATCAATGTAGGTCTGAACCATGTTCTACACATACACAAAGTATCTAATGAACTTGTAGAGTATTATATGATTATTGACTAGGATATGATTCGAATGATCATTATTGAAGAGATCTTGATGAAGGAACAATTTTCAAGTTTTATTTATAATATTACAAGATCAAACATCATGGTATGTGAGAATATATTATCGTGAAAATATTTGGCATGATTTTAGTAATAGGTTTTTTGAAGCTCTATAAACCAACATGGAATTAAAACTAGAATAATTCATCAAATTTTCGAAATCTTTTAGAATAGAAGTATTTTAGTTCGTAAGATTTAAGATGTTAAATTCCAAAAAAAATTCGTATCATAGATAGAGAAGGCAGTTCTAAATAATTTATTTTCATGTTTTCTATGGCTGTTTTATCACATCAAACCTATAAAAAAAGTAGAAATATTGGTCATTATATAGAACCCGTAACCAGGGAACTTGAATAAATAACATATCCATAAATTATATGAAAAATTTTTATTTAACAACGAATATTTGATAAGGTTCACATGGAATAAGAACCATTTATAACTTATCATGATTTTACGGTTTGTTTATATGATCATGGAAAAATCAATGAGAAATGATTTCATATTCTCTACAAGAGACAATGTATTAGTCTCTCTTAACACAATAGGCATGCTACATGAAAAAATGGCACATATGATAAATCTTCTAGCATGAGATGACATGATTCGTGAAGAAATCAAGATGTTGAAAGGCCATAAATAAGGTGTCTATTGTTAGAGAGTGGATCCAACATGCCATCAAATAATTTATGGAGAAAAAAGTGTTATGACATCAATTATCATTCATTGAGATGGTCCATGCTCTGTACAGATTAGATAAATTCTTGGCGTTGATCCAGACACATTTCATATATAGCATGTTTGATTGCATCAAATCATACATTTGAATTATGTAGTTTATTTTAATGTTTGATGTGTATGGTGGAAGCTTAATGGTTGTGTGCTCTAGATTTTTCTTTTGATTATTATTTTTCTTTTTATTTTTCCTTGTTTTAAGTGTGATTTATAATTTTCCAAATTATACCCCAAATTATAGTGTAAGTCAAGTCAGCTTCTCTGGAAATATGATCCCATAGGCTTAAAAAGGGACCTCTGACCAATTTGTTCAGAGAGATGAATGTTCATGAAAAATTACTATGATATTATAAATTCCTTAAATATGTTTCTCTTCAATACTTTGAGTTATTCTTGATAAGTGATTCCAATTTATATCCTATGAGTCGAATACAATTACTTATCATACGGTTTTCTGTGGAAATTGTTTTTTTTGTCATGCTTGTGAGAATTTTTTCTACATTTCTGGATTCACTAAACAAGAAGTACTAGGAGTCCTAGTTACCAACTCAAAAACTAGTGGTATCGAAATGTAGGGAGGAAGTGCCACATTAGTAAAGTTATCAGTGGTCAAATTTTATGTTTAAAGGTTTCTATTAGGATAAAAATAATTTAGAAGGTAGGATAATGTATTTAATGAAAAAAGATAACAATATTTGTATTGGAAGGTATTGTTAAATACCAAAATCTATAATATCCTACCAAAAAAAGGATGAAGTATTTGAGTTAGGGTATAAAGTCCATGAGAGTCATGACATCCTTGAAGATTTGAGGGTAAGAATTTGGCATACTAAATCTATGCTTATACATTCTATGTGTTTAGTTGAAAATATGGAATGTAATCTGGTTGTTCTAGAAGGTAAAGTATTTTTATTTGAATAAGAAAAATTTCCTAGAATAGGATATGGTTTTAGACCAAATATTCGAGATATTTGGAAGAGGATTGAATTGAAAATTTATAGAGAATATTCCAATCATTTAGAATCTACTTTCATTGATATGAGTCCACACATATATACAAAAAGAGAAATTATATCAATAATATAAATTGTATAAGATTAGGCATGGCCTTTAGAAGGAGAATCTCAAGAATATAAGGAAAAAGTTTCATGTATTCCTTGGATAATCCAGGAATAAATGAAATAGGTCGATGATAATATTACATAAGAGAAATTGGAACATGGAGATATTGAATGTGTCTCCATGTTCCTAAATGAATTGATCAAGAAATTATAAGACCTATAAGCCATATATGATGATAAGGAGAAGAAGAAAGTGTCCAAATAATCTCCCACTATAATAACCAATATTTTTCATAAATTTAATCTTAATCATTATTAGGGAAAATTCAGAGACCGGGCGTTGAGGCGGTGTGTGATTATGAGGCCCAATGTTCTTGGAAAAAATCATTAAATAATGATATGTTTTTAATTAAAATTCATCTACTGTCAAAATATAAAATTTATTATCATTAAAATGGATTCCCGGATCAAAAATCTGAGTGAACCATTTCATTCAGAACATCAAATTTATCTGATGTGGGTCATAACATCATCTGGCGCGAGTGAGATGAAAAATTTAGATTTTAGATGTAGACATCATTAAAATATTTTAAATGAAAATATTCTTAATGAAATGGAGATTTAATTTTAATCAAATATTATTCAAAGATCTAGGGTTATCACCATAAACCTGGATATCCCCTAAAGAAAATAGTAGAGGCTCTCTATCGATAATGAACAACAACGAATCTGATTTGGAAATCAGAGCAAGAATCAGAGTCGTTCTTCAATGGATATATGATGATAATGATGCATCTTCAATCTTTACCAATGATCAAAGCATATCTAGGTATGGTGATTGGTTTTGATTATATAATCCTTGTTCTTGATTTCTAAAGCACAAATGTAGAATAACCCATGAATAGGTTGTCCCAAAACTCAATTGTTCATAGAGGAGGGTTTTGGCTGCAAGATGATTTTTGAGGAGTTGAAATTACATTTCGGTTTGTTCTACTAAATTTTTCTAACAATAGAAGATCAATTCCATTATGAAAAATAACATAGGTTCATTGCTTGATTTTTTTGGATGTGTTTTTCTTCTCCCCATTAACCCGTGTGTTCTTCGCATTCTTCGTGGTGATATGAACTAGTGGTCATTTCATATTCGTTTCTCAACACAACAATCCAAAATCAGAGATCTGGCCTCATGATAACATAAAAGAGGTGTTACATCGTCGATGATAGACGGATCAATTTGACATAGGAGATACCTACATTCAATCATTTTATGATGGGATGGTCCGCAACATGAATTTAAACCTGTAATGATAAAGAACACATCCCGAGGTTCCTAGAACCTCTTCCTGATAACAAATCGGACCACCAGAGTGAGCCCAGTGGTCCACAAATGATTCCAATGGTGCACTGGGGGCAGTTGAGGTATTCGTGTGTTGGAGGCGGAAAATGCCGACAATAGTTGCATCTAGGTGGCTTCCCTTGTGGGAGATGGCGGTGACATTATGCCTCAGCATGGAGAACTGGACACATGGATCAGTCTTCGGGCATGTAGGATCGCGGGCCTGCAAATCCATCCATGTGGCATGGAGTGAATGAGGCAATCCTTCATGTCTGGGGTAGATCTAACTGGCCCACTCGAGCGGGCGGGGCCCAGAACCAACCGACCATTTTCACTAAAACAACCATAACATTCAAACGGAGCATCCATTTGATGATTTGTCTATGGTGTTGGGACACTTTTGATGAGAAATTCCTTTTGAGATACTCTAATTGAGTTTTTATTTGCAATTTGATGGATGACCTAATGGTTTGAGGAGTGGGTCCTCCAACTATATGCATACCTTGAGAGTAATCGGGCCGGTTAATATAAAGAGAAGCTATGATAGTACTCACCTGACGATTTAGGATATTTGAATTCATTACCTCTATGATTAGGTAATGATTGTAATCCCCACATCATGGGTGTGGGTTCATTACCTTTGGGTAGTTTTCTATGGGGGTGTTACTTCCTTGGTGGACAACAGTGTGGGTTTCCCCATAATTGGCGTATCAATAGAGTATGTACTCTCCTACCGGGATGGGTGCATGTCCTTTATTACAGTAGTTAGTACTCCCTTGTCGTTCTAGAGAGTGGGTCTTCTATACTGGGGTCAGTACTCCCCCGACATACTTTGTTGCGGGTCCCCCATAGCAAACAGACTATCAAAGACAGTTCTCCCCTTTCATACCATGGTGCAAGTCCTCTAGTCACTGAGTTGTACATCCCTTCCAGGTAGGGTGTGGTTCCCTAAAATACAATGTAGTACTTCAATGTTGTATTAGGCTGTGGATCCTTCATGAGTAGATCTCCCCTGTTGAGACTAGGGCAAATGTCCTCACTTATAGATTCATATTCCCCTATCTCATTGTAGTGGTAGGGAGTGGGTCCCCCAAAGCATTTGGAGCTCCCTTGACTATAGGACACAACTACAAAGGGAAGCATCATTCACATTATGTAAAAAATACCTAGATATGAGCTAGTTCTCCCTCAATGGACTAAGGTTCATGATACTCATTGCAAGAGCGATTGAGGTTTTGTATGTTAGTCTGAAGCAGTGCTCCCTCAACTGTACATAGTGGAGAGGGGTGGGCCTCTTCACATGGGATTCCCTATTCCTTCTTTGGGAAAAAGACATCAATGACTTAACCACTAGTGCTGGGAAATAGAGATGAACCTTGTTGAATTTTTCCTATGTAGCACGTCTTCCAGAAAATACCAGTAGGAATGGTATAGTTGTTTCTAAAAGAGTATATCTATCAGATGGGTGCCATGAGAGTTGGATGAGCTTGTGGAGTGTGTCCTATTGTTTTTATGGGTTATGATTTGGCTCATCAATGATAATCCTGAATCTAGCTATGAGGATAGGACCTCATAATTCTTAGTTTTTGAAATGATTATATTTGGATATTCTTTGTACATGTATGAGAATATTCATATATAGATATGATAGTTCTTTTGTTTGTGATTTTTTATTGTGCTTTACCTTTGTGGTTTCGGGTTGTCCTACTAAGTATTTTTTTACTCACCCCCGAATGCCCTAATATGTCATTTCTTGTGTAGAGGAACGATGGATTGATGAAGTCCATGGAGTTCAAAGACAGGGTGGTGCGTAGTGATATCAAAATGATGAGGCATACTCCTATGACTTCATGTAGCTACCCTTCACCTAAATTTTAGGTAGGGTTTTCAGTGGTCATGCAATTGGGACATAATATTTGACTTGTGTTCGGTCTTTCAATTGGATGTCTTGTATATTAGACATGTTTACCACCTTGTACATTACATTCTATTGCACTCTGGTTGTGTTTTAATTAGTGGTATGTTTGCATAGCTTCATTGGATTTTTTAATTTTCATTATTTGGGGGATTAGAGACATGTTAATGTGTACAGGTACATAGTAAATTCCTTCCATGTTAGTGATATGCCTACTCGGTGATAGTCACCAACCCCCAGAATATTAGAGGCATGCTTGGAGAGTCACAACATGTTTCTCTTTGGGACACATTGTGACAAAGTTGTATAAAAATTTGTTGGTTTCACAAGGGGACTGGGAGTTTGTGAGTTTGGTTTGGGGAAATAGTGTTAATTCTTTTAAGTTTGTCGTTTAAGCTAATGAATCCAGTGTTGGTTCAGTGACCAATATATCCAAACACCAAGACTTTGGACACCTACTTCCTAACATAGAAAATAATAAAACTTGTTTTAGGGAAAATATTGATAAATGAATCACATATAAATGGTTTTTGTTTTCTAATTCTTATTGAGACATCTCTCCATATATAATTTATTTAATATGGTTCATCATGATATATTTCAAGATGCCTCTACATAGTCAGCCTTTCAGGATAACATTGCATGTCTATAATGATTATATGCCTAGTGATCAGGCATCCGTATATGGATTAGTACTGAAGATATCCCCACCGGGAGGTGCACTAGTTATACCACCACCCATTGATCAGTAGTTCCTACCAATGATCAGGGTAGAGGATGCACACAGGATCTGTGTGATTAATGAGTTCTAGAGGCAACAAGATCTCATGTTCTGCGTGGAGAAAGATCCTAAAGTGGCTGAGGATTGGTTGGAGGCAGAAATGCTCATCTTTAGCCTTTTATGGACACCACCCGACTAGATTGAAGTCCTAACCATGATCCTTCTTCAGGGATCTGTAGAACGATGGTGGAGCTTAGTGATCAATACATACTAAAAGGTGACACTCTCTTGGATAGACATTGAGCCCATCTTTAGGGAGGATTTCTTTATGGTGATGTTATACTCTCTGCTTATATATGAGCTACTTCACTTATTGTAGGGAAGCATGCTTTTAGTATGGAAATTAAAGTGATTCAAAGACTTATCTCATTACTTTAATGACATAGTGAGAAAACATTTCTCTATGTCCCAGACCTATAGTAATTAATACAATAGGGGGTCATGGAATATATGATATCCCTTAGCATTCAGACATTTGCTGGGGTGCGGGAGTGAGCCCTGGTGGTCATGAGTGTTTTGTATGTGGAGTAGATGAATTTGACCAACAACATAGGTCATGAGATAGTGATTCATGTAGAATCTAGAAGACAAAATGTGACTGGATCATGGTGTATGAGGCATACCCATGCCCAAACACAGACATGTGGGCCTGTGGTGCATGAGCAGTGCTAAGGAGAAGATCAGCCATGGGAGATGAATTTCTATGCTTACAATGACCAGTGGCATCAATCTAGGGATTTTCCAACCCGTCATGTTGCTTGAAGAGAGATGTATGATGAGACCCCTTGGTGGAGATAGTGCTTGGAGCAAGGAGTTAAATATGGTGGAGGGTGAGGAAGAGGAGATGGAAGAGTAGTAAGAGGTGATATATAGTTTGTAGTGTTTCCCCCACCACCCTAGGATATATGAACTACGCTCTTGGAGCTAGAGAAAATGGGTGAGGATAGCTACATGCAGTCAAGTATTATGACCCAGAGTTTCCAGGAGGGATCCGAGTTATGACCTTTTTCTTTTCTTTTTTGCTGATATACTAATGGAAATAGGTTATCTTTTTTCTCCATGTAACAAGAGTTTTATTTGGGATGTAGAAGTTCTAGTCAAACTATGGACTTTACCCTCACACATAGGGATTTATGTTACATGAGAATTGATAATCACACACTATCCCTAGTTGTGTGAACTGACACGTGGCAGTGAGAGTTGTGGTTGTGATATCACGGTCAGAGCGTCGAGGGATTATGCCATCATACTTGGTATGGAATACTACATGTCATACCCAGATTGACTATTTTCGGTGAATGGTGTGGTGTGTCCATGATGATGGAATGGGGGTTCCTTTTTAGTGAAAGGGAATCCCAGAAATCATAGAGTGGAACCTCACAAAAGTATTACTATGATGGGGGTTAGTGAAACCCAATATTGAGGTATAGTGGGAGAATTCATTGGTCTTGCGTATTCTAGGTGAGGTTTTGTGATGATGAATTAGAGAAGATTTTTGTCCTACCAGTGGATTTTTTTTTACTCGACTTTCTTTCATTGGATCATTTCCATGGTGGAAGAGTTAGACCTCACAATGATTCGATAGTATGGAATTGTTAATTAACATCCATACCCAGTTGAGATTTAACTAGTGTGTGTGAAAGTGTTTTTGTTTTAGAAAGATGTGTCGCAGTTGGATGATGTAGATAAAGGGCCCAGTAAGACCCAACGTTCACTCTTTGACTGACCAGTTTTTTTCATAAATACCTTTGTGCATTCTGCGTCAACATAGAATGTGTAACAATTGTGGAATATGTTGTACAGTTCATTTAAGTGTGGATTTAAACTATGGATTTGTATCGGTATATAGGTCATGATAGCATGGATGTGAGCCCATAGACCCCATAATAGCAGAGGGACTATGGTGCTTGGTTCTTTTCCACATGTTGCAGAAAAAAATACATGTACCGTTGTAGCAAAATGTTTCCCAAGAAGAAGTTGTACATGATATTTTATGATCCATGTTTTTCATCTCACTTTGTTCTAGTAAGAAGCAAAAGGACCCTAGATGATCTCGCTAGTATGGGAGCCTAGTTGGGAGATCATTTTTTCCTCCCTTGAGTGTGGTTTTTTAGATTTTTGGTAATGAAAATACCTAAGGTGGGGAGAATGTAATGACATGGATTTCTACAGGATTTATTTATAAAAATTATTTTGAAAAATTCTAAGACATGGAGTTTAGACAACGTGAGATTCTGAGTTCCAGTGTTCCCAGAATAATTCATTGAATAAAGTTCAGTTTTTAGTTAAAAGCACTCAGGAAATGAACATTGAACATTAATATCATTAAAAATGAATTCCGAATCAAAAATAAGAAGCCACTGTTGTATTAAGAACAATAAAATTATTTTATGTGGGGCCTAAAATCATATAGAATGGGTCAGAAAAAAAGTTATATTTTGGATGTAGATGTCAATAAAATATTTAAAATAAAAAAATATTTGACACAACAAATATTTTATTTTTATAAAAACATTCTCAGAGATCCAGGGTAATCACTATAACCCTAGATCTCCCTTGACGCCAAGAGGAGATGTTCTATAATGATGAATAATTCCAGTGAATCGGTTATGGAAATCCGACCGCAGATTTAGATCATTCTACAATTGATTGATGACAACAATAAGGCAGCTTCAATCTTCACCAATGATTGAACCAGATCGAAGTAGGTTGTTTTTTTGATTTATTTTCCCCATTCTTTATTTCTAATTGAATAACGTAGAACAACCCTAAAATTTGTTAACTCGTGACTCTATTGTTCTGGCAGGAGGGTTTTGAATACAAAATGAATTTTTGTGGAATTTAAATTCTGTTTTTGTTTGTTTTAATAAATATTTTTAATGGGAGATGATAAATTCCATAATGAACAATGAAATAGTTTCATTAACCAATTTTTACATGAGTTTTTCATCTCCCATTTAACCCGTTCATTCTTCATGTTCTTCACAGGGTTATGAGAAATGGTTCATTTCATATCCATCTCTCAATGAAATAATCCTAAATCAGATATCTCGCCTCATGATGACCAATCAGAGGTGAAAAAACAAAGAAGATAAATTGTTCTAAAATATTTAAGAGAATCAACCATTACATAACTTATAGAGGGATGGTTCACAACCTGAATTCTAACCACTGTTGATGAAAAATGCATCCTAAGGATCTCAGAACCTCTTTCAGATCGAAAATCGGACCAATAGAGTGAGTCCGGTGACCTGCAGAAGAAGCCACCAACAACTGTGTCTATGAGGCTACCAATGGGGGAGAAGTTCGCGACTTCATGCCATTGTGGGGTGATATGGACACATTGATCGACCCATAGTCATGTAGGATTTGGGGCCGGCCGAGTTGGTCGTGTGGTGCAGAATGGTTGTCTCAGGCCATTGTGTCCGGGCCGAGCCTAGACCCAACCAACCCCTTTTCACTAAAAGGATCCAACATTCAAAAGAAGCATCTGTTTGATGAAACGTATATGGAATTGGGACCCTTGAAATGATATGGAACTTTTGAGATATTCTAATTTAGTTTTTTGTGATGGTTTATGGATGACCTAATGGTTTGAGGAGTGGGTCCTCCCAGTATAGGCAGACCTTGAGGGAATCAAGGTGGTTTATATAAAGTGAATCTAGGACCATACTCCCCTAATAATTTAGGGTGTGGGTATTCCATAACACATTGGTTAGGTAAAAATGGGACTCCCCACGTGGTGTGTGTGGGTTCGTTAGTTTCAGGTAGCTTCCTCAAAGGGTGTTACCCATCGAATGTAATGGGGTGCGGGTTTCCCCATAATTGGCGTATCAATAGTGTAGGTACTCCCCTACAGGGTAGGGTGATGGTCCTATATTATATTTTTGGATATTACCCTATCATGCCAAAGAGTGGGTCCTCTTTCTTGGTGTTAGTACTCCCCTAACGTACTAGGGTGTGAGACCCCATTGAAAAAAAACTGACAGAGTCGGTACTCCCCTTTCATACCGGGGTGTGGGTCCTCTAGTCATTGAGTAGTACTCTCCTATCGAGTTGGGTGAAGGTCGACAAAATATGATGTATTACTTCATTGTTGTATCTTGGTGAGAGTACATCATGTATTGAACTCCCATGTTGGAATTAGGGTGGGAGTCCTTATTTTCAATGTCGTACTCCCCTAACTCTGAGTAGCGGCAGGGAACAGGTCCTCCATTAGAGTTGGAGATCCATTGACTATAGGATGCAACTATGAGGATAGGGTCATTACAGGTTAGTCTGAAGCTGTGCTCCCTCAACAATATGCAGTGGAAAGTGGCGGGCCACATCTACTGGGATTCCGTAGTCCTACGTTGGGTGCAAGAAAATGAAGAGTGAAACTCTGGTGTTGGGCACTGAATATGGACCTTTTAGTATGTTCATGATGGAGCATGTCCTCTTGGATGTACCATTAAGAATGGTAGATTTATTCCGGATGGATTATATCTCTTAAGCGAGTGCTATCAGATATGGATGAGCTCATGGAGTGAATCCAAATTCATTTAATGGTTACTATTTTGGCCTTCAATGTGAATCTTGATGCTAGCTATGAGTTTGGTACCTCATGATTCTTAGTGTCTGAAATGAGTATATCTGGATATTCTTGGTACATGCTTGGGATATACCTATCTAGAGGTGACTGATCTATTCATTTTTATTTTTCCCCAGTGCATTATATTTTTTGGTTTTTGGGTGTCCTACTATGTATTTTTTACTCAACCCAAAATGGGACTTTCCCACATGTATTGTATCTTGTGCAGATGATAGACGCTTTGATTGAGTCTAGGGAGGACTTGGACCAAGTGGTCCCAATGATATCACAGAGATGAGGTGTGCTCTTATGAATTCATGCAGTTACCCTTAACCTACCATTTAGGTAGGGTTTTTGGCAGACATGATAAATGGACTTAGGGTTGTACTTGTGTTCAGTTTTTCTTTTGGTGGGATTGTATTTGGGCCCAGTTTTCCACCCTATACATTACTTTCTATTACACTCTGGTGGTATTTTACGTAGCGGTCTGTATGCATTGTTTCCTTGGATTTTTTACTTTTAATAATTTATGATCATGCAGAAGTGTTAATGCATACATGTACACAATAAATTCCACCTATGTTAGTGATATGCCTACAAGGGGATATTCACCAGCCCCTAGCCTAGTGGAGGCAGTCCTGGGTAGTTGCGACATAAGCCCCTCTGGGACGGGTCATTAAAAAGTAGTATCATAGGAGTTTGGTTCCAAATAAGGACTAATGTCAGTGATTTTGGATTGGGGATATAGTTTTATGTGATTCGAGTTAAACAATTAGTCAATGGTCTCCAGTGTTGGTGTAACAATAGATGTATCCAGACACTATAACTATGGATACCTATTTCCCAAAATTGTACATGAAAAAACTAGTCGTAGGGAAATGAATGGTATATGCATCATATACAAATTTTTTCTGTTTTCAATGTCCTACATGATTTAGTTCTATAGATATACATTATTAAACATGGTTCATCTAATCTATTACAGGATGCCTCCATGTAGAAATCCAGCTAGGATTCCATTGTGTGACTATGAGGATGTTATGAATAACTATGAGGCGTTAGTATTGGGACTAGTACTAGAGATATCCTCACCGAGTGGTGCACCAATGATGTCAACAAATGTTGATCAGTAGTTACTACCATCACTCCCACTAGAAGATGGTCACACGATCATTGAATTTCATGAGAATCAGAGGCAGCGACCTCTATGGTTTTGAGGGGAGACATATCCTCTAGTAGTCATAGATTGTCTTGAGGTAGTCACAATAATCTTCTTCCATGTGAGGACACCGCCCCAACAAATGGAAGTTCTAGCATTGAATCTTCTTTAGGGATCAACGGGATGGTGGTGGAGATTAGTGATATATATTTATGAGGAGGAAACCCTCTCTAAGATTGACTTTGAGAACCTCTTCATAATCGATTTCTTTATAGTGAAATTATTCTCTATGCATATACAAAAGCTACTACACCTATATAAGGGTAGCATGATGTTTGAAGATTACTCAGAGGGATTCACAAAAATATCTTGTTACTATATAGACATAGTGTGAGACCCATAATATATGCCCTGGACCTTCGAGAAGAAACTATGCTGGTATATTAGGGTGTTAATGATATCCTTAAGCATTCTGACACTACTCCAGCACCACCGACCCCTGTAGGTCATCTCGCATGGGATTTTCTGACCCGTCATGCTTCTAATAGAGTGTTGGATGATGAGTCACCTTGGTTGAGATATTCTTGGATAAAGGAGTTCCAAAATATGGCGGGAGTGGCAGAAGAAATGGAAGAGCAGCATGAGGTGGGAGATAGTTTGCAGTGTTGCCCCCACAACCCCTAGGTGATCCACAATATTCTCTGAGAGCTAGAGGCTGTGGGAAAGGATAACTACATGCAGTCATGAATTACGTCCTAGAGGTTTCATGAGATATCCTAGGCATGACACTTGTATTTTCTATTTTCTTTCATTCAAATGGACAGAGGTTCTAGTTGTCCTCCTTCTATCATGAGACCTGTTTGAGACATAGAAGTCCTAGTCAAACTGCAGACTACACCTTCATGCTTAGAGATTCTTGTTGGAAGAGACATGATAATCACACACAAGATTTGATACTGTGACCCGGCTCTTGGAGGTGCGATTTTTTTATATCTCTTGGTCCTAACATTGAGGCTTTACATTGTCATTCTTGGTATAGAATACATCTGTTGAGGCCCGGATTGATTGTTTCATGAGAAGGGTGCAATGAGTCAGTGTTGATGAAATGAGGTTTCCTTTTCAGTGATAGGGAAACCGAAGCATCATCGGATGGACCCAATCAAATGTATTACCAATAAGGGGGTCTGTGAAACCCAGTATTGAGGTACGGTGGGAGAATACCTTGGTCATGCATATTCTGGGTGAGGTTTTGCGATGAAGTGTTAGAGAAGATCCTGGCCCTATCAGTGGAGTTTTTCTTCTTGAATTTATTTTCATGGGATAATTACCATGATGGAATAGTTTGACCTCATGATGATTCTATTGTATGGAATGGTTTATTACCAAACATACTCGACTAGTATTCCACTAGTTTGTGTGGCAATGTTTCTCTTTTATCAAGTTGTGTAGAAGATGGATTTTGAGGAGAAATGTCCTTGTGATACCCAAAATTCACTCTTGGGTAGGGATATTTTGTTCGTAAATTCCCATAAACATTCATAGGTATCCTAGAATTCATAACTTTTGTGGTGTATGTTATACAGTTCATCCAATGGTGGATGTGAGCTATGGATTTCCATCAGTATCTGCGTCAAATCAGAGTGAGGGTGAGCTTCTAGACCCGATGACAACAAATGGACCATGGATCTAGGTGATTTCCCACTTGATGCATCTAAAAAGATATATGCCTTTGTTGAATGGTGTCTTCCTATAAATTGATGGATATTAAATTTTTAGATCCACGTGGTTCCTTAGATTGCGTTCTTGTATGCATCACATGGAAACATGATGAGATCACTGGCGCGAGAGCACAGTGTGGAGATCTGTTTTTCCTCCCTTGAGTGCTGAATATGGCTTTTGAGGGACAAAAATATCTACAGTGAGGAGAATTTAATGACCTGTTGTTTTTGTGAATTTATTTTTAAAAATTATTTTAGAGAATCCCAATATAGAGCACTAAGACGGTGTGTGATTCTATGACCAGATGTTCCTAAAATAAATCATTGAATAATATTTAGTTTTTAATTAAAAGAGCATAGGTGAGAAACATTAAACATTAATATCATTTAAACAGATTCCAAAATCAAAAATATGAGGGAAATGTTGCATTCATAATAACAAATTTATCTTAGGTGAGGCTAAACATCGTCCAACGTGGGTTAAGAAACAAAGTTGTATTTTGGACACAGATGTCATTAAAATATTTTAAATAAAAATATTTTTGACACAATGGAGTTTTCATATTAAAAAAATATTTGTGAGAGATCTAGGGTTATCACCATAACCAAATACTCACCAAAGGAAAATAGGATAGACTCTTTCTCAATGATGAATGTTGGAAAATCAATTTTGGAAATGAGAGCACAGATCGAGATCATTATTCAACGGATCAATGATGAAAATGACACAGCATCGCTCTTCCCCAATGATTGAACCTAATCGAGGTAGGGTGTTTGGTTTTTATTTTGTTTTCCCCATTCTTGATTTATAAATGATGAATTCGGATCAACCAATGAACAGTCTTACCGATGAATTGATCATTCTCATGGGAGAATTTTGACTGTGGAATGATTTTTGGGGAATTTAAATTTTGTTTTAATTTTCTCTGCTAAATCCTTATAACAAGATAAGATCAACGCCATAACAAACAATTAAGGAGATTCCTTCCTCGATATATTACATGTGTTTTTCTTCTCTCTTTTGACATGTGTGTTCTTTATAGGGTTATAAATAATTGGTCATCGCATATCCACCTCGCATCACAATGATCCAAAATCAGAGTTCTAGCCTCATGACGAACTAATGGAGGTATGAGAAAGATGAAGAAATATGGATCAAAAAAACACTAGATATAATGCCATTTTATCATTTTCTAGAAGGATGAGTTGAAACATGAATGAAAACCCATGATGATAAATAAAATGTCCCAAGGATCCCAAAACCTCTTCGATATTGAAAATCAGACCACCAGAGTGAGTTCAGTGGCCTGTAGATGAAGCCATTGCTGCGCCAGAGGTGGCCCACATCGGTGACAAAAGCCACACCTACACAGAATCCCATGGGGGAGAAGGATGCAGTGGGGTGAGCTGTACCTTCATATCAATCTATACGCATGTGGGATTTGTGGCTGGCCAAGCCGGCTCTACGGCGTAGACTGGATGAGGCAAGCCGCCGCGTTGGGGGGGATTGAACTCGCCTTCTCGAGCGGGCCGTGTGGTAGTCTCTAGGCCATGTCGGGCCAGAATCTGATTATGCCAAGATGGTTGGGTTGACCCCATTTGTCAGTTCCGACCCACATAGGTCAAAACGGTCTGACCAGGGTGGACTGAGCAAAAACATAACCATAACGTTTTAAATAAAACACCTGTAACATTCAAAAGGTGCATTTGTTTGATGATTTGTCTATGTAGTTGGGACCATTTTGATGAGATAATCCTTTTGAAATACTATATGTGAGTTTTTTTTTATGTTGATTGATGACCACATTGTTTGAGTAGTGGGTCCTCCCAGTACATGAAGACCTTAAGAAAAATCAAGGTGGTTCAAATGAAGAGACTCTAGGCTGGAACTCCCCAAATGATTTAGGGTGTGGGTATTCCTTATGTCTCTACATAGGTAGATATAGGACTCTCCACATTTTCAGAATGAGATCGTTACCTTTGGGTAGATTTCTATAAGGGTGTCACTCTCCTGAAGGACTATGGTGTGCGTTTCCCCATAATTGGTGTATCAATATAGTAGGTACTCCACTTCCAGGTAAGGTAGAGGTCCTCCAATAAAGGATTCGGTACTTTTCAGTCATGCCATCGAGGAGGTCCTCTAGCCTAGGGTTTTTAATATTCTAATATACTAGGGTTTAGGCCCCTCAATAGCAAATGAACTAATAGAGTCAGTACTACCATTTCATTGCAGGGTGTGGGTCCGAAATTCAATTAGTAGTTCTCCCCTTGCGGGTAGGGGGTAGGTCCCTGATATAAGAAGTAGTACATACCTATGATATTAGGTTCTAAGTCCTTCATGAGTATCACACCCCAATTGAAACTAGAGCATGAGTCCTCACTTACAGAGTTGTAATCCTCTATCTTTGCATAGTTGGGGGAGTGGGTCCTCCATTGGAGTTGGAGCTCCCTCGACTGTAGTACAAAAATATAAAGAGCATGACCCTCCAATTGATGTGATCAATAAATCGATAGAAGATAGTTATTTCTCAATGAATTGATGTGTAGGATACTCCTTAAAAGAGATATTGAGGTTTCAAATGTTATTATGAAGCTGTGTTCCCTCAACTGTACGCAGTAGCGAGGTGTGGTCATGTTCACTTAGGTTTTCATAGTCCTACATTGAGTACAAGACAATGATGACTGATCATTTGGTTCTTGGCATTGGAGCTGGACCATGTAGGATGTTCCTGATGGAGCATTCCCTCTGAGACATACCGTTAGGAATGGTAGATTTATTCCTGATAAAGTATATCTCTCAAACGTGTGCCATCAGAGATAGACGAGATTGCGGAGTGTGTCATCTTTTTTTATGGGTTACGATTTGGTCCTTAAATGAGAATCTTGACATTGGGTACGAGTTTGGGACATCATGATTCTTAGATTCATAAATGAGTATATCTTGATATTCTTGGTACATGTATGTGGATATAACTGTGTAGAGATGACTGTGTTTTTCTATGTGTTTTTTACAATGTGCATTACCTTTGGGGTTTCAGGATGTTCTACAGAGTATTGTTTTACTCGCCCCTGCAGAGGACTTGCCCGAATGTGTCATTTATTGTGTATAATACTGATGCTTAGATAGATTCAACGGAAATCCAGGACCATAATTATGTGTTTCTCAGTGTGATAAGACAGATGAGGCATACTACTACGACTTCAGGCAGCTACCCATCACATACACATCCTGTAGTTTGTTTAGTAGACTTTCTATAGGGAATTAGGGATTACATTTTTTCTAAATTTCAATTGGGGGGCATGTATACTGGCTAGATTTTACACCATTTAATTTACTTTATTTTCCACTTTGGTTGTGTTTTACTTAGTGGTTTGCATTTATAGCTTCGATTTCATTTTAATTTTCAACAATTTGGGGCTTAGATATGTGTGTGTGCATACTGGTACAAAGGAAATTCCTCCCATTGTCATGATATTCCTATTATGTGGTAGTCACCAACCCCTATCCTATTGTAGGCGGGCTTGGGGAGTCATTACATTGGCCCCTCTTGGACGGGTCATGACACCCACCAAAGGAATTAGTGTAAAACCTTATAAAGCCACACTACTATGACATGTGATCTCCTAGAAACCAATTACATTGGAATAATAGAATTCTCATTCAAGGATTTGTTTTAGAAGACGAATAGGGAATATAATTCCTCATATCCTACCAATATGAAATAAGAATATACATTAATGAAGACATGATTATATAGTTTTCTACAACATGTGATTATCATTAAGAAATATTAAAAAAAGGTTCTCAGAGAATCCATAAATGATTGTGCCATAGACCTTCAATATAATATATTGTTTGTTGGTTTATAGTTATGGACCATAGATAGTTAACTAATTTTCATGAATGGTAGCATGAGTGGTAATGTTGGAAATTTTTTGGATATGATACTAAGGCACTTAGAAGTGAAGGAATCTATCAAAGAATATGTCACATTCCCAATTGAGTCTATAGTAATAGTTATTGATTTCTATAAATTGAAATTTTAGGGAGATTCAATGTATGATCAATATGGAATATTTATAGGAAAATCTAGAACAATTTTAACCAAGATCCATATCTGTGCAATAAGATATTTTAAAGAATATATTTTCTAGTTTTATTGCTGGCATTATCTTCTGAGATTAGGAGATCATGAATAATATCTTGATTTATTTATATATAAACATTTAGGAATCAAGCTTCAAACAGTTCAACAAGCCATTAAAAATAACCTTTCATAAAGTATATATTTGTATGATACATTGGGAGTTCATGAAAAAACAATTATGTAGGCAATAAGACTATACTATATACAGAGGCATGTCTTGAAATATCACATATATGATTAATTCTTGATTCACACAAGTAAGGATGTTGTTTGAGGATATGGGTGTGGTCCTACCAGGAATGAGATCAGAAAAACCCTACAAAGATCATTCATAACACAATGTCAGGATATATAGTTTGAATGAATTGTATCATAGAAGAATATGTGAAAATATTATGGTAAAATAAAAACAATATATAAATTTTTAGGTTGAAAATAAATCATATATTCAAAATTTTATTAGTCCAAATAAAATCCAAAAGAATGTGGGAGAAAAAATAAATTCCAAATATTGAATGTATCCTAGAATCCCTAGGCGAAAATCTCAATTTAGTAGTGATTTATTTGGTTCTACAAAAATAAATGTAACAGATTTGACACTTTCCATGATGTATATGAATGAAAAGGATGTATCAAAGAAATACTAATGGAAGATTCTTATATATACTGTATGAGCCTATCTGGGGAGAATATATATACTTATATGAAGAGATTTTATGTTTTTTATATTCAGTGTACTCAGAGGTAGAAGAATCCCCATAATTTGTGGATGTTGAAAATAACCCTAATACAATTTTGATTCAGCTTTGAATATCCATGATTCAATTAAGATAAAGTGAACTTGGAAACATTCTAGAGCTATTAAATCTAGAGTATATTGATTAGGATCTAGTTAATTCATTTGAAACTAATATCGCATCACATGAAAGATATTACCAAGAATGAATGATTCCTAGAGTTTATTAGATCGTGGTCTACTAGAAGTATTGGTTACCATATCAATAAATGAACAAGATCTTCCAGGAATAATAGATAATGATGTCTATAAAATAGGTAGATGATTATTTACAACACGTTTGATAAAACTGTAAGGGGTTAGTATGGATATCCATTAAAATCATAAATATGTAAATTTTGGGTTAATATAAGTTGGATTAGATTTCCTTGTTAGAAAAAAATATATATACCAGTTATAAGGGCAGTAGTGATTGGATGATAAGGTAATTTATCTAATGCATTATTAGTAGGAGAATGAGAGAACATGCATGCATGAGTAGCATGGGTGAATGTGATCCTAGATTTGAATGGAGTGATTACGTTAAAAAGTATTAGAAGAAATCATGAATTTTAGATCAATATGAGTAATATCTAGATTATTTTGGGATGTCCACATGACATAATATGTGTTAGAGTAATTACTTATCTTTATGTAACATTATAAAATATTTGGAGACTAGATCTATGGAATAGTGTTGAAATATTTTAACATCATTTCTATGATGAAAGAACATTAACATAATAAACAAAACAGCATGTTGTAAACAAAGCTAAACTAGTAAAGAGATTGGGTCTCAGAAAATCTTGAAGAAGAATGAAGGTAGAATTTTCTTCTTCCAGTTGTTATTAAAAAATTCAAAAATAGAATTTCCATAATTTAGATTCGAGATGATAAAGATGTTATTAGATTAGAAGGATCAAGATCATGTAGATTATAATTGAATACAAAAGATTTAAAATCATACATACTTGAGAACTATTTTGATAAATCAAGGATCAATGTTAGGAAATATAAAGGTACTTTATAAGAAGCACCTAGAACATCCATTTCCCAAAATATAGTATAAAAAAGGTCTATTTGATTTTCTATCTATAAAGATGAATAATATTACATTGGATATATGGGATCATCATTAATCAGTGAAATGATATATGTGTCTAATATATTTGATAAATTAAGTATTATTATAACTTCATGTACTTACCTAGTTGATACATGATGTTGCTTCTCATGCACAAGTATCTGGTTATCTATAGGAACCTAATAATCCATAGAGTTACAAGTTATAGATGGAAACAATGAAATAGTTGTGATTCATGAAGTTGAAAAAGATGTCGAGATCAAACACAATGTGATAGTTGTAATTTAAGAAGTAGAAAATGATGTCCAGATCAAACACAATGTGACAGTATTTGTAGAATATTTTCTTTTCATTATTCCTCAATTTCCAGATGACATCATGATTAGAAATCAATTCCTTAGAAGATATAAATCTATAATGATATTTTAATAATGAATTTTAATTGACAATTATTTTACTCAAACCACTTTTGAAAATACCTGGATAGTTATTGAAAAGAAAGTATCGACTATCGAATTGGAAAACAATATACATGATGATAAAGAATACTGTTAATTGATTAAGTAAATGAACTAGTTGAATTGAATATTCTGATGAATAATTTAGTTGAGTAATTGGATAATATAATACATTATTTTACATAAAACTAGATAGATAACCCTTTGACATTGTGGTAGAATGAAATTACATAAGCTTTAATCACCTTTAAATATCTCAATACAGTGATCATACCTAAGTTAATTGCTTATCCAGATGAAATGGTTATGGATTTTGAGAAATACATTCCAAAAATCATGATCCATAGATTATTTATTTATAGTGAATGTCTTAATAGGAGTGTGAAATTCATCGTAATGAATCTTGATGAGAAACAACCTGGTAAATCCAAAATGGTTATTGATAACCATGATCATAATTGTTTCGTAGAGGAAGATGGATACAATAATCCAAATCACGAGGCTATACGAAGAAGGATATGAAATTATAATCCAATGATATATTCTATGTTCAGGATATTGGATGATAGAGACCAAAGAGAATGCTATAACATTAACCACATTTACAAATCCAGTTTGCTTATTTTAAAGTTTATTTATTCCATTCACATTCAATAAATTCACAAAAAAAAATTAGAGATGAATGGACAAAGTACATAGTATATTGTTATAATTTATGGATATCTACATTAATGAAATTTTTATGTTTCATAAATATACAAAAGTGTATTTCATGCATTTATAGCTGGTAAAAGAAGTGTTTAGAAAAAAAGGGATGATACTTTCAGAAAAGAAGATCATTCGGATGAAACCAATGATAGAATTTCTCTGAATGAAAATATAAGGAAATAGAGAGAATCGTCACCCTTATATTATAGATAATCTAGAAAATATCCCTGATGAGCTTATAGATTGTATGGAAATGCATATGTTTCTTGGTATATAAAGTCATTTTAGATAATACATTCAATATTTAGAAATAATATTACTTCCAATCGATAGGATGGTATCCAATAAGATTCCTCTGAACATGATAGAATAATTTTCTAAATTAAATAGTATTATAAATGAGAAAGCATAGAATTATAGAATTAGAGTACTCACATGGGAGTGAAGATCAACTTATCATTGAAATAGACTCATTAGAATAATTAGGAGGATATATCCTAATGACAAATAAGAACAATGATAAAATTTTAACTCGATACTAGAGTGGATTCATTAATGGGACAAAGAATAATTATTCTATCAATAAATTAGAATTTCCATTTGTCCTTAAAGAAATTAGGGCAAAATATTTTTCTTAATAAAACCATTGAATATAAGAACATATAGTTATTATAAGAAGTATTTTATGAAAATGTAATTAAAATGAATTACCCATGAATGTTTAGCTCCTTTTACAAAAGAATTAAAATACTATAACTTTAATATATAAAAAATTAAAGGAAAATATAATGTCATTTTAGATAATCTAACGATCTATTTTGACTCCTGCAGGTGAAATGGTAAAATGTAGAAGATCAAGGAGATGTCTAATTCTCATTGATAGAAATTCTATGGTAGAATTCCAATTGATCAAGGAAACAGATTATATATGGAATTAAATAAAAGGTATTCTATCATATAATCACCATTAAAATGAAGAGATTCATCTAGCATGGTCAAATGATCTGATTAAATAGGTTCTTCAACCCGGAAGGCCGAATAACTAATATGTGTTTCATAAAAATCCATTGATAGTATGTATAAGGGTAAATGTCATACTGAATGATTATTATGTGATCAAAAAATCCATTACAGCACTAAATGTGCTGAAAATCAAAAAATATGGATGTTTTGATAGAACAATAGGACATAAATAGATGGATTCTATAGAGGAAAATATAATATTGTTTATAAGAGATATGAAGATTAAATATAAGAACAATATGTGTAGTATTAAAAGTAGAAGGTTTATAAGGAACTTCATAGACATAATATTCAAATAAAATAAGACAGAGCGAGTCTGCGTAATGTAATATATGAGTATCCAATTATTTCAAAAAGAATGGAAATATTTTCCACGGATTCCAAATATTTCTATGAATAAATACACAACTGTCTATAATAGGATATAGAAAAATTCGGATGAATTGATATTCATGGTTGTTCAAAACCATATTCTATAAATTCATTAAGAATCCAAAGAACATTGGAGTGATTATAATAATATGGATTCAAATATTATTAGTATGATGATTACCAAAGAGATCCAGATCAAGGTAAACCTTTATGGTCTTCTTCTTAAAATTAAAAAGATCAATGAAAGAGGTTTTTAAAATTATCGAGTCCTAAATTGGGTTTTAATGCTGTTAGGAACATGGATTCCAAAGTTCCATATACTCGAAATGACACTAAATTAGAATATTTCATTGAAATATAGAAATATTGTTGAACATGATAAGTTCAACTCTATGGATTTATGTAGGAAAATTCCACATTTAATTTGGGTTTTTAGGAGATTAATATGATTTAAAATAATTCATTTATATGTTTTCTATTGTAGTTTTCACACATCAATCCTATAATATAAGTGGATAGGTTAGTCATGCTATGAAACTATTACCTAGGGAGCTATAATAAAGGAACCGTCAGGAAATTGTTTGAAAAATCATAGTTTAGCAGTGAGGATTGGATAGAGTTTAGTTTCACTTAAATCCATTATGAGTGTATTTAGAATGTATGGAGTATTTATATAATCAAGTGAAAATCGAGGAGAAAAGATTATATGATCTTATTAAGAGACATTGTTTTGTCACTATTAACTCAAGAGACATGAAACATGTAGAAATGGTACACCAGATAGATTTTATGGTGGTAAAAACAGAATTATTGAGTAACTCAAAAGGGCAAGAGTACATAAAAAAGATTTTTTATTATAAGACAACAAAAAAACCATTCCATAAAATTACTGAAAGAGTTTAATGATTCAAAATACGAAGTCTCATTAATTGAGATGATAAATGTTCTATATTACATTGAATTATTCTAGGTTTTTACCCAGACATGATTCAGATCCAACAAAGATGGATACATTATATTATAAATATAAATTTTATTGTTTTTTATGTGTGAAGTGTTTGGTGGAAGTTTTGCATTTGTGCACTCCAATTTTTTCTTTTGATTTTTCATTATTAAAAGTGTATTCTATAAGATTCCCCATTATATTGAGTCTTAATGTGAATGTTGAGTAACATTATTAGGAAATATAAGCCCATAGGCCTATAAAAGGGACCTCCAACCCATTTGATAATAGGGGTAATTTGGAAATAACATCAAATTGATTTTAGAAATTTTTACTCTAATTGTTTCTCTAATACTTCATGATCCTTATACCATGTGATTCCAAGTTCAATCGTATATGTTAATGATAGTTAGTCACCTAATCCTTTTTCATTGATATTGTTATTCTCCTGTGATTGTGAAGGATTTATTTTCTTTTTTGATTCTATAAATTTTTAGTATTGGGAGACCTCGTTGGAGAATCACCGACTAGTGGAATCAGAATGCGGGGAAGAAGTTCTACTTCAGAAATGTTTATAGTATGAAACTTATGTGGTTTAAGGTCTAAATTATTAGAAATATAATTAATAACTTATTATATTTTATTACTAGAACAAATACAATAATATTTTTAATATAAAGTATTCTCAAATACTAGAATCTGGAATAACATACCTAAACAATCCAAAAGTAATCGAGTTATGGAAGAAATACTAGGTGAATATTGATATGATTGAAGAATAGAAGGAAGAAATTTAATTTACGCAATATCATATATAATAAGAAATTTGGTTATTTGAAAACCTCCAATTGACTCTAAATGATATAGAAGGTGATGTATTGCTCATTGAATGGTAAAATTTGTTCGGTTGAGGATCTGGTGATGGAGAAAATATTTAATATATATAGCACAGGCTTGAATGAAAATATATAAGAGAAGCTTCCAATAAACCAAAATCCACTATCTCAGATATTATTATATGTAGTGATATATAACTATAAATAACATTAAGATGGCATACTAAAATTGTTTACATTTGGCCTTTAGTAGAAGGATCTTAAGAATATCATGAAAAGGTTTTGAATATTTCATAGAGTATCCATGAATAACAGAAATTGATCCATGCTATTATTATATATATAAATGGGAAATTGGAGATATTTAATGTGTCTATAAATACCTAAACGAAAATCTCAATAATGTAGAATACATACAATATACAATCAAAGATCGGAAGATAAAGAACAAGACCAAGTCATATCATATAGAAGAACATAGGGTAAAAACATGGAAATCTAAGCCAGTATGTCAGAAAATATCACAGAAACCAATCCATTGGGAGTGATAGAAAGTATTATTTTAGGATTTGTTACAAAAGATCAAATGGAATGTAAACCCCATATATACTAGTTATATTTAAGAATAATATAGTCCAATGAATAAACAAAAAATGTCTTCTAAAAAATTGGATAACACTTATGTTTAATTGTGAAAAGGATTCTGAAGCATCCATTGACGAGTACGATATAGACCTTCAATATTAAATTATTTCAGCTAGTTTACAATCATTGACCAAAAATTGTGCACTAAAATTTATAGAATATACATTGAGATGAAATAAAAGATCATTTTTGGATATGTTACTAAGACACTCATATGTTAGTATGTTTATCTTGGAATACATCACATTACCAATTGAGGTTATATCAGTAGTAGCTGATATACATAAAAAAGAGTTTGTATGAAATTAATTTGTCAAACATGATTGAGAATTGGTAGAAGAAGATTGAACATCTTTAACCAACATCCATATCTATGATGTGTTTTATTTTTTAGAATATCTTTTTGAGTTTTAGTATTGGTATCATCTTCATGGACTAGAATATCCGACATATAATCTAGATATATTTATCAAGAAAATTCTAGGCAGCTGGACTGAAATAGATCAACAATCCATGAAGTCCTCTCATTTTAAAAGTAAAGATTTGCAGGATAATTTGGGTTTTTTATTATTAAGAATAAGGTATGTGAAAAGAATATATTTTTGTTAAAGGAATTTCTTTCATGTATAAATAAATATTCAATATATATGAGTTCTACTTGTTGAAAAAAAGGATAGGGTGTTGAATGAATATATGGGTGTGGTTTAACCAGGTAGGATCTTCAAAAAATTCAACTATGATTTTTCTAAACAATGTGTTAGGATGGAATGTGTGAATAAAAGAGATCGCATGTGATAATATGGGAACTATTTCTAAAGGAAAATCATCAGGTAGATTTTCAAGTAGAATGATAGAAATATCCAAGAGTTTTCTTAGACCAAATATTATCCAAAAGGATATGTCAGAAAAATTTAAGGCCAAATACAGGAAGTATCATAGATTCCCCAAAGGAAAATATTTATCTAGTTTTGATTTATGTTGGTTTTATGGAATTAATGTCCCCAACATTGACACATGAACTGAAACATATTGAAGAAGAGGTTGTCTTAATGAAATAATGATGGAATATTCGAGGGATATTTTTTGTTTAGTATTGTTTCCACACTGGAATCGAGAATGACCTCGTTGATTTGAGATTCAAACGTTCCAATCGGTATCTAACGGGTTTATTCATAGAACCAGAAACACCCAATGATTCCATATCCTTTTGGACCTACTTTCCAATGGTAGGCGCCCATTAGCTGTGGACTGATGAGACTTAGGAATTTACATTGGTCGAGAGGATGGGAGGTCAGACTCATCACACCATTTTGAGGGGAATTATTGTCTACTCCGGGACTCTCTTTTTAGATTTAAGTTATGTTCATGAATCCTTATTAAAGTACCAAGTATAAGAATGAGTTTTTCTTTAGAACATGGAATCAATGATTGATGTGTAGAAACTTAGAGAATCTTTTTATATGTATTCGAGGTTCTTCATCGATAGAGAATCATCTATATTTTGACAGAGATCCTTAGCCAATGGTATCCTTCGAAACATTATATAGAAGTCTCCTGGTCATGATGATGACCATACTGGTTTTAAGCCACTCAGTGGGGCACTTGAAGTTTATTTTCATTCAGAAGGACATTGATTATTTCATACATGGGATCATACCCGCAAAGGGGCAACCTACATATCCTTGTTTAAAGAAGGAATCAGAACCCACGTAGTTTGAGAAGGTGTATGAAGTTATGCATGATTGATGGACCAATGAAAGATTTCATAATTACTTTTACACTCTAAGCCCACGTGAGTCATACTCGGTGTGAGAAACAAGAGGTATCGGTAAAATTAAACAATTGTACCAAGAAAGATGCAATCATGAGAAATATGATGGGGCATATGTATGAGTGGCTACCCAGATATTTGAAGGGTAGGATTTACTTCAGGGAAGAAAACCCTGGAATGATGTCCATAAAGGTATATGTGCTTCATGGAGATTTGAATACTATAACTTGGGGCTTACTCCTGAGGAAGATGCCCAAATTAGTAAAGGACTTATGATTGGGTTTTATTCCTGAAAAGGAGACCCAGATCAAAAGGAAATTAAGACTGGTTAAGGAGAATTATGACTGGGGATTATTCCTGAAAGGGAAGCCCAGGTTAAAGAGGGACTTGGGGCTTACTCCTAAGGAGGATGCCCAAAAAAATGAGGGACTGGACAGGGACTTACTCTTGAGAAGGAGACCCAAATTTTAGGGAACATAGGGCTTACTCCTAAAAAGGAAGCCTAAATTAGGGGACTTGGGGCTTACTCCTTTGGGGGATGCCCAAAATTTATGAGACTGGGACTTACTCCTAAAAAGGAGGCCCAGATTATAGGGGAACTTTTCAAGACTGGGACTCACTCCTAAGGAGGAGTCCCAGGTTGAAGAAAATTATGTGGGGGGCTTACTCCTAAGGAGGATCCCCATAATTAAGGGACTTAAGACTTACTCCTTAAAAGGAGGCCTGAAATGAGAATTTAAATTGGGGATTACACCTAAGGAGGATGCCCATTTGAGGGGGACTAGACTAAGACTTAATCCTGAAAAGGAAGCCCACATCTAGGAATTTGATTATTGAGGACTGGGGCTTACTCATGAAAAGGAGGCCCAGGTTAAGGGAACTTTGGATTAGGGCTTACTCCTGAGGAGGAGGCCTATATTATGGATTCTCTCATCTTTTTAATGATGAGGATGAATGAAACCTGTCACCGAATTCCTTTCATATGAGGAAGTCAGTCAAGAAAACATGCCAAATATGGCATTGAAGAGCATCTTGATGATTGAACCCTGAATAGAAGAGGTGGAATGAAATCGAGGAGGAGAATTGGGCAAGAAAGGAACCCAAAACCCCTCGGGTGTGCAAGTGCACCGGCGGCGCGCAAGTGTCCTGGCGGCGGGCAAGTCTTTAGGCAGCACACAAGCAGACATGCGGCGCACAAGTGGCTAAACAGGCGCACATGTGTTCATGTAGCGCAAGTGTACCAGTAGGGTATTACTTGGATGCTATGAAAACACCTAAAAAATTTTCCATAAGTTTCAGAAGATAGGCACGCAAATCGTTGGGAGGCGCGCAAGTCTTGGTCGCGCAAGTGTACTTGCGCGACTCAAAGGGACTTGCACGACATTCTTTCCTTAGGAAAGAATTTGGGCGAGCATTAGCACAAGCCCTTGGTCAATCCCAAGGTTCTTCCAGATAGAAGGCGCGCAGGTACTAATGAACAGATCAGTAGGCGTGCATGTGGAGCATTAGGCGCGCAAGTATTAGTGAAATCTAACACTTAGACCTTGTTTCTCTTGTTTAGAACATCCATTCTAGGTAAGGAATTGCCTTAGAAATGTTTGGAAGACTTGAAGAGAAGACTAGGGCGCCAGGAGCTCAAATCTGATTCTCAGAAATTTTCGGTCCCGAATATGGGGGGCCCACAGGTCTATTTATAGGCTGGAGGAGACCTCGGGCGAATTTCACCTTGGGCGCGCAAGTACGTGCGCGACCACAGGTTCGCAGGTACCTGCACGGTCACATTTGGGCGGGCAAGTATACTTGCGCGCCTACTTCATAACTTGTGCGGCCATAGTTCTTCCTTCTCCTCTTCTTTCCTTTGTCATATTTTTGACATTTCTTCAAAGATTAAACCACTTTGAATTCAGATATTCCCTTTCTTCAATGATTTAGATTCTGTGACGAAAGGAGCGTCAACAAAAGTCCCCCCTCAAAATTGGATCCGGAGAGAAAAGAGGATTTAACTCTGAGGAAACTCAAAACTTCAACGGAACTTGGGCGTGCAAGGCTGGGTGCGCAAGCTGTCTTCAGGCATGCAGACTATGGCGCGCAGGGGTGCCTCGGCCGCACAACATATGGCGTGCAGGGTCACGGTATGTCTATAAATACCAGACTTCATTTCGCGCGGAGTACTCAACACACTCTTCTTTCTGGATCTCAGCACGCAAGTACTCCAGCGGCCTTCTTCGTTCGCGCTAGTTGCTTTTCAAGATTCTCGCAAGTGTCATGGTATTTGGACTTGCGCGTCTGTAACCTGCGCGTCCCAGACATGCACGACCACAGTGCATTTGCCCGACCACGGGGGACTTGCACGCCCATTGGGGACTTTCACGCCCATTGGGTACTTGCGAGCCCAATGGGGACTTGAGCGCCCAATGGGACTTAGCCAAATATTCGACATTCCTTACAAAAATTATGAATAATTAACTTAATTAAAAAACTAATTATCCATCTTTTGTGCAGATCCAATGGCACCTAAGAGAATGGGAACAGCTGACGAATAGGAAAGCAAGAGGATTGATGAGATGATGGAGATTGTTGGTCCCGATTATTATACAGTTTGCAACAGCACTCTTCCAGACTTGGCCAAACATCTGAAGAAGTATCATCGAGATTATCCGACTAGCATTTATCTGCCACTGTTCGGCCATGGTCATCTGCAAGATGTCTACATTCCAGAGGCAAATAACTATCTTCCACATTCCTGGTTTCAGAACTACACCAACTTTTCTTCATCCAACATTTCATTTGGAGGAACGTTTTCTAATGCTGGAACCATAAAGAAGGCTTATGTAATCCATCATAGCATATGCACACCTGATCTGAAACCTCACAAGCCTGAGCTGCAACCACACTGTTATCCATCAATCTTCCGAAATTCTCAGATGGATCAATCTAAAGACTGGAAGGAAAATGTAGAATTCTGTTCTGGAGGAGGGGTGAAGCCGACTTGGATGTGGGCTTACTGGGTGCGGAAAACTTGTGAAGAGTTTGCAGAGGATCTTAAGGGAGCAGCAATCAATGAAGCAGTCTGGGCTGGGCAGACGTACGTGTATAGAAATGACAGCTTTGTGCTGGAGTTGCTCAGTCGCTGGAGTCCAGAGACAAACTCTTTCCAACTGACCCATGGAGAAGTAGGTATCAGTTTGTGGGATATCTACAAGATCTCAGGGGTTCCCATCATAGGTGATATGTATGATGAGTTTATCCATCCAAAGGTAACCCTGAATGATCCAGAGAAGAGTCAAGATTTGGTCCGAGAATTGTTGAAGATCTATCATAAGCTGAGGAGCTCGATGACTTCAAGGACTCATCTTAGAAGGGATATTCACCTAGAAGAGTGGATGGACGTGTTTCTCAAGAAGAGAAGAGAAAAGGGGCCTACTTGCATACGTCCTACCAGTTGCCCTAGAGCAGATAGGAGAAGTGCTCCCGGCACATTTTGGCCAACTCATGAGTCAAGGGAGTTTGAAAGGTGGGGGTATGAGATAAATCATAGGGTCCGAGAAAAGACTCGTTTGGCAGGCTTTTTAGCCGTATGGCTAATCATCTACCTTTTACAAGTTAGAGATTCAAAGTGAGGCGTCAGGCCGAGAACCTTTGTCATTGCAGCCAAGTTGGCTGAGAGGAAGATGGTGGGGTTGGCTACCCCGGTCTTGGCGATGATTCACAGGAGCTTACTCCATGTATATATGGGTAAGTCTTCGAGATTAGTGGGACCATTCCAGTTTTTATGGGGATGGATCGCCACTCATTTCCGAACTTATGCTGTGCAGAATGGAATAGAAATTCCTGGGAGTTCTTTCCGATCATCAGTTCAAGCTTTCTCTGGGATCTGCCCTTTGGAACTCAATGCCTATGATATGAGGCCAAGACTAGGCATGTTTAAGGAATTTAATTTCTTTCCTTATGGGAATCCTCCATCAGGGCATTTTGTGGATGATGGGTCAGCCAGTTTAGTGCTGAGGTCATATATGCTATCCTGCAAAGATGGGGTGCTAGTTACAAGGATTGATGGGGAAATCATATGCGAGGATTATGATCCATACAGATTTGCGCGCCAATTCAAATGCCTACAAAACAATGTTGTATCTCCTCTCGTGCGTGTCAGAGCAGAGAAACACCCCATGGTTGCCCGCCAATTATGGTTGCTGATGGAAATGGAAAGAACTGGGGCAGTCTTCAACTTGCCAGATAATGAAGCCATAGGCAATCTGACTACCTGGTACACTGAGAATTGGATAGCATCATATCCTGAGGCCATATTGAATGTGCCAGTTTCTCGGGAGGGGAAGAAGAAAAGGGCTGCAGTGAAAGGAAAAGATCAATCTGCAAGTGATTCTTCTACCCCTGAGGCTGATCCATCAGATTCTGAGGAAATGCGACATGCATCAAAGTGGCCACATGCCCCTCCTATCAGAATCAAGAGAGCTACTCTATCAACTCCTAGTAAGTTACCTATTATGGCAATTACTTTACAGAATAAATAAGACAAATTTCATTATTTTCTATCTGTAGTTGCAGGAGATGGGAAAAGGCTCAAATCGAAGATTGTAGCACCTCCTGAGCCTTCCAAATATGTAAGACTGGAGGCCGTTCAGACCTGGCAAGCCTTATACTGTGATATTGAAACAGTCTGGTTGGATATGTGTGAGGGAGTAGATCTTCCTGGAATAGGGCATCTCTTGGCCCCTGCCAATATTAATTTTAAGGACAACCCCAATGAGGTGTGAGCCCATATCAAAGGGCTGGAAAAGCTTATCTATGCTACTGATGATTCTGTTCCTGTTACCAAGAGGGTAAAGGAAATGATCGATCGGGCCATCATAGAGGGAATTGGAGATAAGGAGTGGCGTGAATATGTGTCTCCTGAAGATGTAAGTTTATTTCCTTATTTACTTTGCAAATTACTTTAGTCAAAGCGTTATTTACTTAAGAAAATTACTTTCTTCCTCCTGCAGCTTACAAAGAAAGGAACTGCAGAGGTCCCTTCACCTCAGTACAACCCTGGTGGTACTGCCATTGGGGCTGCGGCTGAATCTCCTCTTGAACCGGGTGAAGTATCTTCTGGCCAGAAATCAATGGAAAAGGAGTTGGAAACAACATTCTGACTCCCAATTCAATGGCCAATAAAGGGAGTTACTGATACTCCTGGGAAGCCAAAGAAACAGAAGAGGAAGTCCATATCTAAACGTTTTGTTAGCAGTGGTAAGTCCTTTGGTGAAATTATGAGTCTCAAATCATGAGAAGATTGCTCATCAACATTTTTTTCTTTGGAACTTGCAGGGGATTATTCATTTTCACCTTTAAGAGAGAGGGTTGATCCTCCTACTGAAATGGTGGAGGGTGCTGGGGAACAATCTCAGACCCATGACAATCTGGCTGCTTCTGGAGAAGAGCTAGCATCTATCCCCAGTATCCCTTCTGCAATTGCTCCAAGAACAGAGGAACCTGCTTCTGGTAAGTTGAAATTGCTTCATAAAATGTTGAATGAAGACATCGACTAACTTCCATTATGTGGTGTTTTAGGTTCAATTCCAGCCTTGGATCTTCTGGCAGCGGCTGCAACTGATGTTGCTACACATGATCAAGCTGTCCAGAATCAGGAACCAGAAGCTGAAGGTCCTCAGGAAGATGCATCCGATGCTCCTACTGGTGATATTAACCAGGGTTCTGGAGTAACATTGGATGGCATGATGAATGTTGGCATGACCTTTGAATAAATTTAAGATAATGCTGACATATCTTTTAGTTTGGAAGATTTTGGGCGTGAGTGTTTATTCTTCGTCCAGTAAATTTCTACATAATTTACTCTTCTAATCTTGACTGAACATGATATGCAGTTTCGTCAAAGGAAATTTCTGAGATACCAATGCCTGAAGAGGGTCTAAACACTGAAGCTGACCCCATTATTGCAGCAACAATAGCTCAAGTGGAGCTAATCCCAGAGAAGCTTCTCCAAATTTATCCTGAAGATCCTGTTGAAGCTAGGACAGACAAGGAAGATCCTTCTCAGGCTGCTGATTTACTGTTGGGTAAGGGACAAAATCTCTTTGCAACTGTATTTAAAGACAGCCAAATTGACGTTTGTCACCCTTGGAAACTAACCAATGTTTTCAATTGATTTATATAGGGCCATCAATTTCAACGGTTAGACTTGGAGGTGAAGCTTCAGCCTCAGCCCCAACGGAAATCGAGAAGGAAGGATCACAGGTCAGGGGGGATGAAGCAGAACATGGCACTTCTCTAAGTGCATTAATCCCCGAGTACACTCCCCCCTGTGAAAGTGATGCTGAATCCGATCCAGAGGTGCTCAAAGCGCTCGAATTCTCAAGACACAAGTCATGGAATAACATCTGGAAGATCATATCCGAAGTGCCTTTGGATGAGATGCCAATGAAGATTCGACGACTTTCATCTCTTTTCGTGATGCTGGGACTTTGCGGTTTTGGATATCAGGAGATCCATACCGCGGTAAAGAAAGTCATACTGAGAAGGGAGCAGGAGAAGAAGCATCATGAGGATCTGAACAGGGTGAAGCTGCCAATCAACATTAATGACTTTGAGGCTGCAGTATCCTGAGCTGATGCTGATCACGCTGCTGAGATGAAGGAGTTGAAGCAGAATATCAAGGATAAGGTCATTCAGCAGATGCATCTCAAGCAACAGTTAGATGCTGTTACTGGAGAACTCGACCAACCCAACCATTCTCTGGATGGAGCTCAGACAAATGGCAAGAAGCCAATTGCAGATGCCAAGAAGGCACTCCATCAGGCTGAAAAGAGTGAAGCTGGTCGGGTGCATGAGCTTTAAGTTGCGGCTGATGAAGCTCGGGATGCTGTACGCCAAGTGTAGACTTATTTTGATAGTCTTCTGTAATTCTTTAAAAAAGAGAAAAGAATCCAATCTGTGGATATCCTTCTAATCCCTGTATATCAATGAGAAATACGATTTCATCCTCAACCATTGCATATGCTTGTTTCCAATTACTTGCTTTAATTTTACCTAAGCCAATGGGCCTAGTAAGCATAGTTTGATTTTTTACTAGGATTATTATAAAAAACCCTACAAACATTGAATCTTTTAACTGCTCAATGTTGCCTAAATCATACAAAGTGCTTGTTTAGTGAGCTGAGGCCTGACTTTTATACAAATCTCCCTTGTCTTTTGTGGGCAGTTTACAGTCATGCACACAGACATTAAAAAGGCTGATGTTTAAGGTCAAAAATAGCTTTGGCCAAATGGATAAATAATGACTCATTTTTTTGATAATTTATCTGAAAACATATTACCATATTCAAGTATGAAGGAAAATGTGTAAACCACGACTTAAGAAATTTTGAATCCGAGGAATGATATGGAAAAAGACTAAAAGGCATTTGAAGAAGTAGTTTCCAAGAATGAAGTTACTATAATTTGACAAACCCGTTAGGGGGTTGAATTATACAGGGCCACCTAAGGGCATTGGCTGCATAGTCAAATAAATAGTATCTTTTGGCTGAGAGGTCTGTTATGTAGACAACTTTATGCAAGGCCGCCTATGGGCACGTGCTGTATAGTCAGGCAAAAGAACTCTTAGAAATTTACCTTTCCAGTGCTAGAAATCCAATGAGGGTTTATGGAGATTAAAATTTTCCAAAGCATAGAGTTTGTTGTATGGAAAGAGGTACTTGAATATGGAGAAAATATTTTCACACAAGATTATTTAGGAATTTGATGAATGTCACTCCTACGAAGGTCTGACCCAAGCGTAGGGAAGAAAGTTATAAACCATGGACATAAACATTTTCAGATCATTAAATGGGAACATGGGACAAATATGTTAACGATGGCTATTTTATGCGGATCCCTTACATATTTTCACTGAGACAAATAAGGACAAAAGAGGTTTTCATCCCAAGAATGAAGTTACCACCATTTAACAAACCTATTAGGGGTTGAAGTATGCAGGGCCACCTAAGGGCATTGGATGCATAGTTAAATAAATGGTATCTTTTGGCTGACAGGTCTGTTATATAGACAATTTTATGCAAGGCCGCCTATGGGCACGTGCTACATTTTCAGGCAAAAGAACTCTCACGTATCAAACACTTTGTGACCAGAAGTCAAGAAAAAGGGTTATGAAGATCTGAAAATATTTTAAGGTTAGGGTTATAATACATGAAAATGGGTATTGTCCAATGTATGTAAAGATACACAGACAATTACTAACAAAAATCATGTTGTGGCTGGATCCTAACTTAAAGTGTTGGACTTCACTATGTATCCCATAAGGATGGGAATCAAGCCATACGTAGTTCTTGAAATACCTTTTAACGTCATGTAGGACGGTAGTGTTGAAGATCTTAGTTTATGGTCTTCGATCTCGGACCATGATAAGGAGTACACAATGTGTATTTTATGGGAAATTTTCATCCAAGGGACTGAAAGTAGAATTTGGGGTTAGGCCCACAGACTTGGGGCTGGATTTGAGGGATGCTCGAACGTTCTTACGTATCCCATGAGGATGGGAATCAAGCCCACATAGTTCTAGAAATACCCTCTGTACAGATTTAGTTCGTACACGTGAAGGGTTATAAGGAGACTTTAGTGCAATGATGGTTTGACCCAAGATAAAAAGTCTGGGAGTTACCATGTATGCACGTAATCATTGGAATATAATTAAAAATTAGGGGAAAGAATGATTCCCTCTCAGGTTAGGGAATTAATGAATGTCGAAGTTTATTTTCATACTGGACAAAAAATACTGTATAGTTTAATGTCATATAGCAAGGACAAAGGTGAGCCAATATGAGGATATCAGTTCTGAAAACGGTTTCACAAGTCAAAATTGTATGAGAAGTCAACCGATGTGAAAATATATTTCTCGGGCTTGAACCTCAGGTGGTTGCCTACGTACCCAACCTAGAATGCAAGGATCAAAGTCTGCGTAGTTCCATTAAATAAAGAAGTGTTATAGTTGAAGTTTTCTCTAAGCTCACGTGAGTTAAACTCGGCGTGAGAAACAAGAGGCAGCAACAACCCTAATGATGCACAGTTTAATGTCATGTAGGACACAAAAAAAGGGACTGTGCAGTTTAAAGTCTTACAGTGAGGACTATTGGTGCTACACAGTTTAATGTCATGTAGCAGGGAAAAAATCTAGTTTAATGTCATTTCGGAGATAAGGAACTTCTGTACAGTTTAACGTCATGTAGATAGGATGATAAGACACAGTTTATCGTCATGTTGGACATAAAGGGGACTGTGCAGTTTAATGTCATGCAGTAAGGAAAAAAGAGGATACAGTTTATCGTCATGTTGGATGAAAGAACATGCGAATAGTTTAAGGTCATATACCTAGACCGAAAGCAGTGTAGTTTAATGTCATTCCGGACAATTAAGGGAACTGATATAGTTTAGTGTCATTTCGGACACATTGGAGACAATATAGTTTAACTTTAATATGGGACGATAGTGTGAATAGTTTAAAGTCATATGCGTGGACTGCATAGTTTAACGCCGTGTTGGACGTTGAGGACTTTTATACAGTTTATCGTCATGTTGGACGAAAGAATATTGTTGCACAGTTTAAAGTCATGTAGCTTGGACTTAAGTGAACCAATATGGGAATATCGGTTATGGGGACTTTTGCAGTTTAACGTTGTGCTGGACATTATATAGTTTAATTTCATTCTAGAAAAAACACTGTTTAGTGTCTGTAGGACAAAGTTGAACCAATGTGACAGTTTAATGTCATGTAGGATGATGGGAATAATATTTTGTGTTTATAAAAAATACTTCTTCAGAAATCTGGCATTAGTTGGAGTTGTGATTAGTTCTCCATCCATTGAGATTAAAGAATATGGTCAATTGGAGTAGACCTGATGTATTGAATAAGGTCCTTCCCATTTTAGTTCCAGCTTGGGTGGTTTCTTTCCTGGTATCATTGGTGTTCTGAGAACCAATACCAATTCTCCCTGAACGATGGAATGAAGATGAAATTTTTTGTTGAAAGCTCATGCAATTCGGTTCTGATAGACATCCAAGTGATGCAGAGTGCATAATCTTTTTTCATCTAATCGTTCCAACTCATCCAATTGCTTCTGAGATTGTCCATCTGTAGATGACTGATCACAAATAGCGACTCTGAGCGAAGGTAACTAAACTTCAATGGGAAAAACTGCTTCTGTTCCATATATCAGTGAATATGGTGTAGACCGCGTTGCAGTGCGGGTGGTGGTTCGATAAGCCCATAAAGCATGAAAGAGTTTGTCAGGCCATGATTTCTTATCTTTATCCACCATATTTTGCAGTATATTTGATAGAGTCTTGTTGAAGGCTTCTATCTGGCCATTAGCCGCTGCATGATACCGAGATGAATGATTGGATTTGATGCTGTAATCCTGATACAATTTCTTTAACTCAGATGAATAGAAGTTGGTGCCATTCTCCATCAAAATGGTATGAGGGACACCAAATCTGGTGAGGATGTTAGACTTGATGAAGCTAAAAATGCTTTTGGAACCTACTTCTTTGAGAGGTATTGCCTCTGCCCATTTGGAGAAGAAGTCAGTAGCAGTAAGGATGTACTTGAACTGCTTAGCCGTAGCGGAAGGGTAAGGTCCCACCACATCCATTCCCTACGTGGAAAATGGCCATGAGTATTTGGCTGTATGAAGCAACTATGGGGGTTGATTAATGAAGTTGGCATGTACCTGGCATGAATGACAATTCTTTGTAAAATCAACACAATCGTGTATCATTGTAGACAAAAAGTAACCAAGCCATCGAATCTGATCGGACAGACTATGACCAGCCTGGTGAGCACCACATAATCCTGCATGCACTTCTTTCATGACAGCCATTGTCTCTTCACCATCAATGCATCTGATGTCACGAACCGAATCTGGTCGCCACCAAAACTGGCACCAAACCCAGCCCGTGACATGACCCGAAGGGCGTTCCCTATCCCCACGGGCTGGCACAAGTGCCCGGGTATCATTTATTTTTGTTTGGGAACGATTCACCCGAATATGAAGGCATAAAACATTAAAAACAATCAATAAACTGAATTTGAAAAATGTAAACCAAATGATGTTTACACAAAAACCAGAACTGAATACATATGTTTAAAGACACTAAAAGTGGTCTAAAAACAAATAATGACAACATAATTAAATCCCCAAGGACTCCACACGACAAGGGGGTCATCACCCACAAAACTTCTCCGCAACTCCGCCCCAACGATGAGGACTAACACCCTGAACTGCCATCGCCCATATCCTTCCCTTTACCTGAGTCAAGCATAACAAAGTCTACTTACACCCAAGGGGTGTAAGTAGGGTGTGAGCCTAAGCCCAATAGGATACCACCCAATGATTCCAAAGTGCATGCAATACAAGGTGAAAAAGCAAGCAGTTTTAATATGCAATTAAAAGCGGTGAAAACTTCCACAAAATGAAACTTTAAATTGAAAACATTTTTCAAGATAAAACTTTCAGAATGTTAACACATTTAAATAGGAATATTAGATACTGCATTATAATTACAAAGACACCCAAAAACAAGGGCAAATACCACAAATCCACTGAGCAACAAAACCGGGAACACCCCTAGGCACTAGGTTGTCTCGGGCCCTATGTACCTCGTACCTCGGTGTAAAGCATCCATAGTAAAATCCACTCTCATGCACGAGCCACTAGTAGGGATCATACCCACAACATAGTGGTTTACAATCATCATCCACATAGTTTAGTTAGAGTTGTCGTTATCCAAATGCTAAGTGAAACAGGGACAACACCCATCCGGTCCACTAGCCGTACTAGTACAAATCCGCCCACCTAAGTACCCGGGCTTCCCCTTTTGTGCTCAAACAATTTCAGCATGCAACATAAATCCATTTTAAAATAAAACACCAATACTGGTCACACACAATCAATACAGTATCTATCACATTTTTATACCACTTAAAACACACAATAAAACACTTTGATTTGTAATAAAACAATTCTTCAAAATCACGTAGTGTCTTGCACAAAAAAAAACACCTTGAGAACACCAATTGCACACTATGGGCACATTTTTGAATTACCAAAACATAAATGGAATCCCAATACATTTAAATTAAAACAACAAATAATTTCTGGGAAGCCTCATATGGTTCAAGAAGTGACATCATTGTAAAACCTCCATTTTTACACAACACGGCTCTTAGAAATTCATGTTTTTCACAGACACCATTAAAACCAACTTTCACAGCATCAAACACATGGGACAATCATCAAAACAGTATTTTCAATCCTATTACAGTTCATTAAAATCAACTAATTACTTATAGGTCATCCCAAAATGAACCAATAAAATATTTGAATGAAAAACCCCCAATCTCACCAAAAATGGAACTTAAAATTCATTTGCATTATAAATGCAACTAAAACCAATTTTTATAGAAACATTCAAGTGAAATAAACATTATGTTACCATTAAAACAGCAAGCTAATTCACAAAAATTGCACACACGATGGAATCACCTACCAAAGCCAAGGAAACCCTTGAATCTTCGTGCGAAAATCAAATCGCACCCCCGCCGCACCAAGAGACAACTAGATCAAACCTAAAACCACATAAATTGGCCAATAAAGCCCAAAGTTAAACCCTAGGTTCAAAAACCTAGTTTCTGGACATTATTAAACTCAATTATAACCAAAGATACCCAAAGAACAATGAGTTAGACCCAAAGTAATTTGAAAGAGGAAATGAAAGAGCTCATTTACTTGAAGTATCTTGAAGTAATCACTCCAAAACACCAGTAGATGAAATTTAAAATATCCAAAATTTAGGTTTCGTACGCACAAGATGTATTAGGTCATTTAGAAACTTGAATGGAGGAAAAATATTGAGAATTGAGAGAGTTATGAAAGAAAGTCTTTACCTCTTCAAATCTGGGCGATTTGAGGAACCCTCTGAAGTTCGGCATCAAATCTCGATATACCAGAGCTTCAAAGAGGTGGGAGAGGTCATGGTCGCGTGTCTGGGTTCATTGGGGTTGGGCTCCACTTGGAATCACCGAAAAATCCCAACAATTGAATAAGTTATAACATAATCAAAATATATTTTTAAAACAGGAATTGGGCTTTCGGGCTGGCCCAACCCCTTAGATAAAAACCAAAATAAACCCTGGTTATGGATTTACAAAAGCTCCAAATTGAAATGGTGGTGTTAATAGGTCATGGGAGGTCATTTGGGAAGTTGAATGGGTGAAAAATATTAAAAAATGAAAAAGTTATAAAAGAAACAAAATTGGTTTTTAAATCTGGAATTGGGCTCACGGTTTGGCCCAATTAATGAACACTCTCTCATTCCTCCATAAAAGATTGGGAACCCCCCAAAACAAAGTATGAATGGAAATTAAATGAAATTGACCTTTAAAATAAGTCATGGGTGTGACAATTCTCCCCACCATAAAGCATTCCGCCCCCGGAATGCCACAACAACACCAGATGCAAAAGCAAAGCCCAAACGATAGACCAAGACAGACTTCCTTATCACATTTTCACCCGTTTCAAAAAGGAAGAACATCTCCAGTTGATCAAACGAAGGAATATAATACTATCACCAACCAAAAAGTACCCCACTTACATAAAATTATGAAAAACACTAAAAACACATCCCAAAATAAAACACCTCAAATACTACAAGACCACGCTCAAGCAATCCACTTGAAACGAACAACGAACTCGAATAACGCTACCACAACATTACATAAATAAAACCATTGGGTGTTCTCCAACCCCAAAATTACCCAAATAACAAATTTTTGGATAGATATACTTGAACGATACTACCTCCTACCTAGAATACACCAAGGAGAAAACTGAGTCACTAGTACGGGGTGACCCAATCGGGACATCCCACCACTAGGGACAACTCAATTTTCTTAGATAGAATAAGGATAACAATTGGGGAAGGAACGAACAGTCTCCCCATCATAAGGGTTAAACTAAAATTATTCCTTTTCCAAGAGAACTTACATGATACCCATGATGGGTCTCCCCACCATAATAATGAACATAACTTTCCTTAAGATGAAATCAAGACACTAACAGGGGGCCTCGGACGGAATTCCCAGCATTAGGGGTAGATTAATATCAGAATTATTCCAATAAAACATAAATGAGTCCCATTGTGGTTATACCCCAAACAAAACCCAACCATATTAACTAAATATTATGGGATAACAACAACAAAAACAATAGAATTTTAAGGAGTTGGCATGGCTGCATAGTTGGTTCACACGGTTTGGGAAACCGCAAGTTAACTGTGCGGATCATTCTATCCAAAGAGGAAACTTCACACAGTTTCCTTGGCCAAGGATCATGGACGTGCGGAGACCATGTATTAGCTACTGTATCTTATCACACGGTCCCCTGGGTTGGCACATGGTTACTTCTAACCACGTACAAACTATGAACTTCAACCTGCCTAACCCAAATTTTAAACTTTTCTCCAAAAACACAAGGGACCCCAAATGGGAAAAAACAACTCAGGGTACGACATGGGAACAAGGTAATCACGCCTCTTTCCACCAAATGTGAGAAATTGGAACAAGACGACGACACCAGAGGTTTAAACTATTCATATCTTTCATATTGAGGATATGACCTTGACCAAAAGTTTGAACGACTCTAGGATTTCCCCTAACTACGTGCCAGCTTCTCTCCGAGGCCTATGGCTGGAGCTCAATGCATTGAAGCATCTTCGGCCTCGAAGTTAGGATTTGGAAACCCCTAAACAGAACATCTTCTTCCAGTGCCAAAAACAATTATACTGTAATCTCATATGGTCTCATTGAGACATGACACACTTCAAACCCGCTTTTCCACAACCCATCATTTTACCAAAACAAGAACTTAGAGGATGCACACACATCGCCCATTTTTTTCTTCGGATGATAAACAGCGGAGTGAAAGTAAATATAGAAACACATTCCTCTGGAACATAGGATTTAGAATTCCTTATAGGGAGACACACATCCAACAAAAAAAATAGTGACTCTCATAAGATTTCACAATCTTCACCCTTATAGTCAAATGAACACATGACATCGCAAGGAATCACTGAACATAACCGTTGTGGATAAAAGAAAACAAAAAGAGAGGGACCTTGTACTAAGTCCAAAATAGTACATGATTCCATCAAGTGTCCATAATAGCCACTCTTGGCCAAATCTTGCACACCGGTGGCCTAACATGAACTCTTGATTCAATGAGACTGACGAAAGACCCAGAGGCCCTTTAAGACATCATTCTACACTGACAACTCTGAACTTCATTGACCTTAGACAACTTAGGAAACATAAGAAACTAAGGTCTATTTCAACCTCCCACAAACACTCTCCCACTATAGGGGGATCTTCAGAATTGAAAAAGAAGAGGGGTAAACACAATCTCCAAACCTCAAGAATAATGTCCTTATGTTGATCAACTGGAGGATCATCCAACGGTGAATCACCATAGGCCAAACATGAATCATACATTAACACTTTATGGGGGCATACCCTGGACTATAGGAAAACCCAATGACAAAACCAAACTGGTCATTTGGTCACAAAATACCACAAACCTGAACCGAACACATGATGGGATCCACCACATTGGCCTCCCAAACTTTTCCTCAAAAGAGACCACTGACCGACACTTCATTCCAAATTCTCAATGTAACACCAAACCAAAACATCGTTCAAACAAGAGGGGTTATTGAACTTGAAACATCCCACAATAATAATCCTGAAAACATATAATCCATACCTCCCAACCATACATTATCAAAACACAACACTTTCCTTCAAAAAAATTATTTAAAAAAAACAGTGTTGGTGGGTTGCACATTTACCAATGGTATCTCATGAGCCTCACACATGCATGTTTACATTCTACACTAGGAACCCACCTCATATCCATACATATTCCCAAATAAACCTATGCATGTGGTCACCCTTGAGAGCACCAATTACCAAAAATCAAACCTTTCCTCTTTTTAAAATAAAATCTTTAACCACAATTTTCCTTTCTCAAAAACACTAACCATAATATCAATACAAAATTTTTAATCTCACAAAACAATTTAGAAAAGAATGAATAATTCAATAAAAGCACATATTCATGCCTTTCAAAATTGTTTCAAAACATTTCAACCCATTTCAAAACAATTCTAATTTCATGAAAAACACCATTTCATAAATCTCCATTTAATTAAGAACTCAACTCTTCTCATTTCAATAAAAGGTTCTAAAAGTTCATAATATTTTTTGTTCAGTAGTAACCAAACCCAAAATCCATATTCAACCCCCACACAAAAATTCTAGAACACTTAATTCAATCCAAAACACTTTTCCACGGTTTAAAAAAAATTCCACTAGAAACATATTTTCAAAACCCCAATTAACATAGTTCATACTTTCAAAAGAGATAAAAACATATAATTTAACCTTTTGAAATAATTCTAAAATTTCATTTATAGACTTAAAAAAAACCATTTTCACTTTACTAGAAAATAACTTCACAAAAATTCACAGTCCTTAATGTGAAGTCATTTTTTTTCCTTAAAATAAATGTTTCCAAGATTCCAAAACAAAGAGACACAAGACAATGTGAGAGGAAACTAGTTTCGGTGGGTGACTTGGACATATGGTTGGCAGCCATATTCCAATCACTTCTCCGTCATAGAGAGTATTCTAGGGAAATATCCACGGCTCCACATGGCTTGCCAGGCCCTGCGAGCTCACTGAGATTATTCGCCCAACTCTCTTTTCATTTCCCATAGTCATCATTAAACCAAGAAAACCAAATGAATCAGATAAATCCATAAATCCCCTAGGGACTTGAATCTCGTCCTGAGGTGTGCTGGCCAGGCACACTACCCATGACTGAAATGTCAAGTCCCGACAATCCTAGCTCCAGACTATCCTGACTCTTCCCCAAATAACATGACCCAAGGAGTGAACCTCCTCTGATACCATTTTGTCACGAACCGAATCTGGTCGCCACCAAAACTGGCACCAAACCCAGCCCGTGACATGACCCGAAGGGCGTTCCCTATCCCCACGGGCTGGCACAAGTGCCCGGGTATCATTTATTTTTGTTTGGGAACGATTCACCCGAATATGAAGGCATAAAACATTAAAAACAATCAATAAACTGAATTTGAAAAATGTAAACCAAATGATGTTTACACAAAAACCAGAACTGAATACATATGTTTAAAGACACTAAAAGTGGTCTAAAAACAAATAATGACAACATAATTAAATCCCCAAGGACTCCACACGACAAGGGGGTCATCACCCACAAAACTTCTCCGCAACTCCGCCCCAACGATGAGGACTAAGACCCTGAACTGCCATCGCCCATATCCTTCCCTTTACCTGAGTCAAGCATAACAAAGTCTACTTACACCCAAGGGGTGTAAGTAGGGTGTGAGCCTAAGCCCAATAGGATACCACCCAATGATTCCAAAGTGCATGCAATACAAGGTGAAAAAGCAAGCAGTTTTAATATGCAATTAAAAGCGGTGAAAACTTCCACAAAATGAAACTTTAAATTGAAAACATTTTTCAAGATAAAACTTTCAGAATGTTAACACATTTAAATAGGAATATTAGATACTGCATTATAATTACAAAGACACCCAAAAACAAGGGCAAATACCACAAATCCACTGAGCAACAAAACCGGGAACACCCCTAGGCACTAGGTTGTCTCGGGCCCTATGTACCTCGTACCTCGGTGTAAAGCATCCATAGTAAAATCCACTCTCATGCACGAGCCACTAGTAGGGATCATACCCACAACATAGTGGTTTACAATCATCATCCACATAGTTTAGTTAGAGTTGTCGTTATCCAAATGCTAAGTGAAACAGGGACAACACCCATCCGGTCCACTAGCCGTACTAGTACAAATCCGCCCACCTAAGTACCCGGGCTTCCCCTTTTGTGCTCAAACAATTTCAGCATGCAACATAAATCCATTTTAAAATAAAACACCAATACTGGTCACACACAATCAATACAGTATCTATCACATTTTTATACCACTTAAAACACACAATAAAACACTTTGATTTGTAATAAAACAATTCTTCAAAATCACGTAGTGTCTTGCACAAAAAAAAACACCTTGAGAACACCAATTGCACACTATGGGCACATTTTTGAATTACCAAAACATAAATGGAATCCCAATACATTTAAATTAAAACAACAAATAATTTCTGGGAAGCCTCATATGGTTCAAGAAGTGACATCATTGTAAAACCTCCATTTTTACACAACACGGCTCTTAGAAATTCATGTTTTTCACAGACACCATTAAAACCAACTTTCACAGCATCAAACACATGGGACAATCATCAAAACAGTATTTTCAATCCTATTACAGTTCATTAAAATCAACTAATTACTTATAGGTCATCCCAAAATGAACCAATAAAATATTTGAATGAAAAACCCCCAATCTCACCAAAAATGGAACTTAAAATTCATTTGCATTATAAATGCAACTAAAACCAATTTTTATAGAAACATTCAAGTGAAATAAACATTATGTTACCATTAAAACAGCAAGCTAATTCACAAAAATTGCACACACGATGGAATCACCTACCAAAGCCAAGGAAACCCTTGAATCTTCGTGCGAAAATCAAATCGCACCCCCGCCGCAGCAAGAGACAACTAGATCAAACCTAAAACCACATAAATTGGCCAATAAAGCCCAAAGTTAAACCCTAGGTTCAAAAACCTAGTTTCTGTACATTATTATACTCAATTATAACCAAAGATACCCAAAGAACAATGAGTTAGACCCAAAGTAATTTGAAAGAGGAAATGAAAGAGCTCATTTACTTGAAGTATCTTGAAGTAATCACTCCAAAACACCAGTAGATGAAATTTAAAATATCCAAAATTTAGGTTTCGTACGCACAAGATGTATTAGGTCATTTAGAAACTTGAATGGAGGAAAAATATTGAGAATTGAGAGAGTTATGAAAGAAAGTCTTTACCTCTTCAAATCTGGGCGATTTGAGGAACCCTCTGAAGTTCGGCATCAAATCTCGATATACCAGAGCTTCAAAGAGGTGGGAGAGGTCATGGTCGCGTGGCTGGGTTCATTGGGGTTGGGCTCCACTTGGAATCACCGAAAAATCCCAACAATTGAATAAGTTATAACATAATCAAAATATATTTTTAAAACAGGAATTGGGCTTTCGGGCTGGCCCAACCCCTTAGATAAAAACCAAAATAAACCCTGGTTATGGATTTACAAAAGCTCCAAATTGAAATGGTGGTGTTAATAGGTCATGGGAGGTCATTTGGGAAGTTGAATGGGTGAAAAATATTAAAAAATGAAAAAGTTATAAAAGAAACAAAATTGGTTTTTAAATCTGGAATTGGGCTCACGGTTTGGCCCAATTAATGAACACTCTCTCATTCCTCCATAAAAGATTGGGAACCCCCCAAAACAAAGTATGAATGGAAATTAAATGAAATTGACCTTTAAAATAAGTCATGGGTGTGACATCTGAAGAGAACTCCATCAAAACAACTCTTATAGAGAACTTTCTCAAGGTGATCTGGGCTATCATAAAGTGTAAAATTGACCACACGTCGCCGGATTTTCTCCTTCCCGACCCTATCAGGTGGAAGTATTCCATTTTGAAGGTATTCCCTGATAGGTGTCATCCATCCTGTAGTATGAACATATGGTTCAGGCATGGGACTAATTTCATTTATTTCCTCTATTCTGGTTCGAACATAAGGTGAAATTGTACGATGGTGGGAAATGCTGATGCTCATCTCATCTCGATCTGGATTTGCTAGAGTCGTGGCAATGTTAGCTAATGCATCAGCCTGAGCATTCTGTGATCGAGGAACATAAGAAAATGTTGATTCCGTAGGGAATTTTGCCATTAACTCTCTGACGTAATCATACAAAGGGATCAATTCTTCTTTTCTGATTGCATAATCCCCATTGATTTGTTTGATTACCAGATTTGAATCACATTTCACTTTCAAGTGATTCACTTTTTCCTGAAGCGCTAATTCCAATCCTATAATGAGGGCTTGGTATTCTGCTTCGTTGTTGGTTCCACCTTCCTACAATAAAAAGGAGTAAGGTAACACTGCCTTTTCCGGGGAAATGAGAACCACTCCTATTCCAACTTTGTTGAATTTAGCATCTTCCATCTTTTTTCCTGTTGGGCTTCTTGAAGCACCATCAATGTACATTTCCCAGACATGAGGACTGTCTTGAATAGAAAAGACTTCTTCATCAGGAAGTTCAATATCTGCAGATGTATCTTATACTGAAGGGTGTTCAGCTAAGAAATCAGCCAGAGCATGGCCTTTTATTGCTTTCTAAGACACGTACTGAATGTAAAATTGCTACAGAATAACCGCCCATCTTTCCAAACGTCCTGTAAGCATTGGACGACTGAGGATGAATTTGAGCGGGTTATTGCGAGATACCAACTGGACCTCATGATGTTGCAGATAGTGTCTCAACTTCTGAACTGCAAAGATTAATGAAATGCAGCACTTCTCAATACTTGAATATCGGGTTTCTGCTTCCAGTATAGTCCGACTGAGGTAGTAGAGGATGTTTTCATTCCCAGCATCATTCTTCTGATTAAGAAAGGCTCCCAATGATCGCTCTAAGGCTGTCACATAGAGGATCAGTGGTCTTCTTTCAACAGGTGGCATTAATACCGGTGGACTCAGGAGGTATTTCTTGAGAATTTCAAATGCTTCCTGACAATCTTCAGTCCACTGGTAAGTGACTCCCTTCTTCATTAATTTGGTGAAGGTTAGACTCTTTCCTACCAAATTGGCGATGAAATGCTGAATATAGGCTAAGTGTACCTGAGGCCCTCTCAATTCGTTCAAATTTCGAGGAGGGGACATACCAAGGATTGACTTGGTCTTCTCAGGTTCAACTTCAATACCACAATGGCGTACAACAAAGCCAAGGAATTTTCTTGAGGTAACCCCAAAAGCACATTTTAAGGGGTTCATCTTCAAATTATGTTGTCGAAGCTTGCAGAATATGGTCTCCAAATCAGCCAAGTGATGAGATCGTTGCTTGGATTTGACCACCAAGTCATCCACATAACATTAGACGAACTTCCCTAAAAAGGGGTTGAAGATGCGATGCATGGCACACTGATATGTTGCGCCAGCATTCTTAAGGCCAAAGGGAATCACCCGATAGAAAAACACACCGTGAGGGGATATGAAGGCTGTAGACTCTTCATCTTCTAGAGCCATCCGAATTTGATTATATCTGGAAAATCCGTCCATGAAAGATAGCGCTTCATAGCCCGCTGTTGCATCAATCAGGAGTTCTGTAATCGGAACTGGAAATTCGTCTTTAGGGAAATGCCGATTAAGATCTCTGAAATCAATGCAAACTCTAATTTTCCCATTCTTCTTCTTCACAGGGAAAATATTAGCCAACCACTTGGTATATTTTACTTCTCTGACGTAATGATCTTTGATAAGCTTATCCACTTTAGCCTCAATTTTGGAGGCGGAGGTTGGGTGTGTTCTTCTCGCAGATTGCTTAAATCCTCGATGTTCTTTTGGCAAACCCATGTGATGGGTAGCAACATCAGGATCTAGCTGTGGCATCTCTGTATAATTCGAAGAAATTATGTTTCTATTTTTCTTAAGAAAGGAAATATACATCTCTTGTTCTTCAAGATTTATGGCCGCACTGATTAAAGTGGGGCGTGGATCTTCTTTAGTGCCCAGATTTATTTCTCTGAGTGTATCCACGGTAGTAGAGATGCCTTCTTCAAATTCTGGGGCAGCATCCATGATATCCTCTTCTTCTTCTTCTTCACTATGTACTATCTCTTCTTTTTCCACTTGTATTGTAGATGATGAAGTAGAATTTCCACAATCAGAAGAAATGTTAAAATTTGTACATTTCGAAGAAGAAACTTCCATTTCCAACTCATTCTATGATAGAGAGTCTTCCCTGGGTATTATGGAGGTGATGATGGACAGAGAATCATTATCATTGTGCACCTCTCATGCTACTATAACTTCTTCTAGCCAGATTGGCGAAGCATAGACATGTTGAATTTCAGTAGACGAAACAAAGACATCCCCATTCGGGATTTCGTCACTGCCTAGTGGATTACCAACCTCTCCCATGTTGCCTGGCTCGACTGCCGTAATAGACATTATGGATCATTCCATAAGAGTATTTTGATTTGTGTTTACCCTGTCAATTTGACTGATAGGCAGCACATAATCTGAACTCACATATGCAAATGGATTTACTGGATCCTTTTCCAAACCAAATGGAGCATTGATCTTGGTAATCTCTTTTGTTGTGGATTACCCTTCTCCCTTTGCATGATAGAATTCTGCCTCAATGTACTGTGATTCACATGTTTTGAATGGAAATTTATCACCATACAATGTCCCAATCTGACCATTGAAACAATACTTAAGACATTGATGGTATGATGAAGGGATTGCTGCATGTTGATGTAGCCAGGGTCTTCCAAGAAAGATATTGAAAGTTGTGTCATGGTCAACCACCATGAAATCTGAATTGGATACAAGATCACCAAACTGGGTTCTGAGTGTAATCTCACCTAGTGGTTCTTGCTCATTTTTATCATACCCTTGCAACTTTATAGTGGAGGGAGATAAATCAGATTCAGTGAGTCCCAATCGTCGAAGTGTCAGAATGGGGATGTGGTTGACTCCTGAGCCATTATCAATAAAAGCTCTTCGGATATCCACACCATTGAGATTTCCAGATAAGTAAAATGGTTTGATATGACCATACACGACATCATCTTCATCTTCATCTATGAATGATATCACTGCATGACATTCTGCAAGACTTTTCTCTACATGGTAGACTTCAGCAGATGCAATTTTAGTTTCAAACTCCTTAGGACTTGACAAAGCCTCAATAAGTGCCTCCCGGAGATCCTTCGATAGATTCAGTGCCTCCAGAATTGATAACTTGGACAGTAGTTGGGCCAAGTGTTTCAATACATCATACTTTTGAGCCAAAGGTCTGTGTTTCCCAACAGGAATATGTGGTTTAGCAGGTGCCTTGGAAGTTGATGCCTCTTATAACAGAATAGGAATTGGCAATACTCCTGGCTTCAGAAGATCAGACCGATTGGGTCCATTTTCTCGTTGAGAGGATGAAGGTGGAACCTCCAATAGATCATCCAAAATGACTGCATCGGGACTGAATCTGTTACCGGTGGAAGAGCCTGCCTGTTCTTGCTAGGCTCTCAGAAGGGCCTTTCCACGAGTCTCTACAGCATACACAGTTCTGGCAGGGGTAGAATTGGAATAGTGGTTTCTGGGATATCCACGTCTTCCTCTGTATCTCTGACCTGTGGAACCTCTTCTACCTCCTCTGTTTGATAGAGGGAATTCAAGCTCATTGAAATCAAAACCACAATTGGCATAAGGATCCGTTAAGCTGATCATATTAACAGAACCGAAAATCAACTCTTCATCTGATGAAGACTCTTCCAAACAGGCCAACTGAAGTTGTGCCATTTTGTGGGACGGTGCCCGTTGGTTTAAAGTAGATGGCATGAAATCTACCAGAGTCAAAGTCAACTTGGGCTTTGAAACATACTCATCTTCATCTGATTCCTCCTTTTTTGTTGAATTACGCTGCCCTTCTAAGAATTTTTGTTTTGCTGGAGGTTTCACTGTGGAATTAGTGGAAGACACAATTGGTTTTTTCAATTGCATTCGCAAAATGGCATGAGTCCGATTGATTGTCTTTCTGACCATCCAATCATCGTATTTTTGCGCTCCTTTACTTTTGACTTCCTACAACTCCCCTCCTTCCTCAGGATCTGTAGCTGTAACACATGCTACCTGAGCTGAAGAACCCTTCAATTTGACTTGCCCTGAGTCAACCATCTTTTGCAAGAGGTCCTTGAAGACGAAACACTCCTGGATGGAATGTCCCAACATCTGATGAAACGGGAAATAATTGGGACGGTGTTCATCTCCCTCGTTGTTTGGCCTTTTGGGCCTTGGCAGCTGAACCAAATTATTTTCCAGAGCTGAAATGAAAAAGCCAGGAACTTGTTCATTTCTGAAAGAATAGACTTTTCTTTTCATTTCATCAAACTGTTTCCGTCTTTGATCTCTTTGATCGTTTTGACGATATGTTCTCTGTTGCTGATGATCAGGAGGCAGAGCTCTTTGAGAAGATGAAGGCTTCGAGGTAGAAATAGGTATAGGTGCTTGTTTGAGCATAAATGTAGCAGTCTCCGCTCTACCCATTCTCTTTCCTGGAGCTGGTGGAATTACACAAGATTTATCCTTAGTCTTTAGAAGAGAATCTTCAATCTGTTGAGCAATTGAAGTAAGGTCTCGAAACCCTCCTGTGTATTTCACAGGGATCAACGGTGTGTGTAGTTTATCATGCAAATTTGCCACACAGATTTGAAAAAGTTTTTCCTGGGGGACTGCCAGACGTAGAAAATATGTCAATACCTTCCAGCGAGCAATGAAATCTGAAACCCTTTCATGCTCCCCTTGCTTATAGTTTGTAAGATCGAACACTGTTGTCTTTGGAAACATGGAACTGAATTGAAGCAGAAATTGCTGACGAAGATCTTCCCATCCGGTAATTGACCGAGATTGCAAGCTTGTGTACCAGACAAAAGCAGGTCCTCGTAATGACTGTACGAAGAACCAGAGCTTAACTGCTTCTTGTTGCTAAGGAGTTCCCATCATAGGATCGTAACGAGAAACAAAATGTGTTAAGTGCTCCTCGGGATCTCCTGAACCAGTAAAGATTGCGAATTTGATACTTGCAAAATTTGATGGGGGAGTAATATCATCAACCCATTCATGGTAATCTCTTGTCTCTGGTTGAATGTGAGCTTTCTTTCCTTCAATAGCCTCCAACCGAGCTGTCAATGAGTCAATAGTAGTTATCAAATATTGTGTGACATCTGGTTGGGCTTGGACCTGAACAGGTGCTGTGACTGGAGCTTGGACAGGTACATCGGTTGGTACCGCAACTGACTATAGCACCACCGGCTGTTGTTGCACATGAGACATAGGATTAGACCTGTTAGGGTGTACTGGAAGAGGAGGATAATCCTGATCCATCTCAGTAGCGACAAAAAATTCCCTTGACTAGCTGGCTCTAACACGTTTAGGAGGAAGACTACCTTGGGGAAGCTCTGCATTCATCCTCCTTAACTCTTTCATTTCTTCTTCCTGATGTGAAAACCTTTGCTCTAATGAGAGCGATTGGCCTTCTCCAGAGGAAGGGTGAGGAGTAACCTTATTCTTTCCTTTCCCCTTTTTGGATCCCTTTCATTGAGGGGGAAGTGGGTTACGTGAAGGAATACCCAAATTTTTGGTAAGCCTCTGATTACGTTTGCGCACACCTTCTTCATTAACATCTGTGTGCACAACTTCCTGAACATGAACCTCTTCATCTAATTCCTCAGAGTGAGCCTCGTCTAGTAGGTCAGCAGCTACAACATTAATGACATTAATGGATGCATAATGCATGCACCCCTTTTATAATCATTTCTGTGATACTATCTTTTTCCATGTCCTTGATGAGATATAACCTTCTGCTGACTTGATCCCTCATGAATTTCTTGACGAACTGTTATTTGGAGAGAATCTCATGATAACTTGGCTCTTCGTTCCTCTTGGGTCTTCTTCCCTAATCGAGAGAAGACTGACTTTCTCTGAGGGAGGGAATGAGGATTTGAAAAAGTCCCCAGTCTGGTGGACTGGGGCTGTTCTTGCTATTCCCGCTCAACTCCTCGAATCCTGTTTGATGATTCCGAGGGTTGGTTTGAATGATTCCCCAGTCTAGCAAGATGGGGTGGTTCCTAACAAGAAATGTCTGAGACTTTTTTAAAAGTGATTTTGATTTTGCGGATCTTGGTCCGAATGTTAGCGGGATGCATCAATCGATATCCGCTTTTATCACCCGGTTCATAAAACCGCTGGATGATTTCTGAATCTTCCGTAACCTGACGATGCCCTTGCTCCATACGAGATGCCTGTTCAATATTCTTGTTTGCCTGATCTAGGAGCATTTCAACGACTTTTTCACTGTACACTTGTTTATGAGAAGAACTCATTGAGTCCTGATCTCGGGAAAGCCTTTGATTACAAGCAAAGCCCATTGACTGTGGCCGGCCATGGGCAATAACATTGCATGAGACAATTTTTGGTGGGCTTTGCTTATTGGAACACACAGTGAAAGGCAGTGCTCAATGAATGCCCCATACTCTGATATGAATTCTAGATGGGGAATTGGCAATTAACTGGCGCAATCTTCTCATTACGCCAAGGCATGAACGCTGAAGGGATCTCTGCTGCTTTTCAGCCTTCAGATATCGAGAGGCTGATAGAGATGCCAAATCAATCTGGCGTTGTAACCCTTCTATTATCATGATAAGATTTTCATAATCACCATAAGATAATACTTTCTTCTTCAGTTGACAATGAGTCTTCCATATGTTGAGATGAAAGTCATGAATTCCGTCTTCCGTCAACATATCTGGAATATCGTACTGAGAATCGGCCAATGGCCAGAACATAACTGGCACTTCACCTTTTTCCAATTGCTTTCTCATGTTCAGCACTTCCTCTTTATCATTTACTGAGGATTCTTCTACATGTTTGGACCAGTGCTGGTGCTTCCTTGTTACATCATAGATTCAATAAGTTTGGTAGAGAGTCTACTATTCATGCTGGAGGATGAATGACCTAAGGATGGTTCGGAGAATAACTTGAACCCCAGGCTATCTTCTGATGAAGAAAGAGTTTCACCTGCTGATGTAAAGCATCAGACATGACTGGCTTCACATTTTCAAGTGCCACGAGATAAGAGGGCTTTCTCGTCGCTACATTGTCTTCTGAGGAAATTCCCAGACAATGTGAATCACTACTGCGGAGAGGACTTTCGCAGCGAAATTTATCACCATGGGGAGGACCAACATGATTGGTTATAGCAAAAGACGGAATCTCTTGCTCCTTGATCTTCTGACCACATAGAGGGTTCCTGTGGATCTCATCTGAAGGTGAATCTTCGAGATCGATCATACTGTCATGAAGCAAGCCTTCATGAGGAAGAGTCTGGTGCAGACCTTCGGAATTAACGCTCCCACTATTGGGATGTAAGGGTGTAGAATCTTGAACCCCAACAGATAGTTGTCTGAGGGCTTCAAGAACTCCAGCATCGAGTGAGGCCTAATCACAGATGGTCCCCTTGTTTCTTGATTGTGCTGGGAGGGTCTTCTTTTTAGACGCCTTCTTACTCGCCTTGGCAGGTGTATGTGCCTGCATAGGAGGAATAGTCAGGTTAGGCTGATTACCTCTGCTCAAACCAGGTGTATGTGCCTGGCTTGGATGTCCGTATGATATGGGGGAGTATGCCCCATAACTCTCTTGGACTGGAACAGATGTATGTGTCTGCTGCGGAGTGAGATATTGATCTGTCACTCCACTGGTAGGGACAGATTTGTGTGTCTGTCCCTGAGGTGAGGCTGAAGATGTTATGATATCCTGAAAGGCATCCAGGACATGAGCCGGGATTTGTTTCTGCTCTTTCACCATTGAAAAAATGTGATTGGTGACTTCAGTCACAGGAACGGGGATATATGTCCATTCCAAACTTGGAGTAGGTGTGTGTTCCTACTCCTGTCCTTTTCCTGCCAGTGAATCCTGACAGTACTCAAGTGGGGGGGCATAGAATTTAGTCTACCTCCTGCTAGTAGTCGGGGCTTTCTGACTGACTTCTCAGGTTGCTACCAAGCGAGACTGTTGGTAGACATCATCAATACCAGTAGGTGTATGTGCCTGCTGATTGTACTCCGCCAAAGGTGATTGACGGGATCCACCATATGTAGTCAGACGATCCTGCTGACTGGATGATGGCTTATAAGCAGGTGTATGTTCCTGGCTATAGTACTCCACTGGAATTGCAGGGCAGGACTGGCGTGGTGCTGCTAGACGAGTCTGCTGGACAGATGAATTAAAACAGGCAGGTGTATGTGCCTGCTCGTTTCTCTACACCATGTTAGGTTGGTGGGTTTCTCCAGAAATAGCAGAGACGAGGAGCTTCTCACTATTCACCTGGTTCTGCCTCTGACGGTTCGTCTTGTAGAGACCTGTATCTTGACGTACATGGACATTTCATTACATTTGCGGAATACTTAGTACATAACAAAAACACACACTAAAGGATCGTAATAGTTTAGTGTCTTTGGAAACTCGGAACGTAATCTTCTAATCGTGGTGAAAGTTCTTCAATATCTCCCATAAAGGTCATCCCTTTTTTCTACCTAAAACCTTTCTTTATATCCTGGGGAAAAGAAAACATAAAAGGGTGAGCTCAAATTCTCAGTAAGGGTAAACAAAGGAAATATCAATCACATAATTTTCATAAGAACATAACATTTTTGGAAATCTTAACCTGCAAAAGAGAGCATAATTTCATAACATGGGATAAATCATAGTAGTGAAATGAAATCATAACTTAAAACATTACTCATTGTGGCATACACACATAATCATAGAGAATCATTTCTTGTTAGTCAAGACTCATTGCCAAGACTATCTTAGTGGACAAAGTCCCTTTCTGAATCGAGTAATCCTCGTTTCAGTCCTGTTTCACTGAACCGGTATAACCTACCATTCCAGCCATGTCTATCTCATGAGATATAAAATCTTTACCCAATGCATTGGAGGGAGATATAGGTCCCACCCATCTCTTAATGAATCCTTTCTTATGTGTGCCACAAAATCATAAATCATACATCATTTCATAACCCATGTAATAAAAATGGGATTCTTAAACAACATGACATCATAAAACCATTCATATAAGATAAAGGAATTCATAAACATAATTCCATCACAACATAGTCAAATCAATGTAAAAATATGGATAGAAACAGAACTCTTTATTATCTTAGATGGAAAATAATTTTGATAAAACACTTGAATTGAATTCTTGAGGAAAATATCCTTTCTTCTTCAAAATCAATTTCTTTTCACAAAACATCATGCAACTTTAAAAGAAAGAGATTTTATTGAAAATAGTCATGAAATCTTTTAGAGGAAGCTTCATGAAAATAAGGCTTTATAAAACAGTAGAAATCCATTCGTGCCGTATAAGTTAAAAAAAAGCATTCTTCGTACTTTTGTCGGAAAAGTCAAAAAGTACCTCGTACGACAAAAGATTCCTTTCATACATATTACTAAAAACTCACCGAAGGGTAAAAATGGATTTAAACAATTGTAGGTGGATGGAAATAATATTACATTTTGATGAAACATGGATGTGGATGATAAAATACACCCCAGTAAATACTTACGAATAAACAATCTCGGATAAAAATGAGATTGTGATATTTCCCTTACCTTAGGTCCAATTTTCTTTGTACGTGTCCGAAGCTCCTGTATAACGATTTAAATAATGTCATTGACTTATTACAGAATCATATTCATTGTTATGATATCATATATGGTTCACTTATGACATTATATTACCCGTTCTTTTGTAAATTCCATGTTAAAGAAGCGTTTTGGGTAAAATCGTTTCATTTATCGTAGGTGTTTTGACTTGTTGTTCTTGACATCATTATTACTTATATCATGATTTACTTACTTCCAGAATATAAAATATGATTTATATATCATATATATTCAGTATATATATATATATATAATAGATAGATAAATAAAATGAAAAACACCGTTCATGGAGACGGTAGTCCGTACGTACGCATGAACGCTGTTTTTCTTTCCTTATTGTCTTGAAATGGAAGTAAGTAGATGAAATACATATGTATATATATATACATAAATCCAGTAGCTTTATAATGTCATGTATTTCATTATTATTTCTTATATATACATTATAATCATTCTTAAATGGTTAACATGGAGAATGAATCTCATCGCGTCGTGGAGACGGTATTCCGTACGTACGCACGAGCGATGATATCATTTCTATAAATATTGAATTGAATTGGAGTGGATTATAAAATATATCAGAATCATTATGATGTTGTAATAACTATGTATAGTTATTCTTTACACCATTATACCCATCCATGTAAGGTGGTGGTGGAAAATAGATTACACCACGGCGTGGAGACGGTATTCCGTACGTACGCACGCGCGGTGATTTCTTTTTCCGTAGGATGGATAGATGGTGAAATAGGGTTGTTTCGTACTTATAATAACATATCAGTATATGAGTGATACTGATGTTATTACTTCATAATGAAACAACCTAAGAAGAAGAAGTGGAAGAAGAAATAAAGATGAAAGAATTGGTAACGGTAATTACCTCTTCTTTGAAGTGCCTCTTTGAGACCTCCTCTTAGGGAACTAGAATTGGTCTTTGATGAAGACCAGAACCTCTAGGATGTTTCTAGGGAAGTGGAGAAGGGATTTTGGCAGGGGTTGGCCGAGCTTGAGTGCTCAAATTGGTGTGAGGAGGAGGGGGAGGAGGTGTCCTTTTATAAGGGAGGAGAGGGGCACCTTAGGAATTCTTAAAAATATTAATTTATAATAAATATAACCCCACTTAAAAACCTCCAAAAATGACTCATATTCGAAGCTTAGATGAGATAGGGTTGTAATCTCATCAACCAATCAAATTTATACATGTTTGGATCTTATTTTAAACCTTATCAATTAGATTTAACTCTAAGTTAAATAATTTAACTTTTACCGTGTCTTTTTGTTTTCTTTCACTATATGGTTAATACACTTACTATAACATGCCAAACGAACCTCAAATTGTATATTATTAATACATATATCCTTATCTAAGTCATTTGGCTGAACCTTAGATTTTTAGGAATAAAATAACAATTAATAATATAATATTTGATTTAAAAACTATTTTGTGTCAATTTTGACACTATTTGATATATGATTTTTTTGAAAGTCATAACAGAATTATATATTCGAACCAAGTTGATTAAATCAACACTAATATATCATAGTAACCTAGAAAATTAGTGGAATTCATAAAAAGTCTTAAATTACATTTATTTTGGTATTTATATTATCAATTATGTCAATATTTCATTAATAAGATAATTACTGCATCATCTTTGTGTCATAAATAAATTATATTATATGCTGTCTAAAAATTACAAATAAAATACCATCATGTAGGAAATCTTTTTAGATTTCTAATGAATATTTATAGTCGAAATTAGCTTATGTATAACCCCATATTAAAAATGATTTACTTATTAAACTTTGATTTTAACTATTTTAACCCTTCTTTAAATAAATTAATAATAAATGTCCTAATCTAATCCAAGTGGGCCTAAATGGTCATATTTTATTCCTGAGTTTGTTTTTGGTCGAATTACACTTGTCCAATAGAATTAGGACATGTGTTAGGGTAATATTAATATCATATTTACCCTTAGTTACCCTATTTACTATTAACCGTGGTAAAAAAAGTAAAAAGTTACTATTCACCAAAAAATTATTTTCATCTCATTGAACCACATTTTAGTCCTTGATATTAACCGTGTCTCTCGGATTTTCGAAATTTCATTCACAGAAGCGGTAAAATTAAGTTTTATGCAAAATTCCGTTTTTAACCTACCACTTAGTGGTTTCACTATTCATCAAAAATTGAAAGTTTTCAGAAAAATGCCAAAATTTCATCCTAAGCTATATTTCATATTCCGAATTCAAAAATGAAGTCTATTTTACCAAATTCATAACATAGAAGTTGCATTAATTAATTTTATAATTAAATCCCGCTGTTAAAACAAATAGCGTGTTTTTTAAGAAACAAAATCTATCAAAAGATTGACACTTGATTATGTCTGGTTTAAATGTGAAATTACAAACAATGACCAACATTGTATTAAATTGTAAAAATATATTCTAAATATACTTTAAAACCACTCAAATTAATAATTTATCACTATTAATTATTTCGATTAAAAAAGTTGTTTTTAATTATAATTTAGTAATTTTCACTATTCATTAGAATATGAAAGTTATCCGAAAAGTACCAAAATTTCACCTTAGGCTAAATTCGATACTCCGAATCCAAAAATGAATTCAATTTTGAAAAATAAAATTTACAAAATTTCCAAAAAGTGGTTATTACTATTCATAACGGCTAGTTTTAATAATATTTTAATAGCATATCGTTGTTTCGTGAAACTCAGTATTGCGTACTACACACGCTATCGAGGAAGGTCGCGATTGCGTGTAACGGGAGGAAAGTCAAGGATGCGTATTGTGAAAGCTTCTTTTGTTGTAGCGTACAACACAAGACATTAATGAAATTAAAAAGAATATTTTTCATAAAATCTTGGGGCGTTACATTCTACCCCCCTTAAAATGAATTTCGCCCTCGAAATTCGTCGGGGTTATAAATGGTTTACTATTCAAAATTTTCTTTGATAGAAACCCACATCGTAAAAAGGAATACCAAAACATGGCTTTAAAAACTAAAGTATGAAATGTAACGATTACCCAAATATACTAATCACTAGGTTTCCACATAGGTGAAAATATGGATATGGAAGAAAAATCTAACCATCATGTTCTGATGGAGAGTGGTAGAGAACATGGCTATGGAAAAGCCAGTAATCACAAATCCATAGATTTGTGATGATATAAGGTACCATCTGATTCATCAGGTATAAGATCACTAGGAAAACATTTTTGGTTTTCAAGATCATTTCCCTAAAGTTGAAAATTTGCTTAGAATAAATACTTACTTTATTTTGGTAAAATATCACTTTTGTTCGTGCCTTGAACAATTTCTACTTCATCTCTTAAATAAATGAAGTTGAATTTGTTATTCGTGATGTGTTAGCAGATCATGTGATAGAATGACAGGTCATTCCATCTGTCTCAAACAAAAGGTTAGCAAAACTTATATACATAAGTCGATCTATAGTGAGATTAATCATATATGGTTCCTAAAATGGACTTATACTTCATATATCATACTGCTTAATATAATAAAACTAGTTTCTACTAAACAGGGACTTCATGTAGGTCAGTGGTAGGCGATAAAGGCCAGTCGCACTTCGGTTGTGGGTTCGATTCCCACAGCCTTGTCCGAAGCGATGGGTTGTCGCCCGTCCTGCAGGTTGTCCTTTTTCCAAAACTACTATAACATCCCATCAATAATATCGTCCAACACAATCCATTCCAATCTTTATGCTTATCCATAATACTGTAGTCCACTCTCATAACATAGTGAAAACAATTACCAGAGATTTAATATCATCGTTGATCCCCATATATCATAAGATATGTTTTTTTTGGTCACATTCCAAACATTCAAAGTCCTTAATCATGTATACTCTTGAATACCCATTGAACCTTAGTGAAAACTTGAATGCAGTTAAAAGTTAACACTTTACACATACCAAAATCCTCAAAATTATTTATACTCAAACCATGATATCACTTAGTCCTTATATCAATCATGAGCTCATGAATACTATTAAACATTTCATTTTCTCGTCTTCATTATGCGCATATCATCTTATTTCCAAAAAAAATATCTCAATCACTTTGAATACCACATCAATAAATATTGCAATACTCAATGATACAACATTATTTTGGAATCCCATTACATAAACACTTAATCATTCCACCACATCGTTGTCATATTCAACATTCCCAATAGTGATCGCATGTGATTTCCCTTTGTCCTTTGCCTTCAGTGGTTGCTCATGTTGATCATCACTAACCCTTGGATTAGGGCAATTATTAGCATAATGCCCCATTTCCTTGCACTTGAAGCATTGAAGTGTTGGCGGTGCGTTCTCTGCAGTGTTTGCTTTATCATTAGAAACCCTTTTTCCATTACTTCGACACTCAGCTGCTCGATGACCTTCTTTTCCACACTTAAAACATTTTCTAGTCCCTTTTAGACAATCTCCACCATGCTTCTTTCCACACTTTGTGCATAAGGAAACATTCATCTTCTTTTCACCATTATTCTGAGATTTCTCCTTGAACTCCATCTTTCGTTTCTTGTCAAAACCATGAGATGGATATGTAACACCAACTTCCATTTCTACCTTGATAGCACAACGCACAATTTCTTCATAGCTACTGAAGTCTCTTATAGCTAATGCCCTTCGAAGACTTGGTTTTAAGCCACTGAAAAATCGATCAACTTTACTTTCAGGTTGGATGATAATTCCAGAAGCATACCTTGCAAGTCTTGTAAAATTTGCTTCATAGGTACCAACAGATTCATCGTCCCTTTGCTTCAGTTCAAGAAACTCTTTCTCCATCTTTGTTCGAAGAATACGAGGGAAGTACTTATTGAAAAATAAGTTCTTGAACTCGTCCCATTCCATAGACTCAATTTCATCCCTTTGCCTTGTATTCTTAATAAGATTCCACCATTGATCAGCATCTCCTTCCAAACGATACACTGCTAGGATGACTTTATCATGTTCAGAACATTGAAGAACTGAAAATATCTTTTCAGTAGTATTAATCCATTGTTCAGCAACTAATGGATCAGTAGACCCACTGAAAGAAGGTGGACGCTGCCTCATGAAGGATTCAATAGAATGTTGCTCCTTCCTTTGCTTGTTTGGAAGTCCTGCATGATTCATAGCTTGAGAAAGTTGTGTGAGCATGGCTACAAGATTTTGCATTCCAGCTCCCATATCGTTTGGTTGCTCAGGGGTACAATCATTGCATTGCCCATCACATTCCGCATTAACACGGTTCCTTCGGGTTCCAGCCATCGTCTAAAACCCCAAAAGAATTGTGTGAGAGGAAAAAATCATGCTAGGGAAAACAACATAATAAAGGGTTAGTACCCTCAATATCTAACATCTTAGGTTAAATTCGAAGATCGTTAGCGTAATTCTAGGACTATAACCTATACGTATACTTAACCTTAGAGACATCCCTAGACATACCTTAGAAATATCTCTAGGGATCTCACTAAAGTTCTCGCATCCTAGTTTCCAAAGGTTGACTAAACCTTTCCTCTGATACCAACTGTAGAGACCCGTATCTTGACGTACATGGACATTTCATTACATTTGCGGAATACTTAGTACATAACAAAAACACACACTAAAGGATCGTAATAGTTTAGTGTCTTTGGAAACTCGGAACGTAATCTTCTAATCGTGGTGAAAGTTCTTCAATATCTCCCATAAAGGTCATCCCTTTTTTCTACCTAAAACCTTTCTTTATATCCTGGGGAAAAGAAAACATAAAAGGGTGAGCTCAAATGCTCAGTAAGGGTAAACAAAGGAAATATCAATCACATAATTTTCATAAGAACATAACATTTTTGGAAATCTTAACCTGCAAAAGAGAGCATAATTTCATAACATGGGATAAATCATAGTAGTGAAATGAAATCATAACTTAAAACATTACTCATTGTGGCATACACACATAATCATAGAGAATCATTTCTTGTTAGTCAAGACTCATTGCCAAGACTATCTTAGTGGACAAAGTCCCTTTCTGAATCGAGTAATCCTCGTTTCAGTCCTGTTTCACTGAACCGGTATAACCTACCATTCCAGCCATGTCTATCTCATGAGATATAAAATCTTTACCCAATGCATTGGAGGGAGATATAGGTCCCACCCATCTCTTAATGAATCCTTTCTTATGTGTGCCACAAAATCATAAATCATACATCATTTCATAACCCATGTAATAAAAATGGGATTATTAAACAACATGACATCATAAAACCATTCATATAAGATAAAGGAATTCATAAACATAATTCCATCACAACATAGTCAAATCAATGTAAAAATATGGATAGAAACAGAACTCTTTATTATCTTAGATGGAAAATAATTTTGATAAAACACTTGAATTGAATTCTTGAGGAAAATATCCTTTCTTCTTCAAAATCAATTTCTTTTCACAAAACATCATGCAACTTTAAAAGAAAGAGATTTTATTGAAAATAGTCATGAAATCTTTTAGAGGAAGCTTCATGAAAATAAGGCTTTATAAAACAGTAGAAATCCGTTCGTGCCGTATAAGTTAAAAAAAAACATTCTTCGTACTTTTGTCGGAAAAGTCAAAAAGTACCTCGTACGACAAAAGATTCCTTTCATACATATTACTAAAAACTCACCGAAGGGTAAAAATGGATTTAAACAATTGTAGGTGGATGGAAATAATATTACATTTTGATGAAACATGGATGTGGATGATAAAATACACCCCAGTAAATACTTACGAATAAACAATCTCGGATAAAAATGAGATTGTGATATTTCCCTTACCTTAGGTCCAATTTGCTTTGTACGTGTCCGAAGCTCCTGTATAACGATTTAAATAATGTCATTGACTTATTACAGAATCATATTCATTGTTATGATATCATATATGGTTCACTTATGACATTATATTACCCGTTCTTTTGTAAATTCCATGTTAAAGAAGCGTTTTGGGTAAAATCGTTTCATTTATCGTAGGTGTTTTGACTTGTTGTTCTTGACATCATTATTACTTATATCATGATTTACTTACTTCCAGAATATAAAATATGATTTATATATCATATATATTCAGTATATATATATATATATATAATAGATAGATAAATAAAATGAAAAACACCGTTCATGGAGACGGTAGTCCGTACGTACGCATGAACGCTGTTTTTCTTTCCTTATTGTCTTGAAATGGAAGTAAGTAGATGAAATACATATGTATATATATATACATAAATCCAGTAGCTTTATAATGTCATTTATTTCATTATTATTTCTTATATATACATTATAATCATTCTTAAATGGTTAACATGGAGAATGAATCTCATCGCGTCGTGGAGACGGTATTCCGTACGTACGCACGAGCGATGATATCATTTCTATAAATATTGAATTGAATTGGAGTGGATTATAAAATATATCAGAATCATTATGATGTTGTAATAACTATGTATAGTTATTCTTTACACCATTATACCCATCCATGTAAGGTGGTGGTGGAAAATAGATTACACCACGGCGTGGAGACGGTATTCCGTACGTACGCACGCGCGGTGATTTCTTTTTCCGTAGGATGGATAGATGGTGAAATAGGGTTGTTTCGTACTTATAATAACATATCAGTATATGAGTGATACTGATGTTATTACTTCATAATGAAACAACCTAAGAAGAAGAAGTGGAAGAAGAAATAAAGATGAAAGAATTGGTAACGGTAATTACCTCTTCTTTGAAGTGCCTCTTTGAGACCTCCTCTTAGGGAACTAGAATTGGTCTTTGATGAAGACCAGAACCTCTAGGATGTTTCTAGGGAAGTGGAGAAGGGATTTTGGCAGGGGTTGGCCGAGCTTGAGTGCTCAAATTGGTGTGAGGAGGAGGGGGAGGAGGTGTCCTTTTATAAGGGAGGAGAGGGGCACCTTAGGAATTCTTAAAAATATTAATTTATAATAAATATAACCCCACTTAAAAACCTCCAAAAATGACTCATATTCGAAGCTTAGATGAGATAGGGTTGTAATCTCATCAACCAATCAAATTTATACATGTTTGGATCTTATTTTAAACCTTATCAATTAGATTTAACTCTAAGTTAAATAATTTAACTTTTACCGTGTCTTTTTGTTTTCTTTCACTATATGGTTAATACACTTACTATAACATGCCAAACGAACCTCAAATTGTATATTATTAATACATATATCCTTATCTAAGTCATTTGGCTGAACCTTAGATTTTTAGGAATAAAATAACAATTAATAATATAATATTTGATTTAAAAACTATTTTGTGTCAATTTTGACACTATTTGATATATGATTTTTTTGAAAGTAATAACAGAATTATATATTCGAACCAAGTTGATTAAATCAACACTAATATATCATAGTAACCTAGAAAATTAGTGGAATTCATAAAAAGTCTTAAATTACATTTATTTTGGTATTTATATTATCAATTATGTCAATATTTCATTAATAAGATAATTACTGCATCATCTTTGTGTCATAAATAAATTATATTATATGCTGTCTAAAAATTACAAATAAAATACCATCATGTAGGAAATCTTTTTAGATTTCTAATGAATATTTATAGTCGAAATTAGCTTATGTATAACCCCATATTAAAAATGATTTACTTATTAAACTTTGATTTTAACTATTTTAACCCTTCTTTAAATAAATTAATAATAAATGTCCTAATCTAATCCAAGTGGGCCTAAATGGTCATATTTTATTCCTGAGTTTGTTTTTGGTCGAATTACACTTGTCCAATAGAATTAGGACATGTGTTAGGGTAATATTAATATCATATTTACCCTTAGTTACCCTATTTACTATTAACCGTGGTAAAAAAAGTAAAAAGTTACTATTCACCAAAAAATTATTTTCATCTCATTGAACCACATTTTAGTCCTTGATATTAACCGTGTCTCTCGGATTTTCGAAATTTCATTCACAGAAGCGGTAAAATTAAGTTTTATGCAAAATTCCGTTTTTAACCTACCACTTAGTGGTTTCACTATTCATCAAAAATTGAAAGTTTTCAGAAAAATGCCAAAATTTCATCCTAAGCTATATTTCATATTCCGAATTCAAAAATGAAGTCTATTTTACCAAATTCATAACATAGAAGTTGCATTAATTAATTTTATAATTAAATCCCGCTGTTAAAACAAATAGCGTGTTTTTTAAGAAACAAAATCTATCAAAAGATTGACACTTGATTATGTCTGGTTTAAATGTGAAATTACAAACAATGACCAACATTGTATTAAATTGTAAAAATATATTCTAAATATACTTTAAAACCACTCAAATTAATAATTTATCACTATTAATTATTTCGATTAAAAAAGTTGTTTTTAATTATAATTTAGTAATTTTCACTATTCATTAGAATATGAAAGTTATCCGAAAAGTACCAAAATTTCACCTTAGGCTAAATTCGATACTCCGAATCCAAAAATGAATTCAATTTTGAAAAATAAAATTTACAAAATTTCCAAAAAGTGGTTATTACTATTCATAACGGCTAGTTTTAATAATATTTTAATAGCATATCGTTGTTTCGTGAAACTCAGTATTGCGTACTACACACGCTATCGAGGAAGGTCGCGATTGCGTGTAACGGGAGGAAAGTCAAGGATGCGTATTGTGAAAGCTTCTTTTGTTGTAGCGTACAACACAAGACATTAATGAAATTAAAAAGAATATTTTTCATAAAATCTTGGGGCGTTACATTCTACCCCCCTTAAAATGAATTTCGCCCTCGAAATTCGTCGGGGTTATAAATGGTTTACTATTCAAAATTTTCTTTGATAGAAACCCACATCGTAAAAAGGAATACCAAAACATGGCTTTAAAAACTAAAGTATGAAATGTAACGATTACCCAAATATACTAATCACTAGGTTTCCACATAGGTGAAAATATGGATATGGAAGAAAAATCTAACCATCATGTTCTGATGGAGAGTGGTAGAGAACATGGCTATGGAAAAGCCAGTAATCACAAATCCATAGATTTGTGATGATATAAGGTACCATCTGATTCATCAGGTATAAGATCACTAGGAAAACATTTTTGGTTTTCAAGATCATTTCCCTAAAGTTGAAAATTTGCTTAGAATAAATACTTACTTTATTTTGGTAAAATATCACTTTTGTTCGTGCCTTGAACAATTTCTACTTCATCTCTTAAATAAATGAAGTTGAATTTGTTATTCGTGATGTGTTAGCAGATCATGTGATAGAATGACAGGTCATTCCATCTGTCTCAAACAAAAGGTTAGCAAAACTTATATACATAAGTCGATCTATAGTGAGATTAATCATATATGGTTCCTAAAATGGACTTATACTTCATATATCATACTGCTTAATATAATAAAACTAGTTTCTACTAAACAGGGACTTCATGTAGGTCAGTGGTAGGCGATAAAGGCCAGTCGCACTTCGGTTGTGGGTTCGATTCCCACAGCCTTGTCCGAAGCGATGGGTTGTCGCCCGTCCTGCAGGTTGTCCTTTTTCCAAAACTACTATAACATCCCATCAATAATATCGTCCAACACAATCCATTCCAATCTTTATGCTTATCCATAATACTGTAGTCCACTCTCATAACATAGTGAAAACAATTACCAGAGATTTAATATCATCGTTGATCCCCATATATCATAAGATATGTTTTTTTTGGTCACATTCCAAACATTCAAAGTCCTTAATCATGTATACTCTTGAATACCCATTGAACCTTAGTGAAAACTTGAATGCAGTTAAAAGTTAACACTTTACACATACCAAAATCCTCAAAATTATTTATACTCAAACCATGATATCACTTAGTCCTTATATCAATCATGAGCTCATGAATACTATTAAACATTTCATTTTCTCGTCTTCATTATGCGCATATCATCTTATTTCCAAAAAAAATATCTCAATCACTTTGAATACCACATCAATAAATATTGCAATACTCAATGATACAACATTATTTTGGAATCCCATTACATAAACACTTAATCATTCCACCACATCGTTGTCATATTCAACATTCCCAATAGTGATCGCATGTGATTTCCCTTTGTCCTTTGCCTTCAGTGGTTGCTCATGTTGATCATCACTAACCCTTGGATTAGGGCAATTATTAGCATAATGCCCCATTTCCTTGCACTTGAAGCATTGAAGTGTTGGCGGTGCGTTCTCTGCAGTGTTTGCTTTATCATTAGAAACCCTTTTTCCATTACTTCGACACTCAGCTGCTCGATGACCTTCTTTTCCACACTTAAAACATTTTCTAGTCCCTTTTAGACAATCTCCACCATGCTTCTTTCCACACTTTGTGCATAAGGAAACATTCATCTTCTTTTCACCATTATTCTGAGATTTCTCCTTGAACTCCATCTTTCGTTTCTTGTCAAAACCATGAGATGGATATGTAACACCAACTTCCATTTCTACCTTGATAGCACAACGCACAATTTCTTCATAGCTACTGAAGTCTCTTATAGCTAATGCCCTTCGAAGACTTGGTTTTAAGCCACTGAAAAATCGATCAACTTTACTTTCAGGTTGGATGATAATTCCAGAAGCATACCTTGCAAGTCTTGTAAAATTTGCTTCATAGGTACCAACAGATTCATCGTCCCTTTGCTTCAGTTCAAGAAACTCTTTCTCCATCTTTGTTCGAAGAATACGAGGGAAGTACTTATTGAAAAATAAGTTCTTGAACTCGTCCCATTCCATAGACTCAATTTCATCCCTTTGCCTTGTATTCTTAATAAGATTCCACCATTGATCAGCATCTCCTTCCAAACGATACACTGCTAGGATGACTTTATCATGTTCAGAACATTGAAGAACTGAAAATATCTTTTCAGTAGTATTAATCCATTGTTCAGCAACTAATGGATCAGTAGACCCACTGAAAGAAGGTGGACGCTGCCTCATGAAGGATTCAACAGAATGTTGCTCCTTCCTTTGCTTGTTTGGAAGTCCTGCATGATTCATAGCTTGAGAAAGTTGTGTGAGCATGGCTACAAGATTTTGCATTCCAGCTCCCATATCGTTTGGTTGCTCAGGGGTACAATCATTGCATTGCCCATCACATTCCGCATTAACACGGTTCCTTCGGGTTCCAGCCATCGTCTAAAACCCCAAAAGAATTGTGTGAGAGGAAAAAATCATGCTAGGGAAAACAACATAATAAAGGGTTAGTACCCTCAATATCTAACATCTTAGGTTAAATTCGAAGATCGTTAGCGTAATTCTAGGACTATAACCTATACGTATACTTAACCTTAGAGACATCCCTAGACATACCTTAGAAATATCTCTAGGGATCTCACTAAAGTTCTCGCATCCTAGTTTCCAAAGGTTGACTAAACCTTTCCTCTGATACCAACTGTAGAGACCCGTATCTTGACGTACATGGACATTTCATTACATTTGCGGAATACTTAGTACATAACAAAAACACACACTAAAGGATCGTAATAGTTTAGTGTCTTTGGAAACTCGGAACGTAATCTTCTAATCGTGGTGAAAGTTCTTCAATATCTCCCATAAAGGTCATCCCTTTTTTCTACCTAAAACCTTTCTTTATATCCTGGGGAAAAGAAAACATAAAAGGGTGAGCTCAAATGCTCAGTAAGGGTAAACAAAGGAAATATCAATCACATAATTTTCATAAGAACATAACATTTTTGGAAATCTTAACCTGCAAAAGAGAGCATAATTTCATAACATGGGATAAATCATAGTAGTGAAATGAAATCATAACTTAAAACATTACTCATTGTGGCATACACACATAATCATAGAGAATCATTTCAAGTTAGTCAAGACTCATTGCCAAGACTATCTTAGTGGACAAAGTCCCTTTCTGAATCGAGTAATCCTCGTTTCAGTCCTGTTTCACTGAACCGGTATAACCTACCATTCCAGCCATGTCTATCTCATGAGATATAAAATCTTTACCCAATGCATTGGAGGGAGATATAGGTCCCACCCATCTCTTAATGAATCCTTTCTTATGTGTGCCACAAAATCATAAATCATACATCATTTCATAACCCATGTAATAAAAAGGGGATTATTAAACAACATGACATCATAAAACCATTCATATAAGATAAAGGAATTCATAAACATAATTCCATCACAACATAGTCAAATCAATGTAAAAATATGGATAGAAACAGAACTCTTTATTATCTTAGATGGAAAATAATTTTGATAAAACACTTGAATTGAATTCTTGAGGAAAATATCCTTTCTTCTTCAAAATCAATTTCTTTTCACAAAACATCATGCAACTTTAAAAGAAAGAGATTTTATTGAAAATAGTCATGAAATCTTTTAGAGGAAGCTTCATGAAAATAAGGCTTTATAAAACAGTAGAAATCCGTTCGTGCCGTATAAGTTAAAAAAAAACATTCTTCGTACTTTTGTCGGAAAAGTCAAAAAGTACCTCGTACGACAAAAGATTCCTTTCATACATATTACTAAAAACTCACCGAAGGGTAAAAATGGATTTAAACAATTGTAGGTGGATGGAAATAATATTACATTTTGATGAAACATGGATGTGGATGATAAAATACACCCCAGTAAATACTTACGAATAAACAATCTCGGATAAAAATGAGATTGTGATATTTCCCTTACCTTAGGTCCAATTTGCTTTGTACGTGTCCGAAGCTCCTGTATAATGATTTAAATAATGTCATTGACTTATTACAGAATCATATTCATTGTTATGATATCATATATGGTTCACTTATGACATTATATTACCCGTTCTTTTGTAAATTCCATGTTAAAGAAGCGTTTTGGGTAAAATCGTTTCATTTATCGTAGGTGTTTTGACTTGTTGTTCTTGACATCATTATTACTTATATCATGATTTACTTACTTCCAGAATATAAAATATGATTTATATATCATATATATTCAGTATATATATATATATAATAGATAGATAAATAAAATGAAAAACACCGTTCATGGAGACGGTAGTCCGTACGTACGCATGAACGCTGTTTTTCTTTCCTTATTGTCTTGAAATGGAAGTAAGTAGATGACATACATATGTATATATATATACATAAATCCAGTAGCTTTATAATGTCATGTATTTCATTATTATTTCTTATATATACATTATAATCATTCTTAAATGGTTAACATGGAGAATGAATCTCATCGCGTCGTGGAGACGGTATTCCGTACGTACGCACGAGCGATGATATCATTTCTATAAATATTGAATTGAATTGGAGTGGATTATAAAATATATCAGAATCATTATGATGTTGTAATAACTATGTATAGTTATTCTTTACACCATTATACCCATCCATGTAAGGTGGTGGTGGAAAATAGATTACACCACGGCGTGGAGACGGTATTCCGTACGTACGCACGCGCGGTGATTTCTTTTTCCGTAGGATGGATAGATGGTGAAATAGGGTTGTTTCGTACTTATAATAACATATCATTATATGAGTGATACTGATGTTATTACTTCATAATGAAACAACCTAAGAAGAAGAAGTGGAAGAAGAAATAAAGATGAAAGAATTGGTAACGGTAATTACCTCTTCTTTGAAGTGCCTCTTTGAGACCTCCTCTTAGGGCACTAGAATTGGTCTTTGAGGAAGACCAGAACCTCTAGGATGTTGCTAGGGAAGTGGAGAAGGGATTTTGGCAGGGGTTGGCCGAGCTTGAGTGCTCAAATTGGTGTGAGGAGGAGGGGGAGGAGGTGTCCTTTTATAAGGGAGGAGAGGGGCACCTTAGGAATTCTTAAAAATATTAATTTATAATAAATATAACCCCACTTAAAAACCTCCAAAAATGACTCATATTCGAAGCTTAGATGAGATAGGGTTGTAATCTCATCAACCAATCAAATTTATACATGTTTGGATCTTATTTTAAACCTTATCAATTAGATTTAACTCTAAGTTAAATAATTTAACTTTTACCGTGTCTTTTTGTTTTCTTTCACTATATGGTTAATACACTTACTATAACATGCCAAACGAACCTCAAATTGTATATTATTAATACATATATCCTTATCTAAGTCATTTGGCCGAACCTTAGATTTTTAGGAATAAAATAACAATTAATAATATAATATTTGATTTAAAAACTATTTTGTGTCAATTTTGACACTATTTGATATATGATTTTTTTGAAAGTAATAACAGAATTATATATTCGAACCAAGTTGATTAAATCAACACTAATATATCATAGTAACCTATAAAATTAGTGGAATTCATAAAAAGTCTTAAATTACATTTATTTTGGTATTTATATTATCAATTATGTCAATATTTCATTAATAAGATAATTACTGCATCATCTTTGTGTCATACATACATTATATTATATTCTGTCTAAAAATTACAAATAAAATACCATCATGTAGGAAATCTTTTTAGCTTTCTAATGAATATTTATAGTCGAAATTAGCTTATGTATAACCCCATATTAAAAATTATTTACTTATTAAACTTTGATTTTAACTATTTTAACCCTTCTTTAAATAAATTAATAATAAATGTCCTAATCTAATCCAAGTGGGCCTAAATGGTCATATTTTATTCCTAAGTTTGTTTTTGGTCGAATTACACTTGTCCAATAGAATTAGGACATGTGTTAGGGTAATATTAATATCATATTTACCCTTAGTTACCCTATTTACTATTAACCGTGGTAAAAAAAGTAAAAAGTTACTATTCACCAAAAAATTATTTTCATCTCATTGAACCACATTTTAGTCCTTGATATTAACCGTGTCTCTCGGATTTTCGAAATTCCATTCACAGAAGCGGTAAAATTAAGTTTTATGCAAAATTCCGTTTTTAACCTACCACTTAGTGGTTTCACTATTCATCAAAAATTGAAAGTTTTCAGAAAAATGCCAAAATTTCATCCTAAGCTATATTTCATATTCCGAATTCAAAAATGAAGTCTATTTTACCAAATTCATAACATAGAAGTTGCATTAATTAATTTTATAATTAAATCCCGCTGTTAAAACAAATAGCGTGTTTTTTAAGAAACAAAATCTATCAAAAGATTGACACTTGATTATGTCTGGTTTAAATGTGAAATTACAAACAATGACCAACATTGTATTAGATTGTAAAAATATATTCTAAATATACTTTAAAACCACTCAAATTAATAATTTATCACTATTAATTATTTCGATTAAAAAAGTTGTTTTTAATTATAATTTAGTAATTTTCACTATTCATTAGAATATGAAAGTTATCCGAAAAGTACCAAAATTTCACCTTAGGCTAAATTCGATACTCCGAATCCAAAAATGAATTCAATTTTGAAAAATAAAATTTACAAAATTTCCAAAAAGTGGTTATTACTATTCATAACGGCTAGTTTTAATAATATTTTAATAGCATATCGTTGTTTCGTGAAACTCAGTATTGCGTACTACACACGCTATCGAGGAAGGTCGCGATTGCGTGTAACGGAAGGAAAGTCAAGGATGCGTATTGTGAAAGCTTCTTTTGTTGTAGCGTACAACACAAGACATTAATGAAATTAAAAAGAATATTTTTCATAAAATCTTGGGGCGTTACACGTCTTGCCTGCCCGGGTTCGAGGAACCTGGGCCGAACGCCTGGAGATGGTGTCCTCATCATGTTGAGGATGCACTGCCGCACGAGTATGGCAGCGATTGTTGATTGGAGCCCTCGGGAAGGACTCATGCCTCTTTGAATTCAGGCCTCGAGAGACATGCTCATTCAATTCCCCAGCATATGGGAGTGAATGGTGATTGCGTTCCGAGGATAACGAACCGAAACAGTTGAATACGGTGGTAGCCACCACCTTATTCTTGAGTGCTGGTCACCGTTGTCCGGATGACCAGGTTTAGTTGTTGACCTGGAGGGCTTGACGAGCAGCCTCTAGAGTTGGAATTGTACTGTTCTGATGGTACTCCTTAACCAGTGCATTGGAAACCCAGCGTTGAAGACGCTGAGTTGGTGATTTCGTCCTCAGAGCGGACGACGATCCAGCAGGTGCAACAGCATTGGTTTTCATGGTAGCATACCTCACAGTAGAGTTGTTCACAGCAGTAGCATTTGTAGGGGTGAACTTCAGGAAAGCTATTCTTGAAAATTCGAAATATCTTGAAAGAAAGAGTACCTGTTTCATATAATAGACGTAATCAAGATGAATCCAACCACTACATCTTTTGGATGAGAACATATTTCAATGATTTCTTTATTGGCCCACTCATTTCATTAAAATAGGGGCCTAACAAAATAGGAAGAACATCATTTTTAACTTGGTTAAGGATTCACGTCTGGTTAACCATTTTTGTTTCCACACTGGAATCGGGAATGACCTCGTTGATTTGATATTCAAACGTTCCAATCGGTATCTAACGGGTTTATTCATAGAACCGGAAACACCCAATGATTCCATATCCTGTTGGACCTACTTTCCAAAGGTAGGTGCCCATTAGCTGTGGAATGATGAGACTTAGGAATTTGAATTGGTTGAGAGGATGGGAGGTCGGACTCATCACACCATTTTGAGGAAAATTATTGTCTACTCTGGGACTCTCTTTGTAGATTTAAGTTATGTTCGTGAATCCTTATTAAAGTACCAAGTATAAGAATGAGTTTTTCCATAGAACTTGCAATCAATGATTGATATGTAGAAACTTAGAAAATCTTTTTATATGTATTCGAGGTTCTTCATCGATAGAGAATCATCTGTATTTTGACAGAGATCCTTAGCCAATGGTATCCTTCGAAACATTATATAGAAGTCTCTGGGTCATGATGATGACCATACTGGTTTTAAGCCACTCAGTGGGGCACTTGAAGTTTATTGTCATTCAGAAGGACATTGATTATTTCATACTTGGGATCGTACCCACAGAGGGGCTACCTACGTATCCATGTTTAAAGAAGGAATCAGAACCCACGTAGTTCGAGAAGGTGTATGATGTTATGCATGATTGATGGCCCAATGAAAGATGTCATAATTAATTTTACACTCTAAGCCCACGTGAGTCATACTCGGTGTGAGAAACAAGAGGTATTGGTAAAATTAAACAATTGTGCCAAGAAAGATGCAATCATGCGAAATATGATGGGGCTTATGTATGTGTGACTGCCTAGATATTTGAAGGGTAGGATTTACTTCAGGGAAGAAAACCCATGAATGATGTCCATAAAGGTATATGTGCATTATGGAGATTTGAATACTCTAACGTGGGGCTTACTCCTGAGGAAGATGCCCAAATTAGGAAAGGACTTATGATTGGGTTTTATTCCAGAAAAGGAGACCCAGATCAAAAGGAAATTAAGACTGGGGCATATTCCTGAAAGGGAAGCCCAGGTTAAAGAGGGACATGGGGCTTACTCCAAAGGAGGATGCCAAAAAAAATGAGGGACTAGACTGGGACTTACTCTTGAGAAGGCGGCCCAGATTTTAGGGAACATAGGGCATACTTTTGAAAAGGAAGCCCAAATTTGGGGACTTGGGGCTTACTCCTATGGGGGATTCCCAAAATTAATGAGACTGGGACTTACTCCTGAAAAGGAGGCCTAGATTATAGGGGAACTTTTCAAGACTGGGACATACACCTATGGAGGAGGCCCAGGTTGAAGGAAATTTTGTGGGGGGATTACTCCTAAGGAGGATGCCCAGAATTAAGGGACATAAGACTTACTCCTAAAAAGGAGGCCTAAATTAAGAATTTAAATTGGGGCTTACTCCTAAGGAGGATGCCCATTTGAGGGGGACTAGACTAAGAAATAATCCTGAAAAGGAAGCCCACATCTAGGAATTTGATTATTGAGGACTGGGGCTTACTCCTGAAAAGGAGACCCAGGATAAGGGAACTTTGGATTAGGGCTTACTCCAGAGGAGGAGGCCTATATTATGGATTCTCTCATCTTTGGAATTATGAGGTTGAATGAAACCTGTCACCGAATTCCTTTCAGATGAGGAAGTCAATCAACAAAACATGCCAAAGATGGCATTGAAGAGCGTCTTGATGATTATACCCTGAATAGAAGAGGTGGAATGACATCGAGGAGGAGAATTGGGCAAGAAAGGCACACAAAACCCCTCGGGCGCGCAAGTGCACCGGCGGCGCGCAAGTGTCCTGGCGGCGCGCAAGTCTTTAGGCAGGGTGCAAGCAGACATGCGGCACACAAGTGGCTAATAGGTGCACATGTGTTCAAGTCGCGCAAGTGTACCAGTAGGGTATTACTTGGATGATATGAAAACACCTAGAAAAATTTCCATATGTTTCAGAAGATAGGCGCGCAAATATTTGGGAGGCGTTCAAGTCTTGGTCGCGCAAGTGTACTTGCGCGACTGAAAGGGACTTGTGCGGCATTCTGTCCTTATGAAGGAATTTGGGCGAGCATTAGCTCAAGCCCTTGGTTCAATCCCAAGGGTCTTCTAGATAGAAGGCGCGCAAGTACTGATGAACAGATCAGTAGGCGCGCAAGTGGAGCATTAGGCACGAAAGTATTTTTATAGGTGCGCAAGTATTAGTGAAATCTAACACTTAGGCCTTGTTTCTCTTGTTTAGAACATCCATTCTAGGTAAGAAATTACCTTAGAAATGTTTGGAATACTTGAAGAGAAGACTAGGGCACTGGGAGCTCAGATCTTATTCTCAGAAATTTTCCGTTCCGAATATGGGGGGCCCATAGGTCTATTTATAGGTTGGAGGAGACCTCGAGCGAATTTCACCTTGGGCGCGCAAGTACTTGCACTACCACAGGCGCGCAGGTACCTGCGCAGTCACATTTGGGCACGCAAGTATACTTGCATGCCTACTTCATAACTTGTGCGGCCATAGTTCTTCCTTCTCCTCTTGTTTCCTTTGACATATTTTTGACATTTCTTGAATGATTAAACCACTTTGAATTCAGATATTCCCTTTCTTCAATGCTTTATATTCTGTGACGAAAGGATCGTCAACAAGTATATCTACAGAAAAGATATAGTCTCATATGATGATTGTTTATATTCTATATATTTAGTGATCTGAAAGATATTAAATTGAATCTCAAATGAGGAATAATTAAATATTCCCAACATATTTTTGATCCATCTTCAAATATCCAAGATTTGAGTAGGTTTTCTCATACTTGAATATTCTATAGAGCTATTAAATCTGTAGGATATATAAGGTGATCTAGTTTTTTTCGAAAATTAGATCGCTTTAGATGGAAGATATTTTCAAGAATGAAAGATTACAAGAGTTTATTGTTCTGAGGTATACTAGAATTATTGGGGCACCATATTTAGAAATGAGCAAGATTTTCATGGATAAAGAGACAAATGAAATCTATAAAGTATAAAAACTATTATTTGTAACAACTTTACTAAAACTAGAATGGATTAGTTAGGAAATCTCTATAAAATTCCTAGTATGTTCATTTTGGGATAATCTATATTGGAGTAGATCCTCTTATCAGAAAAAGACAAGATATACCACTCATAAAATAATTACTGGAAGAAAATTTAGTTAAATTTCTTAATGCATTATTTTGAAAATCATGTGAAGATATGCATATAGGATCAGCATGGGTGAAGGTGATCCAAATTTTTCATGTAGTTATTATAGAAATATATATTAGTAAAGGAAAATATGAAAGTATCAACAAGAGGAATTGGAAGAATATGTTTGGTTTTCCCTACAAAAATAAGTATTGTAGTGTAATAACTCATTTTATGTAATGTTCTATAATATTGGGAGACCAGCTCTAAGGAAGGGTTTGGAAAGGATTATAAATATTTTTCAAGAGGAAGGAACATGAATTAGAGAAATGAAACCACACATGGTAAACCCTAAGAGGCTAACCTGGCATACAGAATGGGTTTCTCCTAATACAGAAGAGGAGTGAAGGAAGAAGTTACATATTCAATATGTTACTAAACTAGTCAAAAATAGAGTAGTCATATGTGATATCAGGGAAGCTCTAGATGATATTTGATCAAAAGGATAAATATAATCCATATTAAATTTGAATATAGAAGATAAAAAATCAGAAATACATTGAAACCCTTTGGAGAATCCAAGTATTTAAATTATAAAAGATAAATGTACTTTAGTAGAATGGCCTGGAACATCAATTTGTAGAAATATAATTGAACAAAATATTTTTAAATTAGATAACTTTTTGGATGGAGAATATCATGTAGGATATTTGGGATTTTTTTACATAGTGAAAATATAATGAAGTGGGAAACATTGATAAAATTTTGTATTAATGGAACTATATATACTACCTCAGTTGATGTAGAATGTACCATCTCATGCATAAGAATTCTTTTTTAGGAATAACCTTGGAATACAAATAGTTTCATGTAATAGTTGGTAATAATACAATAGTAGTGATTCAAAAAGTAGAAAATTATGTACAGTTAGAACATAACTGATGAATTTTCGTAGTCTATTTTATTGCTATATTTGTCTTTTTTCTAATAAATTCTTGATTGGAAACTAATTCCTTCGAAGATACCAAATTGTAAAGATATTTTTATATGGGATTATTCTCAATAATTATTTGATTCCAACTTCTCTTCAAAAAACCAAAATTGTTCCAAAAAGGGAAGTATCTACTATCAATGTGGAAAACCATCGATGCGAGGACAGAGAATACCACAAAAATATTGAGAAGTGGAGAGAACTAGTTGGATTGAAAAATATAAGGAATAATTAAGAAGAGAAATTAGCATTGATAAAAGATAAGTAATCATAAAATTGGTCAGAAAATGTAATACCCTGACCCTAGTTACCCAGAGTCGGTGCATTATTGCATAACATTGACATGATTACAAGGAATCAAGTCCCAAAGGACTAATCTGTATATCAGTGTTGGAAAATAGATTTTATACATGAATTTAACCATTATAAATTGAAATGAAAAATAACAGAAATTTATTCCATTAGAAACATCGAATCTTACTAGATTATGCATGCAAGTCACTAATAACAAACTTCTTCATATCCTGGGAAAATAAAACCTATGAAAGGGTTGAGCTCAGATGCTCTGTAAGGGTAAATTATTTAACCGAAGCTATAAACATTTAATATAAGATCTGTGAAATAGAAAATACTTTTTTAATATAATCTTGAACATAATATGAGAAAAATAAATTAAAATTACCATATAAACATCCACATGGATATTATACTAGTCGAATAATAACATGTTATAGGTAATTTCATAATGAGGGAATGTATAGTAAAAAAATTTAATTATGGTGTCAAGGCCTCGTGTATGGACCTATGGTATATCTATAACAAGACCCAAACTCAAAGAGCCTCATTAACCAGACTCTATCTTAGAGAGCCTTTGTAACTGGACTCCAACATAGAGAGCCTTTGATACCAGACACCAACCCAGAATGTCTACTATAAAAAGACCCCAACACAGAGGGCTTACATTTACAGGTCCCCAAACTGGAACATACTAGTCAAACACATTCATCATAAGAAGAGGATGAAATATAACATAATAATTAATATAAAAAATAGCATACAAAAATCAATTCATTAACCATAAACCAGGAATTGAATAAAAAATAACTTATCCACATTAAAACATATCACAAAACCATAAATACAATATGGATGATTTGTATCATAATAAATAAAATTCAAAACAATGTAAAATTTATCAAATGATGTTTACATAGATGAAATCAAAAGTATTTCGGAGAAATATATCATTCTATTTTGAAATAATTTAATATTAACATAATTATATAGAAAAAAATTATATTGAAAAAATTATTATAAGATTTTAATGGAAGCTTAAATGTAGTTATAATGACATAAAATAGCCTCACCCACAATATAAGTTAAAAAAGAATTATAACCATAATTTTGTCGAAATTTTTATAAAGTAATTTGTTTGGAAAATGTGAGAAAAATTCAATTAAAAAACAAATAATATAAATTTATTTAAACCATTGTATATTAAATAGTAAAAATGTTTTGAAATATATTTTAAGAAACATGGTTGTTGATGATAATGAAGTCCTAGTAGATAATTACATACAAACAACCTCAGATAATGAACAGATTTTGAAATAAACACTAACCATGTAATTTTCCTTAGTTGATGGTATGTTAACCTCATATATAATGGTAAAATAATAATTATTAAATTATACAAGAACCATATAAATTAATATGACATCATATATGATCTTATAATATTTTTTTTAATAATATTCTAGTATTATCATCGTTCTAGGTGTTAACTTACTAATCTTCTTTTATATGTTTTATTAAAGAAGCTGTGTTTGTTTTTGATAGGATGTATCCTATTGATATATATAATATTATAGAGTCTATAAACATTATTTTTAATCATTAAATTAAATTTATTCTTTAATGACTATGATGGGGAAATGAATCTAATCACGTTCGTGGAGATGGTATTCTGTACGTACGCACAAGCATTAATATATATTTTTTGATATTAAAATCATATATATTTGGATGGTATATAAAATATAAAGAAACATTATAATGTTATATTTATTTTTTTTATAATTTATACTCATTATTATACTCATCCCAATGATGAAATGTTTGAAAAAAACTACACCACGACGTGGAGACGGTAAGCTGTACGTACGCACTTGTAGTGACTTTTTCATTCCTAGGATGGATAAAATAATGAATATGGTTGGACCATTATTATAACAACATAAAAGTATATAGAAGACATTGGAGTTATTATTTTACAATGGAAACAAAAACAAAAGAGGACGTGGAAGAAGAAAAGAACTTCAAAGATGTGATGAAATATTTACCTCTTCTTCGAGTACTTTCTTTTGATTTGATCAAAAGGCCTCTTTTAGTTGGCTTTCCGACTATTGGAAGGCCTCTATGATGGATTGAGGGAATTATAGAGTATATTTGGTCAGGTTTTGGCTAAGGAAAAATGCTTTGAAGGTGTGAATTTGAGAGAATGGTAACTACCATTTTATAAGAGGGGTGAGGTCCATCTTAGGAAAAACTTAAAAAATTATTTTATAATAATTTCATATTCGGGTTATAATTGCTAAAAAGTGACTTATTTCGAGGATAGGGTGGGGATGGGTTGAAATCCTTTCAACTAATGTATTTTATACTTCTTTAGGTCACCATATTTTCCTTATCATTTATTTATAACTATTAGTTAAATTGTTTGACATTTACAATGTCTCTTTGTATTTTTATATTACTTGGTTAATAAACTAACTATAAAAATCCAAAAGAACCCCAAGTGGGTAATTATTAATATATATAACCTTATATAAGACATTTGTCCTATCCTTAGATTTTTAATAATAGAATATCAATTAATAATACAATATTTGTTTTAAAAACACTTTTATATCAATTTTGACACTATTTGGTAATTGATTTCTGTGAAAATCATAACAACATGATTACGTAAAAAAGTTAATTAAATAAATCCTAACATGTCATATTATCCTAAAAAATTTGTATAATTGATAAAAAGTCAAAATTTACATTTATTTGGGTATTTATAATATAATTTATTTTAATATTTCATTAATAATGTAATTACTACATCACTATTGTGTCATATATAAATTAAATTATTTAATGTCTAAAAATTATAAATAAAATACCATTATGTATACAATTATTTTTATCTTTCAAATTAATATTTATTGTCAAATTTATCTTATGTATAACCTTATATTAATAATGGTTAATTTTTTTACAATTGATTTTAACTCTTTTTACTCTTCTTTATATAAAATAATAATAATTTTCCTATTCAAATATAAGTGGACATAAATGATAATATTTTATTTCTATGGTATTTTTTTGTCGAGATAAACATATCCAATACAATTATGACATGTGTTGGGGTAAAAATCATATCATTTTTACATTTAATTACCCTATTTACTTTTAACCATGGTAAATAAAAGTGAATAGTTACTATTCACCAAAAATTATTTTCGTCTCATTGAACAACATTTTACATATTGATATCAATCGTGTCTCTCAGATTTTTAAAATTCAATTCACAGAAGCGGTAAAATTATGTTTTATGCATATTTTCAAATGCTTCTAGGAGGTGCTTAAAAGACAGTAAAAAGTTCAATAAAATTTTTATATATCTACATTTATTAGAAAACGAATCCAATGAATTACATTGAACTTATATAGGCAATATTTATCTATTTTGACCATTAATAAATTTAAATAAAATAAATAATTAATTAAATAAAAAGTTAGTTTTAAACAATAACTTAGTGTCTTTAACTATTAATCAAAAATAAAAATTATTCATAAAAAAACATGAAATCCACCCTCGTCTAATTTTGATTTTCTAAATCAAAAAAATTATGTCGATTTAAAAAAATAGAATTTTCTAAATTTTTAAAAGTGTGTATTAATATTCATAATGGCTAGTTTGATTGGTCACGATGTGTTAAAATCTTGATGTTGCATACAATGAAATCTATTGAATTATTCAAAGGGAAAAATATCGTTGATGCTTATGGTGTTACATTCTCCACTCCTTCAAATAATTTAGTCACTGAAATTTCTAGAATACTACTGCATAAAATGATTCAGGTGGTTCTTCATCATAAGTTTCCCGGGATCCCATGTTGACTCTTCCATCTTATGGTTTCTCCATAGAATTTTACCAGATGAGACATTAGGTTTCTCAAAACCTGTTCTCTTGTATCAATAATTCTTATAGGCTCTTTGGAATAACATAGATCAGGTTCTAGTTCTAATTCATCATAGGTGAGTACATGTGTTGGGTCAGGCATGTATTTTCTCAACAATGATACATGGAAAACATCATGAACTTTGGAGAGACATTGCGGAATTGCCAAATAGTAAGCTACAACCCCAATTCATTCTAGAATTTTGAAATATCCGATGTCCCTGGGGCTCAATTTAGCCATCTTACTGAAATGTATAACACCCTTCCTTTGATATACCTTCTAAAAAATATGTTATATGACCTCAAATTTGAAATCCTTCATTTTGTTATTAGCATATATTTTCTACATACTTTTTGATTCTTTGTTGTGGGTTTGAATAGACATCACCTTTCCCATCATTTCCTTAATAAATTCTGGGCTAACAAGTTTTTTTTCACTGATAACATCCAAATATGTTGGTGTGAGACATATTTTTCCATGTAATGCTTCATATAGTTCCATCTGAGTACATGAATGGATGTTGTTGTCATAGGGGTATTCTAGCAGAGTTAAATATTGATCCCACATAAATTGAACGTCAACTGAGCAAGATAAAAACTTATCTTCTATGGTATGAATAGTCTGTTCTGATTGTCCATCAGTTTGAGGGTGGTAGGCAGTTCTCCGATGAAGATCAATATCCAAGGATTTTTGAATACATTTCTATAAAGTCGATGTAAAATGGGGATCACAGTCAGAAATAATCGATTATGGTTCTCCATGTAGTCTTACAACTTCATTAATATAATTTCATGAAAATTGATCAAGTGGTCAATCTTCTCTTATAGCAAGAAAATTTTCTGAAATGGTAATACGATTAACAATGACCCATATTGAATCATTTCTTCTAGGAGAAATTGGTAGTCCCATGAAAATGCCCATTGTAATATTATCACATTTTCACTCTGGTATGGGAAGAGGATTAATGACTCTAATAGGCTGTTGGATTCCAGCATTCACTAGTTGACAAACCATACATCTTGACACAAAATCTGCAATCTCTCTTTTCATGTTGTCCCACAAAAATGATTATTCAAATTTCAATACATCATAGTGCTATGAGGGTTTATAGAGAAATTTTAACTATGAGAATCATCCAACAATTTCTTTTTTAGATCAGGTATATATGGAACACAAAGTCGTTTCCCAATTTTCAAAATTCCATCTTCAAACAGAATGTCACTCAATCACTCATCATTCACATATTTAATATACCTTTGAAACTATTTATCATCATTCTGAGAAATCATTTTCCATTCTAGTAAAGATGGTTTGGAAACCATTTGAAAATGTATTTATGTTTCACCTTCCATGGTTATCCCCATGTACAACATTACTAGATCCTTGTATATATGATCCTATTCAGCTCTCATCTTCTTCATAATTCCATGATCTCTTCTGCTCAAAGCATCTATGACCTTATTTCCTTTCCCTAGGAGGTAGTATATGGTGCAATTTAAATCCTTAGGACGTTCAATCCATCTTCATTGCCTCATGTTGAGTTATTTCTATGAGAAAATATACTTCAAAATCTTGTGATCGATATATATCTCACATTTTTAATCATAGAGAAAATGTCTCCATATCTTCAATGTAATTATTATTGCTGTTAAATAATGATCATGAGTAGGATTGTTTTTCTCATCAATTTTTAGTTATCGTGATGCATAGAAAATAACCCTATCATCTTGCATAAGAACACAACCAATTTCATTCTTTGATGCATCACAACAAATAACAAAGCCATAATTCCCCGATAGAAGAGTCAAGATAGAAGAATTGACTATTATTCTCTTCAGTTCTTCAAAAAATTAATCACATTATATTTTATAAAAAAATTAAACCCTTTACGTGTGATCTTGGTTAATGGGTTATAGAATCATGAAAAAATTCTGGTCAAAACTACTATAATAACATACTAAAACAATAAAACATCGTACCTCAGTTATACTTGTTAGTGCTGGTCGTTCTTGGATTTCTCTTGTCTTAGAAGGATCAACATAGATTCTATAATTTGAGATAATATGGCCCTGAAAAAAATCTCATGAATCTAGAATTCAAACTTTCTAAACCTCTAATATAATTCATTTCTTCTAAGAGTCATTACAATAATGCGCAAGTGATTTTCATGATATTCATATCATTTAGAGTATACCAAGATATCATCAATAATTACCCCTAATATTCATCAAGATATTCCTTGAAAACTCTATTTATTAGATCCATGAAGACAAAGGGTGCATTAGCCAATCCAAAAGGCATTACTATAAACTCGTAATGCCCTTACCTGGATCGAAATGCAGTTTTCAAAATGTTTTCCTTTTTCACACAGAACTGATGATAACCGGATCAAAGGTTAATATTTGAAAAGTTTTGATCTCCCGGAATTTGGTCAAATAAATCATCAATGTGAGGTATGTGATACTTTTTCTTTATTGATATAGCATTGATCTCCCTATAGTCAATGAAAAACCTCATAGATCCGTATTCTTTTTTTACAAAAAGAACAGGGTCTATCCATGGAGAAACACAAGGCCAAATAACTCCCTTATTACTCAATTCCTTTTGTTTGTTCTTTTGTTCAACAAATTCCACAATATCCATTCTAATAGGGGTCTTCGATATGGGCCTTGAACCAAGAATTAACCCAATGGAAAACTCAATTTCTTGTTCTGGAAGATGTCCATGTAAATCCTCTGGAAAAACATTAAAATATTCATTCCGAATAGGTATATCCTCAATTTGAACATTACATTCCTCATAAACAATTAATTCATTCTCTTCCTCCCCAAAAATTGAAATTATTTGAGCTACTGGGGGTGGATCTAGATAAGAATCATGTGGTGATGTTTTTTTCAAAAGATAATGTACTTCTTATCATCATCGATAATTGTGATCTCCTTCTTACAACAAATTTTCGTATAATGGTCCTAAAGACAATCCATATCATGGATTATACCAAATTAAATCATATTTATAATGATGAGATTAATAGATAAAGAACATTAATATTCTCTAATGTGAATTGATTTATAAAACATTATTATAATGATACTTCTCTTAAGTGGTTTGACTGACAACTCCCATGATAAAACAAATTGGAAGTATCTAATTTTTGTAGAAAACTGGGAAGATATGAAACAATGCAATGATATAGAATCAAAAAAAGCATTGGCTAAACTTGATAAAACCATTACATTACCTACCACCACATCTTCAGGTTCTTTATCCTCAATATTAGTGATAACATAAGCTTGGCCTTGATCACTTGGAATTTTCTTAGATATGTTTCCTTGCCACTTAGGACATTTATTTGCATAATTTCCCATCGACCTACAATTTTAGCAATGAACATCAGTAGATTATTTATTCCCCCTGAAATCACAAGATTGGTGTCCCTTTTCACCACACTTATAAAAGACTCCATTTTCATTCATGAAAGTATTATGGTGTTTATTCCCACATTTACTGCTGGATGGATATTTAACATTTCCATTCTTCCCGCTATTTCTATTTCCAGAGTCATCAGAAGATCTCTTCTTCTCTTACTTTGATTTAATGTCATATGAATTAGAGAATTACTTTTCAATCTTGACAGCACATGAGATAATATCTTCGTAAAACGAGAAGTATTTTGAGGCTAATTCTCGATAGAGAAATGGTTTTAACACATCAAATAATACTTCAATCTTATATATCAGGTTACGTATATAATCTAAAGCATGAATTTCTAACCATGTAATGTTAGCTTCATTCTTTTTAACATTTTCATCATCTTTTTTCCTCATACTCAGAAATTGTCTTTCCATGTCCGCTAAATAGTCATGAGGAAATTATTTTTCTAAGAAAGGTTTTTTAAACTCTTTCCATTCAATGTTTGTTACTTCTTCATCTTTCATTGTTTTTTGGATTAATGACCACCATTGATCTTCTTCTCCTGAGATGTGATAAACAACCATGGAATCATTTTCCCTTTCGTTACTCTAAAAAGAGTGAAATATTTTCTTTAAGAATTTATCCATTGCTCATCTAATAATGGATTTGTAATCCAATTGAATGTTGGTGGGTGTTTCCCCATGAAGCGGTCTAACATTTTTCATCCACGTACAGATCAGGGTGCTTCATATGGGTAAGGTTTTTATTCTTAACATGTGTGAGTTGTCCTAGTATGGTGATTAGATGATCAACACCAGTTGCATCACCAGCTCAACAATAATTAACATGAGTAAGGGGAAAATCCCTATTTGGAGTTTGTGCATTGATACAGTTTCTATTCCTTCCACTATGCTCCATTTCTAAACAATGGAATAAACTAGATTAGTTTATGAATCAAATTACATAATTCTATAATTGTAAAACATTTAAAATAAATTGAACAATTTATGGATATAATGCATAATAATAAAAATGTATTCATTGTGGAAGTATATACTCATAAACCCATCATAATGGTTTTTATTGAAAATTATAATTATCCTAAACATATCCCCTGGGAGTGTCGTTACCAAGAGTGAAACAAGGCCCATTTTCGTGCACTAGTTCCCATTTGAGTCTATCTCATAATAGTGTATTCGGGTTGTACAACTTGGTACATCTATTCTAGAGCCGCCTCTACCTTCTCAAATCTAGACCGGAATGTATTTCTTGGGAAAATCATCAAATAGTTACATTACCAAAATTCAAGGATGTTCATCAATACTAATCCTCAATGTATATCTTAGGGTAATATTATCTTCTCAGTGTTTATCTAAAACTTGATTCCAAGGTTTTTACTAAACTTCTTATGATACCAACTATAACACCCTGACCCCTGTTACCTAGAGTCGGCGAATTTTTACATAACATTGGCATGACTACAAGGGATCACGTCCCGAATGATAGACCAATTAATTAGTCTAGGAAAATAGATTACATACATGAAGTTCAACATTATAACTTGAAAATAAAAACAATAGTAATATATTCCATTTGAATGTCCAAGCCTTCTAGATTATGCCTTAAATTCACTCTTGACTAACATCTTCATATCCAGGAAAAAAACATAAGAAAATGGTGAGCTTAGATGATCATTAAGGGTATATAATTTAAAAAATCTATAAACTATTATGGTATGATGTGTAATGAAACAGGTTAATTTTAAAACATAAACTTGAACATAATATAGAATAAGTAAATAAAAAATTACCATATAAACATGCACATGGATATTCTACTAGTCAAATAATTACATGTAACAACTATCTTCATAATGAGGTAATGTATAGTACTGGACTTTAATTTATTGGTCAAGGCCTTGTTCTAGGGCCTATGGAATTATTTTAACCATAACCAAACCCAGAGCGCCTCTTTAACTAGACTCCATCCCAGAAAGCCTCTATAACCAGACTCCAACTCGGAGAGCCTCTGTAACCAGACTCCAACATTGAGGGTCTTCTGTAACTGGACACAAACCCATAAAGCATACGTTTATTGATCCCCAACACGTGACATACTAGTCCAACACATTCATCTTAAGATGTGGTTGAAATATAACATAATCATTCGTACTAAAATTAGCATACGCAATGTCAATACTTTAACCATAAACCATGAATGGAATAAAAATTACTCATCTATATTCAAACATATAACAAAACCATAAATAAAATATTGAATATTTTTATCATAATAAATCATCTTCAAACAAGTGTAAAATTTATCAAAGGATGTTGACATAGATGAAATCAAAAATATATTAGAGAGATATCGCTTTTTATTTTGAAAAAATTTAAGAGTCAAACAATTATAAAGAAAACATTTATTTTGAAAATATTATTATAATCATGTAAGGAATTATTTGATGTAGTTATAGAAAAAAGAATTTATGCACACACCGTATATGTTAAAAAACATTATAACATTAATTTTGTCGAAAGGGTCATAAAGTACATTTTTTTGGAAAATGACTGAAGGATTAAATTAAAAAAAATGAGGTTATAAATTAATTTAATCTATTTTATATTAAATAGTAAAAATGTGTTGTAATACATATTATGAATCATGGATGTGGATGATAAATATTTCATAATAGATATTATGTATAGGCATCATCGGATAATGAAGAGATTGTAAAATAAACCAAAACCTTGTAAATTTCCACGCTCGAGGGTAGGTTAACCTCCTGTATAATAGTGAAATAATTTTTATAAAATTATACAATAACCATACACATTAATATGATATCATATATGATATTCTAATATTTCTTTGTTAATAATATTTTAGTATTATTGTTGTTCAGGGTGTTAACTTACTCATTTTATTTTATATGGTTTGTAATATATGCCATGCTTTTTATGGATTGGTTGTATATTAATTATATATAGAATGATATGAAGTCCTTATACATTATTTCTTATCATAAAATGAAAATTATTCTTGAATGGTTATGTTTGAGAAACTAATCTTATCATGTTTGTGGAGACGGTATTCCGTAAGTATGCACGAGCATTAATATCATTCTCTTGATATTAAAATCATATAAAAGTAGATGGTATATCATATATATAGAATAATTATAATGTTATATTTATTATTTACATCATTTATACTCATTATTATACCCATCAAAATGATGAATTGTTTGAATAACAAACTACAACATGTCGTGGATACAATAATCCATACGTACGCACGTGTGGTGACATTTTCATTCATAGGATAGATAAAATAACGAATATGGTTGTAACATTTCTATAATAACATTATAGTAAATATAAGATAAAGGATTTATTATTTTAGATTTGAAACAACAACAGAAGAGGAAGTGGAAGAAGAAATGAACATGAAAGAGGTGATGAAATATTTTCCTTTTCTTCGGGTTCTTCCATTTGATTTGATCAAAATGGATCTTTAGTTTGGATTTCTAACTAATGGAAAGCCTCTAGGATGGATTTAGGGAATTTGAGAGGATATTTGGTAAGGTTTTTTCTGAGGAAAATTGCTCTGAAGGTATAAATTTGAGAGAAATGGAAGTTCCCTTGTATAAGAGTGGTGAGGGGAACCTTAGGAAAAAATATATTATTATATAATAAATTCATATTCGGTTTATAATGATTCCAATATGACTTATTTTTAGTCTAGGGTGGGGATGTGTCGAAAATATTTCAACCAATATTCTTTATACAAGTTTAGGTCACCATATTAATCTTATCATTTATATATAACTCTTCGTTAAATAGTTGATCATTTACCATGTCTCTTTTTATTGTTATATTATATGTTTAATAAACATTCTATATCATGCCAACATAAACCCAAGTTGTTCATTATTAATATATATACATATCAAAGTTATTTTTCCAAACCATAAATTTTTAGGAATAGAATATTAGTTAATAATATTATATTTGTTTAAAAAACTGTTTTATGTCAATTTTGACACTATTTTGTAATTGATTTATGTAAAATCCTAACAGAATGATTACATAGAATAAAATAATTCAATCAATCATAACATGTCATATTAACATATAAAATTCGTTTTATTCATCAAATGTCTTAATTTACATTTATTTGGGTATTTATAATATCAATTATTTTAATATTTCATTAATAAGGAAATTATTGCATCATCATTGTGTCAAATTTAAATTAAATTATCTAATGTCCAAAAATTGTAAACAAAATAACATTATTTAGACGTTTTTTTATATTTCTAATGAATATTTATAGTCGAATTTATGTAATGTACAAACTGATATTAAAAATGGTTTAGTTTTTAAACATTGATGTTCACTCTTTTAATTCTTCTTTAAATAAAATAATTATAAAAGTCTTATTCAAATCCAAGTGGAACTATATTATAATATTTTATTCATAAGGTATTTTTTGGTTTTGATACACATATCCAACAGAATTAGGACATGTTTTAGGGTAAAAATAATGTCATTTTTTACTTTTAATTACCCTATTTACTTTTAACCGCTGTAAATAAAAGAAAAACGATTTTGTTCACCAAAAATTATTTTTATCTCATTGAACAACATTTTAAATAATAATATCAATTGTGGCTCCCAGCTTATTGAAATTAAATTCATATAATAAGTAAAATTATGTATTATACAAATTTGTAAATGCTCCATGGAGGTGGGTAAAAGACTGTAAAAAGTTCAATAATTTTTATATATATCTAAACTAATTATAAAACTAATACAACAGATTAAATTGAACATATATAGGTATTATGTATATATTTTGACATTAAATAAATTTAAATAAAATTAATAATCATTTAAATAAAAAGTCGTTTTTCAACAATAACTTAGTTTTTTTCACTATTCATCAAAAATTGAATGTTTTCAGAAAAATATTAAAAATTAAACCTCACCTAATTTTGATATTCCAAATTAAAAAATGAAGTCCATTTTGAAAAATAAAATTTATAAAAATTTAAAAATTGGGTATTACTATTCATAATGGCTAGTTTTATTGGTCGCGATGTGTTAGAATCTCGATGTTGCGTATAATGCTAGATGTTGCGTTATTCAATGGAAAACGTACCATGGAATCATGGGGTGTAATAGAGAACCTTGTAAAATTGTGTTAAAAGTAAATTCTAGAGGCTATAATCACTACTAAAGATCCCAATATAGTGATTAGAATTAAGATAATTTCTTATTCAGATAAAATGGTTACGGATTTTGAGAATCACATTCCAGAACAATATAGCCATGGATTAATTATTCCTACTGAAATTCCACATAAAAGTGTGACATTTAGGGTAATGAATCATGATAATGAATAGTTCAGAAAATCCAAAATGGTTATCAATTATTGTGATCTTAATTGTTCCACAAATGATTATTGACAAAATATTCTTAATGAGTAGGATTTAAGAAGAATGGTCATGAAAGAAAGGGAAATTGTATATTCTAATTTTAATCTCATGTAAGGATATTGGATGTTAAAGATAAAAGAGGAGGATATACCATTAATAGAATTTACAAAACTATTTGACTTGTTTGAATGGTTAGTTTTTCTATTCGGACTCATGAATTCCCTAAAAAAATTCTAGAGGAGAATGAACATGGAATTCCATAGATTATTAATGTTCATGTGTATCTAAATTGGTGATGTTCTAATATTTAGTGAAGATACATAAGTGTATATCATGTATTTACAACAGGTGGGTGAAGTGTTCATAAAATAATGAATTTAAATTTTAGAAAGAAAGATCAAATGGATGCATCCAAATATGAAATTATTGGAATTGAAAATCCTTGAAAGTAGAGAGAAGATTCAACCAAATAATGTAGAGAATTTAGAATCATACCTTGATGAGCCTATAGATCATAAAAAGATAAAAGAATTTCTTAGTATATTAAGTTGTTCGAAAGTATACATTAGATATTTAGGGAAATTCTATGTTACAATATTGAGAGAGGTATATAGTAAGGTACATCAGAATTAGTTAGATGAATATTATTAAGTAATCAAAATTATAATGCATAAATCTTATAACCTTCTAGAATTGGAGTGCCCATATGGGAGCGGAGATCAACTTATATTTTAAATGGATTCATCAGACTCAGTATAGGTATGTATCCTAATTATAAGGAATAACAATGATGATATTATCAGTAGATATTGGAGAGAATTATTTAATGAGAGTAGTTTGATACTTGTGATCTAATAAGGAAAATTACACATTCAATTGGGTACTGCATATCATGAAGACAATTGTAAATAATGATATTATATGTTTTCTAGGGTAGAATCCACACATTGAACCTATCAGATTAGTATAAAAATTTGTCTTACCTTGGAATGTGTATCTGTGGAACCATACTAAGGGACATATCTAGAAAGAATTTGATTAATCAAAATAGAGATGAATATTTAATGGAGTTTATATTGAATAAAAAACATTATGACTATTTCATGGTCGTATAGAGTGTTTAACTGATCGAGTCAAAATCAACATGAAATGATTGTATTTTTTTCGAAAGAGTCAATGTGATAGTATATATTATCTCCAGAGACATTATACTAGAAAAAAAGGAATATCTAATAAGTCTTAAAATATAAGCACTTATGATTCATAAGGAACTCATGAAATCGAATGGAAATAAATAAGATACCTAATTGTCAGAGACAAAATCTAATGCACCATTAAAGAATTTATGGATATGAAATATTCAAAAATGTATGATCATTTATTGAGATAATATATGCTCTGTATGACATCAAATGATTCTACACACTGATCCAGATACACATCATATCTGACATGGATGATCTGGTCAAATCATACATGTAAATTATGTTGTTTTTATCTGCATAATATGTGGTGGAATTTTCATAGTCAAGAACTCCACCATTTTTTTATCAACATGATTTTTCTCTTTGGAAGTGTGCACTATAATATTCCTCATTATGTTGAGGCTTATTGTTGATGTTGAGTCATATTCTTCAGAAATATGTTCCCAAACAACTATAAAATGGACCTCCAACCCCTTTGTCTTGGGAAATGAATTTGGAATAGAAATCTATAAGATTTCTAAAATTTTCATTCTAATTTTTGATCTAAAACATTTAATTCTTAATGTGAAGTGATTCCATGTTAAATTCTATGATTTAAAGAGAGGTTTTCTCTTTAGTGCTGATAATGTAAAGATTTATAAATTTATTTTACTAACATTGATAAAACCTTATCCCTTCAATTGAATGAACCCTAACAGATATTGCACCTTTCTCACAAAATTCAATCTGTAGATGAATCTATAGTCATTTACCATAACTTATGACTATTTCATAAAAATAAACAAAAAAACTATTAGTATATTATTTATTACTATTTTTATCAATCATGCATATATTTTCATGTTTTATGTTTCTTTTCTCATTTTCTTGATGTTTTAGATCTTATTTTTGTGATTTTGGGTCTTTTTTTGTCTACTCGATGTTTTGAACCATATATCATATGATTTTAAGTTGTTCCGCTAGATTTCATGTCATTAAACTATCAATAATGTTTGATAACCCCAAAAATAAAATTTATATATTTGTAAAAAATGAGTTTTGGGGAAATGAATCAAAAGAGTGATGAGAAATGATTATCATGTTTGTTGTGGTAAAACTACATGGAGATAATTTTTAGTCAAAACCAATACTTATGAATTTACTATTCCATTAGTTTTTGAAATCACAAAATCATCCTTATATACATGATTAGTAACATATAATATCCAAATTTTTTAGAATTATTTTTTAGAAAACATGATAATTTATAATATTAATAATAAGTTCAAATTAATTAAAAAAATAATCTTATATTTTCACATTACAATTATCATAATGTGTATGGATTTGATAAACATCAGATTCAGCCTTATTAGACCAGATGTAAGACTTTTTGTCTAGTCTTTTATACTGAAAAATTATTATTAATTAGAATGATATCACGACAGATGAAAATTGGGTAGATACTCATAAGGATTATTGAAATAACATTTCAAAAGTTTTTATCATATTTGGAAGAGATTTTTCTAATGTAAGAATAAAATTTTACTCTATAATGTTGTAAATCAATATGAAGTCATACAATTTAATTGAAAAGATCTGTTGAGGTGTCATGTGTAAAATTCTTTTCAATAATCTCTGAGAAAATGACCATTGGGAATGAAATACGACTGTTGAAGAAATATATATACATACCTAGTCATTTAAAGAGTTTTTAGTAGATTGATTTCAATTTTGAAATTTCTAATTGTGTGAGATCAAAAGATATTACAAAGCATGAACATCATTTTCCTAGTCTTATCATAGAGTTTTTTTTGTTCTAAGGAAAACTTATCATGGTTGTCTCCTCATGAACATTTACTTTGTAATTGTGCATCTGATTGTTCTGATTACGATCGAGTGATTGCGAGGAAATAAATATGTAGAATATGATCTTTTTAATTGATGGACTGTGGGGATAACAAGATTGATCTGATCCATCAGTTCTAGGGATCAAAAGACTAGCTAAAAAGATAGTCTTTTATTCTTATCGAAGATTTTCCATGATGAGGAAAGACATACATTCTTATAAGTATAAAACATCGGATATCTTAAGACACGGTTTGTTACTATATTATGATTAATGATAAAATAGATATATTCACTTTTAAACAGTTTCAATTCATTCATAAAATTTATTATATTTCATTCCTTGTTTTTTAGAAGTTCTATATTCCACTATTCTTGTTTTTATAATTTTTATCATAACAATTAAAAATATGATAAACATAATATAAACAATTCCATTGATATTCAGGGAATAAATTCCTCATGATATAATCATATGTATTATATTAATGATATATATACTACAATATTATCATAATCATACTAATTAAAATTCTTTTGTAAACGGATCGAGGGGCATGTATGGATCTGGTTTTTTTTTCTAAAAGTTATTTGTAATTTTTTATAGTTTAAACTCTTTTAAACTAATGTTATAAAAACTTAAATTTACTAAATATTTTAATTTAGTCATCAAGAACATATTCTTTCGAATATAATATCAATATATCTAATATTAATATCCAAAAATTTGTATCCGTGTAGGATTACACTACTGAAATACCTGGTATGGTTTTACTATATTTACTATCCCATGTCTATTATGTTTTGTTATAAATATTTTTGTCTATTAAATTTTTCTACACTATCATGTTTGTAGAAAATAACGTTTATCTATTAATATGGTTTTTTAATGTCAGATCAATAGTAAATATAAATCCAAACAGACCACCTATCTTTTACGGTACAAATAATGAATACTAGAGACATAGAATGACGAATTTTGTTATTAACACTGGGGTTGATAACTTCATCATGCTTATAGAGACTATAAAATTTCTAATAAGGATGTCTATAATTTTACATATACTAAAAAAAGAGTATCAGTTTAATTACAGAGATATAAATACTTTTTTAGGTTTCATGACTTGAAGCATTTATAGTCATATAACATCTTGTAATGATTCCAATAGAATCTGGAAAATGATAGAGATTACTCATTTTGGAACTTCAAAATTTTTATACACAAGAAGAGTTATGTTAAGACCTAAAGAACAAGAATTATAATTTATACTTGTTGATTTATTTTCAAATATTCATCATAGAATCCTGACTATTATTAATAGCTTACAATCTATTGGAGATAAAGGATTAGAAGATGAAATTATTGCGGATAAGATAATTGAAACCATTAATAATGAATAAGTGTCAAATATGAATGATGTTGATGAAATTATAATGTTTAATAATTTTTAAATGAACACATCGTATTAAAATGTCTCATAGAAAATGTATAAACTGCTGAGAAACATACAAATATGTCTCTTAATGCTAATTATCCTTATGAAAAGTATTCAATATCATCTTATGAAGAATACTACTCAATATAAGTTAATTCATTACCTTTCTATAATAAATTATCAATTTTTTATAAGTATCTTGATAATATAAATGGTAAAGTTAGCAAAAATATTGATAATGAAATTTTAAGGATAAAATAATTGATAAATGAAATATAAGATATTTCTAAATATCTTGATATGGATAATTATGAGAACAATATTTTTTATCAAAGGATTTAGACAAATTAATTTTTGATAAAAATTATTTACACACTAGTTTTGATAGACATAGTTCCAAAACTATTACTGAAGAGGAAAATAAAATCTAGCTGTGAAACTAAAATATGAATCTTCATGATTGATGAAAATGTTTTCAAACATTAATAATGGTAATGATAATATTGATAAATTGTACAAACAAATTAATCCACGTGGTACTAGAACCATTATGGATTATACTCTTAAAGACCTATTTTTAATAAGAATTAATTTGTTATAAAAATGAATACTTTTATACTAAATTTCAAAGTGGTGGTCATTTGAAAAAAAAATTCTCCAAAAACATTTCAATTCGTTGGATATCAAAAATACTATTATTTAAACCAAATATGGGTTCCTATATTTTTTTTCTAACACTTCCAGACCCATGTAGGTATTGGGATTGAATGTTTAATGGTTTTGTCTTTAGGAAAATGAAGAAGGTACAAACAATAAGAATACATGGTATAGATATAGTTTTTGTTCCAAGAATATGATTGGTAACAAATATCTTTCAAAAATATTATCAACATAAAAGGATGAAAAGTTAACATTAGTGATAATTCCCAGTGAGTTATTATCGGTATATGTAATATTGTTCTTATTAGTAAAGATTTAATTCCAAATATTTTATTTGTTAAATATTGTAAGAACAACCTTATAAGCATAAGTAAATTATTTGATAGAGGTTACCTTTTGAAATTTTGAAATGGTAAGTGTATTTTACAAAGTTCCAAGGATGAATTTATTCTTTGTACCAATCAACATGAGAAGTATTATACTCTTATATTAGAACACCATAGGATCCAGGACATACACTATCATAGTGAAATGAAAGATCAATCTTAGGTATGGAATACAAGGTTAAGAAACTATATCCTTAAAAATTTATCAATGTTTAATTAGAAAATATTTCATATGGTTCTATTGGGACATAAGATTAATTCTTCAAAACCTTTTGATCATTGTCAATACGGTAAGCAACATAAATCACGTGTTTAAATCAATTTGTGAAGTATAAACTTTTGATGCTTCATAGATAGTGCACATGGGTTTTTTGGTCCTATGAAAACAGCTAGTATTGGTGGAATAGAATATGTATATGTCTTGGTTTATGACTACACTAGATATACATGGGATTAATTTCTCCTGAATAAATATGAAAAAAAAATTAAATAAATTTGCAGCAAATATTTAAAAAGATAAAAACTTCCCCATGAAAATTTTTCATAGTGATCATAGTAGAGAATGAAAATATTAAAAATTTGAAATTTTTTTGTAGTAATAAAGGTATATAACATAATTTTTCTTCTCCTAGAACTCCTAAAAATTATTGTTTTTGAAATAAGAAATACATTTCTTCCAGAAATAATTAGAACCATGTTGAATGAAAAATCAATTGCTAAATATTTTTGGGCTGAATCGGTAAGTACTTACAACTATAATATAACTTGAGTTTTGATTAGAAACATTAATAATAAAACTTCTTGTAAATTGTGGAAATATATAAATCCAAAAGTATCTTACTTCAATTTATTTGGATGGAAATTAATCATCCTAAATATAAAAGATAGCTTACATTAATTTGAATTGAAATTCAATGAAGGACAATTTTTATTTTATTCAACTACTTATATGCAATATAGTGTTTTTAATAAATATTATTATACAATTTAGGAAACATTACATGATAAATGAAAAGAATTAACCCTTTTGTTTTCAAACAACCCCAATTAACATCGTCTGATGTTGTTTAAAAAACTGATTTTTATTCTTTGTTAAAATGTTCTTCCAATAAGGAAATAACTCTGAAATTATTTTTTGATGTTACACCTCTATGAATTTATACTTCATGATGAATAAAAAACATATCGAAACCAAATAAATTAGATGTTTCTAAGGAATCATCTAAATAACAATATAATTGATGATGTTGATCATCCAGTTAGGATAACAAGTTTTTCAAGGAATGAAAATGAAAATATAGATTTCCTTTAATAATTTGAAATTAATAATTGTAATGATTATTTTGGTTATGAGGATTGGATTAAATCTATGAAAGATGATATCAATGAATGAGTAAAATTAACTTAATCTATTATTGTTCGACTATCCTTTACAACATTTTTTAATTTCAAAAATTTTTTAATGGATGTGAAGTATTTTTTGGTAAAGAATTTTATCCGGAGGAATTTTATGTTGAACAACCATTAGTTTTTATATAAAGAACATCCTGAATAAATTTATATACTTACCAAATTGTTATATGGACACAAAAAGCCCTAGGATATTTTTATAATAAATTATTTTTTTTACAAAACAACATTGTCATGGGAGCTGAAAATCCAACCATTTTTATAAAATTAGTTAAAAAATAAAATGATTGTTAAATATATATTGAAGAAATTATATTTGGATCAAATAAAAAATAGTTAACATATTTCTTTAATAATATTATGATATTTATATTTGAGATGAGTATGATGGGCGAGTAAAGCATTTTTAGTTAGATTTAAAATTTCCAAGAAACCAGAAAGAACATAAATATCTCAACTTAAGTATATTAAATATCTTATTAAAATGTTTCGATATGACAAAAATAAATGTATTAGAAGTCCTTTGGGTACCTAAAATAATATAGATCCTAATAATGTTGGGAAATGAGTTGATATAAATAATTTTGGAGGCATGATAGGATGTTTTCTATACTTAATGACTAGTCGACCAAACATAATGTTTTATGTATTCTTATGTTTAAGATATCAAGATAATCCAATGGAATCCCATCTCAAAGAAGTAAAAAAAATTATATAAAGGGAACTATGGACTTAGGAATTTCCTATTCTTCTAGAAATTTTTGTTAATAAAAATGTTTTATATTTTTTGGGAGAGACTGTAGTGATTTTTGGCCTTGTAAGAAAAATTACTCAATGTAACTTTCCACTAATGATGCATAATATGTGGTAGAGGAAAGTATTTATGTTCAAGTATTGTAGATGCAACACCCACACAAAATTTATGGCATGATTATACTAAAACTAAATTACTATCTCATCATACTAGTTCTATTGATTTAAATAATAACCATGGACTTCATTTATATGAGAAATTCCTAGATATTATCCATCATAATTGATGGGATAAAACACTTATAAGAGATATCATTTTACAATTTATCTGAACAAAATAAAAACATGATGATATTTTTAACAAAACCTATAACATCTAATAGATTTGAAAAAATTAAATTGAATCTAGGAATGATTAATATAAATTAGACAATCATATCTACTTCTTTTTTACCCATATCCTTATATTATGTTACTAATATTCATAGGGAGAGTACATATGTTTGATCTTTTTCCAAATTTTTAGTTTTTTTTTTCTTCAAAATGTTTTCATAACAAGGTTTCAAAATCATACTTCATTATACAGTTTTTTAGAGTTCGTATTTTAAAAAAAATAATCAAACTCAAAAAATGATACAAATTTTCTTAGATCAAGTTTTCTTATTTTTTTGTATTTAATTAATTTTCTTAATGATATTTTATTTTTAAAATATCATTTTCAATTTAAAATCTGAAATCTATTTTAAATTTAATTTTAATTTTTTTATTTATAATGGAAATTTTCATATTAATTTTTTTAGAACTATCATAAGCTAATTAGTTTAAAAATTATCAAGAAGAACATGTTATTCATACTAATGACTCTTTCTACCTTGAAAGGTATTCTTATTATATTTTAAATATTTTTACTATTTCATTACAATTGATTATATTTACTTTTGTATAAAACCATTTTTTTCTAATAATTTTTCATAAATTTTTTCAAAATAAAATTTGTATCAATATTAAAAATCGTTAAAAAACCATGAGAGTTCAAAATTAAGTAAATATTTTTTCGGATAATTCTTATCCATCATATCAGATTGGGTTTGATCGCAGCCATTAAATTTTGTTTTGGAAGATGAACCAGCTGTCCAATCACCTATATAAAGGGGGACCTACCCATGTAGCACATAATTTTTTTAGTCGTCTTCCCCGAATTTTTTCTTCCTACAAAATTTCCCAGTCCAAAACATTTTCTTCTCTCTGAATCAAAAATCTCATATCTAAACATAAAGCCTTTTTCCAATGATTTCAATACATGGTTTGTATTCATCGAATGATTATTCGAGATACAATTGAATGAAAAGTGTGATTAAAATTTGAAAAATTATATAAAATTCATTGTTTGGGAATATCTATGTGTAGAAAATATTTATGATTATTTTGATTTTATTTATCATGTTGTTGTTTGAGAATTCTATTTTTTATTAGGGTTTCTTAAACATGATTGAATAAAATTTATTTTATAATATATATAAAATGGTATCAAATGAAATATAATAAATCCACATGTTTTTTTGGAGTTATATCACAAGGATATAATTATTTATCATCTTATAAAATGCCATATGAGATTGGTTCTTCTTATAAGAACAAGGAAGGTGATTCCTTATTTGATTATTATGAATGGTTTTGGAAAGTATCTCACATGACCCTAGATAATAAGGTTATTTCACTTCACATGCGTGTTTTATTAAGTAAAATAAAGGGAGATAATGACACATTTAACATATCCTTTGTTTTTATTTGATAAATCTTAGTAAATATAAGAAAAATTGATCTTATGGTATTAATTTTTCTTACTATTAAAAATTTCAAGATTATATTTATTAAATCAATGATTATTATGTTTCCAGTAATAAGAACATTGTTATTAATTTAGTGTATGATGTTTATCAAAATTTTAAACAAATTAAAGATGAAAAATATTAATATTATATTTATTAGTGATGATATAATGTAGAGGATGTGGTTTAGTTTTGACAATGAATCAACGTTGATTATTGAGAATGACTTGGATTTAGAACCCTCAGATATATCTTAGTAGGGTTATTAGTAAAAGAAAAATATAGCTAATCTGGGTTTTCAACTGAAAGATAAATAAACAAGATAATGATGATCATAAAAAGAAAAGGAAGGGTGATACATACACACAAACAATTGAAATGAAATAGAAGAGAGTTCCTGAGGATGTACATCAAGAGTTGTTAAAAAGAATGATGATAAGAAGATATGAGAACCAGTTATCAAAATTTATCCAATTGAGGACTTAGCCATAATAATTCATGATTCTAATACTCTATAGGAAGAAATTAAGTATTATGAGTAAGATAAGGAGTCGAAATATTCTATTTTATGTGAAAAATTGATATAAAGAGTGAAAAAGGATTTAGAAAATGTGTCTCTGATTCTACCATCATCCCACACTGATCCAAAAAATATAAATACAATATTCTTTTTTCCAAAATATATAGTATTTAATTCTAAAGATCGCATTGTCAAAGACAAGTGAAAGGACAAATTATTTAATTAATAATTAGAACCATTCAAACAATATTAATTAGAATCAGAATAGTAAGAAAGACTGATCAATGAATAAATAGTCCCTTATACAAAGAGTTTTGTAATGAAATGGATGAAGGAACTACAAAGGTTGATAATTTAGAAAAAAAGAAAAATTAATTAAATAAAGAAGTGAATATAAAAAAATTTAATAATTATTTGAAAAAGAATAAGTCTATGAAAACAAGATGGATGAGAATGAATATTATGAAGATGAAGATATTTAGAATCAAGAGAATGTCAATTAAGAAAAATATGAAAATGAAAAATATCACATTGATAAATTTTTATGGGATTATCCATGGAATTATCATCATATTTTCATTCAAATATAGATCAAATATAAAAAATGAATCTTCAGAGAATAAAAAAGCATCAGTATATGAAGAAGTTGTATCCTCATCTAAAAAAATGAGAAAGATCATATTCAAAAATAGAAAGGAACAGATATAATATCAATGATATAGATAACATTTTATTATCTTTTGTAAAGGAAGTAAGAGATAATGATAAGAAATTTGTTTCAAACAATGATAATTAGAAATGAAAAGTGACTGAATTCATGACAAGTCATTCATAACATCCTAAAATAGAAAAAGATTCAGATTATGTAAATATGATAAACATGAAGGGAGTGGATTATATCTTTTAGGATTAACTGTAACTCAAAGGAATTATTCCATACATTCAATGATTTGAAAATAGGGTTGAATATATTAATGAAAAACAAATTCAAAATTCAAAATCAATCAAATTTTTTACAGATATGTTGAGTTGTTTAATGGATAATTTTATGGTTTTACATGAAAGTTGTATCACTCAAAAATGGTATATAATATGGTGTTAAAGTGGTATCATCAAATAGATGTTGATGTTATGATACATGATGATACTATTGATGATATGAAGATGATTATGAATGAATCCTCCGAATATTTTGGTTAGTTATCAAACGATGTAACATCTCAGACCTAGATGACACCATAAACGATGCACCAAGCCTTGTTGTTCACAATGCCACGTGCACATCATTCCAAGTGCTAGAGGTTGTCGACTAGAATCAAGGGCCAAGGTGAGTCAGTGGGGAGACAATTTTTTCATTACCTGAGTATCATAGTAGAAGTCAAATACATACAATATGAGAAGCGAATAAGAAGAATCCAAGTGAATGTAAGAGAAGACAATAATCTACAATCAATCAAGAACGTCACATATACAATGATGTAGATGATACATAGATCAAGAAAACAACCAAAAGAGGTACATAGAAATAAAATACATTACAAGTGTTCAAAAAGAGAAAAATACCAAAAAGTGTTTGTAGCATCGCAATCCTTAGCTTGGTTATATTCTCCCCTTCTTAAAAAACTACTATCAACAACTCGTGCCAGGGTGATTGGACTTATCCTCATCTACATACATGAAGTCTTCATGGGTACTGGAGGAGGCCCAAATATGGTGTGAGATAAAAATCCCAATAGGAAACAACCTAGTGACATTACAGTTCTAACATCGGTATAAAAAGTACAAGAATGTGTAAACAATCAGTCAAGTAAGTGTGTATTTCCAAGGTATAAGTTATCTAATATTAGAAGTACCAATAGCCTCTCAAGTCTACCTAGAAAAAAGAGTCATCTCTTAACAGGGAATCTCTAACAATGTATGAAAGTCACATAACCACGTCGTACATCCATCCATATCAGGTAACCAACAACCACATTGAATATCCATCAGTATCTAGTAACAAAAAACCACACCGTATAAAGATGTGTATAATGCATGGGCTAGATATGAGGTGTCATATACCAGGGAATCCAAGTAAATATATAGACCTCAACAGGCCATATACAAGGAACACGTCCAAGGCATCCACATCGATTCCCATGGTCATCCTAGTGGAATCAAGGTCTAGACACTTGTTGGGGTCATATGAGAATGGAAATGCCATGTCCTATGTGATGAAAATCAAGTTTGATCCATAGGGTAGGAAGGCCTTATGAATCCCATGGAAACAAGTCCCAATGGGCATAGTCACCCTATGATATCCACTACTTCATTCCAAACCCATGGGGATTATTCCATGGCATCAATCAAACAATTAGAATTAATTATTCAATTTAAACAAACATTCCATGTGAGTATACCCACTCACATATCCATGAAAAATCCATGTTTATACCTACTAATGAAATCCACATATCAAATACCTTCATATGGGACAACCATCCCATATTAAACATTTAACATTCCATTAGTCATTTAATATAGTTATAACCACATGTAATATCCATTTCATTTAAGCCACACTATCAATATAGGCATTGAATCACATGATATAATGAGGTAAGGAGGAATTTTATCTCTTTAAAAGATATTCAAAACTATAAAGGCATATAAGGGCTTCTTTTAGATTTGAAATCATAAAAATGAACCTTTTGGGTTGTTTAAATAGCTATAAACATGGGATTTACTTAAGGGGAACCCGTTGGGTGACCTTGAAACAAGAAACATGTTTTAAATCACATAAACAGGAACTATGGGAATCCTCACTAGATCTGACTAATCCTATGGAAATCAGATCTCTCAACAATAGGGTGATGCCAAAATTTCCATTGGAGGAATTATCTACTGAATTCCCAATAAACACCATAAAATATTATGGAACGTATAGACCATATAACCAAGCTCAATAGTAGAAATAGCATAATTTATAAAGTCCGGATACTTCTTACTTTATTATTAATTGAAATTCTTCTAATGAGACAGGCCACTCTCGAATCGGTCTCAAGACAACTTCTAGATTTGTAAAATCTTTCTAGATGGATTTATAGTCTATGAAATTTTAAAAAACACTAATTCCTTCATAAAATATGACTATAATGACTCTTATAAAAAATCTCGGTGGGCCAGTACATGACACATAATTCATGTATATGACACATAATTCATTATTTTTTTTGAACCATAAAGTATACATGTTATGAAATAAACAAACATGTTGGGTACTTGGAGTACTCACAATGTAGGCCAAGTACACAATGTGTTCCAAGCCTACAGCCAGCCTTCTACCTTTTTTCCCCTTCATTGCCTAAAAAACCAAACCATCCCCTGACCCATCTTAGGTATTAAGACAAAAAGAAAGGTAAACATCATTTAACCTAAAAGGAACAATTGTTATCTCATAAAAAACCTATTATCTTAGAATCTTCTCCCCTAATTGCAATTAATCACTAAATTGTTTTCTATTGGTGGTTAAGATTCATCTGAAAAAAAATCTGGCCACTAATCACATACATCATTCTCCTACTCCCAAGTCCCATCTTGTAAATGATCGTGTTTCCATAGAACCCATACTTGTGTAACTGACTGACCTCAGAGAACCTTCATGCTCCTACCAATGATATGAATCAGATGCTCCTCAAAGTAATCATTGACCTGAAGCTCAACCTAATTGGGATGAAATATGTGAGATGGGTCTGAGTGATATATGTGTAGCTAAAATACGTGGAAGACATTTCAAATGTCTTGATACATATGAGGTAACTACAACCAATAGTTAACTGAACTAATAATATCCATAATTTGTAATGGCAAGACATATCTCGGTGAAAGCTTACGCTATCTCATGATCCTCCTGTGTACAAGCCTTTGTAAATCACATAAGAAAACCCAATCCCCAACCTAAAACTATAGATGTCATTTGTGGTGATCTATATATGACTATTGACGATACTGTGTGGTAGACATTCACTTCTGAATCAACTGAACCTACTTAAGAGTGTCTTACATGAGACATGGTCTCAGTAAAGCTGGCTCACCTACCTGCAACTAGATCCTGGGAGATCTGTATGGACTACTATATAAAGCCTCATAAGCCACATTTTTAATCATTTAATAAATAAAAATTATTGTAGGGAAATTAAATTAGGGAAGTGTGCATTTTCCAAGAGCCTGAAAAATAAAGGACGCATGCTCGCAACATGTCCTCAAGAACCTATATCGTACGCTCTAAATATCCATCAGTCTGAGGGTGACATGTTGTGCCCAGAAGCACATGTTACACAACACCCTTTGAAAACATTCCATGAAATGAGACATAATGTAGGCTTACCTATCAAAAATGATAGTAGGGGGAACCCCATGAAGTCATAACACCTCTAGAATGTACAACCATCCATGATAATCAACACTGAAGGTCCTCTTGATCAGTTAGAAATGAGAGACCTTCATAAGCGAGTCTACAACAACCCACACATCATCATTACCTCATGGCGACCATAGTAACCTAATCATGAAATCCATAAAGATATCATCTAATTTCTTATTTTGAATATGTAATTGTTGTAAAATCCCAGATGGTCACACATGTTTTTCCTTCACCTACTGATAGGTGGAACCCCTCAAAACAGAACTGTCTACCTCTCACTTCATACCAAACTAGCAGTGCTGATGTCAGATGTCACAATACATCTTGGTGACCCAGGGATGCACTGCCCATTACGAAATATGATAATACCACATCAAATCCACATGTATATCCACTGGAACCCAAACACGTCCATGGATTCACATGATCTCATCATTGCCTACTATCCAACCATGAAAAAGGGTCCATACCTGCCACACCATCTCGTAGAACTAGGAATTTATAATCTAATAGTTTCCCCATCCTAACACTATCCAATAGAGTATAGTTCATAAATAATGATGAAGTACAAGCCTTCACATATCTTTCATGAACCTCCAAATGTATCTCAGAAAACAATGCCTTAAAATTCCACTCGCTACTGGCCTATTTTACTACCTTTATCTGAGTCCTCCTGCTCAGTGCATCGGTGAATAAATTTCCCTGACCAAGCCTACATGAAATATTGACCTCAAAAAACTGTAGGTAATCCACACACCATTATTGAATTTGGTTGATATCATGCAGTATAATGATATATTTGTGGCTTTTGTGGTCTGTGTACACCACAAAACACTCTCCCAGTAAGTAGTGACTCTAACAGAGCAACACATGGTCAACTATAGATAACTTCATATATTTAATAGGGTAATTATTATTGTGAGGCCTCAAATAATGAGATCCATTGGCTATGAATTGATCTCCCAAAATTAGATCTATCCCCAACACAATACCTGATGCATCACAGTCTACTATGTAGCTCTTTCCCTACTCTGGTAGTATCTGGACTGGTAATGATGTCAACCTCCATTTTAGCTCCTAAAAGGATATCTCATAATAATCTGACCAAAAACCCCTCACAAACATCTTAGTTAATCATATCAGTGGAACTTCTAAGCACGAGAAGTCTTGTAAAAAACACATATAATAAATAGATTTCCCCAAGAAACTCTATTTGTCAAACATATTCTTGAGAAGTTCCCAGGAAACTAGAGATCTCACATTCTATGGGTCCATTAATACTCTTATCTTCAAGATGATGTGACCTTGGAAGTGAATTTGATCCATCCAAAATTTCCACTTTATGATATTATCATATAACTAATGCTCTCTCAATGTATTGAAAACAATCTCAATATGGTTACATGGTCAGCTCAATTGTGATAATAGACCAGGATGTCATCCAGTAAAACCCCCAAAAATGAATCTATGGATGGAACACCCAGTTCATCAATTCCATGAATACCACAAGCATGTTCATGAGATCAAACATAATAACCAACTACTTTTATAGACTATACCTACTATGAAAGGCTCTACACGGTATGTCTTTAGGTGAAACATGCACCTGGTATTATCATGACCTCATGTAGATTTTCAAGAACACTTGATTTCATCAGAGCTGATCAAACCGATCATATAGCAATGGCATGTTATATTTGTTTTTAGCCATCATATAGTTCTTTTTTTTGTTATTCCATGCATAGACTAATAGTTCAATCAACCTTTTTCTAAGTAAGGATGGGTAAACCCCATAGAAAAGTACCGGGTCTGATAAACTCCATCACCTTCAAATCCTTAATCTTCCTCTTATGCTCCTATAACTCCATTGTAGCCATATTTTTATGAGGAATGGATACCCGTGTAGATCATGATTTTAGATCGATGGGGTACTCAACAACTATTTGAAGAGGAATCCAAAATAATAATTGAGAAAGACTTCTTGAAAGTGAACAACCATTTTCACGAAGTCCACATGACTTACTAATTTATCATCATGAAAAAACTAGTGATCTAGGACATCATTATTCCCAACACATGATGATAGGGTCCATATATTTTATCCTGGACATCCCATTCAATCTTGTAAATAAGAACATCATCCTTTGGTGATGTGAAAGTCACCATATGATGATAGTAGTCAACATACACTTGATATGATACTAGCCAGTCCATATAAAGAATGAAATAAAACCCTGTTATCATGGAGAAATATAGATTCCAGAAGAAGTGAATCAATCAAACGACAAGGGGATAGTACAAAAACTAGTTCAGATCACCCATTCTGAATCCCAATGGTGATTCTAGCACCAAAACTCCCTCAGAAATCAAAAACAAGAAGCCAAGGATTTTAACAACACATGTAGATATAAAATTATGTGAGAAAACTGAATCAAAAAGAGAAGATGAAATAGTTGAACCTTCAAATATCATACCTCTTACTATAGATGGTATGAGATACTTATCATGTTGGGTCTATTGCATAGAATATGTCTAGCCTGTATTGCGGACCTGTGACCCTATCTAGATACCGTGAAATTATCAACCATGTGGTATCTGAGAACCTAATGTTTGGCTACCATAGAAACCACTTTTACTACCCTGGCCTAACAAGATTTTACAACTCCATCTCCCATCCCGACATGGATATAAAGAACATGATCCTTAACCTGACGTTGGAGATGACCCCTACCACATATAGCAAGAGGGATGGTACTGAAAAACTTTTACATGTGTGCTATCCTACCGCAAGCCCGACACTCAAAAAGGTCATGATCATATTGATATTTTTGTGGCATCACATACCAATATATTGAGAAAACACCATGATATCAACACCCATATCATAAATAGAAATCACATCATGGGAAACCTTAAAACAGTGCTTCTTCTCTGAATACAGAGTTCCACTATGATGAAAAACAACACTCCCTTATTCTGTACCCCTAAATTCCCTCATGTTCGCCTCTATGATCTACACCTGATTTAAAATCTCAGGGATATATGGAAACCAGAACACATTTACCTGAGATTTGATAGCATTTCTAAAACATTCCTCAATGTGTCTCTCCCTCGACATCTCATCTCTAAGATAGATCGGGGAAAATGCCACAGCTCTATAATGCACACTGAGTATTCCATAATGATAAACGCACCCTACTCCAGACACATGAACTCACTAGACCTCACTACTCACAGATTAATGGGGTAATAGTAGTTGAATATGCGGGTTCAAAATTTACCCATTATTTATTTTGTTTCCCATCAGCCTTGTTAAAAATGTCTCACTAGCACTTTTCCACTCCACATATAATATAAGTTATGATCTTGATCGTCCTCTCTAGAGGAGTATCTAAATACTCAAAAATCACTAATTTGGTCTCTATCCACTTATCCAAAGACTATGGACTTCCATACCATGAATACGTGGGAGGATGCAACTACTAAAACACCCCTTTTATCTCATCCATAATCAAGGCTTGCTGTGGTGCTACCTAGGTAGTTTGTATATAAATAAGGAATCTCTAACTATAATGTGCGTCAGCACATACATTTGAAACAATGTATAGTGCTATATATTTCAATAAAATAGATCAACCAGTACCCCATGGTCCACTATATTCAATGTACAATTATTTCCACCCTCACGGAGTACCACAGGAGGTCATAGTGGTGGCATGTATCTACAATTCAAAAGACACACCTAAAAAAGAACAACATCGAAGATCACAACTCAAAAGATCATGATAGGTTAGAACCCTCTTTGAAACCAAGTCAAAACCACATCCTTCTCTGAAATCTAGTATTGTATATCGAATATCCAATGATCCACTAAAAAATATGCCTCATTACAACTCAAAATATGGGTCTAGGTTAAGTATCAATTCCACGAGTGACCATAAAACCCCATGAAACCAAAACATAGTTCCCATTCATACATATATCATTTTCATTTATCATTTACATTCCATCAGTGCATCATTTCCAATTTTTAAGGTCCAAGACACCTTATGAATTGAACGGTGATGTCACCCTTTTTTATATACTACACCCAACTAACACAACAGTAGACACCACTATCACATAAACAATCACAACAACATGAAATAACTAATGCATCCAAAATGGAATGGCATAATGCATGGAATATGATTCAAACAAGTGTCTATATGATGCATGAGAATGCATAACCACTTCTCATCAAGTTGAAACAGAAATATAACCTGTAATTTCATCTATAGTAACAATGAAAATCAAGTGTGTCACCCTAAAGTGAAATTAGATTACATATAACCATAAAAATAAAAAAATATAAGAACTCTATTCAAGTCAATTTGTATTTTCCCTGTAAGCGGGGTAGATACTCTTTGGTGAAATTTATTAACAAAACCCATTTTTCATCATATACTTATCTATAATCAGTAAAACGTTTTTCAAGACAAAAAAGAATCATTTGATACCACTTTGTAACATCTTGGACATGAATACAACTCTAAAAGGTGCCCTGATCCCGGTTGGTCCCAACACCTCAATCACATCTCCAAAAATTCTAGAAGCTACCAACTAGAAATGAGGGCCTAGGTGAGTTACTAGAGAGACTATTCCCTCGTTACCAGAGTATCATAGTTGAAGTAAAATACATAAAATAGTGGAAGTAAATAAGAAGTAGTCAACTAAAAGAAAGAGAAGATAAGAGTCCATAATCAATCCAGAAAGTCACATATACAATGACGTAGATGATACCTATATATTGAAAACAAAAAAATTAGGTACATGAAAAAAATTATAGTAGAAGTTTCCAAAAAGATAAAAAGAACAAAAAGTGTCTATATCTTTGAAAGACTAATATTGATTCTATGCTTTACCGATCCAATACATTTATCAACAACTCATACCAGTGTGCTTTCCCCTATCATCACTTTTAACTATGAAGTCTTCTTGGGTCCTCGAGGAGTCCCAAACAGGGTGTGAGAAAAAAAATCCTAGAAGGTTACCACCTAGGGTCAATAATTATCTAAAAACAATATAATAAGTTCTATAATGTGAAAACAAGCAGTAAAGTAAGTGTGTATTCTCATGGCATATGCTTACCGATACTAGCAATACCAACATATTCTCAAGGTTACATTAAAAAAAAGTCAACTCTTGACAAGGTAGAGACCATAAAGTAAGACAGTCACATGAAAACATCATACATTCAAATATATCAATTAACCCATGACCACACTATACATCCACTTGTATTAAGTTTCTCACGACCACGCATTATAATGAATTGTAGTCACCACAAGCTATATTTGAGGTTTTATGTACCCAGGCATCAAAATAAATATCTAGACCATGACGAGCCATATCCATTGAACTCATCCAAGTCATCCACATCATGTCCCATGGGTGTCCTAGAGGTAACTCGATCTAGGCCATTGTTGGGGTCCTAGGAGCATTGAAATGGCATGTACTATGCTATCACAAGAAACCCAGATCCACATCGTAGAAAGGACCAAGGCATCCAATTGAACCAAGACTCAAGGGAAGAGTCAACACAAGGCTTCCACTACCGTATTCCAAACACATGGAGAGTAGACCATAGAATTTATCAAACCATTAAAATTAAGAAATCAATTTTTAAAAATATTCCATGTGACTATTCAAAATGATATATCCATGAACAATAAATGAGTATACCCACTCCTCTAATCCACTTATCAAATACATTTATATTTCCCTTACCTCCCATATTATCACATTAAAATGCTAGTAGTCATTTTACGTTGATATACCCTCTATAACATCATTTTCAATTCAGCTAAGCTATTAATATAGGCATGAAAACACAAGATATATCATGTCAAGGAGGTGATACATCTTCAAAGTAAATATTCAAAACCATAAAGTCCTCTAATGGATTACTATAAAAAGGAAAAAACTAGAAAACACCCCTTGGGTGGTTTAACTAGGCATAAAAATAAAATTTCATTATGGTTCCCCCTTTGAGTAACCTTGAAATGAGTAACATGTGTGAAAAAATCCAAACGAAACCAACGACCTTCCTCATTAGGTCTGACTAATCCTAAAACAAGTAAATCACTCAAAAAATTGTTGCACCAGAAAGTCTGATGAATTACATATCAATCGAACACCAAAAAAAACCAGAAAAACATAAAGAATATATAGACCACCTACCTCAGTTCGGTAGTAGATAACTCTCCCAGTATCAAGTATTGATTGTTCTTAGTTTGAAAGAAATTGATGTGGTCCCAATGAGAAAAACCTTGGTCGAATATGAGTCTGGAAGGCTTCTAGATTTGAATAACCATTTTAGATGGATTTAGGCCCTCAAAAATGGATAAAAAACGTATTTCCGTCAATAAATAGGATGATATTGCCTCTTATTAAAAAAACATGATGGGCTAGTACATGACGTGTAATCCAATTACATGTCATGTAGGCCATGTATATGATTTGTACTACCATATTTTTTTCTAAAACATAAAGGCTGCATATTGTAAAACACAACTAAACGTCATGTACTGGGAGTGCACATAGTGTAGGCCAAGTACATGATGTGTACCCAGCCAGCAACTAACCTTTAGCCTTTTTCCCCATCATTCCCAAAACAACCAATGCAGCCCCAACTCAGCTTAGGTTCTAAGAAAAATATGAAATTAAACTGTATTTAAACCTAATGAAAATATCCATATATTAATTAAATTCCAATATCTTACAAAAGATATAGATGAAAGAATGAAATTTTTTGAATAGTCAAGATATAAAACTAACAACCAAACCAAGAATGTGAAAGAGATAAATTGAATGAAGAAATATTTTCAAATGGAGTTGTCAAGACTCAAATATTATAACGTGAAAATCATCAGTTGGAAAAAATAGAATGAATAATTGTCTAAAAGACTTTGTATTCAATAATATAAAACTTGGTATCAAGATTTAATAATATCAATGGTCCAAGAGGATACAAAAGATTTTAATAAGAAGAAGACCATTATGATGTTTTTGATGAAGACATGTTAAAATCTTATTCATTCTGAACAAGTTTTAAATTTTTTATTGTATTTTGAAAAGATGTTTATGAATGTATGAATTATTCATCCCATTATAATTAGTTTTAATGTTTTCTAATTATTATTGGATGAATATTCATTCATTTTTAGATGATCAGTTAGTTCATTGTATTATTTCATATCGTTGTTTTTATAACCATTTTATGAAAACTCAATACATTTCTCCATTCATTTTGAAAATCACAAAGGGGGATAAATATTCTTATTTGGGATAGATTCTTTTACAAATGGGAGAAATTATTCATTAAGGAATATTTATATAATATGGGATAGAATACAATTATTAAAATTATATTTTACTCTAAGGGGTAGATAATCATGTTCAACTTCATTCTCTATCATATTCAGTATTGTTAAAATAAAAGGGGGAGTTAATATTTTCTTATTCAACTATAAATACAATGTACCAAAAATAAAATCGACTATAATTCGTTCAATGAAAATTTTCCATTTATGTTTTGAGTTTGTGCATCCAAAAAAGGGGGAGATTGTTGAGTAAAAAGTTTTACTTATGAAGTTTAAATTCCTTTAGTTTTTAAATCACAAACTCTTTCTTAAATACATGAATATGAAATTTTCTGGTAAAAAGTGTTTTAGAATGTTTTTTAAGAAATCAAAATCTTTTTCTATACATAGAATATGATCTAATGAATTTTGAAAATAAAATTTTATTTTTTTATTACGATTATTGTAATGAGAATGGATATGATAAACATCATATTCATCCATATCAAACTATATGTAAAACATCATGCCCGGTCTTTCATACTGACAATGTATTAGTAATCAGGCTTATACTGGTACATATGAAAATTCGATTGATACTCATAAGTTATATAATAAAAACAATTGTAACGTTTATTACAATATTTAGAGGACTTATATATAATTTTATGAAAACATTTTCACTATAATGGTGTAAATAAATATGTTGATGGAGAATTTGTTACAAAAGAGCCATTGAAGTTTCAGGTGTCCAAGTCATTATAAAAAACTCAGAGAAATATAAACGATTGGAATGAAATATGACTTTTATGAAATGCCTATAAATACCTGGTCATTTGAAGGTTTTGTTGTAGATCAATTTCATTATTCAATTTCTCATTGTGTGGAGATCCGATTATTACACAACATGAATGTATTATTCCAAGTCTTTGTTGTTATCTTAATTATTTGTAGTTCTAAGGAAACCTTGTTAGGGTTTTCTCCTTAAAAACAATTTCATTGTAATCATGTTTCCGATAATTTTGATTATGATTGATGGCTTGTGGGGATATAAATAAAGAGAATTAAATCATTGATTGAGGTTTTAAAGGGATAGTATGTCAGAGCTGATCCATCGGATCAAGGGATACTAAAGCTAGGTAGACAATGAATCTGGTATTCATATCAAAGACTTTCTTTATTAAAGGAAGATAGAATTTATTGAAAGAATAAAAAATGGATATCTTGGTCCATGGATTGAGGATTTCATACTCTTATATTCAAAAGAGATCTATTCATTTTTAACTAACAATATTCCTCTATGATTGTACGTAATATTTTTATCACAATCATTCCAAATACAATAAACAAAATCCGAACTATTAATCTAATATACTATGAATTTGAAACACTCTAATATAATCATATCTATTTTTAATATGATATATATACTCTTATTTTATTATAATCTTCCTGATTTCAATAATTTGGTAATTAGTTTGAGAGCCATGTCTGTAGCAATATTTTTTTTCTAAAAGGGGATTGTGAAATTTTATAATTTAAAATATTTTAAACTAATGATTTTAAAACACTAATTTACCCTCGTTCATGTCATTTAATCAACAAGAACATATTCTATTGATCCTAATATCATTATATATAAAATTATCATCCAAATTTTAAATAGTGGATGTGGAAATATAAGTAAACTTATTTAAAATAAAAGGAATTTATTTGTCAATCAAAAAATGGAGTGATTTGGTATCAATTTTCTTCTTGTGGAACTAGACCAGGATCGAGTCCCACCTGTATCGGAAACTTTTCTTATTATAAATATGGTTAATTAAATCCATTTCCTAATTGGGGAATTTGTGACTGCTCTAGGGTTGGTCGGGCTCCTACTCGACATCATGCATAATCTTCAACATGTATTCCATTGAGTATTGTGGAAGCACTATCATTGGTCGCTGATTCAGGTATTGGGTTTGAGTACTGTTAGTATTAATCCAAAGAAAAAATGTTTCCTAGTCAAACAACACCCCATGCATCAGAAGGGAACTTGTGTGAAATGTGACCTGATGGGGATGCCCCCATTTTTTATGGAGAGTTCCACGACCGAGTGGTACTCAACCATGGAACCAATTATTTTGTAATATGCGATCAAATCCTAGTATGATCATTTAATCCCCATTGTGGTGGGGACGATATTGCTTCTATAAGATTTTGTGTTGTATCGGTTCCTACTAGAATTATCTTGATGATTCCAGCAGGCATACGGTAGCAACACCATGCAAGACTGTGGATGTCAATGATCACAGGCCATGGATTCGATGAAGGTGTAGGAAAATATGAGGTAGGATGAGGCGCTATTAGAGAGGTATAGACATGGGAGAGCTAGGATGTGGGTGATCCAAGAGTAATTGGGCAAGATATATGTGAGTGAAAATGGTGGGATGAATGTCAGATGGATGCCAAAAGACCAAATCTATGTAGGGAATGGAATAGGTATGGACCTTGTGCCTTTCCACAGCCTATAATACATGGGTCTAGTGGATAGATGTAGATCCCATGATCTCTTGGACTTTTGGTTAGTTGAAGTTGGGTCATTTTGACCATGTATGGGCCTTCATGGCCTTGTATGCAACATTCAAACCATTGGGTATTCATGCCATTTAATGGGCTTCCCTTTAACCCATTTTTAATGTTTGTGTATCGCTTTATTAATAAAAGTAGATTTATCCCATACTTTTTCAAAATCGTTTCATAAATCCTCATACTTGTGATTATTTATAATAATATCAAACAATTTGTTTTAGTTCAACTGAATATATAAATAATGTTGATAAATTTTTTATAGATATTTAAAATTTTATATATAAATATTTTTAATATCTATTTAAAATTAACTCGGATAAAAAATATTTTAAAATAATGAATATATAGAAATGTAAAATATTGTGGGGCTTAATGTTTTATTTATTTTTAATGATGTTTTGATATGTGTTTTGTGTGCTAAGTATTAAGTGATGATTATTGGAGAAATTTTATTGATTCTTGAAATGGAATTCAATGTCAAGCCAAGAAAATATATATTTTAAATGTGACATTTTTTTGAACTAATATTAAATAAAAATACACGTGTCAAAGTATGATACATTGTTTACACAGGTTGAAGAAGAAATTAATCCATTTAAATATTTTATTAAATGAATGAATTTATAAGTATCTTTCAAAATAATATTTTTGTATGATGATACATGAAGAAGATTAAGAGATTTGGATTCCCATTTTAATTGAGGAAGGCATGGAATCTCATATAATTCTTATATTATTTCTATATATATGAATAGGTCTTATACATAAAATATGTCTAATAATATGAACCACATGATCCAACTCAACCCCACATATGTGGGAGGAGGACCTCTGCCATGTGAAGGAATCAGCCCACACAACCCGGAAGAAAGTAGATTTATTGGGAGGTCCTATGTATTAGGCCCACATGAGTGTTTGACCGTAGGCTTGAATAAGCGTGTGTATAAGGCCCGTAGTCATAGGAAAAATATGATGACAGGCTAAAGCTCGTCGTGGTGTGTGAAGGGTGTTATATATTCCAAACCCCTTCGCCAACTTGGAGTAGTGATGACACATGATTATTGCTACACCATATCACAGACATAGTGAAATTTTTATGTGGGACATGAATTACCATGTAATATTTATTTTCTTTAAAATGATAATGATAAAATGAGAACAATTGGATGATTTAGATCTTGACCATCCGTTCAAATTGGAATCATCAAATTCGACCTCCTGATGTGGATCTTTTATGGGGATCACATTTATCAGTCCACGATGTCATAACGGTGCTCAACATTCATTATTCCGACCATATCCAACGCTAGAATTAATGATGGTGAGCTTGAGAATAATCATGATTGTAGATTCAATTTTCATGCATGAAATCCAAATGCCTCTATTCAATTAATATTATACTTCTAAGGATGATTTGAATAAATAGGTGTCTATTCGTATATAATGAGTTTGAGATTATAAAAATGAAAAAGAACATGATCACATTCTATGCATATAAAATGGTTCAATGATAAATTACATAATAATGAATGAAGAGGATTGAAGGTTATCTTACATTAATGATCCATATAATGAAACAAAATTTTTGGTGAAGTAAAATCTATATTTACTGAATAGGTATGATCAAAATTCAACATTAATGCAGTTTCACATACAAGAATATTTTTTAATGGATAAATGAAGGCAACCATGTTTGTCTAAGAATCCTTAAATATTTTTTATACTATTTGATGAAATAGAGAGCTTAATATTTTGGGCATTTATGTTAATTTGTGGTTTTTTCTCATCAAATGAAGAAATTTTAATCATGCATTCTATGCATGATAAAGATCCAACATGAATAATGAATACCCAAAAAATATTGAGTGTTTTAAACAATCCATTAAATTTTTTATATCGTGTGAAGAAACAAGAAACCTTATCCCATTGCTATTTGATGTTCATGGAGATACTTGCGTAAAATGTGATTGTTAGGTCTACAAGGCTAAATACCCTTAGGGGGTGAATTAGGGTATGACCAATTTAAAATTAATACATGTTATGATCCTGCTTTACTGTTAAGAAAAACACTCTTCTGTCTCTTTCCCATTGCAAAACATAAACAGAAATTAAAGTATGCGTAAGACACATCGATTTTTACTTGGTTCACCCTCACTAGCCTACATCGAAGGATTATATGCCGACAAGTTGATGGTCATACCAAATTCCACTATACATCACTAGCTATTGATACAAGGTTCGAGTATAGTCACTCTGTCTCAGGCTCATTGCATGTACAAGATTTAGGGTCAGATCACTACTTTCACAACGGTTTATCCCTATTTCTCTCTCTTTGGCTCACTGCCAGTGGAGAAGATCACCTTCTTCCACCCCATTGCTCACTGCTCCAGAAAGGATCCACACATAGTTTATAGACCTGTCGTTATCCCCATTTGCATGAAGTAATGCATATTTCTATGTATGTAGATGCTCAGTTGAAGTTCAACTTTCACCCGTAGATTAATCTCTCTTAGCACCAATGGTATCGAGAAAACATCCAGCTTCCACACGACCCATAAATATGGCCGGTGACTCATCCTTACATGGAGTTCAAGTCTATCCCAACGTGCAAGTATCGGTGTGCAAGTCACAACGGGCAGGCAAGTCCTCACACACATTCACGACACAAGCCTCTCCAACTCCAAACATCCGGGACACTCTACCTTTTACGCCCAACCCAATATTGGCACATAAATACCAACAGACGCACAACATCTCATAATGGCGCACAACTCCTCACACTTGCGCGCAACTCCACCTGCGCGATCCACACACCTTTTGCGCGACAACCACACCTACTCAATGGGAGTTCTATTTTCTCAAAGTGTTGAACTCCATTGAAGACTAGGGAGGGGTGGTCCAGTATTTATTGGCATTTGGTCTCCTTTTCATGATGGCAAGAAAGTCTCTCCTCGGTGGCAAGTCTCGCCGCGTAGGTCTCTTCTCTTACAAGTCACGTTCAAGACCCAATTCCAAACTTACGCGATCCATCTTCATTTTCAATATTTTATTCTTTTGATCATTAAAAACTAGAGGCTCGAAAGTTCTCATGCTTCCAAGGCATCAGCGCACAAGTCACATCTGCAACACAATAAATATTTGAGCCACACTTTTCCCTTTTCTATATTTTGATGATCTGATCATGAAAAACATATAGCACACAAGTTTCCAAGCCTTTAGGTACATCACGCGCCATACCCTCTGCCAAAACCACTTTCCTTCTTTTGATGATTTTCAGGCACAAAAATTTGGAAACACATGAAAACAACACCACCTGGTATCTATTCTTTTTGTACTGCCTCCTGATCATCCATTTCATTGTCAATGTTCTTGAATCTAACATGGATCATTAACCACAACTCTTGAACTCAACATTCCACCTTAAAATCCCCCTTTTCAATAAATTTGTATGTCATTGTTTTTCTTTGTCATCAATCACCACTCATATGTTCACTTTTTCAACAAACACAATCCCCTTAAAAATGCTAAAATGATACCTTGAGGGATATTTCCCAAAAGTGATACATAGGTGTTTTGTCCATATGATAACAATATGTTAATACCCTAATAAATCAGTAATTTTTGATGAACTACATAATTGTAATACTTAACAGTTTAGTTGGGTATTCAAAATATGCAAAAAACAAATACATAAAATTTATGGGGTATTTAATATGAGATATATAATACCAAATAAAAAATTAGTATTTGTATTTAAATTATTGATAAAGTGTTCAATCAATTACAATTGTAAATTATTTTTAAATAAGGTACTTTAAACAATGTAATTATTAAGATCACATGAATAATTATTTTTTATAAATATGTGCATGAAGGTGTTAAAAAATGTATAAAATATCAATATATTTTAGAGATCCTGAATCATTTATATATCAAACATAGAATGATTTTGTAGATGGAAAACTTTTATAGGAAGAAGCAACTTGCTTTCCTAAGCATTCAAATATTGAGAAGAATCAATATTTCAACAAATCTTGATAGAGATTCGACAATAGTAATTATAATATTTTTGAAGAGGTACATGAAAATTTTTATTCAGAATGATCATAGAATAAGATCAACTGAACATCCTATAGTGGATAAATCTTTAATGAAATGAAGAAGTCTCTCAGTTTTAGTTGAGATAAGGAGAAGTATCTTATGTAAATCAGAAGAAAACGTCACTAGTGTGGATTCTAGAGTAGGATAATATGAATTCTTCTAATACTATTGTATTAAAAAAAAAGTAAAATATAAATTAACAAGTGAGGGTGGACTGAACATCTATCAAAACACTCCTTCTATATCTCCAAGAGCATATCCTTCTTGGCATCCTTCAAGTAAACACAAAAAAACTTCTCTACCCAAACCTGATGATCAATTCACAGTCATTTATGAAATAGTCACCCATTGGGTCCCTCAATCTAGGAACTAAAAGAAATCCTTCTTGGCATCCTTCAGGTAAACACAAGCTATGGAATCTTACTCAGGATCCTTAGCTATAAAGGTAAAGGAGGAATCCAACAAAAGATACTGTATCAGTCATCAATTCAGTTTTCATACATTGGGGATCCTTTAAACTATCAAAATGAGTGAGAGATACTATAATGTAGATCCAAGAAATGATCAACATATATAAAAAAGAATCCCCATGGGGGTCCTTAGAAGAATCTAGTCTCTTAGATGCATAAGTCAGAGAGGAACATCTCACAAGGGAAAATTCATCAAAAGAAAATGTCACAAGAGATATATCACGAATCATATTGGACCAATATCACAACTAGGATTCTCCAAACACAACACTAATCATCCACGTCAAGTCTCACTCTCAGGTGATAACTGAATTTGATAACTGGAATAAGATCCAGTCTATTTATATAGTATTCCCAAAATTCCCATTAAGAGTCCTCAAAAACATCAATGTGTTTTAGATTCATGATCTATATGAAAAAAATACATGGAGTGGACTACACTCAGGTCCAGTTCCAAGTCTAGGGACAGAAGGAATGAAACACCCCCAAATAGTTACTATGGGTTATACATTTCGTTTAACCCTTGGTACATGGTGTGTACTCCAAACACATCATAAGGTCATGTACTTTCACCATCCTTGATGTGCATCACAATAGGTACATATTGTGTTACACAGGTACATGGAATGTACCTAACATGGTGTACATGACTGTGTCCCTCAACCAGTTTCTCCATTTACTGACCCACGTGGTGTATTCCTACCTAATGTTCTACCCTACATTGGGTCTAGCAGTGTAAACAACATGGCCTTGTACCACACAAGGGTAGACATTCCCGAGTACTCAGCTATATGGCCATGTACCAGTACACAAAATGTATACCACATACTCGACATGTAATTATTAAAAATTAATCTTCCTTGAATGGAATGAATACATGGTGTTTCACCCCAGACTACACACGATGTAACCTATTTTCCCCGAACAGGAAACTCTCAGATCACCCGAAAACCCTTTTTTGGCCCTCAAAACCAATGATCTTGCATCAAGATGCCATGATCAAGAATAGACAAGATTTAAACAAAGAAAATAGATAAAAAATTTGGTATATATGGAGAAGAAAATAAACGGTGATACATTTGGGTGGAGACCATTGAAGTATGGGTCAATTTTATGGTCCACATCTACCACATGTCTATCTAGCACAATGAGGGCTTCACAACGACAACCCTCTTCCCTTCCAACTCTCCATATTTCCCCTCCCCATTTTCTATGTCAGTAAAGAGGTATAGGATTAGCCACACAAAATGTGTGTGAATGAATGAGGAGGAATGAAGAGAAATGAAAAAAAGAAAAGCAATTATTAGAAGAAACGAATTATAAAAGAAAATAGGGCATAGCCTGCCATAGAAACCAAATAAATTTGATAACTCACATAGTCTATAATCCCCATTTTCGACTCAATATCTGGGAAATAATATAAATCTGAAACTTCGTTAAAAATATCGAGAAGAAAAATCCTACAAAAATAAATTAATATTTAATTTATCAAATATTTAATATTAATCATTCCATCAAAATTTGAATGGCTTAGATTGAAATAAAACACCTTTCAGATGGTAAACACCATATTTTAGAACCAAAAAGTGTGTTCAAACTAATTATTTGAGACCAACTAGTAATAGAAAAAGGCAATTTTACCCATCATGAGCATTTTGAAAAAAAAATCATATTTATTATCAAAATATTAGTTCAAAAAAACATAAGTCCTTACCTATAAACTATTAAAACACACTCAGATTGATTTTATACTTTAGTAATATGATTCATAAATATTTTGCAGTGTAAAAAAATTTTCCACCCATAAATCTGATACACGGTGTTCTCGATATGACTCAAAGTTTTTTCTAATTTTAAAATATCATTTTAGTTTGTAACATGATACACTCACTAAAAACTAGAAAAATTCACTCAAATAGTATTGATAGTTGAGTAAAATTATCCATAAGATATTTCTTTACATATTTGAAATAGCTACACAATAATACGATGCTTGGTGTTCCTGGTATGACTGAAAGTTTTTGTTTTCAATTTAAACCAACATTTTAGTTTAGAACATCCATCATTCACTAAAAACATAGAAAACTCACTCTAATTGTAATGAAACAATATAATAAAGATCTATAATACCGTTATGATGTGTCAAAAATATATTCACATCAATCCAACATATGTTGTGACCTGTATGATTACAAGTTTGTGTTTTTAGTTTAAAAGAGACATTTTGGATCAAAATATGCATCAGTCACTCAAAACCAAGAAAAAATTCATGTTTTCTGGATATCAATTTGAAATATGTTTTATTTATGCATTGTGTTATCCTTATATAGTAATGTTCTATCATTTTGAATTCATGTTATACATTTTTATTTTTATTTATTAATGAATTATTGTATTATATTTACTTTTCATTTATTTCTATATAGAATTAATGGAATAAACAATGTGATTTATTATAGGTACAATCATATATTGTATGACCAATATTTGTATGTTCATAAATGGGTATATCTATTGGGTTCTTTTAGAATGGTTTCTCAAATAAACTAAAATATATGTATTTTTGTTTTTTTTTGGAAAATATTCTGTTTATAATAAATGACACATACTAATGTATTTGTCATTTATTGGTTTTTGAAAAATTTATTTATTTTAATTCCAATTTTTTTTGTGATGTAAATTTATTTGAAATTAAATTATATACTTTTTTGAGGTTTTATAAATATTAGAATAACACTACTCTTAATAGGATTTTATTAGTGCAAAAATTGTTTTTGATAAAAGAACTTTGATAATTTATAAAAGGAGATTGATAATATAGACCTTCATTAGTTTTATGTAAAGTATTGACTAATTCCCCCTTGTCATACACTATAATATACACTAACATATTACCCCTTTATCAGTTATTTTACTAGCATTGATGAATGAGCCTTTTATTAGTGTTCTTAGTGATGATAAAGGGATCTGAATTTTAATGGATATAACAATAATAATAATTTTTTTCCACCGAAAAAAATTATTTCTATCTGTGATAAAATCATGAATTACAGTATTTTCCCAAGGATATAATTTCAAAGGGGGTAAAAATTAAAAGAAAATGATCTAGTAAAACATGTGCAAATCGATTCAACACCACTCATTATATCTACATGATAAAGTATGCAACCCAATTATCATTATAGTATATGGTTCTACCTATTCTTAGATTTGATTTACTATCCTAATTTACTATATCAAACATATATGTAGTGAAAATTTGAATTTGAAAAGTATTAATAGTTTCCCTAGAAAGGCAATTTATTCCCTATTTATATCAATGAAAACAAGGGATTTTATTTAAAAACCATGAAGAAAAATCATAAAGAAGAGTCAAGGAAGTTGAGAAAGATTTCGTAGATGAAATAAAATACTGCAAAAACTTATGGTAGTCGATTAGTAGCTGTATTTGTTAAAACATATAAAAATGATATGGTTGAAAAATAATTATCATGATATGAAGAGTATGAGGAGGATGAGACTATTGAATTAACTGAATAAATCTACTCATAATTCAAGTATTATTTGAATAAGGTTACTATTAAGGTTATCATTTATTTGTTTTCATACTTATAAGCACTCCATTATGATAAATCACAACTGGAAGCATAAGCTAAATCTATGGAAAATATTTGAATTGGAATAAAAACTAATAATTTTGGTAGAGATACAAGATGAATCCAAAAAAGATGCTGAGGAAATATGTTCATCCATGAAGACTTTTATCAATAATCTTATATCTAAAAAATCATTTCAGTGATAATAATTGTTTGATATTATCTAAGGATAACACTTCAAAAGTCTTATTGAATAAGTTAATCCTCTATTATGATATATTTATTTGTAAGAAGTATGGGTTGAAAATTAAATAATAGTTATGTATGGGTGAAGAATACAGATGACAAACCCATAATCTCATCTGAGGTGGATGTGAATAATTGTATGAATTAATATTCCATATAGAATGTACAATGATATTCAAAAAAAGTAAAATTCTAATGATACCCAAAATGTGTTATAGAAGAAAAAGTCAATATTTATTAACTATTTTTTATGCTATTAGATGTTTGGAAATCATTCCATTAACTATTGATAATTTTTTTTTTAATTTATTATAATTATAAATAATAAAACTAAGGAGGAATATATATCTTTTGGGTAGAAATATTGTCGAACCGAAGAAGAATTCATAGAAGAAGAAGAATCTATCATTTAAATTTATTTGGATATTTGGATGAATTTTTTGATTTTTGAGATAGAGGTTATCGTTGTTATGATTATTTTGGTAAGTACCAAACATGAAAAAACATATTTTTATATGATTAAGATACCATAACAATCAAAAATGAAAATAAGAAAGTGGACAAGTATTCCTTGGGGTATATGAAACAGAATAATGTCAAGGAATTTAATAAGAAAACTACACCCAAGAAGATTAATAAAATGGGGTTTTCACTAAAAAATATTTGTTTTATAATAGATTCATATTCCATATCAGGGACCATTTATAATTATCTCTGAACATAATTTTTAGTTGAATAAAACATAAAAAAACAAAATCAATATTGGAAATAAGTAAAAAGATTTTTTAAGAATAAATCCATGATATGAACCATGAATACCTGGAGAGGTTATCTAAAAATGATAACTTTATGATTGATAAAGATCTATGTGGAAGGTGAAAATTGACTATTCATACCTTTGAAAAATGAATTACATGTCTATGTGTTCAAAATATGTTTTTAAATATCAAAAGTAACGAACTGATGTAATCTCAGGCTAAAAATTATATTGTAATGTGCTAATATACACACATGAAGAAGAATAAGAACGTATCTAAAGAATCATTAGTTTTCTGTCTAGAAATATTTTAATAGTATAATTATATGGATACATTATAGAAGAATAAGTCATATTTATTTCCAATTTTATGAAATTTATTTTATCTAAAATGAATGTTGCAGTGATCAAGATGTCCAAATATCCTTTGATTTCGATGATTTGTAATTTCAAAGATAGATTTAGTATGACATGTTTTTATATATCTCTAGATGAATTGAAAAGATTTTATAGGATGAGAAATAAATACTTTCCCCATTGATCTAATATAATTTCATTAAAGAACCACATTATTTTCATATATATTTTATGTTTGTTTTTTAATATAATTAATTGAAGGTGAATCATAATTTTAGGGGAGACATAAAGAAATAAATACAATGAAAATTTATATTGTATATAAAATGATATCAACTTGGATTAATTCATTTCATATTGTGTCATGTTACCTCCTTGCAACACTATAATTGATATCATAAAATATTATTTGAGTACACTTCTAAAAAAAGACAACCTTGATTAAAAAGATAGACAAATCTTACCCTTATATAGAAATAGAGCATTGAAGAATATCCAACTGACAACCATAAATCTATTTTTATCTCATTAATATGTAATTACTCATAAGGATGGTATATGATGATTACAATTTTTCAAAATCTATAAATTCAAGCTTTTAATTAAAAATATAGGCTGATTAAAATATATTACATTTATGATAAAAATTATTTTTGAAATTTAAGGGGACGAAAAAATTAACTAATGGAAAAAAGATAAACATATTTAAAAGCGTTGTGATATTCTTCTGAATGAAATTTATCAATAATATTTTTTTGTGATTAATGTAAGAGAATAAATGATTTTTTGAAGAACACCTAGAAAAAAGCATCATGGTTGGTATCAAAAGATGAAAAATTAAGGGGCCGATATTTTTTCAGTATTGTTCACTATTTTTTTATTCTTGGTTATCCCATGTACAATTACATTTAAATAATTTATGACTTATTTCAATAATAAAATGTTATTTGATACATATTTTATGAAGACAAATATTGTATTTATACTAAGTGGTGTGACTTGAGAATGAAGATGATGAACAAAATGTACATTTATTCTTCTAGCTTTGTATTTATTGTAAAAAAGGGGAAGAATAACATTAATTTTATATTGTGAACTGGTATTGAAAACAAATCCAAAGTGTGAGATTGACGAACCCTATGTAATGGTTAATCAATATTAAATATATGTGTTATATTTTCGGTCAATATATATTTTGGAATAATGTCAATGTATAAGGCAAGATAACATTATTGATGGTTTTTGTTTATCATAGAAAGATGTTGAGAAATATGAATAATAATATGATGAATATGCATTGATTTAAATGATGATACATTTACTTGTGATGAATATTGAGCTATTCTTAATAAATAGGTCGTGCAATAGTGGTTTTTATGAATATAAAATTATTTACAAAATGAAGAAATAAGTGAATTGATGTTCTAACTATCAATAAGATTTGATACGTATTTGGGCAGAATCTTGACATTCCACTGTCTGATTATCCAAGATGATTTGTATTAAATAATTATAACTTTTATGGAGATCAATGTATTGAGATTGGTGAATTCCAAAATAATTATTTGATATTGAAAATATTTTTTGTGGAGAATAAAATGTGGTGGTGGTAGAATCGATTTAATTTATTTGGTTGAGGCATTTGGTTTCATTATTTTGAATAATAAATAGTTTTTTAGATGTTATAAATAATATGATGCCAACCCAGGCCATCCAACTAAGTAAAATTTTAATATTTACATCGTTGATATCTAAGGTAGATTTTCGCAAAGGATAAAATTTGTGGAAAAGTGCCTTTGCGTTAGCGTACATGTAAAGCAGTAACAGGGGGTCAGTGCAAGGGTGAAGAGGTTGTTCTTATCCTATTATGAAAGGGTTATCATGAGAGTTCATTGGAGAGAACAAACATTATTCAAGACTGTTTATCCAATAGAGGCCATGTAGTGGCATATTCAGAAGTTCTAATCCCTATTACTATTTCGCACATGAATAATCACATATGTTAAACAGTTTAATAATCATTAAAAATTTCTAACATCTAAAAACATCACAATGTGAGGTAAGTGTGTTTAATCTTCATTTTCCCAACATAGGGTTTATATGTATTAGGTGTTTATTCATAATGACATTCACTATGAAGCCAAGATGAAATTGATGATATCTAGAGATTATGATGATGCAGACTACCTTGTAGGCATGATGTGTTTTTTATGTGATCACCAATTCAATGATGATTTCACTTCTCTGTGTATCTTTTTGTGATAATAGGAAGAGAAGTTCATATTAAATATGATAAACTAGAATGAGGTAGTATGGTTTAAATGTATGATGGAAAATGTATAAGAGAAACGAATGCATGCAAAATGGATTTTATTTCATTTATGATTGTATAACATCATGTTAATTATAATTTTGATGTATATGGTCAATAGAGAAACATAATTTAATTTGAGCATAAAAATCAAGGTTATAAAGGAGATCAAATTGAGTTTTGTTTGTGAACAAATGATGTATATTTTCCAAATTCACTGTAATAGTAGAAATTTGTGAAGTGTTTATGTTTTCTAGAAGAAGTATGAAGTATGTTGGTGGAAATATAAAGATCTATTATATTTTTAGTTGATAAAACATAATGCTTATCATTTTTAAATACCCTTAACCTACTACATTTTAAATATAACATAGTACAATAAGAGAATTAGATATAACTACAAAAAATAAGTAACTATATATATATCATCCACTCTATTCATGAAGTATTATATAATATAACTAATCTTTTGAAGAATTTTTATTAAATGTACATTAATGATCATGCATGTGAATATTGATTAAAATGAGGATCCATGCATGACATTTAGTTTGAAAGTATATTTTTTCCATTTAAAATACATAACCAAAAAAAGAATGTTGTTCCATGGACAATCTCTTATGAAAATTAAAACATGAAAATAATAATCTTGATTTTACTTTTATATAGTAATATTCATGAAGAAAAATTATATATCATCTTGGATAATTGTAAAAAAGAAAATAATTACTTCTGAAAAGTATTTTTTTCATGTATGAGGTGTATGATGTGAAAGGAATAACTGGAATTTACAACACAAAAAATATATTTCATGATGATAGTATAATTTCATCCATATATTTTCATTTCATCTGATTATGAATATAGTGCAGTTAACCAATTGATTTCACATAGTATTGTTGATAAGAGAATATAGTGATCTAAATTGACAGAAAATACTATGCATGAATCCTATTGAAATATCATTGTTATCTTTGTTCTATGAATTAATTTAAAAGAATCAGAAATAAAATATTCTAATTATATTGAATGAGTGGAATTGAAAGTTTTTTTTATTTCACTAAATCATATAATAATGGAAGAATAAAATATAAAAAATCTTGAAGATATTTTCATTAATCATTCTGATAACTCAGTGAGTCGACGTAGAAGTGATGTATTCTACTTATTCAGAAGAGTTATAGGAAAAATTACATGAAATGTTACTTATTAAATATAGTAGAAATTGAATACCTATAATGAAGTTGATATATGATAACAATTTTTATTTTAAAGAACATTAGAGTGAAGATACTTGAAGATGAATGATACCAAAGTGAACATGCCACCTGAATGAAAAATAAGTTTAATTACATTTCATAAGGATTAATTGAATAAGAGGAGGGATATAGTTTAAATAAATAGTTAGAATACTGATATAGAATCTTTTTAGGAAACAGGTTCAACTAGTTGGATTTAGTATAAATAAATCATTGGGAGATGACCACTGAATTTCTGGGGACTAGGAATATTAGTAGATTATCTAATATTATTTTCAATAGATATTCTATAATCATACTCATGTTGATATTTTATTATTGTTATGTGTATATTGAACTTTAATAGACGACTTTAATTGATTAAAATATTATAAGTGAAAAATATGAGTCTCCGAATTTACATTAACACAACAAGGATATGTCTCCCACATTTTCTAAAAACAATGTAAAATTACCATGGGTTATATTCCATTTACATTTCATGCGTTGAGATTTTTCTTTAGATCATTCTAGTTTAATTCATACAAATAGGTGAATTGTTATGACTGTTAAAATTTGTAAAAAGTAAAGAAACGAATTTGTTAAAACTTGTGTACACTGGTTCACCCCCCCTCTTAGAGTACCTATATGATCCATTGGGCATCTCAAAATGGTTTGAATAAAAATAATATAGTATTATGAAATGTATATCGTTAAAAATTTATGATAATAATTTAAATTTCAATAATCATTGCATGATTATATACATTAAAAATATCCTTGTCATTTAATTAGATGAATAATGATTATTGCATAATTTAAGCATTATTATTACTATAGTGTAAACAATGATATCTCAAATAATCTAATTCATAAAAATAATTTAATATTATGGAGTAATATTAATTTTCATTCATGTATTTGATGAGGTCATATCCAATAGTCCAGAGTGTGAATGAGATTACTGTATCGAGACTATCACACTGTATGACATGGTTGAGTTCGCTGAACTAGAGGAAGAACTACCTCATGAATAAGAAACTTGGTTCTCTATATCTCTTATGTCTATGAATCATCAAGATAAGGTGACACTACTACATCAAGGATGTCAAAATGTGATAATGGTGTACATGATCTTTCTCTCACATTGCAAGTCGAATGAAATGTAATTCTATAATAAATATATAATTTTTGTGATGGTTCAATCATAAATGATGATGAGATGGTTAATTAATTATGATATGAGCTTGAATACACTAAATTTAATTAAAAATATAATATACTTATAAAAAAGTGGATCCCATTCATATTGGTACACACACACACAATCATCTAAGGATCATACATGAGATGTGAATCCTCATCTAGTGGAACTTATAAGTCCTTATGTTCATCTAAACATGGTCTATATTTTCATCATCAGGGATCATCAACATAAAAATTTATTGAAGGGGGTTCATGTTTAAGAATACCCTCTCTATTAGTTGAATAATTGAATATACTATCATGTATATCACTAATTGGAGGTAACGTGAAATTAATTGGTGAATTTTATTTTTCTTGATTGAATACCACACATTTATGTGGATCATATATCCAGAAAATAGGATGTACTCAACTATATTATAAAAAATCAAACTGAACTAAAAAAAGTCAAAAAAACCAAGAGAATGAATTGTTGTTGCCTTACCAGATTCCGGGTCCCTCTACAATGTCATATAAGATATTGTATATATTTTATTCAATACCATGGGAAATAATCAAAATTCAATTATAGATGGTGTCACATATAGCCATTACATCAATATCAAAAGTTTCATGACTATCCAAGATGAAGTTATAATTTACATGATGTCGCCTCTAGTTAGAATCCACCTTCATGTAAACATTGTGGAATGATGTGTTGGTACCTATCTCAGTGATGATGGAATATATTAAAGACACCTAAAATGATGTATATCTCAATAACTCCACTACCACTAAATAACATGAATGGGAATGAGAGGAATTATTTCCCTAACATCGTCAATCCCAACAATGTAGTATATAGATAGAAAATAAAATAAAACCCAATATGACTACCATGAAATTTGAAATGATAGTTGAAAGTTCATAAAAGTATCTGATTCCAATTTCAGAAATCTATTAGATTTTGAAATAGACTATTCAACATAGGAATGTTGAAACTTACATCAGTAGGTATAATACTACACAACATGGGAGGATATGCTAAAAAATTATGTTTTTGTGTTCTAAAATAATGGTTTTACAAAATCCACATATAATGTAAAATATGTAATTGATTAATAATAATCAATTTAGTATAATATAACTGATATTAGCATCAAAACATAGTAAATATGAGTGATAATACAAGTGTACATGTAGAGAATCATGAATCACATACCTAAAAATATCTAGACCAACAATAAAAAGGGATAAGGTAAGGATGAACTCCTATGACCTCATATAAAAGTGGATGAAACATCCTATAATATAAATATGATATGATCAAAATATAATGTATAATGAGCTACATGTTTTAACTAAGCAAAAAGATGTCAAATTGTATCTCCTCATACTGATCAATGTCTTTATGTATCCTTAAATTCATCACGTGAACATACATTCTAAAATTATTAGAACACACCATCCCTCCAATTATACATAAGATATATCCACACTTGTGACTCATGATAGTATTCTCATCAATGTAATTGGCTAAATATATGAAGTGCATGTAGATCCACCTAGTATATAGTTGAATTCCATCTGCAGATGTCTCATCTCCCTCAAATACTAGCCCTTGTAATCGATGTACAATCCCATGATTATTTCAGTGGGTGGGTAAAATAATTGTAACACCCTAAATAAGAATACCAATCATAACTGAAACATCTTATAGGGTGACGGTCATCACTCCCTTATGTAAGTGGAATGTGTATGTTCTAGATCATTTTCTCAAATAGAGAGAAGTACACATATGATGATTAATAAATGTGATATATTATATAGTGATACCATACCATCTAGAACATAGTAGGCTTACGATAATATCAGCTAGGTGTAGAATACAATGATTGTGGTGTTCCCAGTGTACTATGAATTTTTAAACTTCATCAACAATTATCACCTCATTCGAACCATGTCCATACCACCCCATGAGTAAAGAGACATCCTATATATCATCAAACAAGAATTATACAAATATTAAGTAAGTGCGAAATGTAATTTCAAGGTTATGGTTAATAGATTGTATGATATAATGAAACAATTAACAAAAATTTAAGAAGAACCATATTTACTCCTCAATATAATTGAATTCCTAAAACATAATATATATTAACTTTTTCAGATATATTTTGCTTTGATAAAATCTTTTAATTAATATCTTCCTCGAATATGTCATATTTTTTCAGTGCGTATTATATTTCCCTTCATAAAAAATCAATATATAATTTCATTTCACCGATTTTTAATATATTTTTCATATGTAATATTATTACCTTTTTGAAAACTCAAATATGTAACATATTTCTTCCGTACATAATATATAAGACTAAAGTATTTTTCGATCAATAATAGAGGTATTAAAATAATACATAATATATTTTTTTATTTCATTTTAATATATTATATATGTATATATATTTCAATGTCTTATCCAATTTTTCTAAAACAATAAACAATTATGATAACACCTAGATAGATAATTTAAGGTCTAATAAAAATCACAATTTTAATTACCCCAGACCATATATGTAATGTTTTTAATACATCACTATCAATGATAATTATAAAATATTCCATGAATGTTGTATAATCAATTATTATTACAAACATTCCCCTTGATAGATGCTATTTATGAAATTTTGCCATAATTTTTGAGGCCATTCCAACTAATTATAAATTATAAAAAACATCAATTTTACTCATTTCACATTATATGAATGTCATGTATCAATCTAAGTCATTCATAATGTATAGGGTAAAGATGAAAATTTCATATAGGTATACACAATGCACTATAATTTTTAGAAATGGTGTCAAACTAGTATAGTAGATCAATATATGATAACTACAAGATATTCAATGAGGAAAATTACATAATAAAGTGCATTATTAGAAATATAAAAGCCTGAAATTTCCCCTTTTTATAATGTATATAGTCTACTAATACCACCAATACTCAATAGATGAAACATTTGTTGAGGTCCTGATTTTTTATAACATTGAATCAACTAACTTCTCAGTTGAATAATCACACTTGAAAGGTGCATTCTTCTTCAACATGACATCAAAGTTCAATCCCAATTAATTTTTATATATATAAAATTATTATAATATATATGAATTTATTTTAGGTTCTCTATGTTATAAAAATTTTATATATAGGTTCAAAAATATATATTTATCAGAGGATTGGAAATCTAGTATGTGACAAAAAATATATGAGATTAAATTTGATATTTCCACGATAAAAGACCAAATAATAAAGTGTAGATATGATATATCTACATTAATTAGAGAGAACTATGGTGGGGGTTGTATAAAACATGTTATTATTTGTATCCATCCGCATAAATAAGTTTGTTTTAGACATTTACTAAGTTATAGATTCATAAAATTCTATGATGCGGTGGTCGATTTGTTTGATCTCTGGGATGATATGGTTCCCAAATTCATTAATAATTTCATTAAGAATTTTTTTACTCTTTATATTTTATTTTTTTATATTTTTCTGGCTCATTTGAGCTACCCACTAAACCTCTAAAAATCAATTTTCCGTATTTATTATATATGGAAGACGTAAATGTTCCCACTAATCCTAAACATGGTTCTTTTTAAAAATATTTAAAATGGATGAGTGAGAAATTATTTAAATTAAATATTTTGGATTCACTTTTTCATGGTTCCCTCTATCATCACTAATTCATAAAATTAATTTCACTTTGTAAAACATTAAAATTAATTATCATTTTTAAAACTATAATCTAATATATATAATATCTATATGATAAAATAATTTAAATTGATATTGGTAATTAAAAACCATAATAAATTCACACACCCTATAACCCTAGTGGGTTAATCTAATCCTTCCCCATAAGTAATGGAAAGAACCCAATGGATATATTTTTTACGTTTCTATGTCCGTAAGGCCAGGTGACTTAAAAGACATGTCGTCTAGCCCCAATATCTCCTATGGTGAATAGTTTTAATGGATAGTAAAATACCTTATCTAGTTCCCACATTTGATATAGTACCTACTACAATAAACTAGCTAGATACAGTGGCTAATGTAGTACCTATGACTAGAACAATGTTTGTTACTGTACCCATCTTTTACAATGAACTGCAACACTACCTAATATAGTGCACAATTGTAAAATCCCATAAATTGGGGGATATAAAGGGTTAATCCACTAACATATTAGATGTTTATAAATGGTGCTAAAAATCTATTATATCCTTGTAGAATTAGTAATGATAAAATTAAATTAAATATGAAATATTTACCTTTAAAATCACAATATATGTAAATAATTATATTTTTGAGTATTAATATCTAGTTAAATAAAAAAATATAAAATATATGGATTTCAAAAACATATAAAAAATTTATATAAAAATAATACCATCAAACAACACCCACCATAGAAGGGTAAAATTGACATAATAACAAAAGTAAAACAATCTGAATCAAAAACTATAATATTAAAATCCATGAAATTAGGTTTTCATCCCGGGAGAGTGAGGCCAACTGATCATCCATTATATTTTATAAATTATACTATGTGACATTCAATAGAGTATCCATTGCATACACCACCTTCTTTTTGAGGGATTCATGTAAACCGATTAGGTGAAATACCTCTTCTTAGTACATCTATGGAAATAACTGTATATTTAATATAAAAGATAAGGAATGGATTAACATTTCACTATTAACATCCCATTCTCAATTTGGGAATCACTGTGTTACATAGATATGTCTAGGTGGCCTATAAAATTCAAATAATTTCATTGAGAAATTATATTTATGATTTAACTATTAAACACATTCATTGTGTGCCAAGGATGTGAAAAAAAGATATTGATGTGAACTCTATTCGATAGATTCTAAAAATTCCATCCTGGGTGAAATTGAATGTTGATGGTATTGTGGTAGGTGAACAGGGCCTCACATGTTGAGGAGGGGTTTTCTATATGGTCCAATGATTTTTCAATTTATTTCAACATGAGAATAGTTTCATTGGATTTTCACATGGGGAAGAGATATATGCAATAATTCCTGAAAAACAGTATACTATTCATTTTGGATGGAAGTCCCTTTTGGATGAATATGACTCAAACATTATTGTCCAGGAACTAAAATACAGAACAATAAATATACACATAAGTATCCTTCTACACTAGTTATAATTTCTTAGATCCACTAATGAAATACACTGAAATGTGAGACTTTCTTGTAGAGAAGTAAACTAAGTGGTGAATGCACTGTCCAGGAAATCCATTGTTGATGAAATTTCAATATTTTCATTTGTGATCCTAGCCACCAATTAACATATGGTGTATTTAGATTCTATGGGTAAAACACAAACACATATTTATAAGCCCCCTTTTCAACATCACCACAATTTTCCACATCGTAATAATAATTTTTAGGGCTGGACTTCCTCCATTCTAATACTTTATGATGATGATGATGATGATGATGATCATTATTATTATTATTATTATTATTATTACAACTACTACAACTACTTTTCCCATGTTTGAGTGGGTTTGGGGAAGGTTTCACATCCCTATTTCAAATTTTAGAATTCTTGTAATTGTTTTTGAATGAATATATTCCATAATATAATTTGATATTGACCAATACCAACAAAAAATAATAAGAAATAATTATATATTGTAATTATTATTTTAAAAATCTAAAGAATAATATAAGTTATCATTTTTATAATTTTTTCATAATTTTATTTAGAAATAACTATCTTCAAAAAGACATCATCAAATGCGATGTCTCTTTGAATGGGTTTTTATTATTTATTTAATTTTTTCATAATATTGATTTATAAAATTTTATACATATAAAATAGTAAATATTAAATGATGGATATATTCATTAAACTCCTTATAATTAATATTTATAATTATAAATATTATTATTATTATTATTATTTTAATAATATAATATTTACATGTAAATAATATTTGTTATAATTGATAGATTTTGAACATATAATTAATAATATTATTACTAATGTTATTATTAATAATTGTATTTTTGTTACAGAAATTATGAATTTATGATATAATATAAGATAATATATAGAGATACTAATAATCATAATATTTAGTGACTCCTAACTGATGTAAGGGGTGGCTAGGGTGGGTGGGGGTTGGGGAAATTTTCATATGGTTGAGTCCCCATGATGATTTCTTCCTTGATTCATTCCCTTCAATTGTAGGTATAATAATACAAAATATATAAAAATTATATATAAATATTTATCCATAATTATTATCTTCATACTATAAATAATTACACATTTTAATATCTGAAAATAAATATAATAATTTTTTATCTTATTGAAAAAATAAATTTTATATGATGGATTTATTGACAATAGATGTTGATATTCATTGAAATATTTATTAGCTTCAATTCATAGAGTTATTAATAAGACACAACAAGTTTGGAAGATGTATTTTCTATGCCTGAAAAATTATTTTAATGTATTGGATGATTTTGGTATTTTGGAAAATGCATAAATTTTCATAGTTCAAATAATTACTCATTTGATAATATAATCAGTTTTCAACAATTATAATATTCATAGTATGCATAATTAGTCATTTTAATATTTAAAAATAATACAATAATATAATATATTATTGAATCCATCAATTTTATATGTTATATTTGTTGACAATATATGTTTAAATTCACTGATTAATATTGTTTAAGGGTTCTTTTTGTACTAACTCTACCCCATTTAATATGGTTTTCAATAAAAATATAATTTTCAATAGATAAAATTAGCGACATTTATTCCATTCGGCTGACCCTATATAATAATGATTAAGGCTTGTTTGTTGTTGAATATGTTATGATTCATTGATTTAATTATTGGATTGATTACAAGGAGTTATTAAAAAGACATACAATATTCAGAATATGTATTTTAATTCATGGATATTTTATTGAATGTATATGACAATGTTGATATTTTTGAAAATTAAAAAAAATTATGTTTTATAAAATTAGAGTGAGTAGACTAATGTAGCCATCCAACCATAAAGTTTAGTAGGAAACGTGATAGCCACATCACACAAGTATAATTGATTGGATGTAGTGACACTTAATTCCATCACATAGTTATGTGTTATCAACATGTGAACCTCGTCACAACATGGAGTAATGATGATGCTCATGAATTAAGAGTTATGTGATAAAGGTGGTCAAAATTGATGTTTTATATGAGTTGAGTGACACTGAAGGGAATTATGATTTCATATAAGCAATCAAATATATCATAACATTTATATATTGATGTTTTGAAGGGTATAAAATAGAACCTTCAACTATTTAGTGTATATTACCTGATTGATGAGTTTTTTTCAAATTGTTGTTATCTTTGGTGTCAAAAGTGAATGAAGAGGCTTTGTGAAGTTGATGGTTTTAGAAAAGTGAATGTGATTCTATAAAGTATGTTAGTGGGAACGTATGGTTCATCTGGACTTCCATTTTCACTAATGTGGTAAAGAACATCTATAAATTCATATGACATTATCATATTTTTTTAATCTAAAAAGAACTAATGAGAAATTAAGATCATGTGAGAGAATAGAGAAAGTGTAATCTTTTCCTATGTTTTCATAATCTCAACGTGTCGACAGTAACATAAAGATCAGGCAGCACATGATGCAATAAGTGAATATCCATACATGAATTTACATATTCATTATACTTATCTTTTTGTGGCGGTTTTCATATTTTTTAAAAAAATATTTGGTTTATGATAAAATTAATTTTAAAAGTGGTTACTAAAGTCATTGAATCTCCTAAGACATTTATATATCAATAAATAGAGATCTAATTTTAAACATTCTTATATAATTTTATAAAAAATGGTTGAAATCATCTCATTAATTATGTTAAAAAATAAAAAATATATTTATTTTTTATTTTTTAATATATATATATTTATGTATACCATGAAAAAAATTTGTTTTAAAATCTTTTTAAGAAATATTTACAAAAAAATTAATTATAATTAATATATTATTAATTTTAGTTATTTGACATTTATTAATAATTTGTAACAATAAATAATAATTATTAATGATTAACATCCATAAGTATTAAATGAAAATAATATTGCTTACGTAAAATAAAGAAGAATAACTAACACAAAATTTAGATATCTAATTAATGTTATATTTATGATAATATTATAATTAAAGTAACATGTATAAATACAAATTTAATATTTATTAACACACACAGATAAATATAAATCATAATTATAATTTTATATAATATAAATATAACCAAAATATGAGATAAAAAAAGTTATTAATAGTTTTTTCCTATTGATTTTTCAAAGATCACAAATGGGTTTAGGTTTTAAATATTTTTAGTTATGTGGTGAGTTAAGGGATTAAACACATTTCATAATGAATCAAATCAACATGTGTTATGTAATCTAACACTTAATTTTAAAAATTATAATTTTTTTTTATTTACAGATATTCTAAATGTTCTTTATAGATAATTGATTTTTATAAAAATTTATAGTACTAATGAAGATATTTATATTGAAATTAATTCTATTACCAATAAAGTCAAAAATAATTATATATGAATTTTATTGAAATGTATTATTGACATTTAATTATTTGAATAACTTTTTAGAATAATTTTTACATTATAATTAATATAGGGAATTCAATTAAATATCAAAGAATTTATGTCATAAAAAAGAAAATTAAATTATTTTCTTTAGTTAATTTTCATTTGTCCTTATCATTGGTGTATCTCTCATAGTTTGGACTATGAATGGGATTATTGTATTAAGTCATTCAACCTATATGATGTGGTGGAGCATTATAAACAAGAGGGGGATATTACTCATGTATAGGAAAATCAACTGTCTATTGCTCCTCCATATGCGATTTACCATGAGGTGGTGCTTTAATTTCCTATAACATACTGAGATTTGATAATGGTTCAACTATTCCTTCCTTTACTATATAGATGAAATAGTGGGAAATAACATAAAGAATAAACTATCTCTATGAAGTAATAGTCATAAATGATTATTAAATGGGAAATGATGTTTGATACGAGCTCTGATCGACCACACCAAGAGTATAATATAGATACCATAATAAAAGAAGTTGGTCTTATGACTACTAGTACACATAAATATCTAGATGAGGATCATTTATGGGACATTCATCTTCTTCTAGTTGAACAAATGTGGTCTCTTGTAAATTTCAAATTGATAAAATTTTTGATTCTTACAGATAATCAGTATCATCATCTTCTAGAGGATGTTCTTGAGAGGAAAAACTCTCTCTCTTAAGTGGATGTATGTATATACTATCATGTAAATCTCAATGAGAAGGTATCATATCAAGAAATATAGAAATATAAATTGGATAACTGAATACAATTCCCTCTTTATAATCATGATCGTGGATCATATGATGTACTCAAATAGAATGTAAAAAATACAATTTATACTAAAATTTTTTTCAACAAACAACATAATGTAAAGTTATTTAATTACTGGATAATGTATACCACTACTGTGTTTCAAAATATATATTACGAATTTATGTATATACCATGGTTAATAATCATGTTTTTGTGATATATGGAGTCTCATTGGTGGTGTGACCTCAATATTAAATGTCGAACATCCATCTTAAATAACAATATACAATACATGATTTTTCCTCTAGTAAACAATTTTCCTCCATTTCAGCTTTAGGGATTGAATTGATTGTAGTTATCATGATGAGGATAGAATATATTGAGCACATCCAAATTAGTTCATTCCTTTATCAGTATGTTTCCACTTAATAAAATATAAGAGTATATGAGGATCAACAACCCCAACATCTTCCATCCCAACAACGTTGTATCCAAGAAGCGATACAAAGAGACTCCATTAAAAATACTACTGAATCTAAAATTATAGAAGATTTTAGTTAAACTATTTAGTTAATTTTTTTTATAAAATTAATATTTTTTGAAATTGATTACTCAATATATGAATATATATAAATGAATAGGTATAAGAATATCTAAAAAGAGATAATAAACATCAAACTTATATCCCAGCATATTGGCCTAATGTTTTTTCTAACACTACCTATAACATAAAATATGAAATGTGGTAAATAATAAGAAATATAGAAAAATATGACACAAATTAACATAAAAATTAGTATAGATGAGTGATTATACCAGAATCGACAAGGAATATTATTAAAATATTCTTGGGATTGTTTAGAATAGAAATAATAAGAGCCAAGGGGGAGAGGCTTTCTCATACCCACATTTTAATGAAGATTACACATCCACCTTTAGCCCTATGATTTGATTGGAATATAATACATAATGATTTATATGTGTATAAAAATTATGATAATTTTGAACAATGACACCCTTCTTAATTGAAGTCCACATGTAGCCCCAAATACATCATGTGGACATTCCTTATCGATTTTTGAGTTATCCCAATCCCTCCAATGAGTTTCAATATATATTAATTCACATGATTCATGTTATTCTAGTCATAAATATAATCAAGTGAATGTATAATGTTTTTTCCAAGGCATCCCATATATAATGGATTGATGTCTATAATTGTCTTATCACCCATAATTTAATGACTAAGTAATTGATGTACTTGAACAAGATTATATATACGAGTATGCTATATAACTAAAACACCATGAATAATAATTCCAATCATCAATTTCACATCTTTAAGTGTTATGGACATCTTTACCATGGGAATATGGAATGATCGAGTCTTATGTCTATATCTCTATATTGGAGAAGTGATAAGATGATGATAAAAAAATGATAAATATAATATAAAATTGCAATAAAAACCAACATGCCTTAAATATTGGATAATAATAGGTGGAGGAAAAAAGTAACAATAATGGTATACCATACACAATCTTAAAAATCATACCTCACACCCCACTGGAACCTCACATGAAACATGTCTGTATTTATTATTGAGAAGAGTAACATTTTCAATCTCTATGCATAAGAATTTAATAATTATCAAGTAAAAAATATATTTACAATGTTATGGTTATTAGAACACATGATATAAAATTTATGTTAATTATGAAATATTTACCAAGAATTGAAAAGTAATACTATTTATCTAACATAACATATAATGACCGATATATAATATATATATTCAATACATAGCATATTACCCTTAGAAAAAACGCATTATGTAATATATTTTTCTGATATGTAATATTTTTTTACTATGTATTATATTTTTAGTTTTGCATATTCAATATGTGTTGTATTTTCCCCCATATTTAATATATTTTTCATACGTAAAATTATTTCATTTATGAAAAATATGATACATAATATATTTCATCCATGAATAATATAGATGACTTAACTAGTTTTTAATTTAATAATATAATTTTCATTTCATATTTAATATATTTGTTTCTCTATTATAACAATGAATATATGTGTACACATATATCCCATGACTTTTCCAATTTTTCAAAAACCTAAAAAACGAATAAAACATACCAATGTCTAACTTGAGGTTCAACAAAATTCATAATTTTAATTTACTAGGACATTACATGTTTTGGCTATAACAAATCATTATCATTGAGATTGAGAGCTCATTCGAGGAATGTTAGGTCATTAGTAATTTTTATCACATTTCCTAGGATAGATGATGCATACAAAACATTGTCCATGCTCTCAAGGAAATTCTATCTCATGTGGAATTATTTTATGCTTCATTCTATCTATATATTTGTAACCTACTGAGGATAGATATCGATATATCATTTTTCTTGACTATTGGGAAATTCAGAAACTACCCAATAAGCATCCACAACACACTATAGTAGTAAGAAATGGTGTATATATGATGTATTAAATTAATATATGATTACAAGGCGATTTTCATTAACAAAAATTCAACATTGAAATCCACACATAGAAATATCAATGCTTGTTATTTTCCACAATGATAATGTATATGGTATAGAAATACTAGTAATAATCAAATACCACTAATTGTATTGTAAAAGATAGTCATGACAATGATTTTTAAGATATTATTAAAATGTATGTTTTTGTCTATTGTTAATAGATTATATGTTAACCATGAAAATAATTTATATTAATTTCCCCAACTACACATGAATAACATAAAATATTTATTAATTCTTATAGGTTTGAAAGACTGATAAGTTGATTTATTTATGATCGATCAACGAAAATCAATTTTTTATTTTATCTATTATTTATAAATTTTTTTATTTTTTGGTTTTACAACATGGAAAAATATTGATAATAAATTGTTTACACTAAGTGAGACACTATCTAAAATTTTAAAATATTATAATAAATATGTCATTAATGGATTTAAATTTTATATACATATATATGGTGGCTCAAAATACATCATTGAACAATGGTTTTTATTCAAAAGGAACCCATACTAAAGAAAGTGAACTTGGATTTTGTGTCATGTTGGATGAAAAAATTTAGTAATTCTATCGATGAAAAAATTACATAATATTGATCAAATTTTATTCGTTTGATATTGATTAAGGCTAAAACATTCATTCAAAGAAATGATTCTTTTATAAGTCTTATTATAGAAGATAAACATTTAATTCGGAACATCAAGAGAATCAATTAAATTATGCAGTTTAATATTCTATTTTGATATATTTAAATTAATTTTCTTGTGTAATAATAATGAAATATCATGATAATAAATTTACAAAAAATGTAAGTTTTTATATAGGAGTGTAAATTATTGATTTTTTTTATATCAATGATGAGACATTGTAGTTAATGGCTGATAGTGTTGATCATGTAGATGATGTAACCAGTGAATTTTAAATAATGAGAGATTCTTAAATTAAATATCATATAGAAATTAATTATTTTATATATGAATAAAAATATATTCACACCAATGAATTAAAAGAAATTTATGAAAAAATAATTTATTATAACTTAGTTATTTTAATTATTAATATAATTAATTTTTGTGATAAATATTTATTAGTTTTTTATATTTTTTATTTTTATTAATAATTATTTTTAGGTAACCTTATTTTTGTGATTCATATGGGTGGAGAGGATTATGATGAGTTGAAATATAACCTCAATGGTGTTTTGGTTATTGGGGATGAGCCTCATGATACACCATCAAACCCATCGAACAGTTTCACTACATCATTGATTATGAGTGATATTTGACTGATGTTTCTAGGATCAATAAATTTACCCATTGGTTCTATGTGTAATGCGAATTTTGATGTATAAATTAGATAACATACAATGTACTCATCATAAATTCTAGGACCAAAGAAGTTTTCCTGATGAATCTTTATAATGATTCTATAACCATGAGGATCATTTAATGTAAATATTACAATTAATTTAAGAGGGAAATAAGACATTAATCATTTTTGAGATCTTTATTTAAATTATATTATGATCAAATAAACCTCGTTCAGTATTACTATCATTCCACTTCGAGGATCTAAGGGTAGAATATATCTAGTAGTGTTCCACTCATGATCCATTGATATGAAATCATTGATGAAGATACTCTAAGTGATATCTTATAGGTATTGATAAAATTAAATCACTATTTGATTAGTAAAAAGATTAATTCCATCATGATGAACAATTATTGGACGCTCATTCTTGATATGATAGAGAAAGAAGAATAAATTCTATCATGATTGATATAAAAACCTATAGGATTCATTGGGTGAAATTTATCTTGGGAGGTTTATCACCCTAACATAAACCATTGATTCCATGATGGAGAGACATAAGATCTCATCGATACATCACCATATTAAAGATGTTATTTCCAAGAAACATGTGTCTAAACTACATTACTAGGGAGACTACAACATCTATATCATTTTATTGCAATGTCAAAATAAACATAACATAATTTAATAAAATATAATAATATGATTAATCATGTTTAAACAATGTAGATATCACACTAATCATGAAAATAAATTATTTAAACACTCAAAGTGGTGATCCAAAACTAGAGTATATAATCAAGGAAGATAAATAAATAAATAAATCTATCGAATCCTAAAGATTAAATCCTAGTACCACTCCCAGCTCTATCATCCTCAGTTCAACCATCTTCTACATGCCCATTTCTCTTGACTGGATCACTATACATGATGTTTTCACACAAATTGAGATTCCCATGCATGGTGTGAGTATTAATACGTTGTAAAACCCCATAAATGCATATTTATTAAACTTTAACATACATATGTTTATAATTAATAATAATAAATAAATGCGAACATAAGAAAACAATGAATCCATGAATCTATTCACTAACCAATATGACACAAACCATGGATGTACTTACTTTGGATCCATTGAAGAAAAACATCTATGTAATCATTGAAATGTCAAAAATATGGGATCAAAGGTCAGTGATTCTAAATAGTTGTTCCAATCATAAGAAAATATATCAAATCAAAATAGGCCATCTTTCTCTATTTCAATCTCTCAAGTTACATAATATTGACCATTATTCCTTATTATCACATCATGTGTCATATCACATAGGACATCATGCCCCCAGGTTTTAAAAAACTAGGCCATCATTCCCTATCTTCTATTTCAGTCGAGAAATCATTTCATATTGAACAAATAGACTTACTAAACTCATGGGACTAGATCCATGATAGACCCAGCTATAACTTAAGTACCATTAAAGGAACAAAAATAAAGAAAATAACAAGCCAAAACATGGAAAAATTATATTATATGGAGTCAAAATATATCATAACAAGAGTGGATAAAAAGTATCTAAAATACCAAAAAACTTTATCAAAATAAACATGGTATAATAATAAAAATACACATTATTATATAATTTCAATGATAAAAAACATGGACTATATATATTAATGAACTTTCCTCCTCAATGTTGAGGATGAATAAATCAAATGTTCATTAATGATTGAATACTAAACCACATTAATAATCTAATGAAATTATTCTCACACATCATGGAATCCTAACACACCTTCTATGTTTTCATGGTTAAATGAAATTATATATCATATAGGTTATTCTATATAGTGACCCTATATTTTTATTCATAGATATTACATCTTAATTGTTGAATATAAAAGAAATTTTAAAAAAACATGCTTGATGAAAATAAAGGATTACTATCATTGGAGGATAGAGAAATGATCTTTTTATTTCTTTAATGATATTCCCACATATTACTCTTCTTAGACGTACACCACTGAAAACCATTCCTCAAACCCCAGAGAATGGAAACATAAGAAATGAAGAACTCAAATGTTTAATATGGTTAAATAAGGGAGATATTAATGATCAGTTAATTATAAAATGAGCATAAGGGTATGAGAGCACAAGCATGACATTTAAAAACCACACACTGCATATCATAGATCATAATATCATGTCATCGAATAAAGCATGGGATATATAATAAATGAATCAAATAACATGATCCATCTGAGAATAACCTAAAAATAGTAATTTAGAAAAAAACTCATAATGTATTAACATTGTGAACATGTATAAAAAGAAACATGCTCTTCCATTATGTTAAGGACAAGAAATCATGCCCTCGCATAAACTAATGGCCATAAAACCATGTCTATAAATTATCTTATGGACATGAAATCTAGGTCCATTAATAAAATTTTGAACATTAATCCTAGGTATAGGCATAATATTATGAACATGAAAACCCTTCCCAAACATAATCATAGGTACATGAATCATAGGATTACACATATTCTTATATACATGAAAACTAGGTCTAGACATAAAATTGTGAGCATGAAATTGAGATCATGAATAACATATTTATCTCATGAATTATAAATATTTACCCAATGTATTGGTGATAGATAACGAACCCACCCAACACATAATCATAATCAATTCATATGTATTCAGCATGATAATAAAACATTTAACATTTTATCATATCTTAACCCATGTAATTAAAATGTGTTTCATAAACAACTCATTATCATAATAAAAAACAATTAGACAAAATATAATAATGGAATAATAGAATCATATTACCAATTTAATATAAATAACATCATAGCATCAATCGTAGATGAAAATTCTGTTGAAAGAGACATTGTAGTATTTCTTATGGAAAACACCCCTTAAATTTTTACATAAATTAGTCAAAATCCAAATATTTATATAATATTAATGGAAAATTTTCATAAAAAATAACCATGTAATCCTTTAAAATAATCTTAAAATCATTTATTAGTCATGATAGTGAGAAATTCTATTATTCCATATATTTTAAAGGAAATACTCATTTCACATTTTCAATAAAAAGTCAAAAATACCTCATTCAGAAAGAGATAAGATGAATCCTTTAAATCCATTTAAAATAATAAATTGTTAATAATTAATTTAAATAATAATAGTATAAAATTAATATAATTATTACAAAAATTTTTAGAAAACATGAACATGGATGAAATAAAATTTTGATAGAAGAGTGAAATAAATAGTCATCCTTAAAAATGTTCTTCCAGTATCATGAGTAATTAAAGTGTAGAAAATGAAATGAAAACCTTTGTACTCTATAAATAACTAGGGGTGAATAATGTTAATAATATTATTTATATATAGATCATGAAACAACATCATCGAAAACATAATCATAAGCAATCCCGATAAAAACAAGATTGTAACATAAATCATTAACAAACTAGTATCTTTTGAATCATAAACTAAGGAAATTGGTAACTTTACAAGACTATTAAAATTCATATAATTTTTTTGATAATCATCATAAAATATATTTATTTTTACTATATACACCATATAACATATACAAGTGGTAAATATGACATTTTTCTCAAAAAATTAAAATATAGAGGAAAAAGCCATTCCACTTTGGTAACTTTAGAATCTTAATACCATTGAACAAATTATGTAGAATAAAAATTTAAATTTCATAAAAATATGGATATTTTTGATATATTATTTCAAAAGTTATGTATAAAAAATCATAAAATAAGATAGTTACATTTTATAAAATATGTCCCAAAGCTGACAATTTATGTCAAAAAATCATAACCCTAATTACGGCTAGCTTTGATGTTTATCTAACCGCATGTATAATAAATTAAAATTTATTATAATAATTTAAAATAATAATTAACTTATTTTTAATATCATATATGTATAACTTATAACCTTTATACAATCATTTATTAATAATTAGTTATCAAAATCATTGTTTTCTGGTGTTAATTGTTCAATTTTTCAAGACGATATCAGTAATGTAGTTCTATTATGCATACTTTGATCATGGTTCAACCATATAAATAATTCTAATCATAATATAAAAATATTATATGTTGTTTTATATAAAAATTTAGTGTCATCTATAATATATATATATATATATATGTGTGTGTGTGTGTGTGTGTGTGTAAAACCATTCATGGAGACGGTTGGTAGTACGTATTTGTGAACACATTTTTCACTTTTCAACTAATAGATTGAAATAAATGTAAAAAACAATTAAACATTAAAAAATAATTATTATATACTTAATAATATATATATATTCATTAATTATAACATTACTACCATTCATGTAAATTGGAAATGATAAAAATCCCATTGCTTGATGGAGGTGGTAGTCCACACATACACACGAGCGACGTTATCATTTTCCAATGAATTATAATGTAAATAAGTAGATACTAAAATATAAATCTATAATAATAATAATTTCATAAAAATGATATATAAACATTAAACCTGTAATAATAACTATCCATGAAATATTGCGAAGGAAAATCAACTGTATCACAACATGGATACGGTAAGCCGTCTGTACGCATGAGTGATAATTTCACTTCCCATATGATAAAAAAGGATGAATTAAGGTTGTTTCATAGTCATACATGTTTTATTATATTTCTGAAACAGAAATTATTATTTTATGTTGAATATAATATATTTATATGGTGTATAAGAATAAATAAATCAAAATAGTTATGGTAAGATGATTACATCATCTTAGTTATGCCTTATTTATATCCCTTCTAAAAGATACATCCCATGGGTTTTTATGAAGTAAAATACATATAATTCATGGATATGAAAATTTAGAAGACAATTCTGTAGGTCTTAATAAATCTAGATGGTACAAAATTGTTCTAATAAGATAAAGGATGGATTCCATTTTCTAGGTGACTAGAGGGAATATTTGGGGGTTTCTCAAAAGATTAATATATAATAAAGTAATTGTATCGAAATAAGATTAATTTTTTCTATATATTCAAATAAAAAGAAGTATTTTTTTAGATATCTTCAATGTATAAAATTTTATAGGTTTAATTTGTGCTTAAAACCTTATCTTTTGGTTTAAACCCATAATTACCTATTTTAACCATGACCATAGTAACATCTTTTTAACACATAAAGGGTTATAATTTTACATATAAAGTAATAATTGAATCCTAAATGTAAGAAGGATGATAATTTAGACAATTTATCATACTAATTATACTATATAAATATTTTATTTTTTCTAAATAATTTACTAAAATATTATTTTTTGTTAAATATTATTATTGTTATTTTTGACAATATTCATATAATTTTCCATTCATCATAAGATGACACAACCTTATTTCCAATAGAATACTTTTAAACATCAGTAACATGTTATATTAATCTAAATATGTCGTGGAAAATATATTTTCATCTAAATTTTTGACATCTATTATTTTTAAAATCAATCATTTTTTATTCTATAAATTATTAAATACCAAGTCAGTGTTGAGTTTGCATTTAGGGTAATTATTCAGTAGATAGAAAAGAAATTACATTGATAAATACAAATAATTTATATTTAAAATAAAAATTTGGAACCTAACATAACCAATATTTTATCTTTATGATAAAATATTAGATATTTTATCATCAAGAGTGTAAAAGTTTTCACTTTTCCTTTATTTAAATTAATATAAATGTCATAATTAATTAAATGTGTTACCAAGTAGAAAAATATTTGAAAAATAGATATAAATTTCCCAAAAAACCCATATGTTATGAAAAATTCATTTTATATATATATTTCAAAGCCTCACCTATAATTTATAACCATACATTACCCATTTTACAGTTACTAAGTTTACAAAAAATTATAATGGTTACTACTTGAATTTCCCAAAAATAAAAGAGAAATATTTACCAAATTTGTAAATTCTGATTAAAAATATTGAATCTATTTTCCATGATATAATGACTAGGAGTTCTATAAATTAATTTTAAATATATTTTAGAACAAAATGAAAACCAATTTTTCATAAAAATTATATTTTAATTAAAAAATATCTTTTCCTCTTATTTAACCATATATTTTATTAAAATAAACATAATTCAATTAATAAAAATATAATAGAAATAATTTTAATTTTATCTCCATATAATAAAAAATTTACCTTTTTTTGTTCTCAATACAAAAATTAAATTTTCATTAAAAATTTATATTTTTTTACTATTCATCAAAAAATAAACATTTTTATAAAATTATTAAAAATTCTCTATATGTTATTTTTGACATGTGGATGTAAAAAAAATTTAGTTTTAGAAAATAAATTATATCAATGTTTCAATAAATAAATATAATAATTTTTCACAAAAGAAAATAAATATCTTGTTTGAAGGAAAAATATTTTGGAACGAAACTATGTATTTTCTAAAAAAATAAAATCTTATTTACTATGAATTAATCAAAATATATTATTCAGTAGGAACATTATATATATATATACATATTTCCTAATGTGTACATTCTTATTCACACCCACCAATTCAATAACTAGGCCATAATGACCATATTTAAATAATAATATTTTTTGGAATGTCTGAACACGGCGTTTCATGTCATATACACTATAAAATATGTTAATATTTTAAAATATTATGGTGTTACATTATAAACCCATTAATAATTTTTTTTCTCAAACAATGAACCTGTTCTCTGTAATATTGTTCTTGATGTTTTAAAATTTCATTCTAGAAAACCCACTTAAGAATAAAGGTTAATAAAAATTCCCCCTAAAACTGGTAAATGGAAATAATACGGTCATATTGAAAAAGTCAAAATTAGTTTTTAAAATTGGCTAAAATTAGTGGGATGTAAAAATATGTATATTTAGGAGAAAACTAATTTCTATGTAATAGTGATTGGGAACAAGATTAGGAGAATCATAATGTCTAAAAAGTACATAAATTTTTTATGGGTGAAAAGGACATTGACTAACTGGAAATGAAGATAAAAGTATACAATTTTAATTCAAGATCATTTTCATAATGTTAACGTATTATTTTACTATAATTATAGAGTACATGATAAAATATACTTACCTTAATTTTTTGAATATCATAAGCACAATTTCATCAATTGGTTGTGCTTCAATGAATTTATAATTCATATTTTACTCAATGAAATGAATACATAAGATGATTTTCTCAAGATTGATTTAGTAATAATTTCTTTTAATTGATTATAATATCCATAAAATAGGTTAAATACATTCCTTATTTTTCTAAATATATATAAAAATAGAAATGGATGGAAAAAATTATCCAATAATAAAAATTATAAAACATCAATCTCTAAAATCTCAACAATAACACACAATGTTTAATTTTATCAATTACATAAATGTTTATCTTTAATGCATCTTGAAGAAACATATGATGATGATTGTAACCCAAATATTTGAATAATTTGATCTCATATCCATCCATGATCAACATAACAATTATCCCAAAATAATTTTAATAACTCATAATGTCCCATTAAAATATGTATATATCATGATCATATATTCTCCAAAATATATAAAATATTTCCTAAAATATTATTATAATAAAACCATATATTAATCCAAATTATAATTCAATATTCATTATTTAAATAAGCTCGTATATTAGCCAAAAAAAATTTCATTGGAATTTCCTGTTCATATTTGAACCATTAGATGATCATAGTTTGATTCAGTAGATCAAATATGATTTAATTATTCCATAAATTTATATGTAATATATGAGGAGATATATAATTAAGGTTCAACATCATATCAAATTTCACTAAAGGAGGAACAATAATATTTACATATGTCCCATTCATACAAACATCAGTATAGAATCCCCAACTCCAAAGGTATTGATATGTGTGCCCTAATTATCATGATTCACATTACCTTTTGTTATTGAATATTATTTCCCTTTGTCTATGGACTTTATAAGTTGTTTTGGATTATTATGAACTTTATCTCTTTGATTAAGTAATTGATTCTCATTATACCCCAAATTCGTGCATCTATAGCATTTAATTGTGAGTTTTGTATTCTGTTGTGATCTCTCTCTATTTAGTGCATTGTCTTGCCTCTTTACATCACTTTAATATTCATTGTCACAATGTAAAAACATCAAAAACGTGAAACATATTATTATTATATTCATGAACTCAACTAAGATCTCATTCTAACATTTTTGGCTTATAGGATGTTGAAATGTTCTCTTCCCACATTGTGACATACCACTAGAGCTTCCCTCAAACTCCATCTTCCTATTCTTATTAATAGAATCATAAGGGTTTATATCTTATATTTCCACTTTGATTCCATATCATATGATTTATTCATAGAATCCAATGTTATTTATAAATAAGTTTTTGTAATGACATGGTTTCAAACTAATAAATTATTAATCAATTTTGTTTTTAGGGATTTTGATTAACATAGAAGCATACCTTACAAGTCATTTAAAATTTTCCTCATTGGTTCCAATGGATTCATCATCGTTTGTTTTGATCTCAAGGAATTCATTCTCTTTTTTTGTACATAGAATAAGAGGGAAGTGATTAATAAGAAATTTTTATATAAACACATCTAAGTAAATAGAGTTAGTTTAATCCTTTTCTTATATTCTTAACAAGATTCCACCATTGATATTATTTCCTTCTAAATAATAAATAGCTATGAATACATTTTCATGGAATGATTACAAAATAATATAAATTATCATTCACAATATATTGATCCATTTCTAAAAAACCAATAGATCAGAAGACCCATATAAGGATGGTGGATGTTTTCACATAAAATATCTAGTGGAATGTCACTCCCTCAATAGTGGATTCAAAAGTTAAACATGATCCATGTTTCCACTCAAATCATGAGATGACTGGGTGATCATAGTCACAAAATATTTCATCCCAACTACTAATACATTTGGTTGATCATGATTATGATTATTTTATTTGGAATCAAATTAATTGTTCAAATGGTTCCTTTGGATTCCATAAATTTACTATAATAAAGAAGTATATTCTGAGTGAATATAGTTATTATGATAAATCAAATATCATGAAAAATTATTCACAGGATGTATAAATTGTGACACCTTCTTTTGAATCTATGTCACATTTTGTTTAACGTTGGCCATCATTGATTATTATATAATCAAATCCTTAACAATGCTTTATAAGTGAAATGTGAGATAACCAAAGAACATCACATATGATTTTTAAACTATATGCACAGTAAAAGAACACTAACCATGCACCATAATGAAAGTTCAAATATGCATAACTAACTCTTTTTGTGTAATTACTTCTAGATTCATCTATAAAAAATCTATTTATAATTGTAGTATATAAATAGGGATTGTTTTATAAAAAAAGACATAATATATTCTTTATCAAAACATTAGGTTGTTATCCCATACATAGACATATCACTAGTGTTTTCACCAAAGTTCTCTAACAAAAATATCCCATGATTGACTAAACCATTCTCAGATGCCAATTATAGAAACACAAGATTTTTATATATATATAAATATATATATATATTATTCAAAGATTAATGGCCAATATATTTTATAAATATATGACTAAATCATATAAATGTTTACTGTATTTAGATAATAGATAAATGTTCTTCTTAATTCTAAAAATATCCCCAATAGATCTAAAAAACATTCTTCTGAAAAAACATGCTTTTTTAAAAACCCATACATAAAAACAATCTTCATAACCTATGGAATATAAACATAAGATAGTGCGAGCTCACATGCTATATATGGGAAAATAAAATAGATATCACTGATCACTTAATCTCAATTTTATTATAATGGTATCAGAATATGATCCTATCATTTCAAAACGACAACCTATATATCATATATTATAATTCCTAGTCATGGAATAATGATTGGATATTTATATTAAATGAATAATAATGTAATCAAAGAATATAAGCTAAGAGATAATTACATATATATATATGAATGTTGAAAAAGAATAAGCTTATAACATAGAGAACATTTATAAATAGAAAGAGGTTCACTCATTCTATTAATGTCCTGAAATCAAGACCTCAGATAAACTAATGGACATAAATCCAAGTCAATGAATAATATTATAGACATAAAATCTAGGTCTGAAAATAAAAATATACACATGAAACAACCAAGACCAAAAATAATCTTTTGGACATGAAAACAATGTTTGTGTATATATTTATGGGCATGAATCCTAATTCAAGACATACTCTTATATTCATGAAAACAAGGTTCAAGCATGAAATTGAAGACATTAAATATGAATAAGGCATGAAGTATTTATCTCATGAGTTATACATATTTTGGAAATTAATTGGAGAGCTATAATGGATATACCCAATATATAATCAAAATCAATTCATATGTATGCCACAGGATTATAAAACATTTTACATTTAATTATAACCTATCCAATGGAAATGAAAACATGTTTCATAAAATCTCATCATACTAATAATTGAAAATTTAGATAAATAATAATGATGTTATCATAGAATAAACCCCCAATGAAACATAAAAAACAACAAAGTATGTCATCATAGATGAAAATTCCTTTAAAAGTAGACTTTGAACATTTCATGAAGAAAAAATCATTTTCAATTTGTATCTAGATATTTAAAACTAAAATATTTCCAAAATATTAAGGAAATATTTTTATATAAAACAACCACAAAAATGTAAAAAATATTTAAATCATTGATCGATAATGACTAATGTAAATTTTATTCAGTATTTATATTTCTAAGAAAATTTCATTGAAATTTTTATCAAAAAGTCAAAAGTACATATTTCAAAAAATGGAAAAAAGATTTATTTTAATCCATTTTGAAAAAAATTAAAAAATAGGTAAAATTTATTTAAATAATCATATTATAATATTAAATACATTCTTGAAATCATATTTAGAATACATAGATATGAAACAAAAAAGAAAATTCGACTAAAAAGATGAATATTGTAGAATTTCCATAATAATTTTCTTTTTATGTCTTTTGTTATTAAAGTGAGGAAAATTAATGAAAAAATGTATACTGAATAATTAAACCTAAGAGTAAAAAATTAATTAGATCCTTGAGTTATATATCATGAAATTTTATCATCATAAACATAATCATAAATAATACTGACAAACAAGGAGATTGTAATAGGAATCACTTACCTCTTTGGTATCATTTGAATAAAATGATTTTGAAAGAGAGAAACAAAAATGGATATTCAAATCCACATATTTTTCATGAAATTAATAAAAACATAAATTTATTTGAAGTATGTAAACCATTTAATACTTACAATTTGTGAACAAGGAATTTTTTTTAGATGAATAAAAGTGTGACAATGAAACCCTAACCAATTTGGTAATTTTTTAATCATAAGACCCATGAATGAATAAATTTAAAAAAAACTCCAAATAAAAAAAAATTATATTAATTATATATCATGTAAATGTGTATGTATAAGCATCTTAAAAAATAATATAGGTTTATATCATAACATATTCCCCAAAAGAGATAATTTGAGATGTTAAACCCGAAGCTCAAGTTTGACATCCATAAAAGGTTCCCAAATTAATGTATAATAAATTTAAATTTATTATAATTATATTATAGAATCATTTAGATACTTATAATATCATATTTGATCCACTTATAACATTTTAACTCACATTTATTAATAAATCTTTATTAAAATTATAATTTCCATGTGTTAACTATTTTTTTTCATGAGAATTTCAGTTTGGTAGTTTTAGTTATTATAATTTGAACATGGTTGCATCATTTATAGAATGTTAAACAAGATATAATTTTCCAATATATTAAAAATATATATATATATTTATTTATTTTTATTCACAAAATACATAGATGGAAAAATTAATGAATCCATTCATAATGATGGTAGGTCCCACACACGCATGAAGGATGTTTTCAATTTTAAATGGATGGAATAAAATAATACTAAATAATAATTCCCCTTTAAAAAATAATTATTATATAATATATAACATATATATTCATAAAATATATCCTCTATACAATCCATGTAAATTGTAAATGTAGAAAAAATCACATCACTTTGTGGATGTAGTATTCCACACATACGCATTGTCGACAGTACCATTTCCTAATATACTAAATGATAAGAAAATGGATATTATATTATATTTTTAGAAGAATAATTATTTCCTAAATATCATATATAAAAATTAAAATAATTATAATAACCACCCATGAAATATGTTGATGTAAAATGAATTGTATTTCTATGTGGAAAATGTAATATATACATACACATGAGAAATACTTTTACTTCCAATTTGATTGAAAAGATGGTGAATAAAAAGGTGATTAATTATCATAATAATATAATAGAATATTTATTATACTTAATTAATTATTTTATGAATTATATAATATAATTATATGGGTATAATATGAAACAAACTTAAAAAGGCAATGTAAGAGATTTACCAACTCTTTTATAGGCCTCCTTCAGATGATGTCTTAAGGATCCATGGAAGGGTATTTTAATAATTCCATCAATAATAATTAGTTCCTATGTAATATTATAAGATAATTTTTGAGGGGTTCGTAAAGATAAATTTCTCAAAGTGGTGTGAATAATATAAAGGCGGGGTGCCCTTTTATAAGTGACGGTAGGGGCACTCTTGGAGTTTCTTAAAATAGAAAAATGTAATAAACAAATTCTCAACAAAAATGAATCCATATGGTTGTATATTTGAATATAATTTAATATGTGGTTTATATTCAATTATTCAATAAAATTTATACATACTTAAGTTGTTTTATAAATACAAAAATTCATTTTTACCTCTTAGTTCTCATATTTGACCATTAATAGTAGTAATATCGTTATCCCTCATAATGGTTTATAAATTTACTTGTAATGTAAAAGATAGATAAAAAAATAAAACTGATGAGAAATTCCATCATTTATCATCCTATTATTCATATATCATGAATATTATGATTTATAAGTATTTTAATAAAACATTATTTTTCATAAAATATTATTAATGTCATTTTGACACTATTAAAATAATTTGAATTAGAATATAAAATGATTGAAATATAATTATAATTAAAACATTCATAAACAACTTATATGTCATATTTATTTTAATAATTTATGGTATACAATAATTCATCTAAATGGTAACACTTTTATTATTTTTAAAACAATCTTTTATAATTTTCTATTAATTGAATAAACACCAGGTCGGAAATACCAAATAATTTAGGGTAATTATTTAAGCAATAAAAAATAAATTTATATGAAAAATAAAATTATTTTTTATTTAAAACAATCATTTATAACCTATCATAACGTCTTTTTACCCTTATAAAAACATATTACATATATTATGGTCAAGAGTGTGGAAGCTTTTTTACATTATATTTTACTAAATTAAAATAAATGATATAATCAAACAAATATGGAACCATGTAGCCATATATTAGATAAATAGACAGACAAAAAAACATTGAACACATTCAACAGGATAAAAAAGTGTTTTAGATAAATTTTGAGGCCTTATCCAAATTTTTTAACTATATTTTACCTCTCATACCCATACCGTGGTGATAAATATTTAATATTTTTTATACTCATATTGAAATAAAATAAAAGGTAAATATATAAAAATTATGGAACTGGTAATTAATATTTTTTAATTATTTTTTCATGATTAATTTTAATGATGTTTAAGAAATGTATTTGAGATAAAAACATAGAACTCAATGAATTTATTTTTCCAAAAAAATGCCTTTTTAAGTATAAATATTTTTTTACCAAAATAAACATTAAAATTGATTGAAATGAACATCATTTTATTATTAATAATATAATAGAAACAATTTTACTTTTAAAACATTTTAAAAAAAATTTTAATTTGGTGAATTCTTAAAATAAATTTTTTTTTAATAAAAATAAGTATTTTTTACTATTCATAGAAAAATCAATCAATTTAGAAAACTATTATAAATTACAGATAATCAAATTTTGAAAATTTGATTTAAAAAATTGAATTAAATTTTATCAAATAAATATTTATATGGTTTCAATTATTAAATATAATATTTTCTAATAAAAACAAAAAAATCATGTTTGAAGGAAACCTATTTTTTATTGATAATATCTCTTTACTGAAAAAAATATTTATTATTTACCAAGTATTATAAAAAAATTATATTATGCATGATCTTCAAATATATATATATTACAATGTTATTAATCCTATTTATACCAACAAATTCAATGAATAGGTTATAATAATAGTATTTAAATAATAATACTCTATGCTTCCTTTATGCTCAATGATATATTAAATAAAATGTATTGAACATAAGGTTTTTAATATATAATATCTAGGTGTCAAATTCTTGAATCACATATCATAAAAAGACATTCAATGAATCCATTTATAGGATATACTAAATGACTAGATTCTAATTCACCATGTCTGTTGTTGATCAAATAATGGATAGAAAATTTTACATTGATAATAGAAAGAACCATATGTCTATAAAATGAACATCAATCCATAGAAAATATAACAAATAAAAAGATTGAAGTTCACTGTGTTGCATTTGTTGTCAATGAAGAATGTTGTTTTCAATAAGGTGACAAGGAATGAATAGATGTCAAGGAGTATCAATATGTGAATGACAAAGTATGTGATTGTGATGGTGATGATTGGAGAATGGCCATGTGAATGAAAAAGGATGTGATGGTGATGGTGATTATTGAAGAATGGCCATGGTACTAAGATGCATGTCACTTAGGAGATTGACTTAGTGGCATTGGAAATTATGGTTGAAACATTCTTCACATTAAAATCAGACGATTGTATAGCTGATCTTAAGTCCAAAGAACTTGTATCAAGAGGATAAAATGTCACACCAATGTTATAAGACCATCCATTGTCTTCACAATGCATGAGGAGCTGAAGATGATTCATCCATAACTACTGAGTGGATGATGTGGTTTAATGAAGTCCATGCACTATCATTTAGTGCATGTGAATTTGAAGAAGATCCAAATTGATCTCTGATTAGATCAATGAAGTACATTGAAGTTTTATTTGATTCAGGAGCTATGGTTGATGATGAACCTTCTTGAATTCCCTCATTAGTCTAGGATACATGTTGAAAGGAGTTGATTAGTTGAAATGAAGAAGAAATTATTAAGAAGAAGATGAATGGAGATGGTATGAAGGAAGCTTGGCATTTGGCATTGGAAACTTGGTTACATTGTGTTTATACAAAGATCTGAAGTTTTCCCTTGGAAAAAAATAGGCCAACCAGGGAGGCCATCCGAGGACAACACCTCGAGGTCATGCAGGACCCGAGGGTCAACCATACTCAAGGGTGTCCTCAAGGCCAAGGCGACAAACCTGAGGCAAAGTGCACCCGTAGGATGCAGCATGGGCACCAGGGGCACGCCCGGAGTGCTTGGTGGGCGCTAGAGCACACCCGCAGGGAGCATAGGTTGGGCGAAGAGCGTGCCCGCAGAAAGAACTCGGTGCGGGGTGGCACCAGGAGGGTTTGAAGTTCAATCGAGGGGTTGCGGCAACAAAACATTGATAAACCGTGGAAAATACGCGGTCTGCTTCGATGTGCGATAGCCATTTTTGTCGCGGAGTGAATCCTGGCCACTCGATCGATCACGCACCAGATCTTGACTGCTCATCGCATTCCGCGTGCCGCGATCTAATCACAGCCGTCTGCGGTCATTTAAATGTTGATCTGATGGCCCGGCGTTCACCTCCTACCTCGATCTCAGCCGAGGTCTTCGCGTGAGCCACCTTTGAACCAGGAGAAACCCGAGGATGATGTTTGAGCTCCCTGCCACCTCCGATCGAGCTACAGTGTCCATCAAGTTCGTATGGCCCTAATAAACATATCCACATATAAAAATATACATGCATGCAACAAATGGATAATTTCGAAGAAGGCCGAAGCAAACCGAAGGTGCGAGGCTATGAAGGGTTCATGTTTTTCTTGGATTAGAAGATAAGAGGCCATGCATGCGTTTCTAAGTCGCATGCACGCAGAAGTGAATGAAAAAAGTTAACCCGTGAGAAACATAGGAAAATAACAAGATTTGGAAGATCTTGAAAACCCGAAAACTTCGGGAATTCAAGATATATCCCCGTGGATGTTTAGGGGAATCCTTTGTCTATAAAATGGAAATCCCGACCTCGTGTTATGCTTGCTGAAACATGAATTCCCGTGAGATAACCCTTGTGCCTTGCGAAGAAAGATCCACCGTGCAACCCACTTGCGCGACTGAAGTTCCTGGTGCCACCCGAGGCTTGAAGGACCCCTGCGCGCCTCCCTTGCACGACAGGAAGTACCCGCGACTGCATCCTTGCGCGCCCGAGGTTACTGCCCTCTCTGCCCGCGGACTTGCGTGGCAGGAGGAGCTTGTGCGTCGCCTTGTGCCCCTGCACTTGCATGCCCGTGGTGCCTTTCACCCTTGAGTCTTGTGTGGACGGTTGCACCATATTCCATGTGCGACAGTGTTGAGGAAGATAGTCTGCACCCTTGCATGCCCTGTTTTAGGCAGAAGGTGTTGTGTGTGCAAAGGAGAAGACCGAGCCTTGGTTGTGTATTCTTGTAGAATAGAATACCACACCCCACAGGTTGTGGGTGCTTTGAAAAGAGGAAGGTTGAGGCCTTAGTGCCTTGTGTGAAATGTGAAGACCTCACATTGTGTGTGTGCAAACAAAGGACCAAAGAGGACGTAGCCATTTGTGTTCAAGAAGAGGAAACAGGTCAAGCTTAATATTGTGCAAAACAGAGAAAAAATTGTGTGTTCTAAACAAGTGAAGGTCGAACTTAGTGTGTGCACTAAGTGAAGTGTATAAACATGGAAGAAGTTGAAGAAGACATAACACAAAGTACAACACACATTCCAGTGTGTAAACAAATTTAACAATGTGTGTGAAGGAAGAAGGTGTGTGTGCTAAAGGAGTTATTACCCTTTGGGTTTTATCACACTAAGAAGAAGAAAAGGGGAGTACATGCTTTCATGCATGCATATGCACACGTGAACAAGCTCAAATAAGTTTGTGTGCATTTGAGTTGTCCAAGACCAAGAGTTCTTGAAGAGTTTTGAAGAAGTCATGCAATCAGTGCATGAGGAATCAGAGATTCTATGCACTTAGGGCATGAAGTTGACTTGAATATAGGCTAAAGCCAGACTGAAGTCAAAAAAATTATTTGTTTGAGTTTTCAGTAGATTGAGAAGAGCCTGATCAACTGAAGTGATCAGAAGTGTTGAGAAAGACCAACAAACCATATCAAATGTTATTGAGGTTTCTTGAAGACATAGGCTAGGTCATCCTTAGAAGAAGTAGATAAATCTTGAGCAAGAAGAGGAGTCATCATTACTACAAGTGATCCGAAGAAGAGAGCAAGGCCAACAATCTTCATCCCAGGCTGTTGAAGATACTTGAAGAGCTGAATTGAAGAAGAGCTACTCGTGTGACTCGAGGAGCCAAGAGAAGCCCCATGTGGGACTCAGGGGGAAGAAGTCTTCAGTGGGATTCTGGAGCAGGCCAGTGGGACTCTAGTAACACTATTGGACGGTGTATAATGACCCTCCTATGGGACTCAGGATAGATACAGTGGGAATCTGTATCGACCATTGTAATACTAACAGATTATAATGGAGAAACCATGTTGGGGTTCTTAACCAACATGGCAAGGACTTAGGCCTTTGGTGACGTACCTTGTAAATCCTTGTGTCCAGTGCCTTTACATTTACTGCATTACTCGAGGAAAGGCTGAGTGATACAAGAAGAGTGGATCAAGGCTTTAACCATCCATAGAGGTTTAATTGATAAGAATCAATTAGTAAAAAGTTTAAAGGGATCACTGATTCACTCCCTCCCCCTCTCAGTGATTCACACTAATCTGGGAACTTCAATTGGTATCAGAGAGAGGTTACCTCTAAAACATCTAAGGGAGTTTTTATGAAGTGTAGATTTGAGGAAGTGAGCAAATACCCTCAAATGGAGATATCTACCAAGACTCAGAAAAACATAAAGAAGAAATTGGCCAAGAAAATGAAGAAAGCCAGTCCTAGATATGATGAAGTTGGAACAATGAATGATCTTCAAAATAAAATCAAATATCTTCATAATAAAGTCCCCAAGGAAGAGGGAATGTGTATTACTACAGGCATCCTTGATTTTCAGGATGAAAAATTACACGTTGAAGAAGAATCCAATTCTATGGAAGATCAATTAGCAAAAAGGGTGGGCATATACAACACTCTCAGAAAGATGGTGAATGGTAATGAGGAAACAGTTTCCCTTTGCAATGAAAGATATGAAGATACTGCTGAAGAATTGCAAAGAATCTTTTCTTAGAATTAATTCTTTAGAGTAATGGTCAAAGAAGTTTTCCATGCACTGGAAAAGAGACATAGAGTGTCAATGATTTTCAGAGATGCTCTACTAGAATACAAAGTAAAAAGGGTAAAGGAGTTTGACAATTCATTGCAAGAATTGAAGAAGGTGCATGAAGGCCAGATGAAACAACTAGAAGAAATGTTGGAAGGTAAGCTAAGATTTGTTGAGGATGAGAAGAACTCTGTCAACATGAAATGCTAAGAACTAGATGTGATATTGAAAAATCAGCAATCACCCAATGCTAAATCCTCCCAGTCATTTGAAAGAAGAAATGTTGCTACTCAAGTGAATATTGTGAAGGATGATTCCAAAACGAAGACATCCTCTAAAAAAAGATCAATATCTTATTAAAATAAGGTACCATCCATCCCATCTTGTACTCATACTTCTAAATGTGTTTCTACAAAAAGTGCAGGATGGATGAATAACTCCAAACAAGTATGGATGATGAAAATGAAAAAAGAGAGCTCTCTTGAAATAACACAACAAGCCATGAAAAGTGCCCTACAATCAGAAGGACTTAAGAGGTCAAGATTTGTGGGTCAATGTTGGTGTTGTAACAAGTACGAGCACTGTGAAAAATATTGTAGGTACAATCCTCTAAATGCAAAAGCACAAAGTAAGACCATACCAAGAGGGAGCAAGACAGAAGAAAAGAGGTAGCATCCACAGTTCCATAGACATATGTTTACTTCAAATAGATTTTGATTAATTGATAACATCCGAAATGATTGCAAAAGTGGTCAAATTGATACATGTAAATCTCCAACTATATCCAAAGCTGAAAAGAAGAAAAGATCACAGAACCTGGCTCAAAAAGAATCATTGAGTAGCAAGCAGAAGAATGTGGAAGATGCTTCCAAGAAGATTTGTTCAAAGGAAGAGAAGTCCTTGGATTCAAGATCCAAGAAAGGTGATGCATCCAGAAGGACCACCAAGAAAACATGCTTCTACTGTGGAAAGAAAGGTCACACCATGGATCTTTGTAAACAAGCCATGCAATTTAATAGAAGCAGATTGGACTCAAAAGGACAATCAATCCAGAAGAATCAGAAGGGATTTATTGAAAATAAGTTTCCTAAGAAGGTATCTTAAAAGCATCAAACGAACCATGTGGAACTTCCAAAACTGAGGCCTCACTTCCAAATGACTTATTAGTCATAGGGCCTAGTCAGTTGCAACTTTCCAGAGAACTACAAAGAGCTGATGATGAAGTACTGGAAATTTCTAAGGCAAAAGGGAAAAAAATATTTCACATGAAGATGAAGTTCTATGTGTGAGGTGCAATAAAGCTGGCCATACAAGTAAGGAATGCAAGACACTCAATCCAGATCAAAAGGAATTCTTGAAAAGAATGAATATTGCACTAGAAGACTCTAGTGCTCAGAAGGCAACTAGAAAGAAAAGAGTCACACACAAGGAAGTTGATGATTCGATGAGATCCACACCAGCATAAACATCGTTGAAGATCAAATGTGCATGTTTGAAGAATGGTAAAAATAAGGAATCTCGGTTGTGAGAATCTTCTCAACCTTGTTGTTCACATTGATGAACCAAGGAGGTTCCATCTTATTCCCTTATACTCTTGGTATTTACATGTGCAAACATTTCAGGGAATTGAAGATTATGATCATTCTAAACTAGAGAATGGTTTGCAAAGAATGAAGTGCACCTCTTTAGGGGTAGCTAATCTGTAGAAGATGATATTTTGAGATTGGTATCATCTTGGGAAGAATGAAGGAATTCAAATCACACTTTTATCGCATGTTTCATTATTGAGTTTATCATGTCAATTAAGGGGGAGTGATTGATTGAAGACAAAAGGTTGAAAGGGGGAGATTTATCTTTGCACATGAACATTATAATGAGTTATGTGAATCATGTTTAGGATTTAGCAATTCATTGTAATATCTGAAAAATTTCAACCCCGAAGCCAAAGCATGTTCTCACATGTATTGATAATTGTGGGATAGCATTGAGCTCTTTGGTTACATAACTCTTGTTTTCTACACCGGGTTAGCCCAAGTAGACTTAAATATGATCTACTAAAGGTTTTTTCCTAAAGAGAACATGTGACATCATCCCTCTCTTAGTGATTTTCAAGAGATTACTTTTCAAAGGGAGGAAGAATTTTTTTAACAGAACCACACCAACCTTTTTCATTTGATTTCCAATAAGGGGAAGAAAATATTGGCACACATATTGACCCTTTCATATGTGCTCTAATGGTTGGATTGACAATATGTTCAAGAGAGTAGTGTATTGACAACAAATACCAAGGTGGAGATTGAAGTGAACTGTGTTGCATTTGTTGTCAATGAGGAATGTTGTTGTCAATACGGTGACAAGGAATGAATGGATGATCAAGGAGTATCAATATGTTAATGTAAAAGGATGTGATGGTGATGGTGATGATTGGAGAATGTCCATGTTAATGAAAAAGGATGTGATGGTGATGGTGATGATTGGAGAATGGCCAAGGTACTAAGATTCATGTCACTTATGAGATTCACTTAGTGGCATTGGAGATTTTGGTTGAAACATTCTGCACATTAAAATCATACGATTGTAGAGCTGATCTTAAGTTCAAAGAACTTGTATCAAGAGGATACAATGTCACACCAATGTTAGAAGACCATGCATAGTCTTCACAATGCATGAGGAGCTGAAGATGATTCATCCACAACTACTTAGTGGATGTTGTGGTTCAATGAAGTCCACACACAATCATTTAGTGCATGTGAATTTGAAGAAAATTCAAATGGATCTCTGATTAGATCAATGAAGTGCATTAATGTTTTATTTGATTCAGGAGCTATGGTTGATGAAGAACCTTCTTGAATTCCTTCCTAAGTCTAGGATATATGTTTAAAGGAGTGGAGGAGTTCTAATGAAGAATAAATTCATAAGAAGAAGAAGAATGGAGATGGGAAGAAGGAAGCTTGGAATTTGGCATTGGAAACTGGTTACTTTGTGTTTATACAATGTTCTTATGTTTTCCCTTTGCAAAAAATAGGCCAAACAGGGAGGCCAGCCGAGGACAACACCTCGAGATCATGCGGGACCCAAGGGTCAACCGTGCTCATGGGTGTCCTCAAGGCCAAGGTAATAACCCTGAGGCAAAGCGCACCCGTAGGATGCAGCCTGGGCACCAGGGGTGCGCCCGGAGTGCATGGTGGGCGCTAGAGCGCGCCCGCTGGGAGCATAGGTTGGGCGCAGAGCATGCCCGCAGAAAGAACTCGGTTAGGGGAGGCACCGAGAGGGTTGGAAGTTCAATCGAGGGGTTGTGGCATCGAAACATTGACAAACCGCAGAAAATATGCAGCCCGTTTCGATGTGGTACAACCATTTTTGCGGCGGAGTGAATCCTGGCCGCTCGATCGATCTCGCGCTAGATCTCGACCGCTCATCGCATCCTGTGTGCCGCGATCTAATCACAGCCGTCCGCGGTCATTTAATTGTTGATCTGACGGCCCGGGATTTATCTCCTACCTCGAGCTTAGCTGAGGTCTTCGCGCGAGCCACCTTCGAACCAGGAGAAACCTCAGGATGAGGTTCGAACTCCCAGCCACCTCTGATCGAGCTAAGGTGTCCATCGGGTTCGTCTAGCCCTACTAAACATATACACGTCTAAAAATACACTCGCATGAAACAAATGGAGAATTTCTAAGAAGGGCGAAGCAAACTGAATGTGCGAGGCTATGAAGGGTTCGTGTTTTTCATGTATTAGAAGAGAAGAGGCCATGCATGCGTTTCTACGTCATATTCAGGAAAAGGTGAGGGGAAAAAGTGAACCCGCAAGAAACAGAGGATAATAAAAATATTTGGAAAATCATGAAAACCCGAAAACTTTAGGAATTCAAGAGATATCCTCGCGGATGTTTAGAATTATCCTCTGTCTATAAAAAGGAGAGCTCGAGCTTGTGTTATGCTTGCTGAAAACTTGATGTCCCATGAGAGCACCATTGTGCCTTGCGAAGAAAGAGCCACCGTGCAACCCACTTGCGCGGCTGAAGTTCACGGTGCCACCCGAGGCCCGAAGGACACCTGCGCGCCTCCCTTGAGGGACAGGATGAACCCGCGGCTACATCCTTGCGTGCCCGAGGTTACTTCCCTCTCTGCCCGCAGACATGCGCGTCAGGAGGAGCTTGCGCGCTGCCTTGTGCCCTTGCATTTACGCTTCCTCGGTGCCTTTCACCCTTGAGGCTTGCATGGATGGTTGCACCATATGCCATGCGCGGCAGTGGTTAAGAAGATAGGCTGCACCCTTGCATGCCCTGTTTGAGGCATAAGGTGTTGTGTGTGCAAAGGAGAAGGTTGAGCCTTTGTTGTGTATTATTGAAGAATAGAAGACCACACCCTACAGGTTGTGGGTGCTTGGAATGGATGAAGGTCGAGGCCTTAGTGCCTTGTGTGCAATGTGAAGACCTCACATTGTGTGTGTACAAACAAAGGTCCAAAGAGGCCGTAGCCAATTGTGTGCAAGAAGTGGAAAGAGGCCAAGATTATGTGTGTGCAAAACGAAGGAAAAATTGTGTGTGCTAAACAAGTGAAATCCGAACCTAGTGTGTGCACTAAGTGAAGTGTATACACTTGGAAAAAGTGAAAGAAGACATCACAAAAAGTACAACACACATTCTAGTGTGTAAACAAATTTAACAATGTGTGTGAAAGAAGAAGGTGTGTGTGCTTAAAGAGTTATTACCATTTGGGGTTTATCACACCAAGAAGAAGAAAAGGGGAGTGCATTCTTGCATGCATGCATATTCACACGTGAACAAGATCAAATCAGTTTTTGTGCATTTGAGTTGTCCAAGACAAAGAGTTCATGAAGAGTATTGAGAAGCCATGCAATCAATTCATGAGGAATCAGATATGCCATGCACTTAGTGCATGAAGTTGATAAGAAGATAGGTTGAAGCCAGACTGATGTCAAAGAAATTATTTGTCAGAGTTTTAAGTAGATTGAGAACTGCCTGATCAACTAAAGTGATCAGAAGAGTTGGGCAAGACCAACAATCCTTATCAGAGGTTGTTGAAGTTTCTTGAAGATAGAGGCCAGGTAAACCTGAGAAGAAGGAGATAAAGAATGATCAAGAAGAGGAGTCATGGTTACTACAAGTGATCAGAAGAAGAGAGAAAGGCAAACAGTCTTTATCCCAGGCTGTTGTAGATACTTGAAGAGTTGAATTGAAGAAGAGCTACTCGTGTGACTTGAGGATCCAAGAGAATCCCCCTGTGAGACTCAGGGAGGAAGAAGTCTTCAGTGGGATTCTGGAGCAGGCCAGTGGGACTCTGGTAACATTGTGGGATGCAATATAAAGACCCTCCTGTGGGACTCAGGAGAGATATAGTGGGACTCTGTATCGACCATTGTAATACTAACAGATCATAATGGAGAAACCATGTTGGGGTGCTTAAACAACATGGCAAGGACATAGGCCTTTGGTGCCGAACCTTATAATTCCTTGTGTCTTGTTCCTTTACATTTACTGCATTACTCGAGGAATGGCTGAGCGATACAAGAAGAGTTGATTGAGGCTTTAAACAGCCATAACGGTTTAATTGATAAGAATCAATTGGTAAAAAGTTTAAAGGGATAACTGATTCACCCCCTCCCCCTCTCAGTGATTCATACTGATCTGGGAACTTCAAATATTTCCAAGATGAAATCCAGGGATAATAACTTCTTATAGTGTTCAATCAATTAATACATATTAAGAATCATCCATGATTTTTGATACTGCACGCTTTGTTCAGTGGGTATTGTCATAGGAACGTTAAATCCTCCTTTAATTGTCCAAGGAATATCTTAAATATTAACGTTATATAATTAATATTCCATAAATAAGGGGTTTATGAAGATTATTCATAAAATATTACCTAATTAATTTCAATTATCATTGAAAGATTTCAATTTGATCATGAACTTTTTTCAACACGCTAGATTCATCACCAGACTAAAAAGGAAATGAAGAATTAGCCATCATATCATTATAGAAAACACATATTATCCATAGAGCCATGCTGGTATCATAATATGAAATAATAATTTGGAATATATCTAAGAAAAAATCACTATTATCATACAATCAGATTGGTCAAACATTGGAAAGGCAGGGGAGAAGAATGGGAGAGCCTAGATATCCTGGAAGAGGTCTAAAATTCATATCAATTCCATTGTGGGTAGAACTATATTTTAAATTACATAAAAATTGTAGGGAAATAAAACTCATAGGGTGAATTTATTGAACCCCATCACATGGTATACTGGTGATCTAATGGGCCTCACTGGATGGTAGGTTGTACTAACAACCAATCGACGATTGTCCACTAGATGGTTGGTGGTCCTGGTAGAACTACCTGGTTTTTTCCGTCACCATCCACTAATTTCTGTGGTCTGAAAAAAAAATTGGACATAAAATAACTCCACTAGAATGTTTGTTATAGTTATCTATCCACCAAAAGGCTGATACGTTCCTCAAAACTCCAACAACCAACTCCCGATCCCTTAGCCACAAAAATACATACACTTAATCACCCATATTAGATAAGGAAAAAAAGTGGAATGGAATTTTTATAAATAGTAATTATATCATACATTTAAATAAAATGGGGTTGTTACATTTATCTCCCACAAATTATTTCTCATCCCCATGAAGTAACATCAATGGTTCTTCTCAAACAACTCAGACAATTGATCCCAAACATCATCTTTTCACTCTCAAATCTTATCCCAGATCCATCCATGATTCCATTGAATCCAGAATCGGGGTACCATCTTCCTCTTATTGAATTTCTCACTCCAATATAAAATTATCACTAGGCGCTCCATGTATGATGCATCAATATATATCTAAACATCCACACATCGATGATATGTGTATGATTTGGCATGTACCCTTGTATGTGAGACATATAAAACACATAATTTATACGTTGGTAATGTCACGGAATATCTAGATAGTATGAAATCATCCCAACATGCTCAATGGGATTAAAGGGTCCAACAAAACACAATGGTATCAATCCTAGACTCCCCATACATTAGTGTCTTATCCCGTGAGCCACTCCCAAGAAAAATCCATGACCTACAAAAAATTCTAGTGGTATCCTTCTATAGTCAACATAATGTTATCTTTATATTCTATGTTTTGATCATCACCTTTCAAATCATTTGCACTCCCTTAGAGGCCATATAAACAAACATTGGTAAAAAATCATCCTCACCATCATTGTTCCAAAATAGTGGTGAATTACATGGATTTTCATATAGATCCCCATAAGGTTCATCTAAATAAATCCCTAGTAAATATTTTTATATGTGAATTAAACCATGAATAGATGATCATAACATGCTACACTAAGGTTTAGGATTCTATATTGAACCATATCATCCAATATATGTATATCATTTACTCATACATTCCATATTTATGGGGATGATACACTATTCTCAATCTCAGCTAATTACCTATGGAATTATACAATACCTTCAAAAAAACATATGGAACATGTGAAACATTATATGATACAACATTCAAGGGAACTTCTTGTAAGATTCTTATCTTGTCTACCATGTGAGTCTCATAGATTAGTAGGAAATTAAAAACTACAATTAACTAACTAATAATAACCTAAAAAACTTCTCAAATCCATAGGGTCGTTGGAAACCCCAACATAATGTCCATTGTGCTTTTTAACACTTTTATAGGGGAAAAATAAGTGCTGGAGTAAACCACTATGATTCATAGTCCTTACACATTATCCAATAGCCGATATGTCATTAGGAATCAAATGCAATAATGATCCTATTTATCCCGAGAAACCAAAACCATCACATGATGTCATTGTATGTCTTTATCACTCAAGGATACACCACCCACATATAGTTTTGGAATTATCCCATCAGCACATCCCTGATGGAAGTAGAGACTACAATATCCTCTTGTAAAAAGATCACATCATTATCATCCAATGACCATATAGGCATCATATCACTCCCCACATTCTATTCTCACATCATCACACAATCTATGTCAGATTCTTGAATAGAATTCACATAGTTTTTATTGATTATATTTGATAAATAAGGAGAAATATTATATATATCCATATCCCTCATATCCAACTATCCCCTAATCATCAATAAAGCTCATAAAGATCCATTGTTCCTCTAAAGGATATTCACTAAAAACCTACTCATCATGGGTTTTATGTATAAGAGAATATGTAATGATGTTAAATTTACCGGGTGGATATTCAATATTAAATTTAAACATATGTAGGTACACTACTTACGACCTCTTACTAAAACTAATGTCCCTCTATGAGATGATATATTAAAGACTCTTGTATTTCATGTATACAACAAAACCTATCATCAACAAAATAGTGATGTTTACTTCTCAATGAGTATATCATGTTATATGGCTCAAATCCCTGAGATGGATAGTTAATTGCATGGGGACACAATAGACATGAACCATAAGATACTACTCAGTCACTATATATCATTTCCACCCCCAAACAAACACATGATGTATTATAGTAAATAGTGAATCCAATCATTGGTATCGGGCGAATCAATACCAGATCTGTAATCAACCTCCCATTCAGCTAATGAAACGTTTGTTCACCCTGATCTAAACATAAGTTCTTTAATCCCTTCATCATCAATGTAGTCATTATTTTATACAAGTGAGGGATGTTCTAAATAAAATTTGAATAGTATTTAGATAAAAATAGAAATCTTTTGATCTATAAAAAAATCAATGAATATTCCTAGGACAAGATCACATCTACTTTCTATGGTTCTTCAAATATAATAGTCATAATGTAATCATACCACACAAAATAAACCTCATGAATATAAAAGTTAATCTTTTACATAACATAAAAAGTATGATGTGATCATAGTGTAATAAGAACTATCTAATGATGTTTGGTATGATAGAATGTTGTATGTGTGATGATGAAGATTTCATAAAATAATTACAATATTAATTAGTCAATGTATTGTTGGAAGATCTTGGTCAAGAGATCCATGAAAACTTCTATAACATTCATCTGTATAAATTGAATTACCACATACTAATATATATCCCACACATGCCCTAAAAACCATCATTGGGATGTACTCCTCTAAAACCCACAACTGGTGATAGCACAGTCGGAGTTCAATATTTCAGAACCACTAAGGTCCTTATAATTGATCAAATTGATCCTAGGTTCTCAAAATGTGATGATTATTATTCACCTTCACCTAGTTCACATTTTGGTAATTAACATAGAGTAAAATACTATCATCTATATTATAGTAAAATAAGATTGGTACATCCCAAGGTGAAGTAATATAGCTAATAATTCCCTTCATGGTTTTATATTGAGTCCTTTCAACTCAACTAATGCAAATGATAAGGGGGTTTCGAAATGGGTTATGCAATAGGCATGAGTTCTATCTCAAAATCAAATCCTCTATCAAGGAAATGATAGGTTATTTTATCTGGAATTATATCCTGATATAGATCCGAAATTGGAGGAAAATATGAAGGGACCACAATTTCTCATTTTGACACATCCCAATATATAATCTAGGCTATCATCATTTCAATCTAACCCTTGATTGGATCCAATCTAACTACTGCCAACTCCCATTCATAGGTCATCAAGAACATATCAACTTCGAGTGATTCAAATGATACACATCCCTGATAATAATAAATGTGAGATTGGAACCTGGTCATCTAGTCCATGTTGAGAATCACATCAAAGCTCATCACATCTAGTCCCACAGATACCCATAACTGACAAACATTATAGGACCCTCTGAGAATCAAGGTAGATGGTCCACATACATAACAAATAATGTATAAAGGGAAACTAACTCAGAAAAAATTTACTAATATGATAAGTACAACAACAACATGTACATATATAAAAGAGTGGCAAGAAACAATATAAAAAAATAGTATTAGATGATATAAATGTTATCAAGACTATACACCATACAATATACTGTCCACCAACACAATCTTCTGGTGTTTGATCAACAATATCATCTCAGTCTTCCATAGATCTATATCCCTGAACATGATATGCATGATTCGCCTGAGTCATCATCAGGCGAGCCTACTACTGAGGGCATAAAAATATACCATAAATCAATGCTATTGTCTAATTTTATCCTCTATAAGACATCCTATATGATTCCATTGAGAATAAACCATGAATATTCTCCATCCCACAACACCTACAATACTTAATCTATTTTTTGGGTATGAAGTACGATGATGTACACATATTTTATAGTTAACACCGAGGACATCCTTCCCCATTAGAAGATGTTTTAAAGACACATCTCAGTTATGCATGTCTTCTATGACACATAAGTGGATTATTCTCCCTCCACATCCAACTAGATGATTTGTCACATGGAATTCCACTAATGGATGGGAGAAGAAATGTAGGTTTATCCTCCAACATTCCATTCTTAATCATCAAATCCTCATGAAGAACATGAACATAAATCATTAAATATAAGTTCCTAAAATATCATTAAATGTCTCCCATGTGAGTCCATCACCTTCTATCTTGAAACATAAATTTCCACCAATATCCAGTAGAGTTCTAAACCATAAGGGTTTCAATTTTTTGATTTTTTCCCATTGAGGACTATACCAAATTGAAGATCCTCTCAATTATCCGTATTTATTCCTATGGATCTTGAGGGCCTCCAATGACCAAAATGTATGGGGGATTCTAGATCCTAAAGATATGAGTATAGTCAACTGTAGTCTTGGTAACTCCCCTACCATGGACATGCTTGAAAAATATGACTCAAATATGAAGTTGTCCATTTTGCTGAACAATATGTGTGGGTATGAAAGTGTTATATTTCAAAACTAGTGGTTGAATAAGAATGTCCTTCTTCTTGGGAGAATTTTTCCTTGATCATTCAAGAGGTCTAGTGATGCATGTATGAGGTTGAATTTTCCATAACATGAAGGAATCAATTATAATATTTATAAAAATCCATAATAATTTTATCAGATCAAAAAAAGATTATTAAGGATTCTACTATTAACTTAAGGTATATCCATCCAAGAACTAACAAAGGTTCTCAATCATTTTACATTTTCATAGTTATATATATTATATAATAGCATGTTTAGGATTGTATAATTAATAGAAACATATAATTGACAACAAAAAGACCAAAAAAAAGTTATATCCCACAACATTGTACAAGTCTATCCCAAACATATGGAATAATTCATGAAATTAAAGATAATAAATAATATAAAACAAAAAAAAGTATATATATGGAATGTAATTCTACATGCTTACTAATGATGCATGAATGGACTTAAAATCACATAAATTTATAATAGAAATCCCATAAATTTAATCTTAGATGTATGTTATACTTGATTTGGATATACACATGGAAACCACCCTACCCGAGTCCCACCAAGACTATATTTGTTATAATATATCCCAACATACTAAAAAATTAAAGAAGATAACAATGCCTTGATACCATTTTGTAATGCACCAACCCAAACCACCAGGTTTGAGAGGGAGGGCCACAAAATGTCATGCATGCCTAACGGTATGCAAAAGGATCTCGATTATTACTATGGGTCTGAACACCATCAGTGGGGAGCAGATACCCTATGTATCTTACCATATCTATAAATAATAAATATATTAAAATATAATAAAATATAATAATGAAAGTAATTATATGGAAACAATGTATGTGGACACACAATTATGGAAATAAATAAATTAGGCTCCTAAAGCGGTGAGAAAATATTGAGTGTAGAATCTGGATAGAAAATTAATTAATTAAATAATATTATGGAACCTAGTAGAGTATTTCGTTACAGTTGTCCTAGCTCTATTCTCCCTGGATCAACCATCTACAATGGGTCACTTTCTCTTTAATATACCCATATATCTGAAATCTATATGTGTATCGAGATTATAATGCAAGGTGTGACAAATAAGACACAATAGGATGCCACTAGTGTGTCCTTCACATGAGGGCACAAACATACGAATGTAATTGATGATAATAAATAATTATACAATTATGAATATAACTACACCAAGTTTCAAGGAACTAAACATGCCACAATGAACGCCAACTGTATCTACATTATTTTCATGCTAGAAAACATCAATGTACTTTTGGAGAAGTCACAAACCTAGAATCCATATTCAATACTAATCAACAAAAGTACATCCCCTAGGGCTATAGGTTTGACCAAATTAGGGTACCACTCCCATTTTCTTTCTCGTAGATTAGGTGACATAGAACATCATGGCCATTGTCCCCTCATGGGTTAGATCACATAGACCATCTGATGTTATTAATATTTTCATCACCTATTGTATACTATTTTTACATATTTTATATGAAATTTGGATAATTTAGGTGAAATATTAACATTTTAATTATAAGTATAATTTTTGAGCATTTTTAGAAGTAGTCCAATTGAGTCAGTTTACTATTTTTTTATAACACTCACCCTACTGATCCAAATTATGTGGTTATTGTTTTTTAGGATTATTAATTGAATATAATACAATTTATTATAAGGGATAATAGGCCAATTCTACAATTTTAAGAATCATATGGACCACACAAGATGGCTTACAGATTATTGGAAGAAACTGGAGCATCCATGAATATTTAATTTCTAGGATAAATCCGGAAGTCCAAATTTATTTATTCCCATCTATAAGTGGTTGGTGAATGTAAGAAGTCTATGATAAAAATATCAAGGCCCAAATCTAAATACAGAGGGCCCAACTTTTCCATTTAAACTCATCCCACCATTTATTCCATGAATTAAACATATTATAGTATTCCCGATCTGTCTCCTGATCTATTCATCAAATCAATCTGATATTTTGTAGTGTTAAAGAAGAGATATAGATGGAAAAAGCTTGTGAATAAATAATTTTGATTTGAAGTAATATTTCAATTAAAAATACTATTCACATTTTGGTTATTTAAAAAGTATTCATAGAAATGGACAGTTCATGTTTGTTTAATCAAACCGCCATAAATTTGGCTCCATAATTCTAAATGCCAGCAATATTTTTGAGTAGTTGGCCAATAATATTATTTAAAACATTAATGAATTTTATATCTCGATATTTTACTTTCTAGATGTTCAAATTGTTGATCCTAGTGGAGAGATAGATTGGGAATGCAAATAGTACACTTCCTTGGCATATAAATACACCCCATCCTTTTTTTCAAATGGGTTGGCAATTGAAAATAGAGGAGGATCAATTGGCACGAACAGGGTTCTGACAAAGGCCTTTCCAGAAATTACAAACTCAAGTTTTTTAATTGAGAGACCCTTCCTCCTCTATTTGATTTCATGTTCTTTGCGTTCATTTTCAATTGTAATTTCGTAAGAGATTGTATTTGTAATTCTGTTTTAATGCACATTTCTTCTTAAGTATCTCTTATTCTCATTTACATCTTGTAGATTAATCATAATGTTCTCAAAATAGTTTAATTAAATTTCAATCCCCTTCTCTTATTTTTTTCTTTCTCATTCAACCTAATGTTTATTATTAATTATCATCATCATTTGTGTTTGTGTTCATCGAACAAATATTTTTTTATCTCATTATTTTTATTATCTTATTAATTTAGAAACATAATAATTATAACCATATTACTAATAATTTAAATGGATGTGTAAATATCTCATTTGGGGGAGTTATAATTTAAGGATGTTACCTGATTGAGAGTATTTTCTTGATGAATATTATTCATATTAACATTGTGTATGTTGGACTTACCATGTCGTGGAATAATTACTTGTTTTGATTAACCTGTGGTTTCCATGGATTATTTGAACCATAAATACACTACCATCAACAATATATTATTGATATTACTACCCTATGTTATGAAAAGTCTTGGATTAAAGCCTTAACACTTAGGAATTCCAATCAACGTTATCTTTTGATGTGAGTGTTAATTTAAATAAAATATAATGAAAAGATCAATGATATCACAAGATAAAGTCCATAAAAATGAACTCACCCCAATCCTTGTCAAATTGTTAAATAAAAACCCAATCATTAATCACTTCATTTAGTCACTTCAAATAATCCCCACAATAAAAATACAATCAACTAAAAACAATCGACTATTAAAATGTATCATCATGAATGTTTCGACCCGAGTGCTGCTATACACATTAGTAGAGCACTGGAACCTTGACCGGCCAATAGGAGAAAATTTTTCGTGATTTGAAATGGAACCATTTCTAGGGATGGTTTTTTATGTATTCATTAGTTTATGGTTATTATAAAAAATAACAAAAACTAAATTTTAAAAAAAATGAAACAAACCCAATGAAAAACATGCATTCTCATAAAAATCATAAACTGAAAAATAAAACACAATGAAAAACTCGTATTCCATTTTCTTGGAACATTATGTTAATTATTTATAGCCTACCAAACAATTCCTCGGATTAGTATGACCTGGAAATTGAGTGAAATCTTTTCCAACTTAGGAGAAACATTAGGGATAATCAATTAATTCAAGAACTGGTCATTTTCCAACCAATTGAATTTGGTATGTCCAATACTAGGGAACAAAAACTTAATGAAATCGTTGCCCTTGATATAAATTAACAACCTCATGGTATTCAATATCAAAACATATAAGCTGAAATCAAACTCAAATCAGGTTTGAATCATCCTCTCACTCATTTACTCAGGCTAGACGGTGAGGATCCACATCTTCACCTTAATCTGTTCATAGTGGTTTTCTCTACCATGAAGTCTCAAGGGGTTTCTTAGGAACAAATGAAACATCGAGCATTCCCTTTCTCCATAGAAGACTCCTCCATGGCATGGCACTACTACATTCTCCAAGTTTATTAACCAAATGGGATGACATGAAGTGAATCTTCTTAGAGAAATTTATTTATGCTTCTCGTAATGCTTCTTTCCGAAAGGAAATAAGTGGAATTCATCAATTCCGAAGTGAATAGCTCCATGATTACTATGAGAGGTTCAAAAAACATGTTTCAAACAACACACATCACTAAATACCTAACTAAATCTTGATCCAATACATCCATGAGGGGTTATTGGCTATGGAAATAATTCTCTCCGATGTCGCAAGTGGAAGTACTCTTGTTGATAAAACTCCTACAGATGCAAGAGATCTCCTAAGAAACATGGCTGTGAACACACAAAAATTCCATAGTCGAGGACATGCTAAAGTAAAACAAGTCAAATACAATCAATCCATAGAGCTGAACAAGATTTAAAAGTGGATGAGTGAACTTATAGGTCTTGTGCGACAAATAGATATGGCATCCAAAGCCCCATCCACATCTTCTTCATAATGAACATTTCCTGGACCTATCAAAAACTGTGGAGTCTGCAACTCACCAGCTCATCCAACTAACACATGTCCCCAACTTCATGATGAACCATTTGATTCATCCAGACCATTGGAGCTCAATGTATCATATAATCAGTGGATCCCAAACCCTCTAAAATCATGTTAGTTAATTAGAAACTTCAAATAACATCACTCTAATCCCTTCTATTCTTCATATTACAAATGCATGATGTATGGTAATCTCGTCTCTCATCCCCCTCAATTCCATCATCAAATATTAATCCAGTTTCAATATGGTGAAGGTGTTGGAACTTTCAACAACCATATCATTTTGTTCCTCAACCAAAAAAGAACAATCCTCCTCCTGGATTCCATTATCCTACTGAGATTACCAATTCCACTCCAAATACAATCACATTCCCTAGAACCAAAATCAAGGTAATCCATATTCAGGAAAATCCTCTTCTTCTATGGGACCCTGGTAATGTATAGTAGAAGATCTTGCCTCATTCACCCTTTCTAGCACCAAAAACAATGAAACACAAATTAGTCAACATGAATCCCACCTGAGCCAATAACAACCATAAAATTAATCCCAACTCCCAGCTCAACCATTACACAATCCCAATGGTAAAGTAAGTGAAATTGCACTTAGATTAGGAAAGAGAATTTATATGCCTCAAGATAAGTCCTCTAGCCATCCTTTGAATGTTGACCTAGAAAATGAAAACAAAAAGAATCATGAAAAGGAATATGAAGCCGTTATATTGCCTCATTACATTCCACTTAAGAATAAAATTCCTTTTCTTCAAGATTTTTCTAAACCAAATATGTCCTTTGAACCCTATCCATAATTGCTCGACATATTTTGACGTGTTGAAGTCAACATTCCCCTTTCAGATTCCATAAAATAAATCCCTATGTATGCCAAGTTACATAAGGAATTGTGCTCCCACAAGAGGAAACTTAAGACATTCAAAAATATTTCCACCCAGTAGTCTATTCCCATATAGTGATATGATCTAGGGACATTATTGTTCCATGCCAAATTAGAAGTTCCATCTTTGATGATGCACTCATAGACCTAGGATCCTCATTAATGTCATGCCCATATCCATATTCTCCAACCTTGGTCTAGGTCCCTAACACCCAATGTGTGTTGTCATTTAGTTAACAAATCGAAGCATAACCGGCCTGGATGGTATAATTGCGTATGTCATTGCTTGTGTTAATGGTCTTATCATCCAGGTGGACTTCTATGCCCTTAACATGGAAGGTGAGACAAAATATTTCCAATCATTAATAATTTTAGGAATACCTTTCTTCATGAAATCTAAAAACAAAATTGATGTCTATGCGGTCATCTTATCCATGTAATTTGGTGACCAACTAGTCAAGTTCAATATTTTTCAATCCACGCGATACCTATTACAGAAACAATTTGTATTCTCCATCCATTCTTCTGAATGTATCAATAAGAGTGTCCTGAATCCCAATCCATCTAGTTCTTCCTATTCCATTAATAGAAGAGTTTGTGAATATTCCATCATCATTAACCACGTCATAAATGGAGAGTTGATGTTGATATTAAAAATGAAAACTCCATTGATCTAAAAGATCTTCCAAACTCGTTGGAATATCATCTAACCACTGTCCTCCACTACACCAACATGGATGGTAGTGGGGGAAATTAACAAGAATGTTCATTTTTTAATTCAAATATAATTTTCCTACATTAAAATTTTGATATACAGGAATTTCAAAATTTGGTTATTTGTTAGGTGAACCCTAAACCAAGGTGTTTATATTGTTATGATGGTAGAGATGTTTGTGATATTTTTTCCATAATTAATTAATTGATCACTAGTGATATAGAAATTGACCATTCATTGAAAAAACATTAATATAAATGATATTGAAAAATTTATTTAATCTTATGACTCTACTAATTTTCATGACTCTACATTGATATGTGGTGAAATAAATGAGTCGAAAACAATTGGGATCTCATATTATGGTTACGTGTTATCTGAACCTTACCTAAATGAACTACCATAATTGAGACATATTTCTGAATATTGAAGCATTTAAAACTATCACATTGTGGATAAAATCATTCCTCACATTTAAGACCAAAGGAAGGATATTCATATCCTCTTTCCAACCAAGTTTAATTGCAAGCGACACAAAACAAAAGCGATGAAATTATCCAAAGAATCATCAGGCCTCCCAAAAGAAATTTTTTTCTAGAATCACACTAGAGATGAGAAAATACAATGTCCAGAGTCAGACTATGGGTAGTCCACTGCAACTATCCAGCTATAGAAATATAAATGCAGTTCATCTTGGGAGCCAACCGATGTTTTATTTTATATTTATGAAATTTAAATTTCATTTTAGTTTTTAATTATATGAATAATGTTTTTTATTTTTTAGTTAACATCACACAATCCTGGAACCAAATTGACTTCAATCAAATAGCAAACATCTACAGTTGACCCACCACTGAATGGAGATGACAACCCCCAAATCCAAACTAGGGGGATCCTTTTTCCATTTAACTTTTCTCTCTCTCTATAACTTTCATCCTCTCTAATTTTCAATTTTTACTACTTTCTTCATCGCACTTTTTTATATACACTTTGTCTTCTGTGTGGGCATGTCTTTATAAAAAAAATTAATAAAACTAAAAAACTCACTTATAAAATATATGAAAAATAATGAGTCATACATTATCTTCTTCCAATATTAAAATTTTGTCTAACCATTTTCGGGAATTAAAATAAATGGTTTCATATAATAAATAATTTGTTTTCATTATAAATTTGGATATTGGATATTGTGTCAAAAAAACAAATATTTAATGCTCAATATTGGATTTGTAAAAAGATTTTCCCAATATGTGAGGAAAAGAATTAGATTTAACGACAAGGAGGCCTAAGGCCATAAATTTAAAGTGAGTGTTTTCACCCCCATTGGTGAATATTGAGTTTGTGGACCTTCAAGTTGAATTTATTACTTTAGTGTGCATAAATATTTTATAGGAATTTTCTGATGTACATGATAATTATAATAGCCAAATATCCACCCATTAACCATACATTAATCCACATTTTAAAGGCTCCTTTGAGCCTATGAAAACATTTTCTTTGATAGAAACATTACAAGCCCAATACCATATCCCACCCAATATCAACATAGATTTTCATTGCATAATTTTATGAAATTTACGTCTGTGGGGAATAGATTTCATTGTTTGGGTGCCCTTTTATTGATTTTCAATGAATTATCATAATCTTGGTTGAAAGAATCCATTTTAGTGTGTGGGAGTGGTTTTCCTTCAGTTGTTGTTGGGAATGAATATATTCTTATGACATATTGTTCAAATTATATTAACAAGTGTTCAAAAAAATAAAAAATTGAAAAAAATGGGATGTGTCTTTTCTAGGTTAAAATTCACTAGTTCATAGCATTTGATCTTGCTATTACAATTACAATTAGTGTAGTGAGTAGATCAATCATGGGTTGGGATATGATTGTGATATCTATTTCAAGATCTACTTTCAAATAAAATGTGGGAAAAAATAATACTTTCATTATATTCTTATGTCATTGGGAGATGTTTTGTGTTTTGGAAATATTACATCTTCTCAGTCCCTTCACATATGTCACATACATAGCTTATTTTAAATGTATTTTTATTTTACATTCCATTAAAGCTTTGTTTTCTGGGGTTTCCAAAGTTTTTATATAGAATAGGTGAGTTTTCATGAATTGGGCCAAACCGTGAGCCCAATTCCAGATTTAAAAATAAATTTTGTTTCTTTTATAACTTATTCATTTTTTTTTATATTTTTCACTAATTCCAACTCCTAAATGTCCTTCCCTAATATATTAACACCACAATTAAAATTTGGAGTCTTTGGAAATCCATAACCAAGGTGTATATGAGTTTTTATTTAAGGGATTGGGCCTGCCCGAAAGCCCAATTCCAGTTTTAAAAATAAAATTTGATTAACTAATAACGTATTCATTTTTAAGGCTTTTTCGGTGATTCCAAGCCCCAAACACGCCCCTTGAACCCAGCCGCGAGCCCCATATCCTCCCACCCTCTTTTAATCTCATTTGCATCGCGGTTTAGGTCGAAATTTCTGGAGAACTCAAATTTCGGGCAGATTTATAAAGGTAATTTTTTTCCTTCATAACTCCTTCGATTCTTACTCTTTTTCCCCCATTAAAATTCCTAAATGATCTACCAATTATTGTTCGAACCGACCTTGATGGTTTGAGTATTTGTGAAATCAGCTACTGGTATTTTGGGGGGCGATTTCTACAAGATATTTTAAGTAAGTTGTTCTCCTCCTTTCTTCTTTCAATTTTTTTAGGGTTACATCCAATTTAGTTAGGGTTTCTTCCATTATAATTGCGGTTCCTAATGTCCAGGAAGTAGGGTTTAAAATTTAAGGTTTTATATTGTGTTTTATGGTCTGAAATTCTGGTTTTAGGTCTGGTTTAGCTTTCTTGAGGTGCGGCGGTGGTGCATTTGAGTTTTCTCACAAAGGATTCAAGGGTTTCCTTGGTTTTGGTAGGTGATTCCATTGTGTATGAAATCTTTGTGAATTGGCTACTGTTTTATGGTATTTTCATGCTTATTAAATTTTATTATTTCTGAAAAATATAGTTTTAGTGGTGTTTGTATTTAAAATGAATCCTAAAGGCCAATTTCATGTGAAATTGGGGATTTTTCATAGAAATGTATTATTAGTTTAATTGGGGCTACCCTATAAGTAACTAGTTGATTTTATTGAAGTATAATAGGGATAAAAATACTGTTTATAATGATTGTACCTTGTGTTTGTTGCTGAAAAATCTGGTTTTAATGGTGTTTGTGAACCACATGAAATTCTAAGAGTTGTGTTGTGTAAAAATGGAGACTTTGCAATGATGTCGTTTCATGAACCATATAGGGTTGCCCTAAAAATGATTTTGTGTTTTCAATGAAATGTAGTGGGATCTCCATTATGTTTTGGAAACTTAAATATGTGCACATAGTATGCAAGTGAGGTGTATAAGGTGTTTTGTGTCCGAAACACTACGAGATTTTGAGGAATTGTTTTATGAAAAATCTAAGTGTTTTGTTGCGTGTTTTAAGTGGTATAAAATGTGATAGCTACTGTATTGGTTGTGATTGACCAGTAATGGTGTTTTATATGAAAATTTATTTATGTTGCATCCTGAAATTGATTGAGCACAAAAGGGGAAGCCCGGGTACCTAGGTGGGGCAGATTTGTACTAGTACGGCTAGTGGACCGGATGGGTTTTGTCGCTGTTTCACTTAGCATTTGGATAACGACAACTCTTACTAAACTATGTGGATGATTATTGGGGACCACTAGGTTATGGGTGTGTTCCCTACTAGTGGCTCGTGCACGAGAAAGGATTTTTCTATGGTTACTCTACACCGAGGTACGAGGTACATAGGGCCCAAGACAACCTAGTGCCTAGGGGTGTTCCCAATGTTGTTGCTCATTGGATTTGTAGTATATACCCATGTATCAGGGTGTGTTTGGAAGTAAATTACAGTATCTAACATTTCTATTTTAATGTGTTAGTATTCTAAAAATTTTGGATTGAAAACTATTATCAATTAGAGGTTTCATTTCTTGAAATTTGAACACTACTTTTCCTTGCGTTTGAAAACTGCTTGCTTTTTCACATTGTATTTCTTACTATTTGGAATCATTGGGTGGTATCCTACTGGGCTTAGGCTCACACCCTACTTACACCCCTTGGGTGTAAGTAGACTTGGTTATGTTTGATTCAGGTAAAGGAATGGCTAAGGGTGATGGCGGTTCATGGTGTTAGTTCCCATTCTTGGTGCGGAGTTGTGGAGATAGCTTGGGGGCGATGACCCCTAGTTGTGTGGAGTCCTTGGGGCTGTATTAATGCTATAATTATTTTTATTTGGACCACTTGTATTGTCTTTAAACCAATGTACTCGGTTCTGGTTTTTTTTACTTAAGTCTTGTTTGGCTCAAAAATTTCAGATTTATATTATGGATTGTTTTTAATGTTTTATGCTTTCATACTCGGGTAAATCGTTCCCAAACCTAAATTAATGATACCCGGGCACTTGTGCCAGCCCGTGGGGATAGGGAACGCCCTTCGGGTCATGTCATGGGCTGGGTTTGGTGCCGGTTTTGGCGGTGACCAGATTCGGTTCGTGACAAAATGGTATCAGAGCGAGGTTCGCTCCATGGGTCATATTATTTGGGGAAGAGTCAGCATAGTCTGGAGCTAGGATTTTTGGGACATGAAATTTCAGTCATGGGTAGTGTGCCTGGCCAGCACACCTCATGAAGGGATTCAAGTCACCATGGTAAGTATGGATTTATCTGAGTGCTTTGGTTTTCTTGGTTTAATTATGACTATGGGAAATGAAAAGAGAGTTGGGAGAATAATCTCAGTGAGCTCGCAGGGCCTGGCAAGCCATGTAGAGCCATGGATATTTCCCTAGAATACTCTCTGTGACGGCGAAGTGATTGGAATATGGATGCCAACCATATGTCCAAGTCACCCACCGAAACTAGTTTCCTCTTGCATTGTTTTGTGCTTTAGTTTTGAAATATTAGCACTTTGGTTTTAAGGTGACTTGGTTTTAAGAAGCGTAAAGTTTTTATAAAATGATTTTCAAATAAAGAGGGAATGGTTTGGTTTATGAAATGGCGGAACTAAATTTTCAGAATTGTTTTGAAATGTAAAATGGTGTGCTTACACCTCTTTGAAATCAGGAACTATATTGAATTTGGTTTTGAAAAGCGTTTCCAATAGAGTTTTCTAAACAATTAGAGTGTGTTTTAATGGGATGATATGTTTCAAAATTGATGTGAATAACTTGAAAGTGAGTTCTTTTCTAAATGGTTGTGTCCATATGAAATGTTTTGTAAGATTTGAATTGGGATTTTGATCTCATTGTTAGCAGTTTTGAGAAAAAGGTTGGGTTGGTTGACCATTTTGTTTTTGAAAAGTGGAAGGAAGTTTTGTTGTATCCTTTGGTATTTCCATGAGTGAACACATGCATGGGGTTATATGGGATGATGGATGGTTGATGGCACGACTGGATGAGTGCTGGGATGGATATGAGGAGGGTGCCCAGTGTGGCACAAAAACATGCATGTGTGAGGCCCATGGGGTACCATTGGTGGATACGCTTACTGCTAAACCGTTTGTTTTCAATGAATTGGTTTTAAAGAAAAACATGATGTCTTGATGAATAGTTTGGTATGGTTTTTATTATGGGTTTTTGAAAATGTTGATGTTGTGGGATGTTTTGAGTTCAAGAACCCCTTCTGTTTGAACTGTGTTATGGGTTTGTGTTTGGTCGGTAAGCTGTGTTGCAGGGATGGTTAGTGGTCTCTTTTGAAATTTTTTTTGGGATGCCTTTACGGTGGTTACCTTCATGTGTTTGGATCTGGTTTGTGGCATGTTTTGACCAATGGACCAGCTTGGTTGGCTCCTTGGTTTCTCTCATTGGATAAGGTACGCCCCCATTAAGGGTTAATGCACAACTGAAGTGCAACCCGTTTTGTTTCGCCAGTGGAAAGTCCTCCAGTTGATCAATATAAAGAATATTTTATCAAACTTTTTTTTATTGAGTCTACACCCATTCATTTTTCTGATTTTTGGATCCTCATGTAGTGGGATAGTGCTTGTGGAAGGTTGAAAGGGACCTTAGTTTCTTAAGTTTCCTGATTCATCAAAGGTGGGAGTGTTCTTTCGTTGTTAGTAGGGATGAGTGTCTTGATGGTGTCTAAGAGGGCCTCTGGATTCTTTATAGTTTCTTTGAAGAAAGTGTTATTATTAAACAACCAATTTTGAGATTTAGGTCATGATATGATATTGTGTCCACTTTTTGGACTTATCTGTTGTTTAGGGACTTTGAATATGTTCCCGTTCCATGTATTGTTTCTATCAATCGTCAGGGTCATGTTCGGTGACGCATTGTGATGTTGTGTGCTCTTTTGACCATAAAGGTGAAGGTCACACAATCCCCTAAGGTTCTATGTTATGTTGGGATTATGTCTCCCTTGGGAAAAACATCAAATCCGATATCTTAGAGGAAGGTGTTTATATGTGTCTTTCCCTTCTATTGTTTCTCACCCAAAGAAACAAGGTGCGATGTGTGTGCATCTTCTGATCCCTTGTTTCAGTGAAATGACTGTTTCTGGGAAAAGTGGGTTATGAAGTGTGTTATGTCTTGATAAACCCATCAGGGTATGAAGTGTAGTTGTTTGTGGCACTGAAAGAAGAAGTTCCACATAGGGGTTTCAACAGCCTAACTGCGTGGCCGAAGATGCTTCAATATTTTGAGCTCCAGCCATAGGTCCCGGAGAGAAGCTGGCGCGTAGTCAGGGGAAACACTAGTGTCGTTTAAACACTTATACAAAGTCCTGTCCTCAGTATGAAAGATAGGAACAGTTTAAACCTATGGTTTCATCATCTTCCTTCTGTTGTTCTCGTTCGGTGGAAATTGGTAGAGGGCCTTGTACCCATGTCATCGCCTAATGTCTTTCCCTCCCATGTTGGTTTCCATTGAGTCATTGGAGGACAGTTGGAAATTTGTCTAGAAAGTTTGAGCACACATTTTGTGCATGATTAGTAGTGTCAGTGTGCTAGGAAGCCACGTTCAAATAATGATCAGCATAGTTAGTGCATGGTTTCCCAAACCGTGCGGACTGACCCTGCATCCTTCCCAAATCTAAAAAAAAAATTGAGTCTTTTTGTGTCGGCCCATGCTGGTCAGTTAAGATGGTTGGTTCTTGTGGTGGGAAGACCCACTGTGGGTATCATGTATATTATTTTGTATATTTCTAATTTATGTATACCCCTTGTACTAGGGAGTCTGTTTGGGCCTCCCCCTATTAGTGTCTTGATTCTGTCTCGGGAAAAAAAAATTTAAGTTGTCTCTTATGGTGGGGAGCCCATTTGTGTCTCTTCATACGAGTAACTCATATTTTTCCTTGGTTTTGTATGGAATGTAGGTATTATCATTTGGAGATATCTAAACACCTACATCTTACATTGGTAAACATTGATATTGGAGAGTGACAAATGGTTTAGTTATAGAAGGGCAAGTGTAACCTTGTTCGATGTTGTTGTTTATTTGGGTAAATTGATTGAGTATTGTTCAGATTGTGTTTGAGGAGTTTTCATTTGGGATAAAGCCTGATTGTGCATGATTCATTCTGTAATGTGGTTTAAGTCATGTTTTTGAGAGTATTCCTTCCTTCATTGATCACTGGAGGTGTTATGGCCTTTGGGGGAGAAACCTGGCAAGAGAGTACCTCTTGGTTTCTCAGTTGAGTTTGGTTGTTGCTTTGGCCTTACTATGACTTTCCGGGGCGGAAAGTTTTCATGGTGGGGAGAATTGTCACATACATAGATTATTTTAAATGTATTTTTATTTTACATTCCATTAAAGCTTTGTTTTGTGGGGTTTCCAAAGTTTTTATATAGAATAGGTGAGTTTTCATGAATTGGGCCAAACCGTGAGCCCAATTCCAGATTTAAAAATAAATTTTGTTTCTTTTATAACTTATTCATTTTTTTTATATTTTTCACTAATTCCAACTCCTAAATGTCCTCCCCTAATATATTAACACCACAATTAAAATTTGGAGTCTTTGGAAATCCATAACCAAGGTGTATATGAGTTTTTATTTAAGGGATTGGGCCTGCCCGAAAGCCCAATTCCAGTTTTAAAAATAAAATTTGATTAACTAATAACGTATTCATTTTTAAGGCTTTTTCGGTGATTCCAAGCCCCAAACACGCCCCTTGAACCCAGCCGCGAGCCCCATATCCTCCCACCCTCTTTTAATCTCATTTGCATCGCGGTTTAGGTCGAAATTTCTGGAGAACTCAAATTTCGGGCAGATTTATAAAGGTAATTTTTTTCCTTCATAACTCCTTCGATTCTTACTCTTTTTCCCCCATTCAAATTCCTAAATGATCTACCTATTATTGTTCGAACCGACCTTGAAGGTTTGAGTATTTTTGAAATCAGCTACTGGTATTTTGGGGGGCGATTTTTACAAGATATTTTAAGTAAGTTGTTCTCCTCCTTTCTTCTTTCAAATTTTTTAGGGTTACATCCAATTTAGTTAGGGTTTCTTCCATTATAATTGCGGTTCCTAATGTCCAGGAAGTAGGGTTTAAAATTTAAGGTTTTATATTGTGTTTTATGGTCTGAAATTCTGGTTTTAGGTCTGGTTTAGCTTTCTTGAGGTGCGGCGGTGGTGCGTTTGAGTTTTCTCACAAAGGATTCAAGGGTTTCCTTGGTTTTGGTAGGTGATTCCATTGTGTATGAAATCTTTGTGAATTGGCTACTGTTTTATGGTATTTTCATGCTTATTAAATTTTATTATTTCTGAAAAATATAGTTTTAGTGGTGTTTGTATTTAAAATGAATCCTAAAGGCCAATTTCATGTGAAATTGGGGATTTTTCATAGATATGTATTATTAGTTTAATTGGGGCTACCCTATAAGTAACTAGTTGATTTTATTGAAGTATAATAGGGATAAAAATACTGTTTATAATGATTGTACCTTGTGTTTGTTGCTGAAAAATCTGGTTTTAATGGTGTTTGTGAACCACATGAAATTCTAAGAGTTGTGTTGTGTAAAAATGGAGACTTTGCAATGATGTCGTTTCTTGAACCATATAGGGTTGCCCTAAAAATGATTTTGTGTTTTCAATGAAATGTAGTGGGATCTCCTTTATGTTTTGGAAACTTAAATATGTGCACATAGTATGCAAGTGAGGTGTATAAGGTGTTTTGTGTCCGAAACACTACGAGATTTTGAGGAATTGTTTTATGAAAAATCTAAGTGTTTTGTTGCGTGTTTTAAGTGGTATAAAATTTGATAGATACTGTATTGGTTGTGATTGACCAGTAATGGTGTTTTATATGAAAATTTATTTATGTTGCATCCTGAAATTGATTGAGCACAAAAGGGGAAGCCCGGGTACCTAGGTGGGGCAGATTTGTACTAGTACGGCTAGTGGACCGGATGGGTTTTGTCCCTGTTTCACTTAGCATTTGGATAACTACAACTCTAACAAAACTATGTGGATGATTATTGGGGACCACTAGGTTATGGGTGTGTTCCCTACTAGTGGCTCATGCACGAGAAAAGATTTTGCTATGGTTACTCTACACCGAGGTACGAGGTACATAGGGCCCAAGACAACCTAGTGCCTAGGGGTGTTCCCAATGTTGTTGCTCATTGGATTTGTAGTATATACCCATGTATCAGGGTGTGTTTGGAAGTAAATTACAGTATCTAACATTTCTATTTTAATGTGTTAGTATTCTAAAAATTTTGGATTGAAAACTATTATCAATTAGAGGTTTCATTTCTTGAAATTTGAACACTACTTTTCCTTGCGTTTGAAAACTGCTTGCTTTTTCACATTGTATTTCTTACTCTTTGGAATCATTGGGTGGTATCCTACTGGGCTTAGGCTCACACCCTACTTACACCCCTTGGGTGTAAGTAGACTTGGTTATGTTTGATTCAGGTAAAGGAATGGCTAAGGGTGATGGCGGTTCATGGTGTTAGTTCCCATTCTTGGTGCGGAGTTGTGGAGATAGCTTTGGGGCGATGACCCCTAGTTGTGTGGAGTCCTTGGGGCTGTATTAATGCTATAATTATTTTTATTTGGACCACTTGTATTGTCTTTAAACCAATGTACTCGGTTCTGGTTTTTTTTACTTAAGTCTTGTTTAGCTCAAAAATTTCAGATTTATATTATGGATTGTTTTTAATGTTTTATGCTTTCATACTCGGGTAAATCGTTCCCAAACCTAAATTAATGATACCCGGGCACTTGTGCCAGCCCGTGGGGATAGGGAACGCCCTTCGGGTCATGTCATGGGCTGGGTTTGGTGCCGGTTTTGGCGGTGACCAGATTCGGTTCGTGACAACATATCCTTCCACTATTTTTCCCTATTTCACATTTTCATTCCCTCATAAAAATGTGTTTCCATTTCATTTCATGTTTCATTTAAAAAATTGTTCTTGTCTTTTTCCATGTTGTTGTTTTACACATCTCCTTCACTTTCATGTACATTATATTACTACCATCCCATAGACACAGAAAACCCCATCAAAATACCTCTTGATTCATGTGCACATTGGATAGGTAGTGGAAACTGAGAGGTCTTTAAAACTCTAGGATTTTCGCTTTTGGTTGGTGAATGAGTGAAGTTCCAAAAATTAATTTTATCATCTAGAGAGGAGTATGTTTTGGGTGCCACAATTTTGTATTTCTAAATTTGACCATGAAAGAAGGAATTGTTATGGGAACATTGTTTCTGAATCAACATGTGGTGGAATTATATATGAATGATTTATATTTTATAAACATCACCGGATTGACGAAAATAAAATTTAAATATTTGTTGGTGAGTGAAAATGATTTCGTCATATTTTTATAATTTTTTTGCTTGAGGACATGAACAAGACTATGTGTGGGGGAGTTTATATTGATAATATTTTAATTACAAATTATATACTCCCTTTACTGATTTGATATGAAATCTGCATAATTTGTGTGAAATATTTATGTTTTAATACTAAGTATGATTTTTGAGCATTTTTAGAAGTAGTCCAATTGAATCAATTTACTATTTTATTTATAAATATCACCCTAATGATCCAAATTGTGTGGATTATATTTTTTAGAATTCATAATGAAATGTACAACATTTCATTAAAAGGTATCATGGACCACATCATCCATTTAAAGGCCCATATACACCATACATGATGGTCTACAGAATCTTTGAAGAAACTGTACTAGCCATGAAGATTTAATTTTTGGGCTCAATAAGGAAGTCCAAATTCTTTTATTCTCCTCCAAAATTCGTGGGAAAATATATAGAGTCTTAGATAAAATTTTTAATCCCCAATTCAATGAAATGGGTCACAAATTTCACATTTAATCTTAGCTCACCATTCTGTCTGGGAATTAAAATCAGTTTAGTATTCATTACATGTCTCCTAATATAGTCATCAAATAAATATGAGATTTTGTTGTGTGAATGAGAATATATAGCACGATGAATTTTTTTAATATATAATTTGGATTTTAATGCATATTCTTATTAAAAAATCAATTCACATTTCTTCCATTGAAAATACATGGATAGAAATGGACAGTTTAACTTTTTTTAATCAAACTGCCATAACATTGGATCCAAAACTCCAAATGACTCCAAATTTGGGATTAGTCTTTCAAAAATATTATATATAACATTGAAGAACTATATATGTCAATATTTTTTTGTCTGGATGTCCAAAAAATAGAGCCCAATGGAGGGATAAATATGGAATTAAAACAGTCCCCTTCCTTGTGCTAAAAATACATCACCCTCGTCTCCTTCAAAGGGGTTGGCAATTCAGAATAGAGTAGGATCAATTGGTAGGACCAAAGCTCTTCGAAATGCCTAGGTGGACATTCAAAACTCATGTTTTAACCTGATATACCCTTCCCTTTCTTTTTGATTTCATATTCGTTCAATTCATTTTAAATTATAATTTCGTAAGTTTTTGTATTGGTAGTTCTGTTTTAATGCAAGTTTCTTCTTAAGTATCTCTCATTAATATCCACCTTCTGTAGTAAAATATTAATGTTATTAAAATAGATTAAATATAGTTCAATTCTCTTCCCTTATTTTTTCATTCTCATTGAATATAATGCTCATTTTTAATATTCATCATTGTTTGTGTGTGTGTTCGTCACAACAATATTTTCATATCCGTTTATTTTTCATAACATTTTAATTTATCATCATACAAATTATAAAAGAATTACTAATCATTTAAATTTCGGAGTAAATAATTCATTGGGGTTAGATATAATTTAGGTCTATTATGTTATTGAGAGTATTTTCTCGATTAATGATCTTAAAATTAATATTGTGTATGTTGGACTTATGTGTCATGGATTAAAAACATGTTTTGTTTAATGTGTTGTGATCATGAATTATTGGAACCATAAATAAACTTCCATAATCAATATCTGATTGATATTAGAAACCTAAGATATGTTATTTCTTGGATTAAAGCCTTAACACTTATGAATTCCAATCAACGTTATCTAGTGATTTGGGTGGTAATTTAAATGCAATATAAATCAATGATCGAGGATATCACAATATTATGTCCTTCAAAATGTACTCACCCCAATCATTATCAAATTTTTAAATCAAACTCCAATTATTAGTGACTTCATTTATGCTCTTAAAAATCCCCAATCAAAATACAATCAACTAAAAAAATCAACTATTAAAAAGTGTCATCGTTGTGGATTAGACACAAGTGCTGCTATACACACTAACAGAGAATCAAAACCTTGTCTGGTCGATTGGAGAAATTATTCCATGCTTTCACAATCATTCCCCTCATTCAGGCCACAGTAGGAAATCATTTCCCTTAGTCTATCTAGGTCCTTCAATCGTGTCATAGAATTATCGAGTCATCCTTTTTTCATGTTCCACTTAGTCAATATGGTTCCACCTATCACATTGGTAACAAGCACTAAGTAACAATACAACAAATACCAAGTATAAAACAAGGAAACAAGAATATCATATTAAGACACAATATATCCTACCATACAAGGAATATAATTGAAAAAACATGAACACATGAGATTAAACTCAATATTTTATATGCCAAACAACAGACAACAATATGTATTTCTAACAATCATAAACATGGCCTCATCAGGGTACGAAAATTCATTTTTAATGGTTATTGATGATGAACTCAAATGTTATTAAAGTTAAAATAATGAACATTATTTCACACACGCATAGGATGATATAAAATAATCAAGGATGACTAAATCTGGTTATTCTTTGTCAACAAGAGGTTTATAAAATGCACTCAAGAAGATTCTATGTCAAGATAGGTATTCTAGAATCATATACCACAAAGGGTCCATAAATGGTACCAATTTGGTGATATGAAAAAGGTAGGGAAACAAATTAGCTAATTCCATTTTTGATCGAATAAACAACAAGAAATTTTTATCAATATTAGAATAGAACCTATATTACATTTAACAATCATCGATCTATCAGTAATCTATCAATATAAAAGATATACAAGATTATATTCAAGGAGAATAATGTACCACATGATTGATCTTTAAAAAATTATTCTGAAATTCCCTTAGTTATAGAGAGTTATCAATTCCATAAAAGGGGATTTTCATTGTGATGTATAATCACCCACCAATCCAACAAGGAATTTTTGATGGATTAATGTTCTATCATTAATCATCAATAAATGTCTAAATAGATTATTCATAAACATTTTAATGAATAAAACCTATTGTTGATGGTAGATCATGATTTAATTATTTTTTTTAATATTATATATCCATAACTAAAATATAATTAAATGAATAATTCATCATCAGATAATGATAAAGGCATAAATCCACCGAAGACCCTTTCTCATCTCATAACAAGGAGGACTAATTTGCAGTATATATAAAAAACTAAACATTATTGAACCTCTAAATTAGTCATTCATTAGATAGGTAGGGGGAGAAGAATAAGATAGTAATGAATCATGGTAAGAGGTTTAAAATTTAGATCAGTGACATGGGGTCCAAATTTACTATTAATTTAGGGGGAAAAATTTAAAAATTAAAACCCATGAGGTGCATTTAATACACCCATGGACATGGCATACCTAGTAGCTAATTGGACTCACTGATTTATGGGTAAATAGCCAATGATTTAGAGGCATGATATGAAGAACCAGATGGATGATAATTACACCATCTCTTAATTTGTGTCACCCCACTGGATAGCCGATGTATTCTGTAGAATATTGCAAACATACTGGTACTCCACCAGCTATCTGATGGCTATTTTCCATCCTCCTTAAGTCCATTCCCATCCTCATATCTCCAACTATAAACTCTAAAACCCTTAGATACAAAAAACAGTTCTTTTAATCACCTATATTAGATAAGAAAAAATTGGAATGTAATTTTAATAAATCAAAATTTCCATTTCATCCAAAAAATAGGAAATTATTGGATGAATATATTTGTACAATGTTTAACATCTTCACAATAGACATAATAAAATATTTATAGACATAGGGTTAGTGTTAAATTTTACTTAATTTCAGAAAAGATCTTAATAATATATTAAACAATTATAAGACATCATACTTATAATAATAACATTATTGTTATTTTCATACATTGTTCTCTATCATACGCATCAAAACATTATTATTATATTTTATTATAAATGAATTTTTTAAATTGGACCTCATCTCCGCCCACTCATCCTCCAAACACTCTTACTAAATTCCTATATAAATATTTTCAAAAAATTTATTCATTCACTCAATAAATAAATAAATTTAATATATCTGAATCAATAAATTATTACCCAGAGAATAAATATATATTTATTGTATGTGGTCAATAAAATCATAAAAAATATTACTTCTTTGTCTATAGAATATTATTTATTTATAATGGTAAATATAAATAATATTTAATTGATATCATTGGAAAAAGTTGGTGTGGAACCATCTACCATTCTTTCTCATTGATTATAGGTGATTCGTCCTAATATCGAATATTATTATCTCAAAATGGGTCAATGAACCAAAGATGACGATACCAATGTAGTAACACTGAAATCTAAATATAAACACTTATTATGTAATATAATCCCATTATCTTGATATCTCATCTTGAATGTTGTATTCTCATGTAATCAATGTTTGTATGAGATATGTATTTCTATGATTGTCTAGAACGAATATGTCTACTACACCATGTCCATGGAATTTAGTTCGACATTTTCATTCCAAACATAGTCCAGGATATCAATTTACACAAATATTAAAATGATAAATACTTATTTAACTTATTTCATAATAACATACTATTTATAATGTACACTAATTATCCAAATTCACTATAAATATATGGAATTCTAGTTTTTATCAATACATAAAATTACCTGAGTCATGGAATGTATAAATAATAATCCTAAAGTCAAAGGATTATTACACATGATCATATATAAGAATTATAATTACATGAATCATGTGTGATTCTTATAGGTGGATATATCATAAAAAATTCCCTCCATAGAGATTATGAAGATAAAACATCATATGATGAAGTATTATCCTCTCATGATTACTCACAACTGACCATCAGAAATCATTATGGCCAATTATAGTATGTTATCCTGAAATACCTAACAAGAATTTAAGAGAAATTTTCATAAAACCTCAAGGTTATCATCATAGAATAGAACAACCATGACTTATTTTTATGATAACAATATAAATTAGGATATTATCCCACAAAATTATTACAATATAATGACCAATATTTGATAATTAAAATTGAATTTTTAATTCATTGAATGAAGTAGTTAATCTAAATTATAAACATAGTTGGTTCTAGGAGAAAAAATCTATAAAAATCTAACACAGACTGGATATAAATTTCAATTATTTTAATTACTCTATATCTCATATTATTATTATTCTTATAATAAGATATATCTTATATCAAGGGGATCACTATGTGAACATTGACAGAAATAATGATCATTGAGAAATTACCTCTCTATGAAAAATACCTCATGATATGATGCTTTCAAAGTATGTGATTTTTTCATTTATGTGACCTTGGTTGTTCTATATTAGTCCCCATTGTAGTGTTTTAATAATATATCTTGATATGGTTTTAAATATTTTTGAACCACACCAATCCCTTGAATGAGTATTCAAATACAAAAATCTTTTTTATGAATCACAAAAGAAACAAAATACTCAGAATCTATTGTAAAATCAATATCCATAATTTTTATTAAGCTCTTATAGATCATATATATTGTTAATTATTGGTTTAGATATATCACGAAGTTAGAATAATATCATTCTAATCTTTTTAGAATTTTGCATATTCATAGCCCCAAATGACTAGCTCTAAATATCCACCATATACACTGAACATATCCTTTGATTTCCTCAGATACATATGTATATTATTGACTTCTATCTAATATTGGTCTCCTAGATCTATCTAATACCTTCCTATAATAGTTATGGAATATGCTACATCTAGATAATACCAAAAATAAGAAACATAACATACATAATCGCAGATGTGTATGGTATCCTTTCCATTCTTTGTACCTCCTCATGTTCTTGAGGTAACATTTTCATGGAAATATATATGCCACAGGGCATGAAAAATAATCCCTTCATGGAATTTTCTATACTAAATATCTATTTTATTTTGTCAATGTATTTACCTTGACATATTTCAATATTCCTCTTGTATATGTCATTATGTATCTCTATCTAAACAATATATATATAAATATATATATATATATATACTTACCTATGTAATTTATAGAGACACATGCATTTAACAACATCATAATTTAAATTAAAAAAAGTATTTCATTTCCAACAAGTAATATGTCATTGATATAAAATATTATAAAATTACCAATCTCCCAATAAACATATTATAGAAACCATTCATATACTCCTTATTTATGAATCCAAAATACAATATTGAGTAAAAAATGAATTTTACATGATGTGGAAACATTATTTACCCTATAAATGGATCATAGAAACTTATATAATTGATTTTAATTTTGGGGAGTCATAATTTATATAGGATGTATCATATATAAATCATTCTAAAGGTTCCTATTAATGAAAACTATATTATTCTACCAAATATAATAGTCATGATGTGTTTCTATGTGAAGTAGAATTTTTCTTGATTTAATCATTGTGACTAGAAAAACAGATTTATCATATTTAATACATTTATGTTCTTTGGACCATTTTTCATGAATTCATTTATTATATACACCAACTTGACCATACAAGTCTAGTTTATTATTGAATAAAAACATTCTACTAATAAATATTAATTCAACTATAGAATCATGGATATCCAAGACGTCATTTTATTACATGGAATAAATTTAAAAATTGATTGATCTTTTCCATTTGATAATGATAGTGTAAAAAACTACTTCTTTGTAGGTTATAACTTCATTATTATCAAATAATAAAGAGTCACCATCCTCAATGATGAAAAAATCATATATTTTATATTCTATAACTTCTCTTATAATTTTAAACATTACTTTTATCTCTACAACATATTCATCGATAATGATTTATGGAATATATTATTGTACCAACACAGGAGAATCATGTTCCTTAGCCTCATCTAGGTTAACATCTCTCCCACAATATATTTAATAGATGTGATCACACTCAATAAATTTGAATTATCTAGCCTCTATTAATCTTTTTTTGAGATTCATATAGGTAATAACATTTACTCTCATTTAAGTATCATATAAAGACAAATTTGTGCCTCTGGGTGAATGTTTGTTACTAGAAGATGCCATAAAAAAATGTCACAACCCCATGCATGTAAGTGTGGAAAGTTTGTTTCTTTCAAAACCAAATACCTTATAGTATAGTGTTTTTCCCTTTATTTTAAACTCTACTATTAATTATACTAAAATAAATTACTAATATCCCCAATAATATAGTGGAAGAGTTACTTGTCTCATCCTTGATCTCACTATTCCCAAAAAAATAAATTTACTCTATTTATTAACATAATAACACATGGGTGTTTATTGAGGAGTGAGATAAGATATAATTATAAAAATTCAAAAGTAATCAATGAATTCATGATTAAGATATTCATCACTATAGTCTAAGAAGATTTTTTTAATATTAGTTACAAACTTGTTTTCAATTTATTTCATTAATTCCTTGAATTTAGTAAATGATTATTACTTATAACTTATTATGTATACATATATTTATTATTATAAATTTTTAATAAAATTTATAATGTTTGTGACCCACCCAATTTATTAAACTTGAATGTTCCACATAAACTATTGTGATCCAACATTAAATGGTATGTGGGATTATTAACTTTTATACTAAAACAATATTTCTTCATTTTACCTTGTAAACACACTCGAAAAATACAAAATGGTTTTAGTTTGAATGAATATAAATAACCATATTGATATAAAATATCAAACTATTATCCATTTATTTATCCTATGTAAAGATTCAATAGTAGGGCATGGTATTAGTCTTGAGAACTAAATATGATTTCTTTTTATAACACCTGGTTCTCATAATCTAGTACAAAAATAACATTATATAAATGTTCTTTACCACAAAAAAATGATTTATTTATGAATGAAAAAATTTCTATTTCTAAATTTGAAAATAAAAATATATATACATATATATAATATAAAACAATTTATTTTTGTAATTTTGGACTGATAATAAATGTTTTCAAGAACCAAGATCATCATTGTCAGTAATACGAGGTTGTATTCAACAATATCTAGTGTGACCAACCTCTCTTAAAAATTTATTTCACCACACACAACCCTTAAAAACCCACCAGTCTCTAACATTTGTTTAAAAATATGAGAACAAAATGTGTTATCCAAAAAACACTATTTATTAATGTATAGGTTACAAGAGATAAATAATATACCTAAAGGACCCTTTTCTTCATATAATATAGGTTTTTTTCCTTCGGTGGCACCTCCTGGTACATCTGAAACTGATGGTAACCATCTCTCTTACATACCCTTTGATCTACTATTCATGTAAGGTATTTGAAAATATATATTTTACTTGGAATACATATAAGAGCACTCATCCTTGACATTAATTTTTCCACCATATGAAATGATGATTTTCACGTTTAAAATGAAAATAAATCATTAAAATTATGTTGAAGAGAAATAGGAGAGACCTCTCAGTATATATTATATTATAATTAATAATATTTTTATATAATATATGAGGTAGTGAGATCAAAATGGTATTCGTGCAAAACCCCTTGGGTAGATTTAAACCAAATATGTACAAATGCTAGACATATCCAATCATTTAGACAATATGAGGTATCACCAACAGTCATTATATAAGAATTCATATCAAATGTTCATTAAAAATTACATATCTCATTTTTCTGCACCTATCATATATACAAAATCATGATGGTGTGATAACATGTCATAAACATTCTGGCCTTCATATATCTTTTGAATCAAACCACACATATATGGAATAATAAGGTATTGGGAATAGAACACATCATTCACATACCATTAGACGATGGTATGATCCTTCTCACTAGCCTTTTTCAAATGCTCATCATGAATAATAGATTCCAATATATATAAATCCTATTCCTAGCGTACTACAATTCATTATTTCCCTTAGCATTCTATGAATTTTTCTTCAGTAAGGATATTGTCTTTATCCAATATGGCTCATATGGAAACATTTGTGGTTGAGGAGGACTACATATAATTATATATTAATTTAGAAAAGATTAATAGTATATTATTTTATAAATAAAATGTGAGAAAAAATTAATTTAATTATATGACTCTCACTAATATATCAAATCAAAATAGCTTTCACCATTGGTAACAAAATTTATGATCACATAGACATTTTTGTAACAACGGTCAATATTTACAATATTATATCCAATAATTGGGTCAAAATTGTCATTTAAAAGTATATTCGTACGTAGTCTTGCAAATTGTGGCCTTACAGATCATTAAACAATTTATTAAACTCCCTAATCATGAAATACATTCTTGTATTTCCTAAATACATCAATACAAGTTATTACATGTCCATATTTTTAAGTCAAACTTTTTGATAACATAGTCAAGGAAACAGAAAAACATATTTATAACACCTTGTAAATTAAAAAAACCAGAAACATTTCTAGTAAATTAAATTGGTCTGTGTTTATATTCATAACTAAAGTGTTAGATGGATTTTGTACCATGATATTTATTTTTAGGCTTTTTATTATGTGTAAATTTTCTTGTTTTATCGATTTATATATATTATTTATATTAAGTGGATTATACTTTACCAGTTAACAATGCTTTGATAAAAACGGTACACACAATCAATTTATTTTAATTCGATTTTTTCATATTAATCCATTTATTTATGTGATCAAGATCATGAATCCATAAAATAAATATATTATAAGAAGAAATTAAAATACATAAAAAATGAATTAATCATGATCTTATTCATTGAAAAATTTATTGAGTAGAAAATAAATCAAATTATGATCATATGAGGGAAATTATTCATGTTGATCAAGGCATGAGTTGTAGCATTCCACCAGCCCTTTTATGTAATATATTATTTTGTTTCATCTCGATACCTCAAATCTAGCTTGATCTGACTCCATGCACCTTAGATAATCCTTAAATTAATTATTTTTTATACTTACACATAGGTAATGGGGACCAAATATTGGTTTAGGTGATATTATATAAAACAACCTTGGATATGTAGGACCTACACAATAATAGTGTGATGGATAAAACATATGCGATTAATTTTAATTTTATAATAAATAATTGTAAAACCCATAAAATAAATATAAAATTAAATAAAAAATCACCTAAATTGTTCTAATATATGATCCTATATAATCATACACATTTTATGACTATGTATTTAAAATAACTATCTAGTATTCTTTTGAATTCATTCATTATTACAATAAAACACATAGAAATTAATCATATTAATTAAATGATTAATAAATTAATTCATTTTTTCTTATTTATACCTCCATGTTTTCCTCAATATTCCCATCTACAAATATTTTACAGTAAATAAATGTTTTTATTTTATAAAAATAATAACATTGATTTTATTAGAAGGAAAATAACCATGTACCTATTTAATCTACACATAATTGTCCATTTCATCTACATTGTACTCCCACATAAAAATAACATTCAAAAATATTATGTAATTATATGATATTTATATTAAATAAATTGATATAAAAACGACATGCTGATTATATAATGTGTATTTTTTATGAAGCATGAGAGGCACATGGTGTGGGAAAACCATTCATGGCATGTAGTACATAAAATTAAATGGAATTAATTTAGAATTATCATATTGAATGTACTATCGATAAATGACACATGGAACACATAATATATAGGTTAATGTGAATAATAATTTATTGTTTTATCTTTTTATATTTGTAATTCTTACACATCATATACCCGAATACATTTAGTGTATCCACTTTTTCCCATGTTTGTGATACAAGCCTCGGGATGGGAGTTAATTCATACCATGGACAATAACAAGGTAAATGATGTTTTGGAAGGGAATGTTCGATGTGACATTAGAGTTATAGCTATTTTGGTCTTGTTTTTCATGTATTAAACACATGGTGCACCTTTTACCATATATTTTCTACATTGATAATTCATGACCTATATGATGTGTAACCAAATTACATGGCATGTAGTCTATCATGTTTCGTGTAAGAGTGTCTAAAAAAATATTATGTAATTAGTAACAAATGTATCTTTTACTATTTGATTTTGCTAATTAAATCATGGGTCATTTGAGGGCATTGAATAAGGGTACATGATATTTCATCCATCTTTAAGTCATGTAGTTTGGTACTGTCTGTACAGACATCACAACAATTTTATATGAGAATATAATATAGTATTAATTTCTATTGGTTATGTGTGTGAGAAAAATATGAATAATGATAGATTATTTGGTATAGATCATAATAATGAATTAATTTTAAATGAAGAATAATTTTAAGTACATATACAATAAAAAATCAATAAGTAATTATGAATTGAAATTTTTTTTCCCTGAAACCACATAAAGGTTATGGATGTAGAATATGTTACAATTTGAGTCCAATATAACTTTAATATTATCATATTAAATAGATAACTCAATATGTACTTTATATATATTTCATGACAAATGAATTTTTTCAGTTGAAAATTGATGAATATTACAAAACCATGATGATATTTTCACATTAAATTTATATTTAATTAATGTAGGAAAGAAGAAATACCTCAGTAGTGATATCATTATTTATTGAATATATTGATCATTCAAATATTTTTTTGTATAGTTTTTTTAATTATAGAATCAAATGGTATATTCTCTCTATCATTGATCCACATGTTTTCATTTAACCATGATTCATCACTGATGATTCGTTAGGTGTCAGCACAATTATATGAATCATCTTACATCTCTCCATTTATTGAAATAATTTCTTAATACATGAATAATCATTCCAAGTTTTTGATTCTTGATAGGATTGAGGAAGAATATGATAGTTAACTGTGCATTAGGGAAAACCCTAGAGGATTCATTACGTGAGTAATAGTAGGGCATAATGGTTAAACTATTCAAAATTAGAATATTAATCTATAATAGAGTTTTGGTTAGTATTAAATATTACTTAATTGATCATTATACCTTAATAATAGATTGAAACATTATTTGATATAATAACATGTAATAATATTAAAAAATATTTTCTCATTGAACACATTCACCTATAAACAAATAATTGTTTTTTTATATTATTGATATTAAATTTTAAACAGGATACCTATTCATTGTCAACACGTCATCCTCAGTAATTTATTGAATATCAGAATACGTTTCTCATTAAAAAAATTAATTCAATAAGTAAATAAATAAATATTATGTATCCAGTTAATACAATATTTACCTTGAAAATAAATATTTGTTTAATATATGAATCCAATAATTTAGAACAGATATTAGTTCCTATCATTGAGAATAATTTTTATTCCAACTATTAAATATAAATATTATTTGACTATGATCATTGGAAACAATTAGTGTGAGATAAATTAGGCTTATTCCACATTGAAACAATGTGGGGAGGGGGGCTAATATCTAATATTAGTGTCTAGATGTAGGGAAATATGAAAAATAAGTAGAATTTCATTTTTCAATGATGGAAATCACATATAAACACTTATAATATAATATATTCCCTTTATCATGATTTCTCATCAAGTAAGTTTCATTATTGTTTCATCAAACTATGTTATTTATACATCTTTCATTGATTTTCTATAAATAACATGTCCCAAACACCATGTCCTTGTAATTTATTTTTACACTTCCATTTCTATCAAAGGGTTGAGATATCCACTTTTACAATGATGGAAGAGATAACTCCATCATCAGCTTGTGGATTAATAACACATCATTCGTGAGGTATCCAACATATCATACATCAATATGAAAAAATGGTGTAATAATTTTCATTAACAAATAATATTATGTGAGTCATAGTATAATTAATAATAATTTTAAAGTCAAATTATACTTTCAAAATCTTGAATATAGGAATTACAATGACACAAAAACATGTTGACTTTCAATAGGCGGCCCATTCTTCATATTCTCTCATATTGGATATTAATAAGTGTGGACTTCATGAGAATAAATATCAACCCCATAAATGTTCTCTCATATTAAATTCTACACTCTATTTTCCCCATCATAGTATTTCATCATATACACAAGACATGTACTTATGAAATTTTATAATAGCACCATAATGTTCCCAACATAGTATAAAATTTCATTGAATTATTTTGATGTTACGGATACATTAAGAAATTAATATATTAAATTTATAGAAAATAATAATAAACATGATATAAAAAATTTAATATTAACTTATTTGAATATAATAAGTAATCTAAATTACAAACAGAATTGGTTTTTGGGAAAAAAACATTGTCTAGGTTGATCGATGATTCAAAACCATATTCATGAGCAGTGTTCACCTCTTAATTTTGATCAAATTTTGAGGAATTAATTTCAATTATGAATTATATTTAATTTCAATATTTTTTTAATTTAATTATACCAAAATATATTTTATTATTAAAATAATCATAGTCTTGAATATATATATATATATTTCTTATAACATCTTGAATATTGTTTTTTGTAATACTGAATACAATTATATCATATGATACATGCCACATAGAATGTACATTATAGTTCCCTACTATGATGAAATGATTTTGAAATAGTGAAATGATCCCATAAAACTATGTTCTAAATAAATATTATATATTTTGATGGGCCATAGATAATATTGGTTATTATGGTAGGATGGTCATAATACATTTATACACATTGTCTTGGTGTTCACCGTTAGAAATCTATAAGACAAGAGGGTTGTAAGAGCGGGCCAACCAGTATGAATTCTACATGTCTCATGTGTTATTGGATATTAAAATATATTAAACTTTTCGTTGTTCCATCATCATTAATATTAATATTAATATATATTAGTTATCATGTAATTTTATGTATTGATGTAAATTATGATTACATATGCTTATGGCTATGTTGGATATGTTGGGTGCATCTATAACCCCCCATGTGTTTCTCAAAATAAATAGAAATTCATGGAACTTTGTATTTGTAGATATTTTTAACCAGGCTTTAAAACATAACATTTCCACTTCTATGTTCGGAATTTCAAGAAACTGTCATCTAAAATTTTGTTCATTATGTTATTTGGAGTCTATTGGAACTAACTTGTTTTTTGAGAGAATAGTAACATACCCTTATGAATAGTAATATGGATATTAATTTGACCATAATTAATAGTAAATTATATTATTATTTACTTTTCTTAAGGCTTTAAGAAAATAAAATCTGGATTAATTTTTAATCGTGATATAGAAGTAGTTATATAATTAGAATTGTTATTTTTTGAATTAAGTATGATTTTATTTAAAAAAGAAATTAATAAAATTTTGAAAATTATTTTAAAAAAATGGACTTCATTTTTGAATTCTACTCGTCGATAAATGGTTAGGGAGAATTTTGGGAATTTTTCAGAAATTGTTGATGTTTCTGTGAATAGAAAAAAATACAGTTTTTAGTTACGGTGTGTTAATGACATCATTAATGAGAAATAATTATTTCATAAATTTAGTCGACTTTTATATAGATAAATAAGATGTTAGGCATCCCATGAGGCTTATATGATGAGAAAATACCATGGGTATGCCCATGGTTTTGCAAAAACCACTCATGAGGTGTCCCTTGAAAATTAAATAAATATTCCTTTACATTCCCTATAAATAACAACACATTCCTCCGTTAACATGATTCCCAATTCAACCTAAACGATGATCTGGCCTCCTTACTTTCATAGTAGTCCTCCCAAGGTTTCCTCAAGCCCCCATGGTTCCATACTTCATGTTCTAAGGGTTACTCTACATGGAATGAAAATTCTCAATTTTATTCTTTTTCTATTCATGTTATCTTTTATGTGGTATAACATTCATAATTCCATATAATGTTCTTATTTATTTATTATTCTTGATCTACTCTATATAAATATTCATTTCTGGATGGGTGACCCTTGTACCCTCTTTTTTTAATATTTCTTGAAGCAATGTGGTGTAGCTGTTAGGCAGCCGAATTTTTGTAAAGGATTTCTCAATTATTCTTTTTTTTGAGTTCCTTCCTCATTCTATCATTATACCGTATTTTCCAAGAGTCATTAAATATAAATAATCATTTATATTCTGTAGGTTTTCATGTTCATTGAAAATTCATCATCATTGTTCTTATCCTCTACCACTTATTCAATGAATTAAAAACATTGACTGTGAGGTGTCGAATTACCGACATCATGGACAATGTGATTTCAATTTCCATTAATTCTTTCATGTAAGGACATGAAACCATTTATATGGTTGAACCAGGTTATAATATCTGTTTTATGACTCACCCAGGGTTCTAGAATTATTTTTTACTCATGGTTCTAATTTATAAGACAAAATAAGGTTGTTATTATCAAAGAACCACTAACATGATCTAAACAAACATCATTAATGTTTTAAATTATGAATCATCATCATATTAAAGAGAAAAATGATAAATTTTTGGAATTATGTTAATGGAAAAATTTAAATACCTTTCCATTCTAATTCTGGAATTTGACTTCCAATTGACAAGAACAACCACCATGAACCAATCATGAAAATCATGTTAAGAACTCACCAAGAAATAGTGTAAGGAGAAAAATACTAACAATTAAAGTGTGAAACTATGTTTTGTAATGTAAATATAAGATGTTATAAACATGAACATGTTTCTGTAAACTACTAATAACACTCGTTTAACTTTTATATAGGAGGTTTAAACAAGTTTAAATTAAGACAAACCCGAGGTAAGAGAATTCTTAACCCGATTTCCATTCTTTGGGTTACCTATCTACTTCATCATTTATGTGATATTGAAATTGTTTTTGTAATGGATTCTATTTTTAATATCATTTATTATGTGTATTTACATATTATATACATACTCAATCATCTATATTATGGCTCTCTTCAATTTCATGATATTTATAAGGATATTTTCATTAAAAATCCTCTTTTGGATTTCGGTTTTACGAAATTCAAAAATAATTTTATTAAAGAATTATTCATATTGTACGAGTATGTTTTGGTTCATGATAATTATTTATGTTGAAGGGTGGACCTATATCACCATATAATGCATTGGTTATGAGTATGTTGGAGGTCAGCCGTTTGGTTACTCCAAGTGCAACTGCGATGGTTACACAAAGTAAGGTAGCCGTGAGGGTTACAAATTATAAGGTAGCAAAGAATGGTAACATGATTATGTAAGTAATGTCACAAGATACCTTTATAATTATATTTGTGTTATCCTGATTTGTGTGGATCTTGTGTGAATCTCTTGATACACAATGTAAGTATATATAGGTGACAAGAATGTATTTTTACAATGGTTTCTTACATTATGAGTATTCATGGACTAATGTGCTCTTTCATTCTTTTCCATCTATTACAGACCTGTTGTGCCCATACCATGTTTTTTAAAAAAAATCATTGGTTAATTGATGTGTAAGACAAAGAATGAAGCCATGTTAAATGTTGATGAATTTTCATGGAGTCCTTTTTTATGTTTTAAATAATTTATATTTTATAAAAAACCGGAAACTGTTTTTTTAGGTAACCACTATATAATAATGTGTAATTTTATGAATGTAAAATAATAATTCCATAAATATATAACATGAAAATATATTCAATGTAAAGGGATGTGTTTTCTTGACTAAATTAAATATTATGTATATAATAAGGTCAGGTAATTAGAATTGGTATCAAAGGATGGTTTAGATAACTTTAGGGGTTATGGTGATGTTAATAGAATGTCATAAATTATTTTCACTCTATGATTTATTTAAAATGTATTGGAATTTAACGATTACCATGTTTCATTATCTAATACATGTTTGTTCAGAATGGTTTTCCATAGAAGGAACAAGGATGCTAAAGAAGAGAGGCACCGACAGAATGACATCCTTCCGGAACTACAACACAGAATTTTAGGGATTGGAACTGAGCTATTTGTGACAGTAATGGATCACCTAACGTAGGAATAAATGGTTTTGGAATCCATGAAATTGAACCAATTGAGGTACAATGATGGAACATGATAGTAGTTGAACATTTTATGAGACAACATCCTCTTGAATTCAATATATCTTTTGACCCAGTAGTAGTTGAAGGATGGATCAAAGCCCTTGAAATGATATTCGATTTTATAGGATGATCAAAAAATAAAAAGGTAAGTCTTGGAATTTATCATTTTGAAGGGGAAGCTGATCAGTGGGGGGATATGGTAAGGAATGTCAGGGGTATAGAGGATTTTTATGACATAGAGTGGGATGAATTTAAAATACTATTCCTTGAATGATATTTTCCTATGGTGGTGAGACGTAGAATGGAGAAGCAATTCCCTGAATTGAAACAGATAGAGGAAGATTCAGTGGCTGTGTATGAATCTAACATCACCCGACTAGAAAAGCATGATCCAAATCTTATTCAGGGTCTAGATTGAAAAATCAATAGCTTCTACTCTGGACTGAAGACAATGTATCGAAGGCTGTTGGCCTCCAATGAATTCAAGGGTTTTGACAAACATGCCTATTGTGCTGAGAGGGTAGAGATGGAGTTTGCTGATGATCATGTGAATTTAAAAAACAAAGCGAATAAGAGGTCGAGTTGGAATGAAATGGGTAAGAATCAACCAATTAAATCGAATGATAAGAAAATTCAATTTTTTGTTTCTTTAAAGTGTGCTAAGAAACACCATGGGGAATGTCTAAGAATAACTGGAAAGTGTTTTAAATATGGTCAGTTTGGACATATGGACCGAGATTGCAATGAAAATGATCCAAAGACTAATCCAGATTAGAATAATTATAAGTGTTATAAATGTAGTGAAATGGGTCATTATGCAAATGCATACCCAAAGAGAGATCCAAATGTTGCAAAGAATCCAAACTACATGCATAAATGTGTGGGGAGATCCTTTACCACTACGTCAACAGATGTCGAGCCATACAGTGAAGTTGTATTAGGTGCCTTGTTTGTTTACTCATATTTTTCTAATGTTTTGTTTGATTCGGGGTCTACACATTCCATCATCTCTGAGAAATTTACTGGTAATTTTGATATATCACCTCAACAAATGAGACCCGAACTTCTTGTTAAAACACTAGGGGAAAATGTTATAGAAAAAAGGAAATAATATAATCTTTCTATTGTGGTCTATGAAAAAAATGTACTTGAAAACCTTGTTGTTTTACACTTAGTCAAGTTTGATTCTATTTTGGGAATGGACTTGCATTATGATTATCATGCTAAAATTTACTATAGATCTAAAGAATTTTTTTAGAAAGAGTTTCAATTTGTATACAAGAATGATCCCATACAATTGATAACAAATATAGAAGATGAGAAACTAATGAATGATGGAAATAAATGTAATCTTTCTTATATTGTTGAAAACAAGGGAACTATTCAAATTAATGATGTTCTAGTGGTTAATGAATAACTTGATGTATTTATTGATGAGCTACCCTGTGTCATACCTGATCGAGAAGTCAAATTTAAAATTGATATTCTTTCTGATGCTAATCAAATTTCAAAACCCCTTTATCGTATGACTCTAATAGAACTTCATGAATTGAAAAATCAGTTGTAGGATTTTCTTGACTAAGGATTCATTCGTCCTAGCACTTCACCATGTAAATCCCTTGTTTTGTTTTTTAAAATGAAATATGGCTCCATGTGACATTGCATTGATTATATAGCTTTGAATAAAATCACTTTTAAAAAAAGGTATCCTTTACCTCATATCGACGACTTGTTTGATCAGATCCAGAGAGCTCAGTACTTTTCCAAGATTGATATGAGATCCGAATACCACCAACTGAAGGTGAAAGAGGATGACATCCCAAAAACATTATTTGTACTAGATATGATCATTATGAATTTTTTGTTATACCATTTGGATTAACTAATTAATTTAAAGTATAAATGGATATTATGAAAAAGGTATTTCATTAGTTCTTGGATATTTTTGTGGTTTCATTTATCTATGACATTCTAGTATTTTCAGAAAATAAGAAGTAGTAGGAAAAAAATATAAGGGTTGTTTTACAAACATTAAATGAAAAGAAACTGTATGGAAAATACAGAAAGTGTGATTTTTGGTTCCAAACAATTTCTACTCTTGGTCACATTGTAAATAAGGATGAAAAAACTGTTGATATAGAAAAAACAAATGTAGTTGATGAAATGCCAAGACCCACAAATGTTACAGAGATTTGTAGTTTTCTGGGATTGTCAAGTTTTTATCGACGGTTTGTCAAGAACTGTGCATGGTTATGTAGCCTGATAAATAAGTTAACATGAGAAGGGGTTAAATTTGTTTGGACAAAGGAATGCGATGTTTGTTTTTTGGAACTGAATAAGAGATTGGTGAATGCTCCAATTTTGTCCATACCATCCCTAAATTGTGAGATTGTAATCTAAAATGATTCTTCATTGGAGGGACATGGTGGTATTTTGATGCAGAATGATCAGGTAATTTAATATTCTTCAAGACAACTTAAACATCATGAGCTATATTATCCCACACATGATTTGGAATTGCCAGCTGTGGTTTTTGATTTGAAATTTTTTAGGCATCATCTATACGGAACCAAATACCATATATCTACTGACCATAAGTGTAGAGACCAGAAGCCTGATGTACATGGACATGACATTACATTTGCGGAATACATGATACATAACGAAAACCAACACACAAGGACCGTAATGGTTTAGTGTATTTGGAAACTTGGAAGAAAATCTTCTAATCATGGTTTAAGATCTTCAATATCTCCCATAAAGATATTCCCTTTTTTTTCTTACCTAAAACCTTTCTCTATATCCTGGGGAAAAGAAAAACATAAAAAGATTGATCTCAAATGCTCAGTAAGGGAAAGCATAGAAAACATAAACCAATCCACAAACATTTGAATGCAAAAACCGGATCATAAAATCTAAACATCAAAATCATGAGAAAAGACATAAATCTTGGAAGTACATAAGGCATAGATCATAAAGAAACATTAATCATGATAAAATAGCATGGGAATAAAACATGTAATTGTGGCATCCATTAATCACTTGTTATGATTTCCATAGTAGCTGAGGCATTACTGCCAAGACCATCTTAGTGGACAAAGTCCCATTCTGAATCGAGTTCACTCTTCGTTCCAGTCCTGTGCTGAAACATGATTAACTTAACCTTCCAGCCATGTCTATCTCATGGGATATAAATCATTACCCAATTCATTGGAGGGAGATATAGGTCCCACTCATCTCATAATGAAATCATTCTTACTTGTTCCCCAAAATAAACATACATCATTCATAATAATCCAATGAAAAGAAATGGGTTTCATAAACATCATCCCATCATCACATAATCCATATAAAAGAAATGGATATCATCATCATAATAAAAAAATTGAATCCATGTAAATAATATTGACATTATACTTGAAGCATACACTTATAAAATATTGTTATCTTAGATGGAAAATGGTTTTGATAAAACCCTTGAAATGAATTCTTGAGGAAAATACCCTTTCTTCTTTAAAATCATTTTCATTTCACAAAACGTCATGCAATTTTATAAGAAAGGATTTTTTTGAAAACAGTCATGAAATAATTTTGAGAATGCTTCATGAAAATACGGATTTATAAAACCGTAAAAATCCGTTCATGCCGTATACGTTAAAAAAACATTCTTCTCGTACTTTTGTCAGAAAAGTCAAAAAGTACCTCGTATTGAAAGCGACAAAAGATTCCTTCCATACCATGTGGTAAAAGGGTAAAAATTTCTTTAATCATACATGAAAGAATAGTAAACATTTAATAAAAACATTTTGTGAAATCATGGACATGGATGATAAACATAACCCCAGTAAATACTTACGCATAATTAATCTTAGATAAAAAAATGATATTTCAAAATTAACCCTTACCTTATGCCCGATATGCTTCGTATGTATCCTAAACTCATGTATAATGATTTAAATAATGTCATTGACTTATTACAGAATCATATTCATTGTTATGACATCATATATGGTTCACTAATGACTTTATATTACTTGTTCTTTTGTAAATTCCATGTTAAAGAAGCGTTTTGGATAAATCGTTTCATTAATCGTAGGCGTTTGGACATGTTGGTCTTGACATTATTATTTCTTATATCATGATTTACATACTTCAAGAATATAAACCATGATTTATATATCATATATATTTAGTATATATATATAATAGATAGATAAAAGAAATGAAACACACCGTTCATGGAGACGGTAGTCCGTACGTATGCATGAGCGTTGTTTTCCTTTCCTTATTGTCTTGAATGAATGTAAGTAGATGACATACATATATATATATACATAAATCCAGTAGATTTATAATTTCATATATTTCATTATTATTCATTATATATACTTTATAATCATTATTGAATGGTTAACATGGAGAATGAATCTCATTGCGTCGTGGAGACGGTAGTCCGTACGTACGCATGAGCGATGATATCGTTCCCATGGTCATGGAATTGTGTTGATGTGTATTTATACTATATCAGAATCAATATCACATTACAATAATCACATATAGTTATTCTTTAAACCATTATACCCATCCAAGTAAGGAGGTGGTGGAAAACAGATTACACCATGGCGTGGAGACGGTATTCCGTACATATGCACGCGCGGTGATTTCATTTTTCCATAGGATGTATATAAGAAGAATTTTAAGAAGAATGAAATTGAAAAAGATCGGTAATGGATATTACTTGTTTTTGATGCGCCTTTATTTAAACTCCTCATAGAGAACTAAGGATGGTCATTGAGGAAGACCAGGACCTCTAGGATAATACTAGAGAAGTGGAGAAGATATTTTGGTAGTGTTTGGTCGAGCTTTAATTCTCAAATTGGAGTGAGGAGGAGAGGGAGGAGGTGCCCTTTTAAAAGAGGGGTGAGGGGCACCTTAGGAAAAACTCAAAATACTATTTTATAATAAAGTCACATTAGGTATTTAATAGCTTCAAATTGATTTATTTCTAATCTAAGGTGGGGATGGGTCTAAATCCATTCAACCAATATAATTCAGTCAAGTTTAACCTTATCATTTAGATTTAACTCTAAGTTAAATAATTTAACTTTTACCGTGTCGTTTTGTTTTCTTACACTATATGGTTAATAAACATACAATAACAAGACAAACGAACCCCAAATTGTTTATTATTAATATATATATCCTTATCTAAGTCAATTGGCCGAACCATAGATTTTGAGGAATTAAATAACAATTAATAATATAATATTTGTTTTAAAAACTAATTTTTGTCAATTTTGACACTATTTGGTGCATGATTTTTATGAAATTTAAAACAGAATGATAAGTTCGAACCAGGTTACTTACATTCACAATAACATGTCATATTATCCTAGAAAATTAGTGGAAGTCATATAAAGTCTCAAATTACATTTATTTGGGCATTCATAACATCAATTATGGTAATATTTTCATAATAATGTAATTACTACATCATCGTTGTGTCATAAATAAATTAAATTATTTAAAGACAAAAAATTATAAATAAAATACCATTATGTAGGAAATCGTTTTATCTTTCTAATGAATATTTATAATCGAATTTATTTTATGTGTATCCCAATATTAAAAATGTTTTAGTTTTTAAACATTGATTTTAACTATTTTATCTCTTCATTAAATAAAATAATATTAAATGTCGTAATCTAATCCACGTGGATCTAAATAGTCATATTATATTCATAAGGTTGTATTTGGTCAAAATACACTTATCCAATAGAATTAGGACTTGTGTTAGGGTAATATTAATGTCATTTTTACCATTAACTACCCTACTTACTATTAACCGCAGTAAATAAAAGTAAAAAGTTACTATTCACCAAAAATTATTTTCATCTCATTGAACCACATTTTACTTACTGATATCAACCGTGTCTCTAGGATTTTCAAAATTCCTTTCACAGAAGCGGTAAAATTATGTTTTATGAAAAATTAAGTTTTTTTAACAACCACTTAGTGGTTTCACTATTCATAAAAAATTGATGTTTTCCTGAAAATTACCAAAAATTCATCAGAAGCTCTATTTGATATTCGGAATTCAAAAATGATGTCCATTTTTCCAAATTCAAAACAACAAAGTGGAATTAATTAATTTAAAATTAATCCCGCTGTTGAGAAAACTGGTTATAAAAGTTAAAACGTTGCAAAAGATTGAAATGATTTTACCTATGAATTCAATGTAAAATCAATGATAATGACATACATTATATTAAATGGTAAAAATATATTATATTTATACTTTTAAACCAATAAATATTATAATTTATTCACATAAATTATTACGATGAAAAAAGTTGTTTTTGATTAAAATATAGCGTGTTTTTACTATTCATCAAAATATGAAAGTTACCAGAATAATATGAAAAATTTATCCAAAGTAAATTTGTATATCCTGATTCCAAATAAGTATATTATTTTGTCAAATTGAACTTATAAAAATGTCAAAAACTAGAATTTATGTGGGTGCGCCATCAAAAGCCGGTAAAACTGCATTTTTTGAAAAATACTTATTATACCCGAAAATTTTATTTTGTTCTCATAACATGTTCTAGAAAATATGTAGGATGAATAATAATGTTATAAAATTTAAAATTCTGTTAATACTTTTCATAATGGCTAGTTTATATTTTATAATAATATATCGTTGTTTAGTAAATCTCGGTATTGCGTACTACACACGCTATCGGGGAAGGCCGCGATTACGTGTAATGCAAGCCAAGTCAGGGATGCATGTAGTGAAAGCACTCTTTGTTGTTGTGTATTACATAATTCAAAACTTATTTCATTTATTCATTAAAAAAATCTATACTTTATGTTGTGTAGAATAATTTCTTCAAAACGAACATGAAATTGTGTGTAACACGAGCCAAGAATAGTGTTGTGTATACTACAAGCTAATACAGTGTCACGTATATAACAAGCTAATTTTGGTGTAGCTTACAACACAAGACATCAATTAAATTAAAAGAATATTTTTCATAAAATCTTGGGGTTTTCTACCCCCCTTAAAATGAATTTCACCCTCGAAATTCGTCGCGGTTATAAATTGTCTACTACTTGAAAGTTTGATTAATAGAAACCCACATCATAAAAACGGAATACCAAAACCTATCTATAAAAACTAAGGTTTGAAACGTAATGGTTATCCAAATTAACTAATCATTGGGATTCCACATAGGTGAAAATATGGATATGGAAGAGAAATCTAACCATCAAGTTCTGATGGAGAGTGGCAGAGAACATGGCTATGAAAAAGCCAATAATCACAAAACCATAGATTTGTGATGATATAAGGTACCATCTGATTCGTCAGATATAAGAGCACTAAGACATCATTTTTGGGTTTCAAGATAATTTCCATAAAGTTGATGAATTAACATAAATACTTATATGATTTTGGTAAAATTTCACTGTTGTTCGTGCCTTGAACAATTTCAACTTCATCTCTTAAAGAAATGAAGTTGAATTTGTCTTCTGTGAAGTATTAGCAGATCATGCAGTAGAAGGATAAGTCAATCCATCTATTTTAAACAAAATGTTAGCAAAAGTTATCAAATATACATAAGTCCATCTATGATGAGTTTATCATATACGATTCCAAAAATGGATTTATACTTCATCTATCATACCGCTTAATAAAATAAAACTAGTTTCTACTAACCAGGGACTTCATGTAGGCCAGTGGTAAGCGATAAAGGCCAGTCGCACTTCGGTTGTGGGTTCGAATCTCACAACCATTTCCACTGTGACGGGTTGTCGCTCGTTCTACATGTTGTTCCTTCTTCTGAAACTACATTATAATAACATTCCTGCAATAATATCGAAAAATGTTCTAGCCTTAAACAATACTATCTTAATTTATTCTAATCTTTAGGCTTATCCAAAATACATATGTCCAATCTTATAGTATAAAGAAAATGATTACTATAAATTTCATCAACCAGGAATGTGAATACCATCATTTATTTTTGATATATCTTGTTGGTCACATTCCATACATGTGGATACCATAATCATGTATTCCCTTGAAAATTGAATACCCATTGAACCATAGTGTAAACATGAATGATTTAAAAGGTTGGATTTTTTCACATTTCTATATACTCAAACCATGATATCACTTTGTCCTTATATCAGTCATGAGCTCATGAATACTATCAAGCATCTCATTATCTCCTAATCCTTTCATTATGCACATATCATCTACCTTCCAAAAATATTTGAATAACCATTCATATACTTTCAAAACTCAATCAAAGGCAACCGTGTAAGAATCCTTATATTTTTCTATATTCAATAGTAACATACATTATTTTTGATAAACATACAATCAATACACTACCTTCTTAAACCACTGATTGAGCTTCATCATTTTATTCCTTAACACTTCTTTCATTTCATATTTCATTTGTAGTCTCTTCATCATCATCCACATAAATACTACCCATGCAACCATGTTGATTCTCTTCATGAGATCTTCCCATAAGGAATTGGTTTGCATTGTGCCCGTACATTCCACATTTAAAACATTTAACCATTTTTGATGTCTTAGCAATACCATTATCCTTCTCCATTATGTTAACTGATCCTTTTTCTTTACAATTACTAGAATTGTGTCCTTCTTTTCCACACCCAAAGCATCTTCCAGTTCCTTTGAAACATTTTTCTTGATGCATATTCCCATATGATTTACATGGAGGAAAATGAACATTCATTCCTCTATGATCATCATGAAACTCCATCTTTCTCTTATTAGCTGAGTCGGGATACTTACCAAAGTTGAGATTATTGATCATATTATGATATTGCTGATTAGACATAATAACGACATGTGGACTTACAGATCCAATTTCATTTGGTTACTCATGAAAAATATCATCCCATTGTCCATCATATCCTCCATTATCATGAATCATATTCTTTCCAGCCATTTTTCTAAAACCCAAAAAGAATAGTGTGAGCGTAAAAAATCATGATAGGTAAAACAACATAATAAAGGGGGAGTACCTTCAATATCTAACATCTTAGGTTTAATTCTATGATCATTACCGCAATTCTAAGATTATAACCTATACTTATACTTTTTTTAGGGACATTACTAAACCTTAGGGACATCCCTACACATATCATAGAAATATCTCTAAGTATCTTACTAATGTTCTCGCGATCTCACTAAAGTTCTCGCATCCTAGATTCCAAAGGTTGACTAAACCTTTTCTCTGATACCAACTATAGAGACCCGAAGCCTGACGTACATGGACATGAAATTACATTTGCGGAATACTTGATACATAATAAAAACCAACACACAAGGACCGTAATGGTTTAGTGTCTTTGGAAACTTGTAATAAAATCTTCTAATCGTGGTGAAAGATCATCAACATCTCCCATAAAGATATTCCCATTTTTTTTTCTTACCTAAATCCTTTCATTATATCCTGGGGAAAAGAAAACATAAAAAGGGTGAGCTCAAATGCTCAGTAAGGGTAAGCATAGAGAAATAAAACAATCCATAAACATTTGAATAAAAAAACATGAACATAAAATCTAAACATAAAAATCATGAGCAAAGACATAATTCGTGGAAGTACATAAGACATAGATCATAAAGAAACATTAATCATGATAAAATAGCATGTAAATAAAACATGTTATTGTGGCATCCATTAAGCACTTGTTATGATTTCCATAGTAGCCAAGGCATTACTTCCAAGACCATCTTAGTGGACAAAGTCCCATTCTGAATCGAGTTCACTCCTCGTTCCAGTCCTGTGCTGAAGCCGGATTAACTTACCATTCCCGCCATGTCTATCTCATGAGATATAAATCTTTACCCATTGCATTGGAGGGATATATAGGTCCCACCCATCTCATAATGAAATCATTCTCACTTTTTCCTCAAAATAAACATGCATCATTCATAATAACCCAACGAAAATAAATGGGTTTCATAAACATCATCCCATCATCACATAATCCATACAAAAGAAATGGATATCATCATCATAATAAGAAAATTGAAACCATGTAAATCATAGAGATATTATAATTGAAGCATACACTTATGAAATATTTTTATCTTAGATGGAAAATGGTTTTGATAAAACACTTGAAAAGAATTCTTGAGGAAAATATCCTTTCTTCTTTAAAATCATTTTTTTTCACAAAATGTCATGCAATTTTAAAAGAAAAGGATTTTGTTGCAAACAGTCATGAAATCATTTTGAGGAAGCTTCATGAAAATATGGCTTTATAAAACTTTAAAAATCCGTTCATTCTGTATAAGTTAAAAAAACATTGTTCTCGTACTTTTGTCGGAATAGTCAAAAAGAACCTCGTATTGAAAGAGACAAAAGATTCCTTCCATACCATGTGGTAAAAGAGTAAAAATGACTTTAAAATACATGGAATAACAGTAAAAATTTTATAAAAACATTTTGAGAAATCATGGGCATGGATGATAAACATAACCCCAGTAAATACTTACGCATAATCAATCTCGGATAAAAAAATGAGATTGCAAAATTATCCCTTACCTTATGACTGATATGCTTCGTATGTATCCGAAACTCATGTATAATGATTTAAATAATGTCATTGACTTATTACAGAAACATATTCATTGTTATGACATCATATATGGTTCACTTATGACTTTATATTACTTGTTCTTTTGTAAATTCCATGTTAAAGAAGCGTTTTGGGTAAAATCGTTTCATTTATCGTAGGTGTTTGGACTTGTTGTTCTTGAAACTATTATTTATTATATCATCATATACATAATTCCATAATGTAAAACATGATTTATATATCATATATATTCAGTATATATATATATAATAGATAGATAAAAGAAATGAAACACACCGTTCATGGAGACGGTAGTCCGTACGTACGCATGAACGTTGTTTTCTTTTTTTTATTGTCTTGAATGAAAGTAAGTAGATGACATACATATATATATACAAAAATCCAGTAGATTTAAAATGTAATATATTTCATTATTATTCATTATATATACTTTATAATCATTCTTTAATGGTTAACATGGAGAATGAATCTCATCGCGTCGTGGAGACGGTAGTCCGTACGTACGCACGAGTAATGATATCGTTCCCATGGTCATGAGAATTGTTTTTATGAGTATGTATACTATTTCAGAATCAATACCACATTACAATAATCACATATAGTTATTCTTTACACCATTACACCCATCCAAGTAAGGTTGTGGTGGAAAACAGATTACACCACGGAGTGGAGACGGTATTCCGTACATACACACGCGCAATGATTTCATTTTTCCATAGGATGGATACGAGGCGAATTAGAGTTGTTTCATATTTAAAAAAAACACATCAGTATATATTTAATACTGATGTTATTACTTTATCATGTAACAACTAATGACGAAGAAGTTGAAGAAGAATGAAATTTAAAAAGATCGGTAATGGATATTACCTCTTTTTTAACCTACTCTTAGAGAACTAAGGATGGTCTTTGAAGAAGACCAGGACCTCTAGAATGATACTAGGAAGTGGAGAAGAGATTTTGGCAGGGTTTGGTCGAGCTTTAATTCTCAAATTGGTGTGAGGAGGAGAGGGAGGAGGTGACCTTTTATAAGAGGGGTGGGGGGCACCTTAGGAAAAACTCAAAATATTATTTTATAATAAAGTCACATTAGGTTTTTAATAGCTCTAAATTAATTTATTTCGAAGCTAAGGTGGGGATGGGTCTAAATCCTCTCAAACAATAGAATTTATACAAGTTTAGGTACAATTTTAACCTTATAATTTAGATTTATCTCTAAGTTAAAAATATAACTTTTACCGTGTCTTTTTGTTTTTTTACAATATATGATTAATACACATACCATAACAAGCCAAAAGAACCCCAAGTTGTTTTTTATTAATATATATATCCTTATATAAGTCATGTTTCCGAACCTTAGATTTTTAGTAAATAAATAACAATTAATAATATAATATTTGTTTTAAAAACTAATTTATGTCAATTTTGACACTATTTGGTACATGATTTTTATGAAATTCATAAAAGATTGATAAGTTCGATCCAAGTTACTTAAATCAACACTAACATGTTATATTAACCTAGAAATTTAGTGTAAGTCATAAAAAGTCTCAAATTACATTTATTTGGGCATTTATAACATCAATTATGGTAATATTTTCATAATAACGTAATTACTGCATCATCGTTGTGTCATAAATAAATTAAATTATTTAAAGTCTAAAAATTATAAATAAAATACAATTATGTTTGAAATCTTTTCATATTTCTAAAGATAATTTATAATATAATTTATCATATGTGTAACCCTATATTAAAAATGTTTTAATTTTAAAACTTTGATTTTAACTATTTTATCTCTTCTTTAAATAAAATAATTTTAAATGTCGTAATCTAATCCAAGCTGATCTAAATAGTCATATTATATTCATAATGTTGTTTTTTGGTCTAAATACACTTATCCAATAGAATTAGGACATGTGTTAGTGTAACGCCCTGACCCCAGCTACCCAGAGTCGGTGCATTACTTCGTAACATTGGCATGATCACAAAAGGATCAAGTCTCGAAAGACCGATTAGTTTAGTAGCCATGGAAACACTAGATACATTCATAAACGTTACATTACATCATAAAGTGAAAAGCTAATAATAAAGTCTTCATAGTCCACACTCATATCCTCTTTTGACTATCCCTGCAGGTCATTCATAAAATACTTCTTCACATCCTAGAAAATATTAAAACATTGAAAGGGGTGAGCTCAGATGCTCAGTAAGGATAACAATATTACGGAAGCTTTCATAAATAATTATTAACATTTAAGGCAATGTATAACTAAAACAAAAGCCTTTTAAACATGAACTTCAACATAATATGGCAAAAGTAAAATGAGATAATGCCATTTACTTCTTCACATGGATATTCTACTGGTCGAATAATCACATGCAATATCAATAACCACTTTCATAATGAGGGAATGTATAATGCCAGACATTCTGAAACATTTTGTCAAGGCCTCGGCCAAGATGTCTAAAATGATTAAGGCCTTGGCCAAAACCATAAATCAAATTGGGAAAGGGCCTCGGCCAATTCCACGTCTAGTTGTCTCATGAGACCTACCGATGCATCGAGGAGCTATAGCGGGCTCCACCCGTCACTTATTAAGTCCAATACATTCATCATATGAATAGGTTTAAACAAATCATAAACCATAAAATAATCATATCACATAAAACATGCATAAAGGAAACATAACATTTCCACATTTCAATCACAAGATATCAATACAGCACATTGATATAATAAAAACGCTTTCAAAACCATTTTCAATACCAAAATAAAAGAAAGTTAAAACTTTGTATTTATTTTTCATTAAAAAAAGACGGCTTGTAGAGGAAGCCGAAACTCAAATAATGGTCACGACGGCGGAGAATTCTTTGTCGCCGCATAAGTACGGAAAGAAAAAACATTCCCTTTTGTCGTTTAGCAAAACGCTTCGTATAAAAAACATTCCTTTTGAATAAATGTAAAAGTCAAAGGGGTTTATACACCGTATAAAAGAAAGTTGTGTATAAAACCAAATATGCCTCAATGAATGGGGATTGAGACGAAGTCCTTAAAAAGATCATTTTTTTTAAATAAAGTACATCTATAATTTGAATTCACTATAAATACACATAAATAATGTAAAAATACAAGACAGGACATCATCATATCATGACATAATTTGAAAGTAGGAGATTAACCCAAAGAATGGAAGTTGGGTTAAGAAATTCCCTTAAAAAGATCATTTTATAAATAAAATAGTTCTATTATGTGTATTCACTATAAGTACACATAAATAAAGTAAAAAATACAAGATAGGGCATAACAATATCATAACATAATTTGAAAGTAGGAGATTAACCCAAAGAATGAAAATTGGGTTAAGATGTTCCCTTACCTTGCGTCCTGTCCTGACTCGACCGTTATTTAACCTCCGGAATAATAAACTATAGTTAATTAATATTTACTTAAGAACCTTTTTCATGTTCATTATTCCTTTTATATCCCTTATTACCATGTTACGAACATTATGTAATTATTTATGTTTATAACGGTCATTTTGTCGATCTTAGGTACTTGAGTCAGAAATAACATTCTTATAATTACAAGTTGTTCATGTGGTGATATATCCATTATATCCAGAATTATATTCATGATATAGATATCATATATATGATTTATATCCATTATATACATTCATTCATAATGTCACGTAACATTTAGAGGTATGAAATGAAATGCACCGTTCATGGAGACGGTAACCCGTACGTACGCATGGATGCTACTTTCATTTATATTTCATATTTAATGGAACAGAATCATAATGATATAAATTTATAATATAATTACAGTATAATATAGTGTATAATAACATTTAATCCATCCTTTATACATCCCACAAATGGCATTAACGATTCAAATCACTTTGAGGGGGCGGTAGTCCGCACTTTCTAAAATGAAATTATTACGTTTTACCCATAATGAAAATCATAAAGTATGCCATAAATGAGAAATACATAAGCATAAGTAAAACATAAACACATTATATATCATATATAAATATAGTGACATCTTAATGGCCACCTTTGAAGGTGTTATATGAGTGTTGAACAATCATCGTTTCGTGAGGCAGAAATTCGCCATCCACAGAAACCGTATGTTCTTTAACCATTAGATGTAGGTGTGTGTAAGTGTAGCTCGAATCCTTCTTATAACAACATCCTAGTATATTGAGTATACTGGTGTTGTTAAAAAATAAATTAATAAAAAGATTTTTGGGGGTTGGAGAAGAAAAATAAAACAAAACAACATTAGAGAAGACATTACCTCAAAATCGGGTAACTCTTTTTGATTTGAGCCAAAGGCTTCCTTGAGAAGAGTTATGCCCAAAGTGAGGCTTCTATGAGTAAGAGGGGGAATTTGGGAGAGTATTTGGGCAGAGGTTGGTCGAGCCAAATGGCTTGAAGGTGTATATAAGGTGGGAGAGGTGGGGGCCTTTTATAAGTGGAGAGGAGGGGCTCTTTTGGAAAGATTGAAACGTTACATTATTAAACAATGCTTTTCGGATTCTAAAGGTCCCACACTTATATAATTCGTGGATAAGGTGATAAGGGTTCGAAATATACCCATCGAATAGTCTTTGGACAAGTGTAAGCCTTGGAATTTACATTATCTTTTCATTTTATTAAAATCGTTAAATAATGAGGTCATCGCTGCATCATAATGATGTCATAAATAGTTTAATTTATTTAATGTCTAGAAATTATAAAAAAACTACAATGATGTAGGAAATCGTTTTATCTTTCTAATGAATATTTATAGTCAAAATTTGGACTTGTGTAACCCCACTTAAAAACTGTTTTAGTAAAACAACTCATGTTTCTGTCAATTTAATTTTAACATTAAATAAATATATATTAATGTCATTTTCCAACCAAAGTGGCTCCATGGGGTCCCCAAGTTGACCCATGGGTTGTCTTGGTCGGCCATGACTCATCCAATAGGAGTAGGACACGTGTCAAGCTCATATCATATTATTAAAACATTGTTTTTACCTTAAACTACACTAATTACCTCTAATCGCGATTAAGAACTTAAAAGTTACTATTCACCAAAAAATTATTTTAATCTCATTGAACCACATTTTACTTCTTAATGACAACCATGTATGTTGGATTTTTGAAAATCAAATTACAGAAGTGGTAATATTTCATTTAAACAAAAAATCAGTTATTTAACTACCACTTAGTGGTTTCACTATTCATCTAAAATTGAAGTTTTTCAGAACAATGCCAAAATTTCACCCTAAGCTATAATTGATATTACGAATTCAAAAATGATGTCTATTTTACAAAATTCCATACATATAAGTTGCATTAATTAATTTTATAATTAATTCCCGCTGTCAGAACAAATAGCGTGTTTTTAAGAATCAATTTATATCAAAAGATTGGCAAATGTTTATGTCCAATTTCAATGTTAAATTAATTCTAATGACCACCATTGGATAAAATGGTAAAAATATATTCTAATTATACTTTAAAACCACTAAATAGTATAATTTTTCACAATAAATTATTTTGAATAAAAAAGTTGTTTTAAGTATTTTTCACTATTCATAAAAAAATTTGAAGTTCTCAGAAAGTTACAAAAAATTCAACTTAGGATAATTTCGATATTACGAATTCAAAAATGAAGTCCATTTTGAAATATAAAATTTCTATAATTTTAAAAAGTGGTTATTACTATTCATAACAGCTACTTTGATTAGTCGCGGTGTTTTAGAACTCGAAGTTGCGTACAATGCAAGCTATTGCATTATTGAATGAGAAGCGTATCGTGGAAGCTCGGGGTGTTACAGTTAGGGTAATAGTAATTTCATTTTTACCTTTAATTACCCTATTTACTATTAACCGCTGTAAATAAAAGTAAAAAGTTACGATTCACTGAAAATTATTTTCATGTCATTGAACCAAATTTTACTTACTGATATCAACCGTGTGTCTTGGATTTTTGAAATTCCTTTCACAGAAGCTGTAAAATTATGTTTTATGAAAAATTAATTTTTTTTAACTACCACTTAGTGGTTTCACTATTCATCAAAAATTGATGTTTTTCCGAAAAATACCAAAAAATCAGCCTATGATATATTTGATATTTGGAAATCAAAAATTATGTCCATTTTTTCAAATTCAAAACATCGAAGTAGCATTAATTAATTTAAAATTAATTCCGCTGTTGAGAAAACTGGTTTTAAAAGTTAAAACGTTGCAATAGATTGAAATGATTTTACCTATGAATTCAATGTAAAATCAATGCTAATGACATACATTATATTAAATGGTAAAAATATGTTCTATTTATACATTAAAACCAATCAATATTATAATTTAACCATACAAATTATTATGATGAAAAAAGTTGTTTTTGATTAAAATATAGCGTGTTTTTACTTTTCATCAAAATATGAATGTCACCAGAATAATATGAAAAATTTATCCAAAGTAAATTTTTATATCCTGATTCCAAAGAAGAATTTTATTTTGCCAAATTGAACTTATAAAAATGTTAAAAACTAGATTTAATGTGGGTGCGCCATCATAAGGCGGTAAAACTGCATTTTTTTAAAAATACTTATTTTATCCGAAAAATTTATTTTGTTCTCATAACATGTTCTAGACAATATATTAGATGAATAATAATGTTATAAAATTTATAATTTAGTTAATACTATTCATAACAGCTAGTTTATAATATTATAATAATATATCGTTCTTTAGTAAAACTCGGTATTGGGTACTACACACGCTATCAAGGAAGGCTGTGATTGCATGTAATGCAAGCCATGTCAGGGATGCGTGTAGTGAAATCTCCCTTTGGTGTTTCATATTACATTATTCAAAACTTATTTCATTTATACATTATACAAAATCTATAATTAATGTTGTGTAGAATAATTTCTACAAAACGAACTTGAAATTGTGTGTAACACGAGCCAAGAATAGTGTTGTATATACTGCATGCTAATACGGGGTCACGTATATCACAAGCTAATTTTGGTGTAGCGTACAACACAAGACATCAATTAAATAAAAATAATATTTTTCATAAAATCTTGGGGTGTTACAATAAGAGACTAAATTATATATTCACTTAGAAGGAATTAAACATGAGGCATAAATGATGTGTAGAACTAATAAAAGATTATGACTATACAGTCAATTACCATCCTGTGAATGCAAACAATGTAGTGGATTCCATGAGTCAGAATCATCTGGAATCATTAACCATATTATGTTTGGAACATAATCCCTTGACAAATGATTTGATAAATTTTTCCATAGATTTTGTTGGTGCAGGGAATATATCTATTTTTAATCTTGTTTTAGTACAGTCTCCGTTGTCATACAGAATTAAGAAAGAACAGATGGAATACTGTGAGCTACAGAAAAAGGTAGAATTGGTGAAAATGGGTAAGTTTCCAGAATTTAACATGGAAAATGAATGAGTTTTAAGATTTAGAAAAAGGTTTTGTGTGCCAATTGATTCTCAGTTAATGAAAATGTTTTTGTGCGAAGCTCATAGTTCTCCATTTTCTATTCATCTTGATAGTACTCAGATGTAACGAGAACTTCAAGAGTATTATTGGTCGGATTGAATGAAAAGAGATATTTTTGTTTTTATCATGAAATGATTGACGTGTCAACATGTTAAAGAAGAGTGGTAGTTATCGAAGGGGATGCTTCAACCTTTTATAATTCCATAGTGGAAGTGGGATAATGTATCCATGGACTTTGTGGTGGTACTACCAAGGAATTCTCAAGGAAACAATGTGATTTGTTTTATTATTGATCGACTAACAAATTTAGTACATTTTTTTTCAATTCGAGATTCAATTACTTTGGATCAACATTCTTCATAGTACATCAAGTAGATTATCAGGATACATGGAGTTCCACTTTCCATTGAATATGACTGAGATCCTAGGTTTACTTCAATATTTTGGAAGGGACATTAAAAGTTATTGGTCACAGAGTTAAATTTTAGTATAGATTTTCATCCTCAGTTAGATGGGTAGTCAGAAAAAACGATTAAAACATTGAATGAAATGCTTAGAGAATGTTTAATGGACTGTTTGGGAAGATGGGATCATCATATTTATTTAGTTGAGTTTTCATTTAATAATTGTTTTCATTCCTGTATTCAGATTGCAAGTTTTGAGGCCTTGTATGTGAAGTGTTGTCGAACTCCATCGTTTTGGGATGAATTCCGCGAAGGAAATTTGATTGTTCCATAATTAGTAGATGATGTGGCTGAGATGTTGAGGATGATCCTACAAAATATGAGGACATCTCCAAGCAGGTAGAAAATCTATAGATATAACAGAAGGAAAGACTTCCCTTTCGAGGTTGGTGAACATGTTTTCCATAAAATCTCTTCATGTAAAAGTGTGATGAATTTTGGTAAGGAAGGGAAGCTAAGTCCACGATTAGTAGGTACTTTTGAAATCTTGAAAAATGTTGGAATAGTTGCATACCATGTAGCTTTTCCTCCTAATATGATTCAGGTACACAATGTATTTCATGTTTTGATGTTGAGAATGTATGTTCTAGATAATCACATGTCTTGATCCTAAGGGCATTTTAGCTGGAAGAGAATCTTTCTTATGATGAAAAACTAGTTCATATTCTTAATTAAAGGGAACAGGTATTTCGAAATAATGTAATCTACCAGGTAAAGGTTATGTGGAGAAACCACTTGGTTGAAGAAGAAACATGGGAGTTTGAAAATGCTATAAGGGAAAAGTACCCTCAGTTGTTTAATAATTATATAAAATTGTGAGGATGCCATTTCAATAACGGTGGATATGGTAACACCCAGTGTTTTTCTCAAAATAAATATAAATTCACGGAACTTTTTTTAGTAGATATTTTTAACAAGCCTTTAAAACATAACTTTTCCACTTCAATTTTCCTAATTTGAAGAAACAATCATCTACGATTGTGTTTAGTTTGATATTTGGAGTCTATTGGAATCAATATGTTTTGTGGTGAATAGTAACATACCTGTATGAATAGTAATAAGAGCATAATAAATAGTAAATTTTAATTTTATTTTATTTTCTTAATTCTTTAAGATAATAAAATCTTGGTTAATTTGTCATCATGATATAGAAGTAGTTATAGAATAAAAAATGTCAATTTTTGAATTAACTATGCTTTTATTTATAAATTAAATTAATAAAATATAAAAAATAATTTTCAAAAATGGACTTCTTTTTTGAATTCTACATGTAGATAAATGGTTATGGTGAATTTTGGTAATTTTTTTGAAACTATTGATTTTTCGGTGAATAGTAACAAAATACAGTTTTTAGTTTCAGTGTGTTAATGGCATCATTAATGAAATAATATTGATGTCATAAATATGGTCAACTTTTGTATTGTTAAATAAGATATGAGGTGTCCCAATTGGTTTATACCATGAGCAAATACCATGGGATACCCCATGGTTTTGAAAATACAACACATGTGATGTCTATTGAAAATTATTAAAATATTCGCTTACTTTCCCTCTAAATATCAACCCTTTCCACCATTAACGTCATTCCAAACTCCTTATCAATGATGTTATGGCCTCCTTACCTTTATATTAGTCCTCCAGAGGCTTCCTAAAGCCCCCAAGGTCCCATCATTCATGTTTTAAGGGTTACACTACTGGGTAAGAAAATTCTAAATATTAATCTTTTTCTATTCATGTTCTATTTTATGTGGTATAACATTCATGTTTCCATACCATGCTTCTCAATCATTATTATGATTGATATAATTTATATCATGATTCATTTTTTGATGTGGGATGATTTTCCCTTATAATTTTAGTATTTTCTAAAACCATGTTGTGTAGCCGTTAGGCTGCCGAATTTTGGTAATGGATTTCTCAATTATTCATTTATTTTGTGTTCCTTTCTCATTCTTTCACAATATCTTCTTATTCAAGAGTCCTTAAATCTCCAGAACCATTTATATTATAGATTTTGACTTATTCATGGAAAAATGATCATCATTTTTCTTCTCCTCTCCATCTTATTTAGAGAATGAAAAACATTGTTCGTGGTGTGTCGAATTACCGACAACATGAACGATGTGATTTCAATTTCCATTAATTTCATTCATTTCTGGTCATGAAACAATTTTGATGGTATAACCTGGTTATAATAAATGTGTTATTACTCACCCATGTTTCTGGAAATCTTTTTTACTCATGGTTCTAATTTATCAGACAAAAAAGGTTTTTTATTATCAAAGATCCACTAAAATGATCTAAAAAAACATTATTAATGTTTTAACTTATGAATCATGATTATATTAAACATAAAAATAATAAATGGTATAAATTATTGTACTGGAAATACATAAATAAGTTTCCATTACAATTCTTTAATTTCACTTCCAATCGACAAGAACAACCCCCAAGAACAAATCATGGAAATCATTTTATGAACTGTCCCAAAAACAGTGCAAGGAGAAAAATACTAACAATTAATGGGTAAAATGATGTTATGAAATGATAATATAAGATTCAATAAACAAGAAAATTATTATTTAAAAGACTAATAACACTCTTTTAACTATAATATAGTTGGATTAATCATGTTTTAAGTAAGACAAACCTGAGGTAAGGGAATTCTTAACTCGATTTCCATTCTTTGGGTTAACCTTATACTTCATCATTTATGTGATATTTTAATTGTTTGTGTGATGGGTTCTGTTTATATATTATTTTATTATCTGTATGTACAGAATATATATATATATATACTCCATCCAATATATTACGTCTATTTTAATTGTATGATATTTTTAAGTATCTTTCCATTAAAAATCCTATTTCTAAATTCATTTTTACGAAATTCCAAAGTAATGTTTGTATGGAATTATTGATGATGTATTATTATGTTTTGGTTCTTGGGAATTATTTAAGATTAAGTGTGGGACCTATATCTCCCTCCAATTCATTGGGTGTGAGTATGTTGGTGGTCGGCTGTATGGTTACTCCAAATGTAACTGTGATGGTTACAGAATGTAAGGTATCCTTGAGGGTTACAAATTATATGGTATCCATGAATGTTTACAGGATTATGTATGTAATTCCAAAGGAATCCTTTATGATTATATTTATGTTCGCATTATTTTTGTGAGTCTTTGGATAATATCATGTTACAAAATGTAAGTATATATGGGTGACAAGAATGCCTTTTGAAAATTTTTTCATACATTATGAGTATTGATGGACTAATGTGATCTTTCAATATTTTTAATCACTGACTGACCTTTGGTGCCCATCCCATTTTTTTTAAAAAAATTCACAGGTTAATGGATGTGTATGACAAGGAAGGAAGACATGTTAAATGTTGATGAATAGTCAAGGAGTCTTGTTTTATGTTTTAAAAGTTTCATATTTTAAAAAGGGAAGACTATTTTTATAGTATCCAATCATTACTAATGTGTAATGTTATGAATTTATTTTCCTAATTGACTAAATCTCTAAACATGAAAAGATATTCAATTATAATTGAATTGTCTTCTTGACTAAATTCAAGATTATGTATGTAATAATGTCGGGACCTTATAACATCATAGCTAATACAGTTTTAAGGAATAATGTGAGAAATGATTTTACACCTCCCATGATAGTTGAAATTTTTATCTATGTTCCTTTTATAGTGCTTTAACTACATGATTAAATCAATATCCATGGAGGTTTATATTGGTAGTTTTGTTTATTGAAATTCAGAAAATGTGATTTCAATCATACATGTTGATGGTACATGTAATTAAACCAGATCAAAATTGATATCATGAAAAATGTATTATATTACTTGTCAAGTGTTCATAGAGTAATGTAATATAATTGTAATATTAAGACATTCGTTTATGACTTACATGTAATGTTTCAAGATAATAACTTAGAATATAGGCATTTTCCACCTAATTCCACTCATAAAGGGGTTTTAGGGTCATACAATAAGTGTATCTAGAACCATGATTAAATTATACATCAATTTAAATATTATAATGGAATTTTAATATAATGTAATATGGAGTAATATTTATTCATGTTATTAATTGATTACAAATATTCAGTCACCAGTTATTCAAGAAAATATATGTGATTTTAATATAAAATAAATATATGTAATTATTAATAAAGTTAATTTATATTATTTAATTATTTTATGATTATTTGAAAGGAAAAAAATATTTATATATTTTATAACAAAAATAGTTAACTAATATGTGTTTTTTTGTTTTTTAAAAATTAAATTTATTTATTTATTAGAAAATATCGTTATGATATATATTTAGGCTATTGAATTTTACAAGAAAAAAACTAACATAGACATCCCTGGGATATTGAAGTCTGATCATACACCCTCCAATGGTTGACCCATTCTACACTTATCCTATTAAAATTTTAAGACATAAGGCCCATTTTTTTTTCAAAAGGCCCCTTTCATCCGGGTTTGAAGGTCCCCTGTCGACGCCCTATACTACATCCCCAACTTCATCAGTGTGTACTTCTGTTTTCACCCTTCCCTACATCAACCGATTCATAATTTCCATAAATGACATAAAAATATACCCCAATGGAGCTATCTAGTACATGAACCCTAGTCATAGTTGAACTGGGTTTTTAGGTCTTGTGTGAAATTATATATTAATATTATTTGGATTAATATTAATTTATTAATTGAAATAATAGTTTTTTTCCATGAATAAAATAGATGTTATGAATATTATAATAATAATAATTATTATTATTATTATATATGGGCTTTAATGAGGATCAAGAGAATCATTAAGGGAAATTTATTAATTATATTCTTTTCCCTATACCTATAATTACTATATTATTTAATTTTCATAAATATATCATGAATTATTAGAAGAGATACTCTACATAGTACAAAACTCTCTCTGGAAAATTACCTTAATCATAGAGAAGAATTATCAATAATTTCAATAATGGTTTTTGAGGACAATCTTCATCCAGCTTCTCCAGTCTAGAGAGATCCTATAGAATCCAATTAACCTCATTAGGATTCTATTTTTTTCAACACTAAAGAACACAAGGTGTTATGAGAATCCATGCGTGCAATTGGAGAGTTCTATAATGACATTCAAAGCATCATGAGGCACATTTTTTACTTCAATAAATGTAATATATCCTTGGTTAATCTAATGAATTGATGATTCGACCAGAAGAGTCCACCACAAATAACAAATGAATAAATTATCCCAATAAGAGGGAATTTGTAATATTGATAAAAATTATTTATAAATTGTCTATATTGATCTTGTTTTGTAGATTCCAAAGGTTATATTAATTTTATTATAAGGATAAATATGAGGAAATTGATGAATATAAATTGATGGGAACCACAAAAAATGCTTTTGTTTTTCGACATATCCTTCATGTGGTATAATAAAGATCATATATCAATTTATAATTATAAAATGACCATTGAACGATTTATAATTTTGTTTTTAGTGTCTCATTTATAGTTTATCCATTATTTAATCCAAAACTATATTTTATGTCTTTGAACACATTCATAAAATTATGAAAACAATTACGAAAATATGATGAATGATCACATATACAATTATGAGGTGCTATGGATTGTAGTTGTATTATATATGACATCATGTTGTGTAACCCCGTGGTCCATGTCGTGTACCGATGTTCTTTAAACTAGGATGATTAAAAGTGATTTCTAGGTTATCATGTAGTAATAAATCATTGTGTCCATTTAGTACATACCATTTATTAACATGTACAACCTAGCATATAACTTGTTAGAATAAATATCATGTATCCTAATTACATGATGTGTAGTCCATACAGATTTAGAAACCACAGAATCAAGATATGTTATGTATTCATTACAAAATGTGTAGAATGACTGGCAGAAAATGAGGATTCCATTACGTTATTTTACCCACCTCCCACCTCATAATTTTACGTAAGGTGTATATTTCAAATCCATTTGTGTGTACCACAAACATAGAATAAGATATTTTCATGGAATGCATTTCTTTAATCCACACCGTGCATGGTACTTGTTTATACAGAAAATGTCCAATTAATAAATTATTCATTTAACCATTATAAATATGTTTCAATGTTTAATTTATTAATAGTAATTTACCAGAGACTGCATTTTTTATAATTAAATTCAACATAAATTAATTTCAAATATTTATTATCTCACACTATGTTTTCTATATTCATTAAAACATCACTCCCACATAATTTAAATTTTTCCATGTCTCATTTATTACGAGTACAAGAAATGAAATTATGTTATTTTTTTCAATTAACATGTTTCCAAAATATATAATAGGGGATAAAGATCGTTCAGGATGGTTCATGTAGGTACATTCCATGTTTCAACCTAGTACACCCATTCTATTGATTTAATTTTAAATTAAATTAAGATATTAAATTTATTAAAAGTATACTTGATTATAATATCTTATACTATTTAAATAATAATTATGATAAAATAACTAATTAATTTACTGGATATATAATTGAATTAATTTGATAACTGTTTTATCTTAATAATAAATTATTAGAATCAAATGCTTCCAAGTATACAAATGAATATTTATTACAGGTTTGAATGATCTTTAATTTATATATACATATTTATGTGAATTGCTTTATTTAATTAATTATAAATTCATAATTTTTATAGTAATTTTATTAAATTATAGATATTTTCTACTTGTCATCACCTCAAACTATTAACTTAGGCCTTCATGATTACATATTCATTTATATAAACCTCATCATCTAAGGATTTGATTCATTTGACATATGTGTATGTAATTATTATATAATTGATGGATCTCCCAAGAGATTAAATGAAGCTCAATTTTAGAGATGATATTAATTTTTTTTCTAGGATATACATAGTAATAAAGGTAGAATTTTAAAGCATGAATGAAGTTATTGTTTATGGTTTTATTCCCTCTGGTCAATGGTTATTTTATAATCCTCTAGATAAACTAACAAGTAGAAAATATTATGATGATTCCATATTTTCTTTAATTCTATAATAATTTGCATATTAATATTCATTCTAATGGATGTTTTTAATTAATAATAAATGAATTAATGAGCAAACAATATGGAAATGAAATAACCTGATTATATGTAAATAGTTTTATCTATGTATGGTTAATCAATTATGTAAAGTGAAATAAATAATAATGATTATTTAATTAAATAAAACAAGAAAAATTACACATATGTTTAAAAATTATTCAATCAAATATTTTGTTTTAAAATACATAAACTACTTATGTTAAGATTTAACCATAGTTCAAAGTGCTTGACTGGCCCATGATAGGGTACTTCGTTAATTATTGGGGTATCTTAGTCCTATATTTTTTATAAAATATACATAATTCACATTATAGTTTTCTTAACTATATAAGACATAGTTTATCATGTGTGAAAGTGTGGGGGAAATCCAAATATATGATTTCATGTTTAGGGAGGGCACTCAACATATCACATAGCTTCCGATTACTAGTTGGAAATGTATGCCCATCTAAATACGTTTGAATAGCATGACAATCCCAGGTCTCTATTATTAGAAGGGAAATATGGATCACTACTACTATAGTATACATGATTTAAGATATTATAAATCTATTGGAGAGGTTTATTCAGTTTTGATAAAATAGTGGTAGATAAATCATTAAATTTCTTCCTTAATGTTATTATTTGGTAGTAAATTAAAAGTTAAACCATGAGTAAATTATCATCATTTTTGGAAAAATAAATTATCCAAATTAGAAACAAAATATAATAGTGGAATATTTATTTATATGTTTTATGACTATTGTATGTTCTGAATTATGTAATAGAATCCCATGTACCTAATATGAGTTCTCTACAAGTGAGCCTAGTGAAAAAGATAACTACAATAAATTCCTAGATTTTTCATATTAAATTTATTTTATCATTAACACACATATTTACAAAAATCTACTGATATATCATAAATAAATAGATTCTTAGACAATGAAAAATCAAATATTTTCAATTCATAAGGAGAAATTTTAGCTCATGAAAAATGAGATAGTTACTCTTTTATAGCACATTGTATTTGATCAATGTAACTTAACTATTGATCATGAAATCCAAATGAGAGAGTAAAATGATAAATTAGTAATGTTGGGATTCCATTTAGATAATAAATTATCCATTAATATCATATTATGATATTCACCACCTAGATTCTCTAAGTAGAGGGTGAACAGAATATTACTAATTAATTAGTTATCTATGATTAACTAGGTAGATATGGAACCAAAAGACAATTGATACCAAGCCCTTATATTGATAAAAATAAAATATATAGAATATATCCAATAACTAGTCAATTATATATGAGTTATTTATAATATTTTTCATAAATAAAATACATTCTATTAAAGAGTTATAATTTTATGGGTATTACTTCTTATCCCAAAATAGGCCATTGAAATATTATCACTAATGAATTGAATAATATAAATAAAAATATTCCAATTTAGTATATTAATTAGAAAAATAATATTTTTTATTTACATATTATGGGTTATATAGAATAGTTTCATTCAATATTTATATTAAAATACATGAATCAATTATCTGCAAAACATTAGCAAAATATATGTTCATTTTAAAGGTAGCATGGTAGTGTGATTCCTATATCTGTGATAAAAGGGATTGAATGCATTCTTAAGAGGATCGAGTTAGATTTAAACTATTTTTTTATTATGTATTACCTAAAATATAACATAATTTATAATTAGACCCAATGAGACATTATTTCAAAATTAGAATAACTGTTGTTTTAGTTTACTAAACTAATAATTTAGAAGTTATGAAATTATATATATGAAACAAATAATTTATGATGAATAAGAAATGAAAAAATTATACCCTTTTATGCTAGTATACTTATTTGTTATGTAAAATTGAAATATTTGAAAAGTTTATATACAGAAAAGTGTTTTACTAAAAAAATATTCATACTAAAAACTTACTTATAATGTTTTGGAAATATAATCATTTTGGAGTAAAGACATATCAATGATATTATAGAACTTTTTTTAGAAACAAGTCATAAATTATTCAAATTATAATCAAGTTATAATTTAATATACATCATTAAACACATATTTGGAATTTTTGGATCAACATATATAGATGTAATAAAGGCACGTGGTAAATGATATAGTGTCCTATGATAGGGTTTGATATAGAATATATTAAAAAATTATTCCATGATCATATATACATAGCGTGAAATATTTAGTAAACTCATATTACCTTATTCACATTTTAAATAAGTTTATTTTTCATTGTAGATAAATGATGAGACTTATATATATTTATATTAGAAATATTCCATGAAAATTTTTAAATGTGTTTCACAAAATATAAATATAAAAACTAACCATATACCAAATAAAATGGCTAATTTATTTCAAATAATTTATGATATGATATGAATCTATTATGTCACTACATAAAGGTGTTTTATGATAATCATTTGTGATTTCAGACATAGCTTCAAATGTATGTCAAAGGATACACAATGTACTTTATAATTTATTATCCTATTTATACTTAGGGTATTGACAAAATCAATATCAAAATGTCTAACTCACACTATCTATATTTCTAGAAGGTAATCACATCTCAATTGAGATATCTGGATCAAGAATGACTTCAATTGAATCTTGGATATAGATTCAGATATTGGTATTAGAACACATAAATCTATAGGTTTAAGTGTGATGAATTGTTCCATGGAAAAATAATTCATATGATGATTAAAATGTGCAATATTTTTATTTTCAAAAAGGTTTGTGATGTGTTATTTGGTAGAAATAATAAATTCTACACAGATTATAAATTTACAACAAGCTATTGTTGAAATGATTATATAAATTAAATGGTTAAATCCATGAAAAATAATTTATTATCTATTTTATTGGTCGATGTAAAACTATTGTTAGGTATTCTATAGATACTATAATTGTATGGAATAAGGAAAAGTACTAATTTTGATCAATTGGTTATACAAATATACCATACCTATATCCATTTGAATTCTAATATATATATCTATATAATCATTTTATTGGGTATTAGATGTTGAGTACACCTTCTTCATACAAAACCTTATGGATGATGTCAATATAAAATTACCAATAGGATATGCTATACTATAGAATCCTAGTAAGGTGTAAAATTTTCGAGTATCAAATAACATATTGAAATAAGAATAATTCTCGCATTATATTTGTTTACAACTAATGTATGTGAGTTGTCTAAAAAAGGTTAATGGGACATATTTTGTTTTCCATGAAAAATACGTTTGAAAACATATTGGAAATAATTGATTATACTCATAGTTAAGATAATATGTATTCTCTCCAACAATTAATTCAAAGAAAACCCCATTTATAGTGTAATATGATCCGTTACATGGATCGATGGGGTTCTTAGTTCGACTCATGGTCCATGAGTTGACATGTTATTTTTAAAAAAATAGAACTACTCCCCTCAATTTTAGACAGTGTAGTGTGGTATTTCTACAATAACCATTATACATGTGTCTAAATGTAATTTAAAAATCAAAATCACTTTCTATGTATTATACATATCCTTGATATTTCTTAATCTCAAAAAAGAGTGTAAATATCAAATAATACAATGAGAGATGAAATAGTTGGCATTCAGTATTATCTAATAGTTCTTGGGAAAGAAAAACTAGATTAGTTCCTCATGATCAAAGAAATGAGAATACTGGTTTTTATGTTTTATAAAACAAATTTTCATTTAAATTAGATTAATCTGGAATCATATTATGTATAATTTAATATGCATGTGTAAAAGAATATTACAGAGGATAATAGCCATATCTACATTAGAATGAGTATGTTTTGGATTCTATTGTAGCTTAATGATAAGGTTTAATAATAATTTTTTTAAGATTTTGTACCCATACAAATATAATAATTTCTTATCATTTTATGATAAAACTCGATAATATCGTAGTATCCAATATGATAGGGGTGACAAAGAAAAAAAAAATTATACTCAATGGTGTAATCTCTTGAGGTTTTTTTAGAGATATGATATTGTAGAGTCTAGAAAAACTAATGTTATCATGGTGGGACTATGATCTATATCTATATATATATTAGTATAATCATGTTTATCATAAAATAATAATTGGTGGTGTTTAACAGTTTTCTATATTACATGTAAGTGTTTATTGGTGTTAGTTCATTAATAAAAAAATGTTCAATTATTAGAATATTATTGGAAATGCATACAAGTATATGTGCATTTACTATCTCATATTGATCATTATTATGCATGAAGATGAATGTTTTAACATCCTAGGATAACTATCCCATCGAAAGTACAATGTAGTTCCCTTCTATGATGAGATACATAAGATTCCATTACATTATACCTTAATTCTATATTATATCATTGGACGATATTTTATTATGAGACATAGATGATATATAATATTAGGTTTAGTTACGTCATAATTAATTGATACAAATTTTAATATTGTTCACCATTGTTAATATCAATGATAGTAAGATTATGAGAATATAATTTCCAAAAGGAATTCAAACTATATCAATTGACATTGGATATTTTTTCCCACAAACTTCTAATTGTTCTTAAAATTTTAGATTATAATATATATATATATATTGTCACATACGAATTTTAATTGATGAAAAATATGATGAAATATACTCATGACCATGTCAAAAACATTTTTTAATTAATTTGTAATTTGATATTGACAAATAACTCATGAAATGATATATATCTTCCCAATATAGTGGAATATCATATCTCTGACTGATTGATGGAGTCTGATTAACATTATTAAGTCTCTGGAAATGTTGGTTTATATTATTCGGTTTGTTTTTAGAAATTTATTGATAGAAAATTTTAGAATATTAGATAATGACACAAATAATGAAACCTGCACAAATGAGATATTGGGATACAATGATTATATTACATAATAAGAAATCATAGGTAGTTGTGATGTTTTTAGAACAGTAATTATTCTTTTTATGGGTTTTTTGGGGAGTTTCTAGACGATATCATTGGACTTCATGAAATTTTATCCTAATTAAACTAAGAATTTTACTTAAAGGGTCACACACATGGTATTTCTATAATCTCATTATAATTGTAAAAAAATTAATTATTAGAATAAAATATTATTCCCAAGTTGCATGGAATAATTTTGACACAGGTTATTAGTTGATCACGAATATTCAATAACATATTATTCAAGAAAATATATGTGACATGAATGTTAAATAAATGTTATTCACGAGGTAATTTTAAAAAATGTGATTATACAATAATTCTTTATTTCATGATTTTTCATAGGGTAATAATAGTTTCCATCTTTGGTTTTGTGAATATTTAATGAATATTTATTTATTAGTGTTATAAAAATAAAATAGATTTATTTATCAGTGAACAATGTAGTGATATTTATTTATTAATTAGATGGTCATTATTCCAAGCTAATAGATATTGAGAAGAATACACGAATGGATTATTTGAGTTTGGTATGGAATTACATATTAATATTTTTTTGATAAATATTATTTACAAAGGAGAATAATATTATATTATTCACAAGTCATGTTCATGTGATGATAACAATTATAATAATATTGTTATTTATATATGGGTTTAATGGGGATTTAGAGAATAATTAAGTGACATTTTGAAATCATATTCTCTACCATATCTCTATTAATAAATTTTAATGTCATTTGTTTATATATATCCTTTGAAATGATCCCTAATAATTTTTTCAACCTTAGAGTGGAATTCAAATTAATGGTGTGTCATTATTACACTCCTCTATATTCTATAGTTATGAGAGAACCTAGAGAATCTAACTAAACTCATTGTCATTCTAATATGATCAATGGTGAATGATGCATGGAACATGGATCATCTATGCTAGCATTCATAGAGATTTATGATGAAATTCAGAAGTTCATGGAGAACATGTGGATCACCCCTAGTTGGAATTTACCCTTGATTTTTTATACAAAATAATGGTATTAAAAAAGTACTCAACCATAATTGAAAATTAGTAACATATTCTAATGAGAATTAATTAATAATATTGACAGAAATTAATTATAAACTATATGTTGTAATCATATCTCATGGAATCTGAAGATGTAATACATTTAATTATGAGGAAAATATGAGTAACATGATGAATTTTCATTATTGGAAACCAACCAATACACATATGTAGTTCTCTAGAACCATTAGAGTTAGGGAGAAATATTTTAATACTGCTTTTCATGAGTCCTAAATGTATCATTTACCTTAATACATCTTTTACAAGAATTCCATTGAGTTGTGGACCTACTGGATGGGTGATAATTTTCAATGGATTTTATCATGTTATTTATAGAACCAGTGGAGATAAGGGTCACAAACATAGTTCAAATTCATAAATTTATTAAACATAATTGATATATGGAATTTAATATTGATTATAAATTTATGTGTACATTTAATATACAACATATATGTAGTATTTATTTTATATATTCTTGATCCCCCAATTAAATTGGTTCATATCTATGAGAGGATATACACTGATAATCATATATGAAATATTTATAGTGAGATATAGTGTTGTATTATGGTTATTTTTTCTTTTAAAAAAAATTAATTTAAATTAATTTTTATTACCTTTTGAATTTATAAATACTCTTGAATAATATTTATGTTTTGGTGACTTATCACATGCTAGAGATTTAAACCAATACTGACGGTGATGTCTCAAGCGAGTTGAGTTTTGGTGAGGTAGTTGTTGTACTGTATACCATGCATGGTATAAAGAAATGTCGAGTGATCCATATTTGTTCATGACTAACACCCACTAGTTATCATGGTTCTATATCAACATCAATGGTCATCTGAAAATGATCATGTGAGTTTTGTTCTAGTTAATATATGATCCAAATTTTTCATGAAACATCCTTTATTATGGTCTATCTAAATATGATTGAAATTTCCCTTACCAACATATAATCAATGATATATCATCTAAACAATTGATTACTATATGGATAGTAATTCTATAATAAAAACACATGATATCATATTTTTCTATTTGTGTTATCTTATTCAATTCAAAGAAAATATTCCCCTTCTAATATTTTCTTCTTGCTGAATGGTTGTGAGTTCCTATTACCTCATTTTTTTATACACCAATTCATTCCTTTTGTTTACTTACGATGATTATTTATAAATATTCAGATTTGAATTTAACATAATAATTGGTCAATGGGTTTCAAAAACTGCCTATGTTTATCTTGATGACTCAAAATACCGACATTATATTTTCTTATTTTCTGTAATTTTGACAATTGTTTTTTATATTAATTCTTAAATAGAAACCCTTCAAGTTAAAGTAATTACATTCATCTAATATGGAATATAATTTTTATTTACACCTTATTTTGAGTATCTTTAGCAGTTTTTCAATTTCATATTGAAAATATAATATATAACTTTCATGTTATTTAATACCTTTTCCATTGACATATAGCTAGTCATTCAGGACTACCACTCTTATTTTCAATTCTTATTCCACTATTACTAATTTTTATGGAATAATAATGTATTAACCTATATATTTATTCTCCACATCAATTTTTTTAAGTAGGAATACCCTAAAATCATTATATTTATTTTATAAAATCACAATTAATTGTAAGATATAATATAGTTTTTTATTTAATAAATGTTTTTAAGTCTATAAGATATTATGTTAGATTAAAAAATAAATAAAAATTAATTTTATTTTTTCCAATACTTTTATAATTTGTTAAATTGTAATTTAAAAAATAATACTTATCAATAAACATAAACATTGAGGATGAAATAATGTTTAAATTGAGGTTTTTACTAAAATTAACATAGCCTGGTAGGTTTTAATACCATTCCTTTATATGAAATATTTGATTGAAAGGGATTGTTATTTGTTCCCAAATCTAATATGTTTTGAAATTTTTTCATATTTTTCATTATCTTCGTCTGAATTTAATCGTAGTTTCTTTAATTCTCTCTGAATAATTGAAGAAATATATTTCATATCATTATGAAGGTATAACTTATGATTAAATTATAGGAAAATATAAATCCTAGATTAAAAAATATATTTATGGATCAGATTATGAATAATTTAAATATTGAATTCATACCTTCATAATAAACACATGTGTAGATAATTTTATAATGATGAATGATAACTATAGCGTTCTGAAAGTGTGGTTTTTTTACACATGTGGAAAATGTTGATTATAAAGTAAATAATAAAGTAGGTAATACATTATTACATTCAATGACTCACAATATCCATGGTAAAATTTAAACCTATGAAACTACTAATAATATTTTAATGTAACATAAAATTATTAATTTTGATAGATCCAAATTTATTGATACTCAAAAAGCTATGATTCATGTAGAATACCACGATTTTAAATTTTTTCCTAGTGAACCAATAACTCAAACATGTAAAAGTTTATTACTATTAAGAGCAACTTATAATACTTCAGGGAAATGAAATCAAACAATTATTATTTTGTTGAACAGATTATTTATATCATTATTAAAGATTTAGAATATAAGTGAATTGATATTGATGACATTAATCATTTGAATGATCTATTTAATAAATATTTTATTTGTAATGTTATTCAATGTAAAATAAGATTTAATAGAGGTCCTGAAAAGAAAAATGGGGTGGCCTTTGAATTCACTTTTGATAATCCAATTTCTAATGAAATTAATTCTCAAGCTAATTTCTCTAAATCAAAAGTTTTTATGAAGAAATATATGTATCATTATGATAATAAAAATTTATAAGATAATGAGAATGAAGAATCTAATCTAGAAAAGAGGATGGATAAATTTTTTGAAAATAAGAACATTCAGTATACTCATTAGAAAGATAGAAGAGGTAAAAATTAGGATAATATATATTCTAATGTTATTTGTTTTTAATGTTATTATGTATTACAAATTATAACAAATTTTTCAACATTAAAAATAAAATATAGAAATTATAATATGTATTATAAAAGTAATGAAATAAAATTTCTGTTTATATATATGAAGTGCAAGTGGATGTGATACTTATTTTGATAGTGCATCAAAATATAGAGATACTAAAAGTTATATGATTATTGGATTCTATTAAAACATTACCATGTATGATAAATGTTATATGAATATGTTAAATATTTAATCCATTTCAAATTTAACCGTAGATACTAAATTTATTTTTACATTGGATGATTATTATCCAATATTATCGAAACATGAGAAAGGAAATATTTCACGAGATGAGGGGGATCTTCCCAATTTTGATGAAATGGGTAGATATATATATATGTGATAACAAATTAGAATAATAATTTGAAAAATATTTGTGATCATACTAAAATTGAAAATGATAAAGATGATAAAATAATTTCATGATGTAATTGCAATATATAATTTTTTTTGTGGAATTAGAGTCCAAATATTTTTCATGTTAAATTTCTAGTAATCATAATTTTTTTATTAAATTTATTTATGATGTTTTTATTTTGATCAAAATTTTCATTGATTTTAATTTTCCTAAATAAAACAGTGATAAAATTTATAAAAAACTATGACCTTTTTTAACTTCAAATGGAAAAGTATCTAATTATGATAAATCAAATATTTAATAAAGAACATTTTGTTCCCAAAATTAATTTTTTTTAATTAAATGTAAATAGTATATTTTCTGGACAATTCATTAGCTTTAAATGATGTTTAATATTTAGGTTTTTGAAAAACACTTATTTTTGGGAAATTAAAAATGTTTATTATATTACTGTTATATGAATATGGCTTCCAAAAAATTTTATTTTCTAACATCACTATACCCAATACTGTTTAGGCATAAAAGATGATAGTTTTTTTTATTTTTATAAAAGTGGTTGATTGCCAATATTTATAAAAAATGATACATGGATTGTAGTTGTTCATGTTGTACTAAAGGATATGAATATAACTTTCAAAACATGATTAAATTTAATGGTTGGTTGGTTAATTTTTGGAGACACTAAATAGTCTGAAACCATAAAATATTTTCATGATTCCATTCTTGAAGAAACATAAATTTCTAATGTTATTTATGTCATAGGGCTTAGATAGAAACTTATAAACACACATGATTTATGAGATGAGGGTATCCTTTTAAACTTATAAAATGATAAATATATTGTTAAATGTAAGGAAGGTAATATTATTCCATCTTCTGATAGGTAGAATAAATTTTACACACATGACCTAAAATATTGAATTCATCATGAATTTAGCATGTTCAAGTGATTTTTTTTCATAGAGATGACATAACATGTTATGAAACTATAATTTTGAGACACTATATAACCATTTTATGGATTTATATTTTAGTAATCTAACAAAACTAATTATTGATTATAACATTGATTTTAATCCTTTTTGATTTTGAGATCCACATATTTCTTGTTTTAAACCTAAAAATGAGTTTTCAACATCAAATTTTTAACAATTATTTAATATTTGTTTATTTGGTCGAAGATTAATTGTAATTATTAGAGTATAACACTGTATATTTCATCATTGATGACTATACTAGATATAATTTGAATAATTATCTTTTATGTAATTCCAATGAATTAATTATTTTATAAAAATTCACGATTTAGTGTGTATTGAAAAACTCCAACATCAGATTACTATATAGAGTTATCATGTTAACATGTTTATAAATTCACATTCTTAAACTTATTCTTAATGGAATGTTATTACTCATAATATATTCACAAAAAGAACACATCATAAAAATGGTGTAATGAAACGAAGAAATTATATTTTTTAATGGAATTTATCATTTCTATGTTAATATTTTATTGCAAGACCTGAGTCTATCTACATTTCGCTAGCATTTGTAGCACATGTAAAATTAACTTTATTTAAAATTGATGTTAAAATTACTGTCATTATTATCTTTTATTTTCAAGAAGTGTATTATTTTAAAAAGACCATAGTTTTGAAGATATTAAATTTCTAAAACATGTATTTAAAATCACTAAAGAAAATTATTGTATTATGCAATCATTAATAGAATTTTATGACAAATGTACTTGATTATAACTTGAGAAAAATAATTTTAGAAAGGATGATAGTACACTTAAAAAATATTTATAAAATCATCATCACTTTTTAAATTTATAATGATGAATAATTTTTTGGTGGACTTTAAAATAAATTTATAATTGTTTTTCCTAATATATAAAATCCGAATTTTAAAATGATAAGAATTAGTAAACATAAATATTTTTTTTAGTTTTTAAATGACATAAAAATAAGAAGGAAATATATTAAAACATAAATATTTTAAATACTTGTTTAAATTTTTTTGTTTTGACAATAGTTCTAGTATAAGTACATTGATAGTAACTTATATCAGCCATGGTCAAAATTAATCTCTGAAATTGGACGTTTAAAACATATATATATGAATGATATGAAGATTATTATAACTAAAATCTAGTTGAACCAAAATAATTATTTTTAAAATTTTTTTATAGGATATTTAAATCAAATTATATAGAATCACATTTTAATGAGATAAAACATATTTTAAAATATATTAAAGGGAATTCAAAACATTACTTATTATATTCAAATAGAAATTAGTTTTTATTTAATATATATTATGATTTTGAAATTTTTGGTTGTAGGTTGGATTGAAAATGTACTTGTAGAACATTTTATTTCATCAAAGAGTCATTAATTTCTTTATTGAGAATAAAACAACACTCATTTCAACTCTACACTACAATTTCTAATTATTTAAAACATGACGGTTTTTTCATTAAAGGGTTTTGGATGCATCATGAACATATGGATTTTGGAATTTTTTTTACACAAACTCAAATTATTTGTAATAGTATAAATGATATTTATTTTTTGAGAATTATATACATAAATCATGTTCATAATGTATGGTTATAAAACAACTTTTTTTGGTGATCAAACACAATTGGAGATATTATTTTTGAATTTATTGTAATATCACACCACAATGATTATATTTTTACAAAACCTTTAAATTTTTATTGGTTATATTACATTAAACAGAATTCAACTATAATCAATATAGGATGATCTTTAATTCACTTATTACTTAAACTATCTATTGATATTGAATAACTATGTGATAATAGATGAGGAATTTTTTTTACATTCTATAATTTTCTATTTTTTCTACAATTTTTTAGAATTCTATTTGAAATTGGACTAATATATATTTTTTCATTGTCTATTTAAAAATTTCACCATGTAAAAGTTCATATATTGTAATTTTTCATTTGGAAGTATTTTTATTGATTTTTTACGAAGAATATGATTTTATTTATATAAAATATAACAAATTAATACATGAACATTTATTGAATCCATCATAAATGAAGAATATCATCTGTACATATCATTAGATAACTTATACAAAGTATAATAACTTTATAATCACATTAGGTTATTCAAATATTATATATGTAATTTTTTATTATTAAATTGAGATATATGATTATATAAATAAAAAAATGGTGGAGTTTAATTTTATTATTTCCATATTTTGGAAAATAATAAGGGGTGGGGTTATTTTTGATTAATTGAATTGTTTTTCTTTCATAACACAAAGGGATATAAAGATAAAAATATACAAGAACTTTTTTTGGTTAATTTTTCATACGAGGAACAATTTTTTAAGGTACATCTTATTTTAAAAAGTTTTACTAAAATAAGGAATCATTTTTTTGTTCTTATAACAATTGAAAAGAAATTATTTTATCAGATCATATAACAAGAACTTATAACTTTTTAACTTTCTTATGTTTCTTATGATTTTCAAAAGGGGGAGTTTATTGAATCATATAATAATTTTCACTCTTTGTATTGAAAATAAATATATACTTTATAGATGAATATAATTTATCGTAATGATTATATTTCATTATACTATTTTATAGAATGAATATTCAATAAAATTAATTTTCAGGATTTTAATGGTATGTGGATTTCTAGTGATATGTGTTTTTATGTCATATTACATCCATTGGAAGATAGAGTTCTATTACACTGCTATATTATCCTAAATAGAAGATGAGAAACATTTCTATGTTTATTGATAGATTATAAAGAATATTACGATGCTATTTTTTTGAACATAAATAATTCTATATTTAATCATTAAAGTTCCTTATAAAAAATGTGTAAAAAGGACCAAAAAATATAGTTGAGTAAGATTTTGACATAAGAAATTACGTGATCTTTCTAAAGAGTTTTCAATAATTTTGAAGTTAAGTTCATTTGATTGTATTTTATTTAGTGTTTTTATCATAGATTATTTTTCAATGAGTTGGTCATTATAAATTATTTATGTTTTTACGTATTAATTATTGTGTGTTCTGTTCATTGAGATAGTGGTATTTTAGTAAGGAAGATAGATATTATTATGTATGAACCTAGATACTACAAATCATTTGGACTAGTGGATTATGATTATAAAAAGATATATCCATGGCTACAATTGATATGATTTTTGAGTGTTTGAGGCTAGAACCCTAGGAATTTATGGTAGATTATGTAAAGAGCTTCTGGTAATTGGAATATATATACCTTTAATTTGGTTTAATTGACCCTCCTATCAATTTTGATTAAAATATTGGCTTGGTAATAATATTCTATTTATGGGGATTCAAATTATTACTCAACACTGCACATATTGTTCTTAATCTATACCATAATTTTTATATCTACTATGTTTTTATGTCTGTTGGGTATTAAAAATGAAAAACAAACTAACAAACTAATTTTCTATTACACTTATCCTGTTATAATCTAATAAATAATGACTTTCAAAGGATTTTAAATTGCCAATATACATAAACATTGAGTAGGAAGAATTTTATGTTAAAATTTTTAGATTATTCATGAATAATATTGGGTGAAATGGATTTTCATCTATGAATTTTCATCACACACTACATAGTGTGCTTCCTAATTTCCGCCTGTTGGCTGCCATATAATCATTATTTTTCCCTATTGATAGATGTAGATTCATAGATGAAGGATAAAATGACGCTCTATCACCAACCTTCTTTCAAGAAAGTATTATCCAGTCCATTTCCATTAGTTTTTTATCCTTTCAAGATGATGATTTATATGATACTCTATGTAACACCCCAATCTTCCTCGGTATGTTTCCTTTCGAATAATGCAATGACGTGCATTGTACGCAACTTTGAGATTTTAACACACCACAACCAATCAAACTAGCCGTTATGAATAGTAATACCTACTTTTTGAAATTATATATATTTTATATTTCAAAATGGACTTCATTTTTGGATTCGGAATATCGAATTTAGCCTAATGTGAAATTTTGGTACTTTTCGGATAACTTTCATATTTTGATGAATAGTGAAAATTACTAAATTTTAATTAAAAACAACTTTTTTAATCAAAATAATTAATAGTGATAAATTGTGAATTTGAGTGGTTTTAAAGTATATTTAGAATATATTTTTACCATTTAATATAATGTTGGTCATTGGACATAATTTTACAATTAAACCGAACATAAACAAGTGTCAATCTTTTGATAGTTATTATCTCTTAAAAACACGCTTTTTGTTTTGACAGCAGGAATTAATTTTAAATTAATTTCTGCCACTTCTGTGTTTTTAATTTAGAAAAATGGATTCCATATTTGGAATCAGGATGTTCAAATTGTGTAAATAGGTAACTTTTATTTTTAGACATTTTGAATAATTACTGCGGTAAATATTTTATTTACCATGGTTAAGGGTAAATACGGTAAATAAGGGTTAGAAAATAATATTATAATAATACTAAATTACCCTAAAACGTGTCTTAACCCAATTGGTTGATACATGGTCGACCATGGGCATCTTTGGGTCAATTTTGGGACCCCATGGATCCACTTGTAAGTGATAATGACACTTTATATTAATTAAGTTAAAATGAATACAAAAATGACACAAGCATATATCCTTTAGCAAAACAATTGTTACATAGGGTTATATATGCTGGATTTTAGATTATAAATATTCATTAGAAAGATAAAAAGATTTCCTACATAATTATATTTTATTTATAATTTTTTTACATTAAAATATTTATTTTATTTATGACACAATGATGATGCAGTAATTACTAAAATAGTAAACAATTAACATAATTGATATTATAAATACCCAAATAATTATAATATGAAACTTTTAATGAATTAAACAAATTTTCTAGGATAATATGATATATTAGGATTGATTTATTTGACTTTGTTCGAAGTAATCAATCTGTTATGAGTTTCACAAAAATCAACTAGTGAATAGTGTCAAAATTGACATAAAAGAGTTCTTAAAACAAATATTATATTATTAATTGATATTAAATTCCTAAAAATCTAAGGTTCGGCCAAGAGACTTATATTATGATAGGTTAATCATTAATGGACCACGTGGGGGTCTTTTGGATGTATATAGTATGTTTATTAACCATATTATATAAAAATACAAAGAGACATTGTAAAAGTGAAACTAATTAACTTAGAGTTAATACTTAAAGATAAGGTTAATATAAGTACCCAAACCTGTCCAAATTCTATTGGATGAGTTGTTTTCGACCTATCCCCACCTCAACCTTTGAATAGTCAACTTTGGAGCCATTGGAAACCGAATATGAATTTATTATAAATTAATATTTCTAGCTTTTCCAAAGGTGCCCCTCACCCCTCTTATAAAAGGGCACTCCTCCTTCTCATTTACTCACACCTCTCAAGCCACTTGGCTCGTCCAAACTCTGCCCAACTAAGCTCCCCACATCCCTCTCCTCATCCTTGATGCTTCCCCTTAGGCAGAAAGCATTTCAACAAGTCCTTTGGTTCCAACCAAAGTGAGTTACCTAAATTAAAGGTAACGATTTCTCTTAAATTATTTTCATTTATTTTGCTTCTTCAACCCCAAACTCTTTTTATTTACCTTCTTTTGTAACAACACCAGTATCCTCAATATACTAGGATGTTGTTATAAGAAGTATTCAAACTACACATACACACAACTCCATCTAATGGATGATGAACATAATGTTTCTGTGGATGGCAAACTAACGCCTCACGAAACGATGATTGTTCAAAAACATCTTACCGCCTCTCATGGTGGCCATTATGATGGCACTGTAATTAAATATGATATTAATGATATATATTTTATATATAATCTTCTGTAATTCCATTTTATTTCATACCATTATACGTTTCATGTCGTATATACATACGATAATTTCATTTGAGGAAGTGTGGACTACCGCCCCCTTAAAATGATATGACTCGTTCATACCACACATGGAACGTATAAAGGATGGTGTTAATTAACTTAAGTAACATATATAAAATATTATATTATACTGGAATAGTAATATACCTATGTATCATTTGGATTCGATTCTTTTAAAATAAAAAATTAAATGGAAGTAGCGTTCGTGCGTACGTACGGACTACCGTCTCCACGAACGCGATGAGATTCATTATCCATCGTATCCATTCAAGTATAATTATCATTTAATGATTTAAAAATGATGTTTAAGGACTTGATATCATTCTGGATATGAATAAGATACAACAAACATGACTTATGTAACAAAACATATAAAAGAAAATGAGTAAGTTAACACCCGAAACGGCGTTAATACTAAGATATTATTAACAAATCAATGTTAAAAGATCATATATGATATCATATTAAAGTAAATGATTCTTGTATTATTCAATAACAATTATTTCACCATTATACAGGAGGTAAACCTACCATCTACCAAGGAAAAAGTACAAAGTAAGGGATTCTCTTATCTCACTTTCAATTCCGTGAGATTTCCATTGTTCGCTACTAAATTATTGAAAGTGGTGTATTGTGTACTTCCATTTGATATATATTATCATGATTCACTTTATATTCATGTTATTCTGTAAATCATTTGGTGGTTATTAACTTTTGGCCATGCGACTCAGTTTATTAACGTGGTAAGTGGTTTCTTGTCTCACTTTTAATTCCGTGAGAATTCCATTGATCACCACTTAATTATTGCATGTGGTGTATGTGTACTACCCATGATTGTATTCATTGTGTAATATACTTTATTTTATGGGTATTTACATCATCATGGTATGATCTTTCTTTCATGGGTGTTTGTTTCTTAAGTTACCTAATCAATAAGGGAATTTGAGATTTCAATTTCCACTCATTTGGCTTTACACATATTTCATTGATTATATTACCCCATGATTATGTGTGGAATCACTATTCATTTGATTATGTCATAATTTCCACTCCCCTTCCTGTGGATATAAGTTTTATACACATAATCACTCCATTGATAATTCTCAATTCATTGATATGAATTTGATAAGAGTAATTTTAACTCATTCTCCATTTGTTAAGTTAAACATCCAATTCGTTGGTATTGTTTTTACAAGAATATGTGTGAATATACTTTGATTGATTTACACTGAATATCCAATCATATTTAGTGTATTTATATTTGTCACACATAATTATGTCGTTGATTTATCCTTAACCAAAGGATACAACCTTTATGAGAGATTTCATCTCAACTTACATTCCATTGAGACTTCTTTGTTGATATACACCAAATCACTTTTTTGTGGTGTATATAATGTACTTTGACATAGAATATCATGAATTCCCTTTATTCTCATGATATTACAAAGTTTTGATTACCTCAATTATTTTCATTCAAGTGTCTCTCTTTTGGTTAGAATCTCTAACTAAAATACCATTTTTAAATGTTTTTAAGACTTATTCATCTAAATCTTTCTCATTAATGTCCATGTTTTAAAAATGGTTTTAAAGGATTTATTTATATGGACATTAAAGTTTAGAAATCAAAACTCCTTTTAAAAAGTTTCAAAGTGGTATGGGACACTTTGATTCAAAAATCTATTTTTAAATGGCTTCTTGACAAATAGTGTGACTTTTAAATGTTTTCATGAAAAGGGGGATATTTCTCTCAAATAGTTTCGATGATTATTTTCATCTATGTCAACATCCTTCATTATTCATGATTGAGGTTAATGTGATACAATACAATCTTCCATATTGTATCAAATGAGTTATATTTGACTGTGGATGTTCTATTTTTATACCATTCATGGTTTGTGGTTAAAGTATTGACATTTCGTATGCTAGTTTTAATACGAATGTTTATTTTATGCTTAAACCTATTCATATGAGGAATGCATTGGACTTAATAAGTGACGGGTGGAGCCCGCTATAGCTCCTCGATGCATCGGTAGGTCTCATGAGACAAACTAGTGTCTTGGCACAAGGCCTTGGCAAAATCTTATTTGTAGTCTTGGCACGAGGCCTTGGCTATGTGGTTATGATAGTCTGGCATTATGCATTCCATCATTATGAAAGTGGTTATTGATATTGCATGTGATCATTCGACTAGTAGAATATCCATGTGAGTAAGTAAATGGCATTATTTCATTTTACCTTCGCCATTTTATGCTGAAGTTTAAATTTAAAAGGCTTTTGTTTTAGTTATAAATTGCCTTAAGTGTTTATGCTTAATTATGAAAGCTTCTGCTATAATGTTATCCTTACTGAGCATCCGAGCTCACCCCTTTCAATGTTTTATTTTTCCCAGGATTATGAAGAAGTAATTTATGAATGACCTGCAGGGATAGTATGAGGGGATATGAAGAAAAGATGTTTTTTTTATGATGTAATGTAAAAATTTATGGATGTATCTAGTTATTCCAAGGCTACTAAACTAATCGGTCTTTCGAGACTTGATCTTTCTCATGATCATGCCAATGTTATGTAATAATGCACCGACTCTAGGTAATTAGGGTCGGGGCGTTACAGTTGGTATCAGAGGAAGTTTAGTACAAACCATGGTAGCTAGATTTAGATAAACTCTGATTAGAGCACGTAGACCTAAGATGAACTTTGAGGATTAGTATAAAAGAACTTCCTAGAATTTTGGTATTGTAGAAATTTTGTGAGTTTTCTGAGCAATACATCCCTGTCTGGATACGAGCAGGTAGAGGTGGCTCTGGCACAGATGTACCTAGGGGTAAAACCCGAAAACACCGCTTTGAGCTAGACTCGAACGGGAACTGGTGCACGACAACGGGCCTTGCTGCACTCTTGGTTACGACACTCCCGGGGGATATGCTTAGGATAATTTACATTTTCTTTACAAACCAATTTAAGTAATATATATATAAGATGAGAGTAAATGACCTTGGTTAATCCTAATATGTTTCAAATTGAGAATATAGTGACATTTTAATCTCTAAATGATTTTACGACTACTATTACTCACACTATGCTTTATGGTTTTAGTCAATGGCTGGATTCCAAGGAAGTCATAGTGACTTTGAGAATGATGTACAAGATGGGAACGGTGGTGGCAATGAGCAACAAAATGGAATGTTGATAGGCGTAAAAGATATCGTCTTTATGCCAAATCAGTTTTCCAAAAATATGATCAACAACATATATATTAACCAACTCCCAGACTCAACAAGGAAGAGAAAGGTGATAAATGATAAGAGCTCCAGCAATGGAGACCATGGAGAAAAGAACCCTCAATTTTCATCATGCAGGAAATGTGGAAAGAGACACCCAGGAAAGTGTCTTAATGGGACAACGAAATGTTTTACGTGCGGGAAGGAAGGACATAAAGTAAAGAATTGCCGAAGAAAAATGAAGAGTACTATGGAAGAAGATAAAAATGGTCCCAAGAGTCCATTTACAGTCATTTGCCGTAAATGTAGGGGACCTGGCCATTACCCGAGTGAATGTCCTATTCTATAGGATATTTTCTTGGTCAAAGAAGAAGCTATGTGGGAATAAATGGTTGGAGAAATGTTTAAAAAGTATTAGCACTCCTTGTAGATGGGTTTACTATGGAATAATTTTCTCTTGTATTTGTAACCCCGCAGTTTGCCATGTGAGAATGATATTTGAGGAAGAATTGTCTCTTCTCTTGTGGATATGGGTATAAATAACACTTTGGATTTATATGATCATTGGGGTTTGAGAGAATTATAAGTTATTATAATTTGGGATGAAGATTCAAGGTATGATATAACATTTGTGGTATAATTTATGATATAGTATTTTGAGGAATTTATCTCATTTTGGCAATATTATAAAATATAGTTTTTGAAAAAGGACAACACGTAGACCGTGTGACAACCCGTCGCGTCAGACAAAGCTATGGGAATCGAACCCACAACCAAAGTGCGATTGGGATTTATCGCCTACCACTGGACTACGTGAAGTCCCTGGTTAGTGTGACTTTTTTTTTAGTTAAATGATTTTATTGATCAATAATAAGTTGATTTGGGTTCTTATTTCATATCAAAAGAATACCCTTGGTATAGGAAAATGATTTGGTGATTAAGTGATAAATGTTATTTTGGAAGATGTTCGCTTTGTTGGGAACACTATATGCCCAAGGAAAATAGAATACTATGGGGTTTCATTTGTGGAGTAATGATAGATTTTTATCTACGTTTTTATTGTGGATTTATAGTGATTTGGGTTATTTATGGAAATGATTAACCTATAATAGGGAATATGTGATTGGGTTAATTACTTTTGAGTATGTGACTTTAAGAGTATCTGATGTCATTTGGAGATACAATTTAACATGGGAGACTACATAATCAAATTCTTCTATGTTTTGGGTTTCAATATTAGTTTGGATTATATTAAAGGATTTTAAGGACAATTGGTTATTGAATGGTATCTATTTAACTTTGGGGTATTGTTGGTTTAATTTTAGAAATTAAGATTAGTGCATATTTATCTCAATGAATATCCTTTTGGGGGATCATTAGATCATTCACTGACCATTTTGGTTTTGATTAATCTTCAAAGACAATGTAAATATATGGTTTATCCTTCATGGATCATGTGATTCTATAGAAGTTTATTCTATCTCTTCCAGTGTGACCAAGTATTCTTGAATACTCATCGTTTAAAAAAAATGAGTTAGTGGTGGAAATTTATTAAAGAATGAAAATATACTTAAAATGTAAGTATATCTCATAATGTTCTTAGTCAATATCATAAATGAATTACTCTTCCTTATGTAATGTAACTTAAAAAAAAATGTTGTCTGTTTACTTTCCTACTAGGAGACTAATGGTCGTTTGTCCCAACACAAGTTTGTGGTTTTCTCATTGTTAACTTTCTCCTGATCATGATTTCTATCCCTCTCCATCAGAACTTGACACTTAGTTTATCATCCATATCCATGTTTTCTTACATGGAATCCTAGTATGGGTTATCTTGGATGACCCTTATACCTCTCTTTCTTTCTTTTAAAGTGATAGTTTTATTGACTCTTTTTCCGATGTGGGACTTTCAATTATATTCCCAAGTAAAATTTTAAAAATTGCGAGGACGCAATTTATTGAAGGAGGGGAGAATGTAACACCCCAATCTTCCTCGGTATGTTTCCTTTCGAATAATGCAATGACGTGCATTGTACGCAACTTCGAGATTTTAACACACCACAACCAATCAAACTAGCCGTTATGAATAGTAATACCTAATTTTTGAAATTATATATATTTTATATTTCAAAATGGACTTCATTTTTGGATTCGGAATATCGAATTTAGCCTAAGGTGAAATTTTGGTACTTTTCGGATAACTTTCATATTTTGATGAATAGTGAAAATTACTAAATTTTAATTAAAAACAACTTTTTTAATCAAAATAATTAATAGTGATAAATTGTGAATTTGAGTGGTTTTAAAGTATATTTAGAATATATTTTTACCATTTAATATAATGTTGGTCATTGGACATAATTTTACAATTAAACCGAACATAAACAAGTGTCAATCTTTTGATAGTTATTATCTCTTAAAAACACGCTTTTTGTTTTGACAGCGGGAATTAATTTTAAATTAATTTCTGCCACTTATGTGTTTTGAATTTAGAAATATGGATTCCATATTTGGAATCAGGATGTTCAAATTGTGTAAATAGGTAACTTTTATTTTTAGACATTTTGAATAATTACTGCGGTAAATATTTTATTTACCATGGTTAAGGGTAAATCCGGTAAATAAGGGTTAGAAAATAATATTATAATAATACTAAATTACCCTAAAACGTGTCTTAACCCTATTGGTTGATACATGGTCGACCATGGGCATCTTTGGGTCAATTTTGGGACCCCATGGGTCCACTTGTAAGTGATAATGACACTTTATATTAATTAAGTTAAAATGAATACAAAAATGACACAAGCATATATCCTTTAGAAAAACAATTGTTACATAGGGTTATATATGCTGGATTTTAGATTATAAATATTCATTAGAAAGATAAAAAGATTTCCTACATAATTATATATTATTTATAATTTTTTGACATTAAAATATTTATTTTATTTATGACACAATGATGATGCAGTAATTACTAAAATAGTAACAAATTAACATAATTGATATTATAAATACCCAAACAATTATAATATGAACCTTTTAATGAATTAAAAAAAATTTCTAGGATAATATGATATATTAGGATTGATTTATTTGACTTTGTTCGAAGTAATCAATCTGTTATGAGTTTCACAAAAATCAACTAGTGAATAGTGTCAAAATTGACATAAAAGAGTTCTTAAAACAAATATTATATTATTAATTGATATTAAATTCCTAAAAATCTAAGGTTCGGCCAAGAGACTTATATTATGATAGGTTAATCATTAATGGACCACTTGGGGGTCTTTTGGATGTATATAGTAAGTTTATTAACCATATTATATAAAAATACAAAGAGACATTGTAAAAGTAAAACTAATTAACTTAGAGTTAATACTTAAAGATAAGGTTAATATAAGTACCCAAACCTGTCCAAATTCTATTGGATGAGTTGTTTTCGACCTATCCCCACCTCAACCTTTGAATAGTCAACTTTGGAGCCATTGGAAACCGAATATGAATTTATTATAAATTAATATTTCTAGCTTTTCCAAAGGTGCCCCTCACCCCTCTTATAAAAGGGCACTCTTCCTTCTCATTTCCTCACACCTCTCAAGCCACTTGGCTCGTCCAAACTCTGCCCAACTAAGCTCCCCACATCCCTCTCCTCATACTTGAAGCTTACCCTTAGGCAGAAAGAATTTCAACAAGTCCTTTGGTTCCAACCAAAGTGAGTTACCTAAATTAAAGGTAACGATTTCTCTTAAATTATTTTCATTTATTTTGCTTCTTCAACCCCCAAACTCTTTTTATTTACCTTCTTTTGTAACAACACCAGTATCCTCAATATACTAGGATGTTGTTATAAGAAGTATTCAAACTACACATACACACAACTCCATCTAATGGATGATGAACATAATGTTTCTGTAGATGGCAAACTAACGCCTCACGAAACGATGATTGTTCAAAAACATCTTACCGCCTCTCATGGTGGCCATTATGATGGCACTGTAATTATATATGATATTAATGATATATATTTTATATATAAGCTTCTGTAATTCCATTTTATTTCATACCATTATACGTTTCATGTCGTATATACATACGATAATTTCATTTGAGGAAGTGCGGACTACCGCCCCCTTAAAATGATATGACTCGTTCATACCACACATGGAACGTATAAAGGATGGTGTTAATGAACTTAAGTAACATATATAAAATATTATATTATACTGGAATAGTAATATACCTATGTATCATTTGGATTCGATTCTTTTAAAATAAAAAATTAAATGGAAGTAGCGTTCGTGCGTACGTACGGACTACCGTCTCCACGAACGCGATGAGATTCATTATCCATCGTATCCATTCAAGTATAATTATCATTTAATGATTTAAAAATGATGTTTAAGGACTTGATATCATTCTGGATATGAATAAGATACAAAAAACATGACTTATGTAACAAAACATATAAAAGAAAATGAGTAAGTTAACACCCGAAACGGCGTTAATACTAAGATATTATTAACAAATCAATGTTAAAAGATCATATATGATATCATATTAAAGTAAATGATTCTTGTATTATTCAATAACAATTATTTCACCATTATACAGGAGGTAAACCTACCATCGACCAAGGAAAAAGTACAAAGTAAGGGATTCTCTTATCTCACTTTCAATTCCGTGAGATTTCCATTGTTCGCTACTAAATTATTGAAAGTGGTGTATTGTGTACTTCCATTTGATATATATTATCATGATTCACTTTATATTCATGTTATTCTGTAAATCATTTGGTGGTTATTAACTTTTGGCCATGCGACTCAGTTGATTAACGTGGTAAGGGGTTTCTTGTCTCACTTTTAATTCCGTGAGAATTCCATTGATCACCACTTAATTATTGCATGTGGTGTATGTGTACTACCCATGATTGTATTAATTGTGTAATATACTTTATTTTATGGGTATTTACATCATCATGGTATGATCTTTCTTTCATGGGTGTTTGTTTCTTAAGTTACCTAATCAATAAGGGAATTTGAGATTTCAATTTCCACTCATTTGGCTTTACACATATTTCATTGATTATATTACCCCAAGATTATGTGTGGAATCACTATTCATTTGATTATGTCATAATTTCCACTCCCCTTCCTGTGGATATAAGTTTTATACACATAATCACTCCATTGATAATTCTCAATTCATTGATATGAATTTGATAAGAGTAATTTTAACTCATTCTCCATTTGTTGAGTTAAACATCCAATTCGTTGGTATTGTTTTTACAAGAATATGTGTGAATATAATTTGATTGATTTACACTGAATATCCAATCATATTTAGTGTATTTATATTTGTCACACATAATTATGTCGTTGATTTATCCTTAACCAAAGGATACAACCTTTATGAGAGATTTCATCTCAACTTACATTCCATTGAGACTTCTTTGTTGATATACACCAAATCACTTTTATGTGGTGTATATAATGTACTTTGACATAGTATATCATGAATTTTCTTTATTCTCATGATATTACAAAGTTTTGATTACCTCAATTATTTTCATTCAAGTGTCTCTCTTTTGGTTAGAATCTCTAACTAAAATACCATTTTTAAATGTTTTTAAGACTTATTCATCTAAATCTTTCTCATTAATGTCCATGTTTTAAAAATGGTTTGAAAGGATTTATTTATATGGACATTAAAGTTTAGAAATCAAAACTCCTTTTAAAAAGTTTCAAAGTGGTATGGGACACTTTGATTCAAAAATCTATTTTTAAATGGCTTCTTGACAAATAGTGTGACTTTTAAATGTTTTCATGAAAAGGGGGATATTTCTCTCAAATAGTTTCGATGATTATTTTCATCTATGTCAACATCCTTCATTATTCATGATTGAGGTTAATGTGATACAATACAATCTTCCATATTGTATCAAATGAGTTATATTTGACTGTGGATGTTCTATTTTTATACCATTCATGGTTTGTGGTTAAAGTATTGACATTTCGTATGCTAGTTTTAATACGAATGTTTATTTTATGCTTAAACCTATTCATATGAGGAATGAATTGGACTTAATAAGTGACGGGTGGAGCCCGCTATAGCTCCTCGATGCATCGGTAGGTCTCATGAGACAAACTAGTGTCTTGGCACAAGGCCTTGGCAAAATCTTATTTGTAGTCTTGGCACGAGGCCTTGGCTATGTGGTTATGATAGTCTGGAATTATGCATTCCATCATTATGAAAGTGGTTATTGATATTGCATGTGATCATTCGACTAGTAGAATATCCATGTGAGTAAGTAAATGGCATTATTTCATTTTACCTTCGCCATTTTATGCTGAAGTTTAAATTTAAAAGGCTTTTGTTTTAGTTATAAATTGCCTTAAGTGTTTATGCTTAATTATGAAAGCTTCTGCTATAATGTTATCCTTACTGAGCATCCGAGCTCACCCCTTTCAATGTTTTATTTTTCCCAGGATTATGAAGAAGTAATTTATGAATGACCTGCAGGGATAGTATGAGGGGATATGAAGAAAAGATGTTTTTTTATGATGTAATGTAAAAATTTATGGATGTATCTAGTTATTCCAAGGCTACTAAACTAATCGGTCTTTCGAGACTTGATCTTTCTCATGATCATGCCAATGTTATGTAATAATGCACCGACTCTAGGTAATTAGGGTCGGGGCGTTACACTCTAATAAAGGTATCTTTCAATATTTGAATGACTATAGAAGGTTCTCTGATATTGATCCTATTAATTTTATATTTCTTGATCACTAATACATATTATTCATGAACCCTCTTAGACATTTTTGTGTTGGAGAAATGATTAGTTTTTGGAATTTAGATGCTGAATTATTAGAGGTAGGGGTCTCTCTTCACCAGCCACAATTGAAATCCTAGACTCTATGTACATTTATATATATATATATATATAATTAGATGATTATATTGACTTTTCTTTTTCATGTTTTACCTAGGTCATCCATCCGAAATAATTCATTCTTTTTAGATGGTTCATAGATTTTCACAAGAGGTGGGATTCTTGGACTGATGCTATATGTCTTTTATCTAATATAATTCCATTCCATTTCTAAAGGAAGGAATTTATATATGGCATTTGTAACATAACAGGACATTTCTTGTGATCTAATCAAGCTACCTTATGGATATTTCACCCCGTGTGACTATATATTTTAATAGAAATGTATTTATCCTAGCCACTACCAGATCATATGAGACTGAGTACAGGGGATGATATTTTCACATAGTAATAAGTATAATATAAATCTAGTGTCCTGTAAAACAAAAATACTAGTAACTTTGAGATGGTGGTTATTTTATGATAATGGAAACTATATAAATCACAAATACAAATGATTTAATAATTTAAAAATGTAGGCAATTATATACATAAATTATAATTAAATTACATTTAAATAAAATATTTATATCATGAAATAAATTATTATTATTACATGGAGATCCAAATATCATGTGTAGTATTCCTCCTAGTTTTCTATTGAAATGGAAAAAAATCAAGAGGTGAGCTCAGATTATGAGTATTGAGTAAAATACTCCATAATCTATAATAGTATGAGTATGAAATAAATAATATTATATAAATTAGTAGTTAATATAATTCAACAATCCTTGAAAATAAGAGCATAGTATATCAATGGATAAAATTAATGCATGGACAATTATAACAGATCTCATTGTAATGAAATTGATGATAATACATAATTCCCGACATCAAAAACTAACCATCGAGGCCTTGTGTCATGTCATCATATATACAGGGTAAGGAAACTCACATTACCCTCTATTAGTTGTGTCATAAGACTTAAAAGTACACAAAGGGGGAATAAAATTTTGCGCCCCACCCATCACTTAAAATTTTAATGAATTCTATCACATACTAAATGATCGATTACTATAAAGTAAATATTGAAACAATATAAAAATACTAGTATAACTTCTTGATGAAACATTAATAAAAATATATTCCCATATAATAAAAGTGTTTTTTGGATTATCAGAAGTTGTACCCAGTAAATTAATTATTAATGATTTATTTGTGAAATCTATTGATTTAAAAACGGAATAATTGGGGAGAAAGGCAATTCAAATATGTATACATATCAAGTGATGAATATGGACTTGTAGTTATCAAGTACATATAAATATTTAGTGTAATCAATGATTTTAGGATGTAGATTGTAGATAAATCCAAATATAATTGTAATAAAATCCTTTATTATGGTTTATAAAGGGCATGTGAATCATCAAAAGCATTTCCCTTGGGTGTGTCTAGTATGGTGTGTAGTCTTTCCCTCACTCATTATGCATAACGTGAATATTGAGTTGATACTTAACCATCTTTTTTCGAGTTAATTAGCACAAGGGGACTCTATGCAATAACCACGTCCACTTTCAAGTATCCATATATGGATATAATTTTTGGGAAAACCATGCTCTATCTACCAAAATTTAGGATTATTTATTGCTCTGTGAATGTTTTAACATTGTAATGAATAAGAATATAGTATAATGATAGGTAATGATTATATCCCACTAAAAAATCAAAAAGAACATATAAAAATGAGTTATAATAAGAATATCCATTGAAATTAAAATTAATAGAAAAGGATTACCTAAAAAGGAAGAGAAGAAAATAATAATCTTTAACACATGTGATACCATATAATATATTGGGTGGAGATTCTTAGAACATTAGAAACTCTTTTGAGGGAATCTAAAGAGTAGAACTCAGAGTTTAAACATTATCACGTATTTTTGTGTGAAGAGGAAGTGAGAATGGGTGGTTATTTATAGAAAATAAGAGATTTTTTTACCAATTTCTAAATAAAAATCATAGAAATTTCGGTTCTGTAAAATAAATTTTTTTTTCATACCCATGGATCTTATTAATGGTCTTGACACTTAAGTAGTTGATTTTTATAATTTAATGTATTTAGATATTATATTAAATGTTTAATATTAATTTGGTTTTGGAAAATATTTTTTTCCTTAAAATATTGTTTTTAGGTCCTTAATTTATATTTTAGACATTGAAAATTATGTTATAGGTTTTGAAAATGAATTTAATTCCTTAAAAAATAATATAATAAAATATATTTTTTGGGTAGGGATTCAATTTTTTTAATTATTAAATAATTTTTTTATTATAATTATGTCATAATTATTACCAAATATAAAAATTGTATATTAATATATATTCAAAATTCCATTGTCTCAAAAAGTTAAGAAAAAATCACCATAATAAATTTTCATCATGATGATTCCAATTTTAAACCCCTTTTTATGAAAACAATTTTATACCCCTATGAAATTTAATTGATAAATAAAATACTTGTATTATCCAAAATCACATATTTGGAATAAAAATTAAAAGATATTTTCATTTCATATTTTACTAGGTCCCGACCTTAAACCATTATTAATATTGAATTAAATGAATAATTCACATTGAGTGTATTTTCAGGTTTAGAGTTTTTGAGAATTGGGCCATCACTATTACATAACAACTTGAAAATTACATGTAGACACTACTACTCAGTATCCAATTTTTTCATAAAAAAAACTCTTAAAAAACATGTTTAGTTCCATATATTAGATAGCATGACTTTTTCATTGATCCCATCATTGCCCCTATTCATCTTCAAGCCCTGTGGAAAACATTTCAAAAACGTGGGATGAGCATAAAAATCTCAGTAAGGGTTATAATATAAGGAAGGAAAACATTATCCCATCAATAAATACAAATCAATGAAACCATACTTTTTAATCACAACATACCTTATGAAATCATAATATTTATGAGTAACACACACAAATCATAAATCATAAAGGTTAATTGTGGCATCCATATCAAGAATAAATTGTAGCTATCACTGCTACTTAGGGAGTTACATTGGAATACCCATCACATTATATTCACTAAATCTCTTAGGAGAAACATCATGTTTACCTCCGTCACGTTACCCAATGCATTGGAGATCTATCTCGGGATCACCCACCTGAGGTTTATCATGGAACCACCTGTATATGTAAAAAATGCCCAATAACAATAACATAATCATAACACATAACACATGTATAGAGTAAAGATAAAAGTTTCTCATTCCAATATATATCCAATCAATATATTGAAATAAACAATGCTTTATCAAATCATTTTCAAAACCATTTAAAACGTGATTTCTGAATCAAAGTGTCCCATACGACTTGATGCTTTTATAGAAATTATCATTTTAAAACATTAATTTTCATAAAAATTAATCCTTTAACCCATTTTAAAAACATGGACATTAATGCTAAAGAATTAGAATAATAAATCTTTATAACATTTAAAAATGATATTTTAGTTAGAGTCTTAACCAAAAGAGAGACACTTGAATACAAATAATTGAGTTAATCAAAACATTGTAATATCATGAGAATAATGGGATTCATGATATAATATGTCAATGGACAGTATATAAACCATATAAGAGGGAATTGGTGCATAACAACAATGAAGTATCAATAGAAATGTAAATTGAGATAAAATCCATTATAAAGATGGTATCCTTAAATTAAAGACAAATCAATGACATGATTTTTGTGTGAAAAATATAAATACACCTAATATATCTGGATATAAAGTGTAATATAATCAGAGGTCATTCACAAATATTCATAGCACGACATAATCAACAAGTAGAAGATTAACCCAAAGAATTTAAAATGGGGTTAAGAAGTACCTTTACAAAAATTCGACAGCCTAACGGCGTCACTTTAAAATTCAGAAAACGAGTTGATGAGGTAAAAAGGGTATCTCATCACATTAGAATAAAATTTTCATCAATAAGGATATATAAGAACTTATCCCAACATGAGAAGATGTAAATTAAAAGACATAACAAAAAGAAGTCTTTTAAAAAGAGGAGGGTGAAAGGTTCCCTTACCGATTTGGAAAATTACAAAAGAAATGCCACAAGAAAGAAGGATAATTCAATGAATATGTAAATACCCATAAATTAAAGAATATTACACAAATAATACAATCATAGACAGTACATACACCAAACAAAATAAAGTAGTGGCAAATATAGCATGAATCTAAGGGGATAAAAGTGAGATGAAAACCCCTTACCACGTTGTAATCAAGCGAGTCATATGACCAAAAGTAAATAACCACCAAATGAATCACAGAATACCATGAATATAATGATAGTCGTGATAATATATATCAAATTTCAGTACACAATACAAAACATGCAATAAATATGTGGCGAATAATGGAAATATCACGGAATTAAAAGTGAGATAAGAAATCCCTTACGAATATTCTTCAGCCTAACGGTGCCACATAAACATTCATAAAATAAATTGATGAGAGAAAGGGAGAGTATCTCAACATATTAACATACGAAGGTCAGTAGGATGAATATAAAAGAACATCCACCATCTTATGAACATGGAGCAAAAAGTAATGACATAAAAGAGAGTACTTGAAATGAAAGAGAGAGGGTGGATCCCTTACCTCTGTCCGACTTGACATGATCATTCTTTAATCTCCTAAATAATAAACTATAGTTAATTTATACTTGATTAATAACCTTTTTCAAGTTTATTATTCCATTTATATCACTTATTACTAAGTTATAAACATTATTTAATCATTTAAGTTAATAATGACCATTTTTTCTATATTTGGTACTTGAGTAAAAAATGGACTTCTTATAATTACATGTTGTCCATGTGGTCAATAGTCCATTATATCCAGAATGTTATTCATGATTTAGATATCATATATATCATATATATCCATTATATACATGTATTTATAATAGTACATAACATTTAGAGGTAAGAAATGAAAAGTACCGTTCATGGAGACGGTAAGCCGTACGTACGCATGAACGATACTTTCATTTCTATTTTATACTTAAATTGAATTAAAATATAATGATACATAGGTATATAATAATTCCAGTATAATATCATATATAATATCATAAACTCCATCTTTTATTCATCCCACATAAGGCATTAACGAATCACATCACTTTGAGGGGACGGTAGTCCACACTTCCTTTAATGTGATTATAGTACTTATCTACTATGGAAACCTTAAAGGTGTTAATTAAAAAGGAAATACAAAAAAATAAGGAATTCATTAACATAATATATATCATATATAAATATAGTGACATCTTAATCTCCATCTTTAATGGTGTTAAAAAAATATTGAACAATCATCGTTTCATGAGGCAGAAATTTTCCACCCACAGAAACAGTATGTCCTTTAACCATTAGACGTAGGTGTGTGTATGTGTATCTTGAATCCTTCTTATAAAAACATCCTAGTATATTGAGGATACTGGTGTTTTTACAAAATAAAGGAATATAAAATAGTTTAGGGGTTGGAGAAGCAATGTAAAAGAAAACAATTTATGAAAAATTGTTACCTTTAATTTGAGTAACTTCCTTTGGTTTGAACCAAAGGAGTTATTGAAGAGCCTTCTGCCTAAGGTGAGGCTTTAATTAGGAGTAGTGGGATGTAGGGGGATTAGTAGGGCAGAGTTTGTACAAGTCAAATGTCTTGAGATGTGTGAGGAATTGGATATAAGAGGTCTCCTTTTATAAGGGAGAGGAGGGGATCTTTAGGAACGTGTGAAAATATTATTTTATAATATACTCATTTTCGTTTTATAATGGACAAAAAATAATTATAGTAGAAGATATGTTGACTCATGGTCTAAATATAATCAACCAATAGAAATTAGACAGGTTTTGGATCATATTTTAAACATTATATGATTATTTATTTAAATGATTTATTAATGAGGTAAATACTGCATCATTATGGTGTCATAAATAATTTAATTTATTTGACGTCTAAAAATTATAACAAAATTACCATGATGTAGGAAATCTTTTTATATTTCCAATGAATATTTATAGTCGAAATTAAGACCTATATAACACCATATAAAAATTAATTACTAAAAGAGTTTTGTTAATGTCAATATTTGCTTTACTTTAAATTAAATGATCTAATGTTTCATTATCTTTAACAAGGGGCTCCATGGGGCCCCAAAATAGAGACAAGGATTCCCATGGTCGGACATTACTCATCCTATAAGGTTTGGACAAGTTTTACGGTAATTTTTAATTATTATAATATTATTTTAACTTTGAATTACCCTATTATCATTAACCGTTGTAAATAAAAGTCAAAAGTTACTTTTTACCAAAAATTATTTTTATCTTATTAAACGACATTTTACTAACTAATAACAACCATGTATGTCGGATTTTAGAAATTCAATTCCCAGAAGTGGTAAAATATCATTTAGACGAAAAATTCGGTTTTTTAACTACCACCAAGTGGTTTCACTATTCATCAAAAAATGATGTTTTTCAGAAATATACCAAAAAGTCTGCCTAAGCTATACTTGATATTCTGAATTCAAAAATGTTTTCCATTTTTCCAAATTCAAACCATAGAATTGGAATTAATTAATTTCAAAATCAATTCCCGTTATCAAAACAAATAGCGTGTTTTTAAGAAACAATAACTAACAAAAGATTGATACTTGTTTATGTCCAATTTCAACGTGAAATTAATTCCAAAGACCAACATTGGATTAAATGGAAAAAATATATTTCAATTTCAGTTAAAAACCAAATAAAAATATAATCCAACAATATAAATAAATTAGAATAAAAGGTTCTTTTGAATTAAAATACAATATTTTTCACTATTCATTAATAAATGAACTTTATCAGAAAAATACAAAAAAATTACCCGAAGTAAAGTTTTATGTCCCAATTCTAAAAATTGATTTTATTTGTTTCTATATAATTTATTATAGTGACCAAAACCAAATTTTAAAAGGGTTCACCATTAAAAGGCGGTAAATCGGCCTTTTAATGTAAATAATGCTTAAAATTAGATTCATTCATATTTTAATCCTCTAACTATTATTGGATAAAGGTAAATACATTTAATAAACATGTATAATCAGATTTTAGTTAGTTTTGTTAATTCTCACCAATATAACGACTACGAGTTAACGACCACTTATAATAATAATATTATATTATTAGTGTGAAACATAATATTCCAAAGAAACTTGTTGTTGCGTATTAGGTAAGCTATCGAACATAACAACCCTTTTAAAGTAATATTAATATTTTATTCACAAATATTAATAAATATGAAAAAGTAATATTCTTTATTATCCTAGGATGTTACATCCTTCCCCCATTTTGGGAATTGCGTCCTCACATTTTTAAAATTGGTTTTGGAATCTTCATTGAAAGTCCCACATTAGAAAAAGGGTCAATAAAACTATCATATTAAAATAATGAAAGATATATATAAAGATCACCTGAGACAATCCATACAAGGATTCCATGAAAGCATGGATATGGAAGAAAAAAAGGGTCAAGTTCTGATGGATAGTGATAGAAATCATGTTTAGGAGAAAGTTATCCACAAGAAAATCACAAACTTGTGATGGGTAAAATGGAATTTGATTCCCTAGTAAAAAACGTTAACAGACAAAATTTCTGTTTTAATATTACTTTTCATTAAGGTATTTATTTTTGAGCTTAACTAAATAACAAGGATACATACTTAATTATCATGTAGACTTTCATCTCTTACTAGATTTCTTACAAAAACTCAAATTTTCTCCAAAATAAGAGTATTTAGGATTCCTTGATCACATTAAGAGAGCTATAATCAACTTCTTGAGAATCAACTAATCCACAAAAGTTGAACTATATATTTTCCATTTCATTGAACCATAATCAAAACCCAAATTATTAGTACAGGATCAGATAATTTCCAAAAAGGGTAAACATTTACATAAAGATAAACTACTCTTAATCTCCAAAATTTTTCTTAACAAAACCCAAATTTAAAAAAAGACCATTCAATAAACAATTTTCCTTAAAATTCTTCAAAATTAATCCCAAATATGATTGTAACCCAAATCTCATAAGGATTTAATTACATAGACTTCCAAGATACATCATAAAATTTATATCCAAGTAACACAAGTTACTCATAAAGTCTCATATTGAAAAGTAATTAACCTAATCACATATCCTCCATGATAGATTAATAATTTCCTAGATAACAAAAAATCAACTTATTCTATATTCCTAAGATCATCTAACTAAAAAGAATTAGTCAAACTAACCCGGGACTTAATGTAGTCTAGTGGTAGGCAAAAAATACCAGTAGCACTTTTGTTGTGGGTTCTATTCCCGTAGCTTCATCCGACGCGACAGGTTGTCACACGGTCTATGTGTTTTCCCTTTTCCAAAACCATATAATTCATAAAACATTCCCTAAAAAGAGATAAAATCTTCAAAAATAACCTAACATAATTTAACCTCATGTTTATCTCATACTTTTCATTTTCCATCATATCATATAGTAACCCATAATTACATCAAACGTAAGGATCATATAAACACTAATGGTAAACTTTATAATTATTACCTGAACATTCACATCGTGTTTGTTCACTCATGCATGATGCATTACAGAACTCACCAAGGTTCAAGTCGTTAATCATGACTCCTGGTAGTTGGTTGAGAATAACCTCAAGATTTCTCATTGAATCACCCATTTCATCTAGTTTCTTAATCAGAGAACCACCATAGTTTCCTTCAAACCCATTTTCACTTTGGTGCCTGCTAGATGCATCCATTTACTAAAACCAAAATGATCAGTTTGAGTATATTAGTAAAATCATCATATAATATATTATGAGGATGGTAAACAATAAGATATACTTATACATGTTATCTAAAACTCACTCACTTTATAAAAATAACTATGACCCTTTCTAAATTTCTAACTACTATGGTAATGTCACTTATGCTTAAATTGTACCCTAACCTCTAATGTTATCTAAACCGACCTCTGATACCAACAATAAGGTCCCGACCTTAAACCGTGATTAATATTGAATTAAATGACTCATTCACATTGAGGATATATTCAGGTTTAGAGTTTTAGAGAATTAGGCCATCACTATTACATAACAACTTGAAAATTACATATATACACTACTACTCATTATCCATTTATTTCATAAAAAAACTTAAAAGAAACATGTCTAGTTTCATATTTTAGATAGCATGATTTTTCCATGATCCTATCATTGACTCTATTCATCTTCAATCCCTATGGAATCCATTTCAAAAACATGGGATGGGCATAAAAAGCTCAGTAAAGGATATAATATAAAGAAGGAAAACATTAGCCCATCAATAAATACAAATCAATGAAACCATACTTTTTAATCATAACACACCTTATGAATTCATAAGATTTATGAGTAACACACACAAATCATAAATCATAAAGGTTAATTATGGCATCTATATCAAAATTACATTGTAGATATCACTGCTACGTAGGGAGTTACATTGGAATACCAATCACAGTATATTCCCTAAATCTCATAGGAGAAACATCATGTTTACCTCTGTCACATTACCCACTGCATTGGAGAGCTATCTCGGGCTCACCCACCCTAGGTTTATCACAGAACCACCTGTATATGTAAACAATGCCCAATAACCATAACATAAACATAACATATAACACAAGTATAAAGGAAATATAACATTTCCACATTCCAATATATATCCAATCAATATATTGAAATAAACAATGCTTTATCAAATCATTTTCAAAACCATTTAAAACGTGATTTTTGAATCAATGTTTCCCATACCACAATGATGATTTTAAAAGAATAATCATTTTAAAACATTAATGTTCATATAAATAAATCCTCAAAACCATTATAAAAACATCTACATCAATGATAAAGACTTAGAATAATAAATCATTCTAACATTAAAAAAATGCTATTTTATTTAGAGTTCTTAACCAAAAGAGAGACACATGAATAAAAATAATGAGTTAATCAAAACATTGTAATATCATGAGAATAAAAATATTCATGATAAAATATGTCAAAGGACAGTATATACATCATATAAGAGGGAATTGGTGCATAACAACAATGAAGTATCAATAGAAATGTAAATTGAAATAAAATCCCATATAAAGATGGTATCCTTAAATTAAGGATAAATCAATGACATAATTTATGTGTGAAAAATATAAATACACAAAATTTAAGTGGATATTAAATGTAATATAATCAGATGTCATTCACACATATTAATATCACGAAATAATCAACAAGTAGAAGTTTAACCCAAAGAATTTAAATTGGGCTGAAAAGTCCCTTTACAAAAATTCGACACCCTAACGACGACACAAAAAAATTCAGATAAGGAGTTGATGAGATAAAAAGGGTATCTCATCACATGAACATAAAATTTTCATCAATAAGGATATATAAGAACTTATCCCAACATAAGAAAATGTAAATTAAAAGACATAACAAAAAGATGTCTTTTAAAAATAGGAGGGTGAAAGGTTTCATTACCGATTTGGTAACTTACAAAAGATATGACACATGAAAGAAGGATCATACAATGAAGATGTAAATACCAATAAATTAAAGTATCATACCCAAAGAATACAATAATAGGCAGTACATACACTACACAAAACGAAGTAGTGGCAAATATAGCATGAATCTCACGGGGATAAAAGTGAGATGAAAACCCCTTACCATGTTGTAATCAATCGATTTGTATGAACAATAGTTAAAAACAACCAAATGAATCACATAATTCCATGAATATAATGATAATCTTGATAATATATATCAAAAGGCAGTACACAATACACAACATGAAATAAATATGTGGCGAACAATGGAAATCTCACGGAATTAAAAGTGAGATAAGAAATCCCTTACGAAAATTTGGCAGCCTAACGACGCCACATAAACATTCATAAAATGAATTGATGAGAGAAAGAGAGGGTATCTCATCATATTAACATAATAAGTTCATTAGGATGAATATAAAAGAATATCCTCCAACATAAGAACATGGAGCATAAAGAATGACATAAAAGAGAGTACTTGAAAAGAAAGAGAGAGGTTGGATCCCTTACCTGATGTCCGACTTGAATCGATCGTTCTTTAATCTCCTGAATAATAAACTAAAGTTAATTTATACTTTCTTAAGAACCTTTATAATGTTTATTATTCCATTTATATCACTTATTACTATTTTATAAACATTATGTAATCATTTAAGTTAATAACATCCATTTTGTCGATATTTTGTACTTGAGTCAAAAATGGACTTCATATAATTACATGTTCTCCATGTGGTCAATAGTCCATTATATTCAGAATGGTATTAATGATTTAGATATCATATATATCATATATATCCAGTATATAAATTTATTTATAATAGTACATAACATTTAGAGGTACGAAATGAAATGCACCGTTCATGGAGATGGTAAGCCGTACGTACGAATGAACGCTACTTTCATTTCAATTTCTTACTTTAATGGAATTAAAAGATAATTATTCATAGGTATATTATAATTCTAGTATAATATCATATATAATATCATAATCTCCATCATTTATTCATCCCACTTAAGGCATTAACGAATCACATCACATTGAGGGGCGGTAGTCCGCGCTTCCTCTAATGACATTATCGTATTTACCCACTACGAAAACCATAAATGTGTTAAATAAAAGGGAAGTAAAGAAGAATAAAGAAATCATAAACATAATATATATAATATATAAATACAGTTACATCTTAATGGCCTCCTTTAAAGGTGTTAAAAAGAATATTGAACAATCATCGTTTCGTGAGACAGAAATTCACCACCAACAGAAACAGTATGTTCTTCAACCATTAGACGTAGGTGTGTGTATGTGTAGCTCAAATCCTTTTTATAACAACATCTTAGTATATTGAGGATACTTTTTTTGTTACAAAATAAAGGAATATAAAATAGTATATGGGTTGGAGAAGCAAAATAAAAGAAATCAATTTAAGAAAAACTGTTATCTTTAATTTGAGTAACATCCTTTGGTTTGATACATATGAGTTCTTGAAGAGCCTTCTGCATAAGGTGAGGCTTTAAAGAGAAGGATAGGGGTGTAGGGAGCTTATTAGGGCAGAGTTTGGACGAGCCAAATGGCTTCATAGGTGTGCGGAATTGGTTAGAAGTTTCCTCTTTTTATAAGGGAGAGAAGGGGAGCTTTAGAATGAGTTAAAATATTATTTTATTATATAATTATATTCGGTTTATAATGGTCCCAAAATCATTATAGTCGAATATAACACGAGTTATCGCATAAATATAATCAATCAATAGTAATTGGACAGTTTTTGTATCATATTTTAATCATTATAATCTTATTTATTTATATGATTTATTAATGAGGTAAATACAGCATCATTATGGTGTCATTAATAATTTAATTTATTTGATGTCTAAAAATTAAAAAAATCCATGATGTAGGATATAATTTTAGATTTCCAATGAATATTTATATTCGAAATTATTACCTATATAACACCATTTAAAAATTAATTACTAGAAGATTTTTGTTAATGTCAATTTTCCCTTTACATTAAATTAAATGATCTAATGTGTCATTATCTTTAACTAGTGGCTCCATGGGGCCACAAAATTGACCCAAGGATGTCCATGGTTGGCAATTACTCATAAAATATAGTTTGGAAAAGTGTTAAGGTAATTGTGAATTATTATAATATTCATATATACTTGAATTACCCTATTTAACTTTAACCGCGGTAAATAAAAGTCAAAAGTTACTATCCACCAAAAATTATTTTCATCTTATTGGACAAAATTTTACTAACTAATAACAACCATGTATGTCAGAGTTTTGAAATTCACTTCACAGAAGTGGTAAAATTTCATTTAGATGAAAAAGTCAGTTTTTTAACTACCACTAAGTGGTTTCACTATTCATCAAAAATTGATGTTTTTTAGAAAAATACCAAAAATTTAGCCTATGCTATATTTGATATTCTGAATTCAAATTTTTTTCAATTTTTCCTAATTCAAAACATATAAGTGTAATTAATTAATTTTAAAATTAATTCCTGTTATCAAAACAAATAGCATGTTTTTAAGAAACAATAACTATCAAAAATTTGATACTTGTTTATGTCCAATTTCAAAGTGAAATTAATTTCAATGACCAACATTGGATTAAATGGTAAAAATATATTTCAATTTCAGTTAAAAACCAATTAAAAATATAATCTAACCATATAAATAAATTAGATTAAAATGAACTTTTGATTTAAAATACAATATTATTCACTATTCATTAAAAAATGAACATTATCAGAAAAATATCAAAAAATTACCCGAAGTAAATTGTGATGTCCCCATTCTAAAGAATGATTTTATTTGTTCATATATAATGTATTATAGTGACAAAAACTTGATTTAAAAAGTGTTCGCCATTAAAAGGTGGTAAATCGGCCTTTTAATGTAAATTATGCTTAAAATTACATTCATTTATATTTTAAGCCTCTAACGTTTATTGGGTTAATGTAAATACATTTAATAAACATGTATAATAATATCTTAGTTTGTTTTGTTAATTCTCACCAATATAACTGCTAGGAGTTAACAACCACTTATAATAATATTATTATATTATTATTGTGCAACGTAAGATTCAAAAGAAACCCATTGTTGCGTATTAGGTACGATATCGAACATAACAACTCTTTTAAAGTAATATTAAGATTTTATTCACAAATATTAATAAATATGAAAAAGTAATATTCTTTTTTATCTTGGGATGTTACATATTTTGTTCTAATCTAGAATATATGCGCACTATTGTATTACTATAACTAATATTATATATTCTATTTTAAACTAAAATAATAATAACATTACTATTTCAATGTCATGTTTCCAATGATTATGTTTATTCGTGTATATTCTTAATCCTAAATTCATTCATCTACACATTCACCAATGTTATAAAACATCTCTATAAATAATTTTTTATTCATTAAGATAATAGTGCACCTTGTGTACTTATAATCATTTTTAAAATATGAACCACTGGTGTACAAGTCTATGTGTTATCCATATCCATAATTTTTAATGGTATTAGTCTTATTCATTTTGATAAAAGTAATTACTATGTTTTCAAATATATTGTTTGTGTTGTACTCTAATGAGGAAATATTAAAATGATATTGGTGAGAAAAAATAAATAATGAAATGATTATTTACTATATAAGAATATGAGGTATTATATTCCACCGTTAAATAGTTTCATCCTGGAATGTTAATTCAACATTAGTTAATGAAAAAAAGAGGTTACACAATCTTCATTTCTTCTTTAGTATCCGATATTAATTCCTAAAAATTTAGATTCATTCAAATAACCCTTACCCATAATCTTTTCTTCTTTCTTAATACATAGTCTCAATTTTTAAGAATCTAGATAGGTTTTTCATTATAGTACTAATTAGGATTCATACAAATTCCACCAGTAGTAAGTACATGCCCAGGGTCTAATGTGTAATTCTTTAATATAGAGACCTGGAAGAATTCCAGAACATTAGAGAAATTTTGTGAAAAAAACAAAAATAGTAAGCCACAAGTCCAATTTTCTCTAAAAATTTTAATGATCAAATATTCCTCATTCTTAGTTTCCATTTCTTATCAAATATTATAACATTCTTCAATAGATGTACATTTGAATATATTTGATCATAAAAATTATTGTCGAAGTATTTCATTCAAATTTTTTCGTATATTTTTTTACAAAGATTTTTATTGATGTGATTCTTGATAGATCATACAAGCTTATTAGTTTCCTCAATGTGGTATGAACAACATGTCACCTTTTCCTATTTTTTACCCAATAAAATATAGTAAGACATTTTTTTCATACAATTTCTCATATAGTACCTTTTGAATGCTTGAATGAATGTTATTATTATATCAAAATCTCACCAAAGTAAGGAATTGACCCCATGTCACATTTAAATAATGTGAATACAACCTTAACCTGTTCTATATGTTTTATAGATTATATTTAGACTATCTACCAATTTGAGAATGATATAAAGTTATCAAATAAATATCAGTTCTCAATGACTTTTAAAGAATCTTCCAATAAATTTATGTTAAATAAGGGTAATGATTAGATAAAATAAATATATTTTTACCATAATTTATCACAACTTCATTGATATAGAGGCTTGTAAGATGTTCAAGGGGTAAAACCTCTCTTTCTTCCAATAAATGTTCATACATGGTAAGTCAGCCCACAATGACCCATATAAAATCATTTATCATAGATATGTTAGGAATTATTATTTAAAATCCCATTTTCATGTTTTACCACATTCATATCAGTATATGAAAAGTTTTCATGAAACCCTTCAGATGTTTCATCTTAGTATTTTCTTAATGAAATATTAATAATCCCAATAGATAGACCACAATCACAAGCTTCAGGTTATCCTACAATAATTTCCCCCTTAGATCCCAATATATATTAGATATTCTAGGTTGTATATATATTTTGTAGCTAAGATATTCATCCAACAAGTCTCTAATTAGATTTGGTATTGATAGTTCGCATTGACTCTTTCCAAATTTTTACGCACCATATTTATAAAAGATGTATTTTTGTATCCCATATCTAATGGATATAATCTTCTTTTACAAACCATTTTCATCTTATTGAGAAGACATTATCTTATCAATTAAATATTTTTGGAAAATCACTAGGAAGAAAAGTAATATTTCCCCTTATAATTTTCATGTCCAACTTTACTAAATCCATGAACATTTGATTCATTCCCATCCACATCATTAATAATACTTAATGATCCTTATTAATTAATGCATCCACCACCATGTTATCCATCCCATGGTTGTTGGGTATCATGAAATAAAATTCCATAATCATTTTTATCCATCTCCTAAAATTCATATTTTTTTCTTTATGGATGAAAATCTACTATAAACATTCGTGATCAGTATTTAGGTCACAAATATACCTATAAAGATAGCACATCCATATTTTCAATGTAATGATAATTTATTCGAACTCAAGATTTTGGGTTGGATAGTTTTTTTCATGGACCTTAAATTTATTTTCTGGATAATAAAATACTCTTTGATTATATATAATGAGACACCATAATCCTTTATTTGATGTATCACTAGATATAACAAATCCTTACTTTCTAGAAGGTAAATTTATTACTGTTTCATTGATTAATATTTTCTTTAATTCATCTATAATATCTTCACACTCCTTAGACCATGTAAATTTAAACCTATTTCTTTTCAACTTGGTTAATAAAATTTCTAATCCAGAAAAATATATAAAAAACCACTGATAGTAACTAGCTATGTAATGAAAAACATATATCTCACTTATAGTTTTTGGTGTGGGAATTTATTTAACAGAAATTATATTTTTAGGGAAAGTTGATATTTCATCCTTAGAGAAAATATATCTAAGAAATAAACATGTTCAATCCAATATTACCCCGTACAAAATCTTTCATACAACTCTTCCTCTCTTAGAATATAAAAGAAGATGTCTAAATTGTCTTCATGTTCTTCCTAGATTATTGAGTATAAAAAGATTTCATCAATAAAACCCACAAAAAATTGAAGATTTTGTTCCTTGAATACTCCATTAATTAGATACATTAAAATCAGATTTTTATTTTAAAACACAAAATGAAATACTGTGAACTCATAATGATCATACGTTATTTCGAAAACTACCACCATTTTATCATCCTTAGTTAATTTTAATTTTAGAGAATAATATTGAAAATTAATATTTAATAATATTTTATTTACATGAAATTGATGAAATAGATCTTTAATGTAAGGCAAATGATACTTTCATATTAATGTAATGGAATTTATTTTCTTTTAATCAATGCATACCCCATAGAAACGTCATTCTTATTAAAAATATAATTAGATTACCCAAGGTGAAACACAAGTGTGTATGAATCCATTAGCTCAAAAATATTGGATTTTTTTACTTAATTCGACTAATTACATTGAATCTGTTCTGTGTAGAGGATTTTATATGATCATTTCATTAGGGATAAGGTCTATACATAACTCAAATTCAAGATCAGGTGGATATATGATTCTTTACTTAAAAATTTATTTTATTTATTCCATCATAATATTTATATACTATACTATTGTGATAACATTCTAATTAATTAATCCATATACTACTAGAATTTTAATAACATGATCCATTGTAGGTGGTTCGAAACATGAATCAGGGAAATATTGTTTCTCCTATAAAAATAGTGGACTCTATTCTAGTCTCACGGATTGTAATATAATTATCATGATTATAAATTATTACATATTAATTTGAGAGACAATCCATCCTAATTATTATATAAAATTCCACAATTTGTATTTACATAATTCATTAAACTAATGAAAATTTATTCATATGAATAGTTAAATACAAAAATACTTTTGTTTCTATATGATTTCCATTCCATCACTACTAACTCTACCTACTTCATGGTGTTAGAAATAAATAACACCATTGATAATCATACCCCATTAAACAATATATTTCTTTAATAACATTATCACTCTCACTATATAGAAAAACAATGAAATTATTCTCTTAATACATGATCCATTTATAAAACTGTAATGGATTAGAAGATCTATTGAAATATAGATGTTGTTGATGTGTGAAGTGATCTAAAATTTTTACTTATTGTGGTGGTGGAATTGGTTGTTCAATATGGCCAAGTTTATTGGTCATGACCTGATTCAACTACCCATATATAGTCTCAATTTTTCCCATTCCAATAATGACCTCATTGACTTGTTCTTAATGGAAATCAATATACATATTATTGGTGTTGACATAGACTCTTTTCCTTCAATTTTGATCCATTGTAAAATATGATATATACTAAATTATTCCATTTATTACACTATGATTTATTAATCGTAGTATAATTTCTATGAATTTCATGTAATCTATAAAAATATTTATAAAATATCCTATGAGTTGTTCATAGAGAAATTCTATGTAAATATTTTATTCTAAAACTAGATTCTAAGGTTTCATCTCAACATTCCATGATACCAACTTTAATTCATTAAATCCAGTAACCCACTACCAGTGGGTGTTCTTTTATAATGATACAGAATACATAGATCACAAATTTAGTGGATCTAATAGTTCAAAAATCATAGAAACAAGATACAAAAATCATCATTACATTACATTAAAAATGTGAGTTACATTATGAAAAAATTTATTATTCCTCTTCGAAAATCAAATCATCTTAAATAGTAAATATTGAAGTTTCCTACGAAACTAGATAAATATATACAGGGGTGATCTCATATACATAGAATGGGTTAGTATACAATAGAATCAATTTTATCAAAGTAATAGAATAAATAAAATTATATAAATAAATATAATGAATAATGGAATAATTGTATAAATAATAAGAATAATATATCCCTGGAATAAATAAATGAATGTATTATCATAAAATATTTCAGAGTGATGTAAATTATGATAATTAATAACGTTGGACATCATAAACATATCACTAAGGATTTGTGCACATACATCATACCTAAAAGGTAAGGTTAATTTAATTACCCAATCATAGTTGTCAAATGAGACCTACCGATGCACTGAGGGTATATATACTTTTATGAACCATTTTTTAGAAAAAAACTATAATGTATTCTTTAACGTAATAAATGAGTAAGAATATACATAGAATATTCTAAAAATATAGAAATACATAACATAACTACTTAATGAAACTTTTTATATAGGATATTTCTATATATGATAAAGGGTTTAATAGATTATCAAGAAAATTACATTCTAAATGAATTAATAATTATCTAATGGTGAAATACCTTGATTCATTTAAAAAATAAATAGGTATTCACAATTGTTCAAATAAGTACCCATATCATGTAAATAATATATATTTTCCGTTATTGGGTGCTTATAAAAACTATGGTTGTCATTGAATTGGGAGGTAAAAATATCTTTTTGAAATCGAAGGAAAAAAAAACAATTATTGAAACCAAATAGAAATATAATAAAACATTTCATTATAATTAATTAATGGAATTTTAATCATAAAAATCATATCCACTAAGGGTTTCTAGATGGGAGTGTAGTTTTAGGACCACTAATAATACATAGAGTGAATATAGAGTTGACAATAAAAGAGCCTTTTTTCAAGGTGATTAATTCTAGGTCTACCTATGATAAAACTGCATCAACCTTCCATTATTCTATCATAGAAGTAAATTTCAAGAAAATCACAAACACATTACTCTTCAAAAAATAATAATTATTTATGGATACATGAATATTTGACCATAGTAATGAATAATTATGGAAATATAATGAGATTTAATAGTGATCTCTTTTTGATAAAATAATATGTAACATATACCTTTGCGGAACAATAACATTTCCTATTGAAATTAAAATCAACAAGAAATGAGTACAAATAATTGATGATTAGAGATTATGAACCCTTATATTGTGAAATAATTTACTAAATCATGATAGGAGATCATTAAAATATTATAATATTTTTATAGGGATTCTATATAGGATAAATGAATGAATGACCAATAAAAAATGTATTGGATTGAAGGGTAATGGGAGAATGACTGTGTATTTATAGAAAATGAGGGGTAATTTTTTTATTAACTTCCAATCACAGTCTGTGGAAATACATGTTATGTAAAAAACATAGCATTGGATTTCCCAATGTTTTTTTAATGTTTTTTGACACCTAATACATTATATTTGATATTTTAATTTTTAGGAACCAAATTTAAATTTTTAATATTACTTTTTTTGATATGAAATATTTCTACTAAATACTAGTTTTGAATCATTAATTTATAATTTATACATTGGAATGAATATTATAGGTTTTTAAAAACGATTTTAATCAATCTATTTAACTATTTAGATATTCGAATATCTTAGAAAATTTTGAAATATTCACTATTAAAAAATTCTTATATGGACAACAATTTTAAATTACATTTTTTGAAATAATAATCTAACCATGAGACATTAAATTATTATATAAAATAGTTATATTTTTAAAAAACATACATTTTGATTCAAAAAATAAGAACCCTTTTTATTGACTATTTAGTTTTATTCTAAGATATATGTTTAAATTTAGTAATATAGAAGATTTTATAGTAAACACAAAAAATTATAACATTACTATTATGTTTGTTAGATTCAAATTCATATAATTCTGGTAATAAATAATTCATTTAAAATTCATTGACCCATATCATTCACTAATATTTTATACAATGAATATTTCTATATTTTTATGTCTACATTATAAAAAAAATGAACCTAATTTACATTTTATTATTTTCAAGTATTATCCAAAAGAGTATAATTATATGGTGCTTCCCAATATCATTAATTATATTATATTACTAGTTTTATTTGAATTAATAACCGTGAAAACATATTTTTAAATTGTATTTCATAATGTTGTACTATGATATAGAAGTGATAGAATGTTCTTCGTGGAATAATACTTTTGATGAGATACTTATTTTCTATATAATAATCATAATAATTACATGTTAGATTCTATATTCATGGTCATCTTCTAAGATATAGTGGTGAAAGATGTTTTATTCTTTCCCATTCATTTGGAAAGAACCCATATCATCCCTTGAAGTAGGGTCATACAATTTTTCAGCATGGCATTGGATATTCTTTTTAGAAGGATTCAAGGTTTCAATGGGTCATCCCTTTTTTGAAGGATTATTTGTATCCTCTTCACTCTATTAATTTTTGAGTGCATGTTAATTTCATTCTATGAATGTTTTAACATCCCTACCTGTCTCACATCTATGATAGTGGTCAGACCAGTGGATAAAATGGCTTCAAACGCATCTCTTCGAACACTAGAGGCTACTGACAAGTAGTTAGGGCCTTTTTGTGTCCGAGGGGGAGACTATGCTCTCATCGGTAATAGGTATTATCTAAGAAGAAGTAGACATAAATTAAAAATAAATATTGGAAGCATATAGATGAATAAACTTTAATATAAGCAATATAAATAACCCAACTGAATAATACTGAAGTGTGGAAGATCACAAAATGATGCCATGACATGATGTATGTCTAAACTGAAAGTACATAAAACATAACCAAAGGACAAAAAGTGTGACCAATGCATCAAGAGAATGGATTGGTCCTCTAACCATGTCTCTATCCTAAACAGCAGCAATAAATCCAGCATCGAAAGCAGCAAGCATCCCTTTGTCAATACCTGCAAGCAAATAATCTACTCTGGTGTCAATGATGACCAAAAATGGTGGGAGATAAAATCTCAGTAGGCTGACAGCCATGATGAATAAACCATTCCATTTCGTGTAATAATAAAATTATGTGTTCCAATTTGTAACAATATCATACAATTAATTATGTGCAATGAAATAAATTACTCGGTTGGGGTTCCCAACGACGCCCGTCCATAATAACCTACTTCAGCCTAAAATGGAAGTATGAATTGAGTACTTGTATGAAGAATACACGTATTCATATATATGAAGCCTGGAATAGTATGTTAAAACAAGGAATAAGACTACTCCAAAACTTGTGCTTTAACCGGGGGTTCAAAGTAATGTGATAACCAGGTCTGCTTAAACACACCAAAAAATATTACAAATCTATAGAGGCTCAAGTTTCACTAATATAATCATTTAGTGCATAATTATTAAGTGTTCAAGTTAATAGTTGGATTCCAATAACATCCCGAATGTATCAGTCTGGAAAACCCTTCAATTATCCAATACAACTGAGTCAGTCCAAGGTAATCATTTGAAAGACCAAGTTTCACTAGAGGCATGAAATTACCCTCAGTCTGTCCCGATCTCGCAAAATGGGGTCGAATATCATCTGAGGCTAGCATAGAAATATTTCTAATAGATCTGTCTCGATGGGAAATTTTGGAAGTAGTGTCACTCATAATTATTAGAATGCTTGGGGAAGCGTCGGTCTGAAAAATCTAACGACACCGCCCCCGATGTGTAGTGGTAACTGTCAAGAACATAGGGTCTAATTGTGACCCTTAATACGGGACCTTCATTCTTTCCCCACCCTGATGTTAATTAGAGTTTTCACAACAATAGATATGACATCATCCTATGTCATTGCATCATGAAACAAAACAGATACACCTATGCATCACAAGGTACCAACTAAAAATTGCTGCATAGAAATCTTAACAAGGAAAGAGACCGAATCAATTTTAGAAAATAAATTTATTTATTAACAAATAAATAATTCATCACAAACAAATATCAAATATTTAATAACTAAAAGTTAACAATTACTATAAATTAATTATTAAAATTAAACCTCACATAGTGAAAAATTAACAATTTCCACAGAACAATCTTAACAAGTCAAAGTACCGCTTTAACATAAGTAGATTAATGCACATTAAAAAAATTAAATACATTAGCACAACCAACTACAAATGATCCAACAATATTAATGTTCATAATTAATCTAAAATGATTAATTAAATTAAAAAAAACAAAATCAGTTGTGCAACACATCGAGATAAATATAATTTTTAATATTAAATAAACCAGCCCATCCAACTACCAAAGATCCAACAATTTCAAATTTCATAACTAATCTAAATTAATTATTTTAACTAAACACAACAAAATAGTCTATGAAACACATGCAGATAAAGACACTGTATAATAATAAATAAACAATCACAACCAACTAGCAATTATCCAAAAATTTAGGTTTCATAATTAATCGAAATTAATTATTTTAATTAAACACAAAAAAAATTGGTTTCCCAACACATGTAGTTAAATGGATTATATGCACGAGCTAAAAATATTTATATCGACCATGTCAGCACAACCAATGGTGAATCCAACCACATTCAACAAATTAAACAAATTAACTCATGATCAATAAGTCTACAACAACTAGGCAAAAAAATTAATTAATGAATTTGGGTGAATTCGCACAAAGCCGGTAGCCACCGACTAACGGCACAACAATGATTTTATACAAATCACCTTAAAATGGAGGGAAAGATATTAGACTCCCTACCTTATACTCTTAGAAAATTATATGATCTGAGGTAGTCTTTGATTCAACCTAAAACATAAGAAAAAATATGATTTTAGAAAAATCCAAAAAGAGGGAAATATCTTTCTGTGACAAACTATGCATAGGATACTAAATGAAAACCTACGATTCCACCTAATCTAGGTTTGACATGCTGTAAGATATACTACTCACCTAATGGAAAATAGAATGGATGAGAGACGAAGGACATGCATTCTTCCGAAGGAGGATCCAAGGTGGTGTGCCACCTAGAGTGAGGGGACACACGACGTGAGAGTGAAGGAGGAGAGGAAAAAAAGGAAAAGAAATAAAAGGAATGAATAGAAAATAAAAATAATAGAAAAGTAATATAATGAGAAAATGGAAAATAAAAATAAAAATAAAATAGAATAAAAGGATGGAAGGAAAAAAGATAAAAATAAATAAATATGGAAATATCACATTTTAATTACTATTATCTTTCGTGTGAACCTTTCTATTTAATTTCAAAATATTCTTTTACTCCTTCATGCATTTTTTAACGTTTCTTTAAATCTATTATTTTTAATTTTCAAATTATAATTTGTTATTTTAAATCCCTATCATCGTACTAAAGTGTGACAAAACATTTTTCTTAAAAGTCATTAGTTATTTAATTAATTTAAATAAACATCCTCAGTCCCGCAGAGGGGTGCGCATGCGCGAGTCCCGGGTTTCTTTAAAATAAGAACAATATAATTTAAAAGTTGTTGTACCTGATTAAGGCCTGGATGTTACACAACTAATAATAAATTTATTATTTTTATTATTTCTATATTTCAATAAAATTATTTATAATGCAAATAAATTATTTTCTGGGCCAATATAACCAAACATTTGATGCTCATAATGGTTATAAACTTCCTAGGGTAAACCCCATGTCCCAGAACTATTGGAAGTCTTAGATATCTCATTTGATTAACCATTAGTGAGATGTTAATCATTTATTATTTAAAAATAGAAATAATTTATTAATTTAAAATATAGATGGTATTATCTTGTATGAGGGTGAAAATCACCCAATGTGAATAAAGGTTATACCCTGCCTAGGTTATGCATGGAATTCCATACCTAATAGTGGTCTCATATTTCTCATATGACAGACTGTTTAAGAGTTATTCAAATTTTTTAAAAGAAACAAAGATGTGTATGAATAAAATAAACATAATATTTTTATTCTAACAACGTCCTAGTGTCGACTATCAGAATAAAAATTTACGAGGCTCGGTTTTTTAAGCCGACCTACCTAATAAATGGAAAAATATATATTTCCTCTGCTTTTTTGTTCGATTCAAAACACAGAATGTTAAAACCTTCCCATCTTATAACTTCTCATCCCTGAGATGCTTTCAGGAACAACATTACCCTCACCCAATATATAGGGTCATGCAGTCACATACAAAAGGTCACATTGTGTCTCTAAATTCATAACGCACGTTTAAACATTAGTTAGGCACACAACCCAAAAGCTATTAAGATTTGAGCCAACACCCATTTTACAGCTGAAACACTGAGATAGTATCTATCAAAACAAATTGATTTAGAGACATGACCGTGTCATCATCTCATTATCTTCTTGTCTATGATACTCCCCTACTAAGGTTTTAAATTTAGAAAGGAGAGAATTTTGAGTAACGGAACCTCGCACAGTCTGAATTTCTTATAAAGAATGCCCTTAAGAATTATAATGACGCTTCTTCGTGATTTTCAAAACTAGTAAAATGGTCAATTCCCCATAGCCAATAATGCCGTAGTTGAGCCAAATTTTCATGAAAAGCCTTGGTCAACCCAAACCACAATTGTCTATCATGATTATGTGTAAGAAAAAGTTCATTCATTGACCGCTTCATTGATCAAGATAGAGAACTAGTAAATCCACTCTAGCAGAATATATAAGAAGATTCTCGATATAGACGACCATTGTTTTAAGAACTGAACTGCGATGCATTCATCAATCATATGTCGCATTTAACACGAACAGGTCCACCAGAGTTCATACCTGACCTCCAGTGAAATTCTTTTAACTAGACATCACCAAGCCTGACAAATTGTCTAGGTTAACCTTTGATTACAACAAAAGGATTGAAAGGAACTAAAACAAGGTATTCAATATTCAATGTTTATGATTGTGATTTTGGTACAATAGAAATATTTCAATATCAAAACATTTACTGAGACATGAGCGACATCATCCTAGAGGTCATGTTAGATGAAAAGGCTCATGTACAAGAGTTCGTCAGGAATACCTACATAGAAATCCAATGGTCTCTCAAGACTAATCAAATCGTCAAAATGAACGATGCATCAGTGTCGAACAATGATAAAACCACCCTAAAAAAGACCATCAAATATTAATGATTTAGCATGGCGTAATTCTGATGATCTCTTAGTGCATCACGGATGAACGCAAGATAGGGTACATGCTAGTCACTTATGGAAGATTACACTAAGAGGATATGGAGACTACTAGAAGGAAAATGTAAAACAATTGGAATGAAATCCCAACTAAACTGGCAGGAGGTTTGAGGCACCTGAGTCTCTGGAATTCATCCCGAGCATTAGGACAAACATGATTCCTTTAACACAATTGTCACTATACAATAGAGATGAACCAAAAATTATTTTACAATGAATGAATTGATGATTTCATGGAAATCAACTGGTTCATCGCATTATTAAGAACTTGACGGTACCACGTACGTGAACACTTGCCAATCTACGGAGAAATAGAAGAATGATGACTTTTACCTTTGAGGAAGACATACTGAATCATCCATCGCTGTGGAGAAAGGAGTGTCAAATGACCTACAAAGAAACTGACCATTCCTAAGGCATTAATTACCTGATTGAAAACAAGAGCATTACTCTATGCTCAAGCCCAAAACAAATGTCAATGAAAACATGACCACCCACCCAAACAGGGGTGTCATTAAACTATAGGGGTTTGACTAGAGACAATGGAAAGATAAAATATGTCCCAAATAAACTCAAGGAGAAAATCAATCTACACTTATACTAGGATCGTAAATAGTGGATATCACTAAAGGTTCTATATCCAAGACCTTTATATTTCATAAAATTTAATATTTAGAATTAAAAAATTTAATTAAAAAATATAGTACCATTTTTTCAAAACAAAACATAAGGTACATGATCTTAAATAACACCTCAAGGGAAAACATACATTTTTTTCAAAATATCATTATAAAACATCATTAATTAATTGAAATCCCATCATTAATTAAAAAATATATCACATAAATTCCTTTTATGTAGATAAGGTGACCTATTACGGTTACAATAAGTTGTCCTATGTCCATTTAAATGAAACAAAAAATAGTTGTTTAATTATTAAGAGCCACAACTACTATACCGGGTTATCTCATAAGGAACAGGAACCAACTGGCCTACATGGTCATATTTGTTCTACTAGTTAGTTATCCAATTAATTTTCAATTATAACATGCGCAAACACATAGCAGCCTAGATATATGGGTGTCTATCAACCAATATAGTAACTATAGAAATTATATTTTTTTGGAATTTGGCTCTCAGTCAAAAGAAACCAATAAATTTTATCAATGAAAACAATTACATATAAAATATCAGGTACCTACAAAAATATAATAGAGAGAGACATGTTTTAATCACAAAATCATAACATTTTAATTACATAGACATGATAATAGGCATAAAATCATGATACTAGGCAAATATGGTATTAAACCGGCAACATGGAAATAGGTTAGCATGCTAAATATAACACAAAACATGGTATCATGTAATGAATGCTTAATAATTATAAGACATTGAATACAAACAAGGCACACAATTTGAATCCACATGCACCCAAAAATGAAACTACATGGCATAGCATAATGCATGGCAAGAAAATTCATATGTGCCTATTATGATGCATGAAATGCTTTATCCTTACCTTAACATGCCACATATAAAATATCTTAAATTATATAAATCCATAAGTAGAGGAAATTACAGCAATCACTCGAGGTGAAATCCTATCAATTGTAACATCTAAAAGCATGAACACAAATCCCAACCCTGACCACATAGTCATTTCCCATACATGCGGTGATAAATCTCAGGCACGACTATTAACCAAGCACCGACACATTCCTAGACACCTCTCTACCATCCCAAAACAGTAAGACAAAGGAAACATTCAACCTCTGATACCACATTGTAACATCCCAACCTGGCTCCCCGATATGACGGTGGTAAGACCGGTGCGTCACATGACCTCAAGCACATCTCCCCGAATGCCTGAGGCTGCCGACTAGCAGTGAGGGCCTTTTTGTATCTAAGGGAGAGACTATGCCCTCATAGGTAGTATCTATTATCACAGAAGAAGTATAAAAAAGTTAATAATAAATAGCAAAAACATATAATTGAATAAAATGCAGCAGAAGCAATAAACATAATCCAAATGAATAATACTCAAGTGCCGAAGATGAAAAAACAATGCCATACCATGATGTATTTCTAAACTAAAAGTACATAAAAAAGAACCCAATGACAAAATGTGTGACAAATACATCATGGGAAAGGATTGGTCCAATTCCCCAGTCTCCATCCTAAACATCATCAATTATTCAAGCATCGGAAGCACCATGCTTCCCATTGTCAGTACCTGCAAGCATATAATCTACTTAGGTGTCAGCGACACCCAAGAAGGGTGTGAGATATTATCCCAGTAGGTTGACACCTACTATGTCTAAACCTTTTAATTTCTTGTAATAATAAAATAAATTGTGCGAATTTATAATAATATGAGATAATTAATTATGTGCAATAAAATAAGTATCTCGGTTCAGGTTCCCAACGACACCCATCACTCATCACCTACTTCGACCTAAACTAGAAGTGTGAAAAGAGTACTTGTAAGAAGAATATTCATATTCTTATATATAAAGATTGAATGAGTAAGGTAAAACAAGGAAGAAGCATACTACCAAACTTGTCCATTAACATGGGGTCTAAGTCAGGTGTCAACTATGTGTACTTACACACAATAGAAAATATCATAAATCTCAAGAGGTTCAAGAGGCACTAATATAACTTTTAACTGCATCATTATTAAGGGTTCATGTTGAGAGTTGGAGTCTGAGACCATCCTGAAGGTATCGCTACAGAACATCCTTCAATTATACAATAACACAGAGCCTGTCCTATGCAATCTTTTGAAAGACCATGTATCGCTCGAGGCAAGGCTTTAACCTTAGTCTGTCCCGATCTTGATAAAAGGGATCGAGTATCATATGAGGTTGGCTTAGCCACATTTCTAATAGATCCTTCTCTATGGGCCCTTTTGGAATCGGTGTCACTCATATGTAGTAGTATTCCCTAGGAAGTCTCAGTCCGGCAAATCCAATGACACCGCCCTTCGGCTCGTAGTGGAAACCGTTAGGAACTGAGGGACTGAGCGTATCCCTTAATACGGGACCAACCTTATTTCCCCACCCTAATATTAATTACTAATTTCATAGTATTAGATATGTAATAAACATATGTAATTGCATCTTGAAACAAAAAAGATACACTCAGGCAACAGAAGGAACCAATTAAATATTGCTGCATAGCAATCTTAACGAGGCAAGATACCATATCAACATAAGTAGATAAATGTATTTATTAATAAAAAAATATTTTAGCACAAACAACTACCAATGATTGAATAACTCAATGTACATAATTAATCTAAATTAATTATTAAAATTAGACATCAAATAGTGCAAAATTATCTATTTCCATATAGCAATCTTAACATTTCAAAGTACCACATTTACATATGAAGATAAATGCACTTTTAAATAAATAAATAAATTAGCACAACCAACTACCCAAGATCCAAAAATTTGAATGTTCATAATTAATATATATTAATTATTAAAATTAAACACAACAGAATCAGTTGTGAAACACGTGTAGATAAAGATACTTTTTAATAATAAATAAACAAGCATAATCAAACACCAACGATCCAAACATTTCAAAGGTCATAATTAATCAAAAAATTTTAATTAAATTAAACACAAAAAACAGGATGTGCAATAGATGCAGATAAGAACACATTTTAATAATAAATAAACCATCACTACCAACTACCAAAGGTCCAAAAATTTAAGGTTCATAATAAATATAATTTATTTATTTAAATTAAACACAACAAAAATAGGATGTGCCACACATGTAGTTAAATGAATTAAAATCTTAGGCTAACGTAATTTATAACAATCACATCGGCACAAACAAAGGTGTTTCTTACTAAATTTCTACAAATTAAGCTACTTAATTAATGATCAATAGGTCTGCAACAACTAGGTGAATGAAATTAATTAATGAATTTGGGTGAATTTTCACAAAGTCAGTAGGGACAAACTAACGGCTCAACGATGAGTTTTTATAAATCACAACGAAATGGAGTAAAAGAGAGTAGACACCTTAAATTATACACTTAGATGATTATGTGAACATAGGTAGGATTTGATTCAACATTAAACGTAATAAAAATGATGATTTTAGAAAACCCCACAAATGCAGTAAAAATTTTCCGCGACGAACTACACATTGGAAACTCAATGAAAATATACGATTCCACAAGCGCAATTTTATCCGTTCAATAACATTTACTGCGCACTTGACGGAAAATTAAACTGTTGAGAGTCAGAGGAGCTGCAATCATTCGAAGGAGGATCCAAGGCGGTGTGCCACCTAGAGATAGGGGAGGCGCTATGTGAGGGAGAGGTAGGAGTGGAAAAAAATGGAAAAGAAAGAAATGGAGGAAAAAATTGAAAAATAAATAAAAATAAAATAAAAATGAAAAGAAAAATAAAATGAATAAAATAGAAAAAAAGGATTGAAGGGAAAAATATAAAAATAAATAAAAATGGAAAAATCCCATTTTAATTAATTTTATTTTCCAGTAACCCTCTTTCTATATTATTTCAAAATATTCATTTATGTCATCTTTCATTCTTTTAAATCTTTTTTAAATATATTATTATTCTTCTTCAAAATTTAATTAATTATTTTAAATCTTGAACATCGTGCTAAATTGTGACATTACATTTTTTAATAATACTCATCAGTTATTTAATTAATTTAAATAATGATTCTTAGGACACACAACGGGGTGCGCAGGTGCGTTCCCCGTGTTTCATTATATAAAAGATAATATAATTAAAAACAGACTCTACCTGATTATGGTCGGGACGTTAAAAAAATAATTATAAATTTTTTTATTGTTATTTCTAAATGCCAATAAAATTTTTTATAGTGCAAATAAATTATCTTCAACTGCGATATGATCAAATGTCTGATTCACTCAATGGATATACCTTGCCTAGGTTAAACCCCACGTCCCGGAACTAGTGGTGGTCACATATTTCTCATTTGATGCACCTTTTTGAGAATATATAATTATTAACTATTTAAAAATAGTAGTAATTAATTAATTAAAAATAAATATTGTACTATCATGTGTGAGGGTCCCATACACCCGATGCGAATCATGGTTATACCCTGCCTATTTTAAACCCAGCATTCTGGACATAATGGTGGTCTCAAATTTCTCATACAACGCACCGTTTGAGAGGTATTTCAATTTTTTTAAAATAAAAAAAGACGCATATGAATAAAATAGACTTAACATTTTTATTCTATCAACTCTATAGTGTCTTTTGTCAAAATAAAATGTTTTTACACTTGGTTATTAAATCCGACCAATATAGTTAATGATATTTTTTTATATCTTGCGGTTTTTAGTTTGGTTCAAATCACGGAACATTGCAACAAGTTAGACTAAAATATAAGAGATTCTCATCATTGTGTGTGACCATTATGTTATTAACTATGGCACTACTGGAAATGAATCCCTCTTAGAAACAATCTCTATGAATGATATGTAACCAGTCTTGAACAAAATAAAGAAAATCCATCTAACTAGTTCTATATTTTATGGACCATATATTCCAAATAATAAAAATAAAAAACAAATATTATATAACCTCTGATGGAAGAGAGTTCTAATAGACAAGAGAAGAATGATAAGATGGGGGATGTGGCTCATTCTCTAGTGATAACGCTTTTACGTAATAACCCTTATTTATTAGAGAATGACCTGAAAAATGAACTATACATGGAAATTAGAGGATGATGATGAATTATATGATGTATAGACTAGATCATGATAAGGCTCAAAGTATACCCTCCCCAGTTCATAGTCAAAGAATGATTATATTCAAAATTATCTATTTTAATCTGTTGAATAAGAATGTTTTAATTCTATCAAATATCATTTCTGAAACAAATACTTATAATTTTTGTCGATCACAATGGAATGTTTTAGAGGGGGGGGGGTGAAAAAAGTTGCTAAAATAAAATTTCTATTAATAAAATTTGAAATCCCATAAAATAAAAAAATAATAGATAACAAATAATGTTTTCATAAATAATTTTATATTTTGAAATAAATTATCATATTTTTAATAAAAAACAAATAAAAAATTTAGAATAAATTTAACTCAAAAATATTTTACCCACAATAAATAAAACAAGTAACATATAAAATATAAAAATAATAGTTATTATTTTTAAAACAATGTTTATAAAATAATTTGTTATAATATATGATAAGATGTAAAAAAGAAAATCTGATAAAAAACAGAGTGATAAACTAATGTAAAACATTGAAAAAAAACAAGAGGTTCAGTTCCATGAACAAACTTTATCCTCTCCAAGTGAAAGTCACCCTCTAAAATGAAAATTTATTTATAAATAAAGAAATCCTTAACCTAAATATAGTTGAATATCTATATACTATATTGGTCGGAATGGCCCAAAGACCATCTATTATTATTATTTTTGATAATCAACCATTAAAGGGGTGAGGTGGAACCCTTACAAGGCCTTAATGCTTAGAAAAAATTACTTGAACAATAGCTCTTAGATGGAATCACCCAGAAAAGACATCTTGGAAGTACTACTCCCTATCATATGTCATGATATCTTCACTACACCTTTTTAAAGACTCGAAAATCCCAAGAATTGTTTTTAATACATGGGATTTTTAAGATTCTGTGAAATCATACATTGCTTGATTTCGAGGCTCAGTGTGATTAGAATCAATTTTTGATGCTTTGATTGGGTATGTTAAGTAAATGTACGCGCGGGTTTTTATAACATTTGAACCGGGGATCAGAATTGAAATCCGAGAGCACCGTTGAAATTACAGCACCAATATTTGCATAAGAAGACTTTCTCATTGAAGATAGTGAGTCGAGTATAAAAGGTTGTTTTGGGTATTTTTGTGAACTAATAAAATAATGTATGATCACTTTATATTATTTTTAACTGCCATGTGGAGATTTGGTAGTTAAAACCTCCTCATGAGAGTTGGAGGTGGGACCACCCCACCTTAACCTCCCTTGGTAGGTTATGGTGGTGGGGCCCACCGGAGCATAACCTCTCGTGAGAGGTTATGATGTAGTGACCACACAAAGATTATCCCCTATTAATGGAGGAAAGTAAAACCTCCTCAACTCTACATTAAATGGGTAAAAACCCCTTGACCTTCACCACCCTAATGGAGCCAACGCCCATTTAATTTAATTAGTACCACCTCTCATTCTATAATTTGGGGAGCGGGGATAATTAAATAAATATCTCGTTAAAATTGTTATGCAAACTCAACCCCATTAATTAAATGAGTCAACTCATTTAATTAAATCACTCAATTTGAATTTACGCCAATGAACATAACAGATCCTAATCTATTATTTGGCTAAGATTTCAATTTTTGTGGAGTGGAGAGAATGGACGAACATGGAAGAAACATTGGGTGAAGGATCCCAATGAAAAATGCTTCCAATGAAAAACACCTTTGAAAATGATGAAAGATATTCCTGGACATTCTTCCTCGGAACCCTCTATGATGTTGGATGTCTTCAACCAATCTTCCCTCCTCATCGTCGTCAATGAATCCATACACGAGCAAGGATTGGAAGTGTGTGGTGGATGCGATGAATGACAAAAACATCACCTTTTTCCCGTAACTTCATAGTTGAGTAACGATAATGGTATGCGGTTTTATTAATCGATTATGTTACAAAATTTATCATCTTTTATTTTGAATCGACAAGGTGTGTTTCAGATGAGTTAATGATCAACTGTATATCCTGTTGAGCGAATTGATATGTCCCTAAACACGGAGGCTGCAGGCCAACCTAACATGGCCTCAAAAACTCCATTGTTTTTTCTTCCTGGGGCATTATTCAGCATGGTGACGTAACAATGAAAATGTGACATAGACAACAATGAAAAAGTCCATGAAACTCGTAGCTTTTGTGAACCGCGGAACCCTTACAGCGTCCCGCAACGCCTCCGGATGAGCTCGCGCGCGGCCCGTACCTTGGATCCCAGCCGAACCAGCCGAGCCACACCGGCCACCCAAGAGGGCCTGTGATTTCCTTCATGACGTCATTGGTCAAAATGACTCGGCTTTTGGGACCGAGCCGCGAGAGCCACACCCCACGTGGTGCAAGCCAAACAGGACCCGTTCTCCAGGCCGAGCCGCCTATGCGGCGACCTCTGGGCCAAACCATGCCTGTAGTCTGTTGGGCTGGGCCCAACAAACCAGGATGAACCTAGTACACTGTCCTAGTCGACCACGACCAAGTTGACCCAGTCTGTGTTTGGCCGAGTCGGTCGGGCCGGGTCAGATCGGGCCTTGGCCCACTACTGACTGTTACTTTCTTTTGGCCATATCTTTGGCATCAGACGTCCATTTGGTGATCCATCTGGTACATTTGTATTAATGGAATGCAACGGTCCCTTTATAACTTCCCCAATTTAATTTGGGGAATATTTGAGATATGGTCAGGTTGGATCATACACGAATCCAACTGGGCCCCCAAAACAAAATGGTTAATAACTCACAGACCATGCATCCAATGGACGCGTCGTCTATTGCATTGAGACCCATAGGATGAGGCACACCATTGAGATACTTCTACATGGGACTTCATGATAGTTGGAGTATTGAACAATCTCTTGTAGAGTGGATCTTCTAGAGATGAGCAGACATTTTTGTGGGAACCTAAAAGCAGGCTGAGACTCGATGACTACTGACCGATTCGACTCAGAGATATTCGGCTAGCCCAGTGGGCTGTTCCATGGTGTCGCGGAAGACCCATTGTGGGGAGCACCTCTGTGGGAGCATGGCAGACCCACATTACTCGACATGTGGAGTATCTCAGTATTCTATGAGGGTGAGGGACTCTATGTGAGTGAAGCAGACCCACGGTGGGGAGGGCCTATGTGTGAGCGTGGTAGATCCATGGTACTCGATTGGAGATGTACCTCAGCAATCTTAATATGTTGGAAGTACCTATGTGTGACAGGGTAGGCCCACTGTACTAGATAGACGAGATGTTCTCCAGTAACCGATTGTTCTGATTGATACTATCCATAGAGTAAAATCCTGGTTGAGCTGAGTCAGTTTTATTTGAGTTTAACTCATGATTTTGATTGATTACTTGATAACATTGATATATGTATGGAAATATACCTAATTGTGTTTATCTGTTGATTTACTAATTTTTTGTTTATCCCTGTGGTATTTTTTGAGGCCTTGAAGGTCTCCGGGTCCCTATTAAGTATCGTTATACTCAGCCCTACATCCGCTATTCTCGCACCTCGTTGTGTTGGTTGCAGACGGTGGACATCACTGACTAGGGCCGAGGGAAATAGACTGGAAAGTACCCAGTGGTGAACCACAAGGCATGATGGTACACGGAGGAGATAGAAGGGCGTGGTGTACTATTGAGGATATTTATACTTATCTTTCAGGTAGGATCTATGGTGGATGATCCAGGAGATTTTTTCACCATTCAGCAGTTTTTCCCTTTTCAGATGTACTTGTATATTCTTGTTGGGCTTTTATTATGACCCCTTTACTTTTTAGCACTCATTTGAATATAGTATTACACAGTGTTTATCTTCTAGATTAATCTTATTGTGTGTGTTTATGATTTTTAAAGGAAATTCCTTCCCAGCTTAGGGATATACGCCTTTGGTTCTAGTCACCATCCACTACCCAACAAGAGGCAGGCTTGGGGTAGTCACAGCATGGCCCTCGGGGGACGGTTCGTGACAAATTTGTATCAGAAGAGTCGGTTCTACCACAGAACATAGGACTCTGGTCTTTAGTTTATGTGAAGCAATATTGTTTAGTGTAGCGAGTGTGGTTTTCAATTCAAGGAGTCCAGTTTTGCTATGGCGGCTGACGTATCAACACACTAGGACACTGACATGTAATTTCCAACTCAGTTCATGAAAACATTGATTGCATGTGTGTTTTCAAATGTTTTTATTTAAGTAAGCTCAATAAAGTTGGCTCACTAGGTATATTTTTTTGATAGTGTCATTTATGTTTATTTCAGGACACCACCCCACAGATGACCGAGTATAGCCCTGAGTGTTGTACGCTAGATAGCCCACTGAGCGATGATGCCTCGGTGCATGGCCCTCTTCCTGCGGAGGCACTAGCGGTACCACTACCCGTTGAGCCACTGATTCCACTATCCTCAGTAGCAGAGAATGAATGCCGCATGAGAGCGTTTCATATGTTCTAGTTCTAGATGCCACCCAGGTTCAGGCGATAGATGGACCCACATACAGTTGAGGATTGGATGGAGGCTGTGGTGAGAGTCTTTAAACTGGTGTGGACACTAGCATACCTTAGGGTGATCCTTGTCACGAGTCTCCATGATGATGCAGCAGGATGACGGTGGAGCCTAATTCTCTAGGTGAAAGATGAGATGACACTTTTATGGATAGAATTCGAGAGCCTATTTGAGGCAGAGTTTGTATCAGGCACTATTTGGGCGGTGTGGATACATGAGCTACTACATCTATAGAAGGGTAGCATTATAGTAGCCTAGTACTCAGTTCTTTTCACAAACATCTCGTGCTACTCTACAAATATGGTACACGACCCATTATTCAGAGCCCGGACCGTTGAGAAGGGTATCAAGAGAGAGATCAGGCCTTCGATGATCGCCCTCACCATCCCAACGCAGGCAGTGGTGTTAGAGCGAGCCCTCTTTGTGTAGAGTTTCTCTGCTGAGCAGTCACTGGCAGCGAGACCCACCAATAATCGGCATGCTCTAGAGACATCCGTAGCTTTCACTACATAGATGATGCAATGGTCCAATATGACTATACCCATGGGTGGACGAACACTTGAGTAATGATTGGTTGTACGGGGAACCCGGGGAAGAGACAGACATACCAGGAGAGGGAAGCGTTACTCATGCGGTGGGAATTGTCACAAGGCTCATGACTGTCCGATCTGTAATTAGGATGATTAGAAGATGAATGAAGGACCTTCCAGGCAGAGATATTGATTCTATTGAGGTGGTCTATAGGGAGAAGGAGTAAAATTCATATGAGCCGGTTGTGGAGCAAGCAGTGGGTGATGATTCGAGCTGTTATAGCCACCACCGCCTGGAGGTCCACCCTGACCACAGGGAGAAGGTGGAAAGGGGAAAGCTCAACTCTAGGAAGCTGAGACTTATGATCATGGAATTATGTAAATGATTCAAGTAAATATCTATGTCATCTGCACCATAGCTATAGTTCTTATAGACACAGGTTATAGTTACTCTTTTATTGACAAAGACCACGTTCAGAGAACAAAGATTCCGACGGAGCCGTTGGCTCGATCCTTATGACTAGAGACTCCTACGTAAGAAGACTTGACAATTATGAACTTATGTCAGTAGTGTGAGCTTACCCTATGAGGAGAGAGCTTTTGTTGTGATCTCCAAATAGTTCTGTCGAGGCCTTATGGCATCATCTTGGGTATTAACTGGTTATCTACAGTCCATGCTCAGATCGATAGTATTAGTCTCAATGTGTGGTGTGCCCACAAAGATGGGACAATGTTCACCTTCAATACCAAGAAGGGATCATTTTATGCATATGACAAACTTAAATGTAGGGGGGGCATCTGATCACTCATTAGTTGGACTGCCTTACCCTCGTAGTTGTTGATTTGTAGAGTCTGAGCTATCCTATTGGTGTGGACTAGTACGCGGATGTTTTTCCTGACGATGTTCTTGGACTACCTCCTAGAATAGAGGTAAACTTATACAATAACATGTACCCCATGACAACACTGATATCTACTCCAGCATATCAGATATCACCCACTTAGTTTTGTGAGCTGCGGGTATAGCTGGAGGACTTGCAGGGGAAGGGATTCCTCCGACCTAATGTTTCTCCATGGGTAGCACTGATTCTGTTTTCCAAGAAGGAATATGGGTGATTGAGGATTTTTGTTGACTAACATCACTGGAACCAGGTGACCGTGAAGAAAAACTACCCACTCCTATGTATTGAAGACCTTTTTGATCAGTTGATGGGTGCATGGTGGTTCTCGAAGACAGACTTTAGATTAGGATATAAGAAGATCAGTGTTCGAGATGAGGATGTGATGAAGAGGGCCATTAGATTTTGGTACGACCACTAAGAGTTCTTGGTTATTCCTTTCATTGTAACAGATGCTCTATAAGTGTTCTTGGGACTCATGAACATGATCTTATACCATTACTTCGATCACATTTTCATTGTCATTATTGAAGACATTCTGATATACTTGACTACTGAGGAGGAGCATGCTTACCATTTGTAGGTAGTATTGGACACACTCCGAGAGAACCAGCAATATGGTATTCTCATGAAGTGAATGTTTTAGATCTGAGAGGATCCCTTTCTAGGTCACGTCATCTCAGAGGCTGGAGTTGTAGTGGATCTAGCTAAGATTGAGGCAGTACTTGCTTGGGAGCCACCCAGGAGTGTGATAGAGGTACAATGTTTTCTGGATTTGGATAGATACTATCAAATGTTCATACCATACTTCTCCAGAGTTGCAGCACCACTATCAGACATGATGAAGTTGTGGAAAACCTTCATTTGGATGGAGAGATTCCAACAGATATTTCAAGAGGTAAGGAAGAGGATGACTAGTTCCCCCATATTGAGTCTTCCAGAGAAAGGCATAGGTTTTTTAGTTTTCTGCGACGCGCCAGGGACCAGACTTGGGTGTGTCCTGATGTAGGAGTGAGCAGTGTTCACATATGGATCTTGACAACTAAGACAGATCAAGAAGAACAATGCTACACATGACCTGGAGTTAGTAGTAGTGGTCTTCACCTTGAAGATGTGGCGACACTATCTGATGGGAGAATGTTTTAAAATTTACTCTGATCACAAGAGTCTCAGGTTATTATATTTCAAAAAGACATGAATCTTGAGACATCATTATTTTCTTGATTTCCTCTAGGACTATGACTTCAATATAGTCTATACTCCGGAGAAAGGGAAAATTGGTGTGGATGCACTCAGTAGAATATCTGGTATACAGTTTCTATGAGAGTTTACAGATTAGCTGGATTCTTTAAAATATCCTTTGTTGATAGAGATTGAGTATCATTCCATTAGTCTCTCATTGTCACTCCTCTACTTCTTCATCAAGTCAGGGAGGCACAACATGGGGACGCTGACTGCGAGACAAGATTTTCTCAGATATCTATAGGGTAGACACCAGATTGATTTTCTGATAGTGGGGAGAACGTCATCCTCTATGAAGGATTTACCTTGGTACTAGTAGCACATCAAGAGGAATTGTTGATGCATTTCCACAAATCCCCTCTAGTGATACATCTAGGAGTGGAGAAGATGTAACAGGAAATTCGATGACAGAATTGGTGGCCAGAAATGACAAAAGTGGTAGCAGTGTTTGTCTATCGATGTCTCACTTGTTAGGAAGGAAGGTGAAGCACGAGGTAACAACAGACTTGGTCTAGACATCAGATGTCTCAGAGTGGATGTCGGATGGGATATCCATGGAGTTCGTGATGGGTATTCCAAGTAAATCCAGGGGTCTTGACTTGATTTGGGTGATCATTGACTGAATCACTATGATGACCCACATCCTACCGGTCAGAGAGCAGGGTTCAGTAGAAAGCTTGGGACGCCATTATGTTCAATAGATTGTGCGGCTACATGGAGTGCCTTCTTTTTACGGTCTCTGATCGTGACACATAGTTTACTTTCCAACTATGGAAGGGGTTGTAGGTGGATTTCAGGACACAGCTTCGTCTGAGCACCACCTTCCATCCTCAGACAGATTGACAGACATTGCAGAACATTCAGACTCTCGGGGACATGCTTTGTGCATCGGTCCTCGTCATTGGTCATAGTTGAAAGGATCACATACCTTGGGTGGAGTTTTCCTACAAAAAAATCAACCAATACATCAATTTGGTTAAAATAAATCAACTACATTTCCAATATTAATTTTTAATAGTTAAATGATAATTTTGAACATTTAAAGGCTTAAATATATATGTTTGAATAGAAATATATATTTACACATACTAAAATCATCTATGAACGTAATAATGTTCCATAAACCCGTACATTCATTTGTACTTGTTGATACACAAATATATGTATTGATATAAAAGAGCCTATATTTTGGAAAGAAATTTGTATTTTCTCTTGGTTCAAATTTGTTTCCTATTCTAGAGAATGAAAATTCATGCACAATGTGATTATATGATGAGATAATTTTTTCAGGGACGTTTATGGACATAAATATACTATAAACTAGTGCTAACATATAAATATATAAATATATAAATATATATATAAACACAAATATACACACATAGTTATATAAATACACAAATAATCATTAAAAAATATATAATTTTATAATCATATGTATAAATAAAAATAAAAAACACATATATATGTATATATAAAATAAAGAATCATATGAAATGTCATGTTTCGATTCAAAAAAAATTAATTGTGATATTTGATCATTCACATTCTAAATATAATTACTAGTTTTTCCCAAACCATAACTCAATGAATGAACTCAAATCCATTAATATTTAAAAGGTATACACTTGTTAATGAAATTATGAACATTCCATTATTATATAAAAATTACCCAATCTATTAATTCTCCTCCTAATCAATAAAAACCATTTCAATCCACTGAACACCATTTAATATTTCATTTAATATATATTATTAAATGTTTTTAATTATGTTATATGAAATCGTTACATATATATTACATATTTATATATAAAAAGTGGAATAAAAATCCAAAAAATAAGAAAATCAACCTAGATTAGAGAACCAAGATGGTAAGAACCATAAAAGTGTAATGCCATCCCAAAATAGTCAAGGAATTAAATTGAAAAAAAATAATTATTATTATAGAAACACATGTATTTGATGTACCATTATATATGGACAAAGGAAGATAAAAAAAATGTTAAAAACACATTAAAAATTGTTTGTGAATCCACAAATACAAGTTCAATAAATCATACATTCGTTTAAGAGGTTCAATTTATTCATAATAAAAGGGTTCATTTGCTTCATATGGATATGGGAATAAAAAATTCAAAAAATCATATAAAAATATGAAATATCAATTGAGAATCTTGAAAAACATATTGGGAATTTCATACCAATAGTTTTGAGGATAGATTTGTCCCAAAAAACAACTTAAACAACTATAAAGGATTAATTTTGTGATATTTTGAATGTATTGAGAGAGAAGCGATCAATTAGGGTAATTTATAAAAAGGTTGAAGGGATTTATCAACACTTATTGAAAAGTGTTGATAAAAAGTAATTTTATCATGGTTAAAAATATAAGTGCTATGAAACACCTCTTTCATCAATGGCTTATTTGAAATAATAACATTGAACATCTATCAATGCTAAAATCAACTAAGGAAAGTAGTATTTTTTGTACTTATGTATTAACGATGAGAAAATACTTTTTTATCAGATCTCATTATCGGGATAAAAGTTGTTAAAAATAAAGAATAAAAAAGAATAAAAAATAATATTAACTATATAAAAAATGTAACAATTGAACTATACAAACTATTTAAATTATGAAAATATAAATGGTCCATTTATATAAATAAATTATATAAATTAAAAACATTTTGAAATTATAAAACATTAATAAATAAATATATGTATATAAATTTTAAAAAATAAATAAATACTAAAAATATTAAAAATTAACAAACAATATTGAATGAATGAATATTAAAAATAAATAAATTAATTAAATTAAAATAAAAAAATATTATAAATTTGATTTGATAACATTAATATCATATATTAAAAACAAATAAAAAATTAATAAAAATTATAATTTAAAAAAACTAAAAATGAAAGATATTAACAATTTACATTACAAAAATGCTATAAATGTATTTAAATAAATTAAATTTGTAATTTTGAAACATAATAAAAATATAATATTTTATAAATAGTAATCATATAAATAATAAAAATATTGAAAATATTATAATATTGTATATAAATATGTATAAATTAATAATAAAAAATGAATTAATTCAAAAATAATGATACAAATTAATAAATATTGAAAATAAATAAATTATGTAAAAATTAATAGTATTAAAAACAAATAAATTAAATTAAATAAATTATAATTTTTTAAAAAAGTAATTTCATAAGATTAATTACTTCAATTGTAAACACTTAAAAATAATGATAAATTAATTAAATAATATAAATTATATAAAAGACAAAATTATATGAAATGAATTATATTAACCATTTAAATGAAAAAAATCCTAAATATTCATTTAAATAAATAAATTATATAAATTTAATTTTTTAAAAAAATATTAAAACATAATAAATTAATATTAATAAATATTAATCTTAAAAATTGTAAACATATTGAAAATATTAAAGCATAGTAAATAAATATGTACAAATTTATTTTAATTAATGAATAAACTCCAAAAATATAAAAAATTACTAAAAATAAAAATGAACAGGTATTTTTAAAAAAATGAATATTAAAAATAAATAAAATGACTAAAAAAAGAAAAGTAAATTCATAAAATTAATTACATGAATTTAAAACACATAAAAAATGATTAAGATGAAGAAATAATTGATATTAATTATATACATTAAAAGTGTTCAGGGAAGGGGATTATAAAAAAACAAATATTTTTACTATGCCTATAAGTACACGGGGATACATGACCTTTAGACCTCCCATGAGAACCCCAACGGTGTAACCACTCAGGTACACCCTTGGGGAAAAATAAAATAAATTATATATGTAAAAAAATAATTAATAATGAATTATATTCACTTTAAAAATATATTAAAAAGTAAAGACCCGGATATTCAATGTAATATTTTTTAATTATATGAGAATTTTATGATTTTGAAAAAATTGATGGCGTGTGATCCCAATTGACGGAGTTCCCGGAATAAATTTCTCATCATTATTTCAGGTACGTTTAGTAAATGTGCAAGTAGGTTATTGTAACTTTTAAACCAATGCTCAGAATTGAAAATTGAGGACACCATTGAACTCGTAGTGCCGGTATTTTCCTATAGAGATTTTCAACTCGACCTTTGTAGGTCGAGGTTGAATGATAGTTTTTCACTTTTTTGTTGAAAAAAGAAAAATAAAATTGTTTAATCTATTTTTATTTTTAATCCCCTCTACATAAGTTATAGGGGTGGGGACCACCCGAACTAAAATCCCCTATTTGAATTTAATGGAGGGGACCACCCAACTCTTGAACTCCATCTTTAATGAATGAGGTGACATTAGGTTTCCCTCTAAATTAATTATGCCAAACTCACCAATTAATTAAATGAAGCAAACTAAAATTATACAAACAAATGAAATTGTTAAAAGATATTCTACTTGGTTGGATCCTCATTTATCATTGGTAGAAATCATTGGCCAAAGTAAAAACATGAGAAAAATGTGGATAATTTGTTCTTCTCTAATGAAGAACACATTCTAATGAAGAACACACCATCTTATCCAACTATGAACACTGAAATCCTCCAATGTGGGTCGTCTTCAACTACGATAATCCGACCTCCATCCATTATTCCTCACCAATGTCATCAAACTTACGAGGTAAGGTTTTATGTTATGACTACCCCCTTACAGTTCCTAATGTTCTTCATATTTCATGATTTATTAAGCCTCATTCTACCACCCTAACATAGAGGGTGTTGGCCAAATGAATATGTCCCGACATCTCTGTAATTCCCGGATGTTTGTGACATGTTCCTCGCAATGGAAGGGGGCGGTGACCAGTGCAGGGAAATGGCATCGGTGGGACTCAGATACAACGACTGACATGCCCGGGCCGCGTTGAAGGTGACGACTTGACAATGGTTTCTGATTGAATTTAACCACAACCTTGTGTCGAGGCAATAAGGGAAGGGTGGCTGCCTCGCTGTCGTTCACCAATGATGTTGCATCCTGCGACTGCATCTTATGGAAGAAAGGCTGGTCAACCGGCCAGCCATGGAACCTTGAGCCACAGTGGGATGCCGCACCGTGTTGTCACGAGCAGCCGCAGGCGTCCTCACCTTGGCCATACAAGCCGTCTTGGTCCACTACATTGCGGCACCGTGAGACGCTTAGGGTCGCCGCTCAGGTCGGGCAACCATGGTCCACCACCTTGGTCGGGCCGCCGCCCAAGCGAGTTCTTCCAGACCTGGCCAGGTCGGTCCAACTAGGTCGCACCGGACCAAGGCCAGCATCGACCCATTCTATATTTTTGTCCATAACATTGGCACCAAGAATCCATTTGACAAACCATATACAGCACTAGAAAACATGGAGTGAGGCAGACCTTTTGGTAATCCCACATGAGTATTTGATAATGTGGGGTATGGTCAGGTTGGATCGAAAAAAAATCCAACAGGACCCCTAGAACTAAAAGTATAATAACATATATACTAGGTGTCTGATTGATTCACCATCTATTACATTGAGAACCCTATTAAATTGATGTCCTTTGAGAGATTTATTCGCGAGACCTCGGGGAAGTTGGAGTATCGACTAATTGATTGAGTAGGGAACCCTCCTGAAGATGAGCAATCATAGAGAGGGAACCTGGTAGCTTGTTCTATCATGGGTAAGGGATCCTTCGTGGATCTATAATCAAGGGACCCACATGGATCTACTCTAGGAATCCAAGCGTGACTCTTCTAGGATCCTTTGTGGGTCATCTGTTCTAGGATCATGTCTGGGTCTGACGATTTACTATGATCCTGTGTGGGTGTGATGATGTACAGGGATCCTGTGTGTGTCTGATGATGTACTAGGATACTATGTGGGCTTGAAGATGTACTAGGATCTTGTGTGGGTCCGATGATGTACTAAGATCTTGTTTGGGTTTTACAGTGTACTAAGATCCTGTGTGCGTCTAACGCTATACTAGGGTCTTGTGTGGGTCTGATGTTGTACTAGGATCTTGTTTGGGTCTGATGATTTACTATGATCCTTTGTGGGTCTGTGATTTAGTATTCTTCATGGTTATGCATATTAACAGACTACGATGATTCAGTAGTTACTTCTAATCATCTATACTACTGTACCAAAGATATACCTGGTGTGAGCTGAGTCTTTATCTGTTTAGTACTTTCCATCTTGGTAATACTTTTGTGGTATTCTTCTATGTGGGGTTCCGATGAGGTACTTACCTTCGTTGTATTCTATCCATTGTGTAATAGTTGAGCTTCATGCTAATGAGTTGGGCCTTATGTTTCCTCATTATTGAGATGGGTTTACTTGATAACATAGGTATATGTATGAGAATATACCAAAGTAGGGTTTTCGGTTGATTTCAAGCTTCATGGTGTATCCAATGTTGATTTTTTTGAGTCAATATGGGTCTCAGTGTCCCTACTAAGTATCGATACACTCAACTCTGCATGTTTTGTGCTAGCAACTTGTTGTGTTTGGTGTAGACAACAGACAACGCTGACTGAGGACAAGGGTACTAGGAATGGAGGTAGCTCAGAGGTGGACATTAAGTGAGGATTACTACATAGAAAACTGTTCTAGAGGTGAACCTACCCTTCAGGTAGGATCATTGGAAGCTATTCACAGGATCTATTTCAGTTTACTTTTAATTTATAGTTTTCCCATACTATCTAGTTGGTCTTGTATTCTGGTACTTTTTCGTACTATACTCACAATTTTATTATTCAGTTTACTCGTGTTCGTATCTTTTTGTGTGCATGGTTGTGTGCATTTATAGGTTATAAATGTAATGCCTTTCTGGTTTTTGGGAATACGCCTTTCAGTGCTAGTCTCCATCCTCTGGCCTATAGAAGGATAGCATGGGGTAGTCCAAGCACGGGTCCCTTGGAAGGATTCGTGACAAATTGGTATCAGATGAGTCAGTTATACCTTAGAACATTAGACTCTGACCTTTTTTAAAGAGAAATAGTATTATTTTTAGTTAGTGTAGTTATCAGTTTAGTGAACCCACTGTTGGTGCGGGGGCCGATGTATCCATTCACCATGACCTTGAATTCTGATTTCTAGATCAGTTAACAAAAACACTAATTGTGTGTGTCTTTTCAAGAGTTCTATTTGAGATTTCTTTGAGTCAGCTCAACAAGTATTAGTTATTTACCATGGAGAACCTCTTTCGTTTCGGGATTTCTCCATTCAGCTACCCAGCTAAAGTTTTGGATATTGTACACACTGAGAGCCCACCAAGTGAAGAGGCATCGATGTAGGGACCTCTTCCAATAGAGGCTGAAACGATATCATTACCCATTGAGACACCGATGCCACCAAACATAGAAGAAGAGGGTGAATGTTACATGAGCGCGTTGCACATGATCCACTGCTAGATGTCACCCAGTTTTAGAGGAAAGACGAACCAACAGGTGCCTGAGGATTGGCTGGAGGCCGTGGTGAGAGTCTTTTGACTGGTAGGGACACCAGCTAATCTCATGGCTGTGGCTCAGTACTCAGTGAGGTTCACTGAACAATGATGCTACTGCACTAATATGGTGTGGGACCCATTCATGAGTGTCTGGATATTAGAACAGGGGGTCAGGTGAGACATCTGGGCATCGATGATGTCTCTCTACATCCCGAAGCAGGTGGAATGTGTTAGAGAGAGCCCTCTTAGTGGAGAGTTTTCTTGCTGAGCAGTCACCAACAGCGAGACCCACCACCGGATGACTCATAACATAGTATTTTATAGCAGGATACAAGAAAATGTCACAGAGTTCCAAGAGGACCAGAGCTACAGGTGAATGACCGTATGACTTAGAATCAGTTGTGCGGTGTACCAGAGACATATCGAGTCATGCGAGGAATAGTACATGTTTCATTTGAGGCGGGCAGGGTCACATGACTCTTGACTGTCAGACATGCCATACGGATGATCAGTAGATGGTAAAGGGACTTGCCATGTAGAGACAGAGGATTCACTGATGTAGTCCTCAAAGAGTAGGCGGATGTGGCAGAGGAGTTGGTCCTGCAGCTGGCGGTGGGTGATGATTCGAGGTGTTACCACCACCATCAACCAGTGGTCCAGGCAGACCACATGGAGCATGTGTAAAGGGGTGAGCTCGGCTCTGCGCAGCTGAGACCTACAACCATGGCACTCCGAAGATGATACGACATACGATCTGTGTTTATTACTTCTTAGCAGTATTACATATAAACACATGTTCTAGTCATTATTTTATTTACACTTCCCTTGTTCGGAGCTCAGAGATTTCAATGGAGCCTTTGGATCGATCATTATGGCTAGGGACTCATAAAAAGAGGATTCAATAATTACACACTGGTGTCAGTAGTGTGAGATTAATATAGGAGGTGAGAGCTTCAGCTGGGATCTCTTAATAGCAGCGTTGAGGCCTTACGATGTCATATTTGGTATTGAATGGTTAACTATAGGTCATGCATAGATTTTCTATATTAGGTTCAAGGTTCATTGTGTCCGCACATATGGGACCAGGTTTACATTCCCTAGCATGATGGGATCCTTTGCAGCACAACTTGTACATACTCGGAGGAGAGTGGAGCCAATAACTCATCCATTAGATAGCCTTACCCTCAGAGTGGTTGATGTGGTGATTCATAATTATACTATAGTGGGGGAATAGTATACAGATGTCTTCCAAGATGGTGTTCTAGGTCAACCTCCTAATAGAGAAGATGAATTTTACATAGTATTTTACCCTTGGACGACACCGATATCTACACCAGCATATCAGATGACTTTCATGGAGCTTCGCGCGCTGCGGGGAATGTTAGAAGAATTATAGGGGAATGTGTTCATTTGGCCCAGTGTTTCTCCTTAGGAAGCCCTGATTATGTTTGATAAGAAGTTGTATAGGAGCATTAGATTTTGTGTTAACTACCGGTGCCTGAACCAGGTGACTGTAAAAAATGTGTACCCACACCTTAGGATTGACGTGATCTTTGATCATCTGAAGGGAGAACGGTGGTTCTCGATGATAGAACTCATACTAGGCTATCACCAGCTCAGAGTAAGAGACAAGGATGTGCAAAATATGACATTCAAATGTCTGTACGACCACTACGAGTTCTTAGTTATGCCATTTGGTGTGACCAACACTCTAACAGTGATCATGGGACTCATGATCAAGATCTTTTATTCTTAACATTATCACTTTGTGGTGGTCTTCATTAAGGACATTCTGATCTACCCAACTATTGTAGAAGAGAATTTGTATCATTTGTAGGTAGTACTGGACACACTCCAAGAGATCCAGCTTTATTGTAATCTCTCGAAGTGCCAGTTCTAGATCAGAGAGGTTAACTTTTTGGGACATGTCATATCAGATGCTGGAGTTATAGTGAATCCTTTGAATATTAAGGCAGTACATGCATGGGATCCACCCAAGAGTTTGATGGAGGTATGATGTTTCATTGTTTGGGATGGATTCAACTAGAGGATTGTGCCAGATTTCTCTAGTGTTATGGAACCTTTGTCAGTGTTTAGTAAGAAGGTTAAACCCTTTGTATGGTCGGAGAGCTTCCATCAATGTTTTCACGAGCTCAAAATAGGCCGACTAGTGCCCCCATAGTGAGGCTTCTAGAGAAGGGAATAGGGTATATAGTCTACTACGAGGCATCAGGGTCCAGGTTTGAATTGTTCATGATGCAGGAGCAAGGAGTGATTGCATATGGTTCTTGACAACTGAGATATCATGAGCAGAACTACACTACCCAAGAACTAGAGTTAGCAGCAGTGGGTTTCTCCATGAATATGTGGTGACACTACTTGATGGGAAAGCATTTTACTGTCTACTCAAATCAAAAGAGTCTTAGGTATGTCTTCTCTCAGAAGGACCTAAACCTGAGACATCGACGTTGGCTTGAGTTCCTCAAGGATTATGAATTCGAGAAAGTCTATACTCCTAGGAAGGGAAATTTTCTAGTAGTTCAACTCAGGAGGAGATCCGGAATACAACTTCTAGGTGAGATGGCGGTGCAGATATCCGCTTTGATAATATCCTTTGTGGATCGAGATGGAGTAGCTTTTCTACAGTCTCTTATAGTAACTACACCGCTCCTTCAGTGAGTCAGGGAGGCACATCATGGAGACACAAACTCCAATGCATTAAGTTCTCACATATACATAGGGTGGATCCCTGATAGCTTTTCTGAAGGTGGGGAGAATGTCATCCTCTTTATAGGACATACCATGGTACTAGTGTCGGTTTAGGAGGAAGTGTTTAGGGAGTTTTGAACATCCCCTTTAGAAGTACATCTATGAGCGGAAAAGATGTACGAGGATCTCAGACAAAAGCACTGCTATCCAGGAATGAAGAAAGAAGTAACAGAGTTTGTCTCTCAGTGCCTCACTTGTTAGAAAGTAAAGGCAGACCATCTTCTTCCAACATGCTTAGATCAGACATTAGAGGTTCCAAGAGTTGAAGTGGAATGTGATATCCATGGACTTTGTGATAGGACATCCATGTACATCCATCGGTTATGATGTTATGTGAGTTATCATCTACTAACATACCATGTCTTCCCACTTCCTATCGATCAGAGAGAAGGGTTCAGTAAAGATCTTTGGATTCCTCTATGTGTAGGAGATTGTGCGACTATATGTAGTAACCTCGATGATTGTATCCGATCATGATACACGTTTAATATCCAGTCTCTGGAAGGGTTTGCAGGATGATTTTGGGTTGAAGCATAATTTGAGCAACACATTCCATCCTCGGATAGATAGCCAGATTGAGTGGACCATTCATACCCTCGAGGACAGGCTGCTTTCTTTCATCCTCAACATCAGTCACAGTTGGGAGAATCACTTTCCATTACTGAATTTTGCATACAACAATAGATATCACTCCACCAATGAGATAGAACACTTTGAGGCATTGTACAGGCAACATTACAGATTAACATTGTGCCGTACAATCCCAGGGGAGTCAGCACTCATGGGAACAATGATGGTATGAGCTACCACAGAGAAAGTGCAGATCATCCAGGAGAAGATGATGACTAGATAGAGTAGACATATGTATTATGCTGATAGGAGATTGAAACCTCTGGAGTTTGAGGATGGAGACCAAGTCTTTCTATGAGACTCACCTCGATGAAGTTTGAGGAGATTTTTCCAGGGAAAAAGTAATCTATGAGCTTCATTGGACCCTTCTAGGTCCTCCGTAGAGTTGGAGAGGTGGGTTAGCACCGAGAACTTCCCCCTCAGTTTCATTAGGTCTATGAAATCTTCCACAAATCCCAGCTGAGGAGAAATGTTAACGACAAATCTCACGTCATCGACCACGATGAGAGGGAAATCGATGATGGGTTGAAATTTTTGGATGTTCCTGTAGAGATTGGGGGTCGTCATAAGATAGTCCTTCATGGGTGGTTGATACCTCTATTGTGCATTTTCTGGAAGCACTGGAACCACCCTGAGAGATCATGGGAGTGGGAGGCTCAGATACCTGCTCAGTAAACCCACTTGTTTTCCTAGTTTTTTTGTTGTTGCATTCAGTGGTGGAAATCCCTGAGGGGGGGGGGGAGAATGTAAAGACCCCAAAAATCCATCTTATTTTTTTAATTATATGGGAATTTTACAATTCTGTAAAAATTGACGGTTTGCAATTCCGATTCCAGGAGTGCTCGAAATAAATTTCTCAACATTTTTTGGGTTCATTCAGAAAACGTGCGAGTGGGTTTTTGTAACTTTTAAACCAGTGCTCAGAATTGAAATCCAATGACACTGTTGAAATAACAACCTAGGTATTCTTTTAAAGAGACATTCACCTCGACTGCATTATGTCGATGGTGAAAGATAGTTTTTCAATTTTTGGTGAAAAAAGAATAATAAAATTATTTACAATTTTATTTTTATTTTGAAACCTTTCTACATGGGTTATGGTGGTGGGGACCACCCGAACTAAAAATACCCAATTGGAATTCAATGGTGGGGACTACACGACTCTTGAACTCTCTTTTTAATTTGGTAGGTGACTTTAGGATTCCCATTAAATAATTATTCCAACCTCATAAATTAATTAAATGATTCCAACTTAAATCATGCCAAGAAATTAAATATTTAAAACCAATTCTATTTTGTTGGATTCGCATCTATCCTTGGGAGATATCTTCGGCAAAAGTAGTAGCTTGGTAAAATAATTGAGAAGCAATTAATCTCCAATGAAGTACACTTTCCTATGAAGAAAGCGCCATCTTCTCCAATGAAGAACGCCAACATCCTCTAATGGGGGACGCCATCATCATTGAAGAAACAAGGTTCATCCATATTTCATCACCAACGACATCAAAAAATTGATGTAGGGTTTGATGTTTTGAGTATCCCCTTAACATTCTTGATTTTTTCATATTTCACGTTTTATTAAGCCTCTTGCTACTGCCCTAACACGGAGGGTGTGGGCCAAACAGACATGGCCTGAATCTCCACAATTTGTTAATGTTTTTGATGTGTTCCACGCATTAGAAGTGTGAAGAGAACAAGGCCGATAAATAGCACTGATGGGTTATGGATGTGGTTGAAGTCAAAACCAGGAAATGATGAAGGAGAAGGCATGACCACACTGCCCGATGGAAGAGAACTGCGGCAGTGAGGGAAGGGCGGTCAGCTCACTCTTGGCCGCCTGTGAATGTGTGTTGGCACGCAGAGGAAAGGCACCCTAACCATCCTGTCAGGGCACCATGAGCCGCTGCAGGCCACCATCGACCACCGCCCAGGCTGGGCTTCTGGGGGCCGCCGCCCAGGAGGGGTTGCCGTGGGCCGCCGTCCAGGCCGGGCTGCCGCGGACCGCAGCCCAGGCCCGGATGCCGTGAGCTGCTGCCTTGGTTGGGCTCCCACATGTTGCTACCCAATCCGAGACAACCAGTCCAGGCCAAAAAGTGCATCGCAGGTTAGAACCAGTGGGTCGAGTCGGTTTGGGCCATGTCGGGCCGACCATATCGGACCAGACCTGGACCTGCTTCGACCAATTCAATAATTTTGGCCACAACAATGGCACGGGGAATCTGTTTGATGAACTGTCTACGGCGATGTAAGCCTTGGAAATAGGATGAAATTTTGGTATAGCCTACTTGAGTTTTGGATAGAGATGTGTATGGTCAGGTTGGATCAAGCACGAATCCATCCGGACCCATGAAACTAAAATATTAATAACTTACAGACCATGCGTCCAATTGATGAACCGTCTATTGCATTGAGACCCCTATTACAAAGCTTTCCTTTGGGATACATCTTGGTGAGTCTTAATGGAAGTTTGAGTATTGACCAGTGGAAGAAAAAGGGGACCCTCCCAGAGACGAGCAAGCTTAGAGAGGGAACACGGTAGCTAGCTATATCATGATAAAGGGATTTTTCCTGGTTTTGTAATTGAGGGTCCCACGTGGATCCTCTCTAGGAATCCATGTGGGACTACTCTAGGATCCTTCGTGGTTCTGTTTTACTAGATTCCTGTGTGGTTCTGATGAAGTACTAGGATCCTGTGTGGGTCTGATGAGGTACTAGGATCCTGTTGGGGTCTCAGGATGTTCTCGGATCCTGTGTGGGTCTGACGATGTAGTCGGATCCTTTGTGGTTTTGAAGATGTACTATGATCCTCTGTGTGTCTGATTGTGTACTAGTATCCTACGTGGGTCTGACAATATACTATTATCTTATGTGGTTCTGATGTGGTACTAGGATCCTGTGTGGGTATTATGATGTACTGAGATCATGTGTGGGTCTATGATTTAGGATCTTTCGTGGGTCTTCCCCTTAATAGAGTAAGATGATTCAATAGTTACATCCAATCATCTCTACTACTATACTTATGATATACCTAGTGTGAGATGAGTTTCTACCTTTTTGGTACTTTCCATCATGGTAATACCTTAGTTTCATTCCTCTGTGTGGCATACATGTGTGGTACATACCTTACTGGTATTATTTCTTTTGTGGAACAGTTGAGCTTCAAGATAATCTGTTGGGCCATGTGTTTCCCCATGATTGAGATGGGATTACATGATAATTAGTTATATGTATGGGAATATATCAATGTAGGGTTGTTATTTGACTTCAAGCTTTTTGGTTTATCCATATTGGATTTTGTGAGATCTTAAGGGTCTCAGGGTGCCTACAGAGTATCGTTATACTCACCCATGTACGGGCTATGCCCACACCTTGTTGTGTTTGGTGCAGATGAAAAACAAGGCTGATTGAGTACGAGGGTACCAGGACCGGAGGTAGCTACAAGGTGGACCTTAGATGAGGTGTACTGCAGAGACAACCGTTCGAGATCAGTACCTACCCTTCAAGTAGGATCCATGGTGGGTGTTCACGTGAGCTATTTTAGTTTACTTTTACTTTTTTGATTTCCTATACTTTCCAGTTCGGCTTGTATTCTGGCCCCTATAGCATACTGTACTCACAGTTTAACGATTCAGTTTACTAATGTTTGTATCTTGTTATGTGCTTGGTTGCGTGAGTTTATAGGTTATAAAGGCAATTCCATCCCTATTATAGGTAATACGTCTTTCGATGCAAGTTGTCTTCCCCTGGACTATGGATGGTGGGTTTGGGTGTAGTAACGAAACGTGCCCCGGGGGACGGGTCGTGACATAAAATTATAATGAATTTAAAAAAATCAATTATCTATATTTCAAACATATTTACACTATTAAATAATAAAGACTAAAAATGAATAGATATTAATCATAAAAATTACGAACATTTTGAAAATATTAATACACAATAAATAAGATTGTATAAAATTTAAAAATTGATTAAATTCCAAAAATATTAAAATGTAATAATTATTAAAATTTTAAATGTATTATTAAATTAAAGAATATGAAAAGTTAGTTAGAGTTTATATATTTTTTATAATAAATAACAATATTATGGTTTAAATTTTTTTATAATATTTAAAAAAGTTATTATTTAATTAAAATTATAAATATTTAGAAATGTATAAATAACTACCATATCGAATATATTATAGAAATATTATATTAATAAATAATAAATCATTGGTATATATTTAAAATGAGTAAATTATAGAATATATTAAAATGAATAAATTTTAAAAATGAATAAATAATTTTAAATTGAAAACAAACATACACATTACATATATATACATACTCACAAACATAGGCATAGATATACATGTACACCCACATACACATCCACATACACATACACATAAAAATACATATACATATGCAGACATGCACATAAACATACATACAGACACACAGACACACACAAACATTATATGTATACATGCACATGGTAAATAAATATACACAGATATACACGTACATACACATACACATACACAAACACAAACACATACACATACACATACACATACACATACACATACAAATACACATACACATACATGTACACGTACACATACACATACACATACACATACACATACACATACATGTACGCGTACACATACACATACACATACACATACACAAACACATACACATACACATACACATACACATACACATACACATACACATACACATACACATACACATACACATACACATACACATACACGTAAACATACAAATACACTAACACATACAGTTACACATACACATTAACATACACATACACTTACACATACACATACACATACACATACAAATACACATACACATACACATACACATACACATACACATACACAGACACATACACATACACATACACATACACATACACATACACATACACGTACACATACACATACAAACACACATACACATACACATACACATACACATACACATACACATACACATACACATACACATACACATACACATACACATACACATACACATACACATACACATACACATACACAAACACATACACATACACATAAACATACACATACACAAACACATACACATACATATACACATACTTACACTCAAATTTTCATGGACACAAAAATCCATACAAATACACATACAGATACCTACATAGTCATACAAATGCACAGGCAGACACACACACACAAACACACATGTACACATAAATATACACATACCCATACATAAACATACATCTATATAAGCACACACACACACACATATACACACTTAAAACACATACAAACACATACATATACATACATACACATACATCCACATGAATACACATGCTTACACAAGCTTACACATACAAACAAATATATGTGTATATATTAAATTATATAATATTTTTATAAATATATATATTATAATATGAACTATATCTAAGTAAATATATATTAATTTATATATTTATATGATAGATTAAATAAAATATTAATATATTATGTTTATAAAAATAGTTTTTAATTAGTATATATAAATATATTATTAATCAATTTTATTGAATAATATAAATTTTATATTTTTTATAGATAAAATAAATTAATAATACTAATAATTATTTTATTATTATAATATAATTATATAAATCCAATTTTTATACTATATATACATTTTGAGGGAAAATAATAAATGAATAACTGATCGATGATTGGGAAATACAAGAGAATTCAACCAAATAGAAAAATCATCCAACCATACATGTGAATCACCTAAATGGCCACTTATCGCTAAAATGATAGAATCATTTTCTTCATATGTATTGATGAATGAAAAGAGAATGATAAAAAGTAGTGGCATAAAGAGAGAATACTTCTAAAAATCCAAATAGTTAAATTCCATTACCTAATGATGGAATGTCACAAGGAATTGTAAGACATTTAGATTCTATAATGATTGGATTTTATCCTATATCAATAGAAAATTTTATGACAATAATAATTATTTTGGATTTGGTTACTGAAGGAGACCATTTTTAATAAAATGTTTTTTCAAAAGGTGTGGTAAATGAACAAGAAGTCTCTCTAATGTGAAACCAGACATTCAAAGATACTCCACATAAGATAGATACGTCAATGATAATTTTGAAAATTCTAGTTGGGGGATCTTTCCAAGAGATTGATCATGATCAATAACCTATGGTGTAAAGATATATATCATAATTTCTATGTATCCAACCATGATATAACCTAATTAACCAAGAAAAAACTCAATCTAACAATGTTATTAAAAATGAAATCCTTTATTATAACCCAAATCATATATACCATGGTATAAGGAGTTCTCACTGACTCTACATGTTGAGATCAATACCACTACACCAGTAGGGTAATGAAATTAGTTATCAGATCTAAAAGAAAATAACCATAAATATTACATTCATGTAAGACATCTTTAGATACAGATAAATTGAAAATAACATGCTTGGATGATTCCAATGAAGCCATGCAGAGTGGGATTATCATATTGTCCATGGAAAAGAGAAATACAAGGATCTCTTTTTAAATGAAAATTCTAGAGTAATATTTCCACCATAAATATTATGACTTGGGAGGGATAAGAAGGCATTGAAGTATTTTCTAGTGTTTTGAAACATCTAGGATCAGTTATTCCAGCACCATTATGCAACCAGAATTGGTATTATAAGAATAAGAATAATCTTTTCTCTTGTAGAGATGATCTGGTCCCATGAACCTCACACAAATATTACTCAAGATTATATTTTTGTCACCCTCATTGAAAAAAGTGTAAATATTTTCAATACACTATCCATTTCCATCATCATTGAATAATGGAACAACCATTGTATTCTCCAAACCTACAAAGGTAGGTGATGTTTCCCTGGAGCGATATTCACTAACAAACCACATGTATATCTAAATCTCCAAAAATATATCATGAACAAACCTCCAGTGGTTTCCCCTTTTCAATAGCTCATGCGACCTCGATCTGGGTCTCTAGAAAAATATATGGTGCAGTCCTATTTGAGATCACCAAAAATAGAAATACGAATATTATTTGGCACTAGGTATGTGAGTAAATGATGTGGGATTATATAGTAGCCAAAAACCCAACATGGAATGAAATTAATCATCATTGTGACAATTGTCTCAAAACCCCATACTCACACATGCTTTATGTTTTAATAGTTTGATACACGTCATCCGTTGTATTTTTTTCATCACATTATTAGAGCCCCACCAAATGTTTTCCAGTCAAGATAGATGTAGGTAAAAAATAAAGTATATGATTTATTAAAGATATATAATTATCATAATATTGGATTGAATAGGCTTTATATTTAAATAGTATTTCATTTCCCTCTTTAGAAACACTTTTTCTAGTCCTCCTATAAATTTTCATATAACCCTACACAAAACACCAAAGAAAAATTATTTTTTGCATGCCTAAAAATATTAGGAAACTAATGTATTTATGATGCTTTCAAAACATCAGGATACAAGAATCTTAGTTGAGTCTATTCTTTCTAGTCGGGGAACACCAAACCTGAAGGAATTTATTTATTTCAAAATATTTACCTACCACCTAGAATCTCTCTCATACATAGAAAAATTATGGAAAATACGACAACATTCATACAGGGTTGCACTCAAAAAGTGTAAAATATAATATGTAAAAATAGATAAGAAATGGGTGGTCCATTCCTACAAAACAACTCTATGTAGACTAGTTTATCCATGAATACCATAAAAAGAATATTTGAAAAATCATTTTGTATCATGATATACAAGAAAGTGAAAAGAGGACACCCCTTAAAGTGTCCCCTAAATGTGAAAAACACAGAATGAGGCCCCATTAATCTAAATATTGAAATATTCAAAAGTAACACATTTCATGATAATTTCAATCTATTTAGAGAAAATCCAATTATAATCGTCAACATTTAGAGGAATGACCAATCCACTCGATCATAAGATTTAATCGTATCATGTTTACTCTATATAACTTTTTTTGGATGTGGACCATGTTTTAATAGAATGAAAAATTTGATGAGTGATTATAGAATTATAATAAATAAACATATTGGGAACAAACAAACTTTATTTCATAGAAATAATTGATGGAAGAATATTACACAAACATTAATCCGAAATTTTTTAGAAGAAAATATAATTTAATTTGAAAATACTAATATTCCAAAAGTATCAAACCAAAGAAGGAATAATGATCCTAGGAATTATAGTAATGAGTGTTTCATTGATGGATCTAAAATCTTATTTTCCCATACATTAGCCTCTCATGAGATAAAAAATATTTCGTCTAAGGATGTTCCAATACTGTTTGAAAAATAAATCAGGGAATCCATTAGAGAATGAAACCATTATAGAATGAATTTTTGTGGTAGACAAAATAATTTCATCATTTTTAATATCATAATAAATAGGGGCTCATGGTTTCCATCATTATAGGAGTAGTTCAAGAATCAATATCCAAAAAGATAGAGATCTCACTAGTCAGATAGACCTCTTAAATAAAATGTAGAATAAGATCATGGTCTTCTTTCTCTTTCAATGTTGATCTACCTTATAGAGTAGTGATAAAACAAATAAAACTATTACAGTACCATATTGAATCTCTTTGATTAAATTAAATGGTGTTGGAGTTGAATTATTTAATATTAGTCTCATACAAACTAATACACCTATAAATTTCCTAAATATTATGACTTGCATCAAGATATGCTTCATGGTTGGAAATTATAGAGAGAACACCATTTGAAGATCATCAGGAGTAAAGCTCATTGAACATTAAATATCATCACATTATAGGGTTAGATGACAAAAATTATTATCATTCCCCTCCTTCAAATATGTTGAAACCTGATTAATATTTGTTGTAACTTCAATACTCCTCTTCCATTCATCATGATCGGACCACCAATTCACACTCCACCTTCTAAGTCCAAAATTTTTTTAAACCTAAACAATATTTTGTGTGTTTCTTATCAATGAAAATGTTTAGAGCTGAATATAAATTAATGATATTATTGATAGTTATATATATTGTATAAATAAATAAAAAAATATTAATGGAGTGTTAGTGCAACATACATGTTTATTTATTGGAATGTTTTGTTGTTTCAAAAAATATAATAATTTGAAAATTTTAAAAATATGAAGTATAATATTAAGGATATATCCCTATCTTAGGTTAACATTAGTAATTTAGGAAATTAAATTTGTAGTGTAGAACACAATTTGAGTCAATAACAATGAAATAAAATAGGAGATAGGAAAACCTAGTTTGAAGGATCATCTATTACATTTAAGCTGTGTGTGTGTATTAATTGATATACATCAATTTCATGTCATCTATTTGGTTAAAAAAATTTATATATCCATTAAAAAAGATATATCTCTTAGAGGTGTTGAAACCCTATAGGTCATAAAACTATATGATATGCAATGCGAAATATCCTTAATGAATGACCAAATAAGTGTGATGTTTAGAATGAAATACCAAATAAGTGATATTAGGTTTAATATATCTAAAATTATTGTTGATATATGTAACACCCCATGCTTCCATGGTTCGTTTCCCTTAGAATAATTCAATAGTGTGTGTTGTATGCAACCTCGAGTTCTAGCACACCACAACTAATCAAACTAGCCATTATAAATATTAATAACCACTTTTAGAAATTTTATGAATCTTATTTATTAAAATCAACTTCATTTTTGGATTTTGAATATCGAAATTATCCTAGGATGAATTTTTGATATTTTTCTGAAAAACATAAATTTTTTATGAATAGTGAAACCACTAAGTTGTAGTTAAAAAAACTATATTTTTCATAAAACATAATTTTTCCATTTCTATGAATCGAATTTCAAAAATCTGAAAGACAATGTTAATATTATTAAGTAAAATGTGGTTCAATGTGATGAAAATAATTTTTTGTTAATAGTAACATTTTACTTTTATTTGCCACGGTTAAAAGTAAATTGGGTAATTAAGGGTAAAAATGATATCAATATTACCCTAACACATGTCATAATTCTATTCGAAAAGGGTATCACGACCAAAAACAACCTAAGGAATAAAATATTATCATTTAGGTCCACTTGGATTAGATTAGTACATTTATTATTATTTAATTAAAAGAAGAGATAAAAGATATAAAATCAATGATTAAAAACTAAAACATTTTAAATATAGTGTTACAAGTAATATAAATTCAAATATAAATATTAATTAGAAATATAAATAGATTTCCTACATAGAGATATTTTATTTATAATTTTTAGACATTAAATAGTTTAATATATTTATGACACAATGGTTATGCAGTAATTACCATAATAATTAAAAATTAAGATTATTGATATTATAAATACCCAAAAAAATATAATTTGAGACTTTTTATAAATTCCAATAATTTTATATTTTAATATTACATGTTAGGATTGATTTATTTAAATTTTCTAGAAGTTATCATTCTATTGTGATTTTCAAAAAAATCAATTTTCCAAATAGTGTCAAAATTTACATAAAAGAGTTTTTAAAACAAATATTCTATTATTAATTGATATTATAATCCTAAAAATCTAAGGTTCAACCAAAGGGGTTAAATATTATTATATATGGCATTAGTGAAACACTTAAAGTTATCTTGGATGTTTATTGTTTGTTTATTAACCATATAATATAAAAATACAAATAGATATAGTAAAAGTGAAACTAATTAACTAAGAGTTATTACTTAAAGATAAGGTTATTTCAGTGACCCAAACATGTCTAAACCCTATTGATTGAGTTGTTTGCGACCCATCGCCACATTACCCTCAAATAAACCACATTGGAGACATTATAAACCAAATATTAATTTATTATAAAATAATATTTCTAGCATTTCCGAAGGGGCCCTTCACCCCTCTTATAAAATTGCACTCCACCTTCTCACAATTTCACACCTTCAAAGCCATTTAGCTCGGCCAATATTTGCCCAATAATCCTATAAACATCTCTCCCTTCATTCTAGAAGACCCCCTTTAGTCCGAAAGCCTTCTTATGGAGTCCTTGTGATAAAATTAAAAGGAAGAACCCGAAGAAGAGGTAACATTTTCACACCTTCTTTCAAGTTCCTTTCTTCTTCCACTTCATCTTTGTTTATTATTTCTATTCTAAAATAATAACTCCAATATCTTCTATATACTATGATGTTTTTATAAATATGGAACAACTATTTTTAGTATTCTACCCATCATTTCAATGACATGTCACCATACGTGTGTACGTACGGCTTACCGTCACCACGTCATAGTGTAATTGTTATTCAATATATTATTATTTTGATGGGTACAATAATGATGTAAAATTCATGTAAATAATAAATCTAACATGATAATGATTTTTTCTATATGATATATCATCAAATTATATATTATTTTAATATCAGAAGAATGATATTATCGCTTGTGAGTAAGTACGGACTACCGTCTCCACAAACGCGGTGAAATTCATTCCTCATCATATCCATTGAAGTCTAATTCACATTTTATGATTGAAAATAATGTTTCTATACTTGATATAATTCTGGATATTAATAATAGACATCCCATCAATAAAAATATGGCTCACATAACAATGAATATAAAGGAAAATGAATCCTTTAACACCCAGAACGATAATAATACTAAGATATTATTAACAAATAAATGTTAAAAGATCATATATGATATCATATTGATGTATATGATTATTTTATAATTTAATATCATTGTTTTAACTATTATACAGGATGTTAACATACTATTGACTAATGAAAAGTACATGGTAAAGGATTATTTCACAATCTTTTCATTATCTGAGGTTTTTTACGTAATTATCTTATTGGACCTCTTTATAATCCACATAAATATTTATTAAAAATGTATTTGAAAACATTATTTCTATTTTACAGAATATGGGTTAATGTCATTTATACCTTTTTCTACTTTTTATAATAATTTATAAAGGAATCATTCTTTTGTTTTCCAAACAAGGTCTTTTTTAACCTTTTCGACAAAAAAAAGGTAAGAATGATTTTTAAACTTATACGGCAGATGCAGCTATTTTACACCATTATAATATCATTGAAGCTTAACTTACAATCTTATAAAAATATTTTCAAATTAAATGTTTTATTTTAAAATTATGGTTCTTTTAATTGATTTCATAAATGAGATATTTCCCTCAAATAGTTTGTATTTCATCTATGTCAACATCTTTTAATGGTTTTTATGTTTAATGGAAGTGTATTTATGATAAAAAAAACTTCCATTGAAGGTTTTGTGATATGTTTAACTATGGATTTATTCTTTTTTTATCATTCATGGTTTTTGGAGAAATTATTGACATTTCTTATGCTAGTTTTAATACGAATGTTTATGTTATGCATAAACCTGTTCAGATGAGGAATGCATTGGACTTTATAAGTGGAAGGTGGAGCCCACTATAGATCCTCGATGCATCAGTAGGTCTCATGAGACAAACTAGTGTCTTGGCACAAGGCCTTGACAAAATTTTATTTATAGACTTGGCACGAGGCCTTGGCTACGTGGTTATGATAGTCTGGCATTATTCATTCCATCCTTATGAACGTGGTTATTGATATTTCTTTGGATTATTCAATTTGTAAAAAATCAATGTGAATAAGTAAATGGAATTATTTAATTTTATCTTTTCCATATTATTCTGACGTTCATGTTCAAATGGCTTTTGTTTTAGTTATTCATTTCCTTAAATGTTTATACTTGTTTATGAAATTTTCTGATATATTGTTATCCTTAATGAGCATCTGAGATCACCTCTTTCTATGTTTTATCATTCCCAGTATGTGAAGAAGTAATTTATTAAAGACCTGCAGGGATTGTTTGCGTAGATATGAGTGTGGATTATGGAAACTATTTTGTTGTAGTTTTTATTTTTTTATGTAATGGTAGACTTAATAATATATATCTATTGTTTCCAAGTCTACTAAACTAATCGGTATTTCGAGATTTTATCTTTATTGTGATCATGCCAATGTTTTTTAATAATGCACCGACTCTGGTTAACTATGGTTGGGGCGTTACAGTTGGTATCAGAGGATGTTTAGTACAAACCTTGAAAACTAGATTTAGATAAACTCTGATTAGAATACATACCCCTAAGATAGACTTTGAGGATTAGAATTGAAGAACTTCCTAAAATTTTGGTATTGTAGAGATTTTTTTGAGTTTTCTGAGAAATACATCCATGTCTAGAAACGAGCAGGTAGAGGCGGCTCTGGAATAGATGTACCTAATGGTAAAACCCGAAAACACCACTTTGAGCTAGACTCGAATGGGAACTGGTGCATGACAACAGGCCTTGCTGCACTCTTGGTTAAAAAACTCCCAGTGGATATGCTTATGATAATTCTCATTTTCATTACCAACAATTATGATGGGTTATGAGTATATACTTACTCAAAGAAGTCATTTTTTATGATTATCGATTATATCCATAAACGGTTAAATTTATGATAAGTGCTTTAAAATTATGGAATTATTTATTTTGATTTATTATCTAATCTAGTTTATGACATTGTTTAGAAATGGTGCCTAGTGGAAGGAATGGAAACCGTATCAATGCACGCACATCAATTAGGGATAGCCCTCTTTCTGAAGATAATTATAGTGGAGTTATTAATGCAAATGGTGCTGAATATCTAAGTACTGTACTAGGGCAACTCACTCAGGATATGAATAATAACATTACCCGTATGAAGCCCCATGTTCCGCAGCGTGGAGGATCAATGTTAGCTCGCTTCAAGATGAAAAAAACACCAAAATTCAATGGGAATATAAATCCCATAGTAGCTGAGCAATGGATAAATTCCTTAGAGAAAATATTTCATTCCCTGTGGAGTAGTGAAAGAGAAAAAGATGTCATGGTAGTTTATCGCCTCACGAGAGTTTCTTATCAATGGTTGTAATTGATGCAAATCACGAAGGAAGATGATGAAGTATAAAATATGGAATGGAGGGATTTCAAAGAGTTATTCTTAGAAAAATACTTTCCTCGAGACCATCGAGTTGTCATGGAAAGGTAATTTCTGAGTCTGGGGAAAAAAGAAGATGAGAATATCGCAAAGTATGAGGCTAACTATACAAGGTTAAGGAGAAATGCGATAGATTACATACGTAATGCAATAAGTAGGATTAATCATTTATTTAATGGGTTGAAACCATTTCTCCATAGATCATTAGTCTTACAATCCTTCTCGACATATAGAGATATTGTCTTGTGCGCTATCAAGACGGAAAATGAATTCTCTAAGTCTTATGACAATAAAGAAAAGCAAGAGAAGAAGATATCTTTTGATCAATCTGAAAATGGAAATTAGGAGAAGAAGAGAAAAGTTGAATATCTGTCCTGATGTAAATGTGGGAAAAAACACCCTGGTACTTGCTTGAAGGGAATGGGGTTTGTTACATGTGTTTTGAAAAAGTCCACCAAGCTCCTGATTTCACGGGAAAGAGAGTTGTTGTCAATGTGGAATGCTATAATTTTAGAAAGATGGGACACTATGCAAATGAATGTCCTATGCATCATGTGATCATACCTCAGAAGAGGCCAAGGGATCAAGGCCAGGCTTATGCTATCACTACTGCTGAGGTAGAAGCTCCGAAAGATGTGGTGGTAGGTAATTTAATGGTTTCCTCAAATTTAGCAAATGCATTATTTGATTCTGGATAATCACACTGTTTTATATGTTCCCAGTTTTCTATGAAAATTAGAAATTTCCAATTTGATTTAACAAGAGATTTTTCAGTAAAAACCCCAAAGGGATGTGTCATTGATACAAATTTCTATGGATCTATTCCCATTAGTGCATATAAATGTTCTTTATCTACTGATCTCATCGGCATACCCATGACTGAATTTGATATAATCCTCTGTATGGATTGTCTTTCGGACCATGATGCATAAATTTATTGTAAAAAGAAGAAGGTTACGATTATTGATGAGGATGATAAGGAACACCTTATCTTTAGAGCAGAATCGTCTCCACCTAATACTTATCTAGATCCACGCCCAGTAGCTAAACAAAATTCAATTATCGAGGAGGAAGAGAATGAAATATCTATGTGTGATGAAAGGAATATTCAAATACAGTATATACCTATTATGAAATAATATGTTGATGTGTTTCTAAAAGATTTTTTGGAATCCTCCAGAACGAGAAATTGAGTTTTCCATTGATTTAATTCCTGGTTCAAGGCCCATATAGAAGACCCCTTAGAGAATGGCCACTGTAGAATTAGTTGAACTGAAAAATCAATTATAAGAATTGAGTAATAAGGGATTTATTCTCCCTAGTGTTTCTCAATGGGGAGGCCCTATTTTTTTAAGAAGAAAAATGGATCTAAGAGGTTTTGCAATGACTACAGGTATATTAATGCTATAACAATAAAGAACAAGTATAACCTACCTCACATTTATGATTTGTTTTACCAACTTCCTGGAGCTCAATACTTTTCAAAGATTGAACTTCAGTGTAGATACCATAAATTGTGTGTGAAGAAGGAAGACATTCCAAAGACAGCAATTCGAACAAGGTATGGGCATTAAGATTTTACATTAATGCCTTTTGGTTTGACTAATGCACCCTCTGTATTCATTGATATAATGAACAGAATTTTCAATGAATATCTTGATGAATTTGTAGTGGAATTTATTGATGATATCTTTGTATACTCCAAAAGCCATGGAGATCATGAAAATCACTTGCGCATTATCCTAAAGGCTCTTAGATAATATGAAATATATGGAATGTTTACCATGTTTGAATTCTGGATTAAGGAGATTTCAACATGATGAGAGTGGAAATTGATCCTATTTTCGTGGATCTAGTAAAGATGGATATGGGAATGACCATGGAAGGTGAAACATCAAAACCTTTTCAAATGGTTGAAAACAATCTTTACTAGAAAGGATAAAGAGTTCTTAGGATGATGATGAAGAGTTTAAAAAGAAGATTAAAGCTGTGAATGATGGGAGATTATGTAAATTTGTGTATGAAGATGGAATTTTGATGTTTGGGAAGAGAATTTGTGTTCCCGGTGTACCTGATATAATGAAAGTATTAATGGATGATGCTCATAGTTCCAATTTCTCTATACACCCTGGAGCACAAAAATGTAAAGAGATTTGAAGGATCGTTTTTGGTGGGACAACATGAAAAGGGAGATTGCTGATTTTGTGTCATGATGTATGGTTTGTCAACAAGTGAAAGCTGGAAGGCAACAACCTGGTGGAGTATTACAACCTCTTCCCATACCTTAGTTGAAATGTGATAATATTATGATGGACTTTTTCATGGGACTACCAAATACTTCCAGAAGCAATGATGCAATATGGGTCATTGTTGATCGTCTTACCAAGTCACCACATTTTTTTGCTATAAGTGAAGATTTTCCACTTGAACCTATAGCAAGACAATATATTAATGTAGTTGTGAGACATCATGGAGTACCACTATCGATTGTTTCTGATCATGATCCCCATTTTACTTCATGATTTTGGAAGAGTCTTAAGATGGCCTTGGATACTAAACTTCGTTTGAGCACTGCCTACCACCCTCAAACAGATGGACAATCAATACGAACTATTCAAACCCTAGAAGACATGTTGAGATCATGCTCACATGATTTGCAGTGTATATGGAATCAATATTTATCTCTGGTAGAATATTTCTATAATAATAGCTTCCATTCAAGCATTCATATGGCACCATATGAATCATTATATAGAAAGAGATGTCGCACACTAACATGTTGGGATGATGTTGGAGAAACAAAACTTGTAGGCACAGAACTGGTGGAGGAAACGATGGAAAATGTGAAGGTAATCCAAAACCACATTAAATCATTTCAAAGTAGCCAGAAGAGCTATGTCGATAATCGTAGGAATGATTTGGAATTTCCAGTGGGAGATCATGTTTTCAAGAAGGTATCTCCATGGAAAGGAGTTATACGATTCGGTAAGAAAGGTAAATTGACTCTCAGGTATATCAGATCTTTTGAAATTGTAGATCATATTGGGGCTGTAGCTTACCATTTGGTGATGCCGCCATGTCTATCCAAAGTTCATAACGTGTTCCACGTATCACTATTGAGAAAATACATGCCTGACCCAACACATGTAATCACTTACGAGGAATTGGAACTAGAACCTGCTAAATCTTATTGCGATGAGCCCGTAAGAATTCTTTATACAAGAGAACAAGTGCTGAAAACCCCGACGACTCATCTAGTTAATGTTTTATAGAGAAACCACAAGATGGAAGAGGCAACGTGGGATCCCGAGAAACTTATGATGAAGAACCACCCGAGTCTTTTTATACAGTAATACCCTATAAATTGCAAGGACACAATTATTTGAAGGAGGGGAGAATGTTACACCACAAGCTTCCACGGTACGTTTCCCATATAATAATGCAATAGCGTGTGTTGTATGCAACCTCGAGTTCTAACACACCACAACTAATCAAACTAGCCGTTATGAATTGTAATACCCACATTTTGAAATTTCATAAATCTTATTTATCAAAATGAAATTCATTTTTGGATTCGGAATATTGAAATTATCCTAGGGTGAATTTTTGGTATTTTTCTGTAAAACATCATTTTTTGATGAATAGTAAACCACTATGTGATGTTTAAAAAAACTGTATTTTTCATAAAACATTATTTTACTGCTTCTGTGAATGGAATTTAAAAAATCCTAGAGACACGGTTAATATCAGTAAGTAAATGTGGTTCAATGAGATAAAAATAATTTTTGGTGAATTGTAACTTTTTACTTTTATTTACCACTGTTAAAAGTAAATAGAGTAATTAAGGGTAAAAATAATATTAATATTACCCTAACACATGTCCTAATTCGATTGAAAACATTTTTATCAACCAAAAACAACCTTAGGAATAAAATATTATTATTTAGGTTCACTTGGATTAGATTAGGACATTTATTATTATTTAATTCAAAGAAAAGTTAACAGATTTAAAATCAATGATTAATAACTAATAAATTTTTAATATAGGGTTACACATAGATAAATTCGATTATAAATATTCATTAGAAATTTAAAAAAATTTCCTATATAATGATATTTTATTTATAATTTTTAGACATTAAATTATTTAATTTATTAATGACACAATGGTTATGCAGTAATTACCATAATAATGAAAAATTAATATAATTGGTATTATAAATACCCAAATAAATAAAATTTTAGATATTTTATAAATTGAAAAAAATTTCTAGGTTAATGTGACATTATAGGATTGATTTAATGAACTTTTTCCGAGGTAATCATTCATTTATGATTTTCAAAAAAATCAATTTTCCAAATAGTGTCAAAATTGACATTAAAGAGTTTTTAAAATAAATATTATATTATTATTTGATATTATATTTTTAAAAATCCTAGGATCGGCCAAAGGACATAAATATATTTATATATGACATTAGTTAACCACTTGAGGTTCTCTTGGTTGTTTATAGTATGTTTATTAACCATATAATATAAAAATTCAAAGAGACATAGTAAAAGTGAAACTAATTAACTCATAATTAATACTTAATGTTAAGGTTACTTTAGTAACCCAAACCTATCTAAATCCTATGGGTTGAGTTTTGTTTGACCCATCACCACCTTATCCTTGAAATAAATAACTTTAGAGTGATTATAAACCGAATTTGAATTTATTATAAAATAATATTTCTAGCTTTTCCTAAGGTTCCCCTCATCCCTCTTATAAAAGGGAACTCACCGTTATATCAATTTTCACACGTTCAAAGCCATTTGGATTGGTCAAACTCTGCCCAAATATCCTCTAAAATTCTCTCCCTTCTTCATTGAATTCCTCCTTTAGTCAGAATTCCATCTTATGAAGTCCTTTTGATCAAATCAAAAGGAAGAACCCGAAGATGAGGTAACGTTTTCACCACCCTATTTCAAGTTCCTTTCTTCTTCCATTCCTCTTTGTTTATTATTTCTATTCTAAAATAATAAACCTAGTATATTATATAAACTATAAAGTTATTATAAATATGGAACAACAATATTATGTATTCTTCCCATCATTTGAATGACATGTCACCATACGAGCGTACATACGGCTTACCGTCTCCACGTAGTGGTGTAATTGATATTAAATATATTATTATTTAGATGGGTATAATAATGATGTAAAATTCATTTAAATAATAAATATAACATTATAATGATACATTATATAGGATATACCATCAAATTATATATTATTTTAATATCAAAATAATGATATTGTCGCTCGTGCGTACGTACAGACTACCATCTCTATGAACGCGGTGAGATTCATTCCCCATCGTATCCATTCAAGTCTAATTCTCATTTGATGATTAAAAATAATGTTTAAGGACTTGATATCATTCTGGATATAAATAATAGATATCCCATCCATAAAAATATGGCTCACATAACGAAAAATAATTAGGAAAATGATTCAGTTAACACCCGAAACGATAATAATACTAAGATGTTGTTAACAAATAAACGTTAAAAGATCACATATGATATAATATCGATGTATATGATTATTGTATAATTTAAAAACAGTTTTTTAAATATTAAACAATTGGTTAACATACTATCGACTAAGGAAATATACAAGGTAAGGGTTTATTTCACAACCTCTTCATTATCCGTGGTTGTTTTTGCATAATTATCTAATGGGACCTCTTATTCATCCACATCCATGTTTCTTTAATATGTATTTCAAAACATTCTTACTATTTTACAGAATATTGGTTAAAGTCATTTATACCCATTTTTTACATTCTAAAAGAAGTTTATAAAGGAATCATTCCATCATTTTCCAAACAAGGTCTTTTTTAACCATTTCGACAAAATTAAGGTAAGATTGATTTTTTAACTTATACGGCTGATGTCAAAATTTTACGCCATTATAAAATCATCGAATCTTCCCTTAAAATTTTTATGATAATATTTTCAAAGTAAATGTTTAATTTTAAAATTTTGGGACTTTTAAATGATTTCAAATAAGAGATTTTTCTCTCAAATAGTTTCGATTTCATCTATGTCAACATCTTTTGATGGTTTTTAAGTTTAGTTGAAGTTGATTTATTATACAAAAAATCCATTGAAGGTTTTGTGATATGTTTTACTGTGGATGTGTTATTTTTATACCATTAATGGTTTATGGAGAATGTATTGAAATTTTGTATGCTAGTTTTAATACGAATGTTTATGTTATGATTATTCTCATTCATATGAGGAATGCATTGGACTTAATAAGTGATGGGTGGAGCCCGTTATAACTTCTTGATGCATGGGTAGGTCTCATGAGTCAAACTAGTGTCTTGGAATGAGGCCTTGACAAAATCTTATTTGTATACATGGCACGAGGCCTTGGCTATGTGGTTATGATAGTTTGGCAATATGTATTCCATCATTATGAATGTGGTTATTGATATTTCATGTGATTATTCGATTAGTAGAATATCTATGTGAATATGTATATGGAAATATTTTAATTTATCTTCTAAATATTATGATGAAGTTCATGTATAAAAGTATTTTTTATTATTTATACATTTTCTTAAATGTTTATGCTTGTTTATGAAATTTTTTGCAATATTGTTATCCTTACTAAGAATCTGAGCTCACCACTTTTTGTGTTTTATCTTTCCCAGGATGTGAAGACGTAATTTATGAATGACCTGCAGGGATATTATGAGATGATATGATTGTGGATTATGGAGACTATTTATGTTTTAGTTTTCATTTTTATGATGTAATTTTTGACTTATGAATATATATCTAGTTTTTTCAAGGCTACTAAACTAATAGGTCTTTCGAGATTTGATCTTTAATGTCATCATGCCAATATTATGTAATAATGCACCGACTCTGGGTAACTATGGTCGGGGAATTACATTATATTTGAGGGTTTCTGATGAGAATTAGATCACAATGAATACAAATAATGTAAAAGGGTTGGTTTTAGAAATAATTGTTTACTAAGGTATAGGCTTCAATGATGTTAGGTTGTAGTGGTTTCTAATTTCAACTCTTCTTTCCAATAACCGTATTATTGGATTTATTACAAAAATTAAAAAATGAATATTGATAAATTGGTTCTACAATATATAATGTATATACTTATTCATTATTCCCTATAACCATAGAATTCATAATATGAATATCACTTTGACAGACTTTAAAATATAATGACATTTGTAAAACATCAAACCAATATATGTGATGAAATTAAAGAAAAAAATTATGTATTAAAATTTAAAATTAGTATATATATGTGAATGATTATATATTTGATTTTTATTAAATATATATTAATCTGAAAAAACATAAATAAAAAATACGGTTTATAATACAGTATAAAAAAAGAATATAATATAAAACAATACCCACCTTATTAGCATTAAAGTGGGACACCGAGAACACAAAACCATTTTATAAAAAAATTACCTACTGCAATAGTTTGAAGTTCCATAGAGAATAAATGGCATATAAACCAATATATTTTAGTTCATTAGGAAACCTCACTTGGTTTAACAACTCCTCTTGGTAAATCTCCAAAAATATTCTATTGGTTTTGAATTTTTAATAATAGTATATAAAATATTTGGTATGTGACGCATCGACCAGGTTTCCACTCAAAGATTCATTAAGTCGAGGAGTTTCATGGACTCAAGAACACCTCCCCATACACCAGATTATTCTGACTAGTTGTGAGTTCTTAGGGTGTGTTAGTAGGGAAACCATGACCTTATGTTAGAGGGGATCATATAATATATAACATAATATAAAATATGGATAAGAATATATGAATAAATATATTTAATAAAAAAAATGGAAGAAAATTCAATCATAAACATCTATATATAATAATCTTCTCAAAAAATTGAACAATACTATATAAAAAAGATGGTGATTTATTTCATGTATCTAAATATCGGGAAAACATGGATACATAGAAGTAGGCAATCAAAACAGTACACATTATAAAAAAGGAAAATAGAACAAAATACTATCCAATCATCCCATGCTATTTAGTAGAAATTTAATACCAATATCTCTCCTAATAAACCATGCAAGTCAGGTGTCCATGGTGGGAATATTTCCCTTGTCCATACTTGTGATCATATAATCTTCTTGGGTACCAATAGAAGCCCAAATATTGTGTTATATAATTCATAGTAGGAAACTACCAATGGAATTTATTATGACAACCCTACTTTTTAATTACAAACATAAACATGATTTATTACATAAACATCAAATTGATAACAACATGGAAGATCGAGAGGTCTAGTGTCTTTGGGGCTTAGGATCATTACATAATAACTTATAACATAACACAGAACATCTTTATTGAAATCTTCTTTAACAATACCACATCATTCCCTCATACATAGCATTGCATGGGATAACCTGAGGACATGCATAAAAATAGGGTGAGCTAAAAAGCCCAGTTAGGGAATACAAATGGAATACATGAGAAATAAAATACATGTTAGACAATAGGCATAAAAATATAACACAAGAGGATTGTGAACATAAAGGCATGATAAAGCATGATAATCATAACATGGATGTGTGGAAACAACACTTAACATGGAATTAGAATGAGCCAAGGCTCATTTCACATGGAGCATGAGTAAATCTTCATTCACATGAAGCACAAGTAAACCCTCTTTGCACTTTAATTATCACGAGTCAACACTCATTTCCCACGACGTATCATGATACTATACTTTAACCAATACATTGGAGCGCTATAAGGGCGCACATTTCTTATACATTTCATTTCATGCATAAGTGTGCAACATGGATCATATAACAGGGATTCATTAAACATAATCATTTATTCCACGATAAAGTAATGTGGAATTCATACATGAAACATTATAATAAATATGTAAATGAGCATAATGTTGAATACCCTTGATGGGTAAATGGGTATGGTATTCACTATACAATGGCATTGGCTTAGAAAATCTGTAAAATTTCGGCAGCATAACGGCGTGACATAAAAATTAATACAATGGGTTGATGAGAGAGAAATGGGTTCCTCATCATATTTAAATGTAATGGACTATAAGGAGGTTATATAGAAACATGTCCCAACAATTGTAAAGGAATTAAATTCATGATACAAAAGTATTGCCTGAATTTAAATTAGGAGAGAGAAGTTCTTTTCTGAATTTCGGCATAGTTTTGGGTGTACATGAGAGGCATTTAATGAGAGAGAAAGGGTCTCCCATCATTCAAACAGAAAGAGGGAATTATGAGAGAGGTTAAAAACCATACAACAACATTCATAATTGATATTAAAAGTGCAAAACAACTTAAAGAATATTGGACAAAAATGAGAAAGGATGAAAAACCCCTTACTAAGAAGTGTGCTTCCAAATGCTAGAGAGAGGCCTGAGAGAGGATTCTTGAGAGCATGGGGCACCTTGGGAGGATAATAGAGAAAGTAGGGTAGAGGTTGGATGAACTCAAAAGTCTTTGAGTGAGGAGTAAGTGGGAGCTTGTGTGGGTTTATATAGGAAAGGAGAATGAATTCTTTATTATTATGGTTTGGGACCCCTTATAATAAATTAATCCAAACCACAAACCATACCATGGTTTTTGCCATGGGTTTTGGAAAAGGGAAGACTAAAAAAGTATTTTATAAGTCCAAAGTCTGAAATTATTAATATAATAGGGCTGCTTATGTGGAGGTGAGTCATACTCCCATGGAAATTAATTTAAAAAGACATGGTGTTTAAGAAGTCTTGAGTGATCCATTAATTCATTGAAACATTAGTTAAATAAACAAAAAATTACAATATTTTAATGGTAAAACATATATTGGCCGAACATAATGCTTATAGTATTTTATTACATCACTATTGGGTCATTGTGATATCATAAAACACATTATATATTTAAACGGTATTTAATTTTTACCCAAAGATTTGACTATCTCAGAAAATTTTGAAAAAATCCACGTTGGATAATTTCGACATCATGATTCCAGAAATAACATTTATTATATCGAAATTTTTTTATAAATATGTTAATTTTAACTTTTAATATAAAAGACGTCATTTGTTAAAAATTCACGGGTTTTGACATAAATGGATTTCAAACCATAATAAAAATTAAAATTGCATATCATTAAATTATAATATCATTTATATTTAATAAAAATTAATTTAAAAATATTAATAATAATATTCTATTAAAATATTATTTAATTCAGAATTCTATTATTTTAATAAAATATCACTCTTAATTAAATAATAACTAAAATCACTGTTTGTACTTTAAAAAATATTTACAATGTATAACAAATGACAAGGAGGTAGATTCATTATTATATTCAAAATTAATGTACATGAACACAGTACTATATATTTGTTACATAACCCCTTAAACCGCCACATAAGACCTAAGGGTAAGCTGTGCGATGGTGAAATACTCTTGGGGTGGCTCGGATAACATCGCTCGAGTGGTAATCTATATCAACTTCCATTTTTCTCGTAGAAAGTCCCGTTTGAGCTTGACATGATGAAGCTCAGCATTGGATTTGTCCAGAGTGAAGCCTAAGGAAGAAAACTCATTTTCGAGTTCCGATAAATGGGCATCATTTTGAAAATTATACTGGATGAAGACATCACTTCTTTTGTCTGAGTAAATTGGATTTGCTAAAGCCATATATTTATACTAATCATGTTATCACTACTCAATGGCTATATTAGCAATGGTAAAAAAAATTCATAACATAAAACCAATGAAGTTGACATTTTACATAATGATATATTTAACTATATCAAGACAGATTTTCCATTAATGAAAATTTTGGTCATTACAATATTCCCCACATAATGAAATTTCTCCCTTGAAATTTTACTTTTCACACACTAAAACAGATGTGGGTAACTCAGCTTCATCATTTCCACTGATTCTCAAGTAGCTTCTTCAAACTTGTGGTTTCTCCATAACACCTTAACGAGGGGAATTTTCTTATTTCGTAGAATTTTTTCTCTACGATCTAAGATCATTACTAGATACTCATCATAAGAAATATCATCCTCCAACTGTACCACCTCAGAAGAGAGTACATGTGAAGGGTTCAATTTTTACTTCTTTAAGAGGGATAGATGAAAGACATCATGAACATTAGACATGGTACGTGGAAGTGATAGTCGATAGGCCATAGCCCCGACACGATCACGAATCTCGAAGGGGATGATGTACCTTGGACTCAACATCCCTTTATTTCCAATCCTCATGTCCTTCTTCCATGGAGATATGCTTAGAAAAACTATGTCTCCAAATTTAATCTCAAGGTCTCGTCAATGGTTATCTGCATAACTCTTCTGTCGACTCTGGGCTGCCTTGATATACTGCTGAATGGTTTTCACCTTCTCCACCATTTCATGGACCACTTCTAGTCCAAGAATCTTTCTTTCACCAACTTCATCCCAACAAGCCGGTGTTCTGCACCTTTTCCCATACAGGGCTTCATATGGTGACATTTGGATGCTCGAGTGGAAACTATTATTATAAGTGAACTCAACCAGAGGAATATGTTTACCTAATCCTATTTTATATTCCATTTAGCATGATCTCAACATTTCCTCAAGTGTTTGGATAGTTCTCTTGGATTGTCCATCAGTTTGACGATGATAAGTCGTACTAAAGTTCAGTTCAGTATTAAGAGCATATTGAAGACTCTTCCAAACATATAGGTGAATCTTGGATCTCGGTCAGAAAAAATAAATAGTGGTACTCCATGAATCCTTACTACATCCCTAATATATATCTATGCCAGTTGATCCAATGAGAAATCCTCCCGAATAGAAATGAATTGTGCAGTCTTTGTAAGACGATCCACAACAACCCAGATTGCATTGTTGCCTTTGGATGTCCTTGGATGTCTGGTGATAAAGTCTATGGTGATGTTCTCCCATTTTCATTCCGGTATGGGCAATGGTTGCATCATCCCCGTATACTTCTGTCTCTCTGCCTTCACTTACTGGCACACCAGGCACATTGATGTATATTCAGCGTTCACCTTCTTTGAAACACACAAGACTTTTATAAGAAATGTTTTCTTTTTTATGTATTATTTTATACTCAAAGGAATATTTCACTACACACAACACTATCTTTGGTTTCTTTACACGCAATCGCGACCTTCCTCGATAGCTTGTGTTGTACGCAATATAGAGTTTTCACTAAACAACGATATGCTATTAAAATATTATATGAAATAGCCGTTTTGAATAGTAATAACTAATTTTTGAAATTTTATAAATTTTATCTTTCAAAATGGACTTCATTTTTGGATTTGGAATATCGAAATTATCCTAGGGTGAAATTTTGGAATTTTTCTGAAAACATTCAATTTTTGGTGAATAGTGAAACCACTAAGTGATTGTTAAAAAACTGAATTTTCCATAAAACATAATTTTACCGCTTCTGTGAATGGAATTTCGAAAATACAACAGACACGGTTGATATCAGTATGTAAAATGTTGTTCAATGAGATGAAAATAATTTTTGGTGAATAATAACTTTTTACTTTTATTTACCGCGGTTAATAGTAAATATGGTAATTAATGGTAAAATTGATATTACTATTACCATAAAACATGACCTAATTCTATTGGATGAATGTAATTCGACCAAATACAACCTTATGAATAAATTTTGACCATTTAGGTCCACTTGGATTAGATTAGGACATTTAATATTATTTTATTTAAAGAATAGTTAAAATAGTTAAAATCAATGTTTAATAACTAAACCATTTTTAATATAAGGTTATACATAATATAAATTCAATTATAAATATTCATTAGAAAGATAATAAGATATCCTACATAATGGTATTTTATTTATAATTTTTAGACTTTAAATATTTTAATTTATTTATCACTCAACGATGATGCAATAATTAACTTATTAAGAAAATATTAGCATAATTGATGTAATAAATGACCAAATAAATGTAATTTAAGACTTTTTATAAATTACACTAATTTTATAGGTTATTATGACATGTTTTTGTTGATTTAAGTAACTTGGTTAGAACATATCATTCTGTTATTAATTTCATAAACTTCATGTACCAAATAATGTCAAAATTGACAACAATTGCTTTTTAAAACGAATATTATATTATTAATTGTTATTTAATTCCTAAAAATCTAAGGTTTTTCCAAATGACATAGATAAAGATATATATAATAATAATAAACATCTTGGGGTTAGTTTGGCATGTTATTGTATGTTTATTAACCATATAGTTTAAGAAATCAAAAAGACACAGTAAAAGTTAAATTATTTAACTTTGAGTTAAATCTAATTGATAAGGTTAAAATAATTACATAAACATGTATAAATCCTATTGGATGAGAGTATTTCGACCCATCCCCACATTAGCTTCTAAATAAGACTCTTTGTAAGCATTATAAACCGAATTTGACTTTAATATAAAATAATATTTTGAGATATTCTTATGGTGCCCCTCTCCTCCCTTATAAAAGGGCACCTCCTCCCTCTCCTCCTCACACCAATTTGAGCATTCAAGATCGTCCAACCCCAGAAGAAATACCTTTTCCACTTTCCTAGATTAATCTTAGAGGTCATGTTCTTCTTCAAAAACCAATCTTAGTGCCCTATGTGGAGGATTCAAAGAGGCATGTCAGAAAGAGGTAATATCCACTACCGATCTTTTTCAATTTCTTTCTTCTTCAACTTATTTTCTTTAGTTGTTTTATGATAAGGTAATTACATCAGTATTAATTACATACCGATATGTTATTACAAATATGAAACAAACCTATTTCACTTTCAATCCATCCTACGGAAAATGAAATCACCAAGCGTGCGTACGTACGGAATACCGTCTCCACGCCGTGGTGTATTCTATTTTCCACCACCACCTTACTTGGATGGGTATAATAGTATAATGAGTAACTATATACGATTATTCTAATGTTATATTTATACTGTAATAGTATAAATACACTTCAATATAATTCCACAATAATGGGAATGATATCATCACTCGTGCGTATGTACGGCCTACCGTCTCCACGATGTGATGTGACTCGTTCTACATGATCTTCCTTAAATAGTAATTATATAAATGAATTTAATGAATAAATATGATATATTTTACACTAATACCATTCTAGATATAAGGTATCTATAACATAACAAGAAGAATAAGAATTTATTCGGCAAAACATGAATAAGAACAAAAGGCAATAAAGACCCGAATAGCAAGTAACAATGAAATATTACTAATAAGAAGCTAAGAATATGACCATATATGATATCATATCAATAAGTATGATTCTGGAATAAGTCAATAACATTATTTAAATAATTATATAGTAGCCTCAGACATGTAAGAATCAAATGAGACTTAATGTAAGGGAAAATCTCACAATCTCATTTTTAACCGAAATTGTTTATACTTTTTGTATTTACTGGGGTGTATTTATCATCCATATCTATGTTTCGTCAATATTTAATATTATTTCTATCCTTATAGAATTTTTTAAATCCAATTTTACCTATTGGTGAGTTTTTAGTAAAAGATATGAAAGGAATCTTTTGTCGTTTTCAAAACGAGGTACTTTTTGACTTTTCCGACAAATGTACGAGAAGAATGTTTTTTTAACTTATTCGGAATGAGTGGATTCATAGAACGTTATTTAAATGAATCTTCCTTTACAAGTTTTAAAGTTTATTTTTAATTAAATTCTTTTAGTTTATAATTATATTACATGTAAAGAATGGAAAATGTTTTTGAAAAAGAATGGATATTTTCCTCAAGAATGGAGTTCAAATGTTTTATCAACATTATTTTCCATCTAAATAATATAGGGTTCTATTTTTATCCCTATTATTTCATTGATTTGATTATGTTGTGATGGAATTATTTTTTTATGAAGTCCTTTACCTTATATGATTTGTTTTATGATGTCATGATGTTTCAAGAATCCCAATTTTATTACATGTGTTATGCGATGATGTATGATTTATGATTATGTGGCACACATAATAAAAGATTCATTATGAGATGGGTGGGACCTATATCTCCCTCCAATGCATTGGGTAATGATTTATATCTCATGAGATAGACATGGCTGGAACAGCAGGTTAATCTGGTTCAGTAAAACAGGACTGAAACGAGGAGTGAACTCGGTTCATAAATAGACATTGTCCGCTAAGATAGACTTGGCAATGAGTCTTGACTACTATGAAATGATTTTCTATGATTATGTGTGCATGAAACAAATTCTCATGTCTTATTATTATGTTTATTGGGATTTAATTTTCACTTCTATGATTTATCCCATGTGAAGATATTATGATCTCTTTTGCAAGTTCAGATTTACAAAAAGTTATGATATGATTTATATTACCTATATTTACCTTTACTGAGAATTTGAGCTCACCCTTTTGTATGTTTTCTTTTCCCCAGGTCAGGAAGAAAGATATTAAGTAGGATATGCAAAAAGGGACTCTAGATATGATGAAATTATTGGGAGACACTATAGAAGATTTATGAACCAGTTGTTTATGTTTCCCAGTTTCTAAAGACACTATACCTATACGTTCCTTTTGTGTTTTTGGTTATATGTTGTACTAAGTATGCTTCAATTATGAAGTAATAACAATGTATGTAAAGTATGGGTCGTTATAGTTGGCATTAGAGGAAAGGTATTGTCAACCTTTGGAAACTAGGATGTGAAAGCCTTAGTAAGAACCCTAAGGATACACTTAATCCTAGAACAATCATAGTGTTTTAGAAATGTCCATGAAGAACCTATGATAAGACCTTAAGCTTGAATGTTTATTCTTGATTATGTGGTTTTATTATAATAATTAGGGTTTCTCACACTATTCTTCTTGGTTTTTGTCAATGGATGGAACCCGAAAGAACCGTGTTAATGCGGAATGCAACAGGAAATGCAATGATTGTCCCCCTTAGCAACCAAACGATATGGGAGATGGAATGAAAAATCTTGTAGCCATGCTCACACAACTTTCTCAAGCTATGAATCATGCAGGACTTCCAAACGAGCAAAGGAAGGAACAACATTCTATTGAATCCTTCATGAGGCAGCGACCACCTTCATTCAATGGTTCAACTAATCCATTAGTGGCGAAACAATGTATTAGTACCACTGAAATGATATTTTTAGTTATTCAATGTTCTGAACATGATAATGTCATCATAGCGGTATATCGTTTGGAAGGAGAAGCTGATCAATGGTGGAATCTTATCAAGAATACGAGGCCAAGAGATGAAATTGACTCCATGGAATGGGATGAGTTCAAAAACTTATTTTTCAATAAGTAATTCCCTCGTATTCATCGAACTATGATGGAGAAGGAGTTTCTTGAATTGAAGCAAAAGGATGATGAATCTGTTGGTGCTTACGAAGCAAATTTTACAAGACTTTTAAGGTACGCTTCTGGAATTGTTATCCAACCTGAGGGTAAGATCAATCAATACTTTAGTGGCTTAAAACCATGTCTTCGAAGGGCGTTAGCCATAAGGGACTTCAATAGCTACGAGGAAATTGTTTTATGTGCTCTCAAGGTTGAGATAGAAATTGGAGTAACCCATCAGTCATATGGGTTTGATAATAAGAGGAAAATGGAATTCAAAGGGAAATTTAAAGGCCACAGTGAAAAGAAGATAAATTTTCCCTTATGATCAACGTGTGGAAAGAAACATGGGTGGAATTTACTTAAAGGGACAAGTAAATGTTTCAAATGTGGAAAAGAAGTTCGTCGGACATTTGAATGCTGCAATGATGGGAAGAAGATGTCTAGTGATGCAAACAATGAAAAGGTTACATAGAATGAACCTCCTACTCTTCAATGTTTCAAGTGCATGGAAATGGGGAATTATGCTAATAAATGCCCTATTCCAAGGGTTGTTGATGATGATCGACATCTACAAACTCTTAAGGCTGAAGAAAAAAGAATGTCACATGCAATTTCTATCAGTGATGTGGAATATGATAACGATGTGGTGAAAGGTACACTTACCATCCACTCTAAATTAGCAAATGTTTTATTTGATTCTGGAGCCACCCACTCTTTTATTTCTGAAGAATTTTCTAAAGATATCACTACTTTACCTCAACAATTATATGTTGAGTTAGCTGTGACAACTCCTAATGGCACAACAGTTACTTCAAAAGTTTATATTTCTTCTCCAATTGATGTTTGTGGGAAAGTTCATCTTGAAAATCTTGTGATCCTTCCTATAGTGGAATTCGATGTGATTCTTAGCATGGATTGGATTTCTTTATACGGAGCTCATATCAATTGCCAAAGAAGGGAAGTCACATTTCATATTCCAGATCAATCTATGATCATCTATCGATGCAAGGATTAACAGAACCTTCCAGTAGAAATTTCTTCCATCTTATAGGTCTTGATTCCACTAAATGAAGGTTATTTATTTCAAATGGTTGGAGAGAAACTCGCTATTATGAATATGACCATTGTACGAGAGTTTGATGATGTCTTTCTGGAGGAATTTCCAGGTCTCCACCAAATCATGAGGTTGAGTTTTCAATAGAACTCGTACCAGGTGCTATGCCTATTTCAAGAACACCGTATAGAATGGCCCCAATTGAGTTGAAGGAATTGAAGAAGCAACTTCAAAAGAATCTTGAAAAAGGAATCATATGGCCTAATTCGTAACCTTGGGGAGCACCTATTCTGTTTTTTAAGAAGAAAGATGGATTAATGCGACTCTGCATTGATTGTCGAGAACTTAACAAGATCACTATCAAGAAGAAATATCCTCTCCCGTGCATCGATGACTTATTTGATCAACTACGCGGAGCTCAATACTTTTCCAAGATTGATCTTCGTTTAGGTTAAGGGTCAAATGGGAGGATATACCAAAGACGACTTTCCGTACAAGGTAACGACACTATGAATTTATAGTGATGCCATTTGGTCTTACTAATGCCCCTGCTATCTTCATGGATCTAATGAATAGAGTCTTTAGAGACTATCTTGATCAGTTTGTGGTAGTCTTTATAGACGATATTCTTGTCTATTCAATGAGCAAGGAAGAACATGAAGATCACTTGAGAATTGTATTGATGACCCTGAGAAAGGATAAGCTTTATACCAGATTTACCAAGTGTGAATTTTGGCTTCAAAATGTTCCATTTCTGGGTCACATAATCTCAAAAGAGGGGATATTTGTGGATCCAGCAAAAACAGAGGTCATCGAAAGATGGTCGAGACCATCAACTGTAACTGAGATCCGATGTTTTCTCAGTCTGGCTGGATATTATCGACGTTTTGTGAATGATTTTTCGAGGTTATCAAATCCACTCACCAGGTTGACTCGAAAAGGAGTTAAGTTCGTGTGGATGGAGGAATGTGAATAGAATTTGAAGGAGTTGAAAAGAAGACTATCCAGAGCACCTGTACTCACACTACCTTGTAGTGGAGAATGGTTTGTGATCTACAGTGATGCATCCAAGAAGGGACTGGGGTGTGTTCTTATGCAAAATGATATGGTGATTGCTTATTCCTCACGACAGTTGAAAATCCATGAGAAAAAGTACCCAACTCATGATTTGGAGCTAGCTGCGGTAATCTTTGCATTAAAGATTTGGAGGCATTATCTTTATGGAGAAAAGTGTGATATTTATACTGATCATAAAAGATTGAAGTATATTTTCACACAAAAGGAGATGAATATGTGCCAAAGAAGATGGTTGGAGTTGATTAAAGATTACGACTGCTCAATTCATTACCACCCTGGGAAAACGAACATGGTGGCTGATGCATTAAGTCGACAAGACCATTCTAGCTTATCCATGATAAGGATCTCAAAAGATCCAATATTTATGGATTTACAAAATATGGATCTTGGTATCATAATGAAAGGGGAAAAATATTATCTTTTTCAAAAGAATGTTCAACCATCTATGAATGTGAAGATTAAATAGGTGCATAAAGAAGATTTAGAGTTATAAAAGAAGGTGAGAAATGTTCTTGAATTCCACTTTGATTGTGATGAGATAATAAGGTGCAGGAGTCAGGTTTGTGTTCCTCCCATCCCAGAATTAAAGAAGGAGCTGCTGGATGAGGCTCATAGTTCTTCATTATCTATTCATCCAGGAAGCACAAAGATGTATAGGGACCTGGAAGAGTACTTCTGGTGGGATGGAATAAAAAGATATGTTGCTGAGTACGTCTCTCGATGCATAGTTTGTCAGCAAGTTAAAGCTGAGAGACATAAGTCTAAGGGGATGTTACAACCATTACCCATGCCCGAATTGAAATGGAAAAGCATCACTATGGACTTTTTCACTGGACATCCTAAAACATCCAAAGGCAATAATGCTATCTAGGTTATAGTTGATCGTCTTACGAAGTTAGTACACTTCATTGCTATAAGAGAGGATTTATCTCTTGATCAGTTTTCCAGGATATATGTAAAGGAAGTGGTAAGATTGCATGGAGTACCACTTTCCATTATATCTGGTTGGGATCCGAGTTTTACCTCGATGTTTTGGTGAAGTCTTCAGTATACTCTAGATACAGAGATGAGTTTCAGCACTGCTTATCATCCTTAGAAAGACGGTCAGTCTGAGAGGAAAATTCAAACTCTAAAAGATATGTTAAGAGCTTGCTCTAATGATTTCAATGGTGGTTGGGATCAACACCTATCTTTGGTGGAATTTTCATATAATAATAGATTTCACTCCAGTATTTAGATGGCTCCTTATGAATCTCTCTATGGAAAGAAATGCAGAACTCCAACTTGCTAGGATGATGTTGGGGAAAGAAAGCTATTAGGACCTGATCTTGTTGATGAGAAGGCAGAAAAGGTCTGATCTATTCAACAACACATAAGAGCAGCTCAGAGACGACAAAAAAGTTATGCCAATATTCGATGAAAAGACATAGCATTTTAAGTGGGTGATAAAGTGTTCTTACGAATATCTCCCTGGAAGAGAGTAATGAGATTTGGGAAGAAAGGAAAGTTGAGCCCTAGGTATATCGGTCCTTTAAAAAATACTGGATCCTGTAGGGAAGGTAGATTACTGATTGGTGCTTCCACCGAATCTCTCTCAAGTTCATGATGTGTTCCATGTATCGCTCATGAGAAAGTACATATCTGATCCTTCACATGTACTCAGCTCAGAAGTTGTACCACTAGAGCAAGATCTTTCTTATGAAGAACAACTGACAGAGATTCTGGATCGTAGCGAAAAAGGTCTACGAAACAAGACCAATCGCTTGGTGAAAGTTTTATGGAGGAACTACCATTTAGAATAAGCTACATGGGAGCTTGAGTATATGATGAGTGAGAGGTATCCTCATCTGTTTGTTACAATGTGATGAATTTCGAGAGTGAAATTATTTTTAAGGGGGGTAGAATGTAACACCCGAGACTTTTATGAGAAATATTTTTTTTATGAATTATGTTAATGCAAATGAATCTTTCACTACACACAACACTAGCCTGTCTTTATTTACACGCAATCACGACCTTCCTCGACAGCTTGTGTTTTATGCAATATCGAGTTTTCACTAAACAACGATATTCTATTAAAATATTATATGAAATATACATTATGAATAGTAATAACCACTTTATAAAATTTTATATATTTTATCTTTCAAAATGGACTTCATTTTTGTATTCGGAATACAGAAATTAGCCTAGGGTGAAATTTTGGTATTTTTCTGAAAACATTCAATTTTTGGTGAATAGTGAAACCACTAAGTGGTAGTTAAAAGACTGAATTTTTCATAAAACGTAATTTTACCACTTCTATCAATGGAATTTCAAAAATCTGATAGACACGGTTGATATCATTATGTAAAATGTGGTTCAATGAGATGAAAATATTTATTGGTGAATAATAACTTTTTACTTTTATTTACCGCTGTTAATAGTAAATATGGTAATTAATGGTAAAAATGATATTACTATTACCCTATCACATGTCCTAATTCTATTGGATGAGTGTAATTCGACCAAAGACAACATTATGAATATAATATGACCATTTCGGTCCAGTTGGATTAGATTAGGACATTTAATAATATTTTATTTAATGAATAGTAAAAATAGTTAAAATCAATGTTTAATAACTAAAACATTTTTAATATAACGTTATACATAAGATAAATTCGATTATAAATATTCATTATAAAGGTAATAACATTTATTACATAATTGTATTTTATTTATAATTATTAGACTTTAAATAATTTAATTTATTTATCACTCAACGATGATGTAGTAATTACCTTATTAAGAAAATATAAGCATAAGTGATGTTATAAATGCCCAAATAAATGTAATTTCAGATTTTCTATGAATTCCACTAATTTTATAGTTTATTATGAAATGTTAGTGTTTAAGTATGTAACTTGGTTCGAAATTATCATTCTTTTATGAATTTCATAAAAATCATGTACCAAATAATGTCAAAATTGACACCAATTAGTTTTTAAAGAGAATGTTATATTATTAATTGTTATTTAATTCCTAAAATTATAAGGTTCGGAAAAATGACATAGATAAGGATATATATAATAATAATAAACAACTTGGGGTTCGTTTGGCATGATATTGTATGTTTATTAACCATATATCTTTAGAAAACAAAAAGACACTGTAAAAGATAAATTATTTTACTTAGAGTTAAATCTAATTGATAAGGTTAAAATAATTACATAAACTTTTCTAAATCCTATTGGATGAGAGGATTTCGACCCATACCCACTTTAGCTTCTAAATATGACCCTTTGGAGCCATTATAAACCGAATTTTACTTTAGTATAAAAAAATATTTTGAGATATTCCTAAGGTGCCCCTCTCCTCCCTTATAAATGGGCACCTCCTCCCTCTCCTCCTCACACCAATTTGAGCATTCAAGATATGACAAACCCTGCCAAATTCACTTTTCCACTTCCCTAGAATAATCCTAGAGGTCATGGTTTTTTTCAAAAACCAATCTTAGTGCCCTTAGTGGAGGATTCAAAGAGGCGTGTCAAAAAGAGGTAATATCCACTACGAATCTTTTTCAATTTTTTCTTCTTCAACATTTTCTTCTTTTGTTGTTTCATGATAAGGTAATAAAATCAGTATTAATTACATTCTGATATGTTATTACAAATATGAAACAAGCATATTTAACCTTATATCCATCCTACAGAAAATGAAATCACCGCGCGTGCGTACGTATGGAATACCGTCTCCACGCCGTGGTGTAATCTATTTTCCACCCCCACCTTACATGGTTGGGTATAATGGTATAATGAGTAACAATATATGATTATTCTAAAGTTATATTGATACTTAAATAGTATAAAAACACTTTAATACAATTCCACAATCACGGGAACGATATCATCACTCGTGCGTACGTACGGCCTACCGTCTTGACGATGTGATGCGACTTGTTCTACATGATCTTCATTACATAGTAATTATATAAATAAATTGAATGAATAAATATGATATATTTTACACTAATACCATTCTGGATATAAGGTATCTATAACCTAATAGGAAGAATAAGAATTTATTTGGCAAAACATGCATAAGAACAAAAAGCAATAACGTCCTGAATAACAAGTAACAATGAAATATTACTAATAAGAATCTATGAATATGACCATATATGATATCATATCAATATGTATGATTCTGGAATAAGTAAATAAGATTATTTAAATCATTATACAGCAGCTTCGGACACGTACGAATCTAATCGGACTTAAGGTAAAGGAAAATCTCACAATCTCATTTTTAACCGAGATTGTTTATACTTTGGTATTTACTGGGGTGTATTTATCATCCACATCCATGTTTCATCAATATGTAATATTATTTCTATCTTTATACAATTGTTTAAATCCAATTTTACCTATTGGTAAGTTTTTAGTAAATGATATGAAAGGAATCTATAGTCGTTTTCAAAACGAGGTACTTTTTGTCTTTTCCGAAAAAAGTACGAGAAGAATGTTTTTTTAACTTATAAGACATTAATGGATTCATAGTACATTATTTCAATGAATATTACTTTACATGATTTCATGAATATTTTTAATTAAATTTTTTTAGTTTAAAATTATATGACATGTAAATAATGGAAAATGTTTTTGAAAAAGAAATGATATTTTCCTCAAGAATGGAGTTCAAATGTTTTATCAACATTATTTTCCATCTAAGATAATATATGGTTCTGTTTTTATCCCTATTATTACATTGATTTGATTATGTTGTGATGGAATTATTATTTTTATGAAGTCCTTTACCTTATATGAATTGTTTTGTGATATCATGATGTTTCAAGAATCCCATTTTTATTACATGTGTTATGCGATGATGTATGATTTATGATTATGTGGCACACATAAGAAAGGATTAATTGTGAGATGGGTGGGACAAATATCTCCCTCCAATGCATTGGGTAAAGATTTATATCTCATGAGATTGACATGGATGGAACGATAGGTTAATCCGGTTCAGTAAAATAGGACTGAAATAAGGAGTGAACTCGGTTCGGAAATGGACTTTGTCCGCTAAGATAGTCTTGGAAATTTGTCATGACTACTAAGAAATGATTTTCTATGATTATGTGTGCATTCCACAATGTTTGATGTCTTATGATTATGTTTATTGGTATTTCATTTTCACTTCTATGATTTATCCCATGTTAAGATATTATGATCTATTTTGCAGGTTAAGATTTTCAAAAGGTTATGATATGATTTATATTACCTATATTTACCCTTACTAAGAATTTGAGCTCACCCTTTTGTATGTTTTCTTTTCCCCAGGTTAGGAAGATGGATATTAAGTAGGATATGCTAAAAGGGACTCTAGATATGATGAAATAATTGGGAGACATTGTAGAAGATTTATGAACCAGTTGTTTATGTTTCCCAGTTTCTAGAGACACTATACCTATACAGTCCTTTTGTGGTTTTAGTTATATGTTGTAATAAGTATGCTTCAATTATGAAGTAATAACAATGTATGTAAAGTATGGGTCCTTATATTGTTCATATTATCCCACAAGAAGTTTTCTCAGTGATCTCCATACATCTTTGGGCTCCTTGGGTGAATAGTGAAATTTGAACAATGTGCATCATCCAAAAGTTCCTTCTTCAGTTCCGAACTTGATGGAACACATAGTCTTTTCCCAAACCGCAAAATTCCTTCTTCATTGACATTGATCTCCGAGGATTTCCCTTTTTCGATAGCTTCCACTTTTTCCTGAATTCCCACATCATTTTTATGAGCATCCTTTATCCATTCAAAAAGAGACGGTTGAGCAATCATTTCGGAAAGGATTGATGATGTTCCCTTCATTATGATTCCCATGTCCATCATCAACAAGTCTAAAAAGATTGGATCCTTCTTAATTATCATCATTGATAGAATTGTTGGGTCCTTTTATCTTAGGGCATCTTCCACCTTATTCCCATTCCCAAGGTGGTAATGTATTGAACAGTCATAATCCTTGATGAGCTCTATCCATCTTCTCTAGTGCATATTAATCTCTTTCTGTGTGAATATATATTTAAGACTCTTATGGTCAGTATATATATCACATTTCCCACCATAGAGATAATGGCGCTAGAGTTTCAAGGTAAATATCACTGATTCCAACTCCAGATCATGAGTTGGATAGTTTTTCTCAAGGATGTTCATCTGCCTTGAGGAATTGGATATCACTTTATCATTATGCCTTATCACACAGCCTAAGACCTTCTTCGAATCATCACTAAATACCACAAAAGGTTCCCCACTTGTGGGTAATGTGATAACGGGCAGAGTGATAATCCTCTTATTCAACTCCTTGAATCTTTCTTCGCATTCATTACTCAATGCAAGCTTTACTCCCTTTCGAGTTAGGTTGGTAAGAGGGTTGGACAATCATGTGAAATTTCTCACAAATCGTCGATAATATCCAGCTATCCCCAAGAATCTACGGATATTAGTTACCGATGTTGGCCTCGGCCATCCCTCAATTTCGTCTGTTTTGGAGGGATCCACAGATATCCCATTGCTTGTGATGATATGACCCAAGAATGAGACCTCCTTCAACCATAACTCACACTTGATGTACCTTTCATAGAGCTTCTCCATGTGCAAAGTCCCCAGTTCAGTTTTTAACTGCTCATCATGATCCTCCTTGGTTTTGGAGTATATTAGAATATCATCTATAAAGGATACCAAAAATTTGTTGAGGTAATATCTAAAGACTCTATTCATCATGTCCATAAAGATTGATGGAGCATTACTGAGTCCTAAAGGCATTACTATGAATTCATAGTGCCCGTATCTTGTGCGAAAAGCATTCTTGGGGATAACTTCCTTCTTCACCCTTACTTGATAATATCCCGACAACAAGTTCACCATGGAGAAGTATTGTGCTCCACACAGTTGATCAAACAAGTCATCAATTCATGGGTGAGGATACTTGTTATTTATCATGATTTTGTTGAGCTCACGATAATCGATTAAAAAGCGCATTGACCCATCCTTCTTCTTGACTAAGAGGACTGGTGCACCACCTGGTGAAGCACTTGGGCGTATAAACCCTTTAACTAGATTCTACTGTAGTTGTTTCTTGAGCTCCTCAAGATCCACGACAGACATTCTATATGGCGTCTTGGATATTTTTAGACCCTCACGTATAAGTTCAATTTGTAATTCAATATCTCTCCTATGAGGAAGGCCAGACAGTTCCTCAAGAAACACATCAGTGAATTCCCTCGGAATAGGAATTTCCTGAAAGATGTTTTCATCCTTGGAATCAATCATCTGAGTGAGATACGCGTGCTCATAGGATAGTTATATCAATTCTTGAGATGATGGAGATAAAGGAGATTCATATTCCTCCGTACACTTGTAATGAATTGGGGGTCGATTCTCTAAATGGAGAGTGATTTCCCTTTACCGACAATTTATGTTGGATCTATATAATGAAATCCAATCCATGCCAATAATTGCATCAAATTACACTAAAGGTATAATGACGAGGTTCTCCGGATAATTCATTCCTCAGATTGTAATAGGGGAGGACTTATATTCATGGGATGCAAGGATTTCCCCATTTTTCGTACTCACCGACATCTTCTCTTCCATGATTTGTGGTGGTGCTGGGATTGATCTACTAAACATTCGAGATATAAAAGAATGCATAGAACCTGAATCAAAATGTATGATTGCTATTCTTGAATGAATAACTAGTGTACCTGTCACCACCTAATTGTTGGGATTCACTTCAGTAGTAGTGATGGAAAAAGATTTCCCTTGCTGAATTGGATGTTGTTAGTTTCCTCCGAAAACCTTTGGATTAGGGCACTGATTTTCAAGAAGCCCCGGTTCATTGCATTTCTAGGAACGAAAAATGCGTTGAGGTTCGAATGGAGCATTCCTCTCCTCTATCGCAGCCGCATGTATTTCTTGCCAACAGTTAACTTCTAGGTTCCCTTCTCTTCCGCAACTAATTCATTTCCTCATCCCCTTGAAGAAATTTCCAGGGTGCTTCATTCCGCACTTTTGGCTTGTGGGGTTCTGGACCTTCGTAGCACCGTTAGATTTATACATCAGACCTTCAGCATTGAATTCCTCCTTACTCTTCTTATCCCCATGATACCCCTGTGATTCTCCCTTCTCCATTTCATCCTTGAGGAAACAATAGACAATTTCCTCATAGATGTCAATGTCATGGATCGCTAATTCTTTCTGTAGGCTAGGCATCAACCCACCAAAAAAGCGGTCAAAGTTGCAGTCTTGGTTATTGAAAAATCCAGAAGCGTATCATGAAAGCCTTGAAAAGTTTTCCTCATACGCTCCAACAGATTATTCATCTATTTGCTTTAGGGAAAAGAAGTCCCATTCCATCTTAAGCCGGAGGGTGCACAAAAAATATTTATAGAAAAACATTTCCGAAAATCATTCCATTCCAATGCCTCGATCTCCTCCTCAGGCTTCGTATTTTTAATCAATGTCCACCATTTATCACAATCACCCTCCATTCGATAAGCCTCCAGGAGAAACTTATCTTATTCAGAAGATTAATGGATGGAGATGATCTTTTCAATGGATTTGATCCATTGTATAGTGATCGTGGTGTTGGATGATCCACTAAAAGTAGGAGGCCTTTGCCTCCTGAAGATCTCGAAAATGACTTCTTCTTTCTTAGGGGGGGGGGGGTTGGACATTCCTCTTCACCCGCGTTTCTATTCAAAGCTTGAGTTATCTGATATAGAAGCGTGGCAATGTTTCTGATTCCCACTCCCATTGGTTTGTGCATCTCATTATTACAGTCATTACGCAGATCTTCACATCGGTTGTTAGCCCGAGTCTTCCTATTACCGGCCATTGCTGGAATAAAAAGAAATGTTAGGGGTAACACATAAAGGATAAAAGAAAAACAAAATTTGATGACTTATAAGTAAACATTCTTTAAATAATGAGTCTATAGGATTAAATCTAGGCTTTTCATAATCTAATTTCTAACATAAATTCTTAGGGAAATTTTTTAAAGTCTTTTAATAAAGGTTAATAATAATCTTGTGAATTTATCAAAGCATATCTCCCGGGAGTGTCGTAACCAAGAGTTCAGCAAGGCCCGTTGTCATGCACTAGTTCTCGTTTGAGTCTAGCTCAATGCGGTGTTTTTGGGTTTTACCCCTAGGATACATCTGTTCCAGAGCCACCCTACCTGCTCATATCAAGACATGGATTTATTTGTTTGATAAACCACATACTCAATACTAACCAAAACGTAGGGATGTTTTTATTGCACTTATTCTTGTATCGGAGTCTTTGATAGGGTTTTCTAATCCTAATCCCAAAAAATAACTAAACCTATCCTCTAATACAAACTATGACAACCCTACTTTTTTATTACAAACATAAACATGATTTATTACATAAACATCACTTTGATAACAACATGGATGATCGAGAGGTCTAGTGTCGATGGGGGTAATGACCATTACATAACAACATAGAACATAAAACAAAACATCATTATTGAAATCTTCTTTAACATGACCACATCATTCCCTCGTACTTAGCATTGCATGGGATAACCTGAAGACATGCATAAGAAAAGGGTGAGTTACAAGGTCCAGTAAGGGAATACACACGGAATAAATGAGGAGTACAATACATGTTAGACAATAGGAATAACAATAGAGAACAAGAGGGATGTGAACTTAAAGGCATGATAAAGCATGATTATCATAACATGGAAATGTGGAAACATCACTTAACATGGAATTATCATGAGCCAATACTCATTGCACATGCAGCATGAGAAAGTCCTCATTTCACATGAAGAATGAGTAAACCCACGTTGTAATTGAATTAACATGAGTCAACACTCATTGAACATGATTTATCATGAATGTATACTTTACCCAATGCATTAGATCACCATAAGGGCGCACCATTCTTAAACATTTCATTTAATGCATAAGTGTGCCACATGGATCATAAAACATGGATTCATTAAATATAATCATTTATTCCAAGATAAAAGAATGTGGAATTCATACATGAATCTATATAATCTATATGTAAATGTTCATAGAGTTGAATACCCTCGATGGAGAAATGGGTATTGTATTCACTTTACAATGGCATTGGCCTAGAAAGTCAGTTTAATTTCGGCAGCGTAACGGCGTCACAAAAGAATTCATAAAAAGTGTTTATGATATAGAAAGGGGTTCCTCATCATATTTAAATGTAATGGAAATTAAGGAGGTCATATAGAAAGATGTCCAAACAATTATAATAGAATTTAGATTCATGATAGAGAAGTATTTATTGAATGTAAATGAGGAGAGAGAAGTTACTTTCGGAATTTCGGCATAGTAACGGGTATACATGGGAGGAATTTAATGAGAGAGAAATGTTCTCCCACCATTCAAAAATAAAGAGGGCAGTATGTGAGAGGTTAAAAACAATACGACAACATTCATAATTGAAATTAAATAGGGAAAAACAACTTAAACAATATTGGACAAAATGAGAAATGAAGAAAAAATCCTTACTAGGAAGTGTGCTTCTAAAGGCTAGAGAGAGGCTTGTTGAGAGCTTGGGGAACCTTGGGAGGATTCAAGTGAGAGTAGGGGAGAGTTTGGACTAACTCCAAGGCTTTGAGTGAGGAGGAAGTGGGAGCTTGGGTGGGTTTATATAGGAAAGGTGAAAGAATTCTTTATTATTATGGTTTGGGATCCCTTATAATAAATAATTCCAAACCACAAACCATTCCATGGTTTTAGATAATTGTTTTTGGAAAAGGGAAGAGGAAAACAATATTCTATATGGCCAAAGTCCGAACTTATTAATATAATAGGGTTTCTTATGTGGAGGTGAGTCACACTCCCATAGAAATTTAATTTAAAAAGACAAGGTGTTTAATAAGTCATGTGGGATCCATTAATGCTTTGAAAAGTTAGTTAAAAAACCAAAATCACATTATTTTAACGGTAAAACCTATTTTTTCAGAACATAAAGCTTATAGTATTTTATTACATCACTATTGGGTCATTATGATGTCATAAAATACATTATATATTTAAACGGTATTTAATTATTACCCAAAAATTTGACTGTCTTAGAAAATTATGAAATATTTACCACTAGATAATTTCAATGTCCCGATTCCAAAAATAAATTTTTTGTTATCTAAATAATTTTCTAAATTTGTTAATTTTCACTTTTAAAATAAAAACCTTCTTTTAACAGAAATTCACATGTTTTGTCAAAAATGGATTTCAAACCATTATAAAAATTACAATTGCATTTCATAAAATTATAAGATCATTTATATTTAATAAAAATTAATTTAATAATAATAATATTATTATTATATTAAAATATTATTTAATTCAAAAATCCATTAATTTTATAAAATAGCTTTCTTAATTAAATAATAACTAAAAACACATTTTGTACTTTAAAAACTATTTACGATGTATCAAAAATGACCAGGAGGTATATTCATTATTATATTGTAAAGAAATGTATATGAACATAGTAATATATATTTGTTGCATAACACCTTAAAATAGCTACATAAGACCTAAGGGTAAGGTGTGCGATGGTGACAGACTCCTGGGGCGGCTCGGATAACACCGCTCGAGTGGTAATCTCTATCAACATCCACTTTTCCTATAGACGGTCCCGTTCTAGCTTGAAATGATGATGCTCAAATTGGGCTTGGTCAAGAGTGAAGCCCAAGGAAGCCACCTTCTTTCTGAGTTCTAATAAATGAGATTCGTATGGAGCAATTCTACTAGATGAGGCCATCACCTCTTTTGTCTGATTAAATTTGATTTGTTAAAGCCCTATATTTATATTAATCATGTGATCACTGTTCAACGGCTATATTTGCAACAGTCAAAAAAAATTATTAACTGAAAACCAAAGAAGTTGACATTTTACATAATGAAACATTTAACTAGATCAAGATGGATTTTTCATTAATGAATCTTTGGGTCATTACATTTATTCATTCCATTCTATTAATATAAACAGAGTATTGTAGAGGTATTTATAAAAACAATGTAATTCCAAAGTGATTAAACATTCCTACTTTAGAATCAGGTGGAAATGTATCTGAATAAGAGATCATTTAATTATTTCATTTAATTTTATTTTATATAGATATATCATGTGATTGTTTCATCAACACTAGAATAGATTTCAATAATAATAAAGGATTATCCAGTATATAACCAAGGAATCCTTGGCCTAAGTGATTTTTCAAACTCATCGTAATACGTCATGTAGCCTTGAAAAAAGGGTTTTGGTTGTGATCCAATAGGAAACACCCAATTTATTCCACTGTAAAATATTCTATCCAAGTCCAAGGATCAAATATAAGGTATGCATGAGATAAGAATGACTGGACATGATGTGGTGAATAAAATTGGATCCAAGGAGTGTATACATGGAATCCTAATATCGGGAAAGATAGTGAAGTGATCCTACAACGTCACAATGGTCATGCAATAGTTGGAAAAGGAACATATCCCATGATGATAATCTCCTTTGTAAACCAACTACATGAATGAAAATGGAATTCTATGAGTTCATAAGTAATTTATTTAATATTCCAATGTTGGATCAATCTACCCATTCCTATAAAGTTAAAAATGTTCATATACAAACAAAATCATATAAAAAATTCATTATTCAGTTTTGGAATAGTAATAATCATGCCTTTTTAATCTGTCATTAGGACTATTACACTGACATAACTTAATGTGACCAGGTATATAATGCACATGAATAAATTTTAAAATTTAATTAATTAATCATTTATTAGGTTCATTTTTTTCCTTTTCATTAATAATGATATGGTGAGTATGGATATTATACCAATTTTCATTCAGTTACATTTAACAAGGACACATTATATATATATATATATATATATATATATATATAATTTCCATTAAATAATATAATGTTCATTTTTAAAATTGAATCACCAACCATATAATGGACAGGTTCTAATTGTAAAAAATATACATGTTCTAGCCATTTTCAATTAATAAGTCATTTTTTAAAGAAGTTCTAACCATTATAAGGGTCAAGACAACACACCCAAACATTATATCAAATATTTTACAAGGGTCATAAAGTCATAAAAATGAACACAACTTACTTTAGGAGGATGGAGTTAAGACCACAACCACCAAAGGAATGAAGAACATATTAAAACACGACACTAGAATATGAACAAAATTATTATAATTAAGGCATCTAAATTTTAGGGGAAATGTCCGATAAATTCGATGTGAGAAAAAATACAGAAAATTTTCAATGTTGAGAATTTTGGCAAAAAGAAATATACCACCTAAATTATCCATATAGCAGTCCCCTCATTGAGTATCGACCCATAGTTTGGCAAGGATCAGAAAAAAATTCAATGAATAATCAACACCTGGAAAATATGGAATATGATCCTACATCAAAATGACATCATCCAGGGGAAGAAAAATGATGAACTAAGCCTAACGATTAAAGATCATACATGGAGGATCCTAAAGATACAAACAGAACATGATTCCATGAATAGAAGACAATGTAATCCATAAACCTAAGTTATGACAGGGTGGGATCTCCAATGTCAAAGAAGGGAACCTCTATCATTGAAAATAAAAAATAGAAGAATAGGATCATGTTTTAATGAAATTACAGTCAAAATTTACATTTACCCATAAATTATAGGTTTCAATGTTTGTGCACATGGTTGGCCAAACCATACATCAACCGCGTGCACATCACATCCTAAAAAGGGAACCTGCGTGGGTTTTTTCACATAGTTTGAGAAACCATGCATCAATTGTTCTATACGCCTCTACAAAAAACTGTATAGTTTTAGTATCAACACCCAGCCATGGGTGCACGGTTCTGAAAATCAATAAAACCTTCTTTTCTCTCTGATATGTCTGACAAGGATATGTGAAATTGTGCGTGATGAGACACATAGTTTCTAATAACCATAAGGCCCTGTTCCTTCTTCCAAAAAATGGGTTTCTGAGTCTTTACAATCACAATACACCCCCCCCCCCCCGAAAAATTTCATGACCTCATTAGGAATCTTAAATAGCTCAAAAAAATTAATTAAAATGCTTTTTTGATACAAATATCATAGAAAAAATATTATTACTGTATTCCTTATTTAAAGGAACTCATCCTCAACGTACCATTCTAAGGGAAGAATAAATTTTGTTGAGAACAACTTTGGCCAATGAGAATGTACATTGGAATCCTACCACTATGTATCGTCATGTACATAGAAATCCAACCATAAAACTTGAAATAATGGTACATCAAAGATTTAGAGCATCTTCATGATCCATCTAATGATGCATATATGATTCTCCTCAAATGAAGCTTCTTCATCCAATTGGATCTTCTTTAGATAAAAAGTGTGAAATGGGTCTTTAAGATAATGATTGAGCTATAAAATATGGAAGATTTCGTGAATTGAAAACAACCTCTTAGGTAATAATAGTTGATATTCTATCATCATGAAATTATTCAGGAACTCAAATAGCCTGAAATAATATGGAAAAATCTTCCCTTTCCAATGAATCCATCTATGGCCATGTATATGGGATGTCAGTAAGAAAACGTGATCCCCAACCTATAACTCTAGGGGTCATAAATTCGTATTGAGATTAAGTTTTTGTCTAGACATCATAGTATAAATACTCTTTCTAATAAAATGCATCTACACCAAAGTCTCCCACTTAAGACATGGAACAAGTAGTGATGCTTATCTTACCTCTAGCTAGAACAGTGGTGATCAACAAGATATACTAGAAAATTCCTTATATAATGAAATATAAATCATCTCCTGAATTATATTATTATAGGTGAACTCGATGAGAGAGAAATGATTCCCCCAATAACCGCTTAAATCATGGACACATTGTCAGAGCATGTCCTCAAACAACAATACAATCTGTTCTAACTAGCCATTAGTATAAGGGTAAAAATCTGTCCTAAGAAGTGTCTGTTTACCCATGTCTCTCTATAAACCCCTCCAGAACGTCAATGTGAAACTAGTGTCCCTGCCTAAAATAATAATATGAGGGACCATATGTATCCATATGATATGATGTATATATAGTATTTCAATCTCATAAACATAAAATTCTACCTAATAAGGAGGAAGTATGATACTTTTGTTAGTCGATCCATGACTACACAAACCATATTGCTACATCGTGGTGACCTCATTAAGCTAACTAATTTTATTCACAACATCTTCCCATTTCAATTATAGGATCTGTAATTGTTTTTACATGCCAATAGGCCATTGGTGCTCCACATTGACCTAAGGATAGGTGGAACACAAAGTGATAAAACTTTCTATATGATGTTTCATCCCATAACACTAATACTAGAATCATATATCTCAATATGTCTTGGGGAATCCTAGATTGACATCCCACTATGAATCGTGGGACTCTCACAACAGTTAATCTCTCATGCATATAGAATCCAATAAATGAACATGTATAAATTTGATACCATCTCTATTAATAAACCAATTTGATGGTGGTTCCTCCACTGAAATACTCTCTCAATGAACCAACCCCTCATGATATGAAAATTATCTTCGCATCACCCTACCAAGGAGTGAAGAGGTAACCACCCTTGAAAAAATAAAACATTGTTTGTGACTCTCATGAATCTCCAGTTTTATGTTAGAAATTACCTCTAAAAACATTCATTCTTTACTGGCTCCATGTATGACATGTTCTTTTTTTTTCTAGTTCAGTTCATCAGTTACCATATATTCCTTTCTAGGAAAATAATAAATCTCAATGTTGAAGGATTAAGAGTATTTGACCCATAATTACTATATGAGATTCAATTAATGCATCGTAACGATATATTTTAGGGTCTTGTGGACCATATAGACCAAAAATCACTAACCCATCATATAAGGTCTCTAAAAATGAAATGAATGTACAATTAATGCTATCGTAGGGTTTCTCATCAGGCAATTATGTTCATCAGATTTCAACTGGAGAGACTAATAAACAATGTATATGTTTCTATACACTACTACATAACCTAGATCAATGCTTTATGCTTCATGGAATACTATATAGCCTCTATCTGTCTATAGAAGAATCAATATTTCTGATGAAGTAATTCATTTTTTTATCTCACGAAAGGAATTATTGCATGCTTTAGAACAAAATAAATTCACACCATTATTTTTAAGACTAGTATGTAGAGATTTCATTCATGGGAAGGCCTTTACGAATGACCAATAATATTCAACAAGCTCCAATAATCTCATTATAACAACCAAATTATTGGAATGGTCTTATGAAACCAGAAAACTCGCCTTCTCTAGGTCAGCTGAAAGTCATGTTTCTGAAATAATACTACCGAACAAGTTAGCCTTTTTGTTCCAAAAGTGGAATTTAAAATAATACAATATATTTGATTCTCCCTCAGTGTTTTAAAAATGACCTAAAGGTATTTATCATGGTATCCGAAATGATAAGAATACAATACGATTTCATCCATAGAAATTATGATAAAAGAATCCAAATAGAGGTGAAAAACCATATTCATCATATCCATTAAAATTATGGTCATGTTCAGAAGATCAAATGATATAAAAAGATACTCAAATAAAATTCACCATATTCAGAAATCCATACCTGGTATATCGAAGGATTAACTCACACATGATGATAGTCCAATCTCATGTTGATTTTCAAAAATAACCTCTCTCATTGGATATGGTCAAATAGATCATCTATTTGAGGTAATTTATAATGATTTTTAACCATAATATTGTTCAAACTTCATCAATCCACCTATATCCTAAGGGTTCCATCCACCTTTTTTCAAAATATCATAGGTGAACCACAAGGTGATGTTCAGAGTTGAATAAAAAACATTGATTGTAAATCATTCAACTATTTATTGAGCGCTAGGAGCTCAGTGGGTATCATCATGTATAAAGTAAAAAGTACTAGACATAATCATGGAACAAGATCAAATGTAAACTCTACCAATCTATAAATAAGTAATATATAAAATCACAATAAAATACATCCGTTAAATAGTTTACTATGAGAGGAAAATGTATCAGATTTATTTTCTACTCCCCCATAAAGAGACTAGAAATATGGATATTCACTCTTCCAATCCCATGATGTTATGGTCTGTCTCTACCAACTTGAAAATTCAAATCTCACTTGTGAATATAGTTTCCATTAATTGGTGATGTTAATGATACCCTGTGGAAATAACAATTAATATAGCATTTATATAAAAAAATGATCTATTCTGATAAATTGAAACATTCTATCATGAGTATGAAGAGGCCCTATAATATGGGATAACTACCTACCTCAAAGAAGATGTCCCTGAAATCTCATATTCCATCTGAATGTACTCCCATTGATGTGTCTTGTGTCATCACTCCATAGAAGAACTGAATATCCAGCTCAATACATTCCACAATCGATAAAGTGATGAAGGAGTGTGAAACACCCATATTAAATAATGAATATAATATAGTAGAGGCTACTAGAATATTAAATCATATAGTAGACAATCCTATACTCTAATACTCAGGTATCAGCTATAAATCATGCAACTAACCCGATGCAGGGCCATGTGCTATAGATGGACTACCCTGAGGAAGTTCACATTGTTGGAAAGTAAAATCAACAGTTTTACTACCATTTATACAACCTCCTCCTCAATATTCCCTATCTATTCTAGTCTAACCCCATACTGATGTGGTGAAATTGATCGAACAACAATTTTTGGATCTGGTGTGGATCCTCTTCAACTAAACGAAGTTGGAAATGTCAAAAATAACATATGAAGATGACCCATACATCCAAGAGTACAAAAATCAAGAGGATCTCTAACACAGTGGGGCTTCATATTCCCCTTCAATCAACACTAATGTCTATAATGAATCTCATTGTGTGGATAATATGGTCACCACTTCTCTAAAATGAAAAGGCTACACTTCCTACTATTGGAAGAACAACAAAACAATCTTCGAACTCAACTTATTTTCCAGGTACTATCATCCACTCTCAGGATTCCCTCAATGATAAAATAATAACTTACAATCCAAATAAAATATAGATAGATGAAATATTTTCACCTAATAGTTGATGAAATACCTGATCCAATACTCAAAATGTCCCACTTTTGATTTCACATCGCTGGATAGAAGTGGTGAAAAACATTAGAACTATGTGAAGCACAATAAATATTCCATAACATACATAGAACCCTACTACAAGTGCATGAACTCCATATCATGATCAACATCAAATATATGTGGGAAAAAGTAACCATAAAAATAATTTTTTAAGTTTACCCAAACCATGCGCTGATAATTACCAACCTGAGTAATAAAATGCTACCATCACTTGGAGGATTCCTACAAAATATAAGTGTAAAACTTTACCATCCATTCTAGAGGCATCTCTTAATTATGAAATATAGAGATAATGTACTCTATCCATGTCTCAGTTTCTAGTGAACCTTTATTCCCCCAAATATTAGGATGATGATGGTGTGTTGGACCTAGAAAAGATGTCCCCAAAAATTTTCTAAATTATTCAATTCATGATCTATGATCATTTTCCATTTTGCAAGCTTCTATTTGGTAGGTCGTAGGGCCCAAACGTAGATAAGGATTAGGATTTATGGACATTTGATGTTAGGTTGGAAAACTGCATCGTGAAGCCCCGACACGGAGCCCCCCAAGAAACGCGGCTGCCACGAAGCAAAGGAGGAGGTAATGCTCCGCGAACGTGCCTGACGTTCACGAACCCACTGCGATGCAAAGGAGGCGGTAATGCTCCGTGAATTCCCCTGATGTTCATGATCCCACCGCGAAGTAAAGGAGGTGGTAATGCTCCACGAATGCTCTGAAGTTCATGAAGACGCTGCGAAGAAAAGGAGGCAGTATCTCTTCACAAAACCAGTTGATGTTCGCAACCCACCACGGTGCAACCAAAGCCACCTTTGGGATGTGTGAGCTCTGCTTCATGTCACCCCTTGCCTATAAATACCCAGATCTCCCCTTTCTTCAGACGATCACCTGGCCTCTTTGAGGGACACTTCACCCCTCTGGTGGCCGATCTCCCGGTTTGCAGAGCACCGCTTTCTTTTGCGAAGCTGCTCCTCGGGGCCATGCTCCGCGAGTAGCTTCTTTTATGTTGTTTCTCCGCGATGATGCTCCGCGAGAAGTTTCCTCTGCGTTGCATCTCAATGAGCCGATTCTCCCAGAGCCTATGCTCTGCGAGTCCATGCACTGCGAGACCATGCTCTGTGAGTCCATGCTTGGCGATGTTGCTCCGCGAGACCCCATGCTCCCCGGGCCCCTTTGCAACCATCACAGACCCCAATGAAAAATCAATAGTCACACTGTGAACATCTCAGGCTGGGATGTTGGGATTTTCCATTGCACTCATATGCGCACACACCTTCCACATATGGAATACCATGATTTGAGAAACTCCTCCACACACCATGAAGAACGTTTAGTCGAAATATTCATCTCGGATACATTCCCATGTCGTGAGTAGATATTCTCATCACCAATTCCCCAAGTACCTGAGTTGAAACATTCCTCATTAAACTCCTCCAAACCCAATCACATGGATCCTATGCCAGGTTGAACCAGAAAGGGCCGCCCTTGCGTAAGACCCAACACCAACTATTTCTAGGCACCATATGCCAATAGTCCTATCTACATGACTCTAAACTATAATCATCACTATATCTTAAATATAGAATTCCTCTTTCCCAATGTGAGAGATGCCGTATGCTCCTAGCATGAGATGCCAACAGTCCTACCTACATGAATCTAATCTGTAGTACACCCTTTGATCCAAGCATAGGATGCCTCTTGCCCAATACAAGAGATGCCTTATGCCCCATGGATGAGAAGCCAATAGTCATTTCTACAAGACTCTAATCCATAGTTATTGATATATTCCATTCATAGGATGTCACTTTCTCCAAATAATAGATGCCTTATGCTCCAATCATGAGATTTTAATAGTCCTATCTACATGACTCTAAAATGTAATGATCCCTATATTCCAAACATAGGAGGCCTCTTTCTCCAATCAAGAGATGCCTTATGCTCCAAGCATGAAATGCCAATAGTCATATCTATATGAATATAATCTATGGAACTCCCTATCATTCCATCATAGGATGACTCTTGTTCCAAATAAGAGATGCCTTATGCTACATGAATGAGACGCCTAATTACATGATTATAGTGGTTTAATTTCAAGAGAATTGGAATCCGTTCAAAAACTCCATCACTCTGCCTCACTATTTGCGTATCCTTCATTCGGATCCTCATCCAATTCCTTTTTTGGAGGGACCCCCTAACAGCCTAGTACCATGCAACATCGGCTCACCGACCATCCTGGGCCAACACCCCAAAATATTACTGAAGACATTTGCAATAGGTCCTATGTTTCGAACACGATCAGCAGTCTACCATCATTTTTCCTGTCCCTATTTCAGGATAACGTGATGTGGATGCTGCGTTTCTGCCACAGTCAACAGTTATCCTCCATCACCACGCCACCCTCATTGTGTTCCGAATGTCAGGCATGTAATTCATACTTTTCATCTCCATTTGTTCAGACCGATTCCAGCACCCTTGGCGTTATCCCCCTTGTGATGTAGTGCATAAGAGAAGGCCTCCACCCACTAGTGGGTTGGGATTCCCTCATGGCTAGACATGAGGAAGACATTATGGGTAGAATCCTTGCATAAGCCCCATTCACCAGTGCCACTCTATAGCGGCACCCAAGAAGCTTCCTTGTGCAAGCCCCATTCACCAGTGCCGCTCCATAGCGGCTCTCGGGCAGCATCCTTGCATAATCCCTATTAACCAGTGCCTCTCTATAGTGGCACCAGGGAAACATCCTTGCATAACCCCCATCCTCAATTGTGATCCAATTAACTAGTAAGCTGTTGACATCCTTATCCAGCTATAAGCAGTTGTGATCCTTATTCAGTGGTATGTTTTTGACATTATATTCCAGCGGTAAGCCATTGAACGCCCCAATTGGTGGTAAGACGTCAAAATAAGAACTACATGGACATTGATTTCCTACCATGGGGATACATATGAATCCTCTTGAAGGATCAAGCAAGAAACAATCAGCATCCTCATGACGGTTCCACCCCCTTCAGCACGGCATTGCAGGTACCTTCATTCCCACAAGGAGAAGAGGGTACTGGTAATGTGTGTCTTAGAAGTGCGGTGTAAACCATCCTCGTCAGTGCTACAGGATGATAAACTGCCATGCACCTCGTCCTAAACACATGATGGTAAATTGTGACCCAACCCACTGCCTCACACACAGGGTCCCCCAACCTGGGATATTCTCCACGCCCCCTGGTCTCCACAGGGGATGATATCCTCCTTCTAGGAGTGGCATTTGTCCGAGGGGGAAGGTTAAACACCTTGGAGTAAGCATATAGCTTTTAATACAGGAGGCACTACCTCTACCCCTCCACACTTCCTCGGTTCTAAGGCCAGCAAAGGACGTGAGGGGGAATGAGGCATCTCCTATCATGGGTCTCAAATCCCTCTCCTTCTACGCTTCATCGCACCTTGGGCCTCCATCCTAGAGTATGTTCAATCCCCATGGGCCGCCTAACGCATAAGCCACTATTCGTTTCCCATGGTTGCACCCTTTGTGACGTGATTGTCAGATCCCTGCAACCTATTTGTAACGCCCCGACCCCAGCTACCCAGAGTCGGTGCATTACTTCGTAACATTGGCATGATAAAAAAAGATCAAGTCTCGAAAGGCCGATTAGTTTAGTAGCCTGGGAAACACTAGATACATTCATAAGTCTTACATTACATCATAAAGTGAAAAACTAATAACAAATTATTCATAGTCCACACTCATATCCTCTTCTGACTATCCCTGCAGGTCATTCATAAAATTCTTCTTCACATCCTGGAAAATATTAAAACATTGAAAGGGGTGAGCTCAGATGCTCAGTAAGGATAAAAATATAGTGGAAGCTTTCATCAATAAACATAAACATTTAAGGCAATGTATAACTAAAACAAAAGCCTTTTAAACTTGAACATCAACATAATATGGCAAAAGTAAAATGAGATAATGCCATTTACTTCTTCACATGGATATTCTACTGGTCGAATAATCACATGCAATATCAATATCCACATTCATAATGATGGAATTCATAATGCCAGACTATCATAACCACGTAGTCAAGGCCTCATGCCATGACCAAAAATAAGATTTTGTCAAGGCCTCGTGCCAAGACACTAGTTTGTCTCATGAGACCTGCCGATGCATCGAGGAGCTATAGCGTGCTCCACCCGTCACTTATTATGTCCAATGCATTCCTCATATGAATAGGTTTAAACATATCATAAACCATAACATAATCGTATCACATAAAACATGCATAAAGGAAACATAACATTTCCACATTTCAATCACAAGATATAAATACAACACATTGATATAATAAAAACGCTTTCAAAACCATTTTCAATAAAATAAAAGAAAGTTAAACCTTTGTATTTATTTTTCATTAAAAAATGATGGCTTGTAGAGGAAGTCGAAACTCAAATAATGGTCACGGCGGCGGAGAAGTCATTGTCGCCGCATAAGTACGGAATGAAAAACATTCCCTTTTTGTCATTTAGTAAAACGCTTCGTATAAAAAAGATTCCTTTTGAATAAACGTAAAAGTCAAATGGGTTTATACACCGTATAAAAGAATGTTTTCTATAAAACCAAATATGCCTCAATGAAAGGGGATTGAGACGAAGTCCTTAAAAAGATCATTTTTTAAATAAAGTACATCTATAATGTGTATTCACTATAAGTACACATAAATAATGTACAAATAAAATATAGGACATAATAATATCATGACATAATTTGAAAGTAGGAGATTAACCCAAAGAATGAAAATTGGGTTAAGAAATTCCCTTACCTCGTGTCTGACTTGACTCAACCATTATTTAACCTCCTGAATAATAAACTAGAGTTAATATATACTTTATTAAGAACCATTTTCAATTTCATTATCCTTTTTAGATCACTTATTACATTGATATGAACATTATGTAATTATTTAAGTTAACAACGGTCGTTTTGTTGATCTTTGGTACTTGAGTCAAAAATAAACTTCTTATAATTACAAGTTGTTTATGTGGTAGAATATCCATTATCTCCAGAATTATATTCATGATTTAGATGTCATATATATCATATATATCCAGTATATACATTCATTTATAATATTACTTAACATTTAGAGGTAAGAAATGAAATGCACCGTTCATGGAGACGGTAAGCCGTACGTACGCATGAATGCTACTTTCATTTCTATTTCGTATTTAATGGAATGAAATCATAATTATATAAAGGTATAATATAGTTCCAGTATAATATAGTTCCAGTATAATATAGTTCCCATATAATATAGTTTATAATACCATTTACTCGATCCTTTATACATCACACATAAGGCATTAACGATTCAAATCACTTTGAGGGGGCGGTAGTCCGCACTTCCTAAAATGAAATTATCGCATTTAACCATAATGGAAATCATAAATTATGCCATAAATGAGAAATAAAGAAGCATAAGTAAAACATAAACATATTATATATCATATATAAATATAGTGACATCTTAATGGACACCTTTTAAGGAGTTATATGAGTGTTGAACAATCATTGTTTCGTGAGGCAGAAATTCGCCATCCACAGAAACTGTATGTTCCTTAACCATTAGATGTAGGTGTGTGTAAGTGTTTCACGAATCCTTCTTATAACAACATCCTAGTATATTTAGGATACTGGTTTTGTTACAAAATAAATTAATAAAAAGAGTTTAGGGGGTTGGAGAAGAAAAATAAAACAAAACAACATTAGAGAAGACATTACCTCAAAATCGGGTAACTATTTTTGATTTGAGACAAAGGCTTCCTTGAGAAGAGTTATGCACAAAGTGAGGCTTCTAGGAGTAAGAGGGGGATGTTGGGAGAGTATTTGGGCAGAGTTTGGCCGAACCAAATGGCTTGAATGTGTAAATGAGGTGGGAGAGGTGGGGGCCTTTTATAAGTGGAGAGGAGGGGCACTCTTGGAAAGTAAAGAAAAGTCACTTTATTATAAAATGAGTTTCGGATTTTAGAGGTCCCAAACTTATATAAATCTAGGATAAGGTGATAAGGGTTATAAATATCCTCATCCAATAGGCTTTGGACAATTGTAAGCCTTGGAGTTTTCATTATCATCCCATTTTATTTAAATCGTTAAATAATGAGGTCATCGCTACATCATCATGATGTCATAAATAATTTAATTTATTTTATGACTAAAAATTATAAAAAAACTACTATGATGTAGAAAATCTTTTTATCTTTCTAATGAATATTTATAGTCAAAATTTGGACTTGTGTAACCCCACTTAAAAACAGTTTTAGTAAAACAACTCATGTTTGTGTTAATTTAATTTTAACATTAAATAAATATATATTAATGTCATTTTCCAACCAAAGTGGCTCCATGGGGTCCCCAAGTTGACCCATGGGTTGTCTTGTTCGGCCATGACTCATCCAATAGGAGTAGGACAAGTGTCAAGCTCAGCTCATATTATTAAAACATTATTTTTACCTTAAATTACACTAATTACCCTTAATCGCGATTAAGAACATAAAAGTTACTATTCACCAAAAAAATTATTTTAATCTCATCGAACCACATTTTACTTCTTAATGACAACCATGTATGTCAGATTTTTGAAAATCAAAACACAGAAGTGGTAATATTTCATTTAAATGAAAAATCAGTTATTTAACTACCACTTAGTGGTTTCACTATTCATCAAAAATTGAAATTTTTCAGAACAATGCCAAAATTTCACCCTAAGATATAATTGATATTCCGAATTCAAAAATGATGTATATTTTACAAAATTACAAACATATAAGTTTCATTAATTAATTTTATAATTAATTCCCGCTGTCACGAAAGATAGCGTGTTTTTAAGACACAATTTATATCAAAAGATTGACAGTTGTTTATGTCCAATTTCAATGTTAAATTAATTCGAATGACCACCATTGGATAAAATGGTAAAAATATATTCTAATTATACTTTAAAACCACTAAATAGTATAATTTATCACTATAAATTATTTTGATTAAAAAATTTGTTTTTAAGTATTTTTCACTATTCATAAAAAATTAGATGTTCTCAGAAAAATACCAAAAATTCAACATAGGCTAATTTTGATATTCCGAATCCAAAAATGATGTCCATTTTGAAATATAAAATTTCTATAATTTAAAAAGTGGTTATTACTATTCATAACGGCTACTTTTATTAGTTGCGGTGTGTTAGAACTCGAAGTTGCGTACAATGCAAGCTATTGCATTATTGAATGAGAAGCGTATCATGGAAGCTTTTGGTGTTACATTCTCCCCTCCTTCAATAAATTGCGTCCTCGCAATTTGAAATTTTTCTTTGAAAATAAAAGGTTGAAAAGAGAAAATGCCTTTGTGGAAAACCCACATCGGGAATAAGGTTAATAAAATTTAGTCTTAAAAAGAGGGAAATGGAAATAAGAAAGTCACCACCAAATTATGATCTCGATAAGGAGAAAATTGGTGGAAATTAGAGACATATAATTGGAGGAAAAACGTAAATATTTGTAGGGAGCGATTGAGGTCATCAATCACAATCAACTGTCAAATTGAGGGCCTCAAAGCCTTCAATCTATGTTGATTTAAAATATCATCAGTTCAACAAGACTAAAGGTATTAGGATAACACATTTTTTTTGTTTTAATATCCCTTTACTAAAATTTAAGAATTAATTTAATCATTGAATAAGAGATAGGTATATATATATTTATGCTTGACAATTAGAGTTTCAACCTTCAACTGATCATTCACTCAAAAAGATAATAGAACTCAAAAATATTATACTTATCCTAATTGTATAAGGTTAAAAATGTTAACACATACCATTTAGATTAGTAAAATTATTTTGTAATAACCAGGGACTTCCTGTAGGCTAATGGTAGGAAATAAAGGCTTGTCGCACTATGGTTGTGGGTTCGATTCCTGCAGCTTTGTCCGACGCGACGGGTTATGCCCCACCCTGTAGGTTGTCCTTTTCCTAAAACTATAGTATCATAATATTCCAAAAATAATCTTCATAAATTTTTTAACCTTAATCAATACTATCTAAAGATCAACATAATCCACTCCAACCTTTATAGTTATCCAAAATACCTCTGTCCAGACTTTCTCTAAAAGGTCTCTTAATTCCAAAATCAATTTATCAGATTCCTCAAACAATGTAAATATTCTCTTATTGTCACATACTAAAAATATGAATACCTTAATCATATTAAAACCTTACTGAAATCAAAAATTACTGTAGTACAATCTTTTTATATATCACATTATTCTTACAACCAGAATATAATCCTTGAGTCCAAAGGCACCAATACATTAATTATTCTGCTTCAACTGTAGTAATAGAATAAGATTGTCCTTGATCCCTTGGCCTTTTATGAGGTAAGTTTCCCTGACGCTTAGGACATTCATTTGCATAATGACCCATTTCTATACAATTGTAGCATTCAACTTTGATAGCCTCTTTCTTTCCCTTGTAATCACGAGCCTGGTGACCCTTTTCTCCACATTTATAACAAACTCCCATTCCTTTTAGGCACGTACCAGGGTGATTCTTCCCACAATTATCACATAATGGAAAATCCTTCATTCCCTTTTTCCCTTTATCTGTCTCTTGTTCCACCGTTCTCTTATTCTCTTTCTTTACTTTGTTGTCATAAGACTTAGAGAATTCCTTTTCTGTCTTGATAGCACACGAGACAATATCTTCGTATGATGAGAACGATTGTGATACTAAAGCTCGACGGAGAAATGGTTTTAACCCATAAATGAAACGATCAATCTTACTCCTTGGGTTACGTATATAATCGGAAGCATGACTCGCTAACCTTGTAAAGTTAGCCTCATACTTTGCGACATTCTCATCCTCCTTCTGCCTGAGACTCAAAAATTGTGTTTCCATATTTTCTCGATGGTCACGAGGAAAGTATTTTTATAAGAAAAACTCTTTGAACTCCCTCCATTCCATATTCGATATGTCATCATCTTCCTTTGTGTTTTGAATCAGCGACCACCACTGATCGGCATCTCCAGTGAGGCGGTAAACTGCCATGAAAACCTTCTCCCTTTCGCTACACCCCAAGGCATGGAATATTTTCTCTAAGGAGTTTATCCATTGCTCAGCTACTAACGGATTTGTACCCCCATTAAATGTTTGTGGTTGTTGACTCATGAAGCAGTCTAACATTGATCCTCCACGTTGTGGATCAGGGTGATCCATACGAGTAAGGTTATTATTCATAACTTGAGTGAGTTGTCCCTGTATGGTAATATGTTGATCAGCACCAGTTGTATCTCCAGATCCACAATAATTATCTTGAGCAGGAGGGCAATCCCTACACGGAGTGCGTGCATTGATACGGTTTCCATTCCTTCCACTAGGCGCCATTTCTAAACAATGTCATAAACTAGATTAGTTTATGAAATAAAATACATAATTCCATATTTGTAAAACACTTTACATAAATTGAACTATTTATGCATATAATCCATAATCATAAAAAAAATTTCTTTGAGGAAGTATATACTCATAAACCCTTCATAATGATTTGTAAAGAAAATGAGAGTTATCCTAAGCATATCCCCCGGGAGTGTCGTAACCAAGAGTGCAGCAAGGCCCGTTGTCGTGCACCAGTTCCCGTTCGAGTCTAGCTCAAAGCGGTGTTTTCGGGTTTTACCCCTAGGTACATCTGTGCCAGATCCGCCTTTACTTGCTCGTATCTAGACAGGGATGTATTGCTCGGAAAACTCACAAAATCTCTACAATAACAAAATTCTAGGATGTTCTTCTATACTAATCCTCAAAGTCTATCTTTGGGCTATGTTCTCTAATCAGAGTTTATCTAAATCTACCTTCCATGGTTAGTACTAAACTGCCTCTGATACCAACTGTAACGCCCCGACCTCAGCTACCCAGAGTCGGTGCATAACTTCGTAACATTGGCATGATCACAAACGATCAAGTCTCGAAAGACCGATTAGTTTAGTAGCCTTGGAAACACTAGATACATTCATAAGTCTTACATTACATCATAAAGTGAAAAACTAATAACAAAGTCTTAATAGTCCACACTCATATCCTCTTCTGACTATCCCTGCAGGTCATTCATAAAATACTCCTTCACATGCTGGAAAATATTAAAACATTGAAAGGGGTGAGCTCAGATGCTCAGTAAGGATAACAATATAGCGGAAACTTTCATCAATAAACATAAACATTTAAGGCAATGTATAACTAAAACAAAAGCCTTTTAAACTTGAACATCAACATAATATGGAAAAAGTAAAATGAGATAATGCCATTTACTTCTTCACATGGATATTCTACTGGTCGAATAATCACATGCAATATCAATAGCCACATTCATAATGATGGAATTCATAATGCCAGACTATCATATCCACGTAGTCAAGGCCTTGTGCCAAGACCACAAATAAGATTTTGTCAAGGCCTCGGGCCAAGACACTAGTTTGTCTCATGAGACCTGCCGATGCATCGAGGAGCTATAGTGGGCTCCACCCGTCACTTATTAAGTCCAATGCATTCCTCATATGAATAGGTTTAAACATATCATAAACCATAACATAATCGTATCACATAAAACATTCATAAAGGAAACATAACATTTCCACATTTCAATCACAATATATAAATACAACACATTGATATAATAAAAACTCTTTCAAAACCATTTTCAATAAAATAAAAGAAAGTTAAAACTTTGTATTTATTTTTCATTAAAAAAATGATGGCTTGTAGAGGAAGCCGAAACTCAAATAATGGTCACGGCGTCGGAGAAGTCGTTGTCGCCGCATAAGTACAGAAAGAAAAATATTCCCCTTTTGTTATTTAGTAAAACGCTTCGTATAAAAAGGATTCCTTTTGAATAAACGTAAAAGTCAAATGGGTTTATACACCGTATAAAAGAATGTTTTTTATAAAACCAAATATGCCTCAATGAAAGGGGATTGAGACGAAGTCCTTAAAAGATAATTTTTTAAATAAAGTACATCAATAATGTGTATTCACTATAAGTACACATAAATAATGTACAAATAAAATATAGGACATAATAATATCATGACATAATTTGAAAGTAGGATATTAACCCAAAGAATGAAAATTGGGTTAAGAAATTCCCTTACCTCGTGTCTGACTTGACTCAACCGTTCTTTAACCTCCTGAATAATAAAATAGAGTTAATATATACCTTATTAAGAACCATTTTCAATTTCATTATCCTTTTTATATCACTTATTACAATGATATGAACATTATGTAATTATTTAAGTTAATAACGGTCGTTTTGTCGATCTTTGGTACTTGAGTCAACAATAAACTTCTTATAATTACAAGTTGTTTATGTGGTAGAATATCCATTATCTCCAGAATTATATTCATGATTTAGATGTCATATATATCATATATATCCAGTATATACATTCATTTATAATATTACGTAACATTTAGAGGTAAGAAATGAAATGCACCGTTCATGGAGACGGTAAGCCGTACGTACGCATGAACGCTACTTTCATTTATATTTCGTATTTAATGGAATGAAATCATAATTATATAAAGGTATAATATAGTTCCAGTATAATATAGTTTATAATACCATTTACTCCATCCTTTATACATCCCACATATGGCATTAATGATTCAAATCACTTTGAGGGGGCGGTAGTCCGCACTTTCTAAAATGAAATTATCGCATTTACCCATAATGGAAATCATAAAGTATGCCATAAATGAGAAATACAGAAGCATAAGTAAAACATAAACATATTATATATCATATATAAATATATTGACATCTTAATGGCCACCTTTGAAGGTGTTATATGAGTGTTGAACAATCATCGTTTCGTGAGGCAGAAATTCGCCATCCACAGAAACCGTATGTTCCTTAACCATTAGAAGTAGGTGTGTGTAAGTTTAGCTCTAATCCTTCTTATAACAACATCCTAGTATATTGAGGATACTGGTATTGTTACAAAAGAAATGAATAAAAAGAGTTTATGGGGTTGGAGAAGAAAAATAAAACAAAACAACATTAGGGAAGACATTACCTCAAAATCGGGTAACTATTTTTGATTTGAGCCAAAGGCTTCCTTGAGAAGAGTTCTGCCCAAAGTGAGGATTCTAGGAGTAATAGGTAGAAGTTGGGAGAGTATTTGGGCAGAGGTTGGCCGAGCCAAATGGCTTGAAAGTGTAAATGAGGTGGGAGAGGTGGGGGCCTTTTATAAGTGTTGAGGAGGGGCACTCTTGGAAAGTAAAGAAAAGTCACTTTATTATAAAATGAGTTTCGGATTTTAGAGGTCCCACACTTATATAATTCGAGGATAAGGTGATAAGGGTTCGAAATCTCTTCATCCAATAGGCTTTGGACAAGTGTAAGCCTTGTAGTTTTCATTATCTTCCCATTTTATTTAAATCGTTAAATAATGAGGTCATTGCTACATCATCATGATGTCATAAATAATTTAATTTATTTAATGTCTAAAAATTATAAAAAAAATACTATGATGTATGAAATATTTGTTATCTTTCTAATTAATATTTATAGTCAAAATTTTGACTTGTGTAACCCCACTTAAAAACTGTTTTAGTAAAACAACTCATGTTTGTGTTAATTTAATTTTAACATTAAATAAATATATATTAATGTCATTTTCCAACCAACGTGGCTCCATGGGGTCCCCAAGTTGACCCATGGGTTGTCTTGTTCGGCCATGACTCATCCAATAGGAGTAGGACAAGTGTCAAGCTCAGCTCATATTATTAAAACATTATTTTTACCTTAAATTACACTAATTACCTCTAATCGCGATTAAGAACTTAAAAGTTACTATTCACCAAAAAATTATTTTAATCTCATAGAACCACATTTTACTTATTAATGAAAACCATGTATGTCGGATTTTTGAAAATCAAAACACAGAAGTGGTAATATTTCATTTAAATGAAAAATCAGTTATTTAACTACCACTTAGTGGTTTCACTATTCATCAAAAATTGAAGTTTTTCAGAACAATGCCAAAATTTCACCCCAAGCTATAATTGATATTCCGAATTCAAAAATGATGTATATTTTACAAAATTCCAAAAATATAAGTTTCATTAATTAATTTTATAATTAATTCCCGCTGTCACGACCGATAGTGTGTTTTTAAGAAACAATTTATATCAAAAGATTGGCAATTGTTTATGTCCAATTTCAATGTTAAATTAATTCGAATGACCACCATTGGATAAAATGGTAAAAATATATTCTAATTATACTTTAAAACCACTAAATAGTATAATTTATCACTATAAATTATTTTGATTAAAAAAGTTGTTTTTAAGTATTTTTCACTATTCATAAAAAATTAGATGTTCTCAGAAAAATACCAAAAATTCAACATAGGCTAATTTTGATATTCCGAATCCAAAAATGAAGTCCATTTTGAAATATAAAATTTCTATAATTTAAAAAGTGGTTATTACTATTTATAATTGCTACTTTTATTAGTTGCGGTGTGTTAGAACGCGAAGTTGCGTACAATGCAAGCTATTGCATTATTGAATGAGAAGAATATCATGGAAGCTCAGGGTGTTACATCTTTTTGATCACACTGAGCATGACTCACGTGAGCATAGAGTGAGCACCGACCCTGACCCCCTCCTCCAGTGAACTGTGGGGACTTTGATCCATGTCATGAAATGCTACGTAGGAATCCTCCCTGAGGTTCAAACCCACCACTTGGTCGTTTCTTCACATCGAGTTCCACCCTCGTCTAACATGACGTTAAAACTGTATGCCCCCCATTAAGCATGACACTAAATTGTATACCCGAACTATGAGGATTTTATTCCATGTCAATGAATGGTACGTTAGAAGCATTCATGAGGTTCAATCCCACCACCAGTGGACCCCCTGGGTTTTTGTAACACCCCAAGATTTCATAGTGTGTTACTTCTTAAAAATAAATCAATAAATTTCACTACACGCAACACCGAGTTTAAGCGCACCATGACGTACCAAACAAACTGTTAAAAAGATGTTATGAATAGTAATAACTGAATTTTGAACTTTATATAATCTTTATAATCCATATTATCTGTTTCTTAGACATAATGTAAGATCAAATTCATTTATTTTCAGATAAAAGATTTATTTTTCAAAGAATGCACTTTTACCGACTTTAAAAGGTGCCCCCTTTTTAAATATAATATTTTAATCATTTATATGTTCAATTTGACTAAATAAATTAATAGGGGCATCAATACATTACAATATAACACCCCATGCTTCTACGCTATGTTTCCCTTAGAATAATGCAATAGCGTGTGTTGTACGCAACGTCGAGTCCTAACACACCACAACTAATCAAACTAGCCATTATGAATAGTGATACCTAATTTTTAAAACTATATAAATTTCATTTATCAAAATGGACTTCATTTTTGGATTCAGAATATCGAATTTTGCCTTAGGTAAAATTTTGGTATTTTTCGGATAACTTTTATATTAAGATGAATAGTGAAAGTTACTAAATTTTAATTAAAAAAAACATTTTTAATCAAAATAATTAATAGTGATAAATTAAGAAATTGAGTTATTTTGAAGTATATTTAGAATATATTTTTACCATTTAATACAATGTTGGTCATTGGACATAATTTCACAATTAAACCGGACATAAACAAATGTCCATCTTTTGATAGTTATTATATCCTAAAAACACTCTTTTTGTTTTTACAGCGAGAATTAATTTTAAATTATTTTCTGCCACTTTTGTGTTTTGAATTTGGAAAAATGGATTCCATATTTAGAATCAGGATTTCAAAATTGTGTATATAGGTAACTTTTATTTTTACACATTTTGAATAATTACTTCGATAAATATTTAATTTACCATGGTTAAGGGTAAATCCGGTAAATAAGGGTAACAAAATAATATTATAATAAAATTAATTTACCCTAAAACGTATCATAACCTTATTGGTTGACACATAACAGACTATGGGCATCCTTGGGTCGATTTTGGGACCCCATGGAGCCGCTTGTAATTGGTTGGGACACTTTATATTAATAATGTTAAAATAAATACAAAAATGAAATAAGCTTATATCTTTTAGAAGAAAAATTTTTACATAGAGCTATACATGTTGGATTTTCGATTCTAAATATTTATTAGAAATATATAAAGGTTTCCTACATAATAATATTTTATTTATAATTTTTAGACATCAAATAAATTAAATTATTAATGACACAATAATTATGCAATGTTTACCTCATTAATAAATCATTTAAATAAATAAGATTATAATGATTAAAATATTATCTAAAACCTGTCCAATTCCTATTGGTTGATTTTATTTCGAATACGAGTCATCTTATATTCTCCATAAATGATTTTTGGACCATTATAGACCGAATATAATCATATTATAAAGTAATACTTTCACTTGTTCTTAAGGAGCCCCTCCTCTCCCTTATAAAAGGAGACCATTCTACTCATTTCCTCACACCTCTCAAGCCACTTGTCTCATCCTAACTCTGCGCAACTAAGCTCCCTACATCCCTATCCTCCCCCTAGAAGCCTTACCTTTGGCAGAAGACACTTCAAGAAGCCCTTTGGTTCAAAACAAAGGAAGTTAACCAAATTAAAGGTAATGGTTTCTCTTAAGTTTTTTTCTTTTATTTTGCTTCTCTAACCCCTAAAATATTTTTATTTAATTTCTTTTGTAACAACACTAGTATCCTCAATATACTAGGATGTTTTTATAAGAAGGATTCGAACTACAATTACACACACCTCCATCTAATGGATGAAGAACATAATGTTTCTGTGATGGAAAACCAACGCCTCACGAAACAATGATTGTTCAATTACATCTTACCACCTATCATGGTGGCCATTATGATGGGAATGTAATTAAATATGATATTAATGGTATATATTTTATATATACGATTCTGTAATTCCATTTATATCATACCATTATTCATTTAATGTTGTATATACATACGATAATTTCATTTGAGGAAGTGTGGACTACCGCCCCCTTAAAATTATATGACTCATTCATACCATACATGGAACGTATAAAGGATGGTGTTAATGAAATTATGTAACATATATAAAACATTATATAATACTGGAATTATAATATACCTATGTATCATTTTGTTTTAATTCCATTAATGTAAGAAATAGAAATGAAAGAAGCGTTCATGCGTACGTACAGCTTACCATCTCCATGAATGGTGCATTTCATTTCTTACCTCTAAATGTTATGTAAAATTATAAATACATATATATTCTAAATATATATGATATATATGATATATAAATCATGAATACCATTCTGGATATAATGAACTATTGACCACATGGACAACGTGTAATTATAAGAAGTCCATTTTGACTCAAGTACCAAATATCGACAAAATAAACGTTATTAACTTAAATGTTTACATAGTGGTTATAACATGGTATAAAAAGAATAATAAACATGAAAAATGTTCTTCAGCAAGTAAAACTTAGCTTTAGTTTATTATTCCGGATATTAAAGAAGGAACGGGTCATGTTGGACACGAGGTAATGGATTTTCATCTCACTCTTTATTTCCGTGAGATTCATGCCATATTTCCACTATTACCTTTTGTGTGGTGTATGTACTACCCATAATTGTATTCTTAATGTAATACACTATACCTTATGTGTATTTACATATTCATGGTACGATACCTCTTTCATGGGTTGTATGTTTCATAAGTTACCAAATTGGTAAGGGTTTACTTCACAACCTCTTCATTATCCAAGGTTGTTTATTTGTATTTATCTACTGGGATCTCGTTATCATCAACATCAATGTTTCTTAAAAATGTCTTTCAAAACATTTTAACTATCCAATAGAAAATGGGTTAAAATTATTTATACCCCCATACGTTTTGAAATGGAATATTTCCATTGTTTTCCAAACAATGTACTTTTTGACCTTCCCGACAAAGTTAAGGTAAGAATGTCTTTTTAACTTATACGGCGGGTGCGGCTATTTTCTGCCGTTATAACTTCGTCGAATCATCCCTTAAAAGATTTTAAAAATATTTTCAATGTAAATGTATTATTATATAATTATTTTACTTTTAAATGATTTAAAAAAAATAGATATTTCTCTCTAAAAGTTTTGATTTCATCTATGTCAACATCCTTTGGTGGATATTAAGCTTATTTGAAGTTGATTCATTATGATACAAAACATCCATATTGTATTTAATGTTTTTTGGTATGTTTGACTGTGGATGTGTTATTTTTATACCATTCATGGTTTATGAAGAAAGTATTGAAATTTTTAATGCTAGTTTTAATACGAATGTTTATGTTATGTTAAAATGTATTCATATGAGGAATGCATTGGACTTAATATGTGACGGGTCGAGCCCTCTATAGCTCCTCGATGCATCGGCAGGTCTCATGAGACAAACTAGTGTCTTGTCACAAGGCCTTGACAAAAGTTTATTTGTAGTCTTGGCACAAGGCCTTGGCTATGTGGTGATGATAGTCTGGCATTATGCATTCCCTTAATATGAAAGTGGTTATTAATATTGCATGTTATTATTAGACTACTAGAATATCCATGTGAGTAAGTAAATAAAATTATTTCATTTTATCTTTGCCATATTATGCTGAAGATCAAGTTCTAAAAGGATTTTGTTTTAGTTATACATTGCCTTAAATTTTTATTCTTATTTATGAATGTTTCCGCTGCATTGCTTATCCTTAATAAGCATCTAAGCTCACCCCTTTCAATTTTTTATTTTTCCCAGGATTCCAAGAAGTGTATTGTGATAGATATGCAGGGATAAGACAAGGGAATAGTGGAGTTCTCAACGCACTATCTATGTTGTATTCAGTGATTAAAATTGTAATGTATGGTTCATGTATGTAATCTATTTTCCAAGACTGCTAAACTGATCGGTCCTTTGGGACTTGATTCCCAGTAATCATGCCAATGTATTAAAATAATGCACCGACTCTTGATAACTGGGGTCGGTGTGTTACAGTTGGTATCAAAGGAAGTTTAGCAATAACCATGGAAACTAGATTTATATAAACTCTGATTAGAGAACGTAGACCTAAGATAGACTTTGAGGATTAGTATAGAAGAAATTCCTAGAATTTTGGTATTGTAGAAATTTTGTAAGTTTTCCGAGCAATACATCCCTGTCTAGATAGGAGCAGGTAGAGACGGCTCTGGTACAGATGTACCTAGGGGTAAAACCCGAAAACACCGCTTTGAGCTAGACTCGAACGTGAACTGGTGCACGACAACGGGGTTGCTGTACTCTTGGTTACAACAATCCCAGGGGATTTTCTTAGGATAATTCTCATTTTATTTACAAACCATTATCCAGGGCTCATGATTATATGTTTAGTCAATGAAAATATTTTTTTATGCTTATGTATTATATCCATAAACTGTTCAATTTACGGTAGGTATTTTACATGTTTTGACTTATGAATTGTAATTCATAAATTGACCTAGTTTATGCCATTTTATAGAAATGGCACCCAGTAGAAGGAATGAGAACTCCACCAATACCTATGATCCAATGAGTAAGAAGGATCACATCTTTCATGGTCTTATGCCATAATTAAGAATGGAAATAGTCTCCCACGTACTCTCATCATATGAAGGAATAATGTAATGTGTTATGAAGATAAGTAAAGAAATCTCTGAGTCCTATGGATTCGAAGGAAATAAAGACAAGAAAAGGATGGAAGAGGGAATGATGGATAAAGGGAATAGGGAAAAAAAGAATTTTCAGATATGTGATAACTGTGGGAGAAAACACCATGGAACATGCCTGGAGGGAATGAGAGTTTGTTATAAGTGTGGAGAAAAAGGACACAAAGTACGTGAATGCAAGGATATGAAAAAGATTGAAAATATGCAATGCTTCATCTGCAAGGAGTTCGGACATTACGCAAATCATTGTTCAAATCATCAGACTATGTGACAAATGATGATATTGGATAATAATCAAGTTATGATACTACCATAGATGAAAAGGAATGACTATTTCTCTTATGTTGTTATTTCATTTGAGTGTTTTGTCAACAATATACTGGTTATATTAATTATGGAGATAAAAAGAATTGTACTGCAGTACTATTTTATTGAGGATTTGAGATTATATGGTTCTAAGAAAAGTGACATAATAGTAAGCTACATTTTTTGAAGGAAAGGTAATCCTTAATATGGTCCTGATAATGAGGTAGTTATTTTGGAATAAGAGAGGGTTGATATGAACAAATTATATTGGATATTCATGACTACCATTTGGAGTTTACAACGTTTTTTTATAGAAGGAGTATATCTATTATTCTATAAAGAATAAGGGAGCATGAACATAGTCAATATGGTTTTATGGTAAAAGAATACAGGAAAAAGTGTTCACATGTTATTAAGCGGTAAAAAGGATCTTCATTGTGTTTATCTTCCTTATAAGTTTTGGACTTGGATAGATATATTTTGGATAATTCTAGTTTGAGATTATTTTTGGATATTTATAAAAAGGACAACACGCAGACCGTGTGACATCCCGTCACGTCGGACAAGGCTGTAGGAATCAAACCCACAACCACAATGTGATTGGGATTTACCGCCTTCCACTGGACTATGTGAAGTCCCTGGATTGTATAATATTGATTTTTTAGGTTCTGATATGTGAATTATAAATTCATTATATCTGGGACCCTATATGATTAGGATAAATAGAGTATTTTTGAGTTGTATTATGTTTTGGAGTGAATGATGAATTTATGGTAGAACATAGTTAAAGGATGGGAAACTACATTTAAAGTATATATTTTTCTTCTTCTCTTATTCAATGATGAAATTAATTCTCATACTTTAGTGAAGGTATTTTAAAACAAAAATGTGTTATCATAATACCTTATGAACCGATGGTATTTTATATCATCATAGATTGATGAATTTAAGGCCCTCAATTTTACACTTGTTTGTGATTGATGATCTCAATCACTACCTATAAATATTTACGTCTTTCCTCCGATTATATGTCTCTAATTTCCACCAATGTTCTCCTAATCGAGAACATAATTTGTTGGTGACCCTTTAATTTCTCTTTTCCTCTTATTAAAACTAAATTTTATTAACACAATTTCCGATGTGGGTTTTTCCGCAATGTTATTTTCTAAAATTCAACCTTTATTTTAAAAGAACAATATCAAATTGCAAGGATGAAATTTGTTGAAGGAGGGAAGAATGTAACACTCCATGATTTCATAGTCTGTTACTTCTTCAAAATAAATCAATAACATTCACTACACGCAACACCGAGTTTAAGCGCACCATGACTTTCCAAAAAAACCATTCAAATGAAGTTATGAATAGTTATAAATGAATTTTGAACTTTAAATAATCCTTAGAATCCTTATTATGTGTTTCTTAGACATAATGTAAGAACAAATTAATTTTTTTTTCAGATAAAAGATTTATTTTTCAAAGAATGCACTTTTACCGACTTTTAAAGGTGACCCCTTTTTAATCTAATATTTTAATCTTTTATATGTTCAATTTGACTAAATAAATTAATATGGGTATAAAAACATTACAATATAACACCCCAAGCTTCTACGGTACATTTCCCTTAAAATAATGCAATAGCGCGTGTTGTACGCAACGTCGAGTCCTAAAACACCACAACTAATCAAACTAGCCGTTATGAATAGTAATACGTAATTTTTAAAATTTTATAAATTTCATTTATCAAAATGGAATTCATTTTTGGATTCGGAATATTGAATTTATCCTAAGGTGAAATTATGGTATTTTTCGGATAACTTTTATATTTTGATGAAAAGTGAAAATTACTAAATTTTAATTAAAAAACTTTTTTAATCAAAATAATTAATAGTGATAAATTATGAAATTGTGTGATAGTTATTATATCCTAAAAACACGTTATTTGTTTTTACAGCGGGAATTAATTTTAAATTAATTTCTGCCACTTCTGTGTTTTGAATTTGGAAAAATGGATTCCATATTTAGAATCAGGATGTCCAAATTGTGTAAATAGGTAACTTTTATTTTTACACATTTTGAATAATTACTTCAGTAAATATTTTATTTACCATGGTTAAGGGTAAATCCGGTAAATAAGGGTAACAAAATAATATTATACTAATATTAATTTACTCTAAAATGTGTCATAACCATATTGGTCGACAAATACCCGACCATGGTCATCCTTGGGTCGATTTTGGGACCCCATGGAGCCACTTGTAATTGGTAGGGACACATTATATTAATAATGTTAAAATAAATACATAAATGACATAAGCTTATATCGTTTAGAAGAACAATTTTTATATAAAGCTATACATGTTGGATTTTCGATTATAAATATTCATTAGAAAGATAAAAACATTTCCTACATAATGATATTTTATTTATAATTTGTAGACATCAGATAAATTAAATTATTAATGACACAATAATGATGCAATGTTTACCTCATTAATAAATCATTTAAATAAATAAGATTATAATAATTAAAATATTATCTAAAACCTATCCAATTCCTATTGGTTGACTTTTTTTCGAATATGAGTCATATTATCTTCGAACTCAATGATTTTTGGACCATTATAAACCGAATATAATTATATTATAAAGTAATACTTTCACTCTTTCCTAAAGATCCCCTCCTCTCCCTTATAAAAAGCGACCACTTCTACTCATTTCCTCACACCTCTCAACCAACTTGGCTCGTCCAAACTCTGACCAACTAATCTCCCTACATCCCTCTCTACCCCTAGAAGCCTTACCTTAGGCAGAAGACACTTTATGAATCCCTTGGGTTCAATCCAAAGGAAGTTACCCAAATTAAATGTAATGGTTTCTCTTAAGTTGTTTTCTTTTATTTTTCTTCCCCAACCCATAAAATCTTTTTATTTAATTTCTTTTGTAACAACAACAGTATCCTCAATATACTAGGACGTTTTTATAAGAAGTATTCAAACTACACTTACACACACCTCCATCTAATGGATTAAGAACATAATGTTTCTGTGATGGCAAACGAACGCCTCACGATACGATGATTTTTCAATTTATTCTTACCACCTCTCATGGTGGCCATTATGATGGCACTGTAATTAAATATGATATTAATTGTATATATTATAGATATAAGCTTCTTGTAATTTTATTTATATCATACCATTATTCATTTCATGTTGTATATACATACGATAATTTCATTTGAGGAAGTGTGGACTACCGCCCCCTTAAAATGATATGACTCATTCATACCATACTTGGAACGTATTAAGGATGGTGTTAATGAACTTAAGTAACATATATAAAATATTATATTATACTGGAATTATAACATACCTATGTATCATTTTGTTTTAATTCCATTAATGTAAGAAATAGAAATGAAAGTAGCGTTCATGCGTACGTACGGCTTACCGTCTCCAGGAACGGTGCATTTCATTTATTACCTCTAAATGTTATGTACTATTATAAATACATGTATATACTGGATATATATGATATATATGATATAAAAATCATGAATACCATTCTGGATATAATGAACTATTGACCACATGGACAACATGTAATTATAAGAAGTCCATTTTGACTAAAGTACCAAATATCGACAAAATAAACGTTATTAACTCAAATGTTTACATAGTGGTTATAACATGGTATAAAAGGAATAATAAACATTATAATGGTTCTTAATGAAGTATAAATTAACTTTATTTTATTATTCAGGATATTAAAGAAGTAACAGGTCAAGTTGGACACGAGGTAAGGGATTTTCATCTCACTCTTTATTTCCGTGAGATTCATGCCATATTTCCACTATTACCTTTTGTGTGGTGTATGTACTGCCCATAATTGTATTCTTCATGTAATACACTTTACCTTATGTAGATTTACATATTCACGGTATGATACCTCTTTCATGGGTTTTATGTTTCATAAGTTACCAAATTGGTAAGGGTTTACTTCACAACCTCTTCATTATCCAAAGTTGTTTATTTGTATTTATCTACTAGGATCTCATTATCATCCACATCCATGTTTCTTAAAAATGTCTTTCAAAACATTTTCACTATCCAATAGAAAATGGGTTAAAGTCATTTATACCCCCATACTTTTTGAAAAGAAATCTTTCCGTCGTTTTCCAAACAATGAACTTTTTGATCTTTTCGACAATGTTAAGGTAAGAATGTCTTTTTAACTTATACGGGAGGTGCGGGTATTTTCCACCATTATAAATTCGTCGAAGCTTCCCATACAAGCTTATAAGAATATTTTCAAAGTAAATGTATTATTTTATAATTAGTTGACTTTTAAATGATTTTAAAAAAAAGGGATATTTCTCTCAAATGGTTTTGATTTCATCTATGTCAACATCCTTTGGTGGATATTCAGCTTATTTGAAGATGATTCATTATGATACAAAACGTCCATATTGTATTTAAATATTTGTGGTATGTTTGACTATGGATGTTTTATTTTTATACCATTCATGGTTTATGAAGAATGTATTGACATTTTGTATACTAGTTTTAATACGAATGTTTATGTTATGTTAAAACCTATTCATATGAGGAATGCATTGGACTTAATATGTGACGGGTGGAGCCCGCTATAGCTCCTCAATGCATCGACAGGTCTCATGAGACAAACTAGTGTCGTGGCACAAGGTGTTGACAAAATTTTATTTGTAGTCTTGGCATGAGGCCTTGGCTACGTGGTGATGATAGTCTAGCATTATGCATTCCCTTAATATGAATGTGGTTACTGATATTTCATGTGATTATTCGACAAGTAGAATATCCATGTGAGTAATTAAATGGAATTATTTCATTTTATCTTTGCCATATTATGCTGAAGTTCATGTTCTAAAAGGATTTTGTTTTAGTTATACATTGCCTTAAATGTTTATTCTTATTTATGAATGTTTCTGCTGTATTGCTTACCCTTACTGAGCATCTGAGCTCACCTCTTTCAATGTTTTAATTTTCCCAGGATTCCAAGAAGTGTATTGTGATAGATATGCAGGGATAAGACAAGGTAATAGTGGAGTTCTCAATGCACTATCTATGTTGTATTAAATGATTAAAATTGTAATGTAATGTTCATGTATGTAATCTATTTTCCAAGACTGCTAAACTGATTGGTCCTCCGGGACTTGATTCCTTGTAATCATGCCAATGTATTAACATAATGCACCGACTCTGGGTAACTGAGTTCGGAGCGTTACAGTTCTCCTTCATGTCGGTTCACTAGAGAAACCCCATCTGAACTACGTGTACATTGATCCATGTCAAGGCATGGTACGCAGGAAGCCTCCACGAGGTTCATTCCCACCACCAATTGGCCAATCGATCCTACTTCATGTCGGTTCACCAGCACTTGGGAAGACTAGAGTGTAAGCCCCACAACATCTATAGAAATGTCCTTCTCTACATTGGTTCTCCGACACACCCCTATCCTGCATGACATTAAACCACATCCTTGTCCAGCGGTAAGCCGTTATGGTCCTAAAATCTAGTTGTTCTCACGCTATTTTATGTCAGCTCCACAACCCCATTTTATCTAAACTACGTGTTCTTTGATCCGTGTTATGGCATTGTACGGAGGAAGCCTCAAAGAGGTTCAAGCCCACCACCTATTGACCAATGTCCTCTTTCACGTCATCCCTCTAGCACCCAATTTGAACAATGTGGTCTTTGATCTGTGCTAAGGCATGGTACGTAGAAATCCTCCACTAGTTTAACACCCACCACCATTGGACCAACGTCCTCCTTCACGTCGACCCTCTGACGTCCAATTTGAACTATTTGGTCTTTGATCCATGCTATGGCATGGTACGTAGGAAGCCTCCACATGTTTCAAGCCCACCACCATTTGGACAAATGTCCTCCATCACGTCGGCCATCTGACATCCAACTTGTACTATGTGGTCTTTGATCTGTACTAAGGCATGGTACTTAGGAATCCTCCACGAAGTTGAAGCCCAAAACCCATTCGACCAAGGTCCTGCTTCACGTCAGCCCTCTGACGTCCAATTTGAACTACGTCGACTTTGATCCATTCCAAGGCATGGTACATATGAAGCCTCTATGAGGCTCAATCCCACCACTCGTTGGCCATCCCGACCCCCTTTGCGTCGGTTCACCAACACCAGGGAGACCTGGAGTGTAAGACCCACACCACCTGGACCAAGGTCAGCATTCATGTCGGTCCTCCCAAATGCCCCAATTTTGAACTATGTGGTCTTTGATCCAAGCTAAGGCATGGTATATAGAAAGAATCAATGTGGTTCAAGTCCACCTGAACCCATGGTCCCTTCACATCGGTTCACTGTCCCAAAACCCTTGGGAAGCCTAGAGTATAAGACTCACATCTTTTTAACTACATGGTCATTGATCCGTCCTAAGGAGCGGTACATAGGAAGCCTCCAAAAGGATAAATCCCACCACCGATTGGACCATAGTCCTCATTCAGGTCGGCCTTCCTGCATCCAATTTGAACTATGTGGTCTATGATCCAGGCTATGGAATGGTACGTAGGAAGCCTCCACGAGGTTCAAGCCCACCTGGACACCTGATCCCCTCATTTATGTTCACCGACCCCATATCCTCAGGCCGCGTCAAAGTGTAAGCCCCAATCCATACCGAACTATGAAAACATTGATTCCGTGCCACTAGGATGCATAGAAAGTACCCATGAGGCTCAATCTCATCACTCATGTCTCATGCTGATCTCTCCCTCGAGCCTATGTTTCCAGGGAAGGTCATGACGCAACCTAGAGGTTCCACTTACTCTGGGTCCCATCCATGCATCCATCCTCATCGGTTTCCACCTCAGGTGTCCCACCGTATCATTTAACTACGCGGACTTTGAATCTCTGCCACGAGGATACATAGGAAGTATCTTCGAGGCTCAAGACCATAACTACTAACACAGTCACGACGATCAGATTTCATTCCCCCTCCACTCCATGCAATTCTCCATCATCCACCTTGATTGTTACCTGGTTTGCCACATCCAGGTGGGATATCATCCACCCTCCTCGCTGCTCCTAGTAGTACAAGGGCTGCTATCCACGTATAATCCCCAACATTTCCCCGGGTCGTTGTCCTCTGTATACAACCTGATAAATCACCCCTTTGAACTACATGGGTTATGATCCCTATTGTCAGCACTAGGTACGTAGGAAACATCTATGAGGATCAATCCTATCCAATGGTAAACCATCATGTTCCCCATCTTAGGGTGCAATTTTTATGATCTTCCCTCAGTGGTTTTCAGATCAGCTATTACTGTGTGACATCTCCCCTCATTGGGGCGCACCACCTCGAATCCGTCCTAATTGGGTGTTCTGATCCATCCATCTACGAAGTGTTCCCACCAAGGGATGTAGCAATCAGATCCATCTATATGGGACGTTTTGATCACTCTCATTTTGTCTCTGCAGGATGTTAAACTCACTGCCTACCACATGATAATCATGTCATGCCTGTGGAAAACCTCGGATGACATGCCTTTGGCTTAACCGTCTTCACAAGACATTAAACATGCTACATACCTTATGTTAAAAACGGAAAGACGAGGAAAACCTCAGATAGATTCATATTGCATATGATTCCCCGCATTCGACGTGAGATTCCTCGGGTTCCACACCCTTGAGATACCATCTTATGAGGAATAATATATGTTCTCCTATGTCCACGCACCCTTTGATTCCCTATCATGGCTGACATTGCCGTCTACTCTAACTGAAGGTTGCTACAATGTCAAGACCCAATGGAATGTCTTGACAGATGTTGTGTAATTAAATGGCATCCATGAATATATGGCACCGGGAATGAGATTAATGAATACATCTTAAATCTATTAGGGAGACCCGGACTAGGTGAAGAGCTCTGAGGATGAATCCACGGAAGGAACAACAGACATCCCATCATCTCATTTCGATCAAGGTGAAAATTTCCCTAAACAAGGAATGGATGTCTCCCACCTTTGGAAAGCAGGAATTTGGGGCAACAGCTGCATGCCCTCCAAGTTCTGATGCACGCGCCCCTACGAAAGCGTTGGAAACATGATGCTGGAAATCATGAGAAAGATCCTACATCCTTGGTGCATGTCATAGAGAACAATTACTAGACAACATTAGACATAAAAAAACAATCATTATGATGAAAATAAGTTCTTAGTTCTTGAATATATTGTGGTGCCTCATGTGGTGCTTCTAGGAGTACGATTGGCGGCTCACGACCCACTATCTATAGAGCATTGTCCTCAACACATTCTTGTTCCATGATATGAGGATAACATTGTGTCATAGCTCTAGAAATTCCAATCAGATTCCCTAGAACATTATTATGAATAGATAGAAGACCTATTGAAATCATATAATATGATTAAGGGTTCCCTACCCAAGATAATACTCCAACTACAAACATAAAAGGCCAGGGTATTAGTATATAATCTAGTATTATTTCTAGGGGTTCCATTTGGTGAATATTAAATTACTCATTTTCTATTAATTTACTGGAAACCAATTAATTTTGTATGTCAATATTTAAATTTAAATATTTAATTTTTCTTAAATACATATATAAAGGTTTTATTAAATGGATCCTCATTCCCAATTAATAAATGCACTCACACTTTTTAATCAAAATTAACACCAATATAATTTTAATTTTCCTTATTACATACCATCTCAAAATATAATGGGTAATATACAATAGATCAATTTTATTAATTACCCATTTCAATTCACAAGGGCCTATACAATTCATTAATAAAAAATTGTATTCACTTAATCATAGCCAATGCCTAGCTCATGTAACCCAATGTACATAGCTAACATGGGTAGAAACTGGATATTTATGATTCAACCATGAACCAATATAGGAAAACACTATTTATATTGATTCTGAAAATGTAAATAAAAAATTTTCTTACCCTGTTGGAGATTATATAAAAACCATAATATATGAAAACCATGGTTCACAAAACAATCACTGGAAACACATGTGATGAAAGCAATAAAATGAACCTATATCGCAAGTAATATGCATGGAATGAGTATTATTGGTGCCTATAATGATTCATGTAGCAGTAATAATTGTCATAGCAGATCAAGGTTAAACATACAGCAATCATATAAAATACTGTAATTTATGTGCATCACCAAATGGTGAAAATATATCAATGATAATAATATAATAACATAACAGCAACTTCCCAATCCTAAAAAACATGATATTTTCCCGAACATGGGATAGATACTCCCACACATTACTTTTGATCAAGTTCTTAAATGATCCCAATATCATCTTTATATTCCCTAACAATGAGACAAAAATAAAATAAAATGTTCTCTAATACCAATTTTTGATGTCCTGAACTGGATTCCACTTAAAGGTTCTTCATGATTATGGGATACATGGCCTAAAGTGCCCCTCCTCATGCGCCAGAGGTTGTAAACAAACAACGAGGGAAAACTTTATGTCCATGGGAAGAATATTCTCTCATTTAAATGTTGAGGACATCAGATATAAAATAATATTACATATATTTAACTATAGAAAAAGCAATATAATAAATAAATAAAAATTGGAAATGGGGGTAAGCATAAATATCCATCAACCATAATCAACTAAAATGATGAATAGTATAATATAAGAAATATTATAATGTAATATCATGTCTCTAAAAATTAGGAATACATGGATACATGGTATTTTGAATTCACTACAGTACACGCCAAAAAAAATTAAAAAGATACCAAAAACTAGGCAAGAATCTCGATCTCATGCTAAGTAATCTCCTACCAAGCTCCATCCTATTCAAGAAAGTAAGTATGTCAAGTGTCCAAGGGGGGATTCATCACCTTTTCCATACTTGTGATCATATAATCTACCAAGTTACAAATAGATTTCAAGATAGGGTGGGTGATAAATCTCAATATACCACCACGAATGGTGTATATATAACCCATTCTATGAATAAAAACAGAGCAATGTAAAGGTGTATATAAATATAATGTAATTCCAAAATGATAACTCATACCTAATTCATTTTTTACTGGAAATGTCTCTAAACATGATATCATTAAATTATTTTATATAGGTTCATTGTATATTTACAATACATTTTATTGTGTCATCAACAGTAACACAGATCCAAATAATAATAACAGATGATCCACTGTATAACAAAGGCATCCTTGATCTTAGGGTTCAGCCAAATCATATTAATAACTCATGAATATTGGAAATAAATGGTTTTCAGTTCAATCCTTGGATAAATGCCTATGTAATTCTACTATAAATGATTCTAACAGCATCCAAGGACCTCATCCATGGTAAAAACAGTCTAAGAATTACTGGGCCAGATGGGGTGATTTCATGGTTCTATATGTATGAATATATCAAGTTGGATCCATGTAGTGTACCCACAAAATCCTAATATTATAAAATATAATGATTAAATCCTATGAAATCCTGTCAATCATAAAATAGTATAAACGAACCCTATTTCACGGTCGGTATCTCCATTGAAAACTAGTTCCTGGAATTGTAATGGGGTCCCATGAACGCTCAAGGCATTCCCTCAGTAATCCATGGATTGCTCAAGTCTGACAATTCCTATAATGGTTAAATGGTCAATATTGAATAGGTACATTATAAATAATTCATTATTCAATTTAGGAAATTTAACACTCATTCCTTTTTAATCAATAATTAGGTCCATTCCAATGCCTTGTATTATCTTCACATGTTATATCAAGGGCATGAAACAATTAACAAATTTAATTACTTAATCCTTTATTTGTATCATTTTATTCTCTTTTCAATAATCATAACAAGTTGAATATTTATATGAAACCATTTATCGTTAAATTACATTTAACTAGGTCAAATGATATATATTAATATAATTTCCATTAAAAAATCTAAGATTCATTTATTAAGTTTACACAATAACCTAATAAGGACCATGTACAACCAAAACACCCCAATGGTCTCTCAAATATTTAACAAGGGACATAAATGTATAGCATGTAAAGCACCCAATTTGTGGTGGAATGTGTTGAAGTTAAAATATTCGATGTCCTAAATAATGTTTTAAAAAGGGGATCTAAAATCCAAGAACAACGATTATAAATAAAGATACGTGTTTTAAAGGAAATTCCTGGTGAAGTCCAAATAAAGACAAAGATGAAAATTTATAAAAGATGTGAATTTTCGGGAAAATTCATAGAACACCAACCTTATGTTGGTCGAACCCTCATTGTCTAGTATCAATGATCAGTTTGGCCTAGATTCAAAGGAAACTAAAGGAATGATCAATTCAAAAAAAATAGGGCATATGATTATTCTTAAATATATTATTTTATAGGGTAATAAAAATGATTAAATGATAATAATTATTTAATTGATATCCGAGAGGAATAAATTTAGTCAAAGCTCTAGATTCTGACCTCAGATGACGAAGTTATCCATCAACTTAGGTTTTTAAATCGATGGAGCTCTGTCATGAAGAAGGTAATCCCATTTCAATTAATATAAGAGATATGAGAAAAGGATTATGTTTTAATGAATTTATGGGAAAAATGATCATTTTACCAATAAATTCTGGGTTGCATATTTTGGATTCATGGTGGACCAAACCACGTGAAAAACACGCACACCTCACTACCTCAAGAGGGAACCCACATAGATTGGTTTCATGGTTTGGATAAGCATGTGAACCTAGGCACATAGTAAAATTTGTGTTCCCTACTTTTCTATCTAAAATTCCCTAAATGGTTAAGAGAAACCAAGTGGGCGGGGTGGCACAATTTCTACAAACTATGTGGCCCAGTTTTTTCTTCCATAAGATAGGATTCTATGCTTTGAACAAGTCACTAACACTCCACAAAACATCTGTGACCTCAAAAAAAAATCACTAATAGGTCCAACAAAATTAATTACACCAAATTTAAATGATATGTACCTCATATAAAAACAATATTCTTACCATGTCACCCAATGATATATATATATTTTTATTATCAATATTATTATTATTATTAAAATAATTATTAATATTATTGAATTCTTGTGGTTTGAGTGGTGTGGGGGTAGGGTGCTTCTCCCAATTTCATATCCATACATTCTTGTAACTGTATATGAATGAATTTATTTCACAATATAATTTAATATATATGAATGTCAAAAAAAATATTATTATTATTAGTAAATTATATATTTTAATTATGTTTATTTTTATTTATAATAAATAATTTACGTTTTTATTGTTACAAATTGATCATAATTTTATTTGTAGATACCTATTTTAATAAATTCATCATCACATTTTATTTTGAGATTCATATTTTTAAAAATTCATCATCACACATGGTAGTTTTTTGAATTGTTTTTATAAAAATTATGTATTTGTTTTATAATTTTCAATTATAAAACATTATATATATATATAATTAATATTAATTTTTTTTAATAATTAAAAACTAATTAAAATAAATATTATTAATATTAGATTTTATTATAATTTAAATTTGTAATAAAAAAGTATTTATATGTAGAGAATATGTGTTACAATTATTAGAAATTAATATTAATTATATAATTATTATAACAATTATTATACTAGGTAATTATATTTTTTATTTCAAAAATTATGAATTTATTTGATACTATAATTTAATAACTATCTATAATAATAAAACATATTAATAACTAATATTATATTATAATTGATTTTAAATTTTTCTAATAAATAATGTTATACATTAACTAATATTACAATTATAATTATTAATAATGAAATTAAATATAATTTTACTTCCATAATTATAATTTTCATTCTATATATAATTACCCATTTTAATATTGAAAATAAATTCAATAATATAATATAATGTTACAACCATTTGTTTTATATATTGGATTTTTTTACAATATATGATGGGATTCATTGAAGGAATTATTGAAATAATTACATGGAGTTATTAAGAAGACATAGCATGTTTGGAAGATTCAATTGTTAAGAATAATTTATTTTTAAAAGAATTATATGATGTTGTTATTTTGGTAAAGGAATAAATGTTCAATGTTCCATCAAATTAGAGCCAAATAGATGAATTAGTCAACAATTCTTTAAGGAAGCATCCATGTTTTACAGTCACTTAACATAATGTGACATTCTATTGGTAGACCTAGTGTGGCTCAACAATGGATGTACTGGCGCATGGTAGTTCGTGGGGACATATTTTCCATGGATAGGCCCTAATAGATTTTTTGAAATGTTTTTTGAGCATATTGGGTGATAAACCTTGTGAGATACCATCAGAAATTCAATTTAGGATCATGTTTTAATGTGGTTGGGAAATATTTTTACCCAACTCAATGACAATAACACAACCCTATTCTACTATATTATAAAAAATTCTAAAACCAAAAAAATAATAAAAAAATAATTAGAAAAAACAATTAAAACTCATATGAGTATAAACAAATCATACAAATCAAAAATAATAATAACAGTACAGGGAATGAGAAGACAATAAATATAGTAAAAAATGAATGCTTTAACAATGAAAGCATGAAATAATGGAGAAAAATATACACTCACCTCTTATCAAATTAACATCCATTACTAGGTCAATTGTTCTATGTGTTTTTGTAGTTGTTTTAAAATAATAAATCAAAGTGACTCCAAGAAATTGGAAGTAACTTGATATCCACCTAGTCGTAGTCTCGTTTATGAAATGATTCTTCACGATGAGAGCTATTTTGTGTCTAACAGGGTACATCACCATTACTCCATTGTCCTTTTTCTTTAATCATAGGCATTCAAAATGTAGTGCTTAAAAAACTTTCAAAAAAACACCTTCACAAATATTTTTCATCTTGTTATCTATTGATTGCTCATGAATAAATACTCTTGGGTATCCCACATAGCTCCAACAAACCTATATGAATGAGAAATTAAAGGATAAAAAATAAGCAATACCAAAAAGCCTAAAAAATTGAACCAATAAGGGAAATAAACAAACAAATAACATGAAGAAATATTAAAATAATTAAAATCTGAATAAGAGAAAATGATGGATACTAAATAAGAGGTAATATATAAAATTTAATGGTAGAAAATAAAATGTTTACATTAAACATATTAAAATTACATAGAATGCTAATAGATAATTATTTTCTTTTGAAAATAAATTCACATGTTAAAATAAAAAAACTCCACAATTTTTAAAAGAAACTAAAAAAAGAAGAAAGGGTGATTTCCTTTTAATGAAATTCTATTCAAGTGGATAAAAGAATGAAAATAAAAAAATTCCTATACATGGACAATGTAATAACATTAGTTAAACTATCAGCTGATTTATCATCCGTGTGTATCTTATTGACACACACCTTTCCACTCTCAATAACATCTATAATAAATTTAACCCTAATGTCTATACAATTTTAACTACTCTAGAATACTAAATTTATTGAAACATGAATGGAATATTAAGAATACAAATTTCCAATAACAATATAATTAAATAAATTGACCTTAAAAATTAAACCCTAGAGTCATATAGATTGTTTGATAGATTCCCTCAGTGCAATATATGTGACCTTTGTGGTTGAGAGGGCCACCACTAATTAAATATTGAAATTCCATGATATATGTCCTTAATAACCATTTAAGAACATTACAATGTGGCTTTTAGTTATTTTTAATGAACCAGATCAAAATTAAAAAAGAAAAAGTAACATTTTTATGGGTAAAACTAATCACATACATAACACTCCCTATATTATAAGCATATGTGATATCTTCTACTCATATATTCAATATCATAAAAGATTGATGGTGACTAAAAAGATGATGATTTTGAATTCTATAAAAATGTCACACTAATAGGTTTAAAATCATGAAGAACATTCCTATTAAGTAATTAAAGTACATTAAAAACAGAAGTTAGTCCATAATAATTATCATGCCCAAAAATTTCCTATCACAACCTTGATCATACATTTCAAATATAGAATTTAATTTCATTTTAACATGGGAGATTAATTTCTTATTAATTCACATGATTAACATGTCATATGTATAAATAATTAAATAAAACATACAATTTTAAAATGATATAAAACATACTCATGAGTTAAATTGAATCTTTATGAAACAATTTTGAAACATTATTGTGTCAAACAGCTTATATGATTTTCCTGAAGTTTGTTTTAAGCCATATATTCATTTATTATGAAAATATATTTAGACAACTTTTAATTAATTCTCAAAAACAATAGGAGGTTTCATGTATAATTTTTAATTTAATTCACAAAATAAAAGAATAAATTTTTTCACACATATCTATTCATCAGGAAAATTTAAATAGAAATGAATATAACAAAGATTTATTATTTAAGAATGAATAACCACATTATATGAAATTTATGAGTAATCAATTTTTTCTCTTTTCAGAAATACTTTGTCAATAAATATGGATTTAAACATAACAATATTTTATATAGTGTTGTCTTATTTTCCATTATATATCAATTTACACCCAATCACCTAGGAAGTAAGAGGTTTATTGACTATGGATCATGTATTGTTATTTTTTTTTGTGATTTTATCTCTTCTTCCGTAGGAATAATACAATGTATAAAGTTGTTGTTACTGAATACAAGTTTGTAGATTCAGGGTCCTCTCCACCATTATCCTCATCCATATCCAAGGAAAATGAAAGTATAAAAACATCGTTCTTCCTACAAAGAGGTATAATAAATATTATATTCCAATCCCAAGACAGCTGGTAATATATAAGATCACAATGAGATCTATTATCAGGGTCATTATCCGAATGAAACCCACATTTTGGATTAGGATTAGAAGTACTAAGTTGAGATATTGGTGGATAAATCATAAAAAGAGACTCCCAAACACTAGGAGGATCAACTTCATGATCTATTTTCTATGAAGGATCACCATCTCCATCAATGAGAGGCAAGAATCTAGTAAGACTAGAATCTTAAAAACACCCATCTTGCCTAATGATACACTTTAGAAATCCAAAATTGTCTACCCACAATTTAAATTCTATCACCCCCTCATTGAATCCTATGAAAATTCATTTGAAATAACTACGCTCAATCTTATCAATTTTCACATGAGCAGTAGTATTTCATGAAAAATCCATAAGATATCTATAATATGTTGGATATCCACTACATAAATTTAAAGGAGTCATAAAACCATTGATAGATGTGTTACACCTATTTATAAAATACACCATTGTGGTAATATCTATACCCATTAATGACTTTGCCAAACATAAGCATGAAAGTATTCTATGAACCCAGTCAACAATGTTACAATTTATATGACTATGTTTACCATTATTATGATGTCCATGAATCATAGCTCATCATATGAATATTATATCATCTTCAAAAAACATATAAAATTTAGTTGGCATTTATTGAAGACCATAATCTATCATTAAGGATTTTAATTTCAACGCAGACTTATTTTAATAGAGTATTTCCATTTTTTAAACAACATAAAGACACCATATTTATTTTAACAAATATATACCCATACATTCCATGAAAATTAAATTATTAATATAAAAATGTAATATCATTCATCATGGGAGAATCCCTTTCCTACTCAATTCCTCTAGTTATTTAGCACTTACATGCCCTAGCTACCTATTCCAAATCATTGTGTTGTCACTATTACATACATTGGTGCTTCTAAACTTCTTTAAAATGTGTACATAAATCAAGATCATATAACCCATTCATCGAAAAGAAATTATGAACAATGCATCATCCCTTTAATATTTTTCTAAAACCAGTATTAGATTTAAAATTTAATCATTTTTTATCTTAAAAACCTAATGAGATCAAATTCCTATAAAAATTTTGAGCCCATATCAAATCTAGAATAGATTCAACAGAATGGTATGTGAACACCCGCATAAAATATCCTCAATTTATGACACAAAATATATGTTTTTTTCAAAAAACATATCCTTTATCTCCCACATTCATGTTAGAAAAATAATTCCAAAATAAGAACATATGGATGGAATATCCAGATTCTAAAACCCACTCAATATAAATATTATCCCATGAAAAACACAACCCATCAGAGCTTTTATAGCCTTTGTTGGTAGCGAATTAATGGTCACTAGAATCAATAATGTATTCTCCATATTATGTATTAGTTAAAATGGGCCTCAAATTCCCTGGTTTTCCACAATAATAAATGGAAAACTCTATCAGACTAGATTATGGCTAAACTCTATAGTTTAGGCACTATTAAATCGACCTTTATAATAACAATTTTTTCATGTAAGGCTTTCAAATATATCTTGGAATATCTTCAGAGCTAGAAAATGAGATGATACATGATTCTGAGGCCCAGTGATATCGTAATTAATTTTATAACAATATTAAAAAAAATTATATCATACATGTGTGATATTATAGAAAAAAATGAAATATATCATAAATAGTGTCTCAAAATAAAAATCTAATACCACAGTTAAATTTGGAATATGAATTTTACTCTTGGAGTGTCCTAATATTGGTTGGTGCATGAAATTTTGATAAGGTGGTCTTTGGTGAGTAAGTTTAGTGAATTAATTAATTAATTTTGTTAACTCATTCAAACCTAATTTTCCCTATAAATATCTTATTTTAGAGTACGTACAAGGTTATCCATATAAACATAGGATCATTGATAAGAGGTCTTTTAATGTTCATTGGAATATTGAGATCAAATGACTATGAACATCATGATCCAGGAAAACTGAGAAGTAATGAATGTAATAGATCTTCTTCCATCATTGGAGTGCATGTTATTCACCCATAAACATTCAAATATTGAGGTAGGACTCATTTATTATTTTCTTATCCCTTATGTTTAAATGATTGATAATGATTTTACTGTCATTATATTATCTTTATACGAATTTCTCCTCTTCATGAGCCCACACATTAAATTAAACTATTTATTCAATTGTTTGTGTTGTTTGATATTTCTCTCCCCGAATATCCCCAATATGATTTATTATCCATGAATTATTGTCCAAATATTATCACACCATTTTTCTTGTTCTTTTTCCCCAATTGTTCTTTTTATTCGTTTTTGTTGGCCTATGGGGAACAATTTAACATTTTTGGGTGAGTACGAATGCGATCGAACCCCTATATTCAAATAGGATTCATGTGTGATAAATAAATTGAAAATAATAGATGGATTCAGATAGATTATAGGATGTGTCTGATTCCACAATGAATCAAATAATCGTTAATCTAACAGGATACATCCAATGACGTGAGGGAATGTTTGTTTATAAAACAGAGAATCAGAACTCTGATTTTCTACCATCAATGGGCCGGAATTGGTTGTCAGAGGTGATTACCCCTGACTAAGGGTGGTTGAATTGGTGAATTTTTAGTAGAGAAACTATATCTGAGACACATGGAGAAGTTATTATTTTCATCAAAAATCCAAAAAACAAGTCATTTACTAGGATGAATACACATCACGTAGTGACCCAGCTTCAACGTCTAGGATTTTTAGGTGACTTAAATATAAAATAACATATGATACCCCATTCACCATGTGACTCAGTGCTACAAACTCGACATATACTCTAGGATTACATGGACACATGAATGACCAGAAAAATGACCATTCTACCAAGACACCACCTGAGAGACACAAACACATCATGAAGGACACGAGAATAGCCATAAAAACACAACTCAATCCTAGGTTGTTGAGACACAGCGTTTAGTACCCACACTTGTCATGTTTGGAACATGTCCAGAGATATGTGTTCTGGATAGGGACACATCCATATCGTGGAGTGGGACCATATGACACATGGGTCCCTTACACATAGTATACCCTTTTTTGATGAAATTTATACTTATTGTATATTCTTCATTTGGACTCAGATATTGGGATTTGAGTAGCCTATACTAATTATTTTTTACATAGAATTAAATTATTTCCCTTATAGTGGCATTGGGAATATGATTCAAGGTGTTCTCGGTATGATGCTTCATTAAGAAACATTTTATGATGATAGTGATTGGGTAGGATCATTAGAGAGATTAGAATGACTCCCTCTTTCTGAGATAGGGTATGGTTCCTCTATCAAACATCTAAGTGGTACCCTCCCGCTGAGTCAAGGTATGGGTCCTCTATATATTGATTTGAACCCTTTTAATATGATAGATCATGGGACGTATATTTATGTATCGTGTGGCACCCTTCTACTGAGAAATTGAGTGGGTCCTTAATTGATCATCTATGTGGTACCCTCCTAGAGAGTTAAGGAAAAGGTCTTCTGCTATTAGAGTTGAACCCTCCAATAGAGTCAGTGTTTGATTCCCCTATCTAATAAGTGTAATCCTATTGTAGAGTCATTGTATGGGTCCCCTATCTACTATGTGTATCCATCCTACAATGTTAGAGAATAGGTCCCCTACCATCTGAGTGGAAGCCTCCCACAGAGTTAAAGCATGGGTAATATACTTTCGTATTTGCCACAATAAGTGTAGATAGGGTATGTGTCTTACACCTACTGAGATTCAACATCTTTTGGAGTCAGATTATGGGTTCTTTATTCATATATCAGAACCATCTTATTATACCAGGGCATGGGTCCTCTACCTAGAGATTATGTCCCATTGATTATGAAACATTGTAAAGAGGTGTAGCTCAACATGGATATTTCTTTAGATAAACACATGAGATTTTGGGAATCGTTGGGGGACCCCTTAGAACTAATGGTTGACTCTTTTCTGGGGATGGTCTGTGAGATGGATATCCCCTTTCTCTCTTGAATGGGGTTTTTACGAACATATATTTGGATCCTTTTTGTTATATTTCGTTTCCTTCATGCTATTTGTTGAGTTTTATACTTATATAATGTCTCTTATTTATTATCATTCAGCTTTTCTGGAGTCCTACATGGTATGTATATTCTCACCCACGTAAAGGATTTTCCCATACGTGGCATGTCTTATGTAGATGACAGGTAGTCCAGTGATGATTATAGAGGAGCATAGGGACAACCAAGTGAATTTGACCATGTATGGTGGTTAGTGTGATGAGAATTAGAACTAGTATCTCATAGAATTTAATTTTATATTTTTATATATCTATACAAATTTATGGATGGGTTTATGTTTTCCCCTTTACATTTTAGATTTCACTATTGTACTCTTGTATTCTCTATAGGTTCTTAAATTCATGATTTTTACCCTTGATGTTACTATGTATTCATTTATTTATCAACAATTATTCATGGAAGTAGATGTGTGTGTTAATAAAGTAACATATATAAAGGATTGCCATATTATTTATTTTATTCCATGTTTTTATCAAACTCATCGCTTCTAGAGGTGATATTGGGGTAGTTGAATGTCAAACCCCATTTTTTCAGGTCATGATAGATTGGTATCAAAGGTGGTTAATTCCTTAAGACTGTTTTTGGAGTTGTCCCCTTATAAATTTTTTTTGGGAATTAATGAAACATTTAAAAAGTGTATCGAGCGTGGATATCTAGATAAGGAACATGGTGTTGGTGCAACAACTGACATATCCATACATCAAGACTCTGACCACCATCTTGTCAACTAGGAATACCAAGACATTGCTTATAGAAAACTTTGGTACATGCATCATATAATATTGATTATTTTGACAATCCTTGAGTCATATCTCCATATACATATGATCATCTAACCATGGTACATCTTGATTGAATTTTACAAATGACTCCACAAAGAAAAATGGCTAGGTTACCTATTAAAGATCACAACGACAACTAGATGGGTGATGAGGCATCAGTTAAGGGGCCATTTCATTATATCCATCATCTAGGTGGACTAGTAGTAGTACCCCCACTTGTTTTATGGTAGATTATACCAGGAGTGAAGGATGAGGATGTGAACAATCTTATCACAATCTATGAGTTCTAGCACCAAAGAAGTTTGAGTTTCATTGCGGATCAATATCCCCCAGATGTAATGGATTGGATAGTGTCGATGATATGAGTTTTTCAGAATTGTCTAGATTCAATCTGAACAATAGGATTCATTACAAACTATTATTTTCCATGGATTAACTAGGTTCTGGTGGAATGTAGTTATTTAGATACATGTGGATTCCACACTCTCATGGTCTAATGTCATGAAGTTCTTTTATGAGTAGAATTACTGATCATGCTTTCACATAGTTTAGATTTATGAGCTTCTAGATATACCAAAGGTATAGATGAAATTTTATGATTATATTAGGAGTTTAAATTAATATATGAAATACTCACTTTACATGACTTGGTATGGATACTTCCATGCATATAATTTTGAGTAGGATTTCAATAGAGGCATTTTTTCCATTGTGGTACCCATATGCATTCCCACTTATATCAGAGTGTTGGAGTTGGCCTAGATGACGAAGAGAATATTGTTAGAGTGATGATACAAAGCTATAGATGGTATTGGGTGTTATGGGGACATCTTGAACTGGGTGCCAGGAAATGGTGCCTCGAGCCCGTGGGTCACATGAACTCAATCATGTCTACTCATACGCTATAGGTTGTTGGCTAGAGCGAGGGTATGGTAAAACTGATGGGGAGACTATACTGTCTTTTATTAGTGAAAAACACCAATGGAAATTAATAAACAAATCAACAAGAATTTATAATCATAATAGTACAAATTTCACAAGATAACTAAGATAGGAAATAAAACACTCAACTAAAATGGAAACCTACTATACCAATGTAAGTGTCAATGTGGCTAAAAATGAAATTGAATGTAATGAAACTGATTACTCCCATACCGCTTCTGAACCACAGGTGGTTCCATCAACCATGATCTATCCCCAATAAACAATATAAGGTACGGACATTTCCCTTAGCATGAACTTCAACAATAATGTCTACTCAATTATGAATCTTGTATCTGGAATAAGGTGCGTGTACAATACAGTAGGATACCACCAAAAATGTCTAAAATAAATCCAGTTAAAATATCGCATATGAAAATCAATTATAAAAAAAGAAAAATAAAAAATTAAATAGTTATCACATTATCATTTATCCATTATTTAATTATGTTAACTCTAGGGCTCCCATGGACACTCATACCTCAATACTAACATCAACTATGCAGAATTGTGAAGTGTTCCATAAGTAATATCATATCATAATACCTTCTTGAAGTTGTGTTGGATCTCAAATTATTCGAAGTTGATATGATATCTCAACACCTAATTTGACTCATTAGGGAGTTTGTATTATTCTCATGTGAGGCCATATCTCGAAGCACAATTATTATTATTCATTAGTTCAGATAGTATCTTGGGAATAGAAATTAATTTCTATCCTCTAAATTATATACATGTTTACATAAATCTGGAGTATCTCATTATTTCTAAAACCCAATTCTCATATTTTCACACCAATCACTAGTGTAGATCATCATGTTTTTAACTATTTAATTCAATAGCCCTATAGATAAATCACTGGAAGATCATCATGGCTCACCCTCATTCAAAAACTATGAATATAAACCACCATCATCATATATCATCATTTCTATAACCCAATCCTCTAAAACCATTAATTAATCAATTCCCATTAATTAATTCAAAAACTAATTAATTAATCACATCTGTTCTTCATTTAACCAATTCAATAATTGATTAACCATTCACATACTAAACATCTAAAATTAATTTCACTATTAATTATTATGAATTTACATTTCATAATTCGTTAATTAACTTATCAATTAATTATCATAAATCAACAATTCCTAGAATTAAAACAAAAACCTAATTCCCCCAAATCAATACTTGATAATTAATTCATCTATTAATTATCCCAATTAACAAATTCTCAAAACTCATAATTAAATATCCAATTAATTATGTTATTAATCAATTCCAAAATCTCACAATTCAATAACAATCCATAATTAATTAATTAACCAAATTAATTAATTATATTTATAAATTCAATCGCTAAATAGATATCAAAATTATATAACTTTTATATACATAATAAAAATTACAGATACGGGGATTTAATTTAATATGACCTACCATGATTCATTAATATATGTTATATCAAATAAAAAATCTAAAAATCTATGTAGCACAACAACATAAATTAATGATCTAAATCTAATTCCCTAATCCAAGATAAATGATATAAAAATAATATAAGTACCGTTATAGATCTAAAATTATAGATCTTGATCTAACTGAAACAATTTATATTTGAATAAACATAGAATACACTCAACAAAAATATTAAAAGAAGATAGATGAATAGATAATATATGATTCAGGATGAGATCCACTTATCGAGAGAAGATAAGATCACTAATTCAGGATTTGAATATTGAATAAAAGAGGTCGAAAAACATTTGAAACACTCTGAAAAGCCCTTGAATCACCCATAATCACATTGTCCCAAAACTTGGTTGAAATAAAAGTGTTTTGGGGGTTTGTTGGATTTGAACAATAATTTTCAGGTGAAATAAAACCACACACATAGTTTTCTTCTTAAGGGTGAATGACTTAATAAATGGTGTTCCATCCATGTGGAAGGTCACTATATGAGGTTGGACACATGCATGGGTTTTCTTGTATGGTCTATCAAACTGTTCCCCAGCTATGTGACTCCCCTTTACCTGGGTTCACACTGTTATCTTGGATAGGCACATGGTTTACCCTAACTATATGCCAACCTTGAAAAGAAACATTTTTCTCAAATGTTATTAATATTATTCCCAAATGAACACTAATTACTATCTCCAATCAAATAAACATAATATAGTGCAAAAAGTAATTGATTTATTAGTTGATATTACTCCATAAAAAATGTTAGGATTTTACAATCTCCCCACCTTACAACAGCATGTCCGGGAGATACACATACAATATTATATAGGATTCTGCCTAAAAAAGATAAGGCCATTGAGCCCTCATAGCAAAAACCATTTCTCATGTCTTCTCTTGTACATGTACATGTTTCTATAATACACGAACTATCGATACGGTCTTTCCCCACAACAATTCCTCACTGCATTCTAGTTCACGTATTAGATGAATCTCATTGGATGCATCTATCTCAAGATCAACCTCATCCACATCAATCACATGATAAGGGTTGGGGTGATACCTCCATATTTATGACACACATATAACATCAGGCATGATACATTATTTTTATGAAATAGCCTATTGGTATTCCACTATCCTGACTCTCTCCACAATCTGAAAAGGTCCAACAAATTTGGGTGTCTACATGCCCTCTCTTCATATCCTTTGGTGACCCAACCTAAGAGACAAACAATGGAATACATTATCACACTATGTAGACTCTTGTTGTCAAATATATCAATTAGGGTATGACATATACTAATATAAGCCATATCAATAGGTTTTTTTATGGAACTGCACCTGATCTGATGTCTTCTTTATGAGAGCTAGTCCAAACAACTCTAACTCACCTGCTTCCATCTAGCATAGCAGTGTTCTGCATGGCCAACCAAAAATATCCTTGTATAGTTCCATCCGTATAGTCTCCCAATTACTATTGTTTTAGGAAAACTCAACTAAATACAAATTCTTCTCCCATGACCCACTAAAGTCAATCACACATGCCCACAACATATCCTCAATCACCTATATAGAACATTATGACCTCCATCTATTCGTGGGTGGAATGTCATACTCAATAAAACCTATAAACCAAGAACCTTATACAAGCATTTCTATAATCATGAAATAAAATGTGAATCATGATACTATAGTCTATGACACCCCATGCAGACGAACGATCTCCTAAACATACATATCTCTAAACTAGTCCACTGTGTAGTTTTCCCTTATAGGTGATAAATGTGATTCCATTTTCATTCGATCAACAATATCCCAAATAGAATAATTCTTCCAATTTATTTATGGAAGAACCACCACAAAATCCATAGTCACAACATCCAACTTCCACTATGGAATAGTCAATTGATGTAGTAAACCTCAATGTCATTGATGCTCTACCTTTAACTACTGAAATGTGAAGAATCATTTCAAGAACCCTATTATCTCCTTTTTCATGCTGACCACCAAAACAATCCCCATAGGGTATAGTAAATTTAGGTTACATGTGTATGTACATCCCACTTCAAGGAATGAAATTCCCACATGATCTCTTATCACATGTTAGTAGGAACAAAAAATTGTTTCTTTACATAGATGATCTTATCACCATTTATCAAACAGTATGAAGGTGTCTCCCAACAATTATTGAATTCCCTCGAGGACAATAATCTTGGGTCTTTATACTGCATGTTGTTGATCTGTTTCAACTGTATAGACTCCACTGTAGTAGCTACAAGGGTCATATACTAATGAATCTTCTTAACCACCACAACATGAAAATCCTCTTGAAATTTCATCATCGTCCACTCATCACTAGTACCTATGTCCTTTTTTTCAATGTTTTATCTAAATTTTTTTCATTTCTATGTGTATATTCCATCTCAAAATCAAACAACTTTATATAGTCAACACATCACCACTACATAACATTAAAACATATTTGGAAAAAGTTATACCATAAGCTAATGTGGTCAGTATAAATAGTAATCTTTTTACCCAAGACATAATGTCACCATCACATCAAAGTATAAACCACCTCTTCCGTCATGAGGTCATTAGTAGGGTAATTGTGTTCCTGTGGCACCGACTTCCAATACCCAAATTCCACAACTCTTATCCCATTTCATCAACACATCTCTGAATCTGATCATAGTGGTGTCACAATACACTGAGTACAAATAACCAAACATAGGTAGGATCAATATTGGCGTTGATTTTAATTTTTCTTCCAAACATGAACAACCTTTTCGTAAGCCTCTTACCAAACACACAATATCAAATTTGTGGTCGAGCTCAAAAGTGGCAGCACCAAATAAGAAAAGGATAGGATTAATCTCTTGTAATATCTATCAAATCCTAGAATGATTTATATATTGATTGCACTGATAGGCTGTCCCCAAGAAACAACTACTTTAACTCTATGGGTCCACTTACACACCTTCCTATGAGATGAATTTCCCCATGATGTGTACATTGTCAATCCAAAAATTGAATTTTATTTACCATCACATATATCTTATTCTCTCTCATTTTAGTCATGAATATTTCAATATGATGGGACTCTTCAACACAAGTCAAGGAGTAAACCAAGATTTATTCCACAAATACCAGTATAAACTGATCCAGATACTGATGAAAAACCCAATTCATCATAGCCATAAAGACTTCTAGTTCATTTTTCAACACAAACATCATTACAAAAACCTCATAAACCCCATACCTTCTCCTAAAAGAAGTAATCAGTATAGTATTGGTCTTAGCAATGAAATAATGACACCCTGATCTCAAGTCAATATTTGAGAACACATAAGCTCCCATTAACTGGTCAAATGGATCATCGATACATGGAATAGGATATGGGTTCTTCACATTCAACTTGTTAAACTTTTGTTAATTTACACACAAAAGTAAAATTCCATCATCATTCATTTCAAACAAGGAATGTGATCCCCAAGGAGATGTACTTGGATAAATAAATTATTTATCCTTCAATTCCTCTATCTTATCCTTGAGCTCTTGTAGCCCACTCAGTTCTATTTTGTATGGTGGAATAGATACTGGATCGACCCTCGGTAAGATCTCATTACTGAATTCAACATCACTATTATGTGGAATCATGTGGAAGTCTTTTGTAATGAAATCCTAAAATAGTTCTACAATGGGTGGTAATGCAACATGATTAACACAATCATCATCTAGAAGAAAACTAATAACCTGTGTTGTGAGCTCTCTTAGTTTTTGAGTAATTTTCCCTTCATTTCCTACCTAAATATCCCACTCCTCATTTTTAATGTATTTTTTACCCCTATAAGACAAAAAAGTTACTCTCCTATGGTAAAAATAAATGTGTTTTTCCATGAAACTATCCATTTTATAACCATAATAAGATCTAATACTTTCATATCATGAATATAGAGATCCCGTAGATATTGATACTCCTTAATTTATTATGAAAACTCTTTTCATAAACTGATGTCACTATTCCATACATGAAATGGTGTATCTATAGTCATTACTCTGCTCACAAACATCCCCTCTTGATTCAGACAATTTTTTTTAAAAATATATTGTAATGAGTGGCCCATGTATCAAATAAATAACTAGAAAAAGTACAATCTACTAGAATAGTAACTCTTATTGTCCATTACCCGGCCTCAGTCTCCACAAGTGTTGGTTTCACCACAGGAAGATGTTATGCCCCTTTTCCCTATTATGTTGTCTGACTCCACTGAGTAGCACCAATATACTGATATGGAAGTTGTTTCCCAGAAGCACCACATCTGCAAGCTCTACTACCATGGCTAGTAGAACTCCAACTCTAGGACTAATACTGTGTATAAGACCCCCTTCCCACAATCTTACTCTGCATAGCTACTCATTCACTAACCATCTACCTTGGGTTCTTGCAAAACCAGTGTTGATGTCCCGACCTCTCAAAAGATAGAAACTCTACTGGTGGTGATTAATAATTGTTGTGATAGTTCATCCAACCTACCACACTGGTGGAAAATTACTTGTGTACAATCTTGAGAAACTGGTACTCTGGATTTCCCACCTTTATTTCTTCCACCGTGACTAATGTTTTCAGGACAACACTTACTACTCTTCAATGTTTCACCTCTTGATCATCCAAAAGAAACTAGTTGTCCACAACTAGAAGCCTTCATCAGGATCCCCTCCAAATAATGATATTGGTTCATCAATTATAATAACTTCTTCATCATATACATATTCATATAAGACTTAATTTCACAACTATGTACATAATGAAATAGTTTTGATGATGTAGCCTCATCTTCTTCCATTACTAGATCAATGTGCTGTAAATATTTAAAGTGTTGAGCATAGTTCATCACAGAAATGTTCCCCTAAGTCAATATAATGAACTCAAATTCTCTCTATGGTCTCAACATATCTGGGTAAATGTGTTCTATGAACATATCGAATAAGTCCCTCCATAACATACCGTCATTCTATCCAGTCTGAGACAAGATATCCCATTAACTTTTTAGTAATCTTCATAGCATGTATGTATCCATCATGAAAATATTATGAGGATTCTCCAAATTGTCATGTATCATCTCGGTCAACTCAACCCATAACACATCATACTCTGGTCCACCTCCTATAGAAAATGTCGGTGCGTGTTTTAACTGAAACTCCCTTGACATATCAAACATTCTTTTCACAACTCACCCAATGTCTCTATATATGAATTGCATGGAGTGTGCTATGTTCTCCCAAAATTTCTCACCTGCTTCCTCACCCATCACTATTGGTGCCTCATGTTCTATTACTAGAGGAATGTATGTTGCCATGCCCGATGTTATTCATATCTACAAGGATCGTGGATGAATATCTAAAATGAGAAAAAAATATCTTAGGTTACATAACAAATTCTTAAAAAAAATTCATTAGAGGAATAAATCCAAACATGTCACAAGAAGTCCTTTCCCCACATCACACCACACGGTCAAACCTTAAAAGTCATCACCACCCTTAACCATCATACACCTACATATTGGTTAATAAGGGTAAACACATATTAATCATTCAATTTTCTCATTTAGACACCGATATATTCTCATTTATTATAATTATTGAATATTTTTTTGTTTCATGTAAGGATCAACTTTCATTTCAATTTTACATGCAAGGTAAATAGTTTATGTTCAATAACATACCGGTAAACCATTTTCATATTTATAAATAAAATAATGAATGCCCAAAAAAATTCCTATGTGCTAGAATGATGCATTCATACATAGCTATCAATCTACTCTGAACCACAAATCAATACACAACAAATCGCAAAACCAGTAATCACATTACACAATAAGTGTGTCTCCCAAGGTGAAATAATATTCAACTATAACAATAATCATTAATAACAACAATCCCACCTTATGTTCTATGTGTTTTTCTCATATATGGGGTTATAAATCCCATGCAATTGTTCATTACTAATCCCCAACACTTCCATGTTTTATGTCTACCTTTACCCAAATAGTAACTCAAAAGAAGAAGAAATAACACTGATAACTGGTACAATATTGTGACATCCTGACCTGGGTTCCACGTAATGGTGCCTTAACCAAGCAGGTGACATGACCTATTGAGTATCTTCTCATTTTTTAGTGTTTTCCGAGTAGTAGTGAGGGTTTGGTAAATCTGATGGGGATACTATACCCTCTTTTATTAGAGTAAAAAACAAGATAAAATGAATAAAACAGATGTAGATTCCTATATAATCATAACAACACAAATGTCACTAGATAAAGAAGATAAGAAATACAACAGTCAACTAAAAGGGAAACATACAATGGCAATGTATGTGTAAAAGTGTCTAAAACTAAAACTGATTGTAAAGATGCTAATTATATCCAAGCTTGTTACAGACCACATATGGTTCTGTCAACAAAGATCCATCACCAATCAGTAATCTATCATAGGGTGTTTTCCCTTAACATATCCTGTCAAAATATATTCTATCTAGGTGTTTATTTGGCTTCTCGAATAAGGTTTGTGTACAACATAGTAGGCCAACAACAATGGTATCTAAAACATGTCCAATCCAAATATAGTGTATTCAATTATATAAGAAAATAGGTACAATTAATAAAAAAATATTTATCAAATAAACATTTATCATTTATTTAATAATATTAACTCCATGGATCATGAGGAAACCCACACATCCATAGTATATTTTGATTGTGACGAAGCCTAAATAATTCCCTTGATAATATCATATCTTAACACCAGCCTTGAGTAATGATGGAGCTTGATGTATTCAATGATGGTATGATATCTCAACACCTGATTTGACTCATGTAAGATATCAAATTATTCCCATGTGAGGCCATATCTTAGAGTACCGTTAATGTTATTCTTCAATTCAAATATTATCATGGGTATAGAATATCATGTATATCCTCTAAAGTTTCTACATGTATAAATACACTATGTCTGTATCATCATGTCTAACAACAAATTATCATTTGTATGAACCAAACACTAGTGAAGATCATAATTTATAACACCCTTTCATTCAATAACATGACATATCTATCAATGTGGGATCTACATGTCTCACCCTCATTCAACAACTATTCATACATACCATCATAATCCTAGAACATAATGTCTAGCACCAAATCCTTTACAAAAATTTGTTAATTCACATATTAATTAATCCAATCCCCTTAATTAATTAATCAAATAATTAATTAATCACATCACCTTTTCTTTTTTACTAATTCTATAATTGATTAACCCTTCACATACACAACAACTACTAATTAATTTATAAATAAATTATAACCAATTTAAAATTTATCATTCAATAATTACCTTATCAAGTAATTTTCATCAATCAAAAATTCCTAAAATTCAATAAAAACGTCCATTCCCCAATTTCATTTCTTTATTATTAACTCATCAATGAATTATCACAATTCATCAATTCTCAAAAATCATAATTAATTATCAAATTAATTATATTTTTCATCATTTCCGAAATCCCTAAATTCTATAACAATCCATAATAAAATAAATAACCAAATTAATTAATTATATTTTGAAATCCAATTGCTAAACAGATCTAGAAATTCCCTAAATTGAATATACTTAATCAAATATATGACTATGGGGATTGAGTTTTAGACCACATAACTTGAGTTTATGGATGCATGATCAATGGACTAATCCTAAAATTTGATCAGCACAACGATATTGATCTGAGTTCCAGATCTGAATCCCTAAACCAATATCAATAATATCATGATATACTCAGTATAGATCTATAACATTAAAAGTAGAAATAGATCCAACAAACATGGTTTACATATTAATAAACATTGAATAATTCCCACCAAAAATATCAATTGAAGAGAGGATAATTGAAGAGATAGGGTTTGGGATGAGATCCGCATACCAGGAAAAGAGTGGATCGTTGATTCAATCTTTATGTCATGAAAAATAGAGGCCATATAGCCTTGAAAAGCCTATTGGAAGGCCCTAGAATTTTCCAAATTACCAAGTCTTGAGACACCATTATAATGACGGTGTTCTGTGCTTTGGGAGTTTTAAACACTAATTTTAGGGTTAAATAAAACTAAACTCATGTTATTCTAAAAATGAGGGCATAGTTTAATAAATCTTACATCCACAATGACGACCTTCAATATATAGGGTTTTAATCATACCTTGGATTGGGTGCATGATTTTTCAAAATATGATTTTATTGTGTAAATCCCTACTACCTAGGTTCACATAGTTAGCTATGATGGGTGCATGGTTTACCATAACCATCATCCAACCATGCACAAACTCCTTTTTCAAAAAATTTCTGAAACATACACCCAAACACACCCTATATCATAACTACAAACAATGGTACATGAATAAAAAAAGTACCCAATATCTATCCAATGAGAACTTCGAAAAAGGATGGGATCTTATATATAGGGTCGAGTCATCTATAAGAGAAAGTCGGTGCCATTCAATAGGATCTCAACATAGAATATCTTTCATTGATTAGACATGGGCATGTAGTGATATGGAACAAGGACTGTACGAGGGACCCAGGAAGCTCATAGATTGGAATTTATATTCATGTGATGGGTGAGGTCACATGGAAGGTGATTTCCCATCCTGATATAATGAGGATGGCATGAAGATAGTGGATGTACCCCCATTTCCATGACAATTCTATGATCATGGATCTATTTGGTGAGGGCCAGGAGGGATATAGGTAGTAGTATATGGAAGTGGAGTAGTTGGAGATCTAGGAGGAAGAGTTTTGTGTGATGGATGATGTTATGAGATCCTCCCACTAGCACCACCATCAAGAAAGCCACACCAAGCTCTTGGAGATGATGGTCAGGGTCGTACGAAGCCGTATGAAATGAAGGCAGTTGAAATGATAGCTCATGATTGGATTATAAGTATGATTTATGTTTATTATTCTCTGACATCAGTATTAGTAGAAATAGGTGTTATTCATTCCTTAATATCATTATAAATAGTGTGAGAGATGAGGACACTAGTTGAGGCTTTAAATCAATAGATTTTCAATGATTTTCCTATGAGGAATGCTTATTCAATATCTTTCACCTACCAACAATGTGTTGTATCATTTGGTGGGGAGATTTTATAGTGGGTCATTTTGTATATCACAAAAAGACATTATGATATCATCTTGGGAATGGATTGGTAGCCCATAGTTGAAGGCTAGATTGACTATCACCATAGATGAGTCTGATGTATTTTCACTAATGAGACAAGATTATACTTTATGGTAAAGAAAGACTACATGGAAGGACATGTCTGTTTTATGAGGAGGATCCAATCCATCACCTAATAGTTGGTCAGTATATCCCTTGGTGTGGAAAGATCTTAGAGTATCTTAACACCTTTAGTCCTGGAAGATTTAATGGACATATTTCTTATGGATGATATGTCTCTAAGAGATGCAATTGTAGTTAGAGGACCTTTGAAAGATGAGTTTTATCAGTCCTAGTTTATCCCCTAGAGAGTCTACGGTTTTTTTTGATGAAAAATGAGGATGATATCTTACACATTTATACATATTATCATCTATTGAACACAAAAATAAAAAACAATATGTACCACTTATAGAGGATTGATGACCTCTTTGATAAGCAATGAGACCCGAGATGATTCTTGAAGATCGATCTCATGTCCAGTTACCACCTATACAGAGGTCTCATGGATTATATTGTGAAGCTAGAATTATAATGTCACTATGGACACTATGAGTTCTTGGTGTTTCATTTTTGTGCGATGAATTACCCCACCATTTTTTTAGATTTTATGAAATGGTTTTTTATCCATACATGGATTGATTTTTTTTGTCTTCAATTAAGACAAACTCATATACTCTACATCAGATGAGGATCATGAAGAAAACGTGAGAACGGTCCTACATATGATTGAGAGCACAATATTTATGGTAAAATAACTATGATCCTTTTTAGGATCCATGAGGTTCACATTATAACCCATGTAATTTTTGAGCATAGATTACTTTTGGAATAAATGAAGATCAATGTAGGGATTTGTTTGGTCCCACCCAAGAGCATGACCAAGATGTATAGTATGCTTGGTATGGTAGGGTACCACTATAGGTTTGTATAAAATTTTTCTATGATTTAATCCACTTTGAAAGAAATGACGTTTAAATGTCTTCTATTTAACTGGACTGAGTAGTTCCAGAGAGCCTTCTAGGAGTTGAGGTTGAGGCAGTTGAATAATCATGTTTGGAGACTACCAATGGAGGGTTCAAATTACATACTATATATTGATTCCTTTGGAGTTGGGATTGACTTAATGTTGATTCAAGGGTAGGCAGTTATCGTATATGGTTTGATAGAGTTCAGAACCCCAAATAGAACAATGTGACTCATGAATTAAAGGTTTTAATATTTGTAACATCAGGTTAATTGATTTCCGGTAATTCCCATCTATTTACTTGTTTTAAATATTTAGTTGAGTGCATCTTAGGACTCACAAGGATGAAGATCATTTATTAGAAATATTACATAATGTTTAGGGATGTATGATTACTTAAATTAATTTATTCCGTGTATAAATATTTAATGGTTTGGGGGGGATCTATTTGAGTTTGGAGAACGCTGTAGGTGGTTTAGGTATTTGTGAAAGAATGTTTTATATGTGTTTTATTCTGGGAATTTAGACACTGTGTAATGGTTTTACATGATTTTTAATGTTCTCTAAGTTCATGTCATGATCTAAGTAAAAATAGTGAAATAATACATTCCATATAATCATATGAAATCAGATTTTTAATAAAAATATGAAGGGTTTTTCTATATATTTGGACCTCATGGATTACTTGATGTATAATGGTTTAAAAAACATGTAATTATTTCAGACATGTATTTTAGATATCCATTTGAGTGATATGTTCATTCATTCTTACACATCCCTCCATTCTCACATTACTGGTCTCCACTCTGGTGATTTTGGAGACCTCTAACATTTTTGGATCATTATGTTAAATGATTTATTGTTGTTTTAATATAAGGGAATTTTTCCAGGTGAGTAATAATTCTTCTTATTTGTTTCCTTTTATCACAGTATAACTATTTAGTTTTGTTATCAGATCCAACAATATGTAGTGGCCATTGTGTATATTATCTTTTGGATCTGTTGTACAATCTTGTTCTAAGGGTCGATCCATTGATGGTTTTGGTGCAGAGGGTGAGGGTTGTTTGGAGTGTGTTGTTTCCTCTTCTATACCATCCATTTTTTCAAATTTAATCAATTATGAAAATTTTGTATTGATTATAGGGTCTCTATTTATTTTTTTCCTTCCATTATATAAATCCAGTTGAAGATGTGTGTGTACTGAGTTTTTAGGTAGGTGGTTCCATTTCTAGTATTTTTTTGTGAATTTAATTGCTCATATTTTTTATAAATAATTTTTTAAAGTAATTTTAATGATTTTTTATTTTATTTGTGTTTGTGGAAATCAGTTTTTGAAATAATATGGTTTTCCAGTAGTTTTGGTAAATGGAAAGGGTTTTAAAAGAATTGGGAAATAGTCCTTTGAAATGGTTTTCAAAGAATGGTTCTGAATAAATTGTATGATGAAATGGTTTATAAAATATAGCACATGGGAATCCTTGGTTACATTGGTGGAAGGTGTATTCTGAGGCCTCATCCACTATTGTGGTGTTTTCTCTTGGGTATTTCCTTTTCCCCTTGGACTATAGGCCTAGGGACATGCTACACCTATTATGTGGTTCACATTTTTTTGGTGTTCCTATTATATTTATCCTTGATGAATATGTCATGAGGCATGATGTAAATATGATTTTATTTGATTTGGTATGAGTGGACAAGTTATCCTGACCATTTGAGATCCATGTCAAGATGCTACCTATTCTTTTCTTTTGGAATGTGATCCTTGAGTTTTACTGTAACAACGACATTATTTATTACACACCTAATCATGATTTATTACATAAACATTATCTTAAGAAGACTCTGATGATCGAAAGGTCTAATGTCTTTGGAAATTAGGGACATTTCATGACAACTTAAGACATAAAAATAAAACATCTTTATTAAAAAATTCTTTTACATGGCCACAACATTCCCTCAAACACAACAATTCATGGGATAACCTGAGGACATAGATGTGAAAAGGGTGAGCTATAAAGCCTATTAACGGAGTAAAAAAGGTACAACATGAAGAATAAGATACATTTTAGGAGATATGAATATCAATGGATCATAAGAGAATCATGAACATAGAGGTATGATATATCATGATTATCATAACATGAAAATGTGGCAACAACATTTAACATGATATTAGGATGATCTAAGGCTCATTGAACATAGAGAATGAGTAACACCTTCATTGCATATGAATTATAATGAGTAAACCTTCATTGTACTTGACATATCATGATACTAATCTTTAACCAATGTATTGGAGCGCTATTAGGGTGCACCCTTTATAAACTTTTCATTTCACGCATAAGTGTATCACACAGATCATACAACATTGATTCATTGAAAATCATAACTTATTCAAAAAATATGCTATATAGAATACATAAATATATGTCATAAATTTACATGTACATGTTAAAAAAGGTGAGTACCCTTAATATAGAAATGGGTATGGTATTCACTTACACGATGATTTAGGCATGTGATGTTTTTTTGTTACTTCAGTAGCATAATGATGTAAAATAGTAATCACAAAATCAGTTGATGGGAGATAAAGGGTTTTATAATAATTTATATATGAAATAGATATTAATGGTGCCATGGAACATAATATCCCAACATGTGTAATGATATTTAGATGCATAATATAAAATAATTTTGAAATGTAAATGAGAATAGAGAAGTTTCTTACGGAATTTAGGCATGGTAACGAGTGTACCTGAGAGGCATTAATGAGATAGAAAGGGGTATATAATCAGTAAAACATAAGGAGGGATGTATGTGGAGGTTCAAAATCAGATCCCCACATTTTTAATTGAAAATATAAGTGTATAACGGCATAATGAAATTTGAAGAAAAATAAGAAAAAAGATATCCCTTACATGGATGTGTGATATCAACGGCTTAGGAGAGGCTTGAGAGAGGCTTCTTGAGAGCTTGTGGTGCCTTGAGAGGATTCTATATAGAGGGGGTAAGTTTTTGGTAGATCTCCAAATATTTTGAGTGAAGAGAAGTTGGTTCTTTGGTGGGTTTATATAGGCAAAGAGAGGGGATCATTTATTATTTATGTTTTGAACACTACACATTAAACACATCAAAATTAAAAACCATACCATGGTTTTTTCCCATGGTATTTTCCAAATGGGAGGGGATAAAATTATTTAAAATAAAAATTACAGAATGTATTAAAATATTAATCTTGGTTATGTGGAGGTGAGTCACAGTCTCAAAGAAATAATTTTAAAATGTTATAATGTTTGGTATGTTTTGGAGGGTCCAATAAGGCATTGTAAAATAAATAAATAAAATATAAAATAACATTATTATAATTTTAAAACATATAATTTTCGAACAAAACATTTATATTTTTTTATTACATCACTACTAGGTCATTATGATGTCATAAAACACAATATATATTTAAACTATATTTAATTTTTACCCAAAAGATTAATTGTCATAGAATAGAATAAAAAAATCACTCTTTGATAATTTCAGCATTATGATTCCAAAAATAATATTTATTTTTTCTAAATATATTTCTAAATATCTGAATTATTTATTTTTAAATAATAATTGACCTTTATCCAAAATTCATAGGTTTTGAAAAGAAAATCCTTCAAACATTAAAATAAATTAGAATTGTATTCATAAAAATTATATTTTCATTTAAATTTTATAAAAAATAATTTAGTAATAATATTTTATTAAAATATAATGTAATTAAAAAATCCATTATGTCCTCAAAATATTATTCTTAATAGAATATTAACTAAAAATACTATTTGTGTTTCAAAAACTATTTACAAAGTAACAATGATAATTTGAATTTATATTCATTTTACAAAAATAATGTGCATAATATTAGTGCTAGGGTATTCTTACATAACCCCTTATAACACCCGCCTAATTACTAAGGGTATGGTGTGTGATGGTGATAGACTCTGGGGTGGAGTGGATAACATCGATCCGGTGGTAATCTCTATTAACCTCCACTTCTCCGGTAGGCGATTCTGTTTAAACATAATGCGTTGAAGCTTATATTGGGATTCATCAAGAGAAAATCCTAGTGACTCCACATCCTTTTTGGGGTTCGAAAAATGGGCTTCATATGGAGCAATTCTACTAGAAGAGGTCCTCTCTTCTTTTGTTTTAGTAAATTGTATTTGTTAAAGCCATATATTTATACCAATCATTTGGTCACTATTAAATGGCTATATTAGTAGTTGTAACAATTATCAATGGTATTTTAAAATAAAAAAACAAAAAATAAGGACGTTAATTTTTTATATATAACTATTTTACATAATAATACATTTAATCTAATCAAGAAGAATTTTCATTAATAAATGTTTGGGTCGTCACATGTAGTTCAATGGATTTGGAATGATATTGTGATTTAATATTTTGTTTTATTAGATATATATATTTTGATATATGTTTATGAAATTATTTAAAACTGATTAAACATCTTTATTTACAAATGTGGGAAAAGGGTAATTAAATTGTATTATTATGATTCTTATGTAAAATTGATAATTTGTATATTATTCCTTGTTTTATATAAATTTGAGAATTCTTGGAATATTTTACATTCAATTATAGTGGAAAATCAAGGTGGGACCCTACTAAGCATGTTATCTCACACCCTTTATACCCCTTCAGTTGCACATAGACCTGATTATGACTTTAAATACAGGGAAAGTAAAGGCACCATAGAGAGATAGCGAGGTTTTCTATTAGATGGTTTTGGGAGGGTAGATAGTGTTATGATGTGTGTTTCTCCAATCTATCACATAGAGACTATTAAAGTATATATTTAGATTTGTATTCCTTTGTACTTGTACTTTTCACTTGGAGATTGTTTTTCAACTTTTGTAGTTGTATCACTCATGTTATTCTTTTTCAGTTATGACATATATATATATATATTAATTTTTTCATACACTATTTATTTATTTACATTTTTATATATTTCATGTTGTATACTTCTTGTTTGTAGAAATTATTCAATCTATTTTTTATTATTTCTCGGTTTTTAGGCATTACCTTGTGCGGATCATTATCACCCTTAAATTATGTCAAAATTCGGGACATGTATGAGTTTGAGAGAGTATCAGGGTCAGTTTTTACATTGTTTTGTATCAATGGTTTTATTCCCTCTATAGTCCATGTCATGTTATTTTTGGTATTTTGGAGATAGGATTTTGGGGATCTGGGATGTATGTTGTGGTGAGTGCCAATACATCACTTGTTCTGATATGATTGATGTTACCATCAGATGTTGGGATGTGCATCTCTATTTTTGAGTTCATGATATTAATATCAAATTTTTCTTAGGGGTTTTTTATTTAAACTGATATTATTCTTTCATCTTATCAATTCCTTTGTTTCTGTGTGCAAGAGTGTGCCTCCAAGATGTTTTTTGTGGGTCCCCAATAGGGTGCAACTGATACTTCCTAAGGAAATCAACCAATGGGTCCTTATTTTATTGAGGATATCATAAATAAATTTCATGTTAATTATTATAATTTATGACATTTTTACAATGAATTTATTGAGGAATATCATAGAGATTTAAGAGAGAATGGTTAATCACTTGAGTTCCTTAATGAGAAGACATCATTATTAAAAGGCTAGAATGTACATGAAGAGGTGGAGGACTGTATTGAATATATTTATCAGGTCATTGAAATCCTAGATACAGCTAAGTGTATCAAAGATAAGTGCACTACATTTAGACATGAAGGACATAGAATGAGATGATGGAATTTAATTTGTAATGGAGGATCGATGTGTGTGATTGGATTAGAAGAGTTTCAAGATTTTCTTATTCAAGTAGTTTTATCCAGAGTCACTGATGATTGGGATGTCTCTAGTGTTACCATGTTTACAGTAGGGAGATCATTTTATGTTGTCATACTGAAATTTGTTTGTATAGATGGATTGCTTTTCATTAGTTGTTATATTAAAAGACCAACTGAATAATCGGAAGTAACTTCAGCGTTTACAACTAGATATCATATAAAATGAATTTATACTGATTATTTCAACCTATTTGGAGATATTGGATAAGTATATATAAGAATAGATGAATATAGATAGAAAATTTTCCATTATATTCCACCTTCTGGAAGCTTCAGTGGAGTATCGAGGAAATTAAGAAAGTGAAAATATCATTACAGTAGTGGTGGAGGTCGTTCTCGGTAGCAGGACTCTTCATCACCTCTAGTCGCAGCTATTGGTGATCCCTTTACATTATATCTTTGTAGAATGTCCAAACACACATGGAATTATTTTCCTTGAAATGAAAAAATGTGTAATAGTTTTAGACATTATGAAAATCTGCAACATTTATGTCATGCTATGTCTACTCCTCGATATAGTTAAGGATCTTTTGTTCCAATGGCTACTATAATAAAGTCAGATTTTTCAGAAACTACCAGGATCCAGCCATAGGCCTCCGTAGTGAAGCACCTTCATATAGTACATGAGTAACATCAATATGTAGATGTTTTCCCAGTGATAGTAAGAGGTACTATCTTTCTGGCATCATCATTAGAATCTTTTTCCTGGATATCTCCACATCCCACTCACGTATATCTTCAAATATTGTTGACATGATTAACATTCAAATAGAGATCATGAACATTGTAATTGAAATAGGGAAACCTATTCGAAAGAGGAAAGATCAGAGGATTTAGTGTCCTTCTTTTTTGTTATATATATCAGATATATAGTTAGACTATTTGTATTTTTTTGATCTTTGTCCATTTCAAATTATTCTTTTGATGGATTTTATTGTTTTTCAGCATACTAAGGTATATTATTGTCATCATCAAGTCCCATTTAGTGTTTCCAATGGGAGATATTGTGGGTTTTTGGGAGATTAAGGTCCAAGGTCTGGTTATACAGGACATTCATGTCTAGATCTCAGGTGTTTTTTGTTTTTCGTACCATTTGTGCCTGATGAAATTTATTTTGTTGTAGATATTTGAGCAATTATTCAGTATTTTCTAATGTTTTCATAGATGATTTATCTAGGGTTCTTCTACATAGGGAATTATAATTTTTTATATACCTAGTTACAGGTAGACATATAATTTTGATACATTCATATTTTATAGAACTAGTGGAGTAGAATGAGGTCTTGATTTAATTGGATGATATATTGGAAAAGGGTTATTTCACCTCTATTTTTTTCATTGGCAATTCCTAATGTTCTGTTGAAAAAATGCAGATGGTTCACATTGATTGTACATAGAATATCAGAAGTTGAACATAGTAATAGTTAATAATAAGTATCTTTTGCCTCATGTGGATTATTTTCTTGATCAATTAAAGGGGGAATGTGGATTTCAAAAATTAATCATCATTCAGGTTATAATCATCTTACAGTTTTGGATTTTTCTATACCAAAAACGAATTTCTTGAGTAGGAATGGCCATTTTAAATTTCTTGTGATGTTATTTGGTCTATCTAATGATCCTAAAATTTTCATGGATTTGATGAATAAAATATTCCATCAGTATCTTGACACTTTTTATGGTAGTTTCTATTAATTGTATTATTATTTATTTGAGATATGTGTGTAATAAAAACACTATTTTAGTTTTCTTTAGAAAATACTTAGGATTCACTATTTATACTGAAATATTTTAAAATGCAATTCCTGGATCGAATAATCAATGTTCACAGGGAATGCGATTTTTGAGCATGGATTATTAGTAAAACTGAAGAAGATTAATTTTCACTTATCATGGAATTAACTACTAAATATCTTTGAGATTCTAAGATTCCATAATCATGAAAAATATTACCTATGGATAATAAAGGATTACTCAAATTTGGAGTCACATATGACTACTATTACTAGGAAATGTTTTAATATCATATTTGATGAAATGTGCCAACTATCATTTGACGAGATGAAGTAAATTATGTTATTGGCTCTTATTTTGATCTAATCTTATCTCAGTAAGGGAAATGTTTTTTTATTATCATTTATTGTGTGATTGGGTTTTATGCACATAAAAAATAATCATTTGATAAATTATAGATCTATTTAGCTTTAAAAAAATTATAGGAATTACCAACCTAATTATTTTGGAATTTCCATAGTTATGTGTACGCATAAGAGTCAGAGGCACTGTCATTCTAGAGAGAGGATCATACTATTTTCTAAACATAAGAGTTTGAGCTATCTCTTTTTTTAGAATGAATTGAATCCTAGAAAATTTTAGTGGGTTGAATACATGATGATTTTTGACATATATATTGCCTAAATCCTAGGGAAGGATAATTTCAATGTAGATGCTCTCAAGAAAATGGTTCTATCATAGGATGTTCTGGAATCACTAGAATAATAGAACCATATCGTTCTTTATTCTAAGATTTACCTGGATATTTAAGAGTATGTTTTAGGTAAGGTTCTATTCAACGTTCAAATATCATCATCTCTCTTTTATTATATTCTATATATTTAATAGTAGTAGGATGAGTTTAGTTGTCTTATAGAAACCATATATGGTGGGGAGAATATTTCTGGTTGGTCTCTATTTTCAGATGGTATTCTCACTTTTTGGGACTGGTTTGTCTAACCAACTTATTTAAGGATCTCAGTTCTGTTAAATTTTAAAAGTTTTTATTGGGCCATTAGTTCTAATACAATGAACATGTATAATGACAAAAGATTGTGATTTTTGTGTCTGGGTGTAGTGTATGAAATTATAGATTATGTGTTTTGTTGTTACACCTACCAATAGTTAATTGTGGAGCATATGAATCCTTTGGTTTGCACTACCCTCACCTGGTTCTTTTTTAAAAATGTTTCATGTTTTCAATGGACATTTTTGTTAAATTAACAAGGAATACCCAATGGAGGGATGCTATCTACATGTTTATTGATTAGTTGTAAAGGATTACTCATTTCATTCTGATCGAGGACACCACTAACATTGAAGACCATGGTCTGCTATGTGTGCATGAGAATGTGAGGTTACATGGGGTTTCTTTTTATCATTGATTTAAATTGGGAATCATGGTTTACATCTTGGATTTGGTGTATTCAAAAATATATAATTTTTACTTAGGACATGTGGTGTACATCATATCATCCACATAAATATAGTAAGACAGATAATGCTATTCAGATATCGGAGGATATGGTCTGTTCCTAAATTATTCATTTTGGAGTTTCATAGGTTATCCATCATGGACTATTTGAGTATTCTTATAAAAATAAATATACTTAATATATTACAATGGAAAACTTCATGTATTTTTATGGTCACCTGTGCCAGGAACCTATTTAAAAGTAATAGGTTGGTGAAGCTTCTTTGGTTGGATCTAGTTTGATTCAAGAGTTATCTGTGACGATAAAATATAAAAATCATTAAATTGTTATATGTTAGAGTCAAAATAAAACAAATTTGAATTAATAGAATAATACATGGGGTGTTTCTATAGGTTACTAGGTTTTCTTGAATGATTCTCCACAATTGGTTCAACATCATATTGGAAAATACTGAATGTTGAATTTGAGATATGTCGGACCATTTGAGTTCACTGAGCAACCTGACTAGGTTTCATATATGTTGGCATTTTCCATTTAGATGATTGGGATTAATATTGTTTTTTATAAATCTGATAAAAAAATGATATCCTGATATTTCTCAGATCGTGAAATGTGAAGATGTCGAGTTAGATCTAGATGATTCAATTGTTGACTAGCTCATACCGGTTTTTGACTCCAAAGTAAATGTCATACATTCAAATTTAATTCCTTTGGTCATAGTGTTATGGAATCATAAATCTGATTATCATGAATCTTGGGAGAAAGAGTATTTGATAAGGCGATGTTAAATCATGTCATTATCGGAAATCCTTCTTCTACATGACTTCTTGTGGAAGAAAAGTATTGTGGTGGGTAGTTTGTAACATCTTGTTACCCTCTTCAGGTAATTTCTTTCTCTTTACTTTTTTCCATCATTAGTTGTTTGTGTCTTGGCACTTCTAAGGATGAAGTTAATTTTTTGGTGAATATTACATAAATTTATGGTATTTATGATTATTTCAATTAATGGAGTTCAAGTATGAACATTTAATGTCTTAGTAGGGTTTTCCCTGAGTTTTGAGAAGGCCGGAGGTGGTTTGGGTTTTAACATAAGAATATTTTGTTATAGCTAACTACTTTGAATATATAGGATATAAAATGGAATTACCTGAGATGTAATGTGTTCTATGATCATGTCATGATATGAGTACATAACATGAAATATAACCCTTCATCTCATGATTACTAACTGTGTAATGTTAAAAAATGAATTTTTAATATATATGTGATGGGGTTTTTAGCGTATTTTGATGTTTTGGATTACACGAAGTTTAAAGGGATTACCCACTATATAAATTTCATGGATAAAAATTTTATGGAACTATATGAGTGATATTTTAATATATTATTCAACATACATACATTGTCTACACCCAGAGCACCTCTCTAGTGATTTTGGACACCTCTAACACTTACAAATCATTTTATTTGCTTATTGATTATTGTTGTGGTTAGGATACATTTATCTTGGTGAGTATGCCTTATAATTATTTATTTCATTTGTTCATTGCACTGTTTTTTCATTAATGTATTGAATATATTTATCTACGGTGGTAATTCTATTGTTTTCTTTTTAGATCCTTTTTTCATTCTTCATCCTATGACTGACCCATTGTTGGTTGTGGTCTAGTGGGAGTGTGTTGATGAGGTATGTGTTGTTTCCACTTTTTATGACCCTTTTGTAAAATGTAATCAATTTTATGATGTGTTTATTGATTCAGGGCCACTGTAATTGTTTTTTTGTTATTCATGTCAGTGGATCTCATGGAAGGCATGTGCGACCAAGGTTTTGAGGTAGGTGGTTCTGTCCTTAGAGTATTTGATGAACTGCATTGTTCTAGTTTTTGATAAATTGATTCTTACATGAATTGGAATGATTTAATGATTTTATTCATGTTTTTGGAATTTGGATTTTGATATAATATGGTATTACTCTAGTTTTTATAATTGGATAGTGTTTATAATGAATTGTGAAATTGCTGGTGAAATGGTTGGAAAAATGGTTTGGAAAATTGATCACATTTAAATACTTGGGTACTTATGTAGAAGGTGTAGTAAAAGGCCCCAACCGCTAATAGTGGTTTACTCCTGGGACTTTCATCTTCTCTTTATGAGTGTAGTTATAGGGACTTGTTATACCCGTTGGGGGAGTTCACATTATATGGTGTTTCTATTCTCTCTAGTCTATATGAATATGTCTAGAGGCTTGATGTGCATGTGATTTTATATGTTTAGGTATGACTGTCCAAACCATCCCTACATAGTTTGATCATTGTTGTGATGTTAAATGTGAATTTCTTTTTCCTTTTACTATTTGAGTCGTACTACCATGGATATCATATGATTTGTGATTCATGTTATCATTTGATTTTACATATCCTTTTTATATATATATATGAAATTATTTAAAAATGATTTTCCTTCATTATTTTGAAATGAGGAAAAAGGGTAAATTTAATTGCTTTTCAATTATTTTTCTACAAATCAAAAAAATGTATATCATTACTTATTTTCATAAATTATGAGCATGTGTATATTATTATAAAAAGACTTATTATGGAACACCTTGGTGGCAACCTATTGAACTTATTAGTTCACACCATGCATGCCCATTGGGTGGGGAAAAGAACTGCTTACACATTTCAATATAGGGAAAGGAAGTTCATTGTAGTTAGGTGGTGAGGTTATCTATCCACTGGGATTGCGAAGTTGGATAGTGTGATAATTCATGTTTTACCATGCTATCTTATAATGTTTCTTGGATATTTTTTTTATCTTTTTCTTTCTTTATAGTTTGAAATGTATTTGGAGATTGTTTTACTACATTTTCAGATATATCAATTCTATTTTTCTCTTCATGTTATAGAATATATATATATTTATATATTCTACCACTAATTATTTTTGTTATTGTATATATATGTCTGGTTTCCAACATCTTGTTGAGAAATAATCATTCACTCTATTTTTTGTTGCCCTGGTGCTAGATTTTTTCTTGTGGGGTTTTGGTAAAACCCTTTAGATATGTGGTAATTAAGGTTGGGTACTAGTTTGACAGGGTATCTAGGTTGGGTTCATCATAGTTTTGTTTCAATTGTGGCATGTTCTTAGGAATCCTTCTCATTGGATGATTGGCAGGCTGGTGATAGGATTTTTGGGACATGTGAGGTAGGTTGCGATGAGTGTCTGGATAGATCTTTCATTGATGGCAATCATGTTATCCTAGTATTATGGGGTGTGTGTCTTTTATTTTTGAGTTCATGATGTTAATCTCAATATTTTTCTTATGATTTTTATGGTTTCAACTACGATTATTCTATTATCTATTCATTTCTATTGTTTTTGTGTGCTTTAGAATCCCTCTTATATGTGTTTAATGGGTTCCATAAGAGATTCAAATTAATGATCCTCAAGTGAATAATCCTATGGATCATAATCTTATTATGTCTATCATGTATATACACTACGAGAAATATGGGTTTTTGTGACGGGTCATTTGCGACGGGATCCCGTCGCAACTGGACATTTGCGACGGGATCCCGTCGCAAATTACCCATTGTGGAAAACGCCGTCGCAATTAAAACTATTATTGAAGGGACCGTCTCTAATAGTGTTATTTGCGACGGGAAAGATAACCGTCGCGAATACTTCTCGGGTTTAAAAAAACATATTTGCGATGGGCCCGTCGCAAAAACCTTTGCGACGGGTTTTTATTCCCGTCGCAAATAAGTATAAAATAATAATAAAAAAAGAAATAATAACATAATAATTTTTTTTATTAATAATAAAATTATAATTCAATAATATTTTAAAATATAAAATAATTCCAATATTTAAAACAATAGAATTAATTATAATTTTAAATATATTTAAAAAATTTAAAATAATAAAATATGAATGATATTAAAAAATATAAACAATCATATTAATACTATAATATAAAAAATAATCGAAAAATAGAAGAGGAAGAAGATATGGATAAAACAAAAGTTTCAAAGAGAAGAGTGGAGATGAAGAAGATTTCAATACTTTTAGAACTGAAACAGATGGGGTATATATAGGATAACTTATTTGGGACGGGATTATTTGCGACGGGTAACCCGTCCCAAATATGGATATTGGCGATGGGTCCCGTCGCGAATACGGATATTTGCAACGGGACCCATCGCAAATTCCCGCCACCCTCATTAGCGACGGGTGGAGTTTCCCGTCGCAAATACCATGACGCAGTAAATACTATTTGCGACGGGAAGACAGTCCCGTCGCAAATACCCATCATTTAAAAGGGATTTTGCGACGGTTCCTGTCGCAAATACTACATGCCAACATAACTTTTGCGACGGGTGGCTACTCCCCGTCGCAAATACACAGCACGAGAATTACTATTTGCGATGGGTAAATCCCCCGTCGCAAATACTATTTACTGTGGTTGTGTATTTGCGACGAGGACTAGCGCCCCGTCGCAAATACCATTCCCGCGTTTTGGCGCGAAATCCGCGCCAAACCTATTGCGACGGTGACATTTTCTCCGTCGTGAATGATCAGTTATTTGCAATGGGACTACATTCCCGTCGCAAAATTTTTCTTTTCGGACCTTTTGCGACGGGAATTATCCCGTTGCAAATAACCCATCACAAAAATTCATTTTTCCCGTAGTGATAATTTCTAATGTCAATCATAATGTACCACAGGTTATAAATGCTATTGTTGAGATAAATAAAGGAGTTGTAGGAGGTAGAGATTGATCACAATAATTATTGCATGATAATCCAACATCCTTTAAAGGTATGAAATAACTTCACGAGATATAGAATTGGATTGACAAGATTAATCTAATATCTTACATCCTGGATGCACATGATATTATCATGATAATGTGTGAAAAAATCAGACATGATGTTCTTAGAAATTGATGGTGGGATTCAATGGTACATGCAGATAGGTACATGGTGTTGTGTTGGAAGGGTTTCATAACTCTCTTCTTCTATCTTCTTTTTGAGAGTGGCTGATGTCAGTGATGTCTCATGAGTTCTTCTCTATGCATCATGAAGATAGTTTAACGTCATTAAAAACAAATTATATTTCGATGATTATTAGTTTTTCATTATAGGATGTAAACAATTTCCAATAGAAATGTAAAAATTACATGTAAGCTTTGTAACATGATATCAGATCACAGGTATTGATGTTCATGATTTGGTCTTCTATGGAGATAGTGGAAATGGCTATAATGTAGTAGATGAATATGTTAGGAATGTTTTTGAATTATTCTTATTCTCAATTAAAAAAGTTTAAACTTAAGTGGCTCACCATGGAAAATGATAAAGTTAAATGATCATAACAGGGGTGGTGAATGGGTTTCTCAAAAGTAGGCCTCTTCAACACCTCTAATTTTAGCTAGTGGTGCGCCTATGACATTATTTCAATTAGGAAATTTTAGACACACAAGAAGTTATTGTCCTTCACCTACATAGAAGTTCAATGGTTGTAGACATTATGGAAATCTATAGAATATTTTCTAGGATATCTCTAATTATATATATTGTCTAGAATCATTGGATCCAAAGGTTGTTAGAACACAGTTAGTGGATTTAAAGACTATAAGTATACAACCATAGGCCTCATGGTTGAAGCAACTTCACACCGTAGATGAGTTTTTGGAGGAGGTAGATGTGGGTCTGGTGATAGTAATAGGTACTATCTTTATTTCATCTTCAGTAGAAATTTATTTATTTGATATTGTGAGTTCTTACTCATTTCTATCTAGTAATGTTGATAATATTCTTAACCTTCCATTGGATCTCATGAATTTATTTATTCAGTTAGAAACACATAATGGGAAGATGGATGAGAAGGTTTTTTTGATGTCCTACTTGTGATATATCGATAGTTGATGTAGAGTTAGTCTGATATTTTTTTTATTCTCATTCTGGATCTATTTAGCATCATCATGAGAATGGGTTGTCTTGTTTATCATCGTACTATGGTTTGTTATTATAATTGTTGTGTATCGTTTCATACGGATGATGGTAGTGCATGGGAGATTCAGGAATAGTGGGATTTGAGGTCTGGCCAAAGAATGATGTTTCCAATAAGAGCTCAAGATTTATTTTCTATTGTAGCAGTTGATCTTGATAATTTTTTATCTATATTTAATCATTCAAATATTTTTTGGGGTTTTCCTGATTTTTCCGTGAATATTTTAAGTTTCCTCTATAGATATAAGTACATTATATTATTTACCCTGATCCAAGTACATATCTGATTTCGTTACATTATTATCCTATGTAACTATAAGAACTGAAAAAACTCCAGATTTAGTTTGATGATGTTTTGAAAAAGGGATTTGTTTTCCCAAGTTTTTCTCCATGGTTAACTATGGTTCTATTTTACAAGAGGATATATGGTTCACTCTGATTTTTTTGGACTATTGAAAGTTTAACATAATAATGGTTTAGAATATGTATCTCTTTTCTGATGTGGATGATTTTTTTGACCAGTTAATGGGGGAATTGGTTTTTTATGATTGATCTTAGTTAGGTTATCCTTAGCCTATAGTTTAGATGATTGATATACTGATGTTGGTTTTCAGTAGAAAATATAGCGTTTTTGAATACCTAGTGAGGTTGTTTGGTCTGGATTAGACTCATACATTTTGATTGGATTTAATGAATCATATATTCCATCAGCATGAAAGAACCTTTTTGGTAGTGTTTTTGGTTGATATTTTTGTTTATATGATATCTAAGCATGCAAACAAGCACCAATTGGGTTTGGTTTTTGACAAAATGAGGAGCCAACATTGGTGAAAAAAATATTTTGCAATAAAATTTATGGAACAAATAAGTTATTTTATTTAGTAATAAGACTTTTGAGCTTGGTTTATCAGTTGGTCCTAAGAAGGTGAAGGTTTTATTTTCATTAGATGAGTAATGTAATATTTTTGAGATTTGGAGATTCTTTTTTATTGATGGATATTATTGATGGTTCATCAATGATTTCTCATAGTTGGCATCAACATTGAAAAATTTTTCTAGAAAATGTGTGTTATTTATATGCGATAAATTGTGTCAGTTTTCATCTGATGTGATAAAATGAATTCTGATATCAGATCCAAATTTGATCTAACGTGACCATGGTAATGGGTATATTGTTTTTTTATAATGGTTCTACCACTAGTTTCAGTTGTGTGCTTATGAAATTTGATCATTTGTTAGATTAAATATTACAAAACCTTTGAACACATGATAATAATAATTCCACTTATGATTTAGAGATCACTCCAGTTATTCATACCCATAAGTGTTGGAGGAACATTATTTTTGGGGAGAGGTTCACAATCATTTTCTCTATATGAGTTTGAGCTACATAATTTCATAGAAAGACATAAATATTTGATATAGGTGGTTGATCGAACACCTGTAGAAATTTTAATTTTATAGAACCAATATCCTGGGGAAGGGGAATGTTATTGAATATTCTCTCAATAGAAATGTTCCATTGCAATTTGTTCAGGAATCGAATGAATAATTGAACTATATGAGTCAATTTTATAAATTTCACCCGGATGATCGAAATGATGTTTCATGTATAGTTCTGGCTACTGTTCATCTATCACCACATCTCTTTATGTCAATTATACAGTTTCAGTAGCTAGATGAGGATATCATTTAAATTTGATAAACCATATATGGTGTTGAGACCAATTATTTTTTATCTCCCTCTTCAAGTGGTATTCATAGTTTTAAGGATTTTTTTTCCATCCCACCATCTATAAGAAGATTTATTTTTGTTTGATATTCATATTTCATCACTGTACATTCATTTGAAAGATAATAATATTTATTATAACAAGTGATAATGATTATTTGTATTGGGTAAAAAGATTGAAATTTATAAGTATGTGTCCTGCTGTTACACCATCCATCTGATAAAGATAGAGAATCTGAAACCATATATTTTTGTATGGAACCTCTTAGTTCATGTTTATAAATGGGACAACATATACATGAAATTATTAGTTGGATTACCATGGAATCCTTGGGGGAAATAAAATTTGTTTTGGGGCATAATTGTTAAAAAAGTCGTCCAATTTCATTTTGATTTTGGACACCAATAAATTTGAATATCTAGATATGTTGTCTTTGTAGGATACATTGAGGTTACATGGGATTCGTTATACAATTATTTCAGTAAAGTATCCTAGGTTTACTTCTAAATTCAGGAGTAGTCTCATGAAGGTTATGGGAACTCAGGTCATGTAGAGAAAGACTTCTCATCCATAGATAGACAACTAGATGAAGCATTCTATATAGATTGTGGGGGATATAAAATTTTCATGTCCGTAGTATTTTTGTGAATCCTGGGACAAGTATATAAGACTAACTTATTCTTCATATAACAATAATTATCAATCATTAATCATAAATGCTCGTTTCAAGGCTCTCTATAATCACCTATGAAGGTCACCTCTTTACAGGGTAGAGGTGGGTAAAGATTATTTGGTTGGACTATGATTTGTTCAACAGACATAAATGAGGATTCAAGAAATACGTTGCTACCTGTTTATGACACTGATCTAAAAGAATTATTATATTGATAAAAATAAATCAACCTTTGGGGTTTTTTTGAATGTGATAATGTTTTATTGAATGATTCTCTTCAATTTTTTCAATGTATTTTTGGAAAAAAGGGAATGTTTTCTCAAAGATATGTTGGACCATTTGAAGTCCATATGGGGCTTGGATATACTACTTATCAATATGAGTTTTTGGTTTAGTTGACACGAACTCATGATGAATTTCCACATATCACATCTTAGAAAATCCCAATTGGATATTTCTCTACTTTTGAAATGGTAAGATATTAATATAGATCCTAATGTTTCATTTGTGGAGAAACCAATAGAGATCATTGAATCTCAAGTGTATATTTTACATGGAAATTAAATTCCATTGGTTTGAGTGCTGTAGATACATGGATCAGATTCTCATAATGCATGTTAGTGTGATTAATTGATGAGGGGGAAATGACCTAACCTCATTAATATAATTAATTATTCTATAAGAATTCTTGAGGATGAAAAATCATTATATTGGGAGTTTTTAACATCTCGTTTATTGAATTTAGTTAATATCTATATATTTAATTATATTCCCTCAATATTTAGGTATATCATGGGACTCTTGTGGATAGAGAGAATTTATTCTATAAAATGATCTCAATTTTAAGGAATTAGGTTTAATGAATTAATAGAGTATGAGTATAAACATGTTATGTCTTAGTAGTGTTTTTCATGAGTTTATTGAATTACGTATGTGGTTTGGGTTTTCATGTAAGAATATAATTTTTGGGATATCCACTGGGAATTGACATTTCACATAATAGGAGTTCATGGCATGTAATGTTGACAAGGATCATGATTTGAGTTGACTGAACAAAACAATGATTACACATTATGTAATGTTAAAAAAACTGGGTTTTTAATAAAAATTTGATGGTTTTTTTTCATATTTTGACTCCATGGATTACACAATGTGTAAAGGTATTGAATTTCTATTAAATTTCATTGATAAGGATTTTAGGGAACATTACTAATGATATGTTCATTAATTCATCCACATCCCTTAATTCTTCAAACCTTGAAATCCTCTCTAGTGATTTTGGAGACCCATAACACTTCTAGATCATTTCATCAACAATTGATCATTGTTGTGGTTTCAGTTCATTTCTCTGAGTTAGTAATCATTTTACAGATTCCATTGCTTTGATTGTGGTATCCCCAAAACATGGAATTATTGGATCCAATGATAATTTTTTTGGTAGTTCTCTTAATTTCATTATACATTCCTTATGTGATCATGTTTTTTGGGCTTAACCATTGGTGTTTGTGATGTGAAGGTTGTGTATTCGTGAAGTATGTTAAGTTTACTTTTATCTACATACCTTTTTGTTAAACTAAATCAATTCTGTTATGTGTGGATTGATTATATGGTATCCATTAAAATTTTTTTGTTCTTCATGTAGGTGGATCACATTACGGGCCTGTGTGGAATGATTTTTGATGTAGGTGGTTCCCTATCTATACTATCTTTGTGAACTACACAGCTTTGATTTTATATTATCATTTATTATAAATGAATTATCACGATAGACTAATGTAATAGGTGTGTATGGAAAAGTTTTTTTTAAAATATGGTTTTCCCCATGTTTTGTTAAATGTAATTGGTTTTCCAAGAATTTTGAAATATACATCCAATAATGGATTTGATGAAATGGTATGAAGAAATGGTTTTCAAAATAGAGAATAATGTAAGGTTTTGGTACATCGACATAAGGTGTATTAATAGGCCTCATCCACTATTGGGGGTGTTTTCTCATTGGTTTTTGATCTTATATTTAGGCATATTGTACCAAAGACTTGTTAGACCTATTGGGGGATTCACATTATAGTGTGTTTCTATGATCTCTAGGATAAGTACATATGTATAGAGTCGTTATGCATGCATGATTTTCTATGATTAGGAAGGATTTTCCAACTATCTTGGCCTATTGTGATCCTTGGTCTGATGTAACCTTTTCTTTTCTTATTTGTTATACAATTTGATTTTTACTTATTGGGATTTGATAAGATATGTGGTTAATGATTTGGTTTTATTTGATATATCTGTTTTTATATATGTAAATTAAATGCTTCAAAACCGACTTACCGGCATTATTTGGGAATGTGGGAAAAGGGGAAATAAAATTGGTTTTACTTGCTATTTATATAAAATTGCTAAAGTATTTATCATGATTTATTTTCATTAAAGAAAATAATGATTGTATTATAGTATAGTGAGTTGCTTCAGAACACCATGGTGGTACCCTACTTATCCCATTATCTCACACCCTGTATAACCATTTTGATGTTAAAAGACTGGATTATGTCATTCAATGTAGGGAATGCCAAAGAACCATAGTGAGGAAGTAAGGTTTTTGTTCAGCTGGGTTTGGGTATCTAGATGGTGAGATGGTACAGATTTTCCTATGATATCACATCGAGACATTTTTAATAGTTGTTCAGCTTTGTCATCCATTGTAGTTGGACTTCTCTCTTGGTTATTGTTTTACTACCTTTTCAGCAGCATTGCTTTTATTTTTCTTTTTATGTAAGGATATATATTTATATATATTAATGTTCTATTCTATTTTGTCATTCTATCCATGTGTATATATGTCATGTTATCTTCTTTAGGCTAGGTGAAATCATTCCCTCAGTTTATTTTGGTTTCCCAGGTGCTAGACAACAGCCTGTAGGGATTGAAAATTACCTTCATGTATGTGGAAATTAAAGTACGGTGTCAATTTAAGATGGTATCTGGGTCAATTTTTTCATACTAATTTTCATTGATTTTAGTATTTGAAGGCACTGTATTTTGTTAGAGTGCAGAATTTTATACCTAGACTATTAGAGTCTTAGGCTTGTCTTTATATAAAGATACCTAAACTTATGTTAGGGGAACTAGTTTTTATTCCCACATTACTAGGACTTTTATATAGCCTATACTATAAACAAGGGCATTTGGGTAGTATATTACCTTGGCATGATATATTAGTCTGACATAGTATATGAGGCATCAGAGTAGTTAGCATCCGTGCAACTAAAACTGCATTCAGAAGTGGTTTAATCTATTCATTATTTGATGTTGTCTTCCCCACTATATTTCTAATGTTTGATGTTGGATAAATTGGGAGATATAAAAAATAAGGTCCTATGTAACCAAATATCCTCAGGAGATTCACCAAATGGATTTTATGTTGGAGGAAATCATGTCATCTTATTCTAGGGATGGAAGGTGGCCGTAGTCATGATACAAGAAGAGGTGATGAAATATATTCACACATATCATTTGGTTTACATGTTGGTGTTGGAAATATGTAAAGAGAACTACCATGGTAATTATTGTGGGATTGCATGTGGATTAGTATAGTCAAGTTCACCTCTTTGTACCACATATGTAATCAGGTGATTTTTATGCACCGTGTTCTAATTGGTTTATTACAAACTCTTATGATCCATGAGTGGAAATGGGAGGGCATATCTATAGACTTAATTAAAGGTCTTCCATAAATAGTGAGAGGCGATTATGTCATATGGGTGATAGTTGACTGACTTATGATGTTAGTGGACTTCCTTTATATCAGTGAGAAGATATCAGTGGAGAGTATGAGGTGATTGTATGCATGGTATATCATCCCCATTCAAGGGGTTCTATTGATAGTTGTCTTTGGTCATGATGTGTGATTTACAACATGTTTTTAGGGAAGCCTTTACGATCCATTAGGGACCCAGATGAGGATGAGTACATAATGTCACCCCAAAATAGATTGGAAGTCCGAGCACACTCTAAAGGTGATGAAAGATATAGTGAGGGATTGTATGTTATAATTTGGTACGATATTGGAGGATTACTTATCCATGGTGGAGTTTTGGTATAATAATACCCACCACTCTACTATTGGCACAAAAACATTAAAGGCCCTTTATGGGATACCCTTAAACTGATAATTATGCAAGATTGAGATTATCGAGGAATCCTTGTTTGGGCTAGAGATGGTAAAAGAAATGATAGACAAGGTCAAGGTGATCGACAAGTAGATGAGGACAGCTTTGTTTTTGAAGAAATAATTTACTGCTCGATGTTGTCGGCCGTTTGTGTTCATACAAAGAGATAATGCAATCCTAAGAGTCTCCACATGATGAGGGTTGAGAAGATTAATCTATGGAGGCAAGCTATCATTGAGGTTCATCAATCCATTCAAGATCATTCAATGGGTTGATGAGTATTCGCACCACCTTTCCATGCCCCTATATTTAGAGTTTGTTCTTCAAATCATCAATGTGTTTCAGTTGAGGAGATACATGCCTGATCCCGAACATGATATTGAATGGGGTATGTGTGACATTGAGGATGGAGCTGCTTTTGTAGTGCACCTGGTGGAGATCGTGGATTGACATGAGAGGATCTAATGTGGATGTAACATTCCCACGGTTAATGTGATGTGGTAGAATAGAAACATGAAAGAGAGCTCCTAGGATTTAGAGATCAAAATGTGGGCATAGTATGCCTAATATTTTGTTTAGTTTTTCTTTTTATGATGAAAATATTAGAGGGAATAATTTAGGGTCCTTTTTCCCATGTAATACAATTAAATATATATAGGAATATTTTCAGAGTTAAGCGCTGAGATGAAATGTTACTCTAAGGAACAGTGTGCCAAAAATAATTTTATAAAAATATTTAAAATAATTTTTATGAAATAAGAATATTCATTATAAACCATAAAATATATATTAAATAGAGTCTCAAAATAAGAATATAATACCATGGATGAATTCGTAATGTGAGATTTAACATATTTGAAACCTAAAATTGGTCGATGGGGGACGTTTGGATAAGGCAACCATTGGTGTGTACATCAAGGGAATTAATAAATTATTTTGATTAATTCATTTAATCCTAATTTCATCTATAAATATCTTATTATGGTTGATCTCCAAGGGATGTTTTATAACCCTAGAATATTTTAGTGGGGGGTTTTCAACCCTTCATTGGTGAGTCTAGATAGGACGATGATGAGCTTCCTAATCTAGGCGAATAGTGTTGTAGTAAATGCAACAGATCATCCCCCATTTTTTGTTAGTTCTTTATTCACTAATGAATTATCAAATATTGAGGTTGGATGCATAATTTTTGGTTTCCAACATTATGATTAAATGTTTGAACACAATCATACTATTATTTATTGATATGTATTCAATTTTATCTTTTTCATCATTCCACACATCAAATTAAATTTTTTATTTAATTTTTTTACTCTCGTTGTGTTGTATTTCTCACCCTAAATATCACCAATATAATTAAATAACCAATAAATATTTTTCAATGACTTTTTCACCTTTTTCATGAGATTTTCCTGAAAATTGTTCTGTACATTATTCGCTATTAGACTACAAGGTTGTGGTTCGACATTGATGGGTGGGTTTGAATACGATCGAACCATTGGATTCATAGTGGATTAGCATGTAATGAACATATTGAAAAATAAGGGATGTATTCATCTATATTGATGGATATGATGATTCAATAATATATCACATATTCGGTGAGGAAACAAGAGATACCTAGAGATGTGACGACACCTGCGGGTATCGATCAAGGAATCAAAACTCTGATTTCTGGCCATTGATGGGTAGGAAAGGACAGATGAAGGTGATCACCACTTACTGTGGGCATTAAAATAGAGGAATTTGTGGAAGAAAATATAGATATATGAAGAATGATGTAGATATTTGTTTCCATGAGAATTTGGATACACAATGTATATTGGTATGAACTGTAACCCACTGAGATTTTATGAAAAATATTCTTTTATTTTCATTTATGTCTTGTGTTTTACGCTACACTATGATTATCTTTCACTATATGCAAGACTATATTAGCTTGAAGTATATGCAAAAACTATTCTAGGCTTATGTTTCATTCCAAAGCAACATTCCTCAATTGCGTATGTTGTACGCAATACCAAGTTTCACTAAACAGATATTACTTTAAAAATATTCTGAACTAGCCATTATTTAGAGTAATACCAATTTTTGGAAATTTTATAAATTTTATCATTCAAAATGGACTTCATTTTTGGATTCGGTATACTGAAATTAGCCTAGGGTAAAAGTTTGGTATATTTCTCAAAACATTAAATTTTTGATGAATGGTGAAAACATTGGGTTACTATTTAAAAATTGACTTTTTATTTAAACAATAATTTATTTTATATATATTTATTTTTGGTCAAAATAGATTCATAAAAACTATATATGTTCAATGAAATTCATTGGAGTAATTTTTTAAAAATTTTAGACATATAATAAGTTTTATTGAACTTTTCACCATCTTTTACAAACGTCCTAGGAGAATTTTCAAATTTACATAAAAATTAATTTTACCGCTTCGATGAGTGTAATTTGAAAAATCCAATTGACATGGTTGGTATCAGTAAGTAAAATTTTGTTCAAAGAGATGAAAATAATTTTTCGTGAACAATAATTTTTACTTTTATTTACGAGGGTTAAAATTAAATAGGGTAATTAAGGGTAAAAATTATATTATTATTACCATAACACATGTCATAAATCTATTGGATAAGAGTAATTAGACCAAAAACAACCTTTGGAATTTAATATTATCATATAGGTCCACTTGGATTAGTTTATGCCATTTATATTATTTAATTCAAAGAAGAGTTACAAGAGTTAAAATAAAAGTTTAATTACTAAAACATTTTTTATATCGAGTTATACATATGATTAATTCGACTATAAATATTCATTAGAAATATAAAACTATTTTCAATATTTTTGTATTTTATTTATAATTTTTTGAAAATATATAATTTAATTTGTATATGACACATTGAGGATGCAGTAATGACCTTATTAATGAAATATTAACATAATTGATGTTATAAATACCCAAATTAATGTAATTTGAGTCTTTTAATTAATTAAACTAATTTCATAGGTTAATATGACATGTCAATATTGATTAAATTAACTCTTTTCGAACTTATCATGCTGTTATAATTTTCACAAAAATCAATTCCCAAATATTGTCAAAATTTTCATAAAATAGTTTTTAAAAAAAATATAATATTATTAATTGATATTCTTTTACAAAACTTCAAAGGTTCGACCAAATGACATAAATAAAATGATATATATTAATAATAAACAAATTAGGAATCGTTTGGCTTGTTATTGTATGTTTATTGACCATATAGTGTAAGAAAACAAAAAGACACGGTAAAAGTTATATTATTTAACACAGAGATAAATCAAAATGATAATGTTAAAATAATAATGTAAACATTTCTAAAACCTATTTGATGAGATTATTTAGACCCATCCCCACTTTATCTTAAAAATCAATCAATTTGGAGCTATTATAAACCGAATATTAGTTTATAATAATATAATATTTTATGGTTTTCCCAAGGTGCCCCTCTCATCCCTTATAAAAGGGAACCTTCTCCCTCTTCTCTTTACACAATTTTGAGCCTTCAAGATCGGACAAATCCTGACTATTTCCCTTCTCAACATCCCTAGAAATATTATAGAGGTTCCGGTCTCCTCAAAAGGCCAACTCTAGTGCCTTATGAGGATGCTTAGAAGAGGTGTGTCGAAGAAGAATATAATCTCTTCTACCGATTCTTTCGAGTTTCATTCTTCTTCAACGTCATATTCTTTAGTTGTTTTATTATAAAGTAATAATATCATTATCACTAATATACAGATATGTTATTATAATTATGAAATAACCTAATTTCACCTTCTATCCATCCTACAGAAAATGAAATCACCGCACATGCGTACGTACGGAGTACCGTCTCCACGCCGTGGTGTAATATTTTTTTCCCATGCTACCATACTCGGATGGGTATAATGGTGAAAAGAATAACTCTATAATGTTATAATAACATCATACAGATTCTGTTTTATTATATAATCCACTCCAATTCAATTCAATAATTATGGGAATGATATTATCGCTCGTGCGGACGTACATATTACCATCTCCATGACGCGATGAGATTCATTCTCGATGTTAACTATTCAAGAATGATTATAATGTATATATAATGAATAAGAATGAAATATATGACATGATAAATCTATTGGATTTTTGTGTGTTTGTGTTTATATAAATATATATGTAATCAAATTACTTCCATTCATGTCAATAAGTAAGGAAAACATCGTTCATGCGTACGTACGGCCTACCCAGTCTCAATGAACGGTGTGTTTCAGAGGTCCTCTATCGACCATCAGAGTGGCACTCTCCTATGGAATCAGGTTATGGGTTCTATATATACTATGTGGAACCATCCTACTAAGATTGGTTATGGTCCCTCTATCTATATACACAATGTCACCATTCTGATAATATATGTCAGGGGTCCTCTATCAATTATCTGAGTGTCACACTCATTTAGAATCGAGGCATGGGTTTTCTACCATCAGAGTGGAACCCTCATATGGTGTAAGGTTTTTGGTACTCTATCTACTGGGTGAGTCCATCCTGTTGTGTCAGGGCTTGGTTCCTCTACCATTAGAGTGTTACCCTATTACTGAGTATGTGAATTCCTCCTCTACCATCAGAGCGTCACCATCCAATGAAATAAAGGTATTCTTCTTATACCTATTGATTAGATCCTTCATAAAATTCATGGTATGGGTTGTATATCGATAGAATGGACCCAGATTATTGTTATAGGGAGTGGGTCCTCTACCTAGATATTATATTCCCATGATTTAGTGGCATAATGGTGAGGTTTCGATTGACATGGATATTTCTTCAAACAAATGTCTGGGATGCTGTGAATCATTGATGGACCTCTTGGAACTGATGGTAGATGATATTTATTTTCTTCGTTGTGAGATGAATATCCCATTTCCCTCTTGTCTGGTATTCTTTTATGATCATATATATGTATCATCATTGTTTTATTTCATTTATCTCTTTCTATGGGTTTATTTTTTTACTTCTATCATGTCACATATTTCTCCACCTTCAATTTTTTGGGTTTCTTACATTGAATGTATATAATCACCCCTAGATGGTATGTACACAAAAGTTTCGTATCTTATTTAGATGATGGTTAGTTTGGAAGAGATTAAATAGAATTTCAGGGATACCCTAGTGCATTTGACTATTTATGGTGGTCGAAGATTGGAGGTTTTGAGGTGATCTCTCCTAAAATTTACTTTTCTAGATTTCTTAGGTTGTGACTTCATTCTAGATTGTGTGTATTTTTGGCCCTTTAATTTTCATATTATGCTATAATATTATTTTAATCACTAGAGGTTGATAAATAAATCAATTTTTACTCTATATGTTACTATCTCTTCTTTTATTCCTCCACACTTCTATATGGAGATGGTTGTGTGTGTGCATTATGGTACATAGGCAATGGCCTCCCAAACTAGATATGAAATTTGGCACTTTTCACCATCCCTTGACAAATGGAGGTGGGATTGGGGTATTTTGGATCCATCTTTATTGGATTAGGTCATAAAACCCCTTTTTTACTTTTCTCCATCCCTTGAATCTTTTAAGGATTCCTCCTATTCATAACCTCAACTTATGGTTAAATCAAATCCTTCCCCTAAAACTCATGAGAATATAAATCATATTTTACTTCCTCTAAATTCAAGTAATATCTTCGATATATCATAGAGTCAATAATATTTTCACATAAACTATCTTGAGAGATTAAATTTATAATGTCTTGCTGTGCATCTTAAAAACTATCATTTATATTTTATAAATCTAATATACTTTTTTATACTCATCAAGGTGTTCTGAAATAGTAGCTTCACGATCTATATTAAATGAATCTAATTTGTTGTTCTTATGTAGATGGAATATTATGGATGTTTTCATATATTTTTTTTCAAGCTTGTACCAAATACCAACAATGAAAGTATCATAATCAACCTGACATGGGACAATATTAGATGAATAAAATTTTAAAGACTTTTGTTCATTCAACAAAATTCTGGGAGGGACATATATATTGTTCATCACAATATTCCCATTAGTGGACTCATTTATATGGGGTTTCTTAGGTTCCCAAATGGAATCTTAAAACATTATAAATATTAACAATGATCACGTCTATTATCACCATAAAATAAAAGTTATTTATGACATTAAAATTTTCAATTTCATAAATTATAGAATCCATTATTTAATCCAGAATCTCTAATACCAACATTTTGGGTAATGCGTTGCAATGTAAGTTACCATGAAATATTAAAGGACCATAGAATATGATGTTGGGTTATATCCATTATTAAAAATTAAAAATAAATCCCATTGAAAATGGTAGTGGGACCTATAAAAATGAATGTAAAGAAACAATTTATGTGGGAAATAAAGATTCAATGTAAATATAATCACCAAATAAGAGAAAACAAATAATAATAAAACAAATAAAAGAAGGGATGAAATACTTTAATGCGGTTTAGTATCAATTTTTCAAAACTATATGTATATAACACTGCCCTATTATACCTATATGTAAAAAACGATCCATAAAAACAAAATTCAAATGTTGATTAGAATCCACGAATAAATAACATAACAGTATAAATGAAGCATATAATGTAAAAAAGAACAATAATCTCATCGTTATAATAGATGAGAGGAAAATAAAAAAATTAAAATAGCAAAAAACGGAAACATAAATAAAGGGAGAAAAAGAAACTATCACTTTAGATAGAATTTACCAACACGACCTAGGATAAGTGTTTTGCACAGGTATACAGTGGTGTAAAAAATTATGAAAGTACCTCATTGTGATCATAAATAAATCTATATCCACAAATATATAACACTTGGGAATGTTCTTATTCTTCATAGTGAGTGATTTTTCATGTTTGATAGGGTATAACACTACTTCTGTAGTTGACTTTTTGCTAAACACTAAGATATCAAAATGTAGTGTTCAAAACACTCTCCTAAAACAAATCCCTTGTACACATTGATAATCTCATGATCAATTGATATATCAAAATAAATTCATGTTAACCAGGTGTCATTTTCAACAATACATAATGATTTTATTTGAAGGGGGAGATTGTTGAGAACAATACTCTGTCTCTTTGTTATGATTTTGATTTTCACAAATACACTTAATTATTTTATAATGATTATACATTAAGTATGTTTCATGATTTATATATTTTATATATTCATATTTTTGGAATAGTATTCATGATTATTTGTACACCATGGGACAAGTGTTAAAGTGTTCGGGAATTTTATTCAAAGTATTCTGGAAACATTGTTCATACCATACTTGTAAAAACGTTGTGTAAAGAAAGGAACTAGTTGTTTACATTACAAGTTATTAGAAAAGTATGGTTAATCAACTATTATTTATTTTAAATGTATGAAAAGGAACCCTATGTTAGAAAATAATCCTATGTTTGGGATATTAGAAAATTATGGAAGGAGAATCATACGTAAGTGTTAAATGTACGTCTGTTTCACAAAAGTATGGTTCATCAATATTACTTTTTTAAACAACATTAAATTTCATATAAAATTATTGAATGCATACCATTCATTTGGATGATTATAAAAGTATTTATCAGTTATCATATGTTTGAATGTTGATGAGAATAGTATGGATGGCCAACCCTAACATTGCAATCAACCATACATTGACAACCTTATGATTGGAGGCTACATTATCAAACATATGTTTATGATCTACATTACATTTAGAGGATTTATACTATAAAACTCAGCCTTACGTTTGGAGTAAGAGAGTTTAAAGATGATATTTATATTCAATGATCTGTATGAAAATTATCAGGCTTATTTTATTCGGGATTAAATGATAATTTTAAAGCTTGTTTTTAACTAGTTCATATCTGTTTAAGGATCGTATTATAAGGAGATTTTCATGGCAAATTACAATGAGAGTTATTACTACTCTTTGAATTAAAATGTTTTAATTACATGAGTAAAAAGGTGACGATTTTGGATCGGATTTTTGTAGAGGATGTATTCGTTAAATCTGTGTTTTTAAGGTGAGTGAAAGTACAAATTTCTTATAGTGATCAAGAACACAAGATAAGATACATCTATCAGAATACGAGATCAGTTTTATGACATTTAGAAGAGAAAAAAATAGATTCAATCACGATCTACATTTATGTTGATTACGAAGAGCGATAAAAGCACTGTTTTTTAATGAAGATGTTGCACAGAAGATTATTCAGTTATTTGTAAATGATATTCAATTGTGAATATAATACTACTGATGTTGTGATTTATATTTCTATATCTACTGAAACAGGATCAACTCAGAATGACTCTCTCTTGAAGATCATTCATTATAAAACAACGATCGATTTACTGTTAATTGTATTCTGTTGCAATTGTGAAGAAAAATCGAGTGTGTACTTTCAAAGAACAAATAATTTTTATCTTGAGTGACAAGATTCTTGTTATAAGCTGTGTAGGTTAGGTTATTGAACCTAAAATCTAAGATTTGCCTTAGATTTTAAAGGTGTCAACTTCCTGCACTCAGTTTTTGAAAGGTTTGTTGATATGAGGACTAGATTGTGAAAATCACCAAGCCCGTGGGGTAGAGTGTTGGTGTAGTGGTCTGGGGGCCTTCTGTTCCCCAAACCACTATATATCGTGTGTCCCTACATTTCATATTTCCAATGATTTATTCTATTTGATTAAAGATAAAGGACATAACACGATCTCCTGAATATTTTTGAATGGTCGCAATTCACCCCCCCTCTATTGTATTTTTGATATAATCTCGATCCTACAATTGGTATTAGAATAATTTGATTTTGATAACGATATAACGATCTAAAAGAAATTAAGGATTATACATCATGCAAGATGACTAATACAAGAGAGGGAATGTCTATGGTTAGAGTACCATACTTCAATAGTGAAAAATGTGGATGATGGAAGTCGCGATTGATTATCTGTCTGAAAAACATTGGATACAGAGTATATTCTAAGATACTGACACCATATGAAATACCTAAAAAACTAGAGACATGGAGTGAAACTTCTGAAGCACAATATGATATGAACTAAAAGGAAATGAATGTGATTTTATGAGTTGTAGGACCTGAATAATTTAACAGAGTATCTCAATGCCCGACAAAATATGAGATGTGAAAAACTATTTATGTTGCTTATGGAGGAACTAACAATATCAGGGAAATGAGATATGCTACTTCTAAGCATAAATTTGATACATTCAGAAGGGTTGAAGGTTAAATCATAACGCAAATGAATGGGAGGTTGAAAGAGAATTTTGATAACATAACCGCCTTCAGATATCCTATTAAACAACAAATCATGCTTTAAAAGTATTGGGAGTACTTCTTACAAGATGGAACAAAATCTATGAAGCAATCAGACAGTCATCACGTGTCAATGATTTAACCATGATAGAACCGATTGGAACACGAATATTGTATGAAGCTTAGATGAAAGATGATGGGAATGATCATAATGTGATTATCACAAGAGATGCCATTTCATTGATAGTGTCATCCTAGAGAAAAAATAGAAAGATGAAGAAAAGTGTAAATGTCAAATTAGACAATTCTGATTTATCAAATTCTGATGTGGAACTGGCTCAGCTATCCAGAAAATTCACTAAATTCTATAGAAAGAAGATGGGATTTAGAAAATAATTCAAAAAGGATGACAAGGAAGTCAGATGTTTTGATTGTAAGAAAATGGGTCACATCAAGCCTAACTATCCTCAACTAAATTAAGATAAGAAAAAGATTATTTTCAAAAGAAATGATTATGAGTATAAGGACAAGAAAGCAATGAAAGATACATAGACTGTATATGAAAACTCAAGTAGCACTTCTGAATCCGACTTAGAGAAGGAAGATGTAAATCTGAAATAGAACATGTGTTTTATGGCAGAAACAGATGACGTATAATCATAAAACCCTTCTAAAAGTAGTTCTGAATCTCATTTCTCTAATGAAAAACTTTCAGCCTACTGAATAATTCATGAAGAAAAATATTATTCTCTATTTAAGAAGAATATGTCTTTAAAGAACATTCATAGGGATGTTTCTGATGAAATATGTAAAATTCTGAAACAACATAAGGAGTTAAATAAAAATTTTAACTCAATTAACAATAACAATACATATTATAAACCAAATATAAAAACTCTACAAACTGAAGTGGAAACGTATAACAATACAACCCTAGTTTTTACTAAAGGATAAAGTACATTAAATTAAATTCTTGGGGAAAATTTTATTAAAAACCAATGATTTGAAATTGGTAGTACTGGTGAAAAACCTAATATGTAAAAGAATATACTATTCCATGTACAAAAAGATTAAATTGTAATTACTGTGGAATACGGGGGAATATTTCTAAAATGTTTTTCTTAAAAAAAACCCAAATAATTGGTTTTAAGAAATATTTTGTAACAATTAATTTATTTGATTTTTCTGAAATTAGAAAATCAAAACAAGTTTGCTTTCATAGATCAATGCTGGCTAACACCCCTGCACCCAACAAAATATGGGTACCAATGCAAATTGTGTAAATGACTTTGTAGGGAGAAGGTCAAAAAAGTTAAAAAGACTTATGGGATATGGATAGTTGATACTCAAGGCATATGATTGGAAGCTCATCGAACTTCAAAACACTGACACAAAAAGATGGTGGAATAGATACATTTGGTTATAATTCCAAAGGAATGTACATTGGCATTGGAAGAGTTGGAGATCTAGAAGTTGTCTCAATCAACAATGTACTATATATACAAGTATTTAATCACAATCTGTTAAGTATCAATCAACACTGTTATGATGGTTATAATATTGATTTTTCTAATAGCTGTTGTACTATTTTATTTAAAAATGCTTAAATTTAGAGCACCATGAACTGATAATGTATACACTCTGGATTTAATTTCCTTATGTAAACACAAGTATTTTGATTAATTCTTAAATTGAATGGATCATGTATCTGGAATAAGAGACTTGCACATTGTAATGTATTTGTTTTACATAAATTATATAATTAAAATTTAATTTTTAATTTGACTAGTCTCAGATTTGAATGGGACAGATTCGGTGATGCACGTCAACCTAGCAAGGAACACATATCATCCTTCAAATCTTTTAACAAAGTTACTACAACTAAACATCTAGAACTTATCCATATGGATTTTTTTGGACATTCAAGTGTAGCAAGATTGTCTTTTAAATTATCTGTTAATATTTTGGTTGATGATTAATCTATATTTACATGTATTTATTTTTTAAAATTTAAAAATTTAACTTTTTCATTATTTGAATGTTTTTGTAAAATTAATCAAAATAAGAAATGTTTTAGAATCATTTTATTAGGAAGTGATCATGGTGGAGAATCTTAGAATTTGTAATTCAATTCATTTTTCTTAAATATTTGTAATAAACACACCTTCTCTACACCAAGAATTCCTCAACAAAATGGAATTGTTGAATGAAGAAATAAAAATATTCATGAAATTTATAGGACTATGCTAAATGAATACTTTCTTCCTCTATATTTCTGTGGAGAAGTTGTAAACACAACATTCTATATAATAAATAGTGTTTCAATAACTCAATTTGTGAAAAATAAACCCTATGAACATTGGATGAACAGAAATCCTAAAGTAAATTAATTGAATATATTTGGATGCAGGTTTTACACCTTGAAGACCAGTGATAGTCTGGATAAGTTTGATCCCAAATCTGATAAATGAATTTCCATTGTATTTTTAGCTAACAACAATGCTTATAGAATTTATAATTAGAAGTCAAGGATTGTTGACGAATCAGTTCATGTGATATTTGATGAATATGATACCGTTGAGAAAATGACAGATCAAATGGATGAATCTAAATCTAATGATCACATGATTCTAAAGAAAATGAAAAGTTATTTTGAAAAGGATATAAATTAAATTCATTACAGTTCATAAGAACATGATACTAATGAAATTATAAGTGTACTACCTTGATGGAATAGAATCCTAAAGAATTGCCCTTTAGAAACTATAACTGGTGACTTATACACAAGAGTTAAATCTAGAAGAAATATAATAAATCATGTATAATTATTTACCTTTATATCCAAACTGGGCCCTAAGACTATAGAAGAAGCTTTAGATGATGACATATGAGTGATAGTAATGTATGAAGAATTAAACCAGTTCAAGAGAATTGATGTCAGGGAATTAGTTGAAAGACCACAGAATTATCCAGTGATATGATCGAAATGATTCTTTAGGAATAAAAATGATGATCAAGGAATAATAACTAAAAATAAAGAAAGACTTGTAGTAAAAGGATATAGTTCGGAAGAAGGTATAGACTATGATGAGACATTTTCACCTGTAGCGAGGTTTGAAGCTATTAGAATTCATTTATCCTATGCATCACATATTAATATTAGATTATTTCAGATGGATGTTATGTCTGCCTTTTTAAATGGATATATAATTGATGATGTTTATGTTAAGTAACATCTTGATTTTGAAAATTCACAAATGCCAAAAAAACCTTAGAATTACTAAATCTCTATATGGTCGTAATCAAGAACCGAAAGGTTAGTATAATGATTAAGCTCTTTTATATTGAAAAATGATGTTACTGTTGAAATAGCAGATACAACCCATTTTATGAAAATTGTAAAAAATAATATTTTATTGGTTCAAATTTATTTTGATGAAGTAATTTTAGGATAAACTAATCAAACACTTTGTCATGAGTTTTCCGATATATTGCAAAAAGAATTTGAATGGAGTATAATGGGAGAATTAAATTTCTTTTTAGGACTAAAAACCATTCAAAAATATTTTAGAAATGTTTTCAATCAATGAAAATACATTACTAATTTACTAAAGAAATTTTTACTTGAAAACAGTAAGATATATACAATTCCTATGTGTAATAATATATAACTTGATCTGGATGAGACTAGAATGTTAGGTGACAACAAGTTCTATATAAGTACTATTGGTATATTATTATATCTTACTACTAGCAAGCCAATTTTAATGAGTTCAGTATGTCTTTTTGCTAGATTTCAATCAAATCCAAAGTAATCCCATATAACAGTTGTTTAAAAAAATTTGAAATTTAAAAGGAAATGTTTTTCAAATCTATAATTTATCCAAATAATTTAGATTTTAATTTAATTACATATTTAGATTTAGGATTTCTGAGTTGTGATTAGAATGGAAAATAACATTGGGATCTTTTCCCTTTTTAAGGAAATCCATAGTGTCATGGTCAAGTAATAAACAAAATTCAGTTGCCCTGTCACAAACTGAGGCAGAATATGTTTCTACTAGCAGTTGCTGTGCAAAAGTGTTGGGGATGAAAAATACTCTTATGAACATTGGAAACAATTTTAATTGTATGCCTATTTTATGTGATAATACTAGGGCTATAAATATTTCAAAAAATAATATTAATCATTCTATGGATAAACATATTGATATTAGACATCACTTTTTATGAGATCATGTTGTTATGAATGAAATATTTTTGGAATTTGTTAACACAGAAATAAAATTAAGATATATTTTTACTAAACAACTTCCCACTACATGGATGGACATTATTAAGGGGGATTCAGGTTTATATAATTTAAAATAAACTTTGAATTTTATACATTTAATTATTTTTTACTATTTACATATAAAATTTTTATTTATTTTTCAAACCGAATAAATTTTTTTATTATGATTTATTTAAATATACACCACTGTCAATTCTTATTTTTTTCTAAAAATAGTTGTAATTTTTATTGATAAAATGGAAATCAAGGATATCAGAACCTTTTAAATTCGTAACCATTTCATTTCCACCAAAACACTTTCGATCACGTTAAAGTGCACCACTGGTTTCCACCCCTAATCATCGATCCTCTTAAACCATAACCATCAAACACTATGAGATTTTCGGAAAAATTGTAATGACTAAGAGAGCTTATGAGGGTGAGACCATCAATGCCAAGAAACAGTGCTCAGTTGGAAGGAAAATCCTATATGTAATGGGAATTTATTTTGAATGGTTATTTCAAACGAATTTTTTTTTAAAATAAGCCCGGTCATTTCAGAATCTCAAATAGCCCTTCAATAGTGAGAATATGGAATTTTTTTATGAAATAGAGCATCAATATTTCGTTAAATTTGTAATTTTTTTTGATAGATGATTACAACACCATGATGGATGAGATAGAAGATAGATATTTTCCAATCTCTTCAGTTGAAATGACTAAGATACTAAACTGCCCTCATGAGGTAGTGCTTAATTTTTATTTTAAAAGTATAAATGATTCTGTGCATAAATCTGAATACATTATGCCCATTTTTGTGTCTATAATAACATTATGTAAATGTAATTTAATGATTTGGAACTAGATCAGAAGATCCTTGTGAAATTTTTTCAAATAGGGATAGCACCTAGAATGTTATATATAGAGAAGATATTATATCCCAACATGTACATAATGTATCTTATACTAAGTGATGTAAAATTAAAATTTTCTAGGTACATGTTGAGGTACCTGAGTTACAGCTGTCAAAGTGAAGCAAGAATTAATTTCTACCCTTTTGGTAGATTCATTTAAAAACCCTTGTTCAAAAATGACATGGTGAGACTGGTTGAAGATATAACGCATTGTCACAACAATAATGTTGTTTATAATCATACATTAAGATTAATTTGTTATTTTTGGATTATATAAAAAGAAAAAATCATGCCAGTAGGAGAAGATGATGAAGTAGTAGAAGGAAGTGCTCAGGGTCTCCATGAAAAGTCAATGTAAAATCATATAACACCTTCAGTTACCTATGTTTCTAGAAGAATAAGTTCTGAAGATGAGACTCTGCTAAAGTAAGAATGTCAATAAGGACTTAAAGTAATAATAAAAAGTGATGCTACTTCTCATGAGGAGCACATTTCAAATGTTTTAACCATACATGGTTTGTTGAGTTATAGTTTTATAAGAGACGCTTCTATTGAAAAATCTGTGACTGTTTTTATTGAGAGGTCAAAATAAGTTGAAGAACCTAAAATTCAATTTATAATTCATGTAGAAGTTAATGGAGAGCCTCAAAAATAAGATGTGGATGTTAAATAAATTGAACATGAAATAATTTTAGTTAAAAGAACATAACCTGAACCTGATGTTTTAATTGAAAAAGATCCAATTACTGGAGTAGATGTGGCTAGTCCTAAATTAGCTAAGAGATGAAATTATTCATGATAATCAAATAAAATAATTGATTACTGATATCTAGGATGCAAACCATTCAGATGTACAAACAGAAGTTCTTCAAGTGGATTTTTCTGTAGAAGAGTCTGTAAAAGAATCATATGAAAAATATGTGGACAACCAGTTAGAGAAGATAAGGAGAAAGAAGATGATGAACCCTTACCCTTAGTGTTAGTACATCACTTTCATGCTGAAATAAAGAGTCATGCTCGAAGTAACACTAATTCAGAAAATGAGGATGTTGAAGATATATACAGGGGGTTGTAGACATTAGAGCACGAGAATGTTGCTTTGAGGAGAGCATCAGATAAAGAAAAATTGAAATTATAAAGGCTAAAGAATAGTACAGTTTTGAAGCACAAAGTTGAAATTATTAAGAAGGATATGATGAATGTGGTTGAAAAATTAATGTTTGAAATGGTTATGAAGTCAGATTTGTCAGATCTCAAATCAATTATGGAGACAAAGTTGGCATCTGTCATGATCGATGAGGCCAGTGGTTAAGATACATTACCTAATTTGATTAGATGATTTAAGACTATAACCACTATAATAGTTGATATCAATGACAAGTTGCATGATTTGCAATGCAATAGCGCTCCTCTTTTAGTGTTGTTAGAAAATATTATTTTTTTAGTTCAACAATTGACCTCGAATGAACCAAGAATCAGATATGTCTTTTATAAGATAACTGAGATGTTTTCTTTGTTTTTGGAGAAGGATGAGTGACTACAAGTGTTTTTCAGAGTCAACTTTATTGAATACATTCATCTGACTCAATTGAATATGGATTATATTGTTATGCCTAGCGATGGAATCATGAGGAGTCTATGAGAGTAGCTATCGGAAATCATGGTAGTAGATCAAAGATGATAAACCCCATCTAACCCCTAACCAACCCTTGATTCATGTATTTATCAATTTTGTACTATTAAATTTTTTTAATGCAAAAATGTTTCATTATATATTTGTGTGTTTGTTTGTTTTACTGTCTTTGATTAGATATAAAAGCAATCTAGATTCACTAAATGATTCACACTTAGATACATCATTTACACATGTTCAGTGCTACATTAATATGTGTTATATTCCATATTTTTTCATTCTTTTTTATTTCACAAAAAAAGTGTACATATTTTAATAAACACAACAATTTATTTTAACTCATATACAATTATATACATTAAAATATTTTACAATATAGATGTTTGGATAATTTTTTATTTTTTTTGTGAAAATATTTTATTTATTTATTTTTATCTAAGGGGATATATGTTTTTTAATTCATAGGGGATATATTTATTTCTATGATTAAAGATGATTGGATGTTTTCTGATTTTTGAAATAATCTTGTAAAAATTAAATATTTCATTATGTAATCAAAATTCTAAACAATATGTAATAAATTTTAATAATTAAATTCATTTAATATTTTCTTGGGTTTTGTGATCATCAAAAAGTGGGAGATTTTTGATAATGTGTCATTTTCAACAATACAATGTTTTTATTTAATGGGGGATATTGTTGAGAACAATAATCTATAATGTTATTATTATTTTTATACTCACAAAGACCCTTTAATTATTTTCTAATGATATTACATTTTGTATATTTCATGATTTATATATTTTATATAACCTTATTTTTGGAAGAGTATTCATGATTTTTTGTACAGCGTGGAAGAAGGGTTATAGAGTTTGGGAATTTTATTCAAAGTATTATGGAAGCACTATTCATACACTACATGTGAAAATGTAGTGTAGAGAAAGGATCCCACTATTTACATTACAAGTTATCTGAAAATTATGGTTAATCAAATATATGATATCAGAAAAGTATGAAAAATAACCCTACATTAAGAATGAACCCTACGTTTATGATATTAGAAAATTATGGATGGAGAACCATACATAAGTGATAAACGTTACATTTTTTTCTCAAAATTATGGTTCATCAACATTACATTTGTAAACAACCTTAAATTTCTTATAAATTTATTGATCATGTACCTTTCATTTTGAAGCTTATAAAACTAGGGATCATTTATCATATGTTTGAATGTTGAAGAGAAAAGTATCGATGACCAACCCAACATTTGTATTCAACCATACACTCACAACCTTATGTTTGAATGAAACGTCATCATCCTTATGTGTATGATCTACATTTAGTTCATAGGATGTATACTGTACAAATCAACCATACGTTTGGCGTAAGAGTGTTTAATTTTGATATTATTATTTAACAATCTGCAACCGAATATTCAGGATAGATTTAATCTGGATTAAATTTTGATTTTATAGAATGTCATTGATATGTTCAATGTTGTTAAAAGATTTAATTAAAAGGATATTTTCATGGAAAATTTCAAGGAGAGTTACAACTACTCTATAAATTATAATGATATAATTATGCTACAAAAAATGTGAAAATTGTGGATGTTAATTTTTTAGAAGTTGTATTGGTTATATAAATGTTTCATAGTAGTGTGAAAGTAAGAATTGCATATAGTGATCAAGAACACAAGAGCAGATCCATCTTTCTGAATTTGAGATCTGTTGTATGAAATTTAAAAGAGAAAAAAAAATCATGATCTGAATTTCTGTGGATTATGAAGAGTGATAAAATCTTTGTTTGTTAATGATGAAGTTACACGATGGATGATTCACTTTTTCGACATTGAAGATCAATTGTGAAATTGCTACTGCTGAAGTTACGATTTATATTTCTATATCTAATGCAATATGATTAAGTTAGAACTACTCTTTCTTGAATATAATTTTGTCTAATGACGATGATCCATTTACTGTAAATTTCATTCTGTTTCAATTGTGAAGAACAATTGGGATAGTATTCTGAAAGAACAAATAATTTTTATCTTGAGTGATCAGCTTCTCATTCTATGGTATGTAGGTTTTATGATTGCACCAGAATGCTGTCCTTTCCCTAAGATAGTAATGGGGTCATCTACCTACACTCAGTTGTTGAAAGGTCTGTTGAGATGAGAACCAGATAGTGAAAATCACCATTCTCATGGAGTAGAGCATTTGTGGAGTGGACAAGGGGTCTTTTGTTCCCCAAACCACTATATATCGTGTGTCCTTATATTTCACATCTCCGCTGAATTAATCTATCTGATTAATGATAAATAACAGATCATGATCTCGCATTGACTTTTGAAAACACACAATTCACCCCCCCCCCTTTTGTATTTTTGATATAATATTGATCCAACAATTCCTATGAAGATCCCACATGGTTAAAATAGACAATGAATAATGGGATATAAAGGGATAAGAATGAAGAAATCCCTAATATCCCAAATAAACAATCCAAATGGATTAATAATAAAATAAACCGAGAGAATGATTATAGTGAAAAAAACATGTACTTTATTCATGTTAACGACTGCTATAGTGTTTTTCAGATCAATTTATAAATACATCAATAATTAACTAGAAGAAACTAAAATAACTGGCCCTTTATTTTCTTTAAAAAAATAGATTTGTAAAGGAATATTAAAATAAAAAAATCTGTATATGAGAAAATAAATTCTTCCATATAAGAGTTAATATATAAAATCAAATGGGAGAAACATGATGAGTAATTACACATATTAAATGTAAATAAAAAACTAATAAAATTTTCATTATTTGGGAAATAAATTCTCATCCTAAAATTATCATATCCTTTGCATGCACATTTTTTTGAGTTTTATTTCATACCCTTAAAAGTTCATAATATGCCCTTAACTTACAATTTGTCTGATATTAAGAGTCAAAAACATGAAAAAAATAATCACATCATGTTTTTAATTTTTGACATGCTATGGTGTTTTTATAGATTCAGGCCAAGTATTAAAATTGTTGAGAGATCTAATCATTTGAGCCTTGACAACACATAGACCAATGATATTGCTCATGAAATAAGAGTGATATGAAGAAGATTGTTTAAGGTGAATCCTTATATGAGTTGAGAAAAATTGAATGGATTTGTTCTTGATTACAAGAATCCTACAGTATTATCTCAATGATTCTTGGACAATTTGAAGTGGAAAAAGTGAACATTGAGTTGTATTGTGGATACTAAATGAATTTTGTGTAATTTTTAATGCATTGTAATTTTTGGTGTCACAAAAAAGGATGTTCAATGTTGATGAATCAAGAAGTTTCAATCAGTCATTGTGAAGTATGTAAGTGTAAAAAAATATTCCATGATTTTTAGAGTCATTGATGTGGTGGAAGACATCTATAAATACCCTTAACCACATTGTTATTATTGACAGATAAATGCCAAGGCCGATAAGTCAAAATGTTTAAAAGATCTCACTCTATTTTACTATATGCTCCATGTGCTAAAAGAAACACGAAGATCATGACACACACCCTATAATATGTGATGATACATGAATTAGTTTACATATACAATAGATCTATTTTATTTGTTTTTAGGATTTTTTAAACCTTTCCTTAATTAAAAGGAATTTGGAATGTTGGTCCTAAAGGAATTGAATCCCTTGATGCCTTTGTCTTCGATGAAAGGTTTAAAGATATTTCATTCATTCTTTTATATTTTACGTTGAAAAAGTGAAATACGCTCTCACATTCAATAATAAAATAAAGAATATTATATATTTTTTACCTTTTAATATATATATATATATATATATTTACCATGTCAAATAAAAATTTATAAAAATTTATTAATAATTATGGTTATATATATAATTATAATTAATACAGAATTAATTATCTCTATAGTCAATTTTAATAATCTGTAACAATAAATAACAAATAATTACTATTAACAAAAAATAGTAATAAATAACTATAATAATGGTTATTTAACAACAATTATAAAAAATTGACTCTAAAAAATAATTTCAAATTAATTTTATATTAAGTATATATTTATATTAAAACCATATTAAAAATAACAGTAATAAATGTACATATAATAATTATTAACATAGAAATAAAATAAATATTGTTTTATATAAGATAAATATAACATAAATATAAACTATATTTATAAATAAAAATTTATAATTTTGTTCAATCTGGTTTCATAATAATGTAAACGGTTTTCTGTTTTAAATAATATCATTTATATGGTGTGTTGATGAATTTAAAACATTTTTTAAGAGGAAATTCTATAATGTTCTAAGCACTAAACTCCTTTTGAAAAACCTCACTTAAAAATATTTAATTAATTATAAAAAATGAAATATTATTTATGTATATTAAAAATGTTGTTTATCAATATATGGTTTAAATAAAAATTTAGAATTCTAATTGAAATATATATATATATACTACTATTAATTAGAGTTTCAATATTCTCTAGAAGATCATTTATATGAAATATATTCTGATCATTTAATTAGTAGAATAGTATTTGTAGTGGAATTTGATAATCATCATTTATATTTAGTATTCAATGCAATATTAAATTATTTAATCATTGAAAGAATATAAAATTAATGATAATTAATAATTTTCATCTGTTTCCCTGATGGGGATATGGCCCACAGTCTGGAGTGTCAATGAAATACCTTTAGAGAGACCATAAAACATTGTGATGTGTTGGAGTATGCTAAACTAGAGAGTCTATTCGTTATGAAAAGTAAACTCTACTATATATTACTCCCCAAGATATGATTCATCAGGATGAGGTACAACTAATATATTAGGGATAATAATATGTGAAAATTTTCCACATAATCCTTCTCCCAATACATAAGTGGATGGACATGACATTCCATAAGGATTCCATTGGGTTGATGAAGGGTCAATAATAAATGAGGAAATTCAGGTAATGAATGATGATATGATCTTGGATCTACTACACTAGGTGAATATTATGGATGTATTAAAAAATATGTATATTCTACTCTTTTTTGAAAATATTATCAACTATGTGATGTCTATCTACTAGAAGTGATTCATCTTCTAGAGGAACAGTTCTGGCATATCATTTATCATGACATGGTCTACCTTATTATAATCATGGATCTCCAACATTAGTATATTCTAAGAGAATTTTCTAATCAGAACATTCTCTTTCATAAGTGAATAATCAAATAAAATTTTATATATATCACGAAGGAATTATAGCATGTTTTATATTGTATCAGGATACAATACCTAACTGAAAATCAAGCCCTCTTCATGATTAAACTTCAAGATAATATAATGTACTCTAGTATTCTCCAGAAAAATTAAAATTGAACTAAAAAAGTCTACAAAAAACATGATAAGGTAAATTTATTAACACACCATATCACGGATTCCAAAATAATGTCACATGTGATAAATTAAAAATTTCAGTCTATACAATGGAGAATACTCAAGTAGTTGTGATGGATTGAGTTGCATTGAAAGTGTGTTCTCAATAAAAAATGTTGCAAATCTATCACAAACAATGATATACTATGAATGATTCCATGTACAGTTGATATCCATCCAACCTATCAGCCTCTGCGAATATGGGAAAAGTATCAATATTAGTCCTGATAGAAAAATTTGAACAACATTAAAACTAAACCATAACTCTATTGGGATGGTTCTAGTCAATAATATGAAGATTATAAGAGTCACTATAGCACTAACATCATTAACCCCAGTGGTACAATATATACGATGTTCGTTAATGAGATGCTAAAATGGTTTTTTTTGAAATTTGAAATGATATATGGAAATGTATGAATGATTTTTCAACAAATTTCCAATAACTATATTAATTATTAAAATTGTTAACCAAACATAATAATGTATTTACTTACATCAGTTGGTAAGAGACTATCCAGTAAGAGACAATATGATTCCAATTTATGTCTCAATGTCCTAACATAATTGAATGATAAACACTACCTATTAAATAAAACATGAAAATTTATAAATAATAATAAATTAATTATAATATAACTCATATTATAATTTAAAAACAAACATGATAAGTGATCATACTAATGCCTACACAGAGCGTTATGGAACACTTCGAAGGAAAGCTATAGACATAGATTAAGAACAATCATGGAAGGTGTAGGGATGTGTTCCCATTCCAACACCTAATGGAAGACGATGAATCACATAATATCCCTATGAACTAATTAGTATACAATGAACACAGATTTATACATGTACACTTTGTATGTAGATTAGAAACTGTATCTCATAGCATAATCAATGTCTTCAAGTAGACCAAAATACAACTTATGGATATACATCCGAAAGTGATTAGCACAAATTGTCCCTTCAATGAGCCAAAAGATATATCTATGTGCATGATGAATTATAGTCTATCCATCAGTTCTGTTGGGTAAATGTTTGAAATACTTATCAATATTCTACTAAATTCTAGTATAACTTATTACGACATTCAACTTACATGAGGTATCAATGTAGACTATTGTATTGGTTTTGAGAAATGGTGATACTCCGAACAAAAATCCATGGAAAACAATAATATGTAGAAATGATGTTTATTTTTAATACAGGATCAACATGTTATTCTGATGATGTATTCCCTATGTCACATGCTATAATTATTTAAATGAATGAAAACCTCATCACATGAAATTTTGGACAAACACAATGTCTCTAGTTAATAAATACCACCAATACTCGGCTGTTAATACCTATATCATGGTCATGATTTTATGAAACTTTGATTATACATTCTTCTCTATTGTATTATTGAATTAGAAAACCATAAGATTCATTACCATGACATGAATATTACCTCATTTTTATGATATATATATATATATAAGTTGATATACATCTATTTTATTTCCTCTATAGTAAAATATTTTTATATATTAGTTCAATAAGATATATCTCCATGTGGTGTAGAGATATAAGAGATCAGATAATAATATTAGACTCAATAAGATATATCTATGATTAAAAACCAAATAAGTGAGCTTATATGTGATATATCTGGAATGATTGGAGGGATCTATTGTGGGAATCAACTAAAACTAGACCATAAGTAGACCAATTATTTAAAAAGTCTAGTTTTATTTTTTACCAGTTTACATGTTATGATGATTCTAGGATTTGGTGGTAGAATTATTTTAAACTATGTGTTTTTATGTAATGGTGACCATTTATATTGATGCACATCATGGATGGGTTTTTTCTTATTGTTCTGCCTTTAATTGTTTTCAGTTTTTCATACCCATGTGAGGTTCTCATAATAAACCAATGTGGTATCTATTTATATAACAAATTAAATTGGATGATGTAAGGGTTTTCACTAAACATAAACGTTGTTTTTATTTGTTGATATTAAAAAATATTTCATAGATAAATTGGTTTAATTAACTACATTTTCTTGATATAGACATAGTTCCCTCTATCACCACTAAATCCTTAAAATGAATATCACTTTTTCAAACACAAAAAAAAATAATTATATTTATAAGGCCAAAAACTGATCAATGTAATACCTTTATAATAAAATTCAATAAAAAAATATTAAAATTCTCAATGATTATATTTTTGACTGGTAATATTTTTGAGTATTATTATTCAATAAAAGAAAATATTTCTAATATATAGAGTAAACCAAAAATATATAAAACAACTAAATAAAGGGCACTCCAATAAACTTTAACCACCTCAAAGGAATCAATGATAGACAAAAATTACATCAAATACATTTTAAACAGAAACATAAATTAGTTGATTCAATAAACATGGTTTTCATTTATGTAGAGTTTTTCTAGAAAATTATTTTTTGTATTTGTCTAATATTGTTAGGTGATGATCTAAATGGAGTCACAACATTTACCACCTTGGTTTTCATGGATTTATGAAACATTACTTGGTGAAACATCTATTCCTGGTACATCTCCACCATCATGCACATTAATTCAGTAACAAGTTTTTTGTTTATGTAATATGCTCAATAAAATAATAATAGGTAGGTTTCTAGGGGTACAATAAAATGAAAAAAAATTACACACATACCCATATGCTAGAAGGATAGGACATATCCCCCTATGGAAAACCCATAAAACAAGTCATTTAAATACAAAGAGTTGATCCAAGGCCTAGTGGGATTAAAATCATGTTACATGAACCGTAGTTTCTATGTTGTGTCATTGATGAACTAGATATTCTCACATTCCTACATCAACATGCCTATTCCAACTTATATCATCATCGTCCATTATCACTACTAACATGTTCCACTACACAAAAACTTCTTAGGGGAAGCAGGGAATCAAACCCTAGTAACATGGATATAGAGGCTAGCGTTGAGTACCCCTCAACTAAATAATAATAATAATAATAATCATAATAATAATAATAATAATTTTCAAAGGTAAAGGTCATTACAAACTACTAATAGCCACATAATTAGAAAACGTATGTGGGTCACGCCACATATCCCCCCATATGTTTTGATCATCACCAACTAGAACTATTTTATAGCATTTTTAATGGGTCAATGTCTAATGATAATATATGCCCTAAGGATGTAGCTGATTGAGGACCTTTTTAAGGCCCCAAAAGGGGATAAACCAAAATCAAGTAATATAATTCTATAACAAGTCATTCCACTAGTCAATAACTATGTTTCACCCATGTTGGAGTCTTTACAACAATGGTAATTGTTAGGTGTGTTTCCCCCCTTCCAATGTTGTTTCATTCTAATATCCCTTGATTCAACTTGAAATGGTACCCATTGATCCAAAAGTAGTGTATGGGGGGAAGAATGGATTATATGTGTTAGTATACCCATTACTCTATTGATTCACCGACCTGATGATGCTTGTGTGGTGCCCCACAACACAACCAACCTATTTCTCCACAGCAAAAGAATTATCATACTATGTTGGGATTAACATTGAATGGTACCAATTTATCCTACAGCAGAGGAAGTATGGAGTGTTGAAAAGGGTCAGTAAACTCATCCCTATTTTGAGGTCAACCTCTCTGACAATAGATCTATATAGTCTTTCATGTGGCACTATTCCTAATGCACTAGGTAGTGCAATGGTATCATCATGATGCTTTATTCAATAATTCTATCATCGATTGTTGATGACAAAAAATCAAACCAAATATGTATGATAGGCCCATGGATAGCCATAAGCCATATGACCCATATGCCATCGATAACATGAAGGATTTATGACTCGAAAGTACAATTTAGGTGAATATTTTTACTAATATAGTTTTAATACATTCATAATATAGTACTACTACAATACCACTAAATTAATATTGGAATTTAGAACCCACCGAGATTTGATCTCAGGTTTATAGTATAAGAGAATGTAGTGTTACCAAGTGGGATGATCACCCCATCTACAATAATAATAATAATAATAATAATAATAATAATAATAATAATAATTTTTATTGTTGTTATTATAGGCACAGGGGATTAAAAGCTACATATATCCAAACACCAAAACACCCATGCACCACAAATGGGTCAAGCCTTATCCATTCTCATCTAGATTAACATTCACTCATTAGGCATATTTTATTACATTTTCAAGGCCAAAAGCCCATGATCATGTGAGCATTCATGTAACTTGAAATAGATGACCGTAAGAACCAATTTAAAAGAATATAACATGTTTCTACACTATTCAATTGCCACTATGACCCCTTACTATTGTCATTGTACCTATGGTACATGTCCTTGGTGTTGTGTCATTCCCCAGAAAAAGTCACGCCATCTTATAGCAATTTATAAACCTTTATTGGGAACCATTAAATCTCATAATGGAATGTGGGATAAAGGATAGTTGATAGGATTCATAATTCCTATAACTCGTTCAATATTCCCACCCAAGTATACCAATGTAGAGCACCACTAAACCACCAACTTGTTTCTTTACACTGTTAGACTAATCCCAATATGTTGATAGTCAAATGAAGGGAATTGAACCATAACACATAGGATGAAATATGGTCGTTTTTTATTGGTAGAACACCCATATCACTTTTGAGGACACCCAACTTAGTTGTGCATATGTGTCTCCCGGTCTATGTTATCTTTCATGATGCATTGGGTTGTGTCCATGTCTCTTCACAGTGTCATATTCCATGTATTGTTTACCTATGGTTAAAGGTACAGAGGTCATGTATGGATGCCTATGATACCCATGTTTTGATTTAAAGAGCCTATTCCATAGGCCATTTATGGACTAAAATACCTATGGCCAAAAGTTGCAATTTAATGGCTCAAAATCCCAATCTAGGTGAATATGTTTGTTGCTATAGTAATACTACTGTTCAACTTTTATAATTTCATATATATACTCACCACCAAGATTTGATCAATGGTATGTGGTGCATGGTTATATGTTGTTTACAACTTGGATTCTACCTAAAATAAAAAAGTATATTGGATTACAATGTATTTTCAGAAGCTAAACTACATGGTTTCTATGACGATCAAAACACATGAATGCCACCCCCAATCTATGAATGATAATAAATGGAATAAATCTTTTCAGGAGATTAATATAGATTTTTTTCTCTTATAATTTGGTCTATTTATGGATGTTGTATGAAGATGATTAAATGGTCTATATCTTTTGAAATGAATATTGGACTTCCTTTTGTTTGGGTTTGGCTTAGATTTTATGGACTACCAATATATATCATCATGTTGGATTCCCTATATTCTATTAATAACCTTATTGATTCACCTATTATGCCAAATTCATAAACATATATGATCTAAAAACCCTCAGTTGAGAGAATATTCACTTATGTAAATATGATTAAACCAATACCCACAATCATTGGGATCCAAAATAGGTAAAACATATTCTATAAAACGTTACATTATAAAAATATTATTGATTACTATCATTTTTGTAAAAAAAATTTGTCACATATTGGATTCATGTGAAAGGTTTCCTGAAATGAATCAAATTCAATACCTCTAGTAAGGTGTAATTATTTTTTGGTTGAACAAAGTAGGATTATTGTTTTTTTGTTGGAATGGTCATTCTAGCAATAAAAATTTATATAAATCTACATCTGATAAAAATGTTTCTATGGACCTTATTGATCCATCAAACCAAAACCATGTTATGTTACATGAGGATGAGGATATATTTCGATTTACGAATTACTTTATTGATTATCAAACCACATATTAGGATATTTTAAAGAGTCTTAATGACTCTATTACCTCAGGAGCTGACCCACATAGGATAATACTAAAGGGGATCCCTATGATTCAAGGGAATCCACTCATAACCCACTTGAACAACCTTTTAAAAATGAGGAATATGTTTTGAATTCCATTGTAAAAAAATTAATAAAACAATGGTGTAATATGATGGATTTAACACTGCACACCTTAACAAGACTCATAAAAATAAGGATTACTTTGAAATTGGAGAGAACTATTTCCATTAGATCATCTATGGTCTGTATCAGGGTCATTGATCCTCAATTGTTATTTTACGTACCCTCTACATCCTATGATAAGGAGAGTTAATATTCCATATTTTATATAAAATATTCGTTCAATATTACAAACAAACACTTTTTATCACGGAGGGTCTGAATGATACAATTTACTCTTTAAATGTTGAATCAAATGATCTAGCATTCCCCAAGCATCAAAAGGGGGAAATATATATTTAACGATTTTCTTGATCTCAAGTTTTATAAGTTATCTTGAATTTAAAATGAAAATGATTAGAATAAAAAAATTGTACCATTATTTTTGATTATTGTGTCAAGCACCTAAAAGGGGTTTTAGATCATTGCTCAGAATACGATCGAGCCTTGTGGAAGCCTCTTATATCTTTGATTTTCTTTTATACTACTTTCATGTTGATGTTGTTGCGATATTTTTGATTATTATAACGGAGTATTGTGATGATAGTTCAATAACCTTAATATTTAAATTTAAATACCTACTTTATTATTGAAAATCAAGGATAGAAATTTTAACATCTTCACATATTTTGATGAGTTCTATCTCACTCATACTCAAAACTACTATCTGATACCTAATTATGTTTTATTTTCATTACCTACACCTCAATAAATACTCATGTTTTGTAATTAAATAATTTCAAGTGATGGATGGAAATTTAATGTTGATATGATACATTTCAACATTCGGTACTGATCTAATTTCCTACTCATTTCTGGTGTTTGAGACCTTATTTTAGGTATTCAAGAATGTTATTACTGGCTAGATGAATTATTTATTGTTTGAGTACTTATTATTATTGTCTTATGTAAAGTGGTAATTAATAATGTAATTTAAAATTTTATATACCTATAGTATTCAACCAATAATTTATACCGATTAATGTTTGGTGGGATGTTTTTATAGTCGTTCAATGTAATGGTTAGTGCCAATTTGTTACATTGAAGACAAATTACCTGGTGTTTACAAAAAATGGATTTGTTTCACAAGATGTTATTTTCTGGAGAATGTCTCTAGTTAAATTTTAGATGGGGGTAAATTCTACACACATATATTATTTAATCATTTATATATCTAGAATATCTAACTAAATAATAGATTATGTGTCTATGAGATCAGTTATTTTATTGTGAGGAACTCTTTCTAGCATTTTACTTCCCGCTTCGATGTGAATTGTTAAATATGGAATGTTGAAGCTGAAATCATTCCATAGAAGCCACATTATTACTATTAGTAAATATTATTTCTATCATCTAATGAGGTGATGACTATAATAAAGGCTTCCAATAATCCTTAAATTCCAAAAGGCCAACTAGCCTCTAGTTTCAGACATTAATATTTGAGGTTCATTTGAACTAAAGGAATGAATCATTATTCTTGATTAGTAACGATGTTATCTTATAATCTCACTGATTTCATGGTTTTGTGGGCCATCGAATGATTTTTTCAAAATATTTAGAGATACTCATGGATTCTTGATAATGAATTCACACTACCATATATCTGGGTAAGGGATACACCGACTTTTATTAGCGTTAAGAAGAAAACAGAGATAAAAGCCCCACAATTAAAATCACTAGCTAAAAGTGTTGATGATGGTGAATTTTATCAGCTCTAAAAAAATTGTAGATAAAAGTGTACCCTTTATCAACACTATTTTAGCGCTGAAAAAAGTTATTAAAAAACATATTTATTAATATAATTATAATTATTATATTTAAATTCGAAAATAATGTTTATATATATACATTAATTAAAAAACTCATGATTATAATTTATATAAATACAATATATTAATATATATTTTTTAATAGTTTAAATATATATATACCTATATATATATATTTTAAAAAATAATTCATTAGATAAATATATATATATATATATAGTTATAAAATTATAATGTTTTTTTAGGACGTACTGATGCATATGCCATGTATTAATTGATATGAAAATGATTATTTATACACTGTCACATGTATGATTCATTCATGTTTTAATCATAAAATTATTATATCCTCATTAATAATTATAAATTTACAATTAATATATTTAAATAACAAATATATTTTATAATTATAATTTTTTAATTACATTTAAATATTTTTCAAATATAATAATAACTATATATATAATTAAATATAAAATTAAAATAAATAAATTTCTAAACAATTAGAAATATATTTATAGTTATATAAGAATTTGTTTAATTATATTTGTTTATACTTAAAGTTCCAAATATTTATTTATATATATAATTTTAAAAATAAATATTAATTATATTTTTTTATAAAATTTTAAATTTAACAAATATGTTTATTATGATATTATAATAATTTCTAATTATATATATTTATAATTATAATTATAAATAAATAAATATTTATTTATATTTATAATTATATATAAATAAATAAATATTTAAATAACTGTAAACTTATAATAAATATACTTATTGTATTAATAATAATATAAATATATAAAATATATATAATAAATTAAAAAAATTATAAATTCATAAATATAAGATATTTTTTTGTTATAATATTTTAATTAAACAAATAAATATATATTTATTTTAATTATAACTATTAAAAATTTATATTTTAAATTATTTAACTTAATGTATATTTTTTTTATTATAACTATAAATTAATATTTTTTTGTTTAATTTTTTTTATCAAATTATAAAAATATTAAATATAGTTATTATAATTTTATAATTTTTGAAATAAATAAATATGTATTTAAAGTTAAATTTATAAATAATATATATTTATAATTATTTAATGAAATATATATTTATTTATAGTTATAATTAAGAACAAAAACATATTTATTTAAAAGAATTTATGAAATTATAAATATATGAAATATACTTATTATAATTTATTAATTATTTAAATAAATATATATTAATTTATAACTGTAACTATATATAAATATATATTTATAATTATTTAACTAAATTTAAATTTATTTATTGTTATATATATAAATATATAAATATTGACTTAAATAATTATAAAATTATAATAAATATATTTATTATATTTATACTTATTCAAATAAATACATATTGTTTTAAATGATAATAAAATGATAATAAATATATTTATTATATTAACATTTTTAAAAATATATATATTTAAAATATTTATTATATATAATTATAAATGTAACGAATATATTTATTATTATTTTTGAATTATTTAATCTAATATATATTTATTTTAAATTATAACTATAAATTAATATATATTTATCTATAATTAACCATTTATCCATTTATCAACGCTAAACAAGTGCTGATAATATCAGTATTTAATAGTGCTATAATTCTTGTAATGATAATACTCATTTTATTAGTGATTTTTTTGCATTGATAAAGTGGTAGCTTTATAAGAGCTAAAAACACAAAAAAATATCAGTTTTATCAGTGCTTTATATTTTAGCACAAATAAAACATCCATTTATTTGTGCATTTTGGAAATCAATGATAAAGGCCTTCCCTAATGTTATAAAAATAACCATAACATAGTCTTTTTATCCCACCCCTTCAATCATTCCTGGAACCCCACCTATGCCACTTTTGAACCCCACCACTGCCACTGTTACTACCACCATCGAACCCCACCTCTCTTGCCACTACTGTTGCATCTTCTCCCATAGAACCCCACCATTACCAATGAACCCCCTCTAATATAAGTATTCCCACCCTTCCTTTTATTTATATATTACATACACCCTCATCCTCATCACTACCTCGTATGGATTAATGATTTCATCTGTAGGTTTGGATTTTTTTCCTGATTGGATTCATGTATTGACATTAATAGTGGTTGAAAAAATATGGTTGTATAAACACTAACTATCATAAATGAAAACAAGGTACATGGTAACCTGTGAATAGACCAAATTATCCAAAATTAGAGATTGATGTACCTTCTTGATATTGTTTGTTGCTAGTTAATACGTTAATAAACAAAGACACATCAATTTTAAAACACAAGATTTTGTTTTTAAATGGATTTTCGATTGATAGTATTATATGTTCATGTGTTGTTACTTTGTTTTGGGATTCATGAGTGAATTTTGGGATAAAATAGTATTCCCCAATCAACATTGCGGTAATTATATAGGAATATACTATAAGGGAGCTTCCATTTTGTAGCATGAATTGGTGGATTAGTAGTACTGAAAAATGTGGATGTAGAATTTAAATTAATAGGTTCATCAATAATGTAACTCAATGTTATAGGACACATTAATGATATTATTTACAACATGATAAAACATGGGGTTTTTGGAGTTTCCCTCCAACTATATTATTTTCAACATGTTGTAATGTAAATAGGAGTGTCTAATATTTGATATGTTGGGTGCCCTTTTACATGGTTTATGGGTTGAATTCTAGAAATAGTTATTTCAAAATGTCTTCATAGAATTTTGGAATCTATGGACTTTCAAAATATGTATTATATTTTCATTATATATTTTTTTGTGATGGAATTTTTTTTGTTGAAGTTATAAATAAATGAAATGAGAAATATAAATATAATTTTGTATCTAAATTATGTTCGGTATAGTTAGAATATTTGAGGGAGTTGATATGATTAAAAAAAATAATATAAAGAAAATTAATGGTTTACACTATCTTGTCCCTATTTGGTGTGGTGTTTATCTCATCGAGCATGTTTTCTATCAATTTCACTTTATAATGTTGAAGGAGGAGGAGGATGATGATGTGTCTTGGAGGGAAATGACAATATTGATAAAGGGTTTCAAAGGATTAGTTATTGGGTTGGAGGAGAATGAAGTCGTGGATTCATGAAATTGTGGACATCATGTAGGGAGAAATCATAGGGCATCAATAATATGCTTACATGGTGTCAATAGACTAGTTACAATGTGGGATAATGAAGAGGGTGTGTTTTAAGGGTTTCTAACGATCAACCTACACCTATTCAATGTAGCATATGGATATAGAAACCTCATTCCCAAGATCACCATGTTATTTAAAACAGAAATCATGTATAAACATAATAAGGAATGCATATCTTATACTGAATATGGATACCACACTCCCACCCACATCCTCATATGCTAATATGACCTTAAATAATTTCCCATTCTTACATAACATATCCACTCAAAGCGATAAAGCCTACATGCACCACTATGGGGTTTTTATTTTCTTTTATCCTTCACCCTCTCATGACATTCATGAGATGGTTATTTTATTTATTCTATGGAATGTGTGATTAATTTGAATTGATATTAGTAATGTATTTATAATTTTAATTTCAATTCGTGTTGGTTTCATACAATTTCTCATTGAGTGTGACTCTTTCCTTATTTCTTATTTCATGACCATTGTAATTGTGTGAAATATAGAGTAATTTTTTTATATAAAGTATTGTCATTGTCATTAGTTTGAGATAGATATTTTTAATGTGAGTACTAATGTGTATAATTACACCATGACCATCGTATTATTTTAACTCAATGTTTAAACATTGTTTTAGGTCACTAATTTTCTAAAAAACCTATGTTATTGAGCATGAGATATAAGAATTTTTTTGGACTGATATTAATTACTAGGACCAAGAGAATTAGTTCTGATTTGGAGAACATCATGTTCTCTAAATCCATTATTATATATATTTTTTACATCATCAAACTACTGGGTTTATAACTTATAAAACACTTTTAATATTTCTCCCACCACCACCACCCTTACTCATACACAACCATAGATTGGTGCTTCCTAACATCATCACCACATTCTTAGCCTCCCTTGCGTATATGTTGTGAACATCATAGCCCACACACATGAACACCAATCCCAGAAATGGTTGAACCCTTTTGTTATTTGGGTTCATTCAAGATATTGAGGTGAGGATGAGAATTCATTTGAATTTTTGGAGAAGTTTTCTGATTATAGTTTATGTTTCGATTATTTATTAATGTATTATATATACCTATATTAATTCATTGAAATTTGTCAATTTTTTAGTCATCGTTGTTGAAGGCTTTGTCTGTGTGGGGGGATTAAAAGTTAGGGTACTGTAGATTTTTTATGATAAAAAATTAAAATTCTTCTTGAATTTTATAATATGGAAGGACAATTTTTATTTAGAAAAATTATCATTTATACATTTGGGTGGGTCCTTATTTTTTTTTGGTATGTGTCCATCTTGGGATGAAAATACTTGTAATATTTTTATAATAGTCAAATTCGTAGTAATCCAATGGTTTTAACACATAATAATTCGATACTTTTAGTTATTAGTAATGTCTTAAATGTGTAAAATGTTTTATAGATAATGAATTATGAGTGTTCTGGTGCTCCCAATCATTAGTAAAAATACTTCTCTCCATCTGCGAATTCTCCCAGTGTAGAGTTACATTGACCTTCTATACTTGTCGATGGTACCACTATAGAGGAAAATCATGTTTTTCAACATGTTGTTGCTCTTAGTGCAGTGGTAAAATGAACTTCTACACATGATGATGCAACAACTCTAAGGAAACAATATATTGAGGATGTTGAAAGGGAGGAAATGGTAGTCGATGAAGGACCGGTGATATAGAAAAAAATTGGACCTCTATTGTTTGATGGTTTTAGAAAATATTATTATGTCAAAAAGAAAAGGCATCAAATTCACGGTCAAATGGAAAACACTTGGATTGAATGTTAACCCCAAAAAGTCCATGTTCAGTAGTTAAAATGGACTCATCACTTGATAATGTGTGTTAATTTATGTTTATTATTGGCACCATGTTGCGCCCATTATTATGAAAATGATTTGAGAAAATATAATGGTAACATTATGATATCAATTAATTATATTACTAAAAAATAAAATAATTAAACATTGACATGATATTTACCTTCCCTTGTAGTGTGAATTTAAATTTTATGACTCCCACCAGAAATATGTATTAAGTCTTGCTGGAAGTATTCATAGAGGTTTTCACAAAATTATAATGAAATATCATCATAATGATAATGAAGGTCAAATAAACTCTCACCCACATTTTTTGTATTCACATAAGATAACCAAAGTAGTGTTGGATGAATTTACTAAATGTCATGAAGATGTGTCGTTTTAGATATATTTTGGATGGTAATACATTGTTCGAAAAAATGTGTATTCTTCACTTTGATTGAGAGTTTTTTATTTATTAAACAACTATTGAGTGGTGAAATTAAGGAACTGGAAGCAAAACCTATGAACATTACTATAATTTAAGCATGGGGTAACTTCACTTCGAAAAAAATTGGTATATATTTACAATATACCATAATACTTTTATGTGAAATAAGATAGAAGAATAAATATTTCTACTATTTTTCTGAAAATTGATGAATCCAAATCATGGACACTTTCATCCCATGACATGTGATATAGAAGTAGGCCCGTGTAAATTAATATGGGATACAAAAAGATGAAAACACAAAAAAATGTGGGAAACATATGTTTTAGTAAATAATGAAAAAATGATTTGCATTAAACTACAATTACATAACAATAATTTAATTTTCTTATATTTCATATCTGACATAGTCTTATGAATATTAAAACATGTACTAGAGGAAAAAATACTATCGGTTTCTATGAAGTGGCCATAACAGTATGGCCGTGTCAGAGGTGCACCATTTAGGGTGACACCATGAACATATTTTTAGGGGAAAATAAGATAATAAAGATAAAAATGGAAGGGATGAGAGCAAGAGTAGATTCCCATGAAGAACAATTTCATTAACAAACGATGATACTAGAAACTGTTATGGGGGGAAGGAATCAAAATAATCAACTCGTGAATAACCACTCCGTGAAGATCCCCCAACACCCCCACCAGCTATGAGGTGAGACATTCCCATCACCGATCTACCTTAATTTTGTTAATCAATACTCTATTAATTTATTTTGTGAAATGAGAATCAAGTAGGCATTGATAGAATTATATTACTAATATTCTACAAGTTCAAATTTACTATTATTAATATCTATCAATACACACCCATATCCTTGTAGCAAGAGCTACATTGTTCTTTATCCTATAAGACATTCTACACAACATACCACTTCCAACAGGTCATGTGAATGTAGTGATTTGAATAGCTCATTAGTTTAGCGCAAAGATACTAATTCCACATAATGAAAAATATATTAATAAGTTTGACCAAACTATTAGAATACACATCACATGGTCTTTATATCTTGTAAAATATCATGTTTATAAGTAGGAATTCATTTCAAATTTAATTTTCATGATAAAACATTAACAATTAATGAAAAAAGGTCCAAACAAATAAATTTTATTACAAATAGTCAAAGGGATGGGGTGAAATGAAATTTTGACTCAAAAACATATAAAAGATAAATAAACATATTGAAAACATCTTCTAAAATAACCTTTACACTTCCCATTAAATATCCACATTTACTAACATTGAGTATTCATGTGGACAAAATGTTACAAAATGATAGTAGACATGTAGATTATTTTAAAAAAAATGTACAGAGAATATTGTACTAACCAATTTTTTTTGTAAAATGTAAAGGAAATCAGAAACTATTAGTGGATCGGAGCCTCAGTTGTAAATTTATACCTAAGGTATGATTTCAGGATTTAATTTCCCAAAATATTCCATAATATGTTAATAATTTTTACTTAAATATAAATTTTTTTGTAGGTTTATATTTAAATACCAATTGAATAGATTTACCCATGACAAAATTCTTTGACTGATTAGTCCTCATACCACATCTGTAGGAAAAAAATAAATAGAATCCAAAAAATAGTTGAAATAGTGGCAGACCTGCCAAATCATTTGAAAGGAATCTTAGAGATGATAAACTATTAATAAAACCAACGATTCTTGGGAAAAACACTATAATTTAATCAAATCACATATATTTTCATTTCATTCATTACTTTTTCCTTTTTGTGTTTCTAGGAAATATTGGATGCTCATTGTTGTCAATTTGGATACTCTAATGATCTATTTCATGTATTAATTATATGGATACCCAAAAAAAGAACACACATGATAGAGTTTTTTAATTTTTAATACACTATATCCATCATTTTTTTAATAAAAATCAACTTATGTAATTTATATAATGTTTTAATTAGTATTCTTTTATTATAGGGTTGTGTATAAATATCATGAAAATAATGGCATGAGGACGAGAATTCCGCACAAGGACCTTGAAAATTTCTATAAGTGGATAAGTATTCGGGTATTATAATAATATTTCACTATCCAAACTCATATAAAAACAAATTAAATATTTTTTCAATGTTTTTATAGATTCTGAAATAAACAAACGCAACGATTATTGTTATGAGGTTTATAAATTTATAATAGAGATTATATTCTAATAACAAATGAACATCCACAAAGAGGTATTTTTGATGATAATTACTACTTAATAAATATTATTTATTAATAATTTGAATATTTATACTTTTCCTGCATTGAATGTTGAAAAAAAAATATTAACAAGACTATATAGAGTTTATTAGAAAAAAATTGGAAGCATACATAATAAAATTAAGAATAATAACATGAATATGTTACTACCATTGAATTAGTTAATTGTTTCATATTTTTATTTAATTTATTTCATTTTAGTATTACTCACATACGAATTATTTTTCAAATATTAGAGGATTCATTTATTAATGTCAGGGTGATTTATCATAATATGTTCATGTTCATGAGAGATTGGACATTGGGGTTGCAACTGAGATAATTATAATATTGAAATTCTTTAATAATGTATATTATCATCATGAGAAGGTGAATTCCTAAACCTTGTTAACTTAATTTTTTTATCATTTTATATACTATTTATAATATATTTTTATTATCATTTTAGCTTATACATATTTATTTTTTTTAGAAATCTTTTGGAATGTCATATTTTTCATTAAACTATATAAAACAAGCAACAAAAGTGATAACATATTTATTTTTGCCAATGTTACGATGTTTTCTATGGATTTTTTTTATCGTGATGACAAAAATGAATATTGATTCAATGATCTTAGAGGAAAAATTATTCTTGTTTTAGAAAACTAGAAGATTAAAGAAACTTATTATTCCTATTATGGAAAATTATCTAGTTATAATTGATAGAAGAGAATTCTATAATCTTTTTTTTAAATGATAATGTTTCTGCGACTAAGAATATCGAAACAATATTCAATGTTTGAAATTTGACAAATAATGTCAATGGTAATCATGGTAACAATGGAATTTAGGATTTTTATGAGACTTTTGGATGTGTATGAAATATCAGTGCCTCAATCTATCTCACTGTGTGACCTTTATGACTCTAGGTCTGTCCTTCTATTTAAAAATGATAATAATTTTAGTAAAACAAACAATTAACCTACATAAAAAAGAAAAAAAACATTTTGACTGTTATAATACTTTATAAAATGATTCATATTTCATTTAATATGTGTTATAATCAACCACAACACAATACAACACACGGTATGACCGGTATGACTCAAAGTGTTAATTATAAATTTAAAATTGAAATTTTAGATAATTAGGTATAACTCCATGAAAAAGAAGAAAACATGCTCATAATAACTTGATAATTTATGTAATTGATTCATATATCATTTTTGACATTTAGGAAATTGGTATCATTCCATACAAATAAATTATGTGGCATGTATGTGTCAAAGTATGTTTTTAAAGTATAAAATGAAATTTTACTAAAAAAGAAATGTGACATACTGAAAATTGAGAAAATTCATTCATATTGGTTTGATACCATTAGAATAAAAATACATGATTCTTTTTTGATCTGTAAAAATTATCCACACCTCAATTTGATACACAATGTGATTTTTATGTCTCCATGTGCTACATTTTATTTAATAGGGACAACAATTTTAGCAAAAAGGAAATGTGGCCTTCTAAAAACATAGAAACACAATAATATTGTTTTGATACATTAAGGAAGTGTTCCATATGTTATTAAAAACATATAATAATAATTCAAACCTTAATATTACCCCCCTTGTGATTGATTTGAATTCAAGTGCAACATTTTATTTAAAATTGATATCAACTTTAGTAAAAAGGACAACTGACCCACTCGAAACTAGTCCAATCAATTTTGATTATTTTGATAATTTATTACAATGACCTGTATGTCTTTTTAGACAAGAATGAATCAAATTCACCTCAGTTTAATGTACATTGTTACCAATATGACTCAAATATAGTCATTTTATTTTAAATTGACATTAATTTTATCAAAAAGATTAAGTGATGTACTGAAAACTATGAAAACAAATTCATATTATTATGATACTTTAGGAAAACAATCCATGATTCCTCTGGGATGTTCATAGATCAACCTCACCTCAATCCAATGCTCATTATGACTTATATGACTCCATGTGAATCTTTTTTATGTAAAATTGAGATAAATATTAGTAAAAATGTAAATTGACCCACTCAAATCCAAAAAAATGCATTTAGGTTGTTTTTATACTTTTGAATAGCAATATACAAGCTATTTTTGAAATATTTAAATCAAATGTACCTACATAAGATGCATTGTGTGACTGATATGACTCAAAATGATTCTTTTTATTTAAAATTGAACTAATTTTTAGAAAAATGTACAAGTGACATACTGAAAATTAAGAAAACACATTCATATTGTATTGATACTTTATGACAAAGATCCATGATTCTTTAGTGGTGAGTAGGAATCAGTCATAACTGTATGCAATGTATAATGAGATATGTATGACTCAAAGTGCCTCTTTTTATGTAAAATTGAAATCATTTTTAGTAAAAAGGACAACTAAACTACAAAAAATTGATAAAATGCGTTTGGATTTTTTGGATAAAATAAAAAAAAATCTATATGTCATTTGTTACATGTAGGAATAAACAACACCATAAATTCAACTCATTGTGTTCCTAGTATGTCTTCATGTACTTATATTATTTTAATTTGACATCAGTTTTAGTAAAAAGGACACCTAACCTACTCAAAACTACTAAAATACATTTAGATTATTTTTATAATTTTAGAAAAAAATCTATAAGTCATTTGGAATGTGTATAAATCAATCTCACTTCAAACTGATGCAGTGTGTGATAGATTTGACTCCAATGGTATATTTTTATTTTAAATTGAAATTAATTTTAGAAAAATTATCAACAAACAAAATTAAAACTAATTAAAAAATTAATATTGTATTTAATATTTAAAAAATAAATACATGAGTCATTTTGGATGTTTAGAAGTCACTATTACCTCAATATGACCCATGGTGTGACCGATATGACTCCAAGAGTGTCTTTCTATATAAAATTGACATCAATTTTCTTTAAAATGAGAACTAGCCTACTCAAAACCAATAATTATAATTCATAATGTTTTTGTACTTTATTAAAATTATCCATAATTTACTTGATAATTGTAGGAATGATCCTCACATAAATATGATGCACAATGTGACCAGTATGACTCAAATTGAATCTTTTTATTTAAAATTGACATTAAATATCGTTAAAAGGACATATAACATACTGAAAACTTATAAAATTCATTAATAAATTTTACACATTAGAAAAAAAAATTAATATTTCATTTTTTATTTTTATTAATCATCCTCACCGAATTCAGATGTACAGTATTATCTGTATGACTAAAAGTGTATATTTTCTTATTATATTGACATTAATTTTAGTATAAGGAGAAAATGAAATAATTGAAACGAAGAAAACACTTTTGGATTTTATTTATACATTACGGATGTGTTCCATGAGTCATTTTGGACGTTTATAAATCACTTTTAACTCAATAAAATGCACGATGTGACCGGTGTGAGTCAATGTGATCATCGTTAGTTTAAAATTGACATTTTTTTTATAATCATCTGTCACTCATTGAAAACCATAAAAATCCACCCTGGTTGTCTAGATAATTTATGATAGTGAATCATAATTAATTTAAAACATGTAGGAAGTTGTATCACATCAAACATACAAAATATGTGACTATTAAGTCTCAAAGTTCATGTTTCTAGTTTTAAATGTCATTTTACTAAAAAATAAAAGTGAAAAATTGAAAACCAGAAACACATTCAAATTGTTCTAATACCTTAATAAAACAACATTTATGAAATTTGTGACATATGTGAATCATAATCACTTAAATCCCATGAATGGTGTGACCAGTATAACTCCATGTGTTCCTTTTTTAAAAATTTCCATTAATTCTCTTAAAACGAACAATTGAAACACTCAAAATAGAGAAAATTCCTTTGAATTAATTTGATACATTATGATAATGATCTATACAAAATTTTTAACATGTTGTAATAAACCTAACCTCAATAAAATTCATGGTGTGACTGGTTTATCTTCATGTGTTTCTTTTTATTTAATAATGACATTTTACTATATTCATTCATATTAAAAATTAATTTATTACATTCTAATATTACAATCATAATATTTGTTTTTTTATATTGGTGTTTTTTTCCTCTAGTTGAGGTGATTTGTTCAGCAACAAATACCATTGTAAGACCATTTTCATAGGGGATCACAGGAGTCAATGGTTATGAAACATTAATTTTTTTAAATGTTTTTTGATAGTAATTGTTAATATAAATATTAAAAAAACTGTTTGAGATGTATATAGTAGTTTTTTTATTCATTATGTAAAATATATTTCAATTAAATTATATATTTTGTATATATATGTTATATGTAGCTGTAGTGTGACATTAAGAAAAATACGACAATGCAATAGATAAGGCCTCTATCAGTGCTATTTCTAGCACTGATAAATGGGACTCTCTTCATAATAATGATGATATTAGCAAAACCTTTTTAGCACTATTAAAATCCTTTTTGGATGTTCATAATTTGAATAACTGTAGTAGTTTCTTGGTTTATCATTTCATTTTTTTCTAATATTAAAATTTTATTATGCCTTGTGTAATAAAAAAATCCTTTTTGCTTTAATAAATTAATTTTGGAGAGTGATTTGGATTTTCAACTAATTTTTCGTGCTGTTATTGAAAAACGACATCAACAACAAAAACAACACCAATAAAATCAACAAATACTATAATAGCATGTCAGAATTTTGATTTGGGTGGGGTAGGATACACATCATTATTTAAAATTATAGATTTATTATAATTTAATTTTTAGGAATTTATTTCATAATATAATTTAACATTTACCAATGCTAAAAAGAATTATAATAATTTAATATATATTTTATGAATTTTTTAATAAATATAACAAATTATATATGTTATCATTGTCATTAATGGATGATGATTTTATTTTGAGAAACTTTCATTCAAAAATTCTTGATCACGTTTTATTTTGATAAACCTACATTCAATAATTAATCATCTCGAATATTCCTTTATAATGGGTTTTTTTATTTTTTATTTTTTTATAACATTCATATATAAAATTTTTTATATATTATATCATAAATATTAAAATGAGGGTTAAAATTTTGTTACTAATTTTATTTGATATTATTAACACAACTTATTGTTATTATTATATCTAATAATAAACAATTGATATTTAAATAATTTGTTTCATAATTGATAAAAATTCATTATTATCTTACTATTGTTATTATTATTATTTTTATATATATAAATTATGAATTAATTTCAAACTATAATTTACTATTTAGTGATTTTCATAAATAATATTGAGAAATAATTATATATTGTAAGTAATTTCATTAGTTCAATTAATAAATAATATTATAATTTTAAGACCCTTGGGTGAAATTCAGTAGTAGCTATCTCTATGGTGTCTTGATAATGTCTTGGGTTCGAGTCACATAATCTTATTTACTATTGAAAGTATAATATTTTCCATAGAGATTCCCCCTTTTCATAAGTATTCTAAATATTATACTTTTAAAATTAATCTAATAATATTTGTTAAAATTTATATTATTTATAACTAATTTTAAATAATTATATTATTCATAATATGTATATATAATTACAGCGTTTAATATATGAAAATAAATTTTATAATATTATATATTATTATATCCATGAATTTTATATATTTTGTTTGTTTATAGTATGTGTTGAGAATCATTGAATGAATTATATGATTGATTGTATATAGTTATTATGGATATGAAACGAGTTCTGAATATGTTTTTGTCATGCAAGAATAAATTATTGAGTGAATTAAGGGATTCTGGTTTTTTGGAAGACATAAATATTCAATGTTTTAAAAAATTAGTTTTGTCTGGTAGAAGTAGTTTTCTTCCCATTAAGAGAAGCATCAAATATCAAAACATGTATTAGTGGCATGAGGTGGTGCCCATAGACACTTCATGGAGAGATATTCTTTAAGTGAATCTATAGTGTTTTGTCATCATGTATGTGTTAATTATCCATAAAATATACCATCGACTACATTGATATGAGATCATTTTTTAACAACATGTATGTTTATTAAAATGCATTCATATTGTTGGGTATAAATGATTTTCTGTTTTCATCATATTCCTCATTAACTATGTATGGTTTTCATGCACTCTGTTAGCCAGTTTCACGATATGACCTTTTGAGTTCATGATTCATCGTCAAAGGATAAATAAATATTTATGTGAGATTTTGTAACTACCAATGATGAGTCACCACTTCTACTTTAATCACAGCTATATGGGGTTTCTGTTTGCCGGGTTTATGCCCCACCTAAAAATAATATAGTTATATAATCATTTGATTCTCGACCCCACACAGAGTAGAGATGATGATTATGAACTAATACTGATTTTATAAATATGGTTTTATTTGAATTGTGAAAGGTGTTCAATGATGTTGAAGGGAGCTGTTCCTACATGAAATCCTTTGAATGTATTATTTTGATGATATGCGAACACTACAAGGGGTAATGGGAAAAAATCTTTCCATATAGTGGATACTATAAAACTGGTGAGTTATTTACAAGGGGTTCTTATTTTCAACAACATAATAAAATGTGGAGGCTTTGTGATGTGGATGGCTTCAGTAGAGTGAATGATATTTTGCAAAGAAATTCAATGGAGATGGAAGGTCGAAAATGATTTTCAGAGGCATTTAGGTGGTTAAAATTTGTATAAATACAATTGACATCATCATTTGTATTGTTCGTTGATGGAAAATCATGTCAAATCAAGACCATGGATGGTAAGAGATAGGGTGGATCACATCTCTATCTGTTTTCACATAAGCACAATAAGATAAATATAACATGAAGTGAATGTAATTATTGATTCAATATGAAATGATCTATACATGAATTTACAACTTTATGAGAGTTACTTTTATGGGTTTTTAGTTATTATTTTAAATTTTTTGTACATTAAAATAAATTTTTAAAGTGGGACATAATGGTTCTGAATCCCATGATGTATTTGGCTTCAATAAATTGAGTGAGGGGATTTGTTGCATTCTTGTCTATGTTTTTAAAGAATGCATAAAATCCACTCATGGATTGTGTAAAAAATTTATTTATTTTTCATTTGTTATATTATATATATATACCATAAAGTGTAATAGGTTATAACAAATTGTTTATAATAATTTATAAATAATTTATGATAATTAATACATTATTAATTTTATTAATTTTGTAGTTATTAATAATTCTTAATAATAAAATATAGTTTGAAAAAAATGAATAATATTAGTAATAAATAACAAAACTAAAGGTTAAGTAATAACAATAAAATTTAATTGAAACTAAATCTTAAAATCAAATTAATGTTATAGTTATGTTGAATTTATATTAAATTTATAATGAAAATAACAATTATAAATATAAATATAATTTTTATTAATATATATATAATATATATAATGTTGAATAAGATAAATATAAAAAAATAAAATACATATATACTTATTAATTGTTTTTTATGTGGATTTTTATAAAACATAAATGGGTTTAGGTTTTAAATATTTTCAGTTATGTGGTGCATTGTGGAGCAAGGTTACAGTTTTCAATGAATTTTTTACGAAAAACCACATTTTAATACACATTATTTCATGATTTCTTATATAAATATTCACACAATATAATATATAAGATCATGAGGCCTATTATATTTTAGTAATTATGTATATACAATTAAAACATTCAACACAAATTTAATGAGATAAACTAAAACTCTGTAACATACCATTAATTTCCCTTGATCTTCTAAAAATTCACAAGATAACTTTAGGACATACAAAAAAAATGGGTGACCTATAAAGACAAGTAAGTTCATAATCAAATAATAACATCCTGAATGTAATAATAGTGAATTGATAGACATATCAACGATATATAATAGGGGTGAGGATCGTAAACATGATCCTTTATGCATGATATCTTATGATAACATGAAGGCCACATAGGAACGTGACAGTAATATAAAAAATTATATCAAAAGTAGAAGTCAAGGATAACCACAAAAACTTCATAATATAATGATATTATGATAACCACTCATACACCATACATGGAATATCACGATGTAAAAACATTTCCTAATTCATTTTAGGGATAAATAATTAAAGGTCCATATGTCATATTCATATCATGTAAATGCATATGTGTTCGACATAGATCCTACAATATAAGGATTCCTAAAATCAAATTCAACAACACTATTAAGTAGTGCATATTATTATTCAAAAAAAAGTAGTCCATATTATATAAATATTATTACACAGTAAATTATGGACATTTACAAATAGGAAAATACATTTGAGTATAAATGGGGATGGGTATTCACTACACAAATGTTTGGCATAGAAAATCATAGGATAATTTCTACAACATAATGGGGGTACATAATGATTAATGGAATGGTTAAAGGAGAGTGGAAGTGGTGTCTTTCCACTTCTAAATAATAAGTATAGTAATAGAGATGTTTGAAAACCTAACACAATATTAGAAATTTTAATTGAAAAGTCATAATATAAAATTGTTCTTGAATAAGGAGGAAAATGATATCATCCTTTACGATAATAGAGGAATTCTAAAAGATTGAGATGCACTTATTAAATGTATGAAGACATATTAGGAGGTATATATAGAGGTATATTAATATTAAATTTATGATCAAAGTGTTTTTAGGGAAGGGTAATGGGATTTTGGGGGCGATTATATAGAAAAAGAGAAGGAAATTCATTATTAATTTAAGATCATAGGTCTTGGACTATATATAATAAATTCATCCAAGCCACAATCCATCCAATGGGTTTTCCCATGGTTTCTACAAAATAAATGTATATTTAATTATTTTTTTAGGAAAATGTCTAAAATCATTAAAATAATGGTCATGGTGATGTGGAAGTGAGTCATGTTTATAAATAATTGGTTTCAGCATTAACATATATAATATGTTTTGAAGGATTTATTAAGGGTTCATAAAATTAATCAAATAACTTCAAAAAAACATTCTTTTGAATGGTTAGTATAATAAATATATTTTATAATATTTATATTATTCATTACATCACTTTTGTGCATTTATTATGTCATAATAAGAACCATATATTCATACAATATTTAATTTTTACCCAAAATTTAAATGTCGCATAAAATTATGGAAAATTCACAATTGGATACTTTAAAGGTTCTGATTTTAAAAATAATAATAATTAATTCAAATATAATTCTATAAATATGATAATTTAAACATTAATAATCAATACATTTTGAAAAATAATTTTTTTCAATAACAGATTTCAAAACATTATAAAAATTACATTTGACTTTGTAAAACTGTATTATCAGATATATTTTATAAATATTATTTAAAAATAATATTTTATTAAAATATATTTTATTTTTTAAAAATAAAAGACTTGAATGGAATAATATTTTTCACCAAAATATAAATTGAGTTTCATAATATCAAAATATAATTTTTATCAAAATTATTATTTAATAATTATAAATTGATAAAAAATGATAAATATAATAATTCAGTTATATAAAAAAATTAACCAAATTCAAACTGTTAGGGTCTCTATAATTATCCCTTTATTACACTAATAGATGCCATATGGGTATGGTGTGTGATAGTTATACTTTCTTGGGGTTGTTCAATGAACCTGGGTTGGGTTATAATCATTATGAGCTTAAAGTCCTCTATAAATTGTTTCAATCATTCATTGGTTATTGAATCTTGACATGTTCTTGGTCAAATGAAAATCTCAGTATTAATATCTCTGTCATAATGTATAATAATTGGGCCTCAAACCATATGATCCAACTTGTTGTGGTCATCACTTCCTTTGTATGTGATTATTAGATTTATCGAAGCACTATATATATATATATCATAATATAAATATAAAAAAACAATAACATGAATGGTTATGATGATTAATGGTCATTTTAGTCCATCATGTTATAACTTATGATGGAAAAAATGAACAAAACAATTTCTCTATTTTCTATAATTTTATTTATTAATAACGAGTTTAATCACATAAAAATTAAATATCATTTTTAGATGTTTTGTTTTTTAAATTATTCCCCCTTCAAAATATTCACCCCCAAAACATAATTTGTAAACTAAAAAAGATAAGGTCAATTTTTTTCATCAACTCTTCTAGTACCCGACTTTCTTCCTCAATGTTATGGTTTTTTGAAAACACATTTACTATTTGATTTGTCTTGTTTTAGAAATTTTTTTAAATGATCTATGATGTTCCCCAGCTACTCCAAATATGAAATATCATTATCCAATGGAGCCACTTATAGATTCAGTACAGGTGAGTTTTCTGTTATGTACTTCCTCAAAAGAAACATTTAGAACACACTATGTACATGGGATAAGTTATGTGGGAGTTTAAGTAAATAGGCCACAAATATTATGCTTTTAAGGATCTTAAAGGGGTCGATATAACTTTGACTAATATATACCTTCTTCCCAAACCATAGAACTTTATTTGGAGCTGATATGTGTTGTAACAAATTATTAATAACCTCAAATTCATGGTATTTAAAATGATTTTCAACATATATTTTTAGTAAACTTTTCATGGATTTCATATAAAAATTAATGGTTTGATCCTTCCCTATCATATCTTGGAAAATATCAAGTCCCATAATATTGATTTATCTAAATATATAACAGCACATCAGAGTTTTAAACCTATTCCCATATAGATCATTTTAAGTTTCCATTTTAATTTTGGAATGGAAACTATTATTACATGATAACCAAACTAGGGTGAGGTGTTGATCCCAACTTTCATGGAAATACATTGAACATGATGTTATTGTATCCTCTTGAGTTTCAATGTTATTGTTAGACTGACCATCCATCTAGGGGTAATAAGAATCCCTAAAACACAACAACGTATCTAATAATTTCAGATGCTAACTCTATATCCTTGAGTTCAACCTTAAATATTGATCAAATACATTGGAAAGTAGAAAACATTGCAGTCTTACCATTCTCGTATGTATATCATGGTGATTTGGTTGACTGATAAATGTTCGATGATATAAATGAAATGTGACATCTTTGTAACGTGATAAAATACTACCAATATGGTTTTATTTCATTTAGATGTCCTTGGGAGTCCCATGATGAAATCATTGATTATGTTATCCCATTTCTATTATGGTATGAGAAATGGTTTCATCATACCCTTAGACTCTTATTGTTCCTCTAATATTTGATTACATTCCAATAATCAAGATACAAAATGTGTAATCAACATAGTCATGTTATCTCCACAAATGTTTTCCTTTAGATATCTACACATCATAGTAATTACTAGATGAATATATTGGGTTGATATATACACATCATCCATATATTCCTTATTCAAATATAGATTTTAATGGAAAAAAATATCAATGATCCAAAACATATAACTTCATCTTTAGAAAATTTTAACACCACAATATTTATAGCTTTTTCTCAAACACTTCACCATCCGTTCGATCATCCATTATCATATCAATAATGGATGGTTGAGAAATTATTTAAGAAATGTAATATGAATATCCTTTTATTATTCCCATGTCCATCCTCTTCAGCTCCTAGAATATTGAATCCCTTATATTCTTCATCATGGATTGAGTTACCATATCGTTTCTACTCAAAGCATTCTCCACTTTGTTCACCTTCCTCGGATGGTAAGGGATAAAATAGTAATAATCCCTGATCTTCTCAATCCACTTTCATTGGTGTGTATTTATATATATTTTTTAATCTATTTGAGGGTATTTTGATTCAAATATATGTCACAGTTTTATCAATATAGATAATGTCACTAAATACTCAACATGAACATCACTGCATCCAATTATTGATTATGAATTGGATATTTATTCTAATCAATCATTAATTAATGGGAGGAATAGGATATCAATTTATCATCCATTATTAGTACACATCCCATGCACTTTTTGGACACATCAATATATATCAAAAATCCTTCCCCACTGGTGTTTAATGTAAGAATAAGTATAATTATTATAAAATTCATTAACTCTTTAATGATATCATTACATTCAACTTTCCATAAAAACATCACCCCTTTCATGTTAGCTTAGTTAGTGGTATTACAAAATGTTACAATTTTCACAAATATTGACAATAGTAACTATCTAATTTATGAGAACTACGAATCACTATCAGGGTGGTTGGTATAAGACATCCTTAAATTTATTCTATTTTTAAAGGATCTATAAATATCCATTTTTCATAGAAAACATTTCATTTCAAATATACTTTACTTATCTAAAACTCACATTTAATATACATTACAAATAACTTCTCCTTTCACAATTTCATCAATATAGAATCCAAATTATCATAATGTTCCTAATTGGTATTGGATTAGATAAGATTATAATCTATAAATATACAACAAATTTTTTGATGTAATCCATAAATACATTATTCATCTAGTCCATAATGATTTATAGAGATTTATAAATTCCAAATGGAATTACTATGAACTCATAGTGCTCATACCTTGTATTAAAAGTAGTAATTATGATATCGTCCAACATCACCTTCAATGAGTGATATCATGACCAAAGGACGTCCTTAGAGAAGTATTGGGATCCATATAGTTGTTAAAAAAGTTACCAATCCATGGAATGGGACAATTTTACAATTTTTTTATTTTTTTGATAGCATGAAAATCAAAGCAGCAAAACATAACCTATCCTTATTCATGGTTAACAGGACAAAAACACCCCATGGGGAAGCACTCAGTCATATAAAACCATTATATAGATTAACGTGTAATGTTGTATTTAGATCTTCCACGTAAATGATGTTAATTATATAGAAAGTCTTAGATAAATGCTTAGATCTATGAATAAGTTCAATTAAGAAATCATCCTCTCTGTAAAGTAGAATATTAGTAAACTCTTTAGGGAATTAATCAGTATAATGTTTCTCAATGGGAATGTCTTAAATCATGATTCTATCATTAATTTAAATCATTTGTTCTATATATTTTTTCTTATGGGGAAATAATATCCACACATAATATGAATAATCCAAATGAGATTCGTCCACCACCTTACACTTATATACAATAGAAGGACGACTCAGGATGTGAAGAGTAATCTGCCACTTCTGATGGTTGATGTTGGATTTATATGTGGATAGACAATCCATGACCAATATAGTATCAATATCTTCTAAAGAATGTTGGAAAATATTTATTTGGAGGTTTATTCCCCATAAATTGAATATTGTGGAGTTCTATACATGGGAATAAATAATTGATCCATTTTATAATTTCTACAAATAAATCAACCCCCATATTTTGAGGTGGTGATTAAAAAGTTCTACTAAACATTCCGGATATGACAATATGTGTATAAATATATTCATATAATATATTTATATTTCCTGAATGGATAATTAAATCAACTTTCATTATATTATTCTGGTTCTAGTTATTTATTATATCTAATATAAACCTAGGAATGATAATATTTCAAAATAAAAAACATGTAAAAAGAGAATATATTAACATATAAGTAATAAAATTTTAATTATATTTAATTCCTCACTAATGAGTTCATAGGTTATCAGTGGTTATTTCCCTATTAGGTTTTCTAAATTACAAATCTATTTATGTCTATCAAATTGTTTTATAACGAGTTTATGAATTTTCCAACATAGATCCCATAGGAGTTTCAAACAAGGCATGTAGAATGGCCTTTTTTCGTGCACTAGGTGATGATCAAGTCAATGCCCATTACGCCATTTTCAACTTTATTTCCCCTAGGTACTATTTTCCGAATCCACATTCCCTTGTATTTGTGATAAAGGGATGTAATTTCATGGACACCAATTACTCTATACTTCATGAAATTTATTGTATATTTTTATAAACATAGAATCATTCATTGAATTATCACAAAAGAATTCTAGTTAGGATCCCAAAAATAACTATCCAATCCTTTCATACCAACTATAAAAACCCATATATTTTATACAATTCATTTCGTGATTTATTAAATAAATTTAAACTTAATTTAATCCTATAATACTGCAAGGAATTTTATATTTGATTAAATATGTGTATACAATAAAAAATTGCAACCAAAATTCAATGATATAAACTGCATTTCTATATCATTGCCTTAATTTCAATCGATCTTCTAAAACTGCAAAGGATTACCCAGGGATGTACATAAGAAAGAGCTACACTATAAATCCCAGTAAGGGAATAATAAATGAATTACATGGTGAAATTAATACACTTGAGTCAATAATCATATTAATGGGATTTGAAATGGATAAGAATCATAAAAATTAACATCAAATAATGACATATAGTTATAACATGAAGGCGGTGTAAGAATTTGGTAACAACATAAATCGTGACAGCATCAACATAAGTCAAGGCTAAGCATGATGAAAACATAATATACAATGATCAATATAACCAACAACGCACCATACATGGTATCTCATGAGATAAAAACATTACCCATATCATTATAGGGCTATATAATTATGATCCCACACATCATATTCATATCATGAATATGCATAAGTGTTCCACATAGTTCATACATAATAAGGATTCCATTAATCACCTTGTACCCCATGATTATGAATTCGGATTATATAAATATTTTTCACCCTTCAATGAATGATTGATATATGTGGTTGAATACCTTTGAGTGGAAATGGGGATGATTATTCACAAGATAAAAATATTGGAATGTAAAATTTTTGGATAATTTCTACAACATAACATGTGTACATAATGATTTATGGTAGTTTAATTGGGATTTAAATGGGTCTCTAATCATTTGAAAATCATAAGGATAGTAATAAGGATAGTTTAAAACATATCCCAAAATGATTATCTGAAAATAAAAAGGCCTAATATAAACAAGTTTCTTGAATACAGATGAGAATGAGAGGATCCCTTACATTGAGATAATAATATTAAAAGCCTGAGAGGTTATTTTTAAGAGATTGGGGGAACCATGGTAAGAACCTAATGTGGGAAAGTAGAAGTAACTTCTTTATAAAATTATTTTTAGTGAAGATGAATTTGATGCTATGTGGGTTTATAGAGAAACTGCAAGTGGAATTATTAAATAATTTCTAATTTCAGAATTTGGATTGTATATAATGAATTCATACAAACCAAACTAGATCCCACAGTTTTTCCTATTGTCTCAACCAAATAAAGTTGTATTTAATTAATTTATAAGCTGAAGAGTTGAAATCATTAAAATAATATGATTATTGATGTGGTAGTGAGTCATGTTTATAAGAGATTGATTTTGAAACGTCAAAATATAATATTTGTTTTAGAGGATTCATTAATGGTTCATAAAATTAATAAAATAACATCAAAACTATTTTGTTAAAAGGGTATACTTGATTTTGGATGTAGATACTCTTTATTGAATTTATTAAATTTCTGTTTTTTTCATAATGTCATAATTCATACTATATATTTATACAGTATTTAATATTTACCCAAAATATGATTGTCCCTAAAAATAATGAATAATTAACTATTAGATGATTTAGATTTGATGGTTCCAAAAATAATAATTTTTTAATAAAAATAAATCACTAAATATAAAAATTTACAATTTTTAATAAAAACATTTCTTCTAGAAAACAATTTTTTTTACAATAACAGTTATATTACCCTTATAAAAATTACATTTACTACATAAAATAATATTATAATTTCTACTTCATAAATATTAGTAAATGATATTTTTTTATTTTAATATAATTTATTTATAAAATTCATCAATTCATTATAAGGAATGTCTGGATTGAAACATTATATTTCCCAAAATTAAAATTTGTGTTTTATCAAATCAAAATATAATTTTTATTAAACGTATCGATTAATAATTTTTATTTCATAATAAAAGATAAATATAAACATTAATTTTGAAAAGGATTATATAAATTCATACTAATGGGGTCTAGATACATAGCCATTTATTTCACCAGTGAATTCCCTAAGGGAAAGTTGTTCAATGGTGAGTTTTTATTGGAAGTTCTTTGGTGAATATGGTTTTTTCGATGATATCTATGAGCTAAAAATTCATTCATAAATAGTTTATATCGTAATTTATTTGTTGAATATTGGCTTAGTCTTAGTCATGGAAAAATTACATTTTTGTCACATTCTTCATAAATGTGGATAATTGGGCTTTATACGGTAATATCCTAACGGTCTAGTCCATCAATTCCTTTTTCTACAATAATTGGATTTAACATAACCATATGTATATATATATATATATAATGATCACTATATAACGATTATAATATCTATGGATATTATTACTAACAATATTTTGAATTCAATGAGATATAACTTATGATGGTCAAAATTACCAAATTAGTACACATGTTTTTTATATTTTCATTTCTTATTATGAAATTTTCTCATATAAAAAGTTAATTTCATTGATATATGTTAAGTTTTTTATATCTAAAAATTAGAAAATCCAACATTAAAATAATAATAATATTTATAGAAATATAATAATTATATTTACATATATTAAAAATATTATTTATTAATAACTTGGTAGAATAAAAGATTATACTATTAAAGAGTGTATATAGATAATAATTAATATTATTAATTATAATTTCAATAATATTTGGATGTTAATTTAGTTGAAATATATTAATGAAATTTAATAAGTATAATAATGTTTATAAAATAAGTTTTTTCATCATCATAAATAAATAAATGCTAATGAAATCATAAATAATTGAAGTCATTGAAAAATTATAAAATTGTGGATTATAATTAATTTTCTTCTATGTCTCTAATGGTGGTTTATCCCAATGTCTGGAACATGAATGAGAGGCATTTATCGATACCATCAACATATATAATGTGGTGGACAATACTAAATAGGAATTGGATCTTCCTCATGTATAGGAAACTCAACTTTTAATTTCTCTAATGTCTATGATTCACTAAGAGGAGGCTCCTCTTCTTCCTCTAAGATGCCATGATGTGATAATGATTCACCTGATATTCTCCCATAGCATAAGGGAAATGACCAATCATTCATTAAATAATGCTATAGGATTATGGAGTATCAATGAAAAATTATTAATAAATGAGAAATGATATCTAAAAATATCTTAGATCTACTATAAAAGAAAATATTATGTGTATCATTACAAAATAAGTGGACCGTATACCCAATGGTATGCATCAACAACCGGATAAGGATTATTCAATGAAAACATATCATATTTTGGTGGAATATATGGGGCCTAACATAAATATCAACATGTTCTATCTTATCATCATTACAACACACAAGAATCATTATCTACATGTGGTGGTTCCTGGGTAGGAATGCCCTCACCCATTGGTATGTGATTGAATACACAATCATGTTTGTCAGTAATTGATAGTAACAAGTCCTTAAATATAGAATGATATTGTTCACGACTACATACCATCACCTCCATAGTATATGACATCTGGATAATATCAATTGCTCTATTATGAAATGAAACAAATAAAACTAAAATACAAAAGAACCTGAAAACTAGATAATGTAATTTTGTTCACTTATAAGATTCAGGATCCCTCCATTTTTTCATATAACATACAATATATATTAGTCTATGTCATAAATAATAATCAGTTTGTTGTGATATATTATGTTTCATATATAGAATACCCTCAATATGAAATATCACACATCTATACTAGATGTCGATATACGTTTTAGGAGGTCTCTTCCAGTTAACATACATCCACCATATTAGATTAAGAGATTATAGAACTTGTAGAAATCTCAATGATAATCAAATACACTGAACACAAATAAACAGATGCATACCTCTTTCTATATTGGGACACTAAATAATATGAAAATTAATGAGAGACACTATAACCCGTACATCAATAATCACAATAGTAAAATTTATATGAAGCTGGTCAAAATGACCCCATTATAACTACATTGAAATATAAAATGATATGTGAACGTTTTATAATGTATTAGTTCCTAATTTGGACAAACTATAATATTTGGAAATTTCTTACTCAATATAATATTTTATATACTTATAGAAGTCAGAATAAGACTATATGACATGAGATGATATGTTTCCAAATAATGTATTTATGTCCTAAATTAGTGGTTTTCCAAACTACATCTGTAATGTATATTACTTAATGAGATAAAAAATAAATAATTTCATACAATATTTATCATATTAGAATAAAAAATGATAAATATGAGTTTTTATACTAAAGTCTGCAAAAGAACATTATGGAGAACATCAATGAGAAGCTTTAGACTAAAAAGAATAATGGATAATAGAGGGATGTGCTCCCATGATACAATCTAATAGACCATTACACATCCCTAAATATCACCACAGTATGATCTCCATATAATATAAAATGATTTATATGTTTATTCCTAACATGATGTTTCCCAAATTTGACTCCCATTCCGACCGAAGTAATTATGTTACTATAAATACATTATGTGTATGTACATTCTTGAGTAATAAATAAAAAATGTCTCTTCAATGAGTTTAATGATATATCAAATAATGTGACTCATAAATGTATGCTCATCATCATCATCATGTAAATGTATGAAGTGCACTACAATCCATCCCATGGATAGATACCATCAATCAATAACAGTCACATGTAACTCTATATTTAGGCATAATAATAAATGTACAATCTCAAGATATCCTCTATGGGTTGTTTTTCTAATTAAAACATCATAAATAAAAAGTATAAGAATAAATTCCATATACTCTAGGGTTATGATCCTATCTCCCTTAGGTGATTTTAAGGTCTCTGTCTTAGGTCTCTATCTATATATGTGGAATGTGATGTGATCTTATTAGTGTGAGATAATTGACATGGATGGGGGTGAATCTACAATATCTTTATTTAATTAACTCTTTATAGAAAAAATCTTTAGAAAATTGTATGACTTTTTAATCTACACAAATATATCTCACAACCTCACATGTTATGAATAATATATAATGAGAGATCATCCCTTGATATTTATATTGTTCAGCCTCAATGATATAACTTTACACATTTAATGTTGGTTATAACAACAATATGGATTATTAACAAGATTTAACAATATTTAAATGGCCCAGAAAAAAACTAGTTATAACCCAAGTAATCATTCCTATATTTGATCTTGGATATACCCCAAATGAACAAATACTCTACTACTATTCGTCATACCCCTAACTATCCTTCTTTTCTCTCATTTCTTCATTAATGATAATACCCTCAGTTCACAATCCTCTTATAATACATTTAATACTCTCCATAAAAAATGATCTTCATTCTTCTTCATTGATCCAGTGTTGAAATATCATCATCCAGAGATAGTAATTCTCTAGAGGTAAGTTGGATCACCTTTACCTATGTTAACTTTGTTCGTGATCATAATTAACACTTTGTAAAGAATGATGGTCATGAATCATTTTATAGATATTGAAAAACCTATATTTATCAAATATAAATCAATCTAAAAGAATTTTTTTTGAAATATTTTTAATCAAAATTATATATTTTAATAACTTCTCAATTATGCTATGCCTGAATCTCTACAGTATAATGTGCTCTGTCTGATGCACCTCCTGGTAAAATTCCTCTATCTGGTGCACTCTATCTTATGCATTTGTTTCAACAATAATTCTTCAAAATGTTCTACCTATACCATTTATTTATTTTTTATAGGATCTCTATACATATTTCAGCCATTTTATAACCATACTATTCAACGAAGTAGAATTCTTAGTTGGATACTCATAGTACGCTCTCAAAAAAACATTAATAATCATGTACTTTAGAAAAAACAAAAACAATAAATTTTTAATTTACATTGAATAAGTTCTTCTCCTTTTATAGGCATACATCCTCCAAAAATCATGGATGACACACAAGATCTAATTGGTATTCCTAGCTTTACTCATACTTTGTATGATCTCTTTTAAATCCTCTAAAAAAGATGGGGTGAAAATTATTAAAAAAATATACATTAATTCTTAGAGACAAAAAACTTTTAAAATACTCATCATATCATAGTTATATCTACAAAAAATTAAACTAACAGATTTGAATCATCATAATTATTGACTATAAAAATTTTATGTAATGGTCATCATGTTTCTTCCCAGGGTAGAGAAATATTCTGTATATCAATTTGGTAATATGGAAAAAATTCCAATCATTTATAACATTCCAAAACACTACACAATACAATCATCCGCATACAGTCAACATGGTCTAGTAATTTCATGAATTATCTATATGTAGATAATCATAGGTTTTCTCCACATGATATGCTAGCACATTATCATAGGTTTCTATTTTCAGATCTCTTCATCAGATGAACTTATGAGACATACTCAGCGTCTGTTACATTCATTGAAATTGTGATACTTCATCCAATGACATCAATTATTTTTCTATATATATTGATATTTCCAATTTATTTTTGATGGAAATGTATTTAGTGATCATAAATTATCTTCATGAATTCATCTTATAAAACACAACATAACCACAAATAATTTTTTACAAATTCTCTATATTAAACAAAATTTATTTCTTTGTCTCGTAAAACATTATAACCCTCAATCTAATTATTAGATATGTAATTTAAAATTTTTACAACCTCACCTATGTCTTCATAACATCTGTTTGATATGGAAAACAAAAACAATCTGGAAAACTCTTATTTTTATGACTTCAAATTTTTCAAAAAAACAAATAGAATCAAGAATGTTTTCATGAAGGTTGGAACATTAATTATCAATATAGTATCATATGAATTTATAATGTAACTATAAACTTAAAAAAACATCACCTTGATATTTTACTATAAACACATATTTACATATTGAAAAAAAATTAAACCAACACACGTAGGACTAAAAATATGCACAATTGTGTTTGTTTTAATATACCTACAAATAATTGAAGTCAGTATATGTGCTCAATTATTTCACACCCATGTGTTCATACATTTTCATTCTTACCTTTGTTGAAAATATAATGTAATTTCAACCAAAATATTCATCTCACCTAATTTTTAAACACATAATACAGAAAAAATTCCTCTTGGGAATAATAGTATCATAAGAATTTTTTAATAAATAACATTTAGTTTGACAACTCTTAGTCTATGTGGGTGAATATAATGTATAAAATAAATGTATATATTCAAGTTGATCAATGATATCTAAAAAATTATCTTATGTAATAATTTCCTCAAGTTAATTACATCATCTTTATATTAGCTGAAATCTATGTAATATTGTTACGATAAATCCAATACCCATCTCAAAAAACACATTAAAATATTTCAATTAAAGAAACAACTCCACATACATATCACCATTCCCAATATTTCTCACTCCAACTAAAATATAAATTTTGATACAACATAGGAAGGCTGGATATACCTACCAAAGCATCATATTTTCACCTCCTATAATTTTTATCCATCAATTCCCAATTAGTTAGTTCAAATAAACTTGAATGATGTGAATATGGATGAACCTTAATGATTCTTATAATTCACATTAATACAGAGATTCTTTATCAGTATAAAATTATTATCCATATTCTTCATTGACATAGCATGATATGTGATGTCTTCATTTTGATCAGTATTAATAGATTTTGTAATAGATTTATTCTCATATTTTGAGTCTCTAGATGAAACCATCATCTTCTCTTTAATTTTTAAAAAATCATCATTACCTTGAGTTTGTGGCATACTATTTTTTGATTTATAATTTTTTCATAAAGATATTTATGTAGTCTTCAGTACCATCTCTATATTTATCACACCTCTCACATTTACTCAAAATAATCAAACCAAAATATATAAAATAACATTTCATCAATTGTGTTCTCATTTTCTATATTATATATCTTCTATTTTTTATAATTAGGATTTTTATCTTCCACTATATTCATATCCACAAAAATTTTAGCTGGATGAATCAATTGAATTCCATTCTCCCATTGATGAACATTATTATGATTCTCATCTACCTGAATATAATGTTTAACATTCTTCACCATCTGGGATTTTTTTCTCCCTTCCGAATAATTCATGAAATTTTGGTTCTTATCAGTTCTTATAGATCCCCATTTATTCATAACCATTTCCGAGGGGAGACATATTATACTTGTAATAGTATGATTTATTCATAAAAATTTCACTCGACAAAAATTGACTGATGAATATGGACCATTATGACTCATTACAGGTCTTATATGATGTTTTTGTTTTTTACTCTTAAAAACTAGAGATGATTTATGTCCAGGGGAAATATACTTAGATTATACCACACATCCATTATAGAATGTTATTTGATACTGATATTATTAATTATATTAATTCAATCTTATATTTTGGACCAATATTGTTTGTAGAGGCTGATATATATTAATATTTCAAAGGGAAAATAATAAACCTACCTCTATGGACACTTCTTTTCACTAACATGAAAAGATTCGCCATTAAAAAAACAAAATTATTATTGTATTAAATAATATTATTTAAAACACATTATTTACTATTAAACATTGATTATTTCTTTGAAAACTGTCTCTCAATAACATCCAATAATTCCTCAAGATATATTAGCATCTTCTAAAATTCAACCATCTTCAATCTATTCTTCATTATTTCCCCATAAATTGATTTTTCCCCTTTGTATTTTCTTACCTAGTTTATGTATTTTAATTAAAAATTTTATCATCTATAGATAATACACTTTCACTTCAAATGCTATAATATCATTATAGTTTTCATTTACTTTTTTATATGCTCACCATTCTCAAAAGTTATTTCCTTAGTTTATTTCATCATCTTTTTATTGTCCTTATTGAGTTGTGAAATTTTCTCAAGAGTTTATTACAATACCTATTTTAGGATACCGTCTACTTTATTTTTATTATCACTGTAATCATAAATTTTTGATGAATAACGATTCATAATAACATGAGAAAAGAAGTTGAATTCCCTATCAGTCTCATTGATGGATTATGAGTCATTCCACTCTCTTCCGCTCAAAATATTCTTATTCAATCAAGAGAAAATTTTATTTTGATTCTATAGAATCCGTTTTTGAGTCTTATTGTCTTTTTTTCATGTACATAATAGCATATATTATTATTATGATAGAATTCTATAAAAAGGAACGTATCCTTACAATTTTACCACATAATATATATTTAACCTTTTACTACCCAATTTTTATTTTTGTATATATTTTAAGGAAATGAAATATTTTTCGTGAATTCCACTTAATCCTCTTCTATATATAAGTCACTTTATAAATATTATATTTCAATATAACATTAATTTATTTTTATAATATCATCAAAAAAAAATTGTCCTTTTTATTAAGGACTATTTCATTTTTCATTTCATATACTATGTAATAATTTTAAGTTAACCCTGAGATAGATCCTTAAAATATTCTAGTAATGAGACCTTATAATAATATATATTGAAAAAATATAAATTTATATTCTTAATAGTAGTCAAATATTAAAGCTACTCAAACAAACTGATGATATTATTAATAATTTAATTTTCCATTGTAATGTACTCTTTAAAATTTTCATCATCAACCATCTTAATATATTCAATCCAATTTCTAAAAATTTATACATAGCCTACATGACTTATATATTTCCTTCATTACTTCTTGTCAAAATTTTCCACATATTTTTAATAGTTTTAATCCAAATAAATTTTTTATAATCCATACTAGAGAGGGCCATCGAAATGTATTTTATTGAATTTCCATAAAATTCCATATTTTTTTTATCATCATAGGTCATTACAACATCATTAATATGAGGAAATAATAATGTACCCACATCTCATCTTCTAGTACAAAATATTGAAGATAAGGTAATGACACATTACACCATCATTGATATGATTTTACAATATAATATTGGAAGTCCCCTACTTTTTACTAGATTTAAACTTTCCTCCTTTATTATTGAGTTTTATCTTTCAAATGAAACCTTCACATTGATACTAATTGATGTTCCCAAATCAGTGTAATATCATTGTTTGTGGGAGGATACGATCAATGTTCTCTCAATTTTATGAATTCAACAAAAAAACAACCTCTGAAACTTTTTATTGTTTTAAATACACATAAAGATATCTCACAATCTCACAATTTATAAAAAATATTATGATCGATCAACACATGATATTTACTCAGTTTAGGTTAAATTTGTAGCCCAATCCTTGTTATTTTGGCTATATCCAAAATTAGGATTCTACATAAAATTAAATATTTTTACAAAGGAATAGGTAATTCATTGTTATACCTCTAGTAATCATTTTTCCAATTCACCCTAGTGGATCCCCCAATAACAAACTATCCAACAATAGTTGGGTATACCCCCAACTATCCATCTATTCACGTCTACCGTCCTGAATTGATATACCCCCATACACTAGCCCATTCAATAGCTGGTTATAGCTATAGATGCATGATATTCATTCTTATTAATTAATCTAGTATAGAAATATCTTCTTCTTCAGAAGTTCTATCTATATAAGAAAATAAAATCTCCATTAGCTATTCAAAACATCATTATGATCTTAAGCTAGTCTATGTATAGACTATTGGCCATAAAACATCATCATGATCTTGGAAAACCATGATATTCTCAAATCTAAATATTCACAAATAATTTAATGGAAATAATTCTCAATAAATGTATTTCTAGAAATACCCCATATGGTATGAAATATCTAATTTTCTATAGTATAGTTCGATTTATATGATAAACCAATGTCTGGTACTCCTCAATCCAATGTGCTCTGTCTTATGTAACATATTCTAATACAACTTCTTCATCAAATTCTCTTTATATCTAGTACATCTATATCTAGTGCATATTTTATTGATGTACTTCAATCAGATCATCCTCTTCTTTAACAAAGTATATTTATTTATCAGATACTCATGCTGGTTCTCTCAAAAGAACATCAGTAATTCAACTCTTTATAAAAATCAACAACATCATATTTACTCTGAATGACCTGTACACCTTTTATAGGATTACTTACTCCAAGTTACAAGGAAGAATAAAATGCCCTAATGTAAATTTATCAGTGAAAAAACGTCATTTTATCACCTTTAAATCTTATTAACATGTTAGAGCCAATATTATTAATACGATATTCCACAAATCTATATATAAAAATCTTTTCAAAACCTCCTTAAATATAATATAAATCAATGCTAATTGAATGAAAGGATCAACATCATCACAATTACTGACATTATATGGTTTATAAAATGTTCATAATGTATTTGTATGGTGTATACAATCTCATCTTTCACTATTAGAAAATATTCAAAACCATTCATCCATTCCGAACATTCCTCAATAATTTTCTATTTCATCCACTTCTTCTGATTAGTCTGGTCTAATATAGCCAGACATTCTTTATCTAATTCTCTTCCCATGTTTTTTATGTTTCATGAGATAGAAAATATTATTAGGTTTCTTCATTTGATGAACTTATTAGACAACCAAATCCTTTATTTTTTTTTCTAATGGAATAATGATAGTCCACCTAATGAAATCAAATATTTTATTAATCTAGTTATATTTTATGTGTATGTATGATGAAAATTTATTCGGTGACCATAAACTCTCTTTTTCTGGTAGACATGTTCTAATACAACTCATCTTAATCTCAATCATAGTTCACTAATTATATATTCAAATCAATATATATTATTTTATCCAGTATAACATTAAAATCCTCTATCTTATTATTATTTATAATTTCATCAGATCATATTTTGAACTTTGTACAGTTAAAATCCATATTTATAACATTATAATGGTATGTCTAATGAAATCATTCTAGAAAACTCATGTTTGTAAAAACTAAAACCTTTTTATAAACCATTATTAAATTCTTAATATCATAATGTTGTTTGGTAGATTGAAAATATTATAAACATCACTGGGTATTATAATGTCTCTAAAAACATAGTGAGAACTATTCTCTCCAAATTCACAAAGATATTTTCCTCAAAACACACATTGATATACTGACAGCAAATGAAACCAATACAAATTTTATAGGCTATTATTAGAGAGATAATGGTTAGAAATTGTATTGTAAGATATATCAATGCTATAAAAACCAAAATATCTTAAGTATGTTATATAATTAGGAGGATGTGGTATTAAATTGAAATGGTGCACCATACACACTCTAACTCATCAAACTTCATACCCTAATATCACCTCACCTAAAACATGCATGTAATACTCTATGATTATAGTAACATTAATGTATGGGAATTTCTGTATATATTTTTTATTATTATATGCAACTAATTCGAAATGGTGAAATCTGATGGCTCGTAATTCAGAGGTCCACTGTGCCCAGAATGATCGGTCAAAAATTTCTATGTTTATAATTTTTTGCAAGTGTGGAATTCTTGAATAAGTTAAATAACTAATAAATAGGTGCCCAGATCAAATATTTGAAGGCACCATTACGTTTACGATAGTGGTTTTACCCATGGTGCAACTTATTTCCAGTCGGCGCAGGCCTCCGGTGACAAAACGCAAAAATGGAATAACCATCAATAAAGTAATTAATTAAAGTTATTTTATTTTTCAAATGGTTATAAATCTAGAAGAATGACTCATATTGAAAACCTGTTACCACTAAATAACTCATCATGAGATTCTTCCCTTAGGCAGACCCTAATATTGGCCGACGCAGGCCAACAATGGAAGTTAGTATTTGTCGTTAAATAAACAAATTAAGTAGCAATTATTTTATTGATAAAATCCATAACATCTAAATGGTAAATATTATTGATTATCCTAGTGAACCATTGAGTTAGTTGGGACATGTTCTCATTAGGAGGATCCAAAATATGACTAGCGCGGGTCGTGGGTTAATGATAAAAAGTAATTGAAATTTTTTTAGGTAAATTCACAAATTGTGAAGTTGGTGTTTTCTATATTTTAATCTGGTGAACAGATTATAAATCTAACGTCACCGTTGAATCAGAAGTGCCTTGATTCTTATAAGGAAATATTAACTTTGACCACAGTAGGTCAGGTGAAAAATATTGTTTTTGGACATTTTTAAGAATAATAAAATAACAATTTTAACTAATTTCTATTTTTTCCATTTCCTCCAAAAAACAATCAACGGTGGTAGGACCAATGAGATTTCAAGACATTAAATGGATTGTCTCCTCATTGTTTGTAACTGTAACATTGGAATGAAGTAAGTGCATCAATTTAATAAAACACATAAATTTTGTGATGAATTACCAAACTCATTCCCCTCTTATTTATATGATGCTAGGGGAGGGGTGTTGTCAAATATTCACCATGAGATGATGCTCTGAAAAACAATTGTGACAATAACCACTTCGATGATGAAGCCGACTTCGGTGTGTGAAACTAATAGAAATGAGACCAACAACGTCCTCCGATGGTGGTCTCTTTTGGTCATTCGAGACTGCTTTGAGACGGCCAATTGTGGTCACATTAGGCCTACTGTTGTAGGGAAACAATGACCCCCAATTGTGGTATTTTTAGGTTACCTACGTGTCAGCCAAATAGTGGTTTCTATTCAACCAACATAATATTACAGCTATTGGCGGTCGCTGTAGATAAAGTGGAAAAATACCTACATAGGTTTCCATTGGTGGTCACTAGTTCCTCAGAAAAAAAGGATCCATTAGCGACTACCAATTGCGGCCGCTAACCAAGGATGTTTTTTTAAAAAATTATTGTGCCACTTCTAAAATAGTATAAAAAATTAATCAATGAGAAAATGATAAAATAACATTTTGAATAAATTGATACACAAGGATACTCAAAAACAGTAAATTAAAGACATACACCCTCATATCTGGTGATCCAAACAACTCCAATCTATTCCAATCTTCTATTTCAAAAAACCTACATATGATAAAAAATTAAGAACTAAAAAAATGTAAATTGGAAATATTTATTCAGTTATAAAACATATATAATAATCAAATTGTACCGTTAGGAAGTTAGGGCATTTGGGAATTTGGCCTATTTGTCAGTCTCCATTTAATCAATTGTCCGTTAAGCCAATACGCTAATATTCCAGTTGGCCATTAGGTCATTATGTCTATAGGATAATATTCAATTAGGAAAATATCCTAATACTTCATTAGGACAATAGGTCAATAGTTAATAAGGATATTATTCCATTATGTTGTTCAGCCGTTGTTAGGCTGTGGGTCCATTGTTTAGCCATTAGTCTTTTTTTAGGCTGTTGGGAAGTTGTTAAGACATTGTTATTCCATTTTTAGGCCATTTATAAGCAGTTCAGTCGTTTATAGGATATTTTTCTGTTGTTCAGCCATTGGGATGTTGTTCGGTTGTTGGCCCGTTGATCGGTCATGGGGCCATTATTTTTTAGTTGGGGCAATTTTTGTGACATTGTTGGGCCATTGTTCCATTAGGTAGTTAATCCATTATAAATATAGGGATTTATGGAATTTGTGCATTTGGGCAATTGAAGTTTGGCCATTAGGGCGTTTGGCTGTTAGGGATTTAGGTTCTTAGGGTGTTTGGTAATTTGGGCATTTTTGAATTTGTTCATTTGGCCAAGCCCCCATTTTTCCAATTGACCATTATGCCAATAGTCTAATCTGGCATTAGGATCATTGGTCATAAATCCAATAGTCCAATTTTCTATTAGTCCAGTTGGAAATTAGGAAACTAGGACATTAGGTAAGTAGGACAATAGTCCATTTGACCAATTGTCCATTTGGCCGTTAGACCATTATGGCAACTATGTGTTAGGACATTTGGGTGTTAGTAAATTTGGGTGTTTCGGCATTTTCCCAATTACCCAAGTCTCCATTTAACGAAATTTCCATTAGACTAATTTTGAAATTAGGCCGATTTTGACATTAGTCCATTAGACTTAGTTCTCTAATCTAGTAGGGACCTTCTTTGTTTCTCGTACAAAGTGAGGTGGTTTGAAAATAGGTTTAGACAATCATTTGGTTGCGTGTGATCGACATTGAACTATATAGTGTAATGGAAAACATTGAATAGACCCCACATATCCCCCTACCAAACCTCTAAGGCACCCACACACTCTCCTAGAACAACTATTCCCGCCCCCAAAACTACTCCCTTAGGCAGCCCTCGACCCCATGACATTAGCCCCCAGATAGACTCCACCCTAAACAGCCCATTTCCTACCACTAAACACCCTTCAATGAACCCCCATCCCCCTCCCCCTAACACTTCCCCTAAAAATCTTCCCCAGATATCCCCCCCAATCCAGACACCCCCCCAAGAAAATCCTCTGGGGCATCCCCCACACTCACACCAGACACCCCCACCCCATCAGACAACCCCCCTAAACAGTTCCCCTGATCATAACTCCCCCCACTAACCCTGGGCAACCCAACCACCATCCTCGACCACCACAAAAAACTCCCATTGGAAATCCCCCACTCACCCTTAATATCCCCTCACTTTCCCCACCCCCCGGACAGCCACCCACCCCCAAACTCACTTGGGAAAACGACACACCCATGGACAACCCCCACTCCCCCCGGATAGCCCCAAACTCACCCCAGACTACCCCCACCCCATGGATAGACCCTGACCCCACTTAACAATTCCCCCCAACTCACCTCATATAGCCCCACTCCCATACCCCACCACCCAGAAAAACACTCCTCAGACAGCCACCTAATCACCTCGGGCCACCCCTCATGTGCCCCATGGACATCGCCACCTAAAAACAAATTCCCCCAAGATATCTCCACCTTCAAAAACCCCCAGTTCCCCTCGAAAAGCCCCTGTAATGAACACCCCCTTCCACATCCTATAAATCCCCCATCCTCCCCACATTCGGACACCCCCCCAAAAAGGTCCCCCGCCCACTGACCAATGACATCCCCCAGCCCAATCATCCCGGATAGCCCCCCCAAACCAAAATCCTCTAGAAATACCCCCCCCCCCCCCGCACTAACCCCTTGGACAGCCCCTACCCCCCCATACAGCACCCCCTCACTCGGACAACCCCCCCCTCACCCCAGATATCCCCACACATGCCCCCACCACCGCTCGCAGAGCTTGCAACCACCCCCCCCCAAATAAAACTCCCCCGGGACAAAACCTCAGACATCCCCCCCCCCCACTCTCCCCAGAAGGCCCCCACCCCCAGACGACCCCCCAAAGCAACCCCCTCCCCCCCCCCACTCACCCTCGACAACCCCACCCCCCAGCAGAAGAACACCGAAAAGGAAAAAATCCATAAGAAGATATACAAAAAAACACAAAACATTACCCCACTAAAACAATTAGAAATAATCGAAGGGAACAAGACCACCCATTTTTTCACCGAATATAATGAATTAATCCACAATCTCCATACAAAAACTATGAGAAATACTTTTATACAAAACTGATATGGGTTCTAGTGTAACATGACAGGCATTAAGTGAAGTTGATGGAAAACATGCCAACCAGAAATCATAATAAAAATAATTAAAGGACAAATAAATTTATTGTTGAAAATAAATAAAATGAATCAATTCATACATGTATTCATTATGAAGACGATTTTTATAATCTTGTAAAGAAGGTATCTCTTTTATCGTTTCCACAAGACCAATACAAAGATGAACTCTAAAAATTAAAATATATGAGAAATCATATGTGGGAGAAGATCAAGCCCATTTTAATTAACATGAGATTCTGAATGAAATTTCGTTCTTAGGCCCATAGAACATTGGGCCACTGTGAAATTGGGTCATTATTTTATTTGTCCACATAGCCTAATTTATATCCACCAATGTAGATTCTATGAATTTATATATCACAATAAAGTATCCAATTAATTATCATACTCATAAAATTAAATAAATGAAGTGTTACTAAAAACATAAATTGTTATAATCCCAAAAAAATTTACATTTACATTCAAAATTAATATATAACATTACATCAATAATAAATATAAAAAAACACAGCTTGTGAATATGATGCATCATGGGTGGTTATGAAAACTACCTTATTTCAGTGTGTCGGGGGCCTACAAAAAATTAAAATTATAAAGATTTTAATAAATAAAATAATATAAATAATATAAATAAATTAAATATAAATCTACATTGTTTAATCCTCTTCACCATCACATAGACAAAAATATTCTTGCAGTGTTATAACGTTAGCGATCAATTGCACATTTTCCTCCATGGAAGCGCACAACCATGCCTCAAAATCTAATAGTTGTTGTGTCATCTGGGAAACATTATGACCAACAACCTCAGCACGTGATACCACAGAATAAGGAATCCTTGTTCCATAGTTCAAACTATATCCATGCTCGATATGAACAATAATGAGATGGAATATATCATCCCTTAACAGGGGAATCTATCGCTGGTCCTCGAGAATATGTTCTAACTAAGCTACAAATTGAGCCTATGCAATATTTAAATACATATAAATTTATATGTTTATATTCATATGAATGTATGTATTGGTAATGAGTAGAAGAACATACAATAAGAGCATGCACCTCTGGATCATTTCAATCATGAGTTCTCATCCACACTTCCATTTTATCTATCAGTGCACCAAGCTCTTGTAAATTTATGCCATTTAAATCTAAAAATATAACACAAAAACATATTTAATGATAGATTAAAAATTTAATAATAAATAAATCTCGTCGGATCTGAGATACGTGATGACTCTTGAGCCTATGAGGTGGTCCCTACAATGCTGGATTCTAAGAATTGCATGCTGACACCACGTAAATTCCATTAATTCAACTTTCAAACATATATAATGTCAGAAATTATTGAAAATATGTATAAAAAAGTATACTGAACTCAAAGCCCTTATTAGACCAATGTGCATCTAAGTCACACCTTTGAGAGAGGAGAAAACATCTCGGGACTTTTTCCAGAATGTTTGGGGCTCCAACATTTTGTACCCAGTGCCCCCTCTTTATTTTTTAATTAAAATATTTCCACATCGTACAAAATTTTCTCATACACACTTTCCCAAAAACATTGGGGAAAACTTTTAGAATATTCTATATAAGAAAAAAACATGATATGTTAATAATTTTTAAACATAGGAATGAAACTGAAATGGTCTTCTTACCTGAACATCCACCCAAAGCCTATCAAATGAATCATGTTGTATTAAAACCTATTCATTTGTGGTAAATTGAAATAGAAGTGGGTAACGTACGATATGACCTAGATGATGGATAAATGTAGTGGTAGTTAGTCCCACAAGATGAAATCTCTCATCAAATAAAACATCAATGGGTGTCTCAGAATTCCTTGATGAAATGACACGACTTGGGCCTCTGTTGCGAGTGGAAGAAGTGGTCGAGTCCAATCCTGTTGAAAACAATTTTATAAATAATTTGGAAGATCTTAATATATATATATATATAGAAACTACATAATAAAATAAACACATTTATATTCAAACATACCTCAACTATGAGATGTAGATGGCTCAGATGGATGATGTGGATGTGTTGCTTCTTCTCCTGACATGTGTGCAGTTGTAGAAATCATTAGTAAAGGGACAATCCAAAGTGTCAAAAAGATAATATGGGTTGTTTTTAACAAAAATATACAAGTACAAGCTATTAATCAAACAAAATGTTATAGGGTATAAAAAATAGAAACATAGCGGAACAAGAAAAATTATAAACAAAAATGGATTTTAATTAGATGGTTCTATTAACATGAAGTGATTTGTGGGGTGGACTATCCGAGAGAGGATTGGGAGTGGGTAGGGGATAGGTGGTGTGTTGGGGCTTTCCAGGGGATGTTCTATGTGAGTTATGGGGAGTGGGCTACTTGGTAGGGGCGTTCGGAGTGGGGAGGGGCTGCGGGTGTGGCGGGGATGTCTAGGGGTTGTCTAGGGGAGTTATCGGGGTGGGATGTGAGGGAAGGGGGTTGGGAGTGGGGAGGTGCTTGGGTGGATGACGTGGGGCTGTTTAGGGGCTGTCATGTGGGAGTTATGTTGGGTGGGATCTCTGGGAGGGGGTCAGGAGTGAGGGGGGATTGTGGGTTGTAGTGGGGCTATCTACGGGATTTCCATGGGGTGTTTTGGGGGTGGGCAATCCGGAAGGGAGGATGGGAGTGAGGAGTGGATAAAGGTGTGTGGTGCGGCTGTCTGAGGGCGATCTGGGGGGTGTTATGGGTGGGTGGGTGGTCAGGGAGGGGGGTTGGGTGTGGGGAGGGTTGGGGGTGTGGTGGGGTTGTCTGGAGGGAGTGGGGGGGGGGGGGTGGTCTCCAGGTAGAGATTGTGTGTAGGTAGGGGTGGGGTTGTCTGGGTGGAGTGGGGTGGGGATATCTAAGGGTAGTTGGGTGGGCTGATTGTAGGGAGGTGGTGAAGGGGCAGAGGGTATTGCGGGTGAAGGGGGCCAGTTTTCGTGGGGGTGAAGGCGGGGGGGGGGGGGGGGTGTAGGGGCTAGTTCATGGGAAGGGGGGAGTGTGAAGGGATGGATGTTGTAGGGTAGGGGGTAGGGGAGGAGTTGGTGAAATGCAGGTGGAGGGGGATATACATGGGGTTGTCTGAGGGGTGTTTTGGGGGGTGGTATACCCAGGAGGAGTGTCTATCCAAAGTGGGGTGGTGGGTTGTCTTGGTGGAGGGGCTATGCAGGTAGGGGTGGGGCTGTCCTAAGAGTGGGCTGGCTGGTGTAGGGTAGGGAGTAGTGGAAGGGTTGGTGTAGTGCATGGGGGTGAGCTATTTGTGGGTGGTGAAATGTGGGAGTTTTGGGGGGTGGGGTTTTTGGTAGGAGTTTTGGTGGGTCGGCTTTCCGGGAGGGGGGGTTATCCAATGGGGGTGTGGGGTGTCTAGGTGGAGGGGTTGTATAGGTAGGGGTGGGGTTGTCCAGGGGGCATGTGGTAGGGATGTATGGGGGGGGGGATCTCTAGGGGAGGGGTTCTCTTGGTGGATGGACTATAATGTTGTCAGTGGGGCTGTCTGAGAACAGTGGGGTCGTGCTGTGGGGGTGGAGGGTCCGGGAAAAGTTTGGGGGTGGGTTTTATGTGAGGGGGGTTGCCAAATGGCGGGGAAACCCAAGGGGGCGAGGGTGGCTAGGGGGGTTGTCCAGGTAGAGGGGTTGTGCAGGTGGGGGTGGTGCTATCTAAGGGGAGTGGGGTGGGGCTGTCCAGGGTGATATTATATCTATATAAACACATATGTGTGTGAAATATGGATCTTTCAAGCTTAAAAAAATTCATCATCAAATAAAAAATTATTAGTATGACTTAGAATTAGAACAAAGATTGAAGGGATATTGAAAGGGGGAGGGGGCATTAAAATAGAATCCACAATGTCACAAAACATTTCAATACATTGAAAAAACCAAATTTTTTTCTTTACCTATAGCTAGGATGAAGTCACCTTATTTAAAAAACAATTCTTTTAACATAAGAGCAAGAAAAAAATTATACATTTTATTAAATAAAAAAATTGATCATTTCTCCTTCAATAGCCACTCTATCCCAATAAATATTTTATTCACGTTGAATAGTGGTATGTCGGTCATGTTGTTGGGGAAATAAGGTAGTAGTCTCTTGTTTATCATGTTCATATAAAAATAGTCATCGCTGGGACATCTTCACAACACCATGCCAACTAGGATTTGAAGACAATGTAAAAAAGAAAACTTGTTCCACTTGTGATGTAAAAATGAATGGTTCATTATCATATTTTTCATTTATATATAACATATAGTTAATATTCACCAAAGTAAACTGATATTGATCGACATTATTATAATGTACTAGATCAACCCAATTACACTTTAACAACATATTCATCAAAATTTGTGCATGTACAACTTCAATAATGTCAATCAATTGACCATGCTAATAACCAAAATCAACAAATGGACAACCAACACCCCTCTTTTGTGTTTCTCATTTGTGATAAACATATTTAATGAAAAATCAAAAATCATTAGCATCTATAGCATTATAAAGATAAGTCATTATAGATGGACCGTCAGATAGAATAATAAATTGTTCTGTTAGCTCGAGGTCACCAAACTCCATCAGGTTATGAACCTACATAATTCACATATTTCAATAATGATTTATATAGAATTAAATTTGTATAATACATCAGTCATAATGAAAAAAAATTTACACGTACAAAATCATTGAACCAATCATTAAATGACACAAGATGAGATTGTTAAATTTGATACTCAGTCACACGATACATGTCTTCCTTTAGAACATTAATGTTGTTCCTTCAAATGATAACGTGATGTTTAAATGATCAACTTCTGCATACGAAATTTGTAATAGGTAAAAAATAAATGTGATATGATACATTCTGCATTAATTGTTCAACTTATGTATTATTGAACAAGATATATCGATGTTCTTGTATCCACTCGATGTTGTCTATATCAAATATTAATCATTCTCTAACTAGACCTTCATGAATTCAAGATGGGTTTTCTAATTTTGTTTCAACATCCATAAGATATTCTTCACAAAAATTAGTACACTCATCCATCAAATAAACCTTGGATATTGATGACTCCGAATGATCTCAGTTACATATAAATCATATAAATGTTTTCAGATACTTCCCAATAGTATGCATCCACCTTAATTACACTGGATCATCAGCCCTCACATCATCAGTTAGGTGCACTGTCAAGTGAACCATAACATTGAAAAATGAAAAGTGAAACAGTTTCTAAAATTGACAATGCGTAATTAAAATATTGACCTACAAATTTTTAAAATCAAACTTTATTTTATTTCTTAAAGAAATTTGTCTAAAAATATTACTCCTCTCAATCAACGATTGAACTGGATTGGGCGACAAAAAATCACAAAATGCAATTAGAATCAACTACTAAATTAGTATGTGATTTTCATGAGTTTACAACCTTCGTAATGTCTTTTTCAAAAGATTGACACACTTTGAAATATTAGTAGAGTAACCATCAAGAATATTGAGCATCATCAAAATAGAATAAAATTTATCTTTCTCATTTTTAGTCCTCATATACTATGAAGAAGGCATATATTACTTGTTTCCCTCATCAAACTGTATATGGATCTTCTTCTTAAACCTATTTCTTCCAAATCATGACATGCATTAACATGGTCCATTGATTTTCCACTAACACATAAATGGTCCTCAATATATTATCACAAACATTTTTTTGATTATGCATGACATCCAAATTATTCTAATGCTTGTTAGTTTTTCCAAAAGGGGAGATTGTGAAAAATAATTTTATTTTCCCTATTGTGACCATGTTGTTTACCCGAACCACAAATATTAGGTAAGGGATGAGCACCAAATCTTGAAATTCATATACCATGCATATGTTTTCTTCCTCAATATGTGAGGATATTTCGACTCATCTCATGATTTTTGGTGATGTGATAAACTATCTAGAACCATAATATGTCACACTATCCTTTCTGAACCCATTCTGAGGGGTGAGAAAACGTATGTGACACAAGTATTCTAATTTTCTTGAATGTTAATCCATATTTATGTTTTACATACATTGAAACTACGGTATGAAAATTCACATTTCGTACTCTAGTATATTAAATTTTCATAATATTGAAAGTTATTGATTGTCCACAATAAAGCACCTCGCATTTTGAACATTTCATTCGTTTCAAAGTCATAATTAATCAAACAATCAACACAAAATTCATTCAACTCATCAACCAATGGCCGACGGTAAACATTAATCTTATCCCTGAGACTTTTAGGAACATCAATAAGAGTGCAATGTATTATAAATTGTTGCATAAAACAAATCCATAGAGGAATATTTTATGGTACCAACACCATGATCCATGTGATATGAGTTTCCTGAACAATAGTTTTTAATGGATTGAAACAATATGATTCCAACCCAAATTAAAAATTACGAACATCTTTAGACAAGTCGGGGTGTCTCTTATCGAAATATTTCCACGAATGAGAGTATGCCAGGTGGGTTAAATTATCGAATTCTTGATTTCTTTCTACATGCCATTTCATTAAATTTGAAATTTTTTATGACATAAAAAATCATTTAATCCTTGGATTTAATAGAAATTAACAAATGTTCATTACAAAAATAAGTTTTCCCTGTTTCATAGCATGACATTGATGTGTCTGATTTCTCATATTTTCCTTCCTCATTGAAGCACTAGAGACTGTACAAATATCCAAATTGGATGATTATTTTAATGAAAATGATGTTGTTTCAGATTCATTAATGGTCTCATATGTAAAACCTATGTTCTATGTCATCTTACGAGTATGGTAATCTGACTTTGGAATCGTACCATTGATAGGAAGAACCATTTTCAATAACACCTACAGTTTGTCGACTGATGTGTCTGAAAACTAATTCAACATCTTCAAATGCAACAACTAAATGATAAAAATTAATTTTTTATAAGAAGTACATCCAAGATATAATTCTATTTTTTCATCATGAAGTACTTCATAAAATCTCCTAGAATCATGATTTTCACCGTAGAGTAAATTAATCTCACCGGCCTCAACATTCTGGATTTCAAGTTATTTAGGAGTCAACACACATACCGTTTTAGTAAGAATTTCATGAATTGGATCATTAATCCTCCCATCAACATCCATTTGAACTACATATGTATTTTGATGATGAATATAATCTCCCCATGACAAGTATAACTCTTATTATTTTTCCGATTCTTTGTCAAGAATAGGTTTTCCCTCCAGATATCTCATGTAAATTTATATAGGTTTGCATATTTTCATCCTGGAAAACAAATAATGTCACTTTGAAATACATCAGTGAACTCAATAAGCTAAAAAATGCACTTGAAATATAATATGGGCATTCCATTTGGAAGATCAATCCAAATATTATACTTAATTATATCTGTATAACAATTATTTACACAAGAATTCATATTACTTGCATTTTCCATAACAAATATATCTAAAATAAAAACCATCCAATTATATATGGACCATTGATAAAATAAACAACTTATATATTTGATTAATAAATAATGTAATAGATAATGGAATGGATGTCAAATACCATTTTATCAACACCTTGTTGATATGGTAAATATAATGATGATTCTATATTTATTATAATATATTACAAATGAATTTGGTCTATAATTCCATATATTAAACATTTTTCATGAATGGATTTTATTATAATGCGGATGGGTATGTGGTACAAGAAAAAATTCATCAAATACCAATATTGAACTATCAACCATAGAAACTAATTTAATGCCTAAAAATAAATCAATAAACATAATTTGAAATGAATGTTCTCAAAATAAATTAGTGATGAACATCCTTCTCAAACTCAGAGAAACAATATCATTGTACAAAGAATTTCTCACTGCCTCTTAGATTCACACTCCCTTTGTGCCATCATATTCAAATAAAATTATGAATCAAATTTATAAATCAATCCCTAAATTATGGAAAACTAACTAATCTATATCAAGGATAACATCAAATATATACAATTACAGAAGAAAAAAAATACAAATCTATCATCACATATGTTATCAATAAAAAATATGTTAGAAAATGAATGTGATTCCCCATGTTCGATCAAAGGATCTAATAAAGTTTTCCTCATGGACTCAAATAAATATCCTTTTATGCAAGATGTTTTTTACTTGTAGTAAGTATCTGAATTTTATCAGTACAGAAAATATTCCCTTGGTATCAATAATGAAAAGGATAAACAATAACATAATATATTCCTTATCTAGTCACAAATCATAATCCATGTTAGGTATATCAAGTCCTATAGTAAAAACCGAAATACCCCCAATGTGTTTGGTAAAAATAGTGTGGGAAATAAAAAGATTGTGAAAAAAGTATTGATATGTTCCGATAAATTAATTCTAAATTCTACATCTAAAGTATAAATAATATGTAACATTAAAACATGGATTATTATCATATAGAGGAACTTCATATGATATTAATAATAACCTACCATTTCAAAACACATTTTATTAAACTCAAACATGGGTCTCTTGGGAAATGCAAGCACACACATGTGGTCAAACCTCAATCATTTTCTTATGGGATACACACACATTGATACATGTGATAAAATCAAGAATGGTACAAATCAAATAACAACTCATCTTTTAATATCAATAAAATAAACATAAATATGGACTCTACATTGTAGGTATCTTCAAAAATCATGTAATGTGTAATGAATTCGCATTCACATAATGTTAACATGAATTATATCATAATTCTTCATGCACACAATCTTGTAAACCCATGAAAGTCCTTTTCCATATTTTTTATTCACACAAAATATTCATATAATCTTCATGCATGTCAAATTTTTGTTATAAGTTCCCCAAAATTAAAACCATAAAACAGAAATTACGCCACACCTTATAAAACATCAAATTCGGACCAGATGGGAGCCAGATGTGGTGTTCTGAGGGAGTGGAGTGGTAGAAGATGGGATAAAGAGTTGTAGGATGTGTGGCAAGGGAGGGGATGGGCACCGAAGATGGCATGGTGCCAGAGGAGGAGGCAGTGAGGTGGTGTCGCTGCAGCGTTGGAGGGTATGGTCGGCGCGGTGAGGGATCAGATGGGAGAAGACGTTAGTTGAAACCAGTTGCGGAGCCGATGGGGCGTCAGTGGTGTAGCATAGTCGGTGAAGAGAGGGAGGAGAGGTGTTACGATGGAGCTGGAGTTCGTGCGACAAGTTGATGATAGGCTATGGATGGTAGTGGTAGGGATCGGGATCGGGATCATGTGGATGGGTGGGAATATATTTTTTTGAGAATTATTGAGAAGGCCAATGTCAGTCCCCCATGTATGGTGTATACCAAAAACCATTTTCAAGTAGTTCTATGAAGAGTTCCACCTAATCATGACCTAATGAAAATGATGATGGAGGTTCCATCGATCGTTGTAGCAGATATCTAATTCAGGAAGGGTTTTTCTAATAGTAATATTTCAAGATTTACCATGCTCCTGCATGATATTTCATTAATGCGGAGGGCATGAGCCAAATGAAGAAATCCTGAACCCTCCACATCTTAGCTCATGTTTTGTTATTTGGGGAAGGCTTCATCATATATATGGATACATGAAGTAACATGTCATGAAATAATGGTGGTAGCACGAGAGATCCATAGGCACAAATGGCACCAAGACCCGACCACCAGAGCATGTCTTGTGGCCCGTAGAAGAAAACGCTATCGTGCCATGTCGGTCTAGGCCTGTGGTGGCTGATGGAGACCCTCAGAGACCAAAAGAGGGCAATATAAGTTGGCACATGATTGTAGGTGGTGGTGGAAAAATGCATCTTGCATGATCTAGCCGCGCGGGACCAGGGCTGCGTGAAGAAGTCACAACCCCACACCACACCATGTTGGTGGTCCGCAGTCAGCCAAATGGAAGATCATTAAATACAGTGGGGCATCACACTACTGGCTACTGAATGGAACCAAACGTAGAGGGCTAGCGGGATGCAAAGGTCTACCTTCTGGCGAACTGAGCAGACACGGGCCGACCAAGTCGGCTAGTCCGGACTTGCAGACCAGTAGGCCAACGAGTTTGGGTCGAGCCCCACCAGGTAAGCCTGACCAAACGTAGCCCCACCCACGAACCAAACTAGGATGACCCAGACAGTCCATACCCAGGCTGGGTTACATAGACCCCGTGACCCGTTGGGTCAGGCCTATATGACTGAGTCGGACCAGGACCAGACCTAACCAAGTCATGAATATAAAAATGCCCATAACTGACAAACCAAGTGTCTGTTTGACACACCGTTAGGGGAGTTGGGACCCCATAGGGGAATAGGTCCCTTTGGAATATTCAGGTGAGCCTGACCGAGCTGACCCAAACAGAGATCTGATCACCCCCCATTTCATAGAAAGGGATGAAACTAATAGATAGAGCTTCCAATTGATGCATTGTTTGTGGAATAAAAACCATTATGACAATTAAAACCCTTTTAAATAATAAACAAGAGTTTTTGAGAATGTTGGTGTATGGCCGAGTTTGATATACTCTAAATCCCACTAGGCCCTCGGCACTAAAATGCCAATAACATATAGATCGGGAATCTGATTGACGCCATATCTTTTGCGTTGGGACCGTTATATAATGCCAGATCATTGGGTTACTTCTTTGTTGGACTTTGTTCTAGTTGATATATGACTGATGCTGCTATGGGAAGTTCTCCTAGAATCAAGCGTACTTTCATATCGAATCCAGTGGCTAGAAGTGAGGTGGATGTTGGAGACAGATCATACTGAGGTTACCACCTAGCAATCATGTGTGGATCTTCACATAGCGATCTGTTGTGGATTAGCATCGATTGATCTTGTGTGGATCAACACCTAGATTGTAACACCCATAGGTTCTATGATACATTTATCGTTGAATAACACACCAGCTTGTGTTTTACAAAACATCGAGTTCAAACACCCCACAACCTATCCGTTATGAATAGTAATACCCTCTTTTTGAAATGTTATAAATTTTATCATTCATAATGTACTTGATTTTTGGATTTTGAATATCGAAATTATCTTAGGCTGAAATTTTGGTATTTTTCTGAAAACATTCAATTTTTTTTGAATAGTGAAAAACACTATGTTATTATTTAAAGATGACATTTTATTTATATAATTATATAATTTATTTATATTTATTTTAGGTCAAAATATATACATAATACCTATATAGGTTAAATTTAAACCATTCTATTCAATTTATAATAATTGTAGATATATAAGAATTTTATTGAACTTTTTACCGTCTTTTAACCACATCCTAAGAGCATTTTCAAATTCACCTAAAAAATAATTGTACGGCTTCTATGATTTGAATGTAAAAAAAACTATGAGACATTGTTGATATCATTAAGTAAAATCTGTTTCAATAAGATGAAAATATTTTTTTGGTGAATAGTATCTTTTTGTAATTTATTTACCACGGTTAAAAGTAAACCAGGTAATTAATGGTAAAAAATTATATTATCAATACCCTAATAGATGTCTCAATTATATTGTATAAGTGTTATTCAACAAAAAAACCTTAGGAGTAAAATATTATCCTCTAGGTTCCAATGGACTAGATTAGGACATTTATTATTATTTAATTCAATGAAAATTTAAAAGTAAAAAATTCAAGATTTCATAACTAAAACATTTTTAATATAGGTATACAACACAATATAAATTCAACTATTAATATTCAATAGAAAATTAAAAATATATCCTATATAATGGAATTTTATTTATAATTTTATTCTTTAAATATTTAAATTTATTTATGATGCAATGATGATGCAGTAATTACCTTATTAATGAACTATAAAAAATTTGATATTATAAATATATAAATAAAGGTAATTTGAGACCTTTAATGAATTACACTAATTTTATTGGTTAATATGACATGTTATTATTGATTAAATGCATTTTTTTGTAGTAATAATGCTTTAATGAATTTATGAAAAACAAAATACCAAATAGTGTCAAAATCTACATAAATGTGTTTTGAAAACAAATATTATATTATTAATTGATATTTTATTCCAAAATATATAAGGATCGTCCAAAGGGATAAAATAATATTATATATGTCATTAATTAAAAACATGAGGTTCTCTGGGATTTTTTTAGTTTTTTATTAACCATATAATATATAAATACTAAGAGACATGTTAAATGTCAAACTATTTTACTAACAGTTAAATCTAAAAGATAAGATTAATATAGTGACCCAAACCTATCTAAAACCTATTGGTCAATTGTTTTTCAACAAATCTCCACCTAATCCTTGAAATAAATCATTTTCGTGCCATTAAAAACTAAATATTATTTTGTTATAAAATAATATTTCATTCTTTTACTATGGTGCCCCACACCCCTTTCATAAGAGGGAACTTCCCCATCTCTTATATCCACAACTTCAAAGACATTTTTCTTAGCCAACCCAAGCCCAAATATCCTCTCAACAGTACATTCTTCATCCTAGATGCCATACATTAGTCAAAAATCTATCATAAATAGACCTCATGATCAATTCAAAAGGATGAACCCGAATAAGTAGAGGTTAACTTACCTTCGACTAAGGAAATGTAATAGTTATTTGGTTTCATATTTCACATTTCATTCATTAAGATTTCTATTGTTCACCACTTATTAATTGAATATTTATTATTGTGTACTTCCATTTGAAATATATTTTCTTGATTATCTTTATATTCATGGTATTCTGTGGTTCATTTGATGGTTATGATATTTTGTTCACATGACTCTATTGATAAAAAAGTTGTATGGTTTAATTTAACAATATCTTCATTATTCGAGGTTATTTATAATTAAGTATCTACTGGGACCTCTTTATCATCCACATTTTTGTTTCATAAAATGTATTTGAAAACATTTTCCTTATATTTACTAGAATATGGTTTAATGTCATTTATACCGTTGTTTAATTTTTTATAAAATGGGATGAAATAAATCATTCAGTCGTTTTCAAAAAAAAGTACATTGTTACCTTTTTGTAAAATGGTAAGAATGTTTTAATAACTTATACAGTGGTTTTGGTTATTCTTTTCCATTATAACACCACGGAATCATCCATTATATGCTTATAATATTATTTTTAAAATAATTGTATTACCTATAATTATGTGACTATTAAATTATTTCAAAATAGATGGAGGTATTTCTCTCAAATAGTTATGATTTTATCTTTGTCAACATCCTTGGAAAAAAATTTCACTTATTTGATGATAATTTATTATTATAAAAATCTTCTATATTGTATTTATGGTTTTGTGATATGTTTGACTGTGGATGAGTTATTTTTCTTCCATTCATGGTTTATGGTAAAGTATTGACATTTCATATGCTTGTTTTAAAACTAATGTATATGTTATATTTCAACCTTTTATTATGATTAATGGATTGGACTAGTGTGTTCCAGGTTGGGGATCGATAAAAGTAAGCCATCCTAGATTGGGTCTGGTTATAGTAGATTTTCCGGGTTGGAGACAGGTTAGAGAGGCTATGTGGGTTGGAGTCTAGTTGTAGAGGCCCTCCGGGATGGAGTGCAGTTACTGAGTCACTCCAGGTTGGAGTCTGGTAACAGTTAACCCCATGGTCTGTGCACGAGTCATTGACCCGAAAATTAATGTCCGAAATAATGCATTCAATCATTATCAAAGTAGATATTGATATTTCATGAGATTATTTTACTAGTAGAATATCAATATAAATAATTAAATGGAATTATTTTATTTTATCCCTTCAATATTATGATTATATTAAATTTTAAATGCATTTTGTTTTAGTATTATACAGTTCCTTAAATTTTTATTCTTATTTATGAATGTTTAACCTATATTGGTATCCTTACTTAGCATCTGATCTCACCCCTTTCAATGATTTATTTTTCCCAGGATTTAAATATGTATATTATGACTAAACTGTAGGGATACTCTATGGTATATAAATGTAGATAACGAAGAAAATTATGTTATTGTTTTTCATTTCATGATGTAATGTAAATTATATGAATGTATCAATTATTTCTATGACTACTAAACTAATCAGTATTTTGAGAGTAGATATTTTCTGATCATGCCAATATTATATAATAATGCACTGAATCTGGGAAACTGGGGTCAGGGCGTTACAGTTGGTATCAGAGGATTTTTTGTACAATCATTTGAAACTATATTTAGATAAACTCTGATTAGAGCACCTTGATCTAAGTTAGACATTCAGGATATGTATCAAATAACTTTCTAGAATTTTGGTAATATAGAGAATTTGTGAGTTTTCCAAGCAATGCATATTTATCTCCATATGGTCATGTAGTAGTGGCTCTAGGACAGATGTACCTAGGGTTAAAAACTAAAAAACACCACTTTTATCTTGACTCGAATGGGAACTGATGCACTACAATGGGCCTTACTACAATCTTGGTTACGACACTCCCGAGTGATATGCTTATGGTGATTCTAATTTTCATTACAAACCATTACAAAAGGTTTAAGAGTATATAATTCCTCAAAAAGACAATTTTATGATTATGGATTATATCCATAAACTGTTTTGTTTATTTTAATTTTTTTACAATATTGGAATTACGTATTATAATTTATAATTTAATCTAGTGTATACCATTGTTTAGGAATGACACCTTGTGGATGGATTGAAATTTGAACTAACACACGTAATCCTTGTAAGTATTTCAATCCTACTCAATATAATTATTGTTGAGATGGTGATGAAACTGGTGCTGATCAGCAAATCACCATACTGGGACCACTCACTCAGGTTATTAATGATAACCTAACTCGTAGGGAGCTCCCTAATCCACATCGTGGAGGATCAATGTTAGATCACTTCATGAGGTAACAACCACCAACATTCAATGAGATTACAAATACTTTTCTATCTGAGCAACAAATAAGTTCCATAGATAAAATATTAAATGTTATGTGGAGTAGCGAAAAGGAAAAAGTTGTCGTAGCAGTTTATCACCTCACTGGAGATGCTGATCAATGGTTGTCAATGACTCAAAACACAAAGGAAGATGAAGAAGTTTAAAATATTTTAAATGGAGATAGTCTAATGATATTTTCATAGAAAAATATTTTCCTTGTGATAATCAGGCAGATATAAAAAGGAAATTTCTATTCCTGAGATAAAAGGAGGATGAGAATGTCACAAAGTATAACGATAACATTACAAGGTTAGCGAGGCATGCAATAAATTATATACGTAACCCAAGGAGTAAGGTTGATCATTTCATTGATGGGTTAAAACCATTTCTCCATCAAGAATTAGTCTCAAAATACTTCTCATCATACAAATATATTGTCGCTTGTGCTGTCAAGATAGAAAAAGAATTATCTATGTATTATGAATTTAATGAAAAACAGTAGATGAAGAGATCATATGAAAACCAGGGAAATGAAATTAAGGTGAAGAATGAAATAGAAGAATATCCATCCTGTAGTAAATGTGGGAATAAACACCCTGGTACTTTCCTGGAGGGAATGTGAGTTTTCTACAAGTATTGCGAAAAAGGCTACCAAGATTGGTATTGCAATGCAATGAAAGAGAAGTCAATATTTAATGGTGCAATTATAGTTAAATGGGACATTATTAAATTTAATGTACTAAGCACCAAGGAAAATTACCTTAGAAATGGCCGAGAGATCAAAGCCATGCTTATATTATCACTGTTGCTGAAGTTAATGCTCCGAAAGATGTGGTGGCAGGTAATTTAATTGTTTTCTCAAGATTAGAAATATATTTATTTTATTTTTTATCATCACATTCTTTCATATCTTCCTAGTTTTCTATGAAAATTAGATATTTCAAATTTGATTTAACAGAATAGTATTCAGTCAATACTCATAATAGAATTGTCATTACAACAATTTTTTTGTTAATTAGTTCCCATTAGGGAATATAAATTGTGTTTATCTACTAATGTCATCATCATACCCATGATTTATTTTGATATAATCCTTAGTATGGATAGGCTTTCAGACCATGAGGATAAAATTTCTTTTATGAAGGAAGAGTTTACAATGTTCGATGATGATAAGGAGTACCTTATTTTTAGAGCCGAAATGTCACCTACTAATTAATATCTAGACCCACCCCCAGTAGTGAAACTAAATTAAATTATTAGGGAAGAAGATAATGAAATAACTATGGGTGAGGAAATATATTGTTCAAATATAGGACACAGATATTGTGAATGAATATGTTGATATGGTTCCTGAAGAATAATCTCAAAATTCTCCAGAACAAGAAATTGAGATTTCCATTGACTTATTTCCTAGTTCAAGGCCCATATTGAATACCCCATATAGAATGGCCACATTGGAATTAGTGGAACTAAATAAAAAACTAGGTGAATTGACTAATAATGGACTTATTTTCTTAGTTTTCTCCATGTGGAGCCCCTCTTCATTTTGTTACGAAGAAAGATTGATATTTGAGGTTGTGCATTGACTATATGGAGATCAATGTTATATCTATAATTAACATGTATCCCCTATCTCATATTGATGATTTATTTGAAAATCTACAGAGAGATCAATATTTTTCAATGATGGGCTTTCGATATCGATAAAATCAGTTGTTTGTGAAGAAAGAAGGCATTTCGAATACATCATTTCGAACCGGCTATGAGAAATATGAGTTTATAGTAATTATTTTTGGGTTGACTAATGCTCCCTCTAATTTCATGGATCTAATGAATAGAGTTTTCATGGAATATCTTGATTACATTGTAGTGGTATTTATTAATATTATCTGAGTTCACTCCAAAAGATACAAAGATCATAAAAATCACTTACACACCATTTCGAAAACTCTTAGAAGAAATAAATTATACGAGATGTTTAGCAAGTGTGTATTCTGAATTCAGGAGATTTGTTTTTTTTCATATTGTCTCTAAGGATAAAAAATCCATAGATCCTTCTAAGACAATGGAAATCCATGAATGTCCAACACCAAAGAGTATAACTGAGGTACACATATTTTCTGGTTTAGCAGGTTATTAACGACTTTTCATCCAAAATTTTTCCTAATTGGGAACCCCATTATCCATGCTCACACATTAAGGAGTTAATTTTTTGGACAAAAGAGTGTGGACAATTTTTTGAGGAACTGAAGAGAATACTAGTCAATGTTTCTATCATGAATATACCACCGGGGAGTGATGGGTTTTTTATTTATAGTGATTCTTGAATGAAAGGACCTGGTTATGTCCTTAAGTAGAATGATATATTTATTTCATATTCATCACGATAGTTTCCAATTAAAGAACAAAACTATCCTAATCATTATATTGAGTTAGCAATGGTAATTTGTGATTTGATGATTTCAATAAATTATCTCTTCAGTGAATAATGTGAGATATATACTAATCACAAGAATATGAAGAATATTTTCTCATAGAAGGAACTGAACATGAGGCAATAGAGAAGGCTTTCACTACTCAAGGATTATGATTGCACAATACATTACCACCCAGGGAAGGATAATAAGCTGGCATATTCTTTGAGGAGAGAAGATCATTGAGTTTTAAACAAGATGAGTGTTGAAAGTGACAATATTTTTATGGATTTATTAAAAATTATTATGGGAATAATCATGGTAGTTAAAACATAAATAATTTTTCAAATAGATTCCAAACCATCTTTACTAGAAATGATAAATTGTTCTCAGGCTGATGATGAGGAGTTTCAAATGAAAATTAAAGCAATTAAAGATGTAAGATTGATCGACATCAAATATGAAGATAGAATTTTCAAATTTGGGAAGAGACATTGGGTTCCTAACATACCTAATCTAACAAGTGAATTATAAGATGACCCTCATAGTTCTAATTTCTCAACAAACCCCCGGAGCACCAAGATGTCTATAGATTTGAAGGATCATTTTTTGTGGGACAACATGAAGGTGGAGATTGCTAATTTTGTGTCAAGATGTATGATATGTCATCATGTTAAAACGGAAGGATACAACCTGGAGGAGTCATGGATCATATTCCTATACCTGAGTGTAAATTGTATAATATGAGGATTGAATTTGTCACTGGACTACCAAAGACTCCTAGAAGGAACAATGAAATATGGGTCATTGTTGATCGTCTTACCAAGTCATCACATTTTCTTCTTATCAGAGAAGACTTACCATTTTAAAGTATGGAAAGACTATATATTAATGAAGTAGTAAGACTTCATGGAGCACCACTATAGATTTTTTCTGATCATGATCCCATTTTTACATGAATATTTAAAAAAAATTCATCATAAACCCCTAGACAATGAACATCGTTTGAGCACTGCCTACCACCCTAAAACTAATGGACAATTAGAACAGACTATTCAATCCTTAGAAGATATATTTATATATATCTAACATGACATTCGTTGAATGTGGGATCAATATTTATCTCTGGTAGAATTTTCCTATATGGATAGCTTTCAAGTGTTCAGATGTCACCATATGAAGTGTTATATGGAAAGAGATGTCTCACACCAACATGATGGTATGATAATGGTGAAAGATAACTCATAGGCCCAAAACATTTTGAGGAAACGATGGAAAAGGTGAAGGTAACACATACCCACATCAAAGTAGCTTAAAGTTGGTAGAATAGATTTGATGATAACAGAAGGATGGATTTGGAATTTCAGGTAGGAGATTATGTTTTATTGATGGAATATCCATGGAAGGGAATTATTAGATTGGGTAAGAAGGGTAAATTGAGTCCCAGGAACATCGGTGCTTTCAAAATTATAGAACTTATTGGGGTTGTAACTTACTATTTTAAAATGCTACCAAGTCTCTCCAATGTTCAGGATGTGTTCCACATTTCGCTGTTGAAAAAATACATGCCTGACCCAACACATGTACTCAGCTATGATGAAATAGAACTGGAACCAGATCTATATTATTGTGAAGAGTCTGTCAAGATTATGGATACCATAGAAAAAGTGTTAAAAAACAAGATGACTCATCTTGTACAGGTTCTATGGAGAAATCATAAGATGTCAAAGGCAAAGTGGACCCCCTCTGGAACATAGGATGAAGATCCACCCAAATATTTTTGTTCATTAATTTTCTAGAAATTTCGAGGATGAAATTTTTTGAATTAGGGGAGAAGGTAACACCCCAAGATTCAATGGTGTGTTTCCCTATGATTAATACAATAGCATGTGTTGTACACAACATTGAGTTCAAACACACCACAACCAGACCGTTTTGAATAGTAATACGCACCTTTGGAAATTTTATAAATTTTACATTTGAAAGGTGACTTAAAATTTGGATTCGGAATATTGAAATTAGATTAGAGTGAATTTTTGGAATTTTGACAAAAAAACCAATTTTTGATGAATAGTTAAAAACACTGTGTTATTGTTTTAAACTGACATTTTATTTAAATAATTATTTATATTATTTAAAATTATTTTATGTCAAAATAGATTATTAACACATATATAAGTTAAAATAAATTTATTGGTGTCAATTTATAATATTTTTTGATATATAAAAACTTTATTGAACTTTTTACCGTCTTTTACCCACTTCTTAGGAGCATTTAAAGATTTACATAAAAAATAATTTTACTATTTTTGTGATTTGAATTTTAAATATCCTAGTGACATGGTAGATATCTGTAAGTAAATTGTCGATCAATAAGATGAAAATAATTTTTGGTGAATAGTAAATTTTTTATTTTATTTTCCATGGTAAAAAGTAAATAGGTTAATTAAAGGTAGAAAAGGAAAATATTATTACACTAACACATGTCCTAATTCTATTGGAAATGTGTTATTCGTCACAAAAAACCTTTGGAATAATATATGATCCTTTAGGTCCACTTGGATTAGACTAGGAAATTTATTAATATTTAATTAAATTAAGAGTTAAAAGTGTTAAATTCATTTTTTCATAACTAAAACACTTTTAATATTGGGATACATACAATATAAATTAGAATATAATTATTCATTATAATGATTAAAATATTTCCAACATAATTTTATTTTATTTAAAATTTTTACACATTAATTAATTAAATATATTTATGACACAATGATGATGCAGTAGTTACCATATTAATGAAATATTAAAATATTTTATATTATAAATATCATTATATATGTAATTTGAGACTTGTAATGAATTAATCTAAATTTATAGCATAATATTACATTTAGGGTTGATTAAAAAAAATTATGTAACAATGATGTTATGAATTGTAGAAAAACAAAATACCCAATAGTGTCAAATACGACATTAAAGAGTTCTTAAAACAAATATAATATTATTAATTGATAATCTATTCCGAAAAATCTATGGTTCGATGAAAGAGTATAAATAATAATATATATTTCATTAATGAACCACTTGAGGTTCACTTGTATGTTTATAGTATGATTATTTACTATATAATATAAAAATATAATGAGACATGGTAAATGTGAAACTATTTAACTAAGAGTCAAATCTAAATGATATGGTTAATATAGTGACCCAAACCTGTCTGAAACCAATTGTTCAAGTGTTTTTCCGCCCATACCCACCCTAGCCATGAAATAAATCATTTATTGGCCATTATAATTCAAAAATTATTTTATTATAAAATAATATTTCATTATTTTTATATGGTTCCCCTCACAACTCCTTTAAAAGGGCTCTTCCTCTTCTCTCCAATTCACTCCTTTATAGCCATTTGGCTTGGCCAAAACCTACACAAATATCTTCTAAACTATCCTCCCTTCATCCTATAGGTTGTCCTTTAGTATGAAATCTATCCTACGGAGACCTTTTTATTCAAATAAAAACTATGATCTTTATGAATAGGAGGTTAACATACCATTGTCTGTGGAAAAGTACTAGGTAATGGGTTTCTTATATAACTTTTATTTCTGTAAGATTTCCATTGTTTACCACTTATTTATTGCATGTGGTGCATTGTCTAATGTCATTTGATATATATTGTCATGATTATATTTATATTCATGGTATTCTTTGGTTTAGTTGATTGTTATTAACTTTTGTTTGTACGACTCGATTGATCACAACATTGTAAGAGTTATTATCACAATATCATCATTATAAGATTTTGTTTATAAATAACTATCTACATGGACATCTCTATCATTCACATATGTTTTTCATAAAAATGTACTTCAAATTTTTTTTTTATATTTACTAGACTACCAGTTAAAGTCATTTATAACCTTGTTTTATTTTTTATAAAATGGTTTGAAAGGTATCTTTCCATCATTTTCCAGACAAGGTACATTATGAAATTTTCGACAAATTAGGTTATGAATGTTTTTAAACATATACAGTGGGTGAAATTATTCTTTTCCATTATAACACCTTTTATCATTCCTTAAATGCATCTAATAATATTTTCAAAATAAAAGTTTTCTTTATAATTATGTTAAATTTAAATGATTTCAAAAAAGAAAGAGATATTGCTCAAAAATAGTTTTGATTTCATCAGTGTCATCATCTTTTGATAAATTTTATACTTATCTGATGTAGATTTACTATGATACAAACCTCCTATATTGTATTTAAGGTTTTCTGATATGTTTGACTATTGATGAGTTTTTTATTCCATTCATGGATTACGGTTAAATTAATGATATTTTATATGCAAGTTTTAATATGAATGTTTATGTTATATTTCCACCTTTTGATAAGATGAATGGATTTGAATAGTATGTTTTTGGTATGGGACTGGTAAAAGTAAGACCCCCTGGTTGGGTTATGGTTATAGTAGACCCTCCTGGTTGGAGTCTAGTTACAGAGGCGCTCTGTGTTGGAGTCCGCTTATAGAGGCTCTCAGGGTTGGTGTCTGGTTATAGATGCTCTCTAGGATGGGTTCGAGTTACAGTTATCCCCTAGGTCCTAACATGAGGCCTTGAAACAGAAATTAATGTCTGGCATTATGCATTCCATTATTATAAAAGTGGAAATTTACATTGTATGGGATTATTCAAATAGTAGAATATCCATGTTAGTAAGTAAATGGAATTATTTGATTTTATCCATTCTATATTATGAATAAGTTAATGTTTAAATGTATTTAGTTTTAGTATTATAGAATTCCATTAATTTTTTACATATTTATCAATGTTTCCGCTATATTTTTATCCTTACTGAGCCTCTACTCTCACCCCTTCTAATGTTTTATTTTTCCATGTATGCGAAGAATTATACTTTGACTTACCTAAAGGGATAGGCTACAGGATATGAATTTGGTTAACAATGAAAATGTTTTTATTATTTTTTATTTCATGATGTAATGTAAAACATATAAATGTATCATGTATTTCCAAGGCTACTAAACTAATGGGTCATTCAAGACATGATCTTTTGTGATCATGCCAATTTAATGTAATAATTCACCGAATCTAGGTAACTGGGTTCGGGGTGTTACATAGAGACCCTATGTGGACTAGAATTCTAGCATCTTTGTGTGGATCAACCATCACACGACCCTATGTTGATCAACATTCTTGCGACCCTATGTGTATCAGCAGTGTGCGACCCAATGAGGACCGAACATAGAGTGTCCTGTCGTGGATATGTGACATACTGATCCTATCTGGGTTAGATCTTATGTGGATCTTGTGGGGGTTGTTACATATTGATCATGGAAGGATACGATCCTTATGGGTCAGTAAGGGTTATTACATTTTGATCATGTGTGGTTTATACTCCGTATGGTCATTAGAAATTCCTCTTCATAAAATAAGATGATATAGCATCTCGAGTAATCATATATACTTTTGTGATTTAAATATACCATGATTTAACTGTTACTATTGCATTGTGATTTGAGATTGAGGCCTTGCATTGTGGGATTTATTTTGTGGAACTCCGGGAGACCTCCGAGTGTCTCGGGGTCCCTACTGAGTGTTGTTATACACATCCTGGCACATGCCTTTCATGCACCTTGTGGTGGTTTGTTCTAATTATTAGAAGCTTGGTTGAGTTTTGAGGGAGCCAAGACCAAGTGGTACACGAGGGAGACATGCAGACATGGAGTGCTGTGGAGATGATCTATACATACCCTACATGTAGGATCCTTGGTGGACAATCAATGAGATATTTTCTCTTTTAAAATGTGAATTTACTTTTCAGTTGGGCTTGTATTCCATCCCCCTTTACATTCATAAAACATTTACTATTGCAGTTTAATATAAGGATGCTTCTTGTTGTGTTCATGGATGTTGTGTTTTTATAGGTTTTATGGAAATTTCTTCCCATTATAGTGTTCTGCTTTTTTGGTGCATGAATCTAACCCATGGCCTATGGAAGGTTGGTTGGGGTAGTCGCAACATGTGTCCCGAGGTATGGATCGTGACATAGTTGTATCTAAGGAGTCGATTATACCAATGAACTAGGACTATAATATTTTTAATGATTCAATAGTGTTATGTGTTTTGAGTGTGGTTTTCAGTTCAGGGAGTCCAGTGTTGGTGTGGTGGCTAATGCATTCATACACTAGGAACCTGAAATCTATGTTCTTACTCAGTGCACGAAAACACTAATTGGGTGTGTTTTGGAAAGGTTTTAACCTTTGATGTCTTTTTAGTGACCTCACTAGGTATAAAATTTTTACCATTGTTTTTCTTGATTATCTCTCAAAATGAGTCCATGGAGACAACCATCCATAATTCAAGAGAGAGATCACAATGATGGCCCACTGATCGATGAGACATCAGAGAAGGGCCGTCTTACTATGTTAGCACCTTCGGGTGGTGCACCAGCAACACGAACACCCACTGGGCAATTGTTTTAACCAGTCCCACAGGCAGATAGTGCATGCTGAATAAGAATATTTCATGAGTCTCAATGGCATAGGCCATCAAGGTTTCAAGGAGAGTTAGATCCCCAAGCAGTAGAGGACTGGCTAGAGGATGTGGGTAGAGCTTTCCACCAAGTTAGGACACAAGTAGAGGAGATGGTAATCATAGATGCTAGTTTATTTTAGTGCATTAACCTGAGGATGGTCCATAGGGTAATGAGGTTTCATAACATGGACTGTTTACCAAAATGGTACTTTCTGTTGGTGTTCTAACAATACAACTTCATGATGGTCAGCAGTTACTACCAGCGCAACCGGAAGAAGAAAAATGTAGGCTTAGTGCCTTATATGGGTTTTAGCAAGAGATACACCTCAGGTTCCGAGGTGAGCCTGACTCATTGGCGGCTAAGGACTTGCTAGAGGAGGTAACCGAGTATCCATCTATCATGGGCACCATTCAATCAGATGGATGATCTGGTAGTGAGCATTCTAAGTGGCTTATCAGGGCAATGTCAGGGTTTAGATTATGATGATCTTATGATGAGTTGACTTTTCTATGAACATTATAGAGAACCTTCTTCAGAGAAGGGTTTATCTTGCCATAAAAAGCAACAAGGTGAGTGTTCCCGAGATCATCTACAGCTTCAATAGTATAACATGTTAGTAGCTATGTATTCATCAAATAATACCGACCATCCTAGTTACTCGATGAATACAGTACAGTTAGAGATTCCAGGATCATACCAACATGAGAGGTGTGTTTAGGGACTTCTGAGTGAGGATTATTCTTCTATGAATTCCTACTTATATTATGGTTCCTGAGAGATCCTTTGTGGTTGAATGTTATTTGGATGAGCGAATATAGACAGTAAATGTTGGTAGTGAAAAATCTGAAAACTGATGCCAGTATTAGTGAATAGGGAATGTAAAATGTTTCGGAATGAGGAAGTGATATGAATATATGAATTTTAGGGAAGCAGATGTAGAAGTGGATCTATAAGAGCATCATGAGGTGGTATGCATTTTTTAAGGCTACAATCACCACCCTAATGTGGTTCCCACCACGCTCATGGTGTTCGAGGCCATGGGAGGGGATTAAATGCATTGGGTCATGGAGTGTGACACAAGGGATATAGTAAGGATTCGAGGTATGGTTTGTGTCTAATACTATATGCCATATTAAAAGACATAGGTACCAATCATTCCTTCTTAACACGAATCTTGCTGAAGACCTAGAGTCGCTAGTTAAATAGATTGGCTGACCCATATGTTTGGAGATACCATTGGGAGGAGACTCAATAATTACACCGATGTTGATAGTGTGATCTGACCCTTGATGTGAGAGTTTCAGTTGGAACCGCTTGGTGATAGCTTCAAGGCCTTACGACATTTTTTTGGTCATAGTCTGGACATCAATGGTTCATACACAGAATGAATATTTTAGACAAACATTTTGTACATTATCTATTGAGACAGAATAGGTTTTCCTTGGCTGGGAAAAAAGGAATCCCAGGAAGCACATGATAAACTCTTGAATAGGAGGGTGCAGACAATCTCGCCTAAGTTGGTTAGCCTTTCCCTTGTGGCGGCATGATTTTTGAGTTTTCAGTTCCAAATAGTAGTGGTTGTGTGTGGGGACATCTTTTGAAAATATGTTTCTAGGACTACCTCCATGTAGGGTGAGGGTCTTCTACATTGGCTAGGTACTACTGAAGATTTGTACCTAAATTATCCAGGTTAGAGGCATCCTTGTCATCTTGATTAAAAAGGGGGATCCATTCATGTGGATGTGGATGTGTGAGTAGATCATTCAAAAGCTGAGATATAGACTAATGAGAACCCCATCATGAGGCTACCAAAAGAAAGATTGGGTATAATGTATGCTGCGATGCATTAGGGACTGGGCTATGTTTTTTCCTGATTTGGAGTTGTATGTGACAACCAATGGCTCATGGAAGATGATACAACACAAGAAGAACTACGCTACCCATGAACAAGCATTACCAACAGTGGTCTTTGCACTGAAGATGTAGTGGTACTACTTGATGGGTGAATGGTTTACTATTTACTCGGACCACAAAAGTCTCAGGTATATCTTCCTATAGAAGGACCCGAACATGAGACAACAATGCTGGATTCAGTTCATCTAGGACTATCTATTTGAGATAGATTATACTCATGGGATGTGGAACATGATAGCAGACACACTCAACATGAGTTCTGGTCTACAACTGCCTAGTGTGGCATCCTAGAATCTAGCTGCATTGTTTATATCCTTCATTGATAATGTTGTTGCATCTTAACTCAGGTCTATGAAAGTCACTCCTACAATTATTCATCATGTTCTTGAGAAATAGCTTCATAATGTTGACTATGGGGCCTTATGTACTCAGATATCCTCATAATGGTCTCCTGAATGATTTTATAAAGGTATGGAGCACATTGTTCATTACAATTGACTCAGCATAGTACCATTCATTCATTAGTAGAATTTTATGGGGTTCAATACATCCCCAAGACCTCCAGTGTCCATACTGATGGTTGGAGATGGAGGAAATTGTGGAAGAGTTTGTATAACGATGTCTCACTTGTCAGCAAGTGAAGACTGCACAGAGCTGATAGAAGTCTTATGCTGACAGGAGATGGAAACCCTTGGAGTCTGAGGAGGAGACCATGCCTTCTTATGGTTTTCTCTATGATGATGAATGCATATGTTTGGCTGGGGAAACAAGATATCTATAAGGTTCATCAGACAATTCTATATTCTCAACAGAGTGGGTGAGGTGGCATACCATCTATATCTTCCTCTATAGATAGACCACAGGCATAATGTTTTCCATGTGTCATAGCGGAGAAGATTCATGCATGATCCATCACTTTTTATCGACTATTGTGAGTTGGACTTTCACAATGGGGTAACATTTATAGAGTTCCTAGTGGAGATAAAGGATCAATAGATCTGTTTCCTTCGTGGATGTTTGATCCCTCTTGTGTGAGTTTGGTGTCAGCAGATGAACTTCCAGGATGAAACATGGGAGCGGGAGGGTAAAAATCATTATCAATACCCTCATTTTTTCGATTTTCCATTATTATGGATTTTTGGGATGCGAATTCCTAATTCGGGAATAATGTAAGGTCCTGTAATTTCGGTATAATGTTTTCCAGGCGGCAAAATCTGATGGCGAATGGTTATGAAGACCCGAGTTCCTAGAATGATCTATCATAAATTATTAATTTTAAAATAGCGCAGGTTAGAGGTTTTCCTGAAATAGTTGAATAACTCTTAAACTAGTTCTGGTATTAAAAATATGAGGGCATTGTTCCATTCAGGATAGCGAGTTTAAACTTGGCGTGACTTAATTTTAGTCGACACAGGCCTCAATTGAGAAAACCAAAAATGACATAATCGTAAACAAAACAATTATATAAATTTATATTATTTATAAAATTCTTATAACTCGTGAAAGATGAATCAAATTTAATATTTGAGACCACTGATGAACTCACGAGGGTATGCTTCCATTAGTCAGAACCTAACATTGGCCGGCTCGGGCCTATAATGGATTCTAGTTTTTGGCCGAAAATAAAATAATTAATTAAAAATTATTTTATTATTAAAATCCATAACTTCTAAATGGTATCTCTGATTTAAAATGAGAGAATATCATTGAGTTCATTGGGGCATGTTATGCTTCGGAGGAGCCTAACCTAGACCGATGCGGGTCAGGGGTGAATCTTAATAATTTATTGAACTTTTTTAGGTACATTCATAAAACGTGTGGGTGTAATTATCTATCTTTTGAACTAGTTCGTATATTAAAAATATGAGGTCACCATTCAATATAAAGCACCAGGATTTGCTAATGGTATTCTTCACTTTGACAATAGTTGGTTGGGAGAAAAATATTTTTTTCGACATTTAAAAGAATAACAAAATAATAATGTTATTTTAATTCTCTCTTTTTTGTTTCCTCCAATGGACGAGCAGTGGTGGAAGGACCAACGATATGACAAGCCATTAAATATATTGATGCACATTATTTGTAACCATACCATTGGAATTTGGAGGTTAGTTAATTAAATAAGCATCATAAATTCAACAGAGCGTTACCCACCACATATCCCTCTTAATTATATGAAGCTCGGGAAGGGGTGTTGGAATGACTTCACCATGTGAAGAAGCCATTGCAAATTACCGTGATGCCAACCAAAAAGATGATGAGGCCAGCTTCAGCGATTGGTGATTAGAACCACCAAATCACGAATCAACAACAATGATGAAGGAGGTTCCATCGATCATCATCAACAGTATTCTAATCTAGGTAGGGATTTTTTGTAAAAGTTATCTTTTAGGATTTACCATTCACTCGATTGCTACCACATTAACGTGAATGGCGCAAGGTGAGCGAACAAGGCCTAGAACCTCTTCCTCTTATCTCTTGTTATGTTCATTGGGGATGGTTTCCTTAGAATCCTGAAAACATGAAATAGTGGGCCATGCTAAAACAGCGACAGCACGAGAGAGTAGTAGGCACACATGGTTCCATGAAGGAAAAAAGAGAGCACATTTGGTGGCCCATGGGAGAAACCACTAGTGGGCCATGTTATTAGTTACTAGAAGTTGCTGATGGAGACCCATATCAACATGTCGCAGGTGATGGAAATAGTTTCGCGACGATGATCCGTAGGGGATGAAGGTGGCCAGCCCTAGCTGGCTGTGCGGCATAAGGGTGATGCCCGCAGAAGCCACTAGCGGTGCGTCTCGAGTTGGAGAACAACCTGCCAAGTGGGCCGGGCTGGCGAACGGACCCACACACGTGGGGATGCGGGATTCAAAGTCACGCAATCTGGAGGACTGAGTGAGCACCTGCCGGTCAAGCAGGCTGGAGCTGCCCAACTGGCTGGGCCAGACCCACAGCGTGGCGTACTAGTATGGGTGTGCCGGGACACAACCCGCAGGTCGGGCCAACCGCAGCTCAAACATGAAAACATAACCCAAGAAAACCCTGATGGGCCGGACCTGGTTAACAAGACTGACCCTTAACGGGTTGGACCCGGTCAGGGTTAAATAGACACTGGGACCCAATGCGTCGGGCCGGTCTGAAGGTGTCAAACTAAGAAGAGACACAACCTGTCCTCAAATAAAGAAACTCTCATAACTGACAAAACATGTGTCTGTTTGTCACACCATCAGTGGTGTTGGTCCCCCTTTATGTAAGAGGTCCCTTTGGAATATTCCAGAGTGAATGTCCGAGTCGATCCTGACCGAGATGCGATCACCCTCCCATTTCATGGAAAGGGATGCAAATTACAGACTTGTTGTCCAATTGCCATGAAGTCTATGGCATAAATCCCATAGTGACAAGGAGAAACCATTGAAAGAGTATTAGAGAATGATGGAGTACGTCCAGGTTGGATCGACTCCAAATCCAACTAGGACCTCTGCACAAAAAAGCAAATAACGTACAGACCAGGCATCTGGATGACGCGTGATCATTTGATTTGGGACCCTTATGACGTGACAGATCATCGGGTTACTTCTTCGTGGGACTTCGTGACTTTTGAAATACCTCCATCGTTTTGAGAAGAAGTTCTTACAGAATCAATCATACTATGAGTGGGAATATAGTGGCTGGTAGGGAGGGAAATGTCGATGATAGATCCTACGAGGGTTAGTACCTACCGATCGTGTGTGGATCAACACCTAGCGATCCTACGTGGATCAGCACCGAACGATCATGTGTAGATAAACACCTAGCGACCCTATATGGATCAGAATTCTAGAGACTCTGTGTGGATCAAAATTCTAGTGAAACTATGCTGATCAGCATTCTAGAGACATTATGTGGATCAGTAGTGCGTCACCCGACGAGGACTATCCTTAGAGGGGCATATCGTGGATAATCGACATACCGATCCTATGTGGGTTAGATCTTGTGTCAATCTTACGGGGGTTAATACCTATTGATATTTGTTGGATATGATCTAGTGTGGGTCAATATGGGTTAATACTGATCGATACTATGTTTTTCAGTCTCAGTATTTTCAAGAGTAGTGCCTCTCGACAGAATAAAATGATCTAGCTTCTAGACTAATCATCTATACATCTGTTCTTTACTTATATCTGGATTGAGATGTAGTTATTTCATCATTAATTGTGATTTAGGTCTTGCATTGTGGTATTTATTTTGTGGAACTATGGGATACATTCAGGGGTATCAGGATCCCTACTTAGTATTGTCATACTCACCCACGCACGGGCTTTGCCCGGGCCTTGTTTTGTCTAGTGTAGATGAAGAATAGATAAGGTGATTTTTAAGGGATCCAGGACCAGGTGTTACATGGAGGATATGGGCTGATGTGGAGTTCTGTGTTGATGATATTTACCTACCATTCACGTAGGATCCTCATTGGACTATTCAAGAGTTGCTTCCTCTTATCAGTTGAACTTTTACTTTTTAGTTCGGCATGCATTCCGAACCCCTTTAATTTCAGCACATATTTAACTATAAGAATTTAATTTATTGTTTCTTCTTGTTGAGTTCATGGATTTTGTTATTGTATAGGTTTAAAGGAAATGCCTTCCCATTATAGGGATATTCCTTTTGGTGCTAGTCACCAACTACTGTACTATGTAGGGCTGGCTTGGGGTAGTCGCAGCACGTGCCCCGAGGGATGTGTTGTGATAGGAACATACTATATCTCTATGTATTAAAATGACGTATCTATTAGATAAGTCAGAAATATAATTACAATTTTATGGTTAGTTGACTATAGGTTATAAACACTATGTTAATTATGAATAATTAAAATGGATTTTAATATAGACCATTTCCCCCATCTATAATATAATTCTTAACATGTATTATATATTAAAAATACACAATATATTCTCCTTGGATAAAATACCATATGTAATAACTTCCTTTGATATGTAATATATTTTTCATACATATGATGTTAATCTTTTGTGAAAATTCAATACATAATATATTTATACCAATATGTAATATATTTATTATACCTAATATTATTTCATTTTTGAATACTCTAATACCAAACCTATTTCCTGTGTAAATAATATATATGACTGAACTAATTTTTTTCTAAGTGTAATCTTTTTAAATTTATACATAATATGATTAATTTCATATGTTTTAATAGAATATATATATATATATATCCCATGATATAGAAATTTTTTTGAAAACCTGAAACATTTAAGAAAGCAACAGAAATCTGACATAATGCTTAACGAAATCACATTTTTGATTACCGAGAAAATTACATGTTGTAATTGAAATACATCATTGTTATTGAGAATGAGTACTCATTACATGATTGTTCTGAAATTTCATTTTATTATGATCATTCAATAGATATATTTTGTATATCATCTTCTTCCATTGTATCTTAGGCTATTCAATCTCATCTCATAATTTTTTGGACTTACGTTTTCTTCATTGCTTCAACCTACTAATGTTAGGTATAAACATATGCTATTGTTTAGGTATTTGGAAATATAAAAACTACAAAATAGGAATCTAAAATGAACTATATTAGTTAGTAATGGTGTCAAGTAGATACGGTCAATCAATATATGATTCTTATGTGGTGTTCTCTAAGGAACATGCATTAATGAATAGTGTGAATGGAAACCTCAAGGCATGAAATTTCACATAGTCACAATATCACTAGTCATGTAATACCACCAATACTCTACCACCACTACTTCTGTTAGGGTAATGACTTTTTGTTTCTTCGAATCAACATGATTCTTGGTTGAATAATCACACATAAAAAGATAAATCATCATTAATATCAATGTTAATATTATGCTGAAATTGTTGTCCATTCCAAAAACCCTAATGAATCATGTCTATAGTCAACCATCATAATTATAAATACTTATTCCCTCAATGATAAAAATTATTCTAATCTGGTCAATGGATTAGTATCTTTTACAGGCCCTTGAAGATACTATTGATACACTCTTAAATATTTGTAGTAATTTTTCTATACATTTTACCCTAATCATATTCCAATGTTCATTTCATTTTTGGGATCTTTGTAATGTAGTCACAAACTTACTGATTATCCATTTCAATTGATTCCAATAACTACCCATACATTCACTAATCAAGATCATATTCTACAAAAAAGATTAAATCATAAGGAAATTAAAATTATAATTACATTAACATAAAAAAAATTAAATTAATATTACGTACATATATTTCTGGAAAACTTCTTCATAGATTCATCCTAAAAATTATTTTGTACATTTCTAGATATGTCTGTAATTTAATATCAATTTTAAAAATATGAGGATATCTATATAACATGACCAATAGTGGTTACCACCATAATTACTCAGTGATGTTATGATATCAATCATATACACTGAATATAGGTGATATGGTTACAAGTATTGTCTAAAACACAACTCTATGATTCATAATTTCTTATTTCCACTATTAAAAGTTCTAGGGGAATAAGTGAATGGTTACCATATTGGGTTACCAAAATCAATAATAAGTCAATGTAATTCTTATATTGAAATGTTTCATAAATTTTTATTATCTGTTTCCAAAAATTGAATGTGGTAATGCATGGAAGGAATTTCATAACACCTAATGAAATTAAAAATGAGATGGATCAACTTGGTTATCTTTATAATCTTGCTTACATATTCAAAGGTGGAAGAAAATATGGTTTTTAAATCGGTATGGATAAAAACTATAGAAACAAAAAATAAGAGTCATCTCAATCACCATAAACTTGTATAGTCTCCTTATATTTTTGCCTTCAAACATTTCCATATAAAATATTTTGGATAAAATGTTATTGTATCCACCTCTATAAATGGTATATAGGAACTTATTGGTAGGTCCTATTTATATCCCCAATATCCCCTGATAATAATTAAGCATCCAACTATTTATAATATAGTGTAGCGATGTGATACACATTAAAATGATATTCATTAATATTATGAATACACTAACCATCAAGTGCAATATCAGGGATCATCCTCAACTAAAATATACAATAAAACGATTATTTATCAGACCATATGATGAAATTCACAAATTATGACTCATTTAAAAGATATATAGTGTTTCAATCTATAAGATATTGATATAATACACATGTCTTATCATCTATTTAAAGAAAATATCATTCAATTTATAACATATTATCTGTTTAATAATATTTATCCACTAAAAGAACAGGAAATTCAGTTCTATGTGTTAGAATATTCCATCCAAATTCGTGAAAACATGACATAGATTCCAAAGAAGAAGTTGAAAATGGTGGGAGATCATGATGGGTTTTGTTTAATCAACATATGATAATAGGTAGTAAAAAAACTAAAATACATAAGGATCTATCTCTAAAGAATCAAATATGAAATGAGAATGAAAAATAGAGCATACATGTAATTCATAAATAGGTTCAATTTCAATATTATTTCTATGGATTTCATTTTATAACTATTTCTATAGTAGTAAACAATGGATTCCTTTATATAAGGAGACACATTGATCATTGGATCCCAATCTAATAATTGTGGATTTTGATTCTTCACGAGGGTTAACCATGCCTTCGTTGTATAATATTAATAAAGAACCATGGAGGAAGAGAGTATTTACTATCTTGTTATTTGATTACGTATAAAAGAAGAACATGATTATTATGGGAACTCTTCCCTTTTAATCGATTGTATTGATGATGATTATTTAATGAAGAGAATCAACCATTGAGTTTCCTCTCATTGCTTCAGAAATTACATACAATTTGTGTGTTATTAATTAAATGTTAAATAAATAATGTATGTTCCATAAATGAATCTAACTCTTTTATTCATAACATAAAATCTAAGATGGAGTGATGTGTAATTATATGCATACTATGCATGGAAAATGATAGTCATGACAACTATTGTTTATTTCTACTGTAGCACCCATATAAACCACACTTGAGAACAAGACATGGTGGTATTGTGTATCCAATTCTAGTTTACATATATTAATCTACCGCTTGAACTGTAATCACATAAGTGATTTATGAAAAACATAATTACACATTGTGAATTGATCCTACAACTTATAGATAGCGTTTTAGAAAAATCTATTTATTTTGGAAGAAAAACATTTTTCAAAAACTAAATCCTTATCCAAAGGCCTAAATATGTGAACGTAATTAGCATAGTAGAATTGAAATAAAAATAAAATCCTTATTTAATATATCTGAATGAAGGGTGTATCCTTACAGTGATTTAGTGCTACTCGAGCTACTATGTGCCTCGTGTGATATGCATCAAACATGCTCATAACTCAATATATACATTTTAACCACAAGATGTAACATATACATTGTATTCATACCAATATAATCCCATTTTTGTGACATAAAGTGAACCACAGACATGGTATGTGTCATGATATTATAGTTAAACTTAAATTTTCTTTCTTATCTGAAATCTATAGTATTAGTCAATGAATATATCAGATGTTATATAGCTTATATATGAGTACATCAAATTCCTAAAATCTATGTTGGTAATAAAATAATATGCAATTCTTCTAATCATGACCATGAATTTTCTCAGCATAATTCAATCATCATCCATAATTATTTATCCAATCAATAAAGTAAACAAATACCTTATTAGTTATGATCAAACTAATGACATGATCAATAATATAAACAACCAATCACAGATTACCAAGGATAACAATTTGAATCAGGTTTGTATGGTATCAATGTATTTTGATTCTAATTATAGTTATCTGTAAATTTTTTTTGGAATGGTGTATCCTGGTCCATTTGGATAAAGATAGGATGAATTCCATTCGCCTAGACAACACATAAGACTACAACTCATTTGGTGAGGCTACTGAGGGTGAATGGTGAACTGCACCCCTTCTTAGCAGTTTAGGGGATGGAGGCCCATGTCACAATGTTTGTGGTACATTATATAAACAATAATCAACAATATTAGATATTACTATCTCCGTTTATAGAGTAATATAGAAAGTGAAGATGAAATATAACATCATACAGAAGGGAAATATAGTATTTTAAACATGTTATAGTCACTATAGTAGTATCGACTGGTGATAAAGATAGAACAATATAGCTCTGTAAAACTCCTTCCACTAGTCATTTTAACATTGTGGACTTACTATGCAGTTAGTGGAACTATAGTTCTTACTGGGTACAATTCATCACATTTCAATAATGAATCATTCAAGATATTGTTTGACTATTCATTGAATTTTCACTATAATCCTACTCTCAAAATATAGTGATATTATATCTCTCCATGGATAAAGGTATTTTTATGAACCATAATAATTAATATGTCCTGTTATTATTATTTACTTTTCATCTCTCTTTTATTAATCAACAATCCATTTTGTTTTTGTGATTCCCAAAACTTTCATAATAAATTGTATGAAAGGTTGATTTTGGAAGACCAATTTATATTTTCTTGTATTGAATCATTACTGAGGAATATAGAAAGTACAAGATCGATAATTTTGATGGAATATACATTATTTATAGGAGGTTTTAGATAATAGAACATATTTAATAGAATAATATGTAGTTTCTACTTCTATCTGAAAATGAAACAGATATTGAGAATGTTGAGTGGGAGCTACATGATTTATAGGTTATAGAAATTGTGTACTGTAATTTGGAAAAGATATAGTGTATTACAATATAAAGGAGAAGATTCTAGATGTGTTGATGAAATATATCATGAATAAGTATGACATGTATTCTCCAGCAATTAAATTCTACCATATGTTGTGATTATTTAATCTAAAAAGATTAAATGGAATCTTGTTTTTGATCATGTAAAATAACTCAAGACTATAACAATTCAGTTCTTATTAGACATAATTACACTGGATGATGTGGTATGTGCTCTTGTTTTACTATCATCATTAGAAGACATATAAGAATCTACTGTAATAGTCATGAGTTGTTATTTAGGGGATAATGATTTTGTTCTGAATGACGTGTGAGACCTAATCCTCTGTGATAATATTCAATGATGTTAATTGGGAATATTACATAGTTTTTCATTGAATATGGAAGGAAGGGGAAGGCTTTTGTAGAAAGATAATCACAAATGATGATCTAAATCAATTTAAAAGTCCTATGATAATACAATGGGACTTGATCGACATGTTGGACTTGTAGGATAAAATGACACTTCAATAAGTATTATAGATAAAAATTAAATTCACCCAAAATTAATATTACAATCATGGTAGATGGAGGAACTGATGATATGTTTCTTCTATGTGTGGATAGCCTTATGGATTCTAGGAATTTATCATCAGGTTCATATCTCCATTCCACATCAATAATTAATTTTTCAAAAATTCTATCCTAATAATATTTAGTAACATTATCTTAATGATGAACCCTCACAAATTATGGGGTGGAAAGATGCATAGATTGAAACCAATATTTGAAATTTAATTATTTTGGATAATGTATGTTATATCCCAACAATAATAAGAAAAATTATATCTTTTATATAGAAATATGATGTATGTTTTAGAATGACGTTAACTGGTGTTTCATGGAATATTACTAAGCAGAAGAAGGAATCCTTTGGAAACAGTGGTAACATACCAATGTTCGAGATGTTATACCAAGATCACACTAATGTATATGGGCCTATGCTAGTACATTCCTTTGTAGGGTTACTATATTATGTGATATTTTACAAAAAAAACAGTGGAGATATGGTTTTCTTTCTGAAATAAAAATTAAACATATTCATGGTGTTTTAGTATTGGAATACTTTGGTTAAGAATTTGTTAGGATCATGGATGAATTTATTGAGGTCTGATAATTGATGAGAGTATGAAAATGAAGATTTTAAAGAATTTTCTACTAATAATTGAATTATGTGGGATAAGAAAACTCTAGGTACACCACAACAGAATTATGTGGATTATATGATTAATAAGACATTGAATGAAATTTATAGATGAATATGGATACACTAAAAGATACCCAAAACTCTCTACGAAAATTCAATAAATATGGAAACTATTATTATCAGTTGGAGTCGATCGGTACCAATGGGAAAAATTATATTGGAAGTGATATTGTAAAGAAAGATTATAAAAATCTTTTATTTAAGAGACTTTTGTACTTTATCATATGTACATGTAGATACTAATGTAAGGGAAATATTTACGCTAAGTCCAAACCATGTTTCCTTTTTTGGGTATGGTGTTGAGGAGTTTGGTTATCAGTTCTGGAATGATAAAAAAATTTTATTTTGATTACATAAAATAATATTTAATAAAGCATTCCATTCCAATAATAATCATGATGCAGAAGATGAAAGTGGGAGGTAATAATCAAGGAACCTTATTAATGTGGATATTGATAGTGTACCTAGGCATGTGACACCATAACCAATAGAGCCTACTCCTCAAGTTGAGTTGAGGTGATCATCAATGGTGAGAAGACCTATTTCAATGTGTTCAAAATCCTTACGCAATATAGTTTTAAATTGTTATGGAGTGACAAAATGTTTCAAGGTATTAATGTAGTCGATGATCTTATGAATGTGTGAGTTGGCTATGAAGGATGATATTTTCTCATTACAGGAAAACAATATTTGGGAGCTACATATCTACTATAATGAAATAAATAAATATAAAAATAGAAATACTAAGTCAAGGAAGAATATAATGGTAATATGAGGTATAGGTAATGTTTGGTGGTGAATGGATTTCAACATAAGTGATGTGTGAATTTCATTGAAATATTCTCACAGGAAGTGATGTCATCCACCATTAGAATATATCTTTGTATTATTTCATCAAAAGACATAAAATATGAGAATATTGATATCAAGACTACATTACATTTTAGATATCTTGAGGATGACAACTATATGCAACATCTAGAGTGATATGTTCAGTTAAGAAAATAATATTTGGTATGTAAACACTAGTAGAGTTTATATGGATTAAAGAAGGTACGTAAGAAGTGGAACAAGATATTTAATGCATTCCTGAGTAAAAATACATACAAATAGTGATGTAGAGGTCAATGTTGTTACTTAAAGTATTTCAGTGATAGTAAAATTATATTGTTTCTTTTTTAATTATCAAGTAGTGTTTTGGATGTATTTTTTCCATGGATCAATATGTAGAATGTATTATGTATTAATTGTAGAGAAATAGCTAAATAGTATTCAAACAAATGTACCAAACCAAGAAGGTTTGGACAAATACATAGGTTCTGATCAACAAAATATAGCGATGATTTGTTGATAAATAAATGTTATTATATAATGATGAATATTCATAATATGAGATGGCATTGAAAAGAGAAAAGATAAGGTAAATCTTCTAATGTTTAAATTTATTAATCAGTTGTAGCACAAGATAGAGATCATCAGGGTTTTCTCTATTAGTTGCAATTTATCTTAGGCAGTTCATCAGAGAAGACTAGATAATATATCAATATAAATGTGAGTTTTTTAATAATAGTTAATCAGAGTCATTTAATTAGTGTCTTCCAAGTGAATCAATATCATTACACAGGTATCATATGATCCATATTAATAGTTTTCATTGAAAACATTAATGAGGAAAAAATTAATGATGTGTTTTTTTAGAAAAAAAAATGTATAATTTTTTCATATGAAGAAGTTTATAAAAGCATAAATTATGAAGAGTTTTTAATAATATTTCATTGATAATGAGTGAATTTTTTTTAGAAAAATAAATTTGCTACTAGAATAAGAACTTGATTTGTTTTGTAATTTTTAGAGCTTTCAACAATGTAGTCAACAATTTAATCTTGATTGAGATAATCATACCATGCTTTTATATATTTGAATTATTATATTCAATTTAGTCATGTGAAAATGATACAGAGTTAAAAGTTGTAGTTTTAGGATGTTGTGATCCATTGAATAATCATGTTATTAGAAATTCCATCACAGTCACTGTCTGTAATATATTCAATGATCCTGCTAGAAAAAAAATTTAAAATTTAAGGAAGGTTGTTGTTTTGAGAAGAATCCTGAAAAATTGATATGGATCCAAAAATAATGTGAAGAGTTGAAATGGTCAAAATGAAGATTCATATATTTTTAAAATTCATATAAATAAATATATTTGAGTGAAAAGAATAATTTTTTACCTACATTACCATATACGGACACCTGTAAATAGAGGGAAAAGACTATTTGTACATGATCACTATTTGCATATATAATAATACAAATATCAAATATTTTTGTGATAGATTTTTATCACATCCATATATTTCTTTCTGGTTTAAGTGGAGATCCATCAATGTGATATCTATCAGGTAGAGTTCCATCATATGAAGATCCATCAGAGAAATATCCATTGGATGGAGATCCATCAAAGAGATATCCATCAAAGTGAGTTCCATTAAATATAGATCCATCATAGAAAGATTTATTAGAGTGTGATCCATTGGATATAGTCCAATCAGATATAGTTCTATTAGTTTGTGATGTTTGGAGTGTCATATTGATTTCATACTCAGTTGAAGTAGGAAGGGAAGAAAGAGAACCAAGAAGAGCTAATTAGATGGTATTATTTAGATTGAGTTTACCAAAATGAGGAAGATTAGAATGAAAATTTTCAAGTATGTTTTCTTGAAAAAATTTTTTATCGAAATATTTTTATTAAGGATATTCACATTTTTAATTATTTGGATGTAGATTCAAGACAATAAAAATTCTGAGGATTATACTTCAATTTCTTAATTATTTTACATAGGTTAAGTTGGTCCATCTTACATGGGTATTTTGTAAAGAACATTTGGAAGTATATCATAAAATAAGAAGAAATAATCTTATTTATTGGGGGTATAACAAGTTGCTGAAGAAGCTTGTTTGTTGGAGTGTATAATTAGATATAAAGGAATTTGATTCAAAAAGGATAGTTGGGGGTATGACCAACAATGAAAAAAATTGTTCTACTATCTTGTAGAAATTTTTTTTTATTTATTTTATTTTAAAAAGAATTTAGTAAAACAATCCATTTTGGCGGGACAAATCAAAATAGAAAGTAGCAGTTATTTATACAAAACAATTAAAATATCTTATGATGCAATATCTTTGTAGTTTTTGTATCTGATTGGTGGGATTGAGATTAATATTTTAGTGGATAATAACTCAATCATGTTTTCAGAGGTTAAGAGATTTTTCTCAAGAAGAATTTGGGAAACATTATTCTAAAAATAAATGTGAACACTTATCCATCCCCCTATCCCCACACAGTAATCTCTATCCATTACGAGACATAAATTAGTATCATAGCCATGTTTCTTTTGAATGATTCATCTCAGAGAATGGAGAATTTAAATTTGATGAATATTAGGGTTGTTTATTTTTATTATGGATGAAACTATCACATTTGAAAGAATAAGAGGTTACCATATCTTTTATATCTCAGCCTTGAAGTTATGTATGAAACCATAATTGGATTTCCTATAATCTCTCAAGAACTATGTTCCAAAATTAGTGTTTAAAATTGTTGTGTAATTTCCTTTATAAAATAGTATCTAAAATTACACAACATATTACACAAATGTGGAACTTTTATCGGACTATGTTCTGGAGGATTATATAGCACCTTACATTTATCAATGTTGAACAAAAAAAATTCCTAGTACACTTCTATTCGCTAACTCCAAAAAAAGGAAGCAGTCTTAAATTCATCATTTATGATAAATATGAATAATCATTTTCAAAATAAGGGTGAGATTTCAATTTCCCAGTAAAGGGTTTTGAAATCTTTGAAATACATTGTAGAAGATCCTTATTTTAAAAAAATGTTCTGAAATTATTTTGAAAAATATTTTGATATTAATATATAAAAAATTTAGAAAATCCCTTTTAAATTTATATAGATATTATTTAGATCTTGAAAATACATCAATATTATAAAAATACTTACGCTCAAACTACTTTAAGAATAATCAAGTGATATTTTTGAAAAACCTATATGGAAGATTTTTAAAAACAAACTACTAGGGAAACATGTAACATTAAAGGACATATTAGGCAGACCCACATAATGAGGGATTGGGATTACTCAACAATTAGATATGACATTTACAACATTCCAATGATAGATTTTTTAGAAACATTTAAGCTTATGTTGCTTATATATTCATTCACTGATGTTTTTTATTTTGAAAACATGTTACTGCATTAAAATACACATTCACATATATATATATATATATATATATATATAAGTATGTATATACATAAATATATTAATATCCATTATATAACATGTGCGACCTTGGTTCCAACCATAACTCTTCCCACACAGTCCTTTCATAAACATCCATGTACCCAAACATTCATCAAATACATGTTTACATATTTTTATAACTTCAATCATTTTAAAAACTCAATATTGAATAAGAATTTCAATGAAATGTTTGTTTAATTGATCTAAAGCATTATATAATGACATGAATATAAAAATTAATCACAATTGTAATCATTTACAATAAATGATTATGTTTCTCACATGAAATTCTCAATGTAGAATTTCTTATATATCCATCTTTTCATAGTGATATATATATGTACAAAAAAATTAATGAAATTAAATTTGAGAAGAATATATATATATATATATATATATATTGAATAATAATCATTGAACTGTAATTAGAATTCAATAATCTCAAATTTCAAAAAAATCCATTTTTTGTTTTGATTAATATGTACATATATCAATTACCACCATGTAAGCTACATAGATGATTTATTTGTTGTGTAAAAAATAAGTCGTCAATATATATACATATACATATATATATAATGCATAAATAAAATTAAACAAAAACATACATACTAAATTCATGAATTACAAATATGAGATTGGATTTCACATAATTATAAAATCTTTAATCATTAGCATGGAAATAAAATTTTTCAATTAAATAAACGAGATATGAAATTATTGGACGTGGCCAATCCATTAAAATTCATGACTTTCTCATAAAATGTATTTTTAATATATTAAACTTTCTAAAATAAAACATCAACTTCAAAATTATATAGTAACATTTTTTATAAAATTGTTGCTTTTAATAAGATTAATTCCTTTTTAACACACACACACGCAGATATATATATTTAATGTTAAATAAGATCAAAAAAAATTCCTTACATTGATCATCAAAAATATTAGTTTCCTCAATCTATAAATTGAATTCTTATTATTATTGAATCCCATAATTTTTTATAAAATTGTCAAGATTACATTTCCAAAATGAAAACATGAAATTGCATAAAAACTAAACTCCCTTACCGAGAAGGGAAATCCCTTTACACCTTCCATTTTCCACTGCTCGTAAACATAGAAAAACACACATAGAAATATGACTCTCTGACTTCCTCCCAGACTACCTCTCCCCACTCTATTTATAGTTATAAAATTACTATTTAATATACAATGTTTATTTTAAACTATTGATTGATATTAATTCATGTATTCACTTGCAGTGTAAGTGGGAATAAGATATGGTTATTTAAACATTAAATCATATATTCTGAGAATAAGTCATCATAGATAGATATGAAATAATAAATTAAATTAATAGATAACAAAAAAACGTATCCTATGAAATGAATTGTAATAAATAAAATAACGAATAAAAAGTAGATATTACCTGTGTTCACTCAGGATTCACTAATGTTGGAATAACTGAAAACTAGTTAATTTTGTTGGAGTAACTTACTCGATTATCTTTTTAATTTTTTCCTTTGGTGAATAATTCATTACTTTTAAAATTATTGACCTATATTTGGATAACCCATTATCATGATCTATATTAGTCTCACACATAATAATATATAATGGTCATATATCATATCATAGATAAAAAAATCTATTTTTTTAATGTAAAAAATCTTTAAAAATAAATTTGATCCCAAAAGAAAAAATATCCCATTTTCACAAAAAGGGTGAAATATCTTTTTTTATTGGAAAAAAATAAAATATCATTGAATAATTTTTTTTAAAATCCTACGAAAAACAAAATAAACTTATATTAGATGCTTGATAATTAATAAAGACTATGTTAGAGGGCAAATTTGATTATGTAGTATAAATTTTAAATAACTATTGTTGGCCGACTTTTTAAAAAATTAAAAAAATAACCCATATTGAAATTTGGGTAATAAATTAATTTATAACCCTTTTATAGAGATAAAATGTTTTATATTAAATTTTAAAAATCTTACATATATAGATTTTAACATTTCTCAAACATTTAAATGAATATGAATATGGGGGAAAATATTTGGTAGGAAAACATTAAAATATTGTTTTAATGAGAATCCATTATAACATTCGTAACATTTTAGTAAAATGATCATTTATGTATGTAAGATAAAATTAATTTAAAAAAACATAAAATTTAGTAAATTAATTTTAAAATTATTTAACATGGTATTATGTACACCATTAAAAAATTGGGGTATTCTGTATATACACATGAGAACAATATTATTATTTCGATATGATTGAAAACAAACAAGGTATATAATATTTTAATTTAAAAAATTCACAATTATTTTATAAATGTCATATTTATTTATTTCCACCATCCTCTTGAGCATCCATGCGAGGAAATATGAAAAAACAAATCACATATCTTCATAGATGTCATATTTGACACGTACACATGAGTGACGTTAGTATTTTCCAATAGATGAATGGGTAATAAAAAAGATATAATATTATCTTTAAAAATCCTTATTTATCACATAAATATCATTATATCTTGTAAATACATCATATTAAAATCCATAAATTGATATGATGTAAAAAACACATTACAGCATGGTAATGGTAGTCCAAATGTATGAAAAAAAGATGATTTAAATTCCTATGGGATAAAAGGAAGAGAGAGAAAATGGTCGTACCATTAGAATAATAACATTTTAGTATATAGATTATATATATCTCATAATATCAGTACAAGCATTTAATGTTTTTAAAATGATGAAGAAGAGATAAAATTTAGGATCATGGTTAAGAGTTATACCTTATATTTGGATAACCTTATTTGGATTACATATTAAACCTATCATGGATGGTATTTTTTGTTATATGTGAAACTCAAATACATAAGGAGGGAAGTTGGTATGCTATTTTAGTAAGTATTTTCAGAATATTTGGCTCAATAAGTGTAGGAGAATTGGGTGAGGAGGATCCATTTTATTTTTGAATGGAGTGTGAAACATGTTTTTTATTAAGATGGGGATTAATAAAACGACCCATACATTACATAAATTGTTATTAATTCATAATTAAAGCATAGTTAGTACAACATATAACAAAAACAACAAAAGAACTGTATAGGTATAGTGTCTTTAGAAACTGGAAAACATAAAAAAGCAGTTCATAAATCTTCTACGGTGTGTCCCATTTATTTCATCATATCTAGAGTCCCTTTTAGCATATCCTACTTAATATACTTCTTCCTGGCCTGGGGAAAGAAAACATAAAAAGGGGTGAGCTCAAATGCTCAGTAAGGGTAAATAAAGGTAATATCAATCATATCATAACATTTTAAAAATCATATCCTGTAAAAAATATAATGATTAATTAACATGGGATAAATCATAGAAGTGAAAATGAAATCCCAATAATCATAACATTAAAATTGAAACTTTGTGGCATGCACACATAATCATAGAGAATCATTTCTTATTAGTCTTGACTCATTTCCAAGACTATCTTAGCAGACAATGACCATTTCTCAACCGAGTTCACTCCTCGTTTCAGTCCCGTATCACTGAACCGGTTTAACCTGCCATTCTAGCCATGTCTATCTCATGAGATATAAATCTTTACCCAATGCATTAAAGGGAGATATTGGCCCCACCCATCTTATAATGAATCCTTTCTTATGTGTTCCACAAAATCATAAATCATACATAATCACATAACCAATGTAATAAATATGGGACTCTTAAACAACATGACATCATAAAAAACATGAAACAATCCATATAAGATAAATAAAATCATAAAAATACTTCCATTATAACATGATCAAATCAATGTAAAAATAGGGATAGAAACAGAACCCTATATTGTCTTAGTTGGGGAATAATTTTGTTAAAACATCTGAACTCCATTCTTGTGGAAAATATCATTTCACCTTCGAAACCATTTTTCCTTTCTTAACATGTCATATAATTTTAAACTAAAGGAAGTTAAATAAAAATAAACATGAAAACTTGTAAAGGAAGCATTATTGAAATAATGTTCCATGAATCCATTCATGTCGTATAAGTTAAAAAAGACATTCTTCTCGTACATTTGTCGGAAAAGTAAAAAAGTACCTCGTACAAAAGATTCATTTCATATCGTTTACTAAAAACATACCGAAGGGTAAAATTGGGTTTAAACAATTGTAGGGGGATTTGAATAATATTACATATTGATGTAACATGGATGTGGATGATAAATTACACCCCAGTAAATAACAAAGTATGAACAATCTCTGATAAAAATGAGATTGTGAGATTTTCCCTTACCTTAGGTCCGATTTGATTAGTACATGTCCGAATCTCCTGTTTGATGATTTAAATAATGTTATTGACATATTACAGATTCATAATCATTGATATGATATCATATATGGTCATATTTGTTTCTTCTTATTAGTAATATTTAATTGTTACTTGTTATTCGGGTGTTTATTGCTTTTTTTTTCTTATGCGTGTTTTGCCGAAAAAATTCTTATTCATCTTTTTAGGTTATATATACGTCATATCCAGAATGGTTTTAGTGTAATATATATCATATTTATTCAATCAATTCATTTACATAATTACTATATAATGATGATCTTGTAGAACGAGCCGCATCACATCGTGGAGACGGTAGGCCGTACGTACGCACGAGTGATGATATTGTTCCCATGATTGTGGAATTGTATTGAAGTGTATTTTTACTATTTCAGAATCATTATCACTTTATAGTAATAATATATAGTTACTCATTACACCATTATACCCATCCATGTACGGTGGCGGTGGAAAATAGATTACACCACAGCGTGGAGATGGTATTCCGTAAGTACGCACGCAAGGTGATTTCATTTTTCCGTAGGATGGATAGAAGGTGAAATAAGGTTGTTTCATATTTATAATAACATATCAGTATATAATTAATACTGATGTTATTACTTTATCATGAAACAACTAAAGAAGAATAAGTTGAAGAAGAAAGAAATTGAAAAGGATCGGTAATGGATAATACCACTTCTTTGAAACGCCTCTTCTTAACCTCCTCATAGAGAACTAAAGATGGTCTTTGAAGAAGACCAGGACCTCTATGATGATTCTAGGGAAGTGGAGAAGGTATTTGTTCAGGGTTTTTCCAAACTTGAATGCTCAAATTGGTGTGAGGAGGAGAGGGAGGAGGTGCCGTTTTATAAGGGAAGAGAGGTGCACCTTAGGAAAATCTCAAAATATTATTTTATATAAAAGTCACATACGTTTTATAATGGCTCCAAAGGGACTTATTTAGAAGATAAAGTGGGTATGGGTCGAAATCCTCTCATCTAATGGGTTTTAGAAAAGTTTAGGTTATTATTTTAACCTTATCAATTAGATTTAACTCTAAGTTAAATAATTTATCTTTTACCTTGTCTTATTGTTTTCTTACACTATATAGTTAATAAACATACAATAACATGCCAAAAGAACCCCAAGTGTTTCACTATTAATATAAATATATCTATCTATGTCATTTGGCCGAACCTTAGATTTTTAGGAATAAAATAACAATTAGTAATATAATATTTGTTTTAAAAACTATTTTATGTCAATTTTGACACTATTTGGTACATGATTTTTTTTGAAAATCATAACAGAATTAGAAGCTCAAACCATGTTAATTAAATCCAAACTATCATGTCATATTAACCTAAAAATTAGTGTAATTTAGAAAAAGTCTCATATTACATTTATTTGGGAATTTTTAACATCATTTATGTTAATATTTCTTTAAAATGGTAATTACTGCATCATCATTGTGTCATAAATAATTTAATATATTTATAGTCTAAAAATTATAAATAAAATACCATTATATAAGAAATCTTTTTATATTTATAATTAATATTTATAATCGATTTTATCATATGTATAACCCTATGTTAAAAATGTTTAGTTATTAAACATTGATTTTAACTATTTTAACTCTTCATTAAATAAAATAAGATTAAATGACCTAATATAATCCAAGTGGACCTAAATGGACATACTATATTAATAAAGTTGTTTTTGGTCGAAATAATCATGGACAATAGAATTAGAACATGTTTTTGTGTAATAGTAACATCATTTTTACCCTTAATTACCCTAATTACTATTAACCGCGGTAAATAAATGTAAAAAGTTACTCTTCACCGAAAATTATTTTCATCTAATTGAATCAATTTTACTTATTGATATCAACCGTGTCTCTTGGATTTTTTAAATTCTACTCATATAAGCGGTAAAATTATGTTTTATGCAAATTTCAGTTTTTTTAACTACCACTTAGTTGTTTCACTATTCCTATAAAATTGAAAGTTTTCAGAAAAATACTAAAATTTCACCCTAGGCTAATTTCGATATTCTGATTCCAAAAATGAAGTTCATTTTTTAAGATAAAGTTTATATACTTTTAAAAAGTGGTTATTATTATTCATAACGACTATTTTATATAGCATATCGTTGTTTAGTGAAACTCGGTATTGCGTACAACGCAAGGTATCGAGGAAAGTCGTGATTGTGTGTAAAGCAAGACAAGACAGTGTTGTGTGTAGTGAAAGATTCCTTTGATGATGTATATAAAATAAATACAATATATTTCTCATAAAAATCTCTGGTGTTATATTCTACCCCACTTAAAATGAATATCGCCCTCAAAATTCGTACCTTTGTAACAAACAGATGAGGATACCTCTCCCTCATCAAATCCTCAAGCTCCCATGTAGCTTATTCTACTTGGTGGTTCCTCCATAAAACTTTCACCAAGCAAGTGGTCTTGTTCCATAGGAATTTTTTGCTACGATCATGAATCTCTATCGGTTGTTCTTCATAAGAAATATCTTTCTTTAGCGGTATAACTTCTGAGTTGAGTACATGTGAAGGATCAGGTATGTACTTTTTTAGGAGTGATACATGGAACACATCATGAACTTGAGAGACAATCAGTGTAATCGTCAATCGGTAAGATACCTTCCCAACACGATCCAGTATTTCGAAAGGACCGATATACCTAGGGATCAGATTTCCCTTCTTTCCAAATCTCATTACTCTCTTCATGGGAGATATTCGTAAGAACACTTTATCGCACAGTTCAAACTCTAGGTCATTTCTTCGGTTATCAGGGTAACTTTTTTTTCGACTCTGAGCTGCTCTTATGTGTTGTTGAATAAATCATACCTTTTCTACCATATAATCAACAAGTTCAGGTCTTGATTTCTTTCTTTACCCAACTTCATCTCAGCATGTTGGAGTTCTACATTTCACTCCACAGAGAGCTTCATAAGAAGCCTTTTGAATACTAGAGTGAAAGATATTATTATAAGAAAATTCCACTAAAGTTAGGTGTTGATCCCAACCACCATTGAAATCCATAGAGCAATCTCTCAACATATCTTCTAGAGATTGAATTGTTCTCTTGGACTGACCGTCTGTCTGAGGATGATAAGCAATGCTGAAACTCAATTCTATATCTAGAGTATGCTGAAGACTTCAGCAAAACATTGAGGTAAACCTCGGATCCCGATCAGATATAATAGAATGTGGTACTCCATGCAATCTTACCACTTCTTTAACATATATCATGGCAAGATGATCAAGAGAAAAATCATCTCTTATAGAAATGAAGTGTGACGACTTTTTAAAATGATCAACTATAACCCAGATAGCATTATTACCTTTGGATGTTTTATGAAGTCCGGTGACAAAGTCTATAGTGATGTTTTCCCATTTCCATTCGGGTGTGGGTAATGGTTGTAACATCCCCTTAGACTTCTATCTCTCTGATTTAACTTGATGACAAACCAAGCATCAAGAGAAATATTCAGAAACATCTCTTTTCATGTCATCCCACCAGAAGTACACTTTCATGTCCCTATACATTTTTGTGCTGTAACACCCCGAGCTTCCACGATACGCTTCTCATTCAATAATGCAATAGCGTGTGTTGTACGCAACCTCTAGCTCTAACACACACCACAACTAATGAAACTAGCCGTTGTGAATAGTAATACCTACTTTTTGAAATTTTATAAATTTTATTTATTAAAATGGACTTCATTTTTGGATTCAGAATATCGAAATTAGCCTATGTTGAATTTTTGGTATTTTTCTGAGAACTTCTAATTTTGTATGAATAGTGAAAAATACTTAAAAACAACTTTTAAATCAAAATAATTTATAGTGATAAATTATACAATTTAGTGGTTTTAAAGTATAATTATAATATATTTTTACCATTTTATCCAATGGTGGTCATTATAATTAATTTAACATTGAAATTGGACATAAACAATTGCCAGTCTTTTGATATAAATTGTTTCTTAGAAACACGCTATTTTTGTAACCACGGGAATTAATTATAAAATTAATTAATTCAACTTATATTTTTGGAATTTTTTAAAATATACATCATTTTTGAATTCGGAATATCAATTATAGCTTAGGGTGAAATTTTGGCATTATTCTAAAAAACTTCAATTTTTGATGAATAGTAAAACCACTAAGTGGTAGTTAAATAACTGATTTTTCGTTTAAATGAAATGTTACCACTTCAGTGATTTTATTTTCAAAAATCTGACATACATGGATGTCATTAAGAAGTAAAATGTGGTTAAATGAGATCAAAATAATTTTTTGGTGAATAGTAACTTTTAAGTTCTTAATCGCGATTAGAGGTAATTAGTGTAGTTTAAGGTAAAAACAATGTTTTAATAATATAAGATGAGCTTGACACTTGTACTACTCCTATTGGATGAGTCATGGCCGACCAAGACAACCCATGGTTCAACTTGGGTACCCCATGGAGCCACTTTAGTTGGAAAATGACATTAATATATATTTATTTAATGTTAAAATTAAATTGACACAAACATGAGTTGTTTTACTAAAACAGTTTTTAAGTGGGGTTACACAAGTACAAATTTTGACTATAAATATTAATTAGAAAGATAAAAATATTTCCTACATCATAGTATTTTTTTTATAATTTTTAGACATTAAATAAATTAAATTATTTATGACATAATTATGATGCAACGATGACCTCATTATTTAACGATTTAAATAAAATGAGAAGATAATGCAAAATCCAAGGCTTACACTTGTCCAAAGCCTATTGGATGAGAATATTTCGAACCCTTATCACCTTATCCAATAATTATATAAGTGTGGGACCTTTAGAATCCGAAACGCATTGTATAATAATGTAACATTTCAATCTTTCCAAAAGAGCCCCTCCTCTCCTCTTATAAAAGGCCCCAACCTCTCCCACCTCATTTACACTTTCAAGCCATTTGGCTCGGCCAACCTCTGCCCAAATACTCTCCCATCTTCCCCCTCTTACTCCTAGAAGCCTCACTTTGGGAAGAACTCTTCTCAAGGAAGCCTTTGGCTCAAATCAAAAATAGTTACCCGATTTTGAGGTAATGTCTTCTCTAATGTTGTTTTGTTTTATTTTTCTTCTCCAACCCCCTAATCTCTTTTTATTCATTTCTTTTGTAACAAAACCAGTATCCTAAATATACTAGGATGTTTTTATAAGAAGTATTCTAGCTACACATACACACACCTACATCTAATGGTTAAAGAACATACGGTTTCTGTGGATGGTGAATTTCTGCCTCACGAAACGATGATTGTTCAACACTCATATAACACCTTCAAAGGTGGCCATTAAGATGTCACTATTTTTATATATGATATATAATATGTTTATGTTTTACTTATGCTTCTTTATTTCTCATTTATGTCATACTTTATTATTTCCATTATGGGTAAAACACGATAATTTCATTTTAGGAAGTGCGGACTACCGCCCCCTCAAAGTGATGTGAATCGTTAATGCCATATGTGGGATGTATAAAGGATGGAGTAAATGATATTATATATGATATTATACTGGAACTATATTATACCTTTATATAATTATGATTTAATTACATTAAATATGAAATAGAAATGAAAGTAGCGTTCATGCGTACGTACGGCTTACCGTGTCCATGAACGGTGCATTTCATTTCTTACCTCTAAATGTTACGTAATATTATGAATGAATGTATATACTGGATATATATGATATATATGATATATACATCGTGAATATAATTCTGGATATAATGGATATTTCACCACATGAACAACTTGTAATTATAAGAAGGTTATTGTTGACACAAGTACCAAAGATCGACAAAACGACCGTTATTAACTTAAATAATTACATAATGTTCATAACATGGTAATAAGTGATATAAAAGGAATAATGAACATGAGAAAGGTTATTAAGTAAATATAAATTAACTCTTGTTTATTATTCAGGAGGTTAAAGAACGGTCGAGTCAGGACAGGACACAAGGTAAGGGAATTTCTTAACCCAATTTCTATTCTTTGGGTTAATCTCCTACTTTCAAATTATGTCATGATATTATTATGTCCTATATTGTATTTGTACATTATTTATGTGTAATTATAGTGAATACACATTATATATGTACTTTATTTAAAAAATGATCTTTTTAAGGACTTCGTCTCAATCCCCTTTCATTGAGGCATATTTGGTTTTATACAAATCTTTCTTTTATACGGTGTATAAACCCCTTTGAATTTTACATTTATTCAAAAGGAATCTTTTTTATACGAAGCGTTTTACTAAACGAAAAAAAGGGAATGTTTTTATTTTTGTACTTATGCGGCGACAACGGCTTCTCCGCCGCCGTGACCATTATTTGAGTTTCGGCTTCCTCTACAAGCCATCACATTATTAATGAAAAATAAATACAAAGTTTTAACTTTCTTTTATTTTGGTTTTGAAAATGGTTTTGAAAACGTTTTTATTATATCAATGAGTTGTATTGATATCTTGTGATTGAAATGTGGAAATGTTATGTTTCCTTTATGCATGTTTTATGTGATACGATTATGTTATGGTTTATGATATGTTTAAACCTATTCATATGAGGAATGAATTGGACTTAATAAGTGACGGTTGGAGCCCGCTATAGCTCCTCGATGCATCGGCAGGTCTAATGAGACAAACTAGTGTCTTGGCGCGAGGCCTTGACAAAATCTTATTTGTGGTCTTGGAACGAGGCCTTGGCGACGTGGTTATGATAGTCTGTCATTATGAATTCCATCATTATGAAAGTGGTTATTGATATTGCATGTTATTATTCGACTAGTAGAATATCCATGTGAAGAAGTAAATGGCATTATCTCATTTTACTTTTTCCATATTATGTTTAAGTTAATGTTTAAAAGGCTTTTGTTTTAGTTATACATTGCCTTAAATGTTAATGTTTATTTATGAAAGCTTCCGCATTATTGTTATCCTTACTGAGCATCTGAGCTCACCCCTTTCAATGTTTTAATATTTTCCAGGATGTGAAGAAGTATTTTATGAATGACCTACAGGGATAGTTAGAAGTGGATATGAGTGTGGACTATGGAGACTTTGTTATTGTAGTTTTTCACTTTATGATGTAATGTAATGTTTACGAATGTATCTAGTGTTTCCAAGGCTACTAAACTAATCGGTCTTTTGAGACTTGATCTTTTATGATCATCCCAATGTTACGAAGTAATGCACCAGCTCTGGGTAGCTGGGGTCGGGGCGTTACAGTTGGTATCAGAGAAAGTTTAGTACAAACCTTGGAAGCTAGATTTAGATAAACTCTGATTAGAGCAAGTAGACCTAAGATGAACTTTGAGGATTAGTATAGAAGAACTTCCTAGAATTATGGTATTGTAGAGATTTTGTGAGTTTCCCGAGCAATACATCCCTGTCTGGATACGAGCAGGTAGAGGCGGCTCTGGCACAGATGTACCTAGGGGTAAAACCCGAAAACACCGCTTTGAGCTAGACTCGAACGGGAACTGGTGCACGACAACAGGCCTTGCTTCACTCTTGGTTACGACACTCCCGATGGATATGCTTAGGAAAATTCTCATTTTCTTTACAAACCACTATGAAGGGCTATGAGTATATACTTTATCAAAGGAAACATTTCTTTTTATGATTATGGATTATATCCATAAATAGTTCAATTTATGTTAAGTGTTTTATAAGTATGGGATTATGTATTTTGATTCATAAACTAATCTAGTTTATGCAATTGTTTAGAAATGGCGCCTAGTGGAAGAAATGGAAACTGTATCAATGCGCGCAATCCATGTAGGGATTTCCCTCCTGCTCAAGATAATTATAGTGGGGCTGGTGATGCAACGGGTGCCGATCAGCTAATCACCATACTGGGACAACTTACTCAGATTATGAATAATAACCTTACTCGTATGGAGCACCCTGATCCGCAACGTGGAGGATCAATGCTAGACCGTTTGATGAGGCAACAACCACCAACCTTCAATGGGGGTACAAATCCGTTAGTAACTGAGCAATGGATAAACTCCTTAGAGAAAATATTCCATGCCTTGGGGAGTAGCGAAAGGGAGAAGGTTGTCATGGCAGTTTACCGCCTCACTGGAGATGCCGATCAGTGGTGGTCGCTGATTCAAAACACAAAGGAAGATGATGACATATCGAATATGGAATGGAGGGAGTTCAAAGAGCTTTTCTTAGAAAAATACTTTCCTTGTGACCATCGAGCATATATGGAAAGGCAATTTCTGAGTTTGAGGCAGAAGGAGGATGATAATGTCGCAAAGTATGAGGCTAACGTTACAAGGTTAGCGAGGCATGCAGCCGATTATATACGTAACCCAAGGAGTAATATTGATCGTTTTTTTTGATGGGTTAAAACCATTTATCCGTTGAGCTTTAGTATCACAATCCTTCTCATCATACGAAGATATTGTCTCGTGTGCTATCAAGACAAAAAAGGAATTCTCTAAGTCTTATGACAACAAAGTAAAGCAAGAGAAGAATAGAATGGGGGAACAAGAGACAGATAAAGGGAAAAAGGGAAAGAAGGATTTTCCATTATGTGATAATTGTGGGAAAAATCACCCTGGTACGTGCCTAAAAGGAATGGAAGTTTGTTATAAATGTGGAGAAAAGGGTCACCAGGCTCGTGATTGCAAGGGAAAGAAAGAGGCTGGCAAAGTTGAATGCTACAATTGTAGGGAAATGGGGCATTATGCAAATGAATGTCCTAAGCGTCAGGGAAACGTACCTCAGAAAAGGCCAAGGGATCAAGGACAATCTTATGCTGTTACTACAGTTGAAGCGGAATAATTAATGTATTGGTGCTTTTGGACTAATGGATTATATTCTGGTTATTAGAATAATGTGATATATATATATGGATTGAACTTCAGTACTTGTTGTTTCAGTAAGGTTTTAATATGATGAAGGTAATTATATTTTTAGTATGTGACAATAAGAGGAACTTTACTTTGTTTGGGGAACCTGATAAATTGATTTTGGAATTATGAGACCTTTTAGAGAAAGTTTGGACAGAGGTATTTTGGATAATTATAAAGGTTGGAGTGGATTAAGTTGATCTTTGGATAGTATTGTTTAAGGTTAAAAAATTTATGAAGATTATTTTTGGAATATTATGATACTATAGTTTTAGGAAAAGGACAACCTGTAGGGTGGGGCATAACCCGTCGCGTCGGACAAAGCTGCAGGAATTGAACCCACAATCATAGTGCGACAGGCCTTTATTTCCTACCACTAGCCTACAGGAAGTCCCCGGTTATTACAAAATAATTTTACTAATCTAAATGGTATGTGTTAACATTTGGAACCTTATACAATTAGGATAAGTATAATATTTTTGAGTTATATTATCTTTTTGAGTGAAAGATGAGTTGAAGGTTGAAACTCTAATTGTCAAGCATAAATATATATATACCTATCTATTATTCAATGAATAAATTAATTCTTAAGCTTTAGTAAAGGGATATTAAAACAAAAAAATGTGTTATCCTAATACCTTATGTCTTGTTGAACTGATGATATTTTAAATCAACATAGATTGAAGGCTTTGAGGCCCTCAATTTGACAGTTGATTGTGATTGATGACCTCAATCACTCCCTAAAAATATTTACATTTTTCCTCCAATTATATGTCTTTAATTCCCACCAATGTTCTCCTAATCGAGATCATAATTGGGTGGTGACTTTTTCATTTCCGTTTCCCTCTTATTAAGGCAAAATTTTATTAATCTTATTTCCGATGTGGGTTTTCCACAAAGGTATTTTCTCTTTTCAACTTTTTATTTTCAAAGAAAAATTTCAAATTGCGACGACGCAATTTATTGAAGGAGGGGAGAATGTAACACCCCGAGCTTCCACGATACGCTTCTCATTCAATAATGCAATAGCATGTGTTGTACGCAACCTCGAGCTCTAACACACACCACAACTAATGAAACTAGCCATTGTGAATAGTAATACCAACTTTTTGAAATTTTATAAATTTTATTTATCAAAATGGACTTCATTTTTGGATTCAGAATATCGAAATTAGCCTATGTTGAATTTTTGGTATTTTTCTGAGAACTTCTAATTTTGTATGAATAGTGAAAAATACTTAAAAACAACTTTTAAATCAAAATAATTTATAGAGATAAATTATACTATTTAGGGGTTTTAAAGTATAATTAGAATATATTTTTACCATTTTATCCAATGGTGGTCATTAGAATTAATTTAACATTGAAATTGGACATAAACAATTGCCAATCTTTTGATATAAATTGTTTCTTAGAAACACGCTATTTTTGTAACAGCAGGAATTAATTATAAAATTAATTAATTCAACTTATATGTTTGGAATTTTGTAAAATATACATCATTTTTTAATTCTGAATATCAATTATATCTTAGGGTGAAATTTTGGCATTATTCTGAAAAACTTCAATTTTTGATGAATAGTGAAACCACTAAGTGGTAGTTAAATAACTGATTTTTCATTTAAATGAAATATTACCACTTCTGTGATTTTATTTTCAAAAATCCAACATACATGGTTGTCATTAAGAAGTAAAATGTGGTTCAATGAAATCAAAATAATTTTTTGGTGAATAGTAACTTTTAAGTTCTTAATCGCGATTAGAGGTAATTAGTGTAGTTTAAGGTAAAAACAATGTTTTAATAATATGATATGAGCTTGACACTTGTACTACTCCTATTGGATGAGTCATGGCCGACCAAGAAAACCCATGGTTCAACTTGGGGACCCCATGGAGCCACTTTAGTTGGAAAATGACATTAATATATATTTATTTAATGTTAAAATTAAATTGACACAAACATGAGTTGTTTTACTAAAACAGTTTTTATGTGGGGTTAAACAAGTCCCAATTTTGACTATAAATATTCATTAGAAATATAAAAATATTTCCTACATCATAGTATTTTTTTATAATTTTTAGACATTAAATAAATTAAATTATTTATGACATAATTATGATGCAGCGATGACCTCATTATTTAACGATTTAAATAAAATGAGAAGATAATGAAAAATCCAAGGCTTAAACTTGTCCAAAGCCTATTGGATGAGGATATTTCGAACCCTTATCACCTTATCCAAGAATTATATAAGTGTGGGACCTTTAGAATCCGAAAATCATTGTATAATAATGTAAAATTTCAATCTTTCCAAAAGAGCCCCTCCTCTCCTCTTATAAAAGGCCCCCACCTATCCCACCTCGTTTACACTTTCAAGCCATTTGGCTCGGACAACCTCTGCCCAAATACTCTCCCAACTTCCCCCTCTTACTCCTAGAAGCCTCAATTTTGGCAGAACTCTTCTCAAGGAAGCCTTTGGCTCAAATCAGAAAGAGTTACCCGATTTTGAGGTAATGTCTTCCCTAATGTTGTTTTGTTTTATTTTTATTCTCCAACCCCCTAAACTCTTTTTATTCATTTTTTTTGTAAAAAAACCAGTATCCTCAATATACTAGGATGTTTTTATAAGAATTATTCGAGCTACACTTACACACACCTACATCTAATGGTTAAAGAACATACGGTTTCTGTGGATGGCGAATTCCTGCCTCACGAAACGATGATTGTTCAACACTCATATAACACCTTCAAAGGTTGCCATTAAGATGGCACTATTTTTATATATGATATATAATATGTTTATGTTTTACTTATGCTTCTTTATTTCTCATTTATGGAATACTTTATTATTTCCATTATGGGTAAAACGCGATAATTTCATTTTAGGAAGTGCGGACTACCGCCCCCTCAAAGTGATGTGAATCGTTAATGCCATATGTGGGACGTATAAAGGATGGAGTAAATGATATTATATATGATATTATACTGGAACTATATTATACCTTTATATAATTATGATTTAATTACATTAAATACGAAATAGAAATGAAAGTAGCGTTCATGCGTACGTACGGCTTACCGTGTCCATGAACGGTGCATTTCATTTCTTACCTCTAAATGTTACGTAATATTATGAATGAATGTATATACTGGATATATATGATATATATGATATCTACATGATGAATATAATTCTGGATATAATGGATATTTCACCACATGAACAACTTGTAATTATAAGAAGGTTATTGTTGACATAAGTACCAAAGATCGACAAAATGACCGTTATTAACTTAAATAATTACATAATGTTCATAAAATGGTAATAAGTGATATAAAAGGAATAATGAACATGAATAAGGTTATTAACTAAATATAAATTAACTCTAGTTTATTATTCAGGAGGTTAAAGAACATTCGAGTAAGGACAGGACGCAAGGTAAGGGAATTTCTTAACCCAATTTCTATTCTTTGGGATAATCTCCTACTTTCAAATTATGTCATGATATTATTATGTCCTATATTTTATTTGTACATTATTTATGTGTACTTATTGTGAATACACATTATAGATGTACTTTATTTAAAAAATGATCGTTTTAAAGACTTCATCTCAATCCCCTTTCATTGAGGCATATTTGGTTTTATACAAATCTTTGTTTTATACGGTGTATAAACCCCTTTGAATTTTACGTTTATTCAAAAGGAATCTTTTTTATACGAAGCGTTTTACTAAACGACAAAAAGGGAATGTTTTTATTTCTGTACTTATGCGGCGACAACGACTTCTCCGCCGCCGTGACCATTATTTGAGTTTCGGCTTCCTCTACAAGCAATCAATTTTTTAATGAAAAATAAATACAAAGTTTTAACTTTCTTTTATTTTGGTTTTTAAAATGGTTTTGAAAACGTTTTTATTATATCAATGAGTTGTATTGATATCTTGTGATTGAAATGTGTAAATGTTATGTTTCCTTTATGCATGTTTTATGTGATACTATTATGTTATGGTTTATGATATGTTTAAACCTATTCATATGAGGAATGCATTGGACTTAATAAGTGACGGGTGGAGCCCGCTATAGCTCCTCGATGCATCGGCAGGTCTCATGAGACAAACTAGTGTCTTGGCACGAGGCCTTGACAAAATCTTATCTGTGGTCTTGGCACGAGGCCTTGGATATGTGGTTATGATAGTCTGGCATTATACATTCCATCATTATGAAAGTGGTTATTGATATTGCATGTGATTATTCGACCAGTAGAATCTCCATGTGAAGAAGTGAATGGCATTTTCTCATTTTACTTTTGCCATATTATGTTGAAGTTAATGTTTAAAAGGCTTTTGTTTTAGTTATACATTGCCTTAAATGTTAATGTTTATTTATGATAGCTTCCGCATTATTGTTATCCTTACTGAGAATCTGAGCTCACCTGTTTCAATGTTTTAATGTTTTCCAGGATGTGAAGAAGTATTTTATGAATGACCTGTAGGGATAGTCAGAAGTGGATATGAGTGTGGACTATGGAGACTTTGTTACTGTAGTTTTTCACTTTATGATGTAATGTAACGTTTACGAATGTATCTAGTGTTTCCAAGGCTACTAAACTAATCGGTCTTTTGAGACTTGATCTTTTGTGATCATTCCAATGTTATGAAGTAATGCACCGGCTCTGGGTAGCTGGGGTCGGGGCGTTACATGTGCTTCCATGATGAATAGAGAATGAAGAACTATGAGCCTCATCCAGCAGCTCCTTCTTCAATTCTAGTACTGAAGGAACACAAACCAGATTCATGAACCTTATTATCCAATCACAATCAATGTTGAATTCAGGAACATTTCTTACATTCTTGTGTAACTCTACATCTTCTTTCTGTGCCTCTTTAATCATCACATGCATAGATGGTTGAACATTCATTTGAAAAAGATAAGAATTTCCCCCTTCCATTATGATTCCAAGATCCATCCTTTGTAAATACATAAATATTGGGTCTTTTGAGATCATCATCATGGATAAGCTAGCATGGTCTTGTCGACTTAATGCACATGCCACCTTGTTTGCTTTTCTAGAATGTTAATGAATTAAGTAGTCATAATCCATAATCAGCTCCAACCATATTCTTTGGCGAATATTCAGCTCCTTTTCTGTAAAAATATACTTCAACCTTTTATGATTAGTATAAATATCACACCTTTCACCATAAAGATAATTCATCCAAATTTTTAATGCAAAGATTACAGCAGCTAACTCCAAATCATGAGTTGGGTAATTTTTCTCATGAGTTTTCAACTCTCGTGAGGCATAACTGATCACCATATCGTTTTTCATGAGAACACACCCCATCCCCTTTATGGATACATCATTGTAGATCACAAACCTTTCTCCACTACAAGGAAGTGTGAGCATAGGTGCACTAGATAGCCTTCTTTTTAACTCCATGAAATTATATTCACACTCCTCTTTCCACACGAACTTATCTCCATTTCGAGTCAACATGTTGAGTGGATTAGATAATCGTGAAAAATTGTTCACAAAATTCCAATAATATCCATCCAGACCAGGAAAACATCATATCTCAGTAACTATTGTTGGTCTCGACCATCTTTTGATAACCTCTATTTTTGTTGGATCCACAGATATCCACTCTTTTGATATTATGTGACCAAGAAAAGAAACTTTTTGAAGCCAAAATTCACACATGGAAAATTTGGCATAAATCTTCTCCTTTCTCAGGGTCTTCAATACAATTCTCAAGTTATCTTCATGTTCATCCTTGCTCTTTGAATCTACAAGAATATTGTCTATAAAGACTACCACAAACTGGTCAAGATAGTCTCTAAAGACTCTATTCATTAGGTCCATGAAGATAACCTGGGAATTAGTAAGACCAAATGACATCACTATAAATTCATAGTGTCTATACCTTGTACGGAAAGCCGTCTTTGGTATATCCTCCCTTTTGAACCTTAATTGATGATAACCTGAATGAAGATAAATCTTGGAAATATATTGAGCTCCGCATAGTTGATAAAATAAGTCATCAATGCGTCGGAGATGATATTTGTTCTTGATAGTGCTCCTGTTAAGTTCTCGATAATCATTGCAGAGTCGAATTGATCCATCTTTCTTCTTAACAAACAAAACAGGTGCACCCCAAGGTGACACACTAGGGTGTATGAATACCTTATTAATATTCTCTTGGAGTTGCTTCTTCAATTCCTGCAACTCAATTGGGTCCATTCTATAAGGTGTCCTTGATATATGCATAGAACCCTGTATGAGTTCTATTGAAATATCAACATCACGCTTTGGTGGAAGACCATGCAATTCTTCTCGAAAGACATCATCAAACTCTCGTACTATGGGCATATTCTTAATAGTGAGTTTCTCTCCAACTATTTGAGATAAATAACATTCATTTAGTGGAATCAAGACCCATAAGATGGATGAAATTTCCACTGGAAGGTTATGTTCATCCTTACATCGATAGATGATCATAGATTGATCTGGAATATGAAATGTGACTTTCCATCATTGGAAAGTGATATGAGCTCCATATAATGAAATCCAATCCATGCCAAGAATCACATCAAATTCCACTATAAGAAGGATCACAATATTTGCAGGAAGCACTTTCCCACAAACGTCAATCGGAGATGAATTATAAACTTTTGATGCGACTGTTGTGCCATTAGGAGTTGTCACAACTAACTCAACATCCAATTGATGAGGTAAAGTGGTGACACCCTTAGAAAATTCTTAAAAAATAAAAGAGTGGGTGGATCCTAAATCAAATAAAACATTTTCTACTATAGAGTGTATGGTAAGTGTACATTTTACCACATTATTATTGAACTCCAGATCACTGATAGAAATTGCATGTGACTTTCCTTTGTCTTTAGCCTTAAGAGTTTGTCGATGTCGATCATCATCAGCAACCCTTGGATTAGGGCATTGATTAGCATAATGCCCCATTTCCAGGCACACGAAACATTGAAGTGTAGAAGGTGAATTCTGTTTAGCCTTTTCTTTGTTCTCGTCTCTATATATCTTCTTTCCATCATTGAGGCATTCAAATTCCCGATGACCTTCATTTCCACATTTGAAACATTTACTTGTCCCTTTAAGAAAAATCCCTCCATGTTTCTTTCCACACTTTGAGCATAAGGGAAAACTCATCTTCTTTTCAGTGTGGTCATTAGATTTCGCTTTGAATTCCATTTTCCTCTTCTTATCAACCCATATGACTGATGGGATACTCCAATCTCCATCTCAACCTTGAGAGCACATCGAACAATTTCCTTGTAGCTCTTGATGTCCCTTATGGATAACGCCCTTCGAAGACTCGGTTTTTAACCACTAAATAATCGATCGATCTTACTCTCAGGTTGGATAACAATTCCAGAAACGTACCTTGCATGTCTTGTAAAATTAGCTTCGTAGGTACCAACAGATTCATCACACTTTAGCTTCAGTTCAAGAAACTCCATCTGCATCATTGTTCGAAGAATACGAGGGAAGTACTTATTGAAAATTAAGTTTTTGAACTGGTCTCATTCCATGGAATCAATTTAATCTCTTGGCCTCATATTCTTTACAATGTTCCAACATTGATCAGCTTCACCTTCCAAACAATATACCGCTAAGATGACATTATCATGTTCAGAACATTAAAGAACTGAAAATATCTTTTAAATGGTACTAATCCATTGTTCAGCCACTAATGGATCATTTGAACTGCTGGCTGAGGGTGGACGCTGCCTCATGAAGGATTAAAAAAGATGTTGTTCCTTCCTTTGCTCGTAGGGAAGTCCTGCATGATTCATATCTTGAAAATGTTGTGTAATAACGACAACAAGATTTTTCATTCTTTCTCCCATATCGTTTGGTTGCTCAGGGGGACATTCATTACATTGGCCGTCGCATAGCGCATTAACACGTTTCCTTCGGGTTCCAGCCATTGACTAAAACCAAGATGAATAGTGTGAGCAACAATAATTATAATAAGAAAACAACATAATCAAGAATAAGATTTCATGCATAAGTTCTTATCATAGGTTCTTCATAGCCATCTCTAAAACACTAATATTGTTCTAGGCTAAGATATATCCTTAGGGTTCTTACTAAGGCTTTGGAATCCTAGTTTCCAAATGTTGACTATACCTTTCCTCTGATACCAACTATAACAACCCATACTTTACATACATTTTTATTACTTCATAATTGAAGCATACATAGTAAAACATATAACAAAAACCACAATAAAACCGTATATGTATAGTGTCTTTAGAAACTGGGAAACATAAACAAATGGTTCATAAATCTTCTCCCGTGTCTCCCATTTATTTCATCATATGTAGAGTTCATTTTAGCATATCCTACTTAAAATCCTTCTTCATGACCTGGGGAAAGAAAACATAAAAAGGGGTGAGCTCAAATGCTCAGTAAGCATAAATAAAGTTAATATCAATCATATCATAACATTTTGAAAATCATATCCTGCAAAAGAGATCATGATATATTAACATGGGATAAATCATATAAGTGAAAATTAATTCCCAATAATCATAACATGAAACATGAAACATTGTGTCATGCACACATAAAAATAGAGAATCATTTCTTGTTAGTCATGACTCATTGCCAAGACTATCTTAGTGGACAAAGACCATTTCTGAACCGATTCACTCCTCGTTTCTGTCATGTATCACTGAAAACATTTAACCTCCCATTCAAGCCATGTCTATCTCATAAGATATATATCATAACCCAATGAATTGGAGGGAGATATAGGACCCACCCATCTTATAATGAATCCTTTATTATGTGTGCCACAAAATCATAAATCATACATCATCACATAACCCATGTAATAAAAATGGGACTTTTTAACATCATGACATAATAAAACAACATGAAACAATCCATATAAGATAATGAAATTCATAAAAATACTTCCACCATAACATGATCAAATCAACATAAAAATAGGGATAGAAGCAAAACACTATATTGTCTTAGATGGAAAATAATTTTGATAAAACATCTGAACTTCATTCTTGAGGAAAATATCCTTTCTACTTCGAAAATAGATTACACCATGGCGTGGAGACTGTTTTCCGTAAATACGCACGCGCGGTGATTTCAATATTCCGTACGATGGATAGAAGGTGAAATAAGGTTGTTTCATATTTATAATCAAATAACAGTATATAAGTAATACTGATGTTATTACTTTGTCATGAAACAACTAAAGAAGAAGAAGATGAAGAAGAAAAAAATTAAAATGGATCGGTAATGGATATTAGCTCTTCTTTGAAACGCCTCTTCTTAACCTCCTCTTAAGAAACAGATGATGGTCTTTAAAGAAGACCAGGACCTCTGGGATGATTCTAGGAAAGTGGAGAAACGATTTTTCCAGCGTTTGGACGAGCTTGAATGCTCAAATTAGTGTGAGGAGGAGAGGGAGGAGGTTCCCTTTTATAAGGGAAGATATGGGCACCTTAGAAAAATCTCAAAATATTATTTTATATAAAAGTCACATTCGGTTTATAATGGCTCAAAAGGGTCTTATTTAGAAGATAATGTAGGTATAGGTAGCAATACTCTCATCCAATGGGTTTTAGACAAGTTTATGTGATTATTTTAACCTTATAAATTAGATTTAACTCTAAGTTAAATAATTTAACTTTTACCGTGTCTTTTTGTTTTCTTACACTATATGGTTAATAAACATACTATAACATGCCAAACGAACCTCAAGTGGTTCTTTATTAATATATATATCCCTATCTAAGTCATTTGGATGAACCTTAGATATTTAGGAATAAAATAACAATTAATAAAATAATATTTGTTTTAAAATCTATTTTATGTCAATTTGGACACTATTTGGTACATGATTTTTGTGAAAATCATAACATAATGATAAGTTCAAAAAAAGTTAATTAAATCAAGTCTAACATGTCATATTAACCTATAAATTTTTTTGAATTCATAAAAAGACTCAAATTAAATTTATTTGGGCATTTATAACATCAATTATGTTAATATTTCCTTACAATGTTAATTACTGCATCATTGTTGTGTCATAAATAAATTAATATATTTAAAGTCTAAAAATTATAAATAAAATACCATTATTTAGGAAATATTCTTATCTTTCTAATTAATATTTATAATCGAATTTATCTTATGTATAACCCTATATTAAAAATGTTTTAGTTATTAAACACTGATTTCAACTATTTTAACTCTTTTTTAAATAAAATATGATTAAATGTCCTAATCTAATCCATCTGAAGCTAAATGGTCATATTATATTCATAAGGTTGTTTTTGGTAGAAATAAACTTTTCCAATAGAATTAGGACATGTGTTATTGTAATAGTAACAACATTTTTACCCTTAATTACCCTATTTACTATTAACCGCGGTAAATAAAAGTAAAAAGTTACTATTCACCAAAAATTATTATCATCTCATTGAACCACATTTTATGTACTAATATAAACCATGTCTCTCGGATTTTTAAAATTCCATTCATAGAAGGGGTAAAAATATGTTTTATGAAAAATTCAGTTTTTTTAACTACCACTTAGTGGTTTCACTATTCCTTAAAAATTGAATGTTTTCAGAAAAATACCAAAATATCACCCTTGGCTAATTTTAATATTCTAATTCAAAAAATGAATTTCATTTTTAAATATAATGTTTATAAAATTTCAAAAATTGTTTATTACTATTGATAACAGCTATTTTATATAGCATATCATTGTTTAGTGAAACTCGGTATTGCGTCCAACACAAGCTATCGAGGAAAGTAGTGATTGTGTGTAAAGCAAGCCAAGATAGTGTTGTGTGTAGTAAAAGATTCCATTGATGATGTATATAACATAAAAACAAAATACTTCTCATAAAAATATCGGGTGTACAATGAAGACATTTTTTAGTATGAAATCAAAGTCCAATTTCAATATGGTTTGAGGGAGACCCAGAACACATCCCATATGACCAAGGAAAATTGTCCATTGAATATGTCCTAAATGTCATGTGTATCATCATGCCTGTATCATCAAGTCTGTTTCACTAGACCCACATCATTCACATGTCACCACCTACGTGTGTCATGTTTGTGTCACCACTTGAATTAAATATCCTTAAGGGGCATTCAAAGATTCAAATTGTGGTATGTTGGATTTTTGATTGTGTTGTTTACCACTATTAGAAATGTGTCACAAAAATGAGAATATCACAATGATAATATGATTATGTGTATAAATAAACTCATATAATTATTTTTACAAAAATTTTCGATATTTTTAATTTTATAACTTAGTTTTAACCCCGTCATTAACACTTTTAATTCTTTATGTGGTGCAAAAAAATTTATAATTAATATTCATAATGGGAAAAATTTGTACTATTTAAAAAATATATACTCGTGAATTGAAAATATAAATTAATTTTATCCAAATATAATTTTCATAAGTGAGAAAACATAATTTTAAAATTTGAATAAAAACTATGATAAATATAGTTTTTAGAGAAATTCTATTTTTAATATGATAAATGGGTTTTTACCAAAATAATGTATAATTACGATTACAAATAGAAATAATTATATTAATATAAATAATAAGTGGCATAATTTATTTGCAAACAAATTAAAATAATAAGAATATCATTAAATTAATATATATAAATAAAGCGATAAAAATATATTTTTCTAGAAAAAAATATTAATTAAATTTTATAAATTGATAAACATATATTTATACGTTCAAAATTATATTATAAAATTCATTATAAGACATATTAGATTTTTATTTATGCTATAAATTTAGTATAAAAAAATTTAATGTCATACATATATCATGCTAATTTTATTAAATTGGAAGTATATTTAAAATTAGTATTTTTTACTAAATAATGAAATATCAACTATTTGGGAAAAATCCCAAAATAGTCATGTTATTCTTATTTTTCAATGATTATATAAAAATTTATGTTAATATTATCAATATAAATAATTATATAATGAATAAATATTTCTTCTTAATATAACCTTTGACAAATAATATTGTTAAATAAAAGAATCCTCTTAATGACTGAAAACCTACAAAAGATTATGATGAACATAAACACATAAAATGGATAATTTTATATCATAAAATTGATTCATTTCATGAATTACATGATTTTTCCCATTCATTATTTTAAAAAATTTAATCCTTGTAATTCCTTTCATTACTTAAACAAGTGATATTATCTTTCTCTCATAGCTTTCTCTAATTACCATTTTTATTCCAAAATCATATGATTCCTCCATTAAACCATTACATAAAAATTAACATTATCGAAAAACATTTCTCACCATGATTCTGAATTTGAATCGTCTTTTCCCCATTGGAAATTTCTTCATCCAATTGTACCACATTAAAACTAAAAATATAGGATGCAACATGTACATATTTATTTAGAAATGAATCATAAAACATTTAATGTACTTTAGATAAACATGGAGGTATGTCTATACAGAATGTGACTAAAACCACTTTCAATTGAATCTCATATTGTATAGTAAACCACTGATATAACATTAAATTTTTTACAAAAATACATAACACCTTTCCAGAAAAATATCTTAATAAAGACCATATTACCAAACCAAATAAATTATCATTCCTCATATTCTCTAAATAACTATTCAGAACACTCTATGAAGATCTCATGTGATGTATTATCATGTCCACATTCTCAATAATTTCTTATAATAGCTTTTTCATAAAACCTTCGTTCACAGAACAAATCTTAACATTCCATAGTTAGACATCGATTTCTATATAATGATTTAACATGTTCTACCTATACACTGGATGAAAAATATTATTATATGAAAATTAAATTAATGAAATATGATGACACAAATTATTTAGTAATCCAAATATCAAGATCAAATAATATCTTCCAAGATCATATTTTTTAGTTTTACTGTCTATGAAATTGTGGATGAAAATATGTAATAAAATTAAATTCAATGAAAAAGGATTTGTATAGATCATTAAAAAAGTTGGATATATATCTGGGATCATGTTTATATTTAATAATGAGATGGATTCCTTATACACTAAATATCTCATTAAGAGTGAGTCATGAATTTTTATTTAATGAAATAAGTTCATAAAGAGAAAACATAATTCATCGATATAGTTAATTGATAAAAAATAACCCAAAAATCATTGTTCTATTTTTATTTATTTGGAAATACAACCGTAATATGCTGGGATATATTCCCCCATTTGAAATTCGGAGTTGAGAATGGATGATGTTTCACATTCTATAGTTGTTGTTTAGCTTTAACGACTTTACGATTAAACTTTTTCAAGGTAAAATTATTAATATATTTAATTATTCAATCCCAAAAAGAATTTTTTGTTGCTCCCATTACATCATAGTTATACAATGATGACTATAAAATAGAAAACATTTCACTTCACTAAATAATTCATTTTTCAATTTGGAATTACGTTGCACACACAACCACTTTCTAAATCATACAACACATTATTTATCAAATTTAAATTCATGAAATTTACACATGATTTACAATTAAACCATTTCTTATGAATTATTATCTTCCATTTTGTTATTTATTATTATATTTGATATATATAAATACACTGATACATAAAACAATATATATAGATTTTCAGTGTGATTAATTTCAATAAAAATAGTTATTAAATCATTATCTAATGGATCAAACACCAAACATCTCATAGTTAATTATACGTCATCTTCTCAACATGAGGCAACAACCACCTTTTTCCTTTTCTTGAAAAATGTAAATTTCATAATCAAGAAACTTTATCAATTGAAATAATCATATTTACCTCATATTAAACTATTTTTTATGGATTATATACTCCAATCCATTATGATTAGTGTAAATTTCCCATTTACCCCAAAGAATAATTTTTTTTCGATTTTTAAATAAAATACAACTATAATAAATTCATGGTCACCTGTTCGATAATTTATCTCATGAAGTTTCATTTTAAATGATTTATATACAATCGCCAAATTATTTTAATCAAAACACAACCAAGGAAGTTTAATGAATCATCACTATTAATAAAATATTAATTGTTTCATATTTCTAAGACTAACACTGATTTATAAACAATTATAAAATTTAATTCAATAATAAATCCCTCAAATTGATTTAATTGGATGAATTTAAATTCTTTTCATTTTAAAACAACTAGTTAACAATAAGTCAAATCCATGCTTTCGAAAAACTATAGATAATAACTAAGTTATCTAAGAAAACATTGGATCATTGTTACATTAGATGTTCTTGGCCACATTTTCACCCATTTATTCTTATTATGTTCAATGATTATGCCATATTTGGTTACAAAATATCAAATAAATGAAATATCTTCTAAACAAAATTCTCATTTAGTGAATTTTTCATATAAATTATTTTCTTTCTTTTTTTATTGAATGAACTTTAGATTGATTTAATGATCCTAATAACATTTAGAATAAACCATAATGTCATTGAAAAATAGAAAAAATATTTACCAATGCACTCATGAAAGTCATTATTTATAAGATCCATAAATATATATGTTACATTTTTCAACATAAAAGGAATAATAAAAACACATGAAGGCCCTAATTTTTACAAAACACTGACCTTGTAATATTTTCCTCCGTTAACATAAGATGGTGATATACCAAACTAAAATCAAACATCCCAAAATATGAGCACCAAGGAGATGACCAAACAAATCAGCATCATGAAAATATAGATACTAATTCACAACAATGTCATTAATGAGTTCTCTACAATCAATTCAATGTTTCATGGAACTATATTTATATTTAACAAAAAAATAAAAAGCACCAAAATTTAAGGTGATATGATGATTGAAACATTTATCCACCAACTACATTAACTAATTTTTAAATCACAAAAAATTCAATTTGATCAATTAGTTCTATATGTTTTTAAATTGTTTTAGTATAATTTAATAATTAAAAAATAATTTCAACCTCTTAGTTATGAATAACACCATAGAAATCATCATGATAAACATACATACTACCATTTTATATTGAAGTATAAATAAGTCAAATAGTTTATTTATTTTCATAAATATTTACATGATAACTTTTACTACAATATTTAACCATTTTATCATCTTTTTGATATATTTTCAAATACGTAAAATTATTCTAATATAAAAATTAAAAATAACGTTTAAAAATTAACATGAATTATTTGTATTTTTAATCTTTTATAACATGATAATGTGAAATTCAATCCACACATATACTAACATAAAACTATACAATGTTAAACAAAAAAAATTATTACTAAAAATCCAATAAATTGAAGTTAACATGACCATTGATATGAATTATTATTTTCATTATAATACCTCTAGAATTTTTTAAAAAAATTCATGACATAATTTCTTGAGATAATATTCCACTTTTACATATAAATTTACCAAAAATGTAATTATTAATGGATCCATTATGAAATAATACATAATAATAAACAATTTATTTACCATTTACCATGTCATTAGATGGTGTAACATCTATAGTGTTAGTAGAAAATACATTTCAAATCATTTATGCTTTTAGTATTGATGATTCCCACCCTGGTTAACTAAATTTTGACCCATATTAGAATTCTGACCAAACTCATTAAAATTTAAACATATTACTATTAGTGGAATACAGTATGTCCTGATACTAGATATATTAGTACACATTTATTTATAGTCACAAGCTATATAACTGAGATTACAACGTAGGTAACACATTCTTGGTTATATTAAAAATTAATTAAAATGTTTTTTACAAAATTTGGAACATTTGAGGGGTTTAACTATATATTTATTTATTGAATAATCGCCATTTGTTTCCACCATGATATGTTTTTACTCTTGTTATCATGAGTTACATATGTATTGGTAAAATCCATTGTTATCATGACTTATATATGTATTGGTAAACTCTATATCTACATTATGAGAACATGAAACAATTATGTCATATATTTAAAATCATTATGACGTTAACACATTATACAAAGATTTTTATTAAACCAAATCTAAACTTATCAGGTTTAGTGTCATGGTAAAAAATAAAATTTTGAACATACCTATCTGATCTAGTAAAATTCTATTTGTTGTCATCCACTGAGTCTTCTAATTTTTTCTTTAACTAATATAATTTAACTTTCATTCTATGCTGATGATCTTTAAAAAACTACTTATTATTTAAAAAAAAAAAAAAAATTCCCAATCCATGGAATCAATATCATTTTATTACAGCATACTCTTAAAAACCACCATAAGAAAAATTCTAATATAAATTTTAAAAAAAAATTTACATTTTTATGTTATGTAAAACCAAAAAACACAAATATAATTTTCAATGTATTAACTCATGCTTTAGATACCAATGGATTTTAGGTTCCACTAAAAGACAAAGGGTGATATTTCATGATATTCTATAATATTGAAATGTTATTCTTTGTAAAATCTGATCATTTTATTTCAGGCAATGCACCATTAATATCCTTTGATATCTATGTTAACATTGGCACACACTACTATGTTCCAATCATGCTAGGTTACTAATAATGATGATTATTATCTCTTTTATAACGTCCAACATTAGTTTACTAATTTTAATTATAGAAAATCATTCTAAAAATACATGTATTAATTTAATAAACATATAATTTTTAAATATATATCTCTTGAATGTATGACCATATATCTTAATCACATAAAGGTGTCTTTTTGCACAATAAAATCCTCTAATGTTTTTTACACCCTATTTCGATACCAACTATAACATCATTTAACTTATCAAACTATAACTAATAGTTCAATGATAATTATTTAAGATTATTAATTTTTTAAATAACTATATATTTATATATATATATATATAGAATTATGAAAATAAGTAAATTAAATAGTTGTGACTTTTTCAATGTTTAAATTTTTTATTAAAAAGAGGTTCCTAAAGGAAAAACTTTTTTTATATATGTCCCACTTGAATCATTCATTATGGATCTACATAATTGAATTATTTTACCTAATATTTTTTTTATCCTTATATATTTTTAATAGCATTTAAAAAAGTGGTATCAGAAAAAATTCAATGTGTGAGATATAAAATAAATGCAAACCCCGTAGTATATAGGAAAAAATTCAATCCCCATAAAATTCTTATATTTTTTCCAAATAAAACATTGGGAAAATTTGTGAATCATAACTATGTGAAAAATACTACATTTTCTCGAATAAAACTTTTTTGTAACCGATATAAAGCATAAAAAACTTTTAAGGCATCACAAGGAACATGAATAGACTTGAAAATATTTAATTGAAATTAAAATTTTCACCTATAATAGTTAATAAACATTTTTATAATTCATGAAATCATTAAATAAATTAAAAAAAATTTAAAAAATTTAATAGGAATATTAGAGGATATTATTTAAATAATTTAGGAATAAATAATTAATAGTTGATTATATAAGTGTAAACTACTCAGTTATATCCCTCGTTTTTAACCATGAAGACTAAATCATTAAACAATGCATTGGAGAGATATTTTGGGATATCCCATTATCATGAGTAATATCAAATTCAACATTAATCATATATAACTCCCCAGTACCATATCATGAGGTAAAAATTATTGGTTTCTATTTTCATCATAAATATCTTAAAACTCATTCAAACACATCAGAAAAACACTTTCTATTTTAACATATAAATATTGTTTAGCATCATATTTTTTATAAAAACAAAAAAAATTAATAGAATCGATAGAATAAGATATTATCTCAAAAAACCATTTAAACATGAAAAGTAATATTGATAATGGATAATTTGTTTTATGGTGGAAATTTTTTTCATATAGTATATATTATAAATAAAACGTTTTTCCCTTTTTTAAATTGCTGAAAATTAAAGAATACAAGGAATTGTTGAGACATTCCAATTATAACATTATTCTTATATATGAAAATATAGTTGAAAATGAATTTTAACACTCTTTTATGTTCAAATATTATTAAATATCAAACATTTAAAATAATATGTATATCAGGTAAAAATATTTAACCATGATAACCCAAAAACATGGCATTAATGAAAATTGTTTACGAAACTTTTATCTTTATAATCAAATGAAAAATTTCAATTGAGAAATTGAAATTTATTTGTTAGTAAATTTAATTTTATTTATTTAATGATAAAATAAATTCATATGGAATTTGATTCACCTCCCAAAAAACATGTGGTGAAATCAAAAAATTCTAAAGGAAATAAATTGAAATTCGAAATCACATACCCCAACTCCCAACTATTTTGATTCAATAATAAGATTATGAATAAATAAATTTTTATTAATTAGTTAATTTATTCATGAAAATAATTAATTTATTTCACATTTTATATTTCTACATATTCCATTTATTAAAAAGTTTTGTTTAATTACATTTTCAATTAGGTTGATGTTGGATATTTGGAATACGACTATTTTACCAATAAAAATGACGTTGATAGGTTAACTACGTAAAAAGGGATCATGGTTCATTTATTTTCACAATAATTTTCAGGATTATATTATCATGTGATTACATTAATTATTTTATATATATCAATGATAGGTCGACCGGAGAAATGAAATATGTCATATCATAGAGGTAGTAGTCTTCACATACTTGCATGCAACATTTCCATTTTTCTAATTAATAGAAAATAATAAGTTATATATTATTTTAATTAAAAAATAATATTATTTTTATAAATTTCCTATTTATACATTACTTAAATATTTATAAATTACAATGTGAGGTGGTAGTGAAAAAAATCACATCACTTCTTGGAGGTGGTATTCGACACATATGCATGAGTAATGTTATCATTTTCGAATATATGAAATAGTAAGAATGTGGATATTATGATATATTTAAAGAACCAAATATTGGTAATAAATATTATATATACTGTTTAATTCCATAAAAACAAATAACCATTTTATATAGTGATGAAAAATGAAACACATCGTATCATGGAGGTGGCAGTCCACACATGTCTACAAGCGATGCTTTCATTTCTTATATGATGGAAGAGATATATATAAACCGATGTATCATTAACATAAAGAAATGTATTTATATTTAAAAAACTTATGTTATTATATATTAATGGTTATATAATATTTAATGTAGTTAGAGTCAGAAATATAATGAAATAACTCTATTAAGTGTTATATGTCTTCTTTGGATCACTTCAATTCGATTACATGTAAACCTTCCCAAGGATTGTATTTTGGTAGGGGTACTAATTCTAGGATTTTGGGATGGATGTTGAGATGTTCATTGGGTAGGTATTGGTCACACTATATGTCTCAATAATTGAGGGAGAATGAGGATAAGAGGTTCACTTTTATAATTGTAGGAAATGACACACTTGTAATTATTTAATGTTTTAAAATAATACAAGGTTTTTCATTTGAACGTGGATCTGAAATGAAAATATATAGAATATAAGACTATTATGAGACTAAATACACTCATGATATCAATTTTAAAATGTTTTATTTTATTTTAATTACTATCTCTTAGTTTTAACATTATAATTAAATATTTTAACTTTTACTCTGGTGCTAAACATTTACCATGATTAATATGCTTAAAGACCAAAAATAGAATTTAAATAATTAAAAATATTGAACCAACTTATTTAGAAAATTAAATCCACATACAATATTCAATTTTAGTATGTGTAAAAATGTAATTTCAATTCTAGTACACAAACTGGGATGGAAACCGTTTTTTGAATAATGCCATTTTGAATCATATAATTGATTTTATACAGAAATAATGTATAATTATGATTTTGATTGAATTAATTGGATTAAATTAGGTAATATAAGATAATTTAAACATTAATACAATCCAAAAAATAAAAAAAACCCTTTAAATTAATTGATTAGAAGAGAAGAATCATGTGCATTTTTTTCAATAAAAATTTTACACAGATTTCCAAAATGTTAAACCTGGATTTATAAGATCAAAATTATTTTTTAAAAATCATTATATTAATTTAAAAATAACTATAAAATATAAAATTAATGTATAAAATAATTTTAAATAAAATTTATATCATGATAATTTCGTAAAAGTAATATTAAATGATAAATTAGTATATTTCATTATTCACCAAAATATCAACTTTTTAACACAAATTTCATAATTACATATTAATCATATTATGACAGGATGATGTCAAAAAATATTTCATATTGTCCATTTATGATTATAAAATTATGATGTTTTTGATTTTAAATGATCCCATGGAAAAAAGTTAACTTAAAAAAACTATCCCTTTTTAAAATCAATAATAAAAAATACGATGATAATAAACAAAAAAATGAATACATTTAATTAATTATTTTGAATCATTTTGTGGATTACCTGGGTTGTTACATTTTCTATGATACATAAATAGAAAATTAATCTTCTACATGTTATATATATTAATATAATAAAATTGTATGAAAGCATATATAAATAAAACATCATCAATCATCTAGTCCTTAAGTGACTCCTATGATCTACCACAATTTATTATATAAGTGAATTAGTTTTTCTGAGAATGTTATTTGACATCTACAAATTATATTAGGATATACATCTAATTACATTGAGAATTTGAAAGGATATCCTATGATCATCACATTTTAATCCCTATATAAAATCTGAGGAATTCTTAAAAAAATGATCTAAATCATAGGATTAATTATAAATATTTCAAAGCAAAAACAACCCCCAAGATAAATCTACAGAGTTTGTCCAAGGAATTCCAACCCATATAATATATGATCTGATTCCAAGAACCTACAATTCATTTCAACCAATATATCTTGTGAGTTTAATCGTAGGAGCATGTATACGACATACCCAACAATATAACATGTGAGCCAAATTCTTGGAGTGATTCAGAAGCAATGCATCCCAGAAAAACTGCAAGCCGAATCCATGAAATGTGTCAAGGGAATACCAACCCGGATGAATTTTGATTGGAAGCCAAGGAAAATTTCCATAGAATTGCATCCTGGATAGCCATCCTAACATAAGTGGATTTACATCCACGTTTCGAACCATGTATATAAAAACAGAAATACCTATAGTAAATGAGTTTTTCCATAGGATACCAATACACTTGTAGTTAACCAATACAACCATAGGATACCAATACATCTTTATGTATCCAATACACATGTTTCCTGCAAATCTCAATAAATCATAGTGGAAAATATTTTCCAACTTCACCATCTTGTTTCATATCCATCATATCCTCCTTGAAATCAAATAGTTTATTCATGTTCTATGGTTACAACACATTATTATAATTATGAAATTCTCATATGCACCCTCTCAGGTTAATGTAACACTAAGGATCTCACTGGAATCCCATTAGTCATATTAATAACATACACCCAATGTGGGTTTCATTTCCTAGTTCCCATAACACATTTTAACAACCATCATCTGGTGGGAATAATATCCATTAATATATTTTTTAATAATATACACCCCCACTGACCACAATGGTAAAACCTCACTGGCATCAATCATAATTGATGTAGAAATGACCATTTTAAACTCCACATCTTCCCAGTTCATTCCCAACACCTACCTTATCCACTATCCACCTCTGGAATACCTACCTAGATATACACGTATCAGTGGGTGAAGAATACTCAACCATGTACATCTCAACTAGCCCAATGGTTTCATGTAATCTCACATGACCTATGCAGTCTAACCATTTCTATCTATCAAATCAAATTACTCAAGGGTCACCAGGGAAATTTTTCTCAAGGTCACTACATTACATTCAACTAAATTAATTTATAATCGTCATGGACTAAATAATAAATATATTGAATTGATAGTCAGGGCCTCATCCACTGATAGCCGATGTAACCGAGCCAATGAACAAGTGCTAACCATCCCCCTAAAATCTTTTCCTAGTACAAGAATTTAATTTATATTAAATAATTTATTTAATAAGATGGGTAAAACTATTATAATATGAGGAAAAATATATCACATGAAACTATAAAAACGAATAATACCAAAGGATATCTTAAATGACCACCTACCAAAATATGTGATCTTCCCCGTTAAAATTCACAACCCAACAACTTGTCCTAATACCATCATTTATCAAATCAATATCCTAAGAATCTATCTCCTTACATGACATATAATAGTTAATTATAAATAATTTACAACTCATTATTCAATAATTTTTATCAAATTATAAATAAATATCCATATTAATTAAATCTATCTCAATATCATAATATCTATCTAGGATAGAATTGATAGTTCAATCATCAAGCACCATGTTATAATTCAATCTGAAAACAGACCCATACCTACACCAAGAAAAGAAATCTTAAATTTAACAGTCATTTTGATATGGAATTTCATACATTTTTTTCCAAATATTAGAAAATATAAATAGGGAAACATACCTCTATTGAAAAATGAGATGCTGAAATGAAAATTCTCCCACATGACATCCTCAATGTAGACCAATAAAATCCCTAGTGATCCTAATTTTTTTTCCTAATTATAGTTAAATCAAAAATAAATACAAATTCAAAATGAATCTAAAATCATAGTGCTAAAATAAGTAAAAATTACTAATAAATATGAAGAAAAAAATACAATATAAATCAACACAAAATCCTACCAAGAATCATCCCCACTCAATGGGAATCAAATGATAAATGATTAGAGGGAGTCTTAAATAAGAATTGCCTCTCCCAAGCCTCAAAACCATCAAAATCATTGATTCTACTGAAACAAAATGGATTAAACTATCCCCATTATACATTATATGAATATAACCCACCAACTGTCTAGTGCATATATTATTGAATTTCAGTACCCTTTCTATCATGATCTTTCTATGACATTCTCATGAATAAACATGACACCCTTTTAGCCGGTTTTTGAATCCAAAAATATTTTTCTATGATTATACAATGAATTTATTCATAATATGAATCCAAATTCTCAAAGAGAACATCTATAGAAAATGAAAAATTCAAATTCCCTATGAATTTTTCACATCCTAAAAAAGGAGTCTTGAAAACATTACCCTTATAACACTTATTATCAAAAATATGTTTTACCAACAATCCAATCACCCATATTGACCCCTCACAATCTTCAATTCTCTTTAAATTAATTGTATTGTAATTCATATCACAAAATGATCTTACACTATGTATCTATATAAAAAAGTCACACTATTCTTAAAAAACACAAATTTATCACTCTTAATCATTAATGAATCAGAAAAATGGTTCTACACACCATATTTATATTATTCGATATGTTAATTTGGAACCATGTTACTCACAACTGTTGAAATTTCTTTCAAGATCACATATTCAATAGTATAGAAACATTCTCAGTGTGTATTCCATATCACCATATTCAATTCTATTTAAGATAACAAGTCAAAATCTATAACACCCCATCACCTCAATTACAAACCAAATTGGATGAGGTTTCATCAACAAACATTGCCCATAAAAAATCAGTATTGTCCATAACAGTCCTAAAAAATACATGAAATGAACCCATCATATCCAATTTGAAACACCCAATATGGTTTCTAGTCAATCATATTCAATAACATAATATACCACATTATTAGGCCACCTCAGGCCAACCATGATCAAATTAATTGATCATAGCCAACTTCACCCAATCAATTAAAACAATCATGTCTCCCTAACTCTTAGATGGATCCTAAAATCATCTAAACAAAAACACTATAGTCAAACCCCAACTTTATGTGTAATTCCATGGTCAGATCATCTAAGAACACAGTCAGCCATAATGCTCCACCCATGAGGAGGGGTGAAGTATCAATACAATGAATATTCGATTCATAATTGACACTTTCTATTTGTTAATATAATAAATGAGATCCATCCAAAACTAAAAACATATTTTAATATTTTAATATTCATTGAAATAGAAAAGTAAAGCATGTCGACCCATTATCAACCCATTCCATCTCAACTATCCTAGGACCGATCATACTTCATCAATGTTTCTTTTTAATATGAGGATCACACTTCCACAACGCATGATTTTTTAACCACTACACATGGTGACTTACAATATTTTCTTGGATCATACCTCATATCTAAAACATAAACTAAATCTATACCTCTTTTTGGAACAGGATAAATTCATTATTGATATCCATCAAATTTACATCAACAATGATGGTCTTACTCTCCTGTATAAAATGTTTCACTCACAATGATATAAAATTATAAATACCACTAATCAAGAATTAAATCAATAGGATTGATCAAATCACATGTTTTTAGTGACCCATTATCCATTACTGTATATCTAGTCGACCACTAACACCATTACATCCATGGAATAATCATCATCGTCGAAAAGGAATCCTATTTCATACTCACCCCAAGCTCTAGGCCACCATTCATGGAAGAATCTTATCACAAAAATACTACCAAAACACCACCCATTATAATCATTGAAATAAAAATCCCAATGAACCCACTCAATAACCATTCATCGAACCATAATTAAATTTACACCACATGTTACGAACACATACCACCTCAATCCTATTTAATAAAAATGGGTGTATGCTTCTGTGTTACCTGATCACACCACTAGACTAACTATTACATGAAAATTATGTCAATAAACCTAGTTTTGTGTTCCTAAAAATATAGTGGTACATGACTCATGAAATTTTAATCTAATCCATCCATAGAACCCTCGATTATCCCTTTCAAAACAATGAATTTTACCAATTCTATTATGAATCACATGATTCCACAACTATCCAAGAATTTTTTATGCAATCAAGAATTTACACACACTATAATATCACTCTTGAATGTGTATCCATTAAAATAGGGATATAAATTAAAAAACTAGCTCCATGAATACCCCAACTTCAATACCCATGATATATCACCCAAGGTGGTTATCATCAAAAAACCATTCGGAATCCCCATACCCAAACCCCATGCTAGTATCACATCTAGTGCAACATTATTTAAAACAAGGATTCTAACCATTCAAAAAAAATTTACATTGTAGCACCTCACATGAACAATTTATAACATGAATCACCCACCGAAGATTCTCAAATCATCGGTCACTTATAAGAATTATCCAACCAATGTCTTGAGGTTTCCTCCCATATCACATACATTATTATCCATACTACCTCGATCACTAATAACCGGTGGAAATAATCAACATTAAGTGGTCCTCCCACTTTGATTATAGGTCACATCTCATATATAGGTAACATATAATGATAAAAAAGTACACAAAAATTGGTTCTTATACCAATATACATGTCCGAAAACACATAAAAACTCAACAATCTATAACATGCACTAATTATATCTGGACATAAAAACATGATACTACCCCCAATGAATAACAATATTATGATATTCCTCACTAGATTATTACATGTGGAAATGGACCCATGAAGAATAGAATTATCATGAAGGTATAACAATATACATAATGGAATTTTCCGACCATGATCCTATGTATGGAAATAAGAACCAATACCATATCCACCGACTAGGGGTCCATATCAAAGAAATAAAATTCCTCTACTGACCTGATAGAGTCACTATGTGTATATTTTATCAAGGTAATATATAGAAGGTATCATTGTCCACCATGTAACATTATACCCGCATGAACTATCATCAGACATAGATATACCATGGTTCATTTGAGTAGAAAACCACAAAGAATATATATAGAAAACATCATATTTGTTATTATTGAAACAATAAATATCCGACCCTCTGTCTCTAGTGATATAAATAATTTAGGTACACACATGTAATACAATTACTATGTTCCAAACATGACACATGAATTGGATTCTTTTACCACTATGATATAAGAGATAAAATTGAAAATAAATCATCAATTTTAATAAATCAAGTGCATTAATGAAGAAAAATTATCCCATCATAATAGAAAAAGCTAAGAACATCAACCGTTAATCCCTTGTAACCAGAAAGTCTACCAGAACAACACACCATTTTGTCTTCTATAACATTCTATGACACATTACTACTCCTCTGTTATTCTATCAACAAAAATAGTAAGTAAAAATAAAATATACTCTGATAAAATATTTGATACCAGTCAGATAACAATCTAATATGACTTTTTAAAATCCTTCCACCTTAGACCACTCTCACTATTGTCTAAAACAATGGTCATTACATAACTTCATGTGTTACTTCACATTTCTAAGAGGCTACCAACTAATATAAGTGGTCAAGGGTTTATCAATGGTGAGACTATATCTCTATAATAGAATGTGAAATAACTATCATATACAATTGATCTTCATCCAAAAAATTAAGCAGAAAAAAAAAGAAACAAATAAATATCCATAAATAATAAATGAATTTAACATAAAAATATCATGGTTATACTAGAAATTTAAATGATCACCTAAAATAAAGATCACATAAACAAATAAACGAATGAAATAAAATATTCATGGATCTACTAAATCTACTAGATATACCTCATCCACATATTGACTAAATTCAATTTTCTTAGTATAAACTATCTAACGCTAGGACTCCACCTAACAAGAACCTATTATCAGTAAATTCTACCAAATTACCTAAAATCGAGGACCACCCTAGTATTTTGTGAGTACATCTTAGTACGACACCACAAATGGGTCTCATTCATTAATAGAAAACGTAATATACACATGTGATATGATTAAAATATAATTAAATTATTTATAATTGTAAATTAATAAACCATTATTAGTTCTCATGTTTTAAAATGACACCTGGCATAAAACTTACCTACTTTGACAGCTGCCAGAGTGTCTTTTAACACAGCAAAAAACCCTGCTAACTAGTATCATGCTCTACATCATATTCCATGGAGTGAGTCATATCTAAAATATTAATCATCACATTTAAATCTCTTTAGTGTTTTTGGGGAATTCCAATCCATGACCTGAATCCAAGGAGTGAGTCTAAGGAATTAAAACAAAAATAACATAATATATGAATCCATGGAGTTTTTAGAAGAAATTATTACCATGAAAACTAATTATCTACTTCCAAGGAGTGTTCTCAAGGCTTCCCAACCGGAAATACTCATGATCCAAATCAAAGGATAATGTATTTATAATGCACAACCAAATGGAAATTAATCCAAATCTAAAGAGAATTTTTATGTAATTATAAATCAAAAAACTTGTGACCCAAATCCCTGGATTATGTGTAATTAAATATGTAAAACATTGATATTTTATGATTTTCTTCAATAAAATTTTACCTCTCAAAAAGCTTTCGGCACATAGAAACGCTAGTTTAAAAAATAGACTATAGATAATATTATTTAAATGTGACTATGATAACATAGCCATTAAAATTGTTTTTATTAATATGAAATACAGTATTTTATAAAAATGCAATATAGTGGATTTAAATAAATAAAATATATCTTCTATTAATGTCTTTTAATGTTTCAAAAATATATTTTCCTATAAAAATATTTTTATCGATTTTCATTAGAAATTAATAAAATTAATTTAAATGAATTTTATAAAATGTATTTGAAAAATTAGATTCATTTAATAAATAAAAATGTTAAAATTATGTTATAGTTAATTATTTATAATTACTTTAAAAGGATAATTATTTCATTGTATAGAGGAAACACCGATTTTTATTTAAAACATCCATTACATTTTATGTATTTAAAAAGGTAAATTATATTTTAATATGGGATTTAAGGTAATATTAGTTAAATTCTAATGTATTTAATTAAATTCAGTTCATTGGAATCAATTTTACCTTATATTTTGAAATAAAAACATTTTAATCTTATCAAAGCATTACTACATGCAACCATTTTTCATGTCAGCAATGAGATTTATTTTAAATTAATGTCTCTTAATTATAATAACATAATTTAAATAAATAATTTAAATATTTATAATAATCATAATAAATATTATATAAAAAGTCCAAATTAATGTTCTTTAAGATTAATTGTAAAAATTATATAAATTAATTTCAAATGTTAAGGTTAAAATCTTTTTACAATGGGGTTGAAATAAATATATTATGTTTAAAATGAAAAAAAACTATAAAATAGCTATATGATTACCATATTCCTCCCTTATACTACATACGATTATATATTTATTCATTTTGGATTATTTTTGTCTTGTTTAAAAAATTGGTTTATCTTTTTCTTTTCAAACATTCCATGTGTGTTCTCTCCCCCACTTATAAAAAGCCAACACCTTCCCACTACTCTGCACACATTCAATGAACATTGGTTAAATAAATAAATAACAATATAATTTATTTAATTCCTTCCCCACATCCATGATGCCTTGTTTTTATCGTGACACCCTCCAAAGATTGATTGATTTATTAATTTAAAGGGGTTATTTGAAGAAGAATTTATCTATTTAACCATGGACTGGCATTTTTTTCATTATAAACCACCTTATAATATTCCATAAATATGATGAAATAATTAATATGAATTTTAAATATAATTATATTTAATTATTTGTTATATAATATCATGTATCTATATATTCCTCCATTAAATGAGAAACAAAATCATCAATCATCTGTTCAGTGGATGACGACCTCCTAAATTTATGTCATTTGTTTTCCATCATCACCTCTCACGAATGGATATATTGATGGATAAAATATATATATATATTATATTTCTGAAATTATTATACTTATTTAATTATAATATAACATCCACCTTATTATCTTTCATTCCATTGAAACATTGTAACATCACTCGTGCATATCTGTGAACTATTGCAACTATGAAGATATGTGATGTTTTTTTCATTATATTTTGACATGGATGGTAATAATAATATTTTTAATGAATATATATGTTATAATAAAGAATATGGAAATTTTAATTAATATTTAACTCTTCTCACCCCGTCCTTCAAAAAATGCAAAACATCGTCCTTGTTAACATACATCTTACTGTCTCCTTGGACTGTATGATTCATTTTTATATATATAATTTTTAAGGATGATTATAAATACATGTATAATTAATATATATGTAAGAACATTGTTTTTTCTATGAAAGAAGTTGGAATATTGTTGATTTTATTTCTGAGTAGTGCCTTCAAACAGTGTGTGATTCTGAGCCCCGGTGTGGTTGGAATTATTTTTTCAGTGCATTCACACAGCGAATTCCAAATTAATGGGATAACTCCTAAATGGTGATCCAGTTTAGAGATCTGAGTGTAAGGATGGGTCCGGAATAGGGTGTTTACCATATTAATGAAACAAAACAAGTCAACACAGGACGTTTGGACCCCTCGCTTGCATTCGGAATGTGAAACAAATAAATTAAATAATTATTATAATTGATTAATGGTTAAACAAAGTATCTCTTAAATGGTGGATCATATGGGGAAACTGAGGCACCGTTGAGTTCAGAGCGTGCCATTTACCCTAGGAGGAGTATAAGTTTTGCGGGCGTGAGGCATCAATTAATAATGGCCTGAGGGGACTTTTAGTAATTTGGCTGTCTCGGGCGTTGAGTTTAATAACATTTTAATGGGACCTAGGATTAAAATTCTGATTCCACCGATTCCCTCAGAATATGATGTTTACCACAGGGGAGGCTTAATCACAACCTTGCCAGAAGTTCGGATTCGGGCTGACGAGTGGGTGGTTAAGTGTGTTCTATTTAAAAACATAACTCACCCCTCTCCACTCCCCCTTCTTCCCTGGCACTAACAATTCATAATAATGAAGGAGTAAGCTCCTCCACCCCTCCTCCCCTCTAGCAAGGCATCGGTGTGGCAGCGGACCCTCTTTAAAGCATTGGGTGAAGCCTAACAAGGTAAGATTTTTTGTTTTTGTTTTCTTTTCCCCCGAATATTTTAAGCTAGTTTATTTGCATCAAAGTTTTGTTTTGTCTACGAAAAAATCCCATAGTCTTTTAGTATACATTTTTTTATTTTCATTACATATTTCTGAATTGAAATCTGAGATGAAGGAGGCCGCAGCTGTTCGACGATGTTTGAGTATTTTGGGGTTTTCTGGCGGCTCAAGCGGTGGTCTAGGGGGGGGGGGGTTCAGAAAGGCGGCGCGGGAATTCGGGGCGGCTGGCATCAGGGCGAGGTGTAGCGGTCATGTGAGCTGGGGGCACAGTTGTCTTTAGAGGACGAGGTGGCCAGGTGAGCATGGAGGTCAGCACGGTCGTCTGTGGTGCATACTGGGGCGATGCTGAGCAGCGCGCCGTGGTTGGTCGGGGCCGCGTCATGCGACGCCGCGGGGGGAACAAGCCCCGGGTCGCGCGAGTCGTTACATGGTGACTGGCCTCAGCCGGTCGGCCAAGTGGGGGATCGGTCCACCTCTAGCCCACGCAACCATGCTGCGGTCTAGGAATTGAGAGTCGGGCCGGTCAGGGCATCCTGGCCCAGACCGAGGGGAGCGGCCGACCAAGGCCGGTCCCGCCGACGGGGCTTTGCGCCCTCAGTTTTCGAACACACGTATTTTTGCTTCGAGCATCTGTTTTGAGTACCATCTGCAGAAACATAGTCCTTGGATAGAGGAGAACATTTTGAGAAGGTTTTAGTAATTTCTAATTCTTGGGACGGGTGTTCGGTGGCATGACATTCCATTATGTGGAATGGCATTTTCTCCTAGGGTTATTGTTTTGGGCCACACAGACACATCCTGAGTTTGTTTTGAGCGCTGCCAGCTACGTTGCAACCCTGACATTGAGGCGAACCATTAGAAGGTGGTTTCTGGAATTGAAACTGAAGTTTAGACATGGGCCCCATGGCCAGTCTGTTGAGCTGTGAGCAGTGTTTAGCGACTTCTTCTTTGGTCGTCCATTCTGGGCGTGTGAGCAGGCGTTTTGAGGTGTTTTTAGGGCATTGCAATGACGCAATCCACCCAATTTAATTCAGCACGATGGTTCTGGACCCGTGAGGACTATTTTGAGAGTTGGTAGTGATTTTCCTACTTTATCAATGGGTGTCTGTTTTGGACAAGTGAATTTTCCATCTTGTTTACTTTTTCGAGAGGATCGGAACACTATAATCGGGACCCGGATGCGAGTCCCATGGGGCACAGCTCATGTTCGGTATGTCAGAACTCATATTTTCCTCCGTATATCCATTCCACTCATGTGAGCAGTCCTTTTGAAGTGTTTTTTTATGGGATCAAAATGGTGTGATGCGCCCGACTGTTTTCAGTGCCGATGCTTTGGATCAATGGTCGTCGTTCGGGTGTAAAGTGGTGTTGGACGACTTTTCCGTCGATTATATGTTTGCGGAGAGTAATTAGTATATCACACATGTTTTTCTGCGAGGATTAAAATTGTGTAATCTGTTCAGACGAGCAGAGCTTCTTTTTCGATCTTATTAAATGCGGAAGCAAGTGAGGTGTACCAGTTGTGGTTCCTCCTGTGGTGTTTGCAGAGAACCCTTGGTCGTGTCTGGGCCGATGAGGTGGCAAGTCGGATTAGTTATGTTAAGACTTCTCATTGACATTGGGTGCTGTGTGCACAATAGCCTTTGGGATGGAACGTGGTAAATCGGGGAGTATACGGGAACACATGGAGTTATATGTTGTTGTTTGTACCTGAGAATGTTTGTACGCTTGGTTGGGGTTGACTTGAGGGCCACGCGTCATGTGGGACCCATGTGCATGCCTCGTTCTTCTTTGCATACCTTTGACCGCTCGCGACGTAGTGGGTCCCTTTGTTCTCATTTGTTGACCTGCAGGGTTGAGTTTTCCCCTGGTCCTTCTCTCGTCTCTTGACCAGCTGTGTTGAGTTTTCCCCAGGTTTGGTTCTCATTTGTTGACAAGTAGGGTTGAGTCCTCCCGTGGTTTTATTCTCATTTGGCCAGAAGAGATGGTTTGGTTCCTCTATATCTTCATATGTTAGGGGTTTCAGTATCGTGCCCTTTTCACTACAATATGGAACCATTTACAACTATGTGTTGTCATACAACGTGGGTCTGTCTCAGTCGGCTTTGATAGTGACTCAACAGATTGGAGTGTGATCGCCCGGAGAGGCCCAGGGAGTTTCTCATGTTCTTTTGTGTTCCCTGGTAGAGTTTGTGTTGAATTTCTATGACCAAAACTTTACACAGGCACCGATCCTCTATCCAGGAGGTTGTTTCCAGTAGGGCTGGCTAGGAGATTGTTTCCAGAAGGGCTGGCCAGAGTGGTACCACCCAGCAGGGGTGGCCAGAGCAGTACCATCTAGAAGGGATGGCCTATAGGTTAACATTTAGTAGGGATGGCCAGTACAACGGTGTTCATCGAGCAGTACAATCCAGCAGGGATGGCCAGAGCAGTTTCGAGTTTTCCTCCAGTAGGGCTGGGAAGTTGTCCCTGATGTTGGGTTTACCTCTAGCTGGGCTGAAAAAAGTTACCTAATGATGGTTCCGAGCCTCCATCTTGTGGAGTACACTTTTATGGGACTGGGAATTGGGACACATCGACGATATTATCTAGGTCACCCTCCAGAGTTTTATCCATATGCGGGACAAGGCAGTATGGCACACATTGACTCTTTCTAGTTCTACCTCCAGTGGGAACCCGTCGACTTCCAAGGATCACCCTCCAGTGGGGATGGGCAGGGGGTCACCTATCGACTTTGTGGAGACCTCTCGACTACGGGGCAGTGATGAGGTCAGTCTTGACGTTACCCTAGAACTATCAATTTCGAGGGGTACATTCCTGCAGATACGGGTCCTTGCGACGTTACCTAAAATTTTGCGGGCGAGTCTGTGCCACCCATAGAGGATAGTTTCGATGTGCGGTGATTTGAGCCCCTTGACGTGCAGTTCAGTGTAGTCGTACAGGATGCAGGGCATCGATGGTGTTTACTTCAAGAAATTTTGGCTACACACTTTCTTGGTCTGAGCTTTGGGATTGGGATAACCTTATGATCATTTTTGGGTTTTTTGGTTGATCATATGAATATGTATATACCTTGTTCGAGTACTCACTTCTTGGACTTGGTTACTCTCCCTCTAAGAGAGGCGATGAAGCATGGGGTATTCCATGTGCTTTCTGATTCTAGCTTTGTGTGAATGGATGATTCTACTCAACTGATATATATACCGATGACATGATGATAAGTTCATCTTCTAAATTTTTTATCTTCTTGTATATGGATAAGTCTACCTCATTTCTCAAGTTGGGTTGAGCTCGGATCTCTACTGGTACTCTAATGCACACCATTTTGTATTCCATTACTATTCTTTATTTGATCTACTACTCACCCTTCGGTACCTCCTTTGTTGGTCCCTCAATCCTTCAGGGTATCCTACAGAGTATTATTATACTCACCACTACTTGGGCTTTTCTCACACTTGGTGCACCCTTGAATATGACAGACATGTTTTTCGTGACTTCAACAGAGATTAGGAGTTCAGGATCTTGGACCGCGTTGGGTGTTCTGAGTCGGGATCTAGGTGGGGAACCCATCCAACTATTTTTCTTTTGTTAACCTATTGCCTGGTTGTGGCACTTTTCTGGTTGGGCGGGCGTAGTGACCCTTTTCTTTTCAGTTTACCTTAACCACATTTATTTTACTTTTAGAGGTTGATTCACATTGTGATTTATTTATAGCAGTTGGTACATTGATTTTCTTTTTACTCTACACTTTTTCATTCAATGTGCTATGTGTGTGTGTGTGCAGGTACTCAGGAAAAGGCCTCCCCGAGTTGTTTAGCCTTCGGCGCTTGTCGCCATCCCCTGGCCTATGGAGGCGGGCTTGGGGTAGTTGCGGCTACTGCCCGAGTAGGGTCAGGTCATGACAATGTGGTATCAGAGGTGGTTTGTTCCTAGGGAAGATGTTCAGATGTCCCTAAATAAATGTAATTGGATAGGATTTAGAGAAATAGTGTTAACCTGTTTCGAGAGCGGCTCTCAGGCCTGGGAGTCTAGTGATGGTGCAGTGGCTGATGTATCCATTCAGCATGACCCTGATAACCTGCTTGTCGACTCGGCATGCTGAGACCCTTGTTGTAGGGAAAATTTGTTTGTTCATCATATAAGATTGAGTCTTTTACTGTCCTTCATAAGTCATCTCTCCATTGTTGTTACTGTTATATGCTCATCAGAACATGACATTCCTTGATAATATTTGGGATGTCTCCGTGAAAACATCCATCTAGGATACCAATTTGGAATGTGAAGACGACCCTGTGAGCTATGAGTCCATAGTCCAGGACCCATAATGTGATCCCCTATCTTCAGGTGGGCCGGTAGTAGCACCCCCTCCTATCGTGCAGCAGATAGCTTCAGCAGAGCAGACTAATCTAGAGCGCAGGTATAACGTGCTCTGTGAGTTCCAGTGGTAGAGACCACTGAGGTTCAGTGGTGATCCAGACCATCAAGCAGCTGAGGTTTGTCTAGAGTTGTGCAGACGCCGACAGACAAGAGAGTGGATTCGGTAGCCAATATTTTTCATGGAGCATCATGGCATTGGTGGAGTCTGGTGACTCGCTTTCTTATCAAGTCATCGCTTTTGTGGATCAACTTTCAGTATTTGTTCCATGAGGAGTTTTTACCCTACTACATACGCTCTATTGAGATTCACGATCTCCTACAGTTTTAGTAGGGTGGGATGAGAGTGGTTGATTACACGACTAGTTTCGCAGAACGTGCACGCTTTTTCACAGACTTTGTCCACCACGACAACTTCTGAGCATGGATGTTTGAGTAGGCACATGTGAAAATGTGCTTCCTGTCATGTTCTAGAGTTGGTGGTGGCAGTAGGCACATTGAAGCCGAGATGTCTGCCGCAGCTAGCGGCCGTCAACAAGAAGAACATCGACGCAGGTGGCTTTCTAACAACCGGACATAGGGGCGCGGTCGTACACCACAGTGACATCGGAGGGAACCGGTGCATCCCAGAGAGAGTTAGTGTTATTCTTGCGATGGGCGAGGTCACTTGGAATGGGACGACCTGACTAGGCATGTAGTGATCTTCGGGCAGGCAGTAGGTGCACCACCACAAAAGAGGAAGCGTCGTGATCGGAGAACAACCCTGAGTTGTATAGCTAGCAAAGGAGAGGGAAGTACTGGTAGTGTGGGACTACATTACATGGTCTTCCCATCATCACTAGTCCGTCCACATAAGGCTCCAAGAGCTGATAGTTTAGACCACGGACAGCCGCAAGCTTTTGATGTCTATGATCCTGCAGAGCATGAGGTGATAGTAGGTATGCTCTACAGCTCTTCTACATTTTTTTGTAGAATTGTTATACTCTGCGCATAAAATGGTTTTTATCCCTCCTCTTTGTTTGAGTTGTTACCAGGGTGACGTGGGGCGTCGGTGTAACCCTGTGTTAGTAAGGTTAATGGCGTGTGACCCTTTTTCATTAGTCGATGGTGCCGACTCCTTCTCTTTCCGAGAATGTATGAGATTCTGGGTCGTGAGACATCATCTGTGAAATCTTCTGTGACCAGATATCCTCGAGTGTTGAAACATATGGATATCCTGGTAGAGGGAATCACCGGGCATTGTTCCTGGTGCGAGCGGTGATTCCAGTCGTGACATGTGACATAGAGGTTAGATCGGGGAGGTGAGCTGCCCCTGATAGCCATCGGGCTGTTTGAGACAGTATTTACGGATGGCGAGAATCCCTACCGCCTTTCTATAACCCCCAATGTCTGGAGTGGGTGCACGATGTCTCCAATGTGGCTTACTTGAGAAGAAGCGTGTGTGATTTTATGCACGTCATCGGTGAGGGCAGACCTCTCGTGAACAGATCAAAACCGTTGGTCTGTGTGCAGTGATGCGGGGCTGTGCAAGAGTTCTTCTAGGTATGGGAGAGCCAGGTGTGAGCATAGTACCCTGAGTTGGTCCTTGGTTTGGTTTTTTGGGTATGAAAATCTTCATGGAGGGAAAGATTTAAGAACCCCTATTTTCTGTGAAAGACTTTGAAATATTTTTAATGTTATTCCAGAGCATAGCCTTCAGACGGCATGCGATTCCAAGCCCCTATGTGGCCGAAATTATGTTTTGAGTTCATTCACACTGCAAAAGAAAAATAAATGTGGTAACTCATAAACGGTGATCCAGATCAGTTATCTGAGTGCACAGATCGGTCTAGAAATTGGTATTTAACCTAGGAATGTCATAAAACATGTTGGTGTGGGACGTTTGGACCCCTCGCTCGCTTTCAGAACGTCAAATGGTTAAATTAAAAAATTAATTTATCTGTTTAATGGTTTAACATAGTATTTTAAAAATAGTTTCTCGGATGGGGAAATAGATACCACCGTTGAATTTAGAGAATTCCTTTTACCTTATGAGGTGTATATGTTTTGTAGGCAAGGGTCATTAGAGAAAAATGGCCCCAGAGGCGTTTTCATAATTTGGCGGCCTTAGGCGTGGAATTTAATATCTTTTGAACAGGGACACAGATTAAAATTTAGAGAATGCCATTGCGCTCAGATTGTGGAATTTACCCTAGGGGAGGCTTAATCTCGACCACGTCGGATGTTCGGGTTCCAGCCGACAGGCGGGTGGTTAAGTGTCTTCTATTTAAACACTTAACCCACTCCTCTCCTCTCCCACTTTTTCCCTAGTGCCAACAGCCTGCATCGCCAAAAGAGGAAGCTCCTACTCTCCTCCTCCCAATTGGAAAGGCAGTTTCTGTCTGGAAGACACTCCATGATGCGTCCGACGACGCTCAACAAGGTAGGATTTGTCGTTTTCATTTTCATTTCCCGCACATAATTTGATCCTGTTTATTTTCATAAATTTTTTTGTTTTTCTTCAAAAAACATTCCATGTTAGTGTAGTATATAATCTGATATTTCCATATCATCTTTCGGAATTTAAATTCGAGTTCGGAGGTTGCCGCAACGGTTCGACGATGTTTGCCGGTTTTGGGGTTTTCCGGCGGCTCGTGCGGTGGTCTGGCGGGCTTCAACAGGGCGGCGCAGGCATTCAGTGTGGGTGTTCGGCGCGACTGGCATTGGGGGGAGGTGGATCGGCCGGATGAGCTATGGGCATGGCGGTCATCAGCAGGGGAGGCGGCCGTGCGAGCGCGATGGTTAGTGGTGTCGTCGGTGGTGCTTGCTGGGTCGCCGGCGAGCGGCCCGCAGCGGTGGACAAGGGTTGCGTCGCGCGGACCCATGGGGGGAACATGACCCACGGTCGACCGGTCACATCCGGTCATCCAAGAAGTCAAATGGGTCCACCACCAGCCCACGCGAACATTCCATGGGCTAGGCATTGCGAGCCGGGATGGCCAGCATGAACTGGCCCAGACCGGGCGGACCGGCCTGCCCAGGCCGATCCAGCCCAAGGTTGTTTCCCCCTCAGTTTTCAGATGCCCGTATTTTCCATTACGAGCGTCCATTTTTCATACTGACTGTGATGACATATTCCTTGGATCGAGGGGAACTATTGAGATGGTTTCTGGAATTATTAATTCTTGAGATGAGAGTACGGTGGCACAACACGCCTTTATGTAGAATGGTTTTTTCTCCAGGGGTTCTTTTTTTGGGAATCACAGACACATACAGAGTCCGTTTTGAGCACCGCCTATGGAGTTGCTACCCTAACATCGAGGTGGAGCATCTTAGGATGGTTTTGAGCATTGAAACCGAAGTTAAGACATTAGACCCACGACCCGTCTGTTGAGCTGCGAGCAGCGTTTAGCGACATTCTCTCCAGTTGTCTGTTGGGGACGTGCGAGCAATCGTTTTCGGGTGTTTTTATGAGGGCATTGAAATGGAGCAATATGCCCGCATTAATTCCACTTGATAGTGCGAGTCCAGTCAGGGCTGTTTTGGGAGTTGTTGGTGATTTCCGGCATTATCACAGGGTGTCCGTTTTGGACAATTGAATAGTCCATCTTGTTTACATTTTGCAGAGGATCGCAACAGTGCGATCAGGACCAGGATGCGGGTTCTACGTGGCACCACTCACATTCGGTATGTCAGAACACATCTTTTCCTCAGATATCTATTCCACTCAAGTGAATAGTCCATTTTACGTGTTTTCCCGAGATGATGGAAATGGTGCAATCCACCCGACTATTTTCGGGGACAAGGCTCGGGATCACATGATGTCGTTCGTGCATAAAGTGGTGTTGGACAAGTATTCCATCAAATATCTATTTGAGGCAAGTAAAATGTTTATCTCGCAAGTTTTTCCATGAGGATTACAGTGATGTAATCTATTCAGGCGAACAGAGCCACTTACGTGACTAATTAAATGTGGAAGCAAGCGAGGTGTACCAGTGGAGGTTCATCCTTCTGTGTTTGCAGAGAACTCTTGGACGTTCCTGGGCCGATGAGGTGGAATGTAGGAGTTGTTACGTTACGCCTTCACGTTGACATTGGGTGTCATGTGCACAATAGCCTATGGGATGGAATGTGGTATACTATGATAGTATATGGGAATGCACGGAGGTACATGTTGTTGATTGTACCTGAGAACATTTTTTCTCTCGGTTGGGGTTGACATGGGGCCACACGTCGTGTGGGACCCATGTGCGTGTTGTGTTCTGGTTTGCATACCATTGACCTCTCATGAAATAAAGGTCCCTTTTTTCTCCATTGTTGACCAGCAGGGTTGATATTTCCCTTGGTATTTCCATCGTCTGTTTTCTAGCTGGGTTATGTTTTAGCCTGGTTCGCTTCTCGTTCATTGACCAGTAGGTTTGAGTCTTCCCGTGGTTCTGTTTTCGTTTGGCCAGCAGAGATGGTTTGGTTCCTCTGGTTCTTCAGTTGTGAGGGTTTTAAGAACCGTGCCCATTTCACTGGACTGCGGCACCTTTTACGACTACATGTGTTTATACAATGTGGGTTTTTCCCACATTTAGGGATGAGTTGTCTCAGTCCGCTTCGATAGTGACCCAGCGGATTGGAGCACGATCTCCCTGAGATGCTAGGGTATTTTTTCCATGTTTCATCATGCTCCCTTGTAGAGTTCTTGTGGAATTAGATTGACCAACACTATAAGCAGTCCCCGATCCTCTACCTAATAGGTTTTTTTCAGTAGTTCTGGCCAACGGTTTGTTTCTAGCAGGGCTTTTCAGTGTGGTACCACCCAGCAGGGGTGACCAGAGGAGCACCATCCAATAGGGATGGCCAGTAGGTTACCATCCATCTGGGATGGCCAGTACAGTAGTGTTCACCGAGCAGTACCATCCAGCAGGGATGGCCAGAGTAGTTTCGTTTTTACCTCCAGCGGGGCTTGGAAGTTGACCCCGATGATGGGTTTACATTCAGCTGGGCTGGGAAGTGGTCCATGATGCCGAGTTTACCTCTAGCTGGGTAGGGAAGTGGTCACCGATGACGGTTCCGATCCTCCCTACAGTGGAGTATCCTTTTACGAGACTAGGCATTGGAACTCGTCAATGACTTTAGCTGGGACACCCTCTAGTGTTTTACCATTTCTTGGGACTGGGAAGTGTGGCACCCACTGACTCTTGTCGGGTCACCCTATAGTCATAACCTATCAACTTCTAGGAATCACCATCCAGCGGGGCTTGGCAGGGGGTCGCCTATCGACTTTGAGGAGACCGCTCGACTACATGGCAGTGACGAGGTGTGTCTTGATGTTACCCTAGAACTCTCAAGTATGATGGGCACATTCCCTAATGAGATTCATACTTGTGACATGACCTAAAACAATGTGGGCGAGTCAGTGCCACCCAAAGTGGATTTTTTTGAGGTGTGGTAATTCGAGCCCCTTGACTTGAAGTTCAGGGCAGACATGCGGGATGCAGGGCATCGATGGTGTTTACTTCTAGGACTGTTGGCTAATCACTTTCTTGGGCTGATGTACGGGATGATGAAACCCTTATGATCTTTTTTGGGATTCTTTTTTGAGAATATGAATATGTATATACCTTGTTCCAGTAGGCACTTCTTCGGCATTGTTACTCTCCCTCCAGGATAGGTGAAGACGCACGGGGTATGCCACATGCTTTCCGTGTCTATCTTCTCATGGCTGGAAGAGTCTACTCTCCTCTTATATGTAGTGAAGACTCGACGATATGTTCACCTTCTCACCAGTTCCAGATCCTTGTGTCTGGATGAGTCTACCATCTTTCTCTTATTGGGTTGAGCTGGACTCTCTACTGGTACTCTACTCCACTTCTTGTTGTATTCCTTTAATATTTTATTTTCTATCTCCGGCTCACCCTTCGTTACCTCTTTTTTTGCTCACTCTAGGAATTGGTGTATCCTTCTGTGTATTTTTATACTCACCTCTGATTTGGATTTTCTCTCACATGGTGTCCCTTGAAGATGATGGTCAAGTTGGGAGTGTCTTCAGTGGAGCTCAAGAGTTAGGGAGCTTGGACCGCATGTGGATGTAGGAGTTGGGTTCCAAGAAGGGGACACATCCAGCTATTTTTCTTTTGTTTACATGTTGCTAGGTTCTGGAACTTTTCTAGTTGGGGGCGTGTTTAACCCCTTTTCATTTCTGTTTACCTTCAACACATTATTTGTACCTTTAGAGGTTGATGCACATTGTGGTTTATTTATAGCAATTGGTACTTTTCTTGTCTTTTTAATCTACACTTTTGCATTGAGTGTGTTGCGCGTTTGTGTGTACAGGTACTCAGGAAAAGTCCTCTTCGAGTTGTTTAGCCTTCGGCACTTGTCCCCAGCCCATGGTCTATAGAGGCGGGCTTGGGGTAGTTGCAACTCAAGCCCGAGTAAGGCCAGGTCATTAAAATATATTATATTTATATCATTTTAATCATTCTTGATATTATGTAAAAATTATAAAAGATAAATTAACAAAACTACCATGTGAAAACATACATAATGAATGAAGTATTTAATAATTAAAAATTGATTTTAAAAATGATTTATTAATAAGTTAGTGATAAAAGAATACAATTAAATAATATATTTTACGATATATTTAAATATGATACTATATTAAATATTTATTAAACATTTATTTATTATATAGGATGTTCTTAGGTGATTGAAGAACGTTGATAATTGAATTAATGTATTTCCATCTCATTTTTCCTTCAATGAGATACATGACATATTCACTAGTTGTCTCTTTAATGTGGTGTATATAATTCTTATTATTCTATTTTATGATTTTTCTAACAAAATTATGGGTATTTTAAAATCCATATAATGTTATTTATTTCATGGGGAATATGATTCAATAGTTACGAAAGTGGTGACAGATTTATGTTTCAAAATCATATTTATCAGGAATTAATAGGATTGAATTCACATTGAAATAAATTATACAACCCATTAATGGAAAAATCCTTAAATTTTCTCCACCTATAGTGATTTATTTAATATTCTAGTTTTAGTTTCATTTTCCTCACGTTAATAACTCATGAGACTAAAATAATGATTTTAAGTAATATAAATTTTATTTATTATTTTTGTTAAAAACCATTTTTTCAATGTCCATGTTTTCTAAATAACAATAAGAAAATGTTTATAATATTATAATAATAGGGGATAAAGTCATTTTTAAACATTATTTACTTTTCTAAAAATGGTTTAAAATGAATATTCTTTTTGTTTTCTGAATGATGTTTTTTGACTTTTTCCAAAACTGTGAATGGAATTTTTTATTTTAACTTGTAATGCTTGAACCAATTAATTTACCCTCATGAAAACTCAATAAATTAATGTTTCATTGATAATATTCTATTGTTTTCTTCAAATATAATTATTTTTTGGATATTTTGTTAACCTTATGTTTTGAATGGTTTATTTTCAAATGAAAATTTTATTTTCTTAAATAATGATTTAATGGTCACATAATGGAATTTTTATTTACACACAACAATAACCATAAGTGATTGTTATGATTTATGAGGGATATAAAATAATTATAATATCATTTTCCTATATATATATATATTTGATTAGGTTTTTTTGAAACCCCTTTTTTTATGGGTTACACTTTGTTGGATTGATGAAATGATTATGAAACCCATTTTCATTCTACATGTTATTTTATGATATGTTAAATTTATTATGAACTTATGGAATTGATATTTACAGTTTTCATTGGGTAATATGTGGACATAAAATTATATATTCCTATAAGGCATTGGTAATATTATTATATCTCATGATATAACTATGGGAAACCAATTTCCATGATTGATTGGAAATGGAAAAAAAGATAATGTTCTTGATATTATATGATAAAAAGTATATTTTATTTATCCTCTATTGGAAATAGGGTTTATTTCTAATCCATTAGAATTTTATGAAATTTTTAGTCAAATATCACATATATAATGAAATCAATACTTATGTTGACTACACACTTGTATGACATTGAATTATGTTTCATGATTGATTAATGATGATTTCTCAGCCTTTTGATTGAAGTGTTTTGAAATGATAATTATTTATGTCGTAAATCATGTTTAGGGTCTGTAAAATATTGGGAATAAAATTTATAATATATTATCATGATCTCATACCCATACTCTTATCTTATTCTTTAATATGATCATCAATTGATATCTCCAATGCTTACCTTTACTGAACATCTGTGCACACTCTTTTTCAAGTTTAATTTCCTTATGTTATGAAGAATGGTATCTAGTAGGATATATATATATATATATATGATTATTACTTATTGGGGATGTATTTATAAGACATTTTTATCATATTTTATTAAATAACAATATTGTGTAATTATTATCAAATTAAAATAAACCCTTATAGTCCTCAGGTATATATTTGTAATATAAATTCAATATTCATCAAAAAAGTTATAGTATTTATGATTCAAAATTTCTGGTCATTAACATTTGTATAAAATGGAATTTTTAGTCAATATTTTGAATCTATGATAAGAAAAAATTATCAAGAACCCTTAAGAAAATCATATGTATAAGAGAACCACCAATTTTGTGGTTATTAATTGAGTTTGATTTTATTATAAAAAAAATACTTGTCCTGATACTACATGTGCATGTGGATCTGGAATTGTTGTACACCTTTGTGTAAAAAACCTAAAAGGGTAAATTAAGCTAGAATAAATATTCAACTAGTGTATAAAACTTTTAATAAGAAATCCCCTGGTTTGGTACTCCTAGTGGTATTATTTGGAGGATCAAAAACCCATTATGAAACATCATGAATATTTTGAAAATATGATGAAGTTGAATGACATATATTAATCCTATAGTGTCATATATTGAAAATAAGGTTTCATGATATATAATTGATGTATTTATATTAATGATTATGTGGTTTTCCAATATGAGTATTATTTCTCATAATTTTCCTCCTTGGTTTTAATCAATTGTTAAAACTAAAAGACATCATGATAACCAAAAGTGTGATAAAAAATGAGATTATCTAACACTTGAGTAAAAAAATATTGTGGGAAATGGATGGAATAATAGTTTTTATATACTCACAAATTTTTTAGGATATGAATCCAGCTGATCAATTAGACGATCTAATTAAGAATCAACATACTTCTGAGTCATTGTTGGGGAAACATAATGATTATTTTTGGGATTATTTTCACTCATTAGATGATAAGTGAGGGATCAACATGATTAAGAAGATATTTTATAATCTTAAGTAATGGAAACAAGAAATTGATGTCAAAACCGTTTTACATTTGAAAGGTTAATCAGACCAATGGTGGACCCTTATTAGGAATGTTCACTAAGAGTAATTAAATTGACTATATGGAATGGGATTATTTTAAATGGATATTTTCATGTTGGAAAATTCCTTTTATACTCCATATAATTTTTAATAATTAATATCATGATCTTATTAAAAGTTAGGATTAATCAATTGGTAATTATGATGTGAATTTTACAACATCTTTAAGGTAGGATTCAGTATTAATCATTATCCCTATTAAAATTTATAAATTATTTAGTGGCATAAATCCATATATCTTAATGGAACTATCTATTAAAGAATTTAGTATCGATATGAAGAAAGAATACTATGTTAACTCTACGAAAAAATTTAAGTTAACTTTTTCCACTATTACCGTGGAACTGTTAATAATTGGAATACTAAGTTTCATAAAATCTCAAATAAATCGCATAGTTGAAGAGCATTCTACCATATAATTGACTGAAATAATAGAATAAACATCATGGAAAACTATTTAATGTAAAAATGAGGTTCTTTAAATGTAGAATGGTGGATAATAAATCCTATTAATTTCAAAATTAAATAAATGGGATATATAATGCAGTTCAAGAGATGGAGATGCAGACTAATTCACTACCCATGCACCAATGATTCAAATGCAATGAGTATAGACATTTTGAAATCAATTTCATGAACTCAATGGTTTATGATGATGATAAAAAAAAGTCTCTAAATATCAATTAAAAAGGGAAATATCATATGATCATAACATCCAATGTGGGATAGAGGAATGATGTGGTGATAGGAACACTAAATATCCAGTCTAGAATAGATAATGTATTATTTGATTCTAGAGCTTAACAATCATTAATATCTAAATAAATTTTAATCGGTATTTAATTTCCAACTCTTTGATTATATATTTATTTATTTTTGTTAATTCTTAATGTTATGATGATCGCATCTTAAGTGTATGATTCTTCTCTAGTTGATGATTCTCAGAATTTTCATCCTACAAGTCATGTTAATCTTCCACTATTTGAGTTTGATGTTATCATATACATGGATTTGATTAATACACATATAAATCCCAAATAATTTAATGATGAAATAAAAATATGTTTTATATTCTAAACTGACCTATGATCTGTAATCATTAGATGATAAATACCAAATTCAAATAAAATCACATCCATTGTATGGTAATTAATTATTATTATAAAGGTGTGTTTATCTAATATTGTTGGGGAAAAACTCATCACAGAAAATATACCTTTTATGTGGGAGAATATAAATGTTTATATATAATAGTTTCCAAGTCATCATCTGAATAATGAATTTTAGTTCTAAATATAACTAATTCCTATTTCTATACTAATTTAATGAAATCATTATAGAATGGCCCCAATTGAGTTGTAGTAATTGAAGAATAATCTAAAAATAATCTTGATAAGGGATTTATTTTACCAAGTGATTCAACATAATGTGAATTTTTTTAGTTAATAATAAATATGGATTATTGCAACTCTACATTGATTATTGAGAACATAACATGATAACAATAAAAAAGTCTCCCATATCCCATATAGATGACTTGTTTGACCAACTTCATGTAGCTAAATTCTTTTCTAAGATTGACATTCATTTGGGATTTCATAAAATGAGGGTCATAAAGTAGGACATACCCAAGATATCCTTGTAAACATTTTATAGAAACTATGAATATTTATTCTTTCCATTATGTATCACTAATTCCAATTATATCTTCATAGATTTAATATATAGTGTCTATAGAGATTACCTTGGTAAGTTTTTACTTGTCTATATAAATGATATTCTTATATATTCAAAGAGGAAGGAAGTGTATAAATATCATTTGAAGTTTCCACTAAAGAACCAAATAAATTTGAAACTATTTTTGAAATTTACAAAATATGAATTTTTCCTTCAATAAAATTCATATTTTGGCCAACGTAATCCTAATGGAGGTTGTAACAGTAGATATATGAAAGACTGAAGCAGTTGAATTTTTTACCACACCAACAATAGTGACTGAGATCTATGGTTTCCATTGTTTGGAAGCACAATATTAATTAGTTGGGGGAATGTTCTCATGAATTTACAAGCCAATCACAAATTTAACATGTAAGGGAGCAATGTTATTATGAACATATGAATGAGAAGAAAATTTAAAGGAATTTATTTAATAGTTAGTCAGTGAACCTGTACATACATTACAAAACAATAGATAAGTGTCTGTATTTTATGGTGATTAATCGAAGAAGAGAATATAATACTTACTCATTAAAAATTGATATGGTAATAAATTATGCCTCATAAAATTTTGATGGTTCATGAGAAAAATTATCCAACTCATGAATTTTAGTTAGTGATGGTAATTTTTTCATTAAATATATAATGGAATTTTATTATAACACAGTGGTGTGATATATATAATGACGAAGAAAATATAATGTATATATGCACATAGAAGGAGTTCGATATGTACCAGAGAATATGTTTAGAGGTAATTCACAATTATGAATGGTCAAAACATCACCACTTAGGAATGCACACAAGGTTTTGAATAATATGATTCAAAAGGATTATACTATCCTATTTATGAGGAGGATTACGAAAGATCCAACATTTCAGGATTACAAAAGGTTGTATCATGATATATTTAAGGAAGGAGAGAAATTTTATCATTCCCAAATATGGTTCAAATCATCTAGGAATGTGGCGATAAAAGTGTTGTAGAAGGATCATGTGGAGGTGAAAAATAATTTAAGAAATGTTCATGAGTTCATTCTTGGTTGGGATGGAATGATAAGGTTTAGAAACCTTGTTTATGTCCCCTCAGTGGTAGTTTTTAATTATTTGTATGGGGAAACTCACAATTATTAATTATCTATGCATATTGGAAGCATATATATAGTTATCTGAATGAGTTTTTCTAGTAAGAAGGACTGATAATATAAATGTATAGTTTTTAGCTCGGTTATGGGTATATTATCAGATTAATGATGAGGGAAAAAAGTATAAGGGAATGCTACAACAATTACATGTACCAAACATTAAATAGGAAAAAATCAAAATTGATTTTGTTATCAGACTCCCCATAACATATAATTGGAAAAATGAAATATGGGTTTTTGTTGTCAAATTATACTGTTAACACAAATCATTATTATTGGAGATGGTTTCTCATTATTTATCATCGTTACATGATATATATTAATAAAGGGATAAGTTTCCATGTAATAAAATATTCTATAGAATGTAATTGATATTTGAGGTTTACCTTAATGATTTAGTGATGTATTCATTGATTTAAAGATACAAATCTGAGTTTTAGCACTGTGTAGCATTCTCATATTGGTGGTCTATTTCATGTTACTATCCATACCATTTTGGATGATTTGATATCTTTTTTATGGATTTAAACACAGGTTAGGGTCAACAACATATAGTAGTCATGTTTTCTTGTAACAATATCTTTCAGTTGTGCATTCAAATGGATACTTATGATGCCCAATGTGTGAAGATATCTTAACAATAATGATCAAAGATGAATCTGTTAAAAAAATCTAAGACCTGAGATATATAAGGAAATGGTATATAATTTCATATCTATTCATAAGTACATTATGGTAGCTTAGAGTCGAATGAAAAGTTATGCAGAAAATGATTGGTGGGATATGAAATTTGAGGTTGGTGAAAATTATTTCCTACAAATATCAAAATTGAATAAGGTTTTGAGACTAAGGAATACTGTAATGAAAATACCTAGGTATGTTATCCTTTTAAATATTCTAAATCATGTATTTATCACAACATACAATTTTGAACTTTAAAAAAACCTCTCTCATGTTCATGATGTGTTCTGTGTATATCACATGAAGAAGTACATATCTAATCGACCACATATTCTAAGATGAGATGTCATACTAGAAAATACTAGTAAATACTCCCCTAATAAAGGTTTTCTGAAAAATCCAAAAATTTATGGATTCAATGTGGGAACCTGAGGTTGTGGTGAGGTATATGTATCCTTAGATATTTACCCAAGATAAAATATTTAATTGCTATATTTCTTTTTAGATGGGTTATAATGTAACACCTTGATAATTTATGGGTTTCTAAAATAAATTTTATATCTTTGAGAGTATTCCATATAAAAAACCATAGTCTAAATGATTTGTGATATAAATAAAATTATTGTAACTTTAATATTAATAAATACTAATTAAAATATTATATATGAATTAGAATAAAAATATTTTAATATTTTAAATTTTTTTAGAGGAATAAAAAATATTTACTAGTAATGATTTTATATTTTTCAAAAATCAATTTCTCTACAAAAAGGGTTTTTTGTGATTTTAATTAGAAAATAATATAATTATTTTATTCCATATTTATAAATATTATTTGAATTTTTTTTTTGAAATTATCATATCCAAATTATATTTGAGGTAAAATTTTATATTTTTTTAAAAAAATTATGTTTTTAATAAAATGTGAATTTATTTATTTTTATAAAAAACATAATTCCAATTTAATGTTTTACATAATTATTTGAAGTTCATTGTCGTTAAACTTTAAATATGAAATAGTTTCTATACGAATGATGGTGATACAGTTTTATGAAATGGAATACGGGTTCATGATTGATATATGAAGATTTATCACCCGTATGATTCTCGTATTTTGAAATGACAATGATTTATGCCTTGAACCCAGTTTATTATCATCCATAGAGTATGTATTAAATTTTTAGGTTATGATCTTGTTCTTATAGAGTTATTCTTATAATATTTTTTCATATGATAATTTATTATATCATCCTTTTGTACCCATACTGATCATCTAATATAACCCTTTCTTATGTTTCCCTTCCATGGATTATGAATAAGGATTTATGTAGGGTTTGGTTTTGAATAATACATAACAGGAAGATCATTGTGATATATGTTGAGGATCATTCATGAAATAAAAGACTTCATATATAGTATCCAAATACACTAAATCATTGTGATTCCCAGGTGTATATCTGTGAAAGTTATTGAATTACCATAAAATATATGTAATATTTATGTATAAAATTGCTTCGGTTTTATACATTCCATCAAGGATAACAATTGAGATGAATATAACAGTTATTTATGAGGCATTCCAACTTTGAAAATCATCTAAATCCATGGGGATTCAGCATATGATTTCAAACCAAACCTGTTATCAACCAATACACCCATATGAAACCAATATTCTCATAGGAAACCAACATTCCTATAAGAAATCAATATTTCCATAGGAAACTAATATTCCAATTGTCAACAAATGTACACATAGGTAACAAATACACCTCTCAGAATCCAATATCAATATATATCGTTTGGTAGTGCATCCCACTTGTAACATCTCATTTCATGACAATTATAACATACTCATGACCACATTTTCTAATCAATATCTAAGGTGGCACATATAATCATCAGTACCAAATTAAGATATACATCCCCTCAGGTTCAATGTAATGATAGGGAACTTACTATGGTCTCTAAAGACTTATCATGTATTGAAACCCAACATGGTTTTCGTTATCCCGTTCCCATCACCCAGGATAACACTTATCAATATAAGGGTATTGTGTCCCATGATATCACAATCAACACAATTTGGAATCACTAACCTCAATGATAAAACATCCCTAGAATTAATCTCAAAGGATGGTACAAGTCCAATGTCAACACCTACGTTATCCCTGGTCAGTCCAATCACATAACATAATCATTGCTCATTTAGGGAATACCTACCCAGATTCACTCATATCAATGGGGAAGGAAAACTGGCCCCATGATAATCTAAACTACCTCATTGGAAATAAGACATCTCACTTGCCTTACAAGAGCTTACAATGTCTATTAATCACATCCATGTACTCATGGGTATATAAAGAACTTATTTAAATATCCACCACATTTGATGAATTTCATTTAATTTATATCACATTGGGATCCACATACAATAGAGTAAGATGTTATAGTCAGGACCTCGATCATTTTCATCCTACGTGATCAATACAGTGCACAAGGGCCCACTGTGACCCTTGTTAATTTATCCAATTCAATCATTTAAAATATATTAAAAAATTACTTAATAAAAAGGTGTAATACACCAATAGTGGAGAGACCAAAAATATTACATGCAAACATAGACATGAATATTACAAAATAGTATTTCAAAAGGACCTCCTACTCATTAAAAATACTTTACCCTTCAATTATAAACTAGACTTCTCTACTTACACCCATCTATTCTCACCTTGATATTCTAAGTACCAATATGAAGACACAACTCCAAATCATTTAATATAAATAATTTATAATTTATTATTAAATTTGTTTTATCTATTTTTTAATAATTTAAAAAAATATTTTAAGGAAACATTACTCAATCAAAACATCAAATTATTTCATGAAAATTTCTTCTTGGTATGTCTTTATGATTGCTATGAAAAACTCATTGAACGAAGACAATTTCTCCTTGATCTATTGAAATAATTATCAAATCCCTTTTGAAACCATTACTAAATCCATTGTTTTTAGTGAGGAAACTAGTTAAATAAAAGATTATAATTCCATATATAATCACAATATTAAAATAAAAATCATCCCTCCTAAAGAGTGAACAAAAGGGAAATTAAGGGATTGAGGTTTGATCAACAATGGCCTCTCCCAAGCACCCAAACCCACAAAATCAGAATGGAACTAGACACCAATAATATGAGACTACCTATAGTAAAAAATCACAAAATTGACCCCATCGATAATATGGGGTGAAAATCAGATGGCCAGTGTGTCTAGATAGTACAAATATCCACTACCTTACACAACTAGTTTACTAGTTCCATTATCGCAAAATTTATATAGTTTGACCACCACAATCGTTCACTGATTCTCACCAGAGTACATGTGACACCCACCGAGCATCATTATATGTGGAAAAAAATTTATTTAAGATATTCTTAAACTCATATAATTATTTGAATCCAATTCACAAAATGTTTATTTTTAAAAAAAAATTAAAAAATTATTATTAAATTTACATTCTCCTCAAGAAAAAATTCTGAATTGATGGTGGTGATGAATTAATCCAAAATATGTTAAACTCATTAAGTTATACCATTATACCTTTTATTAATTCAATACATTAAAAAGGTAATAATATACAATGTATTGATGGGAATCATTAAGAAAATTGGGAGATTCATCTAGCTCATTGATACTATTTGTGGAATTAGTTATATAATTAATTCTGGTGATCATTATCAATCTCATATGGATAATAATAGATAAGATATATCACCAATGGTTAAAGTTGAATTATTATTTATTTATTTATTTGTTAATTAAGAATATAATGATCATGTTGTGTAGATATGTTTGGTTGAAATGTTTAATACCTTTTGATATGTTTTATAATCTCCAATACCCATTATTACTATTACATCCACATCCATTCCCTTTATATAATTATTTTTATTTGATAAGGCATGGTAAAAAATGAAAATTACAAAAATTTGGTTTTTTTATTAAAAAAATATTTTTGTATTCTTAAATTTTATAGAACAAGACATATATAGCTACATATATGGGTGTTTTATTATAAGGTAAGAACATTTCTTGGTTCATATGAAATGATGAAATTATTATTGTTTGAAAAGTAGAGTTCCTTTTTTAATCATCAGTATAATATGGATTACAGATCACTATATCATTGCTGGTCTCCCCCATGAGGATAAAACAACAATATAATTTAACAAACTATGGCCATAAAATGACTTCCCAAAATGAATTAGGCCTAAAAAAAATTTCATTTTTATATGTAATATAATTTCATATGACCACAATGACATAGATGTATCAACCATTCAATAAACATGTCCACTATTCTATTGTCTTACCATAATGATATCGAAAATGGACATGATATTTCATATAATAATATTCCATTTTTGTAATTATAAGAATTATGGTATTATATGAGAGAAATACTATATGTGGGAGGGAGGATGGATATGGGTATATCATTTTGAAATTACCCTTTTTAGTGATCATACTGAATATTTATTAGGAACTCTATTATCCCTCAAAATATATAATAAGTTAAATAATGTAATGGAGTCCTATGATATTTTTCTTATTTCAAAACAATATGATACGTAATAGAGCATAAATATTTTGTGTGAAAATGTACTAAAGTATACTAAGTGAAATAATTATTCAATAAAATTTTAAAGTGGCCTCATTGAACCTCAAAATTTACAAACCTCACAAGTATAATTAATTCACTAATATACACATAAGAAATAACCCACTAATCTAGTATATGTAGGTAGTATGATTGTCAAAAAAAATGAATATATATACACTCGTGGTTGTTTAGAAATTGGATCCACTTCCATCAATGTAATGAATCTAATCTTCTTATTTTTTAACACTATTTTTATGATCTACTTATATACTACAAATATATATTTATATCCTTACCCATTTGAATAGGATTGATATCTATCTCTATTATATGATAATATATAACTTTAACCTCGATTAAGGTCTATAATTATCCCTTATTATGAATGAAAAATTCATCTATAAAAGTTCAATTATTATGATCCAACCACTTTAAATTTGTAACATCTAATACATATCAAATTAAAAGAACATTAAAAACGAATCATGATGTCTTACCATATAAATTAATGATGCAGTGACATTTTTTATGGAATGATAGATTTCATTTTGAACCATATTGTCGTTTTAAACTTTTATTGTGTCTTTGATATTTAATTCAACCGTAAATCCAAAAAATGTCTTGACATGATACAACATTGAACTCATATTTATATAAAATTTATCAACATGTCCTCCTAAAACCCATGATTTTTGACACAATGTACACAATAACCACTATAACACAAAAATTATATATACATTGATTTATGTCATAGGAAAATAATTCGTGGTGTGGACTCAATATTTTTAGTGTGGCCACGTTCAAAGGAAATTTTCCATATGTTATAAAATGGTGTTAAATTAAAAAATTACCATGAAATAATTCATTCATCATAATGATTTTATCAAGACATATCCTTGCAACCTAAATCGCATATATATTTACAAATTTAAAACATATAACATGTTAACAATAGATTAAAGACACTCTAGAAAGTAAAATATTTCAAAGTAAGTACTACATATCTATTCCCCTATTTAATACCATGCATTCTTTATAAAAACTCTCCCTAACATAATATTTAGGTATTGTCCCCTAACACATTCATAATAAAATTTTACCCTGTAATATAAATTTCATAATACTTTTTTTGTGTCCCATATCTTATTATATTAAGACATATTACCTTCTAGTTTTTCATTTTAACACTAGCTGTTTTTAGGTAGAGTATCCCAAACATACATACATGTTTGCGAATAATATTTGAAATAAATTTTGTTATATTGGGGTTTTAACCCATTATCATTGTAACACCCGAGACTTGTATGAGAAATATTTTTATTCTATGTTATATACATCATCGAAGGAATCTTTCATTACACACAACTCTAGCTTGGCTTTCATTACACGCAATCACGACATTCCTCGATAGCTTGTGATGTATGCAATACCGAGTTTTAACTAAAAAATGATATGCTCTTAAAATATTATATGAAATAACTGTTATGAATAGTAATAAAAACTTTTTGAAATTTTCTAAATTTTATCTTTCAAAATGGACTTCATTTTTGGATTCGGAATACCGAAATTATCCTACGGTGAAATTTTGGTATTTTTCTGAAAACATTCAATTTTTGGTGAATAGTGAAACCACTAAGTGGTAGTTAAAAAACTGAATTTTTCATAAAACTAAATTTTACCGCTTTTGTGAATGGAATTTCAAAATTTCGACAGACACAGTTGTTATCAGTAAGTAAAATGTGGTTCAATGAGATGAATATAATTTTTTGGTGAATAGTAACTGTTTACTTTTTTACCGCGGTTAATAGTAAATATGGTAATTAAAGGTAAAAATAATATTACTATTACCCTAACACATGTCCTAATTCTATTGGATTAGTTTAATTCGACCAAAAACAACCTTATGAATATAATATGACCATTTAGGTCCACATGGATTAGATTAGGACATTTAATATTATTTTATTTAAAGAAGAGTTAAAATAGTTAAAATCAATGTTTAATAAATAAAATATTTTTAATACATGGTTATACATAAGATAAATTCGATAATAAATATTAATTAGAAATCTAAAAATATTTCCTACATAATGTTATTTTATTTATAATTTTTAGACTTTATACAATTTAATTTATTTATGACTCAACGATGATGCAATAATTACATTATAGAGACAATATTAACATAATTGATGTTATAAATTCCCAAATAAATGTAATTTGAGACTTTTTATGAATTCCAATAATTTTATATGTTAATATGACATATTAGTGTTGATTTAATTAACATAGTTTGAAATTATCATTCTGTTATGAGTTTTACAAAAATCAAATACCAAATAGTGTCAAAATTGGCATAAAATAGTTTTTAAAACAAATATTATATTATTAATTGTTATTTTATTCCTAAAAATATATGGTTCGGCCAAATGACTTATATAAGGATATATATAACAATAATAAACAACTTGGGGTTCGTTTGGCATGTTATTGTAAGTTTATTAACCATATAGTTTATGAAAACAAAAAGACATGGTAAAAGTTAAATTATTTAACTTAGAGTTAAATCTAATTGACAAGGTTAAAATAATAACCTAAACTTGTATAAATCCTACTGGTTGAGAGGCGTTATACCCATCCCCACCTTAGCTTTGAAATAAGTCACTTTGGAACTATTATAAACCGAATTTGACTTTAATATAAAATAATATTTTGAAATTTCCTAAAGGTGGCCCTCTCCCCCATTATAAAAGAACACCTCCTCCCTCTCCTCCTCACACCAATTTGAGAATTCATGCTCGCCAAAACCCTGCCAAAACCACTTATAAACTTCCCTAGAATAATCCTAGAGGTCCTGGTATTCTTCAAAGGCCAATCATAGTGCCCTAAGTGGAGTTTTCAAAGAGGCCTGTCAAAAAGAGGTAATATCCACTACTGATCTTTTTCAATTTCATTCTTCTTAAAACTTTTTCTTATTTAGTTGTTTCATGATAAGTTAATAACATCAGTATTAATTAAATACTGATATTTTATTACAAATATGAAACAACCCTATTTCACCTTCTATCCATCCTATAGAAAATGAAATCATCGCGCGTGCGTACGTACAGAATACTGTCTCCACGCTGTGGTGTAATCTATTTTCCACCACCACCTTACTTGGATGGGTATAATGGTATAATGAGTAACTATATATGATTATTTTAATGTTATATTGATACTGAAATAGTATAAATACACTTCAATACAATTCCACAGTAATGGGAATGATATCATCAATCGTGCGTACGTACGGCTTACCGTCTCCATGATGTGATGCGACTCATTCTACATGATCTTCATTACATAGTAATTATATAAATGAATTGAATGAATAAATATGATATATTTTACACTAATACATTCTGGATATAAGATATCTATAACCTAAGAAGACGAATAAGAATTTATTCAACAAAACATGCATAAGAACAAAAAGAAATAAAGACCCGAATAACAAGTAATAATGAAATATTACTAATAAGAAGCTAAGAATATGACCATATATGATATAATATCAATAAGTATTATTCTGGAATATGTCAATAACATTATTTAAATCATTATACAGTAGCTTCGGACACGTATGAATCAAATCGGACATAAGGTAAGGGAAAATATCACAATCTTATTTTTATCCGAGATTGATTATATTTTGGTATTTACTGGGGTGTATTTATCATCCACATCCATGTTCCCTCAATATATAATATTATTCATATCCTCCCACAATTGTTTAAATCCAATTTTACCTTTCGGTATGTTTTTAATAAACAATATGAAAGGAATATCTTGTTGTACGAGGTACTTTTTGACTTTTCGGCCAAAGTCCGGGAAGAATGTTTTTTTAACTTATACGGCATAAATGGATTCATAAAACATTATTTCAATGAAGCTTCCTTTACAAGTTTTCAATTTTTTTTAATTAACTTCTTTTAGTTTAAAATTTTATGACATGTTAAGAAAGGAAAATGTTTTTGAAGTAGAAAGGATATTTTCCTCAAGAATGGAGTTCAAATGTTTTATCAAAATTATTTTCGATCTAATATAATATAGGGTTTTGTTTTTATCCCTATTAGTACATTGATTTGATTATGTTGTGATGGAATTATTGTTTTGAAGTTTTTTACCTTATATGATTTGTTTTATGATGTCATGATGTTTCAAGATTCCCATTTTTATTACATTTGTTATGCGATGATGTATGATTTATGATTCTGTGACACACATAAGAAAGGATTCATTATGACATGGGTGGGACCTATATCTCCTTCCAATGCATTGGGTAATAATTTATATATCATGAGATAGAGAGGGCTGGAACGAAAGGTCATCCCGATTCAGTTATACAGGACTGAAACGAGGAGTGAACTCGGTTCAAAAATGGACTTAGTCCACCAAGATAGTCTTGGCAATGAGTCATGACTAACAAAAAATGATTCTCTATGATTATTTGTGCATGCCACAAAGTTTCAAGTTTTATGTTATGATTATTGGGCTTTTATTTTCACTTCTATGATTTATCCCATGTTAAGATATTATGAACTCTTTTGTAGGTTAAGATTTTCAAAAGGTTATGATGTGATTGATATTTCTTTTGTTTACCCTTACTGAGAATTTGAGCTCACCCCTTTTTATGTTTTTCCACAGGTCAGGAAGAATAATATTATGTAGATATGCTATAAAGGACTCTATATATGATGAAGTAAATGGGAGACACTGTAGAAGATTTATGAACCAGTTGTTTATGTTTCCCAGTTTCTAAAGACACTATACTTATACGGTCCTTTTTTGGCTTTTGTAATATGTTGTACTAAGTATGCATTAATTATGATGTAATAAAAATGTATGTAATGTATGGGTCGTTATAGTTGGTATCAGAGGAAAGGTATAGTCAACCTTTGAAAACTAGGATGTGAAAGCCTTAGTAAGAACTCTACGGATATATCTAAACCTAGAATAATCTTATTGTTTTAGAAATGGCCATGAAGAACCTATGATAAGACCTTAAGAATGAAAGTTTATTCTTGATTATGTGATTTTCTTATTATAATTAGTGTTGCTCACATTATTCTTCTTGGTTTTAGTCAATGGCTGGAACCCGAAGGAACCATGTTAATGCGGAATGCAACGGGCAATGCAATGATTGTTTCCCTGAGAAACCAAATGATATAGGAGCTGGAATGAAAAATCTTATAGCCATGCTCTCACAACTTTCTCAAGCTATGAATCATGCAGGACTTTCAAACAAGCAAGGGAAGGAACAAAATTCTGTTGAATCCTTCCTGAGGCAGTGGACGCCTTCATTCAGCGGTTCAACTGATCCATTAGTGGATGAACAATGGATTAGTACAACTGAAAAGATATTTTCAGTTCTTCAATTTTCTGAACATGATAAAGTCACCTTAGCGGTATATTGTTTGGAAGGTGAAGCTGATCAATGGTCGAATCTTATCAAGAATATGAGGCCAATAGATGAAATTGAGTCCATGGAATGGGACAAGTTCAAAAAATTATTTTTAAATAAGTACTTCCCTCGTATTCTTCGAACTAAGATGGAGAAAGAGTTTCTTGAATTGAAGAAAAAGGATGATGAATCTGTTGGAACATACGAAGAAAATTTTACAAGACTTGCAAGCTATACTTCTGGAATTGTTATCCATCCTGAGAGTAAGATCGATCGATTTTTTAGTGGCTTAAAATGAAGTCTTCAAAGGGAGCTAACCATAAGGGACTTCAATAGCTACGAGGAAATTGTTAGATGTGCTCTCAAGGTTGAGATGGAAATTTGAGTAACCCATCAGTCATATGGGTTTGATAAGAAGAGGAAAATGGAATTCAAAGGGAAATCTAAAGACCACATTGAAAAGAAGATGAATTTTCCCTTATGCTCAAAGTGTGGAAAGAAACATGGAGGTAATTGTCTTAAAGGGACAATTAAATGTTTCAGATGTGGAAAGGAAGGTCATCGGGAATTTGAATGCCGCAATGATGGGAAGAAGATTTCTAATGATACAAAAAAAGAAATGGATACACACAATGAACCTCCTACAGTTCAATGTTTCATGTTCATGGAAATGGGGCATTATGCTAATAAATGCCCTAATCTAAGGGTTTCTGATGATGATCGATGATGACAAACTCTTAAGGCTAAAGTCAAAGGAAAGTCACATGCAATTTCTATCAGCGATGTGGAGTATGATAACGATGTGGTGAAAGGTACACTTACCATCCACTCTCAAGTAGAAAATGTTTTATTTGATTCAGGATCCACCCACTATTTTATTTTAGAAGAATTTTCTAAGGATATCACCACATTACCTCAACAATTAGATGTTGAGTTAGCTGTGACAACTCCTAATGGCACAACGGTTGCATCAAAAGTTTATAATTCTTCTCCAATTTTTGTTTGTGGAAAACTTATTCCTGCAAATCTTGTGATCCTTCCTATAGTGTAATTCTATGTGATTCATGGCATAGATTGGCTTTCTTTTTACGGAGCTCATATCGATTTCCAAAGAAGGGAAGTCACATTTCATATTCCAGATCAATCTATGATCATCTATCGATTCAAGGATGAACATAACCTTATAGTGGAAATTTCTTCCATCTTATGGGTCTTGATTCCACTAAATGAAGGTTATTTATCTCAAATTGTTGGAGAGAAACTCGCAATTAAGAATATTCCCATTGTATGAGAGTTTGATGATCTCTTTCCGGAGGAATTTCTAGGTCTTCCACTAAATCGTGAAGTTGAGTTTTCAATATAACTCGTACCAGGTGCAATGCCTATTTCAAGGAAACCTTATTGAATGGCCCCAATTGAGTTTCAGGAATTGAAGAAGCAACTTCAAGAGAATCTTGAAAAAGAATTCATATGCCCTACTGTGTCACCTTGGGGAGCACCTGTTCTGTTTGTTAAGAAGAAAGATGGATCAATGCGACTATGCATTGATTATCGAGAACTTAACAAGATCACTATCAAGAACAAATAGCCTCTCCTGCGCATCGATGACTTATTTGATCAACTATGCGGAGCTCAATACTTTTCCAAGATTTCTCTTCGTTCAGGTTATCATCAATTAAGGGTCAAAAGGGAGGATATACCAAAGACGGATTTCCGTACAAGGTATGGCCACTATGAATTTATAGTGATGCCATTTGGTCTTACTAATGCCCTTGCTATCTTTATGGATTTGATGAATAGGGTCTTTAGAGAATATCTTGATCAGTTTGTGGTAGTATTTATAGATGATATTCTTGTCTATTCAAAGACCAAGGAAGAACATGAAGATCAATTGTGAATTGTATTGAAGACCCTGAGAAAGGAGAAGCTTTATTCCAAATTTACCATGTGTGAATTTTGGATTTAAAAAGATTCATTTCTGGGTCACATAATCTCAAAAGAGGGGATATCTATTTATCCAGAAAAAATAGAGGTTATTGAAAGGTGGTCGAGACCAACAACAGTAACTGAGATCCGAAGGTTTCTCAGTCTTGCTGGATATTATTGACGTTTTGTGAATGATTTTTCGAGGTTATCAAATCCACGGACTAGGTTGACTCGAAAAGGAGTTATGTTCGTGTGGATAGAGGAATGTGAAGATAATTTCAAGGAATTGGAAAGAAGGCTATCCAGTGCACCTGTGCTCACACTGCCTTGTAGTAGAGAAATGATTGTGATCTACAGTGATGCATCCAAGAAGGGACTGGGGTGTGTTCTTATGCAAAATGATATGGTGATTGCTTATGCCTCGCGACAGTTGAAAATCAATGTGCAAAATTACCCAACTCATGATTTGGAGCTAACTCTGGTAATATTTGCATTAAAGATTTAGAGGCATTATCTTTATGGAGAAAGGTGTGATATTTATACTGATCATAAATGTTTGAAGTATATTTTCACACAAAAGGAGATGAATATGCACCAATGAAGATGGTTGGAGTTTATTAAAGATTACGAATGCTCAATTCATTACCACCCTGGGAAAGCGAACAAGGTGGCTAATGCATTAAGTCGACAAGACCATACTAGCTTATCCATGAAGAGGATCTCAAAAGATCCAATATTTATGGATTTACAAATGATGGATCTTGGTTTCATAATGGAAGGGGATAAATATTATCTTTTTCAAATGAATGTTCAACCATCTATGAATTTGAATATTAAAGAGGTGCAGAAAGAAGATGTAGAGTTAAAAAAGAAGGTGAGAAATGTTCCAGAATTCCACTTTGATTGTGATGGGATAATAAGGTTCAGGAATCGGGTTTGTGTTCCTCCCATCCAAGAATTAAAGAAGGAGCTACAGGATGAGGCTCATAGTTCTTCATTCTCTATTCATCCAGGAAGCACGAAGATGTATAGGGACCTGAAAGAGTACTTCTGGTGGGATGGCATGAAAAGAGATATTGCTGAATACGTCTCTCGACACTTACTTTGTTAGCAAGTTAAAGCCGAGAGACAGAAGTCTAAGGAGATGTTACAACCATTACCAATACCCGAATGGAAATGGGAAAACCTCACTATGGACTTTGTCACTGGACTTCCTAAAACATCCAAAGGCAATAATGCTACCTGGGTTATAGTTGATTGTCTTACGAAGTCGGTACACTTCATTGCTATAAGAGAGGATTTCTCTCTTGATCAGCTTGCCAGGATATATGTAAAGGAAGTGGTAAGATTGCACAGAGTACCACTTTACATTATATCTGATCGGGATCCGAGGTTTACCTCGATGTTTTGGCGAAGTCTTCAGTATACTCTAGATACAAAGTTGAGTTTCAACACTTCTTATCATCCTCAGACAGACAGTCAGTCTATGAGAACAATTCAAACTCTAGAAGATATGTTAAGAGCATCCTCTATGGATTTGAAAGGTGGTTGGGATCAACACCTACCATTGGTGGAATTTTCTTATAATAATAGCTTTCACTCCAGTATTCAGATGGCTCCTTATGATGCTCTATATGGAAATAAATGCGGAACTCCAACTTGCTGGGATAAAGTTGTCGGAAGAAAGCTATTAGGACCTGATATTGTTGATGAGATGGCAGAAAAGGTCCGATCTATTCAAAAAACACATAAAAGCAGCTCAGAGTCGACAAAAAAGTTATGTCGATAACTGAATAAGAGTCCTAGAGTTTGAAGTGGGTGATAAAGTGTTCTTATGAATATCTCCCTAGAAAAGAGTAATGAGATTTGGGAAGAAGGGAAAGTTAAGCCCTAGGTATATCGGTCCTTTTGAAATACTGGATCGTGTTGGGAAGGTAGCATACCGATTGGAGCTTCCATTGAATCTCTCTCAAGTTAATGATGTGTTCCATGTATCAATCCTGAGAAATTACATACCCGATCCGTCACATGTACTCACCTCAGAAGTTGTACCGCTGGAGAATGATCTTTCTTATGAAGAACGACCGATAGAGATTCTGGATCGTAGTGAAAAAGTCCTACGAAACAAGACCACTATCATGGTGAATGTTTTATGGAGGAACCACCATTTATAAGAAGCTACATGGGATCTTGAGGATATGATGAGGGAGACGTATCCTCATCTGTTTGTTACAAAGTGACGAATTTTGAGGGCGAAATTCATTTTAAGGGGGGTAGAATGTAACACCCGAGACTTTTATGAGAAATATTTTCTTTGTATGTTATATAAATCATCGAAAGAATCTTTCATTACACACAACACTAGCTTGTCTTCCGTTACACACAATCCTGACTTTCCTCGATAGCTTGCATTGTACGCAATACCGAGTTTTCACTAAACAACGATATGCTATTAAAATATTATATGCAATAGCCATTATGAAGAGTAATAACCACTTTTTGAAATTTTATAAATTTTATCATTCAAAATGGACTTCATTTTTGGATTCGGAATACCGAAATTAGCCTAGGGTAAATTTTTTTTATTTTTCTGAAAACATTCAATTTTTGGTGAATAGTGAAACAACTAAGTGGTAGTTAAAAAAACTGATTTTTTCATAAAACTTAATTTTACCGCATCTGTGAATGAAATTTCGAAACTCTGACAGACACGGTTGATATCAGTAAATAAAATTTGGTTTAATGAGATGAAAATAATTTTTTTATGAATAGTAACTTTTTACTTTTTTACCGAGATTATTAGTAAATAGTGTAATTATAGGTAAAAATGATATTACTATTACCATAACACATGTCCTAATTCTATTGGATGAGGGTAATTCGACCAAAAACAACCTTATGAATATAATATGACCATTTAGGTCCACTTGGATTAGATTAGGACATTTAATATTATTTTATTTAAAGAAGAGTTAAAATAGTTAAAATCAAAGTTTAATAAATAAAACATTTTTAATATAGGTTTATACATAAGATAAATTAGATTATAAAAATTCATTATAAAGATAAAAAGATTTCCTAAATAATGGTATTTAATTTATAATTTTTAGACTTTAAATAATTTAATTTATTTATGACTCAATGATCATGCAGTAATTACCTTATTAAGGAAATATTAACATAATTGATGTAATAAATGCCCAAATAAATGTAATTTGAGACTTTTTATTAAATCCACTAATTTTCTATGTTATTATGACATATTGGTGTTAATTTAATTAACATAGTTTGAACTTAACATTCTTTTATAATTTTCACAAAAATCAAATACCAAATAGTGTCAAAATTGACCTAAAATAGTTTTTAAAACAAATATTATATTATTAATTGTTATTATATTATTAAAAATATAAGGTTCGGCCAAATGACTTAGATAAAGATATATATAATAATAATAAACATCTTGGGGTTCTTCTGGCATGTTATTTTATGTTTATTAACAATATTTTAAGAAAACAAAAAGACACGGTAAAAGTTAAATTATTTAACTTAGAGTTAAATCTAATTGATAAGGTTAAAATAATTCTCTAAACATGTCTAAATCCTATTAGATGAATGGATATTGAATCATCCCCACATTATCTTTGAAATAAGACACTTTGGAACCATTATAATCTGAATATGACTTTAATATAAAATAATATTTTGAAATTTCCCAAAGGTCCCCCTCTCCCCCCTTATAAAAGGGAACCTCCTCCTTCTCCTCCACACACCAATTTGAGCATTAAAGCTCAGCCAAACCATGCCAAAACCGCTTATCCACTTCCATATAATAATCTTAGAGATCCTGGTCTTCTTCAAAGACCAATCTTATTCCCTAATTGGAGGATTCAAAGAGTCGTGTCAAAAAGAGATAATATCCACTACCGATCTTTTTCAATTTCATTCTTCTTCAACTTCTTCTTCTTTAGTTGTTTCATGATAAGGTAATAACATCAGTATTAATTACATACTGATATGTTATTAAAATTATGAAACAACTTTATTTCACTTTCTATGCATCCTATGGATAATGAAATCACCGCGCGTGCGTACGTACGGAATACCGTCTCCACGCCGTGGTGTAATCTATTTTCCACCACCACCTTACTTGGATCGGTATAATGGTCTAATTAGTAACTATATATGATTATTATAAAGTTATATTGATACTGAAATATTATAAATACACTTCAATACAATTACAAAATCCTAGGAATGATATCACCACTCGTGCATACGTACGGCCTACCGTCTCCACGATGTGATGTGACTCGTTCTACCAGATCTTCATTACATAGTAATTATATAAATGAATTTAATGAATAAATATGATATATTTTACACTAATACCATTCTGGATATAAGGTATCTATAACCTAACAAGATGAATAATAATTTATTCAACAAAACATGCATAAGAACAAAAAGCAATAAAGACCCTAATAACAAGTAACAATGACATATTACTAATAAGAAGCTAAGAAGATGACCATATATGATATCATATAAATATGTATGATTATTGAATAAGTCAATAACCTTATTTAAATCATTATACAAGAGCTTCGGACATGTACTAATCAAATCGGACTTGAGGTAACAGAAAATATCAAAATCTCATTTTTATCCGAGATTGATTATACTTTGGTATTTACTGGGGTGTATTTATCATCCACATCCATGTTCCATCAATATGTAATATTATTAATATCATCCCACAATTTTTTAAATCAAATTTCACCCTTCGGTATGTTTTTAGTAAACAATATGAAAGAATCTTTTGTCGTACGAGGTACTTTTTGACTTTTCGGCCAAAGTACGAGAAGAATGTTTGTTTAACTTATACGACATAAATGGATTCATAAAACATTATTTCAATGAAGCTTTATTTGAAAGTTTCCAAGTTTATTTTTAATTAACATCTTTTTGTTTAAAATTATCTGACATGTTAAGAAAATAAAATGTTTTTGAAGTAGAAAGGATATTTTTTTCAAGAATAGAGTTCAAATATTTTATCAAAATTCTTTTCCATCTAAGATAATATAGGGATCTGTTTTTATCCCTATTAGTACATTGATTTGATTATGTTGTGAAGGAATTATTTTTATGAAGTCCTTTACCTTATATGATTTGTTTTATGATGTCATGATGTTTCAAAAATCCCATTTTTATTTCATGTGTTATGCGATGATGTATGATTTATGATTATGTGGAACACATAAGAAAGGATTCATTATGAGATGGGTGGGACCTATATCTCCCTCCAATGCATTAGGTAATGATTTATATCTCATGAGATAGATAGGGCTAGAACAGAAGGTCATTCCGGTTTAGTGATACAGGACTGAAACGAGGAGTGAACTCGGTTCAGAAATGGACTTTGTCCGCTAAGATAGTCTTGGCAATGAGTCATGAATAACAAGAAATTATTCTCTATGATTATGTGTGTATGCCACAAAGTTTCATGTTTTATGTTTTGATTTTTGGGATTTCATTTTCACTTCTATGATTTATCCCATGTTAAGATATTATGAACTCTTTTGTAGGTTAAGATTTTCAAAAGTTTATAATGGGATTGATATTTCTTTTATTTATCCTCACTGAGCATTTGAGCTCACCCCTATTTCTATTTTTCACCAGGTCCGGAAGAAGAATATTAAGTAGATATGCTATATAGTACTATAGATATGATGAAGTAAATGGGAGAAACTTTAGAAGATTTATCAGCCAGTTGTTTATGTTTCCCAGTTTCTAAAGACACTATACTTATACAGTCCTTTTGTGGTTTTTGTTATATGTTGTACTAAGTATGCTTCAATTATGAAGTAATAACAATTTATGTAAAGTATGGGTCATTATAATCATCATCTCAAACCAAATAACATTCATTCTGGACTCCTCTTCAATGACAATCCACTTTATTGAATCAAATTTCACACCTATTTCTTATCATCGGGATACAAAATCAAAAAACACCTATCAATAATAATTTTGACCTAAGGCAACAAAAATGCACCAAAATATTCAATAAAAACTCATATAATAATATAAATTTTGTTTTGGGATAATCCACCTATATCACATTTATGAAACACTATTTCTCTGATACCACTTCCTTGAAAATGTTCCGCGATTCAAGACCTTCCAAACCCGACACATAATCACCTATTTATTTTAATCCTATACCCAATATATGTTTGGAGGAGATTCCCAAACAACATTATATGTTAGGGAAAATTAATTTTGGAAATTGATGTGCCAAATATAATGCAGTGTTTGGTTTGAACCTAATAAAAAATATTGGAAACTCAATTATAGATACATAGGGTTAAAATATTTCAAGTGTTTATTGGCCATGAGGTAATTAATAGATCTCCCACTATTTAATTTAAAAAATAACACATCATTTAATGTTAAAAAAGGAAATATTAGATGAAATGAGTAACCTAGGCAAGAAAACATACCATTTCCATCACTAATTGATGAATATTCTACTTAGTTAATGGAATTTAGAAAATTAAAAAAGTATAAAAATAAAGACTTATAGGACTAGATGGTCTCATTACAAAACCATTAAATTGGATGATGTCTGTTAGAATCTATGATCTAACTGATGCCTCTCAAAGCAATTCATGAGTAGTTAGTTATCATGTCATCTAAAACATTACTTTGTGATGGAACATAATCTGATTTAACTAATTATTACTCAACATAATTCTTTTTAAAGTTATATAGAATTTTAATAAGATTTATCCTTTAATGATATACTATATATTTTCCAAGATTAATGGAACTTTATTTATAATTATTAACAAAAATAATATATTTCCACCCAATTATAATACCCTTATGTCGTTTTATTATACATATGTTTTGAGTAAATGATTTAGTATAAAAAATATCATGTAATTCAATTAAACACATTGATCTTATGAGTAATCACAATAAACTATTTTTTCCTTCTGTAATATTTAATTATTGATACATAATTCCTGTTTTAATTTATGGATATTAGTTAAATTGATATAGATGGTCTGAACAAGTACAATCTCAAATGAACTCGTGAGTATTTTTCTTTTGGATATTATATTTTTCAAATAGTTTTTTCCTTTTGATAAAATGTAAACAGGTGGTCAGGAATATGTCATGGGATATGTCTGTCTTGAGTTCAGTCATTATCAACCTGTATTATAAAATAATTAAGATCAAATGACTATAAAATTTCTGGAATTACATATTTTCATTTTCCACATACTAGGGTCTCATATATTACTCTCTATTTATGTGGTATATATCTCATGATATGTGATCAAATATCAATGAAAACTATAACTACATTACCTTATGTGATTAAATCTATTTGGGTAATGATTATAGTATACACCACATTACATAATTACATTACTCTAAGAATTTTATGTCAAATTCCTCACACTACCAGGATCGCAGTATTCATCTTGTTTGTTCATAAATTTTTTTATTTCCACGAGCTAATGATATTTATGCCACCATTTTTTCAAAATATTACAAAAATATTCATTCTCAACCTTGACTCCCATGATTGGATCCTTATTTCAAATCATATACAACGTATATCCACTTTTAGAGACATATAATCAATCCCAAAACATTACATTTAAATAAATAATCATTAATTTTTCCATTTTATTAAATTTTATGTTAATTATTATTTATTTCATTATCTCTAGTGGTGAATGATTTACTATTTATTCTCCCTAATACATTAGATCATCAATATCTTAATAATATGTAAAATTAATTTAATTTTTTTATCCTGATTGTTAAATGCATGTACTATTTTGTAATAAAACATATAGTATACATTGGAACATTAATCTATATTATTGATGATAAATTTTAAACATAGTATCTATAGTCGTAAAAAACTATATCCTTTGAAAACATATCAATTTTGTGGAATTATTTTCAATCATTTCCATTTTTCTTGTGTATTAATGATTATTTTTTCTATAGAACATGAAAATTGATTATATATAGTATTTACAAATTAATAATACTTTATTTTTAGTATTATATTATGTGCTTTTACAACTGATTTGGTAGAGCCTTGTGTCTTCACCTAAATTTATCAATGTTCTTGTGGTGGATGCTTGTGTATTTTTCTATACCATTATTTTTATCTATTTTATTGAGCCCCATATAATATTTTTCATAACTATGTGACTCTTTCTACTATATAAAATATTCCTATTTGTTTTTTGGATCACCATAATTTTTTTCCACCATTTTTATATCCCATGTAATCCAATTTTTCACTTTTATCTTGGGGGTCATGGTTTTATTAAATTCTAAATCCATTCATCATAGACATATAACTAGTATATTATGCTGCTTGATTCTATTGTATTAATGCATCAATAAAATTTCGAATATATAAATGACATATTCATTTTATTTAACTATGATCTTAATCAAAACCATATTCTCTATTTTTTTTATATTTAAGGTTCATATACTGTGAATTTAACTAACATTTAAACTATTCATAATAATTCATATTTTAGAATCATGAACCACTCAATTGAATTTATCCATCTAATTACTCTAGAAATATATTTATTTAAGTAAACCCACTAGATTTAATTTGAGCCTTTGTATTTATCAACTTCATCCTCATTTCTATCACATATATCTTCACATTACGGAGATTCAATGATATCTACGTTGACTTATTTATTGAGACCTTTATAGACATTAATTTGTTAAACATCAATTTAGTTTATCCCATCATCTTATTATATTTTAATTTTTGTCATTTAAAATAAACATGGTCCAGTACTTTTATGGCATTTCACATACCTAAAATGAGTTATTCATCAATGGATTATCATCTTTATAATACCTAACAAGTTTGGACACATTGGGATGTCTTACCTAAATATTAATCATTGAAAAAAATCAATTGTAAGATTCCCCTTGAAATTTTACTTTACATGGTTTAGTTTTATGAAAATATTTCAATAATTTCATTAACATCAATTACATTTGTTCATTATTTATTATATATTTATATATATATCACTATTTATTATATTGTGGTTGGAAAAATATTATATTCTTTTGAAATTCTATAGTTTTATTTGACATACTTAATTAGAATTATAGTATATAAAATATAAAGAAGTTGTTATATTTTGGTAGATTTTTGGATAAATTTGATTGAAGAATGGTATTTAGAAAAGCGAATAAAAAATTAAAAATATAAAAAGTAACATATTTGAATTTTGCAAAAAGTGGACATAATTTGTACAAAGGTATACATGTGAATGAATCATTAGATGATCAAGGATTGAGTGTGGGGTGGTGGGAAATGTGGTAAAAGGACCTATAATTATAAGATAACCATAGTACTTTGGCTCCATACTATGTATTATTTTGTGTCTCAAGAATAAGTTGAAATTATAATGTGGCATAGGAATATGTAGATTAATTATTAAAATAAACATGGTGTTTAACATTCCTTAATGATGTCATCATTATGTGATCCTCTGAGGAAACATGTATTAATTAAGTTGATGGATTAATGAATATAAGAACAACATGGATGTCATATAAAATACATAATTCTCAAAACTAGAGGATGAAATAATAAAATAAATTTCCATAGTGATGGACTAATATTTTTTTGATATATTCTACACGAATTTGATGTGAATGGTATGAGTTTTATAGAATTAATGAAAATGGATATCATAACCTTGGTTGAGGGTTTATATCTTGAAATGATTTATGAAGTTATGAAGGAAAATAATTAATGGAAAGGTTCATAACCTTTCAAAAATCAAGATTATAATGGTGGGAAAACAATGATAATTTCAATGATTAGAGTTTGATGATGTTTATTGATTGATCGAAACACAAGAAATATTTTTGTAAGGATGTAGATAATGAAACCCAAGCAATTTTTTTGAAACAATTGATGTGTGATGTTATTAATACGCATGATTATGTTTTATGATATAATTTTTTTTCTTTTTCTACTATGATAAATATTGTTCTTATCTATGATGTGGTATTATACGTTGATGGATTTTTTGTTTCATTGGATGATACAGATTTATATAAAGACTTAAAACAAAGACAAGTCTATATACATCATGATTCCAATTTTAATAAGTATGTTTGTGATGTGTTTCTCGAATCCACAGATTTAATGATGAATTAGAGAAGATATATTGTAGAGAATTATTTTCACAATGAAATTTTGTGTTGTGGATTGTGTTTGGTTTGAATAATAATTTTTATTTCATATACTAAATAATATTTTAATATCATGTATGAAGAGATATAGATGATATGAGGCATATAATATGTTTTTGTGGTGTGAGTGTTTTGTATATTTTGTGATGTATATTATCTATATAGGAAAATATTGGTTATGACATGAATAAGGTATTCACATAATGAAATATGTTGTTACTAAAGATTTAAAAAAATGATCTACCTATATTATTATAAGGGTTAAAGAGGATTATTAATGCAATATCCCATGAAGTAATCCAAAATATTTTTAATGGATGAATAATCATGGCACATGGGGGTGACCACATGGAAGAGGGGACAGAATGAGGATCAACTATTCACCAGGCTAAGGAGGATGGGTGTATATGTTTTAATTCATTTTCATCATTTTTTTCTTTTTTAAAGGTTGATATCATATATACCACCTCAATCGTCCATTGTATACTTTTCTTTGAATAATACAATAGCTTGTGTCATACACAGATCTTAGTTCTAGCACATCCTATCTAATCAAACTAACCATTTAAAAAGTTGCTATGAATAGTAATACCAACCTTTTAAAATTCTAAAAACTTTAGTTTTTCAAAATACACATCGTTTTTTGATTCCTAATATCGAAATTAGCTTAGAGTGATTTTTTTTGTGTTTTTTTGGAAATCTTTCAAATTTTGATGAACCTTGAAAACTATTCATTATAGTTTTAAACAAAATATTTATTTAAATAATTATTTTTAATTTAACATTAATTTAAATTCAGAATATATTCATAATACCTCTATTTATCAAATTTAATTCATTTTAGCCAATTATAAATATTATTAGATATAACAAAACTTATTGAACATTTTAACATCTCTTTTCCACCTTCTAGGAACATTTGCAAATCTTCATAAAACATTATTTTACCACTTCATGGAATTTAATTTCAAAATTTTAATAGACATAATTTCCATCAATATGTAATATTTTGTTCAATTGGATGAAAATATTTTTTAGTGAATAGTAAATTTTTTATTTTATTTTGCACGATTAAAAGTAAATATGGTAATTTTAGGTAGAAATAATACTATAAAAGAATAAAATTACCCCAAAACTTGTCCTATCTCTATTAGATAAAGGTTTTTTGACAAAAATAGTCCTTATAACTCGAAAAAGATCATTTCTCATTCATTTGGGTCAGATTAGGACATTTATTATATATTATTTAAAAGAAAGTTAAAAGTGTTAAATTCTATATTTAGTAATTAAACATTTTAAATATACAGTTACACATATTAAAAATTAGACTATAAGTATTCATTAGAACAAGAAAAATATTTATTACATCATGGTATTTAATTTATTATTTTTAAAAATTAAATAAATAAATTTATTTATGACACAATCAAGAAGCAGTAATTACTTTATTAATTAATGATTAAAAAATTGATATTATAAATATTCAAAAGAATTGAAATTGAAATTTTGATTATATACACGAATTTTCTAGAAGAATATTACATGTTTGGGTTTATTCAATTTATTTTTTCCTAATTAATCAATTGGTTAGGACTTTCACAAAAACTAGATACTAAATAGTGACTACATTGATATAAATGATTTACTAAAAGAAATATTATTTTATTAAATTATATAATATTCCTAAAAATATAATATTATGCTAAAGAACATAGATAATGTTATAAATATAATTAATTAACCACTTTAGGTCCTCTTGGCATTAAATAGTATCTATATTAATAATATTGCATAAAAATTCAACAAGTCACGGTAAAAGATAATCTATCTAACTAACAGTTAAATTAAAAATATTCGGTTAATATGGTGACATAAGAATGTCTAAAATCTTTGGATTGAGAATAATTATACCAATTATCACCTTATCCTCTAAATAAATATATTTTTAGCTAATATAAACCATAAATAATATTATAATAAATTAATATTTCATGATTTTCCTAAAGTGCCCCTCACCTCTCTTATAAGAGGGGCTTCCCCTTCTCCATAATTCACAAATACAAAGTCATTTGGATCGGAAAAGACTTCTAAAATATCCATACAACTACCATGACTTTAACATGTAAGCCTTACATTATTCAGAAAACCAACATAAGGAGACCTTTTGTCCCAATCAAAAGGAAACACTCGAAGAAGATATAATGATTTTGTCATCTCTTTCAATGTTATGTTATACTTATAATTCCACTATATTTTTTATTTCTATACTAAAATAATAAATCCAGTAGCTTATACATACTTAGTCGTTCTTATAAATATTTTATAACAACATTCATTATAAAATCCATCCTATTAATGATTATATAACCACACATGTGTACGTACGACTTACCGTAGCCACGTTGTGGTGTATATTGTCATTCCACACTTCAATATTTGTATAGGAATAATAATGAGTATTATTAATGTAAATAATGAGATTTTTCCTATATAATATTCTATACCATTACATACAATTTCACCTTCAATAGAATGATATTGTCGCTCGTACATACGTACGATATACCGTCTTCGCAATGCATTGAGAATTCATTCCCCAACATAACAATTCATGAATATTTTTCTTTCGATGATTAAAAAATTATTTTTAGGAAAATAATATCATTTTAGATATGATTCATATAAATCCTATACAGAAAACTCCAAGTTTACCTAACAAAACATATAAAGGGAACGTAATCTGTTAAACCTGAATCAAAGATACTACTGAAATATTATTAACAATGAAATATTCTAGGATCATATATGATATCATATTTATGTATTTGGTTCTTGTATAATTTAATAATAATGAAGTAATCATTATACGGGCTGTTAACATACCCTCTAATAATGAAAAACATAAGGTAAGGCATTATTTTACAATTACTTCGTTATCCGAGGTTGTTTATACATAAGTATCTACTGGGACATCTTTATCATCCACATTGATATTTCGTAAAAATGATTTGAAAAACATTTTTAATATTTTCTAAACTATGATTCAAATTAATTTATAACCTTGTTTTACTTTTTATAAAATCTTTTTAAATCATTCTTCTTGTCATTTTCCAAATAAGGTACTTTATGACTTTTTCAATAAATTAATGATCGAATGTTTTTAAAACTTATACATAGAGTTCAGATATTTTCAGTCATTATAACACCTTTAAATATTACCTTACAAGATTATATGAATATTTTAAAAATTAATGTTTTATTTTATAATTATACGACTTTTAAATGATTTGAATGAAGACAGGGATATTTCACTCAAATAGTTTTTTATTAATTTCATCTCTGTCAACGTCTTTTGTTGGATTTCATGTTTAATTAAAGTTGATATATAATGATACAATATTTCATTTTGTATTGATATTTTTATGATATTTTTTAAAATGGATCTGTTATTAATATGTGATTCACGGTTTATGGTTAATGTATTAACCTTTAGTATGTATGTTTAATGTGAATGAATATGTAATGTTTCAATGTTTTCATATGACGAAATCATTGGATTTAGTGATTGATGGGTGGGGCCCTCTATAACCCCTCGATTCATTAGTAGGTCTTATTAGAAAAACTATTGTCTTGGAACAGTTCATTGCAAATATTTTTATTTATAATGTTTCCATGAGGCCTTGATGATGTGGTTATAATGTTTAACATTACGAATTTCATCATTATGCAATATACTATTGTTATTAAATGTGATTAATTGACTTTTAGAATATCCATGTGAATAGGTAAAAGTAATTATTTGATTTATCTTTTCCATATTATGATAAATTTTATGTTTAAAATCCTTGTTTTTTAGTCATATACATTTCCTTATATGTTTATTATTATTTATGATAATTTCAGTTATATTGTTATCCTTACTAAGATTCTAAGATCACCCATTTCTTTTGTTTTATTTTTTCCTAGGATGTGAAAAAGTATATTATGAGTGACTTGTAGGGATAGGCTTAGGTATATGAGTGTGCTAAAAAGAGACATAATTTTTTCTATTTTTTATTTCCTAATGTAATGTAAAACTTGTGAATGTATGTAGTACATCAAAGGCAATAAAACTGATTTGTCTTTCGAGACTTGATTACTTGTAATCATGATAATGTTTTGTCATCATTCACTGACTTTAGGTAACTGTTGTCAGGGTATTATAGTTGGTTTCATAATAAATTTTAGTACCATCCATGAAAACTATATTTAGGAAAACTATGATTAGAGAACATTACGCTAAGATATTCAATGATGATTATTGTAGAAGAACATCCAGTTTTTTTGGTTATATAGATATTATGTGTGTTTTATAGGTAGTAATTCCATGTCTATATAATATCTATGGGGGTGGTTCTAGAACAGAAGTATCTAAGAGTGAAGTCATTAACAAGGTGTTTCGGGCTTGACATGGGGAATCCTGGTACATGACAACGGGCCTTTACCGTGAACATGCTTTGAAACTCTCAGAGGGGATATTCCTAAGATAATTCACATTATCATTTCAACCCATTATGATGGATTATGATTAAATATTTATCCAAAGAAAACTTTTTTATGATTATAGATTATATGGATAAATAATTCAATTTATGTTAAGTATTTTACATGTTTGGAAGTATGCATTGTGAATCATAATATAATCATGTCTATGCCATTGTTTAGAAATGGAACCTAATAGAAGTAATGAAAACTTTATCAATGAACATAATCCATATAGGGATAACCCTTCTATTGAATATAATTATAGTTGTGTTTGGGAAGAAATTGGTGTTGAACTACTTATAACCATACTAGGACAGGTCACCCATGTTATGAATAATAACCTCACAATTATTGAGCACCCTGATCCACAACTCAGAGGATCAGCGTAAGATTATTTCTTGAAGAAGAAACCACAAACATTCATTGGGACTAAAAATCAATTTTTATTTGAGAAATGGATAAGTTACTTAGAGAGAGTATTTTATTCTATGGGGAGTAACGAAATGGAAAAAGTAGTATTGGCAGTTTATCACCACTCATGAGATGTAGATCAATAGTGGCCATTAATTCAATACAAAATAGAGGAAAAAGATGTATCATATATTGAATGGAGGATGTTCAAGGATCATTTCCTTGAAAATTACTTTCACCATGAACATTGAGATAATATAGAAATGCAATTTCTGATTCTGAGGAAATAGGTGGTTGGGAATGTCCCAAAGTATGCGGTTAACATTACAAGGACAACTAAGCATGCTGCTAATTATATACATAACCCCATAAATAATATTGACCAATTCATTGATGGTTTAAAACCATTTATCTATCTGTCATTATTCTCATTATCTATGACATCGTAAAGATATATAGTCACATGAGCTATAAAGAAAAAAGATGAATTATTTAGGTATTATGACTTTAAAGTGAAGCAATAGAAGACGAGATCTATTAAAACCTCTAGAGAAGGAAATATTTTAAATAAGGTAAAAGTGTAATTTTCATGCTACAATATTTGTGTGATGAAACACATGGTGTATGCCTAAATGGGATGTTAGTTTTTTACCAGTGTGGAGAAGATGTCCACCATACTCGTGATTGCAAGGGGAAGAAAGAGGTTGTCAACATTCAAGGCTACAATTGTAATGATGAGTTGAATTATTCAATGAATTTACTAATTGTCAAGGAAAATTTCTATATAAAAGACCATGGGAGAAAGTCCAAGTTTATGTGGTCAATACTGTTGAGGTTGAAGTTCCTAATGATGTAGTGAAAGGAACATTAATCATTTTCTCAAAATTAGCAGACGCCTTACTTGATTCTATACAATTGCAATCTTTCATGTATTCCTAGTTTTCAATGAAAATTCAATATTTCCAATTTGACATAACAAGGGAGTTTTCAGTCAAAACACATAAAGGATGTATCATAGCAACAATATTTTATCTATCAATTACCATTATAGAATATAAATGTTGTTTATCTCTTGATTTTATTATCAGACACATGATTGAATTTAATATAATCCATGATATGCATTGTCTTTTAGAAAATGAAGAGAAAATTTTTTGTAAGAAGAATGAGGTTACAATTTTTATTGATGATACTGAATCCAATATCATTATAGCAGAAACAACACCATATAATTATCATCTAGATCCTCCAGTAGTAGCTCTACAAAATGACATTATTTGGGAGGATGTGAGTGAACTAACTATTGGTGAGAAAATTTATGTTCAAATATAGTATATACCAATTATGTAAGAATATGATGATTTGTTTCCTGATGATTTACCTCGACATCCTCCAGAATGAGAAACTATGTTTTCCATTGACTTAATTCCTATTTCATGGACCATATCGAAGACCCCTTATGGAATGAACACTGTGAAATTTTTGGATCTAAAGAATAAACTAGAATAATTGAGTAATAAATGATTTCATCGCCCTTGTGTTTCACGATAGTGATCCCCTTTTTTTGGTTATGAATAATGATAGATCTATGAGGTTGGTCATTAACTATAGGGTGATCAATGCTATGTCAATAAATTACAAGTAACCCCTTCCACACATTCGTTATTTGTTTTATAAATTTCTTAGGGGTAGATATTTCTCAAAGATTGATCATCAATCTGGATACCATTACTTTTGTGTGACAAAAGAAGACATTCCAAAGGCAGCATTTTATACTAGGTATATGCATGATGAGTTTAGAATAATTTCATTTGGACTAACTAATGCACCCATTACTCATGGATCTAACGAATAGTGTTTTTAAAGAATATTTTCGTTGGTTTTTAGAGTTATTTATTGATTATATCTTTGTATACAATAAATGATACGATGATCATGAAAAAAACATGGTCACTATTATGAAAACTCATAGATGAAATGAATTATATGGGATGTTTATAATGCATGAATTCTATATTTAGGAAATTTCATTCATGGACATATTGTCTCTAACGGTCGAATATCTTTTTATCCTTCAATGACAAGTGTAATCCTATATTGCCCGCACTAATGAGTATAACTAAGGTGTGTAGTTTTATTGGATGAGTAGGTTATTATTGGTATTTCATCTATAATGTTTTCAGATTTTCTAACCGATTATCAAAGCTCACACCAAACAGGGCTAAATTTGTTTGGATAAATGACTATGAAGAATTCTTTGACGAATTGATGAGAATATTAATCAATGATTCTATCTTGACTCTACCATCTGGGAATGCCGGGTTTGTTATTTATAGACATTATTCAATGAATGGACTTGGTTGTATCCATATATAGAATGATGGAGTTATTGTCGATGCATCAAGACAACTAAAAATTCACATACAAAACTATAATAATAATAATCTAGAGTTTGCAGATATAATAAATTCTCTGAAGATACAGAGACACTATATCTATAGTAAAAAATATGAGATATATACTGATGACAAGAGATTGAATTATATTTTCTCACAGAATGAAATCAACATGAGTAGTTTTTTTAAAGGATAAAAAGAGATTCGACCGTTAGAGACAATATGAATGATGGGATATCGATTGATATTTATATCATGATGTAATTTTGAAAAGTGGGAAGAGGAGTTTTATTCCAAATATAACTGATTTAAATGGGGATTTTTTGATGACTCTTATAGAACAGATATCTTTATACACCATGGAAGCACTGAGATGTATAGATATTTGAAAGAACATTTTTGTTTGGACAACATGAAGAGAGATATTTCTGATTTTATGTTAAGATGTACCGTTTGTCATCATTTGATGGATGAAAGACAACATCCTAGAAGAGTCATGAAACCTCTTCCCGTTATTGAGTATAAATGCGATGATATTATGATGAAAATTTTAATGCGGCTACCAAATACTCATATAATGAATGATGCATTTTGTGTCATTTTATTCATCCTACCAAGTCAACACATTTTCGTTGATATGAGAATAGATTTACCATTTGAACATTTAGTAAGACTATATATTAATGAATTGTAAGACTTCATGGTGTACTCCTATTGATTTTTTTGTTCATGATCCCCTTTTAACATTATGATTATAGAAAATTATTTATAAATACATAGATAAGGAACTTCATTTGAGCACTACCACCCTCAAACTGATGAACAATCAGAATGAACAATTCAAACCATAGAAAACATGTTGAGATAATTCTCATATTACATTCATGGTTCGTGGGATCTGTATTTACATCTGGTAGAATGTTTCTATAACAATAGCTTCGATACAAGTATTCAGATGGCACTATATGAAGGGTTATATGGAAAGAGATTTAACACACCAACTTGTTGGGATGTTATTGGTGAAATAAAAATTCAATGATTAGAACATATTGTGAAACTATGGAACATGTGAAAATTATCCAATCCCACATCAAAGAAGATTATTGTATGAAAAATATCAATGTCGATTACACAAGGAAGGATTTGGAATTTCATGTTTGTGATCATGCATTCATGATGGTATCTCCAACGATGGATTTTATACAATTTAGTAAAAAGGCTAAGTTACGTCATCGGTACGTCAGACTATTCAAAATTCTAGAATGAATTGGAGTTGTAGCTTACCATTGGGCAATTCCACCATGTCTCTCTATTGATCATGATGTGTTCCCTAAATCAGTATTTAGAAAATACTTGCTTCACCCCACTCACATAATCATATATGAAGAAATAGATCTGGAACCATATCTGTTATATGGTTAAGATACTAGCAGGATTCTTGATACAATAAAATAATTGTTGAGAAACAGGATGACTCATATGGTAAAATTTATTTGAAAAAACCCATATAATGAAAGAGACAAAGTGGTAACCTAAGAAACATATAATGAAGAACGACCCAAATATTTTTATGCATAAATATTCTCGATATTTTGAGAGCAAAATAATTTGAAGGAGAGAGGAATGTAACACCCCATGCTTCAATAGTTTGCTTCTATTTGAATAATAAAAGAAGTTCCGTTGTACATAGCAACAAGTTCTATCACATCCCAGCTAGTCAAACATGCTGTTTAAAAAGTTGTTATTAATAGTAACACTGACTTTTTGATATTTTATAAATTTAAATTTTAAAAATGGGCATCATTTTTGGATTTTGAATATCAAAATTACCTTAGGGTGATTTTTTGGTTTGTTTCTGAATTTGTTTAATTTTTTATGAACACTGAAAAAAATTACATTACTATTTAAAACATAATTATTATTTAAATAATAATTATTAAATTAAATTTATCTTAAAGTCAAAATATATTCATAATTACAATATTAGTTCAATGTAATTAATTAGAGTCACTTAATAATAATATTAAATATATATAATTTTGTTGACCATTTTAATGTCTTTTACCCACCATCATGGCTCATTTGCAAAGCTCCATAAAATGTAATTTTACCTCTTTTGTGAATTTGACTTCAAAAATATGACAGACGTGATTTCCATAAGTATGTAAAATGTGGTTCAGTAGGATGAAAATATTTTTTTTCTAAATAGTAACTTTTCAATTTTATTTACTAAGATTAAAGGTAAATAGGCTAATTAAAGTTATATATAATACAATAATAATACAAAATTACCCCAACTCATGTATTATTTAAATTGGGTAAGTTTTTTTGACAATAATAAACCATTTGAAAAATATAAGATTTTTTTCATCAATTTGAGTTAGATTAATATATTTATTTTATTTTATTTAAAGAAGATTTAAAAGTGATAAATTCGATGTTTAATAACTACAAAATTTTTCATATAGGGTTAAACGTACGATATATTTTACTATAAATATTAATTAGAAAGATAAAATGATTTTTGAAATCATGTTATTTTATTTTTAATTTTTAGGAATTAAATAAATAAATTTAATAAGGACACAATGATGATGTAGTAACTACCTTATTAATAAAAGATTAATATAATTTATATAATAAATATTAAAATAAATGTAAATTCAAAATTTGACACCATACAAGATATTTATAAAATAATAAAACATGTTATGTGTTGGTTTAATATATTTTTTCTAAGTAATAAAGTTGTTGTGAATTTCAAAAATAACAAAATACTAAATATTGAGATAATTGACAAAAATGAGTTTTTAAATCAAATATTATTTTATTAAATCATATACTTATTCTAAAAATATAATTTTTGTCCATAATACATAGAAAATGTTATATATTTCATCAATAAACGAGTACATGTTATCTTGAAATTTTATAGTAACTATATTAACTACGAAGTATAAAAATAACTGAATACATGGTAAATTTAGACTATTTATGTAAGAGTAAAATTTAAAAGATAAGGTTAATATAGTGAACTAACTTCTGTAAAACCAATTGGTTAAAAATTACATCAAAAATCATTCATATAATTGAAAATCAAATAAAATTTACTCATAGATAAATAGAAAAAAACATTATACATAATTCAAATAAGCCGAATATATTTCATTTGAGGATCAGATGTCATAAGGAGTTTTAAAATTAGGCTAATAGGATTTTGGTATCCCTTAAATTGTAGTCAATATTAAAAACATACACTAAAACCACAGTATTAACTGAGACAATATATAAAATAATATAAGTTCGGAATGAAATTAAAATCCTTATCATGCTATGTTTCTTTCCATCCATTGGTAATATTGGTTGGAAATAATCATACACCCTTAAGTATTTGATGAATATATAACATTCCACGAGATGTAATCTGGAATATCAGACTAAGTAATAAGTATATACCTAATATATCATGATTATATTATTCAAAATTCATATAAAACCCTTTATATGAGTGTATGAATCTCATATTTCTAATATTTACAATTCATTATAACCTATACTACTCAATGATTATATATTATTTGGGTAAAATCATAGTTATATTTTGAGGTAATATTATCAGTGCACCATTCATGTAAATTAAATTTATGTATATATAAATGAATAATAATTGAATATATCCTTTATAATAGAAGATATGTGTAAAAACATTACATCAATTATCTTATTTTATTATCATTGTAGATTTTTCATGGAACTAATATTGCTGTTGTGACAATGGTTTCTCTACATTCATTATATCTACCTAAAATAACTTATCACATATTTTTGTGACAATATATATAAGTATTACCACTAATAACATAGTGAATAATATCCATGTAATGATTGAATTCATCCATCTCATAACCACATATTGTTTAATTTAGGATTCACCAATATATTCATGATTTTTTTTGTCAACACTCATAGAATTTTTTATATTTATAAAATATATTGTTGGTACTAAATATGCCTCCTGATTTAAAAATTAAGATCAATAACATTCTTACCTAGATTAGACTCACCAATAGTTTTTGTATATCCTTTCTTATTTCCTAGTATATATTCCCAAATGGAATACCTGAACAAAATAAAGGGCATTCACCTTTCATCTTCTTTAACCTTGTTATTGATATGAACTCAACATGACCAATTTTGTAGATATTTTTTTACACATATTACACTATACAATCAAAATGGCACAAGATCATGGAAATGCATTATCCTTTTATACTATCAGAAAGATATTGAGGGAATATTAAATTGTTTTACATAGTTTATTCATTGTTTAGTTAATAATATATTTTAGAAACAATTTCAACAACGATTTTAATTGAAATATGTTACCATATTAAAATCCCTAGGTGAACCAAGTATTTCTAAATCATTTACAAACCCAACCATATGGAGAACATTATTATAAAAAAAATTTTATTCTTTCATCTTGTAATAAAAATGTGACATTGATATATTATATCTTTCATGGATCATTTGTTCCTGATAGATTCACTTGAGGTTAAAATAATATAGTAGGTATATCATGATCAATATTGTTTTTGTAAATATAGTTCCATGGTGGTATGACTAAGTTCAGAAAAAACTATTGAATATATTATGATCTTATTATTGTTATCTATATCTTTTTTATAAATAAAATCACTATTTGGAAACATTGGAAGTTGTCATAATAGGATAACGAATTTACCCTCTACCTTATGTTAAATTCTCATGTTTCTATACCAATCAAGAAAATGTTTCCATGTATACACCCATGAAATGTATAAAAAGTTATTATCTGTACTTATTAATAATAATTAATTATTTTTTATAAATTTATATTCACTAAAATAAAAAAAAGTAATTTTCAAGTCATAATGTAAATATTTATATACTTAATAATTTTTTTAACATATGGTTTTATTTAAAAGCATGAGTTCTAAAATTATATAATTTTAATTTTAAAAAATGAATTATATCATTCAATTAATAATTTTCAAATAATCGTATGATTAATTAGTGATAATTTAATAATTTTTTTCCTTAAATGAATATTTATAAATTCTATTTCTTATTCGAAATTTTATTTTCGTTTTATTTATTGAAAATTTAAAATTAAATTTGGATTAGATTTGAAATATATTATATCATTTTGATTAAATATTATCCAATAATGGTCCTTTGAGTTAATTTTATAATAGAATTTTCTGTAAAAGAATTTTTATAATTCAATGGTATCTTTTCTAAAAAATGTGTTTAGAATATGTTTTTTATTTTAATTAATTTCCCCAACTTCTAGAAATTAAATATTAAAAAATTATATCCATATTTGGAATCAATTGGTCTATATATTTTAAAAAATTCCCTTTTATTTTTGGACTCTATAAATAGTAACAATTGTACACTTTTGCTACCACAATAAAGGTTAAATTGGTTAATTAGAGTTAAATCCAATGTGATAAGGCATTAAATTCATTCAAACACTTGACTAAATTTCATGGATATAGTATCCTTATTCTGTAATAGAATAGAATTTTAAAAATTGATTTATTTCTATTTAGATTCGATATTGATATGTATATTATTTATGTAAACTATAAAAAAAAATTCACTGACTAACTTTTAATTTCTATAAGTTTTTGTCATAAGGATAAAACAAATGTGTTATTATGAAAATTTTATTTTAAATATATATTTTTGTTGTCATGAATGTTAATATATAATTTTTCTTGAATAAATAATTACCTCAAATCCTTACGCTACCCCGACACATTTCGTGTGATGGTTGTAAAAAACTCATGTTAATGATTTTATAAATAGTGAATGTAATTTTGATTATGTTATTCATTATGTATAACAATTTTTTAGAAAAATATAACATTTTATAGAGGAATAATGGTTCTAAGCCTAATTAAATATTTTTTTATGAAGACATAAAATAGAAATTTAATGAATAGGTATAATAATTAAAATAATTATATTTTATAATAAACAATATTTTATTAAATTTTTCTAAAAAATATAAATCATATATTTTTTCGATTGAATGGTATTTAATTTCAAATATAATTAATGGAACATGTATGGTACAGTTTTTTATTTATAGTAAATATCATGGCCCGTAAATAGTAAAAAACCTTGATATCACATTAATTGTCAGTATGATAACCTGAGTTCTAAATCAAAAATATTAGGCTTAAAACACCACCTAAACATGAAGAAAATTTATTAAAATCATGGATATTAACTATACCACATTATATATTCAAATAATACCTTTTTAGTTCCATTTTTTCAAAATAAATAAATTTATATTAATCTAAGACTTTAGTAAATCCCAAGAGTTCCCCTCCATTAACTTGTAAAAGATAAACCATTCGCCTCAATTCCTAATAAATTTTTAGAAACCTATTTCATAAAATAACTAAAATAATCACTTAAATAGATACCCATTTTTAGAGACTTTTTATTTTTTAGGAAACTAAACTTATAAGGATTAACATATATATCTAATGGCGTTGTATGATGAAGAGTTAAATTCATAATTGGGAGTTTGAATTATTTCATCTTCTATCTATAAATAATATTTTTCATCCAAGAATGAATAATAAAAAAATACATATTATGATGTGTTTTTATATTAATAAAATAACCTATTAATATGAATTTATTACAGTAAATTAGAAACAAAACCATTTTTCATGTGTACAATGTAATATTTCCCCAAAAACTATTGTAATTTTTTTTACATAAATGCCTCTCAACACTATTAATAATTTTTTATTAAATTAGTATTTGATATTCATGAAATATTTATCAATATTATATTAAATATAATATATTTTTTCCCTTTCATCTATTGAAAAATGAAAACATCATTTATGCCTATGTGTAGACTACCTCCTCTAGGAATCAATGTGACTAATTTTTCATCATTGCATCATATGAATGATATATATACAGTATTTAATTATATAATATTATTTTTATGTTATAATCATAATTAATTAATGTTAAAATGATTCAACCCTTTTTTACATCATTCTGTTTGAATGATGAAAGCATTACCCATGTGTACATATGATCTATTTTCACTATGATTTTATCATAATACATCATTCATTAACATATTTCAATGTTATTTTTAAAAGTAAAATTAATGTATAAAAATGATAAATATTTCATTTTTATTACATTATATATTATCTAATAATGACCCGTTTCAGGAAAATAAACATACCAAAACCATTTTAGATATATTAGCTGAATATTTTCAAATCATCTTATGTGAACAAAAATTATTTTGTTATTTTATATAACAAGGTAATAAATAAAATATAACTAATGATAAAAAAGAAAATGTTTATTAATAATTTAAAATATTAACATCATATTATCACTCATGAATTTAAGAAACATACATGACTATTCAGACATATGATAAGAGTTTTATTACATTAAAAAATTTAATTTAGATGTTTTAATGATATATTTTTAAAATATTTCTATTTAGTATGCATATTATATTAATTATTCTAGATATATATTTATATGAAAATAAATGGATTATAATGAAAATTGCAAGTCAAATTTATCATTCCTTATTATGTTTTCAAAATGATTATTTTTAAATTTTTAATACACAATGTTTTCTTAAAAATGAAAAATGAATGCTTTGTTCTAGCATATATGACATCATAATTTTTTAACATGCATATAACCATAATTTAATATATGGATGTCATTAAGTAAATCAATTCATTTATTTAATGAAAAACAACTTACATATGTTCATAGTGTTTTTAAAAAAGGGTTTTATGTGGAAAGTGATATTTCAATATCTGGATATGTAATTCTTTTGGATGTAAATAATTTTTTCATGAGTATTCTGATGGCAATGAATGATTTCATGTGTAAAAATTATGTTATCATTCTTGGAAATTTTTTTATGATGAAAAGTGACTATATTATAAACCAAGCATGGGTTTCTACATTATAAACCAATAATGGTTGGTTCCATTAAAAACTCTGAATAGGTGAGCCTAATTTCACTCTCTAATTCATTAGTCACATGGATGGTGATTATATATTAGGATTCACCTAATAGATTAGTAGAATTTATATTGTAGGTTATTCTATATTTATAAGAAAAATTAGGAGTGATATGAAAATGATTTCCCAATATAACTATATGATTATTTAGTCATTTTATTGGTTTTTATAGAAGTTCTATTGTTTCAATTTGTAAGAAATAATAAAATGTTAAAAAAAATTATATTACACTTCAAATATGGTAAAACATATAACATTTTTATTAATTAAATATCAGGAATATTCAATATTTAAAATATACTATATTGAGGGTTATTTTTTATTTAATATTTTATTTTGAATGTTTATTAATATATTTTGAAAGATATATTGTTTTCTTCCGTATGAAAAAGTTTATTTTGATCATGATGTTAATTTTGAAAAAGGTAAATTTTTATGAGTATTTATGTGTTAGAATGTTTATTTTGATCACTTTATATGTATCAAATGAATATATTTTTTGTTTAAATACCATCTTTTAAAAGGTTTTTATCAGGTATTAAATTATTATATGATAAAAATCTTGAAGATATTTCATGAAAATTAAAGTTTTTATATCGTTGAAGTTTCATAATGTGGGAGAAAATCGATACATAGTGGAATTTTTCAATTGTTTTTATAATATTTTATTTTATAATATTGATGATATAATTCTATAAAAATATTGTCATAAACTTTTTTTTGGAATACAAAAAAACAATTCATATCAAAGAACAAAATTTATGGTTTATTTAAGGTCAGTTCGTTATACACCCATTCAACTATTCCTTCTGTATGCTGGATTGTAGAATTGAAATGGTTGATTACACTGTCATGTAAAAAATCTGTTTTATTTGATTAATATTTTGTTTTTTAAATTATGACAATTTTATGAATTTTATTTCCTGAAAATTTGGACTTCATGCTTCATTTCCAGCTAAGGAACCAAGATCTATATTTTATCTTGACATACCCTAGTTTGTTATTTTAAATTATCCAATTATTTTTAGGAAGATAAGTATTTGAATTAAAATATTCCTGACCCTTAGATAGTTGAGTGGTTAACACTATCCAATTCCACCCTATGGATAAACATAATACTATTATTATTGTATATTAATTATTAGGGTTTTCCTAGCTATTGTGATATAATAAATATTCAAATAATAAGCTAAAAAATTATATTCATGGGGTATTTTACTGATGCTAAAAATACCCAACAATATATTCCAATGACTTTTTATCTTTTATACCTGAGACAAGATAATACTTGGGTACATTGATATGATTGAAAATACTAAATTGAATGATTTATATCTTGATATGATCAATAATGAATGGAATCTCACATATATTATTTGTTAGGATTTTATGTCTCACTATAATATACATCGAACTAAAATTAAATTAATATTATATATTATTATACCAAATTTATCAAATCATATTTATATTTTATTTTATATTGTAGATCCCACAATGTGTGTGTTTTTTTGATGTGTATTTTTGATGTATTTTTTAAAAATGTCAACAATAATTGTTACATGATGTTAATATATTGATGACGAAAAACATGAAAAAATGATTACATTCCCATTCTCATATATATCAGAGGTATCATTATTATGTTTTATGTTGTAAATTCTATATGAGGATTGATGAAAGAATTTCATAGTCATATTTTTTGGATGATTATGTTAGTATTCACCCAATTTAGAATGTGATAGATACCCATGTATGATATATAAATAATATGAGATGATAGATAACTTGTAGGTTAATTTGATGTTTCCAAGAACCATGAAGACGCTTCATAGTATTTCATATAATGAATTATTCCAATAATGATTTTTTAAAAAAGGGAAGGTTCTATAAAGTGAGGTGAATGATGAATTACATATCATTATGAAGTTATTGAGATAATTTTAGAAGATATTTTATTGATGAGTGTTCCTTGAGTTTGTTTTGATGAGGTTTTGAGATTAATAAAGAAAAATCTGGTAATTCCACAATTAAATAAATGTAATAGGATTCATGCATATGTGTAACACAAGAATGTAGATACCAATGTAAATTTAAATATATAGCTATATAAATGTAACCATGTAATATTTTTATTATCATAATGAAGATTTCACATAAATAAATGTAATTATAAAGGTTTTCTAAAGGGCATTATTTTTTTCCACATACTTATTTAACAGTAAATAAATTTTGCTATAATTTCATTAGTTGTCTTCATGGAATTACACAAGATATATAACAGTTTTCATGTTAATTATGTCATAGTAATATATGAATTGTGAAGCTTTGGATAGGTTATAACTGAGCTATGTAATTCAAATTCACAATAAAAAAGTCAATACATTCAAGAAATATTCAACTGAACTATATAAGGTTGAACCAAAATGAGATCATTTAAGAATTGAAAAATTAATAATAATTAAGTATTATGCGAACATTAAAAGGAAAAAAAGGTTATATTATAAATATATTTTCCAAATTAATTAGAAAATCATTATGATGAATTGTCTTGATACCAAGAATGAGATAAGATGATTAAATTTAACATTGATTCCTTTTTAGACCTATTTAGTTCTGAAGACTAAAGATAATGGAAATACCAGTAGCAGTTGTAATTGAAACATGATGTCTGAGTACTCCAAATAGATAATGCTAAAGTTGTGTTATTATTAAAATTTATATATAATTGTGACTAATCCATTTTATGTGAATGTTTCCTATGATATTTGTCATGTTGTTATGTTGAATGAATCATCCATGTCCTAATGTTTTCAACACTATTATTTGAGGGAGACCATTCCATAATTATGAATATTTTGTGTTAAAAAACCACCTTGGATAAATGGACAGAAACAACAACATGGTATTTGAGGATTTTGTGATTCAGCAATGATGATATGAATTCCACAACATAAAAAGATAATTCCATGCCATAGAAAAAATATCTATAATTTTAATTGGTGATTCATGTATACAATTATTAATATATAATTTCTTGTGATTTTTATGCATTGATTATATACCAATATTAAAGGAACTAGATCACTATGATAAAATGTAGTTTTAATTCATGAAGAAATATTTGAAGTGGTGAATGAGAAAGAAGAAGACAAAGATTTTATTAGATATCATGGATGGTTTTGGTCATGTTTATAATATATGTAAAAAACATAAAATATGTAATATAATAAAACTATGAAATATGAGGACACATGTCATCAACAGCATGACGGAAATATGAATGAAATTAATTCTTATCTGGAAAAATGATTGTATTTGGTATTTTTGGAGAAGATACAAGCTGAAATTATTCAATAACATACAATAGTTATTAACTTATACTTTAGGGGTGTATATATAAGGATAATTTCAATGTAAATTATACATGAAGATTAATATAGATATAGTTTTTTATTGATTAGTTTTTAATATATTTAAGTGATGATTATATCAAAAAATATTTGTACGAGTTTTTTAATATATAGGTCAACGGTAAATGAATAAGGTCGTATTTTTATAAATTATTTTCATGATATTTATTATGTATAGAAAATAATAAAATGAATCCCAACTCTTCAAACAACCTTTTATTTATAGATTCGAATAACCATGATATCTAGTGCAACTACTTAAGAGATGATCCACGTATACTAAATAATAAAAAGAAAAAGTGAAAGTGTGTATAAATCATATTTATATCATCGTCACGAGGAAGTGTAGAGTAAAACATAAAACAATACTCATCTATTATTGAATTTAAAGGATATTTAGTTTGCCCTACATATTATTACAATTGAGGGAGAATATGATATTCATAGTTTCTATGTGGGACTCGATCCAACATTATGATCTATCTTTACAGAGGGTCATGAAAATATTTATTTCACAAAATTACACTAATAATTTACATTATTTGAACCTATTCTATTCTTAGATAATGAGTCCAAAGCCACTCATTTACTTACTCTTTTTTAATATGAAAACAATATATATGAATTAGATAATAAACACATATCAGTGGTGAAATACTCATTATTAATGAGGAATCCTTTGTTAAAAAGTCTTTTGGTTCATTTAATGATGGATTCCTATATATGTGTAGATGAAAATTGATCAATGGTCTGATAGAAAGAGAGAGAAATATAATCATTTCAAAACTAAATTAGTATTATAAAATTAAATGTATAAATTGATTTAAATATATTCGAATGACTACTATCCCATATCAATGTTGTATCAACCCTTTTTGATCCAAAAAATTTATATCATTGTTGGGTTACACCATTATTGGATTATCATTTTAATGTAATATTACAAATGAGTAATAATTTTTTAATCCATAATGAAGATATGTCTTGGATATGATTTATCATTTGTGTGTTAGATAATAATTTATTATAATACTATTAGAAAAATAAGAAATAAAGCATTCAAAATTATTTAAAAATAATCTCTGTTGTATAAATAATAAGGGATATTTTTTTCCAATATTCTAATGCCAATGAAGATATATAATGTAGGGATAATTATTTGGACACTACACTAAATAAAATAGATATGGACAACCCTTATACTTTATAATGATTAGATAAAAAATATGATGAAGATGAGGAAAATAATATTTCACATCAATTATTTATTATAAAACATCAAAGAATAATTATAATAGATCACATATTCGATTATAAAAAAGATAATTTTTTTATTTATTTAAAAGAGATACATTATATTTTTACGAATAAAACATTGTCACTTCAATTTTTTGTAATTTTATAAGATTGTAAAATGATATTTCCAATGTAAAATAAAAATAATAAAAAGAGGGTAATATATAATATAAAAGTTATGGATTATTGATATTTCCATGGGATGCCTTAAAAATGGTTCTTATATAAAATATATTCAATAATATTACTCAAATGTTCACAAGTATTGGATTAAATAAGTACTAATGAATTATAGAGAAATTAAAATTATTGATGTGATGTAATTGGCATTAGATATGAATAAAAAAGACACTATTTGTGTATATAATTCTTAACATGAAATAAAATATGAAAAGATAAAAAAAATTATGTTTTTGACAGAGAATAATCAAATTAATAAAGATTAAATTTTAATGATGTCACATGAATGTGAAAATATAATGAAATCTATAGAAGGTGAGTAATACATCCTCAATAAGAAATTTAATTTACTTTATGTTCAGATGAAACTATTTGAAATAAATTTTGACGATTCTTCATAATATACCATGAGAAGAGCCACTACCACATCTACTTCCATGGATGTCTGTTTTCATTAAATATCCTGTTTACAATTGTCAACATAACCAAATATTATCTAATGATCATAATGTAATATAAAAAAGATAATGTACCATACAAATTTATATTTAATGATTTTTAAAATCATTGTTTTTACTACAAGATTAAATTAAAAACAAATATATATGTAGTTGAAGAAATGTGATGAAAATCCCCCCAATATATCTGTGGTGAAATTAAAAAAGAGTTGAATAATATTATCCAATAAAGAAGCCCATATTATAGATGATAATATTAAAGACCTATTAATGATAAATACATACAAACTAGTAATAATAGAAAATCAATGTTTGAGGAAAAATTACTATACTATAACATTTTTAGGAATGATTATTTATATTTCTTTAATATTTTGTTAACTATTGGGATAATTAGGAGCCCAAAATTGTGGCAGATAAAATGTGAAAATAATTGTTATAAAACATTAAAAAACATTATTTATGATACAAAAAGTCTTAAAATCATATTAATATATGTACTATCTATAATAATAATGGTCATACTGATGTTGGATTCTTTACTATGATTGAATAAATTCTTAGAAAGAAATGAATAAGAATTATGTTATAAAAAAAAGTGATTCATTCTTGTGTAGTGAGTATAATAATGACAATATTCAATGATGGATCTTGAAGTATAATAGGAGTGATATTTTAAAATAGAAGGTTTTCTTCATTCATGGAAATAGAGGACACATTAAGGAATTTTTAAAATTCCATGAATGTTAGTATTGGTGGAATAAAACATCATAATACAAAAAGATATGTATTTAAATAGAATAAGGGTTGAGTTTAATAAAAAAAGAACATAAGAACCCATATAGAAGAACCAAAAAGGATATTCATTTTCAAAAGATTTCATTATCATTTGGAAAAATGATTTGGGGAAAACATTCATAATATATGAAGAAGAATATTTAAGTGATAAAAGTATAGAATATAGTCCACGTGAAGATAAAGAAAACAAAATTCATTGGTGGACATAAAAATACAAATAATAATGTCCTCAAAAAGTGTTATGGTGTCGGTGTAAACAACAACAATATAATTAAAATGGTTGTCAGACTGTTATACAATCTTAAGAATAAATCTAGAGAAATTTGATGATTTCACTAGATAATTCTTGTGATTTAGTGTCACAGGTTAATGGTAAGATCCCCTAAAATGAAATAACTAATAAAAATATTAGATTAATGTTTCCCAGTATATTCTTGTAACCAAAAATTGAAAGAATGTGTATTTATCATGTAATTGATGGAGGAAACACATGAGTGTCATGGTTGAGATGAAATTCATATTCACGTTTCTTACGTAATGGAGAAAAGATTTTTGACCATATACTAAAGTTATTTTGTTACTATTTTTGTTCCAACCATTGTAGTTTATGGAAAATGATTATTTTTCTCATATGGATGATAAATGAATAAAATTAAGCAGTTATAATTATTCTAGATATAAAAAAGTTATCATCTTGGTATGATTTATCCAATGTAATCCAAAAGAACATCTTAATAGAAAATTCAACATTGATAATGTAGGTTTGTAGGTCAGCCTTGAAAGGGTGTGCTTTAGGAGAAGCTTTTAGAACCCTTGAATCCAAATAAATTTACAATTTCTAGAAGGTTATTGTCATATTTTCAAGTAAAATCAATTATACCTACTCTCCCATCATTATTTAATAAAGAATTAATATTATCATTTAATAAAAATATATTTCATTAATAGAATGAAAATAATGAAATTTTAAAATATCTCAATGTTTATTTAAAATTTATACTGTATGCACATTAATGTTTTTACCTAATCTTTTGAGATGATTATGTAATTATAAGTTTTTTTTATAAAATTAATGATGTTATTAATTTAAATTATTTACTTTCATCATGGCGATAAACGAGTCATCCTTGAATGATACAGAATAATGTTTTTTATATGTTTGTATTACATTCCATTGATTAATTGAATTTTATCCCAATATCAAACCCTTAGGTTCTATACACTAATCTTGGTTCATGTTTACAATTAGTTGAATGATGAATGTTTTATTTATAAGAATGAATTAATACCACTATATCCAATGGAATTACATCTTTTTATCAATAAGAATGAGAAAATAAATTAATAAAGTTAATGCATAAGGGGGATAGAAAACCCTTTGATGAGAGGATCTGTGTTATCATATATTTATAAATAATTATATGAGAGAATTGGCATAAAATATAATGGGGGGATTGTTGATCCAATATGGTATTTTATGTACATTTTTTAAACATCTAAAAATTATTATTGTTACATGATGTTAATATGTTTATTATGAAAACGATGTAATAAATATGATACTCCAAAGACCATTTCCAAGAATAAGAGTCCATAAATATGGTATCTTTTTATTTCATGAGTAATGAATTCTATATGAGGATTGAATAACTACCATGAGATTTTTTTTCAACCTCAACCAAATTCATTTTAATTTATTTGAAATCTATTTCAAAATATTTTTTGACATTAATTATGTCATATTCAATGTTTGTTATTTAAAATGAAATAAGAGTGTTGCAAATACAAGACAATACAACCCCCATAAGTTCCATATCCATTAGATACCAAAATTTCAGACTGAGATGTTGTGGAAACCTTATTAGAATACATTTATGAACCCTCTTAATAAATTGGGTTTATCTATGTAACCAAATGTCCTCTATAATCACATTCACCTAATAAAAGAATGTATGGAAAATATATTTTGGAACATCATCAAGTCATTTTGGTTTTTTGAAGAAAACCATTATATTTGATTCACACACATTTAATCCACATTCATGATTTAAAAAAATATTTTAAACCATGGAATGTTCATATTTACATAATATATCTTGTATATTGATTAAAATTGTCAAATCTACCCATAAGAATTTATTATTTTAAAATTAATATCCTAATTATTTAAGTCTCTATTTGATAAATATTTTATTTCCATGTTGAAAACAATTAATTACATTGTATTTTATATGCATTCAATCCAATAGATTATAAAAAGATTTTAATTTTTTCCTAGAATTGAAAATTATTTTTATTAAATATTAGAATCCCATTTTGATTAATCATTGCTAAAAATTTCATGAGAGAAAACTACACTGAATAAAAACCTTCAATAATGAAACTATTTGTTGGCCCCTCAATGGGAAAATACCCTTATAAGAGGTGGTAAATAATGGATTATTGTTTTCAATGGAGTATTTCCAATAATACTATTACACAAATAGTAGGACCTATGTTCTCTTTGTCATAATGAATATAAAGAGATAATGAATGTGAAAGTGAAAAAATAGATTTTAAATGGATCATTCGTACAAGGATATATCAAAGTAGTATAAAAACAATTCGTTTTTATAAAAATATCCATTAAGAGACAAATATTTTATTACAATTTTATATTGGCCTCAATAGAAATCCAGTTTTACAAACCACAATAGAATAAAAAACTGACTTTTATCTATACTAAAAGAACTCACTACTCTTATAAGTGAATATAGATTGATCTGACTAAGCCAATAATCAAAATTACAGTAATAATGAAGTAAAAATTAGACCATTCATCAACAATATATTGAATCTTGTTTTCTTAGTTCTAGAATATTTCTAGAATTAATATTTTTTCCTAATATCTATATGAACCCCTATCTCCTTCAAAATTATTTTTCACTTAAAATGTAAATGAAATCTTAGTCTTGTAAGAGAGAATATAAAAATTTTCCCTTAGTTAAAATCACCATCAATCCTTGATAATGAAGATGAAATTTAACTAAGAATGATTATAAAATCTATGATAACAACATCAAAATAAAGTTATTTTATATTTCAGTGAACATAAAAATACAGAAAATTTGGAGAACTATCAAAATTAACAAACCCATTGTGTGATTTCCATTTTTATTGAACGATGGGATTAATTTTAATATATAAAATGGGGTTGATTCCCCTTATTGTAGTCTGTTATTCAATTTTATTATAGATCAATAAAATCTGAATGAAATCCATTTTAAAAATCCTATTTATTATTATATTGATGATATTTTTAGATTTTTTAGCCATTATAATGGGGATTAACGTATTGCATAATGATATTCTTCTACAAATATACCTGATTAGCATATAGTGGTGTTAGTAAAACTTCATGGAATAATATATTCATTTACCAATAAAACACTAAAAATTACATGACCTCCAATATATGGAATACAAACATCGTTCTCACCCTAGTCTCCTTGTCTTTGGTGGGTCCTTTACATGTGAATCAATAGTTATAGAAAATTTAATTATACCTATCTTCACAATGTATTAGTCTATAATAAATTATTCAATCATTATAAAAAAATATAATTTTATATAAAAAAGTTGTGGTGTGGCTCACATGTGTTGTTATTTGATGTTTTTCGTCATCCTATGATGTCTATCAACAAAATTATTTTCAGTCTTGTTTTTGGAATATTTATATCCTTCTTGGAATAATCTCTTAAAATATTGTGTCAGTTATTTAGTATATGATCCAATATTTTTATTACTATACAAAAAATGAAACCAATTTATTATGATTTAGTTGAGGCTTTGTAGTGGATTTCCAGTAATCTATTTCAATTATAACTACACAAAATTGTCAAAGACATTTTTGGTATAAATATCATCTAGAATTAGAGTACTATAAACCAACATTATATGAACTATTTCACGATGTGTTGTTAGTATTCCATTGTAAAAATATATATTGGGTAGTTAAACCACATAACATTGAAATGTCATGGTCTTCAAAATTTTAATGAAAATGATATTTTTCCTAAAATTATAAAAATACATCGTCATCAATGGTAGAAAGGGTCCATGTTGAATCTGTGAGGGGTATTTAAACCAAAACAAAAATGTATTGGTATATTTGATCTTAATCTGAATAATAATTTCTGTGTAGATTAATTTATAGTTTTTATACATTATTAAATTATATAGTGTACAAATTTATATATATTGTTTATTTATTTATTCATAAATTAAAATATAACAAGATAAAAATATAATTCCTTAATTAAAATATATAATATTATTTGTTTATATAAATTGTTAATATAAAATTTGAAATGATTACGTACCTACCTAGGTTAACATGACATGCCACAAATAATTAATCATGATGTGGTGTAGAGAAACTCATACACTATTATATGTCTAATGAATAATAAAAAGTGGTAACAAATTGTGTACATTATTGAAGAAATGGTAAAAGACCGTGAGACATAAAAAAATCCAATAGGCCAATCCTAGAAGCAAAAAAATCTTAATCCAAAAACAAGTCTCCCTGTAACCATCCATTACCACCTTCAAAACTCACATTAATGTCGAAATCAACCAATAGAAGCTAGAAACCAAGATGACACCCTTCCCTATACTTATATCATACTAGTAATTTCGCAGTATCACAACCTAAACTAAAAATGATATAAACTGGGTCATCTTGACCCTAGGGGTATCCATTAATACCTTAGTTTGTATCCCAACAAACAACAAGCTATTATCTACAAGGGTCTCATATTAGACTAATGATTTTTACCACAGGACAACACATGTTCTTTATGTGTTCATTTCACTCATTCACACCCACCATGGGAAACATTCTAGGCGGTCATCAAACCTAAAAATAATCTTGTTCATGCATTATTAGCTGTTGATCACAAATCAAGATGGCTACTAATAATAAATACGAACATTGTAGAAATGGGTAGTGAATCATTAGTATTTTATGTCTCACTTTTGAAGGGTTTCCTCACTACCCCCCTTAAAATCATAGTGTCCTCACTGTGGAACCCAATATAAAACCCATGCAGTTACACTACACTTCTAGATGGTTATTATAAAATACTGGATGATTAATTTTAAAGTGTACCACAATTATTATCCTCACTATGTTCAGTTTTTACCTTCTATGAGGTTAATAAAATCTTTAATGGTGAGTGGGATCCTAGATCCTAGTGAGAATAGAATATTTCTTTTGAGTATGGAACAATATAATTCAAATTTTTAGATACGTTTCTTGTAACCATAATATATATTTTTTGTGGTCTATATCCTATCATGTTGAATGAGTTTCTGGATATTTTTCCTCTTGACTTTTATATGTTTCATTTATATAGGGAGGTCATGTTTTTTATAAACCTACTACCAAAGATAAGTCTTATATTATTAATATCATATCGTAAGGGTCTTACAAAGTTAAAGGTCCATAATTTTTATCCAAACGATCATGATTTTGAAGGATTTATTCATCAAATAATTTCACCTTTAGCTTTGAATGTTCATTTTGAAGGAAGGTAGATAAAATCCTCAGGTATTGTGTTGATTAACAAAAGTTTAATTCATTTATTATTTATATTTAGTATCATTTTATTATGATTTATGACTGGAATGACCAACCCCAGAGAGCCCAATGGTTTTCTATTACTGATCATCAATTCTGGTATCATTTTCTAAACTTTTGAGACTAAGATGCTTCTAATGTAGTGTTAAGGAGTAGGTATGAAAATTTTTAGTATATGGTTATGAAATTTGTTTTTATTAATTATCATATAATGTCTACAATGTTGATAAATTCGATCCATAATGATTTTTTGTAATATTTTTGTTTTAATTTATGGTAGTTATTTAGGTGTACTCTGAGTCTATGGAAGAACACAAGGTTAATTTATATTTCATTATCAAAAAAAATAACATTGTATTTAATGTCATATTATTAAATAGTATTTCATAGATCTATGAAGCTATGCTTCAATGTAATTTCATGTTGATAGGGGAATCTCAGTGAATCATAATGCACCCAAGCGGTGATGTCTCACGAATAACAAAAATATGTGTTACATAATTTCAGCATCTGGGGTTATCAATTTATTAATGATGTTTCTTTGAGATATATCCAATATTTCATCTTTCATTACCATTTTAAGCCACTAGGGTCATAAAATCAATTGGAATATTAAATTATAAATATCATTTGATTAATATATGTTTACTTTGAATTTAGATATGGTTATTATTTTATGAGAACAATTTTTGGGCTATGTATATTTATATGAGGCCTCTGGATCAACATTGTTATGTGCTTTAATGCACGGTAATTTATTAGTGGCCAATGGTTCTCACTATGTGAAGCCTCATGAGAATAATTATTCTACCCATGATATTTAGTTATTTATAATGATTTATTCTTGTGGTGGATGGTTGTGTATTTTTCTATACCATTATTTTTATCTGTTTTATTGAGCCCCATATAATATTTTTCATAACTATGTGACTCTTTCTACTATATAAAATATTCCTATAGGTTTTTTGGATCTCCATAATTTTTTCCACCATTTTTATATCCCATGTAATCCAATTTTTCACTTTTATCTTGGGGGTCATGATTTTATTAAATTCTAAATCCATTCATCATAGACATATAACTACTATATTATGCTGCTTGATTCTATTAAATTAATGCCTCAATAAAATTTCGAATATATAAAGGACATATTCGCTTTATTTAACTATGATCTTAATCAAAACCATATTGTCTAATTTTTTTATATTTAAGGTTCATATACTGTGAATTTAGCTAACATTTAAACTATTCATAATAATATATATTTTGGAATCATGAACCACTCAATTGAATTTATACATCTCATTACTCTAGACATATACATATTTAAGTAATACCACTAGATTCAATTGGAGCCTTAATATTTATCAACTTCATCTTCATTTCTATCACATATATCTTCACATTTTGGAGATTCAATGATATCCACATCGACTTATTTATTGAGGCCTTTATAGACATTAATTTATTCAACATCAATTTAGTTTATCCCATCATCTTATTATATTTTAATTTTTTCCATTTTAAATAAACATGGGCTAGTACTTTTATGGAATTTCACATACTTAAAATGAGTTATTCATCAATGGATTATCATCTTTATCATACCTAACAAGTTTGGAAACATTGGGATGTCTTACCTAAATATTAATCATTGAAAAAAAACTATTGTAAGATTCACCTTGAAATTTTCCTTTACATTATTTAGTTTTATAAAAATAATTCAATAATTTCATTAACATCAATTACATTGGTTCATTATTTTCTATATATATATATCTCTATTTATTAGATTTTGGTTGGAAAAATATTATATTCTTTTGAAATTCTATAGTTTTATTTGACTTACATAATTAGAATTATACTATATAAAATATAAAGAAGTTGTTATATTTTGGAAGATTTTTGGATGAATTTGATTGAAGAATGGTATTTAGAAAAGCGAATAAAAAATTACAAATATAAAAAGTAACATATTTGAATTTTGAAAAAAGTGGACATAATTTGTACAAAGGTATACATGTGCATGAATAATTAGATGATCAAGGATTGAGCGTGGGTGGTGGGAAATGTGGTAAGAGGACCTATAATGATAAGATAACCATAGTAATTTGGCTCCTTACTATGTATTATTTAGTGTCTCAAGAATAAGATGAAATTATAATGTGGCATAGGAATATGTAGATTAATTATTAAAATAAACATGGTGTTTAACATTCCATAATGATGTCATCATTATGTGATCCTCTGAGGAAACATGTATTAATTAAGTTGATGGATTAATGAATATAAGAACAACATGGATGTCATATAAAATACATAATTCTCAAAACTAGAGGATGAAATAATAAAATAAATTTTCATAGTGATCGACTAAAATAATTTTGATATATTCTACATGAATTTGATGTGAATGATATGAGTTTTATAGAATTAATGAAAATGGATATCATAACCTTGTTTGAGGGTTTATATCTTGAAATGATTTATGAATTTATGAAGTAAAATCATTAATGGAAAGGTTCAGAACCTTTCAAAAATCAAGAATATAATGGTGGGAAAACAATGATAATTTCAATGATTAGAGTTTGATGATGTTTATTGATCGATCCAAACACAAGAAATATTTTTGTAAGGATGTAGATAATGAAACCCAAGCAATTTTTTTGAAACAATTGATGTGTGATGTTATTAATACGCATGATTATGTTTTATGATATAATTTTTTTTCTTTTTCTACTATGATAAATATTGTTCTTATCTATGATGTGGTATTATACGTTGATGGATTTTGTGTTTCATTGGATGAAACAGATTTATATAAAGACTTAAAACCAAGACAAATCTATATACATCATGAATCCAATTTTAATAAGTATGTTTGTTTTGTGTTTCTCGAATCCACAGCTTCAATGATGAATTAGAGAATATATATTGTAGAGAATTATTTTCACAATGAAATTTTGTGTTGTGGATTGTGTTTGGTTTGAATAAGAATTTTTATTTCATATACTAAATAATAATTTAATATCATGTATGAAGAGATATAGATGTTATGGGGCATATAATATGTTTTTGCGGTGTGAGTGTTTTGTATATTTTGTGATGTATATTATCTGTATAGGAAAATATTGGTTATGGCATGAATAAGGTCTTCGCATAATGAAATGTGTTGTTACTAAAGATTTAAAAATTGATCTACCTATATTATTATAAGGGTTAAAGAGGATTATTAATGCAATATCCCATGAAGTAATCCAAAATATTTTTAATGGATGAATAATCATGGCACATGGGAGTGACCACATGGAAGAGGGGACAGAAGGAGGATCAACTATTCACCAGGCTAAGGAGGATGGGTTTTTATGTTTTAATTCATTTTCATCAATTTTTTATTTTTTAAAGGTTGATATCATATTTACCACCTCAATCGTCCATTGTATACTTTTCTTTGAATAATACAATAGCTCGTGTCGTACACAGATCTTAGTTCTAGCACATCCTATCCAATCAAACTAACCATTTAAAAAGTAGTTATGAATAGTAATACCAACCTTTTGAAATTCTAATTTTTTTTTTCAAAATACACATTGTTTTTTGATTCCTAATATTGAAATTAGCTTAGAGTGATTTTTTTGTATTTTTTGGAAATCTTTCAAATTTTGATGAACCTTGAAAACTATTCAATATAGTTTTAAACTAAATATTTATTTAAATAACTATTTTTAATTTAAATTTATTTTAAATTCATAATATATTCATAATACCTCTATTTATCAAATTTAATTCAGTTTAGTTATTTTTAAATATTATTAGATATTAAAAAATTTATTGAACATTTTAACATATTTTTTCTACCTTCTAGGCACGTTTGCAAATCTTCATAAAGCATTATTTTACCACTTCAAGGAATTTAATTTCAAATATCTAACAGACATAATTTCCACCAATATGTAATATTTTGTTCAATTGGATGAAAATATGTTTTATTGAATAGTAATTTTTTTATTTTATTTTTCACGATTAAAAGTAAATATGGTAATTTTATGTAGAAATAATACTATAATAAAATAAAATTACCCCAAAACATGTCCTAACTCTATTAGATAATGGTTTTTTGACAAAAATAATCCTTATAACTCGAAAAAGATCATTTCTCATTCATTTGGGTTAGATTAGGACATTTATTATATATTATTTAAAAGAAAGTTAAAAGTGTAAAATTCTATATTTAGTAGATAAACATTTTAAATATACAGTTACACATATTAAAAATTAGACTATAAGTATTCATTAGAACAAGAAAAATATTTATTACATCATGGTATTTTATTTATTATTTTTAAAAATTAAATAAATAAATTTATTTATGACACAATCAAGATGCAGTAATTACTTTATTAATTAATGATTAAAAAAATTGATATTATAAATATTCAAAAAAAATTAAATTGAGACTTTTGATTATATACACGAATTTTCTAGAAGAATATTACATGTTAGGGTTTATTCAATTTATTTTTTTCTAATTAATCAATTGGTTAGGACTTTTACAAAAACTAGATACTAAATAGTGACTACATTGATATAAATGATTTACTAAAAGAAATATTATTTTATTAAATTATATAATATTCCTAAAAATATAATATTATGCTAAAGAACATAGATAACGTTATAAATATAATTAATTAACCACTTTAGGTCCTCTTGGAATTTAATAGTATCTATATTAATAATATTGCTTAAAAATTCAAGAAGTCACGGTAAAAGTTAATCTATCTAACTAAGAGTTAAATTAAAAAGATACGGTTAATATGGTGACATAAGCATGTCTAAAATCATTGTATTGAGAATAATTATACCAATTAGAACCTTATCCTCTAAATAAATATATTTTTAGCTAATATAAACCATAAATAATATTATAATAAATTAATATTTCATGATTTTCCTAAAGTGCCCCTCACCTCTCTTATAAGAGGGGCTTCCCCTTCTCCATAATTCACAAATACAAAGTCATTTGGATCGGAAAATCCTTCTAAAATATCCATACAACTAACATGACTACAACATTTAAGCCTTACATTATTCAGAAATCCAACCTAAGGAGACCTTTTGTTCCAATCAAAAGGAAACACTCGAAGAAGATATAATTATTTTGTCATCTCTTTCAATGTTATTTTATTCTTATAATTCGTCTTTATTTGTTATTTATATAATAAAATAATAAATCCAGTAGCTTATACATACTTAGTCATTATTATAAATATTTTATAACAACATTCATTATACAATCCATCCTGTTAATGATTATGTAACCAGACATGTGTACGTACGACTTACCGTAGCCACGTTGTGGTGTAGATTGTCATTCAACACCTCAATATATGTATAGGAATAATAATAAGTATTATTAATGTAAATAATGAGATTTTTCATATATAATATTCCATACCATTACATACAATTTCACCTTCAATAGAATGATATTGTCGCTTGTACATACATACGACATACCGTCTTCGCAATGCATTGAGAATTCATTCCCCAACATAACCATTCATGAATATTTTTATTTAGATGATTAAAAAATTATTTTTAGGAAAATTATATCATTTTAGATATGATACATATAAATCCAATATAAAAAACTCCAAATTTACCTAACAAAACATATAAAGGGAAACAAATCAGTTAAACCTGAATCAAAGATACTACTAAAATATTATTAACAATGAAATATTCTAGGATCATATTTATGTATTTGGTTCTTTTATAATTTAATAATAATGATGTAATCATTATATGGGATGTTAACATACCCTCGAATAATGAAAAACATAAGGTAAGGCATTATTTTACAATTACATCGTTATCCGAGGTTGTTTATACATAAGTATCTACTGGGACATCTTTATCATCCACATAGATGTTTCGTAAAAATGATTTGAAAAACATTTTTAATATTTTCTAAACTATGATTCAAATTAATTTATAACCTTGTTTGAATTTTTATAAAAAAAATTTAAAGCATTCTTCTTGTCCTTTTCCAAATAAGGTACTTTATGACCTTTTCAATAAATTAATGATCGAATGTTTTTAAAACTTAAACATGGAGTTCATATATTTTCAGTAATTATAACACCTTTAAAGATTAACTTACAAGATTATATGAATATTTTCAAAATAAATGTTTTATTTTATAATTATACGACTTTTAAATGATTTTAATGAAGATAGGGATATTTCACTCAATAGTTTTTTATTAATTTCATCTATGTCAACATCTTTTGTTGGATTTCTTGTTTAATTAAAGTTGATATATATTGATACAATATTGCATTTTGTATTGATATTTTTATGATATGTTTTAAAATGGATGTGTTATTTATATGTGATTCACGGTTTATGGTTAATGTATTAACCTTTAGTATGTATGTTTAATATGAAAAATATATGTAATGTTTCACAGTTTTCATATGACGAATTCATTGGATGTAGTGATTGATGGGTGGGGCCCTCTATATCCCCTCGATTCATTAGTAGGTCTCATTAAAAAAACTATGGTCTTGGCATAGTTCATTGCAAATAATTTTATTTATAGTGTTTCCATGATGCCTTGTTGATGTGGTTATAATGTCTAGCATTACGAATTTCATCATTATGTGATATACTATTGTTATTACATGTGATTAATCGACTTTTAGAATATCCATGTGAACAGGTAAAAGTAATTATTTGATTTATCTTTTCCATATTATGATAAATTTTATGTTTAAAAGCCTTGTTTTTTAGTCATACACATTTCCTTATATGTTTATTATTATTTATGATACTTTCGGTTATATTATTATCCTTACTAAGAATCTAAGATCACCCCTTTATTTTGTTTTATTTTTCCTAGGATGTGAAAAAGTATATTATGAGTGACTTGTAGGGATAGGCTAAGGTATATGATTGTGCTCAAAAGAGACATAATTTTTTCTATTTTTTATTTCTTAATGTAATGTAAAACATGTGAATTTATGTAGTACATCAAAGGCAACAAAACTGATTTGTCTTTAGAGACGTGATTACTTGTAATCGTGCTAATGTTTTGTCATAATTCACTGACTTTAGGTAACTGTTGTCAGGGTATTATAGTTGGTTTCATAATAAATTTTAGTACCATCCATGAAAACTATATTTATAAAAACTATGATTAGAGAACATTAAGCTAAGATATTCCATGATGTTATTCTAGAAGAACGTCCAAATTTTTTGGTTATATAGATATTATGTGTGTTTTATAGGTAGTAATTCCATGTCTATATAATATCTTTGGGGTGGTTCTAGAATAGAAGTATCTAAGAGTGATGACATTAACAAGGAGTTTCGGGCTTGACTTGGGGAATCCTGGTACATGACAACGGGACTTTACTGTGCACCTTGTTTGACACTCTCAGGGGGGATATTCCTAAGATAATTCACATTATCATTTCAACCAATTATGATGGATTATTAGTAAATATTTATCCAAAGAAAACTTTTTTATGATTATAGATTATATGGATAAATAATTCAATATAGGTTAAGTATTTTACATTTTTGAAAGTATGCATTGTGAATCATAATCTAATCATGTCTATGCCATTGTTTAGAAATGGAACCTAATGGAAGTAATGAAAACTTTATCAATGAACATAATCCATATAGGGATAACCCTTCTATTGAATATAATTATAGTTGTGTTTGTGAAGAAATTGGTGTTGAACTACTTATAACCATACTAGTACAGGTCACCCATTTTATGAATAATAACCTCACAATTATGGAGCACCGTGATCCACAACTCAGAGGATCAATATAAGATTATTTCTTGAAGAAGAAACCACAAACATTCATTGGGACTAAAAATCCATTTTTTTTGAGAAATGGATAAGTTACTTAGAGAGAGTATTTTATTCTTTGGGGAGTAACGAAATGGAAAAAGTAGTCTTGGCAGTTTATCACCACTCTTGAGATGTAGATCAATAGTGCCCATTAATTCAATACAAAATAGAGGAAAAAGATGTATCATATATTGAATGGAGGATGTTCAAGGATCATTTCCTTGAAAAATACTTTCACCATGAACATTGAGCTAATATGTAAAGGCAATTTCTGATTCTGAGGAAATAGGTGGTTGGGAATGTCCCAAAGTATGCGGTGAACATTACAAGGACAACAAAGCATGCTTCTAATTATATACATAACCCCATAAATAATATTGACCAATTCATTGATGGCTTAAAACCATTTATCTATCTGTCATTAGTCTCATAATCTATGTCCTCGTACAGATATATAGTCACATGAGCTATAAAGAAAAAAGATGAATTATTTAGGTATTATGACTTTAAAGTGAAGCAATAGAAGAAGAGATCTATTAAACCCTCTGGAGAAGGAAATATAGTAAATAAGCTAAAAGTGTAATTTTCATGCTACAATATTTGTGGGATGAAACACATGGTGTATTCCTAAAGGGGATGTTAGTTTTTTACCAGTGTGGAGAAGATGTCCACCATTCTCGTGATTGCAAGGGGAAGAAAGAGGCTGTCAATATTCAAGGATAAAATTTTAATGATGTGTTGAATTATTCAAAGAATTTACTAATTGTAAAGGAAAATTTCCATAGAAAATACCATGGGAGAAAGGAAAAGATTATGTTGTCAATACTGTTGAGGTTGAAGTTCCTAATGATGTAGGGAAAGGAACATTAATCATTTACTCAAAATTAGAAGACGCCTTACTTGATTCTGTACAATCGCAATCTTTCATGTATTCCTAGTTTTCAATGAAAATTCGATATTTCCAATTTGACATAACAAGGGAGTTTTCAGTCAAAACAGAAAAAGGATGTATAATAGCAACAATATTTTATCTATCAATTACCATTATAGAATATAAATGTAGTTTATCTCTTGATTTTATTATCAGACACATGATTGAATTTAATATAATCCATGATATGCATTGTCTTTTAGAAAAAGAAGCGAAAATTTATTATAAGAAGAACGAGGTTACAATTTTTATTGATGATACTGAATCCAATATCTTTAGAGCAGAAACAACACCATATAATTATCATCTAGAGCCTCCAGTAGTAGCTCTACAAAATGCCATTATTTGGGAGGATGTGAGTGAACTAACTATTTGCGAGAAAATTTATGTTCAAATATAGGATATACCAATTATGTAAGAATATGATGATGTTTTTCTGGATGATTTACCTCGACATCCTCCAGAATGAGAAACTGTGTTTTCTATTGACTTAATTCCTATTTCATGGACCATATTGAAGACCCCTTATGGAATGAACACTGAGAAATTATTGGATCTAAAGAATAAACTATAAGAATTGAGTAATAAAAGATTTCTTCTCCCTTGTGTTGCACAATAGTGATCCCCTATTTTTTTGGATATGAAGAATGATAGATCTATGAGGTTGGTCATTAACTATAGGGTGATCAATGATATGTCAATAAATTACAAGTATCCCCTTCCATGCATTCGTGATTTGTTTTATAAATTTCTTAGTGGTAAATATTTTTCAAAGATTGATCATAAATCTGGATACCATTACCTGTGTGTGACAAAAGAATACATTCCAAAGGCAGAATTTTATACTAGGTATATGCATGATGAGTTTACAATAATTTCATTTGGACTAACTAATGCTCCAATTATTCATGGATCTAACGAATAGTGTTTTTAATGAATATTTTCGTTGATTTTTAGTGTTATTTATTGATTATATCTCTGTATACTATAAATGATACGATGATCATGAAAAAAACATGGTCACTATTCCGAAAACTCATAGATGAAATGAATTATATGGGATGTTTATAATGCGTGAATTCTATATTTAGGAAATTTCATTCATGGACATATTGTCACTATCGGTCGAATCTCTTTTTATCCTTCAATGACAAGTGTAATCCTATAATTCCCGCACTAATGAGTATAATGACGGTGTGTAGTTTTATTGGTTGAGTAGGTTATTATTGGTATTTCATCCAGAATGTTTTCTGATTTGGTAACCGATTATCAAAGCTCACACCAAAGAGGGCTAAATTTGTTTGGCTAAATGACTATGAAGAATTCTTTGACGAATTGATGAGAATATTAATCAATGATTCTATCTTGACTCTACCATCGGGGAATGTAGGGTTTGTTATTTATAGAGATACATAAATGAATGGACTTGGTTGTGTCCATATGTAGAATGATAGAGTTATTGTAGATGCATCAAGACAACTAAAAATTCACATTCAAAACTATAATAATAATCATCTAGAGTTTGCAGATATAATAAATTCTATGAAGATACGGAGACACTATATCTATAGTAAAAAATATGAGATATAAAATGATGACAAGAGATTGAATTATATTTTCTCACAAGAATGAAATCAACATGAGTATTTTTATTGAAGGATAAAAAGAGATTCTATCGTTAGAGACAATATGAATGAGGGGATATCGATTGACATTTATATCATGATGTATTTTTGAAAAGTGGGAAGACGAGTTTTATTCCCAATATAACTGATTTAAATGGGGATTTTTTGATGACTCTTATAGCACATATATCTTTATACACCATGGAAGCACTGAGATGTATAGATATTTGAAGGAACATTTTTGTTTGGACAACCTGAAGAGAGATATTTCTGATTTTATGTTAAGATGTATCGTTTGTCATCATGTGATGGACGAAATACAACATCCGAGAAGTGTCATGCAACCTCTTCCCGTTCTTGAGTATAAATGAGATGATATTACAATGAAATTTTTATTGTGGGTACCAAATACTCATATAATGAATGATGCATTTTGTGTCATTTTATTCATCCAACCAAGTCAACACATTTTCGTTGCTATGAGAATAGATTTACCACTTGAACATTTAGTAAGACTATATATTAATGAATTGTAAGACTTCATGGTGTACTCCTATTGATTTTTTTGTTCATGATCCCCTTTTAACATTATGATTATAGAAAATTATTTATAAATACATAGATAAGGAACTTCATTTGAGCACTACCACCCTCAAACTGATGAACAATCAGAATGAACAATTCAAACCATAGAAAACATGTTGAGATCATTCTCATATTACTTTAATGGTTCGTGGGATCTGTATTTACATCTGATAGAATGTTTCTATAACAATAGCTTCGATACAAGTATTCATATGGCACTATATGAAGGGTTATATGGAAAGAGATTTAACACACCAACTTGTTGGGATGTTATTGGTGAAATAAAAATTTCATGCCTAAAACATATTGAGAAACTATGGACCATGTGAAAATTATCCAAACCCACATCAACGAATATTAATGTATGAAAAATATCTATGTCGATGACTGGAGGAAGGATTTGGAATTTCATGTTTGTGATCATGCTTTTGTGATGGTATCTCCATGGAAGGATTTTATACAATTTAGTAAAAAGGCTAAGTTACGTCATCGGTACCTCAGACTATTCAAAATTCTAGAATGAATTGGAGTTGTATCTTACCATTGGGCAATTCCACCATGTCTCTCTATTGATCATGATGTGTTCCCTAAATCAGTATTTAGAAAATACTTTCTTCACCCCACTCATGTACTCATATATGATGAAATAGATCTAGAACCATATCTGTCATATGGTTAAGATTCTAGCAGGATTCTTGATACAATAAAATAATTGTTGAGAAACCGGATGACTCATATGGTAAAATTTATTTAAAAAACCCATATAATGAAAGAGATAAAGTGGTAACCTAAGAAACTTATAATGAAGAACGACACAAATATTTTTATGCATAAATATTCTTGATATTTTGAGAAAAAAATAATTTGAAGGAGAGAGGAATTTAACACCCCATGCATCAACGGTTTGCTTCTCTTTGAATAATAAAACAAGTTCCGTTGTACACAGCAACAAGATCTATGACATCCCAGCTAGTCAAACAAGCTGTTTAAAAAGTTGTTATTAATAGTAAAACCGTCTTTTTGAAATTTTAAAAATTTAAATTTTAAAAATGGGCATCATTTTTGGATTTTGAATATCAAAATTACCTTAGGGTGATTTTTTGGTTTGTTTCTGAATTCGTTAAATTTTTTATGAATACTCAAAAAAATTACATTACTATTTGAAACCTAATTATAATTTAAATAATAATAATTAATTTAAATTTATCTTAAAGTAAAAGTATATTCATAATTACAATATTAGTTCAATGTAATTAATTAGAGTCACTTAATAATAATATTAAATATATATAATTTTGTTGACCATTTTAATTTCTTTTACCCACCATCATGGCACATTTTCATAGCTCCATAAAATGTAATTTTACCTCTTTTATGAATTTGATTTCAAAAATATGACAGACGTGATTTCCATAAGTATGTAAAATGTGGTTCAGTAGGATGAAAATATTTTTTTCTAAATAGTAACTTTTCAATTTTATTTACTACGGTTAAAAGTAAATAGGCTAATTAAAGTTATATATAATACAATAATAATATAAAATTACCCCAACTCATGTATTATTTCAACTGGATACGTTTCTTTAACAATAATAAACCCTTTAAAAAATATAAGATTTTTTTCATCAATTTGGGTTAGATTAATATGTTTATATTATTTTATTTAAAGATGATTTAAAAGTGATAAATTCGATGTTTAATAACTATAACATTTTTAATATAGGGTTAAACGTAAGATATATTTTACTATAAATTTTAATTAGAAAGATAAAATGATTTTTGAAATCATGTTATTTTATTTTTAATTTTTAGGAATCAAATAAATAAATTTATTAAGGACACAATGATGATGTAGTAACTAAATTATTAATAAAAGATTAATATAATTTATATAATAAATATTAAAATAAATGTAAACTCAAAATTCGACACCATACAAGATATTTCTAAAATAATAAAACAAGTTATGTGTTGGTTTAATATATTTTTTCTAAGTAATCAAGTTGTGAATTTCAAAAATAACAAAATACTAAATACTGATAAAATTGACAAAAATGAGTTTTTAAATCAAATATTATTTTATTAAATCATATTCTTATTCTAAAAACATAATTTTTGTCCATAATACATAGAAAATGTTATAAATTTCATCAATAAACGAGTACAGGTTATCTTGAAATTTTATAGTATCTATATTAACTATGAAGTATACAAATACCTGAAGACATGGTAAATTTAAACTATTTATGTAAGAGTTAAATGTAAAAGATAAGGTTAATATGGTGAACTAACTTCTCTAAAACCAATTGGTTAAAAAATACATCAAAAATCATTCATATAATTGAAAATAAAATAAAATGTACTCATAGATAAATAGAAAAAAACATTATACATAATACAAATAAGCCGAATATATTTCATTTGAGGTTCAAATGTCATAATGAGTTTTAAAATTAGGCTAATAGGATTTTGGTATCACTTAAATTGTAGTCAAAATTAAAAACATACACTAAAACCACAGTATTAACTGAGACAGTATATAATATAATATAAGTTAGGTATGAAATTAAAAGCCTTATCATGCTATGTTTCTTTCCATCCATTGGTAATATTGGTTGGAAATAATCATACACCCTTAAGTATTTGATGAATATATAACATTCCACGAGATGTAATCTGGAATATCAGACTAAGTAAAAAGTCAATACTTAATATATCATGATTATATTATTCATAATTCATATAAAACCCTTTATATGAGTCTATGAATCTCATATTTCTAATATTTACATATCATTATAACCTATACTACTCAATGATGATATATTATTTGGGTAAAATCATTGTTATATTTTGAGGTAATATTATCAGGGCACCATTCATGTAAATTAAATTTAAGTATATATAAATGAATAATAATTGAATATATCCTTTATAATAGAAGATATGTGTAAAAACATTACATCAATTATCTTATTTTATTTTCATTGTAGATTTTTCATGGCACTAATATTTCCTGTGTAACAATGGTTTCTCTACATTCATTATATCTACCTGAGATTTCTTATCACATATTTTTGTGACAATATATATAAGTATTACCACTAATAACATATTGAATAATATCCATGTAATGATTGAATTCATCCATACCATAACCAAATATTGTTTAATTTAGGATTCACCATTATATTCTTGAATTTTTTGGTCAACACTCGTAGAATTTTTTATATTTATAAAATATATTGTTGGTACTAAATATGCCACCTGATTTAAAAATTAATATCAATAACATTCGTACCTAGATTAGACTCACCAATAGTTTTTTTATATCCTTTCCTATTTCCTAGTATATATTCCCAAATGGAATACCTGACCAAAATAAAGGGCATTCACCTTTCATCTTCTTTAACCTTGTTATTGATATGAACTCAACATGAACAATTTTGTAGATATTTTTTTACACATATTACACTATACAATCAAAATGTCACAAGATCATGGAAAAGCCTTATCCTTTTAAACTATCAGAAAGATATTGAGGGAATATTAAATTGGTTAACATAGTTTATTCATTGTTTAGTTAATAATATATTTTAGAAACAATTTCAACAACAATTTTAATTGAAATATGTTACCATATTAAAATCCCTAGGCGAACCAAGTATTTCTAAATCATTTACATACCCAACTATATGGAGCACATTATTATAAAAAAAATTTATTCTTTCATCTCGCAATAAAAATGTGACATTGATATATTATATTTTCATGGATCATTTGTTCCTAATAGATTCACTTGAGGTTAAAATAATATAGTAGGTATATCATGGTCAATATTGTTTTTGTAAATATAGTTCCATGGTGGTATGTATATGTTCAGAAAAAACTATTGAATATATTATGATCTTATTATTGTTATCTATATCTTTTTAATGAATAAAATCACAATTTGGAAACATTGGAAGTTTTCATTATAGGATAAATAATTTACCCTCTACCTTATGTTAAATTCTCATGTTTCTATACCAATCAAGAAAATTTTTCCCTGTATACACCCATGAAATGTATAAAAAGTTATTTTTTGTACTTATTAATAATAATTAATTATTTTTTTATAAATTTCTATACATTATAATAAAAAAAATTAATTTTCAAGTCATAATGTAAATATTAGTATACTTAAATATTTTTTAACATATGGTTTTATCTAAAAGCATGAGTTATAAAATTAGATAATTTTAATTTTAAAAAATGAATTATATCATTCAATTAATAATTCAAAAATAGTCGTATGATTAATTAGTGATAATTTCATAATTTTTTTTTCATAAATAATTATTTAGAAATTCTATTTCTTATTCGAAATTTTATTTTCGTTTTATTTGTTGAAAATTTAAAATTCAATTTGGATTTGATTTAAAATATATTAGATTATTTTGATTAAATATTATCCCATAATTGACCTTTGAGTTTATTTTATAATTGAATTTTCTGTAAAAGAATTTTTATTATTCAATGGTAACTTTTCTAAAAAAAGTGTTTAGAATATGTTTTGTATTTTAATTAATTTCCCCAACTTCTAAAAATTAAATATTAAAAAATTATATCCATATTTGGAATCAATTGGTCTATATATTTTAAAAAATCCACTTTTATTTTTGGACTCTATAAATAGTAACAATTGTATACTTTTCCTACCACAATAAAGGTTAAATTGGTTAATTAGAGTTAAATCCAATGTGATAAGGCATTAAATTCATTCAAACTCTTGACTAAATTTCATGGATATAGTATCCTTATTATTTAATAGAATAGACTTTTAAAAATTGATTTATTTCTATTTAGATTCGATATTGATATGTATATTATTTATGTAAACTTGAAAATAAAATATTTCACTGACTAACTTTTAATTTCTATATTTTTTTCTCATAAGGATAAAAAAATGTGTTTTTATGAAAATTTTATTTTAAATATAAATTATTGTTGTCATGAATGTTAATTTATAACTTTTCTTGAATAAATAATTACCTCAAATCCTTACGCTACCCCGACACATTTCATGTGATGGTTGTAAAAAACTCAAGTTAATGATTTTATAAATAGTAAATGTAATTTTGATTTTGTTATTGATTACGTATGACAATTTTTTTAAAAAAATATAACATTTTATATAGGCCTAATGGTTCTAAACCTAATTAAATATTTTTTTATGAAGACTTAAAATAGAAATTTAATGAATAGGTCTAATAATTAAAATAATTATATTTTATAATAAACAATATTTTATTAAATTTTTCTAAAAAAATATAAATCATATATTTTTTCGATTGAATGGTATTTAATTTCAAATATCATTAATGGAACATGTATGGTACAATTTTTTATTTGTAGTAAATATCATGGCCCCTCAATAGTAAAAAACTTTGATATCACATTAATTGTCAATATGGTAACCTGGGTTCTAAATTGAAAATATTAGGGTTAAAACACCACCTAAACATGAAGAAAATTTATTAAAATCATGGATATTAACTATACCTCATTAGATATTCAAATAATGCCTTTTAAGTTCCATTTTTTCAAAAAAATAAATTTATATTAATCTAAGACTTTAGTAAATCCCAAGAGTTCCCCTCCATTAACTTGTAAAAGATAAACCATTCGCCTCAATTCCTAATAAATTTTTAGAAACCTAATTCATAAAATAACTAAAATAATCCCTTAAATAGATACACATTTTTAGAGACTTTTCATTTTTTAGGAGTCTAAACTCATAAGCATTAATATATATATCTAATGACGTTGTATGATGAAGAGTTAAATTCATAATTGGGAGTTTGAATTATTGCATCTTCTATCTATAAATAATATTTTTCATCCAAGAAAGAATAATAAAAAAATACATATTATGATGTGATTTTATATTAATATAATAACCTATTAATATGAATTTATTACAGTAAATTAGAAACAAAACCATTTTTCATGTGTACAATGTAATATTTCCCCAAAAACTATTGTAATTTTTTTTACATAAATGCCTCTCAACACTATTAATAATTATTTATTAAATAAGTATTTGATATTCGTGAAATATTTATCATTACTATATTAAATATAATATATTTTTATCCCTTTCATCTATTGAAAAATGAAAACATCATTTATGCCGATGTGTAGACTACCTCCTCTAGGAATCAATGTGACTAATTTTTCATCACTGCATCATATGAATGATATATATAAAGTATTTAATTATATAATATTATTTTTATGTTATAATCATAATTAATTAATGTTAAAATGATTCAACCCTTTTTCCCCACATCTTGTTTGAATGATGAAAGCAATACCCATGTGTACATATGATCTATTTTCTCTATGATTTTATCATAATACATCATTCATTAACATATTTCAATATTATTTTTAAAAGTAAAATTAATGTATAAAAATGATAAATAATTCATTTTTATTACATTATATATTATCTAATAATGACCCATTTCAGGAAAATAAACATACCAAAACCATTTTCGATATATTAGCTGAATATTTTCAAATCATCTTAAGTGAAAAAAAATTATTTTGTAATTTTATATAACAAGGTAATAAATAAAATATAACTAATGATAAAAGTGAAAATGTTTATCAATAATATAAATTATTAACATCATATTATCACTCAAGAATTTGAGAAACATACACGACTATTCAGACTTATGAAAATAGTTTTATTACATTAAACAATTTATTTTAATTGTTTTAATGATATATTTTTAAAATATTTCTATTTAGTATTCATATTATATTAATTATTCTAGATATATATTTATATGAAAATAAATGGATTATAATGAAAACTGCACGTCAAATTTATCATTCCTTATTATGTTTTCAAAATGATTCTTTTTAAATTTTTAATACACAATGTTTTCTTAAAAATGAAAAATCAATGCTTTGTTCTAGCATATATGACATCATAATTTTTTAACATGCATATAACCATAATTTAATATATGGATGTTATTAATAAATTTAATTCATTTATTTAATGAAAAACGACTTACATATGTTCATAGTGTTTTTAAAGAATGGTTTTATGTGGAAAGGGATATTTCAATATCTTGATATGTAATTCTTTTGGATGTAAATAATTTTTTCATGAGTATGCTGATGGAAATGAATGATTTCATGTGTAAATATTATGTTATCATTCTTGGAAATTTTTTATGATGAAAAGTGACTACATTATAAAACAAGGATGGGTTTCTACATTATAAACCAATAATGGTTGGTTCCATTAAAAACTCTGAATAGGTGAGCCTAATTTCACTCTCTAATGCATTAGTCATAGAAATGGTGATTATATATTAGGATTCACCTAATAGATTAGTAGAATTTATACTGTAGTTTATTCTATATTTATAAGAAAAATTAAGAGTGATATGAAAATGATTTCCCAATATAACTATATTATTATTATTCATTTTATTGGTTTTTATAGAATTTATATTGTTTCAATTTGTAAGAAATAATAAAATGTTAAAAAAAATTATATTACACTTCAAATATGGTAAAACATATAACATTTTTATTAATTAAATATCAGGAATATTCAATATTTAAAATATACTATATTGAGGGTTATTTTTTATTTAATATTTTATTTTGAATTTTTATTAATATATTTTGAAAGATATGTTGTTTTCTTTCGTAAGAAAAAGTTTATTTTGATCATGATGTTAATTTTGAAAAGGTAAATTTTTATGAGTATTTATGTGTTAGAATGTTTATTTTGATCATTTTATATATATCAAATGAATATATTTTTTGTTTAAATATTATCTTTTAAAAGGTTTTTATCAGGAATTAGATTATTATATGATGAAAAATTTTAAGATATTTCATGAAAATTAAAGTTTTTATATTGTTGAAGTTTCATAATGCGAAAAAAAATCAATACATAGTGGAATTTTCAAATTGTTTTTATAATATTTTATTTTATAATATTGATGATATAATTCTCTAAAAATATTGTCATAAACAGTTTTTGGGAATATAAAAAAACAATTCATATCAAAGAACAAATATTTATGGTTTATTTAAGGTTAGTTCATTATACACCCATTCAACTATTCCTTGTGTACGTTGGATTATAGAATTGAAATGGTTAATTACACTGTCATGTAAAAAATCTGTTTTATTTGATTACTATTTTGTTTTTTTAATTATGACCATTTTTTGAATTTTATTTCCAGAAAATTTGGACTTCATGCTTCATTTCCAGCCAAGGAACCAAGATCTATAATTTATCTTTACATACACTAGTTTGTTATTTTAAATTATCCAATAAGAATTAGGAAGATAAGTATTTGAATTAAAATATTCCTGACACTTAGATAGTTGAGTGGTTAACACTATCCAATTACACCCTATGGATAAACATAATACTATTATTATTGTATATTAATTATTAGGGTTTTCCCAGCTATTGTGATATAATGAATATTCAAATAATAAGCTAAAACATTATATTCATTGGGTATTTTACTGATCCTAAGAATAGCTAACAATATATTCCAAAGCCTTTTTTTCTTTTATTCCTGAGACAAGATAATACTTGGGTACATTGATATGATTGAAAATACCAAATTGAATGATTTATATCTTGATATGATCAATAATGAATGGAATCTCAGAGATATTATTTGTTAGGATTTTATGTCTCACTATAATATACATCGAATTCAAATTAAATTAATATTATTTATTATTATAACAAATTTATCAACTCATATTTTTATTTTATTTTATATTATAGATCCCACAATGTGTGTGTTTTTTTATGTCTTTTTTTTGATGTATTTTTTAAAAATGTCAACAATAATTGTTACATGATGTTAATATATTGATGAAGAAAAACATGAAAAAATGATTACATTCCCATTCTCATATATATCAGAGGTATCATTATTATGTTTTTAGTTGTAAATTATATATGAGGATTGATGAATGAATTTCATAGTCATATTTTTTGGATGATTATGTTAGTATTCACCCAATTTAGAATGTGATAGATACCCATGTATGATATATAAATAATATGAGATGATAGATAACTTGTAGGTTAATTTGAAGTTTCCAAGAACCATGAAGATGCTTCATTGTATTTCATATAATGCATTATTCCAATAATAAATGTTTTTAAAAAAGGGAAGGTTCTATAAATTGAGGTGAATGGTGAATTACATATCATTATGAAGTTATTGAGATAAGTTTAGAAGATATTTTATTGATGAGTGTTCCTTGAGTTTGTTTTGATGAGGTTTTGAGATTAATAGAGAAAAATCTGGTAATTCCACAATTAAATAAATGTAATAGGCTTCATGCATATGTGTAACACAAGAATGTAGATACCAATGTAAATTTCAATATATAGCTATATAAAGGTAACATGTAATATTTTATTAGAATAAAGCAAGTTTCACAAAAATAAATGTAATTATAAAGGTTTTTTAAAGGGAATTATTTTTTTCAACATACTTATTTAACATTAAATAAATTTTTCTATAATTTCATTAGTTGTCTTCATGGAATTACACAAGATATTTAACAGTTTTCATGTTAATTATATCATAGTAATATATGAATTGTGAAGCTTTGGATAGGTTGTAACTGAGCTATGTAATTCAAATTCACAATAAAAAAGTCAATACATTCATGAAATATTCAAATGAACTATATAAGGTTGAACATAAATGAGATCATTTAAGAATTGAAAAATTAATAATAATTAAATATTAAGCAAAAATTAAAAGGAAAATAAGGTTATATTATAAATATATTTTCCAAATAAATTAGAAAATAATTATGATGAATTGATTTGATACCAAGAATGAGATAAGATGATTAAATTTAACATTTATTCTCTTTTAGACCTATTTAGTTTTTAAGACTGAAGATAATGGAAATACCAGTAGCGCTTGTAATTGAAACATGATGTGTGAGTACACCAAAGAGATAAAGATAAAGTTGTGTTATTCTTAAAATTTATATATAATTGTGACTAATCCATTTTATGTGAATGTTTCATGTCATAGTTGTCATGTTATTATGTTGAATGAATCATCCATGTCGTAATGTTTTAAACACTATTATTTGAGGGAGACCATTCCATAATTATGAATATTTTGTGAAAAAAACCCACCTTGGATAAATGGACAGATACAACAACATGGTATTTGAGGATTTTGTGATTCAACAATGAAGATATGAATTCCACAAAATAAAAAGATAATTCCATGCCATAGATAAAATATCTATAATTTTAATTTGTGATTCATGTATACAATTTTTAATATATAATTTCTTATGAGTTTTATGCATTGATTATATACCAATATTAAAGAAACTACATCACTATGATAAAATATAGTTTTAATTCATGAAGAAATTTTTGAAGTGGTGAATGAGAAAAAAGAAGACAATGATTTTATTAGATATCATGGATGGTTTAGGTCATGTTTATAATATATGTAAAAACATAATATATGTAATATAATAAAACTATGAAATATGAAGACACACGTCAATAACAGCATGACAGAAATATGCATGAAATTAATTCATATCTGAAAAAATGATTGTATTTGGTATTTTTGGAGAAGATACAAGCTGAAATTATTCAATAACATACAATAGTTATTAACTTATACTTTAGGGTGTATATATAAGGATAATTTCAATGTAAATTATACATGAAGATAAATATAGATATAGTTTTTTATTGATGAGTTTTTAATATATTTAAGTGATGATTATATCAAAAAATATTTGTACGAGTTTTTTAATATATAGGTCAATGGAAAATGAATATGATTGTATTTTTATAAATTATTTTCATGATATTTATTATGTATAAAAAATAATAAAATGAAACCCGACTCTTCAAATATCATTTTATTTATAGATTCGAATAACCATATTATCTAGTGCATCTACTTAAGGGATGATCCAAGTATACTAAATAATAAAAATAAAAAGTGAAAGTGTGTCTAAATCATATTTATATCATCGTCATGAGGAAGTGTTGAGTAAAACATCAAACAATACTCATCTATTATTGAATTTAGTGGATCTTTAGTTTTCCCTATATATTATTACAATTGAGGGAGAATATGATATTCATAGTTTCTATGTGGGACTCGATCCAACATTATGATCTATCTTTACAGAGGGTCATGAAAATATTTATTTCACAAAATTACACTAATAATTTACATTATTTGAACCTATTCTATTCTTAGATAATGAGTCCAAAGCCACTCCCTTACTTATTCTTTTTTAATATGAAAACAATATATATGAATAAGAAAATAAACACATATCAGTGTTGAAATACTCATTCTTAATGAGGAATCCTTTGTTAAAAAGTCTTTTGGTTCATTTAATGATGGATTCCTATATATATGTACATGAAAAGTGATCAATGGTCTGATAGAAAGAGAGGGAAATATAGTCATTTCAAAACTAAATTAGTATTATAAAATTTAATGTATAAATTGATTTAAATATATTCGAATGCCTATTATCACATTTCAATGTTGTATCATCCCTTTTTGATCCAAAATATTTATATCATTGTTGGGTTACACCATTATTGGATTATCATTTTAATGTAATATTACAAATGAGTACTAATTTTTTAATCCATAATTAAGATATGTGTTGGATATGATTTATCATTTTTGTGTTAGACAATAAATTATTATAATACTATTACAAAAATAAGAAATAAAGCATTCAAAATTATTTAAAAATAATCCATGTTATATAAATAATAAGTGATATTGTTTTCCAATATACTAATGCCAATGAAGATATATAATGTAGGGATAATTATTTGGACACTAAACTAAATAAAATAGATATGGACAACCTTTATACTTTATAAGGATTAGATAAACAATATGATGAAGATGAGGAAAATAATATTTCACATCAATTATTTATTATAAAACATCAAAGAATAATTATAATAGATCACATATTCGATTATAAAAATGATAATTTTTTTAATTTATTTAAAAGAGATACATCATATTTTTACGAATAAAACATTGTCACTTCGATTTTTTGCTATTGTATAAGATTGTAAAATGATATTTCCAATGTAAAATAAAAATAATAAAAAGAGGGTAATATATAATATAAAAGTTATAGATTATTAATATTGCCATGGGATGCCTTAAAATAGTTCTTAAATAAAATATATTCAATAATTTTGCTCCAATGGTCAGAAGTATTGGATTTAATAAGTTCTAATGAATTATAGAGCAATTAAAATTATTGATGTGATGTACTTGGCATTAGATATGAATAAAAAAGACACTATTTGTGTATATAATTCTTAACATGAGATAAAATATAACAAGATAAAAAAATTATGCTTTTGATTGAGAATAATCAAATTAATAAAGATTAAAGTTTAATGATGTCACATGAATGTGAAAATATAATGAAATCTATAGAAGGTGAGTAATACATCCTCAATAAGAAATTTAATTTACTTTATGTTCAGATGAAACTATTTGAAATAAATTTTGATGATTCTTCATAATATACCATGAGAAGAGCCACTACCACATCTACATCCCTGGATGTCTATTTTCATTAAATATCTTATTTTCAATTGTCAACATAACCAAATATTATATAATGATCATAATGTAATATAAAAAAGATAATGTACCATACAAATTTATATTTAATGATTTTTAAAATAATTTTTTTAGTACAAGATTAAATTCAAGACAAATATATATGTAGTTGAAGAAATGTGATGAAAATACCCCCACTATATCTATGGTGAAATTATAAAAGAGTTAAAGAATATTATCCAATAAAGAAGCCCATATGATAGATGATAATATTAAAAAACTATTAATGATAAATACATACAAACTAGTAATAATAGGAAATCAATGTTTGAGGAAAAATTAATATACTAAAACATGTTTAGGAATGATTATTTATATTTCTTTAATATTTTTTTAACTATTGGGATAATTAGGAGCCCAAAATTATGGCAGAGAAAATGTGAAAATAATTGTTATAAAACATTAAAAAACATTATTTATCATACATAAAGTCTTAAAAATCATATTAATATATGTACTATCTATAATCAAAATTTTCATACTAATGTTGGATTCTTTACTAAGATTGAATCAATTCTTAGAATGAAATGAATAAGAATTATGTTAAACAACAAATTGATTCATTCTTGTATAGTGAGTATAATAATGATAATATTCAATGAAGGATCTTGAAGTATAATAGGAGTGATATTTTAAAATAGAAGGTTTTCTTCATTCATGGAAATAGAGGACACATTAAGTAATTTTTATAACATGCCATGAATGTTAGTATTGGTGGAATAAAACATCATAATACAAGAAGATATGTATTTAAATAGAATAATGGTTGAGTTTAATAAAAAAGCATATAAGAACCCATATAGAAGAACCAAAAAGGATATTAATTTTCAAATGATTTCTATATCATTTGGAAAAATTGTTTGGGAAAAACATTGATGATATATGAAGAAGAATATTTAAGTGATAAAAGTATAGAATATAGTCCACGTGAAGATAAAGAAAAAAAAATCATTGGTGGACATAAAAATACAAATAATAATGTCCTCAAAAAGTGTTATGGTGTCGGTGCAGACAAGAACAATATAATTAAAATGGTTGTCAGACTGTTATACAATCTTAAGAATAAATCTAGAGAAATTTGATGATTTCACTAGATAATTCTTGTGATTTAGTGTCATAGGTTAATGGTAAGATCCCCTAAAATGAAACAACTAATAAAAATATTAGATTAATGCTTCCCAATATATTCTTGAAACCAAAAATTGAAAGAATGTGTATTTATCATGTAATTGATGGAGGAAACACATTAGTGTCATGGTTGAGATGAAATTCATATTCATGTTTCTTACGTAATGGAGAAAAGGATTTTTGACCATATACTAAAGTTATTTTGTTACTATTTTAGTTCCAACCATTGTAGTTTATGGAAAATGAATATTTTTCTCATATGGATGATAAATGAATAAAATTAAGTAGGTATAATTATTCTATATATGAAAAAGTTATCATATTAGTATGATTTATCCAATGTAATCCAAAAGAACATCTTAACAGAAAATTCAACATTGATAAAGTAGGTTTGTAGGTCATACTTGAAAGGGTGTGCTTCAGGGGAAGCTTTCAGAACCCTTGAATCCAAATATATTTACAATTTCTACAAGGTTATTGTCATATTTTCATATAAAATCAATTATACCTACTCTCCCATTATTAGTTAATAAAGAATCAATATTATCATGTAATAAAAATATATTTCATTAATAGAAATAAAATAATGAAATTTTAAAATATCTCATTGTTTATTTAAAATTTCAATTGTATGCACATTAATGTTTTTACCGTATTTTTTGAGAAGATTATGTAATACTAAGTTTTTATTAGAAAATTAATGATGTTATTAATTTAAATTAGTTGCTTTCATCATGTGGATAAATGAGTCATCCTTGAATTATACAGAATAGTGTTTTTTATAAGTTTGTATTATTTTCCATTGATTAATTGAATTTTTCCCCAATATTAAACCCTTAGGTTTTATACACTAATCTTGGTTCATGTTTACAATTAGTTGAATGATGAAGGTTTTATTTATAAGAATGAATTAACACCACTATATCCAATGGAATTACTTCTTTTTATCAATAAGTATGAGGAAATAAATTAATAAATTTAATGCATAAGGGGGATAGAAAACCCTTTGATGAGTGGATCTGTGTTATCATATATTTATAAATAATTATATGAGAGTATTGGCATAAAATACAATGGGGGGATTGTTGATCCCATATGGTATTTTATGTAATTTTTTAAAAATCTAAAAATTATTATGGTTACATGATGTCAATATGTTTATTATGAAAATGATGTAATAAATATTATACTCCAAAGACCATTTCCAAGAATAAGAGTCCGTAAATATGGTATCTTTTTATTTCATGAGTAATTAATTCTATATAAGGATTGAATAACTACCATGAGATTTTTTTTCAACCTCAACCAAATTCATTTTCATTTATTAGAATTCTATTTCAAAATATTTTTTGACTTTAATTATGTCATATTCAATGTTTGTTATTTCAAATGAAATAATAGTGTTGCAAATATAAGATAATACAATCCCCATAAGTTCCATATCAATTAGAAACCAAAATTTCAGACTGAGTTGTGGTGGAAACCTTATTAGAATACATTTATGAATCTTCTTAATAAATTGGGTTTATATATGTGCCCAAATGTCCTATATAATCACATTCACCTAATAAAAGAATGTATGAAAAATATATTTTGGAACATCATCAAGTATTTATGTTTTTTTGAAGAAAACAATTATATATGATTCACACACACTTAATCCACATTCATGATTTAAAAAAATATTTTAAACCATGGAATGTGCATATTTACATAATATATCCTGTATATTGATTAAACTTGTCAAATCTACCCATAAGAATTTATTATTTTAAAATTAATATCCTAATTATTTAAGTCTCTATTTGATAAATATTTTCTTTCCATGTTGAAAACAATTAATTACATTGTATTTTATAAGCATTCATTTCAATAGATTAGAAAAAGATTTTGATTTTTTTCTAGAATTGAAAATTATTTTTATTAAATATTAGAATCCCATTTTGATTAATCATTGCTACAAATTTCATGAGAGAAAACTACACAGAATAAAAACCCTCAATAATGAAACTATTTGTTGGCCCCTCAATGGAAAAATACCCTTATAAGAGGTGGTTAATAATGGATTATTGTTTTCAATGGAGTATTTCCAATAATACTATTACACAAATAGTAGGACCTATATTATCTTTGTCACAATGAATATAAAGAGATAAGGAATGTGAAAGTGACAAAATAGATTTTAAATGGATCATTCATACAAGGATATATCAAAGCAGTATAAAAACAATTCATTTTTATAAAAATATCCATTAAGAGACAAATATTTTATTACAATTTTATATTGGCCTCACTAGAAATCCAGTTTTACAAACCACAAAATAATAATAAACTAACTTTTATCTATACTAAAAGAACTCACTACTCTTATAAGTGAATATAGATTGATCTGACTAAGCCAATAAACAAAATTACACTAATAATGAAGTAAAAATTAGACCATTCATCAACAATATATTGAATCTTGTTTTCTTAGTTCTAGAATATGTGTAGAATTAATATTTTTTCCTAATATCTATATGAACCCCTATCTCCTTCAAAATTATTTTTCATTTAAAATGTAAATGAAATCTTAGTCATGTAAGAGAGAATATAAAAAATTTCCCTTAATTAAAATCACCATCTATCCTTGATAATGAAGATCAAATTTAACTAAGAATGATTATAAAATCTATGATAACAACATCAAAATAAAATTATTTTATATTTCAGTGAACATAAAAATATAGGAAATTCGTAGAACTATCAAAATTAACAACCCCATAGTGTGATTTCCTTTTTATTGAATTATGGAATTAATTTTAATATATATAATGGGGTTGATTCCCCTTATTATACTCTGTTATTCAATGTTATTATAGATCAATAAAATTTGAATGAAATCCATTTTAAAAATCCTATGTATTATTATATTGATGATATTTTTAGATTTTTTAGCCATTATAATGGGGATTAACGTATTGCATAATGATATTATTATAAAAATGTACCTGATTAGAATATAGTGGTGTTAGTAAAACTTCATGGAATAATATATTCATTTACCAATTAAACACTAAAAATTCCATGACCTCTAATATATGGAATACAAACATCGTTCTCACCCTAGTCTCCTTGTCTCTGGTGGGTCCTTTACATGTGAATCAATAGTTATAGAAAATTTAATTATACCTATCTTCAAAATGTATTAGACTATAATAAATTATTCAATCATTATAAAAAAAATATACTTTTATTTAAAAAAGTTGTGGTGTGGCTCACATGTGTTGTTATTTGATGTTTTTGGTCATCCTATGATGTCTATCAACAATATCATTTTCGGTCTTGTTTTTGGAATATTTATATCCTTCTTGGAATTATCTCTTAAAATATTGTGTCAGTTATTTACTATATGATCCAATATTTTTATTACTATACAAAAAATTAAACGAATTTATAATGATTTAGTTGAGGCTTTGTAGTGGATTTCCAGTAAGCTATTTCAATTCTAACTACCCAAAATTATCAAAGACATTTTTGGTACAAATATCATCTTGAATTAGAGTACTATAAACCAACATTAGATGAACTATTTCATGATGTGTTGTTAGTATTCCATTGTAAAAAAATATATTGGGTAGTTAAACTCCATAACATTGAAATGTCACGGTCTTCAAAATTTTAATGAAAATGATATTTTTCCTAAAATTATAAAAATACATCGTCATCAATGGTAGAAAGGGTACATGTTGAATCTGTGAGGGGTATTTAAACCAAAAAAAATGTATTGGTATATTTGATCTTAATCTAAATCATAATTTCTGTGTATATTAATTTATAGTGTTTATACATTATTAAATTATATAATGTATAAATTTATATATATTTTTTATTAAGTTATTCATAAATTATAATATAACAAGATAAAAATATAATTCCTTAATTAAAATATATAATATTATTTGTTTATATAAATTGTTAATATAAAATTTGAAATGATTACGTACCTACCTAGGTTAACATGACATGCCACAAATAATTAATCATGATGTTGTGTAGAGAAACTCATAAACTATTATATGTCTAATGAATAATAAAAAGTGGTAACAAATTGTGTACATTATTGACGAAATGGTAAAAGTCCATGAGACATAAAAAATCTAATAGGCCAATCCTAGAAGCAAAAAAATCTTAATCCACAAACAAGTCTCCATGTAACCATCCATTACCACCTTCAAAACTCACATTGAAGTCGAAATCAACCAAGAGAAGCTAGAAACCAAGATGACACCCTTCCCTTTACTTATATCATACTAGGAATTTCGCACTATCATAACCTAAACCAAAAATTATATAAACTGGGTCATCTTGACCCTAGGGGTATCCATTAATACCTTAGTTTCTATCCCAACAAACAACAAGCTATTATCTACAAGGGTCTCCTATTAGACTAATGATTTTCACCACAGTACAACACATGTTCTTTAAGAGTTCATTTCACTCATTCACACCTACCATGGGAAACATTCTAGGAGATCATCAAACTGAAAAATAATCGTGTTCATGCATTATTAGTTGTTGAACACCAATCAAGATGGCTACTAATAATAAAGACGAACATTGTAGAAATGGGTAGTAAATCATTATTATTTTATGTCTCACTTTTCAAGGGTTTCCTCACTATCCCCCTTTAAATCCTAGTGTCCTAATTTTGGAACCCAATATAAAACCCATGCAGTTACACTACACTTCAAGATGGTTATTATAAAATATTGGATGATTAATTTTAAAGTGTTCCACAATTATTATCCTCACTATGTTCAGTTTTTACCTTCTATGAGGTTAATAAAATCATTAATGGTGAGTGGGATCCTAGATCCTAGTGAGAATAGAATATTTTTCTTGATTATGGAACAATATCATTCAAATTTTTAGATATGTTTCTTGTAACCACAATATATATTTTTTGTGGTCTATATCATATCATGTTGAATGAGTTTCTGGATATTTTCCCTCTTGACTTTTATGTGTTTCATCTATATAGGGAGGACATGTTTTTTTATAAACCCACTGCCAAAGATAAGTCCTATATTATTAATATCATATCGTAAGGGTATTACAAAGTTAAAGGTCCATAAAGATTATCCAAACGACCATGATTTTGAAGGATTTATTCATCAAATAATTTAACCCTTAGCTTTGAATGTTCATTTTGAAGGAAGGTAGATAAAATCCTCAGGTATTGTGTGGATTAAAAAAAGATTAATTCATTTATTATTTATATTAAGTATCATTTTATTATGATTTATGACTTGTATGACCAACCCCAGAGAGCCCAATGGTTTTCTATTACTGATCATCAATTCTGGTATCTTTTTCTAATGTTTTGAGACTAAGATGCTTCTAATGTAGTGTTAAGGAGTAGTTATGAAAATTTGTAGTATTTGGTTATGAAATTTGTTTTTATTAATTATCATATAATGTCTACAATATTGATAAATTCGATCCATAATGATTTTTTGTAATATTTTTGGTTTTCTTTATGGTAGTTATTTAGGTGTACTCTGAGTCTATGGAAGAACACAAAGTTAATTTATATTTTATTATCAAAAAAAATAACATTGTATTTAATGTCATATTATTAAATGGTATTTCATAGATCTATGAAGCTATGCTTCTATATAATTTCATGTTGATAGGGGAATCTCAGTGAGTCATAATGCACGCATGTGGTGATATCTCAACAATAACACAAATATGTGTTACATATTTTCAGTATCTGGGGTTATCCATTTATTAATGATGTTTTTTTGTGATTTATCCAAGATTTCATCTTTCATTACCATTTTAACCCACTAGGGTCATAAAATCAATTGGAATATTAATTTCTAAATATCATTTGATTAATATATGTTTACTTTGAATTTAGAGATGGTTATTATTTTATGAGAACAATTTTTGGGCTATGTATATTTATATGAGGCCTCTGGATCAACATTGATATTTGCTTTAATGCAAGGTAAGTTATTAGTGGCCAATGGTTCTCACTATGTGAAGCCTCATGAGAATAATTATTCTACCCATGATATTTAGTTATTTATAATGATTAATTCTTTGAAGACATAGTGAAAATATATATTTAGTGATTTATTTATTTTGTATTTAGATCATAAGATCAAAAATTATATTTTCACCGAGAAATACGTTAAGATATAGAAAAAACTATGTTGAATATCATTATATTTTTTATTCTGATATTTCAAATACTCTTCTAAAGATTAATGTAGTTGTTGATGTGCTAAGTCGGATTCTGCCGAATCAAACCTTGAATTAGTTAGTTGAGAAATGATCTTTGATGAATGTGTTTACTTAGTTGTTCTTGGAAGTGAAAAAAAACTAATGCGTAGGAATTCATAGCTTCCGTGGAGACTAATTTTTCTATTTTTGATTGTATTTAGTTTGGTTAGGTAGAAAAAACCAATTTCTATTGATTAAATAGATTAATGGTGGGAAAACCATTCATCACTCATCTCAATATCCTGGTGGTGTTTTGAATTTCCAAGGTAGAAATTTCATTCAAATATTTTAAAGGAAGGAGTTTATGTATAATGGAAATAATTATTGTTAGTTTTTTCCCTTGTACTAATATGTTGTATCACGATGATATACATATATATTTGTGGTATGAGATAAGGTATTCAGTTGTAGAATTTGTATCATGATGTCTCACAATATTGAATATTAATTTGGAACATCAGATACCAATAATTTTTTTGTAACTATAGATGTTGGATGAAATGTCTATGGACTTCATTTCTAGTTTACCATACAGTCTTAGTCATGTGTATATTGTTGGTTGGAGTGGATACTCATGTGGGGGTGAATTGAGTTCTAATTAAAGTTTTTTATAAAAATGTTTAGGATTAAAATCCCCAAAAATAAAACAGCCCATTTAATTAAAGCATTATAGATATAAGTGACTTATTGTTCAATAGGTTTCTCAAATGTTGATAACTCCCCAGTTGAATCAGTATGATAACTAATTCCACTTTTGAAACATGTTTACTAAACGAATCACATATACACACTAACCAAAAATAACTATCATAGTGAATTTATAAACAAATTTCTGTCATTGCAAATATAAGCATAGCAGATAAATTTAAAACAGAGCAATGAAAGATTAACACAACAATTTAAACAAGAGGTTCAGTATTATGTCAATACCTAGTCCTATCCACTTGGTGATCACCCGACACCAAGAATTTTTATTAAGTAATTGATACACATCCTGTATACATCTTTACCTCAGTTTTTAGAGACTGCCCAGGTTTTGAATCCTCTAACAAAGTTATACGTGGGAAAAATAAACTACCAACCCACAACAGGCTTCTTCATCAGTTATATGTGGGAAAAATGTAAAGAGACATTGGTATGGGGATTTTCAGTATCCCTCAGTGTAATCAGAAAAGTCAGACTGTGTAATAAAGTCACACTGCTCACAAATGTAAAATACATAAACATAGTACCGATAAATATTGTAGGAATATGGTTAGAATGCTCTGTTGTGTTGGGAGATCAGTTCCGGACATGTTTGAATCAATTAAATGAAGTTTTATTCTTTCTTTAATAGTTTACTCCAAAATAGAGTATCACAACTTCCATACTTCTACATGTAATGTTGATCAGCTTCTTGGGGTTTAAGCTCTTTGTCGCACACCACATCAACATGGAAAATGATTCTCTCAATTGGTCATTGTGAGGCTCTCTGTTCTTATGCATGAATGCTTGAGGGATCTTATGGATATTGTGTATATTCAATATGACCACACTTATCTCTTGTTTCTATATGTACTGGATGATATGATTTGAATGTCTCTCTCTTCATATATATATGTGCTTTTATAGGTAAACTTTTTCTCATTTTTTTCAGTAGTGGAAGAAAAGAGAAAAAACTTTCATCCATGTGTGGTCTTCCTCGTACATCATATCGTTTCCTGATATGCCTGCAAATATTATTAAATAATTACAGGTGAATTAATTTTTCCATACATGACTATTATTATAGTATTAATAAAATTGGTAAAGAAAAGAGTCGAATATCCTTAGACTGGATGTAGATGCATGTCACATGGTACACTTAAACTGTGGTCTTTCCAACTATGGACATCATCTATAGTCTATTCAATTATAAACATCATTGGTAGGTTATCTGTCTGTAGGCTTATAAAGGTAGTTGTTACTCTATGTAACAGTAGCCTTTCATCAATGGACATTGAAAAACAGTAGACTATTTATACAGTTGAAGTTTTCTAGAAGAAACCTTCTACTAATTGTAGACTTTTCCAACTGTAGGATTGAGCTGTGAAGTTCTCAACAAAAGACGTGAGAATGAGTCTGAAAATGAACTTATAACATATGCCTTGTCACAACTGTGACCTTGTGATGGTGACTCATTGTCTGTGAGATTTGATAAGTAGATCAACGGTAGACTTGTGATAATATCCTTGTACCGGTTGATTATAATATTGATAGTAGATCATCAACTGTGATCATTAGCATTAGTGACTTTGAGTGACAGTGAGCTATAATCGTGATTTTTAACAGAAGGTTCTAACTAGTCGACTTTAACATTGAACATATATTTTAATAAATATAAATGGTATGTTGATGCAGCAAAATCATGAGACTAAGAATATAATTTGTTCAGAATAAGTAATATAAATGTAGATTAAAAAAGATTAGTAAATGTCTTAATTTATAAAGATCAATATCTTAACATGATTTGGGATTATCAAAACAGGTGAGTCCAACAATCTCACCCCTTTTGATAATAAAAAATTAATCCACTATGTATTAAAGATAGATATAATATATAATACAATTATTAAATATAGATAAAAAATAATCTCACTTAAGAGAGATTAATAAGAGTGTAAAACTAGAAAAAATTGGTTCATTTTATCAGAGAAAAAAGTGGAAAATATTCAACATAGGATCATATATCCCCAATCAAATGATTAGTCTAGAATTAGCACAGTATTTCTCCCACATTATGATTAGAAAAAATAAATATAGGTAGAGAGAAAAGAAAAAGGCAGTATTAATAAATAATACATTACATGACCGAAAAATAATACATGGTCCCTATCAAAAGACATAAACAGACTCAATCCATATCATCTGTAGGCAAGTGATCTGTCCCTTTGAACCAACTCATGTGGTTGAGAAGTTGACATTACATTCACTGTTTTGAATGAAACATTGTATTGTTTTCCCTTTTGACAGGGATTACACACCTTATCAATTGGGAATTATAATTTATATAAATCTCTAACTAAACAATCATTAGATATCTTTCTATTTGAGTGAATATTATAGTGTCCTTATCTTTTATACTAAAACCAAGACTCTTTATAAAAAGCATTTAAGAAGGAACCATTTGTTTTTTGTGAATGAATTTAAATCAATAGCATATACATTCTCATTTATACATGGAGTGAAAACTAAATAATTTTTTTAATTAAAGACTTTACATGAATAATATTCAAATTTTGCATTAAATCCATCACCACAGATCTGAGATATTCTAAGTAAATTATAATTTAATCTATAAAAAAATGTACATTAAAAATTTATATTGTATTAGGGTTACCAATCTGGCCTAATCTGATGATTTTTCCTTTTGAATTTCCACCAATGGTGACATGCCCACGATCAACATTAATTAGACTCTTAAATTGAGAATAGTCTCATGTCATATGTCTTGAACATCCACTATCCATGTACTATAGAGTGTTATAAGAAATCATTAAACAAATTCCCTGCAAAACAGATTAAACATGGGATAATTTTGGTACCCAGATATTATTGGGTCTAGAATGGTAATCTAATAAAACCTTGGGAACCCATTTTTGCATTATAAGTTTTCTAAAATCAACAAAACTATTTTGAGACATAAATACATTTTTAGGTCCTATAGAATTTTTTTTCTGGAACGATGGTCCAGAACTAGCCGAAAAATGCCCAGATTTTGGAATGAATTTGGTTTTTTTATTTGTCTTTTTCTAGAATGATATCCTAGACCAGGTGTATATTTTGGAGAAATATGTTTTTTAGCAGTTTTGTCAAGGTATCCCCACCAGCAGTGAACTTCTCAATATCCTTTCTTAATTGATCATTAGATAATTTGAGTTGACTATTCTCTTTCAACAGTTGAGCATTCTTTTCTATTTCAACACATAGATCAATTTTAATATTACTAGTTAAGGAATGATGTTTCTTTAGAGAGTTATACATCATATTTTAGTTCATTGCAAATAACATCAAGTATATTCCAATATTCAAACATTTCAAATTTAGACATATTTCTTCAGTTTCTGAATCATTGTTATTTCTATAAAAATAGTCATTTAGAATAGGGGAAATAGGTACCTCAGATATGTTAGTCATGAAGCTCATGTTGGCATGATTTTTTTCAGAATCAGTAGATTCTGATTCACTTGAACTGTCTTCTGAATCACTCCAGTTTTCCTTCATGGATTTCTTGTACCTCTTTTCCTTATTGTCATATTTCTTTTTGAATTTTATCTTTAGACAGTCATCCTTGATGTTTCCTTTCCTCTAGCATTCATAGAAAACTATATCAACTTCCTTGTCAAATTTCTTCCAATATTTCTCCCTCATACCTTATTGATCATACAAAACTGTGTAGTTTCGTTTTCTGAAAAACATCTTCATCTTATAGAACATCTTGAATATCATGGCTATTTAAGCAATTTCATCATCACTATCTGAACCTGAATCCTCACTAGTTGCATTTTCATTAGGTATATGTATTTTTTCCTAGTATTTGTTCTTTGAAGCAGTAAACTTGAATGCCATGGATTTTCTCTTGGGTTCATCATCATCTTCTTTTTTTCACCTTCAGTTCTTCTTCATACATCATTAGTTTACATATAATCTCCTTAACAGGTAGCTTGCGGATGTCACATGACTCTTGGATAGACAAAGTAGTGCCTCACAATATGTCTGGAAAACTTTTCAATATTCTCATAATCTGCTCCTTCCCTGGAAAATATATTCCCAGTGAACTCATGGTGTAAACAATTTCATTAATCCAAAGGTACATGTTAGAAATCGGTAAACAATGACTCATCTTAATATTATCATATTTTGTAGTATAAATATTTAGTCTCATTTCCATCATGATGGTTGTTCCTTCATGAGAAACTGCCAAGGGGTCATAGATTTCATGAGCTGTTTTACATGTAAGAATTTGGTTAAATTCCTCATCTCCTAAAGAGAAGAAAAGGGAATTCATAACATTACATTTATTGTTATACATAGACTTTGTAGCATCATCCCACGTAGATCTAGCAGTTTTGGGTATCTCATATTCTGATTCTATAGTAGACCAAATATCAAAACCAATACATTCCAAATGAATTTTCATTTTATTTTTCCATTGTTCATAATTTAAACCATTAAATAAAGGATTCATGTCTATAGTATCACCTTATAGTCTATTTTCCATTAATAGATTTTAGAAAATATATTAAATAGATAAAATTTAGAACTAATATAAATTTAAGATCCTTTAAGATAAACCTAAAATCATAGTTTGAAAAAATAAAGGTTTTAAAAACATTCAATATAAAGAAGAATCCTCTGATAACGAATATTGGTCACAGTGGATAATAAAGAGGGGTGAATTGTGTTCCAATTAAATTTTCAGTTAAAATCTTTTATGATTAAAATACCCCAAAATTAAAACGGGCCAGTCATTTAAGGGAGTAGAGATATAAGTGACTTATTGATCAACATGTTTCTTAATGGTTGATTACTACTCAGTTGAATTAGTATGATAAATAATTCCACTTTTGAAACATGTTTAATAAAAGATTCACATATACAAACTAACCAGAACTAACTATCAGAGTGAATGTAAAAACAGATTTCTATCTTTGATAATATAAGAACAACGGATAAATGTAAAATAGAGTAAGGGAGAGTTGAACACAACAATTTAAACAAGAGTTTCTGTATTAAATAGTGACCTAGTAGTCTACACTTGGTGATCACCTGCAACTAAGAAATTTTATTTAGAAAATGATACATAGCACGAATTGGGCATTACAATAGTTTTCACAAACTGCCCAGGTTTTGCAACCTCTACCAGTGTTATATGTGGGAAAGATAAACTACCTTGCCACACCAGGCTTCTTCCACTGTTATATGTGGGAAAAAAATTTAATGAGAGTTTGGTAATGGATTTTTATTATCCCTTATTGTAATCACAAAAGTCAGTGAGTGTAATAGAGACACTATATAGAAATCTAAAATATTTAAACACAGTAGAGATAACTATAGTAGGAATAATTATAGAATGCTCAGTTGTGATGGCAGATCAGTTCTGGACTCATTAAAATCAATGAAATGATGTATCATACCTTCTCTATATACTGACTCCAAAATAGAGTGTCGCAACTCCCAGAAATCCAAATGTAATGTTGATTAGTTTATTGGGGTTTAAGCTCTTTGCAGTACACCACAAAAACATGGAATGAGATTCATTCAATTGGTATTTGTAAAGCTATGTGTTCTTATAAATGAATGCTTGAGGGTTCCTCTATAGAATGTGTATAATCAATAAGTCCACGCTTATCTATTGTTTTTGTATGTATTGGATGATCTGATCTGAATTATTCTCTCTTCATATATATATATATTCTCTTTTCCAGTTCACCTTTTTCTCATTTTGTTTCATCTGTGGCCGACAGGAGAAAAAACATTCAACCACGTGTTGTCTTAATCGTACATCATACTGTTTCCGGATATGCCTGCAAATAACATTAAAATAAATCACGTGCATTAATTTGTCCAAACATGATAGTTATAATAGTATTAATAAAATTGATAATGAAATAATTGAATATCGGTAGACTGGTAGAAGATGCATGTCACACGGTAGACTTCAACTATGGTCTTTCCAACTGTGGACTTCATTGTTAGGATATTCCACTGTGAACTTCATTGGTAGGCTCTATGTCTGTAGGATTGTAATGGTATCTGTTACTCTATGTAACAGTTGCCTCTCATCAGTTGAAATTTAACAACAGTCGACTTTTTAGACAATAGGAGTTGTCTAGTAGTAGCCTCCTACTAATGATAGACTTGTCCAACTATAGGTTGGAGTAGTGATGTTCTCAACATAAGACTTGAGAAAGAGTCTGACACTGAACTTCTAACAGAAGCCTTGTCACAGATGTGACCTTGTGATGGTGACTCATTTTCTATGATCGTTGATAAGCAGATCAATGATAGACTTGTGATAGTAACAATGTACTCGTAACTTATAATAGTGATAGTAGATATTCAACTGTGATCTTCTAGCATCAGTGACGTAGAGTGAAAGTGAGCTATAACGGTGACTTAGAACAGAAGGCTCTAACTTGTAGCCTTTAACAGTGAACTTATATTTGAATAAATATAAACAATAAGCCGGTGCAGCAAAATCACGAGACTAAGAATATAAATTGTTCAGAATAAGCAATATAAATGTAGATTAAAAAGGATTATAAAATGTTTAATATATCATGATCAATTTATAAACATGATTTGGGATTATCAAAACAGGTGAGTAAAACATATATGATTTGGGTAACCAATGAATGAGTTAAAAATCAGATCATTTCCATCATATTAGGGAGACGAAGAACATGGAAGAGAAATGTCACATGTATGTCCGAGATATAATGAAGCACTATCAGTTGTTTTTGAATGATTTTTCTAATGGAGATCTATAGTTTACATAATGATTTTGGAAGGGTTTACAAGAGCCGATGGGTACATTATTTATGTTAAAAATGATATATCACCCATATATGGAAGTGAAAACATTGTGATCTATTTAGGTTCATAAGGACATGATTTGGATGTGAATAATTAACTACAATGATTTATGAGAAAATTATATAAATTTAATTGAGTTTTTATATAATAATAGTTACCATTATTTTATTTAAATTGGTTTTTTTGGAAGCACTATATCCGTGACCATGTAAATCTTTTTTGTGCTGGGTACAATTTGTAGAACATTACATGTTTGGAATGAACATGTTATTGGAGATAATGTAAAATAAGAAATTGATAGGAAATAGGATAGTGACATCTCTTAGTTTCTATAAATCATATACATATCAATACCTTTTCCATTTGGACTTTCTTATTGGTGATTTTTTTTCTTCTGGGTTTCCCTAAATTTTGTAAATAGTTGTTTTGGTAAACATGGTTTGTTTTCATTGAGGTTTGTAAGACATTATGATATCATCGAATGAATTAGAAACTCGACATATTAATTAGACATACCATCTCATTTAACATCTATTAATCATGTATTTTATATTTTCAAATTGAAAATGTATGTCTTAGATCCTTACAATGTTGTTAAATGGAATTATTGTGATCTTGATCCAGAGAGCTCATAAGTTTAGCAATAATTCAAGAATATTGATCTTATGGACAAAGATCGACAAAAAGAAAAAATTCCATTGGTCTATATGATATTGTTCTGTGGATATGGTAACATACGATTTGGAAGTGATAATCATTGTTGATGTAGTAGTAGCCATATATATTTTTTGAATTTATAATCATGAGTGCTTTATAGATGCAGAAATATTGATTATGAGGATAATTTTGACCTGAAATAGGTCCCCTGTATATTTTTTTTTGTAATTGTTTATATATTTTTTTATAAAGTATTTCAAGAATAAAGGGTAATGAATTTTGTGTTTTGTGTTAAATAGAATATGCACACAGTCTATGAATGGTTAGTAGTAACTATGTGGTAACAATGCTATATGGATTTGTTGGTTCCAGTATCATTTTTCATTGTCTGAAATCGATTTTCTAACCATGCGATTCATCAGGAAAACAGTTTGATTGAATGAGTATTTTCTACATTCTATTAAATGGATTCAGAATGGTTTGTCTAAATGATACAATATTACCAGATAATAATGTGCATCCGTTTTCATTAGCTTTTAATTGCTATGCTGTTTTAATAACTATATTGTCCATGAGGGTTTTTCAAAAATGGAAATTTACCCTGATACCCTGGTTTATTTTTACTCTAAACTCTTCCAAACTCCATGTCAGTTTAAACAAACTTTAACTTGATTATCTAAGAGCTTTATCCCATGGTGATTTGGTATCTCTACTTCATTATTGGTGGATATCATTAAGTTATGTTCACATTTTCACATGATAAGATCTGCAATTAATATATGTCACTTTCATTTATCCTTCTATTGGTCTGTTGAAACAGTATTGTGAAGCAATTTTTGGATCTAGATATTTTAATTAGTAATTAATGATATTTTTTACAAATTAAAAAATTCGGTGACTAAATAAAATCGATTAAAAAATAATTTTTTTCATAGGTGATTAATGGTTTATACATTAACCGTGTTTGCATCATTATATGTGGGTTCTACATAAGGATATACATAATTTTGATATATATTAATTTTTCATAGTATATAAAAATGATTAATTTGAAATAAATGAATGGATACTTAGGAAATTTTATAATAGGTGGCATGTGAAGGGGTTTAAATGGGGTTTTATTTAAAAATTGTTTCATGAAAATCCTGTTTTTGATGGGATGTGTCTATGATTCTTTAGACTAAAAATGGATTTTTATGCATCTAAGAGTTGATGATTCTTTTCTGATTTTTTTTAGAATGATGATCATTTTTACCAGAATGTTTTTTGGAACATAACACATAGAAACCATGGGTGTATCAGGTTATGGGAATGTACAAACCTTAGTGTTTGGGTTACCACCGGGTCTTAGATATCCATTATGTTGTTGAATCCATTCAATAATATTGACTTAAAATGTATATAGAACACTCAGTAATGAAAAGAGTCATAATACATTGACTTATTTTCTCATTGTGTGTGTTGGTACATATTCACATGGGCTAGATCCAAATGTGAAACTGGTTCTACACATGATGGTTATTTTTTTATCATTGATTACTCATATGTTTATATTATTTTTTTATTATGTTTAGTTTTAATAATTTCGATTTATTTATCTCTTATTTAAATATCCTTAAATTTTAATAATTTGAATGTACCATATTCTCTATGGAAAACCAAATTATTTTTTTATATACTGTTTTAGAAGGAAATAGTTTATAAAAAATGATTTATTTTAAATCAATACATATTGGTTTCATGGAGACTAGAATTATATATTTTCATGCTGATTCATATTGGTAATTCTCCTCACATCTTATATAGGCCTTTGGGAATATGATGATATGGTTTTATGGTATATAGTTAATGGGAAGGGTGTTATGTAGCATAGCATCTTCACTTGTTTTATGTCTTTTTATAGTGATCTGGTTTGTTGGAACATTTGGTCATATAGATAATTTCTTTTGGTGTTGGATTGATTTACTTCTAGTATTATTCGTTTGGATTTATTTGTATTCCTCATGGTTGTGTATCTTTTCTTATGAGGTTTACTATAAATGTTTCTTTCTTTTGTTATACTTGACCCATCATTTAGATTAGGTTTTGTCCTAAAATTTACAAGTGATCCATCTTGGGTGATGTGTAATATAGAATCAGGTTTGTTTTCTGTAATAATTTTAAACATAATGTTGTTATTAGAATTAAAAAAACCATGTGTTTAGAGGTAAATATGAATTTTAATGAATCATGCATGGGTTATACAATATGGCTACACACATAAGAAAACTGTAAAATAATCGTGACGTAGTCAACACCCCTTAAAAAACCACATGGATACCTTGGATGTAACGCCCGAGACTTTTATGAGAAATATATTCATTTTATGTTATATAAATCATCGATGAAATCTTTCATTACACAAAACACTAGCTGGGCTTTCTTTACACGCAATCACGACTTTCCTCGATAGCTTGCGTTGTACGCAATACCGAGTTTCACTAAACAACGATATGCTATATAAAATAGCCGTTATGAATAGTAATCACCACTTTGTGAAATTTTATAAATTTTATCATTCAAAATGGACTTCATTTTTGGATTTAGAAAACTGAAATTAGCCAAGGGTGAAATTTTGGTAATTTTCTGAAAACTTTCAATTTTTGATGAATAGTGAAACCACTATGTGGTAGTTAAAAAACAGAATTTTTCATGAAACATAATTTTACCGCTTCTGTAAATGGAATTTCAAAAATCAGAGAGACAAGGTTGATATCAGTAAGTGAAATGTGGTTCAATGAGATGAAAATAATTTTTTGGTGAATAGTAACTTTTAACTTTTTTTATCGCGGTTAATAGTAAATAGGGTAATTAAAGGTAAAAATGATATTACTATTACCCTAACACATGTCCTAATTCTATTGGATGAGTGTATTTCGACCAAAAACAACCTTATGAATATAATATGACCATTTAGGTCCACATGGATTAGATTAGGACATTTAATATTATTTTATTTAAAGAATAGTTAAAATAGTTAAAATCAATGATTAATAACTAAAGCGTTTTTAATATATGGTTATACATAACATAAATTCGATTATAAATATTCATTATAAATCTAAAAATATTTCCTACATAATGGTATTTTATTTATAATTTTTAGACTTTAAATAATTTAATTTATTTATGACTCAACGATGATGCAGTAATTACCTTATTAAGAAAATATTAACATAATTGAGGTTATAAATGCCCAAATAAATGTAATTTGAGAATTTTTATAAATTACACTAATTTTCTTTGTTAATATGACATATTAGTGTTGATATAATTAACTTAGTTCGAACTTATCATTCTGTTATGATTTTCACAAAAATCAAATACCAGATATTATCAAAATTGACATAAAATAGTTTTTAAAAAAAATATTATATTATTAATTGTTATTTTATTCATAAAAATATAAGGATCGGACAAATGACTTAGATAAGGATATATATAATAATAATATACAACTTGGGGTTCGTTTGACATGTTATTGTAAGTTTATTAACCATATAGTTTAAGAAAACAAAAAGACACGGTAAAAGTTAAATTATTTAACTTAGAGTTAAATCTAATTGATAATGTTTAAATAATAACCTAAACCTGCCAAAATCCTATTGGATGATCGGATTTCGACCCATCCCTACTTTATATTCTAAATAAGACCATTCACAACTATTATAAACCAAATTTGACTTTAATATAAAATAATATTTTGAAATTTCCCAAAGGTGCCCTTCTCCCCCCTTATAAAAGGGAAGCTCCTCCCTCTCCTCCTCTCATCAATTTGAGCCTTCAATCTCAGACAACCCTGCCAAAACCTCTTCTCCACATCCCTATAATAATCCTAGAGGTCCTGGTCTTCTTCAAAGACCATTCTTAGTGCCCTAAGTGGAGGATTCAAAGAGGCGTGTCAAAAAGAGGTAATATCCACTACCGATCTTTTTCAATTTCATTCTTCTTCAACTTATTCTTCTTTAGTTGTTTAATGATAAGGTAATAACATCAGTATTAATTACATACTGATATGTTATTAAAAATATGAAACAACCCTATTTCACCTTCTATCCATCCTACGGAAAATGAAATCACCGCGCGTGCGTACGTACGGAATACCGTCTCCACGCCGTGGTGTAATCTATTTTCCACCACCACCTTACTTGGATGTGTATAATGGTATAATGAGTAACTATATATGATTATTATAATGTTATATTGATAATGAAATAGTATAAATACACTTCAATACAATTCCACAATCATGGGAATTATATCATCACTCGTGTGTACGTACGGCCTACCGTATCCACGATGTGATGTGACTCGTTCTACATGATCTTCATTACATAGTAATTATATAAATGAATTGAATAAATAAATATGATATATTTTACACTAATAACATTCTGGATATAAGGTATCTATTATCTAATAAGAATAATAAGAATTTATTCAGCAAAACATGCATAAAAACAAAAATGAATAAAGACCCGAATAACAAGTAACAATGACATATTACTAATAAGAATCTAGGAATATGACCATATATGATATCATATCAATAAGTATGATTATGGAATAATTCAATAACACTATTTAAATCATTATACAGGAGCTTCAGACACGTACGAATCAAATCGGACTTAAGGTAAGGGAAAATATCACAATCTCATTTTTATCTGAGATTGATTATAATTTGGTATTTACTAGGGTGTATTTATCATCCACATCCATCTTCCTTAAATATATAATATTATTCATATCCTCACACAATTGTATAAATCCAATTTTACCCTTCGATATGTTTTTAGTAAACAATATGAATTGAATCCTTTGTGGTATGAGGTACTTTTTGACTTTTCGGCTAAAGTACGAGAATAATGTTTTTTTAACTTATACTGCATAAATGGATTCATAAAACATTATTTAAATGAAGCTTCCTTTACAAGTTTTGAAGTTTATTTTTAATTAACTTCTTTTAGTTTAAAATTATATGACATGGTAAGAAAGTAAAATGTTTTTGTAGTAGAAAGGGTATTTTCCTCAAGAATGGAGTTCAAATGTTTTATCAAAATTATTTTCAATCTAAGATAATATAGGGTTCTGTTTTTATCCCTATTATTAGATTTATTTGATTATGTTGTGATGGAATTATTTTTATTAAGTCCTTTACCTTATATGATTTGTTTTATAATTCCATGATGTTTCAAGAATCCCATTTTTATTACATGTGTTCTGCAATGATGTATGATTTATGATTATGTGGAACACATAAGAAAGGATTCATTATAAGATGGGTGGAACCTATATCTCCCTCCAATGCATTGAGTAATGATTTATATATCATGATATAGAAAGGGATTTAATGGAAGGTCATTCTGGTTCAGTGATACAGGTCTGGAACGAGGAGTGAACTTGGTTCAGAAATGGACTTTGTCTGCTAAGATAGTCATGGAAATGAGTCATGACTAACAAGAAATGATTCTCTATGATTATATGTGAATCACACAATGTTTCAAGTTTTATGTTATGATTTTTGTGATTTCATTTTCACTTCTATGATTTATCCCATGTCAAGATATTATGAACGCTTTTGCAGGTTACGATTTTCAAAAGGTTATGATGTGATTGATATTTCTTTTGTTTACCCTTACTGAGCATTTGAGCTCATCCCCTTTTATGTTTTTTCTCCAGGTCAGGAAGAATAATATTAAGTAGGATATGCTATAAAGGACTCTATATGTGATGAAGTAAATGGAAGACACTGTAGAAGATTTATGAACCAGTTGTTTATGAATCCCAATTTCTAATGAAACTATACCAATACGTTCCTTTTGTGGTTTTTGTTATATATTGTACTAAGTATGCTTCAATTATGAAGTAATAACAATGTATGTAAAGTATGGGTCGTTATAGTTGGTATCAGAGGAAAGGTATAGTCATCCTTTAGAAACTAGGATGTGAAAGCCTTAGTAAGAACCCTAAGGATATATCTAAGCCTAGAACAATCATAGTGTTTTAGAAATGGCCATGAAGAACCATTGATAAGACCTTAAGCATGAATTATTATTCATGATTATGTGATTTTCTTATTATAATTAGTGTTTCTCACACTATTATTCTTGGTTTTAGTCAATGGCTAGAACCCGAATGAACCCTGTTAATGCGGAATGCAACGGGAAATGCAATGATTGGTCCCCTGAGCAACCAAACGATATGGGAGCTGGAATGCAAAATCGTGTAGCCATGCTCACACAACTTTCTCAAGCTATGAATCATGCAGGACTTCCAAACGAGCAAAGGAAGGAACAAAATTCTGTTGAATCCTTCATGAGGCAGCGACCGCCTTCATTCGGAGGTTCAACTGATCAATTAGTGGCTGAACAATGGATGAGTACCACTGAAAATATATTTTCAGTTCTTCAATGTTCGGAACATGATAAAGTCATCATAGCGGTATATCGTTTGGAAGGCGAAGCTGATCAATGGTGTAATCTTATCAAGAATACGAGGCCAAAAGATTAAATTGAGTCCATGGAATGGGACGAGTTCAAAAACTTATTTTTCAATAAGTACATCTCTCATATTCTTCGAACTAACATGGAGAAAGAGTTTCTTGAATTAAAGAAAAATGATGATGAATCTGTTGGTACATACGAAGCAATTTTTACAAGACTTTCAAGGTACGCTTCTGGAATTGTTATCCAACCTGAGACTAAGATCGATCGATTCTTTAGTGTCTTAAATCCATGTCATTGAAGGGCGTTAGCCATAAGGGACTTCAATAGCTATGAGGAAATAGTTCGATGTGCTCTTAAGGTTGAGATGGATATTACAGTAACCCATCAGTCATATGGGTTTGATAAGAAGAAGAAAATGGAATTCAAAGGGAAATCTAAAGACAACATTGAAAAGAAGATGAATTTTCCCTTATGCTCAAAGTGTGGAAAGAAAAATGGAGGGAATTGTCTTAAAGGGACAAGTAAATGTTTCAAATGTGGAAAAGAAGGTCATCAGGCATTTGAATACCGCAATGATGGGAAGAAGATGTCTAAAGATACGAACAAAGAAAGGGATAGACAGAATGAACCTCCTACAGATCAATGTTTCAAGTACATGAAAATGGGTCATTTTTCTAATAAATGCCCTAATCCAAGGGTTGCTGATGATGATCGACGTTGAAAAACTCTTAATGCTAAAGACAAAGCAAAGTCACATGCAATTTCTATCAGTGATGTGGAGTATGATAACGATTTGGTGAAAGGTACACTTACAATCCACTTTAAAGTATCAAATGTTTTATTTGATTCTGGATCCACCCACTCTTTTATTTCTGGAAAATTTTCTAAGGATATAACCACTTTACCTCAATAATTAGATGTTGAGTTAGCTGTGACAAGTCCTAATGGCACAATGGTTGCATAAAAAGTTTATAATTCATCTCCAATTGATGTTTGTGGGAATGTTCTTCGAGAAAATCTTGTAATCCTTCCTATAGTGGAATTCGATGTGATTCTTGGCATGGATTGGCTTCCTTTATACGAAGCACATATCAATTTCCAAAGAAGAGAAGTCACATTTCATATTCCAGATCAATCTATGATCATCTATCGATGCAAGGATGAACATAACCTTCTAGTGGAAATTTCTTCCATCTTATGGGTCTTGATTCCACTAAATGAAGGTTATTTATCTCAAATGGTTGGAGAGAAACTCGCAATTAAGAATATGCCCATTGTACGGGAGTTTTATGATGTCTTTCCAAAGGAATTTCCAGGTCTTCCAAAAAATCATGAAGTTGAGTTTTCAATAGAACTCGTACCAGGTGCTATGCCTATTTCAAAGACACCTTATAGAATGGCCCCAATTGAGTTGCAGGAATTGAAGAAGAAACCTCAAGAAAATCTTGAAAAAAGATTTATACGACCTAGTGAATCACCTTGGGGAGCACCTGTTCTGTTTGTTAAGAAGAAAGATGGATCAATGCAACTTTGAATTGATTATCAAGAACTTAACAAAATCACTATCAAGAACAAATATCCACTCTCGCGCATCGATGACTTATTTGATCAACTACGCGGAGCTCAATACTTTTCCATGATTGATCTTCGTTCAGGATATCATCAATTAAGGTTCAAAAGAGAGGATATACCAAAGACATCATTCTGTACAAGGTATGGACACTATGAATTTATAGTGATGCCATTTGGTCTTACTAATTTCCCTGCTATCTTCATGGATCTGATGAATAGAGTCTTTAGAGACTATCATGATCAGTTTGTGGTAGTATTTATAGAAGATATTCTTGTCTATTCAATGAGAAAGGAAGAACATGAAGATCACTTGAGAATTGTATTGATGTCCCTAAGAATAGAGAAGCTTTATGCCAAATTTACCATGTGTGAATTTTGGCTTCAAAAAGTTTCATTTCTGGGTCACATAATCTCAAAAGAGGGGATATATGTGGATCCAACAAAAATAGAGGTTATCGAAAGGTGGTTGAGACCAACAATAATAACTCAGATCCGATGTTTTCTCGGTCTGGATGGATATTATCGAAGTTTTGTGAATGATTTTTTGAGGTTATCAAATCCACTCACCAGGCTGACTCGAAAAAGAGTTAAGTTCACGTGGACGGAGCAATGTGAAGAAAATTTCAAGGAGTTGAAAAGAAGGTTATCCAGTGCACCTGTGCTCACACTGCCTTGTAGTGGAGAAAGGTTTGTGATCTACAGTGATGCATCCAAGAAGGGACTGAGGTGTGTTCTTATGCAAAAAGATATGGTTATTTCTTATGCCTCACGACAGTTCAAAACCCATGAGAAAAATTTACCCAACTCATGATTTGGAGTTAGCTGTGGTAATCATTGCATTAAAGATTTGGAGGCATTATCTTTATGGTGAAAGGTGTGATATTTATATTTATTATAGAAGTTTGAAGTATATTTTCACACAAAAGGAGCTGAATATGGACCAATGAAGATGGTTAGAGTTTATTAATGATTACGACAGCTCAATTCATTACCACCCTGGGAAAGCGAACAAGGTGGCTGATGTATTAAGTCGACAAGACCATGCTTGCTTATCCATGATGAGGATCTCAAAAGATCCAATATTTATGGATTTACAAAGGATGGATCTTGGTATCATAATGGAAGGGGAAAAATCTTATCTTTCTCAAATGAATGTTCAGCCATCTATGCATGTGAAGATTAAAGAGGTGTAGAAAGAAGATGTAGAGTTACAAAAGAAGGTGAGAAATGTTCCTGAATTCCACTTTGATTGTGATGGGATAATAATGATCAGGAATCAGGTTTGTGTTCCTCCCATCCCAGAATTAAAGAAGAAGCTGCTGGATGAGGCTCATAGTTCTTCATTCTCTATTCATCCTAGAAGCACAAAGATGTATAGGGACTTGAAAGAGTACTTCTGGTGGGATGGCATGAAAAAAGATATTGCTGAATACGTCTCTCAATGCATAGTTTGTCAGCAAGTTAAAGCTGAGAGATAGAAGTCTAAGGGGATGTTACAACCATTACCCATAGCCGAATTGAAATAGGAAAACATCACTATGGACATTGTCACTAGACTTCCTAAAACAACAAAACGCAATAATGCTATCTGGGTTATAGTTGATCATCTTACGAAGTCGGCACACTTCATTTCTATAAGAGAGGATTTATCTCTTGATCATCTTTCCAGGATATATGTAAAGAAAGTAGTAAGATTGCACGGAGTACCACTTTCCATTATATCTGATCAGGATCTGAGGTTTACCTCGACGTTTTGGAGAAGTCTTCAGCATACTCTAGATACAGATTTGAGTTTCAGCATTGCTTATCATCCTTAGACAGACAGTCAGTCTGATAGGACAATTCAAACTCTAGAAGATATGTTAAGAGATTGCTCTATGGATTTCAAAGGTGGTTGGGATCAACACCTACCATTGGTGGAATTTTCTAATAATAATAGCTTTCACTCCATTATTCAGATGGCTCCTTATGAAGCTCTCTATGGAAGGAAATGCAGAACTCCAACATGTTGGGATGAATTTGGCGAATGAAAGCTATTAGGACCTGATATTGTTGATGAGATGGCAGAAAAGGTCCGATCTATTCAACAACACATAAGAGCAGCTCAGAGTCGACAAAAAAGTTATACTGATAACTGAAGAAGAGAAATAGAGTTTGAAGTGGGTGATAAAGTATTCTTATGAATATCTCCCTAGAAAAGAGTAATGAGATTTGGAACGAATGGAAAGTTAAGCCCTAGGTATATCGGTCCTTTCGAAATACTGGATCGTGTTGGGATGGTAGCATACTGATTGGCGCTTCCACCGAATCTCTCTCAAGTTCATGATGTGTTCCATGTATTGCTCTTGAGAAAGTACATACCCGATCCGTCACATGTACTCAGCTCAGAAGTTGTACCGTTGGAGCAAGATCTTTCTTATGAAGAACAGCCAATAGAGATTCTGGATCGTAGCAAAAAAGTCCTATGAAACAAGACCACTCACTTGATGAAAGTTTAATGGAGGAACTACCATTTAGAAGAAGCTACATGGGAGCTTAAGGATATGATGAGGAAGAGGTATCCTCATCTGTTTGTTACAAAGTGACAAATTTCGAGGGTGAAATTCATTTTATGGGGGGTAGAATGTAACACCCGATACTTTTAGGAGAAATATTTTCTTTTTATGTTATATACATCATCAAAGGAATCATTCATTACACACAACACTAGATAGGCTTTCTTTACATGCAATCACGACTTTCCTTGATAGCTTGCGTTGTACGCAATACCGAGTTTCACTAAACAATGATATGCTATATAAAATAGTCGTTATGAATAGTAATAACCACTTTTTGAAATTTTATAAATTTTATCTTTCAAAATGGACTTCATTTTTTTATTTAGAATATAGAAATTAGACAAGGGTGAAATTTTGGTAATTTTCTGAAAACTTTCAATTTTTGATGAATAGTGGAACCACTAAGTGGTAGTTAAAAAAATAAATTTTTCATAAAATATAATTTTACCGCTTCTGTGAATGGAATTAAAAAATCCGAGATACACGGTTGATATCAGTAAGTAAAATGTGGTTCAATGATATAAAAATAATTTTTTGGTGAATAGTTACTTTTTACTTTTTTTACCGTGGTTAATAGTAAATAGGGTAATTAAAGGTAAAAATGATATAACTATTACCCTAACACAAGTTCTAATTATATTGGATGAGTTTAATTAGACCAAAAACAACCTTATCAATATAATATGACCATTTAGGTCCACTAGGATTTGATTAGGACATTTAATATTATTTTATTTAAAGAAGAGTTAAAATAGTTAAAATAAATGTTTGATAACGAAAACATTTTTAATACATTGTTATACATAAGATAAATTCGATTATAAATATTCATTAGAAAGATAAAACGATTTCCTACATAATAGTAATTTATTTATAGTTTTTAGATTTTAAATAATTTAATTTATTTCTGACTCAACGATGATGCAGTAATTACCTTATTAAGAAAATATTAACATAATTGAGGTTATAAATTTCCAAATAAATGCAATTTGAGACCTTTTATGAATTACACTAATTTTTTATGCTAATATGACATATTAGGGTTGATTTAATTAACATATTTAGAACATATCATTCTGTTAGAAGTTTCACAAAAATCAAATACCAAATAGTGTAAAAATTGACATAAAATAGTTTTTAAAACAAATATTATATTATTAATTGTTATTTTATTCCTAAAAATCTAAGGTTCGGCCAAATGACATAGATAAGAATGTATATAATAATAATAATAAACTTGGGGTTCGTTTGGAATGTTATTGTATGTTTATTAACCATATTGTTTAAGAAAAAAATAAGACACGGTAAAAGTTAAATTATTTAACTTAGAGTTAAATCAAATTGATAAGGTTAAAATAATAAACTAAACTTGTCTAAATCCTATTGGATGAGAGTAGTTCGACCAATACCAACTTTAGCTTCTAAATAAGACCCTTTGGAACCATTATAAACAGAATTTTACTTTAATATAAAATAATATTTTGAAATTTCCCAAAGGTGCCCCTCTCCCCCTTATAAAAGGGCACATCCACCCTCTCCTCCTCAAACCAATTTGTGAATTCATGCTCGGACAGACCCAGCCAAAACCTTTTATCCACTTCCCTAGAACAATCCTAGAGGTCCTGGTCTTCTTCAAAGACTAATCTTAGTTCCCTAAGTGGAGGATTCAAAGAGGCGTGTCAAAAAGAGGTAATATCTACTACAGATCTTTTTCAATTTCTTTCTTCATCATCATATTCTTCATTAGTTGTTTCATGATAAGGTAATAACATCAGTACTAAATAAATACTAATATGTTATTAAAATATGAAACAAAACTATTTCACCTTCTATCCATCTTACGAAATATAAAATCACTGCACGTGCGTTCGTACAGAATATCGTCTCCATGCCGTGGTGTAATCTATTTTCCACCACCACCTTACTTGGATGGGTATAATGGTATAATGAGTAACTATATATGATTATTGTAAAGTTATATTGATACTGAAATAGTATAAATACACTTCAATACAATTCCACAATCATGGGAACGATATCATCACTCGTGCGTACGTACGACCTACCCTCTCCACGATGTGATGTGACTTGTTCTACATGATCTTCATTAAATAGTAATTATATAAATGATTTGAATGAATAAATATGATTTATTTTACACTAATACCATTATAGATATAAGGTATCTATAACCTAACAAGAAGAATAAGAATTTATTCTGCAAAACATGCATAAGAACAAAAAGCAAAATAGACCCAAATAACCAGTAACAATGAAATATTACTAATAAGATGCTAAGAATATGAACATATATGATATCATATCAATAATAATGATTCTGAAATAAGTCAATAACATTATTTAAATCATTATACAGGAGCTTCGGACACGTACGAATCAAATCGGACTTTAGGTAAGGGAAAATATCACAATCTCATTTTTATCCGAGATTGATTATACTTTTGTATTTACTGGAGTGTATTTATCATCCACATCCATGTTCCTTCAATATGTAATATTATTCATATCCTCCCACAATTGTTTAAATCCAATTTTACCCTTTGGTATGTTTTTAGTAAACAATATGAAAGGAATCTTTTGTCGTATGAGGTACTTTTTGACTTTTTGGCCAAAGTATGAGAAGAATGTCTTTTTAACTTATACGGCATAAATGGATTCATAAAACATTATTTCAATGATTCTTCCTTTACAAGTTTTAAAGTTTATTTTTAATTAACTTCTTTTAGTTTAAAATTATATGACATGTTAAGAAAGGAAAATGTTTTTGAAGTAGAAAGGATATTTTCCTCATGAATGGAGTTCAAATGTTTTATCAAAATTATTTTCCATATAAGATAATATATGGTTCTGTTTTTATCCCTATTATTACATTGATTTGATTATGTTGGGATGGAATTATTTTTATGAAGTCCTTTACCTTATATGATTTGTTTTATGATGTCATGATGTTTCATGAATCCCATTTTTATTACATGTGTTGTGCGGTGATGTATGATTTATGATTATGTGGCACACATAAGAAAGGATTCATTATGAGATGGTGGGACCTATATCTCCCTCCAATGCATTGGGTAAAAATTTATATCTCATGAGATATACAGGGCTGGAATGGATGGTCATTCTGGTTCAGTGATACAGGACTGAAACGAGGAGTGAACTCGGTTCAGAAATGGACTTTGTCCGCTAAGATAGTCTTGGAAATGAGTCATGACTGACAATAAATGATTCTATATGATTATGTGTGCATTCCACAATGATTCATGTTTTATGTTATGATTTTTGGGATTTCATTTTCACTTATATGATTTATCCCATGTTAAGATATTATGAACTCTTTTGCAGGTTAATATTTTCAAAATGTTATGATGTGATTGATATTTCTTTTGTTTACCCTTACTGAGCATTTGAGCTCACCCCTTTTTATGTTTTTCCCCAGGATACGAAGAAGAATATTAAGTAGGATATGCTATAAAGGACTCTATATATGATGAAGTAAATGGGAGACACTGTATAAGATTTATGAACCAGTTGTTTATGTTTCCCAGTTTCTAATGACACTATACCTATATGGGCCTTTTATGGTTTTTGTTATATGTTGTACTAAGTATGCTTCAATTATGAAGTAATAACAATGTATGTAATGTATTGGTCGTTATATTGGAATAACAGCATGGATAGTATAACCATGCTCTATATATAAACTAACCTATTGACTAAACCAATTAATCCTCATAGTTCTCCTTGTGTCAAGCATATTTATTCAAACCATACTCAAACAATGATAGTCCACACTTGAACCAACAAAACCATATCACATGGTTTCCTCATAGTTACTATTAACAATTCATAGACCACATGTCTATCCTATTTCCCTAAACCTCCATATTCATGACCCCTAATTCATGAAAACATTAAGAACCTCAAAAAATATAAACTATTACAAAAATAAAAAATATATATTCCACATATGTAATTATACTTTTATAAAGAACCAAACATGATTGACATGAAACCTCACCCAATAGGGTTCACCAAAAATTATGCAATAGTGTTATAGATGAACAATGGAATCAATATAGATTTTGATAATTACGATACACCCAAGGTGCAATGGTTAGGACACATGGTTAGTCAAACCATGCAGTATCACCTCTCCATGTAAAATGAAGTATATAGTAACTCAGGAATGCTTGAATTTTTTGATGAACCATGCTCATGTTTTGCGATATCCTCTTGAATAATACCATTCAATCACATAATGTTCTTAACAACTCTCATTGTAATTAAAATCAATCCCCATAAAATTCAAACTAGTTGCTAATCCAATGGAGGCATATCACACTGTTATTGCACACTCAATATTAATCCTGACTAGACTGTGTGCTTGGCCTATTTCCCATAAAACATCAAATTGATGATGCATAATTATTGAATTGCAGTATAAATCTAAAAATATTATCTAGTACAAAAATAAAATATACCTATCATCTAGATGGAATCAAAATTATCCTTATCGAAGCACTTTTTCCCTTGAATGCAATCAAGGTTATTGACTCAAAAAATGATAATGCCATTGCTTCATAATCAGTGATTCTCACGCTAACATATCATGTAATCATTATAGATGCTCCTAAAAAAATGGTACAAAGGAATTATTATATTGTGTAACACTTTATATTGGTGATTCATAATCTAGACTAGTTTCTTAACTATTGAGGTGTTTGTCCCAATATCAACATCCTCTCATTCTCAAAATGGAAAGGATACAAGTGATACCAAATCAATTGAAGAACCTGAAACGTATTGTGATTTATGAAAAGTTTTGAATCATTTCTAGGGAATAATAGAAAATTAATAGTTATTCAATGATCTCAAAATGACCAACAAACATTATTTAAAAAATACCAATCTTATTAAAATAATGATGAACCAAACAAGGTGAAACATTTATAAAATACATATAACTACCAAAAACTCAAATTGGAGAAAAATTGGTCCACATAAGATTTATAAAAACATTAATATTTCTTTAACCTATGTTGGATGAGCTGTACCTTTTCCATATTCTCATGAACATGGATTGGTCAAACCAATGAACATTCTCCATAATCATTCTAGTGAAATGGAGGCCTACATGGATTCCCATATAATAGTTCAAAATTTGTTATTTAAATTGAAACATAATAACCATTTTATAGGAAAAATATTATAGAAAAATATTATTTACCCTGAAAATCAATATTTAACCATGTTTTCCTAAAGAATAATCTCAATTACATTATTGGATCACTAAGTATTTTGATCTGTATTAGAAGGATATTCCTTGATTAACTCCATTTTTATATAATCAGAACATCATAATCTATTTAATATATCTATAAAAAATGTATATATATTAGAAATAACTGTATATGGCACTCCATCTAATATCTATTTTTTTGATTTTCTTCCTAAAAGATTTTGGCTGATGTCTCTTATTCAACCTGCTGGTTTTGTGGGGTGATATGACATGTTATATTTTTCATAGTTTAGGGAAATTTCTGTCTAGCATCAGTTTTATCTATAATGAATGGGTGTGTAGCGACTTCCACCACCCTCATGGAGGGTATATTTGAATGATTGATGACAGTACCTCTCAGAAATGTTATATGCAACATGATATTTTGTTTATTTTTCATGTAATTCTCATATTGTATTCCCCAAAATCTTTTTTTTGGATTAAGATATTTAAACCACAATCGTGTATTGTAATTTTCACATTTAATTGATTTCTATGGGGCATGAATTTGGTGACCGATTCAAGTCACATAGTTTAAAAATAAGGTTGAAGTCGCTGTATGGAGCATCATGATCTTTGAAACATATATGTGACCTAATTCTTCTATATTCGTCATCTCTATAAAAGTTGGGAAATGATACGTTTTTTTAATTTGATAAATTATTAGCCAAATAGAACCCCTCCTACCAGGATTATATGGTAAACATACAATGAAATTGATGGATATCTCACCGCACTTCTTCAGTGGTATGGGTAATTTTTGAAACAATTCTCTATTTCTCACATGCTCCACCATAATATTATATAAAGTAAGGCATCATGACATGAAGATTGTAATTGTCCCCATCATCCCTGACAACCAAGAATAATGTCTCAATAATTGATTCATCATTGTAGTCACATAGTGCATGGATCCTCTGGATATTTTTTATTGAAATATTTATAATAATTTACTTGATTGGTTTTATAAATATTTTGTATTGTATTGTAATATAAATAGTTTTTATCCTAGTGTCATTTATTGGAGAGTATATTGGGTTTTTCCTATGTGGTTTTTTACTCACCCCAATATATAAAACATGGTATGTATGCATATGCTTTTCACTATGAAATAAATTAAGGTATGGTCTCATATGTTACTCTTGGAGATTTATTGTAATAGCTCGGACCTCTCTGGTCCATTCCTTTGTGAAATGCGATGATGGAGGTGTTCTGGGATGTCAAGGTGAATTGGGGGTTGCGTTTGGGGGAAATTTTAGTAAATGCTAAAGGGTAACAGGTTTTGCACTATTGGAACACGGTTTGACTAAACTATCTGTCCATACTGTGCAATGCTGATCTTGAGGCCAGCAGCTAAGGCACGGTTAACACGCGGTTTGCCTAATAGTGTGGAATAACTGTGCGAGGAGGAGTTTTTGTGGCAGAAGCTAACACATAGTTGTCTCATAGATTGTTAAACCGTGCGAACTAACTGGGCAGGCACTTTAAGTTAGATCCTAAAAGTGTGGTTCTAAATCATTTTGCCATTAATCATAATTTTTAAGCCCCTATGCGGTCGTAACTCATGATTAACCTTCATTCGAGGTGTAAAAACCTCTCCCAAGTGATTTGGATGTGATCTAGAGGCTTCTCTTCACAAATCGAAGCCATTTTCCTGAGGTATGTGGTCGTTCATTCTCTTCCATGTTTTTTTCTTAGATCTCCTTAGATCTACTCTTCTTCTCTTGGATTATGAGATCTATGTCGTGATGGGTAGTTCTACATATGTGGATGTCGATAATGATGAGCTTTGGTCTTGGTTGTGTTATGAAAGGAGATCTAAGGACGAATCATGGAGAATTGACACAGTTTCTTGAGTGTCCCTTGACTGTTGATGTAGGGGAATTTGTGGATTCTCTAATTGTTATGTGCAATCGTTGAGTTAGCATGTTTTATCCCTTTGGATCACAGTGTAATTGACCTAATTAAATATTTGAACCTGATTAATATATTTTATTAATGTAATGTTGTTGACTCATGTTTACTATATAGTGTGATATCTATGCCTTTCTTTATAGCATGTTGTTCTTGATGAATTAATAATGAACATAAAGTCGAGATTAATTGATAATAAATTGGATAAAAATAAAGAGGCATGAAAAAAATATGGTTCGTGTAGTAATTTGATGTTGATTAAGTTGGAATTGTAAGCATGTTTAATCCTTTTGATAGCTTACTGTTTTAGTTCATTATGTTGGATACAATGAATTGAATATGCTAATTCAAGATGGATCTTTAAACTTGATTGAATTCCCTGAAGGGTTCTGAGTTTCCCTCTTGTTGTGAATTAGGGTTCAGAGCCCAATTGATGAAATGTATTGTTTTCCTGCTTCTTTTGTTTTGATGTGACCCTGGGAGGGTGTTGTGATATGTGGAGGCAGAGAGGCATTTTGGTTGTGGAAGCGAATGATGTCTAGAGTGGCGAGATGCATCAGTTTATGCATGTGGGTGTCGGGGAGGACACTGGGGATGATGGTATGGAATGGATGTGTTGGCTGAATGTTTGGTGGTTTGATTTGTTGTTATCTACATTACTTTTCCCCACTGCTCAAGGTGGATGGTTTTTCTTACACTACTTTTGAATGGTTCAAAGACACACGGGGTACACCATTTGCTTTCCTTGTTTAGCCTCTTGAGGGAGAATGGGCCTACACTCTTGCTATAAGCGGAAAAGACTCGATAGGTAGTTTATTTACTCAATGTGTCGATCCAACTTGTGTGTAGTCGCATTGGATACTTTTCTATAATTCTAGGGAATAAGGGAATGTAATTATGAAATGAATGTTTGATTAAATGATGTTAATCCATGAGGATGGAGATGCTAGAATTCAATGCTGATCTTTTAACTTTAAAGGAACTGTAAATCTTGAATGTGATTCCATGAATGTTTAAATGTGGTTTTGTTCATGGATATTTTACATGAAATGAATTAATTAACATAATGTGGAATTGATGAAAAAGGGAATGAAGTAACCTAATGAATTTCTTTAACTGGTTGTGTGCTTATAGGATTTCTTGTCTAAGAAATAGAAGCCCGGAGTCCGAGAGACGTTATCTACAGTTGAGGATAAGACTATGTTATGCTAATAGTGTGGTTGTGAGTTATATATAAATTTTAATTTTTGTGTTTCTATAAGCTAATCCACCCGGTCGGTATTGGAAACTGACACGCAGGGTATTCTGAGCCCTGGGGAGTGTTTTCCTCGAAATTTAGATGGGAGGATGAATGGCAGACTACCCCCTTTGACCCCGCTCTCTTCTCATGGTAGATACTAGTGCCATGGGAACAAAATTTAGTTTTCCCCATATATTTCTGTAGAGTGTTGTAATGGCTTATAGTTATTTCCACACATATATTCTAGATATAGTAACAAATGGACTACTATAGGTGTAACGTGTATAGGCTGTGATGGCTTGAGGATCCTTAATTGGAGTATGTGATGTAATGGCTTGAGGTACAATACCATATGTATGAAACACATTATTTAGGCTGTGGTGGCTCCCAGAACCTATCTAGTTACTTTCGGTTTTGAGGATGTTGTGGTGCTTACCTCATGTGTCTGGTATCAATCTTTTATGGTGCACATGGTGAAAATTTTGGACCATAGCCCAAGTTTATATGGGTTAGCCCTTAGAGAGTGATGCACAAGACGTTCGTTGTTGGGGAAAAGCGGAAAACTAGTTGGGAAGTGGTACCCTGAATATTCTTTACTATATACTATATTCATGAATGTTTTACATGGTGAGAGTAGCCATGGTGAGGTTGGGAACATAGTATACCGGTTTAGGTGACGATTCAGTTTCACTTGTTGTTCATTGTGCTTTAGCATGCTTTCTTTACTTTTTGACGAGAGGAATACGGGATGATCCTAATGAGAATATTGTTTTACTCGTCCTACATATATATAAACCATTTTTAGGTCACTTGGAGCTGGTTAGAGATCATGCTGGTTACAACTAGCTTGTGGTTGGACGAGCTCTTCGGGCTTGTGTTCGCTGCGGTTTTACTTTTTTTTGGGTACGTGTAGTTTCCCCATTCAGTTGTTGTAGCTTTTTTCATAACATCACATATATGCACATGAGTTTTCTTTTACATTTCAGTTATGAGTTGGTGTTGGTTGGCGTATGTCTTATCTCTCTCTTCTACATGTGTTCTCATAGAGGGTAATGCCTCCCATTTGTGTGTTTACTATACCCTCAGTGCCAATCGCCAACCTGGGGCCTACTGGAGGTGGGACTCTGGGGTAATTATCTCCCTTCTCACATTTCCGGCCCAGGAGGGGTACACTTTGTGGGGATCGGGTCATGATAGAGTGGTATTAGAGCTCTGGTTGATGGATAGGATGGAGATTGGAGTTTGGTATGGGTGAGGTTCCATGGGTTGATATGGCCCTGATGTCATTCATGTTTAGCAAGTAGGGAAAACACTGAAGACCGGCAAAGACATAAGCATTTATGGCCCCCTATGATTTTTTTCATGGACCTTTATTTTTACAGTGGCAACTAAACAAGGTTATAATATTTGCATGGTTGAGACCTAGGAAAGGATCGTGCATCTTTCTTTTTGTGACTTTGTTTGAATGGGTATACCTTGGGATATATTAACCAAAAATGAATTATTGAAATCAATAAGTTAATTAATTTTTATTGTTCCATATTCCTGGTTTATTAGCTCTAATGAATTGTTATTTTACAGGTATGGCTTCAGGTCGACGTCCTCGTCAGGTTTGCTTAGAAGATGTCAAGTTGGTTGTCCAAGAAGATCGTCATAGGGTGTAGGTTAACGAAGAAGACTCATGGAGGAAGACACTTTGAGATTTTTAGTGCCAGTGTCTACAAGAGTATGAGGGCTCCATTTCAGATGCAGCCACGAAAGACTAGTTACAGGAGGTCAAGATAGGATTCGGATCGATCCATAGGATTCGGATCGATCCCTTCTCGGATGGAGCACTTGGTGACCTTGATTGTGAGGATGCTACATGCTGCAGTGAGGCAGTGGTGGTTGTTGTTCCTCAGGGGTCGTGAGGAGTCAACGATTTCATCAGAAGAGTTTTGAGAAAAGTTTAGAGTTGAGTTTCTTTCTTCGACTGCGATGGCGTCGAGTAGTTATGAGCTTCTTACCCTTCAATAGGGAAGCTCCAATGTACAAAAGTTTGTAATTCATTTCAGGAACCTTCCATGATATGATTTGGAACTGTTACTAGATTAGTAGGTCAGAGGAATGAATTTAGAGGTGGATTTGTGTCAGAAGATCTAGTGCCAAGTAACCCCATTTATGCTGAAGACATATCGTTAGGTGCTGGCGAGGGCAGAGGTTTTTAAAATGAATTTGTCCGGGACCAAATTATCACGAGAGGGTAATCATCAGGATATCTCATGGAGTAGGGCTGTGGTCTGGGGATCCCGGTTTTCAATGCTGAAGAGATTCAGTTTAGCTGGGGGTAGGTCCTAGCATTTCCCATCTCGTTTCTTCGGAGCTAGAAACTCACAGGATTTTTCCAAGGGATCAAGCGCTTGTTTTTATTGTGGTGGTCGTGGCCATAATCAGCGGGAGTGTCCGACCTTTCAGAGTAGTCATCGTGTACCGGGTGCTACGCTCCAGCTCCTCCATGGTGGTCGTGGTTAGATTCATGCTCTAGCATTGCCAGCACCAGACGAGCCAGATGTCATACAAGATACCCTTTCAGGTTTTCTACCTTGGTGTATGCCTTATTTGATTCAAGAGCGACACACCCCTTCATATCACATACCCTTGTCCATGCTTTGCGACTTGAGGTAGAGAGGATTTCTTTCCCCTTCGTGTTGACTACGAGATTTGGAGGTTGAGCTGACTTGTTTGATGTATCTAGAGTTTGTGAGCAAGTGTTGGGGCAACACTGTTCTTGGGTAGGTTTCCTATGTTTACAAATACAACCATATGTTGTTATCCTTAGCATGGATTTGTTGTATTCTGTACAGGCTATTGTGTATTGCATCAAAAAGAAAGTTGTTTTCCTTTGTGCTAATGGAGAGCAGGTGGTGTCTGTTGGTGAGCGAGATCCTCAGATGGGTTATAGGTGTGTTCCATCCTTATCATCCATGATTACTGAGTTGATAATATGTTCTTCAGAGATTCAGTTGTTGGCGTTTCCTAGGGTAGAGGAGGAGTACCATGATGTCATTCTAGAAGAGGTTGTGGCATTACCCCCTCAACGAGAGATCGAGTTTGGGATTGAGCTACAACCAGAAGAGTCTCTTATCGATATTTCTCTGTATAGGATGACCTCTTTTGAGTTACAAGAGCTACGTATAATGCTTGATGGTCAGCTGTAGTGTGGGTTTTTTCGGCCAAGTGTCTCACCATGGGGTGCACCTGTCTTCTTCGCGAAAAAGGATGACAATAGATTGCGGTTGTGTGTCGATAATCGTCACATAAACATAGTGACAATAAATACACGCTATCCACTTCCGAGAATTTATGACTTATTCAATCTACTAAATGGTGCTAGTTGGTTTTGAAGGATATACTTCTGGTCAGGATATCATCAGATGCATGTGAAGGATGAGGATATCCCAAAGACTTATTTTTGTTGTCATCATAGTCATTATGAGTTCATTGTAATGTCGTTAGGTGTGACAAATTATTGAGTTTTTTTCATGGGATTGATGAATGTTGTGTTCCGTGATTTCCTGGAAAAGATCATGATGGTCTTCATCGACGATATCCTTGTGTACTCCATGTTTGATAACGAGCATGTTGAGCATCTACAAGCGATGTTGGGAGTCCTTTGTTGACATTATCTATTTGGGAAGTTGTCGAAATTTGATTTTTGGGCATGAGAAGTCGGTTTCATGGAGTATGTGGTGTTTCAAAAGAGTTTTATTTTGGATCCATCGAAGATAGAAGCTGTTGTATCTTGGGCAGCCCCCAAGACAGTGTCAGAGGTGAAAAGTTTCAATGGTCTTGAAGGCTGTTACAAGAGGTTAATGGCCAATTTCTCACAGGTTGTGTCCCCTCTAATAGATTAGACCTGGAAAAATCAGGCCGTCGTATGGACTGATAAGTGATTGGAAGCCTTTGAGTATCTAAAGGAGAAGTTAGTAAGTGCTCTAGAAATTTGTCTTCAAGTTAAGGTAGTTATGTTTGATGTCTTCTGTTATGCATCAAATCCGGGGTTAGGATATGTAGTCATGCATTAGTGGTCAGTTATTTATTATGGTTCTCGACAGTTACGTCCCCATCAACGCAACTATACCACCCATGATCTTGAGTTCGTAGCCGCAGTTTTTTAATTTGAAGTTGTGGATACATTACCTCATTGGTGAGCACTTTTTGGTCTTCACCGACTATAAGAGTTTGAGGTATGTTTTCTCCCATCAAGACTTGAACTTGAGAATGCGGCAGTGGACGGAGTTCTTGCAAGAATATGACTTTGAAATATTGTATACACCTGGGAAAGGGAATGTTGTAGGTGATGCGCTGAGCTGAAAGTCACTTAGTGATACTGTGTGAGAATCTGGTGATTCCGTGAGAGTAATGGAGGAACTGTAAGCATTGCATCTTGATATGTGAGATGTTGGGGGTAAGGGGTGTATTTTTTAAATGACTGTGAAATCATACTAGGTTATGAAGGTGGAAGTGTCCCAGATGGGAGATCTTGAGGTTGAGGTCTAGAGAGACCGAGTTGTTTGTGATGAGGCCTCTGATGGTTGGTCTGAGGATGAACAACAGAGAGTGTTATATCATGGAAGGCTTTTTGTTCCCTTGGTGATGCGCATGATGGTACATAGATAGTTCCATATTTCACCTCTAGCGGTACATCGTGGCATGTCAAAGATGAACTAAGCTTTGAGGAGTTAGTTTTGTGGCCTGGGATAAAGCGTGCGGTTGTAACACCCCAAGCTTCCACGATACGTTTCCCTTCGAATAATGCAATAGCGTGTGTTGTACGCAACCTCGAGCTGTAACACACACAACAACTAATTAAACTAGCCGTTGTGAATAGTAATACCTACTTTTTAAAATTTTATAAATTTTATTTATCAAAATGGACTTCATTTTTGGATTCAGAATATCGAAATTAGCCTATGTTGAATTTTTGGTATTTTTCTGAGAACTTCTAATTTTTATGAATAGTGAAAAATACTTAAAAACAAATTTTTTAATCAAAATAATTTATAGTGATAAATTATAATATTTTGTGGTTTTAAAGTATAATTAGAATATATTTTTACCATTTTATCCAATGGTGGTCATTATAATTAATTTAACATTGAAAATGGACATAAACAATTGCCAATCTTTTGATATAAATTGTTTCTTAAAAACACGATATTTGTTGTGACAGCGGGAATTAATTATAAAAATAATTAATGCAACTTATATGTTTGTAATGTTGTAAAATAGACATCAATTTTGAATTCGTAATATCAATTATAGCTTAGGGTGAAATTTTGGCATTGTTCTGAAAAACTTCAATTTTTGATGAATAGTGAAACCACTAAGTGGTAGTTAAATAACTGATTTTTCGTTTAAATGAAATATTACCACTTCTGTGATTTGATTTTCAAAAATCTGACATACATGGTTGTCATTAAGAATTAAAATGTGGTTGAATGATATTAAAATAATTTTTGGTGAATAGTAACTTTTCAGTTCTTAATCACGATTAGAGGTAATTAGTGTAGTTTAAGGTAAAAATAATGTTTTAATAATATGAGATGAGCTTGACACATGACCTGCCCTCATTCGATGTGCCATGGCCGACCAAGACAATCCATGGGTCAACTTGGGGACCCCATGGAGCCACTTTAGTTGGAAAATGACATAAATACCTTTTATTTAATGTTAAAGTAAAAAATGACACAAACATGAAATGTTTTACGAAAAAACTTTTTATATGGGGTTATACAAGTCATATTTTTTACTATAAATAGTAATTGGAAATATAAAAAGATTTCCTACATCATAGTAATTTTTTTACAATTTTTAGGCATTAAATAAATTAAATTATTTATGACATCATGATGATGCAACGATGACCTCATTATGTAACGATTTAAATAAAATGAGACGATAATGAAAAATCCAAGGCTTACACTTGTCCAAAGCCTATTGTATGAGGAAATTTCGAACCATTATCACCTTATCCACGAATTGTATAAGTGTGGGACCTTTAGAATCCTAAAAGCATTGTATAATAATGTAACATTTCAATCTTTCCAAAAGAGCCCCTTCTCTCCTCTTATAAAAGGCCCCCACCTCTACCACATTATTCACACTTTCAAGCCTTTTGGTTCGGCCAACCTCTACCCAAATACTCTCCCAACTTCTCTCCCTTCATCCTAGAAGATTTATGTTAGTCAGAAAGCCATCCTAAGGAGTCCTTTTGATCATATCAAAAGGAAGAACCCGAAGAAGAGGTAACATTTTCATCACCCTCTTTCAAGTTTCTTTCTTCTTCCACTCCCTCTTTGTTTTTTATTTCAATTCTAAAATTATAACTCCAGTATCTTCTATATAATGTGATGTTATTATAAATATGGAACAACCATATTCAGTATTCTACCCATCATTTTAATGACATGTCACCATACGTGCGTACGTACGGCTTACCGTCTCCACGTCGTGGTGTAATTGTTATTCAATATATTATTATTTAGATGGTTATAATAATGACATGTAATTCATGTAAATAATAAATATAACATGATAATGATTCTGTATATATGATATACTATCCAATTATATATTATTTTAATATCAAAATAATGATATTGTCGCTCGTGCGTACGTACGGACTACCGTCTCCACGAACGCGATGAGATTCATTCTCCGTCGTATGGATTCAAGTATAATTATCACTTGATGATTTAAAAATAATGTTTATGGACATGATATCATTCTGGATATGAATAAGATACAACCTATCCATGAAAAACACGACTTACGTAACAATACATATAAAAGAAAACGAGTAAGTTAACACCCGAAACAACGATAAATCTAAGATATTGTTAACAAATCAATGTTAAAAGATCATATATGATATCATATGAATGTATATGATTATTGTATAATTTAATAACAATTATTTCACCATTATACAGGAGGTTAACCTACCCCAACCAAGGAAAAGTACAAGGTAAGGGTTTACTTCACAACCTCTTCTTTATCCAAGGTTGTTTATACATAATTATCTACTGGGACCTCGTTATCATCCACATCCATGTTTCTTAAAAATGTCTTTCAAAACATTTTTACTATTAAATGGAAAATGTGTTAAAGTCATTTATACCCTTATTGATTTTTGAAAGGAATCTTACCGTCGTTTTCCAAACAATGTACTTTTTGACCTCTTTGACAAATTTAAGGTAAGAATGTTTTTTTTAACCTATACGGCGGGTGTGGCTATTTTCCGCCATAATTACTTAGTCGAAGCTTCCCTAACAAGCTTATAAGAATATCTTCAATGTAAATGTATTATTTTATAATTAAGGGACTTTTAAATGGTTTCAAAAAGGAGAGATATTACTCTCAAATAGCTTTGTTTTCATCCATGTCAACATCCATTGATGGGTTTTAAGTTTAATTGAAATTGATTTATGATACAAAACATCCATTGAACATTTTGTGAAATATTTGACTGTGGATGTGTTATTTTTATACCATCCATAGTTTATGGAGAAATTGTTGACATTTCGTATGCTAGTTTTAATACGAATATTTATGTTATGTTTAAACCTATTCATATGAGGAATGTATTGGACTTAATATGTGACGGGTGGAGCCCGCTATAGCTCCTCGATGCATCGGTAGGTCTCATGAGACAACTAGACGTGGAATTGGCCGAGGCCCTTTCCCAATTTGATTTATGGTTTTGGCCAAGGCCTTAATCATTTTAGACGTCTTGGCCGAGGCCTTGACAAAGTGTTTCAGAATGTCTGGCATTATACATTCCCTCATTATGAAAGTGGTTATTGATATTTCACGTGATTATTCGTCTAGTAGAATATCCATGTGAGTAAGTAATGGCATTATTTTATTTTACATTTTCCATATTACGCTGAAGTTCAAGTTCAATAAGGCTTTTGTTTTAGTTATACATTGCCTTAAATGCTTGTGTTTTCTTATGAAAGTTTCCGCTATATTGTTATCCTTACGGAGCATTTGAGCTCACCCCTTTCAATGTTTTATTTTTCCCAGGATATGAAGAAGTGTATTATGACTGACTTGCAAGAATAGTCAGTGAGGATATGAGTGTGGACTAGGAGGCCATGTTATTGTAGTTTTCATTTTTATGATGTAATTTATGTTTATGAATGTATCTAGTGTTCCCAAGGCTACTAAACTAATCGGTCTTTCGAGACATGATCTTTTTTTATCATGCCAATGTTATGAAGTAATGTATCGACTCTGGGTAGCTGGGGTCGGGGTGTTACAGTTGGTATCAGATGCAGTTTAGTACTAAACTTGGAAGCTAGATTTAGATAAACTCTGATTAGAGCACATATTACGAAGATAGACATTGAGGATTAGTATAGAAGAACATCCTAGAATTTTGGTATTGTAGAGATGTTGTGAGTTTTCTGAGCAATACATCCCTGTCTGGATGCGAGCAGGTAGAGGCGGCTCTGGCACAGATGTACCTAGGGGTAAAACCCAAAAACACCGCTTTGAGCTAGACTCGAACGGGAACTGGTGCACGACAATGGGCCTTGCTGCACTCTTGGTTACGACACTCCTGGGGGAGATGCTTTGGATAATTCCCATCTTCTTTACAAACCACTATGAAGGGTTACGAGTATATACTTCCTCAAAGAAAACATTTTTATAATTATGGATTATATCCATAATTAGTTCAATTTATGTTATGTGTTTTACAAGTATGGAATTATGTATTTTGATTCATGAACTAATCTAGTTTATGCCATTATTTAGAAATGGCGCCTAGTGGAAGGAATGGAAACGGTATCAATGCACGCACTCCGTGTAGGGATTTCCCTCCTTCTCAATATGATTATGGTGGAGCTAGTGATACAACCGGTGCTGATCAGCTTCTCACCGTATTGGGACAACTCACGCAGGTTATGAATAACAACCTTACTCATATGGAGCACCCTGATCCGCAACGTGGAGGATCAATGCTAGACCGTTTCATGAAGAAACAACCACCAACCTTCAATGGGAGTACAAATCCTATAGTAGCTGAGCAGTGGATAAATTCCTTAGAGAAAATATTCCAAGCCTTGGGGAGTAGTGAAAGGGAGATTGTTGTCATGGATGTTTACCGCCTCACTGGAGATGCCGATCAATGGTGGTCACTAATTCAAAACACAAAGGAAGATGATGAATTAACAAACATGGAATGGCAGGAGTTCAAAGAGTTGTTCTTAGAAAAATACTTTCCTCGAGACCATTGAGCGGATATGGAAAGACAATTTCTGAGTCTGAGGCAGAAGGAGGATGAGAATGTCGCAAAGTATGAGGCTAACTTTACAAGGTTAGCAAGGTATGCTGTAGATTACAGACGTAACCCAAGAAGTAAGACTGATCTTTTCTTTGATGGGTTGAAACCATTTCTCCGTCGAGCTTTAGTATCACAAACCTTCTCTTCATTTGAAGGTATTGTCTTGTGCTGTATCAATACGGAAAAGGAATTCTCTAAGTCTTGTGACATTAAATCAAAGCAAGATAAGAAGAGATCCGCTGAAAACTCTGGGAAATGAAATAAGGAAACAGGGAAAAATGGTAGAAATGAATTTCCACCCTGTGATAATTGCGGTAGGAAGCACCCTGGTGCCTGTCTAAAAGGAAAAGGAGTATGTTACAAGTGTGGTGAAAAAGGCCACCAAGCTCATGAATGCAAGGGAAAGAAAGCGGTTGTCAACGTGGAATTCTATAATTGTAGAGAGAAGGGACATTATGCAAATGAATGTCCTAAGAGTCAGGGGAACTTACCTCAGAGGAGGCCAAGGGATCAGGGCCAGGCTTATGCTATCACTACTGCTGAGGTGGAAGCTCCGAAAGACGTGGTGGCAGGTAATTTAATGGTTTCCTCAAGTTTAGAAAATGCATTATTTGATTCTGGATCATCGCATTGTTTCATATCTTCCCAGTTTTCTAAGAAAATTAGATATTTACAATTTGATTTAACAAGGGAGTTGTCGGTCAAAACCCCTAAGGGAAGTATTGTTGCAACAAAGTTTTGTCGATTAGTTCCCATTAGAGCACCTAAATGTTCTTTACCTGCTGATCTCATCGTCATACCCATGATTGAATTTGATATAATCCTCGGTATCGATTGGCTTTCGGACCATGATGCAAAAATTTATTGTAAGAGGAAAGAGGTTACGATTATTGATGATGATGACAAGGAACACCTTATCTTTAGAGCCGAATCGTCACCACATAATTCTTATCTCAATCCACCCCCAGTAGCTCAACTAAATTCAATTATTGGGGAGGAAGAGAAGGAATTTACTGAGGGTGAGGAAAGGAATATTCAAATAGAGGATGTACCTATTGTGAGAGAATATGTTGATGTGTTTCCGGAAGATTTACCTGGACATCCTCCAGAACGAGAAGTTGAGTTTTCCATTGATTTAATTCCTGGATCAAGGCCCATATCGAAGACCCCTTATAGAATGGCCACTGTGGAATTAGTTGAACTAAAGAAACAACTAGAGGAATTGATTAATAAGGGATTTATTCGCCCTAGTGTTTCTCCTTGGGGAGCCCCTGTTCTTTTTGTTAAGAAGAAAGATGGATCTATGAGGTTGTGCATTGACTATAGGGAGATCAATGCTATAACAATAAAGAACAAGTATCCCCTACCTCGAATTGATGATTTGTTTGACGAACTGCATGGAGATCAATACTTTTCAAAGATTGACCTTCGGTCTGGATACCATCAGTTGTGTGTGAAGAAGGAAGACGTTCCAACGACAACATTTCGAACAAGGTATGGGAATTACAAGTTTACAGTAATGCCTTTTGGATTGAATAATACACCCTCTGTTTTCATGGATCTAATGAATAGAGTTTTCAAGCAATATCTTGATGACTTTGTAGTGGTATTTATTGATGATATCTTGGTATACTCCAAAATCCACGAAGATCATGAAAATCACTTACGCATTATCCTGAAGTCTCTTAGAAGACATGAATTATATGGGAAATTTAGCAAGTGTGAATTCTGGCTTCATGAGATTTATTTTCTTGGCCATATTGTCTCTAAGGATGGAATTTCTGTTGATCCTTCTAAAACCATGGAAATCCAAGAATGGAAAGAACCGACAAGTATAACTGAGGTACGCAGTTTTATTGGTTTAGCAGGTTATTATCGACGTTTCGTCCAGAATTTTGCAAGATTGGCTAACCCATTGACAAAGCTCACACGTAAAGGGATTAAATTTGTCTGGACAAAAGAGTGTGAAGAATGTTTTGAATAACTAAAGAGAAGATTAGTCAATGCCCCTGTATTGACTCTACCATCGGGGAATGATGGGTTTGTTATTAATAGTGATACATCGAAGAAAGGATTTGATTGTGTCCTTATGCAGAATGATAAGGTCATTTCCTATGCATCACGACAGCTAAAAATTCATGAGCAAAACTATACTACTCATGATATTGAGTTAGCAGTTGTGATCTTTGCTTTAAAGATATGGAGACATTACCTCTATGGTCAAAAATGTGAGATTTATACTGATCACAAGAGTTTGAAGTATATTTTCACACAAAAAGAACTCAACATGAGGAAAAGGCGATGTCTTGAACTACTCAAGGATTCTGATTGCACGATACATTACCACCCAGGGAAGGCAAAAAAGGTGGCAGATGCTTTGAGTAGAAAAGACCATGGAGTTTTGAATGTGATGAGAATTGAATGGGATCCAATTTTCTTGGATCTAGTGAAGATGGACATGGGAATAACTAGGGAAGGTGAAACATCAATGCTTTTTCAAATGGTTTCCAAACCATCATTACTAGAAAGGATTAAGATTTCTCAGACCAATGATGAAGAATATCAGAAGAAGATTAAAGATGTGAATGGTGGAAGATTGAGGGACTTTGTGTATAAGGATGGAATTTTGAAATTCAGGAAGAGAATTTGTGTTCCCGATATACCTGATCTAAAAAGGGAATTGTTGATGATGCTCATAGTTCCAATTTCTCTATACACCCTGGAAGCACCAAAATGTATAGAGATTTGAAGGAACATTTTTGGTGGGACAATATGAAGAGGGAGATTGCTGATTTTGTGTCGAGGTGTATGGTTTGTCAACAAGTGAAAGCTAGAAGGCAACATCCTGGTGGAGTATTGCAACCTCTTCCCGTACCTGAGTGGAGATGGGATAATATTACGATGGACTTTGTCATGGGACTACCAAATACTCCTAGAAGGAATGATGCAATATGGGTCATTGTTGATCGTCTTACTAAGTCAGCACATTTTCTTGCTATACGGGAGGATCTACCACTTGAATGTCTACGAAGATTATATATTAATGAAGTTGTAAGACTTCATGGAGTACCCCTATCGATTGTTTCTGATCGTGATCCTCGTTTTACTTCAAGATTCTGGAAAAGTCTTCAAAAGGCCTTGGATACTGAACTTTGTTTGAGCACTTCCTAACACCCTCAAACAGATGGACAATCAGAACGGACTATTCAAACCTTAGAAGACATGTTGAGATCATGCTCTCTTGACTTTCAGGGTATGTGGGATCAATACTTACCACTGGTAGAATTTTCCTATAACAATAGCTTCCATTCAAGCATTCAGATGGAACCTTATGAAGCGTTATATGGAAAGAGACGTCTTACACCAACCTATTGGTATGACGTTGGTGAAAGAAAACTTGTGGGACCAGAACTAGTGGAAGAAACAATGGAAAAGGTGAAGGTAATCCAAAACAACATCAAATCAGCTCAATGTAGGCAGAAGAGCTATGCGGATAACAGAAGAATGGTTTTGGAATTTCAGGTGGGAGATCATGTTTTCCTAAAGGTATCTCCATGGAAGGGAGTTATACGTTTTGGTAAGAAGGGTAAGTTGAGTCCCAGGTACATCGGACCTTTCGAAATTCTAGATCGTATTGGGGCTGTAGCTTATCGTTTGGCGATGCCGCCAAATCTCTCCAAAGTTCACAATGTTTTCCACATATCGCTATTGAGAAAATACATGCCCGACCCAACACATGTACTTACCTATGAGGAATTAGAACTGGAACCCGATCTATCTTATTGCGAAGAGCCCATCATAATTCTTGATGTGAGGGAGCAGGTGCTGAGAAACCGGACGACTCGTCTGGTAAAGGTTTTGTGGAGAAATCATAAAATGGAAGAGGCAACGTGGGAACCTGAGGAACTTAGGATGAAGAACCACCCGAGTCTTTTTATGCAGTAATACCCTAGAAATTGCGAGGACGCAATTATTTGAAGGAGGAGAGAATGTAACACCCCAAGCTTCCATGGTACGTTTCCCTTCGAATAATGCAATAGCGTGTGTTGTACGCAACCTCGAGCTCTAACACACACCACAACTAATTAAACTAGCCGTTGTGAATAGTAATACCTACTTTTTGAAATTTTATAAACTTTATTTATCAAAATGGACTTCATCTTTGGATTCAGAATATCGAAATTAGCCTATGTTGAATTTGTGGTATTTTTCTGAGAACTTCTAATTTTTATGAATAGTGAAAAATACTTAATAACAACTTTTTTAATAAAAATTATGTATAGTGATAAATTTTACTATTTAGTGGTTTTAAAGTATAATTAGAATATATTTTTACCATTTTCTCCAATGGTGGTCATTAGAATTAGTTTAACATTGAAAATGGACATAAACAATTGCCAATCTTTTGATATAAATTGTTTCTTACAAACACGCTATTTGTTGTGACAGCGTGAATTAATTATAAAATTAATTAATGAAACTTATATGTTTGTAATTTTGTAAAATAGACATCATTTTTGAATTCGGAATATCAATTATAGCTTAGGGTGAAATTTTGGCATTGTTCTGAAAAACTTCAATTTTTGATGAATAGTGAAACCACTAAGTGGTAGTTAAATAACTGATTTTTCGTTTAAATGAAATATTACCACTTCTGTGATTTGATTTTCAAAAATCCGACATACATGGTTGTCATTAAGAAGTTAAATGTGGTTGAATGAGATTAAAATAATTTTTGGTGAATAGTAACTTTTAAGTTCTTAATCGCGATTAGAGGTAATTAGTGTAGTTTAAGGTAAAAATAATGTTTAAATAATATGAGATGAGATTGACACATGTCCTACCCTCATTTGATGTGCCATGGCCGACCAAGACAATCCATGGGTCAACTTGGGGACCCCATGGAGCCACTTTAGTTGGAAAATGACATAAATACCTTTTATTTAATGTTAAAGTAAAAAATGACACAAACATGAAATTTTTTACTAAAACAATTTTTATATGGGATTATACAAGTCATATTTTTGACTATAAATAGTAATTGGAAAGATAAAAAGATTTCCTACATCATAGTATTTTTTTAGAATTTTTAGACATTAAATAAATTAAATTATTTTTGACATCATGATGATGCAGCGATGACCTCATTATTTAACGATTTAAATAAAATGAGAAGATAATGCAAAATCAAAGGCTTACACTTGTCCAAATCCTATTGGATGAAGAGATTTCGAACCATTATCACCTTAGCCACGAATTTTATAAGTGTGGGACCTTTAGAATCCGAAAAGCATTGTATAATAATGTAACATTTCAATCTTTCCAAAAGAGCCCCTCCTCTCCTCTTATAAAAGGACCCCACCTCTACCACCTTATTCACACTTTCAAGCCTTTTGTTTCGGCAAACCTCTGCCCAAATACTCTCCCAACTTCTCTCCCTTCATCCTAGAAGCTTTACGTTAGTCAGAAAGCCATCCTAAAGAGTCCTTTTGATCAAATCAAAAGGAAGAACCTGAAGAAGAGGTAACATTTTCATCACCCTCTTTCAAGTTTCTTTCTTCTTCCACTCCCTCTTTGTTTATTATTTCATTTCTAAAATTATAACTCCAGTATCTTCTATATACTGTGATGTTATTATAAATATGGAACAACCATATTTAGTATTCTACCCATAATTTGAATGACATGTCACCATACGTGCGTACGTACGGCTTACCGTCTCCACGTCGTGGTGTAATTGTTATTCAATATATTATTATTTAGATGGGTATAATATTGACATATAATTCATGTAAATAATAAATATAACATTATAATGATTCTGTATATATGATATACTATCCAATTATATATTATTTTAATATCAAAATAATGATATTGTCGCTCGTGCGTACGTACGGACTACCGTCTCCACGAACGCGATGAGATTCATTCTCCGTCGTATGCATTCAAGTATAATTATCATTTGATGATTTAAAAATAATTTTTAAGGACATGATATCATTCTGGATATGAATAAGATACAACCTATCCATGAAAAACACGACTTACGTAACAAAACATATAAAAGAAAACGAGTAATTTAACACCTGAAACAACGATAAATCTAACATATTGTTAACAAAGCAATGTTAAAAGATCATATATGATATCATATGAATGTATATGATTCTTGTATAATTTAATAACAATTATTTCACCATTATACAGGAGGTTAACCTACCCCAACCAAGGAAAAGTACAAGGTAAGGGTTTACTTCACAACCTCTTCATTATCCAAGGTTGTTTATACATAATTATCTACTGGGACCTCGTTATCATCCACATCCATGTTTCTTAAAAATGACTTTCAAAACATTTTTACTATTAAATGGAAAATGTTTTAAAGTCATTTATACCCTTATACATTTTTGAAAGGAATCTTACCGTCGTTTTCCAAACAATGTACTTTTTGACCTCTTTGACAAATTTAAGGTAAGAATGTTTTTTTAACCTATACAGCGGGTGCGGCTATTTTCCGCCATTATAACTTCGTCGAAGCTTCCCTAACAAGATTATAAGAATATATTCAAAGTAAATGTATTATTTTATAATTATGGGACTTTTAAATGATTTCAAATAGTAGAGATATTACTCTCAAATAGCTTTGTTTTCATCCATGTCAGCATCCTTTGATGGGTTTTAAGTTTAATTGAAATTGATTTATGATACAAAACTTCCATTGAACATTTTGTGAAATATTTGACTGTGGATGTGTTATTTTTATACCATCCATAGTTTATGGAGAAATTGTTGACATTTCGTATGCTAGTTTTAATACGAATATTTATTTTATGTTTAAACCTATTCATATGAGGAATGTATTGGACTTAATATGTGACGGGTGGAGCCCGCTATAGCTCCTTGATGCATCAGTAGGTCTCATGAGACAACTAGACGTGGAATTGGCCGAGGCCCTTTCCCAATTTGATTTATGGTTTTGGCCGAGGCCTTAATCTTTTTAGACGTCGTGGCCGAGGCCTTGAAAAAGTGTTTCAGAATGTCTGGCATTATACATTCCCTCATAATGAAAGTGGTTATTGATATTTCACGTGATTATTAGTCTAGTAGAATATCCATGTGAGTAAGTAATGGAATTATTTTATTTTACGTTTTCCATATTATGCTGAAGTTCAAGTTCAATAAGGCTTTTGTTTTAGTTATACATTGCCTTAAATGCTTATGTTTTCTTATGAAAGTTTCCGCTATATTGTTATCCTTACGGAGCATTTGAGCTCACCCCTTTCAATGTTTTATTTTTCCCAGGATGTGAAGAAGTGTATTATGACTAACTTGCAAGAATAGTCAGTGAGGATATGAGTGTGGACTAGGGAGACCATGTTATTGTAGTTTAAATTTTTATGATGTAATGTAATGTTTATGAATGTATCTAGTGTTTCCAAGGCTACTAAACTAATCGGTCTTTCGAGACTTGTTCTTTTGTGATCATGCCAACGTTATGAAGTAATGCACCGAATCTGGGTAGCTGGGGTCGGGGCGTTACAGCGGTTGTGGAATTTGTGTCTCAGTGTTTAGTCTGCCAAAAGGTGAATGTTGAACATCGTGTTCTGGGTAGTCTTCTTCATCCATTAGAGATTCGTTAGTGGAAGTGGGAGGATATCTAAATGGACTTTTTTACATGTTTACCTCGAGCTCTGGGAGGACACGATGCTATTTGGGTGGTAGTTTATCATTTAACAAAATCGTCCCACTTCATTGAAATCATGGAGTCGAGCTCAGTGGATGTTTTGTCAAGGCAGTATCTAGAGAAGGTGGTGAGATGTCATGGAATCCCTAGGATGATCATTTCTGATCGAGATCCTCATTTTACTCCAAGGTGTGGAAAGGTATCCAATATTCATTCTGTTCTCATATATTTCTTAACACTACTTTTCATCATCAAACGGATAGTAAGACAGAGCGAACCATCTAGAATCTTGAAGACATGTTCCACTCTTGTGTTCTATATTTTGGAGGCTAATTGGTGACACACTTAACCTTGGTGGAGTTCGCTTACAATAACAGTTTTCACTCCACCATCGGTATGGCGCCGTTTGAAGCATGTATGGTCGACCTTTTCGTTCTCCATTGTACTAGAATGGGGTTAGAGAGTCTACAATTCTCAGACCGGAAGTAGTGAAGGTACAACAAAGATGGTTCAGGTTATTCCAAAGAAGATGAAGACAACACACAATCGTCAGAAATCATATGCAGATCAAAGACAGAGACCCTTAGAGTTTAATGTTGGGGATCATGTGTTTCTGAAGGTGACTCCCTATCGTGGGCAGTGAAGGATTTATCATGAAATTAAGCTTTCCCCCCTACATTGTTGGGCCTTTCGAGGTGTTATCTCGTGTTGGAGCTGTGGCTTATCGAGTAGCACTTCCCCCTCAGATGAGTCAGATATATGTTGTATTCTATGTATCACTGCTCCATCGTTATCTTCATGAAGGCTCTCACATCATTGATTGGGGAGAGATCGATGTTGACGACAATGCACCATTATAGGACCAACCTATATAGATCCAAGACTACAAGGATAAGGTGTCGCGCGGACGAAAAATCGCCTTAGTTCGTATCTTATGGTGACACAGTGGCATGGAGGAGAGTACATTGGAGCGTGAGTCACAGATACGTGCTCAGTACCTCGAGTTGATTAATGATTAACTCATTCATGTAATAATGATTCCTTCTATGGTTATAAAACCATTATGATTACGAGATGGCTCCATTTGTTGTTTTTGTGGCGTTCTCTCTTCTCAAAGGTATCTCAGTGGGTTGTTTGTTAAGACCCTATTTCGTTTTCATTTTAGAAGTGTTTTGGATTCTCGAGGATGAGAATGTTTTGAGAGGTATCTGGTGTAATGGCCAGGACCTCTCCGGTCCATTCCTTTGTGAAATGTGGTTCTAGAGGTGTTCTGGGAGGTCAAGGTGACATGGAGGTGCGTTTGGGTGGACTTTTAATGAAAGATAATGTGTAATAGGTTTTGCACGGTTGGTGCACGGCTTGCCTAATCCATATCGCCAAACCGTGCAAGGCTAGTCTTGAGGGAAGTAGATAATGCACAGTTAGAGCATGGTTCGCCTAACCGTGCGGACTAACCATGCGAGGAGGTCTTGTCGAGGCAGAAGATAATGCACTGCTAGTGAACGGTTTGTTAAACCATGCAAACTAATCGTGCATGAACTTAATGTTAGATCCTAAAATTTTTGATCTAACACGTTTTTTCATTAATCTCCCTGTTTAAGCCCTTAAGCGGTCATCAACCGTAGTTAACCATCCTTGTAGGTGAAAAAACCTCTCCCAAGCATTTTGGAGGTGATCAGGGGGATTCTCTTCGCAAATCAAAGGCAGTTTCTTGTGGTATCTGGTCGTTCATGCACATCCTGATTTGGTTTCTTAGATCTCCATAGATCAACTGCTTCACATCTCATGGTTTCTTAGATCTAATCCCGTGATGGGTAAATCTAGGTATGTGGATGTTGAAAATGATGAACTTTGGTATTGGTTTTGTTAGGAGAGGAGATCTATGGAGGAATCATGGAGAATCGACTTGGTTTCATGAGTGTCCCTTGACCGTTGAGGTAAGGGACTGGTGGCTTCTATAATTGTTATGTGAAATCGTAGATGTAGCATGTTTTAGCACTTAGATCACAAATGCAATTGATGTAATTAAATATTTGAATTAGATTATTAAATTTAATTGAACGAATGTTGTTGCGTCATGTTTGCTAGATAGTGAGATATCTATTTCATTATTGTTATCATGTTTTTCATGATAAATTATTAATGAAGATAAATCCTAAATTAATTGATAATTAATTGTCTAAAAATAATGGGGCATGAAAAGAATCTGGTTCTTGTGGTAATTTAATGTTGATTATGTTTGCATAATAAGCATGTTTAATCCTTATGATAGCTGAATGTTTTTGTTCATTATTATGGATCCAACTAATTGAATATATTACTCCAAGATGGATCTATAATCATGATTGAATTCCATGAAGGGTTCTGAGTTACCCTCTTGTTGTGAATTATGGCTAAGAGCCCAATTGATGTAATGTATTGTTTTCTTGCTACTTGTGTTGTTATGTGTCCCTGGGAGGGTGTTGTGATATGTGGATGCCTAAAGGCCTTGTAGTTGTGGCAGCGGATGAAGCATAGAGTTGAGAGATGAATTAGTTTATGCATGTGGTTGTTTGGGAGGACACATGGGATTTTGGAATGGAATGGATGTGTTGGGATAATGTTTGGTGGATTTATTGGTTGTTATCTGCATTAATTTTCCCAACTGCGGACGTATCTTGTTTTCCTTACCATTCTTTGGAAAGGGTTGAAGATGCACGGGGTATGCCATGTGCTTTCTGTGTGTAGCATCTTGAGGGAGAATGGGCCTACACTATTGGTATAGGTGGCAAAGACTCGATGGGTAGTGTATCTATTCACCGTGTTGACCCACACTGTGTTTAGTAGCATATGATGATTTTCTAGAATTCATGGGAATATGGGAATGTAATTCCGAAATGAATGTTTTATTAAATGATGTTACTTCATGGGGATTAAGATGATAGAAATCCATGGTGATGTTGTAACTTTAAAGGAACTGTAAATCATGAATGTGATGCCAAGAATGATTAAATGTGGTTTTTTTCATGGATAATTAACGTGAAAAGATTTTATTAACGTAATGTGGAATTGATGAAAATGTGAATGAAGTGACCTAATGAAGTTCTTTAACTGGTTCTGTTCTTATAGGATGCCTAGTTATAGAAATAGCAGCCCGGAGTTCGAGAGACATTAGCTGCAGTTGAGGCTATGACTAGGTTATGCCAATAGTGTGGTTGTGAGTTATATATATACTGTGCTTTTTGGGTTTCTAAATTCGACTCCACCCCATCTATGAGGTCAACTGACACCCCAGGGATTCTGATCCCTGAGGGGCTGTTTCCCCCAACATTCTGATGGGAGGACGAATTGCTGACTACCCCCTTTGACCACGCTCTCTGCTCTTGATAGATACTAGTGTCATGGCCACAACAGTTAGATTTCCCTGTATATTTGTGTAGATGGATTAAATGGCATATGGTTATTTCCACACATATATTCTGGATATAGTATACTATGGACTACTATAGGTTTAACACGAATAGGCTATGACGGATTGAGGATCCATACATGACGTATGGGATGTAATGAGATGAGGTACAATACCCTATGAATGATATAAATTATGCGGGCCGCGGTGGCTCCCATAACCTACATGGTTACTTTTGGTTGTGATGATGGTGTAGAGCTTAGCCAAAATTTCTACAGGCAAGCCATTGTGGTGTACATGGTGCAGATTGTGGATCTTAGCACAAGTTTATACGGTTAATCCCTTGGAGAAAGATGCACATGACGTATGTCATTGGGGAAAAGCGGAAAAACAGTGGGGAAGTAGTAGTGTAGTACCCTTGATATTATTTACTATATACTATATTCTTGTATGAGTTACATGGTGAGAGTAGCCATGGTGAGGTTCAGAACATAGTATATATATTTAGGTGACATGTTAGTTTCACTTGTTGTTCACTGTGATTTAGCATGATTTCTTTACTTTTTCATGAGAGGATTCAGGAAGAATCCTACTGAGTATACTATTATACACACCCTAGGTATATATAAACTGTTTTTTAGGTAACATGAAGAAGGATAAAGATTAGGCTGGTTACAAATAGCATGTGGTTTCAGGAGCTGTTCGGGATGTGATCGATGTTTTTTTACATTATTTTTGGTACTTGTAGTCTCCCCTTTCAGTTGTTGTACCATTCGCATGACATCACATTTATGCACCTGAGTTTAAATTTACATTTCAGTTATGAGTTTGTGTTGGTTGGAGTCTGTCTAATATCTCTCTTCCGCATGTTTTCTTTTAGAGGGTAATGAATCCCATTTGTGTGTTTACTATACCCTCGGTGCTAGTCACCACACCGAACCCTACTGGAGGCGGGACTCGGGGGTCATTATCTCCCTTCTCACATTACCGGCCCAGGAGGGGTACACATTGTGGGGAGGGTTTCATTAAATTTATGAATTAGTCATGTTAATGGAGGTGGAACATGGATATATTCATGTCGAAAAGTTGGAGTGTTGCCTCATTGTTTTAGCTATGAATGGATTTCTCTTGATTTGGATTTTTTATATTTATTTATTATTTTACAAATCATCTAATATTATTGGTTATTTTGGTATTGAGTTGTCTTTTTTCTACATTCATGAATCATATAATATATGGAATTATTTTTTTGGTTTTATTCACTGGTTTTTTATGCATGTGTGTGTGTTTTTTTGTATGTTCAAATCATCCTCCTTTACTTATAACTCATTGGAATTTATTACATGCATTTAGTGTCTGAGAAAAGTCACATAAGGCTAGTAGAACCAGAACCCTTCCCATGCTAATGGGTTGGGTGAGGATATTAAAATGGGTGTTATAGTTTTATTCAATTAGTTTCAATAATGATATAGAGACAACATGCGACACAACATAAATTATAGAGCAGAAAAATGCATAAGTAGCCTTTTATTATGAAATTCAATATATGAGGGTGGTCTATGAATAATATGGATCCTTTATAGAACTATATTAGCTCAATTTACTACATTTAACCAATGAGTATAGAGTTACATGAATTATTAAGGAGACATCACACTTGGACTACATCAAATAAATGAGTATGGGTTACTATTGAATAATTTTCATGATGATTTTGAATTTCATTATTTACAATATCTAAATAATTTGATAAATTGTTATGCGGGGACAACATGGTAATTTCTATAAGGATATAATGATTTAACACAAGGCAATTGGCATAGAAATAAACACTGAGAAGCAACTTATAATATTGGGAAACTTGATCTATAGGTGAGTCAACAACCCGTCCAATGAATTTTATATAAATTCAATGATATAGGTAAAGAGAATAAAATTCATACAAAATAAAATTATGATAGTTAATTATAATTAAAAAAGAATAATCCATTAATTTTTAATGTTTATTAGGAAAATATGTAGAGTCATGGATGGGATGAATAAATATTATTTTTTATCCATATAACTCAAGATTATTTTATGGTAAAAATAATGTTATACCAACAGGAGGACCTCACTTGACAATGGTAGGGTTTTTTTATTTAATCCTAGAGGAACAAAGTTCTTACATGATTTATATTTGAGGATCTTTTCAATAAAATATTCTACTTAAACAACTTCAAATTATATTGGATGATGGATTTCATTAGGAAAAAGTAAGAAAAGATCTCACTGATGAAATATGCTACTATGATTATAAACATAGTTTCATTCTCTTGATATGTGGAGACAAGTGAGTTTCTAAATTAGTGTATCATTGAGTCTGAATTGATGGAATTTTTTTCTATAATATAGAACTGCTATATAATAATAACTATAAAATTTTATTCAATAAAGTTTTATTCATGGAAAAGGACCTCAATAAGAAACGTAATGTATAAAAATATTTTGTTTATTTACATACATGTGATAACTACAATGTTGAATAAATATGGATATTGATTACTAAATATGAAAATAACTAGACAATAAATCTAAGTGATTGTTTTATTTCCCTTTATGATATGGAACAATGTTGTGTTTCTTATAGAGTGATTTATTAGTGAAGATGGAAACTATTTTATGATGTCTCCATGAGAATGTTATAAATGTTGTTGATGGGTACATCTCCAATGTTATTTCAATAATTATCCAAATTAAATTTCTGGAAACGTCTCTTTGAGTGTTATAAGACACTCATTCCATCGAAGGATGATGACATTAGAATAGTTTTGGACCCCTTAACCGAGCTAGTCAGGGTGATTCAAAAAACACATAGACTCATCAATTTATAAAATTGTAGTATGGAAACGAGGATTACTCACTATGAGCTAGCTAGAAACTATATAACCCTGAGAAAATTATTATGAAGGATAAATTATTCCCCTTTATGGTGAAATATACCATCATACTAAAATTGAATCTTATGAAAGTATATTTTTGATACTTGTGCATATTATTCAAAAATTTCATCCTATATGATAAATGAAATAGTTTTACATTTGAATAAGATGCCACATGTCTTGATAATTTAGACACCAATCTTTTAACATGAGTTTACGGGATTAAAATGCACAAGTTTGCTTATAACCATCGATAAAATAATATTGATTTAGGACTTATCTATTATAAATATAAATATTTTGGATTTAATCATTCTACGTTATTATTTTAAATCTTTCCAATATCATATCCATTATCAAGGAAGGTGAGTGATTGTTATTTCTCCTGATGGACCAAAACATCACATTAATGGTGATTGAGATTTAAATTTTAGTATATTAGTAAATTTAAACTAAATTATTTGAACAATATTTTAACAATTTTAAAAAATAGACTTGGGGAACATTGATTTCATTTTACTAGTGAGTTTCTTAGAATTATGAATTGGTACAATAATGAGTTTATAAAATGTTTCATGGTTTCATCACCTAAAAAAGAAGTGGTATTTTCAATTTTCTTACTTATAGGGAAAACAAATATTTCATTTCCAACATACATAGTTTCAGTTATATAATTTAAGGGATTAATATTATTGTTAGATGATTTAGAAATTAACAGATCCGTATAACCAAAGAGAATCACCATGGGAAGAACCCATTATATTTTCCATGAAAGAATATGTTTCTCTTAGAAAGAATTTTGATTAATATAAACTATATTTGGTTGAAATATAGAATTTATACCTTCTCCTTCAACAAATTGGATATTTTTGTGATCATTTTAATTGATATAAATGACTCACCAAGATTCATTTATAATCAAGGTATAATTAACATTGAGTATAGAGGATAGAATTTTCAATGAAATATTTTGTAATTATATTGATTTATTATGAATATATATTCATCTCTTTGATATTCATAATAAACAAGAAGTATCCATGTACATAATGAACCATATGTTCCAATGGAACATTGATTTTTTATTTGTAGAATTTTTTTATGATATTTGGGATTATTCTCAAACCTAAAATGAACTTGTATAATAGTTGGAAATTGTGTTGAGAAAATTTCGTGATCACAAGATTTATTACAAATTCACAAAATGAATCATCTATTTATAAAAATTCAGTTTTTGGAAATTTTATTTTACATAAATGTGTTTTTGTAGACACTAAGAATTCCAATTTTTCATTTCCTTCCAATCACGAAATAATGTATTTGAGATTCAATGATTTTCTAGATTAGAATTCTACTATAACCACTTTGTTATGACTTCTTTTGTTGCATTTTTGGTATAATTTCAATAAAAATTAATGAAAATATATTTCATTCTAGTGATAATTGTTAGAGTTCAATTTTTTAGATTTAATATTGATGCATAGAGACAACGATATTTCTCTTTCTAGAACCACAAAAAATTTATCTACTATTTTGTGATGTATCAATTACTAGTTATGGTTTTTTCTCAAATAGTTTGATATTGTTGTTTGTTCTGGTCCATGGTAGCTGCACATTCATGAAAAAAATTACCTATGCATGATCTATAATTTGTTACAATTGACCATGAACTAAAAAATTGCATCAAATTTTATTTGTTAAATAATTCATTGTATTCACTAACTATAAAATCATGAAACTCATCATATAAGAATATCATTTTAACATCAGGAAATAATGATTAAAGTTGTATCTCTAAATTTTAGGCATTGACCTAGTTTACAATCCTAGAAAATGGAATTTTGTACTTGAATCATTAAATAATAATACTTATGATGAGTTGGATAGATAATAATGTGATTAGAAGTAATTTATAATCATAAAAATTGAGATTATATTTGATTAGAAATATAGAAATAACGATATAGACTTATTTCATGGGTCCTTTATTGCCAATTTGGTTTATAAAGTGAAGCTTTATTAGATATTTTATCATTATTATAATTCCTTTAGATTAAAAACAATAGTGGGTATTCCATTATCATATGTAATGTTTATGGGAAATCAATAATACATTTCCATAATCTGATAGATGTTCAACCCACTTATTAGGGAAAAATATTTTGAAACAACCACCACTCTATATGGTAAATTAATTTAATTATCTAAAATATATATAAGTCATTGAGGACATATTTTTTGTGACATAAATTGAAATTAATTATAGAGGAATACATGAAAAATTCATCACATTTAAATATTTCATGGATTAACATAAATTACAAGTTAGACTATTGAAATAATTAAACATACCCATATAAAAATGGGAATAGACTTTCACAGACATTATCATTTGTTTTCCAAGGAATATTTTGATAAATAATGCTATCAAGGTGATTATGGAAAGACTCAAAAAGTTATCCAACATTATTTTAATATCATAATAGAACATGATGGATGAATATTCAAATATTTTTGTTTTAGAAGGGGTAAAATTACATGTTGTACCAGAGTGGATTTTCTTTCATAGAAACCTATGATTTACTTCTCAATTTTTTTAAACATAAAAATAATCCCTTAGACCACATTTCACCCTGAGCATGACATATAATCCTTAAATAGATGGGAAATAAAATCCTTATATTCAAACATAATAGGAAATGATCCAAACATGTGTTATAAATTTTAATAGATCCTAGGAATATATTTTTCCTATAGTGGTGATTTCATTTTAAAAATATTATCACAATCATACATATAGGGCTATGTTTGGATCATTGTATAACCATCCTTGTTAGTCTTCTCTTTAGAGTTTAGTGAATAGGAAAATGTCACTTATTATACCTATACATATTCATGGGTCAATTCAGATGATTCTTATAGTCAAAAAATTTATAGATACGACCAAAACCCTTAAAAAATATTTTTTATATCATCTCTATAACCCATTAAGTTTTATTATATGAGGCCATGTATTATTTAAGGACATTATTATGATTTTTAAATATGATTTTTGAAGGAAACATATGTTTTCTTCATGGTACATCAGATCATTTTAAATACATTAACATATCAGAGATGTTTATTATCAGTTTGATGTAAAAAAGATTCAACTATTTTTATACGTTATTTTATGTATCAAAATTGAACAGGTAAAATCTTAATTTAATTAAAAATATTTGATAATATTATTTAACACATGATTCATACACTACATTTATCCATTCATATATCTGTATCTTATATAGGATGAAAATATTCTTGCATGGAAAATATATTCCTTTAGTTTTGGTGTTCTAGATGAATTTTGAGGTCCATGATGAAGAATTGAAATGAGAGAAGTTATTGATAGAGGAATTTCTAGTGAACATCCACAAAACTATTAACCCATATTTTTTTAGGAAAAAATTCACAATTGTTGGAAGAATGTAACAACCACAGTTTGAGGGATTCCCCTATTTTCTTTCATACATAAGCTATGGAATTACTGGGTTATAAATTAGAGTGGTTCTAGATGGTTTTCCAATATTTTGGATGGTTTTTATGGGATCATATATTTAATGTGTAAATGACTGTTAAAATTCCACTGCTATTCATGTGAGGGTAGTATGTATCTTCTAGGTAGGATCATTGCTTGCAAATTATTTGGAAAAATAATGCGGTGGCATTACCGGTTCAATATTTTCAGGAAAATTGAATTTTTAAGAGTTGGGTAATGATTTACCAAAGTATGTAGTCCAGTCATGTATGACTATGTTTTTTCTAGTTATACCCACCTAATTGGTGCATTATTTAAGATCTTTTTTGGTCTAACTATGCAACACATGTTAATAAATCAAAAAAATAATTATGAACTAGAAACACCCCCAAATAACCCCCATTATTGTCCCTTATAACTAGGCTCTCAACTAACAACCCTAATAGTAAATTTTCATGATATTATTCCATCTAGAGATCTATTTCAATGGAAATCCAAGTATTGTATGAAGATAATTTAAGGTAAAAGAATCTTTTTCACTTTCTCATTCTATATCTTCTTATTTATTCATGAATAGATCCCGATAGTTGGACTATCACACCAATATCTATGGTTTGAGACATGTTTTAAAAGATATTAATTTTTTATTTTTGAATTAATTAATAGAAGAACTCAGATATACCTAGATCAATGTTTGTATCTTCAATTTTTGGAACCATTTTTATATAGTTAGATTCTACCTTGCACCACTTTTTATGGAATTTAAAGTCTTATATTTCGAAGTGAATTTAATTTGTTTTTGAATGGAAAGGTATTGTTCAAATAATGGAAAAAATGTTTTATATTTCTAGAGTAAAAAACTAATTTTGGGTGACATCCTCAATGTGATTAATTAAATGATAAATTAGAATTGTAATTGTTGAATTTCACTATACTAATACCTTGGAATAAAAATGGTAGTTCATGAGTCAATATTGAATGGGATGGTATCCTTGTTGATTTAGACATGGGTATTGGGCCAACATGGGTAAAAAAGGATTATGTATCTATGTTGGTTCAAACTGTGGCACCACACCATATTGAGGAACAAGAGATGACCCAACTATGTGACATTCCAGATAAAAATGAATTGTTTTTTGATAATATGTTTGAATTATTCAATGACTGTATTTATTCATGTGTGTGTGTGTATTTAGTTATTACATATGGAAATGATTTTTTTCAACCATGTGATATTATATAAGTAGTTATCATTAACTCATGTTTATTCAATGTTATATGTTTTTTATATATTTCATATGATTACATTTTTAGGGTACCTAAATATTTATATAATACTCCTATGTGATTACTCACAAGCCTTTTATTTTATGATATCATATTATATCATTTACTCATATGTTCTACTTCATTATCCTAATTTTTATCTTGATGGTATTTTCATCTCACAAATTTTTTCTATGTATTATTTATTCTATGATATTTAGTTTTAGGATCATGAATGTATTTTGGATTGATAATGGAGATTAGAATAATTACATTTTATTATAGTTGATTTTTGGTACATAACATTCAAAATGTATTAGTCCTTTTCAATCAAAATTATGTACTAATGCATATTTATATATAAAAATCATGTCATAATATATCTTACAATATTGAGTATTTATATATATATGAATGTTTAAAATAAGAAATATAGATTTATTTCAATGGAAATAATGTTTTCAAATAAATTAGGATTTCATATGAGTTGTATTTTTAATGAATGTCTTGAAAAAATCACTTATAGATTATAAAAACCCTAAATTGAAAATTAAGGAAATTTTATTTGTTATATCAAATTGTTTACATTTGATAATAAATGAAAGTAATTCAAAATATTTTTTATATTTTTTTTAATGGTAAATGTTTTCACCTCTTGTTTTAAAACCCCTAATAGAGATATTTTGTTCACACTCTTTGTTTTTAAATATTTTTCAAAGTATATTATTGAGTATAATATCATTGGTTAGAAGATTTTATTATGATTATAGCTCAAGTGAATCTGAATAATATTTTTTAGAATATTTCAAAACATTGATATGTTTTATGGTATTATAATCCTCTAAAACTCAAAAACAAAAATGTCCTTTGTTATATAAGTGAACCCATATTTTATTTGATATTATATGTTTTTAAAGGGTGAAAATTGGGTAATGTTTACTAGAATCGATGTTTTAAATATAATGGTTTTATTTTTATCACAAAATCTACGAGTTTAGATTTCGGGATGTCACACATGGTATCAACATAATGGTATAAACAACATTTGATATTATTGTGATATAATTTTAGGATAATTATATGTCATATAGATGTTATGTTTTATTGTTGGAATCCAATAGATTATAATATATTTAAATATTTTTGAGTTAAGAATATTTGTGATGATATTACGTTAAAGATAGATCATTTGGTTACAGTTTTCTTAATTCTGTGAAAATTATTTAATCATCACTCAAAAATGATTATTTATAGTTAATTAACATAGAAAAAGATGAGTTGTTTCATATTTTATTTAGAATATTAATATTAATCATTTCACATCTATTATGTTTTATTGATATATTAAAGACTAATTTCTAGATTGAAGGAAAGAAGTATCCCATTATATTCTTATCCCTTATAGATGATGTGCATGAAGTGACTATATCTACGTCTTGATCATATTACTTTGATACATTTTCCAATATTCAAGTTATATGAATAAATATTTAGGGAATATTTAATACCTATTTCATACCCCAAAATTTTAAAGGATCATGGGTTTTCTATGATAAAATATTACACTCAAAACATTATCACATTTCATTGAAAGGGAATTACTATCATGATATTTTTAAATTCTTCACAAGATATGAATAATATGAAACACTGAGTGGTTTTATGGACACTATGAAAGAGGAGGGCCTCTATGAGCCCAATATGTGCCTAACATTAATTTTTTTTATTCAAGAATAATTTTTTTATTTTGTAGAACTATATTTTATAAACAGATAAATATAACATATTAGATTATTTTCTTATGAGAAAGATCAAATGGATGTATTGAAATTATAATATAATAGTACTTTTCCATGGATTTGAATGTTTTTACAAAAATATGACCTAAACTACATTAATTGTTTTTAGATATATGTAATACAAGATTATGAAAATATATTAAAAAGTTGAAACACATTATGAATCACATTTCGTAATGAGTGAGATTAAAGTATAAGATAATGTATTTGACAATGGTATGGATAGTTTAATTAAATATATTTTAAGACAAGATCATTTTTATGTGAATATAGGTAAATAATTTTTTTTATAAAAATGATGAAATTTAAAACTAAAGCATAAGGATTAAGATTGAGGATTTACATATGTATGAAAACCTAATTGTGAATGTTAATTTAATTTAGGAAATAATTCATCACCCTTTTTGCTAGTACATATTTTTATAATTTAAATAAAAATATGTTGAAAAATTTTATTGTATTATAAAAAACAAAGAATAAATTTAAATAACATATTTGTTTTTTATTAATATTTTGAATTTTTATTAATTTAATATTTAATTAGTTCATTAAATATTGTTGACTATATTTTTAATAATCCTATTTGGATGTTTATAAAGGTAAAAATTTAAACTATATCAAATTTATTTTATAGATTAAATTTCAATATTAATAATATTGTTCTTAAAGATCAAGAAATTTTTAATTACAAAATATTAGATTTATTTACTCTGAAATTTATTGATTATATATTATTAATATATAAAAAATTATGTCTCCATTATAATTAAATTAATCTGGATTTTAATATAGTAATCTTGGATATAAAATATATTAAAATTCTAAAGAATTTATTTATTTTTTTTAATTTCAAAAGATTAAAATTTTAAAACATAATAGATAATATAAAATTCTTTGTAGAAATTAATTCCTTGTAAAAAAATAAATTCAATGTATATATATGACATATATATATATATAACTTTCTAATGGGTAAGTTCCATGGTACACATGTGTAAGAAAACTCCCAAATAAGGGTAGAAAACCTAGATGCATAAGGGTCTAGACCATTACGTAAGTGTACCTTATTGAATCATGTATGGGTAGAACTCCCGATACATGAGATTTATATGGTAGAAAAAAGCATATTGGGGATATAAAAGAGTGTCAAAACACTTATATATATGTATGTTGAATGATACTGAACATGTGTAAGGATTAGTTTATCTTCTACATAAAGTTTTGGTGAAGTTTTCAGCATAATGGGTTTTCTTGCCATTCGACCTCAACACCTTCATCTATAACACATAAAAATTATATTATATATATTATGTACCTAACATTATGAAAATAATCAATCTCATTATAATGAAATTCAATTTATATAATCATAGAAGATGAAAAATAATTAAAGGAAACACAAATACAAAAATCAGTATTTGTTAAAATGACTATATTAATCCATATGAAATGAAACTATTTCTAGAATAATTTTATTAAAAAAAATTCACATACTTCATGAAAGGTGCAATTTTTCAATTTATTGAATATTTTAGTTGAAAATCATAGTGTAATCATGAGAATTTATTCATTAGGACAATTCAAAATTTATAACATGGGGATTAGATTTTCTTGGTGTATCATAATTCCATCTGAATTTCAAATTCAAATGGAAGCAATATATTTAATTAAGATTACTATTCATAATATCTTATTTAATTAATCTACTATATAATGATATATGTATATAGTATAGAATATTTTATATAATGTTGATCCTTCCCCACAAATAATATAAATTTATCTGCTCTTATGGAGACCATTTTCAATTGAACTGCAGATTAAAAAAATTGAGAGTGTGTGGTGTTTTTATTTATTATTGGGAAGTATATATCAAAAAATGGGAATCTATAAATATGAAATCATAGGGTTCTATTGAAGCAATTATATGGTACAAAAAAACATAGAAATGTAATATAGATAATGGTATTTTTTTATTAAAATTATATCCATTTCCCAAAAACAATAATTATAATGGAATACTGTTACAAAATGTACGATACATGATTTAATGGAAGCCTATTATTATAGGAATATAATTTTTATATTTTAACATCGAATTTCATAGTTTTTTTCAAAAATGTTTTAATTTTTAACTCTTAATTGTAATGTAGTTTGTTTTATGAAATATTTTTCAATGGTTTTCTAAATTAATGAAATGGTTTTTTGAGTATAGAAGTTATTATTTCTTATTATTGAATTTTTTATTAAATTAATGGTAGTTTCATGCACTATGGTTATCATTTAAATTCCTTATATGAATTTTTTCCAGTAATATTAATTTCCATGAATTATTTTTATGGGTTTTGTATATTTTATTAGAGTATTTCTCATACTTATGAATATAAGTATTTTGTTTAAAGTAATAATTTTTAAGATATTAAATTCATAATTCTTTTAAACATTTAAAATAGATTTAAATTAAGTAATGTTTTGAAATGGTTATTTTTAATGGATTTATAATGGAAAAATCATGAAAATATTTTTTTTATAAAATTTGAATAATGAGTAATGATAAGAATGAAGGGGAATATTTAGTGATCCCAAAACATCAAAAGGATTGTTTTCCCTAAAATTTATGTTTTTTTCTTCAATATTTCACGTGGACAGCTTGTTTTACTAATTTTTTCTTATGTAATCACATTCCATAATAATATTTTATTCCAAAATTAATGTTTTTATGATTTTAAACAAAAAATTGGATTTCCTTCAAAGGATACTATTTTTTTAAATAAAATGGTTTTTACAAAATAATTATTATTTTAAAATAAATTTTTATAATAATCAGTTATGGATCTAAAAAACCATAAATTTAAATTTAGTGGAAAATAATTTGTTATAAAAAAGTGTTTGCTTTTGATATAAATTGATATGTCTTCAAAATAGTATTTATAGAATTTTTAACGAAAAATGATTTGACCTATATTTTTAAAAATATCATATAATGAAATTTTATGCTCACAGTACATTAAAATATGTTTCTTGAAGTAATTCTATTGAGTATAATATAAATATTTATTGTTATTGATTCAGAGTATTTTTTAAGGGAGTCCCGATAAGTGTTTAAATTTTTTATTAAACATTGATAACTCTTAGGAATCCTTATTCCTTTAATACACTAATGTTGAATAGTCATTTGGTATATAAGTGATCCAATGTTTAAGATTAAATTTCTATATTTTATAGGGTTAAAATTGTCTCACATTTATCTGTATCAAGTTAGAAATGTAATGATTATTTTCTTACCACAAGATTTGGGAGTGCATCTTTCAGGATATCATATATATCCCCATCATTTAGAATTTCAATATCCATATTCCAAAAAAAAAATATTGAATATCTTGTAATAATAATCATAGATAAACTAGCCCAATAAGTCTAAAATAGTGCATTATCTTCCTTTTTCACATGTCCAAGGGTGAAATTTAATGTGATGGAATAATATTTGATCTACTCTAACCAACTCCTATCGTGAATATGAAACCCTTTATATATAAATATATACTTCAAAATTTTATTATTAGTATATTTATCACACCTATCACCATATGGAAAATTCTTCTACATTCTCAATGAATATATTACAATTTAAAACTACAAATTATGAGTCCAGGATTTTTTATCATTAATTTTTAATTGGTGAAATTCATATACTCTAAAAATATAATTCTACAAGTGGAATCATCCTACCATCTTATATTATGAAGCACTATGGATAACAAGACCTTATATATTATCATGTAGTGTAATATTATTCCCACTCATTGTCATTTATTTCATTTATTTTAAATAATCATCACATTATTATTTCAATAAGTACATAAACCCTTTATATATAAACATGGTTATTGTATAAGATATTCAGGAAAAATAACTTTTAATACATCATTATTGTCTATTCAAACATTGTATACTACAGATCTCAGTTAATGTGGTCATTTTAGGCCATTCTAAGACATTCATCATTCAAGGATCCTCTGATATAACATCAATTAAAATTATATGAACCATGAATGATTAGTTCTATATACAAAATTAATAATTGATGTATTGAGCATACAGTTACCCCTACTAAAAATATTCAATAATATTATGAACTATTCTTTATGATCTTCCTTAAAAATATAATATATATGAATATAATCTATAAAGAAAATCATAAACATGTCCAGAATATATTTAGAGACTCTTCATTTAATACACTACGGCAATAAGAGATCTGGTATATCGAAACGGAAATTCTATAAATTCATAATGGAAATACATCATATAGAAGGATTCCTTGGGTATATCTTAATTCTTGGACCCTATCCCATAATATCCATATTAATGATTAAGCTTGTAAAAATATATATCACATTATAATTGATCAAATCTATCATTGATATGATGTTGATGATACTTTTATAATAGAAGCATAGTTTAGTAGAAGAAAATATATGAACAGATACATAAAATCATTATTTTTATTTAATTCAATAACAAGTTCACCACATGGTGGAGCGATAGGCTAAATAAATATGATAAATATATTCTCCAATAGTTTTTTATTCAATTTATGTAACTGATTTTTGTTCATTCTATGTGAATTTTTTGTAATATGTGTATCACTGAGAAAGAGTTCAATATAAATTCATCATTAGGACTTAGGGGAATATGTGAAATGTCCTACAAAAATTCATCAACATAATCATGATAATTAGGGGAAATATCGATGTAAATTTTCTACCAAAAAATTTAAGATAGATATCCATTAATAATATATAGTATATCCAATATTATGGATGTAATTTCTATTGTATGTTCTAGTTCTTCCTCACACCAATACAAGCTCATAGGTTGATTTTGAATTTCAAATGAAACTTCCCTTCCATTAAAATTTATATAGGTTTTGTATTTGGAGTGTTATACATACCCATAATAACATAAAAATCATCTAGATGAAGAATATAAAGATTTAATGTAAGCACATATCGATAAATATCAATCCTAGAGTAGTTTTTACTTGAGATCCAATCAATTAACCATTAAGATTTTTCCAGGCGAAATCATTATCTAATCACTGAGGTAGTGCTTTTATACCATTATGATTTTTTTTCCGTTACAAAAGATTGGGTAAGACCGATATAAAATAAAACATTTGAAATAACATATTAAATGAAAAGATTACATTTCACCACATCACTAGGAATTGTAACATAAAATGCAGTAATTATGTATGAATTGATTTCTCATATTGGATTCCTCGATTATATATTCCATTAATTTTCGGTGGCATTGGTCGGTATAATGCCTCATCTCGTTATAGTTAAATAATTATATATCGATGGCTTATCTCATTCCCTTACCTTTATGATAATGATAACCATTTCTCATTAACATGCAAAAAACCTATTTTTCCATTAATTATAAACCATGGAGTTTCCTTCTACAATAATCAAATCCTAGAATAGCCAAAATTATTTTATTCTCCTTAGATATGTTTTTAGTCTTCCACTTCTTGTCTTTATTTAATTTAAATCCACAGGACTTGGGGAATATTCTCTATTTCTTGATTCAACATGATACTATTTCATCATATGATGATAGTTTTTGGGAGACAACAATTATTTGTATGATTGAATTTATCCCATCAATGAAATAGTAAATCCTACTCATAAAATTACATATATAGTATGAATCATTACATCCTATAATTAAAAAGTTATCTTCATACATAGAATCATTTCCATCTTCCTTTTATCAAAGACTCTGGAATTTTCTATCTCTGTCTTCTCATTACTCTTATGTAATATAATTTTTTATTAACACTACATTAAATTACATTCACACCATACTTATTATTTCTTCTAAATACTTAGTGTTTAGTATCAATAAAAACAATTGATCTTAATCATATATGAGATGATACACATTCATGAAATCCTACTTCCCTTCATCACATCCAAATGTGAGAAATATCTTTTCTAAATAAAAAAGCAATTTCTTAGTAACAAATAGATTAGTGGTTCCAATGAATGGTAGAGTTTATTGTTAGACCAAATAGAAAAATATTGTAAAATGTTGTTATATATTATTAGGCTAATCCATAAAAGGTTATTTTCCCAACCTGTGTTAGATACCAAAATATAGTTATAATTATTTCATCTACAGCATTATCTATAGCTTTATTATCTTTCTTGATAGGGATGTCTATACATTGATTATATTAATTGATATCGTTTACATTACATCCTCTAGAATCATTTCAAAAATAATATCATGCATTAAATTGGATCATAACATTTCTAAACATAATGTATAATTTAATAACCAGTGATGTGCATAACATAAAAAAATTTATACATATTTAAGGTAAAAATCGAAATCCTACATTAATTGGGAACATTATAAAATCATTAAAAAAATTCAATTCATTTATATTGTTTTGAAAATAAAATTTTTAATAAAACAATAATACACACTGGGAGTATCAAAGATAGTGTTTGGTAAGGGCTCACTAAACATTAACCTGAATGGTGGTCAAGATATTCAAAACCAAATATTTTTTCGGTTATTACCCCAATATGATTTTGTTTTCTAAAACCATATCCACATATAATATCTAGTTTGGATTGTTTTTCTCGGAAAACAATCTAATATCTAAGTTACCAAAATCATTTTGATGTTATTCAACAATTATATATAACATCAATGTTTTTTATAGTGTTATTTTTCCATATATGTTTTTTCCAAAATATATTTCCATGGTCACTACAAAAATTACACTGATACCAAATATGAATACCCAGAACCTAATATCCCAAAGTTGATGGTAACATATTACATCAGTTAGGGGAGGGGGAAACATAATTTAAAAACTATCTAATTAGGTGTGTGGAGGATAGAAACAAAGACCTCATTAAACAGAACCACTAGATGTAACGACTAGGTTGCACCCATGGTGAAAAGTCGATGGAAACCAAAATACTTAGGAACTAGATATAATAAATCACATACTAAAGGATTGAATTTTTAAATTGTCTTGGTAAACATGATTAATGATTGAATATCACATTATATAAATTAAAACATGGTGTTTTCTATGAAAAAATAATTATTCACTCTAGAATACACATTCATATAAAACATAATAAACATCCAAGAATCATTGGGAATGAAAACATTATAAATGGGAGATCTAAAATTCATGATATGTTAATGCATAAAAATATTCATGAAGCTATTTTATTCATCAATGGTGGTAGCACCCTGGTCCCATACAGATTACTAGGATCCTTTTATAGGGTTACATGGGGGGCTGGGAAATCCAACCACATTAAGGTATACCAGGATATTTTTATGGGTGGTATCCCGACAAGAGTTGTATGTGCCACTACCTTTGTTTTTCACCAATGAATTAAGAACCCCTCCTTTATCATATAATACAACCTAGTAAGCCAATGTAATTTCTGATATAATGTCCTTGTATGCAACTTTAATTCCAGATTATTGATTCATCTTCACCGATGTATTACAATGAAGTTGCACGGTGTCATTAAGGGTTTCTAAATCTAGGAAGAAATTATATTAGTGAAAGAGATGATTCGTGATATTAACACTAAGTCACATGGATCGATAATGGCTCTTATGGTTTATATGAGCAGGGCCTATGATCGGGTGGGATGGGGATCTGTCAAAAAGGTTCCCTCTAATATGGGCTTCACTCCTAGGGTGGTTGATCTTTTCTTTTTGTGCTTAAAATCTTCTTGGATTTTTTTTTCATTTTATTTGTAAATCTTATGGTGTTTTCAAGGAAAATGTGGTTTATAGTTGGGGGACCCTATATCTCCATGTCTTTTTATTCTTTCATAGATTATGCTCACTATATTTATCATTAAAAGTATATCTAATAGAATGATCCTCCCTTATAGAATGAAGGGAAGGGTTCACTCAAGTATTCATCTCATGTTTGCTGATGATACTCTTATATTCTTTAATACTTATATGTTATCAATTTTTTGGGTCCATCCTTGTTTTGGAGGAGTATTGTCATTGGAATTGGAATATTTTCAACAAAAGAAAGAGTAACATATTCATCTGCATAGAATATGCTCCCTCTCGGGAAACATCTATTTGAATCCTTCTAGATATTCACCATGGAAACTAGCTAATGATTTATTTGGGTGCTTCTCTATATTATGGTCCACTCAGAATTAAATACATTAATTAAATTATTTGTAGGATCACCAGGAGAGTCCACAACTGAAAGAACTAAATCTTTTCATTTGGGGGATTGATCACCATGGTCAATAGTGCTCTCCTTAGTACTACTCTTCATGCACTTTCTGGTGTAAAATCTATTAATAAAGTATTTTAGAATTTTGAAAAGGACCTTGCTAACATTATATGGGATTATCTAGTGGAGGGGAAGCATATTTGGCTATATTGGGTGAGAATGTAGAGTCCCATTCAGATAAGAGTGATTAAATTTCATTTCCTTGCTAATACACTCATCTATTTACTTTCCACATAGGCCTAGGTTCTTTTTGAACACCTAACAATATGGGGATGATCATGGGAAGATCCTCGGTGGATGAAACATTAATGGGGGGAAAAATCATGTATCAATTTCTATCAATGCTTCATCCCCTCTATTCTTTCATCCATCCCCATGTTTATTGGGTCATTGGGGAACAGAAAGTTTCCTTCATGCATGACAACTGGACAAGAGTGATCCTTGTATTTCTAGGCAATCTAGTTTTCAAAATCTCATACGAGGAGGCTAGTAGATTACAATCCTTCCTCAATGCGATTCTTAGCAAGGAATAGTTGGATAATTTCAACCTCATTGATATTATATAGGAACCTGAAAAATGTATATTTTTCACCTCCAAGCTCAGGTTGTTTCTACAATATAGTTTTTCATAGTGACCTAATGCCTAAATTGCAATAGATTCAGCTAAACATCTTCCTTTGGACAATGGGGATTCCTTTTAAGTAATACTTCATCACTAGGAGGATCAAACATGATACTATTTCTATTGATGAGAATGTCATGAAATGTGAAATTTTTTTTGCTTCATATTGCTCTTGTTGTATTGACCGCATGGAGGAGGGAATCGAGGGCATGTTCTTTGAGAGAGAGTGGGATCATGTAGTCTGATATATCATTTATGGCTTCACCACTACTCTTTAGAATTAAATAAATCCATCCTTCCTCAATCAATTTATTCATGGATTTAGTGATTAGGGTGTTGAAAGAATAACCAGATTGATTATTCTTCATGCTAGGGAATGATGTTTCTGGAAAGCTAAGGAAAAAATCTATATTTGAAGGAATTGTTTCATCTGGGAAATCCATTATCACTTGTACACGTAGCAAGATACTCAACCTGCCCAATAGTCTGGATAAAAAGTGTGAGGCTCCTTATCTTCAATTTTTTCATCCGGGTGTTCAGACCAGTCCTACAACTAGTATTCCTCACGCTCTTTGGGTCTGCTAGAATCCTCCTCACTTGAGTTTGAAACTAAATACAAATTGTTCTCATATCACAAAATTTTTTATTGTAGGATGAGTGGTTCGGGACATTGGGTGAATCATTGTTTTTGTATTCTCAGCTTTCTTAGGGAGATGATTATATCTTCCTGCAGAAGCACTTGATTTTATTTAAGACCTTTTTCGTTGTCAGCAAGGGGCATTGGCATCACAAAATCTGAAATAGACTCTATTATTCATCATAAATTGCTAAAGGGAATTGGTTATATCTCTCGGTCCACCTCTTATCCCATCAGGAAGTGTAGAGATATCATCCCTAACAATGTTCAGTTGAGACACACCAAATGATAGGGTAATAAGGTTGCTGATCATCTAGAGATGCTTTCCTCTCACAGATTAATTATATTGATATAGATAAAAATACTTTTAAATGATCACATTATTGTTTTTCATAGGAAAATACATTTTCATTGCTTAATAAATTTTTAAAAATGTAAAAATATTCAAATATATTTTGATGAACATTTACATTTTTTTGAACCACATCTCCGTGAAATTAAATTTTTAAATCATTGATCATTCATGATTGTGGAAAATTAAGTGTATATTTTATCTATATAAAATATTCCATTCACATTTGCTATAAAAAGTCCAAAGTACCACATTTAAGATACAATAAAATGTTTAAATTTAAGAAAAATTTTAAATCTAAAAACATGTATAAAAGTGAGGTAAAAAAATAATTGTATATTTTAAAAAAAATCATTAAAACAATTAGAAATTATGGATAAGGATATAAAAATATTTCCAAACAATGAAGAAATATTGTTTGTTATTACTGTAAAACTTTATATAAATCATTTTAAGTACCCAAGATAAGAAATTGGAATTATAAAATGAGAATTACAATAATTCCCATAGAATAATAAAATTTATTTTTTAATATATATATATATAATAAATTTCCCCAATTGAGACATAAATATAAATAACTCCAAATAATGTTGAGATTGTGAAATAAACCATTACCTCTAGCTCAAATTGCGTGAAAACAACTCTAAAATCTTGTATAATAAATTTAAATATATTATATATTAAAAATACAAACATTTATATACATATAATATCATATATGGACACTTATAACATTTCAATATCAATTTATTAATTGTTTCTCATTAAAATAATCTTTTTTAGGTGTTAACTGTTTTGTATTTCTTAAGAGTTTCAATTCGACATTTCTATTCAATTACTCAGATCATGTTTCTATAATCTCAATAATTTTATTCATTATATAAATATAATATATTTTCATTCAATATTCATTTATATTCATCTATAAAATGTATAGATAGAAAACTAATTTACACTTTTCCTGGAGGTGGTAGGTTGTACGTACAACTGATTGTCATTTTAATTTTCTAAAAAAATAATGAGTGAAAGATAAATATATTATTTTCATTATAAAACTGTAATTATATTATAAATTGAAAATTTGTAAATTAAAACTATTCTTATTAAAGTCCATGTAAATTTTAAATGAAAAATAAATCACACTATATCATTGTAGTGGATGTCCACATGTATGCTCGAGCGATGATATCTTTTTCAAAGGATTGGAATGTAATATGGAAAAATTATATTATAATTTTAGAGTAAGAATTATATCATAAATACCATATATTAAATTTATTCACATCATAACAAACATATATTAAATAACTTGGTTGAAGATGCATTGTTTCACTATGACGATGTGGTGGTCCACATGTACACACGAGGGATAATTTCACATCCCACATTATAGAAAATAGGGTTAGTAATAGAGGATAAATAATGAAAAAAAATCATATATTATGATTAATTATTTTATTATTTTATTATTATTATGATATATTTAATGGAATTATAATAGGAAATAAATTGAAATACATCGGGTAGGATAATCACATTATCTTCGACACTCATTCTTTATATCCCTTATTATGGTTCCTTGGAAATGTAATTAAAAGATTATTGAACAAATAATTAGTTGATAGGAAATTATAGAATATAATTCTGTTGAGTTTGGAAAAGATATATGATATAATATGGTGTAAATAAAAGAGAATATAGGATTCCTTTTATAGGTGGAGTAGAGAACACAATTGGGATTTCATAAAAGACTATAATATAATAATGTCATAACCAAAAAAAATGATTCTAAATGTATAGGTGCTATATGTTTTTGTAGTATGAGTTTTAAATATGGCTATAAATTAGTATTTAGATATGTTAAACTAGAAAAATCACCATTATCTCTTTGTTTAGGTCTTCCTCTGGTAAACCTCTTTTAACCTTTATCATGGTAAAAATTATTTATATTTACTATTAACGAAAACCAATAATTATGTTCAATTTATTTAATAATATATATCATTTTTATTCCAAATATGGAATCCATTTTATCAAATAATATTTACAGAACTAGTGAACTTTTATTTAAATTAAGACCCACAGAACGGGACAAAAAGTGGTTTTTAATGATAAACTTATTTCAAGCATAAAACATTTTTTTAACAATATAAAAATAAAATTAATTATAATGAACTTAATTAAAATATTAATAATATAAATGAACTAACTTTAAATTTATTTATTTTTTATTACGAACCATTTTAAAATCATAAAAATAAAACACATTTGTCATTAAAAATTATTATTTCCATTATTGATTGAAAATTAAATCTTTCTTGGGAATTATAAAAATATTACTCTAAGATAATATTGACTTTAATATTTAAAAAATAATTTTCATCCTATTTAAAAAAATAATAAATTGGTGAGAAAGGATTATATTAAAATATCACAAAAAGAATGAAAAACTATTTCTGAGGAAAAATGTATTCTTAGAGCATATAAAAATAGTACAGAATACTAGAAACATATTTATCAATATATATAATTTATCTAAAAAAATTCTATATAATTATTGAATTTTTTTTATTCTTTTAAACTCATCAAATTTAACAACTTGGTTATAATGGTATATTATAGTATGGTTCATTTAGACTCGGTATTTCATGTATATCAAGCTATTATAGAAATTTAATTTTTTATGATAAATATATCATAAAATATTTGGGTGTTACAGAAAAAAATACCATAAACATGAACATTTTGAAATGGGTCACCTCTCCATATGGGTTTTATCACAATTGAGAAATGTATCAGTATTCTCTAGTGTTATATTTTCTCTTCTAATCCCCTTTTGTAATCTTTCAAAATGATATACTATTTTGGTCAATGAAGAAGTTATTGAATATTCCCATATTTTTTCTAGTGATCTTTTAGGATGTGATGAGAAAGGGTATCATTTATATTTCCTATAATCGAATATAATGAATTCCTTAATTTCAATTAATGGGGGTAATGATATATGGATGAGAAAGCGTGGTGTGTAATCTTGTGTAGAGGTCATGGAATGTGTACATGAGTATCATTTCATCTAATTAAAATTTATCACAATGATAAATGATCAAGTGGGATTAGAATTGAGAATTTGTGAATACTTGATCTCTTCATGAAAATTATCTTTCTCATTCAATGAGTCATCTTGGTTTATTTTCATTTCTTAGATAGTCAATATAATTTTCATTAACAAACCCAATAGGGAGATTTTACATTGAAATGCATTGATGACGTGTACTGGATGTGATTTTTAACCAACATAATCATGTTATAATTTTGGGAGATAATTTTTCGTACATTAAGAAGACCCATTAGTGGGATTAATTAATTTAGATGAGGTTTAATCTTGTTTATAATGTTTTTAGTTCATGACAGAAGAACATGATGCACGTATGTTAGTTTTGGAAAAGGTATAATGGTGATTGTGTTTTAATATAGGTTTCAAAAACATGGATTTATATATTTACCATGTTTTCAAATGTAAAACATTATATGGGTAGATTTATCGTTTTCAATGGTAATTCAGATTACAATAATTATGAATTTGATTCATAATTCACACTATGTGAAGGGATTTTTCATGAGATAATTATTTTTATGGATGAGTTTTGAGGTGATTTAAAATTTATTTATATTTAATAAATCTATGAATCATATTTCATACATTGAAATAATACATATGAGTTTCAGTTTTTCATATATTAAATTCATTCATTCCGTAACCTAATAGTCCATGCCATGAATTTTTTATTAGCAACACATTTATGGAGATTCAATAGAATTTTAAATTGCATTATTTATATTTTTTCTAGGATGGAGCTTAGCCAAATCCTCAATAGATTTCATCTTAATTCTTTAATGGTATATATAAATCATATTAGAGGAATGGGTAATGAATTATAAACAAAAACACTTTTATTATGTTTTTCCCTAAAGATTAAAATATATTAAGGATTGAAAATGTGAAAAGAGATAAATTTAGATGGATATGAAATTATAAAAGTATATTTCTAGATCATTTGAAGGTGAATGAGAGGGAGGATCCAACTGATGTTATAAGTTGATGTTCTGTACGATTCATTTAAATAAAGAATGTGATAAAAATCCACTCACCAGAGATGTTGTAAATATTTATTTTTGATTTGTAATTTGGAAATATATTTTCTTCCATATCTATAACTTATAATAAATTTTAAATATTGTTTTTAAATATATAAAAGTATATTATGAATTAATTTTTACCAATGTTTTCTATTTTAAAATATTCTTAAATCAAATCATATTATTTTTTTCTGAACGTGGTACTTTGGAATTTTTACACGAAATGTGAAAGGAATATTTTTTTACATATAGTGTATGATATAAATTTTCCACCATCCTGATTTTTCAATATTTTAATGCTTTATTTACAAATTTCCATGGTTATTTTAATAGAAAATTTTCTCCCATTATTTTGTATATTTTTTGATTTTAAAAGTGTTATTTAAGAATGAAAGGATATTTTCTTAAAAAACATTCTAGTGATCATATAAAACTATATTCAACAATATCCATATCTTATTATGAATATTATACTTTAATTATTATATAATATAATTATATAATCAATCATATTTCTTAATATTCTTTATGAATAGTTTGATAGTGAAAATTATTAACATTGTGTATTTTTGTTAATTCAATATGAACAATTATTTTTTAGTAATGAATATTGATTATGTTGTATTTATAATTCATATGATGATAACATTGGACATATTTTGTGACTATTGAGGCCTATATTTACATATTACATTGATGAATTCATAGGTCTCATGAGAAAAAATGAGGGGGATATGGCTGAGGCCTTACCTACATCTATAAGATGTATTGGTATGACGTCTAGATGGCATGTTTAAGATATATGAAATTATGAATTACATTTTTATGAAATAATTTATCTATGTCTATGTGATTAATCAAATCATTATTTCAATAAAGGATTATTTATAGGATCATGTGAATGTCTATTTAGAATTACTTGAACATCATTTATTTCTTTGATTTTATTCATTAATTAATTGTATTATGATAGATTCCACTATAAGAATTTCATTAAAAATAATTTCAGATCACACATTTATGATGTTTCCATTATATAGGATTATTGTATGTTTATTATTATTTTTATGAAAGATTATTTTAGATTGAATGAATATTTTCTCATAGAAACCACTATATTGTAATTTATATAATGTGATATTCAATCATTCTTCTTGTTTACCAAGAATATGAAATAATTTAATCCTTTAGGATGTGACTGATTATATCTAGTTCCAATATAATTATGTATCCATCAACGTTTTACCATGGTCAGAACATAATGGTTGTATCCTATGGTAGTGTTTAGGGAGGTCTTAGTTTTGAGACTCCCCACACTTAAAATAAATATTTTTTCATTTGTTTTTCCCCTCCCCTGATCATTGAAATTGACAACCATCGACTTTTGGATATTTAGGTCAGGGAATTTAAAATTGGTAATAGGGGAATTTTTTTGACCATGGAAAATTGATTGTTGAAAACATATATTATGTAACAAATCCCTAAGATAGACATTCAATATATATATTATTGTATAATAATATCATAAATTTTTTGGTATGGTAGATATTAGGTGGTTTTCCTAGAAATACATCTCTATCAGAATAGTACATGGTGTTCTGGATTTGGAATAGATGAATTGGTCATGATTTTCGTTGATTGAAGTTTATATGCATCCCAAATTAATTTCCCGTTCTTGAAACTTAGTAAAGCATAAGATCGGGGTCGATCCTCTGGGAACATTGGCATGCACGAATTCAATTGAGTTAATATTTAATTTAGTGAAATATGAAAAAATTAGAGTTGATTGGTTTGATTTTGGTTTTTGATTAAAATTTTATTGTTTTAATTTGAAGAAATGATTAACAGCTTTAATAAAAATAGTTTTATAGAAAAAAATGAGTGAATTATGAGAGTTTTAAACTGGAAAGGGAATATGTTTCGGGGTAATGGAGATTAAGAATTTCTTATGCATAATGTTTAAACGGTTGTGTTGTTCATAATAATTCAATAAATCTAGATTTCCATCTTGTTACAAGATTTCCTTGGTCATGTTCTTCTTGTTTGGAATTAGAGAAGATGAATCCTTGGCCTGGTAGTTAGAATTTTTTAATTCATCATTAAGCCCAGTCCATTATTTGAATCAGGGAAATCATTCTAATGGTTGTGGATGTTTCCACTGTTACTTCTCTTTTGTATTGCTGAGAATTATTCCCTTGATACAGCTCAGAATTCTCAGTTATATTTGAAGGTGAATTAAGAGAAGTCAGAAGAATTACTACAAGAGAACACAACTATTTAAAACAAAACACAAATTATGATTCATTATTCCATATCCCCAACACGTGGGGTTTAGTAACAGATAGAACACTGTAAAGGAACAAAACATGTGATACCGGATGGATTCATCGTATATGATTCGGGATGTATCGTCGGTGGTGGGAATGGAGGAACCACGGCACCTTTGTGGCTCAGGAATGGCGGCAGTAGAACTTCTCCCATCCTTCTATATGTTTCAACTCCAAAAATCCAAGGGACAAGGCCTCTATTTATTGAAAAATAAAGTACAAGGAGTGTACAGAAAGTACACACCATGTAGATTTTTAAATGCGCTTTGGGTACAATTTTTCTCCGCTGATAGGCGGCCTAGCACGCCATCTTTAACATGAGCACGATGCCGCCTGGCAGGTGTCTCTACACTACGTGTAGCGCCTCTTTGCACGGCGTGTATCCTTCACCTGGAGACATAGCCATGTACTCAATTCTTTTGACCTTGTCCCTGTCTGGATGTACACGATGTGTATTAAAAGTACACGCCGTGTAGTTTGCAAATTTCCACAAGAATTCTCTAAATTTTTGTATTTTAGCTAGAAAGCACCTTAAAGTTCACAGAGTCACCAAAATCAAAGAACATGTTCATGAAACAATAAATATTTGATGAAAACATGTTTTATTTGTCAAGAATATATATGGGAATGTATACACAAATTAGGTGCATCAAATTCCTCCAAAATTAGTCATTTGCTTGCTCTCAAGCAAAATCTCAACATCTAATTAAAAAAGACTTTACATTACAAATGAAGGAATTCAATTAATCAGAAGTACAGATGATAGAGTTACTGATAAATATTCTAAAAAGCACAAATAAATTCAATTCATAAGATATTAAAATCATGCCTCTTATATAACTCAATCAACTACTCTCATCCTCTTTAAACACATTTTATTCAACCTTACAAATATAAGCATGCCACATGATGATTTACCTTACCAATAAAAATTACAGTCCACAGTCAAGATTATTTTTCAATGTTATGTTCAATCTAAGGTATATACACTCTATCCATAGTTTTTCAAGATATCTTGTTTTCTACTTTAGAAAAATTGAATTACTAAAATCATGAGGGCTTAATCAAGAAGGTTCAAATGTATTTGTGGCTAAAGGTTTGGAGGTTCAGATGGGAAAATAAATTCTAAGGCTTTAAAAAGAATGATAATTCCTTTAAACAACATTCCATGATACTCAAAGTAAAAATCATTAAAAATGTACCCATCACAAGTTCAGTAGAATTTTGTTTTAATCACGAACTTTCCCCTTAGTCATGTAGTGTTATGAAATCAAATAAACACAAGCTTCCCTTCTTTGTATTTCCTCAATCTTTCATCATTCTTTCATTGTTTTTTTAAGAATGAAAGGGAAACACTTATGAATACAATGAATATAATTCTGGAACCCTCTCTACCCCAAATAGTCAAGAGGAACTCCCCCACAATACATTTCATTATGTTCCACAAAAATATACCATGTATTTCCAACTCCTTCTTTTAAACTCCAAAGATGAATAATCCTTCAAAGTTCAAAAAGTAAATAGGGTAGGAAGGGAAATAGGCTTGTAATACGGCTTCTAATAAAGGTTTTTCATGGTTTCTATGGGATTAATGACGATTAACTCTAGGGTAGGTCTCAGGATAAAGTGGTGGAAAAATCTAAGGCCTCAATCCTTTTAAAGTAATTCAAAAAATCATCCTGTATTGAAAAGGAAACATGCAAATTATGGTAGTGATGCATATCCTAATAATATCTCAAAAAGAGGGTATTAGAAAAGAAATATGAAAAAGGGTTAAGAATACCTCTTAGGAGTGGAAAAATAACAAAGGGACAATTAGTTCATGACATGCATTTAAATGATTAGCCAAATTAATGTAATTAATCAAGGATTAAATGATTCAATTGAAACTATATCAGCAATCAGTTTAAAATATTTATGAATCAGAATAAGAATGAAACCCTCAAAAAGTACCTACTGAATAACTCTAGCATTTATAAATATGATTAACCAAAACATGCTTCACATTTTCAAATATTAAATCTAATAATGATGACTCCTAGATTGGTTGAAGGGGAAAGACTAAGGTGAAACAGAGAAAGAAGCTAGTGCAAGCCCCCCCCCCCATTGAATATGGCACATGTCCACCATGTGTGAGATGAAGGTATAGGGTGGGCAGGTGAAAGATGAGGGGAAGAAAACGAGGTAAAGTAGTGGAAGTAAAAATCCAAAAAGAAAGAAAAGATAAATGGATAAATACTCTCCTCGTGAAAAGTGATGCCCAAGGTGCTCTATGATACCTGTAACTGTGGAAAGAAAATTGAAAACATGCACAACATCACAACACATAAAATGAAAAAAGATATATATATGATAATGAAAACTTTCACTATAATGGGGTCGCCTCAGGGGAGGCAGCATCCGGAATAGAATCGGTGGGCAGAAATGGGGTGGGGTAGCGGAAGCGGGAGACTCTCACACTACACCGGAAAGAGTAGCTGATGAAGTAGGAGCCATAGGTGCTAGACTATGTGAAGGAAGACCAGAAACAGACCCCAGACCGTCAGCAATGGTAGCACGAGGAGAAGCAGAAGCAGAACCTACCGTAGAATGAAGAATGGAAGTTGTGGTCTGTGTAGGAGAGGGCGGTGGAGTAGCAGCCAAAGAACTATGTGCGGAGGAAGAGGCTCTTCGCTGAGTCAGTGGAACACCAAGATGCTGAGCAATATGTGCCAATAGCTCCTCCATGTGGTCCTGGCAGCCGTTGAGGCGATTCAAGTGGTGAAAAATAGTATCTGGGGATCCAAGAATACGGACGAACTGTTACTCCATCGGAACTTGGTGTTTGTCCAAGTAAACCAAGATCTTCTCAGTGCGGTCCTGGCGGCCGTCCAGGTGAATCAAGTGGTGCGATTATTGTAATGTTTCCCATATTTATCATTTATATAATGTTAATCTATACAGCCTATACACACATGAATAATCCTTCGAGGAAGCAATATAAGTTATCTAATTATAGTATTTCTAGCATCTGAACCATGAATGGCAAGGGGAAATGATCCTTTCTTGTGCCATCATTTAGCTTCTGGTAATCTACACAGACTCTCCAGCTCGTGATAGTGCGTGTAGGGATGAGCTCATTCTTGTCATTTGAAATCCCAGTGATACCCTACTTTTTGGGTACCACTTAGAGGGGACTCACCCATAGACTATCTGAGATGGGATAGATGATGACGACATCTAATAATTTGATCACCTATGTCATTAAAACTTCCTTCATTGGAAGATTTAAGGGCAGTTGTGGTTGCCAAGTTTGCATGGAACCTTCTTACAGAAGCACCTTGTGAGTGCAAATGGTAGGGCTGATTCTCTTTAGATCAGAAACTGTACACCCAATAGCATGCTTCCACTGTTTGAGAACCTACATAAGTGCATCTTCTTTCTCTTGTGACAGTTTTTCATTAAGTATAATAGGCAATGTTTGATTCGGTCCTAAATACACATACCTGAGGGAAGACTGAAGAGGTTTCAGTTTGAGTTCAGGTGCCTTTGAAATCGAAGGCACAAGTGGTTGCACCTTATCCCATTCCAAACTATGAGGAACAACTACACACTACCAATAGTGGCTGCCCTAGACTTATAAGAAATGAAGGTCTTTTGGATCTTCTTCTAATAGAATATCAAGAATAGGCAAATCATTTGAACTAAAATGACATACCACATCATCCACTTCTTCACTGAAATTGTTAACCAAGGTAGACACTGCATAATAGTCCACATGCTCTGATAAGAAAGCCTGTTTGAAAGCCTTGAGGTCGTTGTAGGAAACTCTCTCATCCCCTACCCAGAAAATAAGCTATCTTTGGTGCACATCGATAAGTACCTTCCTAGTTTCCATGAAAGGTCTTCCATGAAAAAGTGGTACTTCCTGGCCATCCTCCATGTCAAGGATGATGAAATCAGTGGGAAGGATCAGCCTACCCACCTTGACCAGTACGTCCTCTAGTATTCCCATTGGATATATGATGGATAGATCAGTTAGTTGAAGGGCCACACGGGTAGGCTTGAGCTCGTTGAGTCCCAACTTCATGAAAAATCCGAGGGGAATGAGATTCACGCTGGCCCTTAAATCGTAAAGGGCCTTCCAAAACTCGTAGGAGCCAATAGTACAAGGAATAGTGAAACTGCCTGGATCAGGATGTTTGCAATGAATGGAATGTTGGATGACTGTTGAACACTACTTGGTGAGGGAAATGGTGCCCAGATCCTTTATTTTTCTTCTGTTGTAGAGTATTTCCTTCATGAATTTGGCATAGGTGGTCATCTGTGTCAGCGCCTCTACAAATGGAATATCTATATGCAGCTTTTTAAAAACAACCATGAATTTGCAAAACTAGTGGACCAACTTCGTATGCTTCAATATATCTGGATAAGGTAAGGCAGTTTCAAATGGTTTGACAACTTCCTTCTCTTTGTTCTTCGAAACATTCTTCTATGAGAGTTTGGATGAGGTGGGTCTGTATTAGCACTTCTTTCATCAATAGTAGGTATGGATGCACCTGGCTATGCTGATTTGTTCTTTTGAATCTCTTTTCCACATCGGAGCATGATGGCATGGGCCTCCTCCCTTGGGTTCTTCTCCATGTTCCCCGGTAGCGTACCAGGTTCCCGTCTTGAGAGTTGGTTTTCCAGCTGGCCAAACTGATTTTCCAGGCCTCTAACCAAAGCCTCTTGATTTTGAAACTATGTCCCAACAGTAGATATGAATTTAGTCATCAGATCCTCTAGCCTCAAGGTGTTCTCCTGCTGTGGTGGTTGTTGGGCTGGTGGAGGAGGTGGTTGTCGTGCCTACTATGGATGAGGGTTCTGATACCATTGCTGCTGATAATGACCAGGATGAAAGTTTTGAGGTCATTGGAATTGGTTATGGAATGGAGTTTGATTATATCTAGGCAGTCTCTAGGGAGGAGGATTCTGCTATTGTTGGCCCCAGCTTGTGCTCTATTGATCTCGCCATGCCGGGTTTTGGTACTGCTGGTACTGGTTGGCTGACATGTCTTCCAGTAGTTCGAATAGCTCATCAGGGGATTTCCACATCACTGTACCTCTAGAAGCATCTTCCACCATAGACATGATATTTATTGTAAGTCCTCCGTAGAAGGTTTGGAATTGCATCCAGAGTGGGAGTCTGTGGTGTGGGCATTTTCGTAGAATCTCCTTGATGCATTCCAAGGACTCGTACAATGATTCAGAGTCATGCGACTAGAACATGTGAATCTCGTACCATAGCGTCACTGTCTTTGATGGTGGAATGTATTTGGACAGGAACATCTGGGCAAGCTCCTCCAAGGTGAGGAATAGATCGTTTTGGCAGCCCCTTGATCCAGTCTTTCACCTTGTCTCATAGAGAAAATGTAAATAGGCGAAGACGGATGGCATCCTTGGTCATTCCATGGTAACGAAACGTGTCTCAGTTCTCCATAATGTTGGAGAGATGGGCATTCAGATTTCACTGGGTAGGCCTCCAAATTGGACGATGTTCTGGATCAGCTGCATGATTGCAGGCTTGATCTCAAAATATTGGGCCTGGACTGGAGGATGAACTATACTCATATCAGCTCCGTGGATTGATGGATGTCCGTACTCCATAAGAGTATGTCTTGAAGGTTGCTGATGAGGCAGTGGAGGTGGATGATACTGCTGCTTCTGAGGGGTGAAGTAAGGCCGTTGGAAGATCTTCTACGGTTGTTGCAGTTTCCTTTACGCTGGAGGTTGTATCGGCTTCTGGTACTCCCTCGGAAGGAATTCCATGAAGGCACCAGGGGCCTGCTCCGGTAGACTAGCAACAGGAGGCTACTGATCCTGGTACTGCTGCTCAGCCATAGAATCCACGGCTGGTGCTCCCACTTCTGTATATGGCATGGTAGAGGGTTGCTGGTTGTGAGTTTCTTTTACTACATGCCAACGACGAAGTAGGGTCTGTTTGATCTCCAGGTCATGTGGAATTAATTCTGATGACTCAGCGCTCCTGGATCATATATGGTGTCTATTCATGCACTTGAAGTATATGAATAATCACAACACAAATACCAGGCGTAACAAGGGAAAAGTAAAATAGGAAAATTGAAATAGGAATAGAAAAGAAATTTTTATGAATTTTTGATGTTTATTTTCACTTAAATCAATTATTAACACAATATAAATATTAGCAATAAAACAAATGAGTCCCCTGCAACGGTGCCAAAATTTGGTCATGCTTGTCGTTGATTGAAGATTATATCCGTCCCAAATTAATTACCCATTCTTGAAACTTAATATAGCATAAGTTAGTGGTAGATCCTCAGGGAATATTAGAGTTCTCGAATTCAATTGAGTTAATATCTAATTATGTGAAATATTCAAAATTTAGAGTTGGTTGGTTTGATTTTGGTTTTTGATAAAAAATTTATTGTTTTAATTTGAAGAAATGATTAGCAGTTTTAATGAAAATAGTTTTAAAGAAAACATCGAGTGAATTTTAAGTGTTTTATACTGGAAAGGGATGATGTGTCTGGGTTGTGGAGATTAAGAATTTCTTAGGCAAATATTTTAAATGGTTGGGTTCTTCAGAATAACCCAATCATTCTGGATTTCTTTCATGTTACAAGATTTCCTTGGTCCGGTTCCTCTTGTTTGGAATTAGAGAAGCTGACTCCTTGGTCCGGTAGTTGGCTTTCATTAATTCATCATTAAGCACAGTCCATTATTTGAATCAGTGAAATCATTGTAATGGTCTTAGATGTTTCCACCGTTACTTCTTTTTGGTATCGCTGAGAATTCTTCCCTTGGTCCAACTCAGAATTCTCAGTTATAATTTATGGTAAATTAAGAGTAAGAAGAATTATTATGATAAAACACAACTATTAAAAACAACACACAAATTACGATTCATTCATCCACATCCTCAACATGAGGGGTTTAGTTACACATAGAACGCAAGAAAGAAACAGAACATGTGATACCAGATGGATTCATCGTATAATCATCCGGAAGTAGTGTCGGTGGGTGGAATTGTGGAACCATGACACCGTGGTGGCTCGAGAATGGTGGTAGTAGAACATATCCCTTCCTTCAATGGGTTTCAACTCCCAAAATCTGAAGGCCAAGGCCTCTATTTAAAAAAAAATACACTCCGTGTATAGAAATTACATGACGTGTATTTTTTTCTACATGCTTTGGGGACCATTTTTCTCCAATGATAGGCGGCCTAGCATGTCGTCTTTGACATGAGCACGGCGCCGCCTGGTAGTTATCTCTACATGCCGTGTAGCGCCCCCCCGCATGGCCTGTAGTAACGAAGATTTGGCCTCCATCACCTTCTAGAAAAACAAACATGGCGTGCAGCGACACTACACATGGCGTGTCTCCTTGAACGGCCACACGAGCGTGTAGGCTATTCTTGGCATGATGTGCTTCTAGAATGTGTACATGGCGTGTAGCGCCTCCCCACACGGTGTGTATCCTTCACCTGGCGACATGGGCGTATACTCAATTCTTTGGTTTGTGTCCCTGTTTGGATGTACACAGCGTGTATAAAAAGTACACGCCGTGTAGTTTGCAAATTTCCATAGAATTCACCTGATTTGTGTATTTTAGCAAGAAAGCACTTGAAAGTTCACAGAGTAACCAAAATCAAAGAATATGTTCATGAAAAAACAGATATTTTTTGAAAACATGTTTTTATTATCAAGAATATATATGGGAATGTATACACAAATCTGGTGAATCATGAATATTGAGGTAATAACCAAAAAATGATGGTAGAGAATATATTGTCCATTATTTAGGTGAATGTTGAATGATCCCTTACACCCCAATTTGGTTTAATACTCCAACCATATATTATTTCTTAAATTGAAATTGTATTTACAAATCATTATGAATGATATGAAAATATTTTTAGGATTTGAGAATGTTCCCAGAGAAATTATGGTGATTATATTTAGATTAATTATGTATAAATTTTTAAATAAGGATAAGAACTACACTAGATTAAAAATTATATATTATGATTCATAATGTTATATACTGATTTACATTATGCCTTTATTTTGGAATGTTATCTAGATTAAGTAATATAAACTGTATCAATTCACATAATCTATGAAGGGATTTCTCTCCCTGGAAATATATGTAACATTGATCTACTACAGTAGCCGTAAATATTATAACTATATTGGGGTACCTTACTCTGGTTATGAAAATAATCTTACATGAATGTATTATCCTACTCATCAACAACAAAATGTAACAATATTATACCATTTTATGAAACTACATCCTCTAGCATTCAATATAACCACAGATCCATTTGTTACATAAAAACCGATATATCATTTTGAAAATATATTTCACTCATTGGAATGTAATCAAAGGAATAAAGTTATCATGTAATTTTATCATGTCACAGGGGATGATGATCAATAGTTATTATTGATTCTATACACTAAATATGTGTAATAAATAGCAAGCATGGGGTTTATGTAATTTAAGTTAATATTACTGCGAAAAAATTTACTTCTAAATAATGAGAAGACATGGAGATAAAATTCCCAATTCTAAGATAAAAGGAAGATTAAAATGTTTCTATGCATAAAAGAAAACATTTCAATGTGTGAAATTCATGAAAAAAACTATATATGTAATTCAATGAGTAATAATTACTATTTATATGGTGGGATAAATTCAATCATATAAATTACACAAATCTCCCAAAAACTATAATCATAAGATATAGTATCATGTTTTACAAAGATAAAAAAAATTATCCATATCATGTGGATTTCGAATGAATAAATATAAAAAGTGGATGATGTAAAAAATATAACGTGGGGAAGAGAAAGAGGGATATGGCCATATTTTATTCTTATAGTGGGATATAACATGGTATATAATTAAAGTTAAAACGATTTTTTTACATGTGTATAGAAAATGGTCATCATACTCATGAATGTAATGGAATGGTAAAATCTATCAACTTATAAGGATTTTACTATTATATGATGGGTAAATATACCAACCAATACCCCAAACATGAAGGGAACATAAAATCAAAGAATCCAATATGAGAAATCAAATCAAATGTAATTACTACACTAGAAGTGGAAGTTCCAAAATATGTTGTGAAATGAATACTTTTCATATAATCTGGTATTTCAAATGTTTTATTTATTATAGGTTTTACCAACTATTATATATTCTAAAAATTCTATATGGGTATCAAATCATTACCTCAATGATTAGATGTTGATTTGGTCATGAAATATCCTAGTTGTAGGATAACCACATATTAAATCTCAAACTACTCTATGATTTATGGTTATGGGAATTATCATACATTAAATATTATTATTCTTCCTTTATATTACTTTGATTTTATTTTCTTCATGACACAACTCTCAGTATAGAACCTGTACCACTTATAAAGGTTGAGATGTTACTTTCGATAGTCAACATTAAGCTAATGATATTCTATTTGTGCAAGGAAGAAACAAAATGTCCAATTGATATTACATCCATAATATAGGTTACACATCAATTTCTTGAGAGATATTTATCTTAAATTTTAAGGGATAAACTCACCATAGAATATTTTCTGTTTATATTATAATACGTTGATGAATTATTTGAGTACTTTTCAATTATTCCCCTATGTTTTGATGTTGAGTTTCGAATATAAAATTTACCCACTTCTACATATATTTTAAATAATCCATATATAATGACCCTTATTAAGTTACAGTAATTAAATAATCAGCTACATAAGAATATAGATATGGTATTTGTTTTACCTAGTGCATCACTATGAACTGAACCTATTATTTTTTTAGTGAAAAAATTGATTCAATGTGTATTTTTATATATTTTCATATACTTAACAATGAAACTATTTAAAAAAATGTATCCCCTGCATGATATAGCATATATAATTGATCAATTATAAAGACATATATATTCAACCAAGTTTGATATTTAGTATAGTTATTATGAGATAAGTTCTATGATGTATGATATGCCTATGAAAGCCTTCCGTATGAGGTATGTTCATTATAAATTTATTCCATAGCAACATGGTCTTTACAGATATCCTAGAATATTAATGGATTTAATTAATAATGTCTAAATATATTCATGATCAATTTATGTCTGACTTTATAGATGATATTTATATATATTTTAAGTGAATGAATTCACATGAATAATAATTTATAATATTCTTGAATATCATGATGAGGGAGTATATATATATGAAAAATAGACTAATTGTGAATTCGTTGTTTAGAAAGCTTCATTCATGATCCACATAATCACATCTAAGGGTATATCAGTGGATCATTCATTGATGAATGTCATTAAACGTCCTAAAATTACCACTGAAATTGTGATATGTAGTTTTTGTAGGTTGTATGGATACTAATGATCCTTTTTTAGAGATCTCTCATTACTATTTTATTCATTCACCAAGTTTACATATAATGGGTTTATGTTCTTATTAAATTATGAATGTGTTGATAATCTAATATAACTGAAGAAAATGTTGGCCAATGGTGTTATGCTTATAGTACCTGATAGTAGACAAGGGATTATGATCTATAGTGATTTATAAAATAAGGTTCAGTGTTTATTCTTCAAGTGGAATGATATGTTGATATCATATAAAAATCAACAATTAAAAATTAATGATAAAAAGTATAGGAACCTTGATTTGGAATTGTTAGTGGTGAATTCTATATTGATGATATAAAATATTTATTTATAAGTTGATATTTGTGATATATATACTAATAATAAAATATAAATGTACATATTTACAAATAAATATATCAATATGCACCAAATGATTCAGTTATAGTGGATAAAATATTTTGACATCTCATTAAATTACTAGTATGGGAATTCCAACAAGGTGGATAATTCATTATTTTAAAAATATGATGCTAGGATTAACATGATGTGGATTGAAAAAGATAAAATATTTATTTATTTTAATATTTTGGATCTTTAAATCATGAAGAAAATGGAAAAATATGATACCCTGGATGATTCAGTCCCAGATCTGGTTCTAATAAAATAATATATACATTTAATGATTTGATACATATTAATTTGTGGCAATTTGAATCAATTAAAATATTTAACTGTAAACCAAAACATTGGGTCACATATATACGAAAGGACTATTCATGATTAGTCTATTAGAGGATTAGAGAGCCTTAATAGTTTTCGATGTTTTAACAAGATTTTATAAACTTTTATCTAGCTTCACTAGGGCAAGACTCTAAATCCAAACCAATCGACATTGATATTATACTCAACACTATACCTTCTAGAAGAATTTTAAATTAAATGGTGTGCATAAAATTTCATAGTAAGTGATTTATAAATAATTCACAAAAGCATTTCGCTTAAAAATACTAACAAATCAATTTTAAAAATATTTCCATCTATATCAAATATAAATTGTTTGATATAAGATCTTATTTTCCCTTAAATATCAATTTAGGGTTTTCCAAATCCATAATTGATTCATATAAAATAAATAAGGGAATAAATATTTTAAAAACCCATTTTATTTAAAAACATAATATCTATTTATATAAATATAATTTTTTTTGAAAACATAAAAACATTACATTTGAAATTAATATATATTTATGTAATATAATTATACATGAAACAAATTATGAAAACCAAGTGTCCTTGAGAAATGTTGAAGGTCTAACAATCAATTTTATGAAAAAAGATTGTTTTTGAGGTTGTGGGTTCACTCAATATTCCCCTTCACCATTATAATTAACCATGATCCATATTTTATATAAATTCTTTTTTGTAATAATTTTCCTTCCACTATAAGTCTATTAAAAATAAAAATGTTATAACAGTACATATTTTAAACCAATTTTTAATGTGGTAAATAATTATGAATTAAATAGTCTTCAATAATGAGTCCTTTGTAGAAAATAATTATATATATAATGATTAGAAAAATACTAAAAACATATACGTAACACTTATAAATAATTATCCTAAATTAATATTTCGAAATTTTATTTTCATATATGGAATTGTAATAATAATTTTAGTCCATGTAAATACTATGAAGTTAATAATAAATGAAATATAAATAAATACTAACTTCTATATACAAAAAACCATTTCATTGAATATTAAAAATAATGAAATAGATTTTATAAAATAAACACATTTTTAATTAAGAGTTTAGAAATAAATAATTTTTTTAAACATATATAAAATTGTTTTCTGAACAATAAAAATGAATTTCCTTTAATATGGGTTTCCATGAAATCATATAAAACATGTTTATAACTTGTGTCCCCTTATAAGAAATTATTATTTAAAATGAATATAATTTTAATAAAAACATTTTCCCTTACTAATATTACATAAATATTTTTTTTGTTCCATATAATTACTTCATCAGAACCCTAATATTTCTTCTTCATAGCTTCCCATATTTGGATATAGGCATCCCATGAGTAAATATAAATTCCACACTCTATGAATTGTTTTTTAATATATGGTACAAGTTAAAATGGAATTTTCAAGAGAACATGATTTTTTTATTTATGAGGGAAGATTATCTTTATATAGACTATTCTAAACTGTAAAATAATATTTTAATATAATATGTTAATTATATAAGATATTATTAATATTTACATTAATTAAATTTATATATTCTATTATAATTTTAAATTCACATGGCACTAAGATACACAACAGAATGTATGATCATGTTAATAATTATTGAATTGTCCTCATGAATCAATATTTACTATTATAATATGATTTTCATATAAAATTTTCAATAAAATTAGAACATGACGATTCCATGGAGGATGTGCCTTTTTTATTGAATCATACACAAGAAACAAATAATTTTCATATTGATTGATAAATGAATTTTCATAAATAATGATTTCTGTATTTGTATGTCCATTAATTATATTTTATCTTCCATATTAATATTAATTGAAATTCATTCAATTGAGATTGATTGTTTTTCTGAATGTGAGGTACATAATATATATATATATAATAATTTTTTGTGATGGGTGAAAAATATGAGGTTTAATTGCATGCCAAACTGTAACGATCCGAAATTTTGAATAAATTTTTTTTCTTAATATTGTGTGTTATTTTATTTTATACTCAATAAAACTTTTTCATTTAATAAAATTAGTATAATTAAAATCAGACTGTTTGATTTCAACTATTATATGACCATTGGTCAGTATGACCATTGGAAACTGAATGTTGTGATTATTGTCTGTAATTACTAGTGATGTTGTGATTATTGTCTATAAATACAAGTGATCTTGATTAATTAATATAGAAAAAAGATTTAATGGCCTCATCTAGTAGTTTCAGGCTGATCGAAGCACATCTGACGAATCTCGAGAATGAGTTAGCATTTTTGGTCTTTGCTTTAGACCAAACCCATGTTGAACATCATTGTATGATGCTAGAAAAGAATTGCCTTTGCAAGAATTTAAAGTTGATAGAAATCACTACTCGGGCAATGTTCGCTGAGTTGCCCCAAGATTCTCTTACATTAGCACACCTTACACTTAAATCCTATGCTGGTGTTATGAGGGCTATGTAATGAGACCATAACTACCTTGTGTAATCACTTGATTTCAATAATAAATTTTAATTTCTTCTTATGGTGATGTTTGAGAATTCTCAAATGTCCAGAAAAATATTTTATGCATGTTATTGATGATTTTTAGAAATATAATAATTTAAAAATATATATGTAAACCTTAAATTAATAATAATGTGTAATGATTTTCAAAAAATGGTCTTCTACAAATGTGTTCTGTAGGTAATATAGAGTCTAATAAGATCAAAATTATATTTGGTGAATATAAAATTATGAATAGTGATTTTACGCTTAGTATTAGTAATGTGACCAAATGTATTAGTAATCTCACTTAAAGAATGTACTAATATAATTTAGGCACCCTGATTAAGTAATGTGATTCAATAAAATAGATAAATAACTACTTTAGAAATTTTTATTCAAGTAATAGTTCTTTTGAGTAAATAGTGTTTTATTAATTAAAAATTAAATTAAAAATATTTATAAAATTATTTTTATAAAATAGAGTTCATTTTTTAATTCAGAGCATCGATATTATGATAAGGTAATTTTCGGTGTTTTTTCGGGAAAAATGTATTTTCAGTGAATAGTGTTTTTATTTAAAAATTAAATTTAAAAAATTTAGAAAATAAATTTTTTAAAATGGAGTTAATTTTTTAATTAATAGAATCAATATTATGTTATGTTAATATTTTGTGATTTTTCTGAAAATGTTGAATTTTCAGTGAATAATGAATTTTCAGTTTAGAGTTTTGTGTGTTTAATGTCATCATTACGGATTTAATAATTTTGCAATCATTATGGTCAACTTATGAATAGTATGATAAGAAATGATTTGTCCCATTTTTCCAATACCATTGTAATATAATATGGGCAAGCCCATGGTTTTGCCAATATTTCCAAGGAGGTGTCTCCTGGCCATTAATGCCTTGTCCCCTCACTTCCCCTATAAATACCAAGCCATTATCTCATCCTTTCCAATCCAAAATTCTCCTAAATGAATTTATTGTCTCCATATATCTGAAGGTTTCCACCCATGGTTCCCTCAAGCCTCCCAAGGTTCCAAACATCATGATTTCGACTTTACTCTTCAAGGTACGAGATCATACCTTTCTCTTTCTATTTATGTTTTCTACATTATGTCAATTATTTTAGGCTGCATGTTCTTATCTTGGGGATGTTGTTTTATAATAATTTTATTGTCCTTTTCATTATCATATTATTAGAGACCATATCTTTCTCTCATCAATTTATTTTAATAATGTTTATGTGGGGGAGTTAGGCTGCCGAATTTTTGTGAGGGATTCTTTCACCCATCTATTTTTCAAGTTCTATTTTCATGTCATTTCATTGATGTTTCTTTTTATTATATTGGTTTATGATCTCTATATCCATCATACTATTATTTTATTTACATATTATGAGACACCCTATTTGATATCATCAATTTTTTTGATGTTTTATGTGATGTTGTTTGGGTGCCGAATTTTCATAAGAGAAATCTTAATTTTGTCTTCCTTCGATGTTTTTCATTTCATATGTTATGTCTTTAAAATTCAATTACCATTTTCTTATATCCATTATATTCTGTACCTATACTATTTTTTTTATAATTTATGAGTGGGTAACCCATGTCCCCTCTCTTTTTAATGGTTTCTAAAACCATGTAACATAGTTGTTATGCAACAGAATTTTTCGTCTCAAAATGTCTCTCTCTTTTTCTCAAATTATAATATATTAATAAGATAATAATAAAAGCTATTTCTTCTACAAGGGAATTCACATGTATATCAAAATAATCTATTTTAATTCTGGTATTTACATACATGATACGCACTTTCATTTTTTCGTGGGTTTAAAATGACATAAATATCATGTCTTAAAAGAAGTTTTTAAAATGTTATGATTATGAAATGAAACCCATTTATTTTATGATATATGTGTTATTAATGAAATGTTTTATGATGATATAAGTGGATCACATGATGATAAAAACAAAATTAAGGGTGAACCCTGATAGAACTCAAATGCATTGGGCAATGATGTAATCTCTAGGTATTACAATTTTAACGATACCTTGGTGAATAACCTTGGTAACTTTATTGATGACACCATAGGGATGGACCTTGGTTAAACGGAAATGATTTTCTATGTTAACTGTTGTAACAACATAATATAGTTATGAAATATTTTATTTCCATTATGATATACCTCATGATTTCATTCTCCTGCATTAATGTTCTTTTTCATGACTTTATTGATGTATCTCATGTTCAAATGTTAAATGTTTCCTATTGTCTCCCATAATTGTTCTTCTGCTCACCCTTTCCTTTTATGTATGTACCTAGGTTATGAGATGCAGAATTGAACCTAGAAAGAACATAAGGAGAATTCATTCAAGTGTTTATGAAGAATGGTTTATGTTTTATTGTATTAGGTTCATGTTTTCCAAGACACTAAACCGTAAAGATTATTGGTTTTTTAAAATGTAATGAAAGTTATGTTATAAAAAGGCAGGATGCTATATCTGGTATCAAAGGTTGGTTTATATATTTATAGAAATTATTATATTAATACATTAGGAATAACCCTATAGAAATGTTAAAATATATAAAATCTTCTTGGTATTTTGGTGAGTATTGGGTAAGTGGTTTATCAAGAAAATACATCCCTAACTACATACGAGCAGTTAGTGGTGGCTCCGACACAAATATACATTAGGGTAAAACAGGAAAACACCGATTTGAGCTAGAGTTGAACTGAAACTGGTAGATGAAAATGGGTCTTGTAGTACTATTGGTTACGACACTCTCATGGGATATGTTTGGTTAATCACATGTTTTTTCGAATCATAATGAAGGAATTATAGAAGAATGTAATTGTCTAAGAATAACGTTTTATGACATAAAATCCATTTAGTTAAATGATTCCTATATGAAATAATTTTCTCACTAAGGATTTATTAGTTTATAAAATGCCCCCATAATCTTGGAATACGTTGTCATATTTCATGAAGAGTAACCCGGACCTCCCCAGAATGAGATGTAGAGTTCTCCGTTTTTATCGTACCTAGATCTAATCCGATGTCAAAATCCCACTATAGAATGGAAAATGTAGATCTAGAGGATTTAATGAAACAAATTCAAAATCTTTTGGAGAATGGGTTTATCAAACCAAGTGGGAGCAACAGTTCTCTTTGTGATGAAGAAGTATGGATTGATGCATATCTTCAATTATTATAGAGAACTGAATGAAATCACAGTGAAGAACAAATACTCTCTTCTACGAATTGAGGACTTATTTGACCAACTTCGTGGGACTCAATTCTTCTCTAAGAATGATCTTCATTCTGGTTATCATCAATTGAGTGTGAATAGTGATGATATTCAAAAAACAACCTTCCAATAAAGATATGATCATTATAAGATTGTTGTTATGCCCTTCGGACTAACTAATGCACCTGTTATGTTAATAGATCATGAATTAGTTGATTTTTCAATATTATGATTTATCAAATGGATATCCTTTTATAGAAAATTTATTTGGTGATTAAATTATAATGGATATTTTGGACGATGTTTTCCCTTTTTGAGTACTATATGCCTAAGGAAAATAATATATTACATGATTTTATTAGTGGAGAAATAGTTGAAATTTTTATTTTGTAAGAATCTATGTATTTATTGTGGAAATATGGTGATTTGGGGTTTTTCTATAAAATTATTAACCTAGCATAGAAAATATATGATTAGGATAATTACACATTAGTATGAGACTTTAAGAGTAGTTGATGTTATTTAGAGATAAATGTTATAATTTACTGTTGAAGAATATGTGATTAAATGCTTCTGAGTTGTGGGATTCAATCTTAGATTGCATTATTTTGATGAATTAAAAGGATGATTGTGTATTGAATGGTATTTCTTTATAATTTGTTACTATTTGTTGAATTTTGGAGATTAATTGTAGTATTTTTAAGGATTATCCGTTTTGAGGATTATATGATATCATAGTTACCATTTTGGTTTTAGTTGATATCTAAATACAAGAAAAATATATAGTTATCCTTTTGTGGATTATGTGATTCTCCAGAAGATGATTCTTATGCTTTTGAAGTGACCAAGTTTTTCTGAATGCTAAATTATTGGAGAAAAGATTAGTTTTGGTAGAAACTTATTAATGGATGAAATTCTACATGATGGTATGTATATTTCCTTATGTTTTTATTCTATGTAGTAAATGAATTCCGTGAAATTTTGAAAACAAACTTAAAAAACACTGTTGGTTTACATTTTTGACTGGGTATTCAACAACTATTTACAGAAATCATAAGTTTGTGATTTTATTGTGGTTAACTTTCTCCTAATCATGTTTTCTATCACTCTCCATCAGAACATGACCCTTTGATTTCTCTTCCGTATCCATGTTTCCTTACATGGAATCCTAATATGTGTTCACACAGGTGACCTTTTTTCATCCCTTTATTTAATTTAATTTAAATGTTTTACTTACTATTTTTCAGATGTGGGACATTCAATGAAATTTTCAAGCCCAATATTAAAAATTGCGAAGATGAAATTTCTTATGGGGGGATGAATGTAATGACCTGAAATTTTGAATAAATTTTGTTTTCTAAATTTGTGTGTTATTTTATTTAATACACAACAAAACTTTTCATTAATAAAATTAGTATAATAAAAATGATACCATTGGGTTTTGACTTTTATATGACCATTGGTCAGTATGACCATTGGAAACTAAATTGTGTGATTATTGTCTATAATTACAAGTGATCGTGATTAATTAATGTAGAAAAAAGATTTGATGGCCCCATCCAGTAGTCTCGGGCCGATCGAAGCCCATATGATGGAAATCAGGATGGTGGTTGCACCATTGAGCTTTGCTCTGGACCAATCCCAAGCCGAACATCATCGTGTAAAGCTGGAATAGAATCGCCTTCGTGACATGTTCAAGCTGATAGAAATCACTACTCATGTAATGTTGGCCGAGCCGCCCTAATATTCTCTCACATTAGCATACATTACACTTAGATTCTATGCTGGTCTCATAAGGGGCATATAACAAGACCTTAGATACCTTGTGTAATCCCTTGATTTAAATATTAAATTTTCATTTCTTCTTATGGTGAAGTTTGAGAATTTCCAAATGTCCGGATAAATATAGTATACATATTATTGATAAATTTTTTAAAAAAGTATATTTAAAAAATGTTTATGTAAACCATTAATAATTAATAATGTGTAATGATTTTCAAAAAATGGTCTTCTACAAATGTGTTTAGTCAAAAATTTAGTGTCTAATAAGATCAAATTAATTTTTGATGAAGAGTAAATTATGAATAGTGATTGTACACTTACTATTAGTAATGTGACCAATTGTATTAGTAATCTGACTTAAATAAAGTATTAATATAATATAGGCACCTTAATTAAGCAATGTGATTCAATAAATTATTTAAATAACTGTTTCAGAAATTTTTTGTCAAATATTAGTTTTTTTGAGTGAATAGTGTTTTCTAAATTAAAAATTATATTAAAAATATTTGGAAAATTATTTTTATAAAATGGAGTTCATTTTTGAATTTAGTGAATCGATATTAACTTAATGTAATTTTCTAGGATTTTTCTGAAAAATTGAATTTTCGGTGAATAGTGTTTTTAATTAAAAATTAAATTAAAAATATTTAGAAAATTATTTTTATAAATTGGTGTTTATTTTTGAATTTATAGAATCGATATTATCTTAAGTTAAATATTTGGGACTTTTCAAAAAAAGTTGAATTTTCAGTGAATAGTGAACTTTTAGTTTAGAGTTTCGGGTGTTTAATGACATCATTAAGGATGTAATAATTATGTAATCATTATGGTAGACTTATGAATAGTAAGATTAGTTATGAGTTGTCCCATGATGCCAGAACTATGGGCAAATACCACGGGCAAGCCCAAGGTTTTTCCAATACAACCAATGAAGTGTATATTGGCCATTAATGCATTGTCCCCCCACTTCCCCTATAAATACCAAGGCATTCTCTCATCCTATACATTCCAAAATCCTCCTTAATGAGGTTATGGACTCCTTACCTCCCAAGGAGTCCTCTCAAGGTCCCTAAAAGCCTCCCATGTTCCCAATCATCATGATTTCGAAGTTACTCTTCAAGGTACGGGATCATACCTCTCTCTTTCTTTTCATGTATTCTCTTTTATGTAATTTATTTTAACCTCCATGTTATTATGTTGGGGATGTTCTTTTATATTCCTTATACTGTCCTTTCTCATGTTCATATGATGAGAGACCCCATCTTTCCCTCATCAATTCATTTTATGAATGTTTAAGTGGCGTCGTTAGGCTGTCGAATTTTTGTAAGAGATTTTTTCCCCCTTCTCTTTTTCAAGTTCTATTTTCATGTCAAGTCGTTCATGTTACTATTTATTATGTTGGTGTATGATCTCTATATCCATAATACTGTTTCTTTATGTTAATATTATGACAGTAACTATTTTATCCCATCAATTCATTTTTTGATGTTTTTAGTGACGTCGTTAGGCTGCCGAATTTTTATAAGAGAAATCTTATTTTTGTCTTCCCACCATGATTTTCATTTTATATGGTATGTCTTTCAAATTTAATTACCAGGAGCATGTAGCTTTTATATTCGGTATCTATACAGTTTTGTGGATCATTTATTAGTTGGTAACCCATGTCATCTCTCTTTTCAATGTTTTATAAAACCATGTAACATAATCGTTATGCTGCATAATTCTTCGCATCAAAATGCCTTTATATCATTCTAATATTATTTTATTTTATTAAGTGAATACTAAAATCTCTTTCATCTACTAGGTTATTCACATGTATATCAAAATCTTCAATTTTAATTCTTGTATTTGCATACATGAAACCCAATTTTTTTTTTGGGTTTCAAATGACATAAAGATCATGTCATAAAAGTAGTTATTAAAACGTTATGATTATGAAATGAAACCCATTTATTTTATGCTATATGGGATATTTATGAAATGATTGATGAAGATATTTATGGCTCACATGATGATAAACAAAAATTTAAGGGTGCAGCTAGATAGCGCTCCAATGAATTAGGTAACGATGTAAACACTAGGTATTTCACTTTTAATGATACCTTGGTGAATAACCTTGTAATTTTTTAGTGACTCCTTGGGGATGGACCTTGGAGAAAAAGAAATGATTCTCTAATTTAAATTTTTTAGCAACATCTTCGAGTTATGAAATGCATTATTTCTACGATAATATGACTCATGAATTCATTCTCATGACTTAATGTTCTTTTAAATTTCATTATTTGTGTATCTCATGTTCACATGATAAATGATTCCCCTTGTTCCCCTTACTGAGACTTCTTCTGACACATTCATTTGATGTATGTCCCCATGTTTTGAGATGTTGTAATTAACCTATGATGAACATTTGGAGAAGCCATTCACATTTCTAAGAAGAATGTTTTCTTCTTTCATGTATAAATTTCTTGGTTTCTACGACACTAAACCCTATAAATCCCCAGTTTTGTATAAAGTAATGAAAGTTATGTTATAAATATGTGGGATGCTATTAAAACAATTATGACGAACACTTAAGATAACCCTTATATAGAGGATACCCAAATCCTTACACAATCTCAATGTAAAGCATCATACATGTATATAAGTGTTTTTATACCATTCCATAGCCACGTGTTGGTTTGTTCTTCCAGTATATAGCTTGTGTATTCGGTGTGCTACCCTTACATGATTCATGTTGGTACCCATACATAGTAGTAATGACCCTTATATAGCTAGGGGTTTTAACCTTATGTGGGAGTTGTCTGACACTAAAATACCATGCAACTTACCTTTATGTGAGTTATATCTATATATATAACTTATATATACATTGAATTGATTTTTTTAATGGAAAATAATTTTTACAAATAGTATAATTTTATCTATTATGTTTTGAAATATATTTTTATAAAAATAAAATTTGTTAATTTTATTACAATATTAATATATTTTATTTCTTAACAACTCTTAACTCAAAAACAATAAAATTTAATATATACAATTTAATTACATCCTTAAAACATAACATATTTATTACATTTAAATTATCCTCAAATGATATCACCATAATCTCCAATGTTGTCTATACCATTTCTATGATACAAAATGTTATATCCCCAAAACAAAACTCTTATATTTAGTACTAATAACATACTAACTATATTTAAGAGTTTTATATGGATAAACACAACCCAATTTTAAACCATAAATAACATATAACATCAAAATAAAATATTGGGTCACTTATATAACTAAATAAATATTCTGTTTAGAGATTTTGAGAATTATAATACCTTATAACATTTCAGATTATAGAAAAAATCAGGAAAATATAATTTTGAATCACTCTATATAGACTCATAATCAAATCCATTCACCAATGTTATTATACTGAATAAAATACAGTGAAAAATATTTGAAATCATTAGGTCATTACAAAATTACATAGTATGGGAATTTCAAACTAGCGGTCAAATTCGTTCCCTTAAAAAATATATATAAACTATTTGGATGTAATTTCAGATTAAATCAAATAAAAATATATATAAGAGATTAAATTTCACTAAATATTATTTTCGGGTTTTCAAAATCTATACGTGATGATTTTAAAAACAATTATGAAAAATTCTACCCATTTGAAAACAAATTTTCTTTCAAAACATAATGTCCATTGAAATAAATCTAGATTTCTTCATTGATAATATCTTATATATTTTGTTACACTGTCATTTCGCATATATTATTACCTTTTTTTTAAATATCAATATTTTCATTAGAATAAAATAGGTATCAAAATGTAATAATGTATTTAGATGTCAAGGTAACAAAGAACTGAAAACATAAATATTATTTTTTTAATCTCCATAATTCACTTGTAAATACATTAAAGATCCTAAAACTACATAGGATAAACAAATGAATGCATAGACAAAAAGTGTGAGATTAAAATCCCTTCATGGAATAATTGTTATACGGAAATAGAACACATGAGTTAGTTGTATAACATGATATCCTATAATAGAAGGCTCATGAGTAATCACATCTGAGTATTACATAAATATCCAGGTATCACAAAAACATCGAATAATAATAAATCTAGTAGAAACATATAACAATGAATAATCATGAGTTTAGGATCATTACCTAGATAATATAACATCATTGGAAAAATTTCCATTAAATATTAGGTTAACTCCCTAATCCCATTCTTGTTGCCTCATGAGGCAAAAAATTATCAAATAACCATGGGAGAATAATGTGGAGTGGTTTTATTATAAAATTATCAAATTACATCCATTAATGTAAATTCAATCCTATGTAATCCCAATTAAAATAAGATTGAAACATAATATATCACCACTTTGGAAACATTTCAATCACAACACACATGAATAAATTAAATGAATTATAACTGATAATGTCATGAAGTATTTATTATTCATATTATAAATTGTAAATTGGTAATATATCAACTACTTAAGAGAAATTTAGGTTATAATAGAACATTGACTCATATATTGTTGTTTTTAGAGGAAAACCTTACCTTAATTCCAAACATTGTCTTGTGTGTCTTAAATCTTCTATATAAATTGTTTTTCAATAAATTTATTTCATACTAATAATTATTGTATTAAAAACATATAATTAAAAAATTATATTTATTTATTTTACTTATATATTTAATTATTTAATCAATTATGTCAATATTCTATGTTTTGAGGAAGCATGGTTCATAATTTCAAAATTTCATCAGTGTGATAATGGTGGTAAAATGAGTGATTAATAAATAAACTCAAAAATAATAATCTTGATATAATAATAATATTTATAAATCATATACTTTAAGAAATGGTTATGAAAAATGAATTAAATTACAATCATGGAGATGGTAGGTTGTACATACACATGTCTAATCGTTCTATTTTCAATGATATTTATAGAACGAATGTTTAAATGAGAATAATATGATAAATATCACATTATTTATTTTAATAGACATATAAATACCATACATCTTATTTGGTATTAAAAAATGAACAACATCACTTTGTGGGGTGGTAGTTCGTTGTACACACGAATAACATTATCGTTTTTTTGATGGATAATATAGTAATAATGTATATGATATATTATTTTTCTAAAATTATTAATTTTTAATTAATATCATATATTGATATTAAATAAATAATCATAAATATTCATGTGGGGTGATTATGGAAAATTAATTACATCGGTGTGTTAGGTGGTAGTCCGTTATACAAACAAACAAATGTTTTGTTTCCCATTTTATAGAATAGCTGATGGATTTTGGATATTAAATTAACATAATGTAATCTGATTATATAGTATATACATAATTTATAGTATGAACATGATTGAGTAATAATTTACGCAGGTGTAAGAAGAAAATTAACCATGATGTTCATTGATGAATGTAACCTCTTATAAAACCACTTATTTAGCCATGTACATCAATACATCATAGATTGAATTCTATTAAAAACTTGTATTCCAGAATGAGGGGAGGAAATTAAAGAAGTTGTTTGGGTAGTTAATGTCTAATGTAATGGGTTTTAGATGCTTCAAAATCATATATAGGGGGTGCCCTTTATAAGGACGTAAGATTGGAAATCTTGTAAATATCTAAAACTATTCAATATTCGGATAACACTTATTGGAAATGTGCCTCAAAAATCGATAAATAAAGTTATTTAGGATTTAAAATTCTGAGACACACCTATACAATTAAAAGAAACACATTTTATAAATTTATCCTCTTTAACATTAATGTAACTCTAGTTTAAGCATTTTAATTTTTTTCTAAGGTAACAATTTTTTTTACTATTCATTGTCATTATGAAAATAGTCCGAAATTATTATTTAATATAAATTATGAAAAATAAAAATATTTAATCCATTTTTTCAAATCGAAATCATATTAATAGATAAATTTAATTTAAAATTAAACGCATAGACGTGTTAAAAAATGGTTTTCGACAACCGTATTTTCAAGCATAAGATGATATTATAATAACTATGTGGAATTTACTCATAATTAAATGCATTTAAATTAAAATATATATATTATTATTAAATTTAATTTTATATAATTAAAAAATATGGGTTATTTTAATTACTTCATATTGAGAATCATTATACCCTTTAAAATAATTTTATAGAAAAATGTGTTTTAATGCATAATAAAAACATCAATTAAATCTACAAAAAATTAAATTTATATGTAATTAGTTTGCTTAAATATTACTGAAAAATACTTATATAGAATTTAAATCTTATTAAAATAATAAATTTAATTTTAAAATACTAAAATTATTAAAAATAAATTACAGTTTCTAAAAAATTGGAATTTTTCACTATTCACTAAAATATTAATATTTTCCTAAAAATAAAAAAAAAAATTCACCCTAATATAATATCAATAATCTTATTTAAAAAAAATTATTTTTATATAAAAAAATTTCTAATAGATTGAAATTATATTTATAATATATTATCACAAAATTCAGTAAATATAATTTTTGAAAAAAATAATTTTTTAGGAATAAAACGACTACTTATAATTGAGTGATCAGTTAACCTGAATTTATAAATGAATCTAAATAGTGAATTATATTTATATAAATTTCATGAAGTGGTAAATCATATTAATTTACAGCAATTTAATGGAAAGGTTATAACAGTCTTATTTAATGGTTTATATTTCATGGTTCAATTGGGGATGATGTTGAACGTCATATATGCTACCAAATATAATGTTCATTTAGAATGTTAGGAAATTAAATTCTCCCCTAAAAATAAATTCCTTACAAAAAATTTTATCTTCTAAACATAAATCAAGTGTTCTAAAATTGAAAGACTCATAATTGGAAACCAACATCATAAAAAGTTTTAATAAAACAATATATTGACAAGAGGGAAAGGGAAGTAAGATGATACTATAGAATTACACATACTAGGTTTATAAATAAGGAATAATTAGAGTCATTTGAAGACCATGATTTTAAAATATTTTTGATTTAGTTGGTAATATTATAAATTTTTACAGTAGAATACACCATTAATTTATCAAAAATAAATTTTTTTTATCTCATGATCTTTTTCCTAATGTTTTGGGATTATTTTTCTATCAAGGAAAAGAACACTAGAAAGTATAATTACATGATATGTTTTTTATAAACATAATTTCACTATTTTTTGTTCCTATATCAATTTCCACCTCAACTCTTACTCGATGGAATGAATAACCATTATTAATTTTTTTATGCCTAAAGTAATAAAATTGTCATTTAATGGAATATATGATTCATAAATGTGTAACATGTTATAAATTATATATTTATTAAAACCAAAATGGTTATAAAAAAGAAAGAAAATATGAAAAATTAATATGAATATAATAATACTGAAAATTTTACATTAAAACTTAATGTTTTGAATAGATCATTAAATAAATAAGTAATCCAATATCCCAAATGACCTCAATAACATTTAAATGAAAGGAGATTTTAACCTCAACAGTTATCTCATAACCATCAACATTTATATCCCAAAAAATAATACCATTCTTCCCTAATAATCATTTTTGACAAATCTAAAGGATATATTTATATATCATAACCTAATAAAATGATCCCTAAAATTTAATTAATAACATTATAATCTCTAAAATTAAAAAAAATGGTACTATAAAATGATTCCAAAAGTAAACATAATATTTATCTACAAAATAAATCAGGTAAAATAATTTTATGATAACATGTACATCACATAGGCCACTAGTAGGTGCTATGCCTTTATCACCCTTCAGTTGTGGGATCAATCACAATAACCATTCCCGATTCAATGGGATGTATCCATGCCGATTGGATTTCCATATTGAAAAACCATATTTAAACCAGTTCTTGACACTTAAAGTATTCTATAAAAATTATTTCTTTTCAAAAAATAAAATAATTTTAATTGACTATAATTACCTCAACACAAATCATTAATCAAATACAATATTTTCATCTATAATACGTATTTACACAAAACCTTATCCTCAAGTCACCATTAAATATGATTAGCACTACTCGAAAAAATATTGAAAAAAATTAAAGAAAAAATACTCATTAATGAACCGTAGATGTTTCATGATATCATTAATAAAAAAATTCAAAACCGTTAATCTAGGATTCCAAAACCTTCATTATCTAGTGATTAATATTTAATTATTTTCATAAAAATGCATTATGGAATTAATAACTATAGTATATAAATTACCTAAATAATGGAAATGTTCCCCATTTTCACTATTAAATCTCATGTTTTTTGATTTGATGATATTCAAATGGAAATTTCATTTTATTTCATTTGGAGTATGGTCAATTTTTTAAATCGATCATTAGAATGGAATTATGAGTGTTAGGACACATAAAGGTGTATCTATTGACTTGGTTTAAGAATCAAGGGGTTCCATCTGTGATTCATCATGTTTGGGGAGCATCATGAACTAAAATACCATTTTAACAAAGATGTAGGAATGACACATGGTTTTTCTAAAACCACGTGACCCTTAGGAGAAACCATGTTGCTTGGTCTTATAAAGAAGAGGGTTCCACATAGTTTGATCAAACTGCGCCTAAGTAATTACATGTATGTGATGAGTGTATATAGTTTTTATCGGAGGGTGTTCTTGGGTTTTATGTTGTCTTCCAAAACTGTATGCATATCCTTCACTCATATTACTACATAGGTAGTGTAAGTGCAATATTTTGTGCCTAGTAAGAACATGGTTGGTCAATCCATTTGGGATGTAGTTCTCAATTAGGGAAAGAAACATGATTGGAGGATGGTCTATCCATACCATGCAGCTAATCCATTCCACCCTATCATGAAGGGTTAATTTTCTATTCTTCCAAATTGATCATTAAACCTAATTTTATTTCCTCCTCTTTTTGTCCTCCTCTATTCACACCAGGTTCTCCTACATGAGCTTATCTCTTCCATCCTGCATGGAATGAAGATTTTTCCTCTATTTGGTGTTGAAATTGGTTAATCACAATTTTATTAGTTGTATAGTGGAAATATATTTATTCCTCCTCCATCAATTATACATTTTTTCACCTCCTAATGTGCTATTTTGTTGTGACCAAGTACAATCTATTTTCAATGATTTCAACTATTTCTATGATTTCACATGAACCAGAAAAAATAAAACCTCAATTATTGATGTGGGATTTATCAATAGTATATGGTTGGTGGTCTAAATTATTTCCTAATATTTAGTTTTTTATATGGTGTCCCTTCATGACACACACTGTAATCTTCTGGTATCACCTAATAAATGTGAATTAATTAAATTAAATGGTTATCCTACATCAAATTTTACCTTAGTTATCTACAAATCAACATGGATTGTTTTTGAACTTGGGATGAAAAATCCGTGTCTATTATAGACTTAGATTCCATGTTTCCCTTGAAATCATTTTCATAAACACCATTGAGGTGTTTCACACATGTAATAAATTCATTAACATAATAATTTGAATTATGTTTATGTGTATACCATGAGTATGTAATCTTTGGTTATGTTCATAACATTATGATTTATACTTATGAACCATACCATGTGTATGATACCTTGTGCATTGTGCCTCTTCTGTTATCATGTTTCTTATATTCTATGAATGATGTCTTATGTGTGTTATACGCCTTATGATCCAAACATCAAGGCTCACGATAGGTGTCATGATCCTTATGCTTCATGCATGTTGATTCGTCTCTTATGCTTGTTTTCAAATGAACTTTTCTTGTTTTCTAATGATTATGTTTATGATTAGTTCATTTTTTATAACACCTTATTATATTTTGTTGGGAATGGAATAATTGATTCATTATCCTACTTATATAGTTATATATTTTATACCATGACTGTTGGTAGGTCAGGAGGGAAAATGGTTCTCGAAAAAAGGACAACATGGATAGACATTCCGTTCATGGAATGGTACCAACTGATGCACCATGAGGGAACCTTTAGCGTGACTTGGATGGTATCTCTTGGTTAATTATTATACTCATGAGTTACCCCGGTTTTTAGGGGAGAAACCATGTAAAAACTCATTGGAAGATGGCTACTCCATCCATTAGATGATACCCATTCCCCTACGTTGGATACATGTTACAAAATCATATTTCTCCATTACAAGATTGATATGATTGATGCTATTACGGGTTGCCTCAAATGCAATCAGTTCTATTGGTTATATCGAGGGCTCCTATAGCGACCCTTGGGATTTTATTGTGGATCACCTTTATAGGATCTAGAATCCATTATTTCATTTTATGGATTCTTTTCATGGATAACTTATTGTTACTTATCATCATTGAGGTTGGACTATTTAGTGGTATCTAAATACGTGGACAATTTCGTATGGGTGAGAATTCCAAGATGAAGAACAATATTGAGGTAAAAACACATTTGTTTTTTCGTATATAATTCCACGCATAACTATCTTACTTGGAAAGGTTCACATGGTTCTGAAATCCATCTTTGTCCAATTTTATTAGAATATATTGGGTATCCATTTGTGAAATTAGAAAAATCCATTATTATATAGTTATATATTAATTTCACATTATTAACTATGTTGGAAAACTATTCTATTTATTGTACATGTACTAGATTTATATTGAAATCATTGTTGGTGGCCTACGGGGATTATAACTCATACACTACAAAATAATCCTTTTCATTGGGGTAACCAAGTAGATATTCATGTTTGTATGTCCATGAATTTATTGATTTTTTTCTGTTGTGTACATTAGTGCCTGGGGGAACATGAATGATCAATTACATAGGATTTTCCTGAGTTATCCATTAGGATATTTTTATTTTATTGAATTGTACCATTTTTTTAACTCCTTCATTATCTTTTAGATTTATCTTGAAATGCATGCCCCACTATACGTATTTTAGTTTTCCATTTACATTTTCTTAGTCATTGTATTTTATCTTTCACTTTTTTCCATTCATTATTACTACTTCGATTTTTTTCCATTGATTTATATGTTTTTATCACTGTGTAACATTGACCATGAGAGTATAGTCTCTCCACCATACCACCAATTGACCTTCACAACTAGTCATCAGTTGTTGAAGTATGGGGAGATGTTCATGAGTCCAGGAAGTAACTGTTCAAACTTCTGATTTAGTGGTAACTTAAGCTAGGAATGTACAAAGTTGTATCATATCATTTTTTCCTTGTATTATTATTTTGGACATGTAGATATGATTTGTGAATTGTGTTGAAAATTGTAAAATAAACATTCCTAGTAGTGATAAACCCACATACTGGGAAAAGTCCAAGTGGTCCAGGATGGGATTTATTATTCATGTTGTTCGTTATTAAAATTTATTTTCATTTAACCATTACTGATTGAAGTACATTTTTATGCTTAGTAATTTATGATATTTGTAATAATTTCCATCTTCCCATTATTTCTATAAATTTTCATTACATGCATCATGATAGGAACATTGAAATTAACATTCCATGCATGTTCCAGGACTTATAGGATACATTTTTTGGCTATTTTATATAATTGAGGTTCCATGTCTGTTATTCTTATTCCATTTTATGTTTTCCTAGTTTTTTTAGTATAATGATTTTATTTTACCTTCATAGGTATATCATTTCAGGTTTGTGTATAACTTGTTTAATTGATTGATTCATAACTTTTCCTTGATTTCTATGACATGATCTCATAATTTTAGTGTTATAATTTGCATGTTTTTTGTGATACCCGATTATAGTTTCCTTCCATGGTCAATTATCAAGTATCACATCATTCATTACCATGTTAAACCTTATGGAATTGTTATGTTAAGAACACCTAGTTAGATGTTTTATATATTTCATTGTTTATGGATGGTGAATCCGCACTGATGTATTTGGAAATGTTTGAGATATGAACCATTGGTTCCTTGAGGTGAAACATTATGTTTGTGGCTAAATGGATGCCAATTTATAATTTCTAATGTGTATATACACATTATTAATTTGACCAAGGTGACCCATATAATTGACCCATTGTAAATTCACCTTATACATTAAAATGTTTTTAAATACATTTTATTGAAGTTGAATTTTATTTTTATCCTAGAAAAAATGGTTGTTATATGGGATCCACCTACAATTTTTAACGTATATGAGATATTTAATCTCTGAAAAAAATTAACCCATATAACGCACCATCTTTCATTAGAATTATACATAGAAACTATTTTAAATATAAATGATTCAATGTTTTCATTTCATTATTAAGGATTTCATTCCATTTACATGGGCTTAGTGACCCATACAGATATATTTTTAAATTTACAACTGGACCCATGATGTTCAATTGCAGATATTTTCATTATAAGTGAATCAAAATTGGTGTTTTAATGAAATAATGTCTAATATTTTGTGTTTATTTTATTAGACCCTAAAATAGCTTAATGGGACCCTTATACACCACCTTTTCATTTAGTATTCAATAGTTCTTAACCCCATGGTGGTGTGCATATGATGTGTATTGAGTGAATTTTATACATGTTAGTAGCTGCCTATATGGTATCATATATTGATTTATAGTAGAATATTACATGACTAGAGTAAGAACTTAGTTTATTAGTGAGTTATTTAATCTTTCTCATTCCATAAATTTTTACTTTAAATGATTATTTATGGACTAATTTAAATTAACTTTGATATTAGGGAGTTAATGGGGATATGTCTGCCTTGTTTAAATCATGGAACCGATATTTTGTGATAAATAAGTTGTGCACAAAGTTATTAAAAACCATTTGTGGTAGCAAAACTATTAGTACTAACCATGAGCGACCCGAGAATAGATATTGGGAAGCACACAACATTTTTTAATCTATGTGTTTTGAGCCACATGGTCATGTGGTCACATTTGCAGCGTTTGATAGTGGGTGAAGACACATTTTGCACATGGTATGGAAAACGGTGCGCACTAACCATGTGATCTACCCATCCTTACAAGAGTGGGTTCATAGCTCAAACACAGTTTGGCCAACCATGCTGCCAAACCGTGAAATAGAATGATTTTGTATAAATTTATTATTTCCATTAAAATATCTTATATTTAATCCTTATTTGCTGCTCTTCCACTAAGTCGAAACCACTCATTTTAGAGCTCCTCCTTGCTGCATAAGCTAGGAATCAAGAGAACTACTATGTTCGAGAATGAAATCAAGATTTTTCAGAAAAATTAGATCCAACTCAATAAGATCTACATTATGTTTATGATGTGCCTCATTCATCTTGTTATTTGATATGATATGTGAATAATTATTTTTCCAATTTTAATTTTATTTATATATTCTTCATTTTTATCCAGATCTGAGTCGAATTAGTAACTGATACTATGTGAGCACTCCACTAACATCCTATGGGAGGTGGTCTTCTTATTTTCCTTCAAAGTTGAGTTATATAGATATATATGTGTGTGTGTGTTTTTGTGTTGAATGCCTATTTTTTTGAGTGACACCCTTGAAATGAAATTTAATCCTTATTTAAAATTGATATGTGTATCTAACTCTTTCAATGGGGTGCAAGTTTCCATCTTCTTGAGTGCCACACGCGCGGCTTTTGATACCCGTATTCCCACATTCCAAAGGTGGGTGGAATTCACTCCATGTTTAGGGACGTTCGTTCCGTGATAGAAAGGGGATGATGGGATGTCAGATCTTCCTTCCGTGGATTCCTCCTCAAAACATGTCACCTAGTACGGGTCTCATTTTATGATTTATTACGTTGTTCGGGAAATTCTTCCATCTTCCAAATCATTATGGACACCAGTAAATTATGCTGCTTATGTAAAAAAAATCCAAGGGGTCCATTCAAGGCAGCAACCTTCGGTTAGGGGAGTATTCACGCTGGTTTATCACTGATGAGTCTTAATAATGGGGATTGGTGTGTCTATCTTCTATCCCTTAATATCGGGCTTCTCGAGGGCGTGGAAGCCTGAGGCATCCCACATCAAACATGGGTAATCATATGCTATGGGCATGTATCTGAGGTTTTCCTCATCTTCCCTTGGTAAATGTTGAGTGTGACACATGTTTAATGTCCAGTGGAAATGTATCAGACTGATCAGAACACTAGTTATATTGGATCATACAGAGGAACCCCTTAGAGGGAACACCGATATTTGGGCCAGTACGTGGGTGGCTTACCGAATGTTGTCAAAGGTATGAGGTTGAATGATTTCACTGGGATGTGGTGGCCTAGATAAGAATTGGGATAGATGATTGTTTTGGGCATGATCCTCGAAGAGACATCCTATGTATCCCTGTGGCAGGGAATCAAAGTACACTTAGTTCATCGAGCGACGTCATTCTATCAAATGTGGTCGGCAATGGCTTACTGCTGAATAAAGTTGCAACGAATTACCACTGGATGGGTTCGAACTGACGTGAATGAGGTTGAATGACCCGGTGGTGGGTTTGAACCTCAAGGAGGTTTTTTACATAACATTACATGACATGGATCAAAGAATACATAGTTCAGATGGTGAATAATGTTTAACATCATGCGGGAAGTGGAGAGCCGAAGTGAAGGGGTGTCGAAGCGACCAATGGGTGGTGGGCATAAATCTCATGGAGGAATCCTACATACCATGGCTTGACATAGATCAAATTACACATAGTTTAGAATGGGTTGTGTCGGTGAACCGACGTGAAGATGTACAAGGGGACCGATGGATGATAGTATTGAACCTTGTGGAGGCTTCCTACATACCATGCCTTTACATGGATCAATTTCTTCATAGTTTGGGTTAATTACTTTTCACACTGACATAGAGGCGGTTAGAGAAAATGGTTGTTGGGATTAAACCTAAAGAAGGCTTCCTACATATCACTCCATGACATGGATCAAAGTATTTGTAATTTGGGATGGTGTGTCGGGGAACCTATGTGAATAAGGACCATGGTTCTAGTGGATGGTGGGCATGAACGTAATGGATGTTTCCTATGAACCTTTCCTTAGCAAGGATCAAATACCATGTCGTTTAGGCAGAATGGGGCTTACACTCAGAGGAAACCCATTATGGTTGGAGATCCAATGTGAATGAGTTCGGAATGACCGGGTGGTGGACTTTACCAATAGGGAGGCATCCTACGTACAAAGCCTTGTCATGGATCGATGTCCCTGTAGTTCGAGAGTACAGTTTAACGTCATGCAGAATCGGGGGTTTCATGGTCAATGCATACTCTAATCCCACATGAGTAATTCTCGGGGTGAGAAACATGTTGTAGGAAAGGCCTGACGACCACGTCAGGAAAGGTGCATCTGTGGGATGTGGAGTGGGGATTACGAGTGGAGGTGCCCAGAAAGAGAAATATTAGGACTATCTCTGAGATGGAGGCCTGAGGGCTACAACTCATAGCGATAGGGGGACTTGGGATCGATGAAAGTAAGAGCCAGATTCCCTATCATGCCTTCTGCTGGCCTTGGCACCGAGGAAGTGAGGAGGAGTAGGGGTGATACCTCCTGGATGAAAAGATAGGGGCTTACACCTATATGGATACACTTCCCTATGGAAAAACGCCACACTGGTACGAAGGATATCATCTCATGTGATGGGTGACTTCATCCCCATGGAGATGAATGGGCATGGAGAATGTACAAGGCGGGGGGGGGGGGGTCCCAGCGTGCAAGGCTTAGGGCCATGTCAATGATTAATGTCATGTGCTGAGGATGATGGTGCTTGGAAGTTTGAAGACCTGCAGCATAGATGACGGACGTTCACTCTACACCCCTAGGACATACATAACTGGTAGCCTCTACACCCTTTAGGAGAGAAGGCATTGACAAGGCCATATTAATGGGGTGTTGTGGGGAGACCAATTGAGGGTTCCACATTAGTGTGGCTATGCGAAAAAATAGGCATTTGCATGCCTATGAAAAGAAGAATTAGGAAATGAAATGCAATGGGTGGTGTCCTCTAGGGGACGTTGATGTCACATCATTCAAACCTAGAGGGTCGCACGGGAAAATGATTTTTCAAGATGAAAGGTCCATTGGAAGGGGCCTTGGGGAGATCTGTTGTTCCACATTCCAGATGTAACATGCAAAGGGGTGTGATTCGTGAAGCAGGGAGACATAGCATTAGGATGGGGCGGAGTTGAAAATTGGATGTTCTTCATGAAGTGGAAGGGAATTTGCTGAGCATTGCCTCGTGAAGCAAAGGTACCTCACGATGCAAGGTGTTGGGAAGCAATGTACTTCGTGAAGTACAATGAACCTACCATAGCATGTATATCATGTGTACACGAAGGACGTTTCATGAAGAATATATGCTCCATGATGACTCGAGTCCCTAGGGGGATACCCTTACATTGCGAAAGCCATTAGGCTTCATGAAGGGCATACCTCTCGGAATAGGGAATCAAAACAAGACACTGGGGGGGCACTTCATGATGTAGAATTACTTCCCATAGCTCATGGTTCACCGAGTAGATGATTTCTTCGTTATTCGAGAGCTAGGAAGCTGAACAGTCAGATTTTCCATCCTCGAAGCTTAGTGGGAGACTATTATTTATAGGCAAGAAGCGCTACGGAGTGGAACTCACGCGGCATGAAGATGGGCTTGTTGGCTTCAAGGCTGGTCGCGAACAGCAAATGGGGTCGTAGAGCATCCCGCCTCTTTTGATTCGTGGAGGCATCACGAATGTCAAATTCCTTAATAGAGCGTCTTACATCCTTTGCTTCATGGTAATGTCAGAGACACCAAATTCATTCGTGGAGCATACCACCTCTTTGGCTTCGCGGCAGTGTCGTGATCATCAAATTAGTTCACAGAGTTTCCAACCTCCTTTTCTTCATGGCGTCATTGCGAATGTCAAATTGATTCAAGGAGCATCCCGCCTCCTTTATATCAGGGCAGCGTCGCGAACGTCAAATTCGTTCGCGGAGCGCCCTGCCTCCTTTACTTTGCAGCACCATCAAAAATGTCAAATTTGTTCGCGGAGCGCCTCACCTCATTTGAATCATGGTGGGGTCAAGAACGTTATATTCATTTTCTGAGCGCCCCTCCTCTTTTTCTTCATGTAGGAGTCGCGAACGTCAAATTCAGTGACAGAGCCTCCCACCTTCTTTGCATCGCAGCGGCCGCGGTGCTGGGGGGGACTCCACAAGGTGCCTTCATGACGAAGTTTGTGGGGCCATCATGGGGCCTTCTCTTTGTCCAGAATTTTGGCACAAACAAATTCACCCCATTAGACATGGAGCTGAGGAGTGATCAAGGTTCAAAGTCTAAGGGAAGTTGCAAAAAATCCCCAGTAATTTTCGATGTTGACTCACGAAGAGTGCACGCAAGGTGGGCAGGGGACGCTTGGGTTGGGAGCACCCTGAATCACCACACAGACAGGAACCACCCCAAAGATCTAGTGGTCATCGCCTACAAATAAGTGGTCTGCCATCTTATTTTCCTATTCTCTTCTCAGTGATCTTGTCTTCTTGCGCTCTCGATTCTCAAATCTCTGTGTACTCCTTCAGTAATATATGTTAATAGGGTTTTTGAGGTGCATTGCATGTCCTCGACTCCGCGTTTCCACTCTGCGATCTGTCATTGAACGTCGAGGCAGCACCCCAAGAACAGTCTTCATCAGCGGACTTCACGAACATGCTTTGCGAACGATCATTGCGAACCAGAAAAAGAAACATCCCAGCTATAGAATTATTGGTGCACGAAGAAGATGCATAGGGGGTCCTTGCAGATGCCCCCTGGAGGGAAGAAATGGTGAACAGTCTAGTGCTAGGAGAGCCAGTCTGGAGTCACTCAGACAATAGTTCTTTGGGGGAGCTACTGTCAGAGAGACAGAAGAACTACACACTAGGTAAGTGGTTTCCCTTGATTGGCATTGGGCTGAGGGATCACATATTCATCCATGAAGCACGTAAGGATGAACTAGATTACTAGTTCTGGAGCATGTTGTGTCAGCACTGATTGTTCAGGGTGACCGATGGTCATGCCCAGGAGGACTTCTTCCCTGTCATCACCAACTTTCTATACAATAATCTGAACTATGTCGACATGAGGGTATTTCATCTAGAGGCGTCCCCTCCATTGTATTGAACCATCCTTAAGGCGATGTTGGGGAACCCGATGAAAGGGTGGTCCGATGAATAAGACATGTACAAAGGTGGAATCATTTCAGATGATTGGGCTTGGGCCTCCAGGGTAGGCGCCTCATGTTAGGATTTCATGGAAGTGGTGAAAAGAGTGGACATATACAATGTAGCATGGAATTCCCAGTTCCATATATTCCATCTGATGCAGTTAATGTCGGAGCTGTTGAGCCCGTGGTCTCCGTGGTCTAATAACTTCCACCTGCATCATGGGGAGGTTAGCATCATCCTTTAGGACGTTAATCTGGTCTAGGTGGGTCACAATACGGGGGGTAATTTATAATGAATTCATCTTGGCTATGGGTGCATGGGAGGATCCGGAGAAGATGTTGCATCTGGCGATGGCATTGATGGAGATCAAGAACTTGGAGGATAAGGAGGCGGTAAGGGATGTCCATTTCAAGAAATTGTTCACGATTTTTTTGATCTTCCCAAAAAATATGCAGTTCACAATGAGGCCTCGAACATCCCCGAAGTGGGCTTGGAGAAAATAACACTAATATTTGCGGCTGTGGGAGAATATCCAGTACAAGTCCGGGGGGTTCAGTTTCCACACCAAACAATGAAAAAATAGTAAGGCTGGTGCATTCATCGCAGCTCTCATATATTTTTGGATCCTGCTTGTGTGGGATAAAAACATGTGAGTGCAACCGAGAACTTTTATCATGGCGTCCACATTGGCAACAAGAGGATGGGTCAAACTGGGTATCCTGATTCTCACTATGTTGTACAAGATGTTGTGGAACATCAATGAGAGAATAATACCATAGAGGGTATGAGGGTCATTTCACCTTCTGTATTGATGGATGGAGGCACACTTTAGGGGGATCTATGAGTATTTGAACTCCATCTCACCTCCAGTGTTGAACATCCATCCCTCGATCTTGATTTTCGTGGGGATCTTTGCAACCAGGCTGACTGCACCATATGTTCTATACCAGTTGTGGAGGGTGGTTGAATTCAATTTCCACCCTTTCCCATTGCCAACAGGGGCCTTCACGGATGATTCCCAGAAAATAGATGAGCACTGAGCCCACATACTGGCATTTTGAGGTGGGGTCTTGGTGGCCAGGGTGGACCACAAGCATCTCTATGAGCCATACACCCTACAACGGTTTTCTTGGCAATTCTGGTGCCTAGAGAATCTGACCCCGCATTTCTACATGGGGTTGAACTACGAGGAACACTCATTTGTGATGAGGAAAATGTGGCTCATTTTTACATGGGAAGATGGGATGATGAAGAATGTATTGCCTCTACCGATTGTGATACCAAGACTGATAAAAGATTATGCACAGAGTTGGGAGGGGGCCTATCCATGGAAGATACTGAAGAGACCACCCATCCTGGTTGGTCAGGGATAGATTCCCCATTCTCGGGGCCAATGCCGGAAGGAGAAAAGGGAATCCCATAGTGGTATGGTTATTGTAGCAGCGGAACCCACACCAGTTGAAGAAGGAGCAGTAGTTGTAGATCTGGAAACAGAAAAGGAGCTGGTGGTCTCAAGTGAATAGAGTCATCTAGAGTGGCGGCCACTTAGGGGATTCCACAAGATTTCTATGTAGGCCCTGGGGAAATAGCTATGGAACATTGACATGTCAGAGAATGTTATCTTCTCGAAGGCATGGGTCATCTGGGAAGTCAAATGGAAATTCATCACCCCATCAGAGTTATGGTAGAACCTTAACCACCTCAAGATGGACTTTTTGGGAATTGGCCCTATTAGGGATTGTTTTGTAGTATCCCAAGCATATGAGAAGCAATACAAAGATGATCTGTAGGACTTCATCCACTCTCATGGTGACTTGAACCAGATTATAGACCGAGTCTGGGTGTATTTGTGTCGTATGGTCCCTCCAAAATTGTTAGACGCTGACCTGAGTGATATTGTCACCCTGCCGGATGAATTGGAATAATCCACCTAGGGAGACGAGGCAGGTAAAGAGAGTCCATTGATGGAAGTTGAATTCAGTGAACAATCTTTGGATCTTAAATATTTCACGGAGGCCCTCGAAGTAAAATACATTGTTCATTATATAGAGTGTTCCCTTAGGTTACTCTGGATTTCTTTTCTGTGTCTTTACAGTGTAGGAGGTCATTGTGCATAGATCTCATTCTCGCCACTCAGTTGGTGCTGATGCAGGACCTTCAGGATCCACACCCGTAGCTGCTTCAACATCCCTGTCTGGTGGGTTTGGTATAGTCGAGGCGGCTCCCCTAGAGTCTCCAAACCTACCAACTATATACGAGTGGTCTTGTCTTGAGGGTCCGATGACATCATCCCAAGAGAGACACCATGAATTTGACCTTTGTAAGTCTTCTCTGCCGAATTCACAACTACCATCCCCTAACCAAGTTTACTGACATTCATGTCCCTTTCATGGAATTTGAAGTCTTTCAATTGACATGGGCCATTGTAGTGAATTATGATGGGGCTACTAGTAGTGCCCCTTCCAGGGGCCTACTGATGGTCGTTGAGGTGGACATCATTCCTGACCGAACTGTAACTCACCTGATCACCAGCAGGGTGCCATTTAGACTACGCCTAAGATTATTAAGGTGGGATCCGATGATGAGGATCAACCAGAAAATTCTAACCCCTCCACACCTGATACAACGCCAGATGTGGACTTGGATAAGGAGTTCATTGAGTCATTCTCTACATACAGGTTTACCTATCACGCTTACAAGAACGAGACAACCACTGATGATGAGGACAGAAAAATAGTTCTTCCCCAATCGTGGAAGCTAATCACGCACTTCATCAATGAAAACCACAAGCACAATGGCGGAATGAGATGGATAGACTCCTTTCATGACTGTGTGAACTATGTTCTGAGAGAGTGGATGCCTGACATCCACACATGCTCATCTGAGATCTTATGATGTAAAAAATTTGGGAGTATGATAGTGGCCTTAGTGTGACATGGTAGTGGAGGAAGGTGATAAACATAAAGAGGCTCCAAAAGGCTAATGACTAGGTCCATCGGCTGCAGAATCGGGCATACGAGAACTCGAACTCCGTCAATCCGCAATCTAAGCTAATATCACGATTGGAAGCCCAGCTGATTGAAGTCAAAGAGGACCTGAGGTGAGCTTCTAGGAAGTTGATCGCCATCTAGGCCGACATGGAGCGGGCCCAGATTGTGTCCAATGAATTGCACCCTCTCACTACTGAGGAGGGGGGCGAGGTGAAAAAAGTAGTAGCATCTCCAAGATTCCACAAATCGGAAATTGGTGGAACTACAACTTTCCTTCAATGATTTCAATCTTTACATGGGGGGAGTTGATCCCTGGGTACTGTAATGATTACAAACCCTTAAATGTAATTTCATTTTTTGATTGTCTGAATGTCGTAGAATGCACAAGTTCTGTTGTTTCCATTGGTTTATTTCATCTTTATGATATCATATGAGTGTCCAACGACCATTCCCTTATCTCGCGTGGTTCAAACCTGATGTAATATACAAGGGATGGATACCTAATCACCCCATTTAAATGTAGGAGTGAAAACCAAGCATTGGGCTTCCAGGTTTTGAACAACTACTCTAGATTTTTTGGGAGGAAACGGGAGAGACCTGGCAGGAGAATGATGTTCTCAGAATAGCCGAATTACCATTTTCCTAGTGTGATCATGTGCACGAACTGGGTAACACAAGGGGCACTGAAATTCATCTGAAAATATGGGAATGGGAGATTGGAATCATGATACCACGGTTTCAGAACATTGTGGGTGTGGTTTGAAAATAATTAATGGTTGTTGACTCCATTCAAAGCATTGTATTCTTATTGTATTGACTTGGATTAGGTATTGTAAATGAGGGTCGATCATTGACCATGTTTGACCGACGAGACATGTCACAAATTCTATCTTTATGTCATTCAAAACGTTGTCCCAGGACAGTATGCAGGCCATAGGTCGAGCATCCCTAATGTTAGGCCCAAAGGGCATTTGGGAGCTTCTCTGCTCAACTATTCTTGTTTTGACCAACCATCTTATGGTTCCTCCAAAGAACTTTTACTAGATGAGTCATTGAGTTTCTCAAAACATGTTATCTTGTATCATGAATCCTGACAGGCTCTTCACAATGATAGAGATTGGGTTCCATTTCTAAATCCTCATAGATGAGTGCATGCATTGGGTCAGGCATGTATTTTTTCAACAGTGATACTTGGAACACATCGTTAACATTGGAGAAAATTGGCGGAATCACTAAATGGTAAGCTACAACCCCAATAAGTTCTTGAATTTTTAAAGGTCTGATGTACCTGGGACTCAATTTACCCTTTTTACCAAAATGTATAACTCCTTCCATGAAGATACCATCAAGAAAACTTGATCTCCAACCGGTAATTCCAAATCCTTCATTCAGTCATCGGTATGTCTGTTCTGCTTACTTTGAGATAATTAAATGTGGTTTTGTATTACCTTCAACTTTTCTATTATTTCCTCCACCAGTTATATGCCTACAAGTTTTCATTCACCAATGTAATCTCAACAGTTTGGCGTGCGACATTTATTTCTGTATAACACTTCATATGGTGCCATCCGAATGCTTGAATGAAAGCTATTGTTATTGGAAAATTATACCAGAGGTAAATATTGATCCCACGTACATGAAAGTCAAGTTAGAATGATCTCAACAAGTCTTCTAAGGATTAAATTGATCATTCTGATTGTCCATCTATTTGAGGGTGGTTGGCAGTGCTCAAACGAAGTTCAATATCTTGGGCTTTCTGAGGCTTTTCCTGAATCATGATGTAAAATGGGGATCATGATCAGAAACAATCGATAGGGTTATTCCAGGAAGTCTCACTACTTCATTAATATATATTCGTTCTATATGTTCAAGTGGTAGATATTCTCTTATAGTAAGAAAATGGGCAGACATGGTAAGACGATCAACAATGACCCATATTGCTTCATTAATTCTAGGAGTCTTTGGTAGTCCCATGACAACATCCATTGTAATATTATCCCATTTCCAATCAGGTATGGGAAGAGGTTACATAGATATTCTAGGTTGTTGCCTTCCATTTTCACATGTTGATAAAAGATACATTTTGACACAATTTTCCATCATTCACAGCTTTAATCATCCTTTATAACTCTTCATCACCGGTCTGAGAACTCTTTATCCTTTCTAGTGAATATGCTTTGTCGACTATTTGAATATGTATCGATGTTTCACCTTACATGATTATTCTCATATCCAACATTACCAGATCCATGGAAATAGGATATCTTTCAACTCTAATCTTGGTCAAAACTCTACGATCCTTTCTTCTCAAAGCATCTGCCACATTATTTTCCTTCCCCGGGTGGTATTGTATCGTGCAATCATAATACATTAGTTGTTCAAGCCGTCTCCTTTTCCACATGTTGAGTTTTTTTTGGGAGAAAATATACTTCAAACTCATGTGATCAGTATAAATCTCACATTTTTCACCATAGAGATAATAACTCTATATATTCAAAGAAATGATTACAGAATATAACTCAAGATCATGAGTTGGATAGTTTTACTGATGAATTTTCAGCTGTCATGATGCATAAGAAATAACCCTGTCATTCTGCATAAGGACACAACCAAGTCATTTCATCAATGCAACACAATAAATGACGAAACTATCATTCCCCGATGGTAGTGTCAATATAGGAGAATTCATTAATCTTCTCTTCATTTCTTCAAAACATTCTTCACACTCTTTTTTCCAAACAAATTTAACCCTTTTATGTATGAGCATCGTTTAGGGGTTTGCCGATCAGAAAATATTATCAACGAAACATCGATAATAACCTGCTAAACCAATAAAATTGTGTACCTTAGTTATACTCATCAGGGCTGGATATTCATGGATTTCTCTTGCCATAGAAGGATCAATAGAGATTCCATCCTTTGAGAAAATATGGCCATGAAAAGAAATCTCTGGTTGCTAGAATCCAAAATTTCTAAACATACCATATAATTCATATCTTCATAGAGACTTCAATACAATGTGAAAGTGATTTTCATGATCATTGTTGATTTTGGAGTATACAAAGATATCATAAATAAATACCACTAAAAATTCATCATGATATTTTTTGAAAACTCTATTCATTAGATCCATTACAATAGAGGGTGAATTAGTTAGCCCAAAAGGAATTATTGTAAACTTGTAATGCTCGTACCTAGTTTGAAATGATGTCTCCATATTTTCTTCCTTCTTCACACACAATTGATGGTTTCCAGATCGAAGTTCAATGTTTGAAAAGTATTGAGATCCATGCATTTGGTCAAATAAATCATCAATGCAAGGTATTTGATACTTTTTCTTTATTGTTATAGCATTGATCTCTATGTAGTCAATGAAAAAACTCATAGATCCATCTTTCTTCTTTATAAAAAGGATAGGTTCTCCCCATGGAGAAACACTAGAGCATATAAATCCCTTATTATTAAATTCTTCAAACTGTTTCTTTAGTTCATCTAATTCCACATAGTCCATTCTATAAGGGGTTTTTGATATGGGCCATGAACAAGGAATTAAATCAATGGAAAACTCAATTTCTCATTTTGGATTTTTTCCAGGTAAATCGTCTGGAAACACATCAACATATTATCTCAAAATAAGTACATAATCTATTTGAACATTCCTTTCCTCACCCATAGATATTTCATTCTCTTTCACCCTGATAATTTAATTTTCTGGAGCTACTGGGGGTGGATCTAGATAAGAATAATGTGGAGACAATTCTGATCTAAAGATAAAGTGTTCCTTATCATCATCCTCAAGAATCGTAACCTCCTTCTTCTTATAATAATTCTTCACATCATAGTACGAAAGCCAATGCATTCCAATGATTATATCAAATTAAATCAAATTTATGATGATGAGACCAGCAGATAAAAAACATTTATATGCCTTAATGGAGTCTGATTGACTAAACATTGTAGCAATGATACTTCCCTTAGGGGTTTTGACTGACAACACCCTTATTAAATCAAATTGGAAATATCTTTTTTTCATAGAAAACTAGGAAGATATGAAACAATATGATGATCCAGAATCAAAAAATGCATTTTCTAAATTTAAGGAAACCATTAAATAACCTTCCACCACATCTTTCAGAGCTTCTACCTCAGCAGTAATGATAGCATAAGCGTGGCCTTGATCCCTAGGCTTTTTCTGAGGTATGTTTCTTGAAAATGAGGGCATTCAATTAAATAATGTCCAAACTCCATATAATTGTAATATTGAACATCGATAGAGTCATTCTTTCCATTACAATCACTAGCTATATGGCCCTTCTGTCCGCATTTGTAGCACACTCCTTTTCTTTTTATACAGGCACCAGGTTGCTTCCTTCAGCAATTTGTCACAGGGTAGAAATTCAATTCTCCCCTTCTTCACTGTTTCCTTATTTCCTTTCCCATAGAGTTCAACAGATCTATTTTTCTCTTGATTTGATTTAATGTCATAAGACGTAGAGAATTCCTTTTATGTCTTGATTGCACACGAGACAATATCTTTGTATAATGACAAGGATTGTGATACTAATTCTCGATGGATACATGGCTTCAACCCACCGATGAAATGACCAATATTACTTCATGGGTTACATATATAATCTACAGAATACTTCACTATTCTTGTAATGTTAGCCTCATACTTTGCGCCATTCTCATCCTCCTTTTGTCTCGGACTCAAAAATTTCTTTTCCATGTCTGCACGATGGTCTCAAGAAAATTAATTTTCTAAGAACATCTCATTTAACTCCCTCCATTAAATATTTGATACATCATCATCTTCCTTAGTGTTTTTTATATATGACCACCATTGTTCAGCATCTCCAGTGAGGCGGTAAACTGCCATGATAACCTTTTCCCTTTCACTACTCCCCAAGGCATGGAATATTTTCTCTAAGAAATTTATCTATTGCACAGCTACTATGGTATTTCTACTCCCATTGAATGTTGGTGGTTGATGTCTCATGAAGCAATCTAACATTTATATATCACGCTATAGATCATGGTGCTCCATAATGGTAAGGTTATTATTCATAACCTGAGTGAGTTGTCCCGCATGGTGATAAGATTATCAGCACCAGTTGTATCACCGACCCCATTATAATTTTCATGAGTAGGAGGGAAATCCCAACATGGAGTATGTTCGTTGATATGATTTCCATTCCTTTCACTAGGTCCATTTCAATACAATGACATAAACTAGATTATTTTATGAATTAATATACATTATTCCAAACATGTAAAATATGTCATGTAAATTGTACACATTATGGATATAATTAATAATCATAAAAAAATTAATTGAAGAATTATATACTCATAAACCCTTCATAATGGTTTGTAATGAAAAAGATAATTATCCTAACCATATCCCCCGGGAGTGTCGTAATGAAGAGCGCAACAAGGCCTATTGTCGTGCACCAGTTCCCATTCGAGTCTAGCTCAATGCGGTGTTTTGGGATTTAACCGTACGTACATCTATTCCAGAGTCGCCTCTACATACTCGTATCCATAAATGTATGTATTGATTGGAAAACTCAAAAAATCTCTACAATACCAAAGTTCGAAGGATTTCTCCTATACTAATCCTTAAAGTCCATCTTATGTCTATGTGCTCTAATCAGAGTTTTACTAAATCTAGCTTTTATGGGTTGTACTTAATTTCATCTGATACCAATTGTAACTCCATGACCCCAATTATCCCGATTCAGTTCATTATTACATAACATTGTTATGATAACAAGGATATAAAGTCTCGAAAGACCGATCAGTATATTATTATTGGTAACAATATTCATACATATGTTCAACATTACATCTTGAAGTGAAATAAAACAAAAATATATTTCGTTAGAAGCATCCATGTATCATAGATTATGCCTACGGGCCACTCATAACTAACTTGTTAATATCCAGGGAAAATAAAACATAAGAAATGGGTGATCTCAAATGCTCAGTAAGGGTATGTAATATATGGAAAATGACATAAATATTAAGCATGATGAATAATTTAAACCACATGCCTTTACCAATAATAAACATGAATAATTTTATGAAATGAATTTGAGATGAGTATGTAAAGCCATAATAAAACATAATCATGGGCATTATACTAGTCGAATGACCACATGAACCATCAATATTACATTCATAATGAGGGAATGTATAATTCCAGTCAATCTGAATCATTTTGTCAAGGCCTCGGCCAAGACGTCTAAAATGATTAAGGCCTAGGCAAACAATAAATCAAATTGGGAAAGGGCCTCAGCCAATTCCATGTGTAGTTGTCTCATTAGACATAATGATGCATAGAGGAGCTATAGCGGGTTCCACCCATCACTTACTAAGCCCAATACATTCCTCATATGAAAAGGTTTAAACATATCATAAACATTCGTATTAAAACAAGAATATGAAATGTCAATACTTTAATCATAAACCATGAATGGTTTAAAAATAGCACATCCATAGTCAAACAAATCATAAAAACTTCATTACAATATTAAATTTTTGCATCATAATAAATCAACTTCAAATAAAATTACAATCAATCAAAGGATGTTGACATAGATGAAATCAAAATATTTGACAGAAATATCTCTTTTTTAAATCATTTATAGGCCAAAATATTTTAAAATAAAACATTTAAATTAAAAATATTATTATAATCTTGTAAAGGAATCTTTAACGATTTTATAACGGTGGATAATAGTCGCACATGTCGTTTAAGTTAAAAAAAGACATTCTTACCTTAATTCTGTCGAAAATGTTAAAAAGGACCTTGTTTGGAAAACGACGGAATGATTCCTTTGTAAACTTCTTAAAAAAAGTAAAACAAGTGTATTAATGCCTTTAACCAATATTCTATAAAATAGTATGAATTTTTTGAAATACATTTTTACAAAACATGTATGTGGGTGATAATGTCGTCCCAATAGATAATTACGTATAAACAACCCTGAATAATGAAGAGATTGTGACATAAACCCTTACCATGTACATTTCCTTGGTTGGGGTAAGTTAACCTCATCTATAATGTTGAAATAATTGTAATTAAATTATACAAGAATCCTATACATTAATATGATATCATATATGATCTTTTAACATTGTTTTGTTAATAATATCTTAGTATTATCGTCATTTTGGGTGTTAACTTACTCATTTTATTTTATATGTTTTGTGACATAAGTCATGTTTATTATGGATAAGTTGTATCATATTCATATCCAGAATCTTATTAAGTCATTAAAAATTATTTTTAACCATTAAATGAAAATTATTCTTGATTAGATACGATGGGGATTGAATCTCATCGCGTTCGCTGAGACGGTAGTCCGTACGTATGCACGAGCGACAATATCATTCTTTTTATATTAAAATAATATATAATTGGATTTTATATCATATAGATAGAATCATTATCATGTTATATTTATTATTTACATGAATTATAAATCATTATTATAACAATCTAAATAATAATATATTGAATAAAAATTACACCACAACGTGGAGACGGTAGGTCGTACGTACACACGTATGGTGTCATTTCAATCAAGGGATGATTAGAATAATGTTTTTGATATTTTAGTAATTATAATAACATCAGATTATATATAAGAAACTGGATTTATTATTTTATAATTTAAATAACAAGGAAATAGGAGGTTGAAGAAGAAAGGATATTTAAAGAGGGTGGTGAAGACGTTACCTCTTCTTCGGGTTCTTCCTTTTGATTTGATCGAAAGTGCTTCTTATGTTTGCTTTATGATCAAAATAAGGCCTCTTGGATGAAGAGAGGGAAGTTGTAAGGATATTTGGGTAGTTTTTGGACGAACCAAAATATATTGACGGTGTGAATTATTTGTTGGAAGTGGTGTCCTTTTATAACAGGGAGGAGGGGCTCTTTAGGAAAAACTTAAAGTATTATTATATAATAAAATCATATTCGATTTCTAATGGCTCCAATGTGGATTATTAAAAGTATAAGGTTAATATGGGTGGAAATCCTTTCAACCAATATATTTTAGACAGGTTTGGGTCATTATATTACTCATATCATTTAGTTTTAACTATTAGTTAATTAGTTTGACACTTACCATGTCGCTTTGTATTTTTATATTATATAGTAAATAAACATACTATATACATCCAATAAACCCCAAAGATGACTATTAATGATAAATAAATAATGATATATGTCCTTTGGATGATCCTTTGATTTTTAGGAATTATATTTCAATTAATAATATAATATTTTTTTAAAAACAATTTATGTCAAATTTGAAACGATTGGGTATTTTGTTTTTGATAAATTCAAAACACCATTATTAATTCGAAATTAATTCATTTTATCAACTATAACATGTCATATTAACCTATTAAATTCGTGGGATTCATTAAAAAGCTCAATTTATATTTATTTTGGTATTTATAATATCAATTATTTTAATATTTAACTATTAAGGTAATTACTGCATCATTATTGTGTCATAGATAAATTAAATTATTTAATATCTAAATATTATAAATATAATATTAATATGCAGGAAATCGTTTTATATTTCTAAAGAATATTAAAAATCTATAATTTAACATATATATCCCTATGTAAATTTTTTTTCTTCTAAAATATATAAGGTTATGTCATTTTTGTATTCACATTAACTTAATTATTATAATGTGTCCCTATCTACTACAAGTGGATCTATGGGGTCCCACAATCATCCCAAAGATGCCCATGGTTGGAAATGTATCCACCAATAAAGTTCGCATGGGTTTTATGGTAATTTATTATTTTTATAATATTATTTTGTTACCCTTATTTACCGAATTTACCCTTTAAACATGGTAAATAAAATATTTACCAAAGTATTGATTCAAAATTTATGAAAATTGCAGTTACTTATTTACACAATATAGACATCCTGATTCCAAATATAGAATCCATTTTTCCAAATTCAAATCATATAAGTGTTAGAAATTAATTTAAAATTAATTCTCGTTGTCAAAACAAAAAGCGTGTTTTTAAGATATAATAACTATCAAAAGATTGACACTTGTTTATGCCTGGGTTTATTGTAAAATTATCTCAAATTACAAAAATTGTATTAAATGGTAAAAATATATACTAAATATACTTTAAAACCAATCAAATTTTTAATTAATTACTATTAATTATTTTTATTATAATGTTGTTTTTAATTAAAATTTAGTAATTTTCACTATTCATCCAAATATAAAAGTTATCCAAAAAGTACCAAAATTTTACCCTAGGCTAATTTCGATATTCCTAATACAAAAATGAAGTCCATTTAGAGAAATAAAATTTATAAAATTTAAAAAATTGTTTATTTCTATTCATAACGTCTTCATTGATTGGTCGCAGTGTGTTAGAATCTCGAAGTTGCGTACAAAACACGCTAATAAATTATTCAACGAGAAGTGTATCATGGATGGATGGGGTGTTATAACCTATAGGGCATTCAGTTAGTTGAAAATGGATTGTTTGATATGGGATATGATCCCATTATATGTAAATATAACTTTACAGAATCCAATAATGTGGGGAGTGTTTCTTCAATTCAGGTTAAACATGTATATTTGTGTATTTGAAGCATGATCATGATGGCCATTTGGATATGGTCAGTTATATTTATCAACACCATTTGGGCTAGTGAGTTTTGAACCAAATTAGTGCATGTGAGGAAAACGATGATGAATATGTGGCTATGTATCCAAACCTGAAAAAACACTTCAAGTTGTGGATTGACTTTGGAAAAATCCTCGAATGATCATGTGTTCCTTGACTAGAAAAATAATTGTGGTTGTGTAATTTAATTCATCTGTTGGGAGTAGATGAGGTCTTCTGAAGACATCGACTTGTGGTGGATCAACTATTTATTTTCATGTGTTGTCTATTATGAATGGTTCAGATCCTCACCAGTCGATTATTCTGTGTTTTATCAAATGTTTCGTAGGATTTTTCAAAAATTGTTCAAATACTACTAGTGTACTCTATAAAAAATTATTATGATGCCTCCTGATAAGAAATTCTTTTGTTTCGATGACGGATCTTTGTTTTAATACCATGATAAATATGTATTAGTCATTATGATGGTTAGTGGACTCTATCAGAGTGCACTCAAGAGGCATCATTGTCATTAGTTTAATAGATATTATTTAGTGATACCTAGGTTCCCATGTTGGAATTCCATGGTCAAACTCACAGACTCCAGTTGTTTCCCATTGACATGATCACCAGGAAGATGCCTCTTTAGACTTAAGAAATCTTCTTGGTAATTGGATGCTAGTATTAGTACCAATGATCACCTTATAAATACCATTTATGATTTTTCTAGGATGTTATACTTAGACTCTTGTTGGTGATTCCAAAGACAACATCGACATTAATCTGTACCATAATGGATGGCTAAATTTTGAATTGATGCAATTGTGCTAGATATGGCATGAACCCGATTTCAATTTGTAAAACAACATAAAAAAGTGTGTTTTTTGGGCTAGAAACTCAACACGTAGCTGGTCATGGACATAATTCGACATTCATGGAGATAATTTTTAGATGCCTCAATCTAAAGGCATATGTTATTTCTTCTGATATTAATTTTCTGTCTAAGATGTGTTATATGAGAGTTTTTGACAAGATAATGTTTTACAACTTATCCCTATCTATTGTAGTTTGTAGTATATAGGGATCTGATTATCTAAAAGTTATTAGTTGAGGAAAACATAGTGAATGTAGTCTTAGAGTATTAATAACTAGTTTGATCGACCAATCCACTTAGGTTGATTAGGTGTCAAACAACCATTTAATAATTGAATAATTCCCAGAGAATTGTTGGAGAACTAAGGGCATTCTTAAATTGGTAATTCCATCAGTGGAATAATGTTACATAATTATGGCCTTACATATTCTAGAACCTTATGGTAAATGAAGTGATGTGTGATCATTCGATAGGTAAAATGGTCTTTGGTTCGATCCCTCTATGCTTTTATTCTCATAAAGAAAAGAGTTGGATTGAGTTTTTTCTACATATACACTATATGACAATGTGATTCTCAAAGGTTTTTTGGGCATTCTGAAATGAAATAAGTCCATTTGAAATTGATTTACAGAACTGAGTAGGTTGGGTGATGTTCTCTTGGTTTCCCCATGTCCTTTTGGAGTGAGAATTTTATAGTGTAGAGATTATAGCATCTCTTGTTTTTAGACCAGAAGAAATTCTAATGGAAATATTATATTTTTCATACGTTGTAATTTTGTTTTTGTAAAACGATCTTCAGAATAAAATTATAATATTTGAAACACATCGAGAGGTTTTTAAGACTTGGATTAATGCCTATAGTGTCCCAATGGTGATCCTTCATTTTTTTGGAGTTCCAGAAACTGAAATCCCTCGTAAAGGAAGATGCAGGATGGGAAAACAGTTTTTCCAAAACAATGTGACCCTTATAGGAAACCATGAAGCCTAGTCCAGTGGAGCAGAACATGCCACAAGGTTTTATATAACCATGTTATAGGAGGCACATGGATATGCAGGGTGTAAATAATTTTAAATAGATGATTCTCATAGGATTCAAATGTTTTTCCCAAATGTTGCACCATGTCTTCTTGCTTAGTTCCACCTAGGAAGTGAGTGTATACTGTCTGGCACATGATGACCTCACATTTGATCAAACATTCAGTAAAAACATGTATGTTAGGGTTCTTAAGTAGTGGGAGACACATGTTTTTGGAATTATTTTTCCATACCATGGACCATGTCGTGAAGGGTGAATTTATTATTCTACCCTTAATTACCTTTGAACCAAATTTCCTCTCCTCCCTTTTCGTCCTCCTTCGTGCACACCAATGGAATCCTACTCGATCTCATCTTCAATAACCTCCAAGATATGGATTTATCTCTTATATTTGGTTATGGAATAAGCCATTGTTTATCTCATTCAATGCATAGGGGTAAGATAATGATTCCTCTTCCCTCAATTCATTACGTAATCTCCCCATCATGTATTATTTTTAAGTGAGAAAATTTAAACTATTATAAGGGTGATCATCTATTTCATAAATTTTTCTAGAACCATACACAATTATGCATTGATATAAGACATGTGGGTCATCCAAGTTATATAGTAGGAGTTATATTTTATTCTATGATGATTTATTTTTTATATGGTGCACCATCATGAAGTGTTCTGGACACTTCTTGTGAACCCTCTTAATTGTTAATTAATTTAATTAAATGGTTCTCCACAAAAAAATGTTACTGTATTTATATGAAAATCATGAAATTTAGTTTTTCCATGTATGCATATCTTGTATCCTAATGCGTATTTTTATGGTTATTGACTTGTTTCTATTTCATTATTCCATGGTTATTTGGGTTGGAATAAATAATTAGATACCTTGGTTGTATAGTTATATATGTTATTCCTTGACTTCTTGAGGGTCAAGAGATAATAGAGATTCTGACTTAAGAATTCCATGGACTGAATACATATACATGGCTTTGTACTCCTTGATGCACTCTAAGTGGTCATTTTTCTTATATAAATGGTCTCTCCATGTGTAATATTTTAATCATGAGGGAAAATAGTTACCTAAGGAAAGAAACCTGTATGATTCATTAGCAAGATAGATATTTCATGCATTAGGTGATACCCATTCTCCAATGTGAGAATCCTCGTATATAATCATAGTTTATTATGCCATGAGTGATATGAGGGATGCCATCATGGGACTCCTCGGACAAAATTAGCGGTGTGAGTTATATAAAGGGATATTATAGAGAACCATGGGATGTTATTATGGATAACCATAAATGGGCTCAAGAGGACATTACTGGATTTTATAGATGCATTCTAGGGATTACTTTTGCTGCCTTATAATCTTTGTGGTCATAATTATAAAGTGTTATCTAAATCATGGATGATGAACTAAGGGTTTTAATACAAATATTACAAAAAATTTAAGTATTAACCCAATTTTATTTAATAATATATGTTTCCTGGTAAAATAATATTTTCCATCGATAGAATCCCTTGGTTTAGACATCTGGCTTAAGAAAAAGTAGGTTGAATCGGCCAAGACGCCTTTTAGGAACCTATACTGAAGTGTTATTACATAGTTATCTATTATTTTTCTTGTATTCACTTATGATGGACCACTGTTATTTTTTTAGTGCATGAACTGGACTGATCTAGAAATTGTTGTTGATGGCCTACTATGATTATATATCACACCATTCTCACGTTGTCGTTGTATTGGGGAACCCAAGTAGATCATTAGGTTCACTGGTCCATGGATTTATTTTATCATTTATGGCATGTACATGTGATCTTGGGGAATAGTATTGATCTAGTACTCATGATTCTCGCTGAGTTCTCCATCATGTTTTTTTTATTTTATAGTGTTGCACTTTCTATTATACCTCTACATTGTATCTTGTGGCAGCAAATGGACATGAACCAATCACTATATTTGATAGTGTTTTCCATTTACATTTTTGTAGTCATTATATTTATAATATAAAATATTTATATTTTTCTAAGTGGAACATATCTATTGTAATGGTACATTTTTTTGGTAAAACATTTTACCAACATATACATTTCTATCACTGAACAATCTGTAAAAACTTTATTATTAAATGTAATTGTGATTGATGAAATATTTCTATTGTAATTGAAATAATACCAATAGATAATATATATTTATGTCCAATCTTCAACAAAAAAAAAATTATTTGTTGATAATAGTATTACCTATAATTTATTTTTGTTGGTAAAAATCGTATCAATTTGACTATCATTTTAAGAAATCCAAATATATATATATGTCCTGTTGTAATATATATTTTATGTAAAACATTTATTTTTAATATCTATTTTTATGATATTATATTTAATTACTATATATAATAATATAATATATATCTAATATAATTATTATATAATATATATATATATAAATAATTTGAATGATTCAAAATAAATATGACCATCTTATTTAATCGTGTCCACAACCATTTCAATGAATTTGTACTAGAATGAAATCAAAAAATTTAAAAAAAATCATGCAACAGAATATCACATCCCACACCCAAACACATGTGAACCATAAAAATTCAAAAAAATCCACCCACAGTTCCATGATGTTGTTCACTAGAATTATATTGATGGCATGAACAATGAATTAGATACTCAGATTTATTAACACATCATAAGTTAGTGAGTTCAATATATGTTATAACTTCAAAAAAAGGACACACATAGATGTCATCAATTCACATGCATTTATGAGCACCACCACTTTACTCATTCCATACAACAAATATGAGGTCTGATTCTGAATTTATCAGATTGAGGCAATGAAAAAATTAGTAAAATTCCTCCACAAATAATATTCTCCCGGGGATTTATGCAAAAAAATAAGAAAAATTATATATAATTACTAAAATAGTTACATAATCCACTATCATTTTCGATTATATACAAATTTTCATTTGTAGGCCATTTAGCATCTATTATTCATAAGTAGTGATATATCACACAGAAAAAAATTGGGATCTTAACCATCCAAGTCCAATATAAACATTATACACAAACTTGGGATAAAATTTCACCCTGTGAAATCGAAATAAAGATTAAAATTAAAATATCTATTAATTTTGAATATAAATTTAACTTAAACTCAATGAAAAATTGAGTCATCTAATGTTCCTTTAATATTTTTACTCATCCTTAAAGGGAATAATAGTATAAAAGGTTGTAAAAAATTAAAATCTTGTTTAGTTGACTTTGAAATGTAAAAGAAATAAGATTATACAAATCAGAAGTTCCTACCATCTCACAAGATCCAAGATTATCTATAGCATCAAAAATACAACACCGATCAACAACACAATAGTCAACCATGTCATATAAACAATGAAGTGAAAAAATAAAATAAAGAATGTTTGATAAAAATAATTTTTTATTTTTCTTTTCTAGTGGGACACTTAAAATCAACGGAGTAGTGCATGGGGGATGATTTGGAGTCCACACATTCAAAAAAACAAAAGTGAAAGACAAATGTCTTGTAATATATGTAAATAATACATCTATATGGGCACCTCAGATCCTTGGAAAATATATTTAATTGAAAAAAAATTTATGATTTACATATGAAAGGGTAATTTATTTCAATTCATTCAGTATATACATATCCGAATAATTCAATGATTTAAATCCATGTCACAAAAATACATGAGTAACGAGGAAATTTAATATTTTCATCAATGGAACGATACATTATAAATTATTGTTATGTGATGGAAAACAGTAAGTGTATTGAAATTATATGAAATATAAATAAATTATCAATAAATAATTATAAAAGAAATTTAAACCCATGACCCCATTTATAATAGCCACAACATTTTCTTAAAGCATGCAAGGTCTAATATCACAAATATTTATAGAAAGGTTGTGGAGTATGAAGGTAATTATTTCCATTAATGAAATTAATTTCATTAGAGATACTCATTAATTTTCATGTTGAGATTACAAAAACTATTTTCATCCACACATTTAAAAAATATTCTTTAAAAAGTGCAACAAAAAGTTATCACTGATACAATCATTTGAAAATACTGGAGATTATTGATTGAAAAAGCTAGAAGTCTTCACCTTTTAGCCACCATATACCATTAGTGTATGCTCTCTAAATCTGGAAAATCTAGAAAATTGATGCATGATCAAGCATAGTGAATGAAGTGATCTATATTCAAATAGTATCACCATAACTGATGAATGAAGCGAGAAAAAATAAATTCACATTGACATCATATATGTATTTTTCAACATGCTTGTATTGTTTTCATTCTGATCCCTAATATCTAGTTAAAAGTGAGTAGATTCGATCATATAGATGATATGACAGGGCTGAAACCCAAACACATTTATTACAATAATAGTTGATTATTTAATTAAACAAAATTATAAAACATAAAATTTTAATCAAATAAATTCTACAATTAAGCATGAATATAATACTATAATTGAGAAGTCTTTTCTAATAACAAAGAACTAAAAATATTTTCATCAATATTTTGTACATCATCATGATAAACAACAAATATATCACAAAATTAAAAAAAATAATAAGAATAATTTTTTTATATGGTTATATAAAATGGTTAAATGAAATACAAACAGCCAATAAGATAATAAAGTTGTTGGTATCCTTGAAAAACACTGAAGCCACTGACATCAAGCAAGTCTACAGAAACATATCTATAATGTTTTTATCATGAGCTCTGATTTACATATAAATTGTAAAGTATGATGTCCAATCATGTGTATTATATAAGGGGTGAGATTCTAAATCACATTTAGTAAAACATGACTTAAAAAATTAATTACAGAAGATTATAATACAGAACAAGGATATAATACTAGAATTGTTAAAAAATATCTAAAACTAACCAATTGACAAGATTAAAAGACAAACCCAAAACCATAAGAAATTAACAAAATTATTTTTATGTAATGTATGTTGCTTTTTCAAGTGGTTTTATGAAACAAGAATAAATTTCCATATGTATGATAGTTTTTGAAACCTTTAAAAAAATGGTCAAGCCAATGGAGTTAATCTTCTTATTCCCATACATAAAAATATAATAATTGAAACAAGTAGAAATGGGAATGAATAAGTATAATACCTAGAAGTTCATGAGCAAAAATCATGATTTTTAGAACTCTTAAATCCCCTAGATCATCATTGATTACATTAATCATGTAAGCCCATTCCATCCTTAATAACCTGAAATCATATAAAATCCTACATGAATAAAGCGAGAAGTAGAATTTCTTAATTTCTTTCTAGATATATTTCATTTTATACCTCAGAAAAATAATTTATTTGTCGATGATATTCCATTTCATGTATCACTATTTAAAAAAGTATCTCAAATTATGGTTTTTGTTTATTTTCCTCAACTGAAGTCAATGTAGTATATTCTTCATTACTGAGTACATACATGATAGCTATTAGTTCATACATTTTAGTTTCACCCACATGAATTTTAGAAGCACTCATTGTCTTCTTACTATTATTCTCAAGATAATCATTTTAAAAATATTCTATAAACCTAATGATTCTATAAACCTGATAGGCTATTAGTAGTTTCTAAAAAATATTCCAAATATATTCATACAATTAATATATTTTTTTCATTTAATATGTAATTCTAATTATTAGAAATATCAAAAATCTATAGAAAACATGAAATTCAAGAATTATTGTACAATAAAATAAATGACCATATGGAAAATAAAACAAAAATTAATAATTGAATGTTTATTATGTTTTAAACAATGAAAAAGTATAGCTGAATATTTTTCAATATAAATATAACAAAATAATGAAGGATAAAAAAACCCTAATTCAATACCATGTCAACATGAATGTACATCAACGAATAAAGGAATCCAAGAAACCAATTCCCATTTATTTATTGGATATTATTTATTGTATTTATTAATTATATCATGAGATAAGGATAAACCCATGATTGATTGTGAAGTATGAAAGACAATAGAAATTCATGTGAACATAGTGATTTATTTCCATTTTGAAATAATTAGTTATTTTAATTTTTTATAGATTCTAAATATAGTATGTTAATTGGTATGAATTATTTTAATCATTATTATAAAAAAAATGATTTTAATACCATAATATGAAAAAATTATCACTCTAAGGGGATCAAAAAACAATTTCAAATAATGCTACATGAATAGAAGAGAAATGAAAGAAAATATCACAAAGCTCTGGTTTAGAGAAGCTCGATGCCATTGTCAAGAATCTTCATTCCTATGGCCAATTACACATCTTATAGGGCATGGATAGAAGGACCCATCATCAAATTTACACACTTCTTATGATGCTTTGTTTCGAAATGTTCATTCCTCATTAATAAAATCTCAAAATATCGATCATATTGTATGCAGTGATATTGACCCATTCCATGAAGATCTTCATGTAGGGGAATGACTTAGCCACATGGATATGTTGATATATATAAGATGCATCATAAACATTGAGAAGTATTATAAAACAGTGAGAATTTTTGAGAAATTTTTTTCTCATTACTATCATTTTTGTTAATTTATATGCAAAAAAATTAGAATGTGATTCATTAATATAGAGGGTAAAAATATCACACACTTGATTCCAAATTTATTATTATTTCAATTTATAAATATATAATGATCCTAGATTCAAGATTTCATTACATATTATAATCATAGAATCCATATTTTATAATATATAACAATTGTGTACTGAAATTCAATGATTTTATGTTATAGATAGTGTACACACTTAATTTACAAATAGATAATTAAATTACACAAATAAAGATACTATATTTAGATTTGTAATGTAAAATAAAGATAATTTCATGTCCTTGATAATCCAGACTCTTACAGATAGTTTCTTATTAAAATGAACATACTATCAAAGTGATTTCATATTAACAAATATTTATGTGGTCATTGTTATTCTAGATTAATATTATACATTATAAATATTAAACTATTGATAATGTTTATTAGAATAGAAATATATCATGCACTATTTGACATGCACATGGAAAAAATATTTTTTAATGTAAATATTATTATGTAATCATTTTATTGTCTGAGAATTTATGAGGTGTAATAAATAAAATTATATATTTGTTTAATAATTACACATCTTATTCTTCTATTTCATCTTCTTATCTTCATTTATATCTACTAAAATTTAATAAATTAAAACAATCACACTTTTTAAAATAATAAAACAAAAATGATGTATTAAAAGGAGAAAAGATATATCATGATTCATTAATCTATTATGTATATGAAAAATCCCTAGATTGATATGAATTACTGAACTTCTAAATAGGTACATGATCATATAAGAAAGCACCCAACATAGAAAATAATTGAATGTATAAATAAAATAACATGTTCTTTGTGTTAATATGACATTCCTCATATTGCAAATATGTTAACATATCTTTAGAAGAATTTTTTCTATAAGATATTCTAACTTCACTTGATTGAAATTCAAAATAGAAACATTTTATTTTTGATAATACATATATGAAACAATTTACCAGTTATTTCCTATCATGATGTAACTAAATTCTCTGTCATTTAGCTGTTGATCACATATTAAGAATCCATCATCATTTGGAATCCAATCCATTAACCAAATATGGAAATATTCTGGAGTAATGTTTATTTTTTTGGCATCAGTTGAGTATTCCACTACCTTATATCTATATGTTTTGTTTATCCTCTTCTTGTACACAAGTAATATAATCTTATGTAAAATGATAGAAAGATGATGCTATTTTTAATAATATTCCAAAAATTTATGGATCCATTATTATCTATTATAATTTCTTTGGATCTTCTCAGATAAAAGTAGAATATGTTCTACAAAATCAACCAGGCTGTGTAAATTGGGACTCAAAATAATCATTCAGATATACCTATTGACCCATGTTTTCTACACATATGCTTAAAATATCAACTAAAATTAAGGAATAAAATATCAATAAGAATTTACAACATAAATTTTATTTTTGAGAATGTAATTAAATATTCTAGAACCTAGTAGTCTGCCCAAGCCCATGATTTTTATTTTAAAAAAACATAGAAATGAATATATAAATGTAATTAATTACATGGTCTGAATGAAACCTAGTTTTTTATATGCCTAATCATTAATCCTCATATATATATTACAAAAATCATAAAATAATAACAATGAATTAAATTCATTAATATATGATTAAAAAAATTATAATATTTTTGATTAAAAAATCCTAAAAACATCCCATTTATTTATCATGCACACCAATATGATGTAAATATGAATTCATAGATGAATATATATAAAGTCAATTAATCTCTGAACGGAGTTAAATATTAAACACCCCTAGATTTCTTGAAGTTGGTCATGAATTCCAATACTTTATCAATCAAGTTGGATATTTTAGTGACAATAAATAATGGGATTATATCAAATAAATCTACTAAACAAAGGATAATCCTCAATTTTTTGCATCTTTGAACATTAATCCTTTAATATTATTATGGAAAATACAACAATACAGACTGCTGGAAAATCATATTATGATGTTTGGAACAATCAAATATATATTCCATTTCATGAATTTTGATGTTACATTTCATTGAAAATATCTATATAATCCATGGAATTGTTTTCATGAATAACTCTTCTAAATTAGTACCACCCAAATCATAATTACCCACTAGCTTCAGAAAACAAACTGTTAGTTGAAATTACAGATTATATAAATATGAATACATTTTTGAACATTATTTTCAATGATGTAAACAAAAATAGTGAAGTTAGGTGCATTATATAGAGTTGTCTGTATTTTTTATTATATAATAAAATATCATGATGTTTGAGATGGAAATTATTAGTGTAAAAGAATAATCATGGAAATTATAAGCGTGCGTACTATGATAACTAAATTTAAATTGACATTAATATTACAAGTCAATTTATAGATATTTTTAATTAGAGTTTATTTAATTCATAAATTAAAATAGGAAAACAATATTACAATCATTGAAAATATACTAATTAATAATGAAATTATTGTGAAATATACATCTTGGAATATTTTTTTCCTATATATATATGTTCATTGTATGCATTTCAATAGTTTGACTCATAGTCATTCTCCCGGTTTGGTAACCAAACAATTAGTTTTTGGATAATTGATAGATAATATTAATTAATTGTATGTCAATAGAAAGGAAGGTATCCAAAAAAACCACGAGAAGGTAAAATTGATAATGGATGTTGACCTAAACTTTTTGAGCATACAACAATGTTTGAAGTTTTATAAAATTATACAATGTCCAATATTATATTTATTGGAGTTATGGAATATATATCTCTAAATAAAATGATAAATATAAATTGAAATATCTGATATTAATTTAACTAAACATTTATTAACATGTTAAAGTGGTGGGTATTTTTTGAAACATTGACATTGACCTATGTGATGGTTCTACATTACAAATATCAATGTAGTTAGATTATTTTTGTCACATCATTCACATTATATTCTATGGTTACAATGATAATATATAGTCAATTTAGTAAAATATAAAATCATAAAATTTAAATAACAGTAGAAACTAATTCTTTTAGAAAAAACCAATGTACATATCGAATTGGTGCATATAAATACTTAACATAAATTATTAAAGTGAAGAGATAAAATTAAGAAACAAATTTACATAAAATTAGTCTTTAAAGGGAAATTATTTTTATAAAATGAAAATTTTTATAGGTGGTCAAATGATTGATATTGAATGAAATTAATGTAACATAAATTGGTAGGGAAATATATAAAATCAAATCTTATCATAAATAAATATTTATATAGAGTTGAAAATTGTAAGTAGTGATTTTTGCATCATGACAACACATACATGGCTCAAAATATAATTAGAAATAGTTGAAAATAAATTCAAAAATCTAGAAAAACAAAAATATTTGTATGGACTCCCATAGATTGATAACTTTGAAAATAAATAGTTACTTAAAGGTTAACTAATACATTAAAATAAAATGAAAACATATATAAAATATATGAAATTATGTATGACAAAATCATCTAAAAAATTAAGAAAATCAATTTTATAATAACATAAAGTGAACATATCAAGAGGATATATCACATGAGGTTAACTATTAGAGATAAATGACACAAAAATAATATAATTAACAATTCAAGATACTATGAATGAATAATATATAAAAAATAATGATACAAAAACATAAAGATACAAAAATCAGATGAAAAGGAGGGATTTTGGTTATGATGTGGGTTCATATAAGGTAATGAAATTTAGAAAATCATGTTACCTACAGTCCAAGGATACAACTCTTGGTGATGTTTCATTGATCAATATAAACCATTCAATGGAATATTTAGAGATTTAAAAGCATATTGTGTGTGTAATTAATGAAACAATAGATAAAATGAATTTCCACAGACTGTAATAGGTGTAAATGGATGTATTTTCAATCTACCATGATTAAAAATAATTATTGGAAGCCATTTTATGGGTTTAAAGCCATTCGAGTTGGTAGAATGGTTACATAGGGAGATGGTTGAGTAGAAGATTGTACATGGAAGTGGTGAGGATATGATAGAATATTAGGGTTTTGGATAGCTGATGGAAGAGTGGATATTAATTTCATGGGATTCACAAGAAGATTCTTGTGCCACTCACGGAGAGAAAGAACTAATTGATTGGGTTTTAGGTGTGTGTATTAGAGGATAAGAATGGGATCTAGTGGAGTTCATGCAAGCATTGTAAGAGACTGGGAGAATAATACTCTTGTGTTGTTCACTGGTGGGATGAAGAACATAGGTGAATCACATATGGAAATTCCCAGGGTGAAGATTAATGAATATGAGAGATTAGACTGAGCATGACTGAATTATAGAAAATGATAGTTTCATGGGGGTTGAATCAATGTTGGGAATTTAGAAACTCAGAATAGGAGTGGGTGACCTAAAAAATTTAAACAACTAAAATATAAAATTTCATTTTATATTATAAAGATAATATATAATAAATATATATCTAAATAAAAAATATATTAATTTTTGAAATTACATAAATATAATATGAAATAAAAATAATATAAATAAATTCATTATATAAAAAAATAAAACAAATAATTGAAATTGCATTATACAAATACACAATACTATTTGATTTATTTATTGTTACATAATAAATAAAAAAATTTACATTTTATAAAATATAAAATTCTTTATAATATAAAATAAAATTTCAATATGTAAATTTCAATTATTTGTTACTTATATTTCAAATAGGATTATTAATATTTTATTGATGATCGTTATTTAATAAATTATTTTTTTATATTCATATATCGTAATGATTTTTTTAAAAAACTTATTTACATGTTTTTTAAATGATAAGTATTAGAAAATTTAACAAAAATGATTATACATAAAGAAAATACAAAATTTAAAAAAGTTAATGAGATATTTTTAATTGATCCTATAAATGTAAATGTTAACCTCAATTTCAAAAATATTATATATATATATATATATTGGTTTATTTAAATATGTTATTATCATTGAATTTATTATTGTAACGAATTAATTTTATGGTAACATATATGTTTGTAGTATTAATTATTTATCATATATTCATGTGTTAGTAAAAATTGTAGGTATTAATATGATAAAAAATAGATTTAACTATTGGTAAAATAGTTTTTCGTTATTAAATGATCAAAACCAACATATAATTATATATATGTTTGTGTTTCTAATATCTTTGTTGGTAAATGAAATCAATACAAATAAAATGTAATATATATTGGAATTGTTTATATTTACCAACTATGTCATATATTTATAAATTTCTATTGGTATAATTAATTTTTTTAGTGTTATCATAAATTTTGTTCAATTTATTATTAATTATTTAATTTGTTTCAATGTCTTACACCATTTATAGAGTTGTTCTACTTTCAGAAAGAGGTTATAGTCTCCTAACCATTCCACAATTAGAACCTCACAGATATTTGATATCCTATGGAAAATGGGTATGTGCCCTTGGGGCTATGTGGCAGCTAGTCTGGATACCAGTTTGGTGGTCAATCGGGCCAGAATGTTACACCCACAACATTGAACTGCTAGTGGTGTCTTAGGATGACGTTTATTTCCCTACATAATGTTAGAAAAGATCATCATTTTTCATCATTAACTAATTTCTATACTCCTTCCTTTCCCATTCATAAAGGATATTCTAGATATTTAGATGAATTTTAAAGAGTTTATTTTCCAATATTGGTACAAAAATAAAATTTAATCTTCTTTCAATATCATCTATAATAATTGAAATTCTATAAGGGACCTTCTTTCAATTCATTGAGGTGTGTTTAAAATTGAATTCTGTTTGATTTTTTTTGTGAAATTTGAGATAGCCTATTTTTCATGATAACAAGATCTATAATTGTAATTTCAAATAAGTTAGGCATCCCAATAGGGAAAACATTATATTTCTGATCACATTGGTTTTGGCATGATTTATCTTATTTCATTCCATTAACTAAAAAGATCAAAATTAAAAAGATGAAAATAAAATAACTAATAAACATATAACAATGAATTTATAAACACATGACTATTAACATGTGAATGATAAGTATATTCACACTTATAGACCACTATTTTTAAATCAATTTCATTAATTTTAATGTTTCAAATTAGGTATTCTAACCTAATAATTTGTTCATGTAATTAATAATTCGTGGTTAAGAGTTTTAAGATTTTAAAATAATATCTCATTGGAGTGTCAAACCATGTGTGTATTAAAGACTGTTTTCAATCCCTAAGTATTTCTTGATTTAATCTTCACATTCCATTTACCAATTTATTAACCCTCAGTATATTTTTACCAGATCCACATCTACATGTAGTATCCTGATGTGGATATGATTTCTTGGAAACCACTCACTCTATACATCATCATGATTCTGTGATTTTTTCTATACATAGCATTATCCTAAAACTTATCCCATGGTTATTTAATATGGTTTTATGATCCATGTTTCCAAATGTTAAATAAACTTTTCATATGATAAAAACTACAATGTCTGAATAATTTTAAACTTATTATAAATATGATTACTAAAGATGAATATCCATTAATACAAATAAAGTAATGAAAAGGCCTAGTTTATTTGGATGACTAGGTATCAAAAATATATACAATGCGACTTATTTATTTTAATATCTATAATTTAACATCTGGTTTCTTAACCAGACACGATTATAAGGGAATTTGGACTTTTTCAATTACTAGATGGGATTTTATAAAAACTAGGATTCAATATTAAATACTAAGAGTTATAACACATTAAACTATTTATTTTGGACATGGATAAGGGATCTAAATGTCCCTTGGTTGTCTTTTCATGTTTTAGATGTTTTGGTAAAAGAAATCTCAATTTTTGGGGGTCTATACATGTAGAACGTTTTGTCTAAATCCATGAGGCCCCTATAGGAAACTATGAAGCCTTATGCACGTGGGTTAGTTCCGGTTCAAATTAGTTGTGTATGGTTTTCCAAACCTTCTATCTAGACCAAATATTTTGTGATTAATGAGTAGTACCTCAACACTATTCATCGTACGGGTGGCACACAGTTTCTAAACCTTACAACCAGTTCGTGCAGAGTGCTAGAGGTACCCAATTAATGGTGCAAGATTCGCCAAACTGTGTAGTCCAAATAGTGTGTGGTACACTTTTTTTATAAATTAAATTAATTGAAATAAAATAAAATAATATAAAAACCAATTCTAAATCACCTATCCCACCATCAGATTGTGTGATATCTCCCCAAGGCCTCTGCATTGCCACACGTGATGCCTGCAACTTACTCCCTATTGGTTAGTCGATCTCCACCGATTTCATCCCTATTTTTCATCTATCCATTAAGGTAATATCCCTAGATCCCTTTTCCATTGTTATTTTGGAATACTAATCCTTCTCTATGACACAGTGTCGTTTGAATGAACCCAAGGTGAAAGGTTAATCCATATTTGTTTGTTTATTTCGGTTTAGGGTGTGCAATGAGCTTCTCTAAAACTCTTCATGTGTGCTCCTACATACTCCACAAAAGGTGATGTTGATTGGTTTCTTTAGTTTGCTTCAATCAATTTATGTTGATGTTTCATCCCAATTCACGGTTTATCTCAACGTTAATTGGTATATTTCAGCATTTTTAATGATATAGTTTTCATTGTACTGCATTTTGATCTGGCATTTGTGAGGAGAACTAACACACATGTGATGTGATAAAGAACTATATATTCCATATTTGTACATATTCCTACATGGATATGTGAATATTAACAATGTATATCTGGGTATTATATATATATATATAAATCCATGTGAGATTAAGTGTATGGACTCGATTTGATTTTCCATCATCAATGTTTTCACATGTCGAATGTTTGACTTGGTTCTTATCACAAGGTTGGATCCCCTTTATACACATTATAATAAATTATGCATTAATTGAAATATTTATACACATTCCATTCATGTAATTAATTCATCTTTATTTCAATTACATGTGATTAAATTGTTCTTAACAATTTATTTGATAAAAATGTCTTGTTTTTATAATAAAACCCATCCAACGGATGTTCAATATCATCTAATGAAAAAATTAGTGAAGTTTATTTAAATCATTCTTAGTTATGGTTTGATTTTTCCATATATGTTCTTATTGTTTCTTATTTTATGGAATGTTATTATTTTTCCCCTTTGAGAAATATGAATTGAATTTTCATTCTTGATCATTTTATGTAAAATTCATGAGACTTGACCTTCTTGATGTTCATAAATGGTTAGTACCTTCTTAATATAAATTCATAATATTTACATTTCCTCCCTAGGGCTTGGATCAATTTCATAATTGATATTACGCATGTAGAAAATTTTTAAGTGTGTAATTATAATCAATCACCTCTTATGTGTTTGATAGGGTTCATATAGATGATTACCCATTTAGTTGATTTTCTGCCAGATCTTGGCACTGCCTAATTTCCATTATGAACCGTGTTGTGTAATTTCTAGGTTTTTTCTACTTAAATGGAATGCAATCAAATTAAAATGATTGAAGCATAATGATATTTGAACGGTGGAATGACCAACCTTTTTATTTAATTATATGCATGGAAAAGATTGTTAAATTGGTTTATTTAATGTAATTTGTCACATGTGATTTGAATACTGATGATGTTGTGTGCATTTATTTATATTTCATTGATTATTCATGAGCATAATGTTTAAGCACTATTTTAGGAACAAGATTTGTTTTTTAAAACTTGGTAAGATTGTCATCATAAGATATTAAAATTCTAATGATTACATGAAATCATAAATGATTTCATGATTAGCTCACCTATCACAAAATTAGATGGAACATGGATTCCTTAATAAGGATTCATTGATATACTCACTATGATTATTGGGATATGACACAATGTGTTGGGAGTGATGATTCGGCTTTACAAGAAGGGGTTTTCTGGGAGATTTCTTATACTCTTTTGTGATATTCATTCCTTGGTGGAGTAACTGTGGATGGACCTTTTAGGAAGATGGATATATTATTCCATGGTTGATACTTTTTTCCTTATGTAAGATACATAGTATGGACTCATAAATTACCATGACACATTGTGATACATGGTACTCCATATGAATCGCCTTGGATGGATTCATTAGAAACAGAATATCGGATGTTCCCATTGCAATACATTGGATTATTTTTAGATCACCCTAGGAAATCATTAGACTCTACCACTATTCTCTTGGATTTCATTATTGATTGTTTTCTCATATGATATGAATCCTTCATTATTAATGTTGAGATTTCTTATGAACATGTTATACTTCTTTATTTCTTTATTAGTGTACTCTTAATATGCCTTGTGAATTACACCCCATGCTAGATGACAATATTGGGGGTATGCCTTCACGGTTTTATTTTTTTATTTTGGATCTTGTGTACAAATTATTGATTTCACATCTTCCCTTTTGAGAGTTTTGGCTTTGTCCAAAGAAGGTTATAAAGGACGAGTGTCTATTTGGGAACCATGACCATTTTTTATTCTTTAATTTGGTTAAAACACTATATTGATACATTCTAGAACACTTCATATTTGTTTATAGAACAATATAGATTGTCCTAGACATTGTGAATGCCTCATTACGTGGATTTATATCACACCCCCAACCCATTACCCATTTGGCACCCACGCATATCTTCTTACTTATAGGTCTTTGGATTCATTTCTTGTGATTTTCTGTGTACATGGGATATAAGGATCACAAGAATGGGATCAAGATGAGGATGACTATGTAATTGAAATTGTTTATTTTATTTTATATTTTTTTACATTGTACATCGTGTACATTATAGTTACACTATATATGACATTCATAATTATATTGAATTGAAATTGGAATTTTTACTTTAATTAAATTAGTACATTTATTCTTGAGCTGATGTTCTCGTTTATTCCTGTTTCTACTAATTTTCATTTCTTAACAATGATAATGCTATTGAATATTGGTTTAAAATAGTTATACCATTTTGAATACTCTAATATATGCGCTAATAGTCTCCCCATGATCACACGCTAGACCCTCGTTACTAGTTGTAAGCCTTTAATATTGTGGGAAATATGCTTGAGGTCAAATGGTGACCGGTCCTGTTAACGGTTTAGTGGTCAATTAGTCTGATACATTACAACATAGTATCAGTGCCATATTTTTTCTTTTGTATTACTATTTTGTGTGGGGAAACGTAGACAAGGAATGTGTTGTCAGATATTAAATAGTCGTGTTTGGGACTCATCACCCCACCAATGGGGAAATCACCAAGTACCCATGGATAGGATTGTATTTTCTGTTGATATGATTTCACCTCGAGTGATTGGTGTACTTTATATTGGTTATTGATTTATATGATTTATGGTATTTTCTAATTGTCTTTTTATGATTAGAATGTATCATTATAAGCATCATAATTGGCACATTGGAATTCACATTCCATGTGCATGCCTTGCAATACGTATATCATGCCATGTAGTTCTCATTGTTAGGTTGTATCAAATTATTGATGTGCCTTGTGTGTTGATTTTATGGATATGGTATTCCATGATTATTTTTTATGAAAAATGATTTTTTGGCATGTGAGATTTCTAAAATTGGATATGTAACATATTTATTGTGATTTTTTAAAATTTTGATTCTTCTATACTTATTTAGCATGGGATATTTTTTATATGATTAAATGAGCGTAAACATCCAATTCATAAGGTTTATGTGACCTTATAATTGGGAAATTGTTGGCCCATATAATTGGAAATATGATAATGAATTAATTAATCATAAATATCATTTTATAAATATATATCCTGCTAAAATCATCTTGTGTTGTAATTTTTTTATTGAGGTTATGTAATGAACCAAAGTTTCATTAATGGAAATCCCACTTGATCTAATTAAATTTCTATTTATGTAAAATTTTTATATAAAATTTCAACTTCATTGGATTTATGTTAAAAAATTTGACCGTTGATAATATATCTGTTGAATAGTGATGACGTGATTAGAATAAATATAGGTCCTTAACAAATCCATTTTACTCTGACAAAAGAAGTGATGGCCTCATCTAGTAGAATTGCTCCATAAAAATCCCATTTGACAGAGCTTAGAAAAGTGGAGGCTTCCTTGGGGTTTTCTCTTGACCAAGCCCAATCTGAGCTTCATCATGTCATTCTCGAATGTGACCATCTACGGTAAAAGTGGATGTTGATAGAGATTACCACTCAGGTGATGTTATCCAAGCCACCCCAAGAGTCATTCACCATCACACACCATACCCTTAGGTCTTATGTGGCTTTTTTAAGGGGTTATGTAACAAATCACTGTACAATGTTCATGTATATTATTTTTTTTATATAAGAATGAATATACCTTCATGTAATTATTAACACTTTGTAAATAGTTTTTTGAAGAGAAAAAATTGTTTTTCAGATAATATTCTGATAAGAAATTAATTTTGATGAATTAATGGATTTTTAAATTAAATAATATTTTAATAAAATATTATTATTATTATTATTAGATTACTTTTTATTAAATATATATAATTATCTTATAATTTTATGAATGCAATTTTTATTTTTAATAAGGTATAAACGCCATTTTTGTCAAAAAACATGAGTTTTCGATAAATGTTGATTTTTATTTTAAAAGTAAAATTAATATATTTAAAAAATTATATATATAATGAAGGTGTTATTACTAGATTCATGAAGTCGAAATTATCCAACGGTGAATTTTTCATATTTTTTTTAGATAGTCAATTTTTTAGTTAAAAATTAAATACCGTTTAAATATATAATGTGTTTTATGAAATCATAATGACCCAATAGTGATATAATAAAATACTATAAGATTTTTGTTTGTGAAATAAATGTTTTACCATTAAAATTATATAATTTTTGGTTTTTTTGACTTATTTTACAATGCTTTATTGGCCCCCTCAAGACATTTTAATCATCTTGTCTTTTTAAATTATTTTCCATGGGCGTGTGACTCACCTCCATATAAGAAACCCCAGTATTTTAAGAGGATCGGACTTTGGCCTTATAAAATATTGTTTTCCCCTTTTCTTTTCTATAACCATGGGCAAATACCATTATTTTATTTTTGGTTTGGAATAGTTTAATGAAAAGGGTACCAAACCTAAATAATAAAGAATTAACTCACATTTCCAATATATACCCACACAAGCTCCAACTTTATCCTCACTCAATGCCTGTGGATTTCATCCAACCTCTGCACTACTCTCACTAAAGTCCTCCCAATGTGGCCCAAGCTACCATGAAGCCTCTCGGAAGCCTCTCTCAAGCCGTTGGAAGTAGACTTCCATGTAAGGGTTTTTCATCCTTTCACTTTTTTCTAATTTTATTAATATTGGCATGCCCTATTATTTTCATTTATACATTCTGAGGTATGGTTTCACACCTCCCCAATACTTCCCTTTTTTTGAATGATGGGATACCCCTTTCTCTCTCATTAAATTCCTCTAATGTAAACACGTTACTATGCCGAAATTTTGAAAGGAACTTCTCTCTCATCATTTACATTCAATCAATAATTTTGTATCATGAATCTAAATTCCATTAAAATTGTTGGGACATGTACCTATATGACCCCTTACTGTCCATTTCATGTAGATATGATGAGACACCCCTTCCTCTCCCATCAACTATTTTTATGAATTCTAATATCATGTCGTTACGCTGTCGAAATTGCATCAATTTTCTTTGCCAATGCCATTGTGTAGTGAATACCATGCCCATTTTTCTATCAAGGGTATTTACCTTCATGTACATTTACATATTAATTATAATTTTTCATTCCACATTCCATTTTCATGGAATAAATGATTATGTTTTTTGAATCCATGTTTTATGATCCATGTTGTACACTAATGGATGAAATGAAATGTTTAAGAAGGGTTAACCCTTATAGCACCCCAATGAATTTGGAAAAGTATAGAATCATGATACATCATGTGAAATGAGTGTTGACTCATGATAATTCAAGTGCATCAAGGGTTTACTCATGTTTCATGTGCAATGAGGATTTACTCATGCTTTATGTGCAATGGGCCTTGTCTCATTCTATTTCCAAGTTAGCTGTTGCTGCTACATTTCAATTTTATGATTATCATGCATTAGCATGCCTTTATGTCCATGTTTCTCTTGTTCTCTATTGATATTCATAGTTTCTAACATGTATTGTACTCCTCATGTATTCCATGTTTATTCCCTTACTCAGAATTATAGGTCACCCTTTTCTTATGCATGTCCTCAGGTTATTCCATGCAATGCTATGTACGAGGGAATGTATTGGTCATGTAAAGTATGTTTTCAATAATGATGTTGAGTTTAATGTTTTATGTGGTTATGTAATGATCCTAAGACTCAATGAAATTAGACATCTCGATCTTCCATGTTTTATATGTGAATCGTTTATTTAATAAATCATGTTTAAGTTTGTAATAAAAGCAGGGTTGTTATAGTTGATATCAGAGGATAGGTTTAGTTATTTTTGGGACTAGGATTAGAAAACACTAGTAAAGCCTTAGATTCAAGACTATGTACAATAAATATGTCTCTATTTTTTGATGAGTATTGAGTAAGTGGTTTATAGAGAAAATACATCCCTGTTTGGATACGAGAAGGTAGAGGCGGCTCTGGCAGAAATGTATCCTAGAGGTAAAACTGGAAAACACTGCGTTGAGCTAGACTTGAACGAGAACTAGTGCACAACAACAGGACTTGCTGCACTTTTGCTTATGAACCTCCGAGGGGATATGCATTGGTAAATACAAAATCTTAGTATGAACCCTTATTAATGGAATAAAAAACCCATAAGAATATTTTTTAGAATGTAGATCACCAAAATCCTAGATTAAAGCCTATAGATTCATAAGTTAAAGAAGTAAAATTTAATTTTTAAGCCATCAAAATTTTCATTTGGATTACCTTTTTCGTGTTACCCCTATCATTCCTTTTATTGTAGCCAATGGATTGTAATATGAGGTCTAAGTCTAAAAACAAATTTGAAGATCAGTGTGATAACAATACTAATAAGATACCCAATCCACTGGGAGAAGGAATTGAAAACTTTTTCACGCATCTCTCTCAGCTAACTCAAGATTTGAATAGAAACACGGGTATAGAAGAACATCACCCACCCCAAGAATGAATAAGTCACCAACAAGAGCTTCATGAGACAGAGGCCTCATTCTTTTAGTGGATCATCTGATCCCCTGATCGCTGAACAATGGATCAACTCCATTGAAAAGACAATCTCCATTCTTAAATATTTTGAACAGGAGAAGGTTCTTCTGGTGACTTATTGTATGGAGGGTGATGCTGATTAATGGAGGATGTTGATCGAAAATACGAAGCTTGAGGAGAAGATATATGCATTGGAATTGAAGGATTTCCGGAATATGTTTTTCGATAAATATTTTTTGTGCACCCTTAGGCTTAAGATGGAAAGGGTCTTCCTTTCCCTTAAGAAAAAAGATGACGAATATGTTGGAGCATATGAGGCAAACATCACAAAGCATTCACGATATGCTTCTGAAATTGTCGTTACCCCTGAATTCAAAGATGACCTCATTTTGGTGGGCAGAAGCCTTGCCTACGGAAAGCATTAGTGATATATGACTTCAACATCTATGAGGAAGTTTTCTGATGTGACCTCATGGTTGAAATGGAGATCAGTGAATCACAGGGGTATCATGGGGACATGAAGTATAAGGTGGAAATTAATGTTGACGATCTGATGGATAAATCCAATGGTGCTATAAAGATCCATCACCCCACTTTCTAAAAGTGTGGAATGAAGTACCCTAGAAATTGCCTCAATGGGATGAGGAAATGCTTTTGGTGTAGAAGAGAAGAGAACCTAGCTGTTAACTATCTTCAAGAAAAACCCACAACTGCGACAGAGGAGAGGAATGCTCTGTTCGATCCTCAACGCGTTGTTCATTGATACAACTACAATGAATCGACGCATTTTGCAAATTAGTGTCCTAATCCAAGGGTTTTAAGAGTCAACCAACAACCTCCATGGCAGCAAGGAAGAGATTTTTCCATCACTTCTTCCAATGTGAACGCAGACAACGAAGTGGTGACAGGTCTGCTAGATATTCATACTAGAATAGAAAATGTACTTTTTGATTCAGTTTCTACGCATTCTTTTATACCTCAAAAGTTTAGTAGAACCATCCCAGCACCACCAAAAATCATGGATGTGAAGATGTTGGTGAGTATGAAAAATGGGGCAATCATTGCATCCCATGAATATAGGTCTACCCCTTTTATAATCTGTGGATTAAATATCCCGAAAAACTTTTTTATAGTCCCACTAGTGGAATTTGATGCAATTCTTGGCATGGATTGTATTTCCTTATATATAGCCAATATAAATTGTCGGGAAATGGAAATCAGACTCCATGTGGAGAATCCACCCCCCATTCATTTCAAGTGTAAAGAGGAAGATGAATCTCCATTACCTCCATCATCTGAAGAATGGATAATAATGCCCAATGAGCATGCATATTTGGCACAGGTGATTGAGTCCAAGGAAGAAACTATCCATGATGAAATGCCTACTGTGAGGGAATTCGCTGAAGTGTTTCCCAAGGAACTGTCAGGTCTTCCTTCTAGAAGAGATGTGGAATTCTCAATAGAACATATACCAGGGGCTATACTAATATCCAAGAATCCATATAGAATATTTGTCATGGAGATTGAAGAGATGAAGAAACAACTACAAGAAAATCTAGATAATGGGTTTATACGCCCATGTGGTTCACCATAGGGAGCACCAGTCCTTTTCATCATGAAGAAGGATGGGAAAATGTACCTTTGAATCGATTATCGTGAGTTCAAAAAATTCACGATAAAGAATAAGTATCATCTTCCATGAATTGATGACTTTTTTGATCAGATGCATGGAGCACAATACTTCTCTAAGGTTGAAATGCGGTAAGAAAATTATCAAGTAAGGGTGAAGAAGGAAGATATCCCAAAGTCTACTTTTCACACAAAATATAGGAAATATGAATTCATTGAAATGCCTTTCAGACTCACTAAATCTCCAAAAATCATCATGGACATGGTGCATAGAGTCTATAGAGATTATCTTATCAAATTTGAAGTAATCTTATAGATGATATTCTAATATACTCAAAAACCCAAGAGGATCATGAGGAGAATTTAAGAACTGTACAATACACATTGCGAAAGGAGAAGCTCTATGAAAAGTTCATCTAGTGTATGTTCTGGTTGAAGGAGGTCTCATTCTTGGGCCATATCATCATAAAAAATCGGATATCTGTGGACCCCTCCAAAACCAATTCAATTGAGGGATGTCTGAGGCCAACATCGGTAATAGATATCCATAGTTTCATGGGGTTAGCTGGATATTATCGATTATTTGTGAGAAATATCTCATGATTTTTCAACCCTCTTTTCAAGATAACTCAAAAGGGAGTAATGTTTTCTTAGAGTTATAAATGTGAATAAATCATCAAGGAGTTGAAAATGAGGCTTATCATTGCGCCCATGCTCACTTTACCCACAAGTGGGGAACCATTTTTGGTATTCAGTGATGCTTCAAAGAAGGGATTAGGATGTGTGCTAATGTAGAATGAAAATGTGATATCATATGTCTCAAGGCAGTTGAAAATCCATAAGTGAAACTTTCAAACACATGATCTGGAGTTGGTAGAGGTGATCTTTGCCTTGAAAATCTGGCGGCATTATCTCTATTGTGAGAAATTTTAGATATATACTGACCACAATTGTTTTATATATATATTACCATAGATAGAGAATAATATGTTATAGAGAAGATTTATATAACTCATCAAGTATTATGAATGTTTAATACATTACCACCCTGGAATAGTGAACAAGGTGGCAGATGCCCTAAGTAGAAAGGAACCTGTGATTCTATCAATGATGATAATTGAGAAGGATAAAATCTTCTTAGACTTGATGAATATTGACATGGGAATCATAAAGGAGGGAAAATAATCAATCCTTTCACAAATTATATCTCAACTATCTATTTTGAAAATGATAAAGGATGCTCAAAAGGATGATGTGGGAATTCTGGAAAAAGTAGAAGCTATCGAAAAAGAGAAATCATCGGAGTATAATTTTAATGAAGAATGAATTGTGTAATTTGGTAAATGAATATGTGTTCCATCATGTCTGGAGATGATGAAGGAACTTTTGGATGATGCACATAGCTCAAATTTTACTATTCACCCAAGGAGCACAATGATGTATTGAGATCTCCGAGAAAACTTCTGGTGGGATAATATGAAGAAGGAGATCACTATATATACATCCATGTTTCTAGTGTGCCAGCAAATGAAGGTATAGAGGCAGAAGGCTATGGGAATGATTCAAGCATTGCCCATAATATAATGGAAGTGGGAGAACATCACCATGGTCATTATCCCTGGACATTCGAGGACATCCAAATGAAACAATGCAATCTGGGTTGTGGTGGATCATCTTATAATGACTGCAGACTTCATTGTTATTCTGGAGGATTTCTCATTGGATCAACTGGCACAGATATATATCAGGGATGTGGTTAGGCTTCATGGATTACCATTATCGATTGTTTCTGACCTAGATCGAAGTTTCACCTCTATGTTTTGGAAGAGTGTTCAACATGCTCTAGATACTGAACTAATCTTTAGTGAGTCCTATCATCCTCAAACTGATGGCCAATCCAATAAATCTATCCAAAAACATGAGGACATTTTGAGAGTGTGCTCAATGAAATTTAAAAGAGGATGGAATCAACATCTCCCTCTTATTGAGTTCTCTTATAATAATATTTTCCACTCGAGATTCCAAATGGCACCGTATGAAGCCCTTTATGGGAAAAGTTGGAGAACACTGGCATGTTGGGATGAGGTCGGTGAACGTACGTTGCTTGGACCAGAAATGGTATAGGAAAGAGAGGAGTAGGTGAAAACCATTCAATAGTATATCATGGCATCCCATACTAGACATAAGAGTTATGGAAATAATCGTCGACGAGACCTTGAGTTTAATGTTTGAGACATGGGTTTTCTATGCATATCTCCGTAGAAGAAAGTCATGAGGTTTGGAAAGAAAGGGATGTTATGACAAAGGTACATCAGACCCTTCGAGATTCTTGATCATTTCTGTGTTGTGGACTATAGACTAGAAATTAAACCTAACATGGCCAATGTACATGATTCCTTTCATGGATCCCTCTTAAGGAAGTATATATCGCACCCTTCACATGTACTCTCTTCTGAGGTATTACAGTTAGAGGATGATCGTTCTTATGAAGAGAAACCAGTGACGATCTATGATTTTAGAGAAAATATTCTACGAAAAAAGACAGTGCCACTCATCAAGATGTTGTGGCGAAACCACGTGTTTGAATAAGCGACTTGGGAATCGGTGGAAATGATGATGTTGCGTTAACCACATCTGTTTTAGTATGGGAAAATCAAATTTTGAGGTTGAAATTTAATAACGATTGAATATTGTAACGACGCAAAGATTCATTAAAGTAAAGGTTTCATAAACATAAGAGGATCGATGAGCATGTAAGGGGTTGAGCGCCGCTAGGGTTTTCTCTCTCGCGACGCCTTCTCTCTTCTCGGAGCGGCGCTAGCCATCCTTGCTCGGCAGTTCGAGGCGGCGGATTCTTTGCTGCGGTGGCTTGATTTCGGCTCTTCTTACGCACAATGGTGCCTGTATCCTCAAGGCGGCACAGTGTTCATTCTGATCTTGAGCTCTTCATTAGCGGCTCAAGAATCACCCCTCGTTCTCTCCGGGCTATGAAGGTTGAATGCTATCTTTGTGAATCATCGGGACGGCGGTGGCGGGATGTTGTTCGGGTATGAGGATGATTCTGTCTCTGGTTGTTTGGATGGTTCTCGATGGCGGGGAGATGGTTGTTAGTTCTCATCAATCCTTGATCGGTTTTCAATTTCTGCATATTCGGAGGCTCCACAAGATTTTAGAGGATAGGGTTTGGCAAATCCCTCATGGTATGACTTTATTTGTTTTCTTCATTAATTTCGTGGTTCTGCGCAAGGGTTTCTGGATCTCTTCTCCGGTAGTCACTTGCTGCTATTATTTTCTGTTCTGGATTGCGGTTAATATATTTGTGGGTCTGTGACTTGGAATTCGCTTGGTGTTTTGCCATGTGTTTTCGGGCCTGATGTTCTTCGGCATTCCCTCAGTGTTTCTTGGTGTTTTGGCTGTTATTCTATTCGGTATTATTATGAATGGTTTGATCATGCAGTGATTTTGTTGATGCTCCGGTGGAAATCGCACCGGCGGTATGAGGTATTTCACGTGGATTCACCCCCCGAGGTGGTTGCGCGTTTCGAGGATGGAACATGGGGCATGGTAATTTTTGATTTTTGAATTTTGAGATGTTTGATGTTGTTGACCCGCTATTTGGTTGGGAGGTTACCGGTTATCCTAAACCGGATTTTTGATAAAAAAGGATTTGCAGTCATTAATGTAAATCCCACTTGATCTAATTAAATGTCTTTTTATGTAAAATGATTATATAAAATGTCAACTTATTTGGTTTTATATTAATAATTTTGACAGTTGCTAATATAGCCATTGAACAGTGATCACTTGATTAGTATAAATATAGGGCTTCAAAAATCCAATTTACTCAGGCAAAAGAAGTGATGGCCTCATCAAGTAGAATTGATCCATACAAAGCCCATTTGTCTGAGATTAGAAAAGAGTTGGAGTCCTTGGGTTTCTCTCTTGACCAAGCCCAAGCTGAGATCTATCAAGTCAAGCTCTAATGGGACTAACTACGGGGAAAAGTGGAAGTTGATAGAGATTACCACTCAAGCAATGTTATCCGAGCCACCCCAAGAGTCTATCAAAATCCCACACCTTACCCTTAGGTATTATATTGCTATATTAAGGTGTTATGTAACAAATCACTAGTACTATGTTCATGTATATTATTTTTTTATATAATATTGAATATACTTTTTTGTCTATATTAACACTTTGTAAAAAGTTTTTTCAAAAGCAAAAATAGTATTTTTTTCGTTAATATTTAGAAAAGAAATCTATTTTGATGAATAATTTTATTTTTGAATTAAATAATATTTTAATAAAATATTTTCATTATTATTAAATTACATTTTATTAAATATAAATGAACATATAATTTTATGAATGCAATTGTAATTTCTATTAAAGATTGAATGCCATTTTTGTCAAAACCCGTGAATTTTTTATAAATATCAATTTTTATTTTAAAAGTGAATATTAACCTTTTTTATAACATTATTTTGATAAAATAAATTTTATTTCTAGAATTAGTACATTGAAATAATCCAACGGTGAATTTTTCTTAATTTTCTGAGACAATCAATTTTTTGTGTAATAATTAAATATCCTTTAAATATATAATGTGTTTTATGACATCGTAATGACCCAATAGTGATGTAAAAAATACTATAATCTTTATGTTCGTCCAATATATGTTTTATCATTAAAATAATGAGATATTGGGTTTGTTTGAATTATTTTGCAAAGCGTTAATGGACCCATAAAGACTTATTAAACATCTTTTGCTTTTAAATTAATTTTCATCGGAGTGTGACTCACCTCCACATGAGTAACCCCATTATATTAAGAAGTTAGACTTTGGACATATAAAATGATGTTTTCTTTTTACCTTTTCCAAATACCATGGACAAAATTCATGAGCTAATTTGTGATTTGGATTAGTTTATTAAAAGGCGCCCCAAACATAAATAATAAAAAATTAACCCACATTTCCTATTTAAACCCACCCAATAACCCGCTTCCTTCTCACTCAAATCATTCAGAGTTCATACAACCTATGACATAATCTATCTATAATCTTCCCAAGGGGCCCCAACCTCCCAAGAAGCCTCTCTCAAGCCTTTGTAAGCACACTTCCATGTAAGTGTTTTTCTTCATTTCACATTTTTGTCAAATTTTTTAATATTGTTATGACCGTTTAATTTCATTTATAAATGCTAAGGTATGGTATTCCACATCCCCGATACTACCCTATTATTTTTTGAATTATGGGATACCTCTTTCTCTCTCATTAAATGCCTCCCAGCTACACCCGTTACTATGTCGAAATTCCGAATGGAACTTCTCTCTGCACATTTACATTCAGGCAATAATTTTGAATCATGAATCTATATTCCATTACATTTTTTGGAACATGTATCTATATTACCCATTTATTATCTATTTCATTTATATATTAGTATAAACCCCTTCATCTTTCATCATCCATTTTAATGAATTCTATTATCACGCCGTTACACTGCCGAAATTGCACCAATTTTCTAAGCCAATGCCATTGTGTGGTAAATACCATGCCAATTTCAACATCAATGGTATTAAAAATCATGAAAATTTACTTATTAATTATAATGTTTCATTCCACATTCCTTTTTTGTGGAATAAATTATTATGTTTTATTAATCAATGTTTTAAGATCCATGTGGAAAACTTATACATGAAATGAAATGTTTAAGAAGGGTGCACCCTTATAGAGCTCCAATGCATTGTGTAATGTATAGTATCATGATAAATCTTGTACAACTAGTGGCGACTCATGCTAATTCCAGTGCAAAAATGGTTTACTTGTGTTTCATGTGCAATGATGATTAACTCATGCTTTATGTGCAATGGGCCTTGGCTCATGCTAATTCCATGTAAAGTGGTGTTGCCGCATTTCCATGTTATGACTATCATACATTATCATGCCTTTATGTCAATGTTTTTCTTGTGCCCTATTTATATTACTCTTATCGAACATGTATTATACTCATCATGCATTCCATTTTTATTCCCTTACTAGGATTTATAGCTCATTCTTTTCTTCTGCATTTCTCAGGTTATCTCATGCAATGCTATGTATGAGGGAATGTAGTGGTCATGTAATGGATGCTTTCAATAAAGATGTTTTATTTCATGTTTTAAGTTGTTATGTAATGTTCTTAATCCCCATAGACTATAGACCTCTCGATCTTCGATGTTGTATCAAGTGAATAGTTTATGTAATAAATAATGTTTATGTTTGTAATAAAAGCAGAGTTGTCATAGTTTATATGGGAGATTCCTTCAAATTGATTGGGCTTTTAGTTAATAAAATTAAACCACGAATGGTGTTTTAAAATATGATTTTTTTAAAAATGTCTAGGATGCAATGTTGAACCCAAAATTGATAACATGACCCTAGCAGGTCAACTTTTCATTTAAATTCATAGTGGTATCCCCCATAGGGGTATGTACTCTATGAGTAGGTAGTTAATTAATGAATACCCTTTCTGTTGTATTATTTAATGAAAAAAATCCTTAATTATTGAAAACCCTCATAATCTTTTTAGTTTTCTCTTATGTGAGGCCATTTAATTAAATTGATGGTGCTTTAATGGGTGCATGTGATAAATTTCATTATATGATGTGATGTCAATAAAAATTTAATGGTTTAAAATGATGTTTAGTGAATCATTCATATTTTTATTTGATCTTATGGTCAAAAAACAAGTTCCTAGTTCTTTTGTTTTAAAAATATAGTTACTAGTTGTTTTGAATTATATCATCTGAAATTCTAAATATTTCAAATTGGATGATTTAAAAGACATTAAAATTGAACACTTCGGTTGTCTCCATGGTCAAAACCCCTTTGCAAGGGTATTGTAAACATCTCATAGTGTTTCCATGAAATAGAAATGTGATCATTTTCAATATAGACTATTTTTCTTTTCCTTTTTTAGCAATGGATTAATAAAATAATTTTTATCATAGTGAATATCTCGTTCATGTGACCTCGTTATGGTCTTCTTTTTATTTTATAAGTGGATACACCATGGTAGGGAGTTCCATTCGCATTTAAATGTCATGATAAATCCCATGAGTTTTTGATATTTGGTTCCATTTATGTGCCTTTTTCCCTAGAATGAATTTTATTTTCAAAAGGAAACTCATTATTGGATGGGTTTTCATTGTATCCCTACCCATTTTTAGTTTTGTGAGTATCAATTAATGATCATTTTCTGCTAGTTTTCCATGGAACAGGAATTGGAAACCATTTTTTTGGTCTCATGACCCATCGTTATTTCTTAGTGATGGAAGACATGATATGTCCACATTTAGGATAATGGTTTTTTAGAGAAATAAAACAATGGTTTAAATATCATGTATAAACAATATGGTGCTTTAACTAATAGTGAAGATAGCCAAAACATTGTATTCAAGATGTGTTTTTTCTCATGAAATATTGGGTTAGTATTCATCAATATATGTGATACCCATCTAGTGTTTTGTGTTTTAACAATTAGTTGAGTTCAATAGTCATGGAATGAATTATGCAATTGAGTGCATCCTCAGGTCATCATCATACTATAGTGGCCTATAAGATAACTATTAAAAATTTCCCCAATTCTCATGAAGAAGATTATAGAGAATTGTGTTCTTTGAAACACTGTTCAGATTAGTTTTGGTTTTCATGCCAAATGATTTTATGTTGGAATTGTAACTCGGAATAGTGAAAAATGTATGTTTAAGAAGTTTTTAATCTAGAACATTTGTGAGCAGCTAGAAAATCTCTTCATTCGATGAATAATACACTCCTGAGCTGGTGAGAATCACATCAGTTATGGTGGTTTTCATCCCATCAATGTAGAAATAAATAACCAAGAAGGAACATTTGGAAATTTTTGAACATGCATAAATTCCATTGGGGATGGTGAGTGTTTAATTAATATTGTTTTTTCTCGACGTCACGTTGATGAGGAGGTTGGCTATGTATAAAACCTATGAGAAACACCATTAGCTAGGAAGACATTTATCAGTAAGCTTGAATGTTCACATAATTGCTTTGGTGGAAAAGGGTATCTAATTGGTTTGAAATAATTTTTCATCGGCAAGTGTAGCCAAGTTTCATTCAATGCAATACAACTAGTAGTGGTTCAACAATTCTTTTTTACAAGAATTGGGTTTGTTTAACTATAACTATTTTAAATAAACATAATTTATTCTTCTTAGCGATGAACTTGTCCCGTATCATGTTGACATCGTAGATTTTCTAAGTGATCATCGATCTTACACCCTGCTAAAACATAAAAAATATCTTCATCTTGATAATATGATTTTATTTTTTATTATTAATTGTCCGTGTTGTAGTTTTCGATGCATGGTTAGTCTGATGTGAAACATGGGTTCTATTATAGGAATTACCTAGAAGGATTCTTAGACACTAGTAGTTTCATTCTGACGCGACCACTAGGAGGATTCTACTATATTATAATTCAATGTTTTTAAATGCACATTTCTGCAACACTCCAGTATCGTGCATATAAATCTAGAGTATGAACTATTGTGAGATAGTTACATAGAGTCCATTTCATTGAATCATTAGTTTCCTCATACATGTTGTTGGGATTATAGGTGTTGTTTAAAGGGTGATGACTCTAGTGCTATGGATCAGGGATATACCCTTTATCATACTGCGGCACGAAAAAATTAATGGTTATATGATTATCTATCCCTGGAATGTCACCAAAAGTCGAGTATGGGCTTTACTGATTGTGTTTGATGTAAACTCAAGGACCCTTAGAGGAATGCATTATCGTTCAGTTGTTTGATGTTGCCCGTCTAATCCTAGCATCTCATAAGGGCCAACCATAGGTAGATTGACTCAATATATTATTGTTCACTGTGAACGGTTGTAAGGAATAATTTTATACACAACATCTAGTTATGATAGGTGTGCCTTATAAGGTTCAACTACATATTTCCAGGAAACTCTTCATGACGAGCTTATGTTATGTTGATCAAGATTAGACCATCATTTTTTAATTATATCACTCTATGATTGTTGTTAACATGATTAGTTGCATGTATTATAAGTCTATTTTTATTATGGATGTGTCATTTCTTGGAATTATCCCCTTTTATAAGTTAAGACTTTTGTCAAGGATTACCATCAATCAAATGTTTTGAGATACGATGATTTGATCATGTCTCTCTCTTAACGAGCTTGTGTAATATATGATTAGTTGTTTCAGTAGGATAATCGTTCATTGGATCAAGTTTGAATGGCATAATTGAGGAATTATTAAGAAGTCATTAAAATTTATTTAGGCCTCAAGAAACACAATTCTACCATATGAATGTGACTTCACGAAAATCATACGTTGGGTGAAGTGATTGTTGTTCCGGAAGGATTCTCAAGGATGAGATGTTCTATGTTTGGGAGGTTATAAAATTTGGTTTTTGAACCAAATAGAATTCCAATTCAATTTTCAATTTTTTTGTACAGAACATACAATTTTACAATCAAAGATTCATAATGAAATTCCATGTGTTGGAACACATCAGGGTGTTATTTTTTTGGATCGAGAAAACATTGGCAGGTCCCTCGGGTATCTCGTCATGTTTAGGGAGAACTGGATCTACAAATCTCAATTTTGGGTGGTCGATAGAGGCCCCATAGTTTTAATGATACTACGCATCCAAAGAAGGAAACCATGCAGTTTTACGCAGGTGAGGAAGTGGTGGTGTTCATGGCCTACACATTTTTGTACAAAAAATTTCCCAATACCATATTGATAGTTGAAAATGGAAAATATATCAACAATATTCAACACATGGTTAGTGAATGGTTTCTAAACAATGTCGCCTGCCTGTGCAGGGTGCTCTAGGTGTCTAGTGGAGGGCCCATGATTGGCCCACAGGATGAAATATCGTGCGGCCAAAACTATACACATTATAATTTTTCTCAAAATTAAATTTAATTCATTAAAATTATAATAAAATAAAATAAAATCCTATTCTAACTCACCTCTCCCCACCTATAGTGTGTAACATCCCTCCTAGGCTTCTTCTTGGTTGCACATAATGCCTCCCTTCGACTCCCTCTTGGTGTGCAGATATCCATAAATTTCATTATAGATTCTCTTCATTCAATCAATGTAAGATCCCTATATCCCTTATCCTCCCTTAGTTTGTTATATTTTCCATTCCCCATCACCTAGTGAGGTTTGTTCAACCCCTCGATCAAGGGTTAATACAATGTTTTTTTGTTTCTTCCAGTTCTAGGGTTTCTAAAATGATAATTAGGACCTCTTCATGTGTGTTTTGAAATCCAATGCTGATGGAAAATTATATTGTTTTATTTGGTTCAACACCATCATTTTAATGTGTGGTTTTTTATGGCTTCATGGTTTAGCCAAAAATTAATTGGGTTTGTACCATAGTATTGAGGTTTTACTTTTAATTAGAGTGTGTTTTGATCTATTTATTGCAAGGAGAACTTACTAACTTATACAGTGGTAAAAATATATATATATAGTCCCCCTTTCAATATATTCCTTCATGATGATGGTAATATGTACAATGAAACTAGGGGTATTATATATATATATATGAATGCATGTGTGTGTGTGTATTTGTAAGGACCAAATTTCAGTTTCCATCATCAATGTTGGAAAGTGCTGAGTGATCGGAATGGTTTTTCTCTTTAGGTTTCACCCCTTTTCATTCCCATTAAATAAATGTATGAATTTATTGACTTCATTATGCATTATCCATATATTTAATTAATAATGTTTGATTTTTATAATTAATGTTTAAATTGTTCTAAATGATTTGTTTGGTATACAAAGACATGTTCTTATAATAAAAACCCCGCAACCTAGGTGCTTTGTCATATAAATAAAAATGTATTGATTGGTATTTATATCATTATTAGTTAAGGATTGATTTTTTCAAATGACTTCTTTATGTTTCTTATTTTTCAGAAATTTAGTTTTACCCCCTTTGAATAATATGAATTGAATTTTCTTGCTCGATTATTTTATGTGGCATGTTCGGGACATGACCTGTTTGATGTTCCTAAATGGTTAGTCCCTCCATCATACAAACACTTAATGAACCAATAACCTCCTATGGGATTGGATTGATTTCCTAAATTACCTTACCCATGTAGGAAAATGGTAAAGATATAATTATAACCAAGCACCTTCTAAGTGTTTTATTATCATTGTAAAATAGATTACCTATGTAGGTTATTTCCAAGATGAACGTGGATTCTCTAAAGTATCATTCTAATCCTTTTTGTCAAACTAACATGTTTTTTCTTCTTAAATGGAATGTCATTAAACAAAATTGTTTGAAGTATAATAAAATTTTATGTGTTTCATGACCAACATATTTATTTAATTCTATGAGTAGAAAATATTGTTATCATGTTTTATTTAAATCCATTTGTGCAATGTGATTCAAGGAATGATGATTCCATGTTTCATTGTTAATTTTCCACTGCTTAGGCAGGTGCCTAATTCTTGTACACTATTTTAGTGGCTTGATTTATTCATAAAATTTAATTGATCTTATTATCAAGTGATTTTAAAATTCTATGGGTGACACAAAATTGTAAATTCATGATTGACTGACTCACTTTTCCCTAGAATAGATCGAATATGGATTCTGTATTGATGATTCATGGATGTTCTCAATATTCATTTTTGATTAAGAACTGATGTGTTGAGTGTGATGCATTGGATTTCTATGAAAGGGCTTGTTGGGAGGTTTTTTAAATTTCAAATGATCCTGGTTCCCTAACAATATAACTGTGGATGGGAGTATTGGAATAATGGATACGTAAAGCCATGGGTGATACTCAGTCTATTATGTGACATACCCAGGACAAACTCCGAAGATTCCATGACTTGTAGTTATAAAATGTTCTTTATATAGATCACATAGGATAGACTAAGTGGTATTTGATTATCAGATGCTCTTGTTGTGATACATGGGATTATTTTTAGATCACATTGGATTGGAACAAGGCTTTCCCACTAGATTTTATTGATCATATAGGATTGAGTTATTGATGTATTTCTAATATGAGATAAATCATTAATTATTAATATTGATCATTCTTATGATCATGTGATGTTTCTCCCATGGTTTATTAGCATACTTGTATGATTTTATGTTAATTAGACCCCAATCTAGATCATAATATTGGGGATATTCCTTCTTGGTTTTTCTTATTTATTATGGCCGCTGCATTAAAATTATGGGTTGCATAGGTACTTTATTCAGACATTCGGCTTAGGTTGAAGCAGGTGATAACAGATGGGTTTCCGTTTGGGGACCTAGACCAAGTTGTTAATATTTAATTTGTTTACTACTCTTCATTGACACATCATGGTTCACTTTTTTATTGGTTTTATTCATGAGATGGATTTTCATAGATACCATGGGTGATAGATTACTGAGATTTATAACTCAAAAACTTCTCAATCCCTAATTGGAACCCGGTTATATCTTCATGATCACTGGTCTTTGGATTTATTTCTTGTGTTGTGTTGTGTTGTGTACATTGGAGCTATGGAGCACTGGATTGGGCATGTTCAGAAAATGCTTGTGGAGTTGACCATTTGGATTTTATTTTCATTTTCCAAATTACGTTGTTTGTAACTTATAGTATCACAAATCATTACATGAATCATCATATGAAATTGGTGTTGTTTATTTATCTTTTATACATTTATTACATTCATTCTTCCACTATTGTTCTCTTTTACTCATTTTTCACTATTTTTCATTTATAACATATGATTCTTCTATTGCCTAATAATTTTTACCATTCATATTTTTTTTCATACATAGATATATGGGTGCATAATCTGGCCACATACACACCCTAGGCCCTCATAACATTTCAACACCTCAAGATTTTGGGGAGATGAAATGGATGTCATGTAGAAACCGGATAGACTATCTGTTATAGGTTATCAAGGATTGTAAGTTACAATTAATGGTCACTTAAGTGAATTAGAGAACCTAAAACATAATAGGATATGATATGTAATATATAGAAAAAAGTGTGAACTAAAAAGCTCATTAAGGGAATAAAAATTCCATCAAAACATAACATGTTAGTCAATGGTATAATGTGATATCATAAAGGTTATGTCTCATGAGTAATCACATAGGATCACAAAATAATGATTGTGGTATGATAAGAACATGTAATAATCAAAAATTTGGTAGAGTCATATAAAATGGCAAAAAATGGGTCATAATTAACATCCTAGAAAATATGACATGGTGGAAAAAGTCCTGTAATGGACCACGATTATTGTGTACTCTCATTATTAAAGCCACATGAGACAAAATAACATTAACCAATGAGTTGGAGGGCTATCTAGGCTCAGATATCATATAAACTATATTGGGATCACTCAACACTTCATTGGAGCACCCATCCTAGCATGTCCACAATATATTTGTTCCAAAAATTAAAATCAATATAAATGCATAAATATAATCATTACCCACTGAATTAAATTGGTTGTATAATTTTTCCTCATATCATAATCAATGGAACCTTCATAATGGTGGAATTGGGCAGATGAACATAAAGAATGTATTACCCCAATAAAGTAAGGGAGAGTGAGAAATTTATATATGTAAGAGACATATATAATATAATTAGAAAAATCCACAATATTAAGGGTTATTTTAATTGATTAGTAGAAATACATTTAAATTAAATATTAAAAACATTCTTTAGAAAAATAACAATTTCACTTTGAAAATAACATTTGGAAAATCCAAATTTAAAAAATATTGTGTAATACTTTTTTAATACAGTATTGGAAAAATATAGAAGAATCATCATGGAAAATAATGGTCATTAGTTCAGAAAATTTCCTTCGATCTATACATGTACAAAAATTCCTTTTACATTTTAGATAAAAATTGAACATGTACCTCATATGGAAAATTATAAAAATATTCATTTAAAACCATTTAATAAAAATTCTAAAACGGTAAAAATTAAATTAAAAAAATAATAAAATAATATAAAAATGATTTCTGGAAAAAATGGTCATGGAATAGAAAAGGTTTTTGACAAATTAGAGAAATATATACAACTGTACTTTTAAATATTATCCCATTATTTTTTATACCAAAGAGTGTAAAGTGGTTATTTTACATGAAAATTTCATTAAGAACAATAGGATATTAAAATGTAAATGTTTTATTGGTGAATGATCAAATAATTTTCAACAATGGGAATTAATGAATAAATAATACTAATTAAAAAGAAATTGAAATAAAATACCCTACCACTTTAGGAAATTTTGAATCCTAACTACCTTGAATGAAGTAAATTATTTGAAACATAAATTTTCATAAATTATTTATGTATAATGACATAATTTTTAATGGTTATTTATATTAAACATTTAAAATAAATATATTGCATAACAAAATATTTGACTCAAAGAAGAAAGATTTGAGATAAAACCCATACATGTGATCTATAATTTTTCATGTATGTATTTTATCTCTTATATAACAAACATATATAATTATTTTATATCCATTTTTTGATCTAATAAATCAATCTTAAATCTAATCATGAAATAAGGTTATGAAAAACTAGTTAAATTACAATCATGTAGATGGTGGGTCGTACATAGGCATGTGTAACATTTACATATTTCAAGAATCTTGATGGAAAGAAGTTAAGTGTTATTTTATCATTATAAAATGATAATAATATACTAAATGTTATATTATTTCTTTAAAACACATACATATTCCATTCATTCTATGTGGTATTAAAAAAATCTGTAAGAACCCAATTTTTGCAATGAAAGACATTGGAATATTCTTGATATTATTCCAGAGCAATGCCCTTAAACAACATGGGATTCCGATCCCCAGAGTGTCCGGAAATAAATTTTAAGTGTGTCCACCCTATGAACGCCAAATAAATGCGATAACTCCTAAATGATGCTTCGGTTCAAATGTTGGAGTGTACAGATGGGTCCGGAATGGGGTGTTTACCCTAGGAATGACATAAAACCTGTCAGCGCAGGACGTTTGGACCCCTCGCTCGCTTTCGCAGCGTGGAACAGAAAAATTAAAAAATTAATTTATTAGTATAACAGCTTAACACATGTATATCATAAACGATGACTCGTATTGGGAAACTGAGGGCACTGTTGAGTTCAGAATGTGCTATTTACCCTATGAGGGGTATAAGTTTTGCGGGTGCGAGCTGCCAGTGAAAAATGGTCCTAGGGGCGTTTTTGTAATTTGGCGGCCTCGGGAGCAATGATTAATAACATTTGAAGGGGACCTCAGATTAAAATTTTGATACCCCCGTTGTGCTAGGGCGGTGGTGTTTACCATAAGCGCAACCTAACTTTAACCGCGTTGGGGGTTTTGGGCGTGGGTGTTTCAAAGGGTTGATATTTTAATTAAAAATAGTTTAATTATTTAAAATCCCCCACTCATCTCCTTCCCCATTTCTACCTCCCTATAGAAACCCACCCTCTCCTCATTCCTACTGTGAGGTTCGGTGAGGTGGCTCTGGCAAGATAACTCAGGCGAGGTAGTGATGCGCGGCGGATCGCGCGGGAAGCATCGGGCGAAGCCCAACGAGGTAGGACCGTGCGTTTAATTTTTTTTCTTCCCGCACCTACTTTTAGCTCGATTATATGCATCTATTTGCCATAAAATCTTCATACAAATCCAATGATCATGTAGTATACATTTTTTTCTATCAATCGCATCTTTCGGTTTCGATTTTGGAGTTCTGAGGCCTCCGCTATCACCCGCCGAAGATTCTGGGTTTTCCGGTTTCTGGTGGGTTCGAGCTGCGACACGTCGTCGATAGGAGGCGGCGGCGAGGGTCTTGGTAGGCGGCGCTGGGTGGCGTTGTCGCAGCGGTCGTCGGATGCCGGCCGCGGGCACTGACTGTAGGAGGTGGCAAGTGGAAGAGGGGGGCCGTGAGGGGCGCGACCCCATGCAGTGCGACCGCGACCCGCAAGTTGCGGGTCACTGTGGGGAATAGGACCGGTCACAGGGGGCGGTGGCTGCACGGCCCGCGGTAGCCACGGGCCGCGGAGCACCGGGATGCGGAGCGTCAAGCCACGCATGGCGCGGCCACGGTGCAGTGGGCCAGGCTGCGATGCCGGCCCGCTCGCCGGCCCGACCGGGGGGGGACCGGCCGGACCGGGCCGGTCCGTCCGAAAGGGGTTTTCCCGTAGAAAATTTCCGACCCCCGTACATTTTGCTATGGGCGTCCATTTTGTGTTTCGTCTACGGATGCGTAGACCTTACGTCGAGGAAGAATATTTGAGATGTTTTTGGGGATTTTTAATTCACGAAACGATGGGCCTCTAAGACGCGACACATCTTTAAGTGAATTAGCGTTTTTATCGGGGGTTTGTGTTTTTAGCAGCGCGGACGAATCCGATATCCGAATTGAGCGTCATCTGCAGCATTAGGACCCTGGAACCGAGGAGGATATTTCCAAGGTTGTTTTAGGTGTTGAAGCCGAAGCTGAGGTGTGGGATCCACAACAATTCTTTTGAGCTGCGTGCAGCGTTTTGTAGCTTTTTAATCGGACATCCGTTCGGGGTGTGCGAGCAATCGATTATGGATGTTTTTCCGAGATAATTGCAATGGTGCAATACACCAGCTCTAATTCTGCACGCTAATGCGGGCCCCGCGAGGGCCGTTTGGGCAGTGTCAGAGATTTTCTATCTCAATCACCGAATGACCGTTTTGGACAATTGAATAGTCCATCATGTGTGATTTTTCAAGAGGATCGCAACGGTGTGATCCGTTCGTTGTGTTTCGAGACCGGGATGCGGGCCCCACAAAGCACCGCTCATGTGCGGTGCACTAGAATGCATCTTCTTCTCCGGATATCTTTTGTGCTCAAGGGAGCAGCCTTTTTGACATGTCTTTCCATGATCTTTTCAATGGAGCAGTTTGTCCGACCTCTTTCGGAGACGTGGTGTTTGTCCCACCAGACCTGACTACAGTGAATTGTGCATTTTTTCACCGGGAGTCCATTTTGGGCGATTGAGTAGTCAATCCTATATGTTTTTCTGAGGGTAACACAGTGGTGTGCTCCGTTTGTTCTGTTTCGGGATCTTGCGGTTGGCCCCACACGGGTTGGTTACAGTGAATAGTACATTTTCAACCGATTGACCATTTTGGGTGAGTAGGTAGTCTATCTCACATGTTTTTCCGTGGGGATTACAACAGTGTAATCTGTTTAGGAAAGCGAATCCTCTTACATGATCGTATTAAATGTTGAATCGTGATGGTGCCTTGGTGGCGGTTCTTCGACCGTGTTTGTAGCAAACCCTAGGCGTGTGATCGCGTGCACTCCTGGGAGAGTGATGTTGGTGTTTAAAGAGATGTGGATGGCCATGCATGGGCCTTTGAGGTGGAGTTACGTTCACACCTTCGCGTTGAAGTTGGGTGCCATGTGCACGATTGCCTTTGGGCTGAAACATGGTATACTCTGGAGGTATATGGGAATGCTTGGAGGTACATGTGTTTGTTTGTACCTGAGAACGTTTGTGCGCCCGATTGGGGTTGACTTGGGGTTACACGTCGTGTGAGCCCCCTATGCATTCTGTGTTCTTCTTTGCGTACTTTGACCTCTCTCGACGTAGAGGGTCCCTTTGTGCTCGTTTGTTTGACCAGCAGGGTTGAGTGGTCTCCCCCTGGTTTCGTTATTGATGGGTTGACCAGCAGTGATGGTTTGTTCCTCTCTTTCATCAGTTGTGATGTGTTTCAGTACCGTTCCCTTCCACTGAACGATGACACTGTTTACGACTACGTTTGTACGTACAGTGTTGGTGTTTTCTTCATCTTTTGGGATGAGTTGTCTTGTTCCACTTCGATAGTGACTCAGTGCAGCGGAAGCAAGATCGCCCTAAGAGGCCCGTGGAGTTTCTCTCGTCTCTTAGTGTTCCCCGGTAGAGTTCATGTGGAGTCAATGTGACCAGCACATTACGTGGGCACCAATCCTCTAACCAGGAGGATGTTTCCAGCTGGTCTGGCTAGTGTGGTTGTTTCCAGTAGTGATGGCCAGAGCAGTTCCTGGCTTACCCTCCAGCAGGGCTGGGTAGTGGGTTGCACATCGACTTATTCCGGTTTATCCTCCAGTAGAGACTAGTCAGTGTGCTACTCACGGACTTTTAGAGTTTACCCTCTAGTAGATATGGGGCAGTGTGTCACCCGACGACCTCATAGGATCTACCCTCCAGCAGGGCTGGGTAGTGGGTCTCTCATCGTCTAGTTCCAGGTCTACACTCCTGCAAGGCTAGGCAGTGGGTCGCCTGTCGACTAATTCCAGCTCTACCATCTATCGGGGCTGGGTAGTGGGTCGCCTAATGATGTATTAGTGTTTACCCTCTAGTAGGGCTGGGCAGTGGGTCACCTGGTGATTTATTAGGGTTTACCCTCCAGTAGGGCTGGGCAGTGGGTCAACCGATATCTAGTTAGGGTTTACCCTCCATTAGGGCTAGAGAGTGGGCCACATGTTGACATTTCAGACTCATCCCTTTGTACTAGGCTAGTCTGTGGATTTACTCCGTGGAAACTGGAGCGAGACCCTTGTTTGTACGGGTTAGTGATGTGACATCTTTTAATTTGAGCAGAGCTCTCGACTGCGGGGCAGTGACATGTTGTGGATTAACGTTCCCCCAGAACTCTCTAGTACGAGGGGCGCTCTCCCCACCGAGACACATCCTTGAGACGTGACCTAAAACCGTGCAGGCGAGTCAATGCCGCCCAATGAGGATAGTGTCATTGTGATGTGATTTGAACCCCTTGACTTGTAGATTAGGGAAGACGTGAAGGATGTTGGGAATCGATGGTGTTATACATCTGGGACTGATGGCAACTCACATTCTCGGGCTGAGCTATGGGATATAAATCCCCTTACGACCTTGTTCGGGCTTCTTGTTTGAGCATATAGTTTGTATATACCTTGTTCTGGTACCCACATCATGGGTTGGGTACTCTCCTTCCGAGAAAGGCGAATACCCGTAGGGTATGACTCGGGCATTCCGTGTCTATCTTCTTGTATTAGGACGAGTCTATTTCCATTATCTTGTTGGGTTGAGCTGGAATCTCTACTGTACTCTTACAACACTTTCATTGGTACTCCTTTACATTACAAATTTGATCTACTGCTCTCCCTTCACTACCTACTTTGTTTCTCCCTCGAGCCTTCGGGGTATCCTACGATGATGTGGGCGGGTTGTGGCACTTTTTTGGTTGGTTGCGTGTTTGCCCCTTTTCTTTTCAGTTTACATTTAGCACTTGATTTGTATACTTAGAGGTCGATACACGTTTGTAGTATATATATATAGCATTTTCACTTAACTCTTCTTCGCTATTCTTTTTACACTGCACTTTTGCATTGTGTGTGCTGAGTGTGTGTGTATAGGTACTCATGCAAAGGCCTCCCCGGGTTGTTTAGCGTTAGGCGCCTATTGCCAGCCCCTGGCCTATGGAGGCGAGCTTGGGGTAGTTGCTGCTCGAGGCCGGGTAGGGTCGGGTCATGAAAATGTGGTATTTGAGGCGGTTCGTTCCTTGAGACGTTGTGCGGACGTCTCTAAAGAGGAATTTGTTGGGATTCAAGGAAATAGTGTTAACATGTATCAAGAGCGGCTTTCATGCCAGGGAGTCTGGTGATAATGTGGCGGCCGACCTATCCATAAATCAGTTCCTTGATAACCCACTTGTCAACTCGGCATGCAGAGACACTACTTGCTGGGAAAATTGGTTTGTGAATCACCGAGGATTGTGTCTTTGACATTTCTTCTTGAGTCAGCTCCCCATCATTATTGTTATTGGTATATACATTATGGTCATCTGACTACGGCACTCCTTGATAATATTTAGGGTTTCTCTACGAAGATAGCCAGCCTGGATACCATCTTTGGTTCGTAATGATGACCTTGTGAGCTACGAGGCCACAGTCCATGACCCATCATGTGAGCCCCTTTCTCTGGGTGGGCCGGTAGTAGCACCCCCACCTGTTGAGCAGCATACAGCTTCAGTAGAGCATCCTGAGATTGAGCGCAGGTTGAGCACGCTCCGTGAGTTTTAATGGCAGAGACCGCTCAGGTTTAGTGGTGTGCCAGACCCATAGGTAGCAGAGGTTTGGCTAGAGACCATTGTTAGCTTTTTCAGGCTTGTGCATATGCCAACAAATCAGAGAGTGACTTTGTTAGCCAAACTTTTTCGTGGTGTAGCTTGGTGTTGGTGAAGCCTGGTGACTCAAATTCATGGCGATTCGTCACATTCGTGGGGCGAATTTCTGTTGCTGTTTCGTGAGGAGTTTTGCCCCTCCTTCTTACGCTCCTTTAGGATACAGATGCTTCTGCTGTTTTAGCAGGGAGGGATGACGGTGGCCGAGTACACGGCCAGTTTCGCTGACCGTGCACGCCTTTACTCGGACATGGTCCAGGACGACAACATCCCAGCATGGAAGTCTGAGCAGGGTCTCGACTGAGAGATTCATGTTGTCATAGTACCCTTGGTCATTTCCACATATGCCAGGGGGCTAGAGCTGACACATGTGACAGAGATCTTCCTGTAATGTTCTTGAATTGGTGGTGGCAGCAGGTGGACCTCCACGACAGAGGCAGCGCTCTAATCAGAGTAGTACCCAGAGGGGTGGTACTAGCAGAGGAGCGGTAGAAAATGGTAGTGGGGAATGACTTTATGAGGTATTCCCAGCACCACTAGGCGGTCTACGTCATGCTATAAGAGCTGATAGTTGGGACCACAGATAGCTTTTAGCCTTTAATGTCTATGATCCTTCATATCATGAGGTGGTAAGAGGTACACACTATAGCTCTTCTACTTTTTGTAGTGGAATTGGTAGACTCTGTGGTTGAAATGCTTTTCCTCTGGCTCCTAGTTTGAGTTTTCACCAGGGTGGTGTGGGGCATCGGTGTAACCCTATGATGGTATGGTAAAAGGGTCTAGGACCTTTTCTTTAGTCGATGGTGCTGACTCTTTCGCCATCCGAGCGTGTAAGAGAATCTTGGTTGCGAGACATTGACTGTGAACCATGCGATGCCAGATATCCTTGGGTGTTTCACAATATGGATATTCTAATGGGGGGAATCACCGGGCATTGTCTCAGGCCCAGCCAATGATTCCAGTCGCGGCATGCGATCTAGAGGTTCGACAGGGGAGGTGAGCTACCTCGGAGGGCCTTTGGGTTGTTCGATAACTTGCGAAGGGATGGTGAGGTTTTCTACCGCCTTTCCCTAACCCCAGAGTCTGGGTTGGGTGCTTCACTTATCCCACATGACTCACCCGAGAAGATGCGTGCATGCCCCTATGTACGTCATCGGTGAGGTCAGACCTCATGTGAATAGATCAAATACTTTGATCTATGTGCGGAGACGTGAGGTTGTGCAAGAGTTCTTCTGGATACGGGAGAGTCCGGTGAGGGCTTTGTACCATGAGTTGTTCCCTGGTTTTTCTATTCGAGGACAAAATTCTTAATGGAGGGAATGATGTAAGAACCTAGTTTTTTCTATAAAAGACATTGGAATATTCTTGATATTATTCCTGAGCAGTGACCTCAGACGGCGTGCGATTTCGACCCCATGAGTGGCCGAAAATAAATTTTCAGTGCGATCACTCTAGGAATGACAAATAAATACGATAAATCCTAAAAGGTGCTTCAGATAAGAGATCTGAGTGTACATATGGGTCAGGAATAAGGTTTTTATACTATTAATTACATAAAACATGTCGACATAGGATGTTTGGGCCCCTCGATCTCTTTCAGAACGTGGAACAGATAAATTAAAAAATTAATTTATTTATACAACGTCTTAACGCAAGTATCTCTTAAACGGTGGCTCAGATTGGGAAACTGAGGGCACTGTTGAGTTCGGAATGAGTGGTTTACCTATAAGGGGTATAATTCTTGCGAGCGCGGACCATTAGTGAAAAATGGTCCTAGGGTCGTTTTCGTAATTTGGCGGCCTCGGGTGCTATGTTTAATAACATTTGAACAGGACCTCAGATTAAAATTCTGAGACTGACGTTGTTCTAGGGAGTTGGTGATTTCCCTTGGTGCTGCCTAAATTTAACCGCGTCTGGGGATTTGGGTGCGGGTGTTTTTAGGGGTTGAGTTTTTAATTAAAAAGAGTTTAATCATTTAAACTCCCCCACCCCTCTCCTTCCCCATTTCCACCTCCCAGGAGAAACCCTCCCTCTCCTCTTTCCTCTGACGAGCACCGGTGAGGCGACTCCGGCGAGATATCTCCGGCAAGGCAGCTGTGCATGGCGGATTGCACGGGATGCATCGGGTGAAGCCCAATGAGGTAGGATCATGCATTTCTTTTTATTCATCCCACACCAATTTGATCTCGATTATATGCATCAATTTGCTATCAAATCGTTGAAAAAATCCCATCATCATGTAGTATACATTTTGTTCTTTAAATCGCATCTTTCAGTTTCAAATTTGGAGTCCCGAGGCCTCCACAATCGACCACCAAATTTTGCGGGTTTTAGGGTTTCTAGTGGGTTCGATCAGCGTCGCGTCATCGATAGGAGGTTGTGGCAGGGCCCTTGGACAGCGGCGTAGGGCAGAGCGACACCGGTGGTGGTTTCAGGCGGCGGCGGGTCGGGTCGAGGCGGCCGGGCAGCGTCGTCGCGGCGGTCATCGGCAGCCTGCCGCGGGTGATGGGCGAGGGTGCCGGTAAGCGGAGGGGGGGGGGGGGTCGTGAGGCGTGCCACCCCGTGCAGCGCGACCGCGACCCATGTGTTACGGGACACTGCAGGGAACAGGACCGGCCACAAGGGCAGGTCGGGGGTGGCGGCTACGCGGCCCACGAAAGTCGCGGGCCGCGGAGAGCCGGGCTAGGCAAGGAACGGGGCGCGGCGCAGCGGGTCGGGCCGCACAGCCGGGCCTCGTGCCGGCCCGAGCGGGGCGTACCGGCCGGACCGGGCCGGTTTGGCTCAAAGGGGTTTTCCCTTTGAAAATATCTGACCCCCGTACCTTTCGTTACGTGCGTCCATTTTGCGTGCCGTCTGCGGCAGCAGAGACCTTATGTCGAGGAGGACTTTTTGATATGGTTTCAGTGATTTATGATTCCCGAAATGAGGTGATTCCGAGGCGTGATGTGTCTTTATGTGAATTGAAGTTTTTCTGGGGGTTCGTGTTATGAGCGGCGCAGACGCCTCCGTGGTCTGAATTGAGTGTTGTCCTTGGAATTTGGGACCCTAGCGCCGAGGCGGTGCATTCCAGGGTGGTTTCATTTATTTAATCCGGAGTTGAGGCATGGGACCCATGGCCCGTCTTTTGAGCTGCGTGCAGCGTTTTGTAGCTTTTTCATCGGACGTTAGTTAGGGGTGTAAGAGAAGTCGATTCTTGATGTTTTTCCGATAGGATTGAAATGGTGCAATACGACAGCTCTAATTCCACACGCTGGTGCGGGCCCCGCGAGGGCCGTTTGGGCGTTGTCGGTGAATTTCTATCCCTATCATCGGGTAACTTTTTTGGACAAGTGAATAGTCCATCTTCTGTGCATTTTCGAGAGAATCGCAATGGTGTGATCCGTTCGTTGTGTTTTCGGACCGAGATTCGGGCCCAATGAAGCACCGCTCGTGTACGGTGCACCGGAATGCATATTCTTCTCCGGATATATGTTTTGATCAATAGAGAAGCCTTTTTGACATATTTTTCTATGAGATTTGCGTTGACGTAGTTTTCCTGACAACTTTAGGAGACTTGGTGTCGGTCCCACCCGACCTGGCTACGGTGAATACTGCCTTTTTCACCGGGAGTCTATTTTTGGCGATTGATTAGTCAATCTCGTGTTTTTTTAGAGGGGAACATAGTGGTATACTCCGTTTGTTCAGTTTCCGGATCGTGGGGTGGGCCCCACACGGGTTGGTTATGGTGAATTGTACCTTTTCCACCGATTGACCTTTTTGGGCGAGTAGGTAGTCTATCTCACATGTTTTTCTGAGAGGATTAAAATGGTGTAAACTGTTCTGGCGAAGGGAGCCTTTTACATGATCGTATTAAATGTGGAATCGTAAAGGTGCCCCGGTGGCGGATCATCTATCGTGTTTATAGCGGACCCTTGGCGTGTGATCACGTGCACTCATGGGAGAGTGATGTTGGTGTTTAAAGAGATGTGGATGGCCGTTCTTGGGCATTTAAGGTGGAGTTACGTTCACGCCTTCGTGTTGACATTGGGTGTCGTGTGCACGATAGCCTTTGTGCTGAAACATGGTGTACTCTGAGAGTATACAGGAACGCTTGTAGGTACATGTGGTTGTTTGTACCTGAGAACATTTGTGAAACCAGTTGGGGTTGACATGGGGCTACATGTCGTGTGAGGCCCCTGTGCGTGTCATGTTCTTCTTTGTGTACTTTGACCTCTCTCGACTTAGAGGGTCCCTTTGTGCTCGTTTGTTTGACCAATAGGGTTGAGTGGTCTCCCCCTGGTTTCGTTCTCGATAGGTTTACCATTGGAGATGGATTGTTCCTCTATGTCTTTAGCTCTGAGAGATTTTAGTATTGTGTCCTTCCACCGGACGACGACACCGTTTACGACTACATGTGTACGTATAGTGTTGGTGTTTTCTCCACTTTCTGGGATGAGTTGTCTCGGTCCGCTTCGAAAGTGACTCAGCACAGCGGAAGCGTGATCGCCCTGAGAGCCCCAGGGAGTTTCTCCTATCTTTTTGTGTTCCCTGGTAGAGTTCTTGTGGATTCTGTGTGACCAAAACATTACGCGGGCACCGATCCTCTCCCCAGGTGGTTGTTTCCAGCAGGGCTGGCCAGTGTGGTTGTTTCCAGTAGTGATGGCCAGAGCAGTTCTGGGCTTACCAGCCAGCGGGGCTGGGCAGAGGGTTGCACATCGACTTCTTCAGGTTAACCCTCCAGTAAAGACAGGGCAATGGGTTTCTCACTGATATCTAGACTTTACCCTCCAGCAAAGACTGGGAAGTGGGTCACTCGACGACCTATTAGGGCCTACCCTCCTGCAGGGCTGTGCAGTGGGTGACCTGTCGTCTAGTTCCATGTCTACCCTTCAACAAGGCTAGGTAGTGGGTCGCCTATCGACTTATTCCAGGTCTACCCTCTGTTGGGGCTGTGCAGTGGGTTCCATGATGATGTATTAGGGTTTACCCTCCAACAGGGCTGGGAAGTGTGTCACCTGATGATGTATTAGGGTTTACCCTCCTGCAGGGCTGAGTAGTGGGTCACCCAATATCTGGTTAGGGTTTACCCTCTAGTAGTGCTGGGCAGTGGGTAACCAGTTGACATTTTAGACTCAGTCCTTTCTATTATGCTTGTCTGTGGCTTTACTCAGTGTCTACCGGAGAGGGAACCTTGTTTGTACGGGTTTGTGATGTGACAACTTTGAATTTGAGCAGAGCTCTCGACTGTGGGGCAGTGAAATGGTGTTGTTTAACATTCCCCCATAAATCTCAAGTACGATAGGCTCTATCCCCACCGAGACGGGTCCTTGAGACGTGACCTAAAACCATGCGGGAGACTCAGTGTCGTCAAAAGCGGAAAATATCAAGGTGTGGTGATTTGATACCCTTGACTTGTTGTTCAGGGAAGATGCATGGGATGCTGGGCATCGATGATGATTTACTTCTAGGAATGATAGCAACTCACTTTCTCGACCTGATCTATGGGATATAGATCCCCTTATGATCCTTTTGGGGATTCTTGTTTGAGAATATGGGTTATATATACCTTGTTCATGTACCTACTTCTTGGGTTGGTTACTCTCGTTTCGGGAGAGGCGAAGACGCGCGGGGTATGCCACGTGCTTTCCGCATCTAGATTCTATTGTTAGGACGAGTATACATCCTTTCTCTTGTTGGGTTGAGCTAGAATCTCTACTGTACTCTTACTGCACTTCGGTGGTACTTCTTTACTTTCCATATTCCATCTACTGCTCTCCCTTCGGTACCACCTTTGTTGCTCCCTCGAGCCTTCAGGGTATCCAACTGAGTATTTTTATACTCACCCCTACTTGGGAATTTCCCGCACTTGGTGTTCCCTTACAGATGACAGACAGGTCGATCGTGACATCAAAGGAGATTAGGATCCTGGAGCTTAGACCGTGTGCAGTTGTCCGAGACGGGTTCCAGGCTGGGGACCCTTCAAGTTGTTTACTTTTGTTCACCTGTTGTTGGGTTGTGACAATTTTCTTGTTGGGTGCGTGTTTGCCCACTTTTCTTTTCAATTTACTTTCATTAGTTTCTTTGTACAGTTAGAGTTCGATGAACTTTTGTGGTATATATATATATATATTAGTTTCACTTTACTCTGCTTCACTTTTCTTTGTACTCTGCACTTTTTCATTGAGTGTGTTGTGTGTGTGTACAGGTACTCAGGCAAAGGCCTCCCTAAGTTGTTTAGCCTTTGGCGCTTGTCTCCAGCCCCTGGCCAGTGGAGGTGGGCTAGGGGTAGTTGCAACTCGAGACCAGGTAGGGTCGGGTTGTGACAAAATCATATTGTTCTGTGTGGCAGTAGTCTACCCTACACATGAATATCATTATCAATTTTCATTGGATGCGAATGAATAAAGGTATATGATATATTAATTTTATAAAATTATTAATATTTCATTGATAACACATATAAAAAATAAATCCTCCATAAAAAATATCCTTGTGAGGTGTTGATGGAAAAATATTTACATCGGTCTGTGGGGCGATAGTCCATCGTTCCCACGTGCAATGGTTTCATTCAGTATTTGATGTAAGGGTAGATAGATTTAGGTTTTGAAATTAATATAATAAAATATAATTATATGGTATATAATGGTGTTATTATATTATCAATATTGGGAAATATTTTAATTATGTGGAAGAGGAAATAAAATATAGATGCTCAAATAAGAACACAACTCTTCTTTGGATAACCTCTTTAGGATTATACATAAAGCCTTCCTAGATTGTACTTTTGAAAAAAAAATATAATCTATGATGAGGGAAGGAAATTATAGAAGGTATTATGGTAGGTAATGGAAATACTAATGTTATTTGGAAGTTCTTGAAGGAGATGATATGGGTTTCCCATTTATAAGGGAGGATGGGTGGCATTTTTTTTTAAATATACTAAACACTTCAATAATTTGATGTCACTCTCAAGAATAGTTCCACTAAAATTTTAAATCTAAATGGGTGTAGAATATATAAGGATGTTAAAAACTTATTAAATTACAAATAAATTTGTCTTAAACATTTCAAACTCTATACCTCTATGGTTCATCACTTTTAGATATTTAATTTTATTACTATGGTAACTACTTTTATTTACTATTTTTACTATTAATTATAACAAAAATCATTATTATCAAGTTATTATATGTTATGAACTGTCCTTATTATATATATGGAATATATTTTAAAGGATTCAATTCATATAAGTTGTATTATTTAATTTTAAAATAAACAGGAAAACGTGTTCAGAATCAAATTTTCAAAAAAATGCATTTTCCATGCATAAAATTATCTTATCATAACTGTATGTAATGTAAATACAATTAATTGAATTAAAATTAAAATTTATAGATATTTAATACAAAAACTAATTTTAAATCGTTGTTAATTAAGTGTAATTTTATTTAATTAAAATGGTGAAACATTATGCAATTTAAAATCATTTTTTCAGAAAAAATGTGTTTTTAGTCTCAAAAATGTTCATAAATTTCCAAATGAAGATGATTTAAATGAAATAAATTAAATTATATATAAATAAAAAAATTATGTTACTTTTAAATATTATAAAAATAATAATCAGATTTTTAAATTACATTATTAATTAAAAATATACTGTAGTTTTACCAAAAAAATATGAATTGTAAACTATTCAATGAAAAATAAGTATTTTTGGAAAAATACAAACATTTTACCCTACATTATTATAGATACTCTAATTTAAATTTTGTTATCATTTTATAAAATATATGTTCAATATTTTTAATATATTAATTATAATCTATTTTTAAAAAAAGAAGTAATATTATTTTTGATGAAAACATATTATTGATGAATAAAATGACTTTCCTTAAAATAGAGGGATTAATTTATATTAATTTATAAATAAATATATAATAATTAGGATCTTTGAAAAAATTTAATAAATTATTTATCCCTTTTCAAAACCGTGGATTTAATGGAATGTTTATAAATTTCTAATTTATATTATAATATTCAATGGCTCATTTTAGCTTTGTTTTGTGTATCATATACGCTCTTGAACTTAATATTCTTATTTTAAAATATTAGTGTCTAAGAAAATATTTACACAAATATATAATATAAATTTTTTGAATAAACTGATTCATTAGAGGTATTAAAAAAACATTATGTCCACTATCATTATTGATGGTCTAAACTTCATTTTTTAGGAAAAATTCAATGTCGAGTCTATGAGTTAAATCTTTATTCCCCATCATCATTATCAATAATTATGATCCAAATATTAAATTGACAAATATTTTTAATTATTACCTTTATCATTAAAAAATATATGAAAAAAAAGATTTAATACTTTATTTATATATAAATTATTTTTTCAAATGATAAAAATTAAATATTTACTAAAGCTTAAAAACATGCATTTAAAAAATTCAAATATTTAAAATGATTAGAAATACAATACACATTTATAAACAACTCCTATAAATAATTAATGTAAATTATGATTATTAAACTTTATTTCTTATAAGGAATTTTAATTATAAACTTAGTGCATGTCTATACAAAACATTTAATTAGGAATGGAGTCACATGAAATAATAATTTCCATACACAATAAAAAAATTTACTGAAAATAGAAAATCAATGAAATATATATCATAAAATAAACATCATTGAAAATAAGAAAATAAAAATTAGTAATTTTTAAAAAAATCATTGAATGGTTTTTTATAACCATAAAATGATTCTCCCTTAATAAGTGTGTTTAGGGAAATCATTAAATTGAAGATTAAAACCATATCCTCTTATAAGAAAGGGTTTTTAAAAAAGTATAAATTTTTAATTAAAAATTTTCCCTTTTAATTATTAAAAATATGTGTATTTTTATTCCAAATTATTACTATAACAAAATACAAGTAATAATTATTTATAGATTCCCTTCTATAGATATTGACTTTTTATAAGAATCGTACAGTGACTTCCCCTCTCTCATATTTTTTCATTCAATACCAGTTCATTTATAAAGGGAATATCTAAGTGAACATAGAGTTATGATATTTGTAGGGAATTAAAAACATTATTAAATAAATTCTCTAACTTTTAATAATACTTTTATATATTATGTTTATTAGATAAGAATATTCTATCAGTATCCATATTAACATTGATCATACCCATACAAAAGTTATAAATCTATATATTGACTTTACCTTGGTATGAGAAGGGTGTATTTAATTATCAATATGTGGGATATAAAATCCCACTAAACACTAAGGAAACTCATTTTTACAGTTATGTGATTAAAATAAAATCTATAGAACCCATATGTAACCTTTATATCCATATTATTTCCAGTATATGTGGCTTGGTTTCATATATATGAATTTTATTCTTACCTTCATATTCCTGGCCGTGATGACTTTTACACGATATTTAACGTAGATAGATGTGTTGTCCTTTTTTAAACATTTCATGAGATTTTTATTTTTTCATAAATTAATTTGAATATAGAATATCATTTTAACTGTTATATTTTTTAAATTCAATCATAAAAAAACATGTTTTAATATTATTTAAAAAATATTAGAATGTATATTTGTTATATGGTAGTATTAAAAAAAATAATTTCATTATTATTAAAAATTAATGTTTTATATTTTAATAAAACGAAAACTATAAAATTTATATGAAATAAAATAACATTTATAGAATAAATAATGACTTTCACTTTAATTACAATATTATTTATATTTAATATAAATCTAATAAATACAATCAAAAGTTCTCATTTTACCATTAAAAATATCCAAATAGAATTATTTTAAATATATTCCACTGTATTGAATGAACTCTTTAAATAATGAAGAAATTATAAATACTAATATTAATAAAACATAAAATTGGTTTTTTATTAGAATGCATCTTATTATATTTTAATTTAGTAATTTTTTGCATATATTTTTATTTGAAGGAGAAAATTATATTCGAAACCACAAGGTGTTATACAAGATATTATATATCAAATATTTAAATCGAAAAATACATCCATTATTGGATTAAGATGGCTTAGAAAAAAGATGTGGAATTAAATAAGTATGTTTGGAATGATCCAAAGTACAACCAAGATCATGAAAGAATTATACAGTTTAGGAAACAAGTATATATCTATTAAATGAAATAATTGAAGAAGGAGATTTTTGATAATGCTCAAAGTTCAAAACATTTATTCATTAAATAAGCACAAAGAAATTGTATAAATATAATGAGAATAAATGGTGGGAGAGAATGAAAATGGTTTTTTTAGAGTATGAATCTTAATGATGGTATGTCTAAAATTTAAGGATTCAATAAAAAAATATACAGGGATGTTAGAGCCACTAAAAATAATTGTATATACATTGGGAATAATTACCATGTTTTTTATCATCAGACCCCCTAAACATATGATGTAAAAATTTTCTATTTGGGATGTTTTGGATTTCACTATGAAATTAGTTGAATTTATTTCCATTGGAGAATATTTATTTATTGATCTAATTACTAATTTATACATTATAGAGATAGTAAAAATACGTTGTGTACCATTATGAATTTTTTCTTATTGGGATATGGGGTTTGCCTCCAAATTATAGAGATGTATTCAATTGGATGTAGATACATAGATTAGTTTCATCTCTTCTTATCAACTATAGAGATATGTTCATTCTGAGAGGAACATACAGATACCTATCGGCATGTTGAGAATATACTCTATGGGTTCCAAATGATATTGGGTCAACACCTTCCTTTAATGGTATTTTCGTAATAATATCATTAATTCAAGCATTCAAAAGAATAATTATGATAACATCAATGTATGGAAGTGTAAAACCCTATCATACCAGAATGAAGTTGGAGAATGAAATATGTTACGAACATATATTGTCAATGAAATGGTGGATATGAATAGATATATTCAACAAAACAAAAGGAAAGAACTGAATCAATAAAATGGTATGTTGGTGCTCCTCAGTGAGTTCTAGAGTGTGAATTTTGTGACTAGTAATTCATATAAACATATCCTTAAAAAATTTATGATATTTGGAAATAATTTTAATTTAATACATTGATATATTATCTCCTTCAAAAATATTAATCACATTGTTGTGGTATCTAATTGATTGGTTCTTCCATCTTTCCTCTCTCAAGTTCATAATATATTCTCTATCTCTCTCTTGAGAAATAAATGTCTGATCCATCACATGTACTGAACTCAGAGGTTTTAAAAATGGATCATGGACATTTTAATGAATGAAATATTGTAGAAATATTGGATCATAGATATTAGGTGATATATAATAAGACTTATCAATTTGTTAATGGTCTTTAAACAAATTATAAATTTGAGTTATCTACATATAAACATGATAATGTGATGAAATAATGATATCCTTAATTTTTTTCGTTTGTGTCATTGAATATTGAGGTTTAATTTTATTTTATGTGGGATAAAATGTAACAATGTACAATTTTATGATATATTTCTCTTTAATAAATTTAATTTTATTAATATGTAGAGATATAATAAAACCCGAGTCTAAATAAACAATAATAGAATGAATCATTAAAACCTACAAATAAATAGGAAATGTGAATAGGAATAACTAAATTTTAACAATTATGTATAAAACATCATTATAATAAAAATAAATATTTAAATAAGTGCAAAATTTTAAGTAGTATGCATATGCATCAAAAATATTATTTTACTCAAAAATGATTTCATTTCATTTTTTCAAAAAATAAATATAATTATTTTTTCCCTCTTATATAAAATATATCAATAAGAACATAACTTAATTTTTTAAACCATAATGTCAAAATTATCATAGATTTAATTTTAGAGTATTTTTTGAAATATTGTGTTTTATGTAAAAAGTTGAAGATAATAATTTTAATGAAAACTAATTTTTTGAGAAAAGTGGTGAGATGAACTGGTTTTACAATTCATGTCCCGAAGAGGATTTATTAAAATCATGAATGTTGTGTTAGAAACATGAGGTTAAATGAGCTTACACCAGTAGGGAATTAACCAGGGTACAAAAATAACGACTCAAGAATACCCAAGCTACAAATATAGACAACCAAAAAGAGATGCTCAAACATCAATCAATGCTCATCATTTATAGATTTTACTTTCTTCAAATTGAGTTATAGGGAAGGCCATTCAAGTGTTTCCAAAAGTTCTCTCCAGTACAAGATTTCATCCAAATTCAGTTTTCATTAAGTATGTCATCAATATAAGAAAATCACATTACATGAAAATGAAATATAAAGAAAGCCAGGGGACAACATCCAAATTAGATCATCATGATGGCAGGCATGTATAACAAAAAATTATTTCATAAAATTCATTCTAAAATTATTTTAGAACTGCCAGACCTGGCAATAGATTCATAGTGATCCCCTCAAGATCATGTCATTAGAGTAAAAGGACGAGACATCAAAAAGATATCATATCAAAAAACACATTGCATCTACATCCTATAAGTCTGTAAAATCTCATCAAAACTGCATCCAGAGTTTCTGTACAGAATTAGAGTGACTAGCCATATGAAGAAAATTAAGCATTTCAATGAGAGAACATATGATTTAGAGATCAAATCCAGAAATGAGGCAATATCAGAAACATAGTCAAAATCATTGTAGTATGTCACTAAAAATAATTTCCAGAAATTTCTAAACATGAATCCATCATGAACATAGAAACTATAGTGCTCAGATTAGATCAAGAAATGGGCAGAAACAAGCCATTCATATTAAGGGAGAATACAGATTTCAAACCGGCTAAATAGAGTAGAAAAAAATCAAGAATCAAGCCAAACAAGGAACTCAAATAGTCCACAATGAAGCTATCAGGTTTTCAGAAAGGTAAAATAAGCATTACAAAAATCCACAAGGAGACCAGTTGTTAGAATTCCATATAAAATAGTAAAACCTAGCTAGGATGCAGGCCACCAATCCAACATTCTGAATTATACAGTGGTCATCGAGATTCAATGCTGACCAGCCAGTACAGAAACCATCAATCATCAGTCCTCCTTACCAAAAAATTGATCCCATAAATAGAACAATTCCAAGCAGTCAGAATGAAAACATCACAGTAGGGATAACCATACTAAAACAGAGCCAAACTGAACCTTGGATATTTAACAGCTAATAAGACAAAGAGAAACAGATATGTAAAATAGAAGCAGTGTGTATTAAGGAGTTTTATGAAACCCCTATATCATCATCTCATTGAATATGTCTGACTTAATATCTAATTAGGTATTCTTTCAAATCTCCCATTTTCAAAAATATTTAATAATATTTTCAACTCTATCTTTATTATAAGATTCAAACTATTCATAAACAGTCTCATTCTTCATTCCATCCACTTTTACATGATGATTTTCATTGACAAGGATAAGATTATGAAAACAATCCTATAAATCTTATTGTACTTCCAAGTATCTACATAAACCTATACTATATTTAAATAACTCATTTTTATAGTTCCTTTTATGAAAAGAAGTATTTCGGAAATCCTCCTTCTTCAAATTTACTTTATAATATCACAACCATGGATCTATCATGGAGATGTTTTTTTCCACATAGCAGATCAAAAAAGTTATTAATATTTGGTAGATGATAATTTTTCTTTATCATTATCATTTTGAGCTCATGAAAATAATCAAATATGTGCACTGAATAATCATTCTTCTTGATGAAGAGGACTGATGTATTCTAAGGTGAACCATATGAACATATAAAAACCATTTCTATATTCTCATGTATTTTCTTCTCTATATCCTCTTGTTCAACAATGACTAGTATATATTTTAACATAGATTAAAAAAACGTTTTGGTATATGATCAATCGAGATCTCAAACTCACATCATAGAGGAAGACAAGACAATTTATATGAAAAACATCACGAACTTTTCTCACAATTTTCATGTCATAAAGAATGATATCTTCATTATTATCAATCATTGAGTATAGATATTATTTCTTCACAATAATTAATATACATGGTTGACATATTGATACAAAATAATTTTATCCTCCTTTTTTCACTTTTAATGAATTAGATTCTGATTTTTGATATAGAGGGTGAATACCATCTCTATATAATTTATGTTTTATGCATATAATGAAAGTCACGCCATAACATGAATGTATTATAATTATAACATGAGGAGTATCAAAATGTTCTATAGGATGTTGAAATCACAAATAATGTCAATGGACATGTTTTATACTTTGGATGAAATAATTCCACCATTTTATTGTTTTCAATGATAGCTCTATTTCCATGATTTGTAGTAGTGTTTTAGAAGTTCACATTAATTTTTTTGACGTAAAATATTGTGTAGAACTAGAATATAATATATCTTTTTAATTAAGTAATAAATAAGTAGAGTACATATCACCACATAATTTTCCAGATCCACCTCAACATTTGTGAAGGAATTAGCTCAAACATGATGCCTCATATATTGTTGGCATTTATTGTCTTCAACAACCATTGAATTATGGAATTGGATAATCTAATACTTATGTTCCTTGAAATTGAAAAATTTTACGAAAAAATGATGTTTGACTATAGAATTACTTTATTATATTGTATTTATGGGTTTCTCTCTTTCGAAATCATTAACGAGGTTACGTTAATTCTACACATAAAACATGTATTCTTCCACTTTTGGTTATTTCTAATATTCCTTTGATCACACTTTTGAGAAGAGGGAAGTTGGTATTTCATTTCAAATGTATATTTATCCCTAATAAACTATTATGAATCTATTTTTTCCACATATTATACCGATGATGTCCTTGAAGTTCACTGATCCTCATTTAAACATTAAGGGCACATCAAAAGAAATTTACATAACCATCAATGTCTGAAATCACCATGGATTTTTGTATAATTCTATTCATCTCACTGAAGAAGTGTTCAACACTAAATTTATAGGCAGTAAAAAATCTTGAGCCATATAATTCATGTCTTGTAAATTTTTTTGCAAACACCCAAAGATATTCGGGATCTTTTTGATTTAGGTAATGGAAATCCCTCCCATTTTAAGTTAAAATGTGTGATGAAAATATTGGTAAATTTTTTTATGGAATTATTTCCACTAAAATAATTTTAAATCTACCTGAGGTTTCATATTCTACTAAAATGTAGACAATTAGTTGGTTTCTATTTTTATTTGATATATACCTAGCATGACATTCTCTTTCTCATTGCATTGATGGATGGAGAAGATATTTTCAGTACAGTTGAACCATTGTTCCATGATAAAAGAATCATAAGATCAATAGAAATATATAGAACTTTTTAACATAATGGTTAAAACTGAAACTTGTTCATTCATAGGTAAATTTGGAAATTCTTCTATATTTATATTTTTTATTAAAAACACAATGCAACATGGAATATATCCTCACAAATTTTACAATTCTAGCTCATAGTGTATAGAGGATCTCATTTGAATTATCATCACATTTCCCCCCAACAATTGTTTTCTATCCTTGTTTTTCATGTTTCAATCTAATGCCTATTATAATGGGAATGTTAGTGATGAGAGTGTTTTTATAAACAGAAATGGAAAACCATGAAAATTAACAAAATAACTCATAAATGACCTGAAAAAACATTGAATTTTCAGGTTTAAATATAATTTATCTATGATCTATTTCAAAAAATTAAATGTTATGGGTTTTCCATTAATAGTGGTTCATAATGATCTCATAAATTTAAAAAATAAGACCCTTATGAGTTTCAATCTAGTTTTGCAACAAAACCCTTTTTTGAACTATTTAATGATGGGGTAAAATCTCAATGAACACTTTTTATGGTCTTTTCCCATAGGAGCATATGTTCCATAAGCACATTAACAAGTAGTATCCATGGAGGGATTTATTTTAATAGAAAACACATACTCTATACATTAAAAATATCATGAGTGTATTGCTATGTTTAGTCTTACCATTAATGAATATACAAGGATATTATAATCTTGACCCAAAAAACATAGATTTTTCTTTGATACTTACTATAATGAGGTTGAATTATTAACAATGGAGTAAAATTGATACCTATATGAGAGCATTGTGGGAGGATACACCTCTTGGAAGGGAAAAACCACCATCCCAGGTAGTATTCTATTCCTCAAGATTCCCTTGGGTGTAGATACACACATCATCTAATTCAAAAATGTGAGAGTTTTCAAGGATGAGATTCCATTCATTGCCTCTAATACCAACTATAATAAGACATGTCTTTAATAAAAAATATTTCAAGAAATATAATTTAAAATCACACTTAATAAAACCTAAATAATATTGAATCATTTTTCCATTGTGTAATTAGGTTCATAACACAGAAATATTGACATGGGATATAATAACATCTGTGAAAACTTCTTTATCATGCCCCCAATAATTCAATCGCCTTCAAAAACCAGATGTGATAACCAGAGCATGTAGATAAAAAATGGGTGAGATATCAATCATAGTTAGGAAATAATCAAATAATATCATATTGTAATGATGTAAATGTAGGATAAGTTGAATATATGTGTAACTTATGTGGGTGATAATCACAATCTCAAAAAATAAGACATGATATGACAAGAAAACATAATAGCAACATAATAATGTGGCAACAACATAAATAAGACAAAAACATAAGTCAATGATAACTTCTTAGACAACATTCCATGGATCAAAGAGTCCAATAATCGATTAGGTTTAATAACAAGTCATAAACAAGACATATCATGATTATAAAACATTACCCAATTCATTGGTGAGTTATTTGGATGCACCTGTCGTTTTCATATAGTGTACATGTTTATGTTCGCACAAAGTTAAAAAAGTAGAAACGAATTTTATAAATTTTAACCCCATGATTAAGTTGTCTCGGTTATATAAATGGAATTTCACAAAAAAAATATGGATATGTACATTTAGGTGACAACCCATATAGTGGAATTGGATGTTGGTATTCAATATATAAAAGTTTTTCATGGATGATTATATGATAACATCGATGAAATAATATAGGTACATTGTGTTTCATATAAAAACTTAAGGAGAGTTGTAGAGTCTCAAATAACATAGAAATAATATGAACAATATAGGATATTTTTAAAATCATCTAACAACATTGTGAATTGGAATCTAAATGGTGTAATACTAGGTTACTTCTTGAATAAATAGAAAGATATTATCCCTTACCTTAAGAGGGAACTTATAAAATATATGGAATAACATCATAAAAGAATGGGGACACATTGAGAGGCATATAGTGAGGTAATAAATGATTAATATGGTGCTATATGTTTTTTGATTGAAGTATAAAAGGAGTTTGGGTGGGTTTATATAGATAAATAGGGGAGGATTCTATATTAATTTCTAAACCTAGGTTTTTGACTCCATTTTATATTGTCATACAATTCAAAAACTATCCACTTTATTTTTCACATTTTCTAATCAATGTGGAGTGGTTTTCGATATTTTAAATTTTCAAAAACTGATCTAATTAATATGATACCATATGTTATTTAAGTGAGTAATGTTTAAAATGAATTTATTTTAAAACCATAAAATATAACATTAATTTTAGAGGATTCATTATGTGTATATAGAATAAGAAAAAGTACATAAAAACATATTAATTTTAAAAGGGGATATATTATTTTGGTCGTGGATATCTTTTAAGGAAAATATTATATCACTTTTACGTAATTATGATGTCGAAATACACACTACATATTTATATCATATATAATTTTAACCCAAATATTGGACTATGTCCATAAATTATAAAAAAAAATATTGTTGGATAATTTCAATACTCTGATTTCAAAAATAATATTTATATTAACAATTTATTATCTAATTTTGAAATGATATAGTTTTAACGAAAAATCCTAATTTAATGAATATTATTGTATTTTGAAAATATCTTATTTTCGAACATTATTAAAATTTTATATATTTTTTCTGAAAATATAATTATAATTTATATATTTAAATATTATTTAATAATAAAATTTTCATAAAACATCATTTATTTCAAAATTTCATTAATTTATTAAATGAGTGTCTTGATTAAATCAATGAATCTCTATGAAATATAATTTCTATTTAATAATATCAATATATTATTTTTATCAAACCTAATACTATATCATTATTAAATAATAAATAATATTTAATGAATAATTATATAGAGAAATATACAAATTCATACTACTAGTGTCCATATACAAAACCTTTTCTTAAACTATAGAATCCCTTAATGGTTGGATACTTGATGGTGAGAGTTTCATGGGATTGTTTGTCATACATGGTTTGGGTCATTATCTCGATGAAATTGAACATCTCTCATTAATGGTTTTGTTAATAATTTAATTATAGGATCTCATATTGGGATTGGTCAATGGAAATTCTTACTGGTGTTTTCTCCCTTGTAATCTCTGATAGAAGAGCATCTTATAGAACAATCCAACTTGTTGATGATGTCACTTATTCCATCAATGTTAATTAGAAGTTATCATAACCCTTTATATATACTTATATTATTATTCAGAGTACAATTACTATAATATTATTGGTTATTATAATTAACAATATTTTATATCATACGGGCTTTAACAGTACAACATAACAAAATTAGTTCACGTGGTATCTATAGAATTATTTCATTGTGAGAGATTTAATAATTCAAGTAGGGAAATTTATTTATGAATGTCTGGGTCATTACAATGTACGACCCCATTATATTTTATTATTTTGTCCGTCCATAAATCAATATCTTAATGTGTGGCCAACCATTCTTTTTGAAGCTCAATTCTATCAGTAATTTCAGTATCTCAATAATCAGTTTCCTCTTCATGGTTCATAAAACAATGGACAAAAAATCAACACATTTATCTCAATAAAATATATCATATAATGCTTCCTCTTCATTAGATACAACATGATCAGAAAAAATATAACTTTTTGTGATTAATTTATATGATATATTTATTCAGCTAATCACACTATTTAGAGTGTTTATTACATGTTCTTCATCACCAATATTATATTGAAACATATTTTGACACCTTATGACATGATGTCCAACTTTACCACAATTAAAGTAAACATGCTTTAATTCTCCATTATAATCTTTTTTTAATATTTTGTTATTAATGGATAGAGACATCATCATTATATGAATATTTTTTTAATTGAGAACATTATTCAATGAATGTTTCCTAATTTAATTGAATGCTATTTACTATGGGTTTTGTATGAAACTGGTTCATTAACATTATTTCTCATTTCATATTCTATAAAAAAACATTAAAAACAATTTGAAGTAACAATGGATCATTTTATTCTGGAATATAATTCCTTGTATTGAAATGAGGAGCAATTCATATAAAATATCTTTAGAAAATTTTAACATCAAAGATATTCAATCTATGATCTCCCATGTATTAGAAAATATCATTTTTCTTATGAAAGAATGAATCAAATATTTTTTTTGAACATTATCTAATATTAATTCATGTTCCAAAACACCAACAGATTTACCTCTCTAACATTTGAATCATCTACATAGATTTTCAAGATACTCACTCACATTTCATAATAACACTTTATATATATTAACATTATATATATGGAGTTCTTCTTATCTCCCAGAGATCATTTATATATTGGGAATGTTCGTCCACTTTTTTTAATATATATCCATAATAGCTCCACTCTATATGATATATGTTATTCAATGAATATATTTCTTGTACACATCCACTTTCATTTAATAAAAATAATTTTTCATTAAATTCATCCAAAAAAAATTACATTAACTTACAAAATAGTTATACCATTATGATCCATGATAGTTTCCTTAGATCCAAGAGAAAGAAGAGGCCAGCCAAGAAATATTCCATTGATACCGCATGTTGATCTATATCAAGTATAACACAATGGGATGGGGGTGAATCAGTTTATTGAAAATGTAAACATTTTTATTTATTATTATTGATATTGTTTTATCTATTAGAGAAACAATTATTTCACTACAACTCTAACTATCTTGAGAGATGAAAGAAATGGTAGAAACAAAATTTTTTATGTGGTTCACCACAATTGGACACTTTAATAATCATAAACAATAATTTTATTATGCACTGAAACCCCTAAATATCACGAATTGTTTATTTTTTGTATCATTTTCTCTAACCATCAGGTTTTAATTCCTTCATTAAAGAATAATACTCACTATATTCCAACACATTTTATGCTCTCTTTCTCTTTTGTGTTTCCTTGATACAGTATGAGTCAAATAATATGATATACATCATCACATGGGAATTGTTATGCCTCAAATTATTCATGAATATTAAAGTCAAAAGTCGTCCAATAATATTATCACCTATATCTTCTATTGAATTAACTTTTAATGATTCTAGAATTATCCTCGTAAAATTTATTCATCCTAATAATATTTCAATCAACACATCTACAATACAAATTGAGATTAAACACCACATAAAAACATAATAAAATTGTTTATAACAAACCTTGTTTTTCTTGGGACTCTAGTTTGATACAATTCATACATTCCAGCCAGTATGGGGAAATGTATTATTGATTTGGTTGAGCCCAATATTGGAAAATCTGGTCAGTTTCACTTAATATAACATCTTGTGAATCTGTATAAATATAAATCACTTAAAATATTCATGAAATTATTTTTTGATTCACAACATGAAATACATTCACTACAAATGTATTGAAACACATCCTGGTTATTTGATAATATGTAATGTGAATCATGATGTAAAAAATATATGAACTATTTTAATCATGATCACTACTATAAATGAATGACTTCCTTTACGTGAACAATACTTTTATGTTTTGAATTCATAATAACAGTGTGATGTAATATGATTTGAAAAAACCTATAATATATTTAATGACCCCAATTTAATTTCACTGCATGATAACTAGGGTAACAATGAAAATTGTTTCTATGAATCCTTAATCATAATTTTACCACCTATATAATTCTATGAACTCCACCATGTTTTCATTGTGAACATTATGAATGATTTGTACGAACCATAAACCATATTTATCATCTCATAACACTATAAATCACCATTTTCATTCCTCTAAGTTTCACTATCATGCTTTGCTAACACAAACACGTGAATATGATTTTAGATATTCACAACCAACACACAATACAAAAATATTTTTTTCATAATAGAATCATATTTATTTTAACCTGAGCCTTCCAATATCAATCAAATATAGAATATAATACTCTCACTATAATCTTATACCATTAATATAAATAATATATAATAATTCATCATAAATTATACTTATGGTCTAAAAATACTAAATCATCTAATAAATGATTCAAAATTACCCCCTATGGAGTTTTTATCAATAAAACTCATTTCTCCTCTGATTAATTTTTATAAAACCAAATTAAAAATGAATGGATGAATCCAATAATAAATCAAAAAATAGACATGAATCTATTAACTCTAAATCATTGACAGTTAGCATGGATTATAAAATAAGATTGATTAAATAAAACAAAAATAATTTCATAGAAACTACTCATCTCAGATTCAAAATCACCAACCTTACACATGAATATTATATTGAAACAAATTAAGGAAAGAAAATTCCTACACAACTCAAAAGACACATTAAAATAATTAAAACATCAATAAGAAAATGTTTTTCACAATAAAGTAAATCTTCTAAAAAATCTAGTTCCATTATAACATCAACTACCTTTTCATTAACAAAATTATACTATATATAAATGTTGTTTGATCAAGAATATTCTAATGATTTTTTAGATAGATTAATTTTACTTATATTTTCATATCTTATCACCATAAAATTGTTGAATTCAAAATTAGGGGATTGTAGAGATGATATCATCAATATGATATTCTTCTTGGCCAATGAAGAAGAAACATAATCATACTCAATCAAACTAAAAGTCATTAATGATTTTGTATTTAAATTATATTAAAAACACATTCTTTTAATGAATAATAGTCCTCTTAATAATGATTTCTTATAATCATAAGCACCATAAGTGTCATTATTAGTAAACACTTTCAAATTTAGTTTTACATTCCATTTAAACATCATACAATAAAATATTGTTTATGAATTATATCTTGATATTAAAATTTATACGAATATATATGATTTATTATAATTCATTTGAAATATGGAATAGAGAGTGTTAAAATAAAAAAACAACAGTCATGGTATATAATAAAAACATGAGACTTTCAAATAAGTGTACAAATAAATTCTAATTCACACCCACTCCTTTATTATTTTTGTAATGTTTTATTTGAAAATGAATTGGTGTCTCCAAACCTCATTATTCAAACATGTCAAACCTATAAAATAGATATCTGGAATATTTATATTTGGAGATGAAAAAAACTGAACAACATAATTAAAATGTAAACTGAGTAAAAAAATACATTTTATAAGTATTTTCATATAAATATTTTCATTTATGTGTATTGAGAACTCCTAACACAAAATTTTCTCTATATGAGTAAAAATAATGTCATCAAAATAAAAAATCACAGAGAATATTGTGGTATTAAAATTACACACATATAAGTTCATATAAAATTACAATATAATAAACTCTCTGCATTTTTGATGTCCATAAACTTTTATATTCTAGGACATTAAATAATTATTTAATCCAGAAATATCATTCTTTAGTTTAAAAAATTTATATCCATCAGTTTCAAGAATAAATCACCTAGGATATTCGATGTATAATTCATAATTATTATCACTTTTCAAAAAATGTAATTAAACATCCATTTATAATAATATAGTACTTATATGGGATGTAATGGATATAAATATTATTATAGATTCAGGACTAGAAACTATAGAAAAGGATCCATCAAAGTCATCTTCTTTTATTTATGTTTATCCTTAACATACCAATTCTTATTTGTTTCTAGAAACTCGAATATTCGTATCAAGATTATTTTTTGATGCATTTTCTTATAATATAATTATTATAAATGGTGTTTCAAATTACTCCCTTGTTTCATTTATTTTAATTTTTCTGTAGTTAATCATTAATGTCTATGACCCATTCATTTTTCTAAAAATCCTCTTCAGTATATATTTATAAAATTTTGACAAAATTTAAATGCGGTTTGTTGCTATTAATTTTCTCTAATATTGAACACCATTATTATTGTTACTATAAATATTTTCAGACTCAACATACTTCCATGGACTTGAAAAATATATAGTAGGATTTTTCCTAGTTTTTCTTCTCTTGTTTCCACTTTTGTAGCTTTTTGTAATCATTATCATTGAAGATATTAAAATATGACCTCCCCATTATGAATTTATTTTATCTTAATAGATCATGAATTTTATTCAAATATGTCAACATTATCCACACCATATGGGAGAATTGTTCTTCATATTTATTCATCATTTTCAAGAGCTAAAAAATCATCATTTAATATATTTATTTAATATTTATAATTTTATAATATATAGAAACTTCCCTATAGATAATAATCAATAAAATTTTAATATTTAATATTTTATAAAATTTTCCCCACTTATATGTTTTTTTATTCTAATACAATGTATTATACACATTGTAAAATATTTAAAATTTCGATTATTTGTAAACCACATCTCATTTGGGATCAAGTAAGAATTTATCCTAAGGAAAAACCTATTCTAGATAACTGTAGTATTTTCTATTTTAAATAACTAGTATATTCATAATATTTTATTTTATGCCTATATAATTACCATTATGTCAACAATAATTATTATTTTTTGATTTCAAGCAATCCATTTATATTATTCATGGTATATAGATTTTATTTTATGTATTATCCATTTCTTGTTAACATTTTTTGGGAAGAATTTATTTTAATACTCAATACCCTTAACTAATCTCAACCATGAAAAATGAAATTTTGTCCACATCACTCATTTACTTAATTTTTTTCTAATTATTTTGATTTATATGACATAAAAATGATGCATTTAGTCATTGTGAATTTGTCTAAGAAGATGATAATTTACTTATCTGTACTAGTATATTTCATTGTCTTAAGATGACATATATTTTAATGGATCAGTTTAGATGTTTATCTATATGAATATTTCCTAATTTTAGAGTTATGTTCACTACATTTTAATTATTATTATCTTTAAAAATGATATTGTTTCTTATTTAAATATTGGAGTATACCTTTTATATATTCTACTTAAAATTATTCCTCATTTTCATTTTGAGAATTTGGCTATTTATTCTATGACATAGATATTTTTTAGCTTATTGAATAAGATACAGATTGGTACATTATTCTTCTACCTGAAATAATATACCCATAGTTCTCAATCCCTCTATAAAAATAACTCTATATTTCAATATCATGAATATGAATCCATTTAATTGAAAAACATCCATATTTTCCATATCACGTAACTCTAATACAATCAAAAAAATTATTCATTAACCAATTAAGAAACTATACATTTTGAAAACTAATCTGTTTCCTTATAATTTTTTTGGAACCAACACCTCAAATTATCAATGATATGAAATTTATAAAATTAACATATACTCTATTATATATCTTAAAATTATTTAGAATATTCTGATTATTTATTATGTGAAATGAACACATACACTCCATTATTCATGAGTTTTCTAAATTAGTATCTGTAAAATAAACACCAAAAACATTTTGATTGTTCTTATTTTAATTATGGTCATTTTTTATATTATTAAATATATATCAATATTCTATTATAAATGTGACAATGAAGTTTAATATATTCCCTTCATGATCACATCTTCAATTTATATCTTGAAAATAATTAAAAATAATTTTATTTAAATATTCTTCTCAATCTATTAGTGCTTCAGATGAATTTTCATCTAATCATGATATATCTAATTTTATTGATTCATTATTCCCAATCTATTTAAAGACATACTATGTCAATAGTATAATGAATTATAGAAAAATATCCCACAATTCCAAATGTATCCTTGGAATTTCATTATTTAATATAAAAAACTATTGATTAACATTTTAGTGAACCATTCTCATTGTTTTCCTTGGTGAGAGATTCCATTACTGTGTATTTGGTGGAGGCACTGAAATATCAAAATGATCACATGGGCGCATAAGATTCATATTCCAAAAAATTACAGATATCTCATTGTGTTGTCCTTATTTTGTGTTTTTGCAGATATAATGCCCCATGGTGCGGAGAATGTAATAGCTTGAATTTTCTATGTATTATTTTTGGATATTGTATTGATTATTTTTGAGAATGGGTTCCATGAGAGAGAATGATTTTGAGTTCTAGATTGACTATAAAAATGATTGAAAATTACTAAAAATATTAAATAGTAGGAGCTCAAAATTTTACTAAAAAAGTGGAATAAATTTTAAATAATTTCCTAGATCAGAATCTCAAGAGAACTATTGAGTTCAAAACATGGGTCATACCCTAGGAATGACATAACCTTAGTCGATATAGGATATTTGATGAAAAGTAATCCTATGTATAGAAAAGAATAATATAATTAATATAATTTAATTTTTTTTATTTGATGACAAATAGAATTTGATTTCTTTTAATATAATGTTATGTTAGAATTCTATGGTTAGCCACATAAAAAAGGAATCATTTGAGATCCCTAAAGAGTGAATTGAATGATTTATCTGAGATGTATTTTGACCAGATCATGGATCAAAAATCAATGTAAAACACATTCTAAGGATCTCTCCAAAGATCATGATGCGTCAAAATTCTCCATCAGCGATCGATCTGAATTGAGGTTGAGAGTTTTTTTGTTTAGAATTATTCCCCATTCGTGATTTCTATGAGAAGTGTGTACCGATCGAATGGCAGATTGATTCACAAGTAACGCACATTGCGTGTAGGGTTTTCTTATAGGGTTTTCAAGGTAAATTTTGTGTATTTATTGACTCATTTAATTTCATTCTAATGACTATAAATCAAGATCAAGATGAACCTTGATCGAGGTATATTCCTCTTGATTCTTGTGATTCCCACCCATATATCCATTAATCACATGCAATCTTTGTTTGGACCATGGTTCAATGTATACCAAAGCATTGATCATTGTTCACTAGTTTCATTAGGAAATGATAAAAAAACATATATTTGAGATCATAATGGGATGATGGAGGTGTGACAGTGGTAGAGTCGGTGGATCAGATGATGTAGATACCTTATTTCACGTTCCATGATGTATAACAACTAACGATGTAGAAAATCCATTTTCTAGTGTATCTAATGGTCGAATCATATTATTCTTTGATGGAATGGTTTTCTTAGATAGGATTATGGATTTTACAACAAGGCGATCACCAAATCAATGAACAATTGAATGATAAGTTATATAGATTCTAGTTATAGGATTTTGGAAATTCCCACTTTACACAATGTGTAAAGATGATCTTCATTTCATGATCCCCTCTTGTTCGGTGTTTACAAATTTAGAATAACTGAAGTATCACATGATGTGTAGGCACTATAACAATGAATGTGGTCCCTACATAGAGAATCAGTGTATATATTGAAATGTACACCGACAGGTGTTGGAGTACATGGGATGAATCACTCCATGTACTCCCCTACATGAACACATCCTATACCAACTATATGGGTTAATATGTGTACTAGTACAAGGTAAAACTTAAAAAGGATAAATCTATGTAATGTAAAATGCGTAGAATACATAGTAAGACTACACACTATGTATTTCTTCATGGACATAGCATGAGATATTGCTTGTTTACATGGGTATGACATGAGGTCAAGGGAAAGATCATGTAATCCCTTATACATGCTATGTACATTAATATACATGGAATTAATCCTCTTCACCAAATAATAGACAATTTTCCATTGGTTCATTTAACCTTATATTTCATTGATGGATTGTATAGATTCGTCTCCTACTCGTATGACTGTCACTGCATCCGTAGGAATAAAGGGATAGAGTCATTGGAATCGCTTTTAAAGGTTGAGGGTGAGGTCATCAATTCATCTTCATGCCCATTGTGGAGTAATTGGTATCATCATGAAAAATACTACATGGTCTTTGATCAACTACGTAGATTGTTAATCTAGACGGATTTTTTGATATCACCCCTTGGCAATGGGAGTGATCCTCATCTATGTATTTTACTCTATTCAGACCTTTGGAGTGTACATTTAATGACAAGACCCAATGGGAACTAATTCTCCAATGAACATCATCAGTGAAATCAGACTCAAGAGTGTGTTCTCCCCAGATTAGTTTTTAGTGGAATCTTCAAGATGGAATCCTAATCTAGTATACTATGGTTATGAATAATCCATAGACTGTGTGTCATTGTTGAGAATATTTGTATATTCATATTATAGTTGATGTATATATGTACCCATGTAGATAGGACTATTTTTTTATGTTTTTGTGTTTCGATGTGTCCTATTGAGTGCTGTTATACTCACCCATATATAGATTCTAACCACATGGGTGGTCACTTGTATTGATGATAATTCTATTTCAAAAGTCCTTGAAGGACTAAGACTAGATGGTTCTTAGTGATATAGAAACGACTGAGGTTTGTTCCTACTGCTTTTGACACCAGTCCTAGTTTTACCTACATGTTGGACTTGTGATTCATACACTTTTTGGTGGACATGTATTTGGAAACATTTACTTTCATTTATATATTACCATATCCTGGTTGTGGGATATATATGTATTTAGGCATGTTTGATCATATATTTTTACATTTTATCAGTTTCTAAGCTTGTAGATGTTATCGTGTGTACTTGTACTATGTCTAATGCAACACATTTCAGTGGTATGAATTATCAGCATTAGTCGCCAACCCCTGGCCTACTCAGGGTGGGATTCTGGAGTTGCTACATGAGCCTATATAGGAACAATCATGAAAATTATATATTCAATTATATCTTTTTAAATTAATTTAATAGTTTTTTTAGGTATGGTATGAATGTAAAATTAAATTTATCAAAAGAAGCATTTTTCAAAAATGGGTTTCCTTATGTTTTGGGCACTAATTTTGAAATTAATTATTTATACCAATGGAAATTGAATTTGATAAAATGAATCAATCATTTTAAATTATAATTTATTGGTTCAAAATTGATTCCACATTAATTTTTTTCCAAATTAATAATAGATGTATTAATTTTTTTACGGTGTTCTAAGTAAAAATATACCATTAAAGAGTATTAAACTAATCTATATGGTATCAAATGCAACATAAAAATAATAAATATCACAGGTATAATATATTTAGACCTTATATTATTTTAACATATAAATATTTTCTCTTTTCTGACACATTCACATGAAAATGACTTTGTTTTATTTAATATTTTCAAGTTATTTCATATTTCTCTTTCCACTTACTTAGAAAAGGGTTAAATTTTACACCCTCTTTCAAAAATATTGAACCCTATATACTCAGATATTGTTACTCAAAAAACATCCTAAAACCATTCTCCATTTGTTATACCTACTCTTATTACTCTAATATAATCCTATGATTGATTAAGTTGTTTGAAAAATAAGGTCTATCAAATAACATGTAATTGTATTAAACGAATCATTCAATGGGTTTTTCTTCTTCTACATCCTATAAATATAATTTATACACTTTAAAATAAAAAATATTGTTTAATAAATTAATTTTTATTTTATTATGAATAACAGACAACCATTATCCACATATTTTCCAACTAATCTTCAATGAAATTTTTTATTGTGTGTATGTGTGGTCTACCACCACCACATAGCAATATGATTAATTTTCCAACACCTCCACTCATAGATTGTTATAATAATTTATTTGTTATATATATATGATATTTATTATCTAATAACTATTAATAAATAAAATTATTTTATATAATATGTTTTTCCAAGATTTTATGTATAATTCATTTAATTGCATTGAATTTTTTGAAGACCATACTCTTTAATGACACATGATTTCGAGTCTCGATGATCCCAGAATAAAAATAAATTTTTTTTATGTTTTATTAAATAAACATGGGAGTGGGTTTTTCAAAATTTTGAACCAGTTATCAGATCAAAAACGTGACGACGTCGTTGAACTCAGAATGCTGAGATTCTTCTAGAATGGTCTTAACTAAGACGGTTGACCGTAGACTGGAAAAGATAGTTTACGAACATTTTGGGAAAAAACAATATAACAAAATATATATATATATTTTTTTTAGAAACCATGGAATTGTGGACAGTATTGAAACGGTGCAAATATTAGGTGCATTAAATTAATCAAATTAATAGCATATTTTTGTGCAGCGTAATGATGCATTTATTTTATCCGTAATAGATACATTGTTTTATAAATGAAAAAACAAAAGGACGCGACCTCGCCACATAATATAAATGTTGCAACAAGTTTTCATTTAATAATTCATTAGGGATATAAATTGGGGGAAATTTTCCTCAAATGATCCTATGGATAAATTCCACTCCTCTGATGAACGACAAACGTTAGCCAGATTTTTAGCTACGTCAGTGCGTTATGGAGAACAAGGCTACAAAGTGATGAACAACAAGGGAACATGAATCGTTGAGGGAAGAGTGCTTCAATGATAAATGTATATTGAGGTACGGGGTTAATTTGTTTTATGTTCTCAACATTATTTTTTTATAAATTATGAATGAGGATCAACCCATGAATAGGTTGATCTGCGGATTGTTTGTTCGTGTGGAATAGTGTTCTTATTGTTATTTATTACAGTGGGATTAAATAATTGATGATATAATTTTAATCCCAACCTCCTACAATTTTTAAAAATATATCACAATTGGCTTGTACCAACAAAAACATGGATCGAGCCCCTCCACTAGTGTGCACTTCAATGAAACATCCTAGATAAATAAACAAAAAGGATCTGAGGCCATTTTAATAAATAGGGGATCCCCTAGAGTCCATAGGTGCAAGAAGTGCAAAGAACAGACCACCGGATCAGACCACATGGTTCGTGGAGTAACCTCTCGGTGCACTGACACTAGTGGTTGTGGCCGTTGGAGGGTGGCGGTGCACCATGATGGCGTACGAAAGGGGTGTCATGGTCAACCGAACATGGAGGTACGGTAAGGGACACCGACTGAGCCATCTGCTTTTGGAGGGTGGAATCGGCCACCCGACCACATCAATGCACCACAGATATAGAACTTCACTACAAACCATTTGGAAATGTTCGCAGTTGCATGATCGTTTCAGAGAAGGCATCCCCTTGGAAAGGGGACTTAGTGGACTACGGTAAGGTAAGCTTTAAAAGATTGAGGCCTATGACCATAGCACTCTAGAGATGACTGGATGAATAATTTTTTTCTCCTCCAACATAGCTACGGTTCATGTAAACACATGTTCATTCACTCTTTCTTTTCAATGGACCTAATTTGGAGCTCGGAGATTCCGATGGAGTCGTTGGATCAATCCTTGGTATTAGAGACTCCTACGTGAGGGGAATCAACAATTACACACTGGTGATGATATTTTGTGCTTACAATTGGAGGCGAGAGATTCAACTGTGATCACCTAGTAGCAGGGTCTAACCCTTATGACATCATATTTTGTATTTCATGGTTACCCATAGCCCATGCTGAGATCGACTATTTCAAGAACAATGTAGGGTGTGTCCACAAGGATGGACTAGGTTTTCCATCACTGAGGAGAAGGAATCCTTTTCAGCATAGGATATAATTTCTCAGAGGATGGTGAAGCTAATCAATCGCATGTTGGATAGTCTCACCATCAATACAGTGGATGAGAGGAGTCTGAGCATTCCTAAAGTGGTGGATGATTATGAGGATGTATTTCCTAATGATGTTTCAAGAATACCTCATCGCATAGAGGTATAATTTTTGACCAATCTGAACATGGTGAGGACACTGATATCCACAACGACATATCAGATGGATCCCATAGAGCATTATGAATTGAGGGTACAACTGAAGGACCTATAGGATAAGGGGTGCATACATCCAAATGTTTCACCATGGGCAGACCCAGTGTTGTTTTCCAAGAAAGAAGATGTGATCTTGAGGCAGTGAGTGGACTTCTGGTGAATTAACGAGGTGACCCTAAAGAACATGTACACACTTCAAATAATTGATGTCCTCTTCTATCAGCAGAATGGAGTGAGATGAGGACATAGCAAAGACATCATTCAGATGTCGGTATGGAAACAATTACTTTTTGGTGATGCCTTTCGGTGTAACAAATTCCCTGGTAGTGTTCATGGGACTCATGAAAAATATCTTCTATCCTTACATCGATCATTTTGTGTTGGCCATTATTGCTGACATCTTGGTATACTCTGCATCTAAGAATAAGTATGATATAAACCATCAGATAGTCCTGAATACACTCTGAGAGAACCATCTTTTTTGGAATCTCTCGATGTGCCAGTTCTAGATTCTGGGGGTCCACATTCTTGGACACATTATCTCATAGGCCATATTTGTAGTGATTCTACTGAATATAGAGGTAGTGCTTGCCTAAGAGCCACGCAGGATCATGGATAAGGTGTGGAGTTTCTTGGGGTTGGTTAAAAACTACCAGTGGTTTGTGGGTCAATTTTTTTTCATTGAAATACATTAATAAACATTGACATAAATGGGAAAACACTTTTTCTGGATGCCGTATTTTGAGAAGAATTTCCAGGAGATTAGACGGTGACTGATGAGTTCCCCTATATTGAGACTACCATAAGTGATTGTTGAGTATGTAGTATTCTATGATGCATTAGGGACCATATTGGGTTGTTTCCTAATGCAGAAATGATATGTGATCACCTATGACTCACAAAAGATGAGGCATCATGAGCCATGTTATGTCACCCATGAACTACATTTATCATCTTTAGCCTTTTCTATGTATGTTTGGTGGAACTACTTGATGGGTGAATATCTCAAAATATTCATTGACCACAAGAGTGTCAGGTATATCATCTCATAGAAGGAACTAATCCTAAGAAAGTTGTAATGGATAGAGTTCCTCTAGGACAACAAATTTTAGATACTCTATACCCATAGATATGGGAATGTGGTTGCAGATGTACTCAGTATGTGTTATGGTTTGCAGCAGCTCTGTGAGCTGACAAAGAAGCTATTTGTAATGTAGATATCCTTAGTGGTGGGAAATGCAGTAGCTGACCTTCATTCAATGAATTTAAATCCACCAATATTACAACGATTTTGGCAGGCACCTATTGTAGATGTTGACAACGAGACTTTATGGGCTCAGTTATCCTTAGGATAAGCTCATGACGGTTTTTGGACAGTTGGAGGGCATGTAATCCTTTTCAAAAAATGCATTTTAGTACCAGTGATGTTCTGGGAGGAGGTGTTAAGGGAGTTCAATAGATCCCATTTGGCCATACATCCTAGTGTGTTGAGGATGTACCAGGACCTCTAACCTCTATAATGGTTACCAGGGATGAAAAAAGAGAAAGGTGGGTTTGTTTCACGACGCCTCACTAGTTAGTAAAGGAAGTCCAAGCATTAGGTACATATAGGTTTGCACAACCACTTGAGGTACTTGATTGGAAATGGGGTGGTATCTCAATAGTCATTATGATGGTGTTACCACACAAGTCCATGGGCCACTATTCAATCTAGATAATTGTTGACCAACTAACCATGTCTGTTCACTTCTTACACATCCGAGAGTAGAGATTGGTTAAGGGATTGGGTCTCCTATACATCTAGGAAATAGTGCGAATTCATGGGGTTCCTTCGAAAATCATCTCAGACCATGATACACGGTTCACATCCTAGTTGTGGAAGTGATTGTAGGATCGGTTTGGGACTCAGTTGTGCTTGAGTTTAACCTTACACCCTCAGTCAATTGGTCAGACGAAGCGGACCATACAGACCATGGAGAACATACTTCGTGCTTGAGTCCTTAATTATGGTCACAGTTCCGAGGACCACATACCAATGGTGTAGTTTTCATACTAAAATAGATATCATTCCACAATTAGCATGGAACCATTTGTGGTCTAGTACGAGTGTCCACGTAGGTCACCTCTATACTGGACAGACCCTAGAGAGTCCACACTCACTGGCACAGAGATGGTACGAGCTACCACTAAGAAGGTGCAGATCATTCCTGAGCAGATTTGGACTACCAAAACAGACTGAAATCATATGCTGACATGAGGTGGAGACCCATGGATTTTGAGGAAGGTGATCATGTGTTACATCAGGTCTCACATTGATGGGGATTGCAGATATTTGTCATTGGTAGATTCTTGTCTCCACGATTCATATTACCTTTCCATATTATCATATGGTTTGGGGAGGTGGAGTACTGCCCATCTCTTCTCCCATAGATGAACTGTGTGCATGATTTGTTTCGGAAGTCACAGAAGAGGAGGTATGTTCATGATCCATTTCACGTCATCTACATGGGAGAGTTGGTAATTTATCATAGGGAGATATTTTAGGAGTATCCAATGGAGATATAGGAATAACAGGAGTGGGTCCTTCATAGATTATTTATTTTTATGGTGTATGTTCAGTGGCAACAAGAAAATCTTCTATAGAGCACATGGGAGTGGGAGACATAGATTTGTGCTCAGTACCCCCCATTTGTTTCATTATCAATGTTTTGAGATTTATGGGATGTAATACCTGAGGTGGGGAGACTTTAATGTCCCATAGATTCTGTATAATGTTTTCTAATTGTATGGAATTAATTAGAGACCACGTGCATTAAGAGAACAAAATTCTGAGGCCTGGTGAGCCTGGCGGCGGTTGGGCATCCCCACCTGGCCGCATCGGTGCACCACAGATGTGGCACTGCTTCACATACCATGCCGAAAGGGCCAAAAACTCTTAACCAAGGTGGAGAATTCAAGCATGTTAGATAGATGTGTGGTGATGGAATGCTGGAAAATGATTCCAGAAGCATCCTATGCAGGAGAATTTGGTCTGCCCCATGGTGTACTGGGTAGGGCACAGGCTGGACAGATGTCCTAATAGAATGGACATAGGATAAAATAGGTCCAAGATGTGTCAGTGGACCCAGTTTGGGTTCGTGGACCCTATGCCATGTAGGATCAGTCCAACGGGGTCATACCAGACCATAGACTCAACCGTCCAATTTTTGGAAAACGTAAAAAACATGAAAACTGTGCGTCCGATTGACGAGCCGTTTGCGGCGTCAGAACCCTCAATATTATGAGGATATTTTGAAATACTATATGGAATATTTAATAGATGTTGGAATTTTTTGAATGGATTAGGGAGTTTTTATTTCAAGCCAAAGCATGCTACATTCTGAAAACCTACAGTTGGCTGAATCCTAATGACTACTAATGAGATACCCAATGTGGATCAGATAATATAAACCAATGGAAAGCAGCTTCTGTGTGACCCAGTCAGCCCATCATGGGGAGATACATTTGTGTTCCTCAAAATACTGGTGATACTAAACATGAGGTGTAGCATAGTATGACCATATGTGAGAAGAATCTTCTATGCGACTTGACATAACCATAGTTTGGAGAAACTTCTGTGTGACCCAACATACCCATTGTACTCATTCGTTGTTAGTTCCACAACATTACTGATGCTATTTGGAAATAGCTTATCTATGACCCAATAGTCTCATTGTACTCACCAGGGAGGATTTATCCAACAACCTATGTTGTTAGATGATGTGAATAATGGTATTACATTCTTACTCTAGAGTATACCTTGTGTGAGATGTCTTTCTTAGTGATCTTGCATTGTTTTTTATTTCATTTTTGGCCTTTCCTTGTTATTATGGGGTAGAAAATGAGTATTTTGATACACACCGCTTCATGGGATTCACTCTCTCATGTTGTATCTGGTTTAGATGGTCACCACCATGATGGAGGAATTGGTGGCCCATGAACCGGTGGTTCCCAATGAGACCAGGCAGGTGGGTCATTCTTCTACGACTTTCAACAGCTAATCTATACACACCCATCAAGTGGCGTTTCTAGATGATGACATTCGATGTTTTCCTTTTACTTTTTTTCGTTTTTTATATCTGTTTTTTGGGTTGTATTCTAGATCATTTGACCAACAGTTTGTCCTTTTACTAAGTGATTATTTTTTTCATGCATGTTTACTTTTCTATATTTGAGGAATGGTTGTGTGTGCATGCGTATAGGTACTCAGTAAAATGCATCCAACTTGCAGGTTGATGCCTTCAGCAGATGTTTCCAACCTCTATCCTTTGAGAGGAGGGTTTGTGGTATGTCGCGACACGAGCCCCAGGGGTATGGGGTGTGGCATAATATATTTTTAATTTTCTCATTAGAAAAATAAATTATTTTTGATTCTTATATATATAATACCATTTTTATGAGACAGATATTTCATTCGCACACAGTGGAATTTACGAATGGTTATGAAATTGTATGTTATTAATCTATAAGAAGCTTATACCATGAAAAATATTCTATATATGTTATTTTATGATTATATAATATCTTGTTCATACTCATTCTATCATTATAACACAATCTTGACTAGGATGGTTTTACACCCAACATGTGTGATATTATAAATTTTCTGTTAATAATGATTATGAAATGTTAAATACTAGTTATATCATACAATAATTTTATATAATGATTAGAAAATTTATATTATAATTCTCTGATCGATGTACTTGGACCAAAAAAACTTGAAGCAAAACAAATATGAAATATGAAATAAATATAACATGAAAAAATGTTTTTAATAAGAAATTATTATTAAATGTGTGATAAGATGATATAATTCAATCAAATATATTATCATAATAATAAATAATATTTTGGAATAGATTTATAAAAAAATAAATTTATTATACAATATGTTATATAAATAATGAGGCATGATTGGACATAGATTAAGAAATATTATTTTGAATTTTTTCTTCTTTGGTAAATATGTTATATTATGCACATATATTCATTTATGAGGGGTATATTCTACCCATTTTATATGTTATATCTTTAAAACATATAAATTTAGGTAATATCAATTTATAATTATTTTTAATTCATTCAAATTGTTTTTTCTCAAATGTGCCCAAATTGGTAAGGGTTTTATGTCAGAATCTCTCTTTTTGGGCATTTATAACATCAATTATGTTAATATTTCCATAATAATGTAATTACTGCATCATCGTTGTGTCATAAATAAATGAAATTATATAGTGTCTAAAAATTTTAAATAAAATATCATTATTTGTGAAATCATTTTATATTTCCAATGATTATTTATAGTCTAATTTGTATAATGTATAAACTTATATTAAAATGATTTAGTTATTAAACTTTGATTTTAACTATTTTAACTCTTCTTTCAATTAAATAATACTAAATGTCCTAATCTAATCAAAGTGGACCTAAATGATAATATTATTTTTCTATGGTTGTTTTAGGTCCAATTAAACTTATCAAATTGAATTAGGACACATGTTAGGGTAATAATAATATCATTTTTACCCTTAATTGCACTATTTACTTTTAACCATAGTAAATAAAAGTAAAAAGCTACAATTCACCAAAAACTATTTTCATCTCATTGAATCACATTATACTTAATGATATCAATCGTGTTTCTAGGATTTTTGAAATTCCACTCACACAAGTGGTAAAATTATCTTTTATTAAAATTTGCAAATTCTCCTAGGAGGTGGGTAAAAGACGGTAAAAAGATCAATAAATTTTTTTTATATATATAATTATTATAAAATGAATCCATTGAATTAAATTGTATATATATAGGTATTATGTATTTTATTTGACCTAAAATAAATTTAAATAAAATAAATAATTATTTAAATAACAAGTTGGTTTTTAAATAGTAACCCCGTGTTTTCACTATTCATCAAAAATTGAATGTTTTCGGAAAAATACGAAAAAGTCAGCCTAGGATAATTTCACTATTTTGAATCCAAAAATAAAGTCCATATTGAACGACAAAAAATAATAAATTTCAATAACTGGTTATTACGATTCATAATGGTTATTTTAGATATTATTTTAATAATATATCGTTGTTTAGTGAAACCCAGTATTGTGTACTACACACGCTATCGTGGAAGGTCATGATTGCATTTAATGCAAGCCATGTCAGGGATGCATGTATTGAAATCTCCGTTTTGGGTTGCGTATAACACAATCAAACATTATTTCATTTATACGTTAAACAAAATCTATACTTAATGTTGCGTTGAATAATTCCTACAAAATGAACTTCAAATTGAGTGTAATACGATCCAAGAATAGTGTTCCATATACAGGTGGATAATACAATGTTACATATAGCACATGATAATCTTGGTGTAGCATAAAACACAAGACATCAATGAAATTAAAATAATATTTTTCATAAAATCTCAGGATGTAACATTCTACCCCCCTTAAAATGAGTTTCTACAACGAAAATCATCGGGGTTTTAAATGGTATTCTACTTGAATGTTTCATTAATAGAAACCCACATCTAAAAATTAATACTAAAACTTTATTTTAAATAGGAATGTTAGAAATGTAATGGTTACCCAGATTAACTCATCATTGGGATTCCACATAGGAGAACATAGGCGGAAATATGGATATGGAAGAAAAATCTAACCATCATGTTCTAATGGAGTGTGCTAGAGAACATGGCTATGAAAAATCCAACAATCACAATGCCATAAATTTGTGATGATTTAAGGTATTATCTGATTCATAAGTTATAAGAGCACTAAGACAACATTTTTGGTTTTCAATATCATTTCCCTAAGGTTGAAGAATTGTAGAACTAAAATAAATACATACTTGATTTTTGTACAATCACATCGTTGTTCGTGACTTGAACAATTTCCACTTCATCTCTTAAATCAATAAAGTTGAATTTGTTATTCGTGATGTGTTATCAGATCATGTACTAGAATGATATGTCATTCCATCTGTTTGTATCGCAAAAATTTTATCACAATTTATTAAATATACATAAGTCCATCTATGCTGAGATTAATCGTATATGGTTGCTAAAATGGAAATATACTTCATCCATCATAACACTTAATAAAATTAAACCAGTTTCTACTAACTAGGGACTTCCTGTAGGATAGTAGTAGGCGATAAAGGCCTGTTGTACTTCGGTTTTGGGTTCGATTCCCACAGCCTTGCCTGACCCGACGGGTTGTTTCCCACCCTACAGGTTGTCCCTTTTTCAAAAACTACATTATTATATCACTCTAGTAATAATATAAAAAAAACTTCTAGACTTAAACAATACTATCTTATGTCCAACATAATCTATTCCAATCATTAGTCTTATCCAAAATACATATATCCAATCTCATATTATAAAGAAACCGATTACTTGAAATATAACATAACAAGCAGATGAATACCATCATTTATCCCCCATATATCATAAGATATATCTTGTTGGTCACATTCCAAACATGTGAATACCTTAATCATGTATTCATTTGAAAAATGAAAACCCATTGAATCTTAGTTATAACATAAATGCAGTCAAAAGTTAACTCTTTCCACATACCAAAATCCCAACATTTATATATACTCAATCCATGATATAACTTGGAACTTATATTATTCATGAATCATGAATACTATCAAACATATTATTTTCTCTTTATCCCTTCATTATGCGCATATCATATGCTTTCTAAAAATATTTCAATCACTTTTCATGGTTAAGAATGCCATATTCTTATGGAAAACCACATTGGACCAATATATAGGTATTCTAAAAAGTACCTCAACAACATTATTCTTGAATACCAATACATAAACACTTAAAGCCATCCTCTTCGATGATTGTCATGAAATAATTCCTTCCTTGATTTAGTAGTTACCTCTTAGGTCAGGGCATTGAGTTGGGTAATGCCCATTTTTTCCACAGATAAGTCATTGATCTACATAACAGTCTGTCACTCTCTAACCCTTCTCTCTAGACAGATAGCATCTTCCCCTCCATTTGATGTATTCATCAAGGATCGTTTTCCATTCATTAGAAATCTCAATCATCCTTTCTCTATGCTCCTCAACATGCGAACATGCATAAAATTCCATCTTCCTCTTATTTGATTAATTGGGAATACAAATAATGTTTACGTTGATAATCATATATCACGATGTCGGATTCGGCATAATCATAATATCTTTATCTCTAGCATTATGAAATTTTACTGCTCATATTCACCAATTTGTCCATTGGATTCAATGTCATCCCAATTCCTTCTAGTTCCCTTCATTAACTAAAAACAGAAACCATTGTTTAAGAAATAGTTAAAATAATGAGGACCTGCATAATCATAAAAGGTCACATATAGGAAGAATAACTTATGAAACCTCCTCGAACATATGACAGCTTGGGTTCACCAAAGTTTATTAATGATCTTCAACATAACTCTAGGACTATAACATATAGTTATACTAAACCATAGGTACATTGCTAATCCTTAGAGACATCCTTATAAATACCTTATAAATATCTCTAGGGATCTAACTAAATTTTTTGCATCCTAGTTTCCAATGGTTGACTAAACCATTACTCTGATACCAACTATAGAGACCCAAAGCCTGACGTACATGGATATTACATTTCTTCTTTGTAATACATAATACATTACCAAAACAGACACACAAGGACCATAATAGTTTATTGTCTTTGAAATCTCAGAACATAATCTTCTAATCATGGTGAATGATCTTCAACATCTCCAATAAATATCTTCCCCTTTTGTTTTCTTACCAAAAACCTTTCTTTAAATCCTAGGGAAAAGATAACATATAAAACGTGAGCTCGAATGCTCAGTAAGGGTATGCATGGAGAAAATAAAACAAACTATATACATTTTACTATAAAAACATGAACATAATGTTTAAACAACAAAATCATGGGCAATGACATAAAACATGGCAGTATGTAACGCATATATCATAAGAGAACAACAATCATGAGAAAATAGCTTGTAAATAAATCTTGTAATTGTGTCAATACATTAACCACATGACATGATTTTCATAGTGGCCATGGCATTGCTGCCAAGACCATCTTAGTGGACAAAGTCCCTTTCTGAATCAAGTACACTCCTCATTTTAGTCCTGTAACACTGAACCAGATTTACTTACCATTCCAGCCATGTCTATATAATTAGATATAAATCATTACCCAATGCATTGGAGGGATATATAGGTCCCACCCATCTCATAATGAAATCATTTTTACTTGTGCCACAAAATAAACATACATCATTCATAATAACCCAAAGAATAAATTGGGTTTTATAAACATCATCCCATCATCACATAATCCATAAAAATAAATAGATATCATTTCACAATTAGAAAATTGAAACCATTTAAATCAAATTATACTTGAAACAAACATATATGAAATAATGTAATCTTATATGGAAAAAGGTTTTGATAAAACACTTGAAATGTATTCTTGAAGAAAAGATCCTTTGTTATTAAAAATCATTTTGTTTTCAGAAAATGCCATTAAATTTTAAATGAAAATGATTTTGTTGAAAATAGTCATGAAATATATTTTAGTATGCATCATGAAAATAACGCTTTATAAAATTGTAAAAAAAAAATACATTCATGTCGAATAAGTTAAAAAAACAACCCTGTTGTACTTTTGTCGGAAAAATCTAAAAGTATCTGGTACTGATAACCACAAAATATCCTTCCATACCATGTGGTAAAAGAGCAAAAATGGCTTTAATCATACATGGAATTATATTATAAATTTTATAAAAACATTTTTATAAATCATAGACATGGATGATAAACATAACCCCAGTAAATACTTACTTATAAACAATCTCGGATGAAAACGAGATTGGAAAAGTTAACCCTTACATTAGGTCTGATATGCTTCGTACGTATCCTATCATCCTTTATAATTATTTAAATAATGATATTTACTTATTACAGAATCATATTAATTTTTAAGATATCATATATGGTTCACTTGTGACTTTATGTTACACGTTCTTTTGTAAATTCAATGTTAAAGTAGTGTTTTGTGTAAAATCCTCTCATTTAATGTATGCGTTTAGATTTGTTGTTATTGATATTATTATTACTTATATCATGATTTACAAGAATCCAGAATTTAAAACATGATTTATATATCATATATATTTAGTATATATATATATAATAAATAGATAAATAAAATGAAACACACAGTTCATGGTGACGGTAGGCCGTACGCATGCATGAACGCAGTTTTCCATTACTTATTGACTTGAATGGAATTAACTAGATGACATATATATATATATACAATTAAAATAGAATTATTATGTTATATATATCATTATTATTCATTATACATACATTATAATCATTCTTGAATGGTTATCATGGAGAATGAATCACATCACATCATGGAGACGGTAGTCCGTACGTACGCTCGAGCGATGATATCATTCCCATAATTTTTGAATTGAATTGCAGTGGATAATTTAATATCTCAAAATCAGTATGATGTTAATATAACTATATATAGTTATTATTTACACCATTATACACATCCATGTATGGTGGTGTTGCAATAACAGATTACACCACGGCGTGGAGACGATATTCCGTACGTACGCACGTGCGGTGATTTTGTTTTCCGTAGGATGAATAGAAGGTGAAATGGGGTTGTTTAATAATTAAAATATCATATAAGTATATTATTGATAATTATTTTGTTACTTTACAATGAAATAACTAAAGAAGATGATGTAGAAGAAGAAAGAAATTGGAAAGGATCGGTAATGGATATTACCTCTTCTTTGAAGCGCCTCTTCTTAACTTCTTCCATGGGAACTAAAGTTGGTCTTCGAAGAAGACTAGGACCTATAACATGTTTCTAGGAAATTAGAGAATATAAATTTGCAGGTATTGTCTGAGAATTAATGCTCTATGTGGTGTGAGGAGGAGAGGGTGGAGGATCCCTTTTATAAGGGTGGGGAGGGGCACCATAGGGAAAAATAAAAAAATTATATTATAATAAAGTCATATTCGGTTTATAATAGCTCCAATTTGAATTATTTCGTAGATAAAGTGGGTATGGGTCGAAATATTCCAAACCAATAGGTTTTAGACATGTTTAGGTTTCTATTTTTTCCTTATCATTTAGATTTAACACTATGTTAAATAATTTAACTTTTACCGTGTCTTTTTATTATCTTACATTATATGGTTAGTAAACATACTATAACAATCCAAACGTACCCCAAGATTTTAATTATTAATATATATATTATTATCCATGTCATTTGACTGAACCTTATATTTTTAGGTATAAAATAACAATTAATATTATAATATTTGTTTTCAGAACTATTTTATGTCAAATTTTCCACTATTTGGTACTTGATTTTTGTGAAAATTATAACAGAAGGATTACTTCAATCACAGTAAATTAAATCAATACTAAAATGTCATATTAACCTATAAAATTATTAAAATTTATAAACAGTCTAAAATTACATTTATTCGTGCATTAATAACATCAATTATGTTAATATTTCTTTAATAAGGTAATTACTGCATCATCGTTGTGTCATTAAGAAATTAAATTATTTAGAGTCTAAAAATTATATATAAAATACCATTATGTAAAAAAAATATTTGTATATTACTAATGTATATTTATAGTCTAACTTAACTTTTGTATAAACCAATATTAAAAATGTTTTATTATTAAACATTGATTTTAACTATTTTATCTCTTCCTTGAATTAAAAAATAATAATTTTCCAAATCTAATCCAAGTGGAGCTAAATGATAATATTATATTCCTATGGTTGTATTTGGTCGAATTACACTAATCTAATAGAATTAGGACATGTGTCAGTGTATTAATAATATCATTTTTACCCTGAATTACCCTATTACTTTTAAACGTGGTAAATAAAAGTAAAAAGTTACTATACACAAAAAATTATTTTTATCTCATTGAATCACATTTATTTACTGACATCAACCGTGTTTCTCATATTTTTTAAATTTCACTCATAGAAGTGATAAAATTATGTTTTATGCAAATTTACAAACTCTCATAGGAGGTGGGTAAAAGACGGTAAAAAGTTCAATAAAATGTTTATATATCTAAAATTATTATAAAATGACTCCAATGAATTACATTGAACATATATAGGTATTATGTATTTATTATGACCGTAAATAAATTTAAATAAAATAAATAATTAATTAAATAAAAATTTGGTTTTTAAATAGTAAACATGAGTTTTCACTATTCATCAAAAATTGAATATTTTTTAAAAAAATACAAAAAATTCACCCTAGGATAATTTCGATATTTTGAATCCAAAAATGATGTCCATTTTGAAAGATAAAATTTATAAAATTTCAAAAAGTGGTTATTACTATTCATAACGGCTAGTTTATATATTATTTTTATAATATATCGTTGTTTAGTGAAACCCGGTATTTTGTACTACACACGCTATCAAGGAAGGTCGTGATTTCATATAATGCTAGCCAAGTCAAGGATGCATGTAGTGAAAGCCCCCTTTTGGGTTGCGTATAACATAATCAAAACATATTTGATTTATACATTAAAAAAAATCTATACTTAATGTTGCGTAGAATATTTCCTACAAAACAAACTTGAAATTGAGTGTAACATGATCCAAGAATAGTGTCACATATACATCAGGATAATATAGTGTTACATATAGCACAAGATAATCTTTTTGTAGCATAAAACACAAGACATAAATGAAATTAAAAAATTATTTTTCATAAAATCTTGGGGTGTAACATTCTACCGCCCTTAAAATTAATTTATCCCACGAAATTCATCGGGCTTATAAATTTTATACTACTTGAATGATTCATTAATAGAAACCCACTTCATAAAAAATAATACTAAAAATTCATTTTATAAAGGAAAGTTTGAAATGTAATGGTTACCCAGATTAACTCATCACTGGGATTGCACATAAGAGAACATAGGCAGAAATATGGATATGAAAGAAAAATCTAACCACCATGTTCTGATAGAGAGTGCTAGAGAACATGGCTATGAAAAATCCAACAATCACAAAGGCATACATTTGTGATGATTTAAGGTAGTATCTGATTCATCGGTTATAAGAGCACAAAGAAATCATTTTGGTTTTCAAAATCATTTCCCTAATGTTGAAGAATTGTAGAATTAAAATAAATACAAACTTGATTTTGGTACAATCTCATCATTTTTCATGACTTGAACAATTTCTACATCATCTCTTAAATAAATGTAGTTGAATTTGTCATTCGTGAAGTGTTATCAAATCATGTGATAAAATGATAGGTCATTCCATCTGTTTCTATCGCAAAAATTTTATCACAATTTATTAAATATACATAAGTCCATCTATACTAAGATTAGTCATATATGGTTGCTAAAATAGAATTATACTTCATCCATCATAACGCTTAATAAAATTAAACTAGTTTCTACTAAACTGGGACTTTCTGTAGGCTAGTGGTAGGCGATAAAGGCATGTCGTACTTTTGTTGTGGGTTCGATTCTGACAGCCTTGCCCGACTAGACGGGTTGTCGCCCGCCCTGCAGGTTGTCCCTTTTTCTAAAACAACATTTTTATAACACTACAGTAATAATATAAAAAAATTTCTAGCCTTAAACAATATTATTTGATTTCCAACATAATCTATTCCAATCATTAGGTTTATCCAAAATACATATATCTAATCTCATATTATAAAGAAACTGATTAATAGAAATTTCACATAACAGACACATGAATACAATCATGTATCCCCCATATATCATAAGATATATCTTGTTGGTCACATTCCAAACATGTTAATACCTTAATCATGTATTCATTTAAAAAATGAAAACCCATTGAAACTTAGTTAAAACATAAATGCAGTCAAAAGTTAACTCTTTCCACATACCAAAATCCCAAAATTTATATATATTCAAACCAAGAAATAACTTGGTACATATTTTAGTCATGAGCTCATGAATACTATCAAACATATTATTTTATATTTATCCCTTCATTACATTCATATCACCTGCTTTCTAAAAATATTTCAATCACTTTTCATGGTTACTAATGACATATTCTAATGGAAAATCACAATGGACCAATATATATGTATTCCAAAAAGTACCTCAACAAAATTATTATTGAATACCAATACATAAACACTTTAAACCATCCTCTTCAATGATTGTCATGGAATAAGTCATTTCTTGATTTAGTAGTAACCTTTTAGGTCAGGGAATTGAGTTGGGTAATGCCCATTTTTTCCACAGATAAGTCATTGAACTCCATAATAGTCTGTCACACTATGACCCTTCTCTCCAGACAGATAACATCTTCCTCGACATTTTATGTATTCAAAAAATTTCTTCTTACCTTCATTATAAATCTCAATCATCTTTTCTCTATGATCCTCATCATGCGAGCATGAATAAATGTCCATCTTCCTCTTATTTGGTTAATTGGGAATACAACTAATGATCACATTGTTAATCATATATCACGATGTCTGATTCGGCAAAATCATAACATCTTTATCTCTTGGCATTATGCAATTTTACTGCTCATAGTCACCAATTTGTCTATCTGATTCAATGTCAACCCAATTCCATCTGGTTCCCTCCATTAACGAAAACGAGAAAACATTGTGTAAGAAACAATTAAAATAATGAGGAACCACATAATCATAAAAAGTCACTTATAGGATGAATAAATTATAAAACCTCCTCTAACCTATGATAGCTTGGGTTCACCTAGGTTATTCATGATCTTCAACATAATTCTAGTACTATAACATATAGTTATACTAAACCTTAGGTACATTGCTAATCCTTAGGCACATCCCTAGACATACCTTATAAATATCTTTAGGGATCTAACTAACTATTTTGAATCCTAGTTTCCAATGGTTGACTAAAACTATCCTCTGATACCAACTGTAGAGACCTAAAGCCTGATGTACATCGATATTACATTTCATCTACGGAATACATAATTCATTACCAAAACAGACACACAAAGACCGTAATAGTTTAGTGCCTTTGGAAACTCGGAACATAATCTTCGAATCATGGTGAAAGATCTTCAATATCTCCAATAAAGAAGATCCCCTTTTGTTTTCTTACCAAACACCATTCATTAAATCCTAGGGAAAAGAAAAAAAATAAAGGGTTAGCACGAATGCTCAGTAAGGGTAATCATGGATAAAATAAAACAAACCACATACATTTGACCATAAAAACATAAACATAATGTTTAAACATCGCGTCATGGAGACGGTAGTCCGTACGTATGAATAGCATTATACACATCGCGTCGTGGAGACGGTAGTCCATACGTATGAATAGCATTATTATGTTATATATATCATTATTATTCATTATACATACATTATAATCATTTTGAATTATTATCATGGAGAATGAATCACATCTCGTCATGGAGACGGTAGTCCGTACTTCCTCACGAGCGATGATATTATTCCCATAATTATTGAATTGAATTGGAGTGGATAAAATAATATCTCATAATCAGTATGATGTTTTAATAACTATATATAGTTATTATTTACACCATTATACACATCCATTTAAAGTGGTGTTGGAAAAACAGATTACACCACGGCGTGGAGACGATATTCCGTACGTAAGCACGCGCGGTGATTTCGTTTTCCGTAGGATGAATAGATAGTGAAATGGGGTTGTTTAATATTTATAATATCATATAAGTATATTATTGATACCGATTTTATTACATTACAATGAAAAAACTAAAAAAGAGGATCTAGAAGAAGAATGAAATTGGAAAGGATCGGTAATGGCTATTACCTCTTCTTTGAAGTGCCTCTTCTTAACCTCCTCTATGGGAACTAAAGATGATCTTTGAAAAAGACCAGGACCTATAGGCTGTTTCTAGGAAAGTGGAGAAGATAAATTGGCAGTGGTTTTCTGAGCATGAATGCTCAAAGTGGTGTGAGAAGGAGAGGGAAGAGGTTCCCTTTTATAAGGGAGGAGAGGGACACCTTAGAAAAAATTGAAAATATTATATTATAATAAAGTAATATTCAGTTTATAATAGCTCAAATTAATTTATTTCGTAGATAACGTGGGGATGGGTAGAAATACTCTCAACGAATAGGTTTTAGATATGTTTAAGTAACTATTTTGTCCTTATCATTTAGATTTAACTCTATGATAAATAATTTAACTTTTAACATGTCTTTTTGTTATCTTACATTATATGGTTAATAAACATACTATTACAATCCAAAGGAACCCCAATTTCTTCATTATTAATATATATATTCTTATCCAAGTCATTTGGCCAATCCTTATATTTTTAGAAATAAAATAACAATTAATATGATAATATTTGTTTTAAAAACAATTTAATGTCAATTTTTCCACTACTTGGTACTTGATTTTTGGGAAAATCATTACAGCATGATCAGTTAAAAAAAAGTTAATTAAATCAATACTAAAATGTCATATTATCCTAGAAAATTAGAGAAATTTATAATAAGTCTAAAATTACATTTATTTGGTCATTAATAACCACAACTACAAATATGGTCTTTAACAGCGCTAAAAACGGGCATTTACAGCGCTAGAAAATTGCTGTAAATGCCGGCGTAGATAAAGGGGGGGGTCCCCTTTATCAGCGCTTTTAAAAGCGCTGATATATCATACTTTTATCAGCGCTAGAATAGCGCTGATAAAGAAACAATTTATCAGCGCTTTTCTTCACGCTGATAAACATAGACTTTATCAGCGCTTTCAAAAGCGCTGATAAATTGGTTCTTTATCAGTGCTTTTTTAGCGCTGATAAAGGCAGATTTTAACAGCGCTAAATAAGCGCTGATAAAGGCCCCATCACTTGCAGAAACAGAACGGTGCCTGCTGCACACCAGCATACCTGCACAAAGAAACACCTACACAAAATTGCACCTGCACACGATATTTTGACAGACAACAGTATATATATATTTACTTAACATCATGAATACATGAAAACACACTGCTATATACATTTCAAACATTATTTTACATGGTTACAATTACAATTATTCAACAACAGTTATAAACATTCATGTTTCATCCCCGTGATCTGCTCCAAAAATTGTCGTCCACTGTATTTATTGGCGAACATAGCATCCGAACACATGGAATTAAATTCACCTATATATGAAAACAAATATTATGTTAGTAACGCAATAATGAAATAAATTAAAACAGTAATATGAAAGAATACATTAATATGGAAATGTGAAACAATTGTATGAAATTTTAAACTCAAATGTTTTCATTCTGATAACAATGGAAGGGAATAATGTAAAATCAATATGTTTTTGGATGATTTATCTCATTAATATGTTATTGTATGTCATTGGTTTTGTTTTCTAAAGTTTCTCTAAATTATCAAACTGAGATCACACACTTTCAGCCATACCGGTCACACCGTGCGTCATATTGAGGTGCAGTCGATTCGTACACGTCACAAATGACTCATGGATCGTTGTCCTAAAGTTTCAAAAGAATCCGAACATGTTTGCCTGGTATTCCGTATGTCAGTGGTGTTTTTTCTAAAGTTTCTCTAAATTTTCAAACTGAGAATATACACTTTCAGCCATACCGGTCACACCGTGCATCGGATTGAGGTGCGACCGATTCTTACACGTCACAAATGACTCATGGATCGTTTTCCTAAAGTTTCAAAACAATCCGAACATGTTTGCCTGGTATTCAGTATGTCAGTGGTTTTGTTTTCTAAAGTCTATCAAAATTTTCAAACTGAGATCATACACTTTCAACAATACCGGTCATACCGTGCGTCGGATTGAGGTGCGGTCGATTCATACATGTCACAAATGAATCGTGGATCATTGTCATAAAGTTTAAAAACAATCTGAATGCGTTTGCCCAGTATTCCGTATGTAAGTGGTGTTGTTTTCTATAGTTTATCTAAATTTTCCAACTGATATCAGACACTTTCAGCCATACCGGTCACACCGTGCGTCGGATTGAGGTGTGGCCAATTCGTACATGTCAAAAATGACTCGTGGATCGTTGTGCTAAAGTTTCAAAACAATCAGAATGCGTTTTCCTGGTATTCAGTATGTCAGTGATTTTGTTTTCTAAAGTTTCTCTAAATTTTCAAACTCAGATCACACACTTTCAGCCATACCGGTCACACCGTGCGTCGGATTGAGTTGCGGTCGATTCTTACATGTCCCAAATGACTCGTGGATCCTTTTCCTAATGTTTCAAAACAATCCGAACGCGTTTTCTTGGAATTCCGTATGTCAGTGGTTTTGTTTTCTAAAGTTTATCTAAATTTCAGACAGATATCAGACACTTTCAGCCATACCGGTCACACCGTGCGTCGGATTGAGGTGCGGACGATTCATACACGTCACAAATGACTCGTGGATCGTTGTCCTAAAGTTTCAAAACAATCTGAACGCGTTTTCCCGGTATTCAGTATGTCAGTGGTTTTGTTTTCTAAAGTGTCTCTAAATTTTCAAACTGAGATCACACACTTTCAGCCGTACCGGTCACACCGTGCGTCGGATTGAGGTTCGGCTGATTCTTACACGTCAAAAATGACTCGTGGATCATTTTCATAAAGTTTCAAAACAATCCGAACGTGTTTGCCTGGTATTCCGTATGTAAGTGGTGTTGTTTTCTAAAGTTTATCTAAATTTTCCAACCGATATCAGGCACTTTCAGCCATATCGGTCACACCGTGCGTCGGAATGAGGTGAGGCCAATTCAAACACGTCACAAATGACTCGTGGATCATTTTCCTAATGTTTCAAAACAATCCGAACGTGTTTGCACGGTATTTAGTGTGTCAATGGTTTTGTTTTCTAAAGTTTCTCTAAATTTTCAAACTCAGATCACACACTTTCAGCCATACCAGTCACACTGTTCGTCGGATTGAGGTGCAGTCGATTCGTACTCATCCCAAATGACTCGTGGACCGTTGTCCTAAAGTTTCAAAACAATCCGAATGTGTTTGCTTGGTATTCCGTATGTAAGTGTTGTTGTTTTCTAAAGTCTATCAAAATTTTCAAACTGAGATCACACACATGCAGCCATACCGGTCACACTGTGCGTCGGATTGAGTTGCGGCCGATTCGTGCATGTCACAAATGACTCGTGGATCGTTTTCCTAAAGTTTCAAAACAATCCGAACACGTTTGCTCGGTATTCCGTCTGTCAGTGGTTTTGTTTTCTAAAGTTTATCTAAATTTCAGACTGATATCAGACACTTTCATCCATACCGGTCACACCGTGCATCGGATTGAGGTACGGCCGATTCGTACACGTCAAAAATGACTCGTGGATCATTGTCCTAATTTTTCAAAACAATCCAAACGTGTTTTCCCGATATTCAGTATGTCAGTGGTTTTGTTTTCTAAAGTTTCTCTAAATTTTCAAACTCAGATCACACCCTTTCAGCCATACCGGTCACACCGTGCGTCGGATAGAGGTGAGGTCGATTCGTACACGTCCCAAATGACTCGTGGATCGTTGTCCTAAAGTTTCAAAACAATCCGAACGCGTTTGCCCAGTATTCAATATGTCAGTGGTTTTGTTATCTAAAGTCTATCTAATTTTTCAAACTGAGATCACACACTTTCAGCCATACCAGTCACACCATGCGTCGGATTGAGGTGTGGCCGATTAGTACACGTCAAAAATGACTCGTGGATCATTGTCCTAATGTTTCAAAACAATCCGAACGCGTTTGCCTGGTATTCTGTATGTCCGTGGTTTTTTTTCTAAAGTTTATCTAAATTTCAAACTGAGATCATACACTTTCAGCCATACCGGTCACACTGTGCGTCAGATTGAGGTGCGGCCGATTAGTACACGTCAAAAATGACTCGTGGATCATTGTCCTAAAGTTTCAAAACAATCTGAACGTGGTTGCCTGGTATTCCGTATGTCAGTGGTTTTGTTTTCTAAAGTTTATCTAAATTTCAAACTGAGATCATACACTTTCAGCCATACTGGTCACACCGTGCGTCGCATTGAGGTGAGGCCAATTCATACACGTCACAAATGACTCGTGGATCATTTTCCTAAAGTTTCAAAACAATCCGAACGCGTTTTCCTGGTATTCAGTATGTTAGTGGTTTTGTTTTCTAAAGTGTTTCTAAATTTTCAAACTGATATCACACACTTTCAGCCATACCGGTCACATCGTGCGTCGGATTGAGGTGAGGCCTATTCATACACGTCACAAATGACTCGTGGATCGTTGTCCTAAAGTTTCAAAACAATCCGAATGTGTTTTCCCGGTATTCAGTATGTCAGTGGTTTTGTTTTTTAAAGTCTATCTAAATTTTCAAACTGAGATCATACACTTTCATCCCTACCGGTCACACCGTGCTTCGGATTGAGGTGTGGTCGATTCATACACATCACAAATGACTTGTGGATCGTTGTCCTAAATTTTCAACACAATTATAATGTGTTTTCCCGGTATTCCGTATGTCAGTGGTGTTGTTTTCAAAAGTTTCTCTAAATTTTTAAACTGAGATCATACACTTTTAGCCATAACGGTCACACCGTGCATCGGATTGAGGTGCGGCCGATTCGTACACATCAAAAATGACTCGTGGATCATTTTCCTAAAGTTTCAAAACAATCCGAACGCGTTTGCACGGTATTCAGTATGTCAGTGGTTTTGTTTTCTAAAGTCTATCTAAATGTTCAAACTGAGATCACACACTTTCAGCCATACCGGTCACACTATGCGTCGGATTGAGGTGTGGTCGATTCGTACACGTCACAAATGACTCATGGATCATTTTACTAAAGTTTCAAAATAATCCGAATGAATTTTCCCAGTATTCCGTATGTAAGTGGTGTTGTTTTCTAAAGTTTATCTAAATTTTCCAACTGATATCAGACACTTTCAGCCATACCAGTCACACCGTGCGTCGGATTCAGGTCAAGCCGATTCGTACACGTCACAAATCACTCGTGGATCTTTGTCCTAATGTTTCAAAACAATCCGAATGTGTTTCCTCGGTATTTCGTATGTCAGTGGTGTTGTTTTCTAATTTTTATCTAAGTATAAGGATATGAAACATAAGAAAGAGACAACATTGTTGCTCAATAAGTGTAAACAAGGGAAATATCAATGACCATATAAAGATAACATAAGTATTAGGAATTCACCTTCATTGTCCTATTTGTTTACATTCTTCCATCAGGTACGCTGCCCATTTGTTTCTAAACACATTAATATCATCTTCTGAATATGAGTTTTTGCAACAGTCATAGTAGTACTGAAAAAATATAAATACACAAAGGATTAATAATTATTTTAAATGAATTAGTAATTATTTTCAAAAATACCTCTTCAGGGATGCTAGTTTGCTAATGAAATATGATCTCTTTCATAAATTTACAAACATAATGACCACAAACCTTGTTGTTTGTTTGTTTCGGACACTATAGAAACATCAAGAAAAATAAGTAATTTGTTTTGATATGTATTCAGATAGTGAAATATAATTATATATACCCTGATACTTCTCCATTTGTAGATCGTGTGGGCATTGTCGTTCTTATACCCTGGATTCATTCCAGCCTTTAGACGATATTCATACACCACCCTATTATAACAAAATTTGCATTAAAAGATAATATAAATTATATAACTAGATATTTAGTTCTAAAATGTTGGATCTAGTGTATTACAAATTGGAAATCGCCATCATGTGTGGTCGGTTTGTTGGATATCCATGCAGTGAATCCATAAAATAAATCTTTGGAGTATCCAAATTGACTGCAATGAGCATCCAATGTTCCCTAAAAACACCAAAAGGAATAAGTACATATAGAAATGAAAATATAATTGATATGATTAAAATGTAGAGTTTTACCCCTGCAGCGTTGGTATTAAAAAGAGTTTGTCAGTCGTAATTCTGCTTTGAAACGTTCTGAACAGATTTGACGTTAATTCAGCCTGAAAACCAGAATCTATTTCTTCTCATTGTGTAGAAATGGTGTGAGGACTAACGAGTCCAAATTTGTACTCATGGGCAAATCCCTTCAATTATTTTTCATATATACGCCTGTGAAAAATATGAAATGTATTTAGCCATAATTATCACAGTATATCAGCTTCTGTAAAATCAAATCATGAAAACATACCTCATGTATACATTTAGAACTGAGGTGCCTAGCCAGTCGTATGTGATGATCTCAGCAAAAGCGTCAGCACTAACGAAATCTAATGTTTCCTCTCCGTAAATATCTTTTTCACAAACAATCGTGTGACTATTGCCGCCTATCATTTTCGTATCCACATGATCTTGCAATGATATTAAATGTGGATATAGAACGAGCGGGGTGAACACGCTCTCAGTAGATCATTTTTATCGGTTGGTTGATCCTTTGGAGCCGCTCTTTTGTTTTAGCTCCTCCATTTTGTCCTTCTGTAATAACATTCATCGGTTCAGCCATTTTTTTAATTTAATATTAAAGGTTCTGCTTGAAAAATTAATTGGAAATGAATACCTCTGGGTCTACATGTTTTTTTACAAGATTCGACGGCCATGCAACGAATGTTCCAATAGCTTTTTCCACCGTATGAATGTTGTCATCTTCATTTGGCACGGGTAGCTCGGCACTCGTCTCATGAGCTATATTAATCGACACTTTGACATGATCGGTTGGAAGTGGTCTACAGTGTAGAATGTCATTCTGCATATTGAACACCGTAGCCCTCGCTACCAGGCGATAGGTGGGAGTTGAGAGATATAAATCACAGTCATTTTCACCCTGTCCAATATCATTACAAGAAAGGTATCAGTGTCTATGTGATTCACATTTCACAAAAATGAATATTAGAACATTGATTACCTCAGTTAAGTTAGGTATTTGAGGGGAATGGCTCGCCTCAAAGCTGGTGGGGGTGGGGCGGGATCTTCTCGCGTGGGTTGTTCTTGCGTTGTTTGTGCTCTGCGCCTCTCTTCCATCAATGTTGCTAGCAACTCTCCCTGACTTTGGAATTTTTCTTCAAGGATAGCTACTCTATCCCTCATTAGTTGCAATTATTTATTTTGTTCATCCTCCTGTTTTTGTTTCTTATAATATGTCCTGGGTGACACCCCAAAACCCATACCTCTAACGTGGCCATACTGTTCTGGCAGTATCAAGGCCACTAAAAGTATGTCTGCATCCAGAGAGGATGTTGTTGATTCCTGTGACTATGTCAAATAGAAAATATGGAAAAATAAGTAATCATTGTTACGTAATAGTGATTTAAAGCAAAACAAGTTTATATTATGTCATACTTACACATGTTTCCCACACTTTTTGTGTGTATTCATCTACCAGTTTCCCTCTTTATTAACACGAGCCTCCTTCCATAACACATGGCGTGGAATGGAAGTGGCCTGAGATTTTGTTTTATCAATCTGCATATAAACAGAGAGACAGGGTTACAGTGTTGTTTTATGTCACATAACATTATTACCGTACATTTAAAATATGTACCAATTGTTTTTCAATTAAAGCGTACCCCAGCCTTACTTTACGGTAGGGGTACGTTGGGTTTGCTGCTCGTTCTTTATTTCTAGCACTCAGTTGTTGTTTCATAAATAAAAACCTGTCAATCAACGTGATGAATACAAAAAACGTTACACAACGTGTAACCAATCACAATGTACCTGAAAAGCCTGTTCCGCACGACGATTGCAAAACACATCCCACGCTCCTTGTGATATCAAGTGTTCATAAAGAGGAGGTGGGTGCGGATTGATTTTCCCTTCAGCATCTTTCAGATGATGTTTCATTAAAATGGTGCGAAAGCCTCAATGCATCCTTCCTTCCAATCTTAATACATATTCTTTGTGCGAAACATCTACTATAAATGCACTCTGCAAGAGATGATGAAAAGTTAGTCAATATTTCAGTATTTTATTTTATTTTATTTTAATAAATTAAATAGATGATATCGTAATGTTACCTTAATCTCTTCCCATATTAATGTTTTCAGCCCGCTGACAACATGGTGCCACGACTCTACATCAATCGGCACGCGTTGCCGAGTGACGATTCCAATGTAGCTACTAAACATGGCTTTGTTGGGGTCTACATGTTGGCCGCGTTTATATCATCCTACATCATATTTGATACATTTTGCTTCTGCCTTAAGGATTTTGGCTAACATTGTCAAACTACGGTGCGCCCGTCTTCTTTCTGTCGTCGGGGTTTCATTGCCTACCATTTCCTCGGTTTCTGCATCATCAGTATGTTTCTCTGAGGTGCTAGCATCAGTAGTGGGACCAGCTGCAACAGGTTGGGAGACCTGTTGTACCTCAGCAGTGGGACCAGCTGCAATAGGTTGAGAGACCTGTTGTACCTCAGCTATTGGACCAGCTGCAACAGGTTGATAGACCTGTTGTACCTCAGGATTGGGTGCATCAGCTGGTGAAGAAGTCATTATATACAGAAATAGTTTAACATTTAATTTTGATCACATAAAAGCAGCAGCGAACAAATAAGAACATAATGTAACCCAATCTATATTACAATAAAAAAATAACCTGATTGTTGAACTCTTTTTTTTATAGGTTGAAGGGATTTGGCCCCTCTATCAACTATCCATATATCTTCATTGTGGTCTCCACTGACATACAAAACGTCGTCTATACTGGGACCATGGTGGTAAGTTATAATTTATCAACATAACTTGCCATGTACTATGACTGTTACTTTGAAAACCAAAAGGAATCACTCCATCTGTAGATAACACAATACGAATGTTTCTCGACTCGTTTCCAAATTCAGGATACTCTTGATCGATTCTCTTCCACTGAGGAGAGTCCGCAGGTTGACGTAGTATCCCATCTTTAATTCTTGTATCTGCATTCCATGTTAATTGTTATGCAGTCTCCTTACTTCCATATAGGCACCTAAACCTTGGAATGATTGGAAAGTACCATACAACTTTATTAGGACTGGATTAATCTTTCTTGTATCAAGAAGCACCACACTTTGTACATTCTTTAAGTGATTTGATGTCCTTGCGAAACAGTATACAGTCATTCGGGCAGGCGTGTATTCTTTCAGATATCATACCCATCAAGTGTAGCATTCGTTTGGCATCGTATGTTTGGTTCGGGAGATCATTGTCTTCTGGGAGCATGTCATTCATGAGAGCAAGTAGTTTCATAAAACTGGCGTCACTCCACCCATTGTCTGCTTTCAAATTATACAGCTTCAGTATGGCTGACAATGCTGTATATTTAGTGCAACCAACATACAATGACGTATGTGCACAAGTTTTTAACTTCTCAAACAATTTTGGGCAATCATGAAGTTCATCTTCGACGGCCCTTATCATTTACTCAATACGATCTTCATCATCATTCACATCTGTAATCACATCCTCCATATGGTCATCTTCATTGTTCATGTTTGGAATCATATCAGATGATCCATAAAACGAAGTGTAATCCCAGTCACTACCTGCATTCATTGTTTCCCCGTGTTTATTCCAACATGTATAACTCTGATCTATTCCGTGACAGGTCAAGTGTTCTTCCAACTCCTCAGGACTAATTTGGTTTGAATAACAACAGAGTAAACACGGACAAAGAATTTGAGAAGAGTCATGTGCATGATCTTTTGCAAACTTGATAAACATTTTCACGCCTTCTTCATACACATTTGTCAACCGATTGAAAAACATCCATTCTTTTTTTATATCCATCCTATTTGAAATCCATAGGATGAGTATATAGGTTAGGGTAGAAGGAATATGAGTATAATTTAGATAAAAAACTAGATTCTTCAAAAATGGTGGGGGCATGCTCATTAATAGCAAATCTTGGGTGGTTCTTGGGATTCATCTGATCTCTTCCTCTCTTCGATCCCCCCTGATGAGGGGTGGTTCTTAGGAGTTTTTTATAGTGTTTTAGTGAGTTTTTCTCTCATTATTCATTGAATCTCATTCCATCAAAACATTGAAAAACATATTCCTATTCTATATAGAATAACAAAGGGGGTTTTTACTTTTCTTTAAACTAAGGGAAGCATAAAACTTCCATTGAAGGTACCTATCTATTGTACTGATTCCACATGAGACTAGAATGTTAGTGTGGAATCTAAATCACATATCAACATCAATATCAAATGTGGTTGGATCCTCCATCCTATAGATAACCATATACAAAACATTAATACCATCACAAAACATTGGGCCAGCCAATCCCATGGTGCTGTGTTCATGAGATCTTTTGAAGGAAAAGAGATCAAAGGATAAACCAAGAGTCATATGGTTAATAGTTCATAGTGGTGTGTTCATGAGATCACTTGATCCCCTCCCCTTTTTTGATTACATTCTGGAATTTTCTAGGGAGGGTCTTTGGAGAAAGCGTACATACCATACACCCTAGTCTAACAAATACCGTTTGCATCCACATCTTATAATGATAGTATCCCAACCCAGATATAGATTGAACCCTATGAAATATATTTATGTTTTACAATTCATCAGCATGAATTGTAACCCATAAACGTATTCAGATTGTTTTTCAAAAAAATCAGAAAAGAATTGTATTTAGAGATATCGTATTTGGATGACAGAGAGATAGAAGTAGTACTGATTGTTTTTTTCCAAAATAATAAGAAATCAATAATATTCATATTGAAGATGTTGTATCTATTTTTCATTCAAAAGAATTGGATTCCAGGTGAAAGTAAAAAAGTGGTACCGATGGAAATTTGGTGTCGATGAAAGTGGTACAAATGGAAAGGTGGTGCCGATGAAAGTTGTACTAATGGAAATTTGGTTCTGATAATGGCGATGTCGATGGAATGTGGTTCCAGTAAAAGTAGGTTCCAAAGGAAGAGGTGAGGCTGATAGAAGGTGAGACACCGATTGATTTTCAAAACAATCATATTCGGGTAGAAGAAAAGGAGAGATATGGTGTTGATTCATAATAAATCATATCAAATTGTATTATATCCTATTCTGGGATATCTTTATTCTCATATTGTATTCAATCATAATCTGGTGGATCGTCTTTTTCAGATTGTATTGTATCTTATTCTGCATGATTGTATCCAGAATGATCATAACTAGAATGATCGTATCTAGGATGATCGTAACCAGAAGGATCGTAACTAGAATGATCGTATCTAGGATGATCATAACCAGAATGATCCTCATCAGAATTACTGTAACAAGATATGATTGTATTCATGATTATAGTGTCTAGACCATTTGTACTCATAAATGATAATTCTTGGGTTGAGATGAAAACAAAGAAGCATGAATGAATGGAAAGTTATAATACATTCTAATTGAAGTCAAGTGATGCTAAAGATGATCCTAAATGAATTCAAATTCATGAAGGTAGTCATGATTCAAGCACTGATTTTGAATTTGATGTTGTTTTTTCTCAAGAAAGTCAAGGTAAATCAAAAGAAACTGGAGATAGATAAATGTGTTGTATTGAATACATTTCAACAAGGATTGTATTCATCTTTTTTTAGTATTAGGATGAATTAATCAGAATGAGATTGAAAAGGATTGTATCCTAATCACCAGATTATGTATGAAATACATTTATGGGTTACAATTCATGCTGATGAAAAAAACAACCTAGAAACATACCATAGAATTCACACATAAGAACGTGTTTCATGTCATCAAGTATTAACCAATCCAATATGACACATATCCCTGCCAATTTTTTATAATGTTGGTATTACATTTATTATAGGCACATTATAAGGATGACTATTATGGGAAATGTTTGACATATTGAGTATCGAATCTATTAGAATCCCATCAGGGGAAAGGAATAACACATCCACTCCTAGAATATCATAAACCTGCGATGGGAAAGTTGTAACGTAGCAGGTTTTGGTATATCAAATCATTATTAATTCCTTTTCACACAAGGAAGGGTCCAATACCATATCCTAACCACTACCTTCCTACTCATGGTGCAATTATATATTATATATCAACCACCATGCTAACACTCTAGTTGAGGTCCCACATCACACCTCAACCGCCACCCTATCATTCAAAGTTAGTTCCCACATCACATATACTACCCTCTCAACTAACACGGGGTAAAAACCATCAATTAAGATTATATGCTGTCACTCACAGGTGGTTATTAACCACCAATCCAATAAACATCCTAATCAAAAAATACCATAAGAATATCCAATAGTATTTTCTAAACCAACCCCTCTAGATTATCCACTCTAATTATTTTAATACACCTAAAACTTCCACAAATTCAAGATTCAACACCCAAACCAACATTACAATATACCAGCTCACCTAATCCTTAACCAATACCAAACGACTCACTCTAGTATACATCTACTCAAAAGAATATTCTGACCTATCTTCGTGGAACCCATAGTGGTTCCATTTAAATTAGTCCATTTTACCCATCTCTACACTCCAAGGGGTCAGTAACCTCAATATGAGCCCACTCACTCACTTTGATACTAAAGAATAACATTATCATCTAATTCAAAGAAGCTAATTTCACAACAGTATATAGAATAAGATGAATAATGATGGAAAACCAAACTTGAACAAGTACGCCAACAACATACCCAAAGCAGGAGGCGGTGGCAGCGGGGGAGGTAGAGGATGCGGTGGCAGCGGGGGAGGTAGAGGAGGCGGTGGCAGCGGCGGCGGCGGCGGCAGCGGTGGCAGCGGTGGCCGCGGCGGCAGCGGCGGAGGGAGAGGAGGCGGCGGTGGCCGCGGGGGAGGAAGGGCAGGCGGGGGCGGCCGCGGGGGCGGCCGCGGGGGAGGAAGCGGAGGAGGAGGCGACGGCGGTCGCGGGGGAGGAAGAGCCGGCGGTAGCGGCGGCGGCGGCGGAGGACGAGGAGGCGGCAACCGCGGTCGTGGGGGAGGAACATGAGGAGGCGGCAGCGGCCATGGGGGAGGAAGAGGAGGTGACGGCGGCGGCGGTAGCGGTGGAGCACGAGCAGGAGGCGGCGGCGGCGGAGCAGCGAACGGCTTCCGCGAGGGCTTGAGAGGGTGCGGGGAGGAGGAAGAAGACCCAAGGATTTTATAAATCCCGGGTGGACTTTTATCAGCACTAGTAAAAAGTGCTGATAAAGATCTTATTTATCAGCGCTTTTGTTAGTGCTGATAAATTCTGACCCCTTTATCAGCGCTTTTCCGTTAGCGCTGATAAAGGGAGGCGCACGCCTTGCCCAGTTTTGTGGTAGTGAACATAAATTATTTTTATATTTCATTAATAATGTAATTATAGCGTCATCATTGTGTCATAAATAAATTAAATTATTTAGAGTCTCAAAATTATAAATAAAATACCATTATGTAAGAAATCGTTTTATATTACTAATGAATATTTATAGTTTAATTTCTTTTTTGTATAAACATATATTATAAATTTTTTAGTTACTAATCATTGATTTTAACTATTTTAACTCTTCCTTGAATTAAATAATAATAAATGTCCAAATCTAATCCAAGTGGAGTTAAATGATAATATTATATTCCAATGGATGTATTTGGTCGAATAACACTTATCCAATAGAATTAGGACATGTGTTAGGGTATTAATAATATCATTGTTACCCTTAATTACCGTATTACTTTTAAACATGGTAAAGAAAAGTAAAAAGTTACTATTCTCCAAAAATTCTTTTCATCTCATTGAATCACATTTTACAAAATGAAATCAAACGTTTTTCTCGGATTTTCTATATTTCACAAATATATGTGATAAAATTTTCTTTTATGCAAATTTGCAAAACTCTCATACGAGGTGGGTAAAAGACTGTAAAAAGTCCAAAAAAATTATTATATATCTAAAATTATTATAAAATCACTCCAATGAATTACATTGAACTTATATTGGTATTGTGTATTTATTTGGATGTTAAATAAATTTAAATAAAATAAATATTTATTTAATTAAAATGTTTGTTTATAAATAGTAACCCTGTAATATTCACTATTCATCAAAAATTTAATGTTTTCAGAAAAATACGTAAATTCACCCTAGGTTAATTTTGATATTTTGAATCAAAAAATGAAGTCCATTTTGAAAGTTAAAATTTATAAACTTTCAAAAAGTGGTTATTAATATTCATAACGGCTAGTTTATATATTATTTTAATAATATAACGTGGTTTAGTGAAACCCGGTATTGTGTACAACACACACTATCAAGAAAGGTCGTGATTGCGTGTAATGAAAGCCAAGTAAGAAATGCGTGTAGTGCAAGCTCCCTTTGGTGTTGCGTATAACATAATCAAAACTTATTTCATTTATATATTTTAATAAAATCTATACTTAATGTTTTGTTGAATAATTCATACAAAACGAACATGAAATTGAATGTAACACGATCCAAGAATAGTGTTGTGTATACTGCAGGATAATACAGTGTTGTGTATAGTGCAAGATAATCATGGTGTATCGTAAAACACAAGACATAAAAAAAATTAAAAGATTATTTTTCATAAAATCTCGGGGTGTTACATATGTGAAGTGTGGATTTAAAAAACATGTGATATTTATGTCATCATGAAGCATATTTACCACATTGGAATAAGATTATATGGTGTGTTTTAATCCAAAATACTCATCTTGTATATCAAGATTTTCTAAATGATCCAGAGTGTCTCAAGTGCATATTCCCACACATGATTTTCCTTTCTCCCAGAATAAAATACCATTATGGATCCGAAATATGGTGATAAAAATTTATGGTCCATCATATGTTGAATAACTATGAAAATTTGATCATCAAAGAAATGTGTCTTATCCAACCACACCACAATATCACTAAATTGTGAATGAACATAATAGATTCAATATTTGATACATTTTCAATCATCCATAGTCATTATCTCACCTCAATCATGCAAAAATAAAAATCCTAATTATTATATAAGGATCCATTGATCTAAATAATTGTTGGGTGATGATATTCTTTAAATAGTTTTTCAATCCTCTGACAAAAGTAAATATTTATTATGAATACATATAAAATGATCAGAGAAATGATCACAAAATGTAAGGATGAAAAAAACCCACACCAATTATTTTTGCTAGCCTAAATCCACTAACTTGAGAATGAAAAATGATGAGAAATAATCAATGATAAAAAAACATAATCAAGTTATAAAAAAACTCAATAATAATTCATCATTAGAACCACAAATAAATTTTTAAGAGGATTGGTTCACCTTCTACATAGAATAAACAAATACACTATCAAAATAAATTTAAAAAATACTAAATCTTGTTTTTTATTTATAATTGATGAATAACATAAATTATAAAATATTTGTGGCAAGATTCACAAAATACATTGATGAAAAGGATCCTCATACTACTCTGATTAGTGCTCTATAATCTCGAGATGATCTAACAACACTCTTGACACCAATGATATCATTTATTTATTCAACCCACTTCGGATGTCTGTCAAAGATTGTAATGATTACTTGACTTATGACATGCCACGAGTAAAACTATCACTATATATTTAATAGTGGTCACAGATTTACAATTTGAGACACCATTTTTTATTTATATTAATATTTATGTAAAACCATGAAAATGTGACATTCAATGTATGTATTTTTAATATATAAAAAATAAGGCCCAACAGGACCCATAATTCTTATCAGGTTCATTTACCAACTACAAAAATATACCCATAAATACCCCCATGTTGTATATAGTAGTTTCATAGTCAATAAAACTACATATTACTCCACATCAGTGTTATTTTATTCACATTCTTCACCGACATGAGTGCACAAATACAATTTTATCCCTCTTCCCTATTATATTATTTTCCTATCATTATTTTTATTTTTTTCCATTTTAATAAAAAATAGACTAAACTGTATCTCAATTTTTATTGATAATTTAAGATGTATAATAATTAATAGTGTTGTTAATATCTATTATTCATTGATTCAATAAAATTTATTTTATACATTCTATTTCAAATCCACTACTCCAATTAATACACCCTTCTTTAATTATAAATATATATGTATATGATAAATATAAATTTAGCATGAGTTACTCCATCCCATGATAATCTCTTCCATATAATCATCTTTGATTTATTCTTCAATTCTAAATGTATCAAATAATAAATTAATAATTCGTTTAATTCAGTTCTAAGGAAACCTGAATTAACATATCATTATTTATGTATATAATTTGTTGTATAATAACCTATAGTTTTTCATAATCAGTATCATATAATTCATTGTCCATGTATCATGGAATTCTTCATTGAATGATTATCTTAATTGCTTCTACATGATTAGTCTTCCATAAATATTGATTAAAATATACTAGGGGATCATGTATTCTACCTTCTCATTATTAACATGTTATAATGAATTCATTATTAATAATCAGAGAGATTTTATATAAAAATTTTATATCCTTATTTTTAAATAGATAATAAAAATAATATATAATGTATCTTCACATATTCCATACCTTCCATATACTAAATGAATTATTCATATTTTGAGAATACAACTGACTCTGCATGCATGGTTCAACGTTTCTATCTAAATTATTATATATATCCGGTTATGTTAACAAAAAAAAATCTACCTAAGAATTGGTGGATATAAATTCTAGTGCTCCAAAAAATATGCTTGATAAGATTCAATATTGTCACAACTCCATTGGAAGACGTACACCAAAATGTTTGATGATGACTAAACTAGTTATTATCTCATATGAACCACAACTCCTCATATCATTAAAATTTTGTAAATGAAATTTCTACCATGAGATTTACATGGTACATCCTCCCTCTATCGCATCGCCAAACATCATAGTAGTAGAAGTCCCATGGTAGCATCAATAACCATATGAATTTTATGTTAGAACCTCTTATTTTCACACATTCATACCTCGATCATTGCGAATTTCACAGGGGAATCTCTAACAGATGCTTGGTATCAACCCCTACTATGTAGTGCACATAGTATCCCCTCATACTATCATATTGTTAGACCCCAAACACATAGTTTGACATCCCCTCACACCGTCAATGAAATTACGCACAACATCACATCCATCACATTGTTAAGTGAAGTCATAATGATCTATCCTCTACAAATAGTGAACCCTCAGTATTTTGATTGTATAAGTTAATAACTTAGTGTGATCCAGTGATGCGTATCAATTCAATTGGAAGGTATTTTTTCATTCCCTTTTAAATAAGAGGCCATTGTGGTATATAGTTCATATTCAAATATTGCATTTTTTTATGAAGGGACACATTTTATAAATTAATATCATCTCTAAAATAGATTAATTTGAGTTAATATTTCTACTATATAAATTCACATAATATGAAACCATGTAACTAACATGGTGATACCACAAGATCTTTTTTGCATTGTGGGAGATATCTGATATGCCTGTATAGGTTCACTACCTCCCTTACACCTATTCTGGCCATACAGGATGGCTACCATATATTCAGACATAACTCCACATGTGTATTTCTGATAGATCATTAGCCGGTTTAGAGATGTACATAACATTACTAAAAACATGTAAATAGAATAATATAAATTTTTGATCATATTTCAAGGAAGCATCAACTTTACTCATGTAAAAGTATAATTTTTTACGTTATTATCTCTAAAGATTATTCTTATACCATGTGTCTTTTTAAGTATCTCATACTTATTGCATAGAACACTATCAAACATAAACGTCCAATATTATTTGATAGGAATGAAACAAAATCATTGGTTCCCTTCATCATCAAAATGATTCATATTCACATAAAATTTTCCTCTCTATGAAATGTAATATAACTAAAATATTTAGATTGAATTTTTTTCATTATGTATATAGAATTAATGTGTATGGTTCTGGTATAGGTCATTATTGAGAAACAAGTTTCAATTTTTTGTTTACACTGATATTAAATTAAATTAAATGGGTAAAACTGAGTATTTCATCCAATCAGGTTAATATGGTATATATTCATATTGGTATAGCTTATGTTGTGATACTAATGCAAGGCATAAAAGTTCTTATCAAGCTTGTAGTTATTATTCTGATCCTCTACATAATGAAGGATATTCAATATAATTCTATTAAAACACAATGTATACATTCATTATTTGACTGCAGTGGTAAAAATGGTTGGAATATGTTTTTCAATCTTGATACATCCTCTATTACTAATAATAATAGTTATTTTTGTAACTTTCCATCAATACGGAGTAAGGGGTAGCAAATATGGTAATGATATTTGGATTCCAAAACTCGATATTAACTTTTTTTCATAAATATTATTATGGGAATAGACACATCACATTTTGAGAATAATATAGTGGTGGAGAGTTTTTATTTGAACTTCTTATTTATTTCTTGAGTGTATGGTCTCATGAAATTTTTAACATCCTTAAATTCTATATTAATAACATTGTATTTATACTTTATATTACAGGAAACAAGAAACACATAATGGAATATAATATCCTGAGACATTATAATATATTTATTAATTTAAATACAATAAATCAATGATATAACTTTAATTTAACATGATATTGATTTCGTTTGTGTTTCACACAACAATGTGTTTCTTTAATACCTTCGGTTTCGTCGTTGACCGAGTTTCACTAAACATTAAATATTATATAAAATATTATTATTAAATATAATAATATTTAACATAAAAATTAAACTAGCTATTATTAATACTATTAACTAACTTATGAAAATATACAATCTAGAAAAATATAAAACAAAATAATTTGTGACATATTATTTTCAAATTAATAAATGATCAAATGGAATATAAATGAAGTGTTTTTATAAAAACTATTTGTATGCCCCTAAGGATTATTTATACTAATAAATTAAATTAATTATAATTATTTAGTGATATTAATGTAAGATAAATATATATATATAATAAATTATTATTTTTTAAATTCAATCAATATATTTGATATGAATAACAAAAAGAACAAACATAATATTTTGCTTAAAAACAAATATTTTACCCAAAATTGATTTTATCACCTTTTAACAGAGAACCTATTTTGAATCCATTTTATTAAACTTTTATAAAAAAATTAATGAAATGTAATATTATTTTATGAAATAAAAAAATTCAAAATTGGGGTAGGGTGAATTATTGCTATTTTTTATAATGATTCATTTTTTAACAAATAGTGAAAATTCTAAATTTTAATTCAAAATTTCCTTTTATACATTATTTGTAGTTTTAAATTATGTAATAATATTTTATTAAAGTTAAAATAGATTTATTATTAATTTATAAATCAAATTTTTGACATTTTAATAAATTTCACATTTAAATTCAATATAACTTCAGAGAAAACATTTGAAAATTTTTACATTAAAAACACGCAATCTCTTCCAATCTACATGATTAAATTTAAATTGATTTTGAATAATTTGATTACTATAATTTTTAATAATTTTTTCAATATTTGGAATCATTGATGTTTATAATTTCTAATTAGGTAAACATTATTTTTTACAAAAAATAGTAGTGAAAGTCATTAAAATTAATTAAGATGACAAGGGACTAAACCGTAATCTTACGGGATAAACTTACCTATACACATGTCAAAAATCCATTGGATGTCCATATTTGTTTCATATTCTAACGTTTCATGAATTTGGTTCATTATTTTATACCCCTAACATGGGAAAAATGTGGGTGGAATTCCATAATAAAAAATATACAAGAATGCCACCTAACCTCCACTATAAAAAAGGCCCTCACCACTCATACATTCCCACACATCTAAAGAAACATTGGATCAATCAAAATCTACCATAATAGATTCTAAAAATATATCCACTAATCCATGAATATTTATCTTGGGTATAAATAAAACCAAAAGTGTTATTACCTGTAAACCAAAAGTAGTTAATCTAATAATAGGTAACGTCCATCCCCATGCTCTTTTGTTTGATTTTTTTACTCAACCATTAAACTATTATTATTATATTATTATACAATAAAATATGTTTCATAACGATACTAATTTGTTTTTATGTTAATTTTTTACCATATCATGAACATAATTCGACATAATGGGTAACAAACATACATTTTCTGTGTTCGGAGAACTACCACCTCAAAAAAAATGTCATTTGGTTTTCCATCCCACATCTCATGGTTGGAGATATTAATGGAATATATATATATATATAATATATGATATTTTTTATATATTTATTCATCAATAATTTTTTATACATTCATGATTGCCATTTTTTAGAAATACGATAACATTGTTTTTGAATGTGTACTACTACCTCCTCAATGGTTTGAGATTCATTAACACTATACATGGAACATATAAAGGATTGTTTTATTAATATTATAATAAAATCTTGAAATAAATATTAGTCTTTAATTATAATATAATTACATATATATATATATATCATTTACATTTCATTATTTTGAATACGACAATGAAATGAAAGTTGCATACATGCATACATATAATCTACGGTCTCCATGAATAGTGAATTTCATTTCCAATAACCCAATTTAATGATATATTCTAATTACAAATATATATATATATATATTATGATATTTTAATCAGTATTTAAATTCTTTATATGATTAAACTATGATAGGAACAAAAATTGACAAGTCATAACATACTTTAAAAACATGGAAATTAACACATGAAATAGTGAAAATAATGAATGATTACTAAAAAAGAGTAATAAAATATTATAAAAAGATAATATATGATATATTAAATATTAATAAGGTTCTATAAAAAGTTTTAATTAGGTTTAATACAAGTATACTTGATTTTAATGGGTATTCATTTTAATAGAAATGTAAGATAAGAGATTTTTTCCTCACTTTGATTTCTATGAGGCATACACCATTATCAAAACATATTTATTTATTTATTTTATATACGACAAGTTTTAAAATAGTATATAGTAAATTTATTTATATTAAGTTTGTTTTGAGTTTTGTGTTGAATATTTTTTATGTGGATGTGAATTAATAGCTATCAAGTGGAAAATAATTTCCTATCCCGATTCCATTTTATTTGTTTATATTACATCCTTGTTGTCATTAATATAATAATATTATAATTGTTATTAATTTCTAAAATATATAGTCGTATTTATGATTTTTTCATGTTTATTTACCTTTAAAACACATAATTTATTCATTAATTTATTTCCACATCAATGATTTGGTCGTTTCTATAGTTTACCTCAAAATCTCAATTTGATCGGGACTGATTAAGCATGAATTTCAATCCAATGAAATAATTTCTTAATTTATTAATAAATCATTTAGTTATATTATCCTCTGGTTATTCATTATTTTTTTCAACTTATTGTATAATTTTACACATTATGTAATTAAATGGTTTTATAATTTTGTTAAGAAGACCAAACATCATTTTTATCATTAGTTGGAGAACCTGTTTTCTTTTCTAACACAAGTCTTTAAAAAAAATATAAATATTGTTTTTTAGCTTTAAAAAAAATATATTAAAGAAATTTTTACCCTTTTTATTTGAAAATGGTTTTCAATTGATTAATATTTTATATTTCTAAACATGGAACACAAGTACTCACTCATTCGAATGCACGTGGATATAATCCAATGATCATAAAAAATATCCACTGCTCAAATTAAATATGACATTCTTTTCTGAATAACATACACAATAATCATTGACCCAGTATCGAATAAGAAAAAATTTAATAAATGAATCAATACATAAGAATATACAATATGTACATAACTGGAAGGATGGAAATTATCCAATCGAATTGGAGATTTTTTTAGATGTAGAAAAACTTTTCTTATCATGTGTATAGTGGTCTTAAATATGCATCTCCATTAATTGTTTTGGAATCATAACTATGAATGTTTGGATCCTCTAAAAGAGGCATAAATTTTTTTTTGGGGGCCCATTACACAATCTATTATAGACATTATCCTCATATGTGTAATTATTCAGCTTCATCTTAGAGTATATCTTCAAACACTAACTTGAAATATTTATAGAGGGAAAATAAATGAAGATGACTATATATTCTTGAATTAAGGAATTTCTAGAGGAGCATCATTGTATGGTACTCCAACCTGATAGGAATGTCTATTATAGGAATAAGGATACCAAAAAAGTAGTCCCAAAAAACATAATAATGAATCAAGAGTTAATATATGTAAGAGATACTAGGAATTGAAACCATGCATGAATTTGGATAGTCCGGAATAGTTAGTAAATATTTGTGTCTGGGAGAGGATTTGTCAACAAATAATGATAGATAATTAGAAAGTAGTAGTAGTTATAAATAAATAAAATTTGAAATCATAGAAATTTTTTAACCTGATCAAAAATCCAATGTAAGACAAGGTGTGTGATAACAAAATCATTGAATATCATGAGGTTTATCTCAACTTATATGCAATATGATGGAAAAAGTAACTGGGATACAACAAGTATACATGAAATAAATATTTACTGAATCTTGTTCTCCCATCTTACAAGAGAATTTCGAATGAAATCTTCTTTAAAACCTCTATATCCCTACATTGTAGGAGGCCTAAAGACATTACTTTTTGTTGAAAACTTATAGAACCTGTATTACCTATAGTAAACACATAGTCCAAGAAAATCTAGTTGAGAAGAAGATCAACCCCAATATAATTCTTTAGTAGATTGAGATAAGCAAGGGAATATAATGGTACCTATAACTGCCAAATGAATTCTACAATAATACAATGATTTCTTAAAACAATATTGATATGTACAATTGATTATGTAAATAATACACATATCATATCTCAATTTATCTACATCATTAACTAATGATTTATTTTCATTGTATACATCACAATATGGTCCAGATGATGGAACCATGAGTTTGGAATAGGCCACCACTAGTGATAGTAAATGACAGAAATTATCATAGATGACAGATTTAATGTAATGCATAGTGCCTTGTTACAGAATCATTGAAAATCATTGGATTTATCTCAACTGATATAAAATATGATGGGCAATTTAATACAGATGTATATAAGTATATATGAATTAAATATGTGCTGAATTTTGGGGTCTTTGACATCAAGACAATTGTAAGTGAAATCGGTTTCAAAAACTTTGGAACCTTGTATGTAAATTGGTAGGAAGTCATTACCGCTGGTTGAACACATATGAAACCATTATTTCCTATTTAAAACATATAGTCTAAGAAAATATAGTTGAAAAGATGATCACCACATATATGAATCTCTAGTAGATGTAGACAAGAAAGGTAATCTAGAGGTACCTATAACTCTCAAATTAATTATAAAATAAGAAAAGGATGGCTCATAAAAATATTGATATGTGCAATTGATAATATAAATAATAAAAATATCATTTCTCAATTTATATACAACATTACCTGATTATTTCATTTCTAGGTATGCATTATAATATGTATAAGGACTCGGCAGTAATCCTTACTTAATATTGAATTAAATGAATAATTCACAGTGAGAATATATTCAGTTTTTGAGTTATGGAGAATTAGTACATAACTGTTACATTTGAAAAATTGCAAGGTTGACACATCTACTAAATTTCAATTTTTTTCCATAAAATAAAAACTCGTAAATGAAAAATGTATAGTTCCATGTTTTTGGTAGAATGTCATTCCATGTTCCCATCCTTGACCCTATTCCAGTTTATGTCATGTGATAAACATTTCATAAACAACATATGAGGAAAAAAATCCCAGAAAAGGATACACAAAGAAGGGAATGTGTTGGTTTTCAAAACAACTAGTATACCATGAATAATTTATAAAATTAATAATTTTCACCTTTAAGAAGAATTTAATACTTTTCACAGTATAAAAGATCATTACTAACCATTTTGTAACCAATATATTACCATAAAACTTATATAAAGAACACATAACATATAAAGGTAACTTGGGACATAAACATACTTAAATGGAATAACCTTACGGTCGACATCCACACATATCACTATGTGGAATAGCCATATGGCCGACTTCCATACCCAATGCATTGGATGTTATAATGTAACCATCCATCCTGGTATTCACGACATGCCCCGTCATATGGTTTATCATGTAACCACCCGTCAAATGTCCAAGTGACATTATAAAAGCATAAGACATAAAACAAATATAATGGAAATAAAACATTTCTACATTTCAATCACAATATATCACATAAATATATTGACATAAAAATTCCATTTTCAAAAAAAAATTCATTACCAAAATACATAAAAGAGTGTATGGTATTTAATTACTTTTAAAAAAGATTACGTCTTGTTGAGGAAGAAAAAGATCAAATAATACTCGAGGCTGTGGAAAGGTCATTATCACAGCATGCATAAAAAACATTCCTTTTTCTGTTTAGTAAAACGCTTCATATATAATAGATTCCTTTTGAATTAATGTAGAAGTCAACAAGGATTTTACATCATATAAAATAAAGTCTTGTATTAGAACAAAATATGCCTCAATGAAAGGATATTGAGACGATGTCCTATACAAAGTCGGTATCCTTAGATTAAGGATAAATCAATTACATTATGATGCAGGACAAATAAAAATACACCAAATATAAAAGGATATTATGTGTAAAACAATCAGATATCATCCACACATATTCATAGTATGACATAATCAAGAAGTAGAGGTTTAACGCAAAGAATTGAAATTGGGTTATGAAGTTCCCTTACAGAAATTCGACATCCAAAGAGAGTCATTCTAAAAATCATAAAATGAGACGATGAGAGATAAAAAGGGTATATCATCACTTGGAAATATCATTTGAAGCAATAAGAATATATAAGAACATATCCCAATATAAGAAGATAACAATATGAAGTCTTTTAAAAATAAGAGAGTGGAAGGTTCCCTTACCGATTTGGGTAACTTTTGAAACGCACAAACCATGAAATAAGGGTTATAAAATGATGTTGTAAATACCCATAAATTAGATTGTCTTACACAGAATACAATAATGGGGAGTACATACACAACACCAAAGGAATTAGTGGAAAATTTAGCATGAATTGCACGGGAATAAAAGTGAGATGAAACCCCCCCCTTTCATCATATTAACATAAAACTTACAGTAAGAGTAATATAGAAAACATCCCCCAACATAAGGATGGAGAGCATAAAAGAAGTTACATAAAAGAGAGTACTTAAAAAAAGAGGTAGGATCCCTACCTTGTGTCCGACAATACTCGGTCTTTCATTAATCTCCTGAATAATAAACTGGAATTACTTTCTACTTTCATAATAACCTTTTTTTTATGTTCATTATTTATTTTATATCTATTATTACAATTCAATGAACATTGTGTAATTATTTATGTTAATAACACTCATTTTGTCGATTATTGGTACATGTGTCAAAAACAAACAACTTATAATTACAAGTTGTTCATGTGGTAAAATATCTATTATATACAAAATTTTATTAATTCTATAGATATAATATAAATCAAATATATCCAGTATATTCATGAATTTATATATTACATAACATTTAGAGGTAAGAAATGAAATGCTTTGTTCATGGAGACGGTAAGCCGTGCGTATGCATGAACGCTACATTCATTTATATTTCATATTTAATTGAATGAAATTGTAATGTTATAAAGGTATAATATAATTCCAGTATAACATAATATATATTATATCATTAAACCCATCCTTTATACATCCCACATATGGCATTAACGAATCAAATAACTTTGAGGGGCGGTAGTCCACACTTCCTAAAATGAAGATATCCCGTTTACCCATAATAGAAACTATAATGGTATGCCATAAATGAAAAATATTGAAGCATATGGAAATCATAAACAGAATATATATAAAAAATAAATATAGTTAAATCTTAATGGCCACCATAAATGGTGTTAGAAGAATATTGAACAATCATCGTTTCATGAGGCGGAAATTCAACATCCACCGAAACAATATGTTGTTTAACCATTAGACAAAAGTGTGTGTAAATGTAGCTAAAATAAATCTCATAAAAACATCATATTATATTTAAGTTACTGGTTTTGTTACAAAATAAATGAATAAAAAATGTTTATGGGGTTAGAGAATAAAAATAATAGAAACGAACATAAGAGGAGACATTACATTTAAAATCGGTTAACTATTTTTTATTTGAGCCAAAGGATTCATTGAAAAGACTTATGCCCAAAGGTAGTCTTCTAGGAGTAAGAGAGGGATGTTGAGAGAGTGTTTGGGCAGAGTTTGTCCGAGAAAAATGGTGTTAGAGGTGTGAATAATGTGGTAAAGGTGGGGTGCTTTTATAAGAGGAGAGGAGGAGCTGTTTTAGAAATCTTGAAATTATTATTTTATTATAAAATGAAATTCGGTTTCTAAATATCCATAATTCATTAAAGGAGATGATAAGGCGGTCCATGTTCGAAATAAAATCATCCAATAAGAATTGTAAAAGTGATGGATATTATATTAATCATTATCATCTTATTTTTGTTAATCATTCTTTCATGACGTAAACACTGCATCATCATTTTGTCATAAATAATTTTATTTTTCGATGTCTAAAAAATTATAAAAAAATCAACAAGTTGTACGAAATATTATTATATTTCTAATGAGTATTTATAGTCAAAACTATAACTTATATATCCCTATGTATAAATTATTTTAGTAAAAAAAATATATGATTGTGATATTTTTATTTTTTACATTAAATAAAGTGTATTAATATCAATATCTTACCAATGTAGCTCCATGGGTCCCCAAAATTGACCAATGGTGTGTATTGGTCGGCCATGACTCAATCAATATGGTTAGGGCATGTGTCGAAATATTTTTATTTTTTTATAGTATCATTTTTAACTTAAATTACACTAATTACATCTAACCACGGTTAACAACACTCAAAAGTTACTATTCACCCAAAAATATTTTAATCCCATTAAACACAATTTTATATACTAATTACAACAATGTATGTTGGATTTTTTAAATTCAATTCATAGTAGTGGTAATGTTTCATTTAAACAAAAAATCTGTTTTTTTAAATACCAATTAGTGGTTTCACTATTCATCAAAAATTTAAGTTCATTAGAAAAATTGCACAAATTCATCATAAGCTATATTTTTTATTCCGTATTCAAAAATGATGTATATTTTGAAAAATTCAAAACATATAAGTTGAATTAATTTATTTTATAATAAATTCCCTTTGTCAAAACAAATAATGTGTTTTTATGAAACAATCTCTTTCAAAAGACTGACACTTGTTTATGTCCATTTTCAAAATGAAGTTAATTACAATGACCACCATTTGATTAAATGGTAAAAATATATTATAATTTCACATTAAAAAAATTAATAAGATAATTTATCCAAACAAAAAAAATTATATTAAAAGTAGGGTTTGAGTTAAAATACATCATTTTGCAGTATTCATTAAAAAAAATGAACTTTGTCGAAAAAATACGAAAAAGATACACAATGTAAATTTTGATTTACCAATTCTAAAGAATAATTTTATTTGGTTCAATTGAACATATAAGAGTGAACAAAACTATTTTTAAGGAGGGTTCGCCATTAAAAGGTTATAAATCGACTTTTTAGTGAATATTAAAGAATTTATGCTTAAAATTGAATTCTTTTCATATTTTAGGAATTTATCTTCTATTGGATAAATGTAAAAACAATTAACAAACATATATAATAATATTTTAGTTATTTATATTCATTCAAACCAATACAATGGCAAAGTGTTAACTAACATTTGAAATAATATTATTATATTATTAATGTGCAATGTATGATTTCTATGAAAACTCGTTGTTGTGTATTGGGTGCACCATCGAACATAAAATCTTTGTTAAATTAATATTAATATTTTATTAACAAATATTACAAAATATGAGAATGTCATTTTCTTTATTTACCTGGTATGTTACATCCTTCCCCCCTTTTGGAAATTTCGTCCTCACAATTTTAAAGTTGGGCTCAGAAACTTCATTGAAAATCCCACATCAGAACAAGAGTTGGTATAAAAATCACTTTTAAAAATTGAATTAGAAGTACAAATGTTAACCAAGATAACCCATACATGGATTCCATGTAGCAAAACATGGATATGGAAGACAAATCAAAGGGTCATGTTCTGATGGAGAGTGATAGAAAACCTGTATAGGAGAATGTTAACCACAAGAAAATCACAAAGATGTGATGGGTTAAACGGTATTTGATTCACTAGTAGGAAAAGTTAATAGAAAACATTTTTGTTTTTAAGTTAATTTTCATTGAGGAATTTATTTATGAGCATAACTAAAACATAAGTAAATATACTGACTTGTCATGTTGACATTCAACTCTTACTAGATTTCATACACAAACTCATATTTTCTCCAAAAGATGAGTATTTAGGATGTCATGTTCTCATTAAGAGTAATATAGTCAACATCTTGAGAATCACCTAATCCACAAAATAGAACTATATAATTACCATGTCTTTTTACCGTAACGAAAACAAAAACCAAAAAGGTTAGTACAAGATCAGATAATCCTCAAAACGGATATTCATTTAATAAAAATTATTCTTAATCTCCAAAATTTTTACAACAATACACAAAGTTCAACAAAGACCATTCGATAAGAAATTTTCCATAAAATTTTTCAAAGTAATCCAAACTAAGATTGAAACAAAAATCCTTGAAAGATTTAATCAGATAGTCTTCCAACATAAATCTTTTCATTTATCTCCAAAATAACATCAGGTTCATTAAATGTCTAGTATTGAAAATTAGTTAAACTAATCATATATCTTCCATGATAGGTCAATAATTTCATAGGTAACCCAAAATCAACTTACTCCTGATTCATAAGATCATCTAACTAATATGTATGATTTATGTAAATAATAAATAATAAATTTTATTGATTAGTATATATAATATACAATCTAATTAAATAATATTTCACCATCAATAGAATGATATTGTCGCTCGTGCGTACGTATGGATTACTGTCATAATGATGCGATGAGATTTCATTCTAGATCACAACCATTGAAAAATAATATTTATTTTTTAATGACCTGAAAATTCCACATATTTTTTTGTAAAATTATTTTCGATTATTATGAGTCATCGAAAATTGAGGGCGTGTGATTCTGAATATTGGTGTTCCCGAAATGAATTTATAAAAAAAAATTTGGTTACATTTAGTAAACACACGGGCAGAATTTTATATCTTTTGAACTAACTCGGAATTTAAATTCATGAACACCATTTAATCTGTAGATCCGAAATTCTCTTAAGGTAATCATCAGTTCAACTAGAGTTCGTACAATGAAAAATAAAGATTTTATGACTTTTAATGAAATAATAAAATAAAATAAATAATAATATTATTTCATTTTCATTTTTCTACCTCCATTTGAGCGGTGGTGGCGGGGACCACAGAGGTGTTTAGACCTTTAATTATAGTGTTTTAATTCCATGGGAACACTTTGGTTATGAAACCACCCCTAGTGTAATTAATGAGACACATTAATTACATCACTTTATGATATTCATTAAATTCCTTAAAACGGTGCTCTCATTTCCCCCTATTATTTATATAGATCTTTGGTTTATATTATTGCATAGATTCATCAAGAATGGAACCCCTAACGATGTGACTCTACACCTTCCACTGAAAAAGAATGGAGTATTAATGACGCCCATTGTTGGATCGATCAGAAGGTTGATGGACGACGAACACCAACGTCTAAGATATTTCCAACAAATCGAGGAAAGGATGGCCTTTTAATAAAATATGTTCCATATATTCTATTTCCTATTTTGTGGGTGATTGTTGTGGGGGACCTGAAAAGGGATCAACATTATTACAATGTGATGAATATTAAGTTCTTAGTTTTTTTTAACGCTAACACCGAGGGTGCGGGCTATATGAACAAGCCCCTGACCCCCCCCCTGTTGTTTGTTTTTTTATGGCATTCATCATGGGCAGTTTTCCCAATTTGACAGAAACACGAGACAAATAGACACACTATAGAGGCAGTGATCTAGGAGGACCTTAGGTGCAGAAGAAACGATGTATGAACAACCAGAGCATGTTCGGTGGCTCGTGGAAAGAACTGTCGGCGCACCATGTCGTCAACGGCTAGTGGGGGCTAAATGAGGCCCACAACAACCGGCCACCGGTAGTGGGAATTTTTTGCACCGTTGCATGCCAAGGTGGCCAGAGTTGGTGGGGCCATGTTGGCCACTAATGAGAAGGATGATGGGGAAAAAATATATGACATTATAAGAGGCGTATCATGGCATCGCGGTAGGAGTGGGCGGTGCAGCCCCTCGTTGTGCTGGATCACGCCAAATGAAATGACCACACATCTGTGAGGCCATCTGTGTGAAGTGGTCGGCCTTCATACAGACCGGTCTAGATGTGGGATGACAGAATATGTCAGACCCACATCCCAGCAAGCCAGTGCGGGTGGGCCGTGCCACACCTGACGAGCCGGGCCAACCGCGGCACGACCCCACAAACCAGATGGGCCGACCTCGATGAGCCGGACCAAATAAACAGAGCCATCCCATTAATGGCCATACCCGATAATGGTCAGGTAGACCCTTGGAGACATTTTGTCAGGACTACCTGACTGACTCGGACCGTGCCATGACCCAGCCATCCCCCGAAAAATGAAACATATATTACTGGTGAATTGGGTGTCCGTTTAACACACCACCAGTGGCGTTGGGTCCCCATTTGGGAAGCATTACATTTTACAAATTCCATCAACACTAATGTGTAATGTATTATATTTTTTAGTGTATTATTATTAATTATTAAAAGGAATTACTTCGAGACTAGGCCTTTCAAGGGCATGCAATTATGCGTCATGAAGTGCCCAGAATAAATGTTTGAAGTAAATTAAATATTAAATAGCACACACGAGAAGTTTTCAAGAATACATGGAATAACAAATAAATGGGTGACTAGATCAGAAAGCAGAGGGCACTTTTTTATTCAGATTAGTGACTTTACCTTAGGTGAGCTTTCATCAACAAGTGTGGGTAAATTGCAAGAGTTGGTTTTTTGATGTTTTAATAGAAATAAAATAAATTAATAATTTATTTTATTTAAAAAGATTCATTTTGGGATGCAACCTATTACTCACCTATTAATATGTTTATATAGAAATTTAACAGGGTTAGCCTCATGACCATACAAATTGAGGTTTTTTTGGAGCATTGGAGGAGAAACTGTTGGTAGACGACAATAATACAACTGATAGACACATCACGGATTCGAAGAACCTCATCAACGAATTAGATGTGAAGATAATTCTTCAACCGAATCAAGGATGTGGTTTTTATTTCGAATATTATTTTCCCCATTCATGGATTAAATTATGAACATGGATCACTCAATGAACAAGGTGATGCATGGGTCTTGTGTTCTAGTGGGAGAGTTTTTATTCTCGGTTTCTTCTAGGTTTACATCAAGATATTGTTATAATAGTTGTTTGTTTATCTTTTTATTTCACACTATTTAATCATTCTAAAAAGATCTTCTCAGCGTCGTGATGAATGACGATAGAGGTTCATTTCTCGAATTACATTATGATATTTATTCCTCCCATTAAACCACTTGGTCTTCTTGTTCTTCATGGGATTAAGAACAATGGATCATTAAACATCAATTTTGTAGTGAAAAATCCCATATTAGATTCCTGACTTCACAAAGTCTCAAATAAAGATGTGACGGTGATGGAGTCAGATGAATCGACATGGTTTTGAAGTTCTCATTCATAAAGCATTCTTCATGATGGTAGATCAAAACAATTTTTCTAGGATGATCATAAGCCTGAAACAAACTAAATCAGCTTCTTAAAGATGGGGAGACCTAAACCCTTGAGTTTCAGGGTGATCAGATGGCCGAATGAAAAAATAGTGCATCACGGGTCACAAACTAGTAAAGAGCAGCATTTCTAGGATTTTCCAAAACACCCGACGTGTATCCCAACGAACAAGACGTGTGGTACTGGTGCTGGCAGCTAGGGTTTTTGGTGTCAAATAGGTATCACATAAAATGTGACCACTATCAGACGACATGTTGGACCTTCCCTAAAGCTTGGCGTGTATTCTGGGAAGTATACGGACATAGGATGTACTACACAACTTAACAATAGGGAGTGTAGACTTTATGTGGCAAGGAAGAGGCTTGTTACGCGGGGTATCTTATGTTTCAGTTACATGTACTGACCCACATAGGTTATATTCGTGTATTGAAACACAACCACATACACTTATGGAACCCCGGTTACATTGACATGGCCTATGGTCTGTACTACAGGCAATGTAATTACATTTTTACATGACATGTTTCTTCTAACATAGGTTGTTTCACATAGGAACTACCCAGATTCATTAGACATGGCGAGTGACCCTCCAACACACTGATTGTATTCTCTAACATGTCTTTAACATAATTTCCATCATATGTTGGACATATTTCATTTGGGTTAGTTCCCCTTTTTCCCATGCCTCTGAAGGTCATGTATCATTTCCATTTACAGTTTTATGGTCCCATTAGCAGGACATCCTGAGATAGTGTTAGGTATACCTCCCAGATCCCTAGAGAGAGATCCATTATACATTATTGACCATATTTTGATTCAAGTATCGATGGGACTATTCTTATAGGATGTTGATATCCAACATAGTAGGTGAATCCGGATGAGTCACAGTATCTGCTAAGGACCTAACATGGATCCTCATCTATGTATCATGATATTTCTCCACTATAGATTTTGTTATCCTAGAATGATTGTATCTATCTCTCTTAACATTTCCTAACTAAGGGTACATCCTAGATGGACATTATCAGAGCTATTACTCTTGTGGAGTGAATTCTCCCAAATGAGTGCTTCTTGGAATCTTCATACTAAATCCCTAGCATGGGTATGTGGTTGTGTGACTTGTCTCTAGACTATGGGTCTAGGTTTTGAGTATATATGGATTTTTTTTTCTCCAATTATATGTCAAGTATACATATACTATTGATAGGTGGTTTTACGTTTTATTTTGTGTATTCATTTGTGGTTTTTGGGGTCAACTACTGATTATTGTTGTACTCACTCCTGCACAGGCTTTGCCCTTATGTGTCCTGTTTTGTGCAGATGAGAGGCCATTTGATGGGGTCCAGGGTGGACATGGACCGGACCATGCTTTCTAAATTTCCTATAGGCCATGGTGTTTATAAAGAAATGAGAAATAGTTAAAGTACATCATTGTGTTTAAAGGTTGGACTTTGTAGTTTGCAGACTCTTGTTGTTGGTTGGCTTGTATTCTAGCCCAGTTTACTTTCTGAACATTACTATCATTTTACTCAGTTAGTTGGATTTATTTGTATGAATTAATTTTTTCCCTTAGTGTTTTATTCATTTTGGAATTTGTGGTCATAGAGATGTGTGTGTGTGTGTATGTACATAGGAAATGCCTCCCATGTTATTAATATTCCTACTCAGTGTTATTCATGAGTCCGGTGACTATTGGAGGTGGGATTGGGGAGTCATGGAGTGGGTCCCACTAAGATGAGTCTTGAAGGAGTGTTATCAGAGATGGTTGCTTCCACCATAGTACCAATAGTTGGTGATATTGGTTTGGGATAAATAGTGTTAAGTGTTTCGAGCTCGACTTTTAGTCCAATGACTATGGTGTTGGTGCTGGTGGATAACGTATCCCTACAACAGGATTCTAATAACCTTCTTTTTTACTAAGTACATGAAAACACTATTTATAGAGAAATAAAGGAATGATACATGCATCATATAGGAATGGGATTTGATTTCCATGTCTTTTGTGCCAGCTAAACCGATAAACTAGTTAACCATGGTACATCTTGTTTCCATGAAGGATACCTCTGGGACGCATGATCACATTGATTCAGAAGAAGGATCATGAGGATAAACCCATAAGTGACAAAGATTTGATATAGGGGCCAGTTCCCCAGGTGTTACCTCCAGGTGGTTTACCTTCTATACCACCACCAGTAGAGCATCTTGTTGTACCTGCAGAACCGACATGCGAGGGGAGTTGGCTGAAAGCACTCAATGAGTTCTAGAGACAGAGAACATTGAGGTTCTGAGGTGAAATCGATCCTATGTTTGATGAGGACTGGCTTGAAAAGTTGACCAGAGTTTTTTCTCTTTTGAGGACATTGGCATTACAGATGGTGATCCAAGGATTGATCCTTCTTCAGGGTTCACCATGACAATGGTGGAGTCTGACTGCACAGACTGACAATGTGGATTCTCTTTCATGGTTGCAGTGTGAGAGGATCATAAAGGAGGAGTTCTCACTGGTTATGCTGAGATCAGTGTGTATCAAGGAGCTTCATCAACTCCAGCAAGGCAGTTTGATGGATGATGACTATTCATCGAGGTTCAACAACCACTTCAGGTATACAATGGATATGGTCAGGGATCATTAATTTAGATCATGGACCATCATGAGAGGACTATGATGGGACATCTGAGCTAGTGTTGTGCCGTTACGCATATCGACTTATGATGAAGTGATCGAGTGAGCTTTAGGGATCATGAGATTCATGGAAAAGTAGAGACAGCTGACAGGAGTTAGCAGCAAGAAAACAGGTGCGGAGACCACAGCGGTAGGGAACTGATGATAGGCACTAGGATCCAGACATGGGAGACATCACAAGAGGACCCTTAATAGGATTTTTCTAATCTATGGCTCTCATGCTGGATCCAGTCATCCAGGGGAGAGGAAATGTTACTCGTCCAACGGTAGGGGACATATCACTAGATATGGTTCAACCCCTCAAGATAATAATAGGGAGGTAGTGGATGGACCATCTAGGTAGAGACAGAGAGTGTATAAGATAGGCCCACCAAGAGGGTAATGTGGCATACGTTGTGGGAGAGCTACATGTGGATGCAGCCACTTCAATCTATTTCCACAAAAACCCCTTGATGATCTGCACCAGGATCATAGAGCTGGTTGAATGGGGCGGGGAAAGAATCATGCGGTCGAAGAGTATGACCCAGAGACTCTATGGATGATCTGAGGTATGATTTGTATCGTTTCATCCTTAGATGTCTTAATTATAGTCAAAAGATCCAGTAATTCCTTCCTCTCCACATGTCATGTGAGAAACCATGAAATTCCAGTAGATTTATTGACTTGACCCTTACAGTTGGATACACCTACTAGAGGAGAATCAGTGATCACACACCTCTACAGATAGTGTGATCTCAACCTTGTTTAGGTGATGAGTGTGGTGTGTCAGTATCAGTGGGATGAGGTTTTCCTTTTTCGGTGAAAAGGAGACTCAAGCAGCACAAAATGGGTTCATGCATAGGAGGTTGTGGCCGATCACTCATGAGTTGTCTAGACTTACCCTTAGAGCAGTAGATGTTTTGATATTCCAATTCCCAACATCAGTGGTAGAGTATGAGGACGTATTTCTTGAAGATTTTTCAGGACTAATTCTCTGCCAGGAGATCCACTTCTACATGAACATACACCCTGGGATGGCACTGATTTCCTTAACAACAAATCAGATCGCTCCTGTAGAGCTTCGTGAGCTGAGGGTGAAGTTATAGGGTTTGTAGAGAAATGGTTTCGTGAGATCCAATTTTTCACCCTATGCAGCACCAATTTTTTCGAACACAGATAATGGGAGTTTGAGGTTGTCCTTGGATTAACGATGCCAAAACCACGTGACAGTGAAGAAAAGATACCCACTACTGAGGATCAATATCCTCTTCTATCAGCTGAGAAGGGAACATTGGTTTTTAAAGGTCGACCTTCACTTAGGTTACCACCAATTATGAGTACAGGATGAGGATGCACTAAAGTCAAATTTCAGATGCCTCTACAGTCACTATGAGTACTTGGTGATGCGTTTCGGCATGAAGAATTCCCCCAAAGTGTTTTGGGGAATTGTGATCCAGATCTTCCAACTTTATTTATACCTGTTCTTAGTGGTTTTCATAGACGACATCCTTCTGTACTCAGCTTTAGATAAGGAGCACACAATACACCTACAAATGATTTGGGACATTCTCTGAGAGAACCAATATTATTAGAAGCTCTAAAAGTGTACATTTTGGATTTGGGAGATCCACTTTTTGGGACATGTCGTATCAGAAGATAGAGTAGTTGTGAACCCATCCAAGGTGGAGTAAATGTTAGCATGGGAGCAACCTCGGTACGTGATGGAGGGGATAGAGCTTCCTTTGGTTGGAAGTATATTACTGAAGATTCATTCATGATTTCTCCTAGATATTAGAACCAATGACATCCTTGACCAAGAAAGTGAAAACCATCATATGAACAGAGAAGTGCTAGAAGGCTTTCAAGATGTTGAGGAAGTGTTTGTCGGGCGCCCCAGTTTTGAGATTTCTCGAGGAGGGCTTCGAGTATGTAGTCTTATGCGATGCATCGGGGACCAGTCTTGGACAAGTCCGGATAAAGAGACAGGAATTTATTTCATATGGATTGTGCTAGCATTATCCACTTGATCGGAATAATGTTACCCATGATCTCTAGTTGACATTGGTTGTCTTCATATTGATGAGGAGGTGACTCTACCTTATGTGCAAGCAGTTTATCATCTACTATGACCAAAAGTGCCTCATGTACATCTTCTAACATAAGGATCTGAATATGAGATATAGGAATTGTCTAGAGTTCCTCTAGGACTATAATTTCATGATCATATATAATTATGGGAAGGGGAACATGGTGGTTGATACTCTTAGATTGATATTGAGCTCACGTTAGTTGAGAAAAGAAATGAAAAAATTAGACTTGTAACAGTTATCCTTCTTGGATATAGAGGATTGAGATTAACATCAGTCAATTGTTGTCACCCCTCCACTCTTATAGCTAGTTAAGGAGGCACATATTGTGGATGTTTACTGTGAAGCTTTACATGCTCAGTTATCCTCAGGTCCTGCCTCTTATGGATATTTGCATGGTGGGGAGCACATATTTCTTTTCAGTGGAAGCACTTTTGTACATGTGGAATTGTGGGAGGAGGTGTTGAGGGAGTTTCATACATCCCATTTGCAGGTACATCCTATAGTGGTGATGATGTACCATGATCTCCGAAAACATTTATGTTGGTCAGGTATTAAGAATTAAATAGAAATGTTTGTATATGTATGCTTTACATGCCAACAGGTAAAGGTTGAGCACGAGGTACCATGGAGATTATCTCACCCCTAGAAGTTCTAGAGTGTTGTGGGATGGAATATCTAATGACTTCGTGACAGGATTACCACATATCATCATGGTTCGTGATTCCATCAAGGTGATCAATGACCGAATCACCATGATGGTCTACTTTCAAGCTATCAGGATACATAGTTATATAGAGAGATTTGGATGCCTCTACGTGTAGGAGATATTTTAGCTTCAAGGCGTCTCTTTGACTATAGTCTCGAATCAAGATGCTCGGTTCACATCCTAGTTGTGGATGGTATTAGGGGAGACCTTGGGACTTTTCAATGAATGAGAACATCATTACATCCCTAGACATATGGTCATATGGAGTGGATCATTATGGTTCTAGAGGATATGTTACATGCCAGTATATTGGACTTTGGCCAAAGTTGGTAGGACCACCAACCACTGATAGAGTATGCATACAACAACACCAACCATTACACCATTGGTATGAAACCATTTATAGCTTTATATGAGAGACCATGTCAGTCACCACTTTGCTGGACCGACCCTGGAGAGTCATTGCATATGGGTACAGAGTTAGTGGGAGCCACCACCGAGAAGGTGAGAATCATCCGAATGCAGCTGATGACTATACATAGCTTGTAGTAGTCGTATGCTAACAGACAACATTGACCTATGGAGTTCTAGGAGGGGGATCATGTCTTCCTTAGGGTATCTCCTCGACGAGGGTTTCAGAGATTCTGATGGGGTTGAAAATTGTATACATCGACCATTCTCTGATACTGTGTAGATTTGGCGAGGTGGCATACAACCGTACTCTACTACCATAGTTTCACTGGCTACATTATTTCATCCATAAGTTGAAGCTGAGGAGGTACATGCTTGACCCATCTCACATCATCGAATGGGGTGATATAGACTTTGAGGATGGAGTGAACATTGTTGTGTAGCTGGTAGAGATTGAGGATTTGTAATAGAGTATCATTCATGGGTGATAAATTCCCTTGGTCTGCATCTGGTGGCTGCACTAGTATTTTTAGGAGAGCATGTGGGAGAGGGATTCTCATATCCATTCCCAGTACCCTCATCTAATTTAGTATGCTTTTGTTTTGGCTTTCCAGGATGTAAATTCCAATGGTGGGGATAATGTAATTCCTCGAATAATTTAATGATGTATTTTTAAATATTGTATTGAATTATTTTGATAATAAAACATTTGAAATCGTGCTTTATGGAGGCCCATAGTGCTCGTAATAAATGTTTGAAATAAATTAAACATTAAATAGCGCAGATGAGCAGTTTTTTCTGAAAAAATGAAATAACATTTCAAAGGGTGCCTAGATGAAAAATATGACGGCTCCATTGCATTCAGATCAAAGTCATTACCTTATGTCATTCTTAAAATCAACCGGTGCGGGTCAACTGCAATAGTTATTTTTTGTACATTTTAATAGAAATAAAATTTATTAAAAATTTATTATATTTAAAAGGATTTTTTGCGCAGTAGCCTAATCATCTACTATTAATACCTCCGTATAGAAATTTCGCAGGTTTAGCCACATAACAGTATGAAATGATGTTTTTTTGAGTTTGGGTAAGAAAATGTTGGCGGACGATGACAACACAATCGATCGAGGCATCTCAGATTTGATGAACCTCACCAACGAATGTGATTCAATGATTTATCCTCAACTGAATCAAGATAGGGGTTATTATTTGAATTATTCTTTTCCCTGTTCATGAATTATACAATAAAAGTGGATCAATCCATGAATAGGGTGATCCAAGAATCGTGAATTCTTAAGGGAGGGTTATTATTTTTCATTTCTATGGGGTTTTGTTTTGGTGACTGTTATGATATTTGTTTGTTTACCATTTGATTATTCCCAATTTAATCCATCTAACTGGAGTTGATCATCACTTTAATGAATGATGGTGGAGGGTCATTTCTCATATTGGTTTTTTTATTTCTCTTATCATTCATCCCTGTATTCTTCGCATTCTTCATGGGGTTATAAACAACGGATTGAAGTGAATATATTTCAAAATAAAACAATACAAAATTGGTGACCCTACATCGGAACTACTAAATGGAGGTGGGATATCGATGGTGGAATGCATGTCGACCCCGTTCGTGTGTTCTCATTCTTCAAGCAGTCTTCGTGCAGGTGGATCAGAATGTATTTTTGGGGCTGATCGGAGGCCTGAAACCAATAGAATCTGTTTCGTGAGGTCAATTTGACCTAATGAATTGAGTTTTATAGTGATTGTATAGATAGATCAATGAATGGATCATCACTAGAGCTTATCCATTGAAGAGTAGTGTTTCTTGAATTCTCCAGAACACAGGGTGTGGGTCCCGAAGAACACGTTGTGTGGTACTGAAAACAGCATCTAGCGTTCCAAGTGTCATACAAGTATCACACAACGTGCCACCTCTATAACATGGTGTTTTGGAACATCCCTATAGGTAGATGTTTATTCTATTAAGTACAAGGAAACGAGATGGACTAAATGGCTTAGCAAAACGGCGTGTAGACAATATGCAGTATGGTAGAGGCAGGTTATGTGTGATAACCAATGTATCGGTTACTCTGGATGGCCCACATGGGTTAAAGTCATGTATGGGAACATGTCTACATACATCGAGGGAACCCCGGATACATGGACACGGCATGTGGTCCATACTAAATCTTGTGTACATAACTTTGATACTTGGAATGTTCCTTCTGACTTGGACCATTTCACAAAGGCAATGCCCAGAGTAGAGAGACACGACTTGTGACCATTTTAAAAGTCCTGTATATCCTAAAACATTTCTTGAACTTCTTGTACACCGTATCTTGGACATGGTTTATATGGGTTTGTTCCCTTTTTATGTTATTCTACTGGTCATGTATTTTTTTCATTTACATGTGTATGATCCCTTCAACGAGACATTTCGAGATATAGTCAGGTATCTGCCAGAGAGGCCCGTAGTGAGATCCTCTATTCATTATTGACCCTCAGCAGTGTCATGTATCGACATGACTAATTTTATAGAATGATGATCCTTTACATATAAGGTGAATCCGGATGAGTCACTGTATCCGCTAAGGCCCCAGCAAAGATCCTCATTTGTGTATCATTCCCCACTCATGAGTGTGTTCTCCAGAAATGATTGTATCAATCTATAGTAACATTTTCTAATGAATTGTACTTCACAGATAGACATTATCAGAGCTATTGGACTCATGGAGTGAATTTTATTATATGAGAGCTTCATGGAATCATTGAACGAAATCCATCTCGTGGGTATGCAGTTGTGTGACTTATCTATAGACTACGGGTCTAGGTTTTGAGTTTATATGGATTGTTTTTAACATATTATTTGTTTAGAATACATATGTCGTGTATATTTGACTCTACCTTTTTTTTTGTGTATTACATTATAGTTTTCAGGGTTCTATAATGATTATTTTCATACTGACCCCTAAATGGGATTTTCCCGCACGTGTCATATATTGTATAGTCGAGCGACCTTTTAAAGGTGTCCGAGGCGGACTAGGACCCTACTGAGCTTTTTGAGTTCCCTACAAGCCATAGTGTTCCTACGACTATGAGCACTAGTTCTGGTACCTCTTTGTGTTTACATGTTGGACATTGTTGATTAAATACACTTTTTGTTGGTGGGATTGTATTCTAGCCCAGTTTACATCATGTACACTTCATTTGATGTAATCTATTAGTTGGGATTAGTTGTTTGTGTGCATTTTGTTCTTTATTGTTTTTTGAATTTCAGCATTTGTGGGCGTGGAGATGTGTTTGTGTGTACAGGTACATAGGAAATGCCTCCAATGTTGGTAATATTATTTCTCAGAGCTAGTGCCTATCCTATATACTATTAGTGGTGGGATTGGAGATTCGTATTGTGGTCCCCACTGGGACAGCTGTTGACATGACCGAGCTGGGCCGAACAGAGGGGTGATCACCCACATTTCAGGGAAAGGGGTGTCACTAACAGACCAAGCATCTGATTGATGAACCGTCTATGGAATAAGGACCTTGTAATAAATATGTTAATTGGAGATACTCTGATAGAATTTTAATAGTGTTTGACCTATGAATAGGAATAGATTGAACTTGAATCCAACCATGCCATTTTTACAAAAGTGTCATATCTCACAGACCGGGTGTTTGATCGATGTGTCGTCTGTCACGTTGGGAAGCCTAAGATGGTGCAGTCCCTTGGGTATATTTTTTTTTGGAATTAGTACCATTTTTAATATTACTTATGTCTTTAGGAGAAAAATCTTCCTAAAATCAAGAGTGATACTTGTGGGAATCTAGTGGTCGTTTGTGACATGAAGAAGAAGAGCGAAAAGTACAGGTTAACATCATAAACTGCGGAGTGGGATGTTCTGATTGTACAAATAATCATTGCTACCTCTATAGTAGCAACCAATGTAGGTCATCACCAATGACCAATATGGGTCACAACCCGTGTTCAATAAGAGTCTTCAACAGCGACCAATATGTGTCAGCACCCATGACCTATATAGGTCAGCACCATTGACCAATACGGGTAAGCATACAGGGATCAATACATGTCAGCAATATAATGAATATGGATAGGATGATTTTTTTCTATGTCTAGTCATCCCTATCTCATTAACCTTGATGGTATACCATTAGAGTGAGATGTCTCTTAGGAATTGTGCTTCATTATTTTGTTAATGATTGTGATATTAACTTCTCGAATTTTTTTATGTTTTTCTTTTGGGATTACTCAGTGACCTTTAGTTGTCTACAGTTCCCTTACTGTGTTGTTATACTCACCCATGCACGGGCTTCGCCCGCAAATGTGTGTCTGTTGCAGACTACTGATGCTCCGAGGCAGACTATGGAGGTTTGAGACGTGGTGGTGATTGGTGTGATGGGAGTAGTCGAGATCCTCTTCTTCAACATCAAACTTAATGTTACTACCCTCTATATAGAGTAGAAGGGAGGAAACAACAACTGTTTACTTATTTTTTAGTTTCTAGGGCTACTATTCTGGAGAACTGTTTTCAGTTTTTAGTTGTACTTGTTGGTGTATTATACTTAGGTGGTTATACATTATTTTTTCATTGTTTACATAAATTTATTTTTTTGAGTGTGTATTGATCTCAATGAAAATTCCATCCTTGTTCAGGAAACACTTTTTGTTAAAAGTCAACAACCCCTGGCCTATGGAAGGCGGGCTTGGGGTTTTCACATCCAGGCCCCATAGGGCAGGTCATGACACATTTGATGATTAAAAATAATTTTTAAGAAAATAATATCATTCTGGATATGATACAAATACATTCAATCCATAACAAACATGAGTTACTTATAAAACATATATTGGAAAATGATTCAGTAACACCTAAAATAATGAAACTACTGAAATATTATTAACAAATCAATATTAGAAGATCATATATGATATCATATTTTTTTCATTTCATTCATGTATAATTTAACAAAATAATTATACCAATATACAGGAGGTTAACGTACCCTAAACTAAAAAATGTTTTTGGTTAATGGTAATTTTACAATATCTTTATTATATGAGGTCGTTTATACGTAAGTTCCTTCTGGGACTTATTTTTCATCCACACCCATGATTCATAAAAATTATTTTCAAAACATTTAAACTATTTACTAGAATATGGGTTAATGTCATTTATACAATTATTTTATTTATTATTATATGTTTTTAAAGGAAGCTTTTCATCATTTTCCAATAAAGGTCCTTTATGACCTTTTTGACAAATTATAGAAAGAATGTTTTTAACTTATATAGCAGGTGTAGTTATTTCACATTTTTATAACATATTCGAAGGTTTTCTTAAATTAGTATAATACTATTGTCATATTAAATGTTTACTTTTATATTTATTCCACTTTTAAATGGTTTCTGTGTAGAAATAGAGATTTCTCTCAAATTGTTTTTATATTGATTTCATCAATGTCAAAATCTATGGTTGGATTTTATATTTAATTAAAATAGATATATTATGATATAATATTCAATGTTTTATTGATATATTTAGGATATGTTCGACTATGGATATAATATTTTTATGTCAATCACGGTTTATGGTTAATGTATTAAAATTTCTTATGGTAGATTAATATGAATGATTATGTTATGTTTTTCCCTTTTCAATTGGGGAATACATTGGAAGTAGTAAGTGACAGTGGGGCCCGCTATATCCCCTTGATGCATTAGAAGGTCTCAGAAGACAAACTAGTGCCTTGGAAAAGGGCCTTGACAGTAGTTTTATTTATTGTTTTGGAATGAAGCCTTGACTATGAGGTTATGATGTCCGACATTATGCATTCTATCATTATGAGAATAATTGTGGATATTACATGTTATTATTCAACTAGTAACATATCCATGTGAATAATTAAATGAAATTATTTGATTTATCTTTTCCATATTATTCTGAATTTTAAGTTTAAAAGGCTTCTGTTGTTTTCTTACTAATTGCATTAAATGATTATTCTTATTTATGATTTTTTTCGCAATATTGTTATCCTTCCCGATCAATGGAGCTCACCCATTTATTATTTTTTTCCTATACTGAGAAGATGTATTCTATGACTGACCTGTAGGGATTGGATATGGGATATGATATTGTTGAAGGATACACAATGTTGTTTATTTTTCATTTCATAATGTAATGTAAAACTTATGAATGAATCTAGTACATCTAAGGCTACTAAACTGATTGGTCTTTCAGGACATGATCTCTGATAATCATGCCAATGTTATGTAATAATGCACTCACTCTAGGTAACTATGGTCGATGCATTATAGTTGGTATCAGATGCATGTTTGGAACATACAATAAAAACTACATTTAGAGAAACTATGAATAGAGAACATTACACTAATATATTATTTGAAGATTGGTATAGATAAACATCAAAAAATATTGGAACTATAGATATTATGTAGGATTACTATGATATGCATCCCTTTATGGATTCTACATGTGGAAGTGGTTCTGACACAATTTTACCGATGAGTGAAAACTCCAACAAAGTGTTTTAGACGTGACCTGGGGTATCATAGTACATGACAACGAGACTTATTGTGCACCTAGAATAACACCCTAATAGTATATGCATAGTTTAATTTCCATTTTCATAGCAAACAATTATGATTTATTTAGGAGTAAATGATTTACCAAAGAATAAATGTTTATGATTATGGATTATATGCATAAACTATTCAATTAATGTTTCATAATTATACATGTTTGAATTATTCATTATGATTCATAAACTGTTCTAGTGTATTCCATTATGTAAAAATGGAACCCCAGTGGAGGTAATGGAAACTGCATTATAGAATTTAATCTATGTAGGATTTCCCTCCAATTAAATAACATTATAGTGGAGCTAGTGATGCAGTTGTTGCTGAATAGCATATAACAATTCAGGTACAACTCACTCAGGTTAGGAATGATAATCATACATGTATGGAGCTCCCAGATCCACAATGCAGAAGATCAAACATAGGATACTTCATGAGGAAACAATCCCCAACATTAAATGAGACAATAAATCCATTTATAGCAGTGCAATAGATATGTTCCTTATAAAAAATATTTCATGTTCAAGGGAGTAGTGAAAGGGAAAAACATTTCATGGTATTTTATCTCCTATCTAGAGATGCAGATCAATGGTGGATATTAATTCAAAACAAAATGGAGTATGAAGACGTATAAATTATGGTATAGAGGGAGTTTAAAGATTTTTTAATAGAAAAATATATTCCTCATTAACATCGAACAGATAAAAATTGAAAATTTCTGAGTCTGAGGCAATAGGTGGATGAGAATTTTGCAAAGTATGAGTTTAACTATACAAGGATACAAAGGGATTATATAGATTACATAAATAACCCAAAACTTAATATTCATTGATTCATTGATGGGTTAAATCCATTTCTCCATCGATAATTAGTATCACAGTCTTTCTCATCATTCAATGACATAGTCCCATGTGCTATCAGAACAGAAATGGAATTCTCTATGTATTGTGCTTTTAAATAGGTGAAAGAGAAAAAGAGATATGATGAACACTCTAGAAAAGGAAATAAGAGGAAGAGCGGAAATGTTGGCATTCCATCCTCTAGTAATTGTGGGATGAATCAGCATGGTACACACCTAAATGGGTTGAAAGTTTGTTACAAATGTGGAGAAAAATGTTAACAAGTTTGTGATTTCATGGAGAATAAAGAGGTTGTCAATTTTCAATTGTATAATTTTATATAGATGTGAAATTATTATTATTAATATCATATGCCTCAATGAAACTAAATTTAGAAAAATCCCTTGGATAAAGGAAAACATCATGCGATAACTACTGCTGATGATGATGTTCCTAATGATGTGGTGGTAGGCACATTAATCTTTTCCTACAAATTATACAATTGATTATTTAAATTTGTATCTTTTCATTCTTTCATATCTTCCTTGTTTTTAAAAGAAAGATAGATATTTCCAATTTGACATAACAATGGAGTTTTCAATCAAAACTTTTTAGGGAAGTATCATTTCAAAAATGATTTTTCATTTATTTACCATTATGGGAAATAAACGTGCTTTATCTTATAATCTTATTATCATACCCAAGATTAATTTTAACATAATCCATTGTATACATTCGATTTTTGACTATGATGCAAAAAAATTATTGTAAAAAAGGAGGTTGAGATTTTTGATGATGTTAATGAATCCCTTATCATTAGAGATGAAACATAATTGTTTGTTTCTCATCTAGATCCACCACCAGCAGCTCTATTAAATTCAATGAATAGGGAGGAAGGGTGTAAAATAACTATGGGTGAGGAATGCAATTTTCAAATAGAGCATGTACATATTGTGTTAGAATATGTTCATGTGTTTCCATAGGATTTATATAGACATCCTCTAAAACAAGAAATTGATTTTTACGTTGACTTACTTCCTCGTTCAAGTCGCATATCAATGACCCCTTATAGAATGGACTCTATGGTATTAGTTGAAAAAAATACAACCAGAGGAATTTAAGAATAAATTATTTATTTACACTACTGTTTCTCTATGTGGAGACCTTTTTATTTTTGTTTAGAAGAAATATGGATATAGGTTGTTGTGAATTACTATAGGGAAATCAAGGCTTTAAAAATAAAGAAAAAGTATCCCCTACCTCTTATTGATGATTTATTTGATCAACAACATAGAGCTCAGCTTTTTTCAAAGATTGACCTTTGAACTGGATACCATTAGTTAAAGGTGATGAAGGAATACATTCTAAAGTTATCATTTCAAAACACACATGGGCATTATGAGTTTATATTAATGCCTTTTTGGCTAACTAATACACTCATTGTTTTCATGGATCTAATAAATAGAGTTTTCATGAAATATTTTTATGAATTTGTAGTGGTATTTATTTATGATATCATTTTATACACGAAAATCTAGGAAGATCATAAAAATCAATTGCACACTATTCTAAAAACTGTTAGAAAAAATGAATTATATGGTATGTTTAACATGGTTGAATTCTAGATTCAGGAGATTTCATTTCTTGGATATATTGTCTTTATGGATTAAATATCTATTGATCCTTCAATGAGAAAGGGAAATCAAAGAATTTCCATAACTGAAGAGTATAAAATAGGTACCCAGTTTTATTGGTTTAGCAGGATACAATGAGTGTTTTGTCCAGAATTTCACTTGATTGGCTAACCAATTAAACCAGCTCGACCATAAATCATATAAATTTGAATGGGAAAAGCGTGTAAATAAATTTTTTAAGATTTGAAAAGAATATAATTCAATGCACATATCATGACTCCACCATTGGGTAATGAAGGGTTTGTTTTTTATATTGACGATTAAAATAATGTAAATGGTTGTGTCCTTATACATAATGATAGAGTTATTGCCAATGCTTCACGATAAAAAAAAATTCATGAAAAAAATATCCCACAATGGATCTTGATTTAAAATTGTACTCTTTGCTCTGAAGATATGGTGACACTATCTATTTATTGAAAAATATGAGATATATATAGATCACAAGATTTTTATGTATATTTTCTCACAAAAACAAATCAACAGGAGTAGAAGTTGAGGGCTCAAACTACTCCAGGATTATGATTGCACAATGCACTGCCACTTGTGGAAGGAAAATAACATGACAAATGATTTGAGCGGAAAGGATCTTGTAGTAATTAAAAAGATGAGACTTAAATGTGATCCTATGTTCATGGATCATGTAATGATATATATTGGAATAATCATGGAAGGTGAAACATCCTTACTTTTTCAAAAAATTTCTAAAACATATTTACTAGAATGGATAAAAAGTTATCAAACTGATTATGAGTAGTTTCAAAAGAAAATTACAACTGTGAATGATGGATTATTGATAGAAAATTGTATTTCAATATAGAATTTTCAAATTTGGGAAGAGGATTTGTGATCTCGATATACTTGATCTAGAAAGGTAATTGTTGGAAGATGCTCATAGAACCAATTTCTCTATACACTCTGGAAGCCCTAAGATGTAGAGAGATTTGAGGGAACATTTATCGCGGAATAACATAAAGAGTAAGATTGTTGATTATGTGTCAATATTAGGAATTTTTTAATAGGTGAAGTCTAGAATACATCTTTCTATAGGCATATTGAAAAGTCTTCCCATAACTGTGTGAAAATGGGATGATATTACGATGGACATTTTCATGGGACTACCAAATACTCCTAGAAGGAATGATGCAATATGTCTTATTTTCAATCAGTTTACCAAGTATTCACATTTTCATTCTATAAGATAGGATTTTTACTTGAACATTTAGAAATACTGTATATTAAAGAAGTTGTAAGACTTCAAGCTATATCTATATCGAATGTTTTTAATCGTTGTCCTCGTCTTACAACAATATTCTTGAAAATTCATTAGATATCCATAGATAATAATCTTTGTTTATGAACTAACTAACACCCACAAACTGATGGATTATTATAACAAAAAATTCAAACCATATAATGCATGTCGATATAATTAATACTTGACATTAATGGTATATGGGATTAGTATTTATCTATGGTAGAATGTTCCTATAAAAATTTCTTTGTGTCAGTAATTCAGATGTCACCATATGAAGTGTTATATGGAAAGAGATGTTGCACACCATCTTGTTGGGATGATGTTGGTTAAATAAAACTCATAGTCTCAGAACATGTTGAGGAAATAATGTAAAAGATAAAGATTATCCAAACCAACAACATAGAACCTCTATGTAGGCAGAAGATCAATACTGATAACTCATGGAAGGATTTAGAATTTCTAGTAGGTGATCATCTTTTCTTGAAGATATCTCTATGGAATGGTGTTAAAAATTTGGTTTGAAGGGTAAATTATGAATCAGGAACATCAAAACATTCGAAATTCTAGAACAAATTACCGTTGTAGCATATCGTTTGGCAATGCATCCATGTCTCTCAAAGTTCAAGATGTGATCCATGTATCACTGTTAAAAAAATATATGCCTGACCCAACACATGTACCCACATATGATGAAATATAACTGGAACCACATTTGTCTTATTTTGAAGAGCCTATCATAACTCTTGATACTATACAACATGTGTTGAGAAACCGAATGACTCATCTAGAAAAAGTTCTTTGCAGAAACCATAAAATGGAACATGCAACATGGAAACCAGAGGAACATATGATGAAGAACCACCTGAATCATTTTATGCACTAATATTCAAGAAATTTAAAGGATTAAATTATTTTAAGGAGGAAATAATTTAACACACCAAGCATCTATGATACGCTTCTCATTGAATAATATAAACGCTTGCGTTGTCTGCATCTTCGAGTCCTACCACACACCACGATCTATCAAACCATCAGTTTAAAAAGTAGTCATGAATAGTAATATCCACTTTTTTAAATTTTATAAATTTTATTTTTAGAAATGGACTACATTTTTGGATTAAGAATATCAATATTAGCTTAAACAAATTTTATAAAATTTTACTGAAAACTTTTAATTATTGATGATTAGTAAAAACACTATATTATTGTTTAAAACTGTTTTTTTACTTAAATAATAATTTATTAATATAATATTTTTAATTAAAAATTAATAAATAATAACTAAATTAGTCTAATTTAGTCATCGGCATCATTTTATAATATTATTAGATATATTAAATTTTATTGAGCTTTTTAACATCTTTTAACTGCATTCTAAGCACATTTGGAAATTTGCATAAAATTTAATTTTACCGCTTTTGTGAATTAAATATTAAAAATACAATAGACACCATTGTCATAAGTATATTAATTATGGTTCAATAGGGTGAAATTTATTTTTTTGAATAGTAACTTTTGAATTTTATTTAACATAGTAATAATTAAATAGGGTAGTTGAAGGTAAACATAATATTATAATACTATAAAACTTCCCCAACACATGTTATAATTGTATCAGATAAGTTTTTTCAACATAAATCAACCTTAGGATAAAAATAAGAACCTTTATGATACCTCTTTCTTAGATTAAGACATTTATTATATTTTATTTAACGAAGAGTAAAAAGTGTTAAATTAATTGTAAAATAAAAACATTTTTAATATAGGGTTACACAAAAGATAAATTTAACTATAATATTAATTAATAATCTTAAAATTTTTGTTACATCGTGGTATTTTATTTATAATTTGTAGACATTAAATAATTAAATTTATTTAAGACACAATGATGAAGTAGTAATTACCTAATTAATGATTGATTAAAATAATTGATATTATAAATATTAAAACAAATGTAAATTATAACATTTGATTCCATCCTCAAATTTTCTAGGAGAATATGAAATATTAAGGTTTATTAAATGTATTTTAATTAAATTAATCATGTTTTATACGACTTTCACAAAAACCAAATACTAAATAGAGTTAAAATTGACATAAATTTTGTTTTAAAAAATAATTTTATTAAATATTTTAATATTTATAAAAGTGTAATATTTGTAAAATGACTTAGATAATTCTAGATATGTCATTGATTTACCAATTTAGGTTGTCTTGTCATTTTTTAGAAACTTTATTAACCAATTAATATAAAAATACAAGAAGACATGGTAAAAGTTAAACTATTTTACCAAGAGTTAAATCTAAATGATATGGTTAGTATGGTGAAATACACTTATCTAAAACCTATTGATTGGAAGGATTTAAATCAATTATCAGCTATGATAAACCATAAATAATTTTATAAAAAATTAATATTTCAGGCTTTTACAAATGTGCCCCTCACCTCTCTTATAAAAGGGTACTTGACCTCCTCTTAAATTAAAACCTCCAGTAACATTTGGAACAAACATCCAATGATAAATTATCATCCAAAATACACTCATATAAATATAAAGCCTTAATTTGAACATATATCCAATCTAAGGAGCCCCTTTGTTCAAATCAAAAGAAATCACCCGAAGAAGAGGTAATTATTTCATAATCTCATACAAAATTCATTTCTCCTACTTCTCTATTATTTGTTATTTAAATACTAAAATAATAACTCTGGTACATTATACATATTTATATTTTATATAAATATGTTACAACCGTATTCATTATTCTATCAATCCTATGAAATACAAAGTCACCATACGTGCGTATGTACGGCATACCATCTCCACGTCGTGGTGTATTTTTTTATTCAACACATTATATTTTGGATGGGTATAGTAATCAATATGATTGATGTAAAAAATAAATATAACATGTTAATGAATATTTATATATAATTTAACATACAATTATATATGATTTCACCATCATTATAATGATATTGTAACTTGTGCGTACGTACGGCTTACCATCTCCACAATGTGATGATATTTCATTCCCCATTGTAACCATTCAAGAATAATTTTCATTTTATGATTAAAATATAATTTTTAAGAACAACATATAATTCTATATACGAATCAAATACATCTTATCCATAGTAAACATGACATGTGTTACAAAACATATAATGGAAGAAAAATCAGTAATACCCGAAACAAAGATACTACTGAAAATATTGTTAACAATGAAATATTAGAGGATTATATAGGATATCATACTTATGTATGTGGTTTTGTATTATTTAATTCCTATAATTTAAATATTATACATGATGTTAATGTACCATTTAAAAACGAATAGTACAATGTAAGGGTTAATTTTTCAATCTCTTTATTGTTCGAGACTGTTTATTAGTAATAATCTTCTAGTACATCATTATCATTAAAATCATTGTTTCATAAAAATTTATTTCAAAAGATGCTATCAATTTCCTATACTGTGGGTTAAATTCATTTATTCACTTTTTTGACTTTTTATTAAAAAAACTTAATGTAATCTTTCTATCATTTTCAAAACAACATCCTTTATGACCTTTTAGACATATAATGGAAAGAATGTTTTATTAACACATAGGGTGGGTGCATCTATTTTCCACCATTATAACATATTTAATGCTTACCTTACAAGATTATAAAAAAGTTATCAAAATAAATTTCTACCTTTTTAAATATATAACTTTTAAATAATTTCAATGTAGAATGAGATATTTCCGTCAAATAGTTTCTGGATTGATTCATTTTATGTCACCATCTATTATTGTATTTTATGATTAATTGAAGTCAATTTATTATGATAGAATATTACATTTTGTATTGATAGTTTTATAATTTATTTGAGTATATATATTCTATTTTTATCTCAATACCAATTTATTTTTTATGTATTATCATTTTTATTTTAGTATAATATGAATGATTCTTATTGGTTTAACCCTCTTCCTATGAGGAATGCATTGGAAATAGTAATTAATTGGCAGGGCGTTTTATAGTCCCTCGATGCATTGGTATGTGCAATAAAAAAGCAAGTTTCTTTATAAAAGACCATTACAATATTATTATTTATTTTCTTTGTACGAGGCCTTATCTATGTGGTTATGATGTCCGACATGACGAATTTCAACATTTTGAGATTAACTATTGATATTACATGTGATAATTTGACTAGTAGAATATACATGTGAATATGTAAATGTCATTAATTGATTTATCTTTCTCATATTATAATAAAGATTGTGTTTAAAAGCCTTTGGTTTTATTCTTATACATTTCGTTAAATGTTTATAAATTTTTATGAATTTCACTGCTATATTGTTATCCTTACAAAGGATCTAAGCTCACCACTATCTTATATTTTATTTTTCCTAGGATGACAAGATGTATTAAATGACTAACCTACATGAATATGCTAAGGCATGTGAGTCTATTCTAAGAGACACAATGTTGTTTATATTCATTTCATATTAAAATGTAAAATTTATGAATGCTTATATTACATCCAACGCTACTAAATTGACTTGAATTTTTGGACATGATAAATTATTATAATGTTGATGTTATGTAATAATGAAAAAACTATGGGAAATTTGTGTCGGGGCCTTACAATTTCCCCAAAAATTCCTTGTAGTATTAGTGTCAGTTAGTATCATCTACACAAACAACATAATTTATTATACAAGTGAACATTTATCCACTTTAAAACCATATTTTGTCCACTTATATACATCTCATTGGTTATACATATCCTTATATCATTAGGAACGAAATCATAAGAAAGGTGTGAGATCAATAACTTAATGAGTACTAAAAATCAACAAGTTATCAATGGTTTGATCATAATCATATGAGAATGCATTTACAAGGGAACAATATCTAATTAAAATAACATGGGAAGAAAATTCTCCAAAAATATTGTAATTAGGACATTCAATCTCATTTAAACTATATGTAGAGACCCGAAGCCTGGCGTACATTGACATCACATTACATTTGTGGAATACTTAGTACATAACAAAAAACACACACACAAGGATCGTAATAGTTTAGTGTCTTTGGAAACTCGGAATATAATCTTCTAATCGTGGTGAAAGATCTTCAAAATCTCCCATAAAGATCTTCCTTTTTTTACCTAAAACCTTTCTTTATATCCTGGGGAAAAGAAAACATAAAAGGGTGAGCTCAAATGCTCAGTAAGGTTAAACAAAAGAAATATCAATCACATCATATACATAAGCACATAACTTTTGGAAATCTTAACCTGCAAAAGAGATCATAATTTCATAACATGGGGTAAATCATGGCAGTGAAATGTAATCACAATAATCATAACTTAAAACATGAAACTTTGTGGCATTCACACATAATCATAGAGAATCATTTCTTGTTAGTCAAGACTCATTGCCAAGACTATCTTAGTGGACAAAGTCCCTTTCTGAATCGAGTAACCCTCGTTTCAGTCCTGTTTCACTAAACCGGTATAACCTACCATTTCAGCCATGTCTATCTCATGAGATATAAAATCTTTACCCAATGCATTGGAGGGAGATATAGGTCCCACCCATCTCATAATGATACCATTCTTATGTGTGCCACAAAATCATAAATCGTACATCATTGCATAACCCATGTAATAAAAATGGGATTCTTAAACAACATGACATCATAAAACCATTCATATAAGATAAAGGAATTCATAAACATAATTCCATCACAACATAGTCAAATAAATGTAAAAATATGGATAGAAACATAACCCATTATTATCTTAGATGGAAAATAATTTTGATAAAACACTTGAAATGAATTCTTGAGGAAAATATCCTTTCTTCTTCAAAATCAATTTATTTTCACAAAAAATCATGAAATTTTAAAAGAAAGAGATTTTATTGAAAATATTCATGAAATATTTTGGAGGAAGCTTCATGAAAATAAGGCTTTGTAAAAATTTGTTCGTGTCATTTAATTTAAAAAAAACATTCTTCTCGTACTTTTTTCGAAAAAGTCAAAAAGTACCTCGTACGAAAAACGACAAAAGATTCCTTTCATATCATTTACTAAAAACTCACCGAAGGGTAAAATTGGATTTAAATAATTGTAGGTGGATGGAAATAATATTACATATTGAGGAAACATGGATTTGGATGATAATATACACCCTAGTAAATTTCAAAGTATAAACAATCTCGGATAAAAATTGAGATTGCGAGATTTTCCCTTACCTTAGGTCCGATTTGCTTCGTACGTGTCCGAACCTACTGTATAATGATTTAAATAATGTCATTGACTTATTACAGAATCATATTAATTGTTATGATATCATATATGGTTCACTTATGACATTATATTACCCGTTCTTTTGTAAATTCCATGTTAAAGAAGCGTTTTGGGTAAAATCGTTTCATTTATCGTAGGTGTCTTGACTTGTTGTGATTGACATTATTATTACTTATATCATGATTTACTTACTTCCAGAATATAAAATATGATTTATATATCATATATATTCAGTATATATATATATATATATAATAGATATATAAATGAAATGAAAAACACCGTTCATGGAGACGGTAGTCCGTACGTACGCATGAACGGTGTTTTCCTTTCCTTATTGAATTGAATGGAATTAAGTAGATGACATACATATAAATATAAATAAATCCAGTATAATTATTATGTCATATATTTCATTAGTAATTATTATATATAGTTTATAATCATTCATGAATGTTTAATCATTGAGAATGAATCTCATCGCGCCGTGGAGACGGTAGTCCGTACGTACGCACGAGCGATGATATCGTTCCCATGGTCGTGGAATTGTGTTGAAGTGTTTGTATAATATTTCAGTATCAATATCACTTTATAATAATCATATATAGTTACTCATTAAACCATTATACCCATCCAATTAATGTGGTGGCGGAAAATAGATTACACCACGGCGTGGAGACGGTATTCCGTACGCACGCACGCGCGGTCATTTCCATTTTCCGTAGGATGGATAGATGGTGAAATAGGGTTGTTTCATACTTATAATAACATATCATTATATGAGTGATACTGATGTTATTACTTCATAATGAAACAACCTAAGAAGAAGAAGTGGAAGAAGAAATAAAGATGAAAGAATTGGTAACGGTAATTACCTCTTCTTTGAAGCACCTCTTTGAGACCTCCTCCTAGGGCACTAAAATTGTTCTTTGAGGAAGACCAGAATCTCTAGGATTATTCTAGAGAAGTGGAGAAGGGATTTTGGCAGAGGTTGGCCGAGCTTGAGTTCTCAAATTGGTGCGAGGAGAAGGGGGAGGAGGTGCCCTTTTATAAGGGAGGAGAGGGGCACCTTCGGAATATCTCAAAATATTATTTTATATTAAAGTCAAAATCGGTTTATAATGGTTCCAAAGGGTTTTATTTCGAAGATAAAGTGGGTATGGGTAGAAATACTATCAACCAATAGGATTTAGACAAGTTTAGGTTATTATTTTAACCTTATCAATTAGATTTAACCCTAAGTTAAATAATTTAACTTTTACCGTGTCTTTTTGTTTTCTTACACTATATGGTTAATAAACATACTATATCAAGCCAAAAGAACCCCAACTTGTTTATTATTAATATATATAATTTTATCTAAGTCATTTGGCCGAACCTTAGATTTTTAGGAATAAAATAACAATTAATAATATAATATTTGTTTTAAAAACTATTTTATGTCAATTTTGACACTATTTGGTACAAGATTTTTATGAAATTAATAACAGAATTATAAGTTATAACCAAGTTACTTAAATCAACAATAACATGTCATATTAACCTATAAAATTAGTGAAAGTCATAAAAAGTCTCAAATTACATTTATTTGGGCATTTATAACATCAATTCTGTCAATATTTCATTAATAAGACAATTACTGCATCATCTTTCTGTCATAATAAATGATAATTATTTAATCCCTAAAAATTCTAAATAAATTCCTATGATGTAGATAATTTAATTATATTTCTGGAGACTATTCATGTTCGAAGTTTAATGTAGTTTATCACTAAATTAAAATTAATATACTTATAAGATTTAAGAGAGTGACATGTTGTCACTTTCATTGGTTTTAATAATAATTAAGTTATTTTCATGGAAAATGTCCATTAAATGATTCTAATCCGACCCTTAGGTGATATGGGTCGTTTTTTAGTCATCCAATAGAATTTTGACATTTGTTAGGGTAATTTTAAAATATTATATTTACCCTTAATTACCCGATTTACCTTTAACTATGGTAAATAAAATTTACCGTAGTTACTATTCATAATTCCCAAAAATAAAAAGTATCCTATTAACATAATTTGGACCCACTGATTCCAAATATGGAATCCATTTTTTAAAATTCAAAACAAAGAAGTTGCATAAATTAAATTAAAATTAATCCCGTTGTCGAATAAAAACGGGTTTTTGTTTAAAATATTGCAAAAGATTGAATTGATTTAACCTACGAATTCAAGGTAAAATCAATGCTAATGACATACATTATATTAAATGGTAAAAATATATTCTATTTATACTTTAAAACCATTCAATATTATAATTTTACCACATAAGATATTACGATGAAAAAAGTTGTTTTTAATTAAAATATAGCGTGTTTTTACTATTCATTAAAATATGAAAGTTATCGAAAAAATATCAAAACTTTATCTGATGTAAATTTTTATATCCTAATTCAAAAGAAGAATATTATTTTGTCAAATTGAAAATATAAATATTTCAAAAACTATATTTAAAATGGGTGCGCCATCAAAAGGCGGTAAAACTACATTTTTTGAAAAATACTTATTTTACCTGAAAAATTTATTTTGTTCTTATACCATGTTCTAGAAATGTGTAAGATGAATAATAGTATAAAATTCAAAATTTAGTTAATACTATTCATAACGGCTAGTTTATGACAATATTATAATAATATAACATTGTTTATTAAAACCCGGTATTGCGTACAACACACGCTATCGAGGAAGGTCGCGATTGCGTGTAATGCAAGCCAAGTCAGGGTTGCGTGTTGTGAAAGAATCCTTCATTGTTTCGTATAACAGAATCCAACCATATTTCATTTATACATTTAATATATATATATATATATACTCAATTTTGCGTAGAATAACTATTATCGAAATTATGAGTAACACGGTCCAAGAATAGTGTTGCGTATACTGAAAGCTAATACGGTGTTGCGTATAGCGCAGGGTAATCTTGGTGTAGAATACAACATAAGACATTAATGAAATTAAAATAATATTTTTCATAAAATCTCGGGGTGTTACATTCTACCCCCCTTAAAATGAATTTCGCCCTCGAAATTCGTCGGGGTTATAAATGGTTTACTATTTGAAAGTTTCTTTGATAGAAACCCACATCGTAAAAAGGAATACCAAAACTTTTCTTTAAAAACAAAAGTATGAAACGTAACGGTTACCCAAATAAACTAATCACTGGGTTTCCACATAGGTGAAAATATGGATATGGAAGAGAAATCTACCCATCATGTTCTGATGGAGAGAGGTAGAGAACATGGCTATGGAAAAGCCAGCAATCACAAAGCCATAAATTTGTGACGTTCTAAGGTACCATCTGATTCATCAGATATAAGATCACTAGGACAACATTTTTTGTTTTCAAGATAATTTCCCTAAAGTTGAAAATTTGAATTAGAATAAATACTTTCTTTATTTTGGTACAATCTCACTGTTGTTCATGCTTTGAACAATTTCCACTTCATCTCTTAAATAAATGAAGTTGAATATGTTATTCGTGAAGTGTTAGCAGATCACGTGATAGAATGACGGGTCATTCCATCTGTCTCAAACAAAAGGTTAGCAAAAATTATATACATAATTCGATCTATAGTGAGATTAATCACATATGGTTCCTAAAATGGACTTATACTTCATATATCATACTGCTTAATAAAACTAGTTTCTACTAAACAGGGACTTCCTATAGGCCATTGGTAGGCGATAAAGGCCAGTCACACTTCGGTTGTGGGTTCGATTCCCACATCCTTGTCCGACGCGATGGGTTGTCGCCCGTCCTGCAGGTTTTCCTTTTTCTAAAACTATATTACTATAACATCCCATCAATAATATTGAGAAAACTTCTATCCTTAAACAATACTAACTTATGTCCAACATAATCCATTCCAATATTTAGGCTTATCCATAATACTGCAGTCCACTCTCATAACATAGTGAAAATGATTACTAGAGATTTAACACCATCGTCGATCCCCATATATCATAAGATATGTTTTGTTGGTCACATTCCAAACATTCAAAGTCCTTAATCATGTATTCTCTTGAATACCTTAGTGAAAACATGAATGCAGTTAAAATTTAACACTTTCCACATACCAAAATCCTCAAAATTCTATATACTCAAACCATGATATCACTTAGTCCTTATATCAATCATGAGCTCATGAATACTGTCAAACATTTCATTTTCTCCTTATCCCTTCATTATGCGCATATCATCTTCTTTCAAAAATATTTGAATCACTTTTCATGGTTACCGGTACCTTAAAATTATTGAAAACCACAATAATACAAAAATATTATAATAAACAATAAAAGTACCTCAACAACATTATTCTTGAATACCAATACATAAACACTTCAATCCATCCTCTTCAATTATTGTCCTGGAATAAGTCCTTCCATGATTTAGAAGTATCTTTTTAGGTCAGGGCATTGAGTTGTGTAATGCCCATGTTCTCCACAAATAATACGTTGAACTCCATAACAGTCTGTCACTCTATGACCCTTATCTCCACACAAATAACATCGGTCCCTCCATTTGAGGTATTCTTCAAGGTTCTTCTTCCCTTCTTTAGAAATCTCAATCTTCCTTTCATTATGCTGCTCAACATGCGAACATGCATAATAGTCTATCTTTCTCTTCTTTGATGAATTAGGTATACCACTAAATTTCACCTTGTTAATCATATATCGCGATGACTGATTCGTCATAATCACAATATCATTCTCTCTAGGCATTACATAATTTTGTTTCTTATAGTCACCAATTTGTCCATTGGATTCAACGTTAACCGAATTCCGTCTGGTTCCCTCCATTAACTAAAACACAAAAAGAATTCGTTGAGAGGAAAAAATCATGCTAGAGAAAACAACATAGTAAAGGGGGAGTACCCTAAATATCTAACATCTTAGGTTAAATTCTAAGATCGTTACCGTAGTTCTAGGACTATATCCTATATGTATACTTATCCTTAGGGACATCCCTAGACATACCTTAGAAATATCTCTAGGGATCTCACTAACGTTCTCACATCCTAGTTTCCAAAGGTTGACTAAACCTTCCCTCTGATACCAACTGTAGAGACCCGAAGCCTGACGTACATTGACATTACATTACATTTGCGGAATACTTAGTACATAACAAAAAACACACACACAAGAATCGTAATAGTTTAGTGTCTTTGGAAACTCGGAATATAATCTTCTAATCATGGTGAAAGATCTTCAAAATCTCCCATAAAGATCTTCCTTTTTTTACCTAAAACCTTTCTTTATATCTTGGGGAAAAGAAAACATAAAAGGGTGAGCTCAAATGCTCAGTATGGGTAAACAAAAGAAATATCAATCACATCATATACATAAGCACATAACTTTTGGAAATCTTAACCTGCAAAAGAGATCATAATTTCATAACATGGGGTAAATCATGGCAGTGAAATGTAATCACAATAATCATAACTTAAAACATGAAACTTTGTGGCATTCAAACATAATCATAGAGAATCATTTCTTGTTAGTCAAGACTCATTGCCAAGACTATCTTAGTGGACAAAGTCCCTTTCTGAATCGAGTAACCCTCGTTTCAGTCCTGTTTCACTGAACCCGTATAACCTACCATTTCAGCCATGTCTATCTCATGAGATATAAAATCTTTACCCAATGTATTGGAGGGAGATATAAGTCCCACCCATCTCATAATGATACTATTCTTATTGTGCCACAAAATCATAAATCATACATCATTGCATAACCCATGTAAAAAAAATGGGATTCTTAAACAACATGACATCATAAAACCATTCATATAAGATAAAGGAATTCATAAACATAATTCCATCACAACATAGTCAAATCAATGTAAAAATATGGATAGAAACAGAACCCATTATTATCTTAGATGGAAAATAATTTTGATAAAACACTTGAAATGAATTCTTGAGGAAAATATCCTTTCTTCTTCAAAATCAATTTATTTTCACAAAAAATCATGCAATTTTAAAAGAAAGAGATTTTATTGAAAATATTAATGAAATATTTTGGAGGAAGCTTCATGAAAATAAGGCTTTGTAAAAATTCGTTCGTGTCGTTTAATTTAAAAAAAACATTCTTCTCGTACTTTTGTCGGAAAAGTCAAAAAGTACCTCGTACGAAAAACGACAAAAGATTCCTTTCATAGCTTTTACTAAAAACTCACCGAAGGGTAAAATTGGATTTAAATAATTGTAGGTGGATTAGAATAATATTACATATTTAGGAAACATGTATTTGGATGATAAAATACACCCCAGTAAATTTCAAAGTATAAACAATCTCGGATAAAAATTGAGATTGTGAGATTTTCCCTTACCTTAGGTCCGATTTGCTTCGTACGTGTCCGAACCTCCTGTATAATGATTTAAATAATGTTATTGACTTATTAAAGAATCATATTAATTGTTATGATATCATATATGGTTCACTTATGACATTATATTACCCGTTCTTTTGTAAATTCCATGTTAAAGAAGCGTTTTGGGTAAAATCGTTTCATTTATCGTAGGTGTCTTGACTTGTTGTTCTTGACATTATTATTACTTATATCATGATTTAATTACTTCCAGAATATAAAATATGATTTATATATCATATATATTAAGTATATATATATATATAATATATAGATAAATGAAATGAAAAACACCGTTCATGGAGACGGTAGTCCGTACGTACGCATGAACGCTGTTTTCCTTTCCTTATTGAATTGAATGGAATTAAGTAGATGACATACATATAAATATAAATAAATCCAGTATCATTATTATGTCATATATTTCATTAGTACTTATTATATATACTTTATAATCATTCATGAATGGTTAATCATTGAGAATGAATCTCATCGCGTCGTGGAGACAGTAGTCCGTACGTACGCACGAGCGATGATATCGTTCCCATGGTCGTGGAATTGTGTTGAAGTGTTTGTATACTATTTCAGTATCAATATCACTTTATAATAATCATATATAGTTACTCATTAAACCATTATACCCATCCAATTAATGTGGTGGTGGAAAATAGATTACACCACGGCGTGGAGATGGTATTCCGTACGTACGCACGCGCGGTGATTTCCTTTTTCCGTAGGATGGATAGATGGTGAAATAGGGTTGTTTCATACTTATAATAACATATCATTATATGAGTGATACTGATGTTATTAATTCATAATGAAACAACCTAAGAAGAAGATGTGGAAGAAGAAATAAAGATGAAAGAATTGGTAACGGTAATTACCTCTTCTTTGAAGCGCCTCTTTGAGACCTCCTCTTAGGGCACTAAAATTGGTCTTTGAGGAAGACCAGAACCTCTAGTATTATTATCGGGAATTGATAAGGGATTTTGGCAGAGGTTGGACGAGCTTGAGTGCTCAAATTGGTGCGAGGAGAAGGGGGAGGAGATGCCCTTTTATAAGGGAGGAGAGGGGCACCTTCTAAATATCTCAAAATATTATTTTATATTAAAGTCAAAATCGGTTTATAATGGTTCCAAAGGGTCTTATTTCGAAGCTAAAGTGGGTATGGGTCGAAATAATATCAACCAATAGGATTTAGACAAGTTTAGGTTATTATTTTAACCTTATCAATTAGATTTAACCCTAAGTTAAATAATTTAACTTTTACCGTGTCTTTTTGTTTTCTTACACTATATGGTTAATAAACTTACTATATCAAGCCAAAAGAACCCCAACATGTTTATTATTAATATATATAATCTTATATAAGCCATTTGGCCGAACCTTAGATTTTTAGGAATAAAATAACAATTAATAATATAATATTTGTTTTAAAAACTATTTTATGTCAATTTTGACACTATTTGGAACAAGATTTTTATGAAATTCATAATAGAATGATAAGTTCGAACCAAGTTACTTAAATCAAAAATAACATGTCATATTAACCTATAAAATTAGTGTAAGTCATAAAAATTCTCAAATTACATTTATTTGGGCATTTATAACATCAATTCTGTCAATATTTCATTAATAAGACAATTACTGCATTATCTTTCTGTCATAATAAATGATAATTATTTAATCCTTAAAAATTCTAAATAAATTCCTATGATGTAGATAATTTCATTAGATTTCTGGATACTATTAATTTTCTAAGTTTAATGAAGTTTATCACTAAAGTAAAATTAATATACTTATAAGATTTAAGAGAGTGACATGTTGTCACTTTCTTTGGTTTTAATAATAATTAAGTTATTTTCATGGACAAATGTCCATTAAATGATTCTAATCCGACCCTTAGGTGATATGGGTCGTTTTTTAGTCATCCAATAGAATTTTGACATTTGTTAGAGTAATTTTAAAATATTATATTTACCCTTAATTACCCGATTTACCTTTAACTATGGTAAATAAAATTTACCGTAGTTACTATTCATAATTCCCAAAAATAAAAAGTATCCTATTAACATAATTTGGACCCACTGATTCCAAATATGGAATCCATTTTTTAATATTCAAAACACAGAAGTTGCAGAAATTAAATTAAAATTAATCCCGTTGTCGAATAAAAACGGGTTTTTGTTTAAAATATTGCAAAAGATTGAATTGATTTAACCTACGAATTCAAGGTAAAATCAATACTAATGAAATAAATTATATTAAATGGTAAAAATATATTCTATTTATACTTTAAAACCATTCAATATTATTATTTAACCACATAAGATATTACGATGAAAAAAGTTGTTTTTAATTAAAATATAGCGTGTTTTTACTATTCATTAAAATATGAAAGTTATCGGAAAAATATCAAAACTTTATCTAATGTAAATTTTTATATCCTGATTAAAAAGAAGAATATTATTTTGTCAAATTGAACATATAAACATTTCAAAAACTATATTTAAAATGGGTGTGCCATCAAAAGGCGGTAAAACTACATTTTTTGAAAAATACTTATTTTACCCGAAAAATTTATTTTGTTCTTATACCATGTTCTAGAAATGTGTAAGATGAATAATGTTATAAAATTCAAAATTTAGTTAATACAATTCATAACGGCTAGTTTTTGACAATATTATAATAATATAACATTGTTTATTAAATCCCGGTATTGCGTACAACACACGCTATCAAGGAAGGTCACGATTGCGTGTAATGCAAGCCAAGTCAGGGTTGCATGTTGTGAAAGAATCCTTCGTTGTTTCGTATAACAGAATCCAACCATATTTCATTTATACATTTAATATATATATATATATATATACTCAATGTTGCGTAGAATAACTATTATCGAAATTATGTGTAACACGGTCCAAGAATAGTGTTGCGTATACTGCAAGCTAATACGGTGTTGCGTATAGCGCAGGGTAATCTTGGTGTAGAATACAACATAAGACATTAATGAAATTAAAATAATATTTTTCATAAAATATCGGGGTGTTACACTATATATATTATCAGAAAATAATTTTATATTAGTGGATAATAAATATGATAATTGGATTTTTAGTCATATGCATTTGTATTAGGAATGTAACAGACCCTTGAATACTTGAAAATTTATTAACATTGGAATTAATATTATAATGTAGAAATTAAAAGAGTTCCAACAAACTATATACACGTACATTATGTAGTGAGTATATAGATTTCCACACTTCCTATTGGGAATAAAAGAACTACACATGTTTCATGTTATAAAAAGAAAAAAGATTCACACTTCACATAGTGAAAAAACATATTTTCTTGGATTTGTAGTGTGAATAAATGTTCATGCTTTTTATAGTGAACAAAAAATATATTTAGATATTATATTGTGAGGAATCAAAATGGTCATGATTCAACTTTTAGAAAAATGAATTTTTTACACTTCATGTTTTGAAGAAACAAAATATTCATTTTTAATCCTTTTATCATGAGAATAAAATAATTATCCAAAGTATTATAGGGTCATATAAGACGTATCCATAATTATCCATATATTTTAGTGCCAGATAAATCATATCATTAAATATATCAAAAATTAACATTGAGATGATAATATTTTTAAAAATATTTCCAAATTTTATCTTATAAAAAACATGAATTTTTTCTACTAAAAATAAAATTTCACAAAAGAATTACTTATGAAGAAAACATTTAGGGTGACATATTAAACTTCTTTATAATAGTGAATTATCAATTTAAAATTGAAGATAAATCCCCAAGAAGTATTTTTATAAAAAAATATAAAATATCATCTTAATAAACTTTTTTTCCAGTCACATTGAAAAAAACATATTTTTAATGTGAATTGAAAAAATATTAAAAACTTTATTTAGAATAATTATAATAGTGTGATCTTGAAAAAAATAAAACAGACTACAAAATGGGAAGTCAAAGGGATGAATATAAGTTCATTATTAAAAATAACATTTTTAAATATTTTCAAGCACATTTATTGAAGATCAAAAAATGTAAAAATTATAAAAAAAAATTATTCTAAAAAATGAAATTATAAACAAGGATCATTAGTTATACAAATTGAGTTTCAAATATAGAAAAAATAGTTTAATTATGAAAAAACAAGAATTTCTAAGAAAACCCCATTAAATAGAATAATAATTTTTCTTCACAAATTTCAATTTTCATGAAGCTATAAAATTATAAACGAAGAATAATTTGTTTTGAAACATGATATACTTATAAAATATGGTGAGGATTCTAGATAATATAATCATAAGATAGAATAGAATAGTTTTTATTAGGTTATAGTCATGTAAGAGTAATTATGACTGATAGAAAATATTGGAGTCATAAAAACCCCTTTAAATATGAGGAGCTTTTAACACAAAATATTTTGAATGATAAATAGCTTTAAATTGAACATTAATATTCTGGAATAAATTGTATTTTTTGTTATAAAACCTCAATTAGGAAGCATATACAACACTCAAAATAAAATAGTTTTGTAATACAAAACATGTCTGAAAAGGAAGAAATTGAGATAAAAAACCCTTACAATATGAATTATAATTCACTTAATTTTCATATGATAGTGGCATTATAAAGAGAAATTTTAAATCCCTAAAAATAAAGATAAAAAATCCATGTAATAAATATTTAGAATTAATCAAACACAGAAAAATATTTTTTAATTATATATATTCTAACCCATTAATAAAAATTGAGTCATCACACACACTTATGTATGATGAAACAGTAAAATAAAAAACCCATGAAATATAAATAAATTTAATATGAAGTTAAAATATAAGTAATATTGATATTTTATGGTATTATACACCCAATATAAAGTATACACACCATTTAAATGAATTTATGTGTATAAAATAAAATGTATCTTAAGGATGATAATTGTGAGACAAACACCTTACCTTGTATTCCTTTTTAATTGATAATGATCTAGCCTCATATATATTAAATAAAAATTTAATAATAACTTATATATGTACTTTTAAAAAATTGAAAATATTTTTATAATTATAATTTATCCTTGTATTAAAATATATCAATTGATTATAGTCCAATTTCATTATCGATTGATAAAAAATTAAATTTTTTATTAGTAAAAACATCACGAACATAAGATAAGATATATTTAATTTTTTTCATTTTACTCATTAAAATATAATACAGGGTAGAATAATCAATAGTTTTCAATTATTTATAAATCTTCATTTTCATTGGGTCAAATATATGAATATTGATTATGAAAAAGAAACCCATGATGAACTAGTTTTTGATTTATTTAATGGTAAAAAATTTATATATTATAAAATAACATAAATATTAGTAACTAATTTTTAGAATTAAAAAATATATATTAATATTTAAAATACATTGCTATTTTATGAAGTCTCATAACATTCATTCGAAAATCATTATTACATCATTGATGTAGGCTGCTAAATCGACCAAAATGGTAACCTGTTATAATAATTTATCAATTATGTTAACATATTCAGATATTGATAATGTTTTATATAAAGAAGCTATTTTTTCATAAAAATGATGAACCTCATTAATTTTTTTCTAGGAACTATCAACTAAGTGTGAGGATGAAAAATAACATTCATTTTTTTGGAGGTTGTTGGCCACATGTACATGGAATTAATGATTCCCTTTATCAATAAATGAATAAAATGATTGTATATAGTGAATGATCATTTATAAATTTAATTTATTACATATAGTAAATATTTATTCATAAAATAAATCATTTATAATATTCATTAGATAAATTTATTAAAAGTAAGAAATTACATTTTGTGAAGACGGTTTTTTGCACGTTTGGATGATCATGGTTATTTTTCTTCTTAGTTGACGAGGGTAATATAAAAATTGATGTCACATTATTATAATGGAATTAAAATAAATTAATTTTAATGTTTTAGATATATTTATAATATTATTTATGACATATAAATTTTTAGATATAATAAATGAAATTGCAAAGAGAAAGTGATACTCACATTGGAAAATTGAGTCTTGTCTTGAAAAATTCCATGAAAATAACAACATTAATTAAATTAAGGGTGACTATAAGATTATAGAATTATAATAGGTTTATTTTAAGATATATTTTAAATATTTTAATCAACAAAATTGATGAACATGTGTGTATTTATGTGGTTGAAGCATTATCTTTCTATAAGTGATGATAAGGGAAGATTTCTGAGTAACCATTATATTTTAAAAAGGGAATGTTACTATTCTATGTTAAATTACATAAAAAAGAAACAATTGGTGGAAAAGGTGATAATCGGTTGAAAATGACATCAAAAACACATTCTTGATAAAAACATAAGTGTTTTATTGATTTTTCTATTTTCAGTTTTTCTTTTACTACTATTCGATATTATTATTCTAATGAATTTTTATAAATATAAATATATATTAATTAAAAAAATAATTATAGGTAAGTTTACTTGATGAAAAACATAAAATTGTAAATTGTAAATCATTTAAGAAAAAAAATTAATCATTTTAAATTTCTATTTTATAATAAATTTACATAACATGTTAAAAAATATTTTTTAGAGAAACAATATTTTTTGGATTAAAAAATATGATACAAGATAATATAAGCATAGAATATATTTTTCATGAAATAATTTTGTTTATTATAAAAATATTAAAAGTTTCTTGTATTTCAATTAAATAAAAAATTGAATTTTCCCCATCAAAATTCATAATTAAAAAATTTCAATGATTTTTTATAAAATAGCATTTCAATGTTTTTTAGTAATAAAAATTCAAGATGAATTATTTTTAATTTCAAATAATATATTAAAATGCATAATTTTGTTCCATAAAAACAAATCTTATTAATAATTTTTTTTAAAACAAATTGGATATGGTCAAATAATGATTACATCATAAAGAACACAATTTTCTAAAAAAATCATCTAAAATCATGTTTTAAAAATATAGTTATAATTATATTCATATATGAGTACTTAAAAAATTATTATTATCTAATAATATTGAAATTTTAGAAATTATAAATTTATTTTAATGAAAAGATAATAAATATTATAATGAAAATAATGTTTATTGAAATAATATATTTCAATAATTTTTGCTAATAATTATTTATTATCTGAATGTAAAATTATTTATTGTTTTAACATCATATTATTTATTATAAATTTCTAAATAATTTTAATATAGTTTATTTTAGTTTATTCATAATATATTTATTGTGTAAAACATGTTATCATACACATTTATATCATTAAAATGATTTCCAATATAAAAATCAATGTTCAGTAAAATATTCCCTAAAAAATATATTGCATCTTCATGTATTATATTAGAATAATTTAATGGTAATAATATATTCAATGATATCATTCTGGTTTTTTTCACATAGGGATGGATTTAAAAAAATTATAATCCATAGTATCTTTGAAAATAATAATCTCATTCATTCCTTGATAATAAAAATTTTAAAATATATGGTCTCTTCCAATCAAATATAGATAAACGTCCAATTCTATTATGAATCATGACTAATATAGTAGAATCATGTTTCTCTTGATATCTCAATGTCATGATTTCATTGTCAAAAAATTTCAGGTGAATTTGAAATTTTTTCCCTACTCCATGTAATTATTCCACTATTTAGAGAGAACCAATCCATCTATAAACTAATGTAAAATTTTTCTAATGGAGTTATATTAAGATTAATAAATACACTTTAAAGACCCGTAAATTTCAAGGAAATTTTTTTCCTAATTTTCTTTGGAATTTTACAAGAGCGCAGCTTCAGACGGCACCTGATTCCGAGGCCCGGTGTGCCCAGAATCATTTTCCGAAGTTTGGCTCGGGTACGTTCAGTGAACGGACAAGCGGGTTTTTCTAACTTTTGAAAAGGTGCCCGGAATAAAATTATGAGGGCACCGATGAATTCGCAGCGCCGGTATTTGCTTAGAAATGCCTTTTCCGGAGTTGCGTTTGCTTGGCTGTGGTTTTTAAATTTTCGGGCTTCAGGTTAAGAAATAAAATAATTTTAGACAAACATTATTTTATTTCTCTTAAGCCACTTGGAAGCTACTTGAAGCCACTTAAAAGTGGATTTAACTGAGTTAAAGCAGATAGAGTATTATCCATAAATATTTACCCCCTCGGTAGGATATTTGTGAGGTGGGGCCTGTACGAGCCCCGCTGTTTCTTTCCGCTAAGTAACGCAACCGCGAAAACCCGTCATCATGAAAGTCAACTGACGTGTTCTCTTAAATTCTTAACAGACCAATTAATTGGGCGGATTATTTCATAAATTAAATGAGTTGTTTTGTTCGTTGAATTAATTCAACGAATTGATGGGTCGTTACTTACCCGTTTTCGTTTGTTGGCATATTAATAAAATAAGACCAACCTATCTTTTGGGAGAATTACTCGTTGAGAGAGGATCCTTGAACCCTCAACCTCCTTCGCGAAGAACGCGAAGAACACGAAAAACGCGAAGAACGCGAATAACGTTGAACCCGGAAGTCGACAACGCAACACTGTGATCCGCAACACCGACGTTCCCTTCCTGCAACGTTCTTCTGTGACGTCTCTTCCTCCGCGACGGATCTTCGATTGGCTATTTGAGGTAAGAGTCTCGGACTTTCTTTTTTTTAATCTCCTTTGTGGATATTTACCAAAACATAGATTTAATTAATTAAATTAAATCTCCTGTTTCATGGTCCGTTGAGTTCGCCGACTCAACGCCGGATTCTACGACGACGTGACGCCCTTCTGCGACGAGCAATTCCGCGAAGAACGCTCACACATGACGACAACGAGGTAGGGATTTATTTTTTTTTGGATTACCCCTATTATTCCCATGAATGTTCTTAAAAATTTAAAGAACCTTTTTCGAATGAACAATTTTATTTTTATTAAAATTGTTGGTTCATGTGTTGAACGATTTATCTCTCGTTTTTTTATCTAACGCGGAGGGTGCGGGTCAAATGAACACGGCCCGACAACCCTCCATTGTTCTTCATGTTTTGAGGATTTGGCGGGCGATGGAAAAATATGTTGCAAGGGCATTTTGGTGATCCCGCAGTGAAGAAAGGAACCCAGGAGGAACAACGGCGCAGACGGGAAGAAAAACGGACCACCGGAGCGCGTCCGGTGGCCTGCGGAAACTCCCTCCGGTGCGAGTCGCCGGCGCGGCGGCGCCCTGCGCGCCCCCGGCAGAACCCCGCCGCGGCTTCAGCCGCGGCGGCGAGCTGGTTCCGCGGCCGCGCAAAACCCGACGGAGGCACGCGGCCCGCCCGCCGCGTCCGCTGACGAGGCGGCCCCAACCGGGGCCGCGGTGACCCATCACGCGGGGGCAGCCGGCCCCCGCGGCTTCCCCTCACGCTCGACCGCCCGGCCGAGCCGGACCGGCCCTGGACGGGCCGGGCCGGGCCTCCCGGGTCGGGTCCACCCGGTTCGGGCCGACCCAGGGGGGTCGGGCCGGGTCGGCCCGAACCCGGACCCCCCCCCCCGTTTCGGACCGTTTTTGGTCAAATGCCTGTAACATGAGCTACGGGACTCCGTTTGACGAGCCGTCAGTGGCAACGCGATCCTTGGGTCGAGGCAGTAATTTCGGTATATTACACTCAAGGTTTCGAAGAACTTTGGGTTCGGCCGGGTTGGTTCTTACACGAAGCCAACCGGGCCCTCGGAGCGGAAACGCTCATATCTTGAGCTACGGATGTTCGATTGACATCCCGTCAGCTTTGGTGGATTTCTCTAAGTGAGACGGATATTTTGGCATACTCCGCCTGAGGTTTGGACACATGTGGAGTGCGGTAGGGTTAGTTTTTCCTTAAAAACTAACAGGGCCCTTGGGAGGAAAATGCCAATAACTCTCAGACCGGGCGTCCGATTGACGCGCCGTCTGCGACGTTGAGTTCCTGTTGACGATACGGAACTTTTGGATACATAAACTTCAGACTTCGTGTCAGTTGATGTATCAGCCTATCGGCCCGTGGAGCGGACCATCCCGAATGAGCTTGTTGTGTGCGGGAACCCTAGTGTTGGCTGTGACGACGACGACCGTGCGGAGATCCTCAGTGGACCGTGACGACTGTGTAGAGATCCTTAGTGGACTCCGACGACGACCGTGCAGAGATCCTCAGTGGACTGCGGCGACGACTGTGCAGAGATCCTCAGTGGACTGCGACGACTACTGCACTCATCGATCCTACGTGGATCAGTGCTACAGGTCCTGTGTGGGCCCGATCCTGTGTGGGTCTGATCCTGTGTGGGTCAGCTCTCAGCAGTTCTGTGTGAGCTAGCGCCTACAGGTCCTGTGTGGGCCCGATCCTGTGTGGGTCCGATCATGAGTGGGTCTTGCAGGGGTTAGTACCTATCGATCCTTTGTGGGTCCGATGACATAGATGGATCAGTGAACATCTTTATCGTCATTTGAAGAAGTTTACCTATGTGAGCTGAATCCTGTTTTCTCTCCTTTGTGGATTGTGTTGAACTATCCTGTGTGGATTTACTGTTTACTCTCCTTCGTGGATTGTGTTGAACTATCCTATGTGGATTTACTGTTTACTCTCCTTCGTGGATTGTGTTGAACTATCCTATGTGGATTTACTGTTTACTCTCCTTTGTGGATTGTGTTGTGCTATCCTGTGTGGGTATACGTTTGCTTTCCTGTGTGGACTGAGATGTGCTTGGGCTCGGACGTTGGAGCCAAACGGGAATGGATGACTTAGGTATATATATAGGCATATACCTAAGCCATGTCAGATGTTACTTCGTGATTGCATCTTTCCTTTGTGGTTTATCCTTTGTGGATTTCGGGAGACCTTCAGGGTCTCAGGGTCCCTACTGAGTAGCTTATACTCACCCCTGCACGGGCTATGCCCGCACTTCGTTGTGTTGGTTGCAGACGACGGACAGCGCTGATCGTGGTCGAGGTTAGTGGAGCAGGATGGTACCTGGAGGTGGACCACTGGGCGGGACATACTCAGAGCAGTCTGGTGGACCCGAGGAGCAGAGGAGGCTATCTATACCCACCCTTCAGGTGGGACTTCCAGACGACGACTCAACACTGCGACTTTCTTTTTCAGTTTCTGTTTTTCCCTTCAGTTGTACTTTACAGTTGGGCTTGTATTTCCAGCCCCTTTTACTTCCAGCACAGCTTGTTACTGTTTTTACCTAGTGTTTAATTTTTCTGCTTGCTTACTCTGTGGTGCTTGTTTACTATTCAAAGGCAATGCCTTCCCTTTTGTTGGGATTTACGCCTTGGTGCTAGTCACCAGCCCCTGGCCTATGGAAGGCGGGCTTGGGGTAGTCACGGCACGGGCCCCGAGGACGGGTCGTGACATACACCACAAGGAATATTAAAATAATACTACTGGAATATTTCATAGACAATGAAATCATTTGTGCAGTGATTTAGTTATCCTACAAAACATATTTGATATAATAGTATTTTGAGTATAGAATACTAAAAATTAATCTATAACTATATATTCAAGGTTTTGATTAACTTAAATATTACAATCCATTCGTGGGGTACTACTTGTATTGGAATTACATTTTCCCCATCACAATAGAAGATAGTGATACTCATCATTTGGTTAGTTCTTAGATTAGAAAATTGACCATAATATTATCATGTTCCCCAGACATAAGTCATTAAATTCTTAATGTTACTTAGTATGAACTCTGTTCCATTCAGTTGGGTTAACTTAAATATAAATTTTTTATTAGTGTTTAATTATTGATGATACCTAATTCCTTAAGTAAATCTTATTAAAATACCCTAGATAAAATTAAAAGGTCTCTAATTCCAACCGTTTTTTTGAATAGTAAATTCAATTTCATTTAGATTCATCATCTAATTCACATGAAATTTAATTAGCCACTGTGATTCTCTTCAGTAGTGTTTTTGTGACATCTATTATGTTCATAGTAGTAATCATATTTCATGATAAAAATATTTTCATATTCAAATGATTTCCCACTCCATATAAAATTTTTTTGGTTGTCCATTGAAGAAATATCTACATTTTCTCGCACACACAATGTAAATTATAGTTCATGAAATGAATAAAACAAAAAAGGGTATAATTTTATTTTGAAAAACCAAAAATAAAATGGATTTTTTGTAATAAAAAAATTAATTCATCCTCAAAATGTATTTTTATATTGTAGTATCATATTATCCTATACCTCCGTTAGTTTAAATATATCAATCATAGTTTATAATATGATACATTATGTTAGGTTGTCTTCTACATGATAATGTTGCATCTAAAATTTACCAGAAATTAATTTTTTCATAACATTTTATAACATGTATATAAAAAATAGAAACCCATCCCTAGAGAGTGCCTATTCAAGGATACAGTCTTATTCCCACTCATCTTTCAGCAAAGAGATAATTCAGCCAATGATCAACCAACCCTTCTCTAGGTGAATACACCTACTTTTATATTTGTGATAACTTCATATATATTTTTTATCATAAATGGTATATATTTCTATGAAAATAAATTTTCATGTCTATACCAATATTCCATGCTATCATCGAATAATTATAAAAGAAGACATATTTTCTTTTCATTTCTTTTCATAATATCATCTAAATATGAAATAATTTACATGTAACATTGAAAATAAAATATTTGTTAAAATTAATAGAAGACATCATGAACCACTAAATAATAATAAATTCCAAACAAGTGACCCTGATAAAGAAATAATAATTTATAAATATGTGATATAGAAAGGGAGAATATACGATTTTCCAAATGAATGATTTTTTAAAATATTTTAGTATGTATTTTTTAATACAACTATATTTTGATAAGGATAGAAGTGCGTTTGTTTTAAAATGATTAATGTGGGATTTATGGATCATTGTGTATAAAAACAATTTATCCTTATATTATGGAAAATAAAAAAGTAGGGTGATGCAGAAACTATGATTTTAATGTAATATCTATTAATTGAAATGGGAATTATTCTATAAAAAATCATTATATAATAGAATAATAAAGGAAGTATAAATTGGTGTGAAACATGATTTACCCATAAAAAATTATTATATAAAACAAAACATTTACATATGTTATTAAAAATGAATATTGAATAGAGATGGTCATTGAAGAGTGATTATGACCCCAGGAAACTGTGTGAGTAATAAAGCCCCCTTTCAATTTGAGGATCATTTAACTAAAAAAATCTTGATAGAGGGGGGGGGGTCATTAAACTGAACATAAAATAACAAGATTATGCTTATTTAAATATATATAATGAAAAAATTAATGAATATAAACCACTTAATATAACGTAGTTGAATAAACCAAATATTGACTAAAATAATGGAATTTGAGATGAAATACCTTTATAAGAAGAACAATATTTAAGGTTAGATAAATATGATAATTTTTTAATAAGGAAAAAATATCATTTCAAAAAAATTAATGAATAAATAAATATATAGTATTAATTATATAAAATAAATAAAATGATGAATAATATATTTTTGGAAGAATGTTTGTAACCCAATAAAAACAATTTGAGTGAGCACAAAACCTTAGAACTTAAGGATCATTATAATAAAAACCATTAAATGTGTGAGATATTGAATTATATGTTAAAATACCATGTATAAAAAGAATTTCAGATATTATATCTTTAATAGTTAGTATAAAAACTTTTTAAATGTAATTAGGGTCATAAAAATGATCAACATTGAAGGAATTTTTTAGACGACACCCTTACTTTATATTAACAATAAGTCAACTAAACTCAAATATAATATATAATTTCTATAAATATATTAATAAATTATATATTAAAATACATATAAAAATGATATAATATTTATAATTTGTTATATCCATATATTATAACTAAATTATGTGACAATAAAATGTTTTAATTATCGTGTGAAATAACTTTTAGTTGTTTTTTAGTTGAAATATCAAAAAATTTAGATTTGTTATAAATAAAGTGATTAATGCTAACTATTATTATATATTTAATTATATTAAAATCATTCATCTACATTGATTAATTTTTCCAATTTTTATTTGTTTAAAGTCAGGGTTATAACTTCAGAAAATTGGAATCATGATGAACTAGTTTTTGACATCTTTAACAATCACAAGGTTATTAAAATAAATATTATAAATACATAAAAAAACAACAAAAAAATCCTAAAAATTTGTATTTTTCGTTTTTTTTTCAAAATGGGATTTGATTTCGTTATTTTATAAGTTCAATATCCAAACATAATAAAATAATACCCATTTGATATTGAAGTGAGTCTGACTCATAGTGAAGTAATTTTAAAACCTAAAAATATATTAATGGATTTGGAGGATTCATAATGTCTTCATAAAACTAATCAAATAATAATAATTTAACATTATGTTAAATTTAAAGAAAATATTATTTCAAGAATACAATTTATAGTATTTATTACATCACTATTGTTTCATTATGAATTCAAATTGCACATTGTATATTTATATGATATTTAGTTTTTCCCTGGCATTTAGATATTTTAGAAGATTATGGAAATTTTAACTTAAGATAATTTTGATGTTCTTCCAAAAATAATAATTCTTTTCACTAAATAATTTTCAAAATTTTTGAAATTTTACGTTTTAAAAAATCAATAATTATTGAGAGATGATGGGTTTTTTTATAAAAATAGTATTTCTACCATTATAAATATTAAATTTGACATAAATAATGAATAATAATTTATATTTAATAAATATTATTTTATTAAAAAATAATTTACTTCAAAAATACATTAATTCCATAAAATAAATGAATTATTTGAATTTAAATATTACAAAAAATTTAATTTTTTGTTAAATTGAAATAAAAATAAAAAAATTAAAAAAGTAAATATAAGAAGAATTAAATATAAACATTATTCTATTAAAAATAATGTACGAAACCTTTTTTCTAGGGTCTTGATATATATCTCTTTAAAACAGCAGTAAACTCTCTAATAGTAAGGTGTGTCACTGTGAGACATTCATGGGGTGGTTCGATGTACATGGTTTGGTTCATGATCACGATGAGATTGATCTTCTCCAATAAATGGTTTCACTAATGCTTAATTTTTAGGGTCTCATCTTGTTCATGGTCAATGAAAATTCCCAGGGATTATATATCCCTCAAGAATCTCTAATAAATCATCTTTATAGGGTATGATCAAATTGGTTGAGGCCTTCACTATTTTTATTTGTATTAATTTGATGTGGTAAACTATATATTTATACTGATCATGTTATAATTTTTCAATGACAATATTATCCCTGGTAAATATTATTTACAGTCATTTCAAATCAATAATAAAACCAAAGCAGTGCATATGTTTCCTATAACCGTATTACATAATAATACACTAAATTAAATCACAATTTAGATTTTATTTACAACATTTTAGGTCATTACAATCTCCCCCTTCTGAAATTTCACCCCCAATATTTAGATATCCATGCTTAAATAGATGAGAGTGTATCTAATTCATCACTTACATTGAGTCCCTTGTTTCTTCTTCAAAATTTTGGTTTCTCCATAGAACATTGACTAAATGTGTTGTTTTATTTTATAGAACATTTTCTCTATGATATAAGGTCTTCACTAACTAGAAATCACATGATAGATCATTCTCCAACTATAACACCTATGGATTGAGTACATGTGAGGATTCTGATATGTAATTTCTTAATAGTGATATGTAGAATATAGAATTTACTTGAGATAGGTTGGGTGGGAATTCTATTTAGAAGTCCACCACTCCGATGTGATCAGGGATCTCAATGTAGCTGATTTATCATTGTTTTAAATTTCCCTTCATCCCAAATCTCATGAATTTATTCCATTGAGATATAAATAGTAATATCATATCTCTATTATCTATCTCATGGTCTAATCTGCAATTATAATTATAGTTTTTTTATCAACTCTAAGAATCCTTGACATGATGTCGAATGGTCACAAACTTTTCCATTATTTTCTCTACCGTTTCGAGAACTATTAGTTTTCATTCCCCCGATTCATTCCATCATGTAGGTGATCCGCATCACTTACCATTAATTGATTTGTAGGAATACATTCGGATGATTTAGTGGAAGCTATTATTATAAGAGAACTCAACCAGTGGATGATGTTGTTACCAACGTACAATTTTTCCAATTGAGGATTCTCTCTACATTTCGTGAATCGATTTGAATGCACAATCAGATTGGACACTTATTTGCGGGTGATTAGACAATATGAGGTTCAACATGATCATCAAAGCATGTCGGAGTCTGTTCCAGAACCCAGAAGTAAATCTTGGGTCACGATCAGAAACATTCGATAGTGGTGTTACATGAATCCTCACCACTTCTATATTGTATTTCCTTATAGATAGATCAAGGGAGAAGTCCTCTCGAATAGTAATGGAGTGTTTTGTCATTGTAATATGATCCACTAAAAAGTAGATTTATTTTTTCTTCTTGATTGATTCATAAGGCCAGTGAAAAATTCCATGGTGATGTTTTCCCATTTCCATGTAGGTATGGGTCATTGTGGAATCACCCCCTTGGATTTGTTTTTCATTTACTCCATCACTTGTTAACATAGAAGACATCTTCATGCATATTACATGATTGATTTTTAATAGTTTCCCTCCAAAAGTTCTTTCTTAGATCTCAATACATATTTTTGATTCCAGGATAGATAAGGACATTAGAACTTTGTGCATTATCCAATAACTCATTCTTTGACTAAGGACATCATGGTACACATAGCCATGACACGAATCTTATAAATACTACTTCATTATAATTGAAATTTGAAAATTTCCCATTCTTATAGCTTCCTTTTTATTATGAATTCTCATGTCATCTCTTTGAGCATCCTTTATATTCTCTAGAAGGTATAGTTGGACAATAATTTATGAAAGTAATTATGATTCCCCTTTCATTATGATTCTCATATCTATCCATTCCAAATCTATGAATATTTGACCCCTCTCAATTCTCATAAATGACGGAGTTGTCCGATCCCTTCCACTTAGAGCATCTTCCACTTTATTTTCTTTCTTTAGATGTTAATTTATTATGATATCATAATCCGTTATTATCTATAACCATATTTGTTGATGAATATTCATCCCTTTATATGTGAATATATACATGAGGATTTTTTTATCCGTATATGTTACACACTTCTCCCCAAAGAGATATTGCTGTTATATTTTAAACGTGAAGATCACTAAAGCCAACTCCAGATCATCCATTTGGTAGTTATGTTCATTATCATTGAACCACAATTATTCATATTCGGTGACATTTCTATTTTTCTTTAATACACTTCCTAGTCTCTTCTTCAATGCATCTATGAATATAAAAAAACTTATCCACTTCTGGGTAGTGTGAGCATATGAGAAGTGATAATACTCATTTTTAACATCTCGAAGCTCCATTATTCCAAGAAATAAATATTCCCTTTAATCTTTTCATTGTTCGTGTGTCTGAAAATCAAGATAAATTTATGAAAAATCAAAGATATTACCCACTTAATCCAAGGAATCTACAAAAATCTACCATATATGTTGTCCCTATAAAACCTTCTCATCCTTCCCTTTTTGAATGGTCCAACAATATCCTATTTTTTGAGTTGGTAATCACCAATAATGAGTCTTCCTTCATCAGGAACTCATGTTTTTTTTACATAGCATGATGCTTCTCCTTTTTCATGTTCTTCATCATAGTGCTCAAAGGCACCTCATTATCCTCCTTGGTTTTGGATAATATTATAATATCATCTATAAATACTACGAGAAAAATGTTGAGGTAATCTATAATGATTCTATTAAAAAAGGTCATGAAGATTAATAGTGCATTATTTTGTCCAAATTAGATTACTATGAACTCATAGCACCCATACCTTGTACGAATTGTATTATTGGGGATATCATCTTTCTCCCAAACATGGTAATATCCCAACCATAGATCCACCATAGAGAAATATTTGTCTCCACATATCTAATTGAACAAGTCAATAATATGTGGTAGATAATACTTTTTCTTAATTGATATCTTTTTTATCTCACAATAATCACTACAAAGCCTCATTAACCCATCCTTCTTCTTATTGAAGCAGACTAGTGCACCCCATGGTGAAGCACATGTGTGTATGAACCAATTATCATATTCTTCTTTAGCTGTTTCTTAATATCCTCTTATTCCAGAACATCTGTTCTATAAGGAGTCTTGGATAATAGAAATGCCTTAGATATAAGCTCAATTGAAAATTAATCCTCTTGAATAAGAGGAAGACCATACTATTTCTCAGAAAAAACATCAGTGTATTACATCAAAATGGGAATTTATTAAAATATGATTATTTCGTTAGAAGAAATCATTTGAGATAGATAAATATTCTATAGGGGAATAATAATAATTCATCAGATGTTGGTTCTAATGAATGTTCATCCTTTTTCATTTCACATGTATAGAATTGAAGGTAGACTCACAATACAGAGAATGATTTTTTTCTTGTGTAAATTTATTTTTTCACTATACAAGAGAAGACAATCAATACATAGAATAGTATTAAATCCCACTAAACAGATCACGGAAAGGTTCTATATAAATTTCATCCTGCAAAGTTTGATAGGAGTGGAGTTATTTACATAAGATGTAATAATTTCCACATATTCTATTTTCAACCAAAACTATTCTTCCATGTATTGGGGTGGTGTTTGAATAGTTCTTCTATACATTGATGATGTTAAATAATTCAAAAAACTAAAATAAAATGTACCTTATCTATTATAGAATAAGTAACTAGAACACCTTCCATTACATTGTTTTCAGGATCCACCTGAGTTGTTGTGATGTAAAAATCTCATCCTTTCCACCTTAAAGGTTTTTGGTTCTCTGAAAACACATCGATTAGGACATTGGTTTGCAATATTCCCTGGTTTATTATACTTTAAGTAATGATCAATGTGTTTATGGTTGATCGGATCATTCCTCATCTCCAATGCATTAGTGGGATTTTCCAATCAATAATCACTAGTTATATGTCCTTTTTTCTGAACCTAATGTATTTTCTTTTCTCCCATATGAAATTTATGGGATTCTTCATTCATCACCTCTGATAAGTGGGTTGTTGAAATTTCTTACAACCATTAGATTTTTTAATCAGACCAATATAATAAATCTCCACTTTCCTCATTATATCATCATGATAACATTGGTATTTTCAAATCTCCATTTCAAATATGAGATAACATCATTTAATTTCCTTATAGCTATCAAAGTCACAGATCGCCAGGTCTTTTAGTAGAGTAGGTTTTATCCCCCCCAAAGAAATAGTACAATTTCATTCAGCGGTAATGAAAAATCAAGAGGTTTATAATGAAATTATTTGGATGTTTATTGCATATGACCTGATATATTCATTATATTTTTACTGAAGGAAAGGAAAACTAATTTAATTTTATGTCGAATAGTGTTGGGAATGTATTTGTCAAATTTTTTTTCTGAATTCCTTCAACTTCATCACCATAATCTCTTACTCAGGATTTAGGTTCTTGATCAATGTGAACAACTGATTAGATCCCCCCTACATGATAAAATTTTAGTATTACCTCTTATTATGCATAACATTAAAGGATGGATAATATCTTCTCAATGGTCATGTTCAATTATTCCACAATAAAGGGATTAGATGATCCATTGAAACTCATAGACCGTTTTAAGATAATGTTTTCAATTGCAGCTTGTTCTTTCTTATGGGGATTTGTGTGCTCTTATTCATTTAGAATTCTATTCACAACCCGAACAATTTGAGATAGTATCACCTCAATGTTTATAAATCTCGCTCCCATAGGGTTGTGATTATCGGGGTGAGTCATCACATTGCCCATTACATTAATCGTTTAATTGATTCCTCATATTTTCAAAAATGGTATAAAATAAATGGAAAATTATGGATAAGTGATTTTAAAAAATTAATCACAAAAATAAGTATTTAGTAAAATTAATGAATAACTTATAAATTACATGTATTTCCTTAAATTATGAGCTTTTAGGATTCAATATATGTTCTTCATGATCTCTTTCCTAAAATATACTCTTATGTGAAATTTTTCCCTTAATAATGGTTTGTAATGATCATATTAACCTAGAAAATAACCCTTGTGAATGGTAAATAATGTGTTCATCAAGGCTCATTGACATGCTCCATTTTCCATTTGAGTCTAGCTGAACATGGTGTTTTTTGGGATTACACCTATATAAATATATTTATTGTTACACCAATGTTTAGTATATATATATATGATGTTATTTTCATGATAAACCAATTACTATATATTTACCAATATTTTGGGATGTTGTCTAATACATAGTCTTAACCCATTGTATTTATCAATACTTTTCTAATCATAATCAAAACTAAAAATTTCTATTGATATCAACTGAAACAACCTCACTCTTTATTCCACACAAATTGTTGATTAATTACATAATAAAACACATAATAAAACCCAAAAGATTGATAAGTCTTGTTTTTTTTGTAATTAAAAACATTACATAATGACTTAAAATGGATAATATATCATCTTTTATGAAAACTTTTTTAACATGGAATTTACATTCCATCAAACAATAATCTGCATGGGATAACCTGGGTACATAAGAAAGAAATGTGTGAGATATAAGGATCTGAAATAGAATAAACATCACATAAGTTGAAAATAAAAATATATGTTAGATAATAGACATTTCAAAAAAGAGTAATAATCATAAAAAAGAACAATGATACAAGATGTAACATGTTAATCATAAAGGTAGCATTTGAAATGTGGAAACAACTTAAAACATTTTATCAAAAACGTATGTGAAGAAAAATTGCCAAGACATCGTGAAGGAAAATTTACAACAATGATATTTGGATTACTATATATCACAACATGATGTCTCATGAGACTAAACATTACTCAATACATTGGGATTCTATATAATGTTTGATGCACTCGCCACATTCATTTCATTTTTATTCTTAAGTGTGTCACATTAATTATACAACATAGAATTGTTCATATGATATTTCAATCCATAATCATAGAGTGTATAATAAATAAATTTATTTACAATTTAAAATAATAATATTTCCATAAATATTAACAACCATAATAGGAAATAGGTATTGTATTCACTATAAAATTTTTTTGTCAGGGAAAATTGCATTGAAATTTTGGAAGCATAAATATGTCACATTAGTGTTCCTTGGAGAGTTTAATGAGTGTAAAATGGGACTTTAATCACATAAATATCATAAGGGGAGTATATAGGATGTTTAAAATCCCTCCCTAACAATGGTAACTGAAAATAAAAGGGCCTAAAATGATGAAAACACATTAATAATGTGGAGAAGAAGAAGATCCCTTACAAGAGTGTGTGATGCCAAAAATATGGGACGAGCTTATTGAGAGAATGGAGGAACAATGGGAGTAAAATTGATAGGGAACATAATATTAATTATATTGTTAAAGAATTTAATGTGAAGAAAAATGGGAACATTGGTTTTTTATAGGAAATGAGTGTGCAAATAATTTTTTTTCTCCAAATAATGTTTTGGACTCTATATAATAAAATAAACAAAACTACAAACCATTAAATGGTTTTTGACCATAATTTGTAAAAACAGTGAGTGGTTTTAATTATTTTAAAGGATAATGGCTGATTACAATAAAATAATTCCATTTTTGATGTTTATGTGAGTCACATTGTTAATGAAATGATTTTATAACCATATAATATATTAATGATTTTGTATAATTCATAAAAAAATTATTAAATTAATAAAATATTCATAAAATAATATTTATTAAATTGAAACATATATTTGGTAGTGGATACCCCTTATAATATTTATTACATCACTATTGGGTCATTATTATATCATAATACACGCGGTATATTTATATGGTATTTAATTTTTACCTGATAATACGATAGTCTTAGAGAATTATGAAAAATTAACCATTGGATAATCATGACAATCTAATTCGAGTTTTTTATTTAACCCAATAATTTTATAAATATGTGAATTTTCACTTTAAAAATAAAAATGACATTTATTGAGGAAAGGTGGGTTTTTTATAATAATAGTATTCAATCCCTTATAAAAATTACATTTCACCTCATAAAACTTATACAATAATTTATATTAAATAAATATTATTTAATAATTATATTTAATTAAAATATTATTTATTTTATAAATCCATTATTTCATTAAAATAAATTATTTAATTGAATTTTAATATTAACCAAAACAAAAGTTTTTGTTTTTTTGAAACAAAATAAAAATAATTCATAAATTAACAATAATAATAATTAATTATAACAATTATTTTAGTGATAATAATCTATATACTAGTGTTTATTGTGTATTGATACATATAACCTTAATACAATAAGAAATTCCTTAAGGGTAAGGTTCATGACGGAGATACTTTCAAGGGTGGTTCAACATATATTGTTTCTTATGTGATATCAATGAGCTTGAACTTCTCTAATAAACGGTTTCAATCATGCTTAAGTTATTTGATCTCATATTTCGCATGTTCCTGCATAAATCCCAGTGATTTCATCTTTATCAGATGCTGAAATATGTGGCCTTTATATGGTATGATCCTACTATTTGAGGACATCAGTTCCTTTGTACTTTTCAATTGGATTTGCTAAAACCCAATGTTTATACTAATCACGTAATCACTATTAAATGAATATATTATAACTGGTAAACATAATTATTCTTATATTAAATAAGATAATAAAACCAAATTAAAAAATGTGTCTTCTATAACTATATTTCATAAAAATAACTTAATTAAATCAAAAAGGAAATTTTTTTTATAATTGTTTGATTCATTACAATATGCATGTTGGTATATTGGGTTTTATGTTAGTAAACTCACAAATGAAGGGAATAAGAAAAATATAAAGGGTCAACATATTATTAATTTGAGGGAAGGTTATATTGGGATAAAAAATATAGATTTTAAAAACAAAATTAAATGTATATTTGAGTATTCAATTAGTGGAAATGTTAACTTATTATAAATTAAAGGGAAGTGTAGCATTTGAAGTAAGAATTATAATTTCAATAATTTAACATTATTATTCTTTAGTAATTGGATTCCAAATATTAAAATATGGAATTTAATATTACATTAGGTCATTGATCTTCCATAAACTATTTTTATATATAACCATCATGGTTTTATGGATTTTTCAATTTACATTTTACATTTTATTAATATACATTTACCTTGGATGTTATTTTTTACAAATATTAATTAATAATATTGTTAAAAACAATGATATTTCCTATTACCTAATTTAAAAATAGTAATTTCAAATTTTCAATGTATTTTTCTAAACATTTATTTATCTTCATGAAATGTTAATCATTAAATAAATGCACATAACACATAAAATTGATTTTTAAAGTGTTTTTATACTTGAATATTTTATTACCAATATTTGATTATCATATATACTTATTTTTAAAAAATAAATTTGATTATTTTGAAATAAATAAAATGATGGTGGGTTTAAAGAATTACAAAGACAAATTTCACTTTCAATGCTCTTATTTCGAATAAATTTACTGTAAAATATAATATTATGAATGTTAGCCTTTTTACATATTTCTAAAAAATTGATCATTTGATTTATTAGTTAATATAATATATTAAATTACATAATATTATTCATTAAATATATATTTAATTAGATGATTTTATTTAATTTTTAAATACTCATAAATAATGATAAAATCATGAACATTTAATTTTATGAGAGAACTATAATTTTCTACTAATAATCATCCCTTTACATGGAAAAATAAACGATTAATACATTGTAAATTCTTAGAGGAAGAATTAAAAAATAAATTTAATTTTATTAAATTTATTTCTAGAATAGTTAAATATATTTTTCAAAAGTTTATTCACATAATATAATTAAATAATCATTTATTAAAAATAGCATCTTCTAATAATAACCCACATTAATTATTTATCATCCAATTACAATAAAAGTTTATGGATTACCATTTAGTGTTTATTATATGATTATTGATAATGATATTATAATATTTTTTTGTTTATTTAAATTGGTTTTTGCATGTAACCCATTCTATTTAACACATTTGGATAATTTAATTGAAGTTATATAACATTTTCATGTTGTGTTACAAAATCAATTATATTGATTCAATTTTTTGTTTCATTTGAATCAAAATTTATCACCTGTTATTAATAGTAATTTTAAAATATCCACATAGAAACAAATATATAGAATGATAAAGTTACATTTTTTGACTCTCAATGTGATATGGAAGGTCATTTTTATTATACACTACTACCCACTAAAATCAATATGAGAGTGTAAATATGAAATGGGTGACCATGAAAATAGTCTTTTTCATGTATTTGGGCCATGATTCAGTGCATCCCACACATTAAAAATTAATTTTATTAAAATATGATGTTCCTACACCATATAGACTAACTATATGTTATTTTAGTGTGATCAAATACTCAACATCTTCTTAGAATTATCAGTGTAATGAATCTACAACTTATTATTTAAACAAGCATAGGAACTAGTTGATTATTCGCATTGTATAAACAATAAATTCAAAAATAATCTTTAATATTATTTTTTATTCCTTTCATCTAATTTGTTTTTTCTCAATGTCGTCACCATTTAATAAATATGAAGAACATTATTTACACTTATCCTTCTCACTGTTTAGTTCACCTATATTTTCCAAATCTATAAAAAATCAACTACTTCATTTAGTTTTAATATTATTTTAAAATAATAACTTATTCCTTAATCTATAGACATAGTTATTGGAATATATTTTTCACGACCTGACTGATGCTGGGGTTGAGGTGAAACTACCCCAATCCCACCCCTATAGGCTTGGGGGTGGCTACAATTGTCGAAGACATAACCAAACCAGGGAGGACTTTTACTAAGAACCTTTACATACACCCACATCCAACTCGATACAAAAGTGTATAAGGAATGTACAAAAAGTGAAAACATTAATAAAGAAAATTAAACATGCAAGAACCTATATAAAATAATATATTATGGTAGTGTATAGTGAAAAGAAAAGTGATAAAGGCATTCCCAATCTAGAAACATGTCACAGCGTGAACAAAATTGGAAAAGTGTAACCGCTGAGAGTGCCTAGCTCTTTTAACCCGACTACGACCACCATACATGGTACAAGTAACTCATCTCCCTACAGTCTTATGTAATTACAATAAAATTGTTCTCCTTCTTCAATGGCCATGACATATATTGGGAAAATCCTATATAGGGTCGAGTATATACATACCTAGTAGAACTCCCCGAAAATGTTAAGGGGGCGGCAGTAAGAGATAAAACTAAAGCGAAGAAGTAGAGAGAACATGGTATTGAAAAAGGGAACATATGCAATATTAATCAACCCATCATGAGAGTGAATGTAGACTCATCTAAACACAAGGTGCTCGATGCAGTTAGGAGATGAACTCCTCATCATGTCTTTGCCACCTATAGCTGAAGAGTAAACTCATTAAACCATGAAAATCTAGACATCAAAATAATGTAGAATACCCCACACATCTTTTCCACTCCTAGAATATGATTATCCAAAACCCATGGAGTTGGTACTGTAATGGGATATATATAAAGGATTAGTCAAAGAATCCTAAATGAGAGAGTAAAGGGATCACCATCACACATATCAGACCAAGAAGGTGAGTCACTAGATATTCCATGTAAATATGTATGTGGTGCCCAACACCACATGAGTCTTCACAAGAGACATAAATAAAAGGGGCTCAATCACCTTACCATGATATTATCTTCTTTATGAGGCACTTACATTCCCACATAAATTTATGTCATGCCAAATGAAATCATCTTGTTGGGGAAAGTGCTGCTCTTTCCCATGAATCTAAGGTAAGTCAAACAATGCCTCATCATTGTGTCACAAAATCGAGGTTATTAATCTTGTATTCACTGATGAAACGCCAGTGCCCTGCCCCACTTGAGGGTACAACTCGAGATGGTCACTGGGGAATGCCACTACCCAGCCTGACTATAGTGTATGTGATGAAGTTCATCGGGGAACACCACTACACAAGCATGATATATTGTAAGCTAGGATCTTCTCCACTAACGTGGTCCAACTAGTGGGCAACTCGGAAAGATCATTGGGAAAATCCATTAATGAATAATACTAGAGGGTATGCCTAGAACTACAATTGGGGAATGCTAGTACCCAACCCAGTTGAATGGTATGCTCTGTACAAGACTGGTAATCATGTCTATTCAATGTCATCTTTTGGTGTCACCTCTATGTGTGAAAATCCTGAAATATTCTTGTCATTACATGAAAGTAACTTTTTAAGGGTACCATCACTGTCTATATAGAAAAACACTCAGGATAGGCATCTCATGGACCAATATCCAAGTTCATTCAAAGGAGATACGAGGGTTTGAAGATCGCACAGAAGAGCTCAAGAAGTACATGTTTGGTGGGGGACCCACACATCGTGCGATTCTTCTCCAGTGTGTTGTTGTGGCATTGGCCAGTACATGGGTCCTATGATTGATGTTTTACACATCGTATAGGTGGATACAATGTGTTTTCCATATATCTGGGGACCAGGATGTTTCTGTGAACATATAGCATGTGTCCATGTGCTTTGGTACACAATGTGTTTGTCCACACGTGATACTGCTCGTGTGGCCAACCTTGTGTAGTCAGCACATGGTGTGGTCCTAGCCATTTGATCCTTCACATGTCTTGTTTCACATAGGAAGTGGTTACTTAGCTTTTCGTGGGGAGTACACATTGTGTCATCCTTAACTTTTTCAAAACCCTAGTGATTCCACTGAAGGAGGAAATAAGTCATGTGTTCTTCGTACTACAAGTAATTTAGTCTAAATTTTTATAGAAAGTATAGGTTTTCTTTTTATCATATTCCATGCACTAAATTTGGTCAAACAACATCATATCCCACCACCATTCATTCTAAAAACATAGAATTTAGCTATGAATGAAACACATTGGTCGTCGTTTTCTGGAAATCGACCAAAGGAACATTCAAGGGTTTTGTTCTTCATTATGCACACCATCATTAATTTATCACATCGTAATCCAGCTCTAAATCATTGGGTCTAGAAACCTCTCATCATGAAGAATCTTGATCTATGCTTTTCTCATGATTTCATCGACATTTCATAGATCCGCCAAGAAATTGGGTACTCGATCAAGATCATGTCACCCGATAATTTTTAAGTTGGGATCCGCATGGTTATAACAGGGAAGAACACATAGAAAAATGGGGAAATACCATAGTAAAACGTCTTTGATCATTTTCCAATCATTATTTTTCAATTGATCAAGAATGGGTGTCTATGAATAGGTTAAGAATTGATAATCAATTTAATATCAGTAATAATGCATTTTTAAGGGGAGCATGTTAAAGAATGGATATCAACATGCTCAATCATTTAATTAATGTTATAAAAACAATAATTATGAGTCCCACCATGATTGGTTCAATTACCAATGGTGAAGAACACGTTCACCGTGATTTTTTACATTTGTCATGTTTCGATCTTCCTGGATCCATGGTTTCGTCATTGTTCTTCTTCATTGGTCATTCGTTATTCTCAGTCCGTCATTCCCCAATGGAAATGAGAGGCGAGATTATGTCATTGATGAATTAAGGGTTTTGAGGCCAAATTCTCTTACCCATATATTTATTTCCATTAATTAGAATAAAAAAAATTTATTGGATTAAATAAATTAAGTTATTTAATCTCTTATATGCACTGCCAATTTGCGAGGGTTCGGGACGTCCCTCGACGACTCATTTTTTTCGTTCCTAGAGAAAAAATTACATTATAGACCGAACCATGGTATCAGATTTCTGATCCAAACATTATTGTATGATTTATCTCACCTTCATTAATTTACAACGCATGAGCAATATAATGCATATTTAATATTTTTATATAATTAATTTTGGGAACACCGAGCCTCAGACTCACTTGTAGTCTCTATGCAAAACTCTGGAAAAATGTTGACAAAATTTTCAACGTCTAATAAGGTAAAAAACGGTCCTCTACAATATTATATTATATAATAAAAGTTCATTTAAAATTAAAACTTATTGGGAGTTGGAATTACAACCGAATGAATCAGATGATGTTAAGTCCTCATGGGTTGTTGTACTACCCAGTTACATAGCTTCATGTTATGATATTGTCTATTGAAAAATGAAATAGTTGTAGAAAGAAATTATATTTTAACTACATCAACACATTTAATAATGGAAATATTCTTGTTTTATGGAGTTCATCCATTGTATATTATCATGAAATTGCATTGAACATAATGCAGCATGGATAAACCTCTTTGACATGGAGGTCATGAAATCTCTATGGCCATTATGTTATTTTCAATGTGGAAATTAATCATTGTCACTCCATCATGGTAAACAATCCATTCTCTACTCTGATTTGTGATCAAACTCTTTATCAATCGAATAATGGATAAAAAAATTATGGAGACACCTGAAATAATGTCAATTAGAATTTGGCAGGGTGTTTTTCCTTACATAGAACAAACACCACTTCTGTATTGAATAATATAAACTATAGAAAAAAGGAATTCCAATAAAAATAAATCTTATAATTATGATTAAAATTCATTGTAGAATTTTTTTCATCATGGGCCGCAAAATTTACTCAAATAGATTTCAGTCTATAATACATTATTTCAAGCCTGAGGAACCTTCCTTTTACATAATTCATCAAGAATATTTTCTATGATAATTATTCAATATATACCATCATAATTATTATTATAATATTTATCGAAAACATCTTTACCACACTATAGATGTGACGTTGAATATAATTTATATATTGAAAAAATACTTATATAATTTATAATATTTACTTCAACTACATTATATAGAACCATTATAATGATATAATCTCTACTAAGAAACATAAATTACAATCGTACATTGAAATCATATTACTGGAATACCTTTGTGCGGCAACAATCATCACATTCTTAGGGTCCATATGTGGGTGAATGTCTGGATCAAAAACTCATTTTGTGGCCCATAGGATCCACTTTTGGAGCCCTATTGACAACGCCTCTTCATTCGTAAATCACCTTTTATAGGTCTTCATGGTAGTTTTCTGCTTTCAGGTTTTCACGAGCCCTTTTTTGATGTAGTCTGGCCCAATGTGGTCATGCTTTTCATTCTCGTGTTGGTTTACACCAATTAACAATCCTCTATTACTCTTTTTTCCACGTCCTTTAGTCCATGACACCACCATGGTCATGTTCAATGAAGTTTTGCGAGATTTGGGATAGTGTTGCTGGCTACAGCGATAGAGTTTCCACTTGTAGTGTCTTGGATTATCTCACAATGATGATCTGGATTTGTTGGTGGATCTTTTTATGGATCAGTGGTTTAGAAGTCTTATGCTCTATTTGCATGTTTTTTTCCTGTGATCATCTATGGTCCTCTGCTAGCTTATTGCATGGCATTGGCAGAGGATGTGGTGATGCTTTTTTAACATTGATGGGATGGGTGATGAGGGTGTGTGCTAGGCGGTGAAGGGTGATCAGGGCCTAATACAACTCTTTAGTTTATTAATACATTACCATCTTTGAAATTCAAAACCATAAAATAAACTTTTATTAGCACTAAAAATGTTTTTATCAGTGATAAAAATGTACTTAATTGAGAAGTTATTAAAGGGGTACCATTTAGTAGTGCTACTCTAAACGATGATAAATTCCCCATTTATCAGCGATTCAAGTATTGTGGATAAAGGCTTCCCTGCAAGGGAAAGCTGTTTATATAATAGCACAACCACAAACCTACAAAAAAATAAACGTTTTACCAAAATAATCAAACCAACAAAAATAACCCCGAAAAACAAGCACAAAAATTCTAAAAATAACCACTCGTGGTATATATACACAACATTACCACATACACGTTGCAAATGATGAAAAATCAAACAACGTACACAAATTTTCTGAAGACACTTCAATATAAATTTTATTGAAATCATGAATATGAAAATATTTACACATGTTAAATATAAAAAACCCTTCAATATACATATTGAATAATTTTTTATAAAATTACATTTACAAACATCCCACAAACAGAAAGAAAACATTAATGTTTTTTCTTTTGACGTATGTGGTCCCCTAAAAAAATAGGCCTTTGATTGTAATAGTCAACAAACAAATCATCCCAACTCAAGAAATAGTTCCACCTATATAAGAAAAATAATATTTTTAATAATAATATTATGAAATAAATTAAACATTAATATGAAGAATACATTAAAAATGACAATTTTTTATAAAAATGACACATTTAGAGTCATACCGGTGACCTCGTGCATCGTATTGAGGTGAAATTGATTATTACCCATCCCAAATGACTGATCGATCATTGTCATAATGTATTAAAACAATTGGAATGCATTTCCATGGTTTTCATTATGATAATTTTGTTTTTTCACTAAATTGTCATTTCAAAGAGAAAACATGCAATTTGAGTCACACCGGTTGCATCGTGTGTCATTTTTATTTGACACATCATGATACAAGACACAAAGTATATACTAATTTCTGACCTTAAATTGAAATAAAATCAGAGTGATTTTTCTTTCTTTTCAGTGAGTTACAAATTTTGAGACAAAAGTAAATTTTAATCAGACAGGAGACACTTTTAGTCACACCGGTCACACCATTTGTCACATTGAGGTGGGTTAATTCTTACACATCACAACTGAATTATGGATCATTTTCATATAGTTCCAAAATAATCTGAATTCATTTGCTCAGTTTTCAAATTGTCACATGTGTTTTTTTACATGAATTAATGTCAATTTTAAATAACTAGACACAAATGGAGTCATACTAGTGACATTGTGCATCGTATTGAGATGCGAATGATTCCTACACATCACAAATGACTGATATATCTTTTTCCTAATGTATTAATACAATTAGAACGTATTTTCTTAGTGTTCAGATTGTGAGTTGTGTTTTTTCAGAAAAAATACAATTGAGACCGAACTCATGCAATTTTAGTCATACTATTCGCATCATGTAAAAGTTTGATGTGAGACTTCCTGATAAATGTCACAAAGGACTTGTGAATAGAATCCCTTAATTTGAAAGACAATCGGAGCAAGGTTACATGGCTTTTAGTGAGTGACACTTTTTGAGTTAAAATGTCAATTTTAAAATGATAGCGGACACTTTTAGTCACACCGTTCACACCATCCGTCAGATTGGGGGGGATTTGATTTCCACACAACACAATTTACTCATGGATCATTTTCCTAATGTATTAAAAAAATATGAATGCCTTTCCTCATTTTTCAGTATGTCAGTTGAGTTTTATACAGAAATTAAGGTCGATTTTAAATAACAAGACACATATGGATTCCTATGGGCGACACCATGCGTCAGATTGATGTGAAATTGATTTATACACATCACAAATGATTGATGGATCATTTTTTTAATGTATCAAAATAATTGTAATGGGTTTCCTCAGTTTTTAGTATGTTAGTTTTGTTTTTTCACAAAAATGTAATTTCAAACAAAAATCCTCCAATTTATGTAATACAGTTCTTATCATGCATTATATTGACATGATACATCTTAATACACATAAAAATGACATATGAAACAAATTCCTTAATTTAGAAGATAATCGAAGCATGTTTTCAAGGTTTTCAGTGAGTGACATATTTTGAGATAAAATGTCAATTTTGAACTGATAACATACAAATAAAGTTAAATCAGTCGCACCGACTGACGAATTGAGGTGGGGTTGATTCCTACATATCACAATTAACTGATAGATTGTTTTCATAATGTATCAAAACAGTCTGAATCTGGTTCCTGAGTTTTTTGTATGGCGGTTGTGTTTCTGTACTTGAATTAATGTCAATTATAAATAACAAGACACATTTGGAGTCATACCGGTGACATCGTGCATCAGATTTAGGGTTAGTTGATTCCTAAACATCATAAATTATTGATGGATCATTCCTTTAATGTATCAAAATATTCAGAATTAATATCATTAGTTTTTAGTATGTCATTTGTGTTTTTCACTAAAATGGCATTTCTAACTGAAAACATGCAATTTGAGTTATACCGGTCACATCATGCATTTTGATTATGTGAGATAGAATGATACCCATCACAAAGATCTTACAAATCACTATAATTAATTTTTAAGTCAATTGGAGAATGCTTTCTCCATTTTCAACGAATAACACATTTAGATAAAAAAAATTATTTTAAACATATAATAGTCACTTTTAGTCACCACAGTCACACCATTCATCGGATTGAGGTGGGGTTGATTTCTACATGTCACAACTAAATCATGGATCATTGTCTAATGTATCAAAGAAATATGAATCTTTTTGATTGGATTTCAGTATGTTAGTTGTGTTTTTCTACTTCAATTAATGTCAATTCTAAATAACAGGGCACATTTGGAGTCATATCGAGGACACTGTGCATCAGATTCCTCTGTGGTTGATTCCTACACATCACAAATAACTGATGGATCATTTTCCTAAAGTATCAAAACAATTGGAATGAATTTTCCGGATTTTTATTATGTTAGTTGTGTTTTTTCACTAAATGAATTTCATGATGAATGATTTCCAAAAATTAATTGGTATTCCTCATTTAGAGGGTATGTGTGATGTTGATACACCATAAAATATAAATAGTATCTAGAAGGGGATTCCCCATCCCTAGATATTTTGGTGACATAATTTATCCTTGTACGGTTGACACGGAATAACATCATATTTCCGTAGCATAACTGTAGTCGGCCCGGTGAAGAACCAACTGTCATATATTCAGGACCTCTGAATGAATATATGACAGTTGGTCTTTCATTGGGTCAAATAATGAGTGGTTTAAACTTTGGATCAGACCCCTTTTCAATAAATTTTTATGTTTTATCTTGAAAATTAAATTAGGAATGAATACATAATTCTCAACATGTTTTTTTAAAAGATTTGACAACCATGAAATGAATTTTCCTAGATCTTGATCGACCATATAAATATCTGCATCATTAATTAGAATAGGTAATTCCATGTTTATCTCTAGGGATATAGTAATGGACACTCTAACATGATTTATTAAAAGTGGTCTGTTTTTTAGAATGTCATTATGGATGTTGAATAATATATCTCTCACTACAAGTCGATGGGTGGGTGTAGATAGATATAAATCAAAGTCATTTTCACTCTGTACAAAATAAATACGGGAAATTTATCAGTGTATAATGTCAATATGATTCACATTTCATATAGAAAATTATTAGAAAATTTAAAACCTTATTTAAGAATTATTTTTGAGGGGAATGGATCGTCTCAAAACTAGGGGGTTGGGGAGGGAACATCACGCATTTGTTGTTCTTGAGTTGTTTCTTCTCTTTGCCTTCCCCCAACAAAAATTATCTCATCTCTATTTGTTATTTTAATTATTATTTAAAAATAACTAATTTTTCTCTCATATTTGTTATTTAATATATTTATCCTCCACTTGTTGTTTTATCAAAATGTGTTTGGGTGTCACCCCTAATCCCACACCTTTACACAGAAATACTTTTCTGGTTGCTTTAATGCCACTAAAAGTATGTCTGCTTTGGGTGTGGGTGTTGTTGATTCTTGTTACTATGTCAGACAGAAAATATTGTAAAATAAGTTATCATTGTTATATAATAGTGATATTAATCTAAACAGATTATTATTATTTCATACATACACATGTTTCCCACACTTTTTGTCAGTTTTCGTCTATTAGTTTTCCATCATTAGTTACACTCACCACCATACATCGAAAATGGCGTGGGATGAAAGTTACTAGGGATTTGGAAACCTCAAGATGTATAAAAAAATATTACAATTATTGGGTTGTTTTGTGTCACATAAATGTATTATGGTATATTGAAAATAGGCACTAATTTTTTTTCAAGTGGTGCGTACCCAATCAATGCATTACGGTAAGGGTACACTAGTTTTGATGCACGTTGTTTTTTTTTCTTCACTCATTTTTTGTTTCATAAATAAAATATTGTCAATCAATGTAATGAACAAAAGTAACGTAAAATAACTTATTACCAGACAAAATGTACCTTAAATAACTGCTTCACACAATGACAAGAATATGCATCTCACAATGATCGAATATTCAAGTGTTCATAAATTAGAGATTGGTGCGGTTTTATATTCCCTTCAACATCATTAAGATTGTATTTCATTAAAAGTGTGCAAAAAATATTTGTGAATCCTTCGAGAAACCATTATGACATAGTCATTGTGAAATTCATCTAATATAATTTCACTCTGCAACAGATGATGAAGTGCACGTAAATGTTTCATTATTTAATTTTTACTAAATTAAACAAATTATTTTATAATGTTACCATAATATTTTCCCACATCAGTGTCTTAATCTCAGCCACAACATGGTGCCCTAAGGTATCATCAATCAGCTTGCATTGTCGAGTGATGATACCAATTAAACTATTGGATATGCCCTTTATTGTGGATAAAATGTTTGGCATTCTTATTCCATCCAATAATGTATTTGATCCCTTTCTCTTTAGCCATAATGATATTTTTATAGTAACATCAATATAAAACACTCCTTTATATATACATTATTGAAGATTCATCGCGTTTAATTTCAATTGATCCACCATTCATCAATACATTCCTCTGACTCTGAAGGGATAGTAACTCCATGTGTAGATGGTTGTTATACCTTTGCACTGGGAGCAACAACAGGTTGAGAATCCAGTTGTTCATATGCACTACTAGTATCATAATATTGAGAATCCTATTGCTCCTGGGGATTGGGAGCATCATAATGTATATAATTCATTATCTGAAAAATGGGATTAACATTTAATTTGGAAAACATTAAAGAAACAATGACAAAATATTAGCATAAGGCATTATGTTGATAATCTCGTTGTGCGTCTTCTTTACAAGCAGTAGCAAGTTGAGAAACCTGTTGTGCTAGTGGATTTGTAGAATCATCATGTGAAGAATTCATTATATGAAAAAGTGAGATAACATTTATTTTAGATAACATAAAAGAAACAGTGAAGATATATTAACATAATGTAAAATAAAGTATATTAGAAAAAAAATATAACTTGATTATTAAAGTCTTTTTATTAAAGAATAAATATATTTCACCCCTCCATTAACTATACAAATCCTCAAATTGTGGTTTCCACTTACAAAAAAACACTATCTACACTAGGAAACTATTAAATGATTGTGACGTCCCAATTAAAGGGTCATGCTAGGTAAAATTTTCTTCAAACACTTCGTTTGTTTTGGTTGATAATAGAATAATTGAACAATTTTAGTATGCAGGATCCAGAACATTAAATACTTATACTACCTTATTCAGGGCATGGAGATTCTAGTTGAACCATTGACATGACCCTTATGCTTAGAGACTCCTATGATAGGGGATTCTATGATCACAAGATTGTGAAAATTGCATGAACATACTCTTAGAGGTGAAATTTTCTGTTGGGATATATTGGTAGCTTTGTCGAGGCCTTATAATATCATTCTATGTATGGATTGGATACCCACATTTCATTCTCAAATTGAATGTTTTCGGAATAGATGAAGGCATGCCCATGGTGATGGGACCATGTTTTCAATTATTGGTGAAAGAAAATGAATGAAGTGCATGGTGTAATCATTAAAAGGAGGTTGCATCCAATTACTCGTTAATTGGATAGCCTCAACCAAAGTGCATTTGATGATTTGAGTCCTTAGTTTCCAACAGTGGTGGAGGACTATAAGGACATATTTTCTATGAATATTTCTAGATTACAGCCCCATAAGGAGGTATATTGTTCACTTCTCTGTACCCTAGGATGACACTGATATATAAACCTATATATCAGATGTATCCCTTGGATATTTTTGAGTTGAGTGTGTTGTTGGAGGACTTTAAATTGTAGGTATTTATGAGACCATGTGTTCTCAGTCAGCTGCAGTTTGTTTTCCAAGAAGGCAGATGAGATCTTGGCATTATGTGTATAATTTTAGTTCCTAAACCAAGTGAACATGAAGAATAAGTATCCACTACCGAGGATTAATTTCTTATATGATCAATCGATGTGTAGTAGTTGTTCTGAATGATTTTCCTCGAATCAATATGTCACCATCTACAACCGAAGATGACCATAAAATTTTGTTATGACAACATTGATTACTTAGTGATGTTGTCTGGAATGACGAACACCTCAACAGTGTTCATGGGACTCATGAACAGGTTCTTTCAGCATAAGATACAATGGTTCATGGTCATCTTAATTGATTACATCCTAGTATACTTGGTATTCAAGGAGGACATGTGAGACACTTTTGGATGGTATTGGAGACACTCTCAGAGAACCAAATATGTGGGATGCTCCCAATGATTCAGTTCTATATTTGGGAGGTCCATTTTCTAGGACATGTCATTTTAGAGGCCAGAGTTGAGGTGGATCCTATTAATATTGACGTGGGTCTTTAATGAAATCCACCTCGAGTGTTACTGAGGTACATAGTTTCCTAGGTTTGGATGGGTACTCTGAAAGGGTTTTACACAAAATTTCTACAGTAGCAGCACACTTTATGTCATTGGCATGGATTGGGATGCCTTTTTGTAGATAGAGAAGTTACCGTAATTCTATAGGTATCTGAGCAGTAGGTTGATGAGCATTCTAATATTGAGATTATCAGAGGAGGGTGTTTGTAATGTGGTGTTCTATGATGCATTAGTAACCAAGATTGGTTGTGTCTTGATGTAGGGGCATGTGGTGATTTCATATGGTTCACACCAATTAAGATAGCATGAAAATAACTATTAAAATTATGATCATGATATAGTGGAAATAGTCTTCTCATGGATGATATGGAGACACTACCTATTAGATGATCATTTCATCATCTACTTCAACCACAAGTGTATCATGTATATCTTCTATCATAAGGATCTAAACATGACATAGAGGTGATGGTTAGAGTTATTTCAGGACAATGAAATTGATATTTTATATACTCCTATGAAGGGGAATGTGGTTGTAGATTCTCTCAGTAAGAGATCTAGTTCATAGATATTGAACGTGGCATTAGAGAATTTGGCCTCGGTGCATATATCCATTGTGGATGGATTTGGATTATGTTACCTACAGTCGATAGTTTTCACCCCTATACACTTATAGTGAGTTAGAGAAACACAACATGGGGATTCCAAATGCAAGAGTGTACATGCTCGTTTTTCCACAAGGCATGCCCCCAATGGATGTTTGAAAGGTGGAGAGAATGTTGTTCTTTTCTAAGGGAGCATATTTCTACATGTGTAATTGTTGTAGGAGGTTTTGAGGGAGTTCCATACATCACCATGGGGAAATATCCATGTGTGTAAAATAAGTATTATAACCTTTGATGTTAGTTTTGGTGGATGAGGATGAAGAAGGTAGTTTCTAAGATTGTTTATCAATACCACATGTGTCAGTAGGTGAAGGTCAAGAAAAGCGTTCTAGAGGGTTTAGCCCAAAACATCAAAATAACAATAAGATTTTGGGGCAATATATCTATGAATTTGTGACTTCATTACCACATATGTACAGGGAATACGATACCATCTTATTGATCATTGACTAACTCACCAAGACATCCCTCATCCTAGCTATCTGGGATTAGAATTCAGTAGATGTATTGTAAAAAATCTATGTGTAGATGAAGGTGAGGATTTTGGAAGTTACAATGATGATAGTCTCATATCATGATGCTCAATTCACATCCCAGATGAGGAAGGGAGTGTTGGAAGAATTTGTGGCTCAGTTACCCTTGAGCAGAACATTTTATCCCCAGATAGATGACTAGACTAAGAAGACCATTAATGTGTTGGACGACATGTTACGAGATTTCATGATAGAGTTTCTTCATTGTTAGGTGGATCACCTACTAGTAGTGGAGTTTTCATACAATAGAATTTATTACTCCACCATTGGTATTTTCCCATTTGAGGCCTTGTATGAAACACACTGCATGTCTCCATTTTGCAAGATAGAACCAAGTGATTTTTCACTCATGGGTCCGATGCTGGTGAGTGCTATCACGGAGAAGGTTTATATCATCATGGAGTAGGTAAAGACTATACAGATAAGACATATATCTTATTATTATAGGAAGAAGATGCCTTTGTAGTTAGAGGAAGGCTACCATGTGTTAATTTGGTCCTGAACTCGATGCGAGCTACAAAGATTATGTTAGGGTGAAAATCAATCCAAGAGGTTCATTAGAACATTCCTTTTTCTACATAGAGTTTTTGATGTGGTGTATTTCATGGATTTACATCTATAGTTATAATCGGTGGACAATTTCATACATGTTTCTAAGCTGAGGAGGTATGTGCATGACCAATCACACGTCATTGACTAGGGAGAGCTAGACATCGACAATGGGGTGACTTTTTCAAAGTACCTAGTGGATATTTGGGATTAATAGAATAGGTTCCTTATTGGGTGGGAAATTCATCTAGAGTGAATTCAGTTGAATCATTAGAATCTGTAAGATAGCATATGGGAGTGAAACACTCATATTTATTCTTAGTAATCCCATTTGTTTGAGTAGCAATTTGTTTTTTCAATTTGGAATGTAAATTTTCAATGTGGGTAGAATGTAATATGTTGTACATTTCGTTTATTATTTTTAGATATAATATGGATTGATTTAGAGACCAAGAACTGAGATGATGTATGAATTCAAAGCCTACTGTTCCCAGAACAATTGTCTAAAAAATATTATTCATTTAATAGCATGCACCCATGATTTTCAAGATAAATTGATGGAACTTTTAAATGGGTTCCTGAATCATAAATATGAGGGCACTGTTGATTCTAGAGTAGTGGATGCCCTAGGTGTGTCTAAAACATTTCTATCATGGGACATCTATGGAAAATCATGAAAAGGAATATATTCATTATCAAATAATTTAAATAAAAATTGTTTTCTGACAAAATGATATATATTTTATTAACGATTTTCAGCATAACTAGGGTTATCATTATGACCCTATAATTCCTTTGAGTTGTGGAGAAGGACCTACGGAGATAATTTTGGTGAATGATGATTGACCAATGCAATCTTACATTTAGTGAATCATGGATCGATGAATGATAAAAATGATGATTATATCATCATCCAAGATCATTCCAACTAATGGTAGGGTGTTTATTTTTTATCACAGGTTTCCCATTTATTAAATTATATGGGGAATTCAGAGCAACCCATGAATAGGTTGATTCATCATTTGATCATTTCCATGATGGAAATTTGTTACAATGTATTAACAGGATATAGATCCTTTTGATAATTAATGATCTTCATTAATCCTTCTAATGAGAACGAATTGAGGATGATAAGAAAAAATTATATGTTTTGTTATAGGGGTGTTCATGAATATTTTATTGACCCACATTCATGGAATTCTTCTCTATTGGTCCTTTTTAGTCATGGCTCAAATTTTTCAGGATGCTCCGAACATAATAAGACACCCAGATTGGTGGTAAGATGAAACAAAGATCGAATCAATGTAGATCAAGAACCAAGGATTAGTGATATGGTTTCAATGAGGAGTTAGAAGAACTATAGAGTCTCAATGGTCCATGGAAGGGACCACAGCGACACAAGTGAAAACGATTGGCATCAGTAGTAGAACGTGGTGGCATGCCGCGTGCAGGAGGCGCAAACGCTGTGGTGGAGCTCCGTGGAGCTAGTTGCTTGGATATGTGGAGATGGTGGCATGGCCATGTTAGAGCCAACTATTTTAGAAATTAAGTGGGGTGAGATGATTATTCCTAGGATGTGGTGTTCAGTTGCAGGACACGACAATCAGCCACGTGAGGGGGCCGCGTGACGCTGCAGACGACTGTGTACGGGGGGTCACGAGACGCAGCGATCACTCTGGAGCCTGCATGGTTAAATATGGTCTTGGAATGGTCACAAGACCCAAAGGACACATAGGAACGATGGGACACATGATCATGATCTTTCTAGGATAGGTCATCTAGACTAGGTCGGGTTTGCTACACCACTTCAGTTTGGTTGGTAGGATAGGTCGGGTCTTGGTCTGTAGACTGGTTTTCTTCAAATGTTTATAACATTCACACCATATTTCTATTTTACGAAACATATATGGTGTTTGGACCCTTAAAAAATTCATTCATTTTATGAAATCCTATTTAGGATTTCATGGAAGTGTGCATATGACATAGTGTCTTGAGGAGTGGGTTTCATCAGAACAAGCATGATGTAAACAGAATCCAATGGATTACCGTTACATTGAGACTATGTGTCTTACTTAGACTATGTTTCTTATCATGTATATGTGTAGTATCAAGACTATTTGTCATATCAAGACTATGTGTCTTTTTGATACTATGTTCCTTATAGAGACTGTGTGTCTTATCGACACTGGGTGGCTTATCGAGACTATGTGTCATATGAAACGTGATAGATAATCCTTCTATTCAGACTATCAACTAATACCTCCCGGAGAAGAATATACATTCTTTGTGGTAATATTTGTGGTATTCCATTTAGTATTCATTTATTATATTATTTTTGGTATTTTCTTGGTGGTATTCCTTTGTGGTTCTAGGGTGTCCTAATGAGTATTGTTTTACTCACACTTGTATAGGATTTTATTACACATGTTATGTCTTTATAGATGACCAACCCTTGGATGGTGTCTTAGGTGGACCGGGCTTTGCGGTTCTTAGTGAGGCCAGACATATGAGAGCTACTATGGCTTCAGACCGTTGTCCCATTACCTTCACCCACATGTAATATTTGGTAGGGTTTTCATGGACGAGTTTCTAAAACATGACCTTTCAATTTTCAAGATGGGGATGGCGTGTGTGGGTTTTGTATGAAAATTCCCCTTTATTTGTTGGTGGTCTTGTATTTTGGCATGTTTTACCTTTCAATTCTTTCACTATTGATCTCTGTTTGGGTCATTGTGGTTTTCATTCATTGTTTAATATGTGTTTTTTCGACATTTGATCATTTGTGGCTAGAAGATGTGTGAATGTGTACATGTCCATATGTGAATTCCACCAATTTGTGAGATATTCCCACTTAGTGGTAGTCATTAGCCTATGGCCTGTTGAAGGTGATATTTGGGAAGTCACAATACAAGCCCATATGGGATGTGATGTGATAGGATTAAACCAGGAAATTGATTTTTTAAAAATTATATAATTTATTAATGTATTTTATATCTGACAAAATGAATAAACATCAGATGTCAAATTCAAGGTAATGGACAGTTGACCTAAAAAACGTTTTAATTACGTGAACAATTTATTTTCTAATTAATTTTTCTATATACAAATTATTATTATTCATTTGTCAATGTATTCAGAAGAATATAAATTAATTAAAAATAAAATGTTATGTTTAATTTTTACATTACATTAATGGTTTCAAAAGGGATTATTTATACATATTTTATATTGGAACTTTTGAAAAATGGGAAAAGTAATGCTATATATTATTGTATACAGCTTGACTGTGTGTTCCTACCACCATGATCATTATTTGATATCAATAATTATTTACAATAATCCATGTTTTATTAATATAATAACCCTTCATCCATTTTTATATTTATGTTAAAAAATGGTATTAAGTGGAGAAATTATTTCGATATCCTGAAATATTGTTTTTGTTTGTAAATATTATTTTTATGGTTGTAATAGTGAGAATGAATGATTTCAGGTGTTATGATTATGTTATGGATCTTTGACCTTATTTATGATTAAGGGTGGACGTGATATATCATTTTATGGTGGGTTAACACGATATATCTCTTGATGTTAGGTCAGCCCTATATAGATATCTACTAAAATTGGCAAATGGATAGAGTTTACTCATAATAGGTTTCCCCTAAAATATTATTTGAATTTTCCATGTAGGTTATTAAATTTTTAAAAGTGATTAGACAAGTGATATTAAAATGATGACCAATGTTTACTACATCAATTTTATATTAATTTTTTTGTTATTTAGAGATATAATATGATTTCAAGTGGTATTATAATGATATTATGATTAAAAATATTTTTATGCTAACTTAAAATGGTTAAATGTATATATATAAAACGTATTCAAGAGTTTTTCATTATTAATAAGAATTTTATATTTTTTTTATTTTTTCTCTTATTATTTCTTATGAAATTTGTTATGAAAATATTTGGGAGCTGAATTTTATTTCTTTGGTATTAAAATTATTATTTCAAATAAATTTATATTATGAAATGTTAATAATTTTATAATGAGAATATATAGAATAATGAGATTCTAAATTTCTTTTTCAACATCCCAAAATAATATTTTTATAATTATCTCTTGTATTTATATCTTTCTTAGAGGGTTTTAAGGATGAGTAAAGAAAATGATTTGTTCAAGATGATAATAATGATGATATTTCATGAAATGAAATCATGCTACATCTAAAATGAATAATATTATTTGAAAAATGAATACTATGTGGAACTCTAAATATAATGATGTGATATTTTATTTTTTAAAAAGAGATAACATGATTTTCTAAAAATATATACCTAAAAGGTCATAAAAATGAATGAAAATTAATTCTTATCTAAAATTAAAATTTAAATATTTATTGTTGTTTATTATTTGTATTTAGCATCAAAGAAAAGCTTTACATATTTTTAGATGTCTAAATTATCGATGTAAATTCCAACATGAGATTCAAATTTATGGTAATAATTTTATAAAAATATAAGATTACCAGATTGCATAATATAAACTCTATCCCCTTATAATGGATTCCAATATAGAAAAAAAAAGATGATTTTCGAAATCACTATGATTGAAATATCCTTCCATATCAACTTTGTAAAAAAGTAGGATTTGGAATTTAGTTTTTTTAGTAGTGATAGCTCAGTTGACACTGGATATAAATTTTTGTAGAATCAATGCTAGAGAAAAAAATAGATATATAACATGGGTTCATGTTAATAGTGTATAATTTTATGACACCATACCCTCCATAATTCAATATATCTATTGACTTAGTGCTATATGAGTGTTGTATTAAATATACCTAAAATATTTTTTACGTCAATGGTTGTTTATAGAATCAAATGTAAGACCATTATTTTTAATATTATAAAGGTGAAACTAAATAGTGGTAGTAAAAAGATAATAATACATAAAAAGAGATTTGATTGATTCCATATAATGGAATTAATTTGATAACAGTTTCTATGAGAACAATTTTCTATTATTATTCTAATAAGGATGAAATTTTAATTCATGGAATTATAGCATACAAACGAAGATTCTATGGCCACCTATGATGAAAAGAACATATGACTAGAAAAATATATATAGAATTGTATTTGTGATATTCTTTGTTAAATTATTATCTTTTACTTAGCATTATATCCAATCAACTAAAGATAACATAAATCTCTTGAATTTAATTGTTATGAGATAATTGTTACTTAAACTATAATGGTATAAAGCATGTTTTCTGATTAGAATATTTTTATATGAAAACAATGAGATTTTTTCCAATTGGATGGAAGTGGGAAAAAATAAAATCAATGAAATATGAATTTAATAAATCATTTTTTTTATTTTGATATAGTTGTGCTAAAAGAACACTGTGCAATTCCATAAGAAATTTTGGAATTTATTTCAATGTGGTATTTTCATGTATATAGATTTTGATTGAATTGTAAATGATCCTGGAATTATTAATAAGATACCACAGTATGTGTATGTTTATTGGATAAAGAAAAAAATGATGATAATTAGAAATACTATAGGATGAGAAGTGTTATAGAGAACAAACCTATGTTACCCAAATACCAGGCAATCAACCCAAACTGTTACATACCAGAAATAGATTCCCAATCCTCATGAGATAGAAACAAGAAACCGAGCATCGAACAACATACTATGGGAACAATTATTGATCAACATGAATGAAGAACATTGAAATATAAATATACATACATAAAAAGAACAAATTATTAATGATTAATATCAAATAATTAAATCTAGATTCATGATCCAATAATATAGAGTTTTGATCTATCAATCCCTAGATGATCTATCCAACTCTAAGGGAGAAGAGAGTAAGAAACGGAGAGAACTCTTAATCGGTATGTCACATAATTACTAGAAGAAGGATCAACCGCTGAACAGAAAGTCCCATATGGGTTAGAGGGCTACCATAAATTTCATGGAATGCTCGAGGTTGAGAGAAAACAAACCTGAAGGAAGAAAAAAGATAAATCATCATTTTTTCCTTATTAAAATCAAATATCTGGATATTACATGATGTTTAACCAAATTAAATGTAACAACTCAGATTTTCACGGTTCTATTTCTTAAAAAATTTTGTAGAAAATTACAATACGTGGACTTGAGATGACAAGCAATTTTGAGGCTTCAAGACCTTGGAATATTTCGTAAAAAACTGTTATGCTATTAAATAGTGAATTTGTGATGTTTTCCTGAAAATTATTAATAACTATTAAACAGGTGCATGAATTAGAAATCTGAGGGAACTATTGAGTTCTGGATAACCTATTTACCCATGGTGTGACTTAACTTTAGTCGGTGTGGGTATCTAGTTAGAAAAACAAAAAATGGAATATGTGTAAATAAATTAATTATATAAAATATTTTATTTTTCAAATCCTTATAACTCATAAACATTATATTATATTGGAAATATGATTGTACCGTTGAGTTCATGAGGATTTTATTTCTATAGGCAGAGCCAAACTTTGAATGGTGTAGGTTGAGTTTAAAAGTTATTTTTTATACATTTAATGGAAAATAAAATGAAAATAAAATGAAAATTTTATTTCCTTTTTATGTTTTATAGTATTTTGGCAATGTGACTCAGTGACAGAGAAACCTATCACCTTTCATAAATAATGTAGCATTGTATCACAATTACAACGAGAAAATGTGATGATGAAATCAGTAAATGTAGGACAGAAAAAAGATTAATGTGGAAACATAACATCAATATATGTCTTCTAGATATCGTACTTGAAGAAAGAGTTTTTATATTAAATTTCTTCTTTCCCCATTCGTTAATTTAATCAATGAATGTGGATCATTCCACGAACATGGAGACTTGTGGTTTGATCATTATTAAAATAAGGGATATTTGTTTGATGGGTGTTAATGGAAGATTGATCCTTGTTTCCAAATAATGATTATACATTTGTGATCGATTTTTGGATTAATTTTATTTATGTTCTTATAGTGATGAAACACGACCAACACTAACATAGATCAAGGTCTGTCCCTTTTTTTATTAATGCTTTTCCTCCCTCTATTATTCATTCATCTCGGGAATTTTTTGTTTGGGCCATGGTAAAAATTTTAGAGATCGATCAATCATTGAACAACTGATCCTTAGTGAAATGATCAAATATCTTAGGTCCTGGAGGGAAACCACGATGAAGGTGTGATGATGATGGTGGTGATCATATTGAGGTAGTGCAAGAGATATTGTAAGCAGATAGATTTTCACTTGAATGATACAATGGTGTGATTTTGAGCCCCTAGAGATGACGACCATTGCCTAAGGACTCCAGAACATCATTCAGATCGAAGAATGGACTACCAAAGCACATCTGGTGGCCCGTAGAGGATCACAATAGCGTGGTGTTGAAGAAGGCCGATGAAATCCTCTACAGGTGGTGATCAGAGGCCAATAACAATGTCCAACAGTGGTTTAATGGATGTGGCTAGTGAGGCTGTCATGCTACATGGGAAGCTGTCTGTGGCATTTATACCCTTGTGATGAGGCGGTGCATTTGATATAGATTAGTGAGATTTTATTTCAAATAGTAGGGTATGGTGTCACACTCCTTGTCTTTATTATAAGAGATCAATGTATGATCAACATCCTATCAAAGAGGGTAAATGTATGGATTAAGAAGATACCCTATGCCTTCTATATGATGGTATGATACAAGATATCATTTCATTCATTGATAATGAATTGTGTTCTAGAGTTAGTTGGCACAGAAGCGAACTTGGTGACCCATCAGGCCTAATTGACAAGTGGATCTAGATAACCCAAGAAGCCGGAATGACTTTACGGTTCTCAGTGCCCTGCCGGTCTATGTAATGAATGTACTACACAGAGAGGCTTGATTGTTCCTCACATCACATATTGTTAAATTAGATAGTGTTTTCAGAATTGGATTGAAAAATAATTACTCATGAACCCTTACACTATCTAGGATGATAATTCAAGGAGGTCTATAATGTCTCCTAGTGAGCCCTAGGTGCAGGACCCCCTACTAGTGTATCAAGATATTTCCTTCTTTTGGGACTTGCCCATATCAGTGTACATTGAGTTGTTCATAGTGTGTACTCATTTGGAAGGGCCAAAAAAAGTGAGACCTATTGTGAGGGTCTCTTTTGACTTCATAGACAACTGAGTGAGTCCTCTCGGAATGAACATTCCTTGAGAAGAATCCTATGATCGAGGTTTTGACTATGATATCGAGACTCCTTGTCATAGTGAGAACAGTCATCTCTGAGAATCATTGTGGAATATCAAGAACATATGTTATCTTGAATTATTTTGGTAGACTTTTTCAAAGTTATTACTTTCAGTTAGATTGATGAGTTAGACCATTCACAATTGAGAATGCTACGTGTGAAACCCTATAGTTTGTAATTGATGAGAATTTCATATTGGAATCCTTTAGGATTATACTAATATGTTATAGTTATATGTATTATTTATGTATACCTATGTTGATAAGATTTTATCTTATTGATAGTGTTTCCTTTGTGTCCGTTTACTTGGTGTTATGGTGTCCCCTAATTAGTATTGTTTTACTCACACCTATAAGGGCTTTTACCACATATTTCATGTCTTGTGTAGTTCAACGATGCTTTGGTGGTGTCCTATGTGTAGTGGGACCATGACCAAGAATAGATGGTTCCTTGTGATATTAGACGAGTTGAGGTGTTTACAATAGCTTCCTACAACAGCTTTAGTGACCCTATTTATAAGTCAGACATTACAACTATCTTACATTTAGTGGGATTGTTTCAGGCCATGTTTCACTTTTCTTCTTTACTTTATATCATTCTGGTTTATTTGGTTGTAGTGATATGCTTTCATTTTCATTAAATAGTTTTTTCACAGTCCAGCCTGATTTCCTAGATTTGGGTGCATGTGTGCCGGATATTAGAATAATGACTCCCATTTGTGGGATATGCCTACTCTAAGCTAATTTCAAGCACCTAACCTATCAGAGGCAGAATTGGGGTATTAAAAACAATGGCCCCATCAGATGGGTCATGACATTGTGATATAATAGGAGGTCAGTTCTACCTTAAGACCATAATTCTGTGATATTGGATCTGGGAAACACTGTTAACTCTTTCAATATTGGCTTTTATGCTTGGGAATCCTGTGTTCGTGCGGTGGCCAACTTATCCATACACTAGGACTCTGGGAACATATTTTCTATATCAGTACAAGAAATCCATGATGAAATTAAATAAAGGTACATGAATCATATATGAACACATTAATTTTTACATTTCCTTCTTAAGTCATCTCACCAGGTATACTCTTTTAACTGTGATTCAACTTGATCTCCTCATAATGAGTTCATTACGCTTACCAATGAGGTTTCAGCAACAATATCAGTAGTTTGTCCTAATGCTCGATGAGGCCACACATATAGTAACAGGTCTAAATTTAGTTTTTCTTCATGATTCTCAGCAAGTGACGGTTCGTCCTGATGATCAGTTAGCAGACCCACCTCTAGTGGTTTAGGTAGATGATGCTTTCCAAACAGAGTCGTGGATGAAACTTTTAGCCTGGGATTATGATGCATAGTGTTCAAACATGTATAATATGATTCTGAGGAAATAATCACCTAAGAGTCAATGGTGGAAAGTCATACTGATAACAAGTGGACTATGTAATCCCTTCAACTAGATATTTCGTTAGAAGCTCTAGGGATTCACTAGTTCCCAGTATAAAAGTCTTTTCTATGATTCTCGTAAAAAAGCGGAATATCATGTATTATTTCCCCACCCCTCATGTTGTAGTGAGAGAGTTGGTTGATGAACCACCATGAAAGAGTAAGCAGTGATAGAAGACATGTTCATCTGGATGATGACATTTTAGGAGAATTGTGTAGTGATATAAGGTGGCCAACATTTTGACATGTTACCACCACTACCTCCACATGGTTCATTGCAGACTCTGGGAGTTGGAGAACAAGGGAGGATATAGTTGCAGGCCATTGAGGCTAATGACCATATGAATCTATTGATGATTCAAGGAATTATCTATATCATTCGGATTTAGGTACAATATTAATGTACATGTGTGATAATGATTTAAATTCCTAATAATTTCCTCTTTTTATACCTAGATGTTTTAGTTAAACTGTTTACATGCTACTCATAGTTGGAGGCTCATACTAGAGGAGACACAATGACCACACATTAGTGATGACAGTGTGATTTGACTCTTGGAGGCAATAGTTTTAGTTAGTATCTCTAGATAGTGGCATCGAGGAATTATGATATCAATCATAGAATTGAATAAATCCCCATTTCATACTCCTATTATTTGTCTAAGGAAAATTTTACACTTCATTTTCCATGATCAAACTAGATTTCCCATTGACAACAAATGAGAATTCCTTTCCACACTTAATGGACTCAGGAAGGGGATGTTGTAACTGAATTCTATTAATTTGGCTAGCCTGACCCTCAGTGCAGTGGATGTTATGATTCCTTATGTTTCATAGAGGTGGAACAATATAAGAATGTCATCCTTTAAGATAATCTAGGTATACCTCTCCATAGAGAGTTAAAATTCTACATTTGTATAATCCTCGGGGTGGAACCAATATTTATTCCAGTATATCAGATGGAAAAAAAATATCTCTATGAGATTGGGGTTTATATTGGGGACTTGTAGAGAAAGGGATTAGTAAAATGCTGTGTTTTTCTCTGGGAAGCCCGAGGTGATCTTTTTTGATGACATCTTAGTGTATATGGCATCCGAGGAAGAGCATACAAGAAACATAAGGATGTTCCTGGACACACTTTTTGAGAAATAGCTACACATAATGCTCTTGGAGTGTCTATATTGGATTTGGGAGGTCCCTTTTCTGGGCAGGTAATCTCATAGGCTGGAGTTACAGTGAACTAATTGATGTGGAACATAGAAGCAGATTCTAAAATGTAGAAACCATTTTGTAGCTTCTGATCAAGGAATTAGAGCGGTTGGCCTCATTGCATTTATCCATCGTGGATAGGGATGTAGATGCTTATATCAGCTAATTGTTTATTACCCGTCCACTCTTAAATGATTCCAGGATTCACAACAAAGTTAAACGACATATGATTAATAATGTACTCTTTTTTCCAATGTGAATACCTCTGATAGACATTTGTATGGTGGGGAGAACATTTTTATTTTAGAATATGTCATATTGTATAAGTGGATTTAAAAAGTGGTGAAATACATTAGGGTTTGTGTGTGGGTGTCAATGTGGACACCGGGGATGATTGGACAAGTTTATGTTTGTCTTAACTATTGAGATAAAAAGATGAATGCTTGTTTGAATCAATTTTGTGGGTTGTTACTTCTGTTTATTTGGGTACCCAGAAGGACGTGGGATGAGTTTTTAGTAGAATTCATGATGGGTTTACCATGTACGACTATGAGATATGATACCATCATGGTGATCATTGACCAAATCATAGTGTCGACCCACTTTCTTACTACAAAAGAGCAAAGTTTAGTAGAGGGCATGGGATGCATATATGTGTAGGATATAATCTAACCCTATGGATATTCATGGATTATTGTTTTAGATCGTGATTCTTTCATTACATCTCTATTTTGGGGAAGATTGCATGAGGCATTTTCTGTGAATCTGCATCTCATCTAGGAGCAGATGAAGTATGCATAGTGTCATCCAAAGTATTTTGTTGTTAGATAGCAGAGACAATTGGAGTTCAAGGAAGGATGCAAATGTATTCTTTTGGATCTCACATCAATGAGGGATACTAAATTCTATAATGAGATTTAATCTATCTTTGATAAAGGAAACAATATCATCCAATGTTTTTTTGTTGATGGTGGAGACCATTGGATATCATGTAAGGATACAATATCATCATTTGGGTCTCACCTCGATGAGAGATACTGAGTTATTTATGGGGTGTAAATCTATCATCGAGGTTAATAGTAAATCTTTCAGGAGCTATGTATAGTTAGAAAGGTACCATGCGGCATGACTCTACACCGCAATGGGATTAGTTTCACAACATCTTTCACATTTCTCAACTGAAGAGATTCGTGCATAAACCAAATTCACATCATAATCTAGGTGAGTTGTACATCGACGTTGGAGTTTTTTTGTTAAATTTCCAAGGAAGAATGAGGATCATTTTTGGATGATCTTTTCCCTCGGTGTCTGTACTAAGATATCAATGGGATCTTATGAAGATCACGTGGGAGTGGGTGGCTCAGATTCGTTCTCAGTCCTCTCACCTTTTGTTTGAGTAACTCTTGTTTGGATTTTTGGGGATATATATACATAATGTGGGAGAATGTAATTACATGGTTTTTCTAGGTTCTATTTTCAAAAAATTATATGGAAAATTACAATACCATGAACTAAAACTGTATGTGATTTTAAGGCTTATTGTTCCTTGATTGATCTGTCTAAAATTTTTATTATTTTTAATAGCATGTGTGAGAATTTTTCCAAAAAATTTGTAATAAATTTAAATGGGTTCCATGATCAAATATCCTTGATCACCATTTCATTTATGATAGAAGGTTTAACCTAGTCACGACGAAACATTAGTCGGTGTAGGTATCCAGTGAGAAATCCAAAAAATGAAAAAAACCAAAAAAAAATGTTAATAAAAATTATTTTATTCTTCAAATACTAATAACTCATAAACGGTCACTCATATTCGAAATCCAAGAGTAATGTTGTGATTGTGAGGATGTACATTCAATTGGTAGATCCTAATATTGATTGGTGATGGTCGTGGATGAATGTTAATTTATGTATTTTTTAATTAGTATAAAATGACCTTAAATAAGTTAATTCTATTTCTTTTTTATCATTCACAGAATGGCGGTGCTGCGATGCTGCGACGGTGAACCGGTTTTGTTTTCATAAATAAATTAGTGCAGCGACACACTTTCAAAGAAAAATAGTTACCCTAAAACACAAAAACATGTCTATTTTTTTCTTCCATTAATCAGGGACAGGGTCCAGTGTTATAATTCTTAATGTTAGATATTTTTTCTAGAGTTTCTGTATGGTAATGGGTATGATGCTCTTTAGTCAGCGATGGAATATCCGAGGATCTGATTTAATCAAGAGAAAACGAATCAATGAATGTCGCTATAACAAGGATCAATGTCTTGACACAAATTCAATATACATCTACAAGTGATCCAACTCGAGGTAGGGGTTATTATTTTAATCTTGACATTCTACATTCATAGATTTAAATGGAAAATGTAGATCAACCCATGAATGTGATGACAAAATTTTAGATAGTTCTTGTTGGAAGGTAGTTTTATTTTTCTGCTTTTAATAGATTATTGATCCTGGTTATCAAATGTTCATCAATCCAATGTGATTGATTTTTGATTTAATCAGATTTCTATTCTAACGACGATGAACCATGATCGACACTAACATAGATTGATGTAAGTCACTTTTTATAGGTTCATGCCTTTCCTCCCTCCTATCATCATTCATCTTGGGCGATCTTTGTTTGGCCGATGACTCTACTTTCAGAAATTGGTCAATAATTGCTCAAACAATCCATGGCGTAATGATAAAAAGACACAGGTCTAGTAGGGACACAACACAATGGACTTAAGATGATAATAATGACAATTAGATCGAGGTAGTTAGAGAGATATTAGAGGTGAAAAACTTTTCATTAGAAAGGGATCTTTTTGTGATTTTTAACTCATAGAGACGAATAACACAACCCAAGGACTGATGAACGTCTTGTAGATTGAAGAATGGACCACTGATGAATGTGTGGTGGCCTGAAGAAGGCCCCAATAGAAAACCATGGTGGTGAAGTAGGCTCACAACATCCACCGCGGGTGGTGATTAGAGGATGACATCATTTCTCTATATGTGGTTAGAGGTTGTGGTCCATCTGAACCACTGGTGGGATGCGACGTTCACTGTCTTTGGGGTAGAGATGACCATCTAGATTTAGTGAGCTGGGTTTATTATAAAGGTTGGCCCCATGATAACACTATATGAAGAGTCATTCCTTGTAGACTGTGTAGGTTCGGGTCAGGTCGGTTTGACCGGGTTACGCCAAACCCTAACCCAACCAGATCCATTTTCACTAAAACGCCAACATCATTCAAACCATAATTCCGATTGACAAGCCATATATAAAGAACCATAAATTACATACATTGTTATTTCTTCATAATTTAAGCATACTTAGTACAACATATAACAAAAACCACAAAAGGACCGTATAGGTATATTGTCTTTAGAAACTGGGAAACATAAACAACTGGTTCAAAAATCTTCTACAGTGTCACCCATTTACTTCATCATATCTAGAGTCATTTATAGCATATATACTTAATATTATTCTTCCTGACCTAGGGAAAAACATAAAAAGGGCTGAGCTTAAATGCTCATTAAGGGTAAACAAAAGAAATATCAATCACATCTTAACATTTTGAAAATATTAACATGGAAAAGTGTTCATAATATCATAACATGGGATAAATCATAAAAGTGAAAATGAAATCCCAATAATCATAACAAAAAACTTGAAACTTTGTGGCATGCACACATAATCATTGAGAATCATTTCTTGTTTTTCCTGACTCATTGCCAAGACTATCTTAGCAGACAAAGTCCATTTTTGAACCGAGTTCACTCCTCATTTCAGTCATGTATCACTGAACCTGAATGACCTTCCGTTCCAGCCCTGTCTATCTCATGAGATATAAATCTTTACCCAATGCATTGGAGGGAGATATAGGTCTCACCCATCTCATAATGAATCATTTCGTATGTGTGCCACATAATCATAAATCATACATCATCGCCTAACACATGTATAAAAATTGGGATTCTTGAAACATCAAGACATCATAAAAAAAATCATATAAGGTAAAGGACTTCATAAAAATAATTCCATCACAACATAATCAAATCAATTTAATAATAGGGATAAAAACAAAACCCTATATTATCTTAGATAGAAAATAATTTTGATAAAACATTTGAACTCCATTCTTGAGGAAAATATCCTTTCAACTTCAAAAACATTTTCCTTTATTAAAATGTCATATAATTTTAAACTAAAAGAAGTTAATTAAAAAAAAACTTGAAAACTTATAAAGGACGATTTATTGAAATATTGTTTTATGAATCCATTTATGCCGTATAAGTTAAAAGAACATTCTTCTCATACTTTGGCCGAAAAGTCAAAAAGTAACTCGTACGACAAAAGATTCCTATCATATTATTTACTAAAAACATACCGAAGGGTAAAATTGGATTTAAACAATTGTGGGAGGATATTAATAATATTACATATTGAAGGAACATGGGTGTGGATGATAAATACACCCCAGTAATTACCAAAGTATAATCAATCTCGGATACAAATGATATTGTGATATTTTCCCTTACCTTAAGTCCGATTTGATTCGTACGTGTCTGAAGCTCCTGTATAATGATTTAAATAATGTTATTGAATTATTTCAGAATCATACTTATTGATATGATATCATATATGGTCATATTCTTAGCTTCTAATTAGTAATATTTCATTGTTACTTGTTATTCGGGTCTTTATTGCTTTTTGTTCTTATGCATGTTTTGCCGAATAAATTATTATTATTCTTGTTGGGTTATAGATACCATATATCCAGAATGGTATTAGTGTAAAATATATCATATTTATTCATTCAATTCATTTATATAATTACTATGTAATGAAGAACATGTAGAACGTGTCGCATCACATCGTGGAGACGGTAGGCCGTACGTACGCACGAGTGATGATATCATTCACATGATTGTGTAATTGTATTGATGTGTATTTATACTATTTCAGTATCAATATTACATTATAATAATCATATATAGTTACTAATTATACCACTATACCCATCCAAGTAAGGTGATGGTGGAAAATAGTTTACACCACGGCGTGGAGATGGTATTCCATACGTACGCACGCGCGGTGATTTCATTTTCCGTAGGATGGATAGAAGGTGAAATAGGGTTGTTTCATATTTGTAATAACATATCAGTATGTGATTAATACTGATGTTATTACTTTATCATGAAACAACTAAAGAATAAGAAGTTTAAGAAGAATGAAATTGAAAAAGATTGGTAGTGGATATTACTCTTTTTTACACGCCTCTTTGAATCCTCCACTTAGGGCACTAAGATTGTTATTTGAAGAAAACCAGGTCCTCTAGGATTATTCTAGGGAAGTGGAGAAGAGGTTTTCTCAGAGGTTCTCCGAGCTTGAATGCTCAAATTGGTGTGTGGAGAAGAGGGAGGAGGTTCCCTTTTATAAGGGTGGAGAGGGGCACCTTTGGGAAATTTCAAAATATTATTTTATATTAAAGTCAAATTCGGTTTATAATGGTTCCAAAGGGTCTTATTTCGAAAATAAGGTGGGGATGGGTCAAAATACTCTCATCCAATAATATTTAGACAAGTTTAGGTTATTATGTTAACCTTATCAATTAGATTTAAATCTAAGTTAAATAATTTAACTTTTACATATTCTTTTTGTTTTCTTAAACTTTATGGTTAATAAACATACGATAACATGCCAAACTAACCCCATGTTGTTAATTATTATTATATATATCCTTATCTAAGTCATTTGGCCGAACCTTAGATTTTTAGGAATAAAATAACAATTAATAATATAATATTTATTAAAAAAACAATTTAATGTCAATTTTGACACTATTTGGTATTTGATTTTTGTGAAACTTATAACAGAATGATAAGTTCGAACTAAGTTAATTAAATCAACACTAATATGTCATATTAACATAGAAAAATATTGTAATTCATAAAAAGTCTCAAATTAAATTTATTTGGGCATTTATAACATCAACTATTTTAATATTTTCTTAATCAGGTAATTACTGCATCATCATTGAGTCATAAATAAATTAAATTATTTAAAGTCTAAAAATTATAAATAAAATACCATTATATAGGAAATCGTTTTAGATTTCTAATGAATATTTATAATAGAATTTATCTTATGTATAACTCTGTATTAAAAATGTTTTAGTTATTAAACATTGATTTTAACTCTTTTAACTCTTTTTTAAATAAAATAATATTAAATGTCTTAATCTATATCAAGTGGACCTAAATGGTCTTATTATATTCATAAGGTTGTTTTTGGTCGAATTGCACTCATCCAACAGAATTAGGACATGTGTTAGGGTAATTGTAATATCATTTTTACCTTTAATTACCCTATTTACTATTAACCGCGGTAAAAAAAAGTAAGAAGTTACTATTCACCAAAAAAATATTTTCATCTCATTGAATCAAATTTTACTTACTGATATCAACCGTGTCTGTCGGATTTCCAAAATTCCTTTCACATAAGCGATAAAATTATGTTCTCTGAAAAATTCATTTTTTTAACTACCACTTAGTTGTTTCACTATTCACCAAAAATTGAATGTTTTCAGAAAAATACCAAAATTTCACCCTAGACTAATTTTGGTATTCCAAATCCAAAAATGAAGTCCATTTTGAAAGATAAAATTTATAAAATTTAAAAAAGTGGTTATTACTATTCAGAACGGCTATTTCATATAATATTTTAATAGCATACTGTTGTTTGGTGAAAACTCGTTATTGCGTACAACGCAAGCTATTGAGGAAAGTCGTGATTGCGTGTAAAGCAAGCCAGGCTAGTGTTGTGTGTAATGAAAGAATACTTTGATGATATATATAACATAAAAAGAAAATATTTCTCATAAAAGTCTCGGGTGTTATATTCTACCCCCATTAAAAGGAATTTCGCCCTCGAAATTCATCACTTTGTAACAAACAGATGAGGATACCTATCCCTCATCATATCCTCAAGCTCCCATGTAGCTTCATCTAAATGGTGGTTCCTCCATAAAACATTCACCAAGAGAGTGGTCTTTTTTTGTAGGACTTTTTTGCTACGATCTAGAATCTCTATCGGCCGTTCTTCATAAGAAAGATCTTGCTCCAGCGGTACAACTTTTGAGCTGAGTACATGTGACAGATCGGGTATGTACTTTCTCAGGAGCGATACATGGAACACATCATGAACTTGAGAGAGATTCAGTGGAACCGCCAATCGGTAATCTACCTTCCCAACACGATCCAATATTTCAAAAGGACTGATATACCTAGGGATTAACTTTCCCTTCTTCCGAAATCTCATTACTCTTTTCCAGGGAGATATTCGTAAAAACACTTTATCACCCACTTCAAACTCTAGGTCTCTTCTTCGGTTATCAGAATGACTTTTTTGTCGTCTATGAGCTTCTCTTATGTGTTGTTGAATAGATCGGACCTTTGCTACTATCTCATCAACAACATTAGGTCCTAATAGCTTTCTTTCGCCAACTTCATCCCAGCAAGTTGGAGTTCTGCATTTCTTTCCATATAGAGCTTCATAAAGAGCCATCTGAATATTGGAGTGAAAGCTATAATTATTAAAAAATTCCACCAAAGGTAGGTGTTGATCCCAACCACACTTGGAAATCCATAGAGAAAGCTCTTAACATATCTTCTAGAGTTTGAATTGTCCTCTCAGACTGACCATCTGTCTGTGGATGATAAGCAGTGCTGAAACACAACTCTGTATCTAGAGTATGCTGAAGACATCGCCAAAACATCGAGGTAATCCTCGGATCCCGATCAGATATAATGTAAAGTGGTACTCCGTGCAATCTTAACACTTCCTTGACATATATCCTGGCAAGCTGATCAAGATAGAAATCCTCTCTTATAGAAATGAAGTGTGCCGACTTCGTATGACGATCAATTATAACCCAGATAGCATTATTGCCTTTGGATTTTTTTAGGATGTCCAGTGACAATGTCCATGGTGATGTTTTCCCATTTCCATTATGGTATGGGTAATGGTTGTAACATCCCCTTAGACTTTTGTCTCTCATCATTAACTTGCTGACAAACTAAGCATCGAGAGACGTATTCAACAACATCTCTTTTTATGCCATCTAACCAGAAGTACGCTTTCTGGTCTCTATACATCTTCGTGCTTTCTGGATGAATAGAGAATGAAGAACTACGAGACTCATCCATCAGATCCTTTTTTAATTCTGCGATGGGTCCGATTCCTGAACCTTATTATCCCATCACAATCAAAGTGGAATTTAGGAACATTTCTCACCTTCTTTTGTAACTCTACATCTTCTTTCTGCACCTCTTTAATCTTCACATGCATATATGGTGGAACATTCATTTGAAAAAGATAAGATTTTCCCCTTCCATTGTGATAGAAAGATCCATCCTTTGTAAATCCATAAATATTGGATCTTTTGAGATCCTTATCATGGATAAGCTAGCATGGTCTTATCGACATAATGTATCAGCCACCTTGTTCGCTTTCCCAGGGTGGTAATGAATTGAGCAGTCGTAATCTTTAATCAACTCCAACCATCTTCTCTGGCACATATTCAACTCCTTTTGTGTGAAAATATACTTCAAAATTTTATGATCATTATAAATATCACACCTTTTGCCATAATGATAATGCCTCCAAATCATTAATGCAATGATTACCGCAGCTAGCTCCAAATCATGAGTTGAGTAATTTTGCTCATGGATTTTCAACTGTCGTGAGGCATAAGCAATCACCATATCATTTTGCATAAGAACACACCCAATCCCTTATTGGATGCATAACTGTAGATCACAAACCTTTCTCTACTACAAGGCAGTGTGAGCACAGGTGCACTAGATAGCCTTCTTTTCAACTCCTTGAAATTCTCTTCACATTCCTCCGTCCACACGATCTTAACTCCTTTTCGAGTCAACCTGGTGAGTGGATTTGATAACCTCGAAAAAACTTTCACAAAACGTCGATAATATCCATCCAGACCAAGAAAAATTCGGATCTCAGTTACTGTTGTCAGTCTCGACCACTATTCGATAACCTCAGTTTTTGCTGGATCCACAGATATCCCCTATTTTGAGATTATGTGACCCAGAAATCAATCTTTTTGAAGCAAAAATTCACACTTGTTAAATTTGGCATAAAGCTTCTCCTTTCTCAGGGTCTTCAATACAATTCTCAAGTGATCTTCATGTTCTTCCTTGCTCATTGAATAGACAAAAATATCGTCTATAAAGACTACCACAAACTGATCATGATAGTCTCTAAAGACTCAATTCATCATATCCATGAAGATAGCAGGGGAATTAGTAAGAACAAATGGAATCACTATAAATTCATAGTGTCCATACCTTGTACGGAAATCCGTCTTTGGTTTATCCTCCCTTTTGACCCTTAATTGATGATAACCTGAATGAAGATCAATCATGGAAAAGTATTGAGCTCCGCGTAGTTGATCAAATAAATCATCGATGTGCGGGAGAGGATATTTGTTCTTGATAGTGATCTTGTTAAGTTCTCGATAATCAATGAAGAGTCGCATTGATCCACCGTTCTTCTTAACAAACAGAACTGGTGCTCCCCAAGGTGACGCACTAGGGAGTATGAATCCTTTTTCAAGATTCTCTTGAAGTTGCTTCTTAAATTCTAGCAACTCAGTTGGGGCCATTCTATAATGTGTCATTGAAATAGGCATAGCACCTGGTACGAGTTTAATTGAAAACTCAACTTCAAAATTTGGTGGATGACCTGGAAATTCCTCCGGAAAAACATCATCAAACTCCCGTACAATGGGCATAATCTTAATTGTGAGTTTATCTCCAACCATTTGAGATAAATAACCTTCATTTAGTGGAATCAAAACCCATAAGATGGAAGAAATTTCCACTAGAAGGTTATGTTCATCCTTGCATCGATAAATGATCATAGATTGAACTGGAATATAAAATGTGATTTCCCTTCTTTGGAAATCGATATAAGCTCCGTATAAAGAAATCCAATCCATGCCACGAATCACATCGAATTACACTATAGGAAGGATTACAAGATTTGTAGGAATAACATTCCCACAAACATCAATTGGGGAAGAATTATAAACTTTTGATGCAACTATTGTGCCATTAGGAGTTGTCACAGCTAACTCAACATATAATTGTTGAGGTAAAGTGGTGATATCCTTAGAAAATTCTTCAGAAATAAAAGAGTGGGTGGATCTAGAATCAAATAAAACATTTTCTACTTTAGAGTGGATGGTAAGTGTACCTTTCACCACATCGTTATCGTACTCCACATCGCTGATAGAAATTGCATGTCACTTTCCTTTGTCTTTAGCCTTAAGAGTTTGTCGACGTCGATCATCATCAGCAACCCTTGGATTAGGGAATTTATTAGCATAATGCCCCATTTACATGCACTTGAAACATTGAACTGTAGGAGGTTCATTCTGTGTATCCTGTTCTTTGTTCGTATCATTAGACATCTTCTTCCCAACATTGCAGCATTCAAATGTCTGATGACCTTCCTTTCCACATTTGAAACATTTACTTGTCCCTTTAAGACAATTCCCTCCATGTTTCTTTCCACACATTTAGCGTAATGGAAAATTCATCTTCTTTTTAATGTGGTCTTTAAATTTTCCTTTGAATTCCATTTTCCTCTTCTTATCAAACCCATATGACTGATGGGTTACTCAAATTTTCATCTCAACCTTGAGAGCACATCGAACAATTTCCTCGTAGCTATTGAAGTCCCTTATGGATAATGCCCTTCTATGACTTGGATTTAAGCCACTAAAGAATCGATCGATCTTACTCTCAGGTTGGATAACAATTCCAGAAGCGTACCTTGCAAGTCTTGTAAAATTTGCATCGTATGTACCAACAGATTCATCATCCTTTTGCTTTAATTCAAGAAACTCTTTCTCCATCTTTGTTTGAAGAATATGAGGGAAGTACTTATTTAAAAATTAGTTTTTGAACTTGTCCCATTCCATGGACTGAATTTCATCTCTTGGCCTCATATTATTGAAAAGATTCCACCATTGATCAGCTTCACCTTCCAAACGATATACCGCAAAGATGACTTTATCATGTTCAGAACATTGAAGAACTAAAAATATATTTTCAGTTGTACTAATCTATTGTTCAGCCACTAATGCATTAGTTGAACCGCTGAACAAAGGCGGTCGCTGCCTCATGAAGGATTCAACATAATGTTGTTCCTTCCTTTGCTCGTTTGGAAGTCCTGCATGATTCATAGCTTGAGAAAGTTGTGTGAGCATGGCTACATGATTTTTCATTCTATCTCCCATATCGTTTGGTTGTTCAGGGGGGCAATCATTGCATTGCCCGTTGCATTCCACATTAACACGGTTCATTCGGGTTCCATACATAGAATAAAACCAAGAAGAATAGTGTGAGCAACAATAATTATAATAAGAAAACCACATAATCATGAATAAACTTTCACGCTTAAGGCCTTATCATAAGTCCTTCATGGCCATTTCGAAAACACTAAGATTGATCTAGGCTTAGATATATCCTTAGGGTTCTTACTATGGCTTTCACATCCTAGTTTCCAAAGGTTGACTATACCTTTCCTCTGATACCAACTATAACGATCCATATATTACATACATTGTCATTACATCATAATTGAAGCATACTTAGTACAACATATAACAAAAACCACAAAAGGACCGTATAGGTATAGTGTCTTTAGAAACAGGGAAACATAAACAACTGGTTCATAAATCTTTTACAGTGTCACCCACTTACTTCATCATATCTAGAGTCCTTTATAGCATATCTACTTAATATTCTTCTTCCTGACCTGGGGAAAAACATAAAAAGGGGTGCGCTCAAATGCTCAGTAAAGGTAAACAAAAGAAATATCAATCACATCATAACCATTTAAAAATTTTAACCTGCAAAACTGTTCATAATACCATAACATGGGATAAATCATAAAAATGAAAATGAAATCCCAATAATCATATCATAAAACTTGAATCATTGTGGCATGCACACATAATCATAGAGAATCATTTCTTGTGAGTCATGACTCATTGCCAAGACTATCATAGCGGAAAAAGTCCATTTCTGAACCGAGTTCACTCCTCGTTTCAGTCATGTATCACTGAACCGGAATGACCTTCTGTTCCAGCCCTGTCTATCTCATGAGATATAAATCATTACCCAATAAATTGGAGGGATATATAGATCTCACCCATCTCATAATGAATCCTTTCTTATTTGTGCCACATAATCATAAATCAAAAATCATCGCATAACACATGTAATAAAATTGGGATTCTTGAAACATCATGACATCATAAAACAAATCATATAAGGTAAAGGACTTCATAAAAATAATTCCATCACAACATAATCATATCAATGTAATAATTGTGATAAAAACAGAACCCGATATTATCTTAGATGGAAAATAATTTTGATAAAACATTTAACTCCTTTCTTGAGGAAAATATCATTTCTACTTCAAAAACATTTTCCTTTCTTAACATGTCATATAATTTTAAACTAAAAGAAGTTAATTAAAAATAAACTTGAAAACTTGTAACAGAAGCTTCATTGAAATAATGTTTTATGAATCCATTTATTCTGTATATGTTAAAAAAACATTCTTCTCATACTTTGGCCGAAAAGTCAAAAAGTACCTCCTACGACAAAAGATTATTTTCATATTGTTTACTAAAAGCATACCGAAGGGTAAAATTGGATTTAAAAAATTGTGGGAGGATATGAATAATATTACATATTGAAGGAACATGGATGTGGATGAAAAATACACCCCAGTAAATACCAAAGTATAATCAATCTCGGATAAAAATGAGATTGTGATATTTTCCCTTACAATAAGTCCGATTTTATTCGTATGTGTACGAAGCTCCTGTATAATGATTTAAATAATGTTATTTACTTATTCCAGAATCATAAATATTGATATAATATCATATATGGTCATATTCTTAGCATCTTATTAGAAATATTTCATTGTTACTTGTTATTCGGGTCTTTATTGCTTTTTGTTCTTATGCATGTTTTTCCGAAAAAATTCTTATTATTCATGTTAGGTAATAGATACCATATATACAGAATGGTATTAGTGTAAAATATATCATATTTATTAATTCAATTCATTTATATAATTACTATGTAATGAAGATCATGTAGAACGAGTCGCATCACATCGTGGAGACGGTAGGCCGTACGTACGCACGAGTGATGATATAGTTCCCATGATTGTGGAATAGTATTAAAGCGTATTTATACTATTTAAGTATCAATAAACATTATAATAATCATATATAGTTACTTATTATACCATTATACCCATCCAAGTAAGGTGGTGGTGTAAAATAGATTACACCATGGTGTGGAGACGGTATTTCGTACGTACGCACGCGTGGTGATTTCATTTTCTATAGGATGGATAGAAGGTGAAATAGGGTTGTTTCATATTTGTAAAAACATATTAGTATGTAATTAATACTTATGTTATTACCTTATCATGAAACAACTAAAGAAGAAGATGTTGAAGAAGAAAGAAATTGAAAAAGATCGGTAGTGATATTACCTCTTTTTGACACACCTCTTTGAATCCTCCACATTGGGCACTAATATTGGTCTTTGAAGAATACCAGGACCTCTAGGATTATTCTAGGGAAGTGGAGAAGTGGTTTCGTTAGGAGTTGGCCGAGCTTGAATGCTCAAATTGGTGTGAGGAGGAGAGGGAGGAGGTGCCCATTTATAAGGGGGGAGAGGGGCACCTTTGGGAAATTTCAAAATATTATTTTATATTAAAGTAAAATTCAGTTTATAACGGTTACAAAGGGTATTATTTCGAAGCTAAGGTGGATATGGGTCGAAATACTCTCATCCAATAGGATTTAGACAAGTTTAGGTTATTATGTTAACCTTATCAATTAGATTTAACTCTAAGTTAAATAATTTAACTATTACCGTGACTTTTTGTTTTCTTAAACTATATGGTTAATAAACTTACAATAACATGCCAAACGAACCCCAAGTTGTTTATTATTATTATATATATCTTTATCTATATCATGTGGCCGAACCATATATTTTTAAGAATAAAATAACAATTAATAATATAATATTTATTTAAAAACACTATTTTATGTCAATTTTGACACCATTTGGTATTTGATTTTTTTGAAAATCATAACAGAATGATAATTTCGAACTATGTTAATTAAATCAACACTAATATGTCATATTAACATAAAAAATTATTGTAATTCATTAAAAGTCTCAAATTACATTTATTTGGTCATTTATAACATCAATTATGTTAATATTTTCATAATAAGGTAATTACTCCATCATCGTTGAGTCATAAATAAATTAAATTATTTAAAGTCTAAAAATTATAAATAAAATACCATTATGTATTAAATCTTTTTATATTTCTAATTAATATTTATAATCGAATTTATCTCATGTATGACCCTGTATTAAAAATGTTTTAGTTATTAAACATTGATTTTAATGATTTTAGCTCTTCTTTAAATAAAATAATATTAAATGTCCTAATCTAATCCATGTGGACCTAAATGGTCATATTATATTCATAAGGTTGTTTTTGTTCGAATTACACTCATCCAATAGTATTAGGACATGTGTTTGGGTAATAGTAATAACATTTTTACCTTTTATTACCCTATTTACTATTAACGGCGGTAAAAAAAAGTAAAAAGATACTATTCACCAAAGAATTATTTTCATCTCATTGAACCACATTTTACTTACTGATATCTACCGTGTCTGTCCGATTTTCCAAATTCCATTCACAGATGTGGTAAAATTATGTTTTATGAAAAATTCAGTTTTTTAACTACCACTTAGTGGTTTCACTATACACCAAAAATTGAAAGTTTTCAGAAAAATAACAAAATTTCACCGTAGGCTATTTTCGGTATTCAGAATCCAAAAAATGAAGTCCATTTTGAATGATAAAATTTATAAAAATTCAAAATGTTTTTATTACTATTCATAACGGATGATTCATATAATATTTTAATTGCATATCGTTGTTTAGTGAAAACACGGTATTGCGTACAATGCAAGCTATCGAGGAAAGTCGTGATTGCATGTAAAGCAAGCCAAGATAGTGTTGTGTGTAATGAAAGATTCCTTCGATGATGTATTTAACATAAAAAAAAAATTTCTCATTAACGTCTCAGGTGTTACACCATATGTGGTTTTGGGACCCTTGCAACAATGTAGTAAATTTGAGATGTATAATAGGTGTTTTAGATGGACCATAAACTAATGGTGGACTTCTATTTTAATTTACTATAATGGATCAATGCAAGATCCTAATCCCAACATAGAGGGTGATATTAGAGATTGCGACAACAACCTTGGGATTCGTATGAATGAATTATGAATGATCCCATTATTTTTATTTGTAAGGGACCATGTTCTTATTCGAGCTGTCTCAGAGAACATTTTTGTGACCTAGAAGTCCTAAGTTATGAGTGGATCTAGGTGACCTAGTAGGACAAAATGACTCTGAGGGTCTTAGTGACCCAGGGGGTCTATGTGGGGCATGTATATCACATAGAGGCCTAGTCCGTTCTCATTTATCATCATGGTACTTTAGATTGGTTATCGGCATGGGTGTGACCAATATTTACCTAGGAAACTATCCCCCATATGGGATGATAATTCCTGTAGGACTAGGATGTTCACCAGTGAGCCCTGGGTGCGAAATCACCTTTATATGTATTAATAAATGTCCTTCTTCCAAGACATGACCTAATCAGTGTACAGCAGGTATTACCAATTGAATCATATTTGGGTGGTGCCCAAATAAGAGGGACCTCTTGCTAGTGTCTCTAATGACATAATAGATTATGGGACGAGTCCTCCTAGAAAAAGCATGCCTTAAAAAGAATCTTATAACTATGTTTTTGGCTATGATATCAAGAGTCATTTTTTGAGTTAGATAGGATGACTAATAAAATCATCATGTTGTATCGAGACAAGATGTTCTCTCAGGTACTTTTTGTAGACATTCTACATTCGTTCTTATAGATATCATGAAGACTCGTACCTACTAGAATAAAGCATGCTATGATGGGACCATATTGCTGGCAGTGGATGAGACGTTGCGTCTTAAAATCATTTAAAAGTTTACATGGATGATCTTGTTATATGTGTTATTGAAATATAACTATTCTAAGATGACTATACCTTCTTGATGGTGTTTCCCTAGTGGACATTTACTTTGTGTATCGAGGTCCCAGAAGGAGTATTGTTTTACTCTCCCCTGCACCAGGTTTTCCTGCATGTGTCATGTCTTGTACAGTTGGTTGATGCTTCGGTGGAGTCGTAGGAGGAGTAGAACATGGACCATGACTAGATAGTTCCACGTGAGATCAGATGAGCATAGGTGTTTTCGGCAGATTCCTACATCAACTTCAGTTCCCTTGTTTGTAGGTCAGACCATACATTTGTCTTTCTTTTAGTGGGATTGTTTCTGGCCAGGTTGAACTTCACTATTATACTTCGTATCTTAATCTCTTGTTGGGTTATAGTGGTATGCATGCATTTTATATACTTAGTGTCATCACTCTTTGGACATATTGGTTGGAGTTTGGTGCATGTGAATAGGTTATTAGGAAAATGACTCCCAATTTTTGGATATGACTACTCTGTGCTAGTCAACAACCCCTTGCCTATCAGAGGTAGGCTTGGGGTAGTCCCGACATGGGCCCCAGGGAACAAGTCATGTCATTAAAATTTGTGTATTTTTTCAGAACCGATAATCACCATTAAATATGACGTCGTTCGATTAAAAATGGATTTAATATTATTATAGAGTTACACATAATGTAACCACGTTACACAAAATGTAATTGTACAACAGACTATTGAACATGCAGAATCTATTCTAGAATTTCCAAAAAAATATATGACTTCACCATCACATGTATCATCCAATTTCCTCTTCTACCCCACACATTAATTGACTGGGAAAATCAGGAAAATATAAAAAAATACCTATTATAAGAGTAATGGTTTTTTACAATCTCTGCGCAATAGAAATTTTCTATTCCCAAAAGGACTATGACGAAGCCCCCATGATAAAAAAATGTGTCCACCACTATCTCCATAGTTCCCCATGCTCCCATGTCACATTATAATTAGAACCATACTACCATGGCACTAATTCCAAACAGAGCTTCCTTCTACAAGTACATTGGATTCACAATCGACTATCTAAACTAGATGCTCGATCACATATAAGATTAGATAAACTACAATATCACACCATCTCAGAACATGATATGGATCAGATAAAAACTTATAGAGTTGTGATACATGTATCATTTTATATTTTGAAATCATTTGTGGTGGTAGACTGAAATGGTATGCAACCTTACCCACTTAATCCACAACCTTGAATGTTCCCATAAAATGAGAAGAGTGTTTCCCCTTCCTTCTAAGCCATCAATGACCATAATGGTGTGATTATTTCAAGAATTCTTGTTCTCCAACATAAAAATCCAACACCCTCTGATAATTATCATCATTATATTTATACCATATCTATGAAGACAACACCCAATAAGGAATTAATTGAATAATTGAAATTGAATCTTTAACCTATAATTATATAATCAATGAATTTTGACCAATCTTGACAAACACATAAAATAGTTACATGTCTTGCCATACAAGGCCTCAAAATGATCCATTCCTATCATGGACCAGTTACTATTGTTATAATAAATCACAACAATCCAAAACTGATCATCACAAGCCCTTCCAAAGTTAAGAACACGAGCATGAATCATATCCACAAGAATCAATATTTCTCTTTCTGTCTGTCTATTAGACTACAGAAGGTATGCTATACACATACATTCTTGATATCCATAAACCTCCTGGAGGCACATCCATATGTGATAAGTGAAACACTATTTAATAAAAATATCTCTATAACATAGATATTTGAAAACTATTAAACATTGGTTCAATCCCGAATGGGTATAAAATGAAATGATTTTGTCTGTCTATTGATCACCACCCATGTCATGTCCTAAATTTACTGGGCATGCAGAATCCAGACAACAATGTCCATAGAGATAGAATCCCACTACAAAGTAGGCACTGGAATTAGATGAATCAAACCCAAAGGTTTTTTAGGATGTGATTTTACATGTTGGCATTTATTGTAATGATATAAAGACACAACAATATCTTATCCTATAACAAGACACCAGAATTGTCGCCACATGTCATAGAACATCTTCATGGTTTTGGGGTTCACCTTCCATTGTGGACAATTTAAATCCATTATAATATCTATCCTTACCAACTGTTGAACCAAAAAAAGATTCCCAAAGAATAGAAAATCCTCTTTGGGCAACAAACATTCAACAAAAATCTCCCTACCTTTATGATATTCTCAAATTCCATGGAATTCATCATCAATATTTTGTTCCAGATTAATAAACAAGAGAAGAGTAGAGATGAATTGAAGACTGTTCACGTAGATATATTCTCCTAATATTGAGGGTACAATGTGTAACTATGAAAAAATAACCATCACATTCCACTCTTCTAATGATTCATTCACTACCTGATTTGGATGTTTCGTACTAAAAGCATCCACAATGACATTTCCTTCACAAAGGGTATATGTGATATCAATGTAAAATATCTCAAGGTATTATATGCATCATATCTATATGATATTCATTTATTTCATGGAATATATATAACTTAGACACTTATGTTCAGAAAAGAATGTGATCCTTTAACATAAAATTTAGCACAACCAACAATTATGTGCATGTACTTCCATATCAAGATCTACATCTTGAGTGGGGAATTTATTCACATGTTATCAAAGTTGAGAGATCTATAAGCCACCCATGATCATCCTTCATAAGAAAACAACCCAAACCCACAACTGAATCATCGCAAGACACCTTTTATCCATTAGGGATCTCTGGTAATATCATGATAGGATTTGATATCCTAATTCATTTTCATTCATTAAAATAGGACTGAAACTTTTCATCATAGGGGTATTTATCTTCTATCATGATATGTAATGTCAAAGGTGATGCTGGTTTAGAGAAATCACTAAAAACAATATCTTATATCTTGCAACACAAAAGAAACTCTGAATCTAAAATAAATTCTACTGTTCTTTACCTAATAATAAAACCCTCACCTTTTCATGATCAATTAATAATCCATGTTGAAAAATCCCATTCTTGTGAAATTCAATTATTAAATCTAAAAACTAAATTTTAAATTATTTCCATACAAATATTAAACTCCCATAATTTTATGAACCAAACAATAATAGTACTTCTTATCATAATCTAATTTCTTGTAAACCAAAACATCATCCACGAACAGTAGCACAAATTGATCAGGATGTTGATGAAATATCTGATTAATTAATTCCATAAAAATATATATTAGTGTTAGTTAGACTAGAAGGCATCACAATACCTTTATAATGGCCATACCTTCTCTAAAAAGTAGTCTCTAGTATATCATTATCCTAAAATCTATGCTGATAATAACCTGAATAATGATCAATATTTGTATACGAATTTTTCCCCATTAACTAATCAAAAAAATCATCCACAAAAAAATTGGCTACTAGTTCTTAACTATTACTCGGTAAAACTTTTGATCATACACACACAATTGTTGTGATCCATCCTCCTTTTTATAAAACAGCATAGGGGCATCCAAAGGTGAAAACATAGGGAAAAAAGAATTTTTCAAATAGGTCATCCAACTGGGTCTTAAACTCGTTCATCTCATCTAGTTCTATAAAATAAAAATTCTTCAATATAAACTACATCCATATCACTAAGTCAATCATAAAATCAACCTATCTCTCTGGAGGAAAAATAGATACCTTGTCAGCGAAAAATTTAGAAAAATCCAAACAACAACATTATGCTAAAAAACAGAAGAATATTCATCGGGAGAAATTGAAATAGAAAACAACAATATTTTTATTTATGGGTTTGAGGTCCCTACTGACTAGACCTCGAGTTTCATGACCCATGGAAAAATTAAGATCTCTCATCTCCATTATTAAATTAAACATTTCAATGATAATATTAATCCTCATCTTGATGAGAGACTAGAAAATCAATAATGATGATGACACCAAGAAAATCCATTTCAATAATAAGAAAGCTCCTAAACTAATTTGTATAAGATATCCTTAACATACAAGAAGGACATCGAAACCATTCCTCTTTCCTCTTACCATGTGGTGACTATAACTCCATAACAATGGACATAAGATTCATTGGAAGTTTAAGAATGTAAAAAAACATGAAGATATAAATGAGAGGGAGGAACCACTATCTAATAAATAAATCACTATTGATGTTGGAATAAATATAGTACCTCTTACTCTAAATTATCCTACATCGACTTCTGCGAGACACTCATTTACTACGTAAAAGTGATTAAATCCTAAGGGTTATGGATAGAGCCTAATAGTCATTGAGGTATCTGACTTCTTTATAGTAGCTTTTGGATCTGATGTACCCAAAATATATTGAGGTGTAGACATATCCTAACAGAAGCATTATAAATGACCAAGACATCCATATCTGTTTCATGTCTTTGTAGACATAGTACAAAAATGTTTAGTGTGGACAATTTTTCCACACTGAAAACAAGTCAGAGGGAAACTAATATCTATAAAAGATGGTGTAGACGAGGCTTTCTGCAAATACCCACCACCACCACTTCAATGAAAATCCAACCACTTCCTCTTTTTCCAATGCATGACACTTAAGCTAGTACTAGGTAGAAGAGAATAGGTGGAAAATCCAAACATTATATCCACACTCAACTCTTCCATCATAGCTCAATATACAATCTCTACATAGGATGAAAAATGTAACATAAATTCAAGCAATATAATATGTGGTCACATACCCTGTGGGTACTTGTGAGCCTTTAATTTGTCATTATTCACTATTTCTAATGAAAAAAACAAGCTTCGCAAACTGGTTGGTGTGTGCCAACACTGAATGTACACCCTGGTGAAAATAAATGAACTCTAGAGTTTTTTATAGCATTAGTGACTCTGGAAATAACTACTTGGAGTACATGATTTTGAAACCCTTCTAATAAATCTCAACACGCATAAATAGATAGACTATGGAATCCCACCATATCATTTTAGATCCCTCGAGCCTGATCATTTCACACATTACCTTGATATTTATAACTGTCATCATAATTTTGAAGACTTAGATTGAACATGTCCATTCGGTACTCCACCTCTTGGGGTTGTCTTGATCCTATAAAAGATGTTGGAATCATTAACAATATTTCTCTTCATCAATAACTCTCTACATTATAAATTTTCTTGTAATTTAACAACTGTGATATGAACTCATGGTAGGGTCTGATTGACAACATGAACCACCTATAATGTATCCTCAATGATATTTTTATCTATTGGAATATTTTCTTGAGGATCATATGATGCAACGTTATATTGAACTCATAGAACACGTCTCTAAGGCATACTTATTCACCCACAAATAGAGGGAATGATAAGACAATAGATAAAATCATAGTTCAAACATGAAAATCCATAAATAGACACAAATATTTAAACAAAATCCAAAACTAGCGACAAATTCCCTAATGTCCCATAGACACTTGATTATCTTCATGATAAGAGGTGGCCAAAAAAATTATTTCAACATACCTTTTAAATCCTGATAATCTTATCAGCATTCTATCATATTTCCCAGGACAATGACTCTTCAGGAAAAAACCACATTTGACACCATGTTTTAATGATCCATCCAATGTTACCCTCAAACATGTAACCCGACCTGATCAATTACAAACTAGAAGGGTGTCCCCAATCCACATATGTTGGTGACATGAATCTGGTATTTAACAATAAACAATGGGAACTATTTTTTCCCAACCGAAATGAATATCATAGAAATATATATATATATATATACTTAATTACGATAGGAAGAGTGTAAGAGTAATTTATATATCTTTTCTACAAGGATAAGAAGTTAGAGGAAACAAATCAACAAATAAATTAGTCACAAACTCTAAAAAAATGTCCAACTATAATGGCAAAATAAAAAAGAAAATAATCCATGTAATAGTGTGGCAAACATCCCCCCATTGCAGCACCTTATACAAGACTCATGTTACCTGAAAAACCACCACCACAATGTGGTTCCATGAATTTCTCTACAATAGAAGAAAAACAAATATTTACACACCACCGAAAGAGTGCACAAGGTATGAGATAATGGGATCAATAGGATCCCACCTAGGTTTTCTATAACATGGCTTTTCATAACAATTCTCATTTCCTCATTTCAAATAAAACATGTCCTGATAATAAGTAATGATGTTTTATAGAAAACAAGGTAATCATTTTCCTTTTTCATAGTTCTAAAGAAAATTTAGGTATATCCATTTCAAAAAACATTTTCCATTTCATCATTCACAACCATTATCATCCATATCCAGGGTAAATAATAAAAATCTATTTAATTAAAACAATTTATGAAAATAATTTATCACAACACCAAGGAATTCAACATGTAATGCAATTGACTAATCGTACCCAAAAATATATGATCAATGCAATGCGGTTCCTAAAGCCAAAATGGACACTCTTGGACGAGGGAGACACCCCAATGGGTGAAACCCCAACATCATATATGTACATAGATCCAATAATATATACTATTGGATAATAAAAACACCCATAATATGATCCCAAATAAGGGACAATGACATCAATATAAATCATCCAACTAGTACCAATGTTATCTCATTTTTCATCCTCCTGAATCATTTAATGCATTTAAAATTACCCATTTCATTCAATTTATCGAGAACTGTGGATAAATACTTTTATTCAAAATCCCTTATCAATACACAAAACAATTAATGTATATATCATACTAATTTATTTATAAATAAATTTATAAAAATATAAAAATATGATTTATCATACTTATGCTAGAAAATGAACCACCTACCTCAATCTTAGGTCACACATGTCTGCACAGGGATCCACAAACAATGAAACCCTACAATGTCACCCAAAAAACTAGAATCAATTCCATATCCTGTAATACATTCAATTTTTTAAAAGGGGGTCAGTTGAAATGTAGAAATGCACATACCTTATGAATGTACACCCACTGCACCAAATGCAACAAATAACGACCATATTGGTGATACATAAGTAACACCTAGATTCAAGATCTTACAAAATAATGTTTAGATCCATCATTCACTAGACGATCTATCAATATCCAATTGAGATGATAGTATGAAATAGAGTTAACACAAAACCAATGTGTCAAAAAATGACTAGACCAAGGATAAATTTATGAACAAAAAAGCTAGAGGGTTAGAAGGGCCACAAAATCACCTTGTAATTGTGTAGGTATAGAGTAAAGAAACATAGAAGAGTATAAAAGGAGGAAAAATATTGGATTCCTGGTTATAAAAACAATAGGAAATTACATGATGTGTTACCAAAATACATGTTGTTTAATTATCAATTCCCATAATAACTGAGAAAATTTTCACCATTTTATTAAAATAAATTTCAATTTAATTTAAGAGTTACACATCATGTAACCATATTATGTGGTGTGTAATTATATAGCAAGCTATAGAACAGGTAGAATGTGAGCCAAAACATCCCACAAATCTCTTAATTCCCCATCATAGGTATCCTCCTAATTTATTATCATTGTTACCTAGTCAATGAAAGGGGAAAACATGACATGTTTAAAAATTTACATATCAAAAGAATAAAAATATGTTACAAGTATGGTGAAATCCATTGTAACTACATCATCATATATTAGTCCATTGAATAAAGTTGTACCTAGTAAATTACTTGTTTATTCATATTTTGCTAACATGATGTATGATTTGGGGTATACACATTCTTTTATTTTTGACAAATTTAATATTTTAATGAAAATTTAACATCATTATATGATGTGAGAAGTTTTGGTAAGAACACATTGTTGTATTGATATGGTATCATTTATTTTTAATGATAATTATATTAATATATGTGGAAGGGTTTTCCATTAATACATTATTTTCCATACCATTACAAAAATTGATTTTTTTCTCTGTATATGTTGGATTTTAGTTTATCATTATCAGATAGATTGTAAAAACAATGAAGTAATTTTCTGAAATGAATTCTAAAATTTTTATGAATATGAATTCATACAATTGATGACATTTCAAAAATCTAAAAAACTATTCGATCATGTAAATGCATGTTATCCTTCTATTATTAGTGAAAATAAAGAATCTATTCATATTAAGGATGTTCATAGAGTAAAATAATATGTTTATTTTTTCAAGATGATCTTTCTGGTATTATTTATTAACAGAAATAAAAATTTATTCTATTGTTAGTGCCTAATTGTAGGCTAATTTATGAACCACCTAATATAATCTCTCTTGAAGAACTTCTAGAAATCAAAATAAGATGCATGAATTGCTTTATAATGGTTTCATTCAACCTAGAAATTCAACACAATGGGCTCCATTTAATTTTATAAAACTATATGAGGGTTTTCATTTATAATAGATCATTTAATAACACTACTAGTATGAATAAGTATATGTGGCCTCATACCAATTATTTTTATGATCATATAAAAGTATGAAAATATTTTAAAAAGTTTCATTCCATGTCTGCATACCCTATCCTATAGGTTAATGATAAATATATCCCTAAAATAATGTTTCATTGATTTTATGAGATTAATGAATCTCTGTTTATTCCCCTTATGTTATGATTTTTTAATTTATTTAAAATATAAACAGTTTACAAAAAACATGTAAGGATTCTTTTTCATTCGTTTATTGAAATAGTGTTTTATATAAAAATTATATAATTTTAATTCTAGTTAAAATATATATCATTCATTTGACATATATTTTTTAAATATGGAATAATTATTGATCCTTATAAAACTTAAGTGGTTGATGAATGTAAAATATCTTCAAATGGTACTAAGTTTGATAGTTTTCTTGGAATAGAAAGCTATTATAGGATTTTTTTTTCAAACATTAGAAGGTTTAAAATCCCACTAACCATTATACTATGAAAATGATTTAGGTTACTATGGTAAAAAAATTCCATAAATGTCTCTATCAATTGATAATGATAATAGTGAATGCTCTAGTATTGGCCCTACCATCCATAAATGATGACACTATTATAAAAAGTGAGGTCTAAATTAACTTATATTAATAAGTATTAATATATAATTATTTGTCAATTTTATATGTTATTTGTTAATTAAAACCGTATGATAAAAATTATCCCATAAATGACCTTGAACTGGGAGCTATAGAGTTTTCATACTTAATTTGGAAGAATAATAAATTTGGATTAATTTGAGAAATATAAATTGATCATAGATGTCTGAAATATATTATCAATAATGAAGTATAAGACATGAGATAAAGGACAATAATGAAATTGATAATGGATTAAGAATTTGCAATTTATTACCATCTAGATAATGTAATCATATTATCTAATACATTGAATCAGAAGATATTTCAATATTAAAAATGTTTTTAATGGAACATTATATTTTATTAAATGGTCTTATGAAATGTGGAATAGAAATTATATATGACGAAAATCCAAATATTTTATTTTAAGTGTCATTACAATAATCATTAATAGATTTGACTAATAATGATCATAAGGGGGATTATGTTTTATAGAAATAGAAATAATTTTCCCTGAAGTGTATATTAAGAGAGGTAAATGTTGACAAAAAAGATGTTATAAAATATTAACAATGGATATGGGATTTATGTAACCCCCCCAGTTGATGAATAAACTATTGATTAAGGTTCATAGTTTTTGTTTTTTTATTTATTCTAGAAATAAAAAATGTATAGGGACCATAATGAAATTTTTTTGAGGGATGAAAAGAAAAAATATAATGTTATTTTTAAAATAAAATATCTAACATGTATTCTATTTATATATTAATGAAAAATATAATAGGGGATGCTTCCTTCTTTTTCAGTTCTTGATTGAAAATGAGAGAATATACATGTGGTATTTGTGAAGGTACTACTATAGAATTTATTTGGTTAATAATGGGATTCTTCGAATTGTTTATTGAGTAACTAAATGTGTTTATATTTTACATTTGATAAAATAATTATTATGATAAAATTTAAAAACCTTAGTTTAAATATATTAATTGATTACATTCAGTCCCTCTTTCTATTGTATCTGATAATTAGCACAAATTTACATTTAATTCATAGAAATTAAATCATATGACCCTTTGTATTAAATTATATTGTAGTACCTCTTTTGTTCCACAATATGATTGATAGTTAGAGTGAATGAATCATACACTGTAACAAATTATTTGATCTTGTTAAATGTATTATCAATGAATTTGGGATCAATATTGAACATTGATTTATTTCACTTATAATTGAATTTTTCATTTTAGTGTGTTGATGAAACCTTTTGATGTGTTATTTCAAAATGAATTTCAAACTAAATCATGTTAGTGTGAATTTAGGAAATATATTTACATGGAAAATAATTTTAAATGAAAATGTATATTAAGGTTATGCTAATTTGACACCATGTAGGGTTTACTCAACATTGGAAACGAATTTTCAAATAATTGATAGATTGATATTTCATTCATGGTTTTTGATCATGTTTTTCAAAATGAAACTCATTGAAAATAAATGTTATTAATTATTGTAAAAAAGATAATTCCACGGTTCATTGGGCTATATAAAATTATGTATATGATTGGATAAAATTATTATCATGTTGAATTACCTATAATTTTTTCATTGTTACATGAATAATGTATTGTTTCATTGTTAAAAAAAAAATTCCAGAAGCATATGATGTTTTGTGACTAGAAGAAGTCTAGTTGGTAGAAAAATGTTCTAATGTGGATGATCCAGTACATACTATTGATCATAGTGTGGAATTATTTTTAGATAATGTGTTTTTCCATATCGTAATTTTATGTAAAAACCATTTTTTAAATAATTATCATGGGAGTAAAAAACATATGATTGAATTATATCCACAATGATTTAAATATTAAATAAAAGGGTGACATGAATTTTCCAAAATGGGGATGATGTGAAAAAATAGGTAAATGTAATGAAATGACCACACCCAACAAGGAACACTTTATTGAATGAAGGCTGATATGCCACTATGCCATGCCATCCTCTAATAGGCTATGGACTATAGACCATCATCGGGTAGAAATATCACACATATGTGTGGCATTTTTTTAATGTACATGTAAATACGCACACATATCCAAGCCCATACAATACTGAGAAAAAAAATATGATACAACAAATGCATGCGTAAAATATATCCCACATCAGAGTATGGAATAATGTACTAGAAATAAAACAAATTTCCAAATACATGACCTCCCAAAAATAGAAAAAAAATGTCTTTCCTACATAAAATGAGGGGGTTTCATTCAAATGTAAAAACGGTACACAACATGGTCTGTCAAGCCAATACTATGCAACAAATATTCCTAGTCTTCCATGAACTCCATTAAAATATCTATCATCTATATAAGTCATGACATGTGAGGGATAATCTCATGAATTGGTAAGTATAGCAGTACCCACTAGGACTCCCTTAAAATGAAAAACATAAATCATCACGAGTAGTCATCTCATTAAACAATGTTCTGATAAACATGTTATGAGAAATAATGACAAATAAAGATAAAACCTGATATACACATTAAATAATCATTATCACACGGTCTCAACCACTCTAGACATAGTTCTGCTAAAAATTTAATGGGTATATATCTTTCTAGAGAATATAATAAATGAGAAATACGGCCTCTGATGACAATCATATAGGATGTCGTGCCCATCAAGTCTAAACAATAAGAATCTTGAAGGAAATTGAGATGATTCATCTGAAAGACGTCCTCTATTAGTCTCACACACCATCAAATATATCAGATCTCGATATACAAATTTGGGGTCAACCATTAGGGATCACTGCGGGTACACTTGGCCATGCAGAATTTGTCCTCCTAGTTTGGTTTTTCATAGAAGTCAATGTTTTGTGCATTCGAAATCCAGAAAACCTTCATAGGGAAACATGGTAGACACTGAGGATTGATTTGGCCCTCTTTAAGGGATACATGATCTAAAACACAATGTGATATGTGTAACACCCTGATATTTTATGAAAAATATTCTTTTAATTTCATTTATATCTTGTGTTTTACGCTACACAAAGATTATCCTGTGCTATACGTAACACTGTATTATCCTGCAGTATACGCAACACTATTCTTGGCTCGTGTTACACAAAATTTCAAGTGTGTTTTGTAGAAACAATTCTACTAAACATTAAGTGTAGATTTTGTTTAATTTATAAATGAAATATGTTTTTATTATGTTATACGTAACACCAAACAGAGATTTCACTACACACATCCCTGACTTGGCTTACATTACATGCAATCATGACCTTCCTCGATAGCATGTGTAGTACGCAATACCATGTTTTACTAAACAATTACATATTATTATAATATTATAAACTAGCCGTTATGAATTGTTATAACCACTTTTTAAAATTTTATATTTCAAAATGGACTTCAATTTTGGATTCAGAACATTGAAATTAGCCTATGTTGAAATTTAGGTATTTATCTGAGAACTTCCAATTTTCAATGAATACTGAAAAATACATAAAAAAACTTTTAAAAATAATAATTTATAGTTATAAATTATATTATTCAGTGGGTTTAAAGAATAATTAGAATATAATTTTACCATTTTATACAATGGTGGTCATTAGAATTAATTTTACTTTGAAATTGGACATAAACAATTGACAAACTTTTGATTGATATTATTTCTTAAAAACACGCTATTTGTTTTGACAATGAGAATTAATTATAAAATTAATTAATGAAACTTATATGTTGGGAATTTTTTAAATATAGATCATTTTTGAATTCGGAATATCAATTATAGCTTAGGGTGAATTTTTTGTGTTGTTCTGAAACACTAAAATGTTTTAAGAAAAGTGAAACCACTAAGTGGTAGTTTAAAAAACTGAATTTTTCATAAAACATAATTTTACCGCTTATGTGAATGGAATTGAAAAACTCCAAGAGACACGGTTGATATCAGTAAGTAAAATGTGGTTCAATGAGATGAAATTAATTATTGGTGAATAGTAACTTTTTTACTTTTATTTACTGCGGTTAATAGTAAATATTGTAATTAAAGGTAAAAATGATATTACTATTATCCTAACACATGTCCTAATCCTATTGGACAAGTGTATTTAGACCAAAAACAACCTTATTAATATAATATGACCATTTAGGTCCACATGGACTAGATTAGGACATTTAATATTATTTTATTTAATGAAGAGATAAAATAGTTAAACCAATGTGTAATAACTAATTTTTTTTAATATATGGTTATACATAAGATAAATTAGATTATAAATATTAAATAGAACCCTAAAAAGATTTCCTACATAATGGTATTTTATTTATAATTTTTAGACTTTAAATAATTTAATTTATTTAGGACACAATGATGATGCAGTAATTTCCTTATTAAGAAAATATTAACATAATTGATGTTATAAATGCCCAAATAAATGTAATTTTAAAGTTTTTATGAATTAAACTAATTTTATAGGTTAATATGACATGTTAGTTTTGATTTTATTTACTTGGTTAGAACTTATCATTTTGTTATAGTTTTCATAAAAATCATGTACCAAATAGTGTCAAAATTGACAGAAAATCGTTTTTAAAACAAATATTATATTATTAATTGTTATTTTATCCCTAAAAATATAATTTTCGGCCAAATGACCTAGATAAGGATATATATATTCATAATGAACAACTTTGGATTCATTTTTTAAGTTATAGTATGTTTATTATCCATATAGAATAAGAAAACAAAAAGACACGGAAAAAGTTAAATTATTTAACATAGAGTTAAATCTAATTGATAAGGTTACAATAATAACCTAAACTTGTCTAAAACCTATTGGATGAGAGGATTTTGACCCATTACCACTTTATCTTTGAAATAAGACACTTTGGAGCCATTATAAACCGAATGTGACTTTAATATAAAATAATATTTTGAGATTTTCCTAAGGTGCCCCTCTCCTCCCTTATAAAAAGGAACCTCCTCCCTCTCCTCCACACACCACCTTGAGATTTCATGCTCGTCCAAACCCTGCCAAATTCTCTTCTCCACTTCCCTAAAATCATCCTACAGGTCCTGGTCTTCTTCAAAGTCCATGTTTAGTTCCATAAGAGGAGGTTACGAATAGGCGTTTCAAAGAATAGGTAATATCCATTACCGATCCTTTCCAATTTCTTCTTTTTCAACTTAGTCTTCTTTAGTTGTTTCATGATAAAGTAATAACATAAGTATTTATTATATACTGATATGATATTATAAATATGAAACAACTGTATTTCACCTTCTATCCATCCTATGGAAAACGAAATCACCGCGCGTGCGTTCGTACGGAATACCGTCTCCACACCGTGGTGTAATCTGGTTTTCCAACACCACCTTACCTGGATGGGTATAATGGTGTAAAGAATAACTATATATAGTTATTATAAAATAATACTGATTCTGAGATATTATATTATCCACTCCAATTCAATTCAATAATTATGGGAATGATATCATTGCTCGTACGTACGTACGGAATACCATCTACACGACGCGATGTGATTCATTCTCCATGATAACTGTTCAAAAATGATTATAATTTATTTATAATGAATAATAATGGTCTATATAACATAATAATGCTACTGGACTTATGTTTATGTATATATATATGTCGTCTACTTACATCCATTGAAGATAATAATGAATGGAAAACAGCGTTCATGCGTACATACGGACTGCCGTCTCCATGAGCAGTGTGTTTCATTTCATTTATATATCTATTATATATATATATACTGAATATATTTGATATATAAAACATGTTTTATATTTTTAAAGTTATAAAATTATGAAATAAGTAATAATAATGTCAAGAAACAACAAGTCCAAACACCTACGATAAATGAAACAATTTTACCCAAAACGCTTCTTTAACATAGAATTTACAAAAGAACGGGAAATATAAAGTATTAGGTGAACCATATTGTAAAGACCCGTAAAATTCAAGGGAATTTTTTTCTTATTTTTCTTTAAAATTTTACAAGAGCGTGGTTTCAGACGGCACCTGATTCCGAGGCCCGGAGTGCCCGGAATCAGTTTCCAAAGTTTAGCTCGGGTACGTTCAGTGAACGAACGAGCGTGAATTTCTAACTTTTGAACCGGTGCTCAGAATCGAATTCTGAGGGAACCGATGGAACCGCAACGCCGGTAATTGATTAGGAACGCCTTTGTCGGAGTTGCGTTTTCCTAAGAGGAGTTGTTTAATTTTGCTTTTTCTGGATGAAATGAAGAGTAAAATAAATTTGTGATACAATATTTATTTTATATCTTTTAAGTGGTTAAAAACTTTTGTTGGAAGTTGGGTGGTAACCACCTAAGAGAGGATTAAGGTGAGGAGGGGCCCACCCGAGCCCCACCTTTTCAAATTCCTTAACTCCCCTTTCTCCCTCTTAAAAGCTTGTTAACTTAACACCTAATTAATTACACATGACATGTATAATTAATTAAGTGTTATGTTTTTGAATTTGAAGTTTTGAATTCCTTGGCTTGGTAAATAAAATAAGGAGGGACCTTATATTATTTGGTTAGTTTTGTTTAGTCATATTGAGAGGTTTGAGAGCTTTTCTTTCTTCTTCAAACTTTGACGAAGAACGCTCAAGCTTTGACGAAGAACGCTCAAGCTTTGACGAAGAACGCTCAAGCTCCGACAGAGAACGCCGCTCCTCTCTTCTTCGTCTTCCGTGTCAACGAAAAGGAACGCCGCTTCCTCCTCGGACTTTCTTCGTCGGCATACGAAGATTCGCCAACGACGTATCTCTTCGGGCGTATCTCTTTGTCAACAGATTTGACGAACGACTACCGCGACGCCTGACCTCCGCGACGTTGTCTTCCGTGGGACGTTGACAAATCTTCGAACTTTTACCCAAGGTAGGGGTTGTTGTTATTTGTTTATTTATTTATCCTTGTTCGTGGTTCTTGCATGACTAACGTAAGGATTTTTAAATATGTGTTATTGTTTAACGTGAGGGGGCCGGACCGCATGAACACGGCCGAACCCCCTCCCTCGTTCTTGATGTTTTATATTGCGGATGAATCAAGGTGGCGTGGTGCCGTCGCACCACGTAGATATTCGCCCGAATCTTATTACGCGACGCCGTCGCGCGCGCGCCATGGAAGAATCATCAAGAACGCGACGCCGTCGCGCCGCGTTGAAGGAAATCAAAGGCGCGGTGGAGGGGCGTGGTGCCGTCGCACCGCGCCGGACGACGAACACCGCGGCCGGTTCCGGGCCGCGGCGGGACGAGAAGACCGGCGGTCGGGCCGCCGGCGTCGGAAGCCGAAAAGGGGACCGGATTTTCTGGTCCCGTTGGAGAAAACCGGCCGGCAGTTGGCCGGCCGGAAGGTCAACGGCCGGGGGAAATAAATTCCCCCGTCAAGCTCTAAAACCCCCCTCATTTAAGAGGGGGGGGGGGGGGGCGGTTTCCTTTGGTGGGGCAGGCGGCCCCCCGGTATATTCAAGCAGGCCCCCACGAGGGGGGCCATTTTCCAAAAGGGCGCGGCACATATGTCGCGCCGCCACTCCAAGAAGCGGGGGGCTTTGCCCCCCCGCGCGCTGCCTCCATGCGGCGCTAGGCCGCCGCGCCGCCAGGCTGCCGCGCCGCCGCGCCGCCGGGTCGGACCCGGGTCGGGTCGACCCGGTTCGGGCCGACCCAGGGGGGTCGGGCCGGGTCGGCCCGGACCCGGACCCCCCCGTTTCGAATCAGTTTCGGTCTTTTGGCCATAACTTGAGCCACGAACCTCCTATTGACGAACCGTCTATGGCAACGCAATCCTTGGATCGAGACGGTCGTTTTGGTATATCATACTCAAGGTTTCGGAACACTTTGAGTTCGGCCGAGTTAGTTCGTTCACGAAACCAACCGGGCCTTCGGAGCGGAAACACTCATATCTTGAGCTACGGACGTCTGATTGACGTGCCGTCAGTTTTGTTGTGTTCCTCTTAGTGAGGCGGTTCTTTTGGCATGCTCTGCCCGAGGTTTGGACGCAGGTGAAGTACGGTCGGGTTGTTTTTTCCTTAAAAACCAATCGGGCCCCGGAGACGAAAATGCCAATAACTCTCAGACCGGGCGTCCGATCGACGCGCCGTCTGTTGCGTTGAGTTCCTGTTGAAGATACGGAACTTTTGGATACATCAACTCTGGTATTTGTGACAGTTGATGTATCAGCCTCTCGGCTCGTGGAGCGGACCCTCCGAACGAGCTTGCTGTGTGCGAGAACCCTAGTGCTGGCTGCGACTGTTTCTGTGACTACTACTGCTACTACAACTACTGTGACTGCGACGACGACTGTACAGAGATCCTGTGTGGATTCGACGACGACGACTACAACACTCAGAGATCCTACGTGGATCAGTGCTACAGGTCCTGTGTGGGCCCGATCCTGTGTGGGTCCGATCCTGTGTGGGTCCTTACGCTCAGCGGTCCTGTGTGAACCAGCGCCTACAGGTTCTATGTGGGCCCGATCCTGTGTGGGTATTTTGTGGGGGTTAGTTACCTATCGATCCTTCGTGGGTCCGACGACTTAGATGGATCAGAGATCATCTTCATCATCCTTTGAAGAAGTATACCTGTCTGAGCTGAATCCTGTTGCTTTCCTGTGTGGATTGTGTTGTGCTATCCTGTGTGGAATACGTTTTGCTTTCCTGTGTGGAATAGGTTTACTTTCCTGTGTGGACTGAGTTGTACTTGGGCTCGGAGGTTGGAGCGTATTTGAAATTGATGACTTAGGTATATGTATGGGCATATACCTAAGCAGTGTCGGTTGTTACTTCGTGATTGTACCTTTTTCGTGGTTTATCCTTTGTGGATTTGAGAGACCTTAAGGTGTCTCGGGGTCCCTACTGAGTAGCTTATACTCACCCCTGCACGGGCTTTGCCCGCACTACGTTGTGTTGGTTGCAGACGACGGACAACGTTGATCTTAGCTGAGGCTTGCAGAGCAGGACGGTACCCGGAGGTGGACCACTGGGCAGGACGTACTCGGAGAGGACGGTGGGACCCGTGGAGCGGTGGAGCTATCTGTAACCACCCTTCAGGTGGGATTTCCAGTGGACAGCTCGGTGTAGCGGCTTTTACTTTTCAGTTGCTATTTTCCCTTTCGAGTTGTACTTTACTTTCAGATTGGGTTTGTATACTGGCCCATTTACTTTTCCGCACTTTCAGTTGTACTCTGTTTTTACTTAGTGTTTACTTTCCGCTTGCTTACTCAGTGGTGTTTGTTTACTTCACAAAGGCAATGCCTTCCCTTTTTACCGGGATTTACGCCTTGGTGCTAGTCGCCAGCCCCTGGCCTATGGAAGGCGGGCTTGGGGTAGTCACGGTACAGACCCCGAGGGCAGGTCGTGACAAATTGGTATCAGAGGAGTTCGGTTCTACCGCGAACTCTGATCTTTTCTATGTGAAGCAATAATGTTTAGCGTATTGAGTGTGGTTATCAGTCCAGGGAGTCCAGTGTTGGTGCGGCGGCCGACGTATCCGTACACCAGGACCCTGACTTCTGATTTCCGACTTAATGCACGAAAACATTGATTGTGTGTGTCTTTTAAAGTTTTCTTTGTGATTACTTATATCAGCTCACCAGGTATACTGTTCTGACCGTGGCGCACCTGTTTCCTTTTCAGGATGGCCCCACGATGGCAGCCAGCTAGGGTTCCGAGAGTCGAGCGTGACGACAGCCCACCGAGCGACGAGGCCTCGGTGCAGGGCCCTTTGTCAGCAGTGGCACCGGTGGTATCTCTACCCGCCGAGCCCTCGATGCTTCCAGCACCAGCCGCTGACGATGCACGTCGCCTCAGTGCACTGCATGAGTTTCAGCGCCAGCGACCGCCCAGGTTTCGCGGGGACACGGATCCCCAGGCAGAAGAGGACTGGCTGGAGGCAGTGGTACGAGTGTTTAGGCTAGTGAGGACACCAGCAGACCTCATGGTGATCCTCGCTGCGAGCCTACTACACGCAGCAGCAGGACGATGGTGGATCATGATGCTGCAGGTGCACGATGAGGCATCTCTACTTTGGACGGACTTTGAGAGCATCTTCCGCTCGGAGTTCGTCCCATCCACCCTTCGTGCGGTTCGTATCCATGAGTTTCTTCAGCTGCGGCAGGGTAGCATGACGGTCGCTCAGTACTCGGTGAGATTTACCGATCTCTCGCGCTACTCGACCGACATGGTACGGGACCCATTCTTTCGGGCCCGGACCTTCGAGAAGGGTTTGAGACATGAGATCAGGGCATCGCTGATCTCCCTCAGCATACCAACTCAGACAGAAGTACTGGAGCGGGCCCTTCTGATCGACATCTTCCTTGCTGAGTCTACACCAGCGCAGCGACCCACCGCAGGGCGGCACGTGGCAGAGTCATCTGAAGCAGGCAGTCGACAGATGACTTAGGGGTCCAGGCAGACCAGACCTTCGGGCAGACGACCTCAGGGCATTGGCTCAGCAGTGCGGGGCACACAGCGAGGAGCCAGTCTTTCGAGAGGCAGACAGTGCTACTCGTGCGGCGGGCAGGGCCACATGGCTCGTGATTGCCCAACCCGCCATGCCGAGGAGCAGCAGACAGTTGAGGGACCACTGAGGCAGAGGAAGAGGGTCGACCGTGGCGATCCGCAGGGAGGAGGTGGACGAGGCAGAGGAGCTGGACGAGCAGCCGGTGGTGGGAGACGCTTTGAGGCTCTGCCACCACCACCACCAGGAGGTCCACCCTGACCACAGGGAGCTGGCGGGCAGAGACAGGCACAGCTCCAGGCAGCAGAGGCCTACGACCACGGCACACCCGAGATGATTCGAGGTACAATCTGTGTCTATTCCACTCTTGCTGCAGTTCTTATAGACACAGGAGCGAGTCACTCTTTCATAGTCGCTGCCCTTGTTCGGTGCTCGGAGATTCCGACCGAGCCGTTGGCTCGATCCTTACGGCTAGAGACTCCTACGGGAGAAGACTCGACGATTACGCACTGTTGCCAGTAGTGTGAGCTTACTCTAGGAGGCGAGAGCTTCGGCTGGGATCTTCTTGTAGCAGCGTCGAGGCCTTACGACGTCATCTTGGGCATGGATTGGCTATCTACGATCCATTCACAGATTGAGTGTTTTAGGCGCAAGGTGCGATGTGTACGCACCGACGGGAGCAGGTTCACCTTCACCGGCGAGAAGGGAGCCTTAGCAGCACAGGATGGACTTCCGCGGAGGAGAGGATAGACCATTACTCATCAGTTAGCTAGCCTCATCCTTGGAGCAGTTGACGTGCGGAGTCCTGGTTTTCCTGCAGTGGTGGATCAGTTTGCAGACGTTTTTCCCGACGACGTTCCAGGGCTACCTCCTCGCAGAGAGGTAGACTTTTATATTGACTTGTACCCCGGGACAGCCCCGATATCCACTCCAGCATATCGGATGGCCCCCGCTGAGCTTCGAGAGCTACGGGTACAGTTGGAGGACTGGCAGGGCAAGGGGTTCATCCGACCCAGGGTTTCACCCTGGGCTTCCCCGATTTTGTTCGCCAAGAAGGCAGACGGAAGCTTGCGTCTTTGTGTTGACTATCGTCGCCTGAACCAGGTGACAGTGAGGAACAAGTATCCGCTACCGAGGATTGATGACCTCTTCGATCAGCTCAAGGGAGCACGGTGGTTCTCGAAGATAGACCTCAGGTCAGGCTATCATCAGCTCAGAGTCAGAGACGAGGATGTGCAGAAGACAGCCTTCAGATGTCGGTATGGCCACTATGAGTTTTTGGTTATTCCTTTCGGTGTAACCAATGCTCCAGCATTGTTCATGGCTCTCATGAACAGGATCTTTCAGCCATACCTCGATCGGTTTGTCGTGGTCTTCATCGACGACATTCTGATTTACTCTACGACAGAGGAGGAGCACACCTATCACTTGCGAGTTATACTAGACACACTCCGAGAGCACCAGCTTTATGGTAAGCTCTCGAAGTGCCAGTTCTGAATACGTGAGGTCCACTTCTTGGGACATGTTATCTCTGAGGTGGGAGTTGCAGTGGATCCCACGAAGATTGAGGCTGTGTTAGCATGGGAGCCACCTAGGAGCGTGACTGAGGTTCGGAGATTCTTGGGACTAGATGAATACTATTGGAGATTCGTTCCAGACTTCTCTAGAGTTGCGACACCACTCACAGCTTTGACGAAGAAGGGGAAACCCTTCGTATGGTCAGACAGATGTCAGCAGAGCTTCCAGGAGCTGAGACAGAGATTGACCAGCGCACCTATCTTGAGGTTGCCTGAGGAGGGAGTAGGGTACGTAGTTTACTGCGATGCATCAAGGACCGAACTCGGATGTGTTCTGATGCAGGAGCGGGCAGTGATCGCCTATGGATCACGTCAGTTGAGGCCGCATGAGCAGAACTACGCTACCCATGACCTGGAGTTAGCAGCAGTGGTCTTCGCTTTGAAGACATGGCGACACTATCTGATGGGCGAGCGCTTTACAGTCTTTTCCGATCATCAGAGTCTCAGGTATATATTCTCGCAGAAGGACCTGAACCTGAGGCAGCGGCGATGGCTCGAGTTCCTCCAGGACAATGACTTTGAGATAGTCTATACTCCTGGGAAGGGGAACGTAGTAGTCGATGCCCTGAGCAGGAGGATGGGCATTCAGCTACTAGAGGAGGCGACGGAACAACTAGCCTCTTTACAGATATATTTCGTGGATAGAGATGGAGCAGCCTTCCTCCAGTCTCTCACAGTCACCCCTCCACTACAGCAGTGGGTCAGAGAGGCACAGCGTGAGGACGCTGACTGTGAGACACGGCGTGCACAGATATCCTCGGGACAGGCACCTGATGGTTTCTCCCTTGGAGCAGTGCATGACATCCTTTTCAGAGGACGTACCATGGTACCAGTAGCTTTGCGAGAGGAAGTGCTGAGAGAGTTTTTCACTTCTCCTTTGGCGGTACATCCTGGAGTGGCGAAAATGTACCAGGACCTCAGACAACAGCACTGGTGGCCGGGCATGAAGAAGGTTGTAGCAAAGTTCGTTTCTCGATGCCTCACCTGCCAGCAGGTGAAGGTAGAGCATCAGGTACCAGCAGGCTTGGTACAGCCCTTAGAGGTTCCGGAGTGGAAGTAGGACGGCATATCTATGGACTTTGTGACTGGACTTCCACGTACTTCCAGAGGTCACGACTCCATCTGGGTGATTGTTGACTAACTCACCAAGTCGGCACACTTCTTACCCATCAGAGAGCAGGGCTCAGTGGAGAGCTTGGGACGTCTCTACGTTCAGAAGATTGTGCGGCTCCATGGTGTTCCATTATCTATCGTCTCCGATCGAGATGCTCGCTTTACTTCCCAGCTTTGGAAGGGGTTACAGGAGGCGTTCGGGACGCAGCTACGTCTGAGCACATCCTTTCACCCTCAGACGGATGGTCAGACGGAGAGGACCATTCAGACTCTCGAGGACATGCTCCGCGCATGTGTCCTCGACTTTGGTCGTAGCTGAGAGGACCACCTACCCTTGGTGGAGTTTGCGTACAACAACAGCTACCACTCCACTATCGGGATGGCACCGTACGAGGCATTGTACGGCCGACCTTGTAGATCTCCTTTGTGCTGGACAGACCCTGGGGAGTCAGCACTTGTGGGACCGGAGATGGTCCAGGCCACGACAGAGAAGGTCCAGGTCATCCAGGAGCGGATGAGGACAGCTCAGAGTCGGCAGAAGTCATACGCTGACAGGAGGCGGAGGCCACTGGAGTTCGAGGATGGCGACCACGTCTTCTTGCGGGTCTCACCTCGACGTGGTATTCGGAGATTTGGCCGAGGCGGCAAGTTATCTCCACGCTTCATCGGACCCTTTCAGGTCCTCAGTAGGGTTGGCGAGGTGGCTTATCGCCTGGCTCTGCCACCTCAGTTGCACCGGGTGCACGACGTCTTCCACGTGTCTCAGCTGAGGAGATACGTGCACGACTCGACGCACATCATTGACCATGGGGAGCTTGACGTTGACGATGGGGTGACTTTTACGGAGGTTCCGGTGGATATAGAGGATCGACAGGAGCGGGTCCTGTGTGGGCGATCGATTCCTCTTGTGCACATCAGATGGCAGCACGGAAATCTCTAGGAGAGCACATGGGAGCGGGAGGCTCAGATGCGTGCTCAGTACCCTCATTTGTTTCCCTAGTTTTTTATGTATCTTTACGGGGACGTAAAGCCCTGAGGTGGGAGTAATGTAAAGACCCGTAAAAATCAAGGGAATTTTTTTCTTAATTTTCTTTAGAATTTTACAAGAGCTCGGTTTCAGACGGCACCTGATTCCGAGGCCCAGAGTGCCTAGAATCAGTTTCCGAAGTTTAGCTTGGGTACGTTCAGTGAACGAACGAGCGGGAATTTCTAACTTTTGAACCGGTGCTCGGAATCGAATTCTGAGGGCACCGATGGAACCGCAACGCCGGTAATTGCTTAGGAACACCTTTGTCGGAGTTGCGTTTGCCTAAGAGGAGTTGTTTAATTTTTCGTTTTCTGGATGAAATGAAGAGTAAAATAAATTTGTGAAACAAAATTTATTTTATATCTTTTAAGTGGTTAAAACCTTTTGTTGGAAGTTGGGTGGTAACCACCTAAGAGAGGATTAAGGTGAGGAGGGGACCACCCGAGCCCCACCTTTTCAAATTCCCTAACTCCCCTCTCTCCCTCTTAAAAGCTTGTTAACTTAACACCTAATTAATTACACATGACATGTATAATTAATTAAGTGTTATGTTTTTGAATTTGAAGTTTTGAATTCCTTGGCTTGGTAAATAAAATAAGGAGGGACCTTATTTTATTTGGTTAGTTTTGTTTAATCATCTGGAGAGGTTTGAGAGCTTTTCTTTCTTCTTCAAACTTTGATGAAGAATGCTCAAGCTTTGACGAAGAACGCTCAAGCTTTGACGAAGAACGCTCAAGCTCCGACGGAGAACGCCGCTCCTCTCTTCTTCGTCTTCTGTGTCAACGAAAAGGAACGCCGCTTCCTCCTCGGACTTTCTTCGTCGGCATACGATGATTCGCCAATGACGTATCTCTTCGGGCGTATCTCTTCGTCAACAGATTTGACGAACGACTACCGTGACGCCCGACCTCCGCGACGTTGTCTTCCGCGGGACGTTGACAAATCTTCGATCTTTTACCCAAGGTAGGGGTTGTTGTTATTTGTTTATTTATTTATCCTTGTTCTTTGTTCTTTCATGACTAACGTAAGGATTTTTAAATAAGTGTTATTGTTTAACGTGAGGGGGTCGGACCGCATGAACACGGCCGAACCCCCTCCTTCGTTCTTGATGTTTTATATTGCGGATGAATCAAGGTGGCGTGGTGCCGTCGCACCACGCGGATATTCGCCCGAATCTTATTACGCGACGCCGTCGCGCGCGCGCCATGGAAGAATCATCAAGAACGTGATGCCGTCACGCCGCGTTGAAGGAAATCAAAGGCGCGGCAGAGGGGCGCGGTGTCGTCGCACCGCGCCGGACGACGAACACCGTGGCCGGTTCCGGGCCGCGGTGGGACGAGAAGACCGGCCGCCGGGCCGCCGGCGTCGGAAGCCGAAAAGGGGACCGGATTTTCCGGTCCCGTTGGAGAAAACTGGCCGGCAGTTGGCCGGCCGGAAGGTCAAAGGCCGGGGGAAATAAATTCCCCCGGCCAGCTCTAAAACCCCCCTCATTTAAGAGGGGGGGCGGTTTCCTTTGGGGGGGGGCAGGCGGCCCCCCGGTTTATTCAAGCAGGCCCCCACGAGGGGGGCCGTTTTCCAAAAGGGCGCGGCACATATGCCGCGCCACCACTCTAAGAAGCGGGGGGCTTTGCCCCCCAGCGCGCTGCCTCCGTGCGGCGCCAGGCCGCCGCGCCGCCGGGCTGCCGCGCCGCCGCGCCGCCGGGCCGGGTCGGCCCGGACCCGGACCACCCCGTTTCGAATCATTTTCGGTCTTTTGGCCATAACATGAGCCACGGACCTCCGATTGACAAACCGTCTGCGGAAACGCGATCCTTGGATTGAGACGGTCGTTTCGGTATATTGCACTCAAGATTTCGGAACACTTTGAGTTCGGCCGGGTTAGTTCGTTCATGAAACCAATCAGGCCTTCGGAGCGGAAACGCTCATATCTTGAGCTACGGACGTCCGATTGACGTGCCGTCAGTTTTGTTGTGTTCCTCTTAGTTAGGCGGTTCTTTTGGCATGCTCCGCCCGAGGTTTGGACGCAGGTGGATTACGGTCGGGTTGGTTTGCCTTAAAAACCAACCGGGCCCCAGAGACGAAAATGCCAATAACTCTCAGACCGGGCGTCCGATCGACGCGCCGTCTGTTGCATTGAGTTCCTGTTGACGATACGGAACTTTTGGATACATCAACTCTGGTCTTTGTGACAGTTGATGTATCAGCCTCTCGGCTCGTGGAGCGGACCCTCCGAACGAGCTTGCTGTGTGCGGGAACCCTAGTGCTGGCTGCGACTGTTTCTGTGACTACTACTGCTACTACTGCTACTGTGACTGCGACGACGACAGTACAGAGATCCTGTGTGGATTCTACGACGACGACTACAGCACTCAGCGATCCTACGTGGATCTGTGCTACAGGTCCTGTGTGGGCCCGATCCTGTGTGGGTCCGATCCTGTGTGGGTCCTTGCGCTCAGCGGTCCTGTTTGAACCAGCGCCTACAGGTCCTATGTGGGCCCGATCCTGTGTGCGTCTTTTGCGGGGGTTAGTTACCTATCGATCCTTCGTGGGTCCGACGACTTAGATGGATCAGAGATCATCTTCATCGTCCTTTAAAGAAGTATACCTGTGTGAGCTGAATCCTGTTGTTTTCCTGTGTGGATTGTGTTGTGCTATCCTGTGTGGATTACGTTTTGCTTTCCTGTGTGGAATACGTTTACTTTCCTATGTGGACTGAGTTGTACTTGGGCTTGGAGGTTGGAGCGTATTTGAAATTGATGACTTAGGTATATGTATGGGCATATACCTAAGCAGTGTCGGTTGTTACTTCGTGATTGTACCTTTCTTCGTGGTTTATCCTTTGTGGATTTGAGAGACCTTCAGGGGTCTCGGGGTCCCTACTGAGTAGCTTATACTCACCCCTGCACGGGCTTTGCCCGCACTACGTTGTGTTGGTTGCAGACGACGGACAACGTTGATCTTAGCTGAGGCTTGCAGAGCAGGACGGTACCCGGAGGTGGACCACTGGGCGGGATGTACTCGGAGAGGACGGCGGGAACCGTGGAGCGGTGGAGCTATCTGTACCCACCCTTCAGGAGGGATTTCCAGTGGACAGCGCGGTGTAGCGGCTTTTACTTTTCAGTTGTTGTTTTCCCTTTCGAGTTGTACTTTACTTTCAGTTTGGGTTTGTATACTGGCACATTTACTTTTCTGCACTTTCAGTTGTACTCTGTTTTTACTTAGTGTTTACTTTCCTCTTGCTTACTCTGTGGTGTTTGTTTACTTTACAATGGCAATGCCTTCCCTTTTTACCGGGATTTACGCCTTGGTGCTAGTCGCCAGCCCCTGGCCTATGGAAGGCGGGCTTGGGGTAGTCACGGCACGGACCCCGAGGGCGGGTCGTGACACATATATGATATCATAACAATGAATATGATTCTATAATTATTCAATGACATTATTTAAATCATTATACAGGAGGTTCGGATACATACAAAGCATATCAAACCTAAGGTAAGGGATAATTTTGAAATCTCATTTTTATCCGAGATTGATTATGCGTAAGTATTTTCTGGGATTATGTTTATCATCCATGTCCATGATTTTTCAAAATGTTTTTATAAAATGTTTACTATTATTCTATGTATGTTTAGAGTCATTTTTACCATTTTACCACTTGGTATGGAAGGAATAATTTTTCATTTTCAATACGAGGTACTTTTTGACTTTTCCGTCAAAATTACGAGATGAATGTTTTTTTACTTAGATGGCATGAAATGATTTTAACTGTTTTATAATGCCTTATTTTCATGAAGCTTCCTCCAAATTATTTCAAGAATATTTTCAACAAAACCCATTTCTTTTAAAATTTGTTGGCATTTTATGAAAAGAAAATTATTTTTACAAAGAATGGATATTATCCTCAAGAATTCATTTCAAGGGTTTTATCAAAACCATTTTCCATCTAAGATAACAATATTTCTTAAGTGTATGCTTCAAGAATAATGTCTCTATGATTTAAATGGTTTCAATTTTCTTATTATGATGATGATATCCATTTATTTTATATGGATTATGTGATGATGGGATGATGTTTATGAAACCCATTTCATTTCATTGGGTTATTATGAATCATGTATGTTTATTTTGAGGCACAAGTAAGAATGATTTCATTATGAGACGGGTGGGACCTATATCTCCCTCCAATGCATTGGGTAATAATTTATATCTAATGAGATAGACATGGATGGAATGGTTTGTTAATCTAATTCAGTACAGGACTAGACCGAGAAGTGAACTCGATTCAGAAAGGGAATTTTTCCACTAACACAGTCTTGGCAGAAATGCCTTGGCTACTATGGAAATCGAAACAAGTTCTTGAAGGATGACACAATTTCATGTTTTATTTCCATTCTATGTTCCTTTATGATATATGCCTTACAAACTTCCATGATTTCTGTCTTTGCTCATGATTTTGATGTTTAGATTTTATGTTCAAGTTTTTGCATTCAAATGTTTATGGATTGTTTCATGATCATTATGCTTACCATTACTAAGCATTTGAGCTCACCCTTTTATATGTTTTCTTTTCCCCAGGATTAAAAGAAAGGTTTTAGGTAAGAAAAACAATAGGGGAAGATCTTTATGGGATATGTGGAAGATCTTTTACCACGATTAGAAGATTATTATTCTGAGTTTCTAAAGACACTAAACTATTATGGTCCCTGTGTGTCTGTCTTCATTATGTATCATGTATTCCGAAAATGTAATGTCATGTCCATGTACGTCAAGTTTCTGGTCTCTAATGTTGGTATCAGAGGAAAGGTTTAGTCAAGCTGCCGAAACTAGAATGTGAGAACATTAGTGAGATCCCTAGAAATATTTATAAGGTATGTCTAGGGATGTCCCTATGGTTTAGTAATTTCCCAAAGCATTAGTATAAATATAGTTTATTGTCCTAGAATTATGCTGATGATCATGAATAACCTAGGGTTAACTTAAGCTATCATAGGTTAAAGAAGGTTTCATATGTTATACATTCTATAAATGATGTTTTATGATTATGCGGTTCCTCGTTATTCTAACTGTTTCGTACACAATGGATTCTGGTTTTAGTTAATGGAGGGAACCAGAAGGAATTGGGTTTACATTGAATCCGATGGACAAATTGGTGACATTGAGAAGCGAAATTGCGTAATTCCTAGGGAGAATGATATTATGATTATGCCGAATTAGACATCGCGATATATGATTAATAGGGTTATCTTTAGTGGTATTCCCAATTTATCAAATAAGAGGAAGATGGACTTTTATTCATGTTCGCATGTTAAGGAGCATAAAGAAATGGAGATTGATATTTCTAAAGAAGGGAAGATGAACCTTGATGAATACATCAAATGGAGGGGAAGATGTTATCTATGTGGAGAGAAGGGTCATAGACTGACAGACTGTTATGGAGATCAATGTCTTATCTGTGGAGAACATGGGCTTTACACAACTCAATTCCATGACCTAAGAGGATACTTCTAAATCAAAGACGGACTTATTCAATGACAATCATTGAAGAGGACATTTTGAATTGTTTATGTATTGGTATTCAAGAATAATGTTGTTGAGGTACTTTTATGGTATATTGGAATACCTATATATTGGTCCATTGTGGTTTTCCATAAGAATATGGCATCAGTATCCACGAAAAGTGATTGAAATATTTTTGGAATGCAGATGATATGTGCATAATGATTGTATAAAAAGAAAATAATATGTTTGATAGTATTCATGAGCTCGTGATTGATATAAGGACTAAGTTATATCATGGTTTGAGTATATAGAAATGTGGAAAGAGCTAAGTTTTGACAGTATTCATGTTTTCACTAAGGTTCAATGGGTATTCATTTTTCAAGAGAATACATGATTAAGGTATTCACATGTTTAGAATGTGACCAACAAGATATATCATATGATATATGGGGAATAAATTATGGTATTCACATGCTTGGTTGATGACATTTATTGTAATTGTTTTCCTAATTCTATAAGATTAGAAAAAAGTATTTTTGGACATTAGATAGAATTGTGTAAAGCTATAACTTTTTTTCGGTATTATTTCTGGAATGTTATAACAGTGTAGTTATAGAAAAAGGGACAACCCATAGGATGTGTGACAACCCATCTCGTCGGACATGGCTGTTGGAATTGAACCCACAACAGAAGTGCAGCATGCATTTATCGCCTACCACTGGCCTACAGAAAGTCCCTGGTCAGTAAAAACTGGTTTTATTTTATTAAGCTCTATGATAGATGAAGTATAAGTTCATTTTTTGGAATCGTATATGATTAACCGCACCATAAATAGACTTATGTATATTTGATAACTTTTTATAACCTTATGTTTCAAATAGATGGAATGACACATCATTCTATCACATGATCTGCTAAAACCTCATGAATAACAAATTCAACTTCATTTCATTAAGAGATGAAGTGGAAATTGATCATGACACAAACAACAGAGAAACTGTAACAAAATCAAGTAAGTATTTCTTCTATTTCAAAATTATTTTCTTTAGGGAAAGCATAATGAAAACCAAAAATGTTGTCCTAGTGCTCTTATATATGAGGAATCTGATTTTACCTTAGATCATCACAAATTCATTGCATTGTGAATGTTGGCTTATTTGTAGCCATGTCTTCTACCACTCTCCATTAGAACATGATGGTTAGCTTTTTCTTCCATATACTTATTTTTACCTTTGACCTACTATGTGGAAGCCCATTGATTAAGTAATTTGGGTAACTGTTACGTTTCATACTTCAGTTTTTAAAGTTATGTTTTGGTATTCCTTTTTACGAAGTGGGTTTCTTTAAAACAAAACATTCAAGTAGTAAACCATTAATAACCCTGATGAATTTCAAGGACGAAATTCATTTTAATGGGGGTAGAATGTAACACCCCGAGATTTTATGAAAAATATTCTTTTAATTTCATTTATATCTTTTGTTTTACGCTACACCAAGATTATCATGTGCTATACGCAACACTGTATTATCCTGCAGTATACGTAACACTATTCATGGCTCGTGTTACACAAAATTTCAAGTTTGTTTTGTAGAAAAAATTCTACTCAACATTAAGAGTATATTTTTTTTAATTTATAAATGAAATAAGTTTTGATTATGTTATACCCAACACCAAAAAGATCGTTCACTACACACATCCCTGACTTGACTTTCATTACACACAATCACGACCTTCCTCGATAGCAGGTGTAGTATGCAATACCATGTTTTACTAAACAAAGATATATTAATATAATATCATAAACTAGCAGTTATGATTAGTAATAACCACTTTTTAAAATTTTATATTTCAAAATGGACTACATTTTTGGATTCAGAATATCAAAATTAGCCTATGATGAAATTTAGGTATTTTTCTGAAAACTTCAAATTTTCAATGAATAATGAAAAATACTTAAAAACAACTTTTTTAATAAAAATAATTTATAGTTATAAATTATACTATTGAGTGGTTTTAATGAATAATTAGAATATAATTTTACCATTTTATCCAATGGAGTTCATTAGAATTAATTTCACTTTGAAATTGGACATAAACAATTGACAAATTTTTTATTGATATTATTTCATAAAGACACGCTATTTGTTTTGATAACGGAAATTAATTATAAAATTAATTAATGCAACTTATATGTTGGGAATTTTTTTAAATAGACATCATTTTTTAATTCTCGATATAAATTATAGCTTAGGGTGAATTTTTGATGTTGTTGTGAAAAACTTCAATTTTTGATGAATACTGAAACCACTAAGTGGTAGTTTAAAAAACTACATTTTGCATAAAACATATTTTTACTGATTCTGTGAATGAAATTTAGAAAATCCAAGATACATGGTTGATATCTGTAAGTAAAATTTGGTTCAATTAGATGAAAATAATTTTTGGTGAATAGTAACTTTTTACTTTTATTTACTGCGGTTAATAGAAAATATGGTAATTAAAGGTAAAAATGAAATTACTATTACCCTAACACATTTCTTAATTCTATTGGACAAATGTATTTTGACCAAAAACAAACCTTATGAATATAATATGACTATTTAGGTCCACTTGGACTAGATTAGGAGATTTAATATTATTTTATTTAAAGAAGAGATAAAATAGTTAAACCAATGTTTAATAACTAAAATTTTTTTAATATAGGGATATACATAAGATAAATTAGATTATAAATATTAATTATAAAGCTAAAAAAATTTCCTATATAATGGTATTTTATTTATAATATTTAGACTTTAAATAATTTAATTTATTTATGACACAATGATGATGCATTAATTACCTTATTAAGAAAATATTAACATAATTAATGTTATAAATGCCCAAATAAAAGTAATTTGAGACTTTTTATGAATTCCAATAATTTTCTAGGTTAATATGACATGTTATTGTTGATTAAATTAAATTGGATCGAACATATCATTCTGTTATAATTTTCATAAAAATCATGTACCAAATAGTGTCAAAATTGACATAAAATAGGTTTTAGAACAAATATTATATTATTAATTGTTATTTTATTCCTAGAAATCTATGGTTCGGAAAAATGACTTATATAAGGATATATATATTAATAATGAACCACTTGGGGTTCGTTTGACATGTTATAGTAAGTTTATTAACCATTTAGTGTAAGAAAACTAAAAGACACGGTAAAAGATAAATTATTTAACTTTGAGTTAAATCTAATTGATAAGGATAAAATAATAACATAAACTTTTCTAAAACGTATTTTATGAGTGGATTTCGAACCATCCCCACATTATCATTGAAATAAAACCATTTGGATCCATTATAATATGAATGTGACTTTAATATGAAATAATATTTTGAGATTTTCCTAAGGTGCCCCTCTCCTCCCTTATAAAAGGGAACCTCCTCCCTCTCCTCCACACACCACTTTGAACATTAAAGCTCGTCGAAGCCCTGCCAACATCACTTATAAACTTTCCTAGAATCATCTTAGAGGTCCGGGTCTTCTTCAATGACCATTTTTATTTTTTTTAAAGGAGGTTAAGAAGAGGCGTTCCAAAGAAGTGGTAATATCCATTACCGATCCTTTCCAATTTCATCCTTCTTCAACTTCTTCTTATTTATTTGTTTCAAAATAAAGTAATAAAATAATTATTACTTATATAATGATAAGATATTATAAATATGAAACAACCATATTTCACCTTCTATCCATCCTACGGAAAATGAAATCACTGCACGTGCGTACGTACGGAATACTGTCTCCACGCCGTGGTGTAATATGTTTTTCCAACACCACCATGCATGGATGGGTATAATGGTGTAAAGAATAACTATATATAGTTATTATAACATCATACTGATTCTGAGATATTATATTATCCACTCCAATTAAATTCAATTATTATGGAAATGATATCATCGCTCGTGCGTACGTACGGACTACCGTCTCCACGACGCGATATGATTCATTCTCCATGATAACCATTCAAGAATGATTATAATGTATGTATAATGAATAATAATGTTATATATTAAATAATAATGCTACTGGAAATATATATATATATATATATGACATCTACTTACTTCCATTCAAGATAATAAGAAAGGAAAACAGCATTCATGTGTACGTACGGACTACCGTCTCCTTGAACGGTGTGTTTCATTTCAATTATCTATCTATTATATATATATATACTGAATATATACGATATATAAATCATGTTTTATATTTTGGAAGTATGGAAATAATGATATAAGTAATAATAATGTCATGAATCAACATGTCCACACACCTACAATAAATGAAACGATTTTACACAAAACGTTTCATTAACATGGAATTTACAAAAGAACGGATAATATAAAGTAATAAGTGAACCATATATGATATCATAAAAATTAATATGATTCTATAATAATACAATGGAATTATTTAAATTATTATACATGAGGTTCGGATATGTAAAAAGCATATCAGACCTAAGGTAAGGGATAATTTTGGAATCTCATTTTTATCCGAGATTGATTATGTGTAAGTATTTACTGGGATTATGTTTATCATCCATGTCCATGATTTCTCAAAATGTTTTTATAAAATGTTTACTATTCTTCCATGTATGTTTAAAGTCATTTTTACGCCTTTACCACATGGTATGGAAAGAATATTTTGTCATTTTCAATATGAGGTACTTTTTGACTTTTCTGACAACAGTACGAGAAGAATGATTTTTTAATTATATGGCATGAATGTATATTTAAGGTTTTATAAAGCCTTATTTTCATGAAACATCCTCAAAAATATTTCATGAATATTTTTAACAAACCCCATTTCTTTTTAAAATGCATGGAATTTTGTGAAAATAAAATGATTTTTACAAAGAAAGGATATTTTTTCTCAAGAATTCATTTCAAGGGTTTTTTCAAAACCATTTTCCAACTAAGATAACAATATTTCATAATTGTATGATTCAAGTATAATGTCTCTATGATTTACATGGTTTCAATTTTCTTATTATGATGATTATATCCATTTCTTTTATATGGATTATGTGATGATGGGATGATGATTATGAAACCCATTTCTTTTCATTGGGTTATTATGAATGATGTATGTTTATTTTGTGGCACAAGTAATAATGATATCATTATGAGATGGGTGGGACCTATATCTCACTCCAATGCATTGGGTAATGATTTATATCTCATGATATAGATACGTATGGAACGATATGTTAATCTAATTCAGTATAGGACTGGAACAAGGAGTGAACTCGATTCAGAAAGGGACTTTGTCCACAAAGATGGTCTTGGCATCAATGCCTTGGCTACTATGGAAATCATAACAAGTTCTTAATGGATTCCAAAATTAAATGTTTTATTCCCATTCTATGTTCATTTATGATATATGCATTACGTACTTCCATGATTTATGTATTTGCTCGTGATTTTGATGTATGGATTTTGTGTTCAAGTTTTTGCATTCAAATGTTTATGGATTGTTTCATGATCTTTATTCTTACCCTTACTGAGCATTTGAGGTCACCTTTTTATATGTTTTCTTTTCCCCAAGATTAAAAGAAAGGTTTTAGGTAAGAAAAAACAAAAGGGGAAGAACTTTATTGGATATGTTGAAGATTTTTCACCATGATTAGAAGATTATTTTTCCAAGTTTCCAAAGACACTAAACTATTACGGTCCTTGTGTGTCTGTATTCATTATGTATCATGTATTCTGCAAATGTAATGTCATGTCCATGTATGTCAAGCTTCAGGTCTCTAAAATATGAGTTTTGATGCTTGAGACCATATATCATACTAACCCCTTAGAGGCTAGCTAGGATGTCTTATTTCTAGAAAAAGGGATGTCTCACACATTTTATTGTTAAATAAAAATCTATTGAGGTGACACCCTCATTTGAAAAGGAAGGGATTATACAAAAAACCCTCATAGGATGTGACTGAGGGATTAAACACAACCATTACATGTAAAATAAATCCTATACAAGCTCACAATAATGCTAAAATGAAAAGAATGGGGGCTCAAACCTATACTTTAATGAGTACATGGTGCATCCCCCTGGGGTACACTGCATATCTCAAATAGCATTGAAATGCTTGTATCTCATGTTCAAATGTAATTTAATTTTCTACAATACAATTCATTTCTCAACTTTTCTTTGTGTGTAGATGTCTCCCAATCACATGGTGTACAATATTCCTATGCCCTTATAATTTTTATGTACATGGTGGTTCGGGACACATGGCCAACGTGGCATGCACATCCTGTGCATGTAGATCCATTCTCCTTGTGTTACATTGTGTATGACTTGGAACTCAAGACATCTAACACTATATTTATTCTTGGGCATGTACACATAAAAAATGAAGAGATATTCAGAAATAGATCACATGACATTTAAAAATATTTCACACATCATGTGATAATTATATCCTCATGGGTATCCTAGAACCAAACATTAGGGACTCAAAAGCATTTGATCGTAAGATTGTATATTGTGTATTCATGAATTTTATAGAATTTCTAGGATGTTCATGTGTATTCATCAATACTATATACATCCATTGATTTATTAGAAATTAGGATGAATATTGTAGATCATGTGTTGAGAGAACCCTTGAACTATCATTGTCCAAATTCATGGCATATCCACTACTCAGATAATGAAAATTGTCACACCTAGACACTGATGCATGCAAAACCAAAAACATGGAACCAAAATCAAGCTAAAGATATACTTCTGTCTACATGTACTAAAGAAAAAATTTAAAATCTCCATAACAAACCTATGGTTGAAATATATTCCCTCAATGATTGAATATGCAATGACCAGTCATCGGGTATTCATAGAATCGTATGCTAGAATGAAATATCAATAATGAACATAAGTAGGGCGTGGATAAAAAATACACAAAACACAATCATTAGAAACATGATTAATATATTTCTCATATTATACTATATTGGATTTTATAGGGAGATTAATAAAGGGAAATAAATAAACTAAAACAATATCAACTCATATAATACATAAAGAGAATTAAAATACCTAAATTAAAAGATTACTCTGTGAATAAATTTTTTATTATTAATTATAAATCAACATATGTATATAAAAACATCATAAATACACTCAAAACTATATTCCTACCTCCATTTTCATTAATTGATGATAAATAATGATCCCACGTCATTTTCATTGATGACATCCACATTCTACATTGTTGTTAACAATCCTTACCATACCCCTATCATTGTTCCGTCATCCTGATGCTTTCCAACGTTCCCTCATACACCCTTATCAATTCTCATGGATTGAGATTAAATTTTCGAATAGGGTTTTAATAGAATATTTAAAATGGAAAACCTCCTCTGTTGTGTCATCATAAAAAATAAAGAAAATAAATTAATTAGGTTAATTATTTATGCCTGTGATGACATTTAACCAAACTCCAAACACCAGAAATGATTATGTTGCACCTAGGGTTTACCCTATGTTCTGATATCAACAACGGTCTCATAATTCTAGTATGATACTTCTTTTAGTTTTATTAATCTTCATTCATGAGAACTTCACTCACATGAAAATTATATATTTAATACTTTTATAATATCAATTTAGGAATCATCTATCTTCAGAATTTATTGTCATATTAGTGCCAGGCTAAAAAATATTCATAGAAATATTTCAAATTCATACATGTAAAAAACCAACATGTTACATTAATGTAAATAATTTCATCTATTATTAATAATACACAATTATGTGTTATATATTTTTATTAATTATTAGATTAATATGTAAATTTTCATTCAAAATGAATAAATCATCATTTTTAACAAAATTAGGTTTTTTCTATTATGTGAATTTATTAAAAAATATAATTTATTAACATTATAATATTAATTTGAAAATCTATATTTTATTTTGTAATTAGTCAAGTAAAAATTATCTGAGGATATTTTTCTATTTTTTATGGAAAACTTATTTTTTAAAATGAATAGTGAAAAATATTGTTTTTTAAACAGTCATTTGATTTTATAAATTTAAGATGTTATATTCTATTATAAAAATAATTTAATTTAAATATTACAAAATTGAATTATAAATTATTTAATTAATATCATTATAATAAATTTTATGCTAGATATTTGTTTTAAAAAATTCATTATTTAAGACGAAAATGTTATTTCATCACGTTTTGAGGGTATAATATTTAAATTAAAAAAATCACAATTTTAAGAATTGAAGATGAAAAAAATGATTTCATATTTTTAATTAGAATAATTACTATTTTTTTAAGTTGAAACTATAATTTTTCACAATTAATAGAAAAAATAGTATAAATCGGTTATCATGGTTAATGTTAAAACTTGTTTTCCAATGGCTAAATAGTATTGATAAGGATAAAAATGTCCTAAATATATTTATAAACCAAAGAGATTGAATGATTTAGAATGTATCTCATGTAAATTTTTTTAATAAACCTATTTTCAACCTTTTGTATTAATTTAAACCTTAATATATTTTTAACTTTTCGAAAATTCCATTTGTGTCCTCTTCTCCACTTATAAAAGGAAACCCCGTATAAAATTTTATACACATTTAATATTACATTAGGATGGGGAAATATCAAATCAATTTATTTTTTAAAATCTATCCCCACATCCTACTGGTCTATTCTTGGATAAAATTTCAACCATAGAGGGTATAAAGAGTGATGCAACGAAGGTTTTCTGAAGAATAGTTATGTCGTATGATTGTATGTTCTAGTCTTATTTATTCTTCTACCTCTATAAATTAAATATAACAAATATTATATTATAAAATTTAGTTATACATTATAATAATATGTTATTATTTTTATTAATTAACATTAAAAAATATTCTTCTTCATATAATGGGAAATGAAACCATTATTCATATGTATGAAGAACTACCGCCTCATGAAAATATATATTTAATTTTCTATAACTGCCTCTCATATCTCATTATAATGATGGGTTTAAATTATAAATATGATATTCCTAAAATAATAATCATTATAAGAAGGTAATATATAATCAATTATCATAAAAATTCATCCTTGTAAAAATGATAATAACAATTAAACATATGTGAGGATTTCCACATCCTTGGAGTGATGTGATTCATTTTTCATGACACCTTTTAGCGATGGTATATATAAGATTATTTATAGAGAGAAAAATATATTTAAAATATTAATATCAAAAAATGGAAATATGAAATGATAATTACCTTTCTTTCAATAAGTTTATAAATAAATGGAATCACTACTCATGCATTCGTTTGACCTACTATCACCATGATTGTTACGTAATTAATTTTTCTTGAAACTCATACATACTTTGTTTTAAAAGTAAAATTAATTTATAGGATTTATAATTATTTCATTATTATTATCCAAGAAACTATGAAATAATGATCTATTTTACAAAATTCAATATATGAATGTTGTTTTGAAATTTTAAAATGAACATCCTAAGAACACACAACATGGGCTTTACCGATTAATCAATTAAATAAATAACTAAAAATAAAAAACAGTTTCATGATAATTTAATAATTCTATAAAATTTTATTAATTAATTAGATAATTGATAAATGTGTATTATATTGGAAATAAATAGCATGCACGTCAATCCCAGCACAAGGAATAAGATGGTTTTACATAAAACCCTTATTTTAAATATTTTAATGATTTATTTTCTAATTATTTATCTTACATTTCCATTATATTAATATTTAATTATGAAGTTATTTTTTTGGTGCAATTTAATTATTAATTAATTTAAAGACCCATAAAATTCAAGGGAAATTTTTTCTTAATTTTCTTTAGAATTTTACAAGAGCGCGGTTTCAGACGGTACCTGATTCCGAGGCCCGGTGTGCCCGGAATCAATTTCTGAAGTTTGGCTCGGGTACGTTCAATGAACGGACAAGCGGGAATTTCTAACTTTTGAACCAGTGCCCGGAATCAAATTCCAAGGGCACCGATGAACTCGCAGCACCGATATTCGCTTAAGGAGACCTTTTCCAAGGTTGCGTTTATTGCGGGTTGAGAGATAGTTTTTGGGATTTTAAAATAAAGTTAAATAAAATGTGGAAACGTATTTTTTTTTAAGTTGGTTATAACCTCCCAAAGGGAGTTATGGGTTGGACCCACAAACACATAACCTCCCTTTAGAGGATTAAGTGTGGTGGGGCCCACACAAACCCCTACTCCTCAACTTCTCTCAAAACTCCCCTTTAACTCACTTTAATTAATGTTTGACACTTGGATTAATTAATTGAGGTGGGTTGATTTGAATTTCAAACCATTGAAATTCTAAGAGGGAGGTTGTGTAATAAAATAAGATTAAGCTTATTTTATTATTTTGGGTTGGTTTTCTTTGTCTTGAGAGGATTTGAGAGCTCCTTTTTCTTCTTCCAACTTTGACGAAGAACACGAATGACCCTCAAGCTCCGACGAAGAATGCTGCTCCACTCTTCTTCGTAGCCGGTTTGTTTCCAAAGATCGACGACGCCTTCCATGTCAACGAAAGGGAATGCCGCATCCTCCTCGGACTTTCTTCGTCGGCTTACGAAGATTCACCAACGACGTGCCTCTTCGGACGTACCTCTTCGTCAACGGAATCGAGGAACGATTACCGCGACGCCCGATCTCCGTAACGTTTGTCTTCCACGGTTTGTTGACGTGCTACTCACTTGAAATCAAGGTAGGGGGTCGCTGTGTTGTTTTATTTATTTATTTCCATTCTTGATTCTAGAATGTCGAACCTTGAGGTTTTTGATTAATTGATATCGTTTAACGTGAGGGGGGGCCGATCGCACGAACACGGACAAACCACCCCTCCTTTATTCTTGATTTTTCTTGCGAATGGAACAAGATGGTGTGGTGCCGTCGCACCACGCGGAAACGCACGGCAATTATTGCGCAGCGCCGTCGCGCCGCGCCGTGGAAGAATTTCATGGACGCAACGCCGTCGCGCTGCGTCGAAGGAGAAACCAAAGGCGCCGCGGCCAGAGCGGGGCCGTGGCGAAGGGGCGCGGTGCCGTCACACTGTGCCGGATGATGAAGGTCGCGGCCGGTTCCAGGCCGCGGCGGAACGAGAAGACCGGCGGCTAGCCGGGCCACCGATGTCGGAAGCCGGAAGTGGGACCGGCCTTTACCGGTCCCGTTGAGGAAGAACCGGCCGGAAGGGAGTAGAGACGGGGGAATTAATTCCCCCGGCTAGCCAAAAATGGCCCCCCATAATGGGGGGGCCACGGTTACACCAAGGGGGGGCAGCGCCCCCCCCCCCCCCCCGTTTCCAATCAGCTCGGCCTTAGGCCGAGCTGGCAGCGCGCCCAGCGCGCTGCCTTGCGCCGAACCGGCGGCCTGGCCGGTTTGCCGGGCCGGGCCGCCACCCCGCCGCGCCGCCGGGCCGGGCCGGGTCGGACCCGGGTCGGTTCGACCCGGTTCGGCCGACCCAGGGGGTCTCGGGCCGTGTCGGTCCGGGCCTGAAACCCCCGATTTCGAATCAACTTCGGTCATTCACTCATAACATGAGCTACAGACCTCCGATTGACGAACCGTCTGTGGCTACGCAATCCTTGGATCGAGACGGTTGTTTTGGAATATCGCACTGAAGGTTTCGGAATACTTTGAGTTTGGCCGGGTTGGTTCGTACACGAAACCAACCGGGCCCTCGGAGAGGAAACGCTCATATCTTGAGCTACGGACGTCTGATTGACGTGCCATCAGCTTTGTTGAGTTCCTCTTAGTGAGATGGATCTTTTGGCATACTATGCCCGAGGTTTGGACGCAGGTGGAGTACGATCGGATTGGTTTTTCCTTAAAACCCAACCGGGCCCCTCGGACGAAAAAGCCAATAACTCTTAGACCGGGCGTCTGATTGACGTGCCGTCTGCGACGTTGAGTTCCTGATGACGATACGGAACTTTTGGATACATCAACTACGGACTACGTGTCAGTTGATGTATCAGCCTCTCTGCTCGTGGAGCGGACCCTCCGAAACGAGCTTGCTGTGTGCGGGAACCCTAGAGTTGGCTGTGACTGCATCGACGACGACGACAGTTTAGAGATCCTCAGTGGGTGTGACGACGACGACTACTGCACTCAGCGATCCTTCGTGGATCAGTGCTACAGGTCCTGCGTGGGCCTGATCCTGTGTGGGTCTTTGCGGGGGTTATCTACAGGTCCTACGTGGGCCCGATCCTATGTGGGTCTTTGCGGGGGTTATCTATAGGTCCTGCGTGGGCCCGATCCTGTGTGGTTCTTTGCGGGGGTTATCTACAGGTCCTGCGTGGGCCCGATCCTATGTGGGTCATTGCGGGAGTTAGTACCTATCGATCCTTTGTGGGTCCGACGACTTAGATGGATCAGTTATCATCTCTATCGTCATCCGAAGTTGTATACCTGTGTGAGCTGAATCATGTTTTTTTTCCTATGTGGATTACGTTATAATTTCCTCTGTGGAATACGTTTACATTCCTGTGTGGATAGAGTTGTACTTGGGCTCAGAGGTTGGAGCGTATTGGAATTGTGGACTTAGGTATATGTATGGGCATATACCTAAGCAGTGTCGGTTTCTACTTCGTGATTGTATCTTTCCTTTGTGGTTTATCCTTTGTGGATTTTGGGAGACCTTCGGGGGTATCAGGGTCCCTACTGAGTAGCTTATACTCACCCCTGCACGGGCTTTGACCGCACTACGTTGTGTTGGTTGCATACGACATACATCGTTGATCATGGTTGAGGCTTGCGAAGCAGAATGACATTTGGAGGTGGACCACTGGGCGGGACGTACTCGGAGCGGACGGCGGGACCCGAGGAGCAGAGGAGCTTTCTGTACCCACCCTTCGGGTGGGATTTCCAGTGGACAGCTCGGCCTAGCAGCTTTTACTTTTCAGTTGCTGATTTCCCTTTCGAGTTGTACATTACTTTCAGTTTGGGTTTTTATTCTGGCCCATTTACTTTCTGCACTTACTGTTCTACCAGCTTTTACTTAGTGATTACTTTTCCGCTTGTTTACTCTGAGGTGCTTGTTTACTTTACAAAGGCAATGCCTTCCCTTTTTACCGGGATTTACGCCTTGGTGCTAGTCGCCAGCCCCTGGCCTATGGAAGGTGGGCTTGGGGTAGTCACGGCACGGGCCCCGAGGACGGGTCGTGACAAATTGGTATCAGAGTAGTTAGGTTCTACTGCGAACTCTGATCATTTCTATGTGAAGCAATAGTGTTTAGCGTATTGAGTGTGGTTATCAGTCCAGGCAGTCCAGTGTTGGTGCGGCGGCCGACGTATCCGTACACCAGGAGCCTGACTTCTGATTTCCAACTTAATGCACGAAAACATTGATTGCGTGTGTGTTTTAAGGTTTTCTTTGTGATTACTTTATATCAGCTCCCCAGGTATACTGTTCTGACCATGGCGCACCTGTTTCCTTTTCAGGATGGCCCATGACGGAAGCCAGCTAGGGTTCCGAGAGTCGAGCGTGACGACAGCCCACCGAGCGACGAGGCCTCGGTGTAGGGCCCTTTGTCAGCAGTGGCACCGGCGGTAGCTTTACCCGCCGAGCCCCCAATACATCCAGCACCAGTTGCTGACGATGCACGATGCCTCAGCGCACTACAAGAGTTTCAGTGCCAGCGACCACCCAGGTTCCACGGAGAGACGGACCCCCAGGCAGCCGAGGACTGGCTGGAGGCAGTGGTAAAAGTTTTTAGGCTAGTGAGGACACCAGCAGACCTCATGGTGATCCTCGCTGCGAGCCTACTGCATGCAGCAGCGGGCCGATTGTGGAGCTTGATACTCCAGGTGCATGATGAGGCATCTCTACTTTGGACGGACTTTGAGAGCCTCTTCCGCTCGGAGTTCTTCCTAGCCACCCTCCGTGCGGTGTGCATACAGGAGCTTCTTCAGCTGCGGCAGGGCAGCATGACGGTCGCTCAGTACTCGGCGAGATTTACCGATCTCTCGCGCTACTCGACCGACATGGTACAGGACCCATTCTTCCGGGCCCGGACCTTCGAGCAGGGGTTGAGACACGAGATCAGGGCATCACTGATCTCCCTCAGCATTCTGACTCATACGGGAGTACTGGAGCGGGCTCTTTTGATCGAGAGCATTCATGCTGAGTCTACACCAGCGTCGAGACCCACCTCAGGGCGGCACGTGGCAGAGTCTTCTGCAGCTGGCAGTTGACGGATGACTCAGGGGTCCAGGCATACCAGACCTTCAGGAAGACGACCTCAGGGAACTGGCTCAGTAGTGCAGGGAACACAGCGTGGAGCCAGTCTTTCGAGAGGTAGGCAGTGCTACTTGTGCGGCGGGCAGGGCCACATGGCTCGTGACTGCCTGACTCGCCGTGCCGAGGAGCAGCAGACGGTTGAGGGACCACCGAGGCAGAGGCAGAGGGTCGATCGTGGCGGTCCGCAGGGAGGAGGCGGACGAGGCAGAGGAGCTGGACAAGCATCAGGTGGTGGGCGATGATTTTAGGCTTTGCCACCACCACCACCGGGAGGTCCACCCCGACCATAGGGAGCTGGTGGACAGAGACAGGCACAGCTCCAGGTAGCAGAGGCCTACGACCTTGGTGCGCCCGAGATTATTCGAGGTACTATCTCTGTCTATTCCACCCTTGCTGCAGTACTAATAGACACAGGAGCGAGTCACTCTTTCATAGCCACTGTCCTTGTTCGGAGCTCGGAGATTGTGATAGAGCTGTTGGCTCGATCCTTACAGCAAGAGACTCCTACGGGAGCAGACTCGATGATTATGCACTGGTGCCGGCAGTGTGAGCTTACTCTAGGAGGCGAGACCTTCGGCTGGGATCTTCTTGTAGCAGCGTCAAGGCCTTACGACGTCATCTTGGGCATGGATTGGTTGTCTATGGTCCATGCACAGATTGACTGTTTTAGGCGCAAGGTGCGATGTGTTCGCACCGACGGGAGCATGTTCACCTTCACCGGCGAGAAGGGAGACTTAGTAGCACAGGATGGACTCACGCAAAGGAGAGGGAAGCCCATCACTCATCAGTTGGCTAGCCTTATCCTAGGAGTAGTTGACGTGCAGAGTCCCAGTTTTCCTGTAGTGGTGGATCAGTTTGCGGACGTTTTTCCCGACAACGTTCCCGGGATACCTCCTCGCAGAGAGGTAGACTTTTACATTGAACTGTACCCCGGGACAACTCTGATATCGACTCCAGCATATCGGATGGCCCCCACCGAGCTTCGAGAGCTACGGGTACAGTTGGAGGACTTGCAGGGCAAGGGGTTTATCCGACCCAGTGTTTCACCCTGGGCTTCCCCGATTTTGTTCGCCAAGAAGGTGGACGGAAGCTTGCGACTGTGTGTCGACTATTGTCGCCTGAACCAGGTGACAGTTAGGAACAAGTATCCGCTACCGAGGATTGATGAACTCATTGATCAGCTCAAGGGAGCATGGTGGATCTCGAAGATAGACCTCAGGTCAGGCTATCATCAGCTCAGAGTTAGAGATGAGGACGTGCAGAAGACGGCCTTCAGATGTCGGTATGGACACTATGAGTTCTTGGTTATGCCCTTCGGCATAACCAATGCTCCAGCAGTGTTAATGACCCTCATGAACAGGATCTTTCAGCCGTACCTCGATCGATTTGTTGTGGTCTTCATCGACAGCATTCTGACTTACTCGACGACTGAGGAGGAGCACGCCTACAACTTACAGTTTGTGCTAGACACACTCCGAGAGCACCTGCTTTATGGTAAACTCTCGAAGTGCCAGTACTGGATACATGAGGTCCACTTCTTGGGACATGTCATCTTTGATGCGGGAGTTGCAGTGGATCCTGCGAAGATCGAGGCAATGTTAGCTTGGGAGCCACCTAGGAGCGTGAAGGAGGTGCGGAGTTTCTTGGGACTAGCAGGATACTATCGGAGATTCGTTCCAGACTTCTCCAGAGCTGCGGCACCACTCTCACCTTTGACGAAGAATGGGAAACCCTTCGTGTGGTCAGACAGATGTCAGTAGAGCTTCCAGGAGCTGAGACAGAGATTGACCAGCGCACCTATCTTGAGGTTGCTTGAGGAGGGAGTGGGGTACGTAGTCTACTGCGATGCATCAGGGACCAGACTCGGATGCGTCCTCATGCAGGAGCGGGCAGTGATCGCCTATGGATCACGGAAGTTGAAGCCGCATGAGCAAAACTACGCTACCCATGACCTGGAGTTAGCAGCAGTGGTCTTCGCTCTGAAGACACGGCGACACTATCTGATGGGTGAGCACTTTACAGTCTTTTCTGATCATCAGAGTCTTAGGTACATCTTCTCGTAGAAGGACCAGAACCTAAGACAGCGGCGATTGCTCGAGTTCCTCCAGGACTATGACTTTGAGATAGTCTATACACCTGGGAATGGGAACGTAGTAGTCGATGCCCTCAGCAGGAGGACGGGCATTCAGCTACTTGAGGAGGCGACAGAGCAGCTAGTCTCTTTGCAGATATCCTTCGTGGATAGAGATGGAGCAGCTTTCCTTCAGTCTCTCACAGTCACTCCTCCACTTCTGGAGCGGGTTAGGGAGGTACAGCGTGGGGACGCTGATTGTGAGACGTGGCGTGCACAAATATCCTTAGGACAGACACCTGATTGTTTCTCCTTTAGAGCAGAGCACGACATCCTTTTCAGAGGACGTACCATGGTACCCGTTGCTTTACGGGAGGAGGTGATGAGGGAATACCACACTTCTCCTTTAGTGGTACATCCTGGTGTGGCGAAGATGTACCAGGATCTCAGACGACAACATTGGTGGCCGAGCATGAAGAGGTTGTGGCAGAGTTCGTTTCACGATGCCTCACCTGCCAGCAGGTGAAGGCAGAGCATCAGGTACCAGCAGGCTTGGTACAGCCCTTAGAGGTCCCAGAGTGGAAGTGGGACTAGATATCTATGGACTTTGTGACTAGACTTCCACGCACTTCCAGAGGTCACGACTCCATCTGGGTGATTTTCGACCGACTCACCAAGTCGGCACACTTCTTACCCATTAGAGAGAAGGGCTCAGTGGAGAGCTTGGGATGTCTCTACGTCCAGGAGATTGTACGGCTTCACGGTGTTCCATCTTCTATTGTCTCCGATAGAGATGCTCGTTTTACTTCCCGGCTTTGGAAGGGGTTGCAGGAGGCGTTCGGGACGCAGCTACGTCTGAGCACAGCCTTTCACCCTCAGATGGATTGTTAGACGGAGAGGACCATTCAGACTCTCGAGGACATGCTCCGTGCATGCGTCCTCGACTTTGTTCGCGGCTGGGAGGACCACCTACCCTTGGTGGAGTTCGCGTACAACAACAGCTACCACTCCACCATTGGGATGGCACCGTACGAGGCGTTGTACGACCGACCTTGTAGATCTCCTTTGTGCTGGACAGACCCTAGAGAGTCAGTACTTGTGGAGCCGGAGATGGTCCAGGCCACAATAGAGAAGGTCCAGATCATCCAGGAGCGGATGAGGATAGCTCAGAGCCGGCAGAAGTCATACGCTGACAGGAGGCGGATGCCACTAGAGTTCGAGGATGGCGACCATGTCTTCTTGCGGGTCTCACCTTGACGTGGTATACAGAGATTTGGCCAAGACGACAAGTTATCTCTGCGCTTCATCGGACCCTTCCAGGTCCTCAGCAGGGTAGGCGAGGTGGCTTATCGTCTGGCTCTACCACCTCAGTTGCACCGGGTGCACGACCTCTTCCACGTGTCTCAGCTGAGGAGATACATGCACGACCTGACGCACAACATTGACCATGGGGAGCTTGACGTTGATGATGGGGCGACTTTTACGGAGGTCCCGGTGGAGATTGAGGATCGACAGGAGCGGGTCCTACGTGGGCAGTCGATTCCTCTGGTGCACATCAGATGGCAGCACGGGAACCTCCAAGAGAGCACTTGGAAGCGGGAGGCTCAGATGCGTGCTCAGTACCCCCATTTGTTTCCTTAGTTTGATGTATCTTTACGGGGACGTAAATCCCTGAGGTGGGAGTAATGTAACGATCCGTAAAATTCAAGGGAAAATTTTTCTTAATTTTATTTACAATTTTACAAGAGCGCGGTTTCAGACGGCACCTGATTCCGAGGCCCGGTGTGCCCGGAATCAATTTCCGAAGTTTGGCTCGGGTACGTTCACTGAACGGACGAGCAGAAATTTCTAACTTTTGAAACGGTGCCCAGAATCAAATTCTGAGGGCACCAATGAACTCGCAGTGCCGATATTCGCTGAAGGATACCTTTTCCAAGGTTGCGTTTATTGCGGGTTGAGAGATAGTTTTTGGGCTTTTAAAATAAAGTTAAATAAAATGTGGAAACATATTTTAATTTTTTTTAAGTTGGTTATAACCTCCCAAAGGGAGTTAGGGGTGGGACCCACAAACACTTAACCTCCCTTGAGAGGATTAAGTGTGGTGGGGCCCACACTAACCCCAACTCCTCAACTTCTCTCAAAACTCCCCTTTAACTAACTTTAATTAATGTTTGACACTTGGATTAATTAATTGAGGTGGGTTGATTTGAGTTTCAAACCATTGAAATTCTAAGAGGGAGGTTGTGAAATAAAATAAGCTTAAGCTTATTTTATTATTTTGGGTTGGTTTCCTTTGTCTTGAGAGGATTTGAGAGCTCCTTCTTCTTCTTAAAACTCTGACGAAGAACACGAATGACCCTCAAGCTCCGACGAAGAACGCCGGTCCTCTCTTCTTCGTAGCCGGTTTGTTTCCAAAGATCGACGATGCCTTCCGTGTCAACGAAAGGGAACACCGCTTCCTCCTCAGACATTCTTCATCGGCTTACGAAGATTCACAAACGACATACCTCATCAGACATACCTCTTCGTCAACAGAATCGATGAATGATTACTATGACGCCTGACCTTCGCGACGCTTGTCTTCCGCGGTTTGTTGACGTGATCTGCACTTGAAATCAAGGTAGGGGGTCGTTGTGTTGTTTTATTTATTTATTTCCATTCTTGATTCTAGAATGTAGAACCTTGAGGTTTTTGATTAATTGATATCGTTTAACGTGAGGGGGGACGGACTGCACGAACACGGCCTAGCCCCCCCTCCTTTATTCTTGATTGTTCTGGCGAATGGAACGAGATAGCGTGGTGCCGTCACACCACGCGGAAACGCATGGCAATTATTGCGCAGCGCCGTCGCGCCGCGCCATGGAAGAATTTCATGGACGCGATGTCGTCGCGCCGCATCGAAGGAGAAAAAAAAGGCGCCGCGGCGAAGGGGCGCGGTGCCGTCGCACCGCGCCGGGCGACGAAGGCCACGACCGGTTCCGGGCTGCGGCGGAACGAGAAGACCGGCGGCTAGCCGAGCTGCCGGTGTCGGATGCCGGAAGGGGGACCGGCCTTTGCCGGTCCCGTTGAGGAAGAACCGGCCTGCCGGGATGGTCCGGCCGGAAGGGAGAAGAGCCAAGGGAATTAATTCCCCCGGCTGGCCAAAAACGGCCCCCCATAATGGGGGAGCTGCGGTTACACCAAGGGGGGGCAGCGCCCCCCCGTTTCAAATCAGCTCGGCCTTCGGCCGAGCTGGCAGTGCCCCCATTGCGCTGACTTGCGCCGAACCGGCCGCCTGGCCGGTCTGCCGGGTTGGGCCGCCGCGCCGCCGGGCCGGGTCGGGTCGACCTGGTTCGGCCGACCCAGGGGGTCTCGGGCCGGGTCGGTCCGGGCCCGAAACCCCCGGTTTCGAATCAACTTAGGTCTTTTGCTCATAACATGAGCTACGGACCTCCGATTGACGAACCGTTTCCGGAAATACAATCCTTGGATCGAGATGGTCACTTCGGTATATTGCACTCAAGGTTTCGGAATACTTTGTGTTCAGCCGGGTTGGTTCGTACACGAAACTAATCGGGCCCTCGGAGCGGAAACACTCATATCTTGAGCTACGGACGTGCGATTGACGTGCCGTCAGCTTTGTTGAGTTCCTCTTAGTGAGACATATCTTTTTGCATACTAAGCCCGAGGTTCGGACGCAGGTGGAGTACTATCGGGTTGGTTTTTCCTTAAAACCCAACCGGGCCCCTGGGACGAAAAAGCCAATAACTCTCAAACCGGGCGTCCGATTGACGCGTCGTCTGCGACGTTGAGTTCCTGTTGATGATACAGAACTTTTGGATACATCAACTATGGACTACATGTCAGTTGATGTATCAGCCTCTCGGCTCGTGGAGCGGACCCTCCGAAACGAGCTTGCTGTGTGCGGGAACCCTAGAGCTGGTTGTGACTACATCGACGACGACGACAGTGCAGAGATCCTCAGTGGGTGTGACGACGACGACTACTACACTCAGCGATCCTTTGTGGATCAGTGCTACAGGTCCTGCGTGGGCCTGATCCTGTGTGGGTCTTTGCGGGGGTTATCTATAGGTCCTACGTGGGCCCGATCCTGTGTGGGTCTTTGCGGGGGTTATCTATAGGTCCTGCATGGGCCCGATCCTTTGTGGGTCTTTGCGGGGGTTATCTACAGGTCCTGCGTGGGCCCGATCCTATGTGGGTCATTGCGGGGGTTAGTACCTATCTATCCTTTGTGGGTCCGATGACTTAGATGGATCAGTGATCATCTCTATCGTCATCCGAAGTTGTATACCTGTGTGATCTGAATCATGTTTGTTTTCCTATGTGGATTACGTTATGCTTTCATGTGTGGAATACGTTTACTTTCCTGTGTGGACTGAGTTGTACTTGGGCTCGGAGGTTGGAGCGTATTGGAATTGTGGACTTAGTTATATGTATGGGCATATACCTAAGCAGTGTCAGTTTCTACTTCGTGATTTTATATTTTCCTTCTGGTTTATCCTTTGTGGATTTTGGGAGACCTTCGGGGGTCTCGGGGTCCCTACTGAGTAGCTTATACTCACCCCTGCATGGGCTTTGCCCGCACTACGTTGTGTTGGTTGCAGACGACGGACAGCGTTGAACGTGGTTGAGGCTTGTGGAGCAGAATGACATCTGGAGGTGGACCACTGGGCGGGACGTACTCGGACCGGACAGCGGGACCCGAGGTGTAGAGGAGCTTTTTGTACCCACCCTTCAGGTGGGATTTCCAGTGGACAGCTCGACATAGCAGTTTTTACTTTTCAGTTGTTGTTTTCCCTTTCGAGTTGTACTTTACATTCATTTTGGGTTTGTATTCTGGCCCATTTACTTTCTGCACTTACTGTTGTACCATCTTTTACTTAGTGTTTACTTTTCCGCTTGTTTACTTTGAGGTGATTGTTTACTTTACAAAGGCAATGCCTTCCCTTTTTACCGGGATTGACGCCTTGGTGCTAGTCGCCAGCCCCTGGCCTATTGAAGGCGGGCTTGGGGTAGTCACGGCACGGGCCCCGAGGACGGGTCGTGACAATTAAATTTACGTATACTTTTACTTTCATTTAATTGAATTCAGACCTAATCTTTTTTTTTATTTTTGAGGATCTTTTTGGAAAAAAGATAGACGAATATTCTATTTCAATGTAAACTTCCTCAGTAGCATTTTGACCCACAATAAGCATCTAACTGGTATTTTTTGGAAAAAATTGCATCCTTATAGGGTTTGAAAAGTAACAGAAAAAAGGTTTTATGAAGAAGAGTTATGGCTTATGACCATATGTTATGGCCATATTTATTATTCTACCTCCATAAAAACACATATAACCATCATTATATCACTAAATAAAAAAATACCTTATAATAATATGTTATTATGTATCTGTATAAACTTACATAAATCTTCTTCTTCTTCATATAAATCGAAATCAAACCATTATTCAGATGTACAATGATCTACCGTCTCACGAACTGATGTATTTCAATTTCCAAAAATGCCTCTTATAGCTTGTTATAATGATGGATTTAAATTATAAATATGATATTCATGAAATAATAATAATTACAGGAAGATAATATATTATCTATTATATTACATTATTTACATTTAAAAATGATAACACCGTTAATACATATGTGTGGATTTCCTTATCTATGAAGTGATGTGATTCATATTTCTACATAGCCTCATAAGGGTGATATATATATATATATCTTTATCTTAAGAGATAAAATGAAATTTAAAATATAATAAGAAAAAATTGTAAATATAAAATGATTCTTACCCTCTTTCTTTTATGTTCATTATAAAATGGAATCACTACTAATGTATACATTTGACCTAATAACTTCATGATTGTTACATAATTTATTTTTCTTGATAATCATAAAATGTTTTTCTAAAAGTATAATTAATTTGTAAAAATGGTTTTTTTTATTATTCTAAAAATTATAAAAAATGATCTATTCTACAACAATCAATATATGGGTGTTGTTTTGAAATTTTGAAATGGACATCATTAAAATACACAACACGAGGTTAACTAATTAATCAAATAAATAATAAATTAAATTTAAAAACTAAAATGTTTCATGATAATTTATTAATTTTATAAATATTTATAAATGAATTATACAATTTATAAATTTTTATCACATTGGAAATAAATAATGTATGCTTCAATTCAGACACATGGACCATGACAATTTTATATAAAAACTATATTTTAAAATTTTAAAAGATTTATATTCGAAATATTTTTAATAAATTCCCTTATTATTAATATTAATTTTTGAATTTATTCTTGTTGAAACAATTTAATTATAAAGTAAAAATATTTACAATTTTAATTTCATTCAAAATAATTTAAACATAAATTTTTTATTCAATTTATGAGGAACATTTTGGAAAAAAGTAAAATGCATATTTTATTTTAATATATACTTAATCAATATCTTTTCCAGCCACTATAAGAATTATTTTATGTTTATATTATATTAACAATATTTCATGTTTTCATAATATAAAAAACATTCTTCAATTTTTTATGTGTATTTTAATAAATGGATTTATATTGACTGTATATGTAATTATTAAGAGATATTTTCTTCCGGGAGTAAAGAATATTGTTTACAAGTGTAAAGATACAAATTCCATATTTAATTAATTATAATCATTTTATCATTCTTTTAAACTATTTATGATGAACACTGAGCATGATATAAATCATGATAAAGTGTGACTCTTATATATATCACTATGTCGTGTGAGCCCGATATACATCTCATATGAATTTCATAAACATATGTAGTTTATCATTACAGTTTACCCCTATGAGATTATTAGAATATACCATTGTGGTTATTAAAATTTTAAGAGTGATAATAATAACTATTTAATAATTTCATCCCATGCTACCTATAAGATTCTTTTATTATTTATGTGGGTTTTCATGGAAATTTTATTAGATCATAAGGAAAGATAGTGAAATTATGGTTAATAAAATGATCATGATACTTTTTTAGGATGAAATATACATCATTAAAAAATTTTAATGACAATTTCATTGTTTTAATTATACCTTAAAGTGTTTTACCTTTTTATTAAGATTTCATATAAAATGATTCTATGAAAATATTTGGGCAGTGAAGCTGATTTCTAGGGTATAATTTTTATATCTTCATATAGATATTTATTATAAAAGAGGTAATTTTTTATAATGAGTATTGAGGAAAAAATATTGTTTATTTTTATATATTCTTTAATAATAATGTTGTTCTAAAAAATATTTTAAAAAAAATAATCATAGGTTTCTATGGATGAATTGTGATAAGGGTGACATAAAGTTGATATTTGTCATGATATGTCATGAAAATATAATTAATTATATCATATTGATGGTTATTATGGGAGAAATGGATAATGAGTGATGTGTCCACATTATGAAGTAATATTTTATTTTGTAAGGGTGATGACATAATTCTCGAAAACAATAATCCTAAAACATTTTTTAGATTGAATATAAATAAAATACAATCTAAAGATTCAATTTTTGTGTAGATTAGGGTTTAATATTTGTATATTCTCTGTACTACAAAATTATATAAAACAATAACAACTCCCATATAAATGATTCTTTCATTTATAAACAATACCCATCATGTATTTTTTTCGGATTATTCAAGCTATGATTCCCCAATCTTACCTACTTTTTAAAAACTGTAATCATAGTGAACTCCAAAATCAGTATTCTTCATATTGTAGCACATATCTTCATTTCAATATTTCATACTCATAGTAATTTCACTATCAATTACAAATCAATTTATAACACACATATTTGAAAATCTCTCCCATCATATGATGGGTTTTCATTCTTATCATTAGCAATGAGTATTTGTCCAAAATTTTCTTCTCCTGAAGATTCATATATCTGTTTATTTTAGTTGACATTATCTTCTTTAGATAAAAAATTACTCTTATTAAAAAAAGGTAAATTATTATCATTATATTTTAATGAAACTATATAATTGTTAACATCCATCATATAAAATATTCACGGAATTTATTCATCATCATCAGAGTAATCATCAATACTCAATGTTCGGAATTTTTTTACACAGCTCCCAACAGCTCCACAATTGATGAATGTTATGGGTCGATATACCTAGAACTCCAATTTCTATCTTATCAATTTTCATGTTATAACAGAAAAAATCACATCAAAAAAATTTCATCCATAACGTCATTGAATTCGGCGAATCACGGTTCTTCTTTTAAAATATATTTTTTTACTCTTCTATAATTTATAGAAATTAATCTTAATCTATATTAAACCCACTAACTTCTTCAGGGTATAGATATTCCTTCTAATCTCATAGGATATTAAAATACTTCATAATTCATCAAAAAAAATATATTTTTCAATTTATGATAAAAAAATTAGACATAAGAGTAAAAATTAAAATTTATGATATATAATATATTCTCTATGAAGGTATAATCATTCATCATTTCTCTACTAAAATAGATAATACTCATAACATCATTTAGTCTATTGAAGATGAAATCAACTTACACTCAACATTATACATCTAGAGATCATCATTATTTTAACTACAAAATTTAAAATATTGTGTAGATCATTTCACATTTTCCATTATGGTTTTTTGATGTTTTTCCAAAATATAGATTTATATCTAAATTTATTTCACCTCAATGATTTCACTTTGTATGAGAGATATAAAAAATATATTTATCTTAGAACATCAGTTGTTCTAAAAATTATTTTCAGAAATGGTCGCCATACAAGAACCTTCAGTATGGGTAGTAAATTCATCAGTTTTACTTTTAAATACACTAATAATTATTGTGACGAGAAAAATAACCCTTTAGTCCTTCTAAATATTATTGATTTCCTATCAAATATAGGAATAACCTATTTATTCACAACATTTACATTTTTCTATAGTAGATAATATGAATTAGTGACATCTTCATCCTAAAGAAGAGTGTGATATATCAACATTCAAATAGGGACTCATAATTGGAAAAAAAAACTATTTAATTTATACCATATATTAGACCACATTTGGGATATTTTGTTATCATGTATATAGAGAGTGAATTAGTGATATTGTTGACTTTAATGATTAGTTTCTAACAAATTTATTTACCTTATAAGATGTTTGATAATTTTTATATTGACACACACACAAACATAAGAGAACCAAAACTAATAATGCTCACAACTAATATTCATAATTATTTTCCATGGTGTGGTCTGGATTAATACATGATCTCACTACCTTCTATAAAAACTATGTAATTAGAAATGACCAAGGCATAACCATAAACTCATGTTTACATGACTCTCAAAAATTATTTGTGAAAATATGTTAATTTACACTGACGAATATTTTTGAAAATTGATTTATATTCAAAAAAATATACCTCAACCATAATATTTCTGTGTTTTGATATAATATATTTTATCTTTATTTTCACATCATAATGAAATTTTTTTTATCTTCAAACATGCATATGGACAAGTTCATTCAATAGTTTTTATCAATTTCCCATTCACACAACCACATTGATATTATTTTTCCTCGTTCTTCATTTTACATTAGACAACGTTCATGTATTATCATTTTAAAAACTACAAAAAACAATGTATCTACATGTGTTATTCCCTCCCAATACCACCTATATGCTTCAATTCAACATAACAGTCCAGTATTTATTATAGTAGATTTTTGATTTTTAATTTGCAGTTCAATCCCTCTCCCTAAAATAGTGAATTATCTATATCATATATGAAGTATAAAAAATTGAACCAAAATTGGTTTTTTTAGGTGTTATAATAACATCCAAATGAAACAAGTGAATCCTATTCATCACGGTCGATGAAACATCATAGAAACATAGATTTATAACATGATCACCTCCATTTTAGTGTGATATAATAGCTGAATCCCATTGTAATTTAAATTTATAGACATAGTATGTTGTGTCTTATTTCATATGGTTTGGAGGAATCCATATGAAGAAAATTACATTTTGTTGGATGAAATTTTTTGTTGATTTATATCTCTAGTGCACCCGATATTATCCTCCAAAATTTTCACAACTGGTATGATTTTATGAAAGCTACCAATATATTTTAGTAGGAATAGAATATATTTTATCTTATTATAGAGTTTCTCTATGCATATCTAATGTATTTGTTCTTCGAGATGTTTGGTATTCAAAGATTAATTTAGGCCCTTAAATCCATAAATAATTTCAAACAACATACCTTTCAAACAAATAATGAAAATGTGGAGATCATATATTGTAGCATTCCCAAAAAATGAACTTATAAAGAAACATCCAGTGAAAATATAATCCACTCACTATAGATCAGGTTGAATGATTGATATAACAATAAATTAACCATTGTTTGATTTTCTTGATGAAAAACATATATTTTTAACCTCTTATTTATATAAAAATCCAACAATGGGTATGCATTGAGACACGAATTGTGAGAGGTTCTATTAAAAGTAAACTATCCAATTAATCACCATGAATGTTGGTTTTCCAATGATTATTATATGACGTGATTGACCTACCAAATTTGGATGTATTTTTTCCTCTAACTATATTATCACTCTATATCCTTCCATTTCTTCCATTTCTATAGTAATAGGCTCATTGATGTGTGTGTAGATTTGTAACACACTGGGGTTTTATAATAAATATTCTTTTTAATTACTTTGATTTCTTATATTGTACGCTACACCAAGATTATCTTGCACTATACGAAACACCATATTATCTTGAATTATACAAAATATTCTTGGCTTCTGTTGCACGCAAGAACAACCTTCCTCAATAGCATGTGTTGTACGCAATACCGAATTTCACTAAACCATGATATATTGTTATAATAATATTATGAACTAGATGTTATGAATTGTATTATGAACATTTATAATTTTATAACATTATCAATAATTTTACACATTTTATATATCATGTTATGTGATCAAAATAAATTTTTCAGGTAATATAAATATTTTTCAAAAAATATATTTTTGACGCCTTTTGATGGAATGCCAATTTTAAATATAATTTTAAACAAGTTTATATGATCAATTTAACAAAATAATCTTCCTCTTGTGAAACAGGATATAAAAATTTACATTGGATATTGTTTTCATATTTTTTTGATAACGTTCATATTTTGATGAATATTAAAAATACTTTAAAATATAATTAAAAACAACATTTTTCATCAAGATACATTAATTGAATAATTATAAATATTTATGGTTTTAAATTATAAATAGAATATATTTTTACCGTTTAATATAATGTATGTCTGTATAATTATTTTTACATTGACTTCATAGGTAAAAACATATCAATATATTTTGCAATGTTTTAAATAAAGACATGTTTTTCAACAATGAGAGTAATTTTAAATTAAAAACTACAACTTTTGTGTTTTGAATTTTGAAAAATGGATTTAATATTTGGTCTTAGTGTATCCAAATTATGTTAATAGGTTACTTTTTATATTTGGGCATTATGAATAGTAACTATAGCAAATTTTATTTAACATAATTAATGGTAAATTAGGTAATTAAGAGTAAAAATAATAATATAATGATACCCTAACACATTTTATAATATAATTTTATGATTATATTTTTTCCTAAAATATACTTGAGTCTAAATTAAATCTATTATAACCCACTTGTACTTGATTAAGACCTTTAACTTATTTTATTTAAATGAAAGTGAAATATGTCTCACTCAAACTTTAATAATTAAATCTGTTTTAATATAAGGATATAAAAAATATAATTTCTCTTATAAATACAAATTTAAAAGATAAAATATATTTCTTTATCATGGTAATATATTTTTAATTTTTAAAAAATATAAAATTATTTTAATAGCATATACATTAATGCTGTAGAAATTATTTATTTAGTAAAAATTCAATAATATAGATTTTTTAAACTAATAATATGTATTAAAGGCCCAAAAACTAATCAAAACTTATTTTTCTTGTACATATAATCCATAAGAATCCAATGGTCGAAGATGTCACCTTCATAATTTAATAATCATAACATTTTTAAAGTTGGGTGTTTTAGAGGATAAATTAGACTAAAAGTGTTATTAAGAAATCTATTGGTTTTATATTCATCATAGTATTTTATTTTTAATTTATATTCAAAAATAAGAATATTAAATAATTATAAATAAATGTTTTAGTAATTATTTTATTAAGATAAATATGAAATACATGGTTTTATAAATATTAAAATAAATATTATATGAACTAATTAATATGCCCCATTAATTTTATAGATGAATATGAAATGTTAAGATCCTATTAAATATTTTGGTTTGAATATATTATCTTTTAGTATTTTATTTAAATTCAAATAAATGAATAATGTTATAATTTACACTATTGATATTTTATAAAATGAATATTTTATTAAATTATTTAAAAACACCAAATATATTTTAAAATAAAAAATTGAAAATATTATGGAATAAATGGTTATAAATTCTCAAATTATGGGAAATTGACAACATATAAGTTTGTATAAATTTCAATTTAATATTTAGAATATTATTACCGCAAATGAAATTAAATTGATTAACTAAGGATAAATCAAAAAAACAATGTTTAAAACAAAAACAATAAATGTCTAAATTTTATTTGTTGATGATAGTACAAATCTATCACATCTCATAATCTAATTTAGTAATTTTTGGATGTTTTTATGTAGGGTATGAATTTATTTTAATTTAATAGATTTTAGGTTTCCAAAGGTGCCCCTCTCCTCCATTATAAAATGGAACCTCCTACATCTCAACTTCACACAATATTTTCATTTTAAAATTCATCTAAACTATTTCCATTTCACATATAAACTTACCTTGAAACCTAATATATGTCTTGGTCCTCTTCAATTTCCAACATTAGTGACCTATGATGAGGTTTAGAAGAGGCACGCCGAAGAAGACGTAACATCGTTTACCGATTCATTCAAATTTATTTCTTAATCTATGTACTCTTCTCTAATTGATTCATTATAATGTAATAACATAACTATCACTCAGATATTGTTATGTTATTATCAATATAAAACAACCATATCTCACTTTTTATTCATCCTAATGAAAAAGAAATCACCGCGCGTGGGTACGTAAGAAATACCATCTCTACACTGTGGTGTAATCTGTTTTCCACCACCACCAGAGTTAGAAGGGTATAATGGTGTAAATAATAACTAGATATGATTATTATAACATGATACTGAGTACGAGATATTCTGTCATCCACTTCAATACCATTCAACAATTATAGAAATGATATCGCCGCTCGTGCGTACGTACGGCTTACCGTCTTCATGGTGCGATGTGAATCATTCTACATGATAATCACGAATCAATAATTATATAAACTAACTAAATTAAAAAATATGATATATATTATACTAATATCATTCTTTAAATGATGTAAAAATAACCTAAAACTATTAGTGGGTATTAATTGAAAAATCACACATAAGAACATAAAGCAATTAACACCCGAATAACAATTAGCAATGAAATATTACTAATAAAACGATTAGAATATGACCATATATGATATTATAACAATGAATATGATTCTTTAACAAGTCAATGACATAATTTAAATAACAATAATGGTGGTTTGGATATGTACACCGCATATCAGACCTAAGGTAAGGGATTATTATTCCAATCTCTTTCTTATCCGAGATTAATTATTTGTAAGAAATTACTAGGGTTATATTTATCAACTTTGTATATGTTTTCTAAAAAATTTCATGTTTTATTGAGGTATATTTGACGTATTTTTTACATTTACTACATGTAATGTATGAATCATTCTTTTTTTACCATATGAGGTACTTTTTGACTTTTCCAACTGAAGTACGAGGAGAATGTTTTTGTTTTACTTGTATGAAATGAATGCATTTTTTAACGGTTTCATAACACCATATTTACATGAAGCTTCATATGCAATATTTCTCGATTAATTTCAACAAAATTCATTTCTATTAAAAATGAGTGTAATTTTGAGAATAAAAAATGATTTTAAAGAAGAAATGATATTTTCCTCATGAATTAATTTCAAGTGATTTATCAGAACTATTTACCATATAAGATGTCATTACTTAGTATGATTATGATTCAAGTATAATCTCTCTATTATTAACATTGTTTTATTTTTCTTATGATGATGTGATATCCATTTGTTTTTTATAGATTATATTCAGATGGGATGATGTTTATAAAAACTGTTTTATTATTTGTGTTATGATCAATTATTTAGGATTGTTTTGTAGCACACGTATGAATAATTTAAATATGAGATCTATGAGAACTATATCTCCCTCAAATTTATTGGGTATGATTTATATCTCGTGAGATAAAAATTGCTGGAATGGCTAATAAATCAGATTTAATAATATAGGGATCGAACGACAAGTAAACCCGATTAAATAATGGACATTTTCCCCATATGATAGTCTGGGTAGCAATTATGTGGCTACTATGGAAATCATATCACGTGCTTAATGGTTTTTCACTTTAATATGTTTTATTACCATGATATTTTATTATGATTAATGTTTCATTATTATCTATGCCTTATGTACTACAATGTTTTTTTTTCATTGCTCACGGTTTTGATGTTTAAATATTATGTCTGTGTATTCATGTTAAAATGTTTATGGATTGTATTATGTTTTCCATGTTTATGCTTTCTGATAATTTCATCCAACCCTTTATATTTTTTCATTTCCCCATGATATAAAGAATTGTTTTAGGTAATAAAACAATAGGGGATGATCATTATAAAAGATGTTGATGGACTTTCACCTTGATTAGAAGATATTATTCCGATTTTCCAAAGACACTAACTATTATGGTCATTGGGGGTTTGTTCTTGTTATGTATTAAGTATTTGACAAAAGTAATTTATTGTCAATTTACATAATGATTGGGTATCTACATTTGGTATCAGATGAATGTTTTAGTTAACCATTGGAAACTAGGATGTGAAAACCTTAGTGAGATCCCTAGAGATATTTCTATGGTATGTTTTGGGATGTACATAAGGATAAGTATAAGTGTAGGTTATAGTTCTAGATTTATTGTAACAATATTATAATTAAACCTGAGATGTTAGATATTAAAGCTACCCACATTGATTATGTTGTTTTCCATGTTTGATTTTTTCCTTTCACACTATTCTTTTTTGGTTTTAGATAATGGATAAAACCTAAAGGAACTGTGTTAATGATAAATTCACTTGGAAATGCAGTGGTTGTCCTTATGAAAAACCAAATGTTATGGTAAATGAAGCTGAAAATCTTGTTGCTATACTTAAACAAGCTATGATTCATTCTATACATCCACATGAGAAGAGAAAGGAACAATTTTCTATTGAGTCATTCATGAGGAAACACCCACCTTCTTTCAATGGGTCTTCTGAACCACTTATTGCTGAATAATTGAACAGTACAATTGAGAAGATATTTTATACACATCACTATTCAGAACATGAAAATTTCATTTTGGCAATTTATCGTATATAATGTGAATTAGACCAGTGGTGGAATCTAATTATGAATAGAAGGCCCCAAGATGAAATTGAATCCATGGAATTGGAATGAGTTCAAGAACATGTGTTTCAATAAGTACATCCTCATATTATTAGAAAAAAGATTGAAAAATAGTTCCTTGATCATAAAAAAATCATGATGAATATGTTGGTATATACGAGGTGAATTTTACATGTCTGGAAAAGTATGCATCTGGCTTTATCATCCAGCATGAATTTAATGTTGATCGATTCTTCAGTGGCTTTAAACCATGTTTTCGAAGGGAATTTTCTATAAGAGAGATGAGTATCTATGAATTAATTGTCTGTTATGCTATCCCGGTAGAACATGAAGTTGGTGTTACATATCCATCTCTTGGTTTTGAGAAGAAACTAAATATGGAGTTCCTGAAAAAATGTCAAAACTATGGTGAAAATAAGATGAATGTTTCGTTACACACATAGTGTGGAAAAAATAATGGTGGAGATTATATTAAAGGGACTTGAATAGTTGTAAGATTTGAAAATAAGGTCATCTAGCAACTAAGTGTCAATGTAATGTGAAAAGGGCAGCTAATGATGTGAATATAGAAAATACTACAATGAATACAACACAAACACTTCAATGCTACAAGTGCAATGTAATGGGGAATTATGCTAACTAATTCCCTAATCCATGTGTCAATGATGATCGACATCAACATCATCTTAAGGAAAATGACAAAGGGAAGTCACTTGAGATCACTATTGTTGATTTTGAAAATGACAACAATGTGTCGGAATGATTATGTGTATATGTAACAAGATTCAAAAATAGTTTTGTGGAATCTCATTTATAGTATTATAGAATACTGGAATATATATGTATTTGTTTTTAGTAATTTTATTGAACCAATAACCATGAAAAGTTACTGAAATATTTTTTGAAAAAAGATTATATGCACACAATGGTGGGATATAGAGAAAATTTTGTGTTTGATAGTATTAAATAGCTCATGAATGATATAAGGACAAAGTTACATCATTGTTTGAGTATATAAAAATTTGGTATTTTAGTATGTCGATATAATTAGCATTTGATAGCATTCATGTTTTCACTAATGTTCTATGATAATTCATGTTTCACGAAAATAAATTATTAAGGTATTCACATGTTTGGAATATAACCAAAAAGATATAACTTATGATATATGGGGGATAAATGATGAAAATCACATGCTTTGTACATGATCTCTCAAGTAATCATTTTCTTTATACTATGAGATTAGACAGAAGTATTTTAGATAAGCCTAACGATTGAAATGGATTAATTTAGACATCAGATAGAAATGATTATTGTTAGAACATATTTATATTGTGATTGTATATTTTTAGAAAAATGACAACCCATAGGACGGGCGACAACCCATCGCGTCGGACAAGGATGCGGGAATCGAACCCACAACCAATGTGTGACATGCCTTTATCTCTTAACACTGTCCTACAGAATGTACCTGGTCAGTATAAATTTGATTTATTTTTTTAGAGGTATGATAGATGAAGTATAAGTCCATTTTTGGAATCATATATGGTTAATCTCACCATATATGGACTTATGTATATATAATGACTTTTGTTAACCTTTTGTTTGAGATAGATGTAATGACTCGTCATTCTATCACATGATATGCTAACACTTCATGAATGAAAAAATCAACTTCAATTTCTTCAATAAGAGATTAATTATAAATTGTTGATGTATTGAAAAATGATAATATTAAATAGAAATCAAGTAAGTATGTCTTCTAGTGAAAAAAATTATCATCTTTTGGGAAATAATCGTGAAAAACAAAATTGTTGTCCTAATACCCTCATATCCGATAAATTAGATGGTACCTTAGAGCATCACAAATTTATGAATGTGGGATTTTTCATAGTCATGTCCTCTACCACTCTCCATCAAAACACTATGGATGTATTTCTCTTCCATATCAATATTTTCACTAATGTTCTTATATGTGGAATCCCAAGGATTAGTTAATTTGGGTAAATGTTATTTTTCATTAATTAGTTCTTATTATTATGTTTTAGTTTTCCATTTTTCGATTTCGGTTCTTATGAAAGAAACTTACAAGTAGTAAACAATTTATAACCTCGATGAATTTTGAGGGCGAAATTCATTTTAAGGGGAGGGGTTAGAATGTAACACCCTGAGAATTTATGAGAAATAATATTTTTAATTACTTTGATGTCCTGTTTTGTATGACTCATAGAGAATATCTTGAGATTTATGCAACACATTATTAGATTTTTTATACAAAAACACTATTATTTTCTTGTGTGTCATGTAAGAGCGACCTTCCCCAATAGCTTGTGTTGTACGCAATACCGAGATTCAAAAAACAATGATATATTGTTATAATATTATTATGAACTTGCCGTTATGAATCGTAATAACCAAAATTATAATTTTATAACATTATCATTCAATTTACACATTTTCTAGAACATGGTATGTGAACAAAATAATTTGTTCTGGTAAAATAAGTATTTTTCAAAAAATGCGGTTTTGCCACCATATGATGGAACACCTGTTTAAAATATAATTTTTAACAAGTTCATCAGTTCAATTTTTAAAAATAAACTTCGTACTATGAATCAGGATAAAAAAATTTACATTGGATAATGTTTTGATATTTTTCTGATAACATTCATATTTTGATGAATTGTAAAAATACGCAATATTTTAATTAAAAAATAATTTATTCATTAAGATAATTTATATGGTAAAAATATAATATTTAATAGATTAAAAGTATAAATATAATATATATATTACCATTTAACATAATGTATGTCATTATCATTAATTTAATATTGAACTAGTACTCGCCCATGCGTATGCATGGTCATATGGATCAATGATTATTTTTTATTAAGAGAATACTATTTGTAAAACATGATAACAAATATTAATATTTAATCAATCATAATCACAAATTTAGTGGTGCATAATATATAAATATAAGTGAATAAAATATTTAGATAACATTGATATAGTTTAAAAAATATAGGAGAGAGTTAGAGTAATAAAATTTTTATTTCTTGAGGATAGAGATTTCAAGTCAATTTCAACTGCATTTACAAAAACATCATTCGACAAAATGAAATACATAGTGAAAATAAATTACATAAAAATACTATTTTTAATAATAAATTTGTTAAATGATGAATAATTTTAATACAAAATGAGAGAAATGCATTTAGTTGTTTCAGTAGAACTTTTGATGTTTATATATGTTGAATTTTTTTTAAAAATAGTTGTTGTACAATCAGCCTATCAGAAAATTTTATTTCAATAAGTCATGAGCTTCAAAAAATTTCAAATATTTTCATTAAACAAATACAATAATAATTGAAAAGCTGAATATATAGTAATGATATGAAATTAAAAGATGAAGTCGTAGAGTCAGCCCATCAATGAGTGTTCGGTAAATAATTTATGAGGTTGAATGATATCAATTTCAAATAACATTATATGATAAGAATATTTAATCACATTAATTTGTGTTTCATTCAAACCATTCCAAACTGAATCCAAAAAATATAGTATCATTTTTATGAATAACAAAGATAACAAATTCATAAAATTGAATAGCCCTAAACCAAATATGAAGATGTGTCGCTTACCTCTCTTAAACTGGTGATTCAACATGGCCGTAGGTTATATCCTATGCTCCTCTTTCCACAAACAGTTTTTCATAGTGCAGCTCCTTTCTTCTTCAAGAAATGATCAAAAAACAATTGGTGTATCTCGTTTTCTTCTCCAGAAAACCAGATATAGAGGGAAAACGTCCCGAAACTGTTTTTTTCTTCTTCCCCTTCAGATTAAATGATGTCGATCTATTGAGTTAATGGATATAGAAAGTCCAGTTCTCTAGAACATGAAATATACAATTAAATAAGTCAAACAAATAGCTCATCTTGATTTCCACAACATATGGCCTCTTCAGAATGAGATTTCCATAGATGATATTCTATATTTCAAAAATATGTAAACTCCCAATTATGTAGTCAATACTGATTTCAAAATATCTCAGAAATTTATAACAAAATTAATTTTAAAATCCACCCAAAATACCTTCTTTCAAATCTCCATTTAAATCGTTAAACAATGTAATCAAATATCCACATAATTTAGAGTGTCCTACCTTCCATAATATCGTATCATTCCCCCATAACAAAACCACAATAACTTTTCATTCAAAGCCTTTCATTTAAATCCTTCTTAAATATTATCCATCTTGAAGTCATAAGATTCAGACAATTTTTAGAGGCATTTAATAGAAGATTCAACATTACCTTTATTTACATTATATTTAGATAATTCTATAAGCATTCCAACAGAAGAAAGATCACCTCATTTCAGCTACTGTATCTCCTGGATAAACGGAGGTGATTCCAGATTTTTTTCCACTAATTCGAGACATTCACCCATGCCAAGAAAATTTGATAGGGAGCTCTCAACCACTTTAGAAGACCTGAAAACATGACATTGAATTAAAAAATATATATGAGGACATATTTTATATTGGGATATAATGATAATAAATGTCACCATTCTTTTCAACTTCGACGCTCTTTAAATAATAAGTGCATGTATGAGTATTCAAAGACACGTAACAAAATACATAATAAAAAATTAAAAAAATCATTACTATATGAATACAATCATCACAGCTTGTGTTTCATGGGATAACTCCATTGTTGACCCCATGAATGGTATAACATAATGAGAAGTCCAGTCAAGTATGGTTCTACAGTGGAAGGAAATAGTGCCTTGATTTTTGAATGATTAACGTTGAATGGAAAAAAAACATCTTCCAATGGCCATTTTTTATTCATTATTAAAACAATAATTTAATATTTCACTATGAATAATTTATAATATTTCCAATTGAAAATAAAATATCATATGTTTCGATGCTATAAAATTAGTTTATCATAAAAATTATTCCAATGATTTTAATTACATACCATGCTGTGGTACCAAAGAATTATTTCTTTAGCCTCGGGCCCCTACCCAATTGGAATTAGAAAAATGGTCCAATAAAAAAATTTAATATTGGAATGTTCACAATAAAAATATCATAAATTATTTACCAATCATATTGATAGGGAATAATTTTTCATTATAAATAATAATGTAATAAATACACTATAGTTGGTAAATTTAAATACAATTTATATATTTAATCACAAATGATATATTAAATGTATCCCAATCATTCACAAATCTTTTTCCAAATACTAAAATTAAAAAAATGCAGTATAACATGAATCAGGATTCCGCTGAACAAGTTTTAATTATATCTAGTGTGCAGGTTGGACTGTCATATGCAGGTTCTTCCCTCTTACATCATGCCATCTAGAAGGGTGAATTTTCGTGGGCATTGGACGACCACTTATATATGGTGGTAATGCATCGATTTAGTATAGCTAATAAATAAGAAACAAAAAAAATGTAAATTATACAACCTATACTGATGAGAAAGGATAACTGTTTGTTTTATATGTGTTATAACAACATTCCTCTATCCTATAATAAAAGTAGAGTTAAAATATGAAATTAAAATGTATAAGCTAATTTGAAAAAAAACAGGATCTATAATGTTCTTATGATACCTTTCATATGCACCACATAATGTCAATCAGCTATGAATGCCTTCTATTTTATTCTTTCTTTTAAACGGGGATGTAGTTCATTGGCATGGCTTGTGGGTGTAGTAACATCATGAGTCATTGTAAGTGTCTGTTTCCTTACATCGTCATCATAAAACTCTATCAACAGTTTTTTTTACATTAAGAGATAAATTGAATCAATAATTTACAAAAAATACTTACCATTTTAATTATTTAATTAGTAATTTTATGTTCAAAAATTTTCAAATGAGACAAAAAACTGAATTGTTTTTAAATGATATAATGAAATTGATAATTCAAATAAACATCATTGTCTAATCCAAAGATGAAATGAAAATAAAAGGCAGTGAAAAAAACACCTACCTAGGTTAATGTTTTTACAACATATATGATCACAGACCAATCCTGGGTAAGCGGAGGGGTATATAGTTATCCTTTCCCTTAATGGAGACATTCTCCCATGTGAAGTATCATCATAAGAGAGCCCTCAACCACATTAAAATACCTGTCAATATGAATGTGGATAAAATTGATAAGGATAGATTGAGTGTTGATGATTTATAACTCAATATCAAGAGTGATGTACTGCTGGTTTTAAAGCTCGCTTGAATAGTGAATAGTAATGGATAAATGTAGGTGATTCTGGATTTTTTTCAACTGAATCAAGACATTCACCCATGCAAATATATAAAAGGGTTCTCTCAACCACATTAGAAGACCTGAAAACATGATATTGTATTTAAAAATATATATGAGGACATATTGAATATTGGGTTAGTGGGAGAATAAATGTCACTATTCTATTGAACTTCGATGATCGATAAATAATAAGTTCAAGTTGAATATTCAAAGACACGTAAGGGAATACATATTAAAAAATTAAAAAATTTCATTACTATATGAATACAATCATCACAGATTGTGTTTGATGGGATAAATCCATAGTCTACCCCATGAAAGGGTATAATGCAATGAGAAGTCTTGTAACGTATGGTTCTACAATGGGAGGAAATATTACCTAGATTAATGAATGATTAACCTTGAATGGAAAAAATATCTTCCAATGAAAATTTTTCAGTCATTAGTAAAACATGATTTTAAAAATTTAATATGAATCATTTAGAATGTTTATAATTGAAAATAAAATATCATATATTTTGATGCTAGTAAAATTGTTTATCATAAACAAATTTCCAATGATTTAATTTCACACCATGTTGATCTACCAAAGATGTATTTCATCAGTCTCATGCCCCTATCCAATTGGAATTAGAAACATGGACCAACAAATATAAGTTAATATTGGAAAAATCACAACAAACATCTCATTAATCTGTCACCAAGCATATTGATATGGAAAAGTTTGACAGTATAAAAAATAATGAAATCAATACACTACAATAATTAAATTCAAATACAATTTATAAATTTAATCACAAATGATATATACAATGTATCCCAAACATTCAGAAATCTTCTACCACATACTAATATTAAAAAAATATTAATTGAATATGAATTGAATTAAATTTAATGCAAATTATAAGGTTGGAATATGAATTGAATTAAATAACATTAATGTGCTCGAAACCATCAAAATGAACCTTGATAACCTGCACCAACACACATTTAATTAAATATTCCAACTGCATTAATTATATTAGCGATAACCTATATCATGTGAAGCCGAATTAATTGAGGAATGAACAACTTCACAGCCTGCATATGAATCCAAGCAAGTCCACAAAGAGTCATTATTTTAATTGAAATAATTCAATTATTCCAGCATCAAAAAAATAGTGAAACCATTCCATCACATATGAAGATTCACCATCTAATTGAACAATTATAACTTACACCAACACACAATTAATTTAATAAGCCAACTACCTTAAGCAAATTAGTGATAACCTATATCTTGTTAATATGATATAAATCAACCAAGAAAAACATCAAAACATACATCTGAAACCATGATATCTTTCGTCGAAAACCATGTTCACACAGAAATAATGAAAGTATCAGAATCCAAAAAAGGGTTAAATTCATGGTATGTTGACATATGTTTTTATACTAAAAACCATGAACAAAGTATATAGTTTTAGAGGTTAACCATATCTTCTGAGAGAAAATTGACAATTGATAAGAGTGAGTCTCTACTGAAAGTGAAATTAATCTATATAATAGTTTAGTACAAAAAAAATGAACGATGATGAAAAAATAAGATGAAGTTCTCTTTATGATTTGATTTCATATAAAACCAGTGTTTTGAATCACCAATAATACCTTTTATGAAGACGATTTTTCAAATAATAATCTATCTTTTGGTTTTTTCAGGATAATGGATGATGGAGAGGCGGAGAAAAATGGAGGTGCAGGTTTATGGTAGTATTTGAATAAAACCGTAGAAGTATTTGTGCAAGATAGGGCAGTATTCTGGCATTGATCCATAATAGGTTTTGTAGATGATGGAGATAATTTTATTGCTAGCATCAGCCATAGAACATCGGGAGATAAAGGCGAGAAGGTTGGTCCTATAGGATCAGAGAGTTTGAAAAAATGCAGACATTTAGATGCAGAAAAATAGATAGGAGACTCGATTATGATTATCGATGCTCAGATAAAATATGACCGACATAATATTGGATGTATACAATGATCTACAAGAAGATAGATTCGAAAAAATATGTTTGTAAGAGTAGTCGATTGAAAAACCTACCAAAAAAATGATATTGTAAGCTTCGTCGACAAATTTTGGACGCGTGGAGGAAGGAAGAAGCTCATGGATGAACTACGGTTTACAGACATAGTAATGTTTATACCTGGGGTTACTCACTGCGAACTACAGGGAAAGGGAACCGTTGGTGGAGCAGTGGACCAGAATGTGCAAGACCCGATGGAGGAGTCGCCGGTTGTGGAGAAGTCCAGAGAGGAGGATCTATAGTCATAGAAGACAAAGAAGGAAGCACGGATAGAGTAGAGAATCAATATTTTGATGAGCTTGTCGAGGTTGGAGATGGTATGCATGAGGCGATTTTAGGAAATAAGGTGATAAAAAACCCTAATCATTGGAGGAGAATGAGAGTCTGGTGGAGCGGTGAAATCCAACTCGCAGGCAGAGTGGGAGAAGGTTTGGAGGAGGGACGCGATGGTATGGGGGTAAAACCAGAATGGAAATAGTCATATGGGGGACGTGGAAGCTTTGGGAGGAGACACATCAGCCTGGAAAAACCCAGTTTTAATATATATTGTGGATTCATAGTTAAAAAAAATTCTGTCTAATGAAAAGTTTTAAATAAAATCCCATATTTCGAAAACATGAGTAATTTTAAATTAATTACCAAATTTTTTTTATTGAATATGAAAAAATAGATTCCATATTTGGGATCAGTTGGTCCAAATTATGTTAATATTCTACATTTTATTTTTGGGCATTATAAATAATAATTACGCTAAATTTTATTTACTACATTTAATGGTAAATTAGGTAATTAAGGTTTAAAAAATATTATAAAATTACACTAACACTTGTCATAATATAATTAGAAGATTTTATTTCGTCCTAAAATATACATGGGTGGAAATTATATCTATTTTAACTAACTAGTATGTGACTAAGACCCTTAATTTGTTTTACTTAAAAGAGAGTGCAATATGTCTCACTGTAACTTTAATAATTAAATAATTTTTAATATATGGTTATACAGAATATAAATTCAGTTATAAATACACATTTGAAAGATAACAATTTTTTATTTATCATGGTAATTTATTTGTAGTTTTTGAGAAATATAAAATTACCTTAATAACTTATACATTAAGGATGCAGAAATTATTTATTTAGTGAAAAACAAATAATATAGTTTTTATTAAAGTATTAATGCCCATAAAAGGGACACAAACAGAACCTAAACTAATTGGTTGTGTACATAAAATCAATAAGCATCCAAAGGTCGAATTGTTGACCACTAGGAGCCTTATAAAAGTGATTATGACCCCAATATTATGTTATTTTAAATGATATCAATGTTGTCACCTTCATAATTTAATAAACATTACATTTTAAGAGACATGTGTTTTAAAAGATAAATTTGACAAAAAGTATTCTTATGAAATATATTAGATCTATATTTATCATAGTATATTAATTTTAATTTTTATGATACAATTAAGTATATATAAATAATTATAAAAAAATGTTGTAGTAATTATTTTATTAATATAAATATCACATAAGTGTTTCTAAAAATATTAAAATAAATAATATATGAACTTATTAATATTCTCCATGAATTTTCTAGTTGACCATGACTTACTATAAACATTTTACATTTTTTTTGAATATATTCTCCGTGTTTATTTTAATTAAAATCAAATAAATGAGTAGTGTCAAAATTTACACTATTGATATTTTACAAACACAACATGTTATTAAATTATTTAAAAATTACAAAAATATTTTATATTTACAAATTGAATCTTATATGGTATAAAAGGTTATAAATTGTCATATTATGTAATATTGACAACATATAAGTAGGTATTTATTACCAATTAAGACTTTAAATATTATTACTACAAATAAACTTAAATAGATTAAATAAGGGTAAATCAAAATGATAAAATTTATAATTTACATAAAACATGTATAAATTATATTAATTTATGTGATTATAACCCTGTCTCATGTTACCTTAGGAATGAGTTGTTTTTGGAGGTTTTTATGTGGATATTGAATTTATTATATTATAATATTTTTTAGGTTTCCCAAGGTGCCCCTCTCTTCCCTTATAAAAGGGCACCATCTCCCTCTCCACTTCACACCATTTTTGAGGTTTCAAATTCATCCAAAACCTGACCATTTAACTTATCCACTTCCATATTAACCTACTAGAGGTTCTAGTCGTCTTCATAGACCAACTTATGTGCCCTAAGAGGAGGTTTAAAAGTGTTGCGTCGAAGAAAAGGTAATATCTGTAACCTATTCTTTCAAATTTAAGTCTTATTCTACATTTTCTTATTTAATTGTTTCTTTATAATGTAACAGGATAAGTATCACTAATATACTAATATGTAATTATAAATATTAAACAACCCTATTTCACCTTCTATCCATCCTACGGAAAATGAAATCATCGCGTGTGCGTGTGTTGGGAATACCGTCTCCACACTGTGGTGTAATCAAATTTCTTACCATTACCTTAATTGGATGGGTATAATGGTTTAAATAATAACTATATAAGATTATTATAACATGATACAAATTATGATATATTCTATCATCCACTCAAATACCATTCAATAATTATGGGAACGATATCGTCGCTCATGCGTACGTACGACATACCATCTCCATGGTGCGATGTGATTCGTTCTACATGATCTTCATTAAACCATGATTATATAAACTAATTGAATGAATAAATAAGATATATATTATACTAAAACGATTAAGTAAATGATGTAGCTATAACCAAAAAATGGGAAAAAGAATTTGATCAACAAAACACACATTAGAACATAAGGCAATGAACACCCGAATAACAAGTAGCAATGAACTATTACTAATATGATGTTATAAAAATGACCATATATTATATCATAACAATTTATATGATTCTATAATAAGTTAATGAGATTATTTAAATCAATATACATGAGGTTCATATACATGCCAAGCATATAAAACTAAAGATAATAGATAATTATTCCAATCTCGTTCTTATAGCAGATTGTTTATTCGTATGAAATTACTGGGGTTATATATATCATCCTTGTCCATGTTTTCTAAATATTTTTGTCTGAATGTTTAAATCCCTATCTACCCATTTTTGACTTTTACTACTTTGTTTTTTCATACTAGGAGAATGTTTTTGTTTAACTAATGCAGCATTAATGAATTTTTTTTAATGTTTTTAATGCCTTATTTCCATGAAGCTTCTGTGCCTGATTTCAATGTTATTTTCAACAAAATTATATTTCTTTTATAACTTCATTTAATTATGAGAAAAGAAAATTATTTTGAAGAAGAAAAGATATTTTCCCCATGAATTCATTTCAAGTGTTATATGAAAACAATTTCCCATATAAGATTACATTATTTATTATGATTAGGCTTCGTGTATAATGTCTCTATTATTTACAAAGATTGATTTTTCGTACGATGAAATGATATACATTTTTTTTATATGGGTTATGTTATGATGGGATGATGTTTATGAAACCCAATTTATTTTTTGGGATATGATGAATTATTTATAATTTTTTTTTTGTGGAACACGCATGAATAATTTCAATATGAAATGGGTAGGACCTATTTCTCTCTCTAATGCATTGGGTAATGATTTATATATCATGAGATAAACATGTCTCTAACAGTAAGTAAATCTGGTTCAGTATTACAGGGATGGAATGACAAGTAAACCTATTCATTAATTTCCTTTGTTTACTATAATAGTCGTGGATGCAATGCCTTGTCTACCATGGAAATCATATCATGTGCTTAATGGTTTTACACAATTACAAGTTTTATTCCCCAAATATTTTATCATGATTAATGTTTCATTATAATCTATGCCTTATGTGCTGCAATTTTTAATGTCACTACTCATGATTTTGATGTTTAAATATATTGTACATGTTTTCACGCTCAAATGTTTATGGATTGTTTTATGTTTTCCCTGATTACCCTTACTGGGCATTTGATCTCACCCTTTATATTTTTCTTTTCCTGAGGATATTAGGAATGATTTTTGGTATGGAAACTAAATGTAAAGATCTTTATGAGAGATGTTGAAGATCATTCACCATTATTTGAAGATTATTTTTTGAGTTTCCAAAGACACTAAACTATTACTGTCTTTTGGTGTCTGTTTTTGTTATGTATTATGTATTCCATAAAAGAAATGTAATGTCCTTGTACATCATTCTTGGGTCACTACATGATCTGAAGTATGTTATGGTTGATCATTGAGCCATTTTAGCACAACCAATGATGTGTAATGTGTCCAACATTTATATGTATATTAGTGGTATTCACCATGAGATACATTATTCTATAAAGACAACTGGGGATTTTCTTGTTCTCAAAATAATGGATTATTTTGATAATATATATCATTTCTAATGTGAAAAATTCATTATCCAGTCCCAATATCATTTCGGTTCTCAAATTATGCATGTATTGGTTGGGAAACCAATTCTTGATTATGGATCATATGAGATGATACATTTGAATTCATGAAGAAGTGACATCAGAAGGAATATTACCACTTAGTAGGTGTTAAATTGAGTTGTTTATTTTTTTTGATCTCACACTAATTTTGTGAAAGTATTTACTCAACCATAAAGACCTAATTTTATATAAGATACAAGTATGACATGAATAATATTGTCAATTTCTTTAATTACAAACACCTCTCAGAAATTTTTAGATAATTTTTTTATAGAACAATATTATTTTAGATCTACCAATTATAGTTGGTGTATACCCTATCTTTATGACACTCATTCCTCAACCCATTCTTCACTATAACATCATTTTTGTTCTCAACAAAATATATTTTCATATTATCACATTCTATATAAAATGATGTTTACAAATTGAACTACATTTATCATCAAATGGAGATCATTTACACTTAAGAGCCAATGACAATTTAATAATTATATTACCAACCAATGAGAATTTAATTATAATCATCAATAATATCTAATTTCATTTGAGTTTTTAGTTCATTGTAAACCCTATTTTATTTCATATAGTTTATAGTATACTATCATGAAAATTGTATGGAATGAGTTACCTAGTGGGAATATCTAATAACATGTATTATAACTAACACTCAATAATTTGTAATATAGAATATAATAAGAACATTTTATAGTTGATATTTCATAGAATATCCCAACATGAAGAAAATTGATTTTCTCAATGGTGGGGAAAGAGTTGTATAAATCCCCCAAACCCCTTAGTTTTGTGTTAAACTTATTCCAACATCATAGCTCTATGGATTTATTGAGGGTTCAAAACATCCATAGGTATCAGTGAAGGAAAAAATAACCAAGGAATAATGGAATGTAGTTTGGATAGGAATAAAAAATGTTCTTAATGAAGTGATGATAAAGAGTTGCTGGGTTAGACATTAGAAATTCATGGTGTGGCACCAGAAAATACACCATAAACCAATACAATAATTTTTTATTTGGGTTATATTATATGGTAACATGTATGTTGTCCAATCCCAGGAAATGGAAGCAGACCAGGTTTGAGTCAAATCACAATCATATTTATATTGGGTATGATGGTGCATAGTGGTTGGTGTGGGTAATGTAATGGTTTGGTTTTCAAAATTAAAATACTTCATTACATGATATCTATTTATAGGTATAGATAGTTAATGTTGTACAATATAAGGTAGAAAATCCATGTAATGGGGAATACATATGGTACAACTCATGACACGCTATAATTTAACAGATTTTTTATTATTCACAAGTGATGGGTTGGTCCTAGTAATGGTTTTATGTTGATCAAAACAATACCTCATAACCCTATATGTTGTTTTTTATATGAGATGATATTAAATGATAAAGACCAATGTCCACCACATTTAGAAAAATAGATATTTATTATTGGAATCCCCATGGGGATTTGTTAAAGGTGATGTTGGTGGAGATCTCGTAGATTGGAAATGATGGTAGTGACAAGATGACTGTAACATAAGCGAATAGAAAAAGATAACATTTCCAGGTTGTTACAAGAAAGGGCATACAAAATTCCACTATGAAACATCACATTAAAATGGTTCTATTTAGTTTTCATCCACTACAACTAGTCCCTTAGGAGACATAGATGGTGATATAATTTCTATTGACGGCACAAATGGTTTCTCAATCATTGGGTATTTTATATTCAATAAATCGGAGGCTTGGGTTCCCTTTTTAAATATTTCATTCGGAAAAATTAAATTAATTATTAAGGAAACATCTTATTCTTATAATCTATTTTAATAATGGGTTTTTATACATACAATAGTAAGCATAGACATATTATATGCCCATGATATATCTTAAGGTGATGAAATTACTTTATTCATTTTTCCATGGGATTAACTAAACTATTTGTATTGTAAAATGAAATGATGCATATTCAACCCATCCTCATATGAACATGTGATGAAAGGAATCATTGATTATATTATTAATGGTTTTTAGGGTAGTCAATAATGACTGTTGAACATTACAATATTTTACAATTTTCATTAGACACCATGTGGATGATGGTTCCACATGATAAATACGTTGATAAATATCATTGTTTTTCTGAAAAAATCATCATACCATTCTTCGGGTAAGTGAGTTTCACTATTAAATTAATGATTAATCTACAGGATTCAAAAATATTAAAGTATACATTCAAAATTTATCATTATAATAATTATTTTAAATGATACTAATATGGGACACAACATGACTCACATGATTCCAACTTACAACTATATCCACATTACCATGTAATTATTCACATCATTTAAGAGATGTTATTCCACATGATATGATAATAATTATAAATATAAAAATACTTTAAAAAAATAGAAAGAATATTTTTTATCTTCTTAAAATAATTTAATGTATGGTAGTGAATTTGAGGTGATAAACATGATCGTCCCCCTGAGACACATACTCGCTTGTTGAATCACCATTATATGTGGTCTCATTAAATATTTTCCATAAACTATAAAGTAAATATTTATATTATACAATACATCAAATAATTTCAAAATAGGGAGGAATGTCATGTTGTGTGACATTTAAAAGATCTATATATCAATTCCACGATATAAAGTATTAAGGAGGATATACATTGTATTTCTGAAGAGAGTTGCGAGTAGAAAACCTAAAACCCATATTTTTTTATTATACTAATTAATTATTATTAGCTTTATAAGATACTATTGATAATCACTAGAGATATTTTGAATGGATGGTGGTTGTTAATGAAGGAATAGAGGCCTCATCTTGAATTTTAAGGTACTATTGATGATAACAACTAGATCATCATTGATAAATGTTTTTTGGAGAATGAATACGGACCAGAGTTTCTTTAGATACCACTTGGATTTTTTTTAATCATAATCAGAATGGGAAATAACATGTTCATGTTATAATGTTCATTATCTTTATTATTAATAAATTTATTCATTTGGGGTTGGAAAATATGATGACCTATGGGTTTCTATGTGATTTAAATGTTGATATTAACAAAAAAGGTGTAATGTGGGCATATCCTCAAGAATATAAAATGTTGTGAATTTAAATTAATTCGAATAGAACTTGTGTATATGCATGATTTTTTGAAGATATTGATATATAATAATTTTCTCCTAAATAATTGAGAATGAATACAGTCTTCCTCATTAGATAGATTATAATAAAACAATCAAACACTATGCGTATTGATATGGATATTAACATTATCTATACGTGGTACCAAAAGTTAATGGTGTTATTACATTGTTGTAGCTAAATGAATTGAAAGAGTCATTTTTTAATTTATATGTTGTATTATTAAATTTTCAATTAATTTTTACTAATACACATTAATAGGTTTCTATGAAAGGAATGTGGATTTGTGACCATTCCATATTAAGTGCATGGATATGATATAATTTAGGTGATATATTTCCACTATGTTGTACCATTGGTATCTTTGTGTGAGTGAAAGAATATTGTCTACCCATGAGTGGATTCTATGATAGGTCTAAATCCACTATTGGTTTCTCATTTATTATTATAAAAGATTTTATTATACTGAAAAATATATATATCTTATCCTATACACCCACTATGTTCTATTTATGATGCTCTAGATTAAGTGAAGGGATATAGACATACACATATTAGTTATTAGTTCTTTTTCTATAATGGTAACCCACCTCAATTATTTTTCCTAATGTGTTGGGCTGTGATATCTTGGACAGATTACATTACAGAGTCGAAAGGTAGTGCTTTTCCATGATAACAATACCATTGAAGAACACAATTTGGATACCTACTAGGTGGATCAAATAAAGCGACAACATTTTAATTATCATCATCCACTATCACCCTATGGTATGGAAGGATCATGTTTCGATACTCATGGTATCAGATCTTTAAATGATTAATGTTTTCGTGTAATGCATAAAAGATCATCAGAAGACTAACTATAATGATAAGGTGGGATATTGGGCTTCTGTTCATAGATAATTCCATTTGCTACCTCCACTATGGAAAAAATTCCTTTGATACAATTCATACATGCCCCTGCATTTTTATTTGATGATGAAGAAACTATGAAAGGGAAAACATCCTAAATTTTTTTGAGGTTATGTCCAAGGATGGGATGGAGTAAAATTAATGTTTTAATAATGAATATATTAGTTTAGATGGATGATAGACATGAATAGAATTATGTTATTAAAAAATGGATCACCAAAACAATTATGGACACAAAATATTATAGCATCCAAAGTATGAATAAGTTTAATAGATCGCTTTAAAGAATCTAAAATTAAGGTATGGTTCACCATATTAGATTTTAAAGAGAAGGCAATACAAAATTACCTGAATTCCTATGGAAAAGATTATTTGATTATAAAATGACTCATGTTGGGTCAAACATTTCAACTTCTATTTGTAATGGGAGGATCCATAACATTTAGATGCACATCACAATATTGATTTTTTAGTCACCTTATAACATCATTAAATAAGAAATTGGAAATTAGTAATTTGATATAGATAAATATGAATTCATATTGTTCATAACTATGTGATTTTAGTCTTATCAACAGATTTTGTGGGGTAATTACTTCTTATGTCAAGACTATCATATAGATTTATGTCATTTTTCTGAATTCTTCCCTAGTATTTGAATGATATTGGTTACCACTTGTGCACATGTTATATTGATGGTATTAATTAAAATTAATATATATTTATATTATGTTCTATTTTGTAAATTTATTTATTCTATGGTTTTTTATCCAAACTATATTAAGAGATCGTGCTTTGAACTGGATGAAAAATTCTAATGATATTTGAGTTTTTTATGGATGGAAATAATAAAATCTAAAATTTATATTTGTAATGTAATTCCTAGTGTTTTAATTATTAAAATTATTTATTATATATATATTTTTATGGAATGGATGGTTTCATAGAGGTTTTGAGAGAATCTCAGGGGTTTGTGGTCCTAAATTGATGTTTCTGGATAGTGCACCCTAGGACACACGGTTTGAACAGAGTAAGTGATAACTATGTGACATGATAGTACAACACAGTTATAAAGGTATTTGGTTTTTTAACTATAATAGTGGTGCCTAGAAATCCATCTTGCCTCATGTAGTCTTACATAGGGACCTGTCCAGCTATTGTACTACATTATTAACCATATATTGTAACCATATGTTGTGGGGTGCTTCGAATAGAGGCACCACATGAATGGATCATGATGTTGGTAAAATGTTCCAAGAAACCATTTGAATTTATGGTGTCTAGAAAGTGATTTCCCAAATTTGGTTCATGGATTTCCCAACCAAAAGGTCTAACCATTAACCTCAATAAAATAGAAAAAATTATATTTTCCCCTTTGACAATTAATTTGTTATACACCTTTTTATTCCTTCATATACAGGAACTCCACTATATGTTCCCATCCTCTATATGAGACCCCATAATTATTGGTCAGAATAAAATATCTTTAGATGTGTTATAATTCAATCGATATTTTTAATACACGTATTGATTCATTACCCTTCTTCCTTCTTCTGTATAAATTTTATCATTATGTGATGTAATATACATGATTTATAGGGTGTTCAATTAGTTATTAATTTTCTATCATTTAATCTCAAATAAAGGGACAATATTGGACAATTGATATATCCATTTTTTGAGGTATGAGGTTATAAATTTTCTATAATTGTTTTGGTCTTTATAAATTGTCACTATTGTGCCACATGATGGGGATTTTGTGAGTTGCTCCGAATATGTTAAATACCTTAAATTAATCAAACAAACCTTTTTTATACAATTAATGACACTCTTATACATGGATATATGTTTAATAGATCATCCTAACCCACTACATGATTGATTTTATAGATATTCAATGATGACTTATGTTTCCCTAGTGAAAACCCCATATAGTTTTGTTTGTATTGGAATTGGCTACTGAAATGTTATAAATTTAGTTCATGAAATAATATGTGGAATGGATATAATAATTGAACACTTTCTCATATAAAAATTATTTAAAAGATTTTTTAATTTTAATACCAATTCACTTGATCATTGATAAATATTTTTGTTGAATGCTGGTTATAGATGTCCCATTTATAGTACTCTTATAGGTAATTTTATTTAAAGGATTAGATTTAATGTATTATATTAGATGGAAATGTGTTTGGATATAAAATTATGTGATCACACCATTATTAATTTCTATTTTGGACATGTCACTACTTGCGATTTATGTATAATTATTAAACATGACTCTCCAAGATGTTTATTTAGAATTTTTTGTACATTGCTCTCGAAATTGGTTTTTTCAGACTTGTTGGATATGAATCTCTAAATTATTTATCTAAACATTTTATTAAATAGACTACACAAAATTTTTTAGATAATATATTAAAATTGAATTCGTAAGATTTTTTAGATGTTTTTGGACATGTAACTCTTTATTCCGTCATTGAAATTAAGGGATATGTTGCTCCACTAAACCCCTTGGTTAGATGATCAGGATGAAGCCATTATTTTATTTTAAACTCCATATAATCATAATTTCAGATGGATTCATTTATTATATACCATAATTACAAGGTATTTTAATATAAACGAAAAATATTCAGATACATTATAGATTTGAAAAATTCATGTATAGAAATCCATGAATCAAATGAAGAACCTAAGCATGACATTTTACTTATGCATAATTTATTTACAAGGATTTTTTATTATACATGCACACTATATATTTTATATTAATAAACCAGATTTTATTTTGAAAACATTTTTGGTTTCTTACTATGTTTTATACACACCCAATTCAACACACTGTTTGGTACCGGAACAGATCTTCAAACTACATTTTAGGACCCTGGATTGTGCCTCTTTTATGTCACTCATTATATACAAAGAATCAACATGGATTTTTGAGGTGAGAATTTTTTTTGATGACGTATATGAGTTGGGGAATTTGTAATGTGATTAACATATATGTCTAGTCTTGATTTATATTTTATCTGATGTATGTTGACTGCTTGTATATATATATATCAGCATGATCATTCATAGATGTATTTATTTGTTCTTTCCAAGTGGTCGGTTGTTTTTACTTCTAAAATTATCAGTATCTCTTATTGTTCACTAATTTTTACTCATTTTCTATGATAAATTATTACTAATAAAAAGACTCTATGATCTCTACTATTAATCCTTTTAATCCCAAAAACTAGTCAGCAAACCATTCTACATGGGGAGGTACACTTGAGGCGTTGTATCCAACCAGTAAAGTAACATGATATTGATTGAAACAGTTTGTTATGTGACAAATTAGTATCATCAGATTTATTTTCCTTCATCATTTTAATTTTTTATGGTTGACATGAGACTAAGAATGTTTTAGAACAAGGTAAATAGGTCATTTTTGGGAGTGTCCAACCTACAGATTAGGGATATATCATGTCTCCAGGGTTTTGACTAATGATCATGTTGTATATAATTACTATTTATTGTTATTTTTCATGATTAATTTTTTTATGTTTCTATTGGATAATTACATGGTGGGGGGTTACTAGTGGTATGGTTTGACATGAGGAGATGTGTTCAGGAATAATTTTAGTCACTTATGATTCACCAGACATTATAATTCTTACCTATATACTATGATTCAATGTTTATTTTTCATTATAATTTTGATACCATGATTCTAGAATATAATACCATGAAATGTTGATGTGATATACATCAATGAAATAGATCATGTATAAGGTTTAGTTGAATAAGGATTCTACATCAATATAAATTGTGTACTCTTATACAGCTCAATGGTAGAATTATGTTTAATATTCCTAAAATTAACAATAAAAAATTAAATGGTTAATAAATTAAAAGGGATGATTATTTTAAATTTTCTGAATTCTATATTTTTGTAAAATTCACGTCATTTTTTATGGATATCCGTTAAATTGGGCGCCAAATGCAGCTACTAAAGTCTTGTACCATTATAATTTGGGAATGGTGATCCACGTAACTATGTCCTTTTATTACAAGTTCAATCATTATAGGTCAATCACATCATTATATTCATGTGGAATATTTTACATAAATGATAATGTAATTGCAATATTTATTCCTTAGTCAGGTAAATTTCCTTGTGATGGATGTCAGTTAAATGGGGTATCATTTGTAACATATAGTGGATGAGACATTTATAACTTGGAAATGATAACCAGCATGAATAAATAACTAAAAAATTAAATGGATGCTTCTAGGATAGTTTTGTCTTGTTTATTATATTATATATACCCAGTAATGGTGTATTTTGAAACCTTTATAAATGAATTTTTATGGGATTATAAAAAAATGGTATTCGAATTGTAATATATCGAGTACTGCCTCTATAAATTGGTAATGTAATCCTATATTACTAAACTCAAGATCAAATGATGATACCCTCTTAGTTTTAATTTATTATTCATATTCTACAATATTGTACCACTTGGGTGTATGATTATATAAAATGACATGCTTGGTTAAAACGTTAATAGAAAATCGTATTGTGTTTTGTTTAAATGTAACATGGAATCATATTTAACCAAAACCTTAAATTTTATAAAATACTACTTTTTCACTTATCTGAATTATTAATGTGATGTTTTAGTTAATTAAAATTATACTTAAAATAAAATGGGTGTTTTCAATTATATATTGCGAGTGAAATTTTCATTAGCAATGTCTAGTTGTGAGAACCTTTGGATGAATTATTCCCCTAAAATGCTATCAGACATAACTTCAATAGTGTTCCATATATAGTCACCTATATCAATAGTGCTTGTTACATCATATAATTTAGTATCATTAATGTTTATAATTAATGATAGGTTAATTTAATATATTAAATTAAGAGATTTAATAATGTTGAGAACGAATAAACCTCATGTAATGGTTGGAATAAGTTTTATTTCAGAGATTTATTTAATGTAAATGTGGATGTTTCATATGATCCCCTGTTGGATTATTATTGCTTTTATTTTAAAATATTTGTTTAGTTTTATATCTTAGTGACCATTAGGTGATAGAATGGTTTTTATGTCGATGCCTTTTATAAGTGAGGGATAACTCATTGTGGTTTCATCCTTGGATATGAGATTCCTAGAGACTACTACACTAACTTCCAATGGAATGTATGTGCTATCTAGTATACCATTTATGATGGGTAGAATGATTAGTTAATAAAATGACACATCATGGAATATTAGTTGTTGACTGGTAATGTAATGCCCAAAAATTCTAAAGTAGGTACATTTTATTCGTTAGTGTGTATGACTTATAACACTAAGCATGTAAGAGGTTACATTATCACATAAATTTATAATATATTTAAAATTTTTAACAAGTAAATATATTTTATATCTTTTATTACAGAAGACAATGTGTTATCATACATAACATGAAATAAATACTTTCTTTAATAGCTTCTGTTACACGACAATACGAGTTTTACCGAAGAATATTATATTATTAAAGTATTATTATTTAATGTAATAAGATATATCCAATATTTTAATCATTATTTATGAATATTATCATATATGTTATAAAAATATGTTTCTTGAACAAAATATTAATATAATTATTTGGTTACTAATAAATTAGAAATGAATATTTGAACAAATTAAATATAAATGTAATGTTTTTATTAAAAACTATTTTTATGATCAAAAATATGTTTTATCCTATTATATTTTGTTAAATAGAATTAGATATATATATTAATGTAATATATTTTATATATTCAATATAATATTTTTTATAATTAACCAATAGATTTCATAGTAATAAGATTAGAACAAATCAAATATTATAAATAAAAACCATATTTTTATTAAGGCACTATTGTTGGATTTTAATGAAGAACATATTAAAAATTTAATTTTTGAAATATTCTTATAATTATATTTAATAATAGAAATAATACATTAGATTGAAATATAAAAATGATTGTTGGTTTAATTTTTTTTATTTTCTGTGAAGATTAATTTTTTTTAAAGAATTGTAGAAACTATATAATTTTAATTTCAAACATCATTTCATATAATTTATTTATAAGGATAAATTATATTTTATATTTTGTTTAAGAATAATTAAAAAATTATTATTAATAAATTAAATTTTTATTATTGTATTTAATTTCAAATTGAAAATGAATATAAAAACATTGCAAATGTTCGATGGTTTTTACATTGAAAACACGAATTTTCATCCAATCTATGTAATTAAACTTAAATTAATATATGCAACTTATGTGATTGGATTTTTAAAAAATGTAATAAATTACTATAATCATTATAATTTATAATTTATAATATTTTAAACATAGATTTTAATAAAAAAAATAGTGAATGAAATTTAAATTAATTATAAAGATTATGGAGAAAGTAAGCATAACCAGGGACTAAAATTTAAAATTAATGACCAAAATGACGTATAATTTTTTTAATGTCCATTGTAAGGTAATATTTATACCATATATTTCTTTATATAAGATGTTTTCAATTACTGGAGCAACATTTATAGGAAAATACATCAGTGGAATTCTTTTTTCCAAAATTTACAAGAGTGCCACTCCTCTTACACTATTAAAAAGTCACCTAGTACTCCAATTTCATCCCACCACTCGAGACACTGTTAATTAAAAACAAATATTACCAAATATCACCTAAAAATCCCTCCTCGAATTCTAAATGCCTATATTGGGGTATGAATCCATCCACGAAATCCCATTGGTGCAATCTAAAAGGATTTACTTAAAAAAAGGAAATATCATTCCTCATGCACTTAAGTATTATTTCAAATCTACAATATCTCAACTATTCTTATACTATTTTTATAGAAAAAACCAGTATAATAAATATAATGAGGTGTTTTTTTATTATGTTGACTTACACATAAACATATTTCTACATAACGAGTAACGATCTTATAATTTATCTATATGGCGAACAACCTTCACATGAAACGATGATTTTACGTTTATCCTTAACCACCTTTCATGGCTGGGAATTATTATGCAAATTAAATTAATATATTATATTAATTATGTATTTATTCTTCTTTAATTGTTTTTTAACACACACTTATATTATTTATATTATTTTTGTAAATGTGATAACATCATGTGGGGATGTGTGGACTACTTCCTCTTCAATGGGATGCGATTTGTTAATGTTATACATGAAATGCATTAAAAATTATTTTAATAAACATATTTGAAATTTATGAAATAAATTTGGTAATTTAATTGTAATATATAGATATATCATTTAATTTTCATTAATTTAATATTAAAAATAAAGGGAAGTAGGGTTCATGTGTAAGTAAGGCCCACCATCACCATGAACAATGCATTTCATTTCATATCTCGAAATGTTATGGATTAGTATACATAAATATGTAATGGATATATATTATAATAAAATCATCTTTTAAATTAGGAGTATTATGAAACTATGATCTATATAAGATGAACAAAAAGTAACAAGTCAAAACATAACTGAAATACCAAGGAATTAACACATGAAATTATTAAAAGAATGAAAGATTATTATCAAATGAGTATTAAGATATTATAAAATTTAAATATTTTAAATAATAAATATTAATTTTTTTTCAATAATTTAGTAACATGTTTAAAACCCTTATACTTGAGGTTAAATGACATTCACTATAATATGAAAAATAATATAAGAGTTTTCATCACACTATTTACATCTGCGACAAAAATTTCATACTAACCACTTACTTCTTCTATGAGGTGTATCTGTATACCCGTTTGATAAATTATATAATAAAAACGTCTATATTATTTTTATTAAAAAATTTCATTTAATATTAATCCATCACGAGGAATATGATTTGACATGTTTCAAAGGGGCATGAGAAACATTGGAATGTTTAAATATTATTTTACTCGAGAATAATTTTAATGATATTTCATTTCTATTTGAACAAATTATATGAACATTATTGCGTAAACACATTTTGTTTAATATACTATGGTTATTGATGAATTTTTAAAGTATTATAACCATTTCCCCACACTTTGATACTCAAAATTTTTATAAATCTTTTAAGAAAATCTTAATTTATTCACTCTTTAATCAAAAACATATTTTCTACTAAAAATGTTTTATAAATATTATATCATTTTAAAAATATTTATAAATTAATGTTTTATAGTTTTTTATTTTTTCCATGTTTTCAAAGTAATGACCTTGTCACTTGCGGAACAAGGAATTTTTCTATCCTTTTTACCAAGAAAAAAGAGTCTTCTATTTATCTCATGCCACATGTACAAATTTACTATAATGATCATGTTCAAACGTACATTGAGATCACATAAAATTATTGGAAAACATAAAATATTATAGAAATATGCTCTGAAAGACAATATTAGATTACTCTCTGCAGAAACATGGAATCATAAACACAAGTACACGAGGGATATAAATTACCCCTCTCTATGTTCCCCAACCCAATCCATGCTTATTGAAATATCATACGTGAAATATATATTCATAAAATAGAAAGGAACAATAAAAATGGATGATAATAGATTCTTGATAAGGGTATAAATTATAGACATGTAATCATAATCATGATAATATGGTTATGAGAACATGATTTAAACATTAGAAGATCAAACCCTGCATATTAAATGATTAAAAACCTGAATCAAGTAATAAATATTGTTTGGTCATAATACATAAATCATAATGAAATAAATAACATAATCTATGAATGAATAATAGAGGGACAAAACAAGGAATTGTGAAAAGCACATAATCATATAATATGATTTCCACAGTACCAAAGTCATCACATCCATGGCCATTTTTGTAGTATGGTTTCACTCCCCATTAAATCATCGTAGTCATGGTTCACTCCCATGAAAAAATTAGTAACATTATGTCACTCCTAATACAAACTTGGTTGTCATGGTTCCTCACATTGCCATCTTTGTAGACAAGGTTCACTCAAAAGATCATCTCAGTATATCTATTGATATATAAATAATTACCCAATTCGTTGGTGGATAATATAGGTCTCACCCATATCAAAATGAAATAAGACATATATGTGAAAACAAAAATCATAAAAAAATAATATAATAACCCATGAAATGAAATTGTTATCATAATAATCTAATCATATTATTACCTATGGAAAATGATACATATTTCATAATCATTTTATGATAACCATAAAAATGAAAATAATAAGGTTTCAATATAAGATAACCTTTGTAATAGAGATGGGTTTTATACATGTCATTCAATAAAAACAAAAAAAAATATTTAAATAATATTAATAAAAAAATCAATAAATTACAAAGAAGGGAAATAGTAACACTAATGGATGTCATCATATATTGGAAATCATATTAAATTATCTTTTAATATAATTTCTCAAAGAAATTATCTTTCTTTAAAATTTCCTTTAAAAATAAAAAAAATTGAATTTTTTTTATAAAAACATAGTAAATAGTCTTGAAAATATTTTGATGAACTTTTCCATCCAAAAACAACAAATTAATATAGAAAACATTATGAAAACCTATTTTTTTAAATGATAAATTATTAAGGGTTCTTGAAATATTTTTGAAATAAATTTATTGGATAAAATGATGTAAACATATAATGAACGTTTGAATAATTTATAAAATAAATTTCAATCACACTAATTTGAAAACATATTAATAAATCATGAAATCATATTAAAAACCATCTAATTATAAACAAATTGATAACATAAAAATAAAATCCATAAATTGTTATTAAACAATTTCTTTGAAAATACAGGGAAACATTATAAATAACTATTTAAAACAATTTGAAAAAAGGCTTACATGATTTTATTTAAATAATAATGTAATAAAACTGAAAATAATTTTCCAGGATAAATTATTTAAAAAAATTTAGAACATTTTGAAAACCATTTTCCTTTTAAATAATTTGAAAACAAATAAAAATCATTAAAAACAATTGAAATGTTTTTCATTGAAATGTACCTTTTAGAAATTTATGAAGGAAAATATCAACACTGTAAAAATTTGAAAATAATTTTTTCTTGAAAATGATCTTCAATGAACATTTGAAAAAAATTTAAATTTTTTTTTGGAAAAAGAATTTTTGAAATAAAACAAGTTTCTGGACGAAGTGGGAAATATGGTCATATTTTTAATACAAAATATTTCTAAATAATTTAAGTTCCAAAGAGTGATAAAATTGAACAGATTTTTGAAAATATGATCAATAAAAATAGTATAATAAATTTCATGTGTGTTATTGAGAAATAGATCATAATATTTCAAAAAAAGAATCATAAACATAAACAATATCAAAATGCAATGATATTGTTTCAATAAACAATAACCACTTGGTAACGTTGAGTCATACTCCCTGTGCAAGAAATTTAAATTAATTAAAACATAAAATATCATTAAAATAATTAGATTCATGATATAAAATGTTAAATTTATTTATATACATATAGAAAAAGGATGATGATGTATAACATAACATGTCTCTCAAAAAAGAAAAATTCAGACAATATTTTCTTATTGATATGGTAACTTTTGAAACATTGAACCCATGAAATAAATATAATATAATTTAAATGTAAATAACCATGTATTTAATAATATCATTAATATAATAAACTCATTTTCATTTTACACACCACACAAATGAAATGAGTAGTGATTAAGCCTTAAATATCATTGAAATAAAAAGTGAGATAAAATTCTCCTACCTTGTGTCTAAGATCTCATATAACTCATTCAAACATACTGTATTATTTATATAATTTCATTACAAATCTTTAAAATAATAATATTATTATATATAATAACATATATAGAGTGATTATGAAATTATATTACTGTATTATTAACAATTATATGTTCAGTTTTCAATTCAATTAATATCATATTTGTTCTTTATATGTGTCTTAATTTGTTATATCATTTGTAGTTATACTTATATTATGATTTCCATAATTTATAAAATTATATAAATATATTTCATATTCACAAATTTTTTTTATTATAATCTATAGAAAATATATGTATGAAATGGAATACACCATCTAGGGAGATGGTAGGTCATACATACGCATGAATGATTTTTAAATTTTTATTGTTATATTGATTTAAAGTGATTAAGTGACATATAAGTATATATATATATATATATCTATGTGTGTGTGTAATAAAAATAATTCAATTACAATTATTATATGAGAATTATAATATCATTTTACTAATATGAACTTTAATTCATTCCATGTAGTGTGTGAATGAATCACAATGCATTGAGGGGGTGGTATTCCACACTTTCTCAATCAAAATTACAGTATTTAAAATAAATGAAATGTATATATATATATATGTGTAGTAAAATTATTAAATAATCTTAAATAAACCTTAAATATAACATTTAACATAAATAAATATAGTTTTCGTCATAATATTCACCATGATGGGCGGTAAATGAAAAATGAACAATCATTGTTTCGTGACATGTTAGTTCACTTTTTTGGGGTAGATATTGGGGTATACCTTTGGGAATGAAAACCCATTGAGCACGGTCCATAGACTTGCATCCTACATCTCCTAGTTAGTATAGTAATAATAGTTATCATATTTTATATCTTAGGGGATTACACATAGTATGAGACCATATTCAGTTTGGGTGAATTTTTATTTGGAATGGATTATGAGGAGAAAATATGTATAGATTAGCACTTAATCAGGCATCATATGTATCATGGTTTTTGGTAGGAAATAGAGTTCTCATTGTTCATGATATGTATGGTGGAGATGTCGTAATCACCATTAACCTCTAAGACCATGTGAGTAATGATCGACATGAGAAACAAGAAGATGCGGTATATCTGCATACCAATCACATTCCCTTCCCTACTGATGAAAAAATAGTAGAATGATGATTGAAGGTGATGTGTCTATAAGGCCAAAGGGATAGGGGGGATTTCAATTTGAAAATTTACTCACATGTTTTGACATCAACGATATTTATGTTTGGTGATTTATTTAGATGTGTTCCTAGATGTGTTGAATTTGGGGAAGAGAACCACCACCAATAGAAGTGCTAGGATATTACCTTAGTTTGAGTACCCTAAAATGGGTTCAGGGAATGGGGAGGATCATTTTTTCTCATCAATGGGGAATGAAAGTGTTACCCCTCTAACATATCACTGGACCGCATCAAAAGGAAATGTGAGTGATTAGCCTAGATCCCTAGAAAACACGATTACATGTGATCATCCCAATGATGGACACTAGGTTTCCATGGGAATTTAGACTTAAATAAATTTTGGGGGTCCATACCGTGTTGGGATTACTCAAATATATCATCATACAATGGATTTGTAGACTCATAAGGGCACACTGATGCACCCTATGGTCTGATCATATGGGTATGGTGGCTTTGGAAGAGGCATTGGCCTAATACCATTGGACTAGTTGGTGAATGAAATATATAAGATGAGATAGAGATGGTATGGGAATGATCATAACTAGAATATAGAACACCCAAAGCTACCCCATTCCACAAATCATTTCATCATGCAGGATGGGGGTCTCACTGCATTGAATTTTGCTATGTGGGTGGAATGGTACTCCATGTACAGAAGTGGTATGCATACTAGGGAGTGGTCTGCACAACGTGGTGGAATGTGGACCTACACATGATCCATATACATTGGTGGTACACATCCCCAGGTACTGTCATTATAGTATGGTGATATGCGGTTCTAGATTTTATCATTGTAGAGGTATGCTACATCAGTCAATGTCTCTTCCGCATAGTGATGTGACATGTGGTACGCTAGATCGAAGAAGTCTCATTGGTCATGTGGTTCATGGGAAATTCATTCATGGATGGACCATGGTAAGTTGTTCACCAATTATGTCCCCCATATTCCAATTATTATCATGTGAAGTTATTTTTATTGTTCCCGCTGGATTTAAAACTATTGGATATCATTCTTAGTTATTTACTTCATTATACTCGATGTCATCTATCTATTGTATACATGTCATTGGCTAAAAGCCTCAAACATTCCATCTCTTTAAATAAAGTCCTCTGCTGTTGGTTTATATCCATCTAAGTACCCTTTCGTCCTTTTCTTTGTTCCCCCTGTGGTTCTATTATAGAGTTATTGGGAAGTTGTATCTATGGATACATCATCAACTTTTGAGTGATCCCATGAAGAAATCACCCAGCCCACCAATGACTCGGTCAATAGAGGTTCGTGGGGCTATGGTTCATGGGGGTGAAAAACATCACCTCAATCTCTTAAATGATGTAGTTTTTGGGATGCCGCCGACAATGCCACATCCTCGAACATGTTGGTTCATGGGGACAGTATGGGTAAGAAAATTCTCCCTCACTATTTCCCCAAAGACAGAGTTTATAGAGATTTTATGTAGAGAAAATTTTCTCTTTCTTGTTTTCACTAATGAAACCGTTTTCTAATGATCTGGTGTCGTTAACTCTATTCCGTGAAATGATCGGTTCACGAGTGATGCCTCTCAAAAAACATTCCCAAAAATTAGTACACTGTCCACTTTAGTTTATTTCTAAATTTGATTTTTCATTTTATTCTACTCAAATTTCAAACCAATCTTGCGTATTTTTAATTCATCAAAATCAATGGAGTAAATTCCTTCTCTTTCTCATATTTTTAGGACCCGAGAAATTCCCCCATTAGAATGGGTTCCAAACAAGATGATGATATGGATAATCTAATATAGAAAAAGGTACTAAACTAATTTTTTTTATAGAAATGTGGACCCGTAGGGGGACCATATCAATATATGGCGGTGGGTGGGTAGATCATTTTTTATATACCAAAAATCTCAGCGAATATATTTATTCAATGTTCCCTCAGTTCTCATTTCTTTGACCTATCAGATCCTTTGTAGAAGCCTTCATCTATGAATAGTGCTTGTATTCTGAGAACTGAAAACTCTTCATCGACACTCTTATCTATGAAGTTATTTTTCGAAATCAGTGAACTGAACATTAATTTCAAACTACATATCTATTTGAAATTGAAATTTAAAACTTCAAACATTAAACATTATGTTACCACGTAGAGGATTGGTGTACGACTCTCTTGATCGGCAAACCATTTAGTTCGCTATCCCACGGTTTGCGGGCAAACAAATTGTAAGGGATTCTATGAAATGAAATTTTTTGTGGACTTAAATCCTTAAACCAACACGTGGTTTCATTACATGGATGGATTTTAAGGCAGATTTCATGAATCCATTTATCAATTGTTTGGCCTTTTGCCCAAACTTTTATTAGAGTTTCTTTTGCATGGTATTTTTTGATATTGATAATTTCTATTCCTCAAGCTTTTACTGAATTTGTTGATGATGATGATGATTTTTTCACAACACTTTTTGGTGGCGATGAAAGGTAGAAGAATTTGGTAGATTTTATTGAAGCCAATGGCCCTATCACTCCACAACATCAATCCTTAGAGAATATTAATTCTATCAGTTAAAGGGAATATCCCATTTCAGATAGTTTGAAAATATATTGATTTTGCCTGTTATTATATACCACAATACTAGAACCTTGTTGGGATAATCGACCTATTTACTAGATATTTAACATAACCATCCCTAATATCCTCACCGCATCTTATGGATGGTTCATTCAGATGGAAAACTCTGCAGGGTCGGTATTGAATTATGCCCCTTTGGATTGAGAGAAAACAAAATATAATCTAGATAAAATTTTCAATTTCTACTATATTATTTCATAGAGAGCATTAAAAAATGAAAAAACATTCTTGTAATCGAAGTAGGACCTTCAAACTGGTTGTTCGTTCTATTATTATTGGCGATGGACTTTTTTTCTTCATCCGGAGCTATGATGTGTTCTGGGTTGAATTGCAGACCATGTGGTTGTATGATTTTTTCTATGAATCCTAAACCTATACTCATCGAACTAGTGTTTTCATTTCATTGATTTTGAGTAGATGGTGTCAATATACCAACATCTTATATCTAGTCCTTTGGGAGGTCAGAATTAGTCTCTTGGATCTTTAGCTAATTTCAGGGGTCCCCATTGTTAGGGATATTTATGATGAGTTCGAAACTCCTTCAACAAGGGATGATTAAGAGAGGATTCATCCTTTATCAAAGAGGATCATTTTCTAATAAAAGAAAAATTCAAAGTACATCATTCCTTACATAATGTAATACATTACATTTCATAATAAAATAATTCAATTTCTATGAAAAGTTGTTAGGAGCCCAGTATTTGCAGACCCAAGTCCTTCCAAACCATGTAAACCCAAAGGATAGTAGGATCTTACTAAACTATATTGGAGGAGGGCCAGTTTTTTGGACTTTTATAGGAACTTTTCCCTAACATGGATTGATTTTTTCAGCTGGCGGTCATTTTCTCCATGTTTCTATGTGGATGGATATTAACAGTACATGACCCTGGTGGAGTTAGAGTCATGAAAATTGTCATGGTGGCTCAGAAATCCACTAGAAAATGCATCAACCTAGACATTTTGTTATTGGCTATGAAGTACTACTTCCTGGGCTAGGTCATCCAGGGGTAGGGGAACTTCATCAGATGATTTGTCCCTTCCAAATCCTCCAGGGATGGATAAGATCAAACATAGGTGGTTACAAATTTATCAAACCTTGCTGATTCCCCATGTTATTCTTCAACCTTATCCCCAGATTAAGTGTGGGGTCATACAGAATGGTTTGTCCATGCAGGATAATGAAGAAGAACAAAGTGAATAGAATGAACATGAATTGTTGACTCGAGTTAGAAATGATGACATTTTTACTTATCATCCTTATGCCTCCCCAAATCACACTATTGTGAATGATTTATCTAATAATATTAGAAATTTAAGCTATTTATTTTCATTAAGAGATTTTATTTTTTCACCCTTAATGACATGGGACTTATATATGATGGATACGTGCCATACTGATTTAGCCATCAGTTCAAATAAGCCTAAATATTTTTTCCTCCTACCCTTAATGGATTGTTCCATAAGAAACATCTTATGATATCCTTTCAGTTGTGGAAAATGTTTACTCAAGAGGTTACATAGTGAAAAATCAATCTAATATAATCTGAGGGTTTTTTATCCATTACGATGAAAGGTTATGTTGGTGCTTGGATCAATTCATATCTAAATTACCATTTGATATATTCATTTTCTTTTTTTATAACCCCTAAGACATCTGTGGCCAAGGGGAATCAAAAGGAAACTGATGAGTATTCTTGTCCATGGAATGTTCTTTTTATGACTCTTGGTTCTCCACCTATGATGGTTATGTATTTTATGTGATGTTTAATTTTTTAATGAATAGTGTTAACTACATAATTTTAACTTCAAAAAACACTTCATATAATTTATTTATAAGGATAAAATATATTTTATATCTAGTTTAAGAATAATTAAATAATTTATTATTAATAAATAAAATTTTTATTATTGGATTTAATTTCAAATTGAAAATGAATTTAAAAACATTGCAAATGATTGTTTGTATTTACATTGAAAACATGAATTTTCATCCAATCTATGTAATTAAATTTAAATTAATTTATGCAACTTAAGTGATTGGAATTTTAAAAAATGGAATAAATTATTATAATCCTTATAATTTATAATTTCTAATATTTTAAACTTAGTTTTTACCAAAAAATTAGTGAAATTAGTTTAAATTAATTATAGAGATTATTGAGAAAGTAAGAATAACAAGGGACTAATATTTAAAATTAGTGACCAAAATTACCTATAATTTTTTTAAAGTCCATTGGAAGGTTATATTTAGACCATATACATCCTTATATAAGATTTTTTCAATTATTGGATCCACATTTATAAGAAAAAATCATCGGTGTTATTCCCTTTTCCAATATTTACAAGAGTGCCACTCCTCTTACACTATTAAAAGGTCACCAAGGACTCCAATTTCATCTAACCACTCAAGACACTATTAATTAAAAACAAATATTACCATATATCATCTAAAAATCACTCCTCAAATCCTAAATTCCTACATAGTGGTATAAATCCATCTATGAAAGCCCATTGGTGAAAACCAAAAGGAGTTACCTAAAAAAAGGTAATATCATTCCTCATGTACTTAAGTATTATTTCAAATCTACAACATCTCAACCATTCTTATATGATTTTTATAGAGAAAACCAGTATAATAAATATAATGAGGTGTTTTTTGTTATGGTTTTGACCTACACTTTCACATATTTCCATATAATGGGTAACGATCTTATAGTTTATCTATATAGCGAACTACCTTCTCACGAAACGATGAATTTACGTTTTTCCTTAAAAACATTTCATGGTTTGGAATTATTATGGAAATTAAATTTATATATGATATTAATTATGTATTTATTCTTCTTTAATTTTTTTATAACACACTCCTGTATAGTTTCCATTTTTTTGTAAATATGATAACATCGTATGGTGAAGTGTGGACTACTGCCTCCTCAAAGCGATGTGATTTGTTAATGCTATACATGAAATGCATTAAAAATATTTTTAATAAAAAAATATGAAATTTAAGACATAAATATGGAAATTTAATTATTATATACATATATATCATTTAATTTTCATTATTTTAACATGAAAAAGAAAATGAATCATGTTTTATGAGTACGTAAGGCCCACCATCACCATGAATAGTGCATTTCATTTCATATCTCAAAACGTTATGGATTAGTATAAATAAATATGTAATGGATTTATATTATATTAAAATAATGTTGTAAATTATGAGTATTATAAAACTATGATCTATATAAGATGAACCACATGTAACACGTAAAAACATAACTGAAAGACCAACGAATTAACACCTAAATTTATGAAAAGGATGAAAGATTATTATCAAATGAGAAATAAGATATTATAAAATTTAAATATATTACATAATTGATATTGAATTTGTTTTGTAATAATTTAGTAACATGGTTAAAACCCTTATACCTGAGGTTAAATGACATTCACCAAAAAATGAAAGAGAATATAAGAGTTTTAATCATAATTTTTACATCTGTGATATAAATTTCATATTAACCACTTACTTCTTCTATGAGGTGTATCTATATACGCGTTTGATAAATTATATAATTAAATCTTTTATCTTATTTTTATTAAAAAAAATTCATTTAATATTATTCCATCACGAGGAATATGATTTGACTTGTTTCAATGGGGTATGAGATAATTTGGAATGTTTAAATATTATTTTACTCATGAATAATTTTAATGATATTTCATTTCAATTTGAAAAAATTAAATGACAATTATTCTATATAACCGTTTTCTTAAATATAATACGGTTATTAATGAATTTTAATATATTAGAACCATTTCTCCACTCTTTGATACTCAAAATGTTTATAAATCATTTAATAAAATCATAATTCACTCACTCTTTAGTAAAAAATTTATTTTCAACTATAAAATGTATTATAAAAAGGTTATACATATATTATATCATTTTAAAATTATTTATAAATTAATGTTTGGAAATTTTATTATTTTTTCCCATTTTTTCAAAGTAATGACCTTGTTACTTTCAGAATAAGAAATATTTCTATCCTTTTTACCATGAATAATGAATTTTCTATTTACCTCATGGCACATGTACATATTTACTATAATGTTCATGTCATAACATACATTGAGATCACATAAAATTATTGGAAGACATAAAATATTATACAAATAGGCTCCTAAAGACCATATTAGATAACAATATTTAGAAATATGGAATCATTAACACAATTACATGAGGGATCTAAATTACCCCTCTCTAGGTTCCCCAACCCTATCCATGCTTATTAAAATATCATACGTGAAATATATATTCATAAAATAGAAAGGAACAATAAAAATGGATGATAATAGATTCTTGATAAGGGTATAAATTATAGACATGTAATCATAATCATGAGAATACGGTTATGAGAACATGATCTAAACATTAGAAGATCAAACCCTGCATATTAAATGATTAAAAACCTGAATCAAGTAATACATATTGTTAGTTCATAAGACATAAATCATAATGAAATAAATAACATAATCTATGAATGAATAATAGAGGGAAAAAACAAGGAATTATAAAAAACACATAATCATAAAATATGATTTCCACAGTACACAAGTCATCGCATCCAAGACCATTTTTGGAGTATGGGTTCACTCCCCATTAAATCATCGTAGTCATGGTTCACTCCTATGAAAAAAATTAGTAACATTATCTCACTCCTAATACAACCTTGGTTTTCATGCGTCCGCTCATGGCCCTCATTGTAGACAAGGTTCACTCAAAATACCATCTCAGTCTATCTAATGAGATATAAATCATTACCAAATTCGTTGGATGATAATATAGGTCCCACCCATATCAAAATTAAATAAGACATACATGTGAAAACAAAAAACATAAAAAATAATATCATAACCTATGAAATGAAATGGTTATCATAATAATGTAATCATATAAATACCTATGGAAAATGATATATATTTCATAATTATTTTTTCATAACCATAACACATGAAAATAAGATGGTTTCAAAAAAATATTACCTTTGATATAGATATGGGGTTTATACATATTATTTAATAAAAACAAAAAAAAAATTATTAAAATAATATTAATGAAAAAATATGATCATTTACAAAAAAGGGGAATGAGTAACACTATTGGATGTCATCATATATAAGAAATAATTTTATATTATCTTTTAGTATAATTTCTCAAAGAAATTATTATTCTTGAAAATTTATTTTAAAACCAAAAAAAATTGAATTTTTTTATAAAAACATATTAAATATTATTGGAAGTATTTGGGAAAACATTTGTATTGAAAAACTATGAATTAATATTGAAAACATTTAGAAAATCGCTTTATTTGAAAAACAATGAAAAATTATAAAGGTTGCATGAAATATTTTTGAAATACATTTATTGGATAACATGATGAAAACTTATAATGAACGTTTGAATAATTTTTGAAATAAATTTCAATGACACTAATTTGAAAACATATTAATAAATATTGAAATCATTTTAAAAACCATTTAATTCAAAAAACATTGAGAACATATAAATAAAATCTTTAAAATTTTTATTAAAAAATATCATTGAAAATATAGTGAAATATTATAAATAATTATTAAAAAAAATTGAAACACTTTGACATGATTTTTTTAAAAAATTCTTGTAAAAAAACTAAAAATAATTTTTCATGATAAATTATTAAAAAAAAATTGAGAACATTTTGAAAACCATTTTCCATGTAAATAATTTCAAAACATATTAAAATAAAAAAAACTACTAATATTTTTTCCATTGAAAATATCCTTTTATAAATTTATAAAGGAAAATATCAACACTATAAAAATTTAAAAACACTTTTTACTTTAAAATGATATTCAATGAAATTTTGAAAACATTTTAATTTTTTTTTGATAAATGATTTTTGAAATAAAACATATTTCTGTCCGAAGTGGGAAATATAGTCATATTTCTAATTAAAAATATTTCTATATAATTTGAGTTCCAAAGAGTGTTAAAATTGAACTAATTTGTGAAAATATGATCAATAAAAAATATTATAATATATTTCATGACTTTTATTGAGAAATGGATCATAATATTTCAAAAAAAGAATCATAATCATAAACAATATCAAAAAGAAATGAGATTGATTCAATAAACAATAACCAATTGGTAATGTTGAGTCATACTCCCCGTGCAAGAAATTTAAATTAAATGAAACATAAAATATCAATAAAATAATTATATTCATGATATAAAATGTTAAATTTATTTATATACATATTGAAAAATGATGAAGGTGCATAACAGAACTTGTCTCTCAAAAAAGAAAAATTGAAACAATATTTTCTATCAGATTTGATAACTTTTGAAACATTGAACCCATGAAATCAATATCATATAATTTAAATGTAAATAAACTTTTATTTAATAATTCCATTCATATAATACATTTATTTTCAGTATACACACCACACAAATGAAATGAGCCGTGAATAAGCCTTAAATATCATGAAAATAAAAAGTGAGATAAAATTCTTATACCTTGTGTCTTGGATCTCATATAACTCATTCAAACATACTTTATTATTTATATAATTTCATTAAAATCTATAAAATAATAATACTTTTATATATAATAACATATATAGATTGATTATGAAATTATATCACTGTATTATTAACAATTATATGTTCAGGTTTCACTTCAAGTAATATCATCATTGTTCTTTATATGTGTCTTAATTTGTTATATCAATTGTAGTTATACATTTATTATGATTTAAATAATTTATAAAATTATATAAATATATTACATATTCAAAAAAAATTATTATTATAATCTATAGAATATATGAGTATGAAATGGAATACACCATCTTGGGAGATGGTAGGTCGTACATACGAATGAATGTTGTTTCAATTATTATTATTGTATTGAAGGAAAGTGATTATGTGACATATATGTATATATATATATATATCTATGTGTGTGTGTGTGTAAATAATAATTCTATTAGCATTATTATATGAAATTTATCATATCATTTTACATATATGAACTTTAATGCATTCCATGTAGTGTGTGAATGAATCACAATGCTTTGAGGGGGTGGTATTCCGCACATTCTCAAAAAAATTATAGTATTTAATATAAATGAAATGTATATATATATATATGTAGTAAAATGATTAAATAATCTTAAATACATCTTAAATATAATATTTAACATAAATAAATATAGTTTACGTCATAATTTTTACCATGATGGGCGGTAAATGAAAAATGAACAATCATCGTTTCGTGAGGTGTTAGTTGACTTTTTTGAGGTACATTTTGGTTTTATCCTTTGGGAATGAAAACCCCTTGAGCTCGGGCCTTTGAAATGAATCCTACATCTTCTATTTATTATAATAATAATAGTTCTCATATTTTATATCTTAGGGTATTACACATTGTAGGAGACCCCATTGAGTTTGGGTGAATTTTTATTTGGAATGGATTATGAGGAGAACATATGTTTAGCTTAGGCCTTAATCAGGAATCATATGTATCAAGGTTTTTGGTAAGAATTTTTGTTCTCATAGTTCATGGTATGTATGGTTGAGATTTCATAATCACCATTTACCTCAATGACAATGTGAGTAATGATCGACATGAGAAAAAAGAAGACGCTCTATATCTGAATACCGAACACATTCCCTTCCCTACTGATGGAAAAATAGGAGGATGATGAATGAAGAGGATGTGTATATAAGGCCAAAGGGAGATGGGGGATTTCAATGTGAATATTTACTCACATGTGTTGATATCACGGATATTTATGTTTGGTGATTTATTTAGATGTGTTCTGAGATGTGTTGAATTTGGGGAAGAGAACCACCCCCAAAAGAAGTGCTTCGAAATTACCTTATTATGAGTACCCTGAAATGGGTTCAGGGAATGGGGAGGAGCATTTTTCCTCATCAAAGGGGAATGAAAGTGTTACCCCTCTAACATATCATTGGCCCTCGTCAAAATGAAATGTGAGTTATCAGCCTAGATCCCTAGAAAACTAGATTACATGTGATAATCCCAATGATGGACCCTAGGTTTCCATGGGATTTTAGACATAAATAAATTTTGGGGGTCCATACTGTTGTTGGGATTACTCAAATGTATCAACATACCATGGGTTTGTAGACTCAGAAGAGCACACTGATGCACCTGATGGTCTGATCATATGTGTATGGTGGCTTTGGAAGACGCATTGGCCTAATACTGTAGGACTAGTTGATTATGGGAAAATATAAGATGAGATAGAGATGGTAGGGAATGATCAGAACTAGAATACAGAACACCCAAAGCTACCCCCTTCAACAAACCATTTCATCATTCATGATGGAGGTCTCACCACATAGAATGTTTCTATGTGGGTTGAAAGATATTTCATGTATAGAAGTGGTCTACATACTAAAGAGTGGCCTGCACAATGTGGTGGAATGTGGGCCACGGCATGATCCACATACATTGATGGTATGCATCCCCAGGTTCTGTCATTATAGTATGGTGATATGCGGTGCAAGATTTCATCTTTGTAGAGGTGTGCTACACGAGGCAATGTTTCTTCTGCATAGTGATGTGACATGTAGTATGCTAGATCGAAGAATATTCATTGGTCATGTGATTCATGGGAAATTCAATCCTGGATGGAACATGGTATGTTGTTCACCAATTAGGTCCCCCATATTCCAATTATTTTTATGTGAATTAATTTTTATTGTTCGTAGTGGATTTAAAACTATTGGAGATCATTCTTAGTTATTTAAATCATTATCTTTGATGTATTCTATCTATTGTATACATTTCATGTTCTTAAATCCTTAAACATTCCATATCTTGAAATAAAGTCCTCTAATGTTGTTCTGTATCCATCTATGTACCCTTCTTTTCTTTTCATTGTTCCCCTTGTGGTTCTTTTATAGAGTTATTGGGAAGTTGTATCTATTGATACATCATCATCTATTGAGGGATCCAATGAAGAAATCACCAAGCCCACAAATGACTAGGTCAATAGAGGTTTGTGGGGCTATGGATCCTGTTGGTGAAAAACATCCCCTCAATCTCTTAAATGACATAGTTTGTGGGATTCCGCTGACAAAGCCTCATCCCCACACATGTTGGTTCATGGGAATAGAATGGGTTAGAAAATTATCCTTCACTATTTTACCAAAGTCACAGTTGATGGAGATTTTATGTAGAGAAAATTTTCTCTATCATGTTTTCACCAATGATACAGTTTTCAAATAAGCTGGTGTGATTAACACCATTCCGCGTAATGATTGTTTCACGAGTGACGCCTCTCACAAAACATTCCCAAAAATTAGTACACAGACCACTTCAGTTCTTTTATAAATTTGAGTTTTCATTATATTCTTCTCAAATTTCAAACCAAACATGTGTATTTTTTATTCATGAAAATCTATGGAGTAATTTTCTTCCCTATTTCATATTTTGAGGTCCATAAAAATTCCCCCATCATAATGCGTTCCAATCGGGATAATGAGAAGGATAATCTAATATAGAAAGAGGTCCTAAACTGAACTAGTTTTTTATAAAAATATGGACCCGTAGGGGGACCATATCAATATATGGGTGTGATTGGGTAGATCATTTTTTATTTACCAAAAAACTCCGCAAAAATATTTATGCAATGTTCACTCAGTTCTCATTTCATTGACCTATAATTTCCTTTGTAGAAGCCTTCATCTATGAATAGTGCTTCCATTTGGAGAACCGAAAACACTTCATGGTCACTCTTATCTACGAAGTTATTTTACAATCATTGAACTGAACATTTATTTCAAACTACATTTCAATTTGAAATTAAAATTTAAAACATCAAACATTAAACATTATGTTACCATGCCGAGGATTGGTGTACGAATCTTTCAATCTACATACCATTTAGTTTGCTAGCCAACGGTTTGCGGTCCAACAAATTTTGAGGGATTCCACGAAATAACAGTTTTCAGTGATTCAAATCCTTAAACTAACCCTTGGTTTCATTACATAGATGAATTTGAAGGAATATTTCTTGAATACCTTTTTCAATTTTTCGGTCTTTTGCCTAAAAATTTATTAGAGTGACTTTTGGATGGTATTTTTTGATATTGATAATTTCTCTTCCTCAAGCTTCTAATGAATCTGTTGATGATGATGATGTTTTTTTCTCTACCCTTTTAGGTGGGGATGAAAGATATAAGAATTTGGTAGATTTATTGATGACAATGTCCCTATCACCACACAAAATCAATCCTTAGAGAATATGATTACTATGGGTTAGAGGGAATATCCCATTTCATATAGATTGGACATATTTGGATTTTGCCTATTATTCGATACATAAATACTAGAACCATGGTGGGATAATCAACCTGCTTCCTAGATATTAAACATAACCATCCCTAATGTCCTCACTACATCTTAGGGATGGTTGATCCAGATGGAAAACACTACGGGGTGCTTATTGAACTATGCCCCTTGGGCTTCAGAGGATGAAAAACATAATCTAGATGAAATGGCCAATTCCTACTATATTATTTCATAGTGGGCATTAAAAAATGAAAAGCATTTCTGGTTATCGAAGTATGACCTTCACAATAGAGGTTCATTCTGTTTTTATTGGCGATGGACTTTTTTTCTTCATCCAGAGATATGATGTGTTCTAGGTTGAATTGCAGACCATGCGGTAGTATGAGGATTTCTAGGAATCCCAAACCTATACTCATTGAACTAGTGTTTTCATTTCATAGATTTTGAGTAGATTTTGTCAATATACAAACATCTTCGATCTAGTCCTTTGGGAGGTCTGAATTAGCCTCTTTTCTCTTCAGCTAATTTTAGGGGTCCCCGTTGTTAGGGATATTTATGATGAGTTAGTAACTCCTTCATCATGGGATGATTAAGAGAGGATTCATCCTCTTTCAAAGAGGATCATTTTATAATAAAATAAAAATTCGAAGGGCATCCCACTTTACCCAAAGTAATACATTATCTTTTCAAACTAAATTAATTCAATTTCTATGAAAATTTGTTAGGATCCTTGTGTTTTCAGACCCAATTCATTCCAAACCATGTAAACCCAAAGGCAAGCAGGATCCTACTGAACTATATTGGAGGAGGGCCAGTTTCGTGGATAGGGATTGGAACATGTCGCTAACATGGATGGATTTTTTCGGTTGGTGGTCGTTTTCTCCATGTTTCTATGTGGACGGATTATTCCAGTACATGGCCCTGGTGGAATTGGAGTCATGAACATTGTCATGGTGGATCAGTTATCCACTAGAAAATGCATTAACCTATACATTTTGTTATTGGCTATGATTTACTGCTTTATGGGCCAGGTCATCCAGGGGTTGGGGAACCTCATCAGATGATTTTCCCCTTTCAAATCCCATAGGGATGGATAAGATCCAACATATGGGGTTTCAAATATATCAGCCCCTGTTGATTCCCCATGTTGTTCTTCAACATTATCCCTGGAGTACAGGTGGGGTTATACCGAATGGTTGGGCCATACAGGATAAAGAGGAAGAACAAAGTGAACAAAATGAACATGAATCGTTGACTCGAGTAAAAAATCATGAACTTTTTACTTCTCATCCTTACGCATCCTAAAATAATACTATTGTGAATGATTTATTTAATAACCTTATTAATTGAAGCTACTTATTTTCTTTAAGAGATGGAATTTTTGTCACCCGTAATGACATGGTAATTAACTATGATGGATATGTGCCTTACAGATTTAGCCATCAGTTCCAATAAGTCTAAATATTTTTTTTCTCTTACCCTTAATGGAATGTTCCATAAGAAACATTTTATGATATCCTTTCAGTTGTGGAAAATTTTTACCCAAGCAGTTACATAGTGAAAAATCAATATTCCAGAATATGAGAGTTTTTTAACCATTATGATGAATGATTATGATGATGCTTGGATCAATTCATATCTAAAAGACCATTTGATATATCAATTTTCTATTTTTACAACCCCTATGGAAAATATGGCCAAGGGGAATCAAATAGAAACTGATGAGTATTCTTGTCAAAGAATGTTATTTTTAAGACTCTTGGTTCTCAACCTATGATGTTTTTGAGACCTCTGGGTGTGACCTACCAATCTGTCTAGATTTCCACTGAGAACCAACAATCCATCCATTTAGATGATATCATTCTTTTGGCATAGAGTCCATGGGATATGTTGAGGAGTATCCATTCTTTTCATTATCTGCCCCACCATTCCATGAGGTAGATCCTCCATTTTTGAAAGGATTCCCTTACCAATCATGGCCATGTGTCAGAACCTCCTAGAAATTTCTTTTTATGATGAGACTAAATGGGAAATATATTACCATAAAGACCATGAAACCCTAATTCATGCTTGAAAAACGTTTTTTAAATACTATAATCTGGTACTCTCCATGCTGAGGTCAGAGTGTGATGAGGATGGTAGTGACAATGATCAATATTTAGTGGGAGAAGATATTGTTGTTTTTCTTTCTTTGGATAGAGCAAGGGATGTTCCGTGATCACAATTGAATCCTCATAAGTGTTCTTCTAATGATGGTCCAAGGACATTGGAGGGGCCCTGGAATCAAATACAACTAATGAATCATACTTCACTTCCTCGAGCAGTATCACCAGCACTGGACTACCCTACTACAGATATGTTTTTAATATTTGGAGGGTTTGTAATGAATTGAGAGTTAGTGATTCCATTGAATATATATGGAAACTAAATTAAAGATATGGAAATGAAATACCTAGTTTAGAAAAGCCATTAAACCTACATTTATTTCCACTAATAAATAGCCGGATGAGGCGGTTGTATACTTCAGCAAGATGGAGAAGTGCCTTTGTGCTCCCAAATATAGGATTTACTAGTCTGACTATGTGGAATGGATGGAGATATATTCATTGTAATTACCCCACCCCAGTTACCCTGAGTTGGAACATTATTAAATAACATTGTCATAATACAAGGTATCATGACCTGAAAGACTGATCGGTTAAGTAGCCATGGATGTACTAGATAAACTCAGAAGTTTTACATTTGATTAAGAAATAAAAACATCAACATAATTTTGTCACCTTTTAAACACACTTATATCCTAAGCCTATACCTATAGTTCAACCATAAAATACTTCTTCACATCATGTAAAAAATAAAACATTGAAAGGGGTGAGCACATATTCTCAGTAAGGATAACAATATAGCTAAAACATTAATAAATAACCGCATACATTTATGGAATTGTATAAGACTAAAACAAAATCATTTTAAACATAAACTTTATCATAATATGTAAAATTTAAAATCATATAATTCCATTCATTTATTGAAATGTAAATTCTAGTATTCTAAAAATCACATTCAATATCAATAGCTAATTTCAAAATAATGAAATGCATAATGCAAGATATCATAACCGCATAGTCGAGGCCTTCTTCCATGACTAAAAATATGATTTTGTTAAGGACATTTGACAAAAAACTAGTCTTTACCATGATAGCTATTGATGGATCTAGGAGATATATAGGTCTCCCCACATAAATATTTAGGTCCAATTAATTCCACATATTAAAAGTATTATTCATAACATAAACATTCACAATAAAACTAGCAGACGAAGTGTTAATAATATATCCAGAAACAATCAATGGTTTAAAAATAACACATCCATGGTCAAACATATAACAATACCATAAATATAGTATGTAATAGTTGTATCAAAATACATCAACCTCAATTAATAATAATATCCCATAAAGGATATTTACATTGTTGAATATGATCAGTGAAAATCTTTGAGGGAAATATCTCTTTTACATGAAAACATTTAATAGTCTCAATACTTATCAAGAATTTGTTTAAAATATATTTTTGTATCAAAGTATCACACACCACATTGAAACATATAAAAGGAATTTTAATTTTAAAACATTAATATCTATATAAATAAAACCTTAAACCCATTTTTAAAACGTGGACATTAATGAGAATGATTTAGAAGAATTAATTTTTTAAAAATCTAATATGATATTTTAGTTAGAGTACATAACCTAATGAATGAAGCTTGAATATAAATAATTGAGGTAATAAAAAATTATCATATCATGTGAATAAAGAGATTCATGATATACTATGTCATATTATAGTATATACACCAAATAAAAGTCAATTGGCACGTAACAACAATGAAGTCTCTATGAAATTTAAGTTGAGATGAATTCCATTATAAAGTACATTTCTATAGGTTAAAGATAAATCAATGAAATAATTATGTGTGGAAATAATAAATACAAACAATATTATTGGATATTTATTGTAATTAATTCCTAGAACATTCACATATATTTTTATAAAAACAACACTGATGACATGGATGTTTTACTCAATGAATCAAAATGGACTAAAAATTACTCTTATCGAGTTTATATCGATGAGTTGATATTTATAAATGGGTTGATTATGTGGATAAAAAGTATATCCAGAAAAGGGGGAGTGTAAATTACTACATAAGTAAATAAATATTTATTTTTCTCATAATCTTGGAGTAATTTATTCAATGAAGTTTGCGTAAACATGAATGAGTAGAAATTGAAATTTAAAATTACATTACTGATTTGGTAAATTACAAAACATACACCTCATGAAAGAATGATCATCCAATGCTGATGTAAATACCCTAAAATTAATGTATATTATTAAAAAAATACATTCATGGGCGATACATAAACCACACAAAAGGTACGAGTGGCAAATATAGCAGGAATATCATGTGAATGAAAGTGAGATGAAAACACCATACACTGAACATTTACATGGATGAGGGTACATTAAACACCTTTATAATAGTTTCATAATTGTTACTAATTTATTCAAGAACTATATATATAAATATGATATCATATATGATCGTAAAATATTTCATTGTTAATAATATTTTAGTAGTATCATTGTTTCGGGTGTTAACTGATGTGTTTTTTATTATATACTAAATTATGTATGCCATTTTGTTATGTATGTGAGGTATATTATTCATATACAGAATGATATTAAGTTAATAAACATTATTTTTAATCATAAAATTATGATTATTCTTTGTTTATTACGATGGGGAATGAATATCATTGCGTTCGTGGAGACGGTAATCCATAAGAACGCATGTGAGACAATAACATTATATTGATGGTGAAATCATAGGTAATTGGACGGTGTATAATCTATAAATAATAATTAACATGTTAAATTTATTATTTAAATCTGTTATACTAATTATTATACCCATTCCAATAATTAAGTGTTTCAATAACAAACTACCACACGATGTGGAGATGGTAATCCGTACATACGCATGCATGGTGACATTGTCATTATATGATGGATAAAATAATGAATTTGGTCGTAATTTTTTTTATAAAAATAAAGAATATATAAGATACTAGAGTTATTATTTTAGAATGGAAACAACAATGAAATTGAAATTGGAGAAAGAAAATAATTTGAAAGGGGTGATGAAATATTTACCTGTTCTTCGGGTTCTTCCTTTGGATTTGATAAATAGGTCTCATTAGGTTGGATTCATGACCAATGAAAAGCATATATGAAGAAGGAAGAAAATAAGGGAAGATATCTAGGCATGGTTATTCCGATCCAAAAGGCTTTGGAGTTGTGAAAATGAGAGAAGGAGAATTTTTTTTAAGAGGGGTGAGGGTCAGATTATGAGATGTTATAAATATTATTTTATAATAAAATAATTTTCATATTATAATGGCTCAAAAATTAATTTTTTAAATTAGATGTTTGGTATGGGTCGAAAATCTCTGAAGCTATAGCTTTTAGACAGGTTCAAGACATCATACTATCTTTATCTTTTAGGTTTAACTCTTAGTTAAATAGAATGACATTTACCATGTCTCTTTGTATTTTTATATTATAAGGTTAATAAAGATACTATAAAAATCCAAGAGAACCCCATGTGGTTAATTAGTAATATATATATCCTTATCAAATTATTTTGTTTGAACCTTATATTTTTAAGAATATTATATCAATTAATAATATAATATTTGTTTTAAAAACTCATTTATGTAAATTTTGACACTTTTTGGTAAATGAATTTTTTGAAAGCCATAATAACATTATCACATAAAATTAATTTTAATTAACCAACCTTATCATGTCATATTATCCTATAAAATTAGTTCAATTAATCATAAGTCTGAATTTTCATTTATCTGGATATATATAATATCAATTATTTTAATATTTCATTAATTCTGTAATTGCAACATCATCATTGGTCCAAAAATAAATTAAATTATATAATGTCTTAAAATTATAAATAAAATACCATAATGTAAGAAATCATTTTATCTTTATAATTAATATTTATAGTCTGATTTATATTATGTGTAACCTTATATTAGAAATGTTTTAGTTATTAATCATTGAATTTAACTATTTTAACTCATCTTTAAATAAAATAATAATAAATTTTATAATCTATTACAAGTGGACTAAAAAGGATCATAATTTATTTATAAGGTTGTTTTGTGTCTAATTATAATTATCCAATAAATTTATTACATGTGATAGGATAATTATAATATCATTTTTACTCTTACATACAATATTTACATTAACCGTGGTAAATAAAATTAAAAGGTTACTATTCAAAAAAAATTATTTTCATCATATTAAACCACATTATACTTTCATATATTAATCGTGTCTCTCATAAATTTCACATTCAATTCACAGAAGCGCTAAAAATAATTTTTATGCACATTTGTAAATGCTCCTAAGAGGTGGGTAAATGGCGATAAAAAGATCAAAAAATTTATATATATATAATATTATTATAAAATAAATCTAATGAATTACATTGAACTTAAATATGTATTATAAATCTATTTTTAATTAAACTTATTTTAAATTATATAAATAATGAAATATTTTCAGAAAAATACCAAAATATTACCCTAAGATAAATATTATATTTTGAATTAAAAAATGAATTATTTGTCAAAAAATTAATAAATATAATGTTAATTAATTAATTTTAAATTAATTTACATTTTCAAAACAAAAAAGGTGTTTTAAAAAAGTTATATTATTCAATGGATTGACTTGTATTAATGTCAAATTTAAATGTGAAATTACTTATAATGACATACATTGTATTAAATAATAAAAATATACTATAATAGTATATCCAAACCATTCAAATACATAATTTAACACTATAAATTAGTTTGATAACAATAATTCAATTAAAATTTATTAATTTTCACTATTAATGAAAATATGAAAGATATCAGAAAAGTATAAAATATTTATCAGATTTTTTTGGGTCCGGATTCTAAAAAATAATTTAATATCATTAAATTGAATATTTAAAAGATTCAAATAGTGGTTTTAAAAAAGGTTTTCCATTAAAATATGGTAAAATTGCAGTTTATGAAAATAATTCTTTTATATGGAAAAATGAATTAGTTTTTATATTATGTCTAATAAACAAATAATATATATTCTAAAATCATAATGAGTAAATAAAATTCAATTTTAAGTTAATATATTCATAACTTCTTTTGAACGGCTAGTTTTGTAAGTCGTAGTGCACTCGAACTCGGTGTTTCATGTAGCGCAAGATATTAAATTACATTAATGAAAATAACATACTATGAAATATTGGGGGTGTAACATTCTTTCCCACTTTTTGAAATTTCTTCCACATAATTTTTAAATTGGGTTTAGAACATCATTGAAACTCCCACATTGGAATAAGAGTCAATAAAAATATCTGTTTAAATGAATGAAAAAGAATTATAAAGTTGAACCTAGATAACCCATAATAGGTTTCCATGTACGAAAATATGGTACAGAAGATAAAATAAGTGTCATGTTCTAATAGAGAGTTATAGAAAAAAAAAGATTAGTAGAAAGTTAACAACATGATAACCAAAAACATATGATGGGATAAACGATCATTAGTTTCATTGTAGGAAATGTAAAATGATTAGTTTTTTTTAAAATTAATTTTAAAAAGTATAGGAATTTATTTATGCGATTTAATAATAACATAAAGAGATATTTTTACTTTTTAAGTAGAGTTTAAACCTTTAATAAATTTCTACAAACAAATCATCCTTTTTTTCAAACGATGAGTATTCATGATGACTTGGTCACACCAGAAGTGCTAGAATAAACTTCTATAGAATCACATAATCCCCATTGGATAAACTATATATATATATATTTACCTTTCCATTAGAGATTATACAAAAAAAATGGTTAGTACAATATCATATTATCCCCCAAAAAGAATAACCCTTTAGAGAAAATATGACTTATATTAATTTCTAAATTAAACTACCAGTACCCAATGTTAAATAAATACCATTAAATAAACAATTGTACTTAAAATCCTTGAATATAATCAAAACTAATATAGAAACACTAAACATTGAATAATTTCCTTACAATGTCTTCCACATTTAATTGAATCTCAAAATAACATTGAATACTCTTAAAGTCAAATTCATGAAAGTAATTAACCTAATCATATAATCTCAATGAATGATTAATGATTTCATTAATTTACCCAAATCTCTATAAATACACAATAAAAACATCAATAATATTCAACCATTACTACTCAAAAGAAATCCCATAGTAATATTTTTTCATCAGGCATAAAGTGTTCTCAATAGAGTTATCATCTCCCAAAATATCATTTATCACATAATAACCATATTATTTTATATTACTAAAGATATCAATTTAATAAGACATAAGATCCCATATAAACATATTTTTTATAAATAAAACCATTTAACTAAAATTAATTATTCAAACAAACCAAGGACATCATGTAGCACGATGGTAAAAAATAAATCCAAATCACATTCTGGTTGTGTATTAGATTCATGAAGCTTGGTCTGACATGACGGGTTTTCACATGGTCTGGGTGTTGTCGTTTTTCAAAAGAAACCTATTTTATAACATTTCCAAAAGGAGATAAATTTCTCAAAATAACTATAACATAATTTCAACACAAATTTTATCTCATACCTCACATTTTTTCCCCAAAATTTAATAACTTGTAATTTCCTCAAATTCAACGAACATATAGACCAAAATGGTTATTTATATCCATATAAACCATAGAAAAAAACATCTTCCTAAAATAAAATTTTCACGTAATAAACTACAAGGTAACACATACAAGAGGAATGTCTTCCATCGTAATCCCATCAACAAAGTGCACCAATACATTAAAATATTTCACCAACCATTTATTTCCACATCAATTCTTCCTTGACCAAGAGTTTATCCTATACAATATGGAATTCACTTGTGTAATGTCTATGTATTCAGTCGTTATGGAAAATGAATGTAAATGGATTCTTGGTATCATTTTTATTTTCATCCATAGTATTCTTCAATTTTTCTAATCAATTCATTACATTATCTCCTTCTTCCCCACACATAAAGAATTTTTATGTTCTATTGAGGCACTTCCCTAAGTGTCTCCAACCACATTTCCTACATGATAGAAATTAATCATTCATTTCTCCATGGTGTCCACTATTGGAGATCTTATCATTCACTTCCTTTTGCTTCTTTGTTGAGTCTGGGAGTAGGATAATATATATGTTTTTATCATATATTTGGAAAATTGATTCATCATTAACATGATATCTTTAACTCCTATAAAAATTACATTTCATTTCTCATTTCAACAATTGATCCCACCTTCTAAATCATGTTAGATGTTACTACAACTTCTATGGAATCTAGCCATTGAATAAGAAATGAAAGCATTATGTCATTAATAAAATAATTTAGAGAATATCATGAAGCCTTAGATTCAATCTAAAAAACCTTAGGATTTACAACGTTTATTTATTCTCATATTATATTAAAATCATTAAAATAATTTTTTAATGATAATGTGAATTACCCTAAGCATATCAACCAGGATTAACGTAACCACGAGTGTAATAAGGCACATTGTCATGTACCAATATACCTTGTGTCATGCCCGAAACTCCTTGTTGGAATCTTCACTCATAGGTACATCCGTGACTGAGCCGCCTTTACCCACTCATATGTAGGCATAGATGTATTTCTTGGAAAACCCATATAATATTTACATTACAAAATTTATTGGATGTTCGTCTATGTTATTCCTCAATGTCTATCTTAGTCCAGTTTTTTTAATAAGAGTTTTTCTAAATCTAGCTTCTATAGTTTGTAGTAAAATTCACCTGATACTAACTATAATTCCCCGACCCCAGTTAATCAGATTCGGTGCCTTATTATATAACATTAGAATGATACAAGTAATCATGTCCTGAATGACCGATCAGATTAGTAGCCTCATATGTACTAGATACACTCATTAGTTATACATGACATCAAGAAATAAAAACATCAAAATTAGTTTTTACTCTTTTTAAACCCACTTATATCCTTAGCCGATCATTGCAGGTCAACCATAAAATACTTCATCACAACCTAGAAAAAATAAAACATAGAAAGGGGTGAGCTCAGATGCTCAGTAAAAATAACAATATAGCAGAAACATTCATAAATAATCACAAACATTTAAAGCAATGTGTAAGACTAAAATAACAACTTTTAAAATTAAACATCTGAATTATATAAAAAAATTAAAATAAAATAATTACATTCAATTATTCACATGGATATTCTACTAGTTTAATAATCACATGAAATATCAATAGATACATTCATAATGATGGAATGTATAATGCCAGACTAGATAACTACATAGTCAAGGCCTTGTGCTAAGACTACAAATAATATTTTGTTAAGGCCTTATGCCAAGACACGTTTTTGTCTAATGAAACCTACTGATAGATCGAGGATCTATAGTGGGCTCCACCAATAACATAGTAAGTCTAATGCATTCCTCATATGAAAAAGTGTAAACATAACATAATCATTATTATAAAAACTAGCATACAAAATGTCAATCAATTAACCATAAACCATGAATGGTATAAAAATAACACAGCCACTGTCAAACATATCTCAAAACAATCAATATGGTATGGAAGATTTATTTCATATTAAATCAACCTCAATCAATAATAATATCCCTTAATATATGATGACATGGTTGAAAATGATCATTAAAAATCATTGATGGAAATATCTCTTTTCAAGAAAAAATTTAAAAGTCTCACTATTTATCAAGAAGTTTCTTAAATTAGATTTTTAAATCAATGAGTCCCATAACACATTGAAAAATTTAAAAGTATTTTCAATTTTAAATAATTAATGTCCTTATAAATAAAACCTTAAACCATTTTTAAAACATGGAAATTAATGAGAATGATTTAGAAGAATAAAATTTTAATAAATTTTAAATGATATTTTAGTTAGTGTTCCTAACCAAATGATAGTCACATGAATATAAATAAATGTGGTAATTAAAACTTTATAATATCATGAGAATAAAGGGATTCACGATATAATATGTCAATCTACAGTTTATACACCAAATAAAATTGAATTGGTGCATAACAACAAAGATGTCTCAATAGAATGTCAGTTGAGATGAATTCGTTTAAAAAGATGATATCCTTAGGATATGAATAAAAAAAGTACATAATTATATTTTAATAAAAACACTCAATATTATTGGATATTCAGAGTAAATTAATTAGAGGGAATTCACACATATTCTAGTAAAAACACCAATGACTTGGATGTTTAACCCAAATAAAATAAATTGAGTTAAAATTACAATTATAAAGTTTATATTGATGACTTGAGAATTAATAAATGGAGTGATTATGTTTATCATATTTATATCCACAAAAAGTTGTGTGGAAATTACTACAGAAGTAAATAAATAGTGATTTCACACAAAATTTTGAAGTAATTTAATCAATGAAGTTTGCGTAAAACCGAATGAGTGGAAATTGAAATTTAAAATTCCTTTACCGATTTGGTAACATACAAAACATACAACCCATGAAAGAAGTATCATTCAATAATGCTATAAATACCCATTAATTAATCTATATTATCGAAAAAAATGCAAATCAGGTGTAATACAAACACCACACAAATGAATGTAGTAGAAAATATAGCATGAATCTAACGGGGATGAAATTGAGAGGAAAACCACTTACCTCATAAATTTTCTTAGTATTGGGTACATTAAAATCCTGTATAACATGTAAATCATTATTATTACTATTTCCGACGCTTTCGCCGGGGCGCACGCATCCGTCTGTGAGGACGCGCGGCTGTGTTGCCCCGCATTCCCGCTTTCCAAAGGCGGGCGGCATTCGTTCCTTGTTCAGGTACGTATGCTCCTTGATCGAAACGGGATGATGGGATGTCGGTTCTTCCTCCTGTGGATTCCTCCTCAGAACTCATCACCTAGTCCGGGTCTCCCTTATAGATTTAATACGTAGTTCGTGAAACTCTTCCCGGTGCCATATCGTCATGGACGCCGGTTAATTACACTACTTCCGTCAAGACTTTCCATAGGGTCTTGACATGGTAGCGACCTTCGGTCGGAGTAAACGGCAACATTAGGAATGTCGGGGCATCTCTGGGTGCATGGACATTGGGGAACCTGTATTCTTCCTCATAAGAGGGCATCTCAAGGGTGCAGAACCCGAGGCGTACATCTGAGGTTTTCCTCAGCTTCCTGTGTTTAGCACAGGGTATGTTGCAAGATTAACGTCTAGCAGAGATGGTTACACCAAAGGCGTTCCATCCGAGGTTTTCCTCAGGCATCTCATGTTTATCACGAGGTAGGCCGCGAGTTTAACGTCTTGCGGAGACGGAATGAGGGTGATCAGAACGTCCCATAGAGATGGACCGGTGGGCGCGAAGGTAGGATCCTCGCGAAGGATGGGTCTTCACGAAGTAGCTTCGCGAAGCATGGCCTCGCGGAGCAAAGGTGTCTCGTGGAGCTTGGTCTCGCGGAGCAGCATCGCGGAGCTTGGTCTCGCGGAGCAGCATCGCGGAGCAAGGGCTCGCGGAGCAAAGGGCTCTCGCGGAGCTTGGTCTCGCGGAGCAGCATCGCGGAGCATAGGCTCGCGAAGCATGGACTCCTGGAGTCTCGGCTCGCGGAGCAGCAACGCGAAGGAAGCTGCTCGCGGAGCATGGCCTCGCGGAGCCGCAATGCGGAGCTCCGCTCGGCCGCCCAAGGGGCGAAGTGGCCGTGGCCGTCCTCGGCCGTCCGGAGAAGGGGGGTGAGCTGGGTATTTATAGGCAAGGGGCGCCGCGAAGCAGAACTTCCGCGCCGCCTCAGGAGCTTCGCGGCGCGCTCGCGAACGTCAAATGCGTTCGCGGAGCATCACCGCCTCTGGAGCTTCGCGGCGGCTCACGAACGTCAAATGCGTTCGCGGAGCTTCACCGCCTCTAGAGCTTCGCGAGGCCGCGATGGTCGGGGTGCTTCGCGGCGGGGCTTCGCGGGACCGCGCTGCACGGGTGCTTCGCATCGGTGCTTCGCATTAGTGCTTCGCGAGGGGTCTTCGCGGCGCATCGCAAACGTCAAACGGGTTCGCGGATCCTCTCGCCTCATTGCTTCGCGGCGGCGCTCCGCGATCACGGAGGGGGGCTTCGCGGATGGGCTTCGCGAACCAGATTTCCAGCCCAACTTCAAACGTCCATAACTCCTAATCCGTAACTCCATTTGGGCCCTACGACCTACCAAATCGAAGCTTGCGAAATGGACTACAATCTTGGATCATGTATGGAAGCATTTGGAAAATTTTGGGGACGCGTTTTTCGGGGTCTACAATTACATTATACAAAGAATATATATATATAAATGATATCATATATGATCCTATAATATTTTATTGTTATTATTATTTTAGTAGTATCAACGTTTCAGTTGTTAACCGATCTATTCCCATTATATACTCGGTTAGGTAAGCCTTGTTTTTTATTCATGGGATACCTTACATTTATATCCATAATAATATTATGTTCATAAATATTATTTTAAATCTTAAAATGATTATTATTTCTGTATGATTACAATGAGGAATGAATGGCATCGTGTTCGTCGAGACAGTAATCTGTACGCATGTACAAGCGACAATATCATTATCTTGATGGGGAAATTGTTTGTAATTGGATGACATATAAGAAATAAATAATCATTAAAATGTTGTATTTATTATTTAAATATGTTATATTAATTAACATACCCATCCATATAATTAGGTGTTTGAATAACAAACTACACCACGACCTGGAGACAGAAATTCGTACGTAAGCACGTAAGGTGAATTTTTCATTTTCAGGATGGATAAAATAATGAATATGGTGGTACCATATTTATAATAACATAACTGTATATATAATATATTGGAGATATTATTTTATTATGTAAAAAAAAGAAAGATGAAGTGTAATATGAATATAATAAGAAATAGGTGATTAAATATTTACCTCTTCATCGGGTCCTTCATTTTGATTTGATTAAAAGGGCTCCATAGAATGGCTTCCAAACCAAAAGAAGGCATCTATAATTAATGTAAGAAATATGGGAGGATATTCGGGTTGGGGTTTTTTGAGTAACAAAGGCATTGGGGGTGTGAAATTAAGATAAGTGGAAGTTCCTTTTTTATAATAGGGGTGAGGGTAACATTAGGAAAAGATTGAAATATGATTTTATAATAAAATACTTTTCAGTTTCTAAGGGATCCAAAATGAATTATTTAAATGCTAATGTGATGATGGGTCGAAAACCTTTCAAACAATATGTTTTAGATAGGTTTATATCATCATAATAACCTTCTATTTTAGATGTGACTCGTAGTTAAATAGTTTGACATTTACTATGTATCATTGTATTTTTATATTATATGGTTAATAAAAATACTATAATAAGACAAGTGAAAACCATGTGCTTCATTATTAATATATATATCCTTATATAAATACTTTGGAATATCTATGGATTTTTCTGAATATTATATCTATTAAGAATATAATATTTGTTTTAAAAACACAATTATTTCAATTTTGAGACTATTTTTTATTTAATTTTTTGGAAATCCATAAAAACATTATCACTTGAAATAAAATTTATTAAACCAGCCCTAAAATTTCATATTGACCTATAAATATATTGTAATTCATCAGATTTCTAAATTTAAATTTATTTGAATATTTATAATATCAATTATTTTAATATTTCATTAATAAGGTAATTACCGCATCATCGTTGTGTCAAAAATTTAAATAAAATTATATAATGTCTAAAAATTATAAATAAAATACAATAATGTATGAAATATTTTTAGATTTTTAATAAATATTTATATTCTAATTTAAATTGTGTGTAACCCTATATTAAAATTAGTTTAGTTATTAAACATTGAATTTAACTCTTTAAACTTTTCATTAAATAGAATAATGCTAAATGTCGTAATATAATCCATGTGGTCCAAAAATGAACATATTTTATTCTTAAGGTTGTTTTTTGGTCAAATTATACTTATCCAATAGAAGTAGGACACATTTTAGGGTAATTATAATATCAATTTTACCATTAATTGCCATATTTATTTTTAATCGTGGTAAATAAAAGATAAAAGTTACAATTCACCAAAATTTATTTTCTTCTTATTGAAAAACATTTTTCCTACTAATATTAATGATGTCTCTCAAATTTTTGAAATTCAACTTAGAGAAATGGTAAAATTAAGTTTTATGCAAATTTGAAAATACTCCTAAGAGATGGGTAAAAAACGGTAAAAAGTTTTACAAAATTTAATACATATAATATTCTAATAAAATAAATCCAATAAATACCTTTAAAATATTATAGGAATTATATATTTTTTTAGAATTTACATAAATTTGAATGAAATAAATAAATATTTATATAATATTTTTAACTATAATGCAATGTTTTCACTATTCAGCAAAAATTGGTTTTTTCATAAAAATACAAAAAATATAAAATATGCTAATCTTCATATTCTGAATTCAAAAATGAAATCTATATTACCAAATTAAAACATATAATATGCATTAATTAATTTAAATTTAATTTTTTTTGTCAAAACCGAAAATAGGATATTTAAAAAGTAAAAACATTGAAAACATTGACATGGTTTTTTGTCAAATTTAAATGTAAAATTACTTATATGGAACTAAATTGTATTAAATGAGAAAAATATACTCAAATTACACTTCCAAACGATTCAAATACTAAATTTAACACTAGAAATTAATTCTAATTAATAATTTGTTTTCAATTACAATTTGGTATTTTTCAGTATTCAACAAAATATTAAACATATCAAAAAAGTACCAAAAATTTACCCAAAATACTGTTTTATGTCCAGAATTTAACGAAGAATATTATTTAATTAAATTGAATATATAAAATTGTCAGATATTATTTTAAAAAGGGATTGCAATTAAAAGGTGGTAAAACTGCATTTTTGGAAAAATACCTCTTTTATCTGATAAAATGTATTTGTTCTTATATTATTTATAATAAAAACATAATATGTATTCTAAAATTATATGGAGTATATAAAATACTAGATTCAATTAATACTATTCATACCGCTTTTTAACGGCTATTTTGGTATGTCATGGTGCGCCTGATCTTAGTGTTGCGTGTAGTGCAAGCTATTGAATTACATGAAAGAAAAAACTTACTTTGAAATCATGAGGTGTAACATTGTTACCCACATTTGAAAATTTGATCCTCACAATTTAATAATTGGGCATGGTAACATCAATGAATGTCCCATATTTGAAAAGGATTCAATAAAACTAACTCATTAAAAGAACGAAAGTGAAGTACAAAGGTCATCCGAGATAGCCCATACTAGGATTCCATGTAGTAAATCATAGATATGGAAGATAAACTAAGTTTCATGTTCTGCTAGAGTGTGATAGAAAATATGATCAGAAGAATGTTAACCACAAGAAGGCCACAAATTTGTGATGGAATAAATGGTCATTATATTTATGGTAGGAAAAGTAAATGGAAATAGTTTTTTGTTTAAGTTCCATTTCAAAATGTTGAGGAATTTTTTTATAAGATATAATATTTACTTAAAGGGATATAGAAACTTTTTATGTAGAGATTCATCATTTAAAAATTTTCTACCACCAACTCATCTCTTATTTTCAAATTATGAGTATTCAATATGACCTGGTCACACCTAAAGCGCTAAAAATAACTTCTATAGAATCACATAATTCATAAGATGACGTGATAAATAAATGATATTCAATAAAAAAATTGAACTTAAAATCATTCAATATAATCCAATCTAATATTGAAATCCAAAACAAAGAATAATTTGATAAAACAGTCTTCCATGTTAAATAGCATCTGCAAGTAACATCTACTACTCATAAAGTCACATGCTTAAATGTAATTAACATAATCAGATATTCCCAATGATAGGTTAATAATTTCCATAAATAATCCAAATAACTATAAATACACAATTAAAACATAGATAATAATTCACCATTGCTCCTCAAATTAAATCCCATAGTATTCAATTTTTCATTAGGCATATAGTTTTTTAAACATAGCGAACTTCTTCCAAAATAACATATATCACATAATCACCAAATCATTTTCCTATTCTAATGATATCCATTTGATAACACATAAGATCAAAAATAAACTTATTATTGATCAATAAAATAACATAAATAAAAATAATTAGTAACAATAACAATGAACATCACGTAGTCCAGTGGTAAGAAATAAATCCCAATCACACTCTAGTTGCCTATTTGATTATCGCAACTTTGTCTGACGTGACAGGTTGTCACATGATCTCTGTGTTTTCTTTATTAAGAAACCATTTTTTATAACGTTCCTAAATTGAGATTAATTATTAAAAATAACTATAGCATAATTTCACCACAAATGTTATCACCTACATCTCATTTCATCCGAATATATAATAACATTTAATTGCATCAAATTGAAGGATCATATAAAACCAAATGGTTATTTATAACCATATCAACAATAGAAATGGAAATTAATTAAATTATGTCCTTCTTTCTCACACATAATTTATTTAATGTAAATGGATTCTTAGTATCATTTTTATTTTCATCTATAGTACACTTCATTTTTCTCATCAATTATTTACTTTATTTCCATCTTTCTCACACATAAAGAATTTCATTGTTCCATTGAGACACTTACCTAGGTGTCTCCTTCCTCATTTCTCGCATGATTGTAATTGGGCATTCTATTCTCTATTGTCTCCACTAATGCAGCTCTTTACATTCATGGATGTACTCTACTTCGTTGAGTCTGGAAGTTGTATAATATATATGTTGTTGATCATATTATTGGAAAACATAGTCTGCATGAACTTGATATCTTTAAATCCTATCAACATTCCTTTTTTTTGCTCATTTAAACCATCTTTCCCAACTAGTACATCATGTTCAATGTTACTATGACTTTCTTGGAATGTTACAACTGACTAATACTAGAATGCATATTGTATGTAAAAAAATCATTTAGAAAATATCAATCACCTTATTTTCAAAATAAAAATTCATAGGATTGACCAAAGTTATCAATTTTGATCTTATATTAAAATCCTTCAAATCTTTTTTTTTAGAAAATTTTATTTATCTTATGCAATTCCAATAGGTGCGTTTTAACCCAGAGTGCATCAAGGACCGTTGTCGTGTACTAATATACCTTAGGTCAAGCACAAAACTCCTTGTCGGAGTTTCCACTCCTAGGAATATATGTTCCAGAGATACCTATACCATCTTGTATCCATACATGGATGTACTTCCTAGAAAACCATCATAATATTTATATTACCGAATTTTATAGATGTTCTTCTATACTATTCCTCAATGTTTATCTTAGGGTAGTGTTTTCTAATCCGATTTATTAAAAATCTAGCTTCCAAGGTTTTCACTAAGCTTTCTATGATACCAACTGTACCGCCCTGATCCCAATTACCTAGATTCGGTGAATTATTATATAACACCGGTATGATACAAAGAATCGTGTCCTAAAAGACTGATCGGTTTAGTAGCCTTAGAATAAATAGATGCACTCATAAGTTTTACATTACATCATGAAATAAAAACATCAACAACATTTTGTCCCCTTTTTAAAGACACTTATATCTTTAGACTATCCTTGAAGTTCAAGTATAAAATACATCTTCACATCAAGGAAAACACAATACATAGAAAGAGGTGAGCTTAGATTCTCATTATTGATAACAATATAATGAAAACATTCATAAATAAGAACAAACATTTAAGGAAATTAATAAGAAAGAAAAAAATAACTTTTAATATTATTCTTCATCATAATTGGGAAAAAATATTATAAAAAAATGTCATTTACTTATTCATATGGATATTATACTAGATGAATAATCACATTCAATATCAGTAGCTACATTTATAATTATGGAATGCATAATTCTAGACAACATATCCACATAGTCAACGACATGTGTCAGGACTACAAAATGATTTATTCAATGTCTTGTTCCAAGTCATTAGTTTGTCTACTGAGACCTAACGATGCATCAAGAATCGATAGCATGCTCCACCCATCAATTACAAAGTATAATGCATTCCGCATATGAAATTGTTTAAACATAACATAAATATTTATATTAAAACATGCATAATAAATGTCAATAATTTATCGATCAACCATGAATGGTATAAAAATAACACATCCACAATCAAACATATCAGAAAACCTTGAATTAAGTGTGGAATATTTGTATCATAATAAATCAACCTAGATCATGAATAATATCCCATAAAGGATGTTGACAAAGTTCAAAATGATCAGTAAAAATCATTGAGGGAAATATCCCTTTTTCATGAAAACATTTTATAGTTTCACTATTTATCAAGAAGTTGATTTAAATAGATTTTTGAATAAATGTGTCCCATAAAACATTGAAACATTTAAAATGAATTTAAATTTTAAAACATTAATGTTCTTATAAATAAAACCTTAAACCATTTTTAAAACATGGGCATTAATATGAACGATTTAGAAGAATATTTTTTTGAAACATTTGAAATGATATTTTAGTTATAGTTCCTAACCAAATAAGAGACACATGAATACATTTAATTTAGTTAATAAAAACATTATAATATCATGAGAATAATGGGATTCATGATATTGTTTGTCAATGTACAATATATACACCAAATAAATGTGAGTTAGCGCATAATAACAAAGTAGACTAAAAAGAATGTTTATTGAGATGAATTCCATTATAAAGACCATATCCATAGGTTATGGATAAATAAATGACATAATTAGGTTAGAAAAATATAAATACACTCCATATGATTGGATATTTAGTGTAAATAAATCAGTGTACATTCAAATATATTCTTGTAAAAACAACACCAATAACTTGGATGTTTACCACAATGATTAGAAATTGAGTTAAAATTACACTTATCATGTTTATATCCATGAAAAAATGGATAATATATTGATGATGAAAATACCCATAAATTAATTTATATCATGAAGAAAATACAATAATATGATGTACATACACCACATAAAAGGTAGTAGTGGAAAATATAGCAGGATGCTCACCGTAATGAATGTGAGATGAAAACCCCTTACCTTGTGCTTTTTCATAGTAGAGGGTCTGATAACCTCTGTTATTATAGTTTAATAATTGTTATTAGATTATAAAAAAACTATATAAATAAATATTATATAATATATGATCATATAATATTTCATTGTTAATAATATTTTAGTTGTATCATCGTTCCAGGTATTAACTGATCTATTTTCCTTTATATAATTGGTTACGTAAAACATGTTGGTTATGGATGGGATTTATTTTATTCATATCCAGAATTATATTAAGTTCATAAACATTATTTGTAATCATAAAATTAATTTTATTCAAGAATAATTACGATGGGGAATGAATCTCATCGCATTCATGGAGACGGTAATTCTTACGTACGCACGAATGACAATATCATTATATTGATGGTGAAATCATATGTAATTGGATGGTATATCATATATAAGAAATAATTAAAATGTTATATATATTATTAAAATCATTTATAATCATTATTATATCCATCAAAATAATTAAGATTTTGAATAACTGACTACACCACGAAGTGGAGACGGTAATCCATATGTTCGCATGCGTGGTAACATAGTCTTTTATATGATGGATAGAATAATTAATATGGTTGTAAATTTTTTATAATAAAATCAATGTATATAGAAGATATTGGAGTTATTGTATTAGTATGGAAACAACAAATAATGATTAGGTAAAAGAATAAAATTGTCACGACCCGTCCCCCAGGGCCCGTGTCGAAACTAACCCCAAGCCTGCATCCCATAGGCCAGGGGCAGGCGACTAGCACCAAAGGTGTAAATCCTGTAAAATGGGAAGTCATTGCCTTTAATGAAGAACAACCCCATAGAGTAAGAAAGAAGAAGTTAAATAATAATCAAAACTGAGAGTACAAGTATGTGCGGAAGTAAATGGGCTAGTATACAAACCCAAACTGAATTCAAGTACAATTGGTAAGAAAGTACAATAATAGAAAAGTAAAGAACCTAGTCTAAGACATCCTATGGGAATCCCACCTGATGGGTGGGTACAGATATCCTCCTATGCTCCTCAGCTCCAGCCGTACCCTCCGAATACATCTTGTCCAGTGGTTTACCTCTAGGTACAGTACAAGTCTCGTCTAGTGATCTACCTCCATGTATCGTCCTGCTCCACGTGCCCCCACCTTGGTCAACGTTGTCTGTCATCTGCATCCAACACAACGAAGTGCGGGCATAGCCCGTGAAAGGGTGAGTATAAGCTAAATTGTAAGGACCCCGAGACCCCCGAAGGTCTCCCAGAATCCACAAAAGATATCCAGAATGATAGAAAACAATCACGAAGTAACATCTAACACTACATAGGTATATTCCCATTCATATACATAGGTCATCATTTCCAGCTCCGCTCACGAGCTCAAGTACAACCTCATCCACCTAGAACGACACAAAGAAATCCACACAAGAAATTCATGTCAACTCATCGATGATAAGGGTCAAAATTCAAGACTCAACTCACACAGGTATACCACAAAATAAGATAGAGGTAAGATGATCAGTTGTAGCCACTGGATCATCTAAGCTGTTGGACCCACACAAGATCGATAAGTACTAACCCCCGAAATGACCCACATATAGTCGGTAAGCGCTGGTCCACATAGAACTGCAAGTCCACACAGAACCAGTTTGCACTGAATCATGCAGAGTTGCTGAGTGCTGGTCTACACAGAACTACTGGTCCACACAGAACTGATAGTCGTCGTCGTCATCGTCGAACCCACTGAGGATTCCAGAACAGAAGTCGATACAGTCGCTTCCAGCTCTAGGGTTCCTGCACACAACACACTCGTTTTGGGATGTTCCGCTCCACGATCCAAAGGGTCGATACATCAACTGTCATGTACATCAGAGTTGATGTATAGCAATGTTCCGTCTTGTCAAAAAGAACTCAACGCGACTGACTCTATGTCAATCGAACGCCCGGTCTGAGAGATATTGGCTTTTTTGTCCCTGGGGCCCGGTTGGTTTTTAAGTCATAACCAACCCGACCACAATTCAACTGTGTGCAAACATCGAGCGGAGTAATCCAATAGGTATGTCTCACCAAGAGAAAATAAACAAAGTCGACGGCACATCAATCGGACGTCCCGAGCTCAAGATATAAATGTTTCTGCTCCAAAAGCCTGGTAGCTTTCGTGTTTGAACAAACCCGGACGAACAAAAAGTTCTCCGAAACCATGATTATAGTATTCCGAAATGAACATATCAATCCAAGGATCACATAGAAACTGACGGTTCTTCAATCGGAGTAACGTAGCACAAGATATGGGCGTTTGAACGGAATTGTCCGAAAACGGGGGCTCTGGGCCCTGCCTAGCCCGGCCCAGTACACCCTGGGCTGGTCCTAACTGGGTCGACCCGGACCGGGTGGCGACCTGGCCCGGCGGCTCGGCCCGGACTGGCAGCTCGGGACGGCCGGTGGCGCGGCCCGGCCGGCGGCACAGTGGCGTATCCAGCACGGCGCGCCTGTGCGCCATGAAGGGGGGGGGGGTGGCGTTTCCCCCCTCTTATCACATTTTATATTTTTAAACGGTGGCCTCATAATGGTGAAGTGCCTATTGTAACGCTGGGGGGTTACACCCCTTGGCTCCTCCTCGTAACGGTCGGCCAGGTGGGCTGGCCGGGTCTCGCTGCGGACCCCCGCAGTCCCGCGTCTTCCGCCTCCGGCGGACGGGGTTCTGGCTGCAGCTTTCGAGTTCTATGGCACCCGGTTTTCTCGGCCACTGCTTCCAAATTTTTCATGAATACATCCGGCGCAGCATGAAGATGTCACGGCCCGACTCCGGCAGCGGCCTCATTCGCATTCCACGGCGCGACACGACGGTGCCTCGCTTATTCGTCGTGGCCCGCACCGGCCACGATTCATCCATTCCTGCGTGGTGCGATGACACCGCATTACTTCCAGATCAAACCTCAACAAACCGCAACCAAAATGGAGGACATTATTTCGTGTTCGTGCGGTCCGGCATCCTCCCTTTAGTTTGATAACAGGTGGTTTAAGAAAATAATGAAAAACGCCGAAGGATTAATAATCACGCTTCAAAAATAAACCCATTCCTTGAGTATAAGTCGATCAAAAAGAGGCGTCGTCATTCGTGGTTCGTCATGGTATGATGTCACGATGATGACATCGATGAAGGGGGATGTCGGCATTTGTCCGTCTCAAGGGAAGGCAAAGCTGCCGTCGCTCGCTACAATTCTACTTCTGAGCTTGTTCGTCGGTTCGTTGACGACGAAGGGGAAGGAGAAGATTTTTTGAAGAACCTCGTGTCGAAAGGGGAAGATTCCGAGGAAGAAGAGTCGAGCGTTCTTCGTCGGGGTTGGCGTGTTCTTCGCGTTCATTGCGAAGGAGGAGGAGGAAGGAAAACACTATCCCAACGCTTCCTAAACAAAAATAAAATAAGGCATAGGCCTAATTTTATAATTTTTGCCAACGATTTGAAAATTCAAAAAGAAAAATAACCTACACAATTAATTACCCGAAGTTGTCAAATTAATTCACAAGGTAGGTTGCTAGCTTTTGATGGGGGGAAAGTGGTCTGTTACAACACTTAATGATGGGGTTTAGGAAGATTGAAAATGGTGGGGCTCGTAAGGGCCCCACCTAGTTAATCCTCCCGATGGAGGTTATGCGGGGCTGGGTCCCACCACCATAACCTCTCATGAGAGGTTATGGATTAGTGACCACCACCTCAACCACCCTTTGTTGGTTTTAACCACCTCCAAAAAAAATGTGAATTGAAATTTTATTTATTTCCCAAATTTTAACATCTCCACTCGAGCAAACACAACCAAGGTGAAGGTCTCCTTAAGAAATTATCGCCGTTGCGTTTTCATCGGTGCCCTCAGATTTTGATTCTGAGCACCTGTTCAAATGATAGAAAAACCAGCTCGTTCGTTCACTGATCTTACCCGAGCTAAAGTTCAGAAATTGATTCCGTGCACACCGGGCCTCGGAATCAGGTTACGTCAGAAACTGATGACTCATAAAAACCCATAGTATTTATGAAAAAAATTTCCTAGAAATTTATGGGTCTTTACATTAATCCCACCTCAGGGCTTTACATCCCCGTAATGATACATCATAAACTAGAGAAACAAATGGGGGTACTGAGCATGCATCTGAGCCTCCCGCTCCCAAGTTCTCTCTTAGAAGTTCCCATGCCGTCACCTTATGCGCACAAGACGAATCGACCGCCCACATAGGACCCGCTCCTGTCGATCCACGATCTCCACCGGGACCTCTGAAAAAGTCTCCCCATCTTCAACGTCTAGCTCTCCATGGACGATGATATGCGACGGGTCGTGGACATAACTCTTCAGCTGAGATACGTGGATGATGTCGTGAACGCAGTGCAACTGAGGTGGTAATGCCATGAAGTAAGCCACCTCGCCCATCCTGCTGAGAATATGAAATGGTCCGATGAAGAGTGAAGATAGCTTGCCGCCCCGACCAAATCTCCGTAAACCACACCGTGGTGAGACCCATAAGAAAAAGTGGTCACTATCCACGAACTCTAAAGGTCTCCACCTCCTGTCCGCATAAGACTTCTGTCGGCTCTAAGCTTTCCTCATCCACTCCTGGATGAACTGGACCTTCTCTATCGTGGCCTGGACCATCTGTTGTCCCACAAGTGCTAACTCCTCGGGGTCTGTCCAGCATAGAGGTGCTCTGCAGGGTCGGTCGTACAAAATCTCGTAAGGTGCCATACCGATGGTGGAGTGGTAGCTGTTGCTGTATGAAAACTCCACCATGGGTACGTGGTCCTCCCAGGTGTGACCAAAGTCGAGGACACATGCACGAAGCATGTCCTCGAGAGTCTGAATGGTCCTCTCCATCTGACCATCCGTCTGAGGGTGAAAGGCGGTGCTCAGACGTAGCTACATCCCAAAAGCCTCATGAAGCCTCTTCCAAATCCGGGAAGTAAAACGAGCATCTCGATTAGAGACGATAGATGATGGCACACCATGAAGTCGTACGATCTCTTGAACATAGAGGCATCCCAATCTCTCCACTAAGCCCTGCTCTCTGATGGGTAAGAAGTGAGCCGACATGATGAGTCGGTCGACAATCACCCAAATGTGGTCATGTCCTCTGGAAGTACGTGGAATCCCAGTAACTAAATCCATAGAAATCCCATCACACTTCCACTCCGGGACCTCCAAGGGCAGTACCAAGCATATTGGTACCTACTGCTCTTCCTTCACCTGCTGGCAGACGAGGCATCGAGAAACGAACTCTGCCACAACCTTCTTCATACCCGGCCACCAGTGCAGTCATCTGAGATCCGGGTACATCATCGATACCCCTAGATGTACCGCCAATGGTGAAGTGTGAAACTCACTCAGCACTTCCTCCTATAGTTCAACTGGTACCATGGTACATCCTCTGAAAAGGATTTCATGCTCTCCTCCTACAGAAAATCCATCTGGTACATGTCCTGTGGAAATCTGTGCACACCACGTCTCACAATCAACGTCCCCATGCTGCGCCTCCCGGATCCACTGATGTAGTGGAGGAGTGATAGTGAGTGACTGAAGAAAGGCTGCTCCATCTCTATCCACGAAGAATATCTGTAAAGAGGCTAGCTGCTCTGTCACCTCCTCAAGTATCTTGATGCTCGTCCCCCTACTGAGAGCATCAGCTACTACAGTCCCCTTCCTAGAAGTATAGAGTATCACAAAGTCATGATCCAGGGGGAACTCGAGCTATCGACGCTGTCTCAAGTTCAGGTCCTTCTGCGAGAAGATGTACCTGAGACTCTGGTAGTCTGAAAAGACTGTAAAGCGCTCGCCCATCAGATAGTGCTTCCACGCCTTCATAGCGAAGACCACTGCTGCCAACTCCAAGTGATGGGTAGTGTAATTCTGCAAATGTGGCCTCAACTGTCGTGATCCATAGGCGACCACTGCCCGCTCCTGTATCAGGACATACCAACATCCAGTCCCTGATGCATCACTGTAGACTACGTTCCCCACTCCCTCCTTAGGAAGCCTCAAGATAGGTGTGCTGGTCAATATCTGTCTCAACTCCTGAACGCTTCGTGGTCACCTATCAGACCACATGTACGGTTTCACCTTCTTCCTCAAAGTTGTAAGTGGTGCTTCCACTCTAGAGAATTCTGGCACGAACCTCCAGAAATATCCAGCCAATCCACGGAAACTCCGCACCTCCATCACACTGCTGGGTGGCTCCCAAGCTAGCACTACCTCGATCTTCGCAGGATCCACTGCAACTCCCGCATTAAAAATGACGTGTCCCGGAAAGTGAACCTCACATAACCAAAACTGAAATTTCGAGAGATTACCATATTGTTGGTACTCTCGGAGTGTGTCCAGTACACCCCGCAAGTGGTAGGCATGCTCCTCCTGTGTAGTCGAGTAGATCAATATGTCGTCGATGAAGACTACGAAAAATCGATCGAGGTAAAGCTGGAATATCCTATTGATGAGACTCATGAACACTGCTGGAGCTTTGGTTACGCCAAAAGGCATAACCAAGAACTCATAGTGGCCATACCGACGCCTGAAGGTCGTCTTCTGCATATCCTCGTCTCAAACTCTGAGCTGATGATAGGCTCACCCGAGGTCTATCTTCAAGAACCACCAAGTTCACTTGAGCTGATCGACGAGGTATTCAATACTCAGAAGTGGATACTTGTTCCTCATGGTCACCTTGTTCAGGCGACAATAATCGAAACACAGTCACACGCTCTCATCCGCCTTCTTGGAAAACAAAATCAGTGAAGCCCTGGATGAAACACTGGGTCGTATGAACCCCTTGCCCTGTAAGTCATCCAACTGTACTCGAAGCGCATGAAGCTCAGCAAGCGCCATCCGATATTCTGGTTTAGATATCGAAGTTATCCCTGGGTATAGGTCGATGTAGAAGTCTATCTCTCTGCAAGGATGTAGTCCTGGAATGTCATCAAGAAAAAAAACTGCATACTGATCCACCATAATAGGAAAGCTCAGACTCTGCACGTCAACTACTCATAGGATTAGGCTAGACAATTGATGAGTGATCGGGTGTCCTCTCCTCTGCATGAGTCCATCCTGTGCTGCAAAGGCTCCCCTCTCACCGATGACGGTGAACCTGCTCCCATCTGTGTGAACACATCACACCTTGTGCCTTATATAGTCAATCTGAGCATGAACTATGGGTAACCAATCCATGCCCAAGATGACATCGTAAGGCCTCGACGCCACTACAAGAATATCCTAGCCGAAGCTCTCGCCTCCAAGATTAAGCTCACACTACCGACACCAGTGCGTAATCGTCGAGTCTGCTCACATAGGGGTCTCTAGCCATAAGGATCGAGCCAACGGCTTCGTGGGAATCTCTGAGCTTCGAACAAGGGCAGTGGAAATGAATGAATGACTTGCTCATGTGTCTATAAGAACTGCAGAAAGGGTGGAGTAGACACAGATAATACCTCAAATCATCTCTACTGCGCCGTGGTCATAGGCCTTCTCTGCCTGAAGCTGAGCCTGTCTATGTTCGCCAGCTCCCTGTGGTCGGGGCGGACCTCCTGGTGGTGGTGGTGGTAGTGCCTCAAAGCGTCTCCCACCACCTGCTACTTCGCCAGCTCCACTGCCTCGTCCGTCTGCTCCCTGCGGACCGCCACGGTTGAACCTCCTCCTCTGCCTGGGTGGTCCCTCAACCCTCTACTGCACAACTGCATGGAGGTTCAGGCAGTCACGAGCCTTGTGGCCCTTCCCACAGACAGCATAGGACAGTCTGATCCTTGTATCATTAGCCCGGTGTCGTGTGCCCTGCACCGCTGAGCCGGTGTCATGAGGTCATCTGTCTGAAGGTCGGGTCCGCTTGGGCCCCTGAGTCATCCATCGACTGCCAGCTATAGAAGCCTCAGCTGCATGTCGCCCTACGATAGGTCTCACAGCAAGTGTAGGCTCAACATGAAAACTCTCTACAAAAAGGGCTCGCTTCTGTACTCCCACCTGCGTCGGTATGCTGTGGGAGTTCACTACAGCTCTAATCTCATGCCTCTGTCCCTACTAGAAGGTCCAGGCCCTGATGAATGGGTCCCACACCCTGTCTGTAGAGTAGCCTGAGAAATCATTAAACCTCACTGAGTACTGGGCTACCGACATGCTGCCCTGCCGCAATTGTAGTAGCTCCTGGATGCACACCGCATGGAGGGTGGCTGGAACTAACTCTAAGCAGAAGAGGCTCTCGAAGTCCGTACAAAGAAGAGATGCCTCGTCGTGCACATGGAGGATGAGACTCCACCATCTACCTGCTGTCGCGTGCTGGAGACTGGCTACAAGGATCTCCATGAGGTTAGCTGGTGTCCCTACTAGCCTGAAAACTCAAACCACAGCCTCCATCCAGTCCTCGTCTGCCTGAGGGTCCGTCTCCCCGCGGACCCTGGGCGGTCTCTAGCGCTGAAACTCGTGAAGTGCTCCATGGTGTCGTGCACTCTCATCGGCTGGAGCTGGTAGCATCGATGGCTCAGCGGGATGAGGTACACCGGTGCCCCCACTGGAAAAGGGCCCTACACCATGGCCTCGACTCACGGTGGGCTGTTGTCATGCACAAAGTTCGGAACCCTAGCTGGCTGCCGTTGTAGGGCCATCCTGAAAAGAAACAGGTGCGCCACGGTCAATAAAATATACCTGGTGAGCAGACACAATGTAATCACAATGAAAACTTTGAAACACACATGTAATCAATGTTTTTGTGCATTGAGTCGGAAATCAGAAGTTAGGGTCCTGGACTGATATCCACACTCAATACCATTAACACTATTGCTTCACATAGAGAATGATCAGAGTCCTTAGTTCTGTGGTAGAACAGAACTCCTCTGATAACAATTTTTCACGACCCATCCCCCGGGGCCCGTGTCGTAACTAACCACAAGCCCTCCTCCCATAGGCCGGGGGCTGGCGACTAGCACCAAAGGCGTAAATCTCATAAAATGAGAAGGCATTGCCTTTAAGGGAGAACAATCCCCTAGTGTAAGCAAGAAGAAGTAAAATACTAAGAAAAACTGAGAGTACAAGTATGTGCGAAAGTAAATGGGCCAGTATACAAACCCAAACTGAAAGCAAGTACAACTGGAAAGAATGTACAACAACAGAAAAGTAAAGAAGCTAGTCCGAGCCATCCTCTGGGAATCCCACCTGAAGGGTTGGTACAGATATCCTTCTCTGCTCCTCAGCTCCAGCCGTCCGCTCTGAATACGTCCTGTCCAGTGGTCTACCTCCAGTTACAGTACACTTCTCATCTAGTGATCTACCTCCAGGTACCATCCTGCTCCACGTGCCCTCTCCTTGGTCAACGATGTCTGTCGTCTGCATCCAACACAACGAAGTGCGGGCATAGCCCATGCAGAGGTGAGTATAAGCTACTCAATAAGGACTCCGAGACCCCCGACGATCTCTCAGAATCCACAAAGGATAAACTACAAGGATAGATAGCAATGACGATGTAACAACTAACACTTATTAGTTATATGCCCATACATATACCTAAGATATCATTTCTAGCTCCTCTCACGAACTCAAGTAATACCTCATCCACACAGAATGGCACAACAAAATCCACACAGGAAATCAAGTCAACTCATTGAAGATAATGACGGAAAGTTAAGACTCAACTCAAACAGGTATACCAAAAAAGAAGATAGCGGTTAGATGATCAGTTGTAGCCACTGGATCATCTAAGCTGTTGGACCCACACAGGATCGATATGTACTAACCCCCGCATTGACCCACACAGAGTCGGTAAGCGCTGGTCCACATAGAACCGGTATGTACTGACTCACGCAGAATTGCTGAGCGTTGTTCCACACAGAACCGTTGGTCCACACAGAACCTATAGTCGCCATCGTCGTCATCGAACCCCCGGAGGATTCCAGTACAGAAGTCGATGCAGTCGCAGCCAGCTCTCGGGTTCCCGCACACAGCACGCTCGTTTAGGAAGGGTCAGCTCCACGATCCAAGGGGTCGATACATCAACTATCACGTAGATCAAAGATGATGCATCAAAAAGTTCTGTCTCATCAAAAGTAACTCAACGCGACTGATGGTGCATCAATCGGACGCCAGGTCTGAGAGATATTTTCTTTTTCGTCCCAAGGGCCCAGTTGGTTTTAAGTCATAATCAACCCAACCTCACTCCAAATATGTCCAAACCTCGAGCGGAGTAAACCAAAAGGTCTGTCTCACCAAGAGGAAACCAACAAAGTTGACGACATGTCAATCAGATGTCCGGACCTCAAGATATAAGCGTTTCTACCCTGAAAGCCCAGTTGGTTACGTGTTCGAACCAACCAGGTCGACCGAATATTTCTCCAAAACATTGAGTATAGTATACCGAAATGACCATCTCGATCTTGGATCGCATCGCAACTGATGGATCGTCAATTCAAGTTCTGTAGCCTAAGATATGGGCGTTTGAACGGAATTGTCTGAAAACAGGGAGTCTGGGCCCGACCCGTCCCGACCCAGTACCCCCTGGGCCGGTCCGAACCGATTCGACCCGGACCGGGTGGTGACCCTGCCCGACGGCCCGGCCCGGATGCTTGGCCGGGCCAGCGGTGCGGCTAGCGCGGCGCGCCTGTGCGCCAAGGGGGGGGGGGGGGGCGTTGCCCCCCTCTTTTCTCCTTTTATATTTTTAAATGGTGGCCCCATAATGGGGGCACGCCTATTGTAACGCCGGTGGGGGGGGGGGGTTACACCCTCCGACTCCTCATCCTAACGGCCGGCCAGGTGGGCCGGCCGGGTCTCGCTGCAGACCCCCACGGTCCCACATATTCCGACACCGGCTGGCAGAGTTCCGGTCGTCGCTTTCGAGTTCTCCAACAGCCGTTTTTTCCAGCCGCCACATCTGAATTTGTCACGAATCCGTCCGACGCGGCATGATGAAGTCACGCCCTTCCGCCACGGCCCGAATCCAGCTGAGTCCACGTTCGACTTCTACGGCGTGGCGCGAATGCACTGCATTTCTTCGTCGCGGCCCACACCAGCCGCGATTCCTACGTTCCTGCACGGTGCGACGACACCACATTACTTCCAGATGAAACCTCAACAAAACCCCAACCAAAAGGGAGGAGAGTTGGCTGTGTTCGTGTGGTCTGTCCTCCTCCCATTAGTTTCATTACAGTCGATTTTATGAAATAATGAAAAACACCGAAGGAGTAATAATCACGCCTCAAAAGTAAATCCCTAGCTTTAGTATAAGTCGATCAAAAGGAGGCGTTGTCGTTCGAGGCTCGTCACGGTACGACGTTGCGAGGATGATGACGTTGAAGGGAGATGTCATTGTTCGTCTGTCTCGAGGGAAGGAGACTCTATCGTAGCTCGCTACATGATTCTACTTCCGATTTTGTTCGTCGGTCCATTGACGACGAAGGTGAAGGAGAAGATTTTTTGAAGAACCTTGTGTCAGAAGGGGAAGATTCCGAGGAAGAAGAGTTGAGCGTTCTTCGTCGGGGTTGGCACGTTCTTCGCGTTCTTCACGTTCTTCGAAAAGGAGGAGGAGGAAGGAAAACTCTAGCGTAACGCTTCCCGAACAAAAATAAAATAGGGTATATTCCTTTTTTATTATTTTTGCCAACGATTTCAAAATTCAAAAAGAAAACTAACCTACACAATTAATTACCCGATGATGTAAAATTAATTCACAAGGTGGGTTGCTAGATTTTAATAGGGGGAAATTGGTGTGTTACAACACATAATGATGGGTGTTTAGGAAGTTTGAAAAAGGTGGGGGTCGTGCGGGCCCCACCTAGTTAATCCTCTCAAGGGAGGTTATGCAGGGGTGGGTCCCACCACCATAACCTCTCATGAGAGGTTATGGTGTGGTAGACCCCACCTCAACCACCCTTTGGTGGTTTTAACCACCTCCGAAAAAAATAAAATGTGCCTCGTAATTTTATTTATTTCACAAATTTTAACTTCTCCACCCAAGCAATCGCAACCAAGGTGAAGTTCCCATTAATAAATTACCGGCGTTGCGAGTTCATCAGTGCCCTTGTATTTTTATTCTGAGCATCGGTTCAAACGATAGAAAAACATGCTTGTTCCTTCACTGAACGTACCCGAGAAAAATTTCAAAAATTGATTCCGGTCACACCGGTCATCGGAATAAGGTGCCATCAGAAACTACGGACTCGTAAAAACCCATAGTATTTATGAAAAAAAATTTCCTTGAAATTTATGGGTCTTTACAAAAATAACGTGAAATAGCTGATGAATTATTTAACACATTTTTTCAGGTTCTTTCTTTTGATTTGATCAAAAGGACTCATTAAGATGGCTTCCAGACCAAAGGAAGTTCATTAAGATGATGTTAGGAATGTTGGGGTGATATTTGGTTAGGGGTGTTCCTAGACAAAAATCTATGGAGTTATGCTACTAAGAGAAGTGTAATTTCCCTTTTATAGGAGGTGTGGGGGTCAATTTAGGAAAAGCATGAAATATTATTTAATAATACAAGAATTTAACATTTACAATGTCTCCAAAATGAATTATTTAAAGGATATGGTGGGGATAGTTCGAATAACTCTCATCCAACATGTTTTATATAGGTTTAGGTCATCATATTAAACATATCTTTTAGATTTAACTCTTAGTTAAATATTTTGACATTTACCATGTCTCTTTTAGTTTTTATATTTTATGGTTAATAAACATACTATAACAATCAATGATAACCCCATGTGGGACATTATTAACATATATATCTTTATCTATGTCCTTTTTCCAAAACATTGATTTTTGAAAATAATATATCAATTAATAATAAAATATTTGTTTTAAAAAACTCAATTGTGTCAATTTGGGCACTATTTTGTATTGGATTTTTATGAAAACCATAAAAAGATTATCAAATAAAATAAATTTTATTCAACCAATCCTATAAGGTCATATTAACCTATAAAATTAGTGTAATTAATCAAAAGTCTCAATTTGCAATTATTTGGATATTTATAATATAAATTATTTTAATCGTTCATTACTAAGGTAATTAATGATTCATTATTGTGTCAGAAATAAATTAAATAATATAATGTCTAAAATTATAAATAAAAAAAAATAATGTATAAAATATTTTTAACATTTTAATGAATATTTATAGTCAAATTTATATTGTGTGTAAGCCAATATTAAAAATGGTTTAGTTATTAATCTTTGAATTTAACTATTTTAATTCTTCTTTAAATAAAATAATAATAATTGTCCTGATATAATCAAATTGGACCAAATAGAATCATATTTTATTCCTAAAGTTGTTTTTGGTTGAATTAAACATATCTAATTGAATTAAGAAATGTGTTAGGGTGATTATAATTTGATTTGTACCCTTAATTACCCTATTTACTTTTAATGGGGTAACTAAAAGTAAAAAGATGCTATTCAACAAAAAATATTTACAAATTATTGAACCAAATTTTACCTTCTGATATAAAAAATGTCTCTCTGATTTTTGAAATTCAACTCAACGAAGCAGTAAAATTATGTTTTATGCAAATTTGTAAATGCTCTTAAGAAGTGGGTAAAAGACGGTAAAAAGTTCAAGAAAATTTCATTAAAATAATTTTATTATAAAATAACTCATAATAAATACATTTTACTTTTATAGGTATTATATATCCATTTTGACTTGAAATAAATTTATATAAAATACATAATTATTTAAATAAAAAGTCTGTTTTAAACTATAATGTAATGTTTTTCACTATTAATCTTAAATATAATGTTTTCAGAAAAACACCAAAAATTTTAATCTAATATAATTTAAATATTATGAATTCAAAAATGAATTATATTTTACCAAATTATAAACATTGAAATTTCATTAATTAGTTTATAATTAATTCCCACTATAAAAACATAAAAGCGGGTTTTTAAAAAGTAAAAACTATCAAATGATTGACATGTGATTATGTCAAATTTGAATGTGAAATTAATTATAATGTCATAAATTGTATTAATAGATAAATATAAACTATTATTATACTTCCATGCCATTCAAAAACCTATTTTAACACTATAAACTAATTTTATTAAAAAAGTTATTTTCAAGTAATATTTAGTATTTTTCAGTATTCATTAAAATATGAAAGTTAAAAGAAAAGTACAAAAAAAAATCAAATTTGTTTTATGTTATGATTCAAAAGAATAATTTCATTTCATTTTATTGTATATATAAATGATTAAATTATTGGTTTTAGAAAAGGTTTTCCATTAAAATGTAGTTAAATTTCATTTTAAAAAAAATACTTTTTTAATCAAATAAATGAATTTGTTCGTATATTATCTCCAAGAAACAAAATCTATGTTTTCAAAATTTATATGGAGTATAAAGAATTAAGAATTTAAGTAATACTATTCATAACTAAATTTGAACGGCTTGTTTGGTATTTGTGGTGCGCTAGAACTCGGTGTTGGGTTTAGCACATTCTATTGAATTACTTTAAAAATATAACTTACTTTGAAATCATTGGGTTTTGCACTCATATCCAATCTATATTGGAGGTTTCATTGTTCTCTTTTCTAAAACCATATTTAAGTTCCTCTATTTATATGGTCCTAAGCCATATATTATTCTCTTCTATATGGTGCTAAGTAGTCTCTAGGGATGGTTATTTCTCCGGTATAACCTCTTAGGGGCATTGAAACTAGAGAACATTCCCCTTCATATGTGGGGGTGGCTAGAGATGGTTTTCGTGGAGTTTCTGAACAAATGGAGGTAGTCACCTCAAATCCCACTAGAGAATTTTCTCCCCTATTTATATTTTATACTTCGATTAGAGATTCATCCCCATGGAATTTCAAGAATTGCCTATTAGAATCCCAACTATCAAAATGCATCGAAAATAGAATTATATATACCTTCCATACCTATTTATCTACTTTTCATACTATGGATTTTTCAATTTATGATACATTATCATGTGTATATTATGATGTAGAACCAATTAGTAATCAGGGGCTATATCTCATATGCCTTTAGCTAATGTGCCTTCAGGGTAGAAGAAGGACCACTAACCGTCGTGATTGAATAAGGCTGAGAGACATGACAAACTGAGGAGACTGGTAGTATGTCTATTCTAGATCATGAAGATTTCCCCAACAGTGGGAAAATCCTTAGATGTGGATCCCCCTATTGAATGTGTTGATCCCTTCACTGTAGAGTAGTATAGGACAATATAAACAACTCCAATTGGACTGGGTTACGGTCCCCAATTTATTGATTACATTGTAGGGGATCCAATTCTGTTGGTGTCAACCAAACAAAACGAGATAGACTCTATCCATAATGCGGGATTACTTCCAAATATTTATGTTCCAACTGATATTTATGAACTTACTCAACTAGAATCCATAACCATAAGAGATGACACTTTCTCAGATTTCTGAAATTTATAATGGGCCATCGTGCATTTTTTAGAGCTATAGGGGATGTTGTAATCTTTTTCCATGAAATTTAAAGATGTACATTATTCCTTTTCCCAGATTGATTATCCATTTATGAATGATTTCTATAAGTGATCTCTTGGAGGTTTCTCTAGTGGTATCAGGTCTGATCGGGTATGGTCCCAAGTCTCGGGTACCTTTGGCTGACACTAAGGCTCAATTGTGTATCAAATGGGGTGGAAATTCCACAAAGAATGCTGAATATACTAATGATATGAAAGGTCAAGGTAATTTACCACATTTATAATAATTTCACATAGATACACACAAATATATATGTGTATATATATATATATTATCTATCAGATCAGAGAGTGTTCACTTATCTCAATCACGGCCGCAAGATTACAACCACATGAACATGCAGTTATAGTTGTTAAATTGGTTCTTACGCCTGTCGAAACTGCCAAAGATGTGGCTACTACATGGTCATGTAATGATCATGACATTTTTTCATGGCCACCTATAGAGATGTTTATTCTAGAATATGATCCTTTTTCTGAAAGTGATTTCGATAATGATAGAGAGGGACTGTACATCCTTTTTCCCGATAGCCAAAGGGCATTGAAGAACATTTGGAGATTGATATATCAAACAACACTCAAGGTCCTTCCAAAAAAACATCCCAAAATACATCCTTAGATTGTAGTTCTGTGGATTGGGGGATTTATTTACCATGCTGTTTAAAGCATTGTGATGTAGGCGGTCATGTACCAGGAGCAATATGGTTCTCTCTTGTCCCATCCATTAACTGTAGAGTACAAGGATCGTATTTCTGTAGTGAGAGAGATTATTATGACTAAAGCTTCTTATCATGCCAGATTAGTTAAGAGGATTCACAAAAAACACACAAAAATTCTCTAAAGGGGAGAAACTTAATCCGAAAGTGGACATGCAGAGCTGGGATCTAGAATGACTTAATCAACAACAAGCCCATGTAACAGCTGTCGATTATGTTGGAAAATAGCAAGTAGAGGAAGGTGAAAAGGCTGGAGACAATGCAGTGTAGGAGGAAGAAACATTGTGGGAATGTGTGGTGGCCAATACAGTGACTTTATTAAGTCTTCACAAAGCCATTGAAGAGTTGGATCATGCATTGATATAGATCTGTGAGTCTATTGGACATCTTTTGTAATGGTCATATCTAGCATATATCAAGATCCCATATGTTTTGGACACCCTCCATACCTTTATGTACCAGAATGAAAATATTTTGATCTCCAGTGCTTCCCCTTCATGATTCCATACAATATCAGTCAATTATAATTGACTAAATGTATGCAACAATCTCAAAAATATTCCTATTTCATTTACAATCTGGGACAAGTGATATAATCAAATCCCAGACTAATTTTTTTGTGTTTTGGGGCTCAATGACCACATATTAGATATTTCTAGAGCTATATAGAAAACAAAACAAACTTTTCATCTTTTAAATTATAACCCAATGTTTTTCCTAAGCCTGTTTTGGTTTGGACTTAGCATGTGTAACATAACTTATGCACATACCACACTTTGATGTCATTCATCCTAACAAGATTTAAGAATCTTTTGATTTTTTGATTGCTCAATGTATTGCATTAATAATCTGTTGAATATGTTTAGAAAAATATCACTCAACTTTTATCTAGTTCTCCCTTTGAGGGTCTTTTATATGGTGAGTTATGTGCCATTTTTTGATATTTTTAGGTTTTGCAAACCAGACTATCATTACTGATGATTTAGGTTAAATATATTAGACATTGAATGATTATTTTTGTTTTTTTTCTTTGACCATGATTTTCATGGCAAGAGCCCCAATTTCGGAATTGTAAGCCATGGATGTCCCAATAACATTCAAACATTGATAAGGTATTTTACATGAACTCAAATATGTGGATTCAGGATATGAGATATGAAATAGGGAATTGAAGAAATGGGTGGACATTGATGGGAATGGTTCATAATTGGATGAATTTTATCATGGTTGATAGAACATTTTGTTGGAAACAATTATGCACAGTCGACGGGGCATGATGTGCATAGTCAAACAAAGGTGTTCACATGACACGAACCATCCATTTCTGATGGATGTGAAATTTTTATAAAACATTGGATTTGTTTTCATATTAAGGACCACAGTCGGTGGCCTGTTAAAATAATGATGTCTGAATATATTTGTGGCATTTATATCATCTATGAATGAGAGATTGCCCCCACAAAAATTAAAACTATTTAATGGAGGGTTTGAGAATGGTACAGTTTTCTGTCGTACTTCTAGAAACTTTGTGGTTGGTTTTATGAAATCATTTTACTCTTAACTAGGTGTGGTTAATTGATTCATAATTTCCTTGACAGTCTTACTAGAAATGTTTATCACATCCTGGCACTGAAAAGGGTTAAACATGTAAACTATAATCCAGAGGATTTTCAAATCTTGTGATTGAGGTTTGACATAATTATCATAGGGGCATATGGAAGGAGGGAAGGACATTCCAAAAGAATAATTTATCTTGGGACTAGAGGCCCATTTGTAGGAAATATATATACAGAGCCACTAGGGCATGATGTGCATAGTCAATCAAAGGTGTCCGTAGGACACTAGCTGTCTATTTTCAATGGACGTGGATGATTATGGGTTTTCAGATATTTCCGAACCCATAGATTGGATTGGGGAGGGATGTGTGCCTAATCATGAAATGTTACATTTCAAGTTACACATTTCCTATATTACTAGAAATAAGTGGATTTATTTTTACCCTATCTATATGGAATGGATCATTTTGCAGGTCTGACCCTTGTGAAGGTAGTGATGAAACAACTCTGTTTCATGGCTGCACACAAAATATGAAGCTCTAGTGTCAATACATATCATTTAATGATAGTAATCAATCTAGATGTAGTTATTTTAAGGTTTTCCAACAGGTGTATATGATTCACGTGTTTGGGTGGGTGTATTTTATTTCAAATGATCTTACTAACAATATTTCCTATACATATTAATTTCTTGAACAAGATCCTGATGGGGAGACATTATTTGTTGTATTGAGGCATAAAAATGAATTATTAATTTGCAATGAATTTTTTATTTGTAATTTCATGCCATTAAGAAATTGATATAAGATCGCCGAGTAATAAGAGGATAATTAGGATAGAGTATTCTAACTGGTCCAAGACATGGTTAGTAATAACGGTGTAATTCACAGCATTGAGGGATCTCAGATCTGGAAAAATGATATGGGGCTTAGAAGCCATTGAGCATACATAAGTATGAAAAACCACTCATGAGGAATAATTTTCCATTTGTTAATAGGCCCATTTATTGATAACATTTATGCATATCCATCATGGTTTGATGTGCATAGTTAAAAAAAGGTGTATGCATGACACCGACCATCCATTTACGATGGTCTTCAAGGTGAATAAAAATATGAAATCACTAAAAGAATAGAGTTTGATAGATGGAAAGGGTGTGTCTAGATATATTTGGAATAATCAGGTCATGATTATCCCCCAAATAAAGAATTTATCTTCATGGATCTATGTCACTTGTATAGTGAGGAATTTTAATTTCTTTGTTGGTGCAAGACCTAGGTTTGGAGGTCCAGGTGTTCTTGAATTTGGCTACATGCATTGGACTGGTCCATAAATAGGGGAAAGGTAATTTTTACTATATTTGGGGTGAAAAATAATTTATTGTCATACAATTAGCACCAAACATTATTGATTTACATTCCATAGCAATGTGGGGTGTCCCTTGCTAACATTCTTAAGCTCACATGTGTTGTGCTTGTTATGAGAAACATAGAGTTGAAATGGATTCAAATCACTAATGAGGGGTGGAATAATAAAATATAGGATCATTTCATACATGGGGTGATGGTGTGATGTTTAATGTCATGAAACAAGGAAATCTTATGGCATATTTTATCATTATACAACCAAGTCATTTCATCATATAGTTTAAAATATTAAGGTTAGTATGCCTTTTTTACATTTTAAAATCATGTGGGAAAGAAGTAGAGGTCACGTAGTTTATCATCATGTGGTTAGGACATTAATATCCTAGTGTAGAAGGGGGTATTTTTTATTATTTAAATAGTCCTGTGAATAAAATCCATTAGGGAGCCCTCTTCCATGATTAATGTTTGTGCAGATAAAGAGAAATTTATATGTGTTCTTCACCTGGATATCATATAATCCAAAAATCTATTTGTACCCCATGGGATGATAAGAATCATACTATTCTATGTTTTTCATAGACAGTACCATGCATAGGTCTACCCGATAAATAGGGAAAGATGACATTTTTACTATAGGATGGCAAGACCAAGAAGAATGATCAAACGTATCTTATAATTTGCGAAATGGTAAGTGTCCATTGGGGTATGTGATGTCCTATAAGGTGATAAAAATATGGCCATGTAGTTTCAATTCATGTTGTTTTGATGTTGGATCACTCAATTTGAATGAGATAGAAATCGACTTTTCTTGCAATTTTGGGAATTTCGGAAAAGACATTGGTAGCATAGTTTAATGTAATGTTGTAGGGAAAAATCAAAAAAGGTATTTTGATTAGGTTTGGCCTAACTAGGATGAGATATTCTGGCATGTCAAATATTTGACGGGTAAGGAATGTGTAAACCATGATCCTGGGGACCCTCATATTATGAGATAATATATGGGGCTTGGAAGACGTTGGATGTACAGAAGTTGGAAAATCATCTCATTAAGAGAAATTTTCCATTGGTTTACAAGTCTTTTTTTAGGAAACATTTATACTGAGACCCTAGGGCTCGATGTGCATAGTTAAACAATGGTGTTTATAAGACATTTTCCTTCCATTTTTGATGGTCGTGAAAGTTAATGGGGATTCGAAGTTTCCCATGTTATGAAGTTTGAGGGATGAAAAGGATATATATGTGTACAAGTGGAATATTAAAAATGTGATCAGTCATGGAGTATGAAGACATAATACCTATATTTGACTCATATATAGGGAGCATGATCCTTTTACAAGAACTTTTTGTGGAGAAGAAGGTTTGGAATCCCCTTTCTGGCATTACATTCTTATATAAGAAATGGGTGCATTTGTATTTTCTTATTTTGTGTGCCTATTCCCAAGTATTTGGAAATGAGGCTTAACTACGAATCCTGCAAGGTCAAGAATCACTCCATATTTAGTTCAAATAAGTAAATTTGATGTGTAGTTCTGACCCATGCATAAATAAAAGAGGAATTATTTGTTTACATGGTGGCGTCTCGTACAAGACGTAGAATCTAGGGGTCACATCATATAACAAGAAGGTAGGAATCAAGTCAAAAGTAGATCAAGAAGGAAATTCGACACGTATTTTTGACCGATGTGTAAAAAAGGTTCACTTTTTGGGGTTTTTTATACAAATAAATAGAACATAGGAGTCAATGTATATATTTTTAGGGTACTAATTATGCCACACATTATGCATAGATGTAAATTACCTGCATAGGTCTGGCTCATGAGTAGGGAAATGGAATTTTTTTGGGAGGTGTCTAGACAATGATGAATGATTCATATCTCACAACATATCTTGTGATGGAATGAATAAAGCCACCAATAGTTCTGCAGTCCCCCTCTATCAGTTCAATCCATGTATAGGGTTGGCGGTTGTAATCTTGTGGAAGCTATGCTTTGGGATGAAAATCCTAGTCATCACTACATTTCTTGTGAGGGTAGTAATCATGTCACACATTGTCGATTATTATTTCTCCCTAAATAGGTTTGATTTACACAAAAGGATGGATAATTTTTATCATATTTATGGCCTTGTAGTGTGACTAAACACTTTTTTTTGTGCGGTATCCCTTTATCACCATTCCTATGACCACTTGGTCTGTTAACATTTAGAGAAACAAGGAATATAATGGTTCTTATCTTGCAATAAAAAGGTATATTGGGATAAAACTGAGGTATTATATAATTATATGGTGGATAACATAAGATCTATGATCGAGGCATATCTATGTATCCCATAGGAATATGAAAATCAATATGTATATAGTTTAAAAACATATGTTCCCTATACCATCCTAACGCATAAATAGAGATGTGTGTCATTTATTTTATGTTGGATGGACCATGACATAAGATCCGGGCGAAACTACATATCCCATTGGTAGATGGGAATCAAGTTATATGATATTCAGTGAGGTGGCATGGTATGTGACCCATGTCAGATTTAATTTATTCACAGATGAGATCATTATTGGGACACACAGTTTTAAGTCTTGAAATTTTGATGTTAGATTATGTAGTTTTACATTATTTGATTAGGATAATGTTCACCCTATGTGAGTGGAATGACCATCTGTGTGTTATAGTTAAATGTCTTGTGAGAAAGATGATTTGGCCCTACAGTTTAATATCATGTGGTAAGGAAACTGATGCTACATAATTTAATATCATACAGCATGGACTCATATGGTCCTATACAGTTTATTGTCATGCATCTTAGATGACAACATCATGATGTTTTACATCATGCAACCAGGACGAAGTGGATGTGATTTTTCTACATGAAATATTTCTTTAAAAAACTTCAATTGGAGGGAATGTGTCGAGCCATCCATAATTCACATGCTATTCAAGATCTGATAAGCCCAAAAAAATCAACAATCTTATTGGTCCATCAATTCTTGTCTTTTTCTAACATCTTCTTGATTATATTATATAGAGTCATATATATGTTCATTATTTACCTGTTGGCCACTTCATGTTAGTGGATTAACTAGTTGGCTTTGACAACATAATCTGGATATCACTAGTCTATTTCAACATTAAAGAAATTGATGCCATTATCCATCAGTATTGTATGAGGGTCACCAAATATTGTAATTATATTATCACTCACACAGATAAGAATGATTTTTCTAGGGCATCGTTGAGGGGTATGGATTATTCCTATTTAGAAAATAAGTTAGATTCTATGAGAGTGTATTTGAAATTTATGGAAATGGCAGGAGGATATGGTCTCACAATTCCCATTCCTCATATAGAAAATGGCCAGGAGAATGTACTTTTGTGAAGTAACATTAGGGGTTGATGGATGAAATTGGAATGAACATGGATGGAATGGCACTTTACAGTGAGAAAAACATAATCCCATATCATGGGGGGGGGGCAGTAACATCTATGTGTTCGAATTTCATGATAGTGCTTGGATACTTAATGGTGTTCACATTAGGTTTCAAAATTCACATCTTTCGTGATAGTTGTAGTCACTTCTATATAAATACATATATGAAATAATATATCAAGGCCCCTATTATAGAGGATTGTTTGTCATTATGTGTTTCAATATAAGATGAAGTTGACTTCTCATCTCAGGATCTGTTCTCTTCCAGCCCAATCTAGTGGGAATTATCACTTTTGAATATAATCTACAATGGGAATCATACACCTGTTGGTAGGACCAAATAGATTATCGATGGGTCCAATCTCATAGATTTTATCTATTTGGTTTTTAACACATGGATGGATCATATGATGTTGGGTGATACTGATGACCATTTTATTATGATCTAGGTCAACCCGAGCAGTGGAAGCATTTTCTAATGCATTGATCTGCCTATATTTTGAGAGGGGGACAATAGTCAATGTTGGATTTGACAGGAATTCATAAATCAGTTATCGAATGTGTTTCATCAAAGGGATCAATTACACATTCATCAAATCATAGAAACCATTAACTTTTTAGGTGACCAGTTCTGTATAACCTTTGATCATCAGACACTCGACTTCCCCTTGGTGTGCCAGCTCTAAGGCGACAATGTGGGCTTAGTATTCCACATCACGGTTTGGGCATTACAACGACCCATACATTTCATGTATATATTAATTCAACATTGAATAATATTTATTGCATAAAAAACAATAACAATGCTATGACCATATAGGTATAGTGTCTTCATAAACTAAGAAAACTAAACATCTAGTTCATAAAACAAATAAATTATCACTAATATAGATCATTAAAACTAGAATCATTTTAGACATATCATACTTAATAACCTTCATCATTTCCAAGGGAAACGAAACATATTTATGGGTGAGATAAAATTCTCACCAAGAGTAAACAATGAAAAAATCAATCATATCATAATCATTAGAACATAACATTTGAAAATCATATCCTGCATATAAAAGATCAGAATAACATCTCATGGGATAAATCATAAAAGTGAAACGTAATCCCAATAATTATAACATATGATAGGAAATTTCATGAATATATACATAATCCTAGAAATTTAATTCATATTAGTAATGGATCATTACAAATACCATCAGAAGTGTCAAATTCCATTACTGATCTGAGTTCACTCCTCATTACAACCTTATATTATAGAACTGTATTAGAATTTAATACCAGTAATGTATATCTCATGAAATGTGAATCTTTACCCAATTAAATGGATGGAGATACCGTTCCAACCCATCTCATAATGAAAATATTCTTACATGGGCCACAAAATTGTAAATCATTTACAATATCATAAACCTTGAAATAAAAAGGGTTTCATAAACATCAATCCATCATAATCCATTAAAAAATGAATTTCATAAAAATTATTCCATCAAAATAATTATAAAATCAAATTTAAAATAGGTATATATGTGTAACACTATGTTGTCTTAAATGAAAAATTATTTTGAAAAAACACTTGAACTTAATTCGTGAGGAAAATATCATTTGTTTTATTAAAAAGTATTATTTTATCAAAATGTCACACCATATTAAAAGAAAATAATAAGATGAAAATATTATTGAAATCATGTAGAGGAAAATTCATGGAAATAAGGTGTCATGAAACTGTAAGAGTCCATTCAAGTTGTAAACGTTAAAAAAACATCACCCTCGTAATTTTTTCGGAAAAGTCAAAATGCACATCAAAATGAATAATGAAAAAAGATTCCTTTGATACAGTTTATTAAAAATTCACAAAATAGTTAAATTAAAATTAAAAAATTGTAGTAGAATATAAATAATATTATTAAAATTAGGAAACATGGATGTGGATGATAAATATACCCTAGTAAATTCTTATGAATAAACAATCCTTGATAAAAACAAAATTTGAAATGTTATCCCTTACCTCATGTCTGATATCCATTATATGCATCTGAATCTCTTGTATAATGATTTAAATAATGTTATTTAATTTCTTTAGATTCATAATTTTTTTTTATATCATATATTATTATATTATAATCTGTTTGTTAGTAATAGTTCATTGTCACTCGTTATTCGGATATTGATTTCTTTATGTTTGCATGATTTCTCACATAAGTTCTTGTTCCACTTATTAGATTATATATTAATCATTAACCAAATGATATTAGTATAACATATACCATATTTATTCATTCAATACATGTAACTAACAATGGTTTAATGAATATTATAGAAAATGAATCACATCACATCGTGGAGACGGTAGGCCATATGTATGCAAGGGCAATGATATCATTCACAAAATTATTCAATGGAATTGAATTGGATGGTGTATGATATTTAATAATTAGAATCATGTTATAATAAAAATAAATATTTAATATTTCAATCAATATACCATTCCATTTATGGTAGTTGGGAATATCAGATTTCACCATGGCGTAGATATGGTAAGTCGTACGTATGCACGTGCAGGGATTTCATTTTTCATAGGATGGATAAATGGTGAAATATGTTTTTTTGTACTTATAATAAAATATCAGTACATTATGAAATATATATGTTATTATATTATAAATAAACAACCAATGAGGAGGAATTATAAGAAGAAAAATGTATGAAATAATCTGTAGAAGATATTACCTCTTCTTTGACATGCTTCCTCTAAACTCTTCAATGAGCACTAGAGTTTCTTTTTGATGATGACCAGAACATATATAATGAAAATAGGGAATTTTAGAAGGAAAATAGATAGGTGATGTCAAAGGTTGATGTATCAAAATAAATTAACATGGTGAGGGTGGATGTTCCTTTTTATAGCTACGGAGAGGGGAACTTTTTTAAACTCCATAAATAATAATTTATAATGAAATTAAACCCTAGAAAAAACCTTCAAAATATACCAATTTCGATAATAAGATATGATATGGATGAAATATCATCAGAAAATAAAATTTGGTCATGTTATTTCTTTAATTTAAATTATATCTTTTTAATTGAGAGTTAGTCATTATATTTCAATTTTATTGTGGTAATAACATTGAAAATATTTTAAGGTTATAAATATTTACTTATATGGTTTTAATTGATCAAAAATGATTAATTTATGAAATTTTGGACCTTATAATTATAACTTCTTAATTTCAAAATATTTTCAATAGGTTTTAAACAATTTAATAAAATGTTACTTTTTTAAAATACCAATAATGTCAATTTTGACACTAATCATTTATTTGACTTCAAATAAAAGACAAACAGAATAAAATTTCAAACGAAAATATTTTATACACTCTTAAAATGTAATTTTCATATAGTAAATTTGTGGATCACATTAATTAGTTCATATAACACTTGTTTTAATATTTTTAAATCCATTTTTTAATATTTCTATTAATAAAATAATTTCCACATCACTATTGTGTCATCATTAATGTTAATTATTTAATCAATAAATACTATAAATAAATTAATATGATGTAGGTAATTAATTCTTATTTCTAGATACTATATTTAGTGGATATTATCTTCTAGTAATCCATATTTTATAATTAATATACTTACATAAAATGGTATTGTGATATTTTTTCACAATCAATAGTTTATATTATATTAATGTCATATTCATATGAAAGTGGAAATGAAGTAATTCCATTTCAAACAAAATATGGTAAGGGTTAAATTTAATAATCTATTAGGATTTTTATTTTTTTGAACTTATATTCATAATATTATTTTTATCTTTAGTTACCAGATTTACTCTTAATCACTGTAGTAAAAATAAATAACAAAGATACAATTCATAATTCCCAAAAATAAAAGTGGCCTATTCCTATAATTTGGACCAACTATTTTCAAATATGGAATCAGTTTTTCAAAATTCAAAATAGATAATTTTCATAAATTAATTAAAAATTAATCTTGTTGTTGAAATTAGAAAATGTTTTTTTAAATTTAAAATATTGGACAAGATTTAAAAGTTTTTACATATAAATAAAATTTAAAATTATTTCTAATGACATAATTTATATTAAATGGTAAAAATATATTATATTTATACTTTGAAACAACACAATAATATAATTTAACCATTTGAATTAATTCTATTAAAACAATTTATTTTCAATTAAAATTTAGCAAATTTTTCTATTCATCAAAACATAAATTTTATTTGAAAAATATTATAAATTTATTCAAAATAAATATTTATACTTGGATTCGAAACAACATATTTATGTTTTAATAAATAATTATTCATCTGTCCTAAATATAATTCAAAAGGGTTTCTCTATTCAAAAGGGTAAAATTTAAAAAATAGAAAAAATGGGGTTTTAGACATCAAAGATAGTTTTATACATACCATATAACTAAAATATACATTGGATGAATATTACAACTATTTTATTACGTATATAACACATATATAACACATTATTTTTCATTACCAATATATTTCACACAAAAAATATAAAATTGATTTATATTTTTAATAAATATTAGATAGTCAATGAATTCACAACGCATTTTAATAAGTTAGTAATAATTATTCATACTAACCTAACGAATATGATATAATAAGAATTTTATAATAATGTTTTCTCAAGGTTCGTTTAAACTCCTTATTGTGTGTAAAAAATGATATTAAATATATAAAAATATTTGAAGAAAATATTTCAATAAAACATCCTAGTGTTAAATTATACCTCACTTATAATGAATTTATCCCTCAAAAGTATTAAATTGAAATAAACAGATTACAATTCCTCTCCCTATACATAGACATATCCTTAGGGTTTTCAATAAGGTTATCTCATCTAATATTCCAAAGGATAAATATATATTTTCTCTGATAAAACTCTAACAACCCATACATTACATTTAGAAATTACTCAAACATTGAAGAATATTTATTACATAACATGACAAACACCATACTAGTACTGTATAGGTTTAGTACCTTTAAAAATTGGGACACATAAACATCTGGTTTGTAAAACAACTACATTTCCAGGCACTTATTTCTTGGAAACTAGACTCATTTAGAAAATATCATACATAATGCCCTTCTTCATGACCTGGAAACAATAGACATATGAAAGGGTGATCTCAAAATCATAGTTATGGTAAACAAGGATAAAATCAATGATATAAAAATCATAAGTTCATAAACATTGAAAATCATATCCTGCTTATAAATGATTATAACATTATGTCATTAGATTAATCATAAAAGTGAAATGTAATCCAAATAGTCATGAATTAAGACAAGAAATTTCATGGAATGCACACATAATCATATAAAATCATTTCACACATTTCAATACCCATTGCCAATACCATCATAAAAGTCAAATCCAATTATTGAACTGTGGTCAATCCTCATTCCAACCCTGTATTACTGAACTATATTTAAATTCTATTCCATTCATGTCTATCTAATGAGATATAAATCATTACCCAATTTATTGGAGAGAGATATATGTCCCATCCATATCATTATGAAACCATTATTTCATGTTCCACAGAATCACAAATTATTTATCATAGCATATCCGATTAAATGAAATGGGTTTATTAAACATCATTTAATCATAATACATTCAATATTAATGCATTTAATTAAAATAATTCACTAATAAACACAATAATATAAATTTAATAATTGGGATAGAATCATATACCTATTCCAACATAGATGGAAATTAATTTTGATAAAACACTTGAACGTAATTTTTGAGGAAAATATCATTTCATTTTCATAACCATTTTCATCTCTAAAAATGTCAAACAATTATAAAAGAAATTAATTTAGTTGAATATAATCATGAAATATTATAGATGAATATTAATGGAAATATGATTTCATGAAACTGTAAAAATCTATTCATGATGTATAACATAAAAAAACATTCTCCACATTATTTTACAGGAAATGTCAAGAAGTACCATAAATCGAATAACATAAAAATATTATATTCATAGAATTTAATAAAAATTCACCAAAGAATGTTGAATTATTTACTAATCACTATTTGGAAGTGGGAGATATTAGCAATGGATTCTACATAGGTCTCCCATGAACCGTCAGAAAGCACGATGACACTTGGGTGATAGTTGATTGGCTAACGAAGTCGGACCATTTCATTCCAATTCGTGCATCTAATGTAGTGGGGGATCTGTCCAAAATCTATATCTAATAGGTGGTAAGGAGGCATGGTGTTCCAGTATCAATTGAATCGTGTAGATATCTGACGTTTACATCTCATTTCTTGAAATCCTTACAGCAAGCCCTTTGAACTAAGTTGACTATGAGTACAATGTATCACCATTATATGGATTGTCAAGATGAGAGGATAATAAAAACATTGGAGGATATTTTGTTAGAATATGTCATAGATTTATGTGGATCGTGGGAGGAGAGCCTTTCGTTGGTTGAGTATTTGTACAATAACAGCTATCAGGCATCCATAAAAATGTCTCCTTTTGATGTGTTGTATAGGCGCGAGTGTCGTTCTCCTCTATGTTGGGTGGAAATTGGTGAGTCCTCGATTGTTTTATAGAGCCATGTCCAGGAGATTATGGAGAAGATGAAGTTAATCAGGAAGAGAATAAGGACATCTTAGAGTTGTCAGAAATCGTATGTGGATTGTCGTCGTCGACCGTTATCATTCAAGGTGAGTGATCAGGTATTCTTAAGGATCTCTCCTAGGATGGTACATCGTCGGTTTGGGAATCAGGGAAAATAATATCTGAGGTATATTGGACCTTTTGAGATTCTTGAGTGGTTTGGTGCGGTGGCTTATCATTTGGCTTGGGCACCTTGGATTAGTGAGGTGCACAATGTGTTTCAAGTGTCGCAGATCCGGATCGCGACCATGTGATTCAATGGGATCATGTTGAGCTAGAACCAGATGATTCATTGGTGCATGTGACAGTGCGTGTTGTGGATTGGAAAGAGAATATATTTCATGGAAAAATCATTGGTTAAGTTCATATCATGTGGCTTCATGGCCCAATTCATGAGGAGACTTGGGATCAGGAGAAAGAGATATTCAAGCAGTGGCCCGAACACTTTCGGCAAAGGGCGGGTTCACTACATCCCATGGATGGAAAGTCCAATGGTTGGGAGAATGTAGTACCCTAGGTTTGAGGTGTGTGGCCTTTGGATATTAATTTTATGTGTTTCAAGTTCAGGGGATGAGTTGGGAAGGGATTAAGAGTGTTTTTTATGGTTTTAAATGAGTTTGGTGGCTTTATATAGGGAGCACAGTTTGATCATGGTTTTGGGAAACCGTGCAGATGCTCCAGGAAAGCGTGTAGGGAGAGACAGAAGGCTTCGCATTGCCTGCACACAGTTTTCCAAACTGTGTGAGGAAACCATGCTGACACTTGCTCTCGAGTTAGTAGCGTGCACTCAGTTAGCGTACTGTTTGCAAAACTGTGCGGGATAATCGTGTGACAACGTAAAATATGGTTATAAAACCCAAGTTCACTCAAGATTGCCCCATTCCTCCCCAAATCCACTCCAACTCGAGAATCACCCAGGATTGTGGTTCCTCGGGGGTTGAAGGTGATCTTCCACTTATTCTTGAATCGATTCAAAGAGCTTTCAAGTTTTTTATGGTGGTTTCTCCCAGGTAAGTCTCTCATCTTGGATTTCTTATGGGTTCCTAAAGACCCACATCTCCATATTTCTTGGATTTCAAGATCAACACTTGTTGTGTGTAGATCTAGGGTATTGGATTCCTTGAATGATGATTTTAATGCTTATTATGGTTAGGTAAGGGGATATAGAGTGGTTTCAGTGAAGTGTTCACTGTATTTGATGTGCGGGTGCCTGTGGGTCGATTTCTCGAGAACCCTAAAGGTAGGTGGCTTCTCTCTAGACTCTAGTTGGTTAGAACATGTGGTGTTTGATTTCAATTAATTTTTTGAGCTTGAAATTAATTGTGTTTGTTGTGCCAAATTTGTGGAAAATCCCTTCATTCATGATTTGGGGATTTTTGGAGTAAAAGGGTGTTTTATGGTGAAATGGTATTTTTGTGGATTTTAAAATAGTGATTTTAAAATGGGTTGTTGAGATTCAATTGGGAAAATGGTTGATGGAAAATGGTTTTCAACAAAGATGTTTTTTTTTCAAATATGGTTTGGCATGGAAAATGGTTTTCAATAAATGGACGATTTATTGAAGTGAATTGGTATGCGATGGAATTGGTTGATTTCATGTCGTTGTGACCTTGGTGGTTCATATGCTTGTTTATGGATTGAAGGGAATTTTGTGTGAATGTGGCTAGAAATAAAACTATAAAAAGGGGATGGGTAGTGGACGAAAGGGCCACTATCAAAGTATAAGTAGACGGGAAGAGCCACTAGTTCTGAATGGGTGAACTGGCTGGATGGAAGCTCCATCATTTGGTTGTGGTCGGGAAGTACCATTTGGAGTGAATGGGTGAACAGGTTGGATAGAAGCTCCACTATTTGGTTGTTTTGGTTGTTTATTGTGCATTTCATTGCATGTTCGAAATTGTTCTTCTAGTGTGTGAATGATGAAATGGATTGTGGCATGTTTGGTTGGCTTTCCCTTGGTTTTTTGGTTTAGGTGTGATGGTTTGGTAAGTTCATGTTTGGCTTATTGAAAGGGTTGTAATTGTGATTATTTTATATGAATTGTTTTATATAAATTTTGTAATATTTTTAACCTAATGTCATGTGAAGGATGTCATTGGTGGAAGACCTACAAAGTTTTAGTACTCACCCATTACTTTGGCGTATTGGTGTCTTTGCAGACGTTGTGTACCATGATTTGGGAAAAGGTAAGGCACTACCCTCTTTTAGTGTTGCATCGTGATGTCTGTGTAGACCTTAGATCTTAGAGCATGGTGTAGAGCTGTGGTGGTATCAAGGAACGTGGGGCATTTTTGTTTGGTCTTCCATGTAAGATTCTAATATTGTGTTGTTTGTTTTGGTTTTTGGGTTGTATTGCAGAACATTTCGCTTGAATTTCGGAATTCATGTTGGAATGTTTTATTGGAACACTTCATATAGTGGTGGTTAATGGATGGTTTTGTTGGTTTTATCTTAATGAAATATCGTTCCCCAATTAGATATTGAAGCCCTTTCCATTTATTTCCAGCTTTTTGCATCTTGGGAATGTTGTTTAAGGTCGTGTATCCTTCACCACTTCTTCAAGACAATGAGGTTGGGACAGGGTGTTACAAAATAGTTCATGGAAGAGCTAGTGTCTTCATCACAATTTTATGTAATACATAGTTCTTTGGTGATGCCTTCCGCAACCCATACCTAGAAATTTTTATGTGGACCACTTCAATGCTTGTAAAAAGTATATTTTTTTTTGAGATTATTCCCAAATCCCTAACCAAACAAGCATATTTTTCAATGAAAAAAATATCAAGAGTATTTTACTTCCATTTGACAACTTTTTCTGGCCATGTAACATCTTATACATTTCACATTCTATTTTGAGTCTCATTATCTTCATTGGATAAACCAAAAATTATACCACCTTTCTAATTATCTCAATGAGATTACATTTTGGAAACTGATTTTCATAATTCCCATACATAACATTCATAAAAATTCAATGTAAACCTTGTTCCTCCATGTTCACTATGTTGATTTATCCCTGAAATCACATGGTGAGAAAGTCATATCATCAATGAAAATTGTATAACCATGAAAAATTACATATATGATGACTAAATCATAACACCCTCCTTAGTTTATAAAACTCGATATTTATACTATTATATTCATAGGAAATATATTATTAAATCATATATATTGGTTTGTGAATAGTTTCTTATTTCGCAATGCATATCCCCCAAGTGTGTTAGAATATATCTTCCGCAAGGCTCGATTTTATGTTCCAGAATAACCCAAGCCCAACATGAGACATCTTTTAGTATTTTTTCCGCTTTGTAAATTTTTTCCAAATTTACATCCACTTATAGTGTATAGACATTGTTGTATTTGTATTATACCACTCAAACTATTATTTACCTAAATTCTCGGACATTTTCATAAAATTTAACTCATCTATATATATATTCATTGAGACAACAATATATGTATCCTTATAAATATCTCATAGTATATAACTAAAGTATTCTTATCCTAGTTTCAAATGGTTGTAAAAAAATTATCACTAATACAAACTATAATGACCCAGATTTATCGTACGTTGACAATACATAAAAATTTTGAAATAAAAAAAAATTATACATATAGATGCCCAAATACTATTTTAGTTTCGCGTGGTAGTAGTTCACCAAACATGTAAATAGTATGTGCATTAACAATTATATAAGAGGTTTGTGTATGTTTAGGATGATGTTTTATCATAAAAATATCATATTATATTTATTTTATTACTGTTCTTCTAAATAATGTAATTAGAAGAGTGTAGGACTGGAGAATATAAATAAGGTAAAGGAGCGTGATAAAGGATGTTTCCTTCTCTTTATTTAACTATATTTGGTTTTCCCAAAAATCATTCCTTGGATTGATTTCTGACAAAAGGGAGTCTTCTAGGTTTATAGTAGGTATGTTGGAAGACTATTTTTGAATAATTATTATCATATTATGTGGAATTATAGGCATGAGGAAGGGGTAAAGAGTTTTCCTTTTTATAGTTGTAGGAGAGTGACGGTCTTCTAAATACCAAAAATTAATCAATAATGGGAGTTATTAATTATGTAATGTGACTAGAAATTGAATAAATAAAGTAAAAAATTTAAATTATGGTCTAAAAAAATATACACCACAGAAAAATATGTTTATTTTAATAATTTCTTTCCATAACTTCTATGATTCCATAATTTTATTATTTTTGTTTTTGTTAACAAATCTTGTTTTCTAAGCTATGTGATTTAATAATTGAGAATAAAATAAAGTGAAATTTAACTTAAATTATTGATAATATGAAATATATGTATGATAACAAAATTAAATGATAAAAAATAATTTGTTTCGTAAATTAATTTTTAAGAGAAGTGCATGTGACACGCAAAACACTACTTATACCCTAATTGTACTAATAATGTTTTTACAATCTATGAGTAAATATTTTAATTATAAAAGATTAATTGGTCATGTAATATAAAATATTTATTATTTTTAATATATTAAACATCCCTTTTTAGAATATAGTGTTTCTATAAATTTTAAATTGTTTAATAAAATATCATTTATTTTAAAATAACAATAATGTGAATTTTGACATCATTTATTAAATTTTAATTTTAAAATATAAAAATAATATTTTAATTATAATATATTCATATTAAATAGATGAAACATGAAATATAAATATTTAAAAATAATTATTTACAATAATTTTATAAATTCACGTCAATTTTAAAATTTATAATATAATTTAATTTTGTTAATTATTGACTAATATTCACTACATTGGTGTTTCTTTATAATTTTATGTAATTAAATCACCCATAAAATTTAACGCTAAAATATTATGATTAAAATAACATATTTATCTTTCTGGATAATATGTATAAATATATTTTTTTATATGTGAATGTTTTTTAAATGGTAAAGGTAATGAATACTCCCATTATACTTTTCCTTGCATAACTTTTTATATAGGACACATCAATTTAAAAATATTCCATTATGTAATAAAATATGATACAAGAGGTTATATAGTAGAATTATTATCATGAAATGGTTTTGTACAAGTTTATAATGATAATTTTGTTCTCAAGATTAAGGATTAGTACCATATTAGGCTTATTTTTACATTAATCACTGTAATTATTTTTAATAACCTTCAATAATTTTTTTGGTAAAAAATTAAGTTAATCTTATTAGACCTAAAATATTATACTTAATAAAACCATGTATTTTCATTTTTCTAAATTCAAATCATATAAGTTGTAACATGATGATTAAATCTTCTCCCATAGACATTGAGAGAAAGAAGGTTTTTAAAGTAAAAATACTCAAATGTTCAATATGTTTTTATATATAATTTTAATATAAAATTATTCGAATAACCTAAATTTGACTAATACATGAATAATATATCTATTTAAACTTTAACATAAAATATAAAACAAAATTTAAACCAAATTATTATTTAAATAAAAAGTGTTTTTATATTTAAATTTGAGTAATTTTTACTATTATTCAAAAAACGAATCTTCTTAGAAAAATACCAATAAATTTCCGAAATCAATTTTCGATATTATAAATAAAAAAAAGTTTATTTTTAAAAATAAAATTTATAAAACATTCAAATGTTATTTTTAAAATAGGTGTGGAAATAAAAGGTTGTAAAAACACCCTTTTGATTATAACACAATCTAACTCAATATTGCATGTATCACAAGCTAATCTAATTGTTGCATTTTGTGAAATATTGACATGGTGTTTCATAATATTCAAGCCAAAAAATCATATATATTTCATGAATAAGAAGTAAAATATAAAAATTATTAAATAAATTCAATTTTATTCATAGAAACATAGGGTTTTAAATTTACCTACCATCATTTATTTGAAGCATCATTTGAATGTTTACAAGAAAAATTTATAATGAAATTTTTTTCAATAGTGATTTTCAATGAAAAGGGTTTTCAAAATGTTTTTTCAAAAAATGGAAATTTTCATCAAAAGAGTTTTTAAAAATATATTTCTAGTGTATGTTCATTCATCAGCGACAATCACCCATTAATTTTTCTCCACCTGGGATATGATGTATTGATATCATTCTTATTCCAACACTGAATGGTTTATGATTGATTTCTCTAATGATAATATCAGCACTCACTTCAATGATTTATTTTTGTCCCCTATAAATATTCAAATTCAAAGAATCATTTGACATTATATTTCACCTAAATATTTATATCTTTTTCATGGATATGATTATAAATTGAACAATATACCTTTTTTCATGTGATGTTTATTTTTAATGTTATTTAATTATTTGGGGAAATATTGGTTAATATATAGCATTTATTCATTATGGATATTTAATTATTATTTTTGTTTATTTTATATGAAGAAATATTTGGACATGAAATACATTGGTTTGGGATTGTTTATGGTAAGCCCTATATGTTAGAGACCATGTAATGAAATCTCCGTGATGCATTGGAATTCAAATGAGATGAAATCTAGTAGTGTAAAACCCTTCGAGTTTGTTTTGATGTATAATAGATGGTTTTATAATAGTAGATGGAAATCATCTTTGAAAAGGTATTTGTGGTTTTGGTATAGGTTCCCAATAAACAATGTTCAATAATTATGCATTTCCATCATTTAGATTAATTTATTATTTAACAATCAGATTTTGTGATTTAATATATATTGATGCATTTCACCCTCAAATTATTGATTAAATGTCATGTGTTTTTAATTTATTACCTTTCCATATTGATATTTCTTTATACAGTTATATTTTTTCATAGTGTCACCATGTTATAATTTAATGTTATGTGGGATAAATTTTGAGACCAGTCTTTGAGACGGCGTACAATTCTGAGCCCCGGTGAGCCCAGAACAAATGTTTGAATTTAATTTAATAATTAAATTACGCACACATAAAATTTACCTGAAAAAGTGGAATAACACCTGAACGGGTGCTCAGATCAGAAATCTGAGGGCACCATTGAATTCATAACATCGATTTTACCTTAGGCGAGGCCTAACATCGGCTGGCATAGGTCGGTGGTGAAATCTAGTATTTAGATGTAACTGTAATAAATTATTTAATGAAAATATTTTATTCTGTAGAAAAATCTTTATAAATATGTTGAAATAGATATCTTTTATCATTTTTAAATAAAGTCCTCTGTAGGTGTCTAGGGTTCCAAACTTCATTACCCAGAAACCCATGGCAGCTCTGGAAGCTCTGTAGAAAATCTCCAAACATGGTGATGACATTATTGATAATTTTTGCCAGCGACGATGACGCGGAGAACGAATTTTTTCCAAAGAATACCACAGATCCAGGTAGGATGTTAGTTTTTTTTTATTTTTCCTTTCCTCGTTATTGGATCCTACAATGAACGCGGACTAATCTGCGAACCGATTAGCACGTGGATGGATCGTTCTGCAGGAGGGTGTGATTTGGGGTTTTATCGGGAGATCGAATACTCTAGATTTCTAATATGTTGATTATTGTGGTTTTGATCTAACAGCTATGAACCTAGATTGTCATGAACTACGATCATTGTTCTTTCCTCTTGTTCGATTATTTTTATTTTTTTCTACCTCACATTTTTTATTGTGTTCTACACGTTCATGGAGGAAATTGATTGTTGCACGTTCTATTGTTGGCCCAAAGATCCGAGATTGTAGATCCTGTAACACCCGAGATATAAATGAGAAATATTTTGTTTTTATGTTATATACATCATCATAAGAATAATTCACTACACAGAACGCTATCTTGCCTTGCTTTACACACAAACGTGACCTTCCTCGATATCTTGAGTTGTACATAATACTGAGTTTCACTAAACAACGGTATGATATTAAAATATTATTAAAACTTGTTGTTATTGATATTAATATCCAATTTTTGAAAATATATTAAATTTTATATTTTATAATGGAAATCATTTTTGGATTCGGAATATCAAAATTTGCCTAGGGTGAAATTTTGGTATTTCTATGAAAACATTCAATTTTTGATGAATAGTGAAAGCACTATGTTACTATTTAAAAACTGACATTATATTTAAATAATTATTTATTTTCTTTAAATTTATTTTAGGTAAAAATAGATAAATTATACATATATAAGATCAATGTAATTTATTGAAGACATTTTATAATAATTCATGATATATAAAAAAATTTGGACTTTTCACTGTCTTTTATCCACCTCTTAGGAGAATTTGCAAATTTACATAAAACATAATTTTACCACTTCTGTGAGTGGAATTTCAAAAATCCGAGGGACATGGTTGATATCATAATATAAAATGTGGTTCAGTGAGATGACAATAATTTTTGGTGAATAGAACATTTTTAATTTTATTTGACACAGTTAAAAGTAAATACGGTAATCAAGGTTAAAAATGATATTACTATTACCCTATCACATGTCATAATTCTATTGGAAAATTGTAATTAGACAAAAAAAACCATCGGAATTAAATATGACCATTTAGGTCCACTTGGATTAGATTAGGACATTTAATATTATTTTATTTAAGGTGAGTTAAAATAGTTAAAATCAATGTTTAATAACTAAAACCTTTTTAATATAGGGTTATAAATATGATTAATTAGACTATAAATATTCATTTGAAATATAAAAATATTTCTTACTTAATGGTTGTATATTTATAATTTTTAGATATTAAATAATTTAATTTACTTATGACACAACGATGATGTAATAATTACCTTATAAAGAAAATATTAACATAATTGATGTTATAAATGCCCAAAAAATTGTAATTTTAGACTTTTTGTGGATTAAACTAATTTTATAGGTTAATATGACAAGTTATTATTGATTTAATTATCTTTCTTCGAACTAATCATGCTGTTATAGTTTTCACAAAAATCATGTACCAAATAGTGTCAAAATTCACATAAAATAGTTTTTAAAACAATTATTATATTATTAATTGTTATATAATTCATAAAAATATAAGGTTCACCAAAATGAAATAGATATGGATATATATATATATGTTAATAATTAACCACTTTGGGTTCATTTGTCTTGTTATTTTATGTTTATTAAACATATATTGTAAGAAAAGAAAAAGACAATGTAAAAGTTAAATTATTTAACATAGATTTAAATCTAAATGATAAGGACAAAATAGTAACCTAAACATGTCTAAAACCTATTAGATGAGATTATTTAGACCCATACCCTCTTTATATTTGAAATAAATCAATTTGGAGCTATTAAAATGCGAATATGACTTTATTAGAAAATAATATTTTAAATTTTCCTAACCTTCCCCTCTCCTCCCTTATAAAATGGCACCTCTTTCCTATTCTCCTCACACCACATTGATCCCTCAAGCTCGGCCAACCACTACCATTATCTCATATACACTTACCTAGAACAATCCTAGAGGTCCTGGTTTTCTTCATAGACTATCATTATTGCCCTATGAGGAGGCTAAGAAGAGGCGCTTCAAAGAAGAGGTAATGTCTGTTACCAATTCATTCAAATTAATTTCTTATTCTACATATTCTTTTTTAGATTTTTCATTATGAAGTAATAACATTAGTATCACTAATATACTGATGTTTTACTATAAATATTAAACGACCTTATTTCACCTTCTATCCATCCAATGGAAAATGAAATCACCATGCGTGCGTACGTACAGAATACCGTCTCCACGCTGTGGTGTAATCTGTTTTCCACCACAAACATTCTTGGATGGGTATAATGGTGTAATAATAACTATATATTATTATTTTAAAGTTATATTGATTCAAAAATATTATACATAAACATCAATACAATTCCACGATAATGACAATGATATCATTGCTCGTGCGTATGAACAGCATACCGTCTCCACGATGTGATGTGACTCGTTCTAAATGATCTTCATTGAATAATGATTATATAAATGAATTGAATGAATAAATATGATATATATTACACTAATTCTATTTTTGAGATTAGTCTTCTATAACCAATAATGAATAATAAAAATTTATTCGGCAAATCATGCATAAGAACAAAAAGAAATAAATACGCGAATAAAAAGTAACAATGATTTATTACTAATAAGAAGCAATGAATATGAAAATATATGATATCACATCAATTAATACAATTATGTAATATTCCAATAACATTAATTAAATATTAATTTACGATGTTTGTAAATGTACAAAGAAAATCGAATCTATGGTAAGGGAAAATATCACAATCTCATTTTTATCCGAGATTGTTTATACTCTGGAATTTACTATGGTGTATTTATCATCCACATCCATTTTTCATCAATATGAAATATTATTTATATCCTCCAACAATTGTTTAAATACAATTTTAACTATTTTTGAATTTTACTAAAATATATGAAAGGAATCTTTTGTTGTTTTCAGTATGAGAAACTTTTTGACATTTCTGGAAAAAGAACGAGGTGGATGTGTTTTTAACTTATACGGCATGAATGGATTCATAGAACATTATTTAAATGAAGCTTAATTTACAATTTTTCATGTATATTTTTAATTAACTTCTTTTAGTGTAAAATAATATGACATGTTAAGAAAGGAAAATGTTTTTGAAGTAGAAAGGATATTTTCCTCAAGAATAGAGTTCAAATGTTTTATCAAAATTATTTTACATCTAAGACAACATAGGTTCTGTTTCTATCTCGATTATTAGATAGATTTAATTATGTTTTAATGAAATTTTTTTATGATGTCTTTTATCTTATATGAATCTTTTTATGATGTCAGGAGGTTTAAGAATCCCATTGTTATTACATGGTTTATGTTATGAGGTATGATTTATGTTTTTTAGGCACACATAAGAATGTTTTTCTTATGAGATGTGTGAGACCTATATCTACCTCCAATGAATTGGGTAATTATTTATATCTCTTGAGATAGGCATGGCTGGAACGACAGGTTAATCCGGTTCAGTGATACATGACTGAAACAAGGAGTGATCTCGGTTCAGAAATGGACATTGTCCGCTAAGATAGTCTTGGAAATGAGTATTGACTACAATGAAATGATTCTCTATGATTATGTGTGTATGCTAAAAAGTTTAATGTTATGATTATTGGGATTAAATTTCATTACTATTATATATCTCATTTTATGATATTATGATCTCTTTTGCAGGTTAAGATTTCCAAAAATGTTATGTTCTTATGAATATGATGCATTGATATCTCTTTTGTTTACCCTTACTGAGCATTTTATCTCACCCTTTTGTATGTTTTCTTTTCCCCAGGCCAGGAAGAAGGGTATTAAGAACAATATGCCAAAAATAGATTCTAGATATGATTAAATAAATGGGAGACAATGTAGATGGTTTATGAATTAGTTGATTATGTTTCCCAGTTTCTGAAGTCACTATTCCTTTGTAGTCCTATTGTGTTTTTGTGACATGTTTTACTAAGTATTCTTCAATTATGATGTAATATCAATGTATGTAATGTACGAGTTGTTATAGTTGTAATAATAGGAATGGTAAAGTCAACCTTTGGAAACTAGGATGTGAAATACATTTTAAGTACCCTAAGGATATATTTACGCATAGAAAAATCTTAGTGTTTTAGAAATTGCCATGAACAACCTATGATAAAACCTTAAGTGTGAAATTTAATTCATGATTATGTGGTATTCCTATTATAATTAGTGTTTCACACACTATTCTTCTTGGTTTTAGTCAATGGCAGGAACTCGAAGGAACCATGTTAATATAGAATGAGAAGGGAAATGAAATGATTGTACCCTAAGCAACCAAACTTTATGGGAGCTGGAATGAAAAATCTTTTAGCTATGTTCACACAACTTTCTGAAGCTATGAATCATGCAGGGCTTATAAATGAGAAAAGTAAGGAGAAAAATTTTGTTGAATTTTTCATGAGGCAGCGTCCACCGTCATTAAGTGGGTCTACTGATCCATTTGTGGATGAACAATGGATCAGTACCACTGAAAAGATAATTTCAATTCATCAATGTTATAATCCTGATAAAGGCATCATAGCGGTATATAGTAATGAAGGAGAAGCTGATCAATGGTGGAATCCTATCAAGAATATGAAGCCAAAAGATTTAATTGAGTCCATGGAAGGGGACAAGTTCAAGAACTAATTTTTCAATAAGTACTTCCCTCTTATTCTTATAGCAATGATGAGAAGGATTTTCTTGAACTGAAGTAAAAGGATGATGAATCTTTTGGTACCAATGAAGAAAATTTTACAAGACATTCAAGGTATGCTTATGGGATTATTATCCATCATGAGAGTAAGATAAATCGATTCTTTATTGCTTTAAAACCAAGTCATCGAAGGGCGTTATCCATAAGGGACTTTAATAGCTACGAGGAAATCGTACAATGTGACCTCTAGGTTGATATGGAGATTGGGGTAACGCATCAATAATATGCATTTGACAATAAGATGAAAATGGAATTAAATGTAAAATCTAAAAAGCTCACTGAAAAGAAGATGAGTTTTCCCTTATGATCAAAGTGTGGAAATAAAAATGAAGGGAGTTGTCTTAAAGGGACAAGTAAATGTTTCAAATTTGGAAATGATGGTAATCGGGCATTTGAATGCCTTAATGATGGGAAGAAGATGTCTAGTGATGCGAACAAAGAAAATCCTACAAAGAGTGAACCTCCTACACTTCAATGTTACTAGTTCAAGGAAATGGGGCATTATGCTAATAAATACCCTAATCAAAGGGTTGTTGATTATGATCAATGTCAATAAACACTTAAGGCTAAAGACAATGGAAGGTCACATGCAATTTCTATCAGGGATGTGGAGTACAATAAAGATGTGGCGAATGGAACACTTAACATACACTCTAAAGTAACAAATGTTTTATTTTATTCTAGATCCACCCAGACATTTATTTCTATTGAATTTTCTTAGTGTATCACCGTATTACCTCAAAAATTAGTTGTTGAGTTAGATGTGACAACCACTAATGGAACAACAGCCACATCAATAGTTTATAATTCTTCTCCGATTGGAGTTTGTGATAATGTTCTTCCTGCAAATCATGTGATCCTTTCTATAGTGGAATTTGATGTGATTCTTGGCATGGATTGGCTTTCATTATATAGAGCTCATATCTATTGCCAAATAAGGGAACTCTCATTTCATATTCCCAATCAATCTATGATCATATTTCGATGGAAATATGAACATAACATTCCAGTGGAAATTACATCTATCCTATGGGTTTGGATTCCATTAAAAGAAGTTTTTTTATATCAAATGTTTGGCGAGAGATTCATGATTAAGAATATGCTCATTGTACGGGAGTTTGATGATGTTTTCCAGAGGAATTGTCGGGTTTTTCCCGAAATCATGATGTTTAGTTTTCTTAAAAACGGTGTAATAACTACCAAACATGTGCTTGGATCAAAAATCCAAGGGCACAGGTGCATTCAGAATTGAGATTTTACCTTAGGTGAGGCCAAACAGCGGTCGGCGAAGGTCGGTGGTCAAATCTAGTTTTTGGACGTAATAGTAATAATATATTTAAAAATAATATTTCATTATAAAGTGAAATATTTTTAAATCTATTACAATAGATATATTTTATCCTTTTTAAATAAAGACTTTTGCAGGGGTCTATGGTTACAAACCTCATAACCCCGAAAACCATGGTGGCTCTGGATGCTCTTGAGAAAATATCCCAATGCGGCGACGACATTCATGACAAATTTCTCCGGCGACAACGACGCGGCGACCAGATTTGAGCCAACGAATGCCATGGATCCAGGTAGGTTGTTTGATTTTTTTTATTTTTCCTTTCCCCATTATTAGTTCATACATTGAACATAGACTAATCTACGAAGCGATTAGCCCACAGATCGATCGTTTTGTTGGCAGGTGTGATTTGGGGTTTTATAGGGAGATCGAATACTCTAGATTTATAAACTGTAGATTGTTATGGTTTTGATATAATGGAAATGAACTCAGATCATCACGAAAAATGATCATGGGGCGTCCTTCTTGTTTGATTCATTGGATTTTCTTCTCTCTTGCGTTCTTCATTGAGTCATATGTGTTCTTTGAGGAAATCCATCGATGCAAATTTGTTTTTATGCCAATGATCCATGATTGTAGATCCAACCCCAGTGCAATGTCTCGGAGGTGCGACGACGGTTTTGGGGGATGATTCAGAGAATATCGAGAGATATGAGTTTTTGGGCATTTTTTCTGGAAGGATCGTTCGAGGTTTATGAACCTATTTAAGTACCGAAAACAACCATTTAGGTGTTCGTATGATGAAATAAACCGACCCCTATTGTTTTGGGATGAATGAAAGAGAAACCAGAGATCCAGAGGATCAGCTGTGGCACGAGGAGGAAGATAGTGTTTCTGGGAAAATCCTAACAACAAGGCGTGTTGTATCGTCTAAACGGTGTTTGGTCGTTGGCAGACCGCCTGGCGTGTTCATCGGGAGGACAAGGACACAGTTTGGGTACATGGCCAAGGACACGGTGTGTATACCTCTACACGATTAGACCCGACCAGATACATGGGATACCCCCTGTACTGGTACACGTGCATACGACACGAACATAGACCGTGTACGTGCACATGGCCAGTGTACTCGGAGTGATCCCCAGTTGCTCGGACACGACAGGTAATACTACAACATGACGTGTAGTTATTTTATATACAATGAGCCAACTGACATGGTCCTTTTACATGGGAAGCAGCCGGAGTCAAGGAACATGGCGTGTGATTCTTCTACATGATGTGTAGTTGAGTTTTACACAGCTTGAACGGAGGACATGGTCTATTTTCACAAGCATTACCCAGGGTCAAGGAACATGGTGTATAACCAAACTACACACCGTGTAACCAATATTACATGGATTAATCTAGTTTCCTTCTATGACTTGGGCATGTTTCCTTAGTGTTCGTCTCGTTGGTCTTTCAAATGAAGGTTCCCGATTTCATTTCCTACATACAAGAGTATGATCCCTTCAATAGGACTTCATGAATAGTGTTGTTTGGTTCCCCTATGTGATACATAGAACCAGATCCTCTATTCATTACTGTAACCCAAGGTAGTGTTCTATGTATCGATGTGACCATCTTTACCCGGGCATCGATCCTCTTCTTAGTTGATTAGCTCAGACTGAGTTGTCGGAATCACCGCATAAATTAGTGGCAATCCTCATCTGAGCATCATATTTTCAATGTACTTGTGGAGTGTGTTCTACTAGAACGAGTACTTCGTATCTCTTTCTTGGTACCTAGGAGTGTGTTCTCTCGATTGCATGCTGAGTGGAATCATAGAGCTAGATCTTATTGTTGGTTTCACAATGGTCATTTGTGTATGAGTGTATATGGATATTATTGGTATATGTTATGTAGACATATGCTTTGTAGAGCTGACTGTATCATTCCTTTTTGGTATTTCCCTTGTTGTATTCCATTGTGGATTCAAGGTGTCCTACTGGGTATTGTTATAGTCTCCCCTACACGGGCTTTGCCCGCACGTGTTTTGTCTTGTGCAGAAAAGCGAGCCTTTGACAGGATTCTTGGGAGACTTGGACTGGATTGTACTCAGTGAGATCATACAAGATGAGCTATGTTAATACAACTACAGATTGCAGACTCAACATATTTTATTACAGGTTGGACCTTGTTACGTACTCTCTTTTGGTGGGTTTGTACTTTTGGCCCAGGGTTTTACATTACTATAATTTAACTTCTTGTCGCACTCTATTGTTTGGGGTTTTAGTGTATGGATGAATTTTTTATTTTTTGTAGTTTTTATTGTTCAATTTTGTGGGCTTGGAGATGTTTGTGTGTGTGTATAGGTTATTAGGCAATAACTCCCTTGTTATTAGCATGCCTACATGGTGCTAGTCACCAGCCCCTAGACTATTGGAGGCGGGCTTGGGGAGCTATGGATGGGGCCCCACTGGGACGTGTCATGACAGAGTGGTACAAGAGCTGGTCGGTTCTACCATAGAACTGAGAGTCTATGAGTTGATTTAAAGAAACTGTGTTAAGTGTTTCGAGTTCATCTTTCAGGCCAGGGAACCTAGTATTGGGGCGGGCGGCCAACGTATCCATACACTAGGACTCCGATAACATGATTTTCAACTCAGAACATGAGTCCACTAGTTGTAGGGGGGAAATAATGGTACATGCATCATATATGAATGGGTTGTGGTTCCATGACCTTTTTGTGTCAGCTCCCCAAATATACTGAATTACTGTGATACATCTTTTTTTTTATTACAGGATGTCTCTACGACACGCACCTACTAGGATCCAGCAGCTCGATCATGAGGATCAGCCCCTCAGTGATGAAGCCTCGATACATGGATCAGATCCCCCAATTTTACCATTGGGTGGTGTGCCCGTTATCCTGGCACCTATGGAGCAGTGTTTGGTGCCTGCTGTACCAGGGGAGGAGGAGTGTTGGATGAGCACACTCCACAAGTTTCAGAGATAGAGACCCCTCAGGTTTTGAGGCATGGATGACACTCAGGTTGAAGAGGACTGGCATGAGGCAGTGGCCAGAGTTTTCCGTTTGGTCAGGACTTCAGTAGACAAGAAGGTGATTTTGTCAGCGAGCCTCTTGCATGGCTTGGCAGGTTGATGGTGGAGTTTGGTTATTCAGACTCACGATGGGGTGACTTTTGCATGGTCAGAGTTTGAGCATCTCTTCAGATAAGAGTTTTCACTGGTTACGCTAAGAGCATTACGTATACAAGAGCTTCTTCAGATCCAGCAATGAACCAGGATGGTGGCTAACTATTCATCAAGGATTACAGAACTCTCTCGGTACTCGATGGATATGGTCATATATCAGTAATTCAAATTTTGTGCTTTTGAGGGGGGCTTGTGAAATGATATCTGAGAGGGCATCATCCTTATGAGAATTTATACTTATAATGGTTTGCTCGAGTAGGTTTTGGTGGTCGAGGGCTTATTGAAAGAGCAGGGATAGCAGGTAGTTGTCATTAGTGGGTGAGCTGGGGTAGAGACCTCGGCAGCAAGGAGACGAAGCCAGGGACCAAGGCCTAGGAGACATTTTCATTGGAGATACCAGGATGGGGGATCTTCCATATAGTGTTTTCATGGCACATCCAGCCAGTCTCAAGAGAGGCAATTGTACTCCTGTGATGGCATGGGGCATCATTCCCTAGATTTTCCGACACTCTGTACAACTGACATTGGAGTAGTGGATAGATCTCCAAGGTAGAGGCAATGTGTGGAGTAGACAGATCTGGAGCAGGCAGACTTTCTAGAGGAGCTGGGAGAGAAGCTGGAGGTGGTCGGCGTTTTGACCCTTTACAACCACCCGCCCCAAGAGGTCCCCCCCCCCCCCAGGATCAGGGAGCTGGTGGACAGAGGAAGGGATAACTGCAGGTGGAAAATGCTTATGACCCAGGTTCTCCTGGAATGATTAGAGGTACAATCACTTTCTTTTCTACTTTTTTTTTGTACTGATAGACACAGGTTCTAGTCCTTCCATTTTGGATTCTTATCTTTTTGAGACCATGAGATTTCAGTTGAGTCGTTGACTCGAACCTTACTCTTAGAAACACCTACTAGAGACGATACAGAGATCAAACGCCATTGTAGAGAGTGTGACCTGACCCTTGGAGGAGAGTGTTTCATTTGGAACCTCTTGGTGGTAGTTTCGAGGCCTTACTATGCCATTAATGGTATTTATTGGCTATCCATAGTTCATGCCCAGATGGACTATTTTAGGTGAAGGGTGTAGTGTGTTTGCAGTGATGGAACACGGTTCGCTTTTGTTGGTGAAAGAGAGACCTAGGCAGCGCAGGATGGGCTTGTGGGTAGAAAGGTGTAACTAATATCCTATAATTGGCTAGCCTAGAACTTGGGGAAGTAGATGATACGAGTTTCCAGTTTCCATTAGTATTGGCTGAGTATTAGGACGTCGTTCTAGAGGATGTACCTGGACTACCTCTCTTTCTGGAGATAGATTTCTGCATTGAGTTGCAACCCGGGACGACACCAATTACAGTATTATCATATCAGATGTCTCCTGTTAAGCTTTGTAAACTAAGAGTCTAGCTGAAATAGATATAGAAGAAGTTCTTTGTAAGGTACAACATTTTACCCGGGGCGGCCCTAGTGATGTGTGCCAAAAAGGCAGATGAGATCATGAGGCAATGTGTGGATTACTGATGCTTCAATAAAGTGACCGTGAAGAACCGATATCCACTACCGATGATCAATGACCTCCTCGACCATTTGAGAGGGGAACTATGGTTTTTGGAGGTTCATCTTCGGTCATGCTATCCTCAGTTCCACGTACGGGATGAGGATGTTCTGAAGATGGAATTCAGATGTCGCTACTGTCAATATGAGTACTTTGTGATACCATTAGGCATGAAGGATTTCCTAGCAGTGTTCATGGGACTCAAGAACTGCATCTTTAAACCCAATCTAGATCGGTTCATAGTGGACTTCATCAATGATATCCTTGTGTACTTTGCGTCCACATTGGAGCAAGAGAGACAAATAAGGATGGTCAGGCAGAGCGAACCATCCAAGTTCTGTAGGATAATCATTGAACATGAATACTTGATATCAGTCGTAGATAGGAGGATCACCTAACACCGAAGGAGTTTTCATAAAAAAATAGTTATCATTCCACTATTGGTATGGCACCATTCAAGGATTTGTATGGGAGACTGTGTAGGTCACCACATTGATGGAATGACCCAGGAGAGTCAGCACTCATGGGCGCAGAGATGGTGTGAGCTACTACAGAGAATGTGACAATCATCCAGGAGGGGCTGAAGACTGCACAGAGTTGGCAAAAGACTTATGCCGACAGGAGGCAGAGACCTTTCGAGTTCTAAGTGGGATACTATGTGTTCCTTCGCATCTCACCTCGATGGGGATTGCAGAGGTTTGGCCAATGTGGAAAGCTATCTATGAGGTTCATCGGCCCTTTCTAGATTCTTATTAGAGTTGGAGAGGTGGTATATCGCCTGGCTCTACCTCCTTAGATGGACCAGGTACACAACATCTTCCAAGTGTCGCAGCTATGAAGGTATGTGCATGATAAATCACACATTATCGACTGGGGTGAGCTGGACATTGATGATGGATCAACCTTTGCTGATTACCAGTTGATATAGAGGATCGGTTGGAGAATTTTCTTTTGTGGGTGATCTATTCCCTTTTTTCATTTCTGGTGGTAGCACAAGAATCCCCAGGAGAGCACATGGGAGCTGGAGGCTCAGATTCATGTGTAGTACCCACATCATTTTGAGTAGCCTTTGTTTTGGATTTTAGGGGACATAAAATCCATATGGTGGATGTGATGTAATGTCTTGGATTTTTACCATGTTTTAATTTAATGTAATGAAGGAATAATTTCAAGACCAGTCTTTGAGATGAAGTACGGTTCTGAGGGTCAGTGTGCCTAGAGAAAATGTTGGAATTTAATTTAACAATTAAATTACTTGTGGTTGTGGTTTTCCTGAACAATTGTAATAACTCTAGAACAGTTTCACAGATCTGAAATTTGAGGGCACCATTGCATTTAGAATAGAGATTTCACCTCAGATGAGGACTTTCATTGGTCGGCGCAGGTCGGTGGTGAAATCTAGTTTTTGGGTTTAATTGTAATAAAATATTTATTAAAAATATTTTATTCTGCAGTGAAATATTTTTAAAGCTGATGAAAAAGTTATCATTTATCCTTTTCAAATAAAGTCTTGCATAGGGGTCCATGGTTACGATCCTCATAACCCAGAAACCCTTGGCGGCTCGAGAGGCTCTAGAGAATGACTCCCAACGCGATGACGACATTCATGAAAATTTACGCTAGCGAGGACGGCGTAGAGATCGGATTTTTGCCAAAGAATTCCATGGATCCATGTAGGATGTTAGAATTTTTTATTTTTTCTTTCCTCGTTTTTTGATCATACGATGAAAACAGACTAATCTGCGAACCGATTAGCCCTCAGATCGATCGTTTTGTGGGCGGGTGCGATTTGGGGTTTTATCGGGAGATCCAGTACTATAAATTTGTAAATTGTTGACTGTTTTGGTATTGATATAATGGAAAAAACCCAAATCATCACGAACAACAATCGCGATTCATCCTTCTTGTCCGATTCATTGTAATTTTTTTTCTCCCTAACATTATCGTTTAGTTCTACGAGTTCTTGGAGGGAATCCATCATTTCACATTTGTTTTTGGCACGATGATCCGAGATTGTAGATCCATTACCCGAGCAATGTCACGGAGGTGCGACGACGTTTTCGACGGACGATTTGGAGAATATTGAGAGATATGTGTTTTTTGGAATTTATTCAGATGGATCGTTTGGGGTTTATGATTTGATTTATGGACCGAAAACACCCATTTAGGTTTTCTTATGAAGAATTGAACCAAAACCTAGTGTTTCGGGACGAACAGAGGAGAAACCAAAGATCCAGAGGATTAGTTGTGGTGACATTAAGAAGATGATGTTTATGAAAAAAATCCTCAGTACACGGCGTGTATTATGGGCTGATGGCATGTGTTCGTCGACGGACCACCTGGAATGTACTTCGGGAGTACACAGACACAGGTTGGGTAAATGGACAAGGACACAGTGTATATACCCCTCCCCAACCAGACCCGGCTAGATACACGACACACCTAGTGTACTAGTCCACGGGCAGGCGTCACGGGCAGAGACCGTCTATGGGCACATGGCCAGCGTACACGGAGCGAGCCACAGGTGCTCGGACACAGTGTGTAATCCTACTACACACCGTGTAGATACATTTTATATGATTAGACAAATGACCGGGGCCATTTACATGGGTAGTACCCAGAGTCAAGGAAACTGCGTGTGATTCTTCTATAAGTCGTGTAGATGAGTTTTACACAACATGAATAGATAACACGGGCGGTTTTCACTAGAAGTACCCGGGGTCATGAAACACGACATGTTTCCATACTTCATTCCATGTAACCAATCTTACATGTCTTGAGCCTGTTTAATTCTTTGACATGGGCTAGTATCCTTAGGGTTTGTCCCCTTGGACTTTCTTCTGAAGGTTCTCAGTATCATTTCCTACACACAAGATTTTTATCCCTACAACAGTACTTCCAAAATAGAGTTGTTGGATTCCCTTCTGTGAGTCTTAGAGAATGATCTGCTATTCATTCATAGAACCCTAGGTAGTGTTCATGGTATTGACGTGACCATCTTTACCCAGGCACTGATCCTCCGCTTAGCGGATTAGCTCTGACTGAGTTGTCAGAATCACCCCATGACTTGGTGGTGATCCTCATCTGAGCATCATGTTATCAATGTACATGTGGAGTGTGTTCTACTAGAATGAGTACATCATATCTCTCTATTGGGACTTAGGAGTGTGTTCTCCCTGTTGCATGGTGAGTGGAATCATAGAGCTAGATCTTAGTGGTTATTTCACAATGGTTGTTTGTGTATGAGTATATATGAATATTGCTGTTATATGTTATTTTGACATGTGCATTGTAGAGATGACTCTATATTTCTTTTGGGGAATTTCCGTTGTTGTATTCGTTTGTGTTTTTGGGGTGTCCTACTAGGTATTGTTATAATAACCCATGCACGGGCTTTGCCCACACTTGTCATGTCTTGTGCAGATGAGAGAGCCTTCGAAAGGATTTTAGGAGGACCCAGACCGGATGGTACTCAGTGAGATCAGACAGGCCGATGTGTGTTCCTACATATACAGATTGCAGTCATAACACCAATCTTTACAGGTTAGAATTTGTTACAGACTCTCTTTTGGTGGGATTGTACTTTTGGCTCATGGTATTACATTACATTACTTTACCTTCATGACTTACTCTGTTTGATGTGTTTTTAGTTTATTCATGTTTTTTCCTGTTTAGTAGTTTTACTTGTCAATTATTGGGCTTGTAGATGTGTGTGCGTGTGTACAGGTTAATAGGCAATGCCTCCGATGTTATTATCATGCCTACTCAGTGCTAGTCACCAGCCCCTGGTCTATTGGTGGTGGGCTTGGAGAGTTGCGGCTTGGGCCTTACTTGGATGGGACGTGACACCAGTAATTTGAATGGAATGTGATTCAATTTATTTACCCTAACACATTCTTTAAACACTTTCTTCTTACACTATAGATTAAATGGAATGTATCATCAAATTTTACCATTATAAATTTGACAATTATCATTCATTCATTAACTACTCGAGTGTATTGTACTCCTACAGAGCATTTTAGCTCACCCTTGTTATGTTTCCTTTCAACAGGTTTCCTAGAAGCATACTATGAATGATTTGAAAGGACGCACTAAATGTAATAAGTTTATTATAGTAAAAAAATATGTTGTAATTTCTGTATTCATTTATAATAAAACTCCCATGTATGTATCCAATTTACCATGAATACTATTCAAAACAGTTCTCTAAGATGTGATTTAATTGAATCTTATACGAGTGTGATTGATTGAAGACATTGGTCCAGGCTTATTGGGGTCGGGACACTACAGTTGGCATCAGAGAAAATTTAGTAGCATATTTGGAAAAAAGATAAAGGAATACATAGTTTACTGAACATAATCCTGTTATAGACAATGAGTATAAGTATTTAAGAAAATTTTAGAATTTTGGTAAGGTGTATATTATGTGGGGTTTTTTTTTAAAATACAACTCTATCTAGATACTACATGTGGACATGGTTCCTGCATAGTGGTACCTAGGGGAAACAACACTGACAAAGGGCATCAGGCCGAACTTGGCATAACCTATCCTGCAAAACATGGGCATTACGACACATTTGGTTTGACACAACTAGTAGATTTTATATGTATAATTTACATTTTTATTACAAATCAAAATGAGGTATTTGAATAGATAATGGAAATGACTGGCCTAGGTTTAACCTGTGCTGTCTTAAAATGAAAATAATATTTTCGGTTTTAGAAATCCAAAAAATGATTATATGGTTTCTCCGATATGATAATTGATGCTCACATTGTGTTTTTTGGAATTAGGAAATTACCACTTCTTAAGGATAAACTCAATAACAAGGAAGGACATATCCAAGAAAAAAATTGATGATTTTTTATGTATTTGGATTCAATTCAAAACCATAGTTAAATTGAAATTTTGTGATTAACTATATTTATAAAATATACAACATATTTATTTTGAAAATTATATAAATAATATTTTATAGAAGGGAATCATGTATGATGGGTGAAAACAAATCATGTCCAAAAAATCCATTGGAATTGAATAAATGACTGAAGGATGATATGTTTTCACACCCACCACTAACCTATGAAACTTCCTAGTTAATGTTTCGTTATTTTTAGTTGAATAATTTGATGACTAAATATTACAAATTAACACATAATATAAATTATTGGGTTTTGATATTAATTTATCAACCATATTTCCATTGAAAGATAGTTAGATGCAAATAGTTATACTTTTCACAATTTTATAAGCATTATGGTCTATTAAAAGTCTATTTTAGTGCTTCAGGTATCAATGATAATTTTTAAATATCCATTTCTTGATGTAATTCATGAATTAAATATTTATCAAATCACAAAAAAGGAGGCACACATGCATTTGTTGAGTGCCTCAATTAGGTTCGTCACCTAAACGTGATTTTCTAGCATGTTTTTCGTTAGGACAATCAGGTGGCAGATGCTTTGTCCAAGAAGCAAATCATGGTAAAGTTTATGGCATTTTCATTTACGGTCACTGAATACTACTCTTCACTGGTGGAGGCAGACATGCATGGGGTTTCTGAATCTCACGTTTTTAATACTTATTTAGATGCCTATCATTGATTTTTTTTTTGCTTAATAAATTTTCCTTGGGGCTGGTTTTCGCCGGATCCTGGACATTCTAGTATCATTATTATGCTGAACTGGTGGACTTTTAATATTCATATATTTTTGGATTTGAGTCCATCAACATTTCGTGGATGCTTAAAATTTGTGTGATTGATGACCTAAATCACTCAATATTAATATTTTTTCAAATATACCATGTACATATATCTACATTACACTAATGTGATCCTACATATAAACCTAGTTATATGTGAGTTCATGTTACATTTGGACTTGCAGTTTTTTATAGAGTATTTCTTATAATGCCTTATCATTATGTTGGATTTCAAAAATTGGATATATCAAGAAATATTTCACATAGAATTAATTTTAAATTTCACGGATGAAATTTAATTAAGGTGGGTAGACTGTAACACCTTGATAATTAAAAGTGAGAACATTATATTTGATAGCATATATGACACACAACACTAACCGTGTAAGGGATTATAATATCCTAACAAATTATAATATATATAATATTTTAAATAAATTAAATATATTTTATATCTTTCAATGAATATGTCATAAATTTATTATATTCCACACACAACAATGAGTTTCTTTAATGTCTTGCGTTACATGCAAGAATGAGTTTTACCAAAAAAAATTATATTATTAAAATAATATTCTTTATTCTAATAATATAAAACATAGCCAATAAAATAGAGATTATAAATAGTAATAAATCACATATAAAAATATTTGGTTTACATAAAAATTAAATGAATTAATTTTTTACAAAATAATAATAAATGAATATTAGTACCAATTGAATGTTAATGTAGTGTTTTTATAGAAATCACTTTTCTTTTTTCACAAAACAAATTTATCCTAATGAACTAAATTAACTAAAATTAGATAGTGATGTTAATGTAATATATATATATTATCCTCAACCAAATATTTTAATATTCATCCAATAGATTTGATAGGAATGAGATAAGAACTAACCCAATATTTAACATAAATCCCTATATTATTATTAAGTTACTTTTACCAGTTTTTAATGGATAACATATTTTAAAACCATGTCTTCGAATTTTAATAAATATTATATATAAAAATACAATTAATATTTCAAATCGACAAATAATAATTAGTATAGGGTGAATTCTCGGTATTTTTCTATCAAGATGAATTTTTTAATAAAGAGTAAAAAATGTAAAATTTAATTCCAAACTACATTCTCATATAATTTATTAATAAGGATAAATTATATTTAAAATAGATTTAAATTTTTAATTAGATAATTTCTTATAATTAAATTCAAATTTGGTAACTGGATTAAATATTATATTGATATTAAATATAAAAAATATAAAACTATTGAAAGATTTTACATTGATAACCTGCATTGTAATCCCGTGTGCGAGATTAAATTTAAATTAATTTATACCACATATATTATTAGAATATATAATAATTGATTATTTTTTTTATCATCATAATTTATATATTCAAATATGTTCATATTATTTTCTGAGACAAAATATTAATGAATATATTTAAAATTATTTATAATGATTACAGTAAAATTAATCGTAACATGGGACTAAACCTTAATTCTAATGGTCAAAATCACCTATAATCCTATCCAAAATTCATTTAATGGTACTATTTATACTATAAACTCCATTTTATATAATGTTTTACTATTATTGGGGTAACATTCAATGGGGAAAATGTCAGTGGAATTCCACATTACAAAATTTATAAGAGTGTCACTCTTATTTCACTAAAAAATAACCAAAGCATCACAATTTCTAACACATATAATTACACATTTGATCAACCAGTATCTTCCAAAAAATATCATAAAATGTCCTCTACATATCCTAGAATCTACCAGTTGGTCAGATATCTATCCAAGGAATCCCTTCGGGGAAAACCAAAAAAAGTAACCCAAAGAAGAGGTGACATCATTCCTCATGCTCTTTATCATTATTTCCATTTTCCACCAACTAAACTCTCCTTATTCCAAGATTATATAAAAAAAATTATCCTAAATATACTGACATTTTTTATGTTAGGGGTTATACACACACCTACACACATTTCAATATAATTGGTAAAGGACTTATAGTTACTGTGTTCAACAAATCATAGCCTCACGAAATGAGGATTGTTCACTTTCTCTTAACCTATTTTCATGGTTGTAAAATATGTGGAAAAAATTGATTATATATTATATATATTATATTTATTGTGTATTATTTCTTATATAATTATATTATAACATATACCATTAAACATTCCATTTGTGTAAATATAATACAATTATTTGGGGAAGTGTTGACTCCCACATCATCAAGATATGTAATTCATTCACGCTATACATTGTTCATGTTAAGGATGGATTTAATAAAATGATTTAAAATATATGGAATAAATATGATTCTATTAATAAAATATACATATATATATATATATCATTTTATTTTCATTCATTTAAAATGACAGTGAAATTTTAGTAGTGTTGTTGTGTATGTGCGGCCTACCCTCTCTTTCAACGTCACATTTATTTTCATATCTCAAAACATTATGAATTATTATAAATAAATTCATAGTAGATATATATGATATTAACATCTTGTTTTAAATTTGGTATATTATGATAGCATAATCAACCTAACATGAACACCATGTTTCATGTCAAATCATACTCTGAAGACTATGAAATTTTCACACAAAATCGTCAAAATAATGATATATTCTTATCAAACTAGTAATAATATATCATATAAATATCATATATTATATAAAAACTAATAATATTTTTTTAATAAGTTTTTAACATGATTAATACTCTTATATATATGGTTAATGGATATTACCCAAAAAATAAAATCGAAGGTAGGGGATTTTTGTCCCAGTTTTTACATTTGGGAGATAAATGTCATGTGCACCACTTAATTATTTTCTGTTGTTTATATACTTCCAAATTTGATATATTATATCATGAATCCATTTATCTTAATTTTATTTACAAATTTCATTTAACATTATTCATTCATGTGTCTTTTGATTTAAAATGATTCAATGTGTTATGGGTATCATTAGAATGCTTAATATTATTATCCCCAAGAATAACTTTATTGATTTTTCAATAACATTTAGTGAAATTATATGACCATTATTCCATATAGCTTTTCGTTTTCTTCTATTCTTGTAATTCAAGAACTTTTTCAAGTATTATTACTATATCTAACTCTATAGTACTCAAAATGTTTCTTAAAATGTTTTTATAAAAACCATAATTCATTCTCTCTTCAGTCATAGAACCTGTTTTCCCTTAATATTTAACACCTTGAACACAAAATCGTAGATTAGGTGAATAATTTTAGTACATTTCCATGATTATAAAGAATAATATTCTAATGGACTGATCAATTTTTCTGTCATGGAAAATAGATTTCAAATATGAACATTACATTACAATTCATTCATTAAAATAAAACATAAATAACCATTTTAGGATACCATTATTCTTATACATTAACACTAAATATCAATCATAAAACACTTCAAGGATAGTTTTGAAAATAAAGAATAATTAATGGGTGAGATTAGAAGCTCAGTAAGGTTAAAAAATATTGTAAAAGCATTCAGAAATAAGTATAACCTTTTAAGAAAAGGTATAAAATTGTAACTATGTTCATTTAAAAATATTTTTCAGCATAATATTGAAAGAATAAATCAAATAATTCATTTAAAACATTCACATAGATTTTCAAATAGTCAAAATATCTCAAGTAATATTAATATCTACTCTGATAATGAAGAAATTCATTATGAAAGATGACTACACTATCCAGATATATACTTAAGATAAATATGGCCCAGATCTATCCTCTTGAAAATTTTTGTATGTGGGAAGTAACCTATGTGCTTTGTGCAAAGATCAATCCTTTTGACAATTTAAAATTGCTTTGGAAACAAACACGATGGGTTTTTCACCAACTAATTATGTCTCATGAGACCTACTGATGCATCGAGTGGCTATAACCGGCCCCGCCTCTCACTTACATGCCAAGAATATATTCCTCATCTAAAAATGATGATACATAGACAACATTATAATTTTTATAAAAACTAGAAGATAGAATATGAATACCTTAATCCAAATCCAAGAATGGTATCAAAATAGCACATCACCAATCTAACAAATCAAAAACCATTCAATAAAATATGCTAAATAATATCATAAGAGATAGAAAACAATTAATCATAACATCTAAAAAACGATGTTGACTTAGATAAAATTAATCTATTAATATAATTAAAAATATCTATTGACAACAACCTATTTTCCATTGAAATAAATTATTCAAAATTCACACACTCAATAAAGAAGAAAATTAAAAAGTGATTTTGAATCATGTTTTCCCATAACATTTTTTAAAATTTGAATGGAATTAACATTTTAATACATTGTTTCCATATAAATAAATTATTAAATCTAATTTAAAAACATGGAAATTAATGACAAGGATTTATAAGAATGAATCATTAAACCACCTAAAAAGGTGTTTTAGTTAAATATTACATTACAAAAACCCTTAAAAATATGACATTTTAAATTTTTTAATTAATTTAAAAATATAAATAAAATTATATTTATATTTATTTATATAAATTTAAATAAATATGTATGATAATATCAAAAATAATGTAATAGAGAAAAGATTTATTATTTAATGATTCAAATCATCCAATATCAATTTTTACATTTAAATATTAATCCCAATATCTATAAATGAATCTTTAAATACCGCAATGATTAATGTATTGATGATATAAAATATAATATGGCATTACATACACCACAAACAAGAAATTGGTGGTGAACATGGATTATATCTCACAAAAAGTTAATGTGATACAAAATTACCTTTCAGAAAACATTGAAAATATTTATTTTGAAATCCATTTTATTAAACATAGACATGGATGGTAAATATGTCCTTGTAAATACTTATGGATAAACTATCCTAGATAGTAATGTGATTGCAAAATTAACTATTACATTGTACATTCCTTTAGTCGATAGTGTGTTAAAATTCTACAAATTGATTAGATAATTTTATTAAATTATACTGGGGCTATATACATATTTATGATATAATATAATATTGTATTATATCATTTTTTTAATATTATTTCACTATTACCATTGTTTTGGGTGTTAATTGCTTCGTTTTCCTATACATGTATTTTTCTTATAATACATTTTTTTAGGAACATGATATATTGGATTAATATCCAGAATGATATTAAGCTCATAAAAATTATATTTAATCCTCAACTCATTTTTTATTCTTTATTGAATGGTTAAAATGGATAATGAATATCATCGTATCATGGAGATGGTAGACCATACGTATGCACGAGGAACAACGTATTTCCATTACTGGTTAAATGTAATTCAATAAGATGGTATATTAATTATAAAAAAGATTATCTTGTCATTTTAATTATTTCCATCCATTATACTAATCATTATGCCAATCCAAATATGATATTATTTAATAACAAATAACACCACAATATAGAGATGGTATGTTGTACATTTGCACACGTGGTGGTACTATTGTTCATATGATGGACAGACTGATGAATATAGTTATCCCATAAACATAATAACATATCAAAAATTATTTTATACTAGATTAATTAATTTAGTATTTAAAACATAAAGGAAGTGTAATAATAGGAAGAACAGATCTTTGAATGTGATGATAAAACAATTACATCTTCTTCAGTTATCTCCATTTGATTTTAATAAAAGGACTACATAAGTTGGATTTATACCTAATGTATTGCCTCTGGAATTGAGGGAGGTGGGGAGGAGATTTGGGTAGATATTTTTAGATCCAAAGGTCTTTATTTGTGTGAATTAATGAGAATAATATGTACCGTTTTATACGATAGGGGATGATCATCATGGGAAACTCCTATAATATTAATATAATATAAATTGATTATCAATTCAAAATTGGACCAAAATGAGTTATTTAGAAGATAATATGATTATAAGCTTAAATCATCTCAAATATTTATTTTTAGCCTTGTTTTTATTTTTTTTAAACACTATCACTATAATTTATCGTTTAATAATCAATTTTAATTTTAATTGAAGTAATACTATTCTAAATATTAAAATGTTATAAATATTAATTTATATTTTGTAAATTGATCATAATTGGAAAATTTATTAATGTTAAAACATTATATTTACCCTTTTGTAGTTTTTAAATAATCTTATGATAATTTTATTATTTAATAATATGTTATTTTTATAAAATATTTAGAGTGTCAATTTTGACACTATTCATTATGTTGAATTTAAATTAAAATAAGATAACATAAAAAACTAATTAAATAAACTTATAAAATGTGATAGTGACCTAGAAATTTTTTTTCATAACTTAAATATGATAATTTATATTTATTTAAATATTTTTAATATAATTAATATTATATTTCTATTAATTGAATAATTACTTCTTCACTATTGTGTCTTTATTTATGGTATTTATTTGGACTCTAATAATTATAAATAATTAAAAATGATGTAGATAATTTATTTATATTTATATATACCATTAATGATAGAATTTATCTCATGTTTATCCCTATATTAAAATTATTGAATTTATATGAAATGAGATTGTCTTATTTTGTCACTGTCTTTGATTTTAATAATATCTATGTCATTTTCATGGAACAATTTCTATTAAATATTTCAAAATATATCATTATGATTTCTGTGACATGATCCTAGTTATTTGGAGTAAAATTATATTTTTATTAATTTTATAAAATTTAAAAAATTAGAATTTATTTTAAAGTATCATTTATTTAAATTTTGTTACTCTTCAACATTTTCATTTTAAAAATTATAAAACCAAAATAATATTATCAAAAAAATATACTTCCAATATGTCACTATCAAGTTAATCTTATCTATATAATTCTTCAATGGAATTTATTAATTCATGTTATATATATTTTACTATTTTTAATATCATTTATTTGAGTCTTCCATTAATCAAGCAATTACTACATCAACATTGTGTCACCATTTAATTTAATTGTTTACTACATAGAAATTATAAATAAAATACAAAGATGTAGGTTATTATTATATATTTATAAATACTATTTATAGTTTAACTTATCCCATGATTTACCAAATATTAAATTTATATTACCTGTAAAAAAACATAAGCCTAACAAAAATGACTTTTTCATTGAATATAATATTAAAAATGCATTTAATTTATCCTAGTGGCTCCAAGTTGTCATAAATAAGACTCAAAAAATCATATTAGTTAGAATAAATGCAAAAATTAAAATTAAAACACATTAAAGGTTAATTATAATATTTTAATAATATAATACTTACCATTAATTATCTTATTTTCCCTTAACCATTGTAATAATATATATTACTAAATTTACTATTCATAATGTGCAAATTTAAATGGGACCTTTTTATATAATTTGGACATCCTAATTATAAAATATAGAGTCAATTTTAAAAATAAAATACAATATTAATTGATAGAAATTAATTAATAATTAATATCGTTGACTGAATAAGAGAATGAGTTTTCACTGTAAATCGTTTAATAGTTCACATATTGTATTATAATAAATTTTATGGTAAAATGGATTAAAATGACATAAATTGTATTAAATGTTAAAATAATAATATAATTATACCTTAAAAATAATTAAAATGTCAATCTATCAATATAAATAAATTATATATAAAATAAGTTTTGAATTATAGTGTTTTTTCTCACTATTCAATAAACTAAAAATTTTAATACATAAATTCCAAAAATTGATCCAACGTAATATTTTTATTTCTAGTTTCCAAATAAAAGTTTTATTTTTTTTAATATAAATAATTGAAGTGCTAAAAAAATATTTAAAATGGGTTAGCCATCAATAGTCGGTAAAATGGATTTTTGTTAAAAATACATCTTTTATTCGAAAATTTTAATTTTTTCATATATCATGTCTTGAAATCATATAAGATAAATATTATAATTAAATAGATTATATATAATAAAATATGTGGTTAATACTATTCATAACTACTAATTTAACAACATGGTTATATATAATATATTTAATAATAATATCTTATTAATATATTGTTATTAGGTAAAACTAAGACATTTGGGTAATGCATGAAAACTGATTTTTTGGTGTAGAGTAATTTTAAAATAGTGTTGAATAAAAATAAGAAATGTAATAAAATAAAAGTTCTTCATAAATGAAATTTTTTTAAAGTCTCGGGATGTTACATTCTCACCTCCATTAATAAATTGCATCCTCAGAATTTAAAATTATACATCAAATATATTGATACTAAATAATACATTGTGGAAAACAAACATCATAAAAAGGGATACTAGATTATACTCATAGTTATATGGAAATGGGAATTTGAAGTTCACCACTAAATTAAGCATTCAAATATAAGAACTGTAATGATAAGTAGAGATACATTCATGGAGGGAAAATGTAAATATTTAAAGATAGTGATTAAGCTCATCAATCCCAAACAAGTAAACAATCAATTGAAAATTGAGTGCCTCAATTACACATATCAATGATGATTTAAAATACCATTATCTGAACAAAAATAAAAGTATCATAATAAAATGATATTTAGATATTATTTCATAGATTTGTGGGATTATTCTATAATCCATATAATAACTCGAGGAAAATAATTGATTTCATTCCATATATCAATGATACCTTTTGTTGTTCTTTGATCTATTTTCAATTAGTTTCATTTAACTATGCATGAATCATTTATCAGGATTCATGTGGTCTATATGTATTTCATTCATCTAAAAAGGATAATACATAATATCATATAAATCATACTTAAACCCCAAACAATAATATCAAATGTTCAACTTACTCAATTCCAACCTAATGATTTTTTCAAAACACATCCACATAAAATCACTATACAAAAAGTTATCTATATTTCCAAATTCAATCTTAACATTAGATTCCCTAATAAATGTAATGTAGATCTTGTTTTCAAATACCAAATATTTTATCATCTTTAAATTGATAATGAAAACTATTATGATTCCAAATCAATAATGAATAAGTACTATAGTACAATCCATATATATATCTCATGAAAATCATTTCTATAGAAACATTGATGCAATAATTATTAAATTAATATAAAAAAACCATTAACACTCTACTCACTATAGAAATATTAACTATGCATTAATGTCTTATTCCTTAGTACCACCTTCATATAATTTTTCTGTTGTATTGTGTTAATTATAAGTAGTACAATCATTAATTTTATAACCCTGATGATTCTAAAAATTAACCAAATCCTAAATCATAATCATAGAATCAAAAATCATAGTAATATATTCTTGAAAAATCTTTTATATGATCTGTAAATGATGATATCTTTTTCTCAATCGACAAGTCTATAGGATTAACCAAGGTTATCCATTACCACATCTAAAGGATGATATAATAGACCTATAATTATCCTCATGGTCAATCTTAAGGTTGTGTTTTTTAATATATGTTTTCTAAATTAAATTTACTAGGTTTTTTCTAGATATTCATTGATACAAACTATAATGCCCAGACAATAGAAGCACGAAACTAGTAATTTTTTTATACATTGGAACAATTACTAGGAATCATATATTGAAGGACTAATTAGTTTATCCATATTGGAGAATAGATTAACTACTAGAAGTTAACATTAAAATTCATACCATAATATACCACATATATAATCTATTGATGATGCCATTATTCTCCAAGCATAACCCTGCATATCAATCATAAAACACTTCTTCGAATCCCAAGAATATAAAATATATTAATGTGGTGATCTCTGATGCTATGTAAGGGTAAAACAAATACAACATAAGCATTCATAAATAAGCATAAACATTTACATAAAGGTATAAAACTAAAACTCAAACCTTTTAAGAATAATCTACTATATAATATTGAATGAATAAATAATTTAGTGAATTTTAAAAATTAAAACGAATATTATACTAGTTGATTGATAATATATAATTTTAATAAATAATCTCATAATGTGGAAATTTATAATTATGTATGTCTACAATATTGAGATATATCCTCAAGATATCTACATCTATGATCTATCATCATGACATTTTACATTTGTGGGTAGAAACCCATCATATTTGTGTCAACATCTGCCCTCCCGAAAATGTAACACTACTTTAGAAACAAACATGAAGGGTTTTTCAACAAAAAATTTCATCTCATGATACCAACCAATGCATCGATAGGCTATAGAGGGCCTCACCCATCACTTACTAGTCCAATACATTCCTCATATTAAAATGTTGAAACATAAAATACCTAAAAATTCATTTTAAATTCTAGTATTAAAAAATGATTAATATTATCATATACAATGAATGGTATCTAAATATAAAATACACAATCAAACTCATCATATAAAATTAAAAAAATATAGTCAATTATATCATATGAGATCAACCTCAATAAAGCATACAATCTAACAAAGGATGTTGACATTGATGAAAATACTATATTTAAATCAGTAAAAACATCTTTATATAATTTTCACATTTTCATTGAAATCATTTAGTTAAAATTCTCACACATATATAATATATCATTTAAAAGGTAATTTTTAATCAATATGTCTCATACCACTTTTAATCTTTCGATATGAATTATCATTTTAAAACAATAGTGTCCAAATTAATAAATACATAAAACCATTTTGATAACATAGTCATTAATGAGGATAATTTAAAAGAATAAATCATTAAAAAAATGAAAACGTGTTTTAATTAAATATTCCATTACATAAAACATTCAATATATTCCTTCTAATATAATTTGAATAAATTTTATAATAGACATAAAATGTTCTTGTAATTACTTATATATATCTAAATAAACATGTATTATATAATCAATAATATTTAAATAGAGAAAGAATTACATCTTTAAACATTGAATGTAACTCATACCACTTTGAATATTTAAATATTAATGCCAATATCATCAAATTAATGTTCAAATACCTTGAATATGAATGTATTATTGATATCAAATATAATAGGTTAAGTACACACACCACAAATAAGAAAAATGTGGTGAAATGGCATACATAAAAAAATATTAAAAGGGAGACATAATTCTATTACATAAAATTTTAAAAAGATTAATTTTGAAAACACTTATAAGGAAAATGGACATGGATGCAAAATATGTTCATGTAAATACTGACGCATAAAAAATATCAAATAATAATGAGATTAAGAAATTAACCCTTAAATTGTACATTGTATTAGATGAGAGTGTGTTAACCTCCTATATAATGGATAAATTATTTCATTAATTTATACAAATATCATATAAATATTTATGATATCTAATTTGATCCATTTATATCGTTATGTTAATATTATTTTTGTATTACCATTGTTTCAGGTGTTAATTGATTCATTTTTATGCATGTTTTTTCCATTAAGTCAAGTTTCTTATGAAAAAGGATATATTTAATTCATATAGAGAATTATATTATTTTTATAAACATTATATTTACTCATCAGATGAATTTTATAATAATTTTTAATGGATAATGTGGATAATGAATCTCATCGCGTCATGGAGACTGTAAGTCGTACGTACCCAATGAGACATTATTATTCCCTTAATGCTTAAATGGTATAAAATTGGATATTATATTAATTATATAGAAATATTCACATGTCATATTGATTATTTATATACATTATACTAATCATCATATCCATCCAAATATTTTATTATTGGATAAAATATTACACCACAATATGGATACGTAAGGCGTACATACATATGTATGGTTAAATTGTTATTTGTAGGATGGATAAACTGATTAATATGGTTTTTCCATTAACATAATAAAATAAAATAATATAGATTAAAATATATTTTTTAATTTCATATGAAAAAACTTTGGATGGTAATATGATAGAAGAAAATATCTTTGAATGTGTTGAAAAAACAATTAAAACATCTTAATGAATCTCCTTTTTATTTTCACAGAAACAATTCTTAGGACATATTTTTTTCAAAATTATGTCCCTTAGGATGAATTGAGGGATGTTGGGAAGAGATTTGGGTTGGGTTTTTCCTATACATATGGCTTTGTTGGTGTGAGTAAAAGACTATGAGAGGTTCCCTTTTATAAGAAATTAGAGGTCCATCATTAGAATCTCAAAACAATTAATTTAATATAAATTATTTTTTAACTCCAAATAGCTCCAATGTTAATTATTTAGAATATAAGATTATTGTGGGTCTAAATAATATCAAAAAAATAATTTTTGAAATGTTTTATTATTATTTTGAACCTTAGAATTATAAATTATATTTCATTTATCTATTTAATTTTAATTGTTGTAATAATATTCTAAAAATTAAAATGATATTAGTATTTACTAATGTGGGATAAATTATCGATAATTATATAAATTTTGATATTTTAGTCCTTATAATTATCAAATTTCATTTTTAATGAAATTTTTAATTTTTAAATAATTCAAAAAAAATATTTTTTATTTAATATCAATAGTGTCAATATTGAAGCTATTCATTAAATTGATTTTTAATAAAATTAAAAATGAAATATAACATCAAAAAAAAAATATTAAATACACTAATACCATGTCTTAGTCACTAAGGAAATTCATGTATCACCTTAATTATGAAAAATAAAATTTATTTTCATATTCATAAAATTATATATTCGATATTTAGATGAATATAATAATTACTTATTCTATATTGTGTCATTATTTTTTTTATATATTTAGTCTCCAAAATTTATAAATAAAAAAATGAGTTATATAATTATTTTATATTCCAATAGATTATTAATTATAGAATTTTCCTTTAGGATATCCTGATTTGAAAATTATTGTACTTGTAAGAAGCGAGAGTATGAGATTTAGTCACATTCTTTGATTTTAATAATTTCACAGTAATTTTATTTGACAAGGATCCACTAAATGATTAAAAATAGATAATTATGATATACATGAAATTATAATATCTATTATTCCAAATTATTTTTTAATAATTTTATAATAGTTATAAAGTATTATTTTTTTAAAGGTATCATTAATTTCTACTTTGATAATATTCAATAAATGAATTTTTTTAAAATATAAATCCAACAAGATAAATTCAATCCAATACTTAAAATATGTTAATAACCTGTTTATTTTATTTATAATTTTAAGGGATGTCGTTGATAAAGTCATATTATATTTATATTAATAATTTTAATATCATTTATTTGATTCTCCCATTAATGAAAAAATTAATGCATCGTCATTTTGTAATAATTCTGTATCATTATTTACATCCTAAAAATTCTAAATAAATAAAAATGATTTAGATAATTATTTTATATGTCTAAAAAATACTTATATTCTAATACATCTCATGTATAACCCCATATTAAAGATACATTTCTTGTCAAAAATTAATGTGTATCAAAAATGAATTTTCATTTAATATAGTATTATAAAAGAATTAATGTAATCCTAGTGGATCCAAGTTGTCCGAATTTAGAATAAATTATTTACTTTGTCATAATAATCTCATAAAAGTAATTTAGTACACGTTTTTGTGAAATTTTGGTATTTTTATAATATAATACTTTTCATTAATTACCTGATTGACCATTAACTGTTGTAATAAAATTTATTAAAAAAGATAAAATTCAAAATATATAAAAATAAAAAAGAACTATTTAAATAATTTGTAACTATTTATTCCAAATATGTAATATATTTCTCAACGTCCAAAACACAGGTTTGTAGAAACCAATTGAAAATTAATCTCATTGATAAAATAAGAATACATGGTTTTTATGTAAAATGTTCAATAATTCACATTGTTTGTATATCCAATTTAACTGCAAAATTTATAACAATGAATTAAATTGAATTAATTTATAATATATAATTTAATTTTAAATTTAGAACAATTAATATTATAATCAATTAATATAAATATATTAGATGAAGATGCATTTTTGAATCAAAATGTAGTATTTTTAACTAATCCTTAAAATAAAAATTTTATCATAAAAATACAATCAATTCAACAGGAGAAAATTTTTATGTCCATAATCTAGTGAAGTAGTTTATTTTTTCAAATATAACATTTTTATTTGTGAAAAACTATATTTAAAATCTGTGCAACATGAAATGTTGAGAAAACTGCAATTTTTAAAAAATAATTATTTTATGTTAAAAAATAAATTTGTTCTTATGTCATGACTAGAGAACACATAATTTAAATGTTAATATTATAGAAAATATATAAAAATCAAAATGTTTTTAATAATATTCACAACTAAAAATTTAACAGTATTTTATATTTTATATTAAATAATAACATTTTATTAATATATTTTTGTTCGGAAAAACTAGGCCTAGATTATAATGAAAGACTACTCATTTTTGTGTGTATCATAATATTAACATGGTGTTTCATAAAAATAATGAATGTAATGAAATAAATTTATTCAAAAATAAAAATATTGTAATGTCTTTGGAAGTTACATAAAGTTCATATTTTCTAAAAAGTATTTGAAAAAGAATTATTTAATCCATTCCAAAATGAGTTTTTAAATAAATATTTATACTTTTTTTCTTATATCAATGTTTTCAAATTATTCTTCTTGTTTATTTATTAACAAGTAACTTTATTATCATATTTACCCCAAGAAAAGGAATATATTTTTTACATCCTATGACTTTTATATACTTATCCGCGAATATTTATTTTAAGATTAGTTTTCATTTTAAAAATATAATTTTTAAGAAAATTAGTTAAAAATTATATTTTTAAGAAATTTATCTTTAAAAATATTATAAAAAATGATTATTTTATGTAAAAATGTGTTAAATATATAATTTTCTAATGTTTCTATTCACCAACGACATCTACCCATTATTTTTACTAAAATTGGGATATGTTGTATTGATACCATATTTATTCCTCCTCTGGATGGTTTTTGATAAATTTGGCCAAAAATAGTATTGAAATTCACTTCCTTTATTTCTTTTAGTTTCCATGAAATATTAAATTCCATATTACCATTCGATATTCAATTCCCCGTAAACATTTATATCATTGATCATGGATATGATTAAAGCATGAAACATATACCATTTTTAATAAGGTGTTTGCATTGAATGTGATTAAATTTTCTGAAGAAATATTGATAAATTTATATCCATTATTTAATACGGAAATTGATAAGGCATATTTTATATTCAACATGAGGAAATTTTGTGTCATGAAAGGCTCATTTTTGAATCCATTTATGGTAACACGTACAGGTAGGGGATCAGTTAATAAATTCGCCACATTACATCAATAGTCACATTATATGAAATGAGTTAGTGATAATCCCATCATGTGGTATTCAATGATAAATAGTTATGCTTTTACCCATACAACCAATCCATCTTGTGAATGGTCATGATGATAGTGGTTCATGTTCCAGATTTACAACATCCTATAATTATGAATTTTCTTCATTTAGATTAATTTATAATTTATCCATGATATTTTTTGTTGAATTGGTATGGAGTATGAGGTTACAAACCTTTTATACCAATTTTAGGATCAAAATAATGATGTAGATGCTCAAAATATAAGGGTGGGGGAGGGGTGAAATGTATATTTTACAAATTTCCATAGTCATCAAAAGTTCTATTTTTGACAAACATAAACTAAGAAAATTCACAACACCTCTAAAACCAGTAGCAGGATTGGTATGATGTTACAAACTTCTTGTTCTAAAAACATTCTTAAACTTAAACATAACCAAAGTTTACCAAATAAGATTCTACCTTAAAGTATAAAGAATCTGAATTAATCAGAGTACAAGTGTAAGGAAATATAAGAAGTTTATACATTCCATACAATATACAATGCTGCAGAAAAAAAGTAGTTAAACTATGAGTAACAAAAAATAATTCATTTGACCCAAAGAGAAGGGTATCCAATAACCTTGGATAAATTTATCCCTTGGTTTATACATCCAAGAATGTTTGTCTTACCCAAACCCAGGTAATACCTCAATCTAAAGATCAGTATCGTTATTGTTATCCTTGTTATCTCTCAACATCAAGGTAGTTGGGACCTCTGTCTTCCTATCCTCGGAAGCCCTCGAACTTTAAGGTAGTTGGTACCTCTGTATTATTATCCTCAGAAGCCCTCTAACATTAAGGTAGTCAGCACCTCTGTCTTTCTATCCCTAGATGACCTCGATCTTTAAGGTAGTCGACACCTCGGTCTCTCTATCCCCAGAAGACATCGAATTTAATCACCAACATTCGGAGTCGCACGAAGCTTAAGAGTTAATAAGAGCCTCTCTCTCTCTAGAATCACTTCAACATAATATAAGTAATGTTGTCAAAATCTAATCATCATTTATGTGGAGCTTTTCAAATGAGCTTCTATTTTTAGGAAAATTTGGAACGGCCTGCTCCCTCCTCCAACGGTCATATTTTCCTTAATATTCAGAGGGACCATTACATGTGGAACTCAACCAACAATTAATTAGAAACAGAAATGAAGACATCGTTTTATAAAAAAACATATGTAACTTAAAGTACGACATCATTTAATAAAACATGTGTAAGAAAAACTGGTATTCGGAATGTAATCAAAAAAACATTCGTAGTTTAATAAAATATAATTTGATGTCTATCAAAAATGGAACTCAGAGTCTGTAGTACATAGGATATTCGGATACTGTTTTGTGTAGGAATTTGGAATGGAATTCATAATGAGGACTCACCATCAGAATTTGGAGTCGAACTCAATGATGATCGAGGTCAAACTACTTAGAAGTTCGGAGTTGAACATCTTAGAATATCAAGTTCTAAATTCATAGAAGTTCGGAGTCGTACTTAATTAGAGTTCGTATCTAGAATTCGGAGTCAAACATCATTACAGTTCATGTCCAAGATATGAAATGAATCTTCATAAGAGTTTGTATCCATAATTCAGAATGAAACATCATGAGAGTTCATATCCGGAATTTCGAATAGAACTCCATGAGAGATTGTATCAAAAATTCATAATGGAACTTCATTAGAGTTCTTTTCCGGAATTCGGAGTAGAACATCTTTACAGTTCACATCCAGAATTTGGAGTGGAACTTCATTACAGTTCACTTCACAAATTTGGAGTGTAACTTCATTATGGTTGACATCCAAAATTCGGATTGGAATTTCATTATGGTTTACATCCAGAATTCGGATTCTAAAACATATTGCTTCATATCATATCATTATTTTATTCCGATATTTTATGAATGAATCATATTTTTATGCTTAAGAGAAATATTGATGTGAAAAAAAAGGTAAATTCTTTTGATATTGAAATTTTCTTTATAGATGTAAAATATAGATTTTCTTTTGTATAAGGTGTTTGTGATTTTCAAAATAAGAATGAATGGAAAAGACATAAGGAAAACCAAATTGACTCAATAATATCCACCTTTTTGGAAATCACAAACAACCTTTCGATAATGAATCTAAGGGTTTTGAAATATATCATTAGACATAGAAATTAAAATTTTTCTCCCTTTTTCATGGATTATGATGAATACAACTAACTCCCCCTTAGGCTTTGAAACTCTAATGATTGTATTCTGAATTTCCAGAGTGGAGTTTTCATTATCATTGGAATGAATGAATTCGTATTGTTAAACTCCCCTTTCTATAAGGATACTTTCCACCTTTTTTTAAGGATGTTCTAACATGGAAATTTTTCTTCTTCCTTATAGATTTTCCTTCTCCCAAGAGAGTAATTCTTTTTCCTTCTCCCCCATTGTGATTTTCTAAATGAATTGAGGGAATCGAAAGTAATAAAGTACCTGAAACAATAGTGTATAATAGTACATGAATGACCAACCATGATTTCATTATGGTTAAAAAAAATTTACATGGAAAAGAAAAGTACAACAAAAGATCATATTGACTTTATTTTTCTTTCTTCTCTTTTGGGATTAGCTTTTTCTATAATGTTTTTAGCTTCATCAAATCCATATAGTCTTCCTCGTCTTGCCTTTCCAAATCTAATATCCTCTCTTCTTGGGATTTTAGTATTTCAGCCCGGGATTTTACAAGTTCATCTTGTTTTAAAATATTATCTTGATGATCAATACCAATATATCTATCCCTTTTATAAGTGTGTGCAAGAGAATTAAGAATCCCATTCAAGTCCCTGACTTGTTGATCCGAGAAGTCTGCTAACTGGCTATCTCTTTCAGAAGATTCATGATGTTGCTGTTCCCAGTATCAAAAGCATTCTAAACATCAGTTTGAAAACGTTCTAACTCAACCAAATCATCATCAACCTTCTTTGACCATAGAGTGACTTTGCTGAAAGATTTTCTATGAACATCATAGTTGATAAAGAAGTTTCTTTGATCAGCCTCTACTTTCACACACTTATCCATCAGCATGGATATCGATTCCGATATCTGGTTGTGGTTGTGCTAATGAATTTGGCATCTTGAGTCAGTAGTGGGAATTATTGGGATGATATCCACCAATTTCATCAATGATTCAACCCCAAAATCATGTCCAAGAGATGATGACTCTATATCTGATAATTTCCAAGGATATTTTTCTTCTTCAATCTCAACCAACCTTATTCTTAAAAAAAACAACAAAATCTTTCTTCTTTATGATATCTCTTGATGGAGTATCTTCAAGAACTTTCTTACCCTTCTCATCTTTTGGCATGGGTTCCTCATCAATACATTTTTCTTCGGATTCAGAAACATGAACTATCTTGTCATCATTAATTTTCTCCTTTTCTACTCTATCTTCAATAAAATTTTATTCATAGCATACTTATTTATACAATATATTATCTTCCTATTCTTCCCCAACTTAATCATTCTTAGAATATTTGTCATCTACCTTTCCCAGAGATACATGTCTTGCGGATTCTGCCTTATCTTTATAGTCTTCTACTTGCTTGATCAGGTCATCCTAATCACCAATACCTTCTTCTATTTCTTCTTCTTCTTCTTAAACATGCTCTGTTTTCTCTTTATCCTTTACTCCCTTAGCAACTTCTTTTTCTAAAGCTTCATCATCCTCTTTTTCCTTAAGCTTTTCCATCATGAAATACTAATTCCTAGGAGTATCTATTAATTTCCTCAGTCTGAAAAGTTTCTAGAACATGCAGCATCTTAGAAGCTAACTCTGTAGCTTTCAAAAGAGATTGTACAACATCATCTTCAGTCAACTTCATTTTCATCTTATTCTATTTTTCTTCTATTTCCAACTCCTTATCATCTTTTTCCATTAAAGACATAGCCTCAGCAGGGTCCAAACTGAACTGTGGAGCCCCTTCATTTCATTTCTCCTTATCTTCTCTCTACTTAGAAACCAAGTCATCTGGATATGCTTTCTGTTTCATTGTCTTTTGTGGTGCGGATTGGGTTTCCTTATCCTTAGGAGATTTTACATCAACTTGAAATTCCTTCAGCTGCCTCTTCATTCCAGTCTTCATTGTTGGTTCAAAATTCTCTACATTTTCCAGAACGTCTCTAACCTCTTCTTTTGGTAAACTATAAAACTCACTGGATTCCTTAGAGAAAGAAATATTCATTCTCTTTAGAGTATCAGCACTAACAAGCATAATCTTTCAATTACGATCTTTTGACTTGCATGCCACCTTGAAGGAATCTAGGTACAAAACTATCATCATTGAAAGTAATGCATGTAACATGATGATTTGATCTCTGAGGATTCCTTATTAAATGTTCTTGATAGTCACCAAGACATGCCTCATCAAATTTATTCTTCTTTGATTCCATAGGAGGTATATGAAATAAATGTCGCTCTTCTTCAGGGTATCCTTATCACCCTTTCTCAGAACCAAAAACCCTATTACCCAAAGCTGAAGAATCCGATTGTTATGAGAAAGATGAGATATCTTTGCGGTCTATACATCAGCACGTCTGAGACACTGTAAGGCCTCAACCTTAACGAAACATACATGAGCATCTGGAAGTTTGTGAGAACAAAATTCGGCTTCACCTTTGTATGCAAGCCCTACCAAGATTGCCGCCATGGTTTAGGTAGGTTTATAATTCTTTACATAAGACTTGAAGGGAAACTTCTTTATTCATTCTTCTTCAAAAAAATATAATGACTCATAAAATTCTATAAGCAACTCCGGTTATATAGGATCCTAATCAGATGTCTTAGAAACACAAGAATATTCCCATCAATTCTTCCTGATATTCTTTGAAATAAGAGATTCATACTCTAACAAACTCAAGTGCACTATCCTTTCCCTGTAAAATGTCTATATCGATATTGGTTTAGTAGTCGACATATCTTTAGAAGTAGCATTAGCAGACATTTGGAATTGAAATTTTTGAATGTTTCGAAATGGACCAACATTGTTCGGATCAACATTATGAAACGAGGCAGAGCTTCGAGACGCGCAAGATTTGGAAAACCGATGTGAGATGATCCTCAGGGTCCCCTTTATATAGGTGATGTAGTTGATTTTCTAACATTGAAAAAACCATATAAATGTTGAGAATACCTTTAATTTGATCTGATGGTTGAAATAATCTCGTAAAGAAATTTTGATTTCGATCATTTGAGGATTTAAGAAATAATCTACAAGTTTAAGGAAACATGAATTTGAAAAATTTTAAAATTAAAGAAACTAATAGCAATAAAAATTGATTACAAAACATATGTATTGAAATCATACATTTCGGATTGGCTTGGATGTTTATTCATAATAGTTACATTCTTCTTGATGTAAAATTTGATTACAAAAATATAACTACGAAAAATCTAATGTTGAAAAGACATTTAGTACCAAAACATCAGTACAAAAATTATTAGTACAAATGTCCCAGTACAAAATGTATGAGTACGAAAAATTTTCATTAATTGAATTACAGTTCCGAAAAGTGTCATTAAAAAAAATTTTATGAGTACGAAAAATTTTCTTTATGAAAATTCTGAGTTTGAAAATTTTCATTACCAAAATTTCCAGTTCCGAAATTTTTCATTACGAAAATTTTTTATTACAGAAAACTGAATACGAAAAATTTTTAGTTACAAAAGTTTGAAAAACTGATTAGGAATATTTTGTTTATGATAACAATCAAATGTAATTTCCCTATGAAAATAATTTTGTTACTATAAAGAGAATTTATCAAAAGGAGGTTAATGATGAAATATTACGTTACGGTTATGATTCATAACTTCTGTTTAATGTATTTGAATTTATCATATGGAGATGAATTTTTTAAAATATCAGCAAGTTGATCGTGTGTTCCGATAAACTGTATAACGATATCTCATTTAGTGTGTGATCCCTATGAAATAAAACATTTGAAATCAATGTTTGGCAAGAAGAATAATGTTACAAATACCAAAAAATTCTCCTTGAGTATTATCTTCTAAAGTTACTTTACCTCCTTTAATCTTGATAATCTTTTCAAAATTGTTTTTGTTTCTAGTTATATGCCGGGAACATCCACTATCCTTGTACGAAGTATTGATGGTGGTTCCTTCCCAATTTTCTAGAAAATAAGAAAATGTTAGGTTTTTTGGAATCCATATTTTCTTGGATCTGGAATTGATAGATAAATTTTTTTTGGGTATCCAAATTTGATTAGAAAAATATTCTTTATGAAACCCAAGATATTGAACATTTTTTAAAGAATAATTTTTCATACAATGCCAACCACTTTGACATTTGGTGCATAAAGGGCTTAAGAATGAAAAAAATACTTATGTTTAAAAATAGTTCTTTGGTGAGTATAACCTATTATAATGGTGTTTCTTTGAGGTCTAATTTGAGTATAGATTTTTTCAAAACATTCCATGCCATTGGTAATCTTTTCAAGAAGCTTCTTAAGAGAAATTTTCTCAGATTTTAGTCTGATGAATACATTCCTATCCTCAGGAATCATTTCAATAGAGTTGGGGTTTTCCTCATAAACATTTATCTTTAGAATAGCATTCTTAAAATCATTTGAATGTTCTTCTTTATCAGAATTTTCTTTCTCATGGTCTTTAGAAATTTTTTCTATAATCTCTTCTTTACTCTTAAGATCATCAGAAAGATCTGAAATCTATTTTGTATGAATTTCCTCCCAAGTATTTTATTTTTCTAATTTCAATGAAATTTTACGATTTTTAGATTCATGTATCTTGGCAAATCTAGACACTTCTTCATATGAAGGTTCATCATTTTTTTACTATTAAGTATCTTCATTAGAAGAAATATTTTTGAAATATAAATTCTTATCAAGAGATAAATTTTTTATGGCCTCAGCAGAGCGTACCTTGTCTATAAGACTTGTATTGGGTAGAGAAGTAGTAGCAATGAAACCCATATTCTTATGTGCTGATAAATCATATTTATAAGACTCACTTTCAGAAGACTCACCATAACTAGCACTATAGGTAACATTAGCTTTAAGGATTTTCTTGGCTTTGGCTTTATAGTACTTCTTCATGTTCCTTTCATAATGCCTATCTTTCTTTTCTTTTTTTAAACAAAAGGCAATCAGGCATGATATGACATGTTCTTCTACATTCATAACATGTGACTTCACCATTTCTCTTATCTTTCATTTCATCCTTTTTTTTCTTGGATTGGAAATTTCTATGACATTTTTCTTGTTCATCCTTGGAGAAATATTTGTTATTTCATTCTCTGAGACTTCACTCTCACTAGATTCTGATTGAATAAAAAAAAATTTAGACGTGGATCTAGTTACTCTCTAATGAGATTTTTCATTCATGTGATTTGATGTTATAGAAAAGGAAACAGTACCATTCCCATTCTTCTTATTAATTTTGTCACCATCACTCTTCATACGGGTTTCATATAGGAGAAGGTTTCCAAACATCTCATCTAAGGAAATTTGAGCAACCTTTTTATTTTCATCAATTGATGTTCTCTTTGATTCCAACTCATTTGGCATAATAAGAATAATCTTGTCAATTAGATCTTCATCATCATGTCCTTTCTCTCCCATATACTGAAGACTATTTAGTATAGTCATAAATCTCTATTTAACATTACAGATTGGTTCACCATAAAGAATATTGAATCCATGGAATTCTGCTTTAAGAAAATATTTCTTGGTTTCAATCACTTTAGAAGTTCCAAAGTGTGTAACTTGTAACTTATTCTAGATACAATTAGCTGCTTCACCTGAAAAAATATGGCTATATACTTTCCTTGTCATTGAACATAGTAATGTATTGCGTACCTTATAATTGAGTTGAAAAAAATGATTTTCTTGATTAGTAATGGTACTAACTTCTATGTCGTGATTTTTATACCCTCCAGTAAGAATAACGAAATTTTCTACTCCAGTTTTGATGATGAATGCCTACATTCGATCTATCGAATACTCGTAGTCATTTCAATAAAAAGTAGGTTGTCTTGTAGGATTTATGTTGTCGATGGAACCAACAATGATTCATGTTATCCTTAAAAAACATGGACAACCAAACTTTTTATTAGGAAAAGTTCGTAATCACAATATTGAAATGAATTAGTTCAGAATGAAAATAATTCAGAATGAAAAATATTTGGAATGAAATACTTCAGAATAGAACTATCGTCATACGAAAGGAAAATTATATAAATGATAAAGTGAGAAAGAAAGACTTTTATGTGAGTATAATTATTTCAGAGATCTGTTCTGATACCAATTGTTGAATAAGTATGGAGTATGAGGTTACCAACCATTGACGCCAATTGTAGTATTGAAATAATGATGTAGACTCCCAATATACCTGAGGGGGGGGGGGGTGAATTGTAGAGTTTAAAATTTTCCATAGACATGGAATGTTCTACGTTTAAGAAAGTTAAACTAAGAAAATTCACAACACCTCTGAAACCAATAATAGGATTGGTATGATGTTACAAACTTCTTGTTATACAAAAATGCTTAAATTGAAACTTATCCAATGTTTACTAAATAAGATTCTACCTTAAAGCATATAGAATCTGAATGAATCAATGTAAAAGTGTAAGGAAATATAAGAATGTTATACTTTCCTTAAATATACAATGCATCAAAAAAAATACAAGTAGTTAAACTAAGAGTAACAAACAATAATTCTTTTGACTAAAAGAGAAGGGTATCAAAAAACATTGGATAAATGTATCCCTTGGTTTATACTTTCAAGAATGTATGTCTTAAAAAAACCCAGGTAATCCCTCAATCCGAAGATTTGTATCTGTCTTGTTATCCCCGCACACTCTCAACATCATGGTAGTTCGAACCTCAGTATTCCTATCAGTGGAAGTCCTCAAACATTAAGGTAGTTGTCACCTCTATCTTCCAATCCCTGGAATCCCTTGAACATTAAGGTAGTTGGAACCTCTATCTTCATATCCCCAGAAGCCCTCCAACATTAAGGAAGTCTGAACCTCTGTCTTCCGATACCCGGAAGCCCTCGAATGTAATCACCAACATTCGGAGTCACACGAAGCATGAGAGATAATAAGAGCCTCTCTCTATAGAATCACTTCAAAAGAATATAAGTAATGTTGTCAAATTCTAATCATCAATGATGTGGAGCTTTTCAAATGCGATCCTATTTATATGCTAAGTTGGAATAGTCAGCTCCCTCCTCAAACTGTCAAATTTTCCTTAAAATTTAGAGGGAACATAACACATGGAACTCAACCAACGGTTAATTAGAAATAGAATGGATGACATAGTTTTATAACAAAACATGTGTAATTAAAATGACGACATTTTTTAATAAAACAAGGGTAAGCAAAACTAGAATTCAGAATTTAAGAAAATAAATGTTCATAGTGTAAGAAAAAAAAATTCCGGGTCTAACCAAAATGGAATTCTTAGTTGGTAGTACTTAGAAAATTCAGATTATATTTTGAATTTAATTCGGAATAGAATTCGTAATAAAGACCCACCCTCAGAATTCGTAGTCGAACTCATAGAAGTTCAGGGTCGAACTACTTAGATGATCGGTGTTGAAATATATAGATGTTCGGAGTCAAACATCATATAATATCAGAGTCGAATTTAATTAGAGTTCGTATCCAGAATTTAGAGTCAAACATTATTAGATTTCATGTCCAGAATTCGTAATGGAACTTCATGAGAGTTCGTATCTAGAATTCAGAATGAATCTTCATGAGAGTTCATAATTGGAATTCAGAATGGAACTTACTGAGAGTTTGTATCCGGAATTCCGAAAGGAACTTCATTAGAGTTCGTATCCGGAATTTGGAGTGGAAATTCTTTATAGTTCACTTCCATAATTTAGAGTGGAACTTCATTATAGTTCCCACCCAGAATTCAGTGTGGAAGTTCATTATAGTTCACACATAAAATTCGGAGTAGAAATTCATTAAGGTTCACATCCAGAATTCGAATGGGAATTTCATTATGGTTCACATCCAGAATTCTGATCCTAAAATAGAATGCTTCATATCATATCATTATATGATTCAGAGATTTTAGGTACGAATACGATTTTCTTGCTTAAGAAAAATATAGACGTGAACAACGGGGTAAATTCCATTGAGAAGGAAATTTTTCTTTTAGATGTAAAATATATATTTTCTTAAGTATATGGTGTTTTTGATTTTCAAAAAATGAAATAATGGAAAATTCATAAGGAAACCCTTATTGACTCAACAATTTTTCTTCAACATATATATAGAGTCATTTTAATCTTACTTGATTGATTAAATGGTTCGTAACATTCCATATTGTTTTTTCTTACCTTGTTATTTGAATGGTATGTGTTTCCATTTATTTACCATTCTATATAATTTAAAAAATTCCTTCATAGTTTATTGATTACATGGAATGTAACTTATGTTATTGGCTTTTCATATTGACTATTCTAATCAATTCATTATTTATTACATTGTATTTTTCCCACAATAATTATTTGAGATCAGCCTGATTATTTTTACTTTCTCTAAGATTACCTAAAGTGTACTAATAATTATATACAAGGATACATTAGGTGGTGTAAATTTATTATTGTCAAAAGAATAAAAGTATTGTAATTATGTATTAATATGTTATACAAGTCACATGCATGTATCTAGATTACCAAGACTTCAAAACTCTTCATTTCTTTAGAATGTGATTTTCATGTATCTTATGTCAATATGTTTGATAGAAAACATTGAACCTAGAATTACTAGGGTCTATTTGATCTAAATAAGTTGTAACATGAGGGGGTATTACCATATATAGATACCTAGATAGGGTTATCTATATATACCTTTTTTTGTTGGTGGATTCACCCTAAAGAGAATACTCACCTATTATGATTATTAAAGAGGATCAAATACTCATAGTCTAATGTTTGTTATACAATATTATCAGGCCAATGTTATCAGATTATAACCCTCATTGGACAATGATCCTTTTACTTGTCTTTAGTTTTACCTCTTTATAAAATGATTATAGTTTTTTTATATTAGGTAATGGGGGATCTTATGTGGGTTATGGTTATCAAGTGAGAAACCATGAGCCCAAGTGGCTATATTTTGTAATTATAATGGTATGTCTATGTGGGAGACCTATGAGACCAATGTTTTTACACAAACACTAGTAGGGTAGTGTAATTTGGTATGATCGAGGGAAACTAAATGATATGGGTTTACATGGAATTAAGGATTCATAAAAGGTTATGAGAATTCCGGTACACCCATCTTGAGATTGATAAATAGATTGTGCTCGGGTTTTTTATAATAAGAATGATGATGATTTTGTATTCCTGAGGAAGCACATAGGGTGTTTTGGTATAATTACTGACTTTGATTGGAAGGATTTTTCTTTTACATATCTTCATTATCTATATTTTAGTTAAATTCATGTTAAAATCAATGGTGGATGCACATTAATTGAATTGAATTTGGTGATGGGATGTCATGGATCAAAACATTACAAAAGTGCGGTGTGGGATTTTGAAGAGGACATCGAAGGGTTCTCCCTATGTGTTAACAACTAATTTGTCATGGGGAATAGTTCACATGACCTTATTGAAGGATGGAACTTGTATGTGTGAGTTATGTCTTGAACCTAGTGGTATAATATTTTACACCCATTGGGCATAGATATTTTATTTTATGTAGTTTACATATGGTAACTGGGTGATATAAAATTTTGGTGAGTATCCTAGTTTGGGAAATGGATTAATGAATTATATTATGAAACATGGTAAAATTGAGTTTTGGATTATAGGTTAAATATTTGTAAGGAACCCAAGATGGTGGATTATTTTGAAATAAACTGGTATTTTTGAGGCAGTTGTCCTATTGGTGGTCCTTGAGAAAAAATTTCAGGTTATATGGTTTAAGTGGTTATTGATGGGAATGTAAGACCCAGTTTAATGTGAGTGTGGATTATGGAGGACGGAAAATAATTTCTATGGAAACTTACAATAATATCATTTTATTTATGATCATTACTGCTATCCTTTTATCATAAAATGATATATTAGAAAACATCTTCTATACACCAAGATAAATTAAATAAAATACCCTTCATGGTTTTATAGATATACACAATGGGAGCTATGGTTTATGAGTTATATAAGAAAATTAGTATAGTTATAATTTCAACATGGGCTAACTAAGATGGTGACCGTCATTATAAATTGTATTATTTTTCTGTTTCGATAGAAATTATTCATGGGAGGCAAGAATAAGTGTGTTTTTGTTGTTGCAATTTAATGCTCAGAAATAAATGATAAATGAGGAATTTTTTTCTGTGTAACAAATGGATGATTCATGGGTATTATTTGTAATATTTTTCACTTATATTGTTTTTAAGTTGAAAAGTATACTCCTAAGGTATATAGAAAGATGTCATGTGTGGTAAGACTTATTTACACCAGAAGTCTAATCTGATCTAGTTTTCATGCCACATATATGAGCCTGGTTTAATTTTATGGGATTCTATCACAAAGTTATTCTAGAACAATGATACATATATATGGTTATGTATGTCTGACATGATGCTTGATATCCTTGTTTGACATAGTTGGACATATAATTCCATGTATATTGTTGAGAACGATGGACATGATGATAATCTTATGTTTTTATGATGTTGGATTTATATTATGAGAAAAATAATTGATGGATTTCAATATGAAATATGATTAAGAATAAATTGACCTCATCATTTTTTTAATCATTTATTCATTATTTGGGGACCCCAATGCTGATCAATTGTTAGGCGCTAGACTAATTATCAAGGAACCATCATTTATATTGTCTGGGATATGACCTATGTGTGGGTCATTTGAATGAATATGAGACATTTTGGCTGGTATAAGTCATCATTATTTTAATGAAATTTAATGATCATGTGAAAATCAATCACCATGATCCTTAAATAATGTATTGAGATATGGTTTTGGAGGTGTCTATTATTAATGAAGACAATTTTTTTGAAAATAGATACCTTGAATATGTTTGACATGATTTATCTTGGGTAGTTTGATGTGATATATAAGTATGCACATTGGTTATACCATTATAATGAGATAACTGTAGTGAAAATATTAGTCTATACTTTCAATAGAAAATCATATAAAACTTGGTTATGTGGGATCAATTAGAATACAAAACAACTCAACTAATCAAGAACCTAGGGTAGTTACATCATGTGTGATCATGTTTAACGTGATTTTAATTATGTCAATAGTGTTTTTAAGCCACTATGAGTATAATAAAATATGAAATTCTAATTTTGGGTGAACCAATACTCAGAATTGCCTAATGAATGAAAAAAATTATTGTGGAGAGCGCTATAAAATTCTTGATGAAATGGATAGTGACATAAATGAATCTTGGGTTGGACAGGCTCGATTAGGTACTATATTGATGTTTTGGGAATGTTTTGAGAGACATAATGGGATTTGGTGGTATAAGTGCCGCTTGAATAATGTAATTATTTGAGGCACATTTGATGTTTGGAAATTAAAGATGACCATATGGACAGGAATACAAAAAAAGAAAGATGGGTGATATTTTCTCTTTCCACAATGGCTTCTTGTGGAAAATACGTGCTATGGTGGTGAGGTTTAAATATGTTGTGTTTTGAATGATTTGGAAATTCTAATGAAAATTTAGTATTTCATTTGATATATCGGTCAAATTATAAACTCGAGAATTGTATTGAAATAAAAAGAGTTTTCAATTGGTAAATGAAACATTTTCATTATGGAGTGAGGATCAAAAGGTAGGTTAAAGTATTTCAGTGTCATAAGGGTTTGGGGTCTAATGGGGATGTTTTTAAAAGTGCATCATTGGGGACACAATTAGTGAAAAGGTAGGTATAAATTTTTGTTATGATCATGAAGATCATTTTGAATGTGGACAAAATTTATTTAACAATGTGAGCGTATACCAACAATACACTTTACATGTTATAAAGTTTTAAAGTAACCTGCATGTTTAGAACACAATTTTTAAAACAATTCACGAAAACCATATTCGGTGTGGTGCTTTAAACAGTGGTATCGCACGGTAGAAAAATGAATTTGGTAAACTGTGATAGGAAACCATGTAGTATAAGGGTGTAAAAATTGGGAGTCAACAATGATGATGAATGTATTTCCTATATTGGATTCTTAACCACACGCCTCTTCAAAAATGGAAAAAATTACATTTTTCCCTTAAAACCAGTAATAATGTTTACTACCTTTTCTTCCCCATTTCACTAGGAGATCATCCATGCACTCCCTCATTCTATTACATTCCTCCATAGGAGATATCCCTCATTCCTGGCCTGAATAGATTATCATCAGTTGAATTTGAATCCTATAAGTTAGTCCATAAATTTTATTTCTTATTTTCTCTCATTTCTTCCTCTATATAATTTTTTCATTTTGGGACCTAATACGTATGATTTTTTTGTGAAATATATTTTCTATTATTTTTTTCACTTTTTAGGATCGAATTATTTTACAATAAATTATGAGGGATGAATCCTTGGAATAAGGTAGTTGGTCTATACATTTTCCATAAATTTGTATGAGTATGTAATTTTAAACCATTTTGGTCGCATGTGGGACGACCATGATTTTGATTTTAATACGTGAAATACCATAAATTGGTAATATAGACTTTATTTAGGAATTCTATTACAATGATATACATGGTTTCATGTTGACTATGTAAACCCAAGCCACCCATTGGGTGAGTAAACTTATATTCGCTAATGGATTGGTTTTCCCCAGTTAACAAAACACCACTAAAGTGCGGTTGACATTTAATTGGCCGATAAAATGTCATAAATTTTTTAATATGATGTTATATGGAATGGGAATACCCATGGACCACATAATCATTGATAACCAAATTTTCAGGAATGGTTAATGCTAATTCCATGTCACTAGAACCACGATATATGACATAGTGGCAAGTCGGTTTTACTTAGTCCCTTTATATTAGCCTGCATTAAAATGATTTAAATGAAATTGTGAATTGATTAAATGAAATGGATTATATTACATGACCATGTACTGCAATAAAAAATGATGATATCCCATCATGAAAAATTTCAAAATTGGAAATGGAGTGCCATGTTTTATATTAATAATGATTGATCATGATTCTCTTGGTTGTTTATTTATAATCGGTTTGACGTGACACACAATATTTTTCATTTGAACTCATTGTACATGATTCTCCACATTATCTATTTTAAATGGTTAGAAATTATTCTATGATTTATTTATTACATCTTGTTTCACATGAAACATTATCAGATTTATTATATGTTTTTAGACATGGTGCTTCTAAATATTGTAGGGAAATTACGAGATATAATGCTTCACATGGCCCCTTTGGTAGATGTCTAGGTTGATACCCTTAATTAAATGTTTACCCGAAATGATTATTATTTCAAAATTATTCATTGGTTATTTATGAATTTTTATGAATATTTTTTTTATAAAATATAAATATACAATGATTATTTATATTAGCAATAAGTAGTTATGGTCGGCGAAGGATCTTATGAGGAACCTGACCTCAAATTGTTTAATCTTACACCATTGTTTTACTTTTATTATTTATTCAGTATGAACAATATAAATTTTACATTCAAAAATTCTATTTTCATTAGACCCCATTGGTGGTGGCCTACTATGTTTTAATAACACCCTATTCGAGCTTCTATTTATTAGAAGAGTAGATCTCCTGACTGCAGGTTAAGACCAATGATTATGAAACTCTATCATTAATATTTATAGAATTTGAATTGAAATTGATCTATCTGATGAGAATGTTTTTGGGATACCTAAATGATTTGGGGTTTTTATTTATATCCTTGTATATCTAGTACTTTTGTTTTAATTGCCTACTATATTGTAACTTAATATATTTATGACTCAACATTTTCTGAGTAGATGTTTTTATTGGTTATTTTCAAGAATAATTTTTTATCGACTCTAAAATTTTAATTGTATTTCGCTTTTTACATATTTTGTTATTTCCAATGTTGTATTAGTACTAATAAATAGGTTATAATATTCCAAATATATTAACATTAGACCCCCAACAATAGTTGGTAGCCTCTTGATTATAGGGTGGAGTATGTGAGGCCATGTGTCTAGCTAGTCCACTTTTTAGTTATAAATAGAACCAGATTCAGTTGTGAAAACTACCTACCACTCTGGTATTTAGTTCCATACATGATGCTAGTCTGTATTTTTTGATTTAATAAAGAATGACATATATAAATTCTATGTATCAAAAAAAATATAATCATAACACACATAGTATGATGTTGCGTTATGTGAAAAAAATTACTATTTCTTGTCATGTAAAAATGATTTATTGTGATAATTTTGGATTCATAAAGAATGAAATTCTAGGAAGATGGTGAAAAGTTATTGTTAGAGTTGGTCTTACACATGAGTATCACAATTTATTTTTCCACATTAGAAATATGTCCCAATATGTATGGATATTAATTTGATTCAATTATAAAATTCCACAATAATATTAATATTTTGATACTGAGAGAGAATATGGATCCTCATATTTGAGGGATTGATTTCAATGAGTTCATTTATAGATTATATTATATAATTTCATATATTGTGTTCGAACCACAAAATGGATTTTATTGTAACATGGTTATTTAGAATCATATCTTGCAATGTTTGAGTGAAACATATTTAGGCCATAGGAAATGATTATGCAGTGAAATTTTAAATTATTGGGTAAGAACATTGTCATGTAGTATTACATTGCAAATATTAGATGTCACCTTATAGGTTTATCTCTTAAAACATATATTTCATTCAATTATTTCACATTTTACAATTATTCCATTAGAAAAATTCATGATTTTAAAGAATCATATTGAGTGGGGTTGATGCTTTAAGTATTACATAGATGTACACTTAAATAGATATATGTACCTTTAAAGGATAATAAATATTCTTATGAAAAAAATGATTCCAAAAAAATATGTCATCCTCAACTTGGATATCTAATACCATATTTGACTTGTTTTGTGTGTGAAACTAGGGTCAATAGAACATAAATCATATAAAATTATTATAAGATGTTTTTTGGGGATATAACATGAGGATTTTACTCAATGATAAATTTATAGTAGAGGTAAATAAAACCAATCCATTATTATAGAATTGGTAGTTACTATTTGGTTTTATAACACATGGTGATCATACACACAAAATTCTAGTGGAAATTGTATAGGCTATAGGGGCTGGGTAAATAAGGTATCATAATAGTATGTTAAGCGGATTACTCCTAAGGGGACTCCCTCAATGTAATTTTTATGGATAACATCAAACTGGAGTATGATAATTAATTTTTTTTAAAATTGTTGATTGTACAAACACTGGGTGATTGGCTTTATTAGACATCCAACTTAATAGTGTTTTCTAATTAGATATTTTCAGTTCATGTGTTGTCCTAATACAAAGGTTTTTACATCTATGTTTTGATGAAAAATAAATGGAGCCTATTATACAAGGACTTCTAGGGTATGTACCATCATTATTAAGGGTATAAAAAGTTATGAATAATATTTGGGCTTGACCAATCTAGGTGGAAGATCTCGGGATTCACATTGATATGGAGAATAAACAGTCACAATGGTTTATGATAATGGAGCTAACCCCTTGTTAGTTTTTTCATGGAGAAAGAAAAGGAGGATTAAATTATTAAAATACCATATAAGGGATTTGGGATAAGGGGTGTTCTTTAATGGAGGATGTATTTATATGGAACCGTTATTTGAAATATATGGAATATGGAATCCAAAATCTACGACTATTATGATTAGATCCCATGTAGTTGTCTTTGGTTTGTGGAACCCTAGTATTAAATCTAGATGGAGTGGCTTCTTATTATGAATTTGTAGAAATGTTTCCCCTTCTTATTCAAGAATGGGTGAGTAACATTGTAATATGAATTCAAGGGAATATGGGGTTTCACTATAAGTAGATATGGTATGTGGTTCCCATCTTTTCAATATCTTTATGAACATAGATAGAATTCTCCCTAAAGCAATTTACTATACTTATTATCTTCACAATGTTAGGTCTCAAAGTAGTTAAGTGGCCTCCATGAATCTTTTTTAATATTTATTTTTTATGGGGAACAAGAAAATTTCCCCTTGTTTAATTACCATATGTTATACGAGAAAATAATATAGCTAAAGGGGGAGTGAGAGATATGTCATAACCCCACCAACTAATGCTCACCTAGACAGATATAAGACGAGTGAGAAACCAGAATCCCACTTATAATATGATAGGTGATGATGATAACCCCTGAGTAGAAATTAATTAAAACATGATTCTATTCCCTATGTACCTAGTCACACATAACCATGTACATGTAATAGAAAAGTGATATATTTAAAAGGTTGAACACCTAGACTGTGATCAGGTATACAACAAACTTGATAAAATAATCATCATAATGTAGTGTAGTAAAAAAATTTATATTGTAAACATACATTATCAAATAGATAATGATGTCCAAAAATAAAAATATATCCGGAAATAGAAATAAATATAGCCAAGATCACAATTACCAAAGCTGACCCTAGAACATGGTCAAGTTAAAGGCTCCCTAGCTCACCCAAAACAATGATGACTAATTTTACCACTGATCTTTCTATCTTATATATGGTAAAAAAACATTTTTTATAACTGATAGTGGATGGGTGAGTATATACATACCATATAGGTGAAACAATAACCAAAAAATAGAGAAACACAAAATAAATAGTTGTTTCAACCCAAAAATAATTAGGGTAATGAGAAACCCAATAGATATGTTAATAATGAAACCAAAATGAGTGAGAAAGGATATATCTATATCAATAGCCCATCCAAGAATAATGACCCACCATACACTAATATATAATCAAGGATTACACACACAAATGCATTCATAATTGAATATGAGTAGAGAGTCATATTACTTTATTATATTCTCTACATACAAGGGAGCACCAACTCATGTGGTGGACCAAATTCCAACCAGTTCGTTGTATCAAAAGAGTACCAGCCATGCTCTATGAAGTATTGGGGAGTACCCACTATACCTATGTAAAGAGTATGGGTGACCTATACCCTATTGAGATAAGAGAGTATTAACCACAACATATCAATTGTGATCAAACATGATTACTTCCATAATGAAAGCATCATTGAAAAAAAGTATCACACAAATAACACAGTGTGATGTATATTTAATAAAAAAATGAAGGCTCCTATCTCATGATAGAAGGATAACCATCCCATATAGGATTTTTGGAGGCCCAAATCATCATTTTTAGGATAAAATACATATGGTGGAAGTATCATAAAAAATTAAGTCACATGTATATGGGTGACATGATATATAACCTCACATGGATGTTTGGGATTGTAATCACTTAAAAATGGATTAGTTGGCAATGGATAAGTTAAAACCATTTACATGAATTATATGTCAAGTACATGATGTTTTAAGTGTGTACTTTGTCACTCGGCATGTTTCTATATACTTTGATTGTGCTCGTCTACATTGATTGGTTCATGACATTTTACATGTACTGTTCATATGAATACACGGGGTCTGCCGAATTTCCATGTCCCCTTCCATTGTGTGATCCCATGTACTCATCCACATGTGTGTTTCTGACTACACTTCATGTACTTTGAGTACATGGTAAATAGTTTAGGAAATACCTTCTTCCGAATGGTCAAAACATACGATGTGTAATTCAAAACAACATGATGGTAAATCAAGATTACTAAATTGGAAATCATTGTGAACATCACTAAACCCCACATTATCCTTTATTATGAATATATTGACCCTTACGGGGTACATAGAATCTATAAATGAGATTTAAAACTCTTAAAATCACATCTACAGAGATAGGAATGGATAACTCAAATTATACAAACATCATGGAGAAACAATAATCCTCTAGGTCATATGTGATCATTAGAAGCTACTGCACCATGTATGTATAACGATCATATCATATGATGATGCTTGTCTTCCTCTACTACCATGAATGTATTTCATCCAATTCATAAGGGAGAAAATCCATCCCCTATTCCATAAGTAAGAAACCAAATGTGAAGGGGTTTTTTAACCCAATTAATTTATTACAATCATTAAATTAATTAATTTATATTTTCATTTTCCATTGGTATTATTCCACTAATCTCTATGAAATCAACAAAAAAAATATTTCCTAGGGGAAAAATACTTCTCAAAAACAAAAATTGTCTCTGATTTTCCATCCATGGTACTAAAAAATGGAAAAACGATTTATACCAAAAATAATGTTTTGTGTGTCATAATATATAATTAATTTTAATAAATTAATTTCCGGATCCTATGAAATTCATATAAAATTAAAAATCCAAGTTAAAATCTGTTGATATAGATATATATATATATTTAGATATATTTGAAGGACTAAACCATCCAAACTAGAGTTTTTACATTCTCCCATACATGATGGTTTTTGTCCATGAAAACTAAAATATACATGAAAATATAGATGTAATAGGACCACATCTAGATATCACAATCCCACGATCTCTTCTATAAGATCCCATGTTTTAAAATTAATAAAGCAAATAATATTTTCTATCGACATAGAGCCCTATCCAACCTGAACATTATCATCATTACATATTGTACAAATTTATCTCCATAAATCATTCCCAACTCTCTATTTTCAATAACAAGAATTAGATCATGCATATATCTCATAATATTTGGAATAATGTATATTTACTACACATGATCCAACTATGTGGGTACGAACAAGCAGCAAGAATCCTTTACAACCCTCTGAGCGGTCTACGATTACATGATGAACCTCATGGTTATCCTGTTTCCATAACAATGTATCCGTAATAGTAATAGTTAGAATACAATTAAGAGAAAATTGATTCCATAATATAAATATGATGATCTATGATGTCAACTTATATAAGACATAATTATTCTATTGTTTTAACATAGATTATCTCATTTCACAAAAATCGTATCTATCATTGCCTACAATATATCTATCCCCATATGAAATGTATCAACAATATTTGTCCACCATAAGGGTCACCCATATAGTCTCTAATACAGGGCCACAAAAGCTTCCACATTTATAGTTTGTGATAACTGTTATAACATATTATCTCAATCAATGTAAAGTGATCCAACTATATTCTTCTGAAGTCTAAAAATTATGTTATCACCATATTCTCGAATATCTATATAGTCAACTTAGATGGGACACATTTTTTGGTGTATGATCCATGCCAATCCATAATTGGATTCCAATATCAACATCTAGGACATTGAATAACTTGGATGCAAAATTAGAACCATTTTATTATATGTCCATTGTGGGTACCACATTATGCCATATGATCTCCCACATGTAATAAGTCCCCAAACTATCTAACAAAATCTAATCCTATAAGAAAATAAGGTGTGTTGAAATGGTGAATTGGTCTATAATCAACCATATAGTTTCATGGCCTCTAACTGTTCATGGAATCCATACCCGTATATCAATCATCATACGACACAACATCTATTATGGGTTCACGTGAGGTTTTGAAAAACATGTCAGAATCTAGTGGTTGGACTTTACTTGTTTAACTATGAGACATTAAGAGAAAAACATTGTAATGCTCCACCTCATACCATCCCCCACAAGATATCAATTAAAGGTCCTTGAACATCAGTTCACCAGATGATTGTAATATTTTGATACATTTACGACAGTCTCTAATTAACTTCTTAACTAACATGATTGGAAGCACTATACATCCTTGGAAACTGCTGATGTTCACTGATCCTTAAGGGAATAAATCTTGTACATGTACTAATGATATCAAATCATACATAACCCCATAATTGATGATTCCAAACTAATAATCTCTCAGATGTTATAGAATTGGTGCAGTCTCCACTATCATCTAAGTAAAATAAATTACCACTAGTTCACTTGGGTTAGATTTAACAAAGACAACAACTCATATTCCTAGACAAAAAATCCTGAACAAGACATATTAATATGAAAATTTACCACTATGTTTCCATCACAGGAGTATAAAAATTCTCAAATTCATAGACATATAATAAATGGAGCAAATAAATTTGGATCAAGTTAATATCTCTCTTTGTGATTTTATACAAGATATTTATATTGGATGGGTAAATAGAAAGACACATGCCCAAAAGACAGTTTTACACATATTCTGAGTGAAGACTATCACTTCCAATCATAGTTCTTGAACCGTGTAGTTATTCTCAAGGGGTATCAACATCCTTGACCCTTAGATGACCATTCAATACATATTTATCAATATAAAACAATTCATAGATCCAATGGGATGAAAAAACTCACAATCTCAATGCCCTCCCCTAGTAGTCTCAACAATGTAGCAGTATTAAACAACATCCTCAAATACACAAAGACCCACAAACACAACATAGTTATTATAAACAACCTCCCTCTATGTGGAATGATTGTCAATGGATCTAAAAACATGGAATAATATTATATAAATTTTATATAGTACCCATATAACTGATAGACCCCCACATATCATGCTCCTTCATGGTTCCCATTTGAGCACTGCATCTATATTTAAAATTTATACTACTAAACCATGACCAGAAATGACATGCTATATAATGTATATTTAAATAATCCCAATTGGATACTTTCATAGATTTATATAATTTTGGTTCTCTTAAATAATATCTAGGAATTCCTAAAAATGTTCATCATGCTCTTCCTATAACATATATTAAACAATAATTTCATTGATTAATACCAATACTTACCAATTCATGTAATGCTGGAAGATCTTGTTCATAAGAGCCATGAACACATTGGCGGTATAATCATGGAAAACTATCATATCATGGATATCATGGTGTTCCTAGAGACACTAGAATTTCATTATTGGAATATCATCCTCATGATCCCTCAAATAGAGGTTTCCTGTCTACAGATCGAAAAATGAGAACTAACTCACACCTCTCAACAGGTCTAATAGGTAATAAATCTTCAAAATAGGGACTTATTCAATATTTTAACCTAATTTTGGAAATTGTAATCCACACAAATCCTAAATCACGTGAAAACATTTTAATGAACCAAAATACAGCTACCATATAAGACACATTGGTATTGATAAAGCCTTCCTCTCAAAGGACATATATCTACGCCCTTATCTACATGTCCTTGGTGGGGGGAAATATGACATGGCATAGAAGATATTGGTTCTATATTAGGGAATAAAATGATAAAATAAGATTATCTCCCAACTCTTAGTTATCCCCAAATCATCTTTTAAGAAGACATACATATTATCCTTAACTTCTACTAGGAGTCAGATATCTAAAGATCCTACTATACTATGAGATAATCATGTTAACAAATTCTTAATGGGTTGTTTTTTCATACTCACAAAGTCCACTAACACAAATTTTAGATCTCTCTCACCCATAAAGTAGAACTTCATCCAATCCATATGAAGTCATATATCAAGACAATAATGATATTATATTTGGACACACATTGAAGGAAAATAGCTCAGACCAATGTTGACATAAATAGGTTTCATCATGAAGAACAATATATCGCAGAGAAACTCTATTATCCCAAATATAACACTCACTTCTAGGAGAGGTGTGATAAGACATAATCTCTAATAGTATAATCATTTTCCATAAAAAATATACTAAAGTATAAATGTATGTTTTACCTCTAGCATGAGGGATACAATTATAATGTAATGAACCATAATTGTGCCCACTAGTATTGGTGAAATAGTAGAAAATGCATATATCATAACTAAAATCATCTCGTGTGCCACGAGTCTAGATATGTCCAAATCCTACAACTTCCTACATCTTCTAATACTATCTCTCAAAGCATGGTATTTTCCACCTAATGGTTGTGTTGGTGATGGTGAGTGTGCCTCATATAATTTTATTCCAGTAAAATCTCCCCTATATGTCATTAACATTTCTTCAATGTGTATCGCCTCCATAGGGGCTACGCTGACAATTCTTTGAACCTATGCATAACCTATGTGCTACAGATCCATGCATGAGTATGTCTCATGCACCATGACCATGAAAAAATGAAGCGAACTGGTTATTGAAGATAAAACAACCCAATGATTTTAACTCCTGGAATTATCCACTCAACATCACTTTTTCTAGAATCTCTTTATAACCAAATACTTATCTAGCACTTTAGAATACAATGGTAGGCATATAGAGACCACACTATAAAGAATGATCTATGGTGGGCCTAATTAATTTTTTGAGCCTCAAAGAATCCACATTAAATTATATTTATATAGTAATTTATAATATTGGTGATCATCTTGGAGTACTAAAGAATACATATACCACCGTACTACATCTTGAGAACTTCATTAAAATGAAATTATCACAAGCATGGGGGTATTACTCATCATGAAATAGCTGGTTAAAGTCATACCATGATTGTTTCTACTTATCATGAATCTTAGTAAAATAATTCCACAACAACCTAATCCTACATGTAGATGAATGGCCATAACGGAAACCATCGAATCTACATGTTTTCATACAATCATGAAGAATCAATCCACTTTTTCGATCTAATCCACCTATTCATAATTGTCAATATCACAAAATAATATCAATGGTACATACTACATGAACTCTCTATACATGATATACATTTTTATATTATCATCCTGTACTTATAGGGTTATCCGATATCCAATCACATGTTGTGGATCCATGCAATGCTCAATTGGAGGTTGAATCACTATATCCATACATTGAAGATACAATTCAAGAGTGGGTTCCTGAACAAATACCCTTCACTCAATTGATATTCATTAAGATCTTGTATCATAACCATCTACAGTATTCATCATGGTTGTATCCTTGATGACACTATGATATACCAATGTTGGATAGCGATATAAAGGGAGATTACTCAATAATGAAATTAATATAAATGGACACAATAATTTATTATGATTGAATCCTTAATTCCTTCCAAATTATGTATCCATGTAAAACAATGAAATTAACATATTTAGAGTCCTGCTTTATTATTATCTTGACCACCACACCATTATTAGATTACATAGAAATAGTGATACTCTTGAGAAACTCCAAAACCATTTTCCAATGTTAATAAATGAAACCTCGTGCAGGATTAACTGCATACAATAAGAGGTAAAAAGAAAAATTTTGATTCCATATTATCACATATCGACCCCCAGTGCCAAAATGGTAGGTGGTAATCTATGTAAGACACCCCAAGACCTCTTCCAACAGGCTATGATATGGTGACTAGTTCTAAATAGGTATCAATGAATATGGGTTTCCATATCATATGTACTTATACACACATAGAATTTAATCTCCATGAATCATTGTAGAGTTATAATACGAAGGATGATCATATATAATGTAAACATGCCTATAATAACCACATGGAAAGAATCAGAAGAAAACTGTTTAGTATATGATTTTAAAGTAGAAAAATAACCACACAAACAAAAAATTAAGTCCCATTCTTATAATAATTTGTGAACGGGGACCCAATAAACCCACTTCATATCTACATGTCTGACCACTACACTCCACTGAATCCTAGCCATCCGTTACAACCAGTGATCTAATAGAAATATTCAAAATACAGAACATGTGCTGTCAAAATTTACGAAGGGGTTACCATAATGATAACCATTATGATCCACAATGAATGGAAATGGAGTATAAACATTAAAAGATTCATATATACAATAAAATCAAAAGGGTAAAGAGAATCAATATAAATATTCTCATAAGGAAACCCAAATGATGGAAATAGGTAATCTCCATCCCAACAAACCAAATATGAATGAAAAGATAGAATATAAAACTAATAGACCATCTATTATGACCATCACCAATGAAACCTCAACATAATTTTAGATGAGGTGTTTGTTCCTCTATATTATGCTCAACATCCAAGGGTGATCCAACTATCATGGAGGATCTGCTCTCTATTGTAGCATCGTAATGGTGGAGAACCACTTCACAGAGAGTGTAATATACCAACTGTATTATGGGGGGGGGGGTACTATCTATATATTTATATTAATATAATTTGTCATGTACCTTTGTGTTATATGGGGGTATCAACCTAGGAATCTCAATAGTGATATGAACCGACAACTGCCTTCATCCATGAATCATTGAAGGGGGGTCATAATAATAACTCCTCATATCATATGTCTAATACGAAAAAAATATTATATCATTTTCTATATGGAAAATGAATTGGGATTGGCTTTTCATGGTCACAAATATGATTTCTAAGGATGAAGATACTAATGTTTGAGGTCTCATAAAAAAGGTAGACATCGTGTACATATGTCCCACATTGTGTGATCTCTCCTCAACAACTGTGAATGTTTACTCCTACACATGGTTTAGCTGGAAACATGGATGTACATTAATCATTCATGATGTACATGACATGAATATTACCACTTTTGCTCATTCGTGTGTACCTATAACATTTTAATGATATTGGTCATGTGTGTACTCATGCATTTGGCTTATTCCCATGTAATCTTGGGATCACGACATGTGCTTCTACATGACTATGTACTCAATACATGGTGTCTATTCGCATGTCCAAAACCACATATCCATGATATTAAAACTATGATGACTCCATGAACATAAAATTTAGTCTCAAATACTCTTTTTTACATAGTGGAATGATCAAAAGACATTTTGTCTTGATATACATTCCCTTTGACTATGATTCCAGAATAGAATATCCCTATGAACATCATAAAACACTTGATTCTACAGATTATGAATAGATTATCCCATACGAGGTCCTTATATATCATTAAATGGAATTAAAACATTAAAATAACACATATACATGGATCATGATGAAAAAAATTCAGAATCCAACTTCCTCATGATGAAAATACCGAGGATTATTGTCCAACGTGATGACTAGAAGCTATTGCATGACTATATAGTCTTGATCACCTTCTGTGATGAAGTCTTGAAGAACCTTAGAAATTCGTATTGGTTGGGATAATTTCTATGGGAAAAATTTCATCCTCAATTCAATGCATAGGATTTAAAATAGAAGGGGATATCTTATCCCGTTTAATTAAATAAATAAATACAATTATTTTATTATTTTATAATCAAATACTTGTGTCCTTCTACTAAAATCTTATCATGAAAACATTTCATGACACATCTAAGGGAGGCGATGATTCTAAAAAACAAATGTGGTATAAAATTTTCCATCCAAGTCAACAAAAATGGGAAAACCTTTTATACAACAAATATAAACATTCTTGTTTAAAAGTATTATTATTTCTAATATATGAAATTCAAGGACAGGAAACACACAAATACAACATATAATTTGATATAAAATCTAGATTCATATATAGAAATATTCAATTGAGTAGTCTATTTAAAATAGATTCAGTATAGTCTATGGAATATTGAGATTCAATTGAATCATAATATTTCAAAATTATCCTCATTAGGACCCATTGGAATCTATTTATAGGGGAAATAAAAGGTTGTGGTCAATGGGGGTTGAGTACCCTTCTGGCCCATATATGTTTTCCATTAATGGTAGTCATGATTAAAACAATATTAACATGAAACCTCATATGAATTTCCCTTGGAAAAGGGGTGTGGGCATGTATCACCATATAAAATCGAACTTATGCATGGGGATGTATATTGAAGGTATCTCACTTGGAAATTCATAAGATCCATTTGGAATCAAATGTTATGGACCTAAAAAATACAATATAATTTATTAACTTTCACAGTATTTAACAAAAAATCAAAAACATCTACCCCAATGAAAGAATTGTTAATTGTTTCTTAACAAATCAATATTATTATTCTGAATGATAATTATGGATTCATTGTGATTATATTCAATCCATTTTTAGTTATCAAAATTTTATTCAATATATCTGATGGATATAATGATTAATATTGTGGGTTTTGATTTAAACAAATATTTTTTTGTAATGGTTGAGGTATAATAAATTTTTTGTAAATACACTTTAATTAAGGATTATAGAATATATCATATCATAAAATAATTAGGGACATGTAGTTTTATTATGATATTACATCTAGGTCGGTATGTATTTAATGTAATGGGGAACTTATCAAATATAATACCTGTTGGATTACATAGATGAGAAGTCAGGTACATCACCATCACAATTCCAAAAATAATTCCCTCATATTAGAATATATTCATCTGTGAGACCACAAATATAGATGATATATATAGATTTTTTAACATGATACATTACATAGTTATATTCATGTTGGGATATTTTTTTAAATTATACAATATAATGAAAAGAGTATAATTTCAGTGAATTATAGTGTCACATTTATAAGATTTCATAAGAAATAAGAATTTCTATTATAACTATATAATAATAGAAATTTTTAGAAGAAAAGTAATAATAAAAAATTACATATTTATTTAAAAAATTGTGAATGAAAACCCTTAAATAGCAAGAGTTTAATAAAATAGACTAGGATAGTTAAACCAATCAAACACATCAATATTTAATAGATATCTCGAGGAGTGTCTCTATGAACAATATGTGGACATATAATGTTGATATATTTTGTGGGGGAAATGAAAATATTGGGTGGGTATTTGAATGTGTGTTAAGTGGAATAATATTTAATATAATATAAAATATTACAATAATCCCTTATCTTATGTTCTCCATTACCCACTATAATCCCACATTACATCCCATTATGATAATATAAAATGTTTAGTTCAAAATAATTATATAATGAAATACATTGGATGAGTTGAGTTATTGGTAAACTAATATTATGTCATATTTACTATATTTCTAAATTTTTATCATATATCACTATATTTATTATAGATTAATCGATTTTGGAAAATAAATAATTTTTCCATTCCAATTAAAAATATTAAAAACATATAATGAAATTAATATTACTGATTATATACATCATTAATTTTATATTAGGTTGGTACATATGATAACATTGATGTATTGGTGAATACACAATTTCATTGCAAAAAAAATTTGAAAAATAATTCTACCTAACTAGTATATACATATGCATTTAATAGATAAGAATATAAAAAATTGATAAGACCTACAATGGTGGTACATAAATTGGTATGTTTCGCCAATATTTATCTAACCATGATTTACACTAGCTTCAACATAACATATAACTGAATAATAATGAATGTAAATATTTTGGGGTATTTCTTGGATTTTTTTTTCTGGAAAATAGAGATTCAATAAAATTTCCAATATTTGTTAAATGATTTTTACGGGATTATTTTAACATATTATGGTCAATGTTTCTTCTTTTTGCATAAATTTTCTACATTAATGACACTTTATATAAACTAATTATAACATTTTAATTATAACAAATATATTACCAATGTTTATAATTCCCAACATTGTGATTTTATATTGGCTAAAATTCCACACTACATAATTTACCATACCTTATATGATTCATGATATATCATTCAATATACTATTATTCATCTTCATGTTCTTAACATAATAAAATTCTTCATTAAAAATTATCCACATATGTTAGAGTCTAACAAGTCATTCTATACAATGCTTCATATAGTTTATTTTTCATACTCATGTGTTAAATATTAATAAAAAATAAATAAAATGAATGTTAATATAAATATCAAAAAACATTAATGTTATGATATAATTAACATATAATTTCCTATATTGTTTGTGTATTTAGATAATACTATACATCTATTTGTATGTGATTGGTTATGAAATGATCAGGCTATATATTTAATTTCATTTATAGACTCATAAATCGTTTTTATGAACTATTTGATAGTATTAGAAACTTTTGATAATTTTATTCCCCAATTACTCTAACACTAATTTATATAGATCATAGAAAGATGATCTAGAGGGAAATATCATAAAATTTACAATAAATTGGATATTATTCTGAAAAAATCTATAAAGAACCATGTTTTCATATATCTTATGGACACCTTATGTTTTATAGTGATGAAATTCAATGTTTTGTTACCCCTATTTACAAAATACTATAGGTATGTTATGAATAAAATCATTTGGATGTTTTAATTCAACATCCCACGAAGGAAGAAAACTAATATTATAGTATCATATGGAATCTATCACATCATATTCTTCCCCACACAATATTCTTGGTTTTTTATATAATTCATGTTGATTGACGTTTTTATTGAGTATTTTGAGCCATAAGACACATCAATTACATCACTCCTAACATATAATGGTAAATAAACTCATAAACATATACAAATAATATTACTCCATCATCTATAATTTCAATATCTATTAATTTCCTATTACACTCAACTTCAATATTAATTTTTAGGGTTTCATCATCACATTTTAATTCTTAAATCTCAAAAAATAAATAATGATTGGAAGATATATTCAATAATAATTACATACCCCGTCACTTATAGTACGAAATATTATTCCTATTAAATCCTTCAAAATTTTGATTTTTTCATACATCATAATTGATGTGTTATCCCGAACATTTCGTCTCAATTTATCAACATCATTGGTTTAATTGTCATTTTGATATTTTATAATAAAATCATAATATTGGAGTTGTTTTCACCATCAAAACTACATCATATAACTATATTTCATAGTTGTTATACATTTTAGTCCCATATGGTCATTATATGTATACATGACAATTATTATTATAATGATACATAATATATATATTTTTAAAAAATATCATTACATTAAATAATATATTATGATTTTGGATAATTATTTCCATGGGGGTATAACTATTGAGTTTCATTTGGAATCACTATGTATCCATTCATTAAAAATATTCCAAGGACATTACCTAATGCAAATATTTAAATAACTTTCCATTAGTTTCAATATGAATAATTTTATATTGGTTTATTTAAAAATGTCATCATTAATAACACGATTATATGTTTATATCACATTGATCATGTGATTTTAGTCACCTTACATGTGAATTTTTTTAATGATTAAAACATTGAGTTAAATTATTATGAAATGATTGATAGTATATTACTATTCCTCGGAATATATGTATTTGAGTTATTTATGTCTGTTAGTTATATTTATTGAGATACTCTATTTTATAAGCATGAAATGATATTGTTTTAAGAGAAAAATATCAATAAAATGAAACTTTTTGATAAACAATTTAGTATATTTTGAATTTCACATATAACTAATTTTTCCAAAGATTGTCATGTGTGATTTGAAAATACGTTTAATGATACCAAATGCAATTAGAGAGTACATGACTATAATCAATAAATAAAAACACCATATTACCGTGGTAATCCTAGAATAATTAGTTAGTGAAATCTAAAAACAAATATGGTAATTTATTTAACTAAAAATAAATTTTGGTCAAAGTATAATGGCAATAAATCATATGAAATTCTTAAATTGGGATATACTTCTTGAAAAAAATTAATTGATGATACACATAATTATGATCCATATTCAGTAAAAATTAATTTCCTACGATCGATTCAAATAGGTCATCTATAAAATAAAATTTATTGTTATTTTTTATAATAACTCATTCAATACACTATGTTGAAAGTATAAACACATGAAAACATCATTCTTATTCAAAAATAAAATATGTTTTCACCATGGGGAAACATAGGAAACAAATATCACCTTTTTCACAATTATAATATAATATATTAAATATATCAACTCTTTCAATTAGGGTGAATCAATATAGTTCATTAGATATGGGTTTTACTTGTAAAATGTTACTAATACAGTATTTATCTTCTTATTATAGTGGAAATAAATGTAATTCATAATGAAATACTTTAATATATTCCTTCATAATTAGTATATATGCTAATATAAAAATAACCATACCATTCATACATATATTTCCATTCACTAAATAATTATTTATTACACTATTATGAGTTTTTAGATGAAATTATTAATAATATACTAGAAAAAAAATCTCTTCGTAGAAAATATAAAATTTTATAATTGATTCCATAAATATTTATACATTTTTTAAATACTAAATTAATGATTTATAATATTATGAAAATATATCACAAATATTACATCAAAATTATGCATAGTTATAATAATAATCTATGAAATTTAGAAGAAATATGGATTATAATTCAAACATCCTAGTAATTAATTACTTATCTCAATGTAACACAGAGTGGTATAACTAAAAAATTATTAAACAATGCATTTTGGGGGACTTAAGAAGAGATTTTAACAATTTATAATATAAATGAATGAAAATAAAGACAACCATATGATATATTAGAACGTTTTTATTTTTTAGTCAATATATCGATAGTCAAACCATTTGGAGAATAATGTTAATTTATTTTTATTTAATATGGAATGTCCTTTTCCATTAGCCTCTTATGGGGTATATTACTTTGTATCTCCTCACATTATTAGATTAATTTCCCATATCAATGAGAATAAATCATTTCACCTTAATTTATTCACTTATCCAATTTCCCTTATTAGAATTTGTATGTTTATTCCTTCATAAATAAATTTAATATAATCAATATATGTATTTAAGTGGGTGTTTCCTTCTAAATATATTTCATATAAATATCTTCAATATTTTATTTTCTTCTAAATAATTACTTTTATATAAATGATTACTGGAAGTCATTGAAGATTCCCTTGTAAATGGACTGATTTTTTGAAATCCTTTTCTGTCATGATAGATCATGATAATATCAAATCAAAAGTTAAAACTATTTAGAAAAACAATTAGGATTAAGACAAATATTTAAACAATCAATTGTTCAATCTATATATTTATTTATGTTATATAGATAATCCATGTAAAACCTCAGAAAAATTTCAAATCTAGTAGGACATTCAACCATAAAAAATTCTTTTGTTTGTCATTAATTTAATATCATTCTTTATATCTCCACAAAATCCTATCAATGGAAATATTATTTTTAAAAAATACTCATCATTAGATTTTATTGAATGTTTTTATCGCTTTTACAATATTATAAAATTAAATTATAGACTAAATTTTTTTAACATCTCTCATTCAATGATAGAAATGTCTGAAATATTTTATTATTATTAGTAAAAACCAATTATAGAAATAAATTCTGTAGAGAATATTTTTTATTCGAACATTGTATTTGTGGACTCATTGAATGATAACGATTGTTACATAATAAAATGAGAGATCGAGGTTGATCCCCGTTGACAGGAAACTCATCACTCCATGATGGGAAGATAATTTTTATAACCATAGAGAATTTTTTATCTAATGTAATAATTATACATACATCAATATAAACACTATTATTTGGAATAATAATAAAACATCCACATTTATTTTATAATATTATTGAATATATTTTTAATTCAAGTTATAATTATTTTGAAAATTTATAAATTATTTAATTAATGTATTTAATTAATTAATTTTATTATATGTTTCATATTTATAATGTAAGGATTAAATATAAACTTATTATAAAATTATTTAGATAGTAAAGATGGTTGTCTAATCCATTGTATAATAATAGTTATAATATTCTTATTGGAAATTCTATGTTTTCAATCAATGTTACTTTAAATATAGTTCATAATAATTCCACAAATAAATTCATTAATACTAAGAGTAATGATCATATCCTTGGTCACTATGATATTTCAGTATTTTATTTACGTGGTATTTAGTTTAGATGAGGTTAAATTTCCTTGATTAATGTTCTATTGTAATTATGATACAACATGCATATATGTTACATTAAATCATAGATTATTACTCAATTTAAATATTATTATAATTCTACAACTATTTAACCCCTTGATTACATTTCTTTACACTTATTTAATGTATATGGATCTTAAATAATGATTTGGATATGTTTTGGAATATTTTAGGGTGTCTTTGATTGTTTTAGAAGTATTTGTGGAGGATAAAAGTTAAAAATGGTTAGTAGAAACCATCAAATATATCTAAGAAACAGTTCAGGTAAAGATGGGAGTCACTATGATGGGTCATGTCATATTCACGGTTTTGAAAAATTATGTTAATTCTTGTGGAAATTTTGTGAAATTAGATAGATAGAAGAATTGATGGCTTATAGATTACCAAACCACTAGAGAGATCTATGTGGGGTGTTGAATATTAGATGATATTAACTAATAGATGGAATAATGTTTGAAAATCGTATTTCCTAGCCATGTGACCTATTTTTTCTGGTGTAGTGTAATGTGTATTGTTGGTGAAATTTATATTAATCCTTGTTCATGAACAATGATAAGTGCAGTTAATGCCCCAAAAATATCGGTTTAATTTATATTAATTCCCAAAAATATTTATTATTCCTTTATTCATCCATGTTTGACCCTACTTCATAATTAATATCACAATACATTTCAAATCTACCAAGAAGATGGTTTTGTCATTTATAAGTGCATTGGAGATCTCAAATCATTTGTAAGTTCTTGTTCATCATTTTTATTTTTCATATACTCTTATACTATATATCATATCAATATATATAGTATGATATAGGTATACCTATGGGTTCGGATTGAATTTGGGATTATATATGGTTGAATTTTCTAATGATATGGCACTGTGAGAATATATCTAGAATTTTTAAGTGTCATTTTTCATTTTTCCGTCCATTGAGAAGTAAGTGGTTTCTTTATCTTCTCCAATTCTACTAAAACATGATGTATTAATTTATCTGGAATGTTTTTCATGAAATTTATATAGCATCACTATGTGATTTTCAAAGGAAACATTTTAGGATTATGATTTAGAAGTTGTTAAAAATAGATGGCAATTGGAATCCCCATTTCGTTATAATTTTAAAATGATGGTTTTAAAATTATAATATTTATGTGACACATCATAAGTGTCTGATGAAATGTTTTCAAATGTAGTTTGTTTATAGAAAAAACTATTTTAATGGATTTTTAAATATCTAGGATGGATATTGTTCAATGTGGATAGACTACATTTGGTTTTCCCACTACCATTGTAGTATGGATTATTGTCATGATGCAACACATTCAATGTGAGCACCATGAAGCGTATATGTATATGGATATATATATAGAAATATATATATATATATATATATATATATTTCTATGCATATATAATCATGGAAATGTTTATGCTCAATATAGATGAATCATAACAGGCTTGTCAATGGTTTTGACACATGGGACTCACATATGTGATGTATAAACTATTTAACTACTTTTCAAATATTTTATATATAATGATTTGTCCTTTATTATCCTTGTGAAATGTGTTGGGGTAAATTTTGGGAATTATAATGTGTTTATTATCACCCCCTTGTTGTGCACATTAGTGAATTTTAATATATCTTATATCATGAAACTACAAAAATATAGGTATCCTATATTACTAGTGGGGATTCATGATACTGTGGAGATAGAATTTGTTTTTGGATCTTATAGAAATATTAGGTGACTCTATGGATCATGTCACATTGTTGTCCCTTTTTTAATTATATATTTTAGTTTTTTAGTTGATGTTTTATTTTACCTCTGATATTATCATTCTTTTGGTTTTATTAGAGTTTTATTACATGTTACCATGCATCCTATATGAAAACTTCATTTTTTTTATTTTTTATACAGTATGGGTTTTTTATTTATACTAGGAAGATCATCACAAAGTTTTTATTTCGTTTGAATTTATTATGGACATATGGTGTCATGGGGATGTCACCAAAAAATAGTATAACTTTTTGTCTCCTCAAATCAATGATTTGGGGAATGATGTTAAAAACTGTATCAGTCTTTTGTGGTACTTTATCTAGGGATGGTAGGAAAGTGACAATAATATCAGATATTGATATGTATTTATTAGAATGACATAAATATATTATTTTGTGGAACATCAAGTTACCAGTGTGTTGTAGTAAATAATTTTTACGAGACACTTTTTGGTTTTATGTCCCCTCGTCATCATGGGTTTATCCAATGGGTATTTATGTCATGAATATTTTCTGAGAATTATCACTAGGAAATAATTATTCATTTTGAGTTGAATTATTTATGTAATCTTTTAATATTGATTATTTTATGGAAATTATGGTTAAAAATATTATATATTAGGGTTATTTGGAATTTTCAAATCCATTAGTTTTTAGCGATTAATCCCTTATGGGAGTTTTTTATGATAATATATAATAGATTTAGATAGATGCTATAAGAATTAATAAGTGAATGTTTCTGAAAATGTCATTTCACATGAGAAATAGGTGAATAAAAAATTCTAATGTAATGTTTATGGTTTTATGGAAACCAAAAATAAAATATGAAATAATAACCTAGATATTTTGATCACTCTATCTTTTATTAGGAGAATAATCCACCAATATTTTAGTGCAACATAGAACAAAAAATGATGGTGGTGTGGCCGAATTAGATAAACTAAATTTTTTACTATTAGGACCAATGAAAAATATGAAATTCAAGTACATTAATTATATAATGAAAGAAAATTAATGCTATTTATATATACAATATATAGTAGAGAAAGTCATTACAAGGGATAAATCTTAATAATCTTTTATTAAATAATTATATCCTAGCATTTTCTAGATTCCCTGAAAAAATATTTCTTCATCATAAAACATGACTATATATTCATCATAGAGGATGAATAAATGGTCATGAGTTGAGTCATATTTTCCTTAGACATTTATATTATTTTGTATTTTATGACACACATCTTTGAGTCTTTGATGAGATTAGATATTACCTATAAGATAATAGTTCACTGAATTTTGAATTATATTTATATGGTAATTAGTGAGATGGTGATGAAAAGGGATAATTAACAAAATATTTCTTGAGAAGTTTATTCATCAAAATTAGAATATTTGGGAACTCAAACTCAATGAATAAGAATGATAACACTATCATAAAAGGTTGTGGAGTATCAATGTAATGACCTATGGTTTTATAAATTAAAATCCATTTTTAAATGAGTAAACTCATTCTTATTTAATGCAGTTATATAAAAAACATAGAGTTATTTAATTATTATAGACTATTATAAATATTATTGTGTTTAAATTATTGTTAAACATCATAAGAATTGATAATAAATCCATTTAATAGTTCCATAATTGTTAGTCTATTAAAAGGTTATGATAAAGTCCAATGGAAAAAAATGAAGGAGCAATGACTTAAACTCATAGGATCATACCCTATGAAGCCCACTTTTCAAGGTTATTGATGGGTATAGAATCACTTGGAATTTCCCTTGACCAATCACACGAATATATTCACTTAGTAAATCATGATATATTCAATTTATGGGAGAAGTTCAAGCTCATAGAGATCACAACGCAGACCATGTTTACGACCCCCACCACAAAGAAAGCCTCAACATCATACACCTTCCCTTTATGAATTTGAACATGTATTAAGTGTTAATGTACGTCAACACTAAAAATATGATTTTTAGAATCTTATTTTTTGTTTTTATTTATTATATTTATTTATTTCTATTTTTAATTTCAAAATTATTAAATAATGGATTTCTAAAAATTTTATTTTAATACGACAATACTAGGATTGTATTTTTGGGAAATATATATTTTTAAATAATGGACTCCTATTGATGAATTAATTAATTTAATATATATATTATATATTAGAAAAATATTTTTATTAAATAATATTTCTTAAATATCAAATTTATGAGGTAAAAAAATAATCATTATAAGGGTCAAAAAACTTTTATTGTCAAAAAACCAATATTTTAGAACAAAAGGGTATTCATTATTTATAGTGTAATTTCTAAAATTTACCATATAATTTGTAAAATATATATCATACTTTTGGAATTATATTATTTTAATTTTACAATGGATAATTCTTAATATTTTTCTAAGACAGTCATATTTTTAGGTTAAAAATATATATCGTAATAATATAATGTATGTATTATGAAATTATAAAATAAAAAATGTAATATAATAATTATATAAAATGTATTAAAGAGAAAATGCATATTTAACATTTAAAATAATGTGGTTTTTACTTTATTAATTATATAAACACATAATGAAACATATAAAACATATATATTATATGTTATTTTTTTAATATCAATTATTTATAAACATTAATCACTTCAAAATAACCAAGGGTATAATTTTAATGAGTTGAATCCTCATACATATAAAATATTTAAATCAAATCCCCCTTTAATGTATACATTATAAAAAACACAAGTAAGGATTTTGGTCTGTGTTGCATTATCATATAGAATCAAATACCTAGGTTGAGAAATTAATAAAGAAATCTCCTCTATTTTTCTGTAAAAACCCATGAAAACTCCCATTTTTAATCTCACAAAAACATTGAAGCATGAAATTAATATTCCAGAACATATATATATCCATCTTAAGGATACCTAAATATCTTAAGAATATCCTTATATTCTTTTAGAAACAACATTTCATTGTAATAAATCCTCTCCATATCATATTAATTCAATAGCCTCTTTTATTTTATGCCTTTTGTTTCCAATTTGGTCATATTTTGATATTTTTATAGAATTCCATCTTATTTTATTTATTATTTCCAATTTATGAGAATCTACTTTAAACCACATAAATCTCTCCCATAAATCTTAATGTATCTCCATTATAATGAAAAGTTATATTGTGACATTTTATCAAAAACATTTGTGTAATGAATACCCATACAAATTTACCCTCAACTGTACTCACATAGTGGTACCTATAATACATTTATTGTGTAATTACATTTATGTAACCCACATTACATAATTTTGAAATCAAATGTGATTAATTTTTCTTTATGTTGAATAATCTATATGGACCACATGTGAATTTTAATATTAAAATGGGTGGACCTAGATATCACTATAATACATTGGATAATTATTTGGTCTCATGAGATGTCATTTATATAATTATGGATTCAAATAAATCCATTATGAAACTTTCAATAACATGTGATTTTGTCTTTCTGTTTATCCATGACATGTTTTGATGAAATTATTTATGTTGTTTTAATATTCTCATGTTTCCGTAGTCTTATAATGTTATATCATGCCTCATTATTAATGATATTTATTCTCACTCCACTTATGTTACATTTTTATTCCTCAGGGATCACAAAACATCTTTAACATGAGCTATTATTTCTTTATACCATCACTGTGTGTTATAATGTTCATGTATCGTGTGTATTTAACCTTGTTATCCTGTGTAGTTTTAAAAGTAAAATGAAATTTTAAGGCATGTTATGGAAGTTCTCAATAACATTGTTTTATTAGTGTAAACATTTGTTATATTATGTATCTAATTCTACAAATAAACATTGCATAATTATATTTTAGAATTTGATAATGTGTTCCTTTATGTAATAAATTATCAAATAATGATTATTAATGATATGTGTTGTCATAGTTGGTACAAGAGACAAAATTAGTTATTTTTTTATTAGTAATAGAAAACTCTTTGAAATAATATATTTATAAGACTAAATAGATGAAAAGATCCCAATTGTTTTAATTAAAAAGTATGTTGTTTTATATAAATACATTGAAATTTGTGTACTAAATGTGGATGTGGATCTTGTATAGACATACATAGGAGGAATTACCATGAAAATTGTGTTTTTTGCTAAAACATTTCATAAATTGTTCTATGATAATGGGCCTAACAACACTAATATAATTAATATCAACATGGGTATGCATTGGTAAATTCATATTATATTGATGTACAATTGTGAATGTATAAAAATGACCATAATATTTTAGGTTACATAACAAAGTTAACATAAATTTAGGCATATCAATTGATAGGTTATAGAATATATAGCATTTATGAGTTATCCCATCAGTGATCTTGGTTTTCCATTTCTGTTCTTTATAGATTAAAAATAATCATTAATTATTTTCCAATAAATTGATTCAATATCTAGAAATAGTTTAATAAATTGAAAAACCAATTTGATGGAATGTGATGATAACCCAAATGAAATACCCAACCCGATAATAGTATGATTCATGAACATGGTGACAATACATTCACGATTTAATTATGTTTTGAACAAAAAATTTATAAGATGGAATTACCAGGCACTCTTAGTAAATATCATGTTGAAATTGAGAAATTTATATAACAGTGGACTCCAAATTTGATAGAATCACACAATCCCTTAATAGTGTAACAATGTATCTACTCGATTGAAAATAACTTTTCTGTCCTTAAACAATCTGAGCGAGTGATTATTGTATTAGATGTCAATAGTATGGATGTAGAAGCCTATACATGATGTAAATTGATAAAAAAAATATAAATCCTAAGGAAGATAATATGAAAAAGAGTTTAAATAATTATTCATATTTTTTATAAATTTGTTCCACACACTCTATGAATGAAAATTGAGAGAGACATGTTTATCCTCAACAAAAGGTTTAATAAATCAATTAGGTAGTATGATTAAATATTTAGAAGAAATTCATGATTAACCTATGGATTAGTTATTACCCATGAATGAAGTGTTTACCACTTCTAGGGTAGGATCAAAACAAATCTATGAAATGTGTTGACAATTAAGGACATTGATAGATAAAAGGAAATTATATGATGTTCTCCCATGTTTAAATGGATAGTAGTGAATATTATGGGTCTCATTGATATGGTAAACATAAATTGAGCATAATTTTGTTGATTCAATGGATAAATATAATATATAAATGAGATTAAAACATACAAATTTTCAAATATTTAGTTAAGATCATGTAGGAAATTCTCTGAAGTTGATAAAGAAATGCATTATGTGTGATTAGGATGGGGAAAATGATATCAATTTTCAACCAAATAATCACACCAATGTGATGGAATAATGATATTCTACAGTAATACATCATCCAATAGTAAGGTGGTTAAATAGAAAAGATCACATGAATTTTATAATCCAATTCCTTAATCTAAGGGTTTTTAGAGACAATCAATAATATGAAACACTAATGCAGAAAGGGTGAGATTATGAAATCACAATTGCTGAGGTGGATACTGATAAAACATTTATGATAGTTACAATAATTATTCATTTAATGATAGAAAAAAGATATTGTTATTTTATATTTATGTATTAATTCATATATTACAACATTAGAAGAACTATATAAACACTATTAGAATAGACAAAATAAGAGCTATCATTGAAAATGAAAAATGAGAAAATTAGTACATCCCAAGTACATAAATCCTCCCATTAAAACATTATGCCTAGAAATCCCAACAAACCAAGTGATACATTAAAATAATTTTATATAATTCTACGTATTGATTGTATTTCCTTATATCGATCCAAAATAAATTTCCAAGAGAAGAATGTGACCCAATCTATCGTGAATCATCCTATTATTCTATTAAAGAGTAGAGAAGAGGATAAATATCCTTTAAAATATTCATCCCAATCATGTATATAATTTTACTATGACTAGGTACATCTTCTCAAAATTATTGTCACTAAATAAACTATCTACATTGATGTCAACTAAATTCAAAGGGAATATGTTAATGTGTTTGCCAATGAATTATATATTATTCTTCAAATCTATGAAGTTGAATTCTCCCTCAAGAATATACCTATATCATTAACAATATCTATGTCTCCATATTCAATATATTCTTTTATACATTTGTTTTTTAATAGGAAACCATTTTTGAATTTTGATAAAGGGTTATATGCCCATGTACTTAACTTTAGTGTGCACCAGTTCTCTTAATTAAAAATATTGATGTGTCAATGTCCCTATTCATGTATTATTTTGATCCCAAAATAACATTTATCCTGAAAACATATCATCAACTATAGATTGATGAAATTTTCAATCATCTATAGATCCTAGTATTTATCCAATGAAGTTCATTAGTCGGGAAATTATTATGTAAAGTTGACGAAGGAGGATATTCGTAGGATTTGTTTTAATTCTTGTCATTGGAACATCAAGTTAATAGTTATTCAATTTTGACTCTGTATTTCAATATAAATATTCATGTACAAAATGAATTTAGTATTTAGGGATTCCCTCAATAAATATTTGTTAGTTATTCTCTAATATATCATTACCTACTCCAAATAAAATCATGATAATGGAGAAGCATTTAAAATATGTTATGAAGACTCTACGAAAAGAAAAATTTATTTTTGATGTAAAATAAATGTGATTCTTGGATGGAGAATGTAAATTTTTTTGTAATGTTATAAAAAATAATTAATATATACTGATCATTCAAAAATAGAGATAATTTAATATTGTCCTAGGAAAACATATAGGATGGATATCAATAGTTTCTATTAATTATTCGGAAATTATTTTTGATTTGTGGAAAACATCTCATGATATTCTAGTGCACTAAACAAGATAAAATTTAAGGGGTAATGATTTTCTAGAAAAATTAATGTAAAGAATGATTCAATGTTTAATAGAAATTACAATCACTACACCTATGATAACATTACACACTAATGGGGAATGATTTGTGATCTATAGATATGTTTTCAAATAATATTAGGTTTTTTACTCATTAATAATGAAAATTTGACATCATATTTTTACCACATACTAAATATCCATTAGAGTAACCACAAAACATATTATATACAATTGGATGTAGTGATATTCACATTAAGTATTTTGTGAAATTAACTATATAAAGATATATACGACATTTAAATGGACAATAAAAACTATGATTATAAATCTAAAAAACGATAATAATATTTTAAAATGATTGATGTTATATATGAGAAATGATTGTTAATTTTCCATCAATTACCCTACAGGGATGGAAAAAAAAGTTGTATATTATTTGAGTATAAAGTACCTTACAACCATATCCATGATGTGGATTGAAAGTGGTCCAAAAATATTTAATATAAATAAGATAGAATTGTGAATAATAAAAAAATATCCATCCTAAATTTATAAAATAAATTTTCATATATCCATTCTGTATATGATCATTTAGGATGAGGAAGTTAATTAATTTTTATATTAACAGGTATTAAATATTCAAGATTTCATCTTTTCTAAAGATAGAGAAATAATTTTAGAACCAAAATATGTGTCTAATCAAAAAAATTAATTAAAAGGGAATATCTTGATGATGTACATATATCATCCTTCACAATTATTCTCGGAATAGCCCCTTTATTTATAATCTTGGATAATCGGATAGAAAATAGGAGGAATCTAAGAACAAATTATAATTAGTAACTTGAAGAAGAAAAAATAAAAACACATGACTCAATTAATTTCATTAATGTAGGAGATTCTATGACAAAATTTTTCTTCATAGGATCAACTAAGAGTCCATCCTTGAATATAGTGTGGTCATCCAAAGAATCATCATGAAGCCATATAACAGTCTCACTAAATTTCCCACATAAGTCATTCCTTATAATAGTCTCATGAATGATCCTATAGTGATTATCATAGTAATCATAGATTTTATAATGTAACAAAATATAATAAAAACACTTGAAGAAAATCATTTAGATATTCCTTGAATAATTTTTCTATCATATCCATAACGACAAAGGCTACATGAGTCAATCTGAATGGAATTATGTTAAAATCATAATGTTCATTCCTCACTCAAAATGATGTATTCAGAATGTATTCCTTCTTTACATTCAATTTATTATACCATAAACTAGGGTCTATCTATTAAAAATATTTGGATCCTCATTGTTGATCGAATAATTCATCAATGTGAGACATATGTTAATTTTTTATTTATCATAAAATCATTTATATACAAATAATAAATGAACAATCTCATTGATCAATATTTATTCACAAAGATGAAAATAAGGGCTCCCCCTGGTGAAACACTAGGGTAAATATAACCTATATCCACGACTACTCATGTTGTTTCTCCAGATCCTTTAATTTCATACTGGAAATTTTATAGTGAGTCATTGATATTATTGTTTCATAAGGGACTTAAATAATGGATTACTCAACATAACAGTTTGGGTGATGTCTATGTAATACATTGAAAAAAAAGAACAATGTATTCTTGTACAATAGGTAGATAATAAATTTGAATAATAGCTTCTACCTGTCTAGATTTTTTTTTCATTAATTCCATAAGAATAGCATTTTGTGTACCTATTGAGGGTATATTTATACATGTTCATGATAAAGATGTATCTTCTCTAAAGATATGGAACTCCATATATTCATTATGAATTATAATTTCATTCTTATTTTAATAAAAAAAATTCATCATATTTTACATTTTGGTCCAAAAAAGGATTACACCAATTTAAACCATAGGTTTGATAATAAAGTTTGATAATAAAGCATGTTTATGTGTCAAAATAGGGACTTCATAACACTTCCTTATTGCCATGAAACTTCCACTATGAGTTTTGACTGATAAATCCCTTCTAAAATTGATAGGAAGATATCTATTTTCTTGTGAAAACATGGAATAAATAATATCATTAGGATCTAGAATCAAATTAAATGTCATCAGACTTTGATGATAAGATTAATGCACCGTCCACACAATCATCTGTAACTTCCACCTCAAATATTTTAACCACAAAAGCTTGGCCTTCTCCCCATGGTCTCTTTTGTGGTAGATTCTCTTTACACTTAGGTAATTTCTACATAGTGATGCATATCTATATAGTTCAAACATAGAATTTCAATGTTTTCATTCGTCCTTTTTAATTCATTATTATGATGACCATTATCTCCACACTAATAACAAATTCCCAATCCCTTCAATCATTTACAAGGATGATTCCTTCCACTTTTATCATAAGGTGGAAATTACATGGTCATATAATGTATATTATTTATTGCAATACAATTTTCTTATGGATGATTTGACTTAAAATTTTATTTATTTACCTTGGAAAAATTGGATCTAGGGAATGACTTCCCCATTTTCATGAACTTAAAACTATTTCATCATTTGATAATAGAATGTGACTGATCAACTCTCATCTGATTCATGATTAATTATTTCAAAAAATTAGTCAATTATGCACTTCGTGTTTCATCTATAATATATAGTATACATGACTATCCTTTTAAAGTTATAATCTTACTTAGAAAATATACTTATTCATTTCCATTTATTAGGAGTAACTTTCAATTCATTTCAATTTGTTTCTGACAGGGAAAATATTTGACAAACAATGCCTTTTTAGAAGTTGTAATTTCCTTGAGTTATATTTTCACAAACTACGTAGTATTTTGGATCAGTGACCATAATTGATAAACATCACCATTGATAAAATACTTTAAATGTCTCACATTTTATATTTCGTCACCTCCCATGTCTACAAATATCTTCTCTAGAAAATTAATCCATTTATCAATAACCATTGTATTAGTAGCTCCACCAAATTATGGGGGATTGTTTCACATAAAGAGATCATTCATAATAGAATCATAATGTGGAGTGGGTTAATCTATTAGATAAAGGTTAATTTTATTAACCTGGTTAATATTTCATAATATAGTTATAGTTATCTCAATTCCAATAAAAAATATATTGGATTCCTTGGTAGAGAAATATCTATATTTTCCATGAGTATTGATATCATTATTCTTTTAGGGTTCCATTTCTGAACAATTACATATATTGTATTTGATAATTAAAATATTAATTTTAAATCAAAATTTATTTTTATAAATTTGGTGTTAAACATAAAATAATGTAAAATTTATGAATTATTAATCACAGAATCATAAATGTAGTTTGTTTGGTGATATATTTATTTTCAAATCTTTTAGACTAGTTTTAAATAAAATTTGAATTATTCTAAGAATATATCATATCTGTTTCATACTATGTGCACTGTAAGGCACATTTTCATGCACCAGCTGATAATCAGGTGAATCCAAATTTAAATTTTTCATAGTTATTATGCCTATATAACATTATTATTGTACCATTCCCTCTGTTTGTATACATATATGGATATATTGCATTGAAAAACCACATAATATATTCTATACCAAAACATTATGATGTTCCTATTTATATTCATAAAATTATATCATATGATGGTGTTCCATAATATATTTTTTCCTTAATACCGTTTCAATGGTTTTTACTAAATTTCCATTGATAGTAATTGTTTGACCCAAGACCCTATATTTTGGAGTTGATGACTACATTATTAACTTTTATTAGATATAAGGGGTAAAATGATGAAGGTACAATATGTAGAGACCAAAATCGTGATGTAAAAAGACATTACATTAATTTTGCCAGATTCTTAATACATAACAAAAACAGACACAGAAGGATTGTAATTGTTTAGGGTCTTTGGAAACTCAGAACATAATCTTCTATTCGTGGTGAATGATATTCTACATCTCCATTAAAGATCATGCACTTTTTTTTTCATACCTAAAGCCTTTCATTAAATCATGGGTAATGAAAACATATAAAGGTTGAGCTGAAATGCTCAGTATGTGTAAGCATGGAGAAAATAAGACATACCATATGCATTTGAACATAAAACAAGAACATAACAATTAAACATCAAAATCATGAGCAATGACATAAAACTTTTCAGTACGTAAGTCATAGATAAAAAACAAAAAATTAATCAAGATAAAATTGCATGGGAACAAAACATGTGATTGTGGCATTCATTAAGCACATGTTATGATTTCCATTGTATCCATGAAATTGCTACCAAAACCATCTTAGTGGAGAAAATATATTTCTGAATCGAGTTAACTCCTCGATCCAGTCCAATATCATTAAACCATATTAACTTTTTGTTCCAGCCATGTATATCTCATGAGATATAAATCTTTACCCAATGAATTAGTGGGAGATATAGGTCCCACCTATCTCATTTTGAAATCATTCTTACATGTTCCACAAAATAAACATAAATCATTCATAATAACCCAACGAATAAAATAGGATTCATAAACGTCTTCCCATCATTACATAATCCATATAAAAGATATGGATGTCATTTCAGAATTACAAAACTGAAACAATGTAAATCATAGAGACATTATATTTGAAACATACACATATGAAATAATTTCACATTAGATGGAAAATGGTTTTTATAAAACACTTGAAATGAATTATTGAGGAAAATATCATTTCTTCTTCAAAATAATTTTCTATTCACAAAATGTCATGTAATTTTAATATAAAATGATTTTTTTGAAAATAGTCATGAAATATTTTGGATGAAAATTTATGAAAATAAGTCTTTATAAAAACATAAAAATCATTTCATTCCGTATATGTTAAAAAAACATTCTTCTAGTACTTTTCCCAGAAAAGTAAAAAAGTACCTCGTATGGTAAACAAAATAAGGATTCCTTACATACCATTTAATAATAGAAAAAATTGGGTAAAAAGGAATTTAAAGTTACATGAAACCATTTTTAGAAAACAGGTTCATGGATGATAAATATAACCCCCAGTAAATACATAATAATAAACAATCTCGGATAAAAATGAAATTGGAAAAGTTATCCCTTACCCTAGGTCTGATATGCTTCACACATATCCAAACCTCATGTATAATGATTAAAATAATGTCATTGACCTTATATAGAATCATATTAATTGTTATGATATCATATATGGTTCACTTATGACATTATATTACTCGTTCTTTTGAAAATTCCATGTTAAATTAGTGTTTTCGGTATAATAGTTTCACTTATCATACGTGATTAGACCTATTGTTCTTGATATTATTTTTAATTATATCATGATTTAATTACATATAGATTGTAAAACTTGATATATATATATATATATCATATATATCCAATATATATAAATATAATAGATAGATAAATGAAATGAAATTCACCGTTCCTGGAGACGATAGGTCGTACGTACGCATGAACCTTGTTTTCCTTTCCTTATTGACTTAAATGGAAGTCAGTAGATGACATATATATATATATATACATAAATAAAGTAGCATTATTTTTTCATATATTTCATTATTTCTTATTATATATACTTTATAATCATTCTTGAATTGTTAACATGGAAAATGAATCTCATCGCGTCGTGGAGACGGTAATCCGTACGTATGCACGAGCGATGATATCATTCTCATATTTATTGAATGGAATTGGAGTAGATGATATAATATCCTAGAATCATTATAATGTTATAATAATCATATATAGTTATCCATTACACAATTATACCCATCCATGTAAGGTGGTGGTGGAAAACAGATTACACCACTGCGTGGAGATGGTATTCCGTACGTACGCACATGCGGTGATTTCGTTTTCTATAGGATGGATAGAAGGTGAAATAGGGTTGCTTAATATTTATAATAAAATGTCAGAATATTATTGATACTGATGTTTTTACTTCATAATGTAACAACTATTGAAGATGAAGTAGAAGAAGAGATAAAGTTGAAATAATCGGTAACAGACATTACCTCTTCTTTGAGGCACATCTTATTAACATCCTCATAGGGAACTAAATATTGTCTTTGAATAAGAGAAGGACCTCAAAGATGATTCTAGGGAAGTGGAGAAGATATTTTTTTAGGGTTTGGCTGAGCTTGAAGGCTCAATGTGGTGTGAGGGTGAGAGGGAGGAGGTGCCCTTTTATAATGGAGGATAGGGGCACCTTAGGAATGACTAAAAATATTATTTTATAATAAAGTCATAATCGGTTTATAATATCTCCAAATTGATTTATTTTTAAGATAAAGTGGAAATGGGTCGAAATAATCTCAACAAATAGATTTTAGACAAGTTTAGGTTACTATTTTATCCTTATCATTTAGATTTTACTCTATGTTAAATAATTTAACTTTTACTGTGTCTTTTTGTTTTCTAACACTATATGGTTAATAAAGATACTATAACAAGACAAACGAACCCTAAGTGGTTCATTATTAATATATATATACTTATCTAATTCATTTGGGCGAACCTTAGAATTTTAAAAATAAAATAACAATTAATAATATAATATTTGTTTAAAAAACTATTTTATGACATTTTTTACACTATTTGGTACATTATTTTTGTGAAAATCAAAACAGCATTATTAGTTAGAAAAAAGTTATTTAAATCAATACTAACATGTGATATTAAACTAGAAATTTAGTGGGATCCATAAAAATTCTAATATTACATTTATTTGGGCATTTATAACATCAATTATGTTAGTACTGTCTACATAAGGTAATTACTGCATCATCGTTGTGTCATAAATAAATTAAATTATTTAAAGTTTAAATATTATATATAAAATACCATCATGTAGGAAATCTGTTTATATTTATAATAAATATTTATAGTCTAATTTATTTTATGTATAACCCTATATTAAAAATGATTCAGTTATTATACATTGATTTTAACTCTTTTAACTCTTATTTGAATAAAATAATAATAAATGTCATAATCTAATCCATGTGGACATAAATGATCATATTATATTTCTAAGGTTGTTTTTTGTCGAATTAGACTTATCCAATAGAATTAGGAATTGTTTTAAGGTAATAATAATATCAGTTTTACCCTTAATTACACTATTTACTTTTAACAGTGGTAACTAAAAGTAAAAATATAGTATTCACCAAAAATTATTTTCTTCTAATTGAACCACATTTTACTTATTTATATCAACCACGTCTCTTGGATTTTTTAAATTCTACTCAAATAAGCATTAAAATAATTTTTTTTGTAAATTTGCAAATTCTCCTAGGAGGTGTGTAAAAGACGGTGAAAAGTTCAATAAAATTTTTATATATATAAAATTATTATAAAAGGACTCCAATGAATTACATTAATCTTATATAGAAATTATGTATCTATTTGGACCAAAAATAAATTTAAATAAAATAAATTATGATTTAAATTAAATGTTGGTTTTTATCCAATATCTCAGTGTTTTCACTATTTATCAAAAAATGAATGTTTTCAGAAAAATACCAAAATTTCACCCTAGGCTAATTTCAATATTCTGAATCCAAAAATAAAGTCTATTTTAAAAGATATAATTTATATAATTTCAAAAAAGGGTATTATTATTCATAACGACTAGTTTTAATATTATTTTATTAGCATATCGTTGTTTAGTAAAACCTGGTATTGCGTACAATGCAAGCTATCGAGGAACGTCATGATTGCATGTATGGAAAGCCAAGTCAGGGTTGTGTGTAGTGAAAGCTCCCTTTGGGGTTGCGTGTAACATTATTAAAACATATTTCATTTATACATTAAAAAAAATATACTTAATGCTCTTAGAATAATTCCTACAAAACGAACTTGAAATTGTGTGTAACATGAGCCATGAATTGTTTTGCATATACTGCAAGCTAATACGGTGTTGCATATAGTGAAAGATAATTATGGTGTAGCATAAAACACATGATATAAATGAAATTAAAAAAATAATTCTCATAAAATCTTGGGTTTTTACATTCTACCCAACTTAAAATGAATTTCACCCTCGAAATTCATTGGGGTTATAAAGGGTTTACTACTTTAAATTTTCTTTAATATAATCCCACATCGTAAAAAAGGAATACCAAAACCAATCATTAAAAACTAAAGTATGAAACGTAATGGTTACCCAAATTTACTAATCAATGGGGTTCCACATAGGAGAACATAGGTGAAAATATGGATATGGAAGAAAAAATAATTTCATCAAGTTCAGATGGAGAGTGGTAGAGAACAAGGCTATAAACAATCCAAAAATCACAATTCCATAAATTTGTGATGATCTAAAGTACCATCTGATTCATAAGATATAATATCACTGGGACAACATTATTGGTTTTCAATATCCGTTCCCTAAAGTTGTAAATTTTGAATTTGATTAAATTCTTACTTGATTTTTGTACAATCTCACTGTTGTTTGTGCCTATAACAATTTCCACTTCATCTCTTAAAGAAATTAAGTATAATATGTCTTCCATGAAGTGTTAGTAGTTCATGCGATAGAATTCTAGGTCATTCCATCTGTCTCAAACATAAGGTTAGAAAATGATTCAAAATATACATAAGGTCATCTATTTTGAGGATAATCTAATATGATTCCAATAATGGACTTATAATTCAACTATCATACATCATAATAAAATAAAACTAATTTCTACTTACTAGGGACATCTTGTAGTCTAGTGGTAGGCGATAAATGCCTGTTGCACTTCGGTTGTGGGTTCGATTCTTGCAACCTTGTCCAGCGAGATGGGTTGTCACACGTCCTTTAGGGTGTACATTTTTCTAAAACTCCCCTATTATAACATTCTAGAAATAGTATCGAAAAAATGTTTTAACATTAAACAATTCTATCTGATGTGCAACATAACCCATTCCAAACTTTAGGCTTATCAAAAATACTTTTTTCAAATACTATAGAATAAAGAAAACAATTATATTAAATGTCATCAACCATGCATGTGAATACCTTCATTTATTCACAATATATCATATGATATATATTGTTGGACACATTTCAAACATGTGAATACCTTAATCATGTAATCTCTTGAAAAATGAATATCCATTGAACCATAGTAAAAACATGAATGCTGTTAAAAGTAAACTCATTCTACATACCAAAATCCAAACATACCTATATACCCAAACCATGATTTAACATTGTCCTTATATCAGTTATGAGCTCATTTCATTTTCCCTTTTATCCCTTCATTATGCGCATACCATGATCATTCCAAAAATATTTCAATCACTTTTATGGGTTACCGCTACCTTAAAATTATTAAAAACCACAATGATCCAATACATTTATATTCCAATATTCCACGATACATTAACTAAGATTCCACAACATTATCTCGGAATCCAGTTACATAAACACTTATTTATTCAACAACATTGTTGTCATACTCAACATCACAAATAGTGATCACATGTGATTTTCCATTATCCTTTTCCTAATGTGGTTTCTCACATTGATCATCATTAGCCCATGGATTTTGGCATTGATTTGCATAATGCCCCATTTTCTTGCACATGAATCCTTGATGTATTGGTGGTGTGTTTTCTGCAGTATTTTGTTTATTCACATCATAAGAATCCATTTTCCATTACATCGACACTCAGCTGCTTGATGGACTTTTTTCCACACATAAAACATTTTTTAGACCCATTAAGACAATCTCCATCATGCTACATTCCACACATTGAGCATAATGAAACATTCATCTTCTTTTCCCAATTATTCTCAGATTTCTCCTTGAACTCCATCTTTTGTTTCTTGTCAAAACCATGAGATGGATATGTAACACCAACATCCTTTTCTATATTGATAGAATAACACACAATTTCTTCATAACTACTAAACTCTCTTATAGATAACTCTCTTTGAAGACATGGTTTTAAGCCACTAAAGAATTGATAAACATTACATTCAGGATGGATGATAGAGCCATATTCATACCTGTAAGACTTGTAAAATTCGCTTCATATATACCAACAAATTCATCATCCTTTTCCTTAAGCTCAAGTACATCCTTTTCCATCTTTGTTCAGAGAATACGAAGGATGTACTTATTGAAAAATATGTTCTTCAACTCATCCCATTCCATGGATTCAATTTCATCTCGGGGCCTCGTATTCTTAATTAGATTCCAGCATTGATCTGCTTCACCTTCTAAGCGGTAAATAGCCAGAATGAATTTTGCATGTTCCAAAAAGAGAAGTATGGAAAATATCTTTTCAATGGTACTGAATCATTGTTTAGTAATAATCTGATCAGAAGACCCCCGGAAATAAGGTGGACGTTGCCTCATAAAGGACTCAATAGAATACTATTCCCTTCCCTTGTCATTTTGAAGTCCAGAATGATTCAAATCTTGTGTAAGTATAAAAATATGATTTTGCACTCCATCCCCATAACATTTGTTTGATCAGGAGGAAAATCATTGCATTGTAAATTACATTGATCAACATGGTTCCTTCGGGTTCCAACCATCATCTAAAGCCCAAAAATAATAGTTTGACAGTCAAAAATCATTCTAGGAAAACAGCATAATAAAGGGGGAGTAACTTCCATATCTAATATCTTATGGTTAATTCTAATATCGTTACTGTAATTCTAGGACTATAACTTATACTTATACCTAACCGTAGTGACATCCCTAGATATATGTTATAAATATCCCTAGGGCTCTCACTAAAGCTTTCGTGTCCATGTTTCCAATGGATAACTAATCCTTACCTCTGATACCAACTATAACATCCCAAATCCTGACATACGTGGATGTTACCTTACTTTTGTGGGATACTTATAAAATAACAAAAACAGACACACATGGACCGTAATAGTTTTTTTCTTTGGAAACTCGGAACATAATCTCCTAATCATGGTGAATGATCTTCAACATCTCCCATAAAGATCATCCCATTTTGTTTTTATACCTAAAAACATTATTTAATTCTTGGGTAAAAGAAAACATATAAACGGTGATCTCAAATGCTTAGTAAGGGTATGAATGGAGAAAATAATACAAACAATATACATTTGAACGTAAAACATGAACATAGTAATTAAACATCAAAATCTTGAACAATGACATAATACATGGCAGTATGTAAGGCATAGGTCAAAAAGAAAAAATCAATAATGATAAAATAGCATGGTTATAAAACATATAATTGTTGAAATCATTTAGTACATGATATTATTTCCATAGCAGCCAAGGCATTGATGCAAAGACCATCTTAGTGGACAAAGACCCTTTCCGAATCGAGTTCACTCTCGTTCCAGTCTTGAATCACTGAACTGAATTAACTTGTCATTCCAACCATGTCTATCTCTTAAGATATAAAACATTACCCAATGCATTGGATGAATATATAGGTCCCACCCAACTCATATTGAAATCCTTCTTACTTGTGCCACAAAATAAACAAAATCATTAATAATAACACAGCGAATAAAATGGGTTTCTTAAACGTCATCCCATCATCACATAATCCATATAAAAGAGATGGATGTAATTTTGTAATAATAAATGTGAAACCATGTAAATCATTGTGAGATTATACATGAAACATACACATATGAAATAATTTCATTGTAGGTGGAAAATGATTTTGATAAAACACTTGAAATGAATTCATGAGGAAAATATCATTTCTTCATTAAAATCATTTTCATTTCACAAAATTTCATGTAATTTTAAAATAAAAGTATATTATTGAAAATAGTCGTGAAATATTTTTGAGGAAGCTTCATGAAAATAAGGATTTATAAAACCGTAAAAACCCTTTCATGCCATATAATTTAAGAAATCATTATTCTCGAACATTTGTTAAAAAAGTCAAAAAGTACTTCATATGGTAAAAAAAAGAAATATTCCATAAATACCATGTATTAAAAGACAAAAATGTGTTAAAAAGTCTTTAAATATACATTAAACCATTTTTAAAAAACAGGGACTTGGATGATAAATATAAACTCAGTAAATACTAATGAATAAACAATCTATGATAAAAACGAGATTGGAAAAGTTATCCTTTAACTTAGGTCCGATATGATTCATACGTATCCGAAACTCCTTTATAATGATTTAAATAATGTTATTGACTTATTACAGAATCATAATCATTTTTATGTTATCATATATGGTTCACTTATGATTTAATATTACCAGTTCTTTTGTAAATTCCATGATAAAGTAGCGTTTTGGGTCAAATCATTTCATTTATCAAACGTGTTTGGACCTGTTGTTCCTGATATTATTATTACTTGTATAATGATTTAATTACTTATATAATGTAAAACATGATTTATATATCATATTTATACAGTATATATATATAATAAATAGATAAATGAAATGAAACTCACCGTTCATGGAGACGGTAGGACGTACGTACTTATGAACACTATTTTCCTTTTCCTATTGACTTGAATGAAAGTAAGTAGATGATATATATATATATATACATAAATCCAGTATCATTATTATGTCATATATTTCATTATTACTTATTATATATACTTTATAATCATTCATTAATTGATTAAATAGAAAATGAATCTCATAGCGTCGTGGAGACGGTAATCCGTACGTACGCACGAGCGATGATATCGTTCACATATTTTTTTAATAAAATTGGAGTGGATGATATAATATTTTAGAATAAGTATGATGTTATAATAATAATATATATAGTTATTCTTTACAACATTATACCCATCCATTTATGGTGGTGTTCGAAAAAAGATTACACCAATGCGTGGAGACGGTATTCCGTACGTACGCACGCGCGGTGATTTCATTTTTCGTTGGATGGATAGAAGGTGAAATATGGTTGTTTCATATTAATAATAACATAATAGTATATTATTGATACTGATGTTAATACATCATAATTATGTAACTAATGAATAAGATGTAGAAGAAGAGATAATTTTGAAAGAATCTGTAACGGACATTACCTCTTCATTGAAGCGCCTCTCCTTATAATCCTATTAGGGAACTAAAGATTGTCGTTGAAGAGAACCAAGAACTGTAAGATGTTTCTAGGGAAGTGGAGAAGAAATTTTTTTCGGGTTTGGCCGAGCATGAAGGCTAAATGTGTTGTTAGGAGGAGAGGGAGAAGGTGCCCTTTTTTAAGGGAGGAGAGGGGCACCTTAGGAAAGTCAAAAAATATTATTTTATAATAAAGTCATATTCCGTTTATAACAGCTCCAAATTAAATTATTCCAAATCTAAAGTGGGGATGGGACGAAATTTTTTCAATCAATATATTTTAGACAAGTTTAGGTTACTATTTTATCCTTATCATTTAGTTTTAACACTATGTTAAATAATTTATCTTTTACAGTGTCTTTTTGTTTTTTTACACTATATGGTTAATAAACATACTATAACAAGCCAAACGAAGTCCAAGTGGTTCATTATTAATATATATATCATTATATAAGTTATTTGTCCTAGTTTTAGATTTTGAGGAATAAAAAAACAATTAATAATATAACTTATGTTTTAAAAAATATTTTATGTTAATTTTGACACTATTTGGTACTTGATTTTTGTGAAAATCGTAACATCATGATTAGTTTGAAAAAAGTTATTCAAATCAATACTAACATGTCATATTAACATAAAATGTAGTTTAATTCATTAAAAGTCTAAAATTACAGTTATTTGGGCCTTTATAACATCAATTATGTTAATATTTTTTTAATATGGTAATTACTACATCATCGTTGTGTCATAAATAAATTAAATTATATAAAGACTAAAAATTATAAATAAACTTCAATAATCTATAATTTTTTTTATCTTTCTAATGAATATTAATAGTCTAATTTATCATATGTATAAATCTATATTAAAAATTATTTAGTTATTATACGTTGATTTTAACTCGTTTAACTCTTCTTTGAATTTAACAATAATAAATGTTCTAATCAAATCCATGTGGACCCAAAGGATCATATTATATTTTTAAAGTTGTTTTTGGTCGAATTAAAATTATCCAATAGAATTAGGACATGTGTTATGGTAATATTAATATCATTTAAACCCTTAATTACCCTATTTAATCATAAACGTGGTAAATAAAATTAAATAGTTACTATTCATGAAAACTTATTTTCATCTCATTGAACCAAATTTTACATACTGATATTAATAGTGTCTCTTGGAATTTTTTAAATTCCACTCACAGAAGCAGTAAAATTATGTTGTATATAAATTTTCAATTTCTCCTAAGAGGTGGGTAAAAGATGGTGAAAAGTTTAATAAAATGTTTAATATCTAAAATTATTATTAAATGACTCCAATTAATTAAATTGAACTTATATAAGAATTATGTTTCAATTTTGACCTAAAATAAATTTGAATAAAATAAATTATTATTTAAATCAAAGGACGGTTTTTTACCAATAACTCAGTGTTTTCACTATTCATCAATTATTAAATATTTACAAAAAAATACCAAAAAATCACCCTAGGCAAATTTCGATATTTTTAATCCAAAAATGAAATACATTATAAAATATAAAATTTATAAAATTTCAAAAAGTGTGTATTGCTATTCAAAACGGCTTGTTTAGTAATATTTTAATAGCATATCGTTGTTTTTTGAATCCTAGTTTTGCGTACAATGAAAACTATCGAGGAAGGTCGCGATTGCATGTAAAGCAAGCCATGTCAGGGTTGCGTGTAGTGAAATATCCCTTTGGTGTTGCACATAACATAATAAAAACTTATTTCATTTATTAATTAAACAAAATATATACATAATTCTTCGTATAATAATTCCTACAAAATGAACATGAAATTGTGTGTAACACGAGCCAAGAATAGTGTTGCGTATACTGCAAGCTAATACGGTGTTGCGTATAGCACAAGATAATTATGGTGTCGCGTAAAACACAAGACATCAATGATATTAAAAAAATAACAATTCTCATAAAATATCGGGTTGTTACACTATAAGATTATTGTTTTAGATTACAATATTTATACATTATACCTATTTTACAATGGGAATATAAAATAAAACATTATAATATAAAAGACTCAGCATCCTTGAAATAAATTCATTGGATTCATATTTATAATCTATGGAAAGGATATAAAATAAGGGTGATCTCAAATTGTTTGTAATGGCCACAAAATGTAAAATATATCATGATTAAATGAGGAAATATCAATCTAAAAATATAAAAATACTAAAAACCATGTAATTTACTAAATAAAATTAGTATAAAAATTAGACAATGCATAATCAATATGGTATGGTAAATAACTGAATAATAATTTAATTTCATTAATAAAATTGAGAATAAAAGGAATCTTGTTAATTTATTCATAGTGATGCATATCTATAATGTCAAAAACAAAATATCAGTGTTTTCATTCATTCGATTTCATTCGGTGGTATGATGACCACTATCTCCACACTAATAACAAATTACAAATCCCATCAGGCATCTAAAAGGATGATTCCTTCAACATTTATCATATTGTGTAAATTACATGGTTATATTATTTACCTTATTCAATGGAATACCTTTATGTTTTGGTTGATTTGATTTATTATTTCACTTATTTTACCAGGACATATTGGATCTAGGGAATGTTTTACCCGTTTTCATGAACATAAATCAATGTCATTTTATGAAAAAATAATGTGAGAGATCAAATCCCATCCAATACATAGATTAATCCCTACAACATATTATTAAATTATGAACATTGTGTGGCATTTGTAATCTATAGAATACCTAACTATCCCTTTAATGGTATAATCATACTTAAAAAACTTACTTATTAATATCCATTTATGATGACGAACTTTTTATTCATTTCAATTTGTTTCTTGATAAGGGAAATATTTTTCAAAGAATGTATCCTTAAATTTTGTAATTTAAGTGACTTATAATTCCCCATACTATGTAGTACTTTTGATCAATGCCCATAATTGGTAAAAATAACCTTTGATAAAACACACTAAAAGTGTAACATTCTTCTTTTCATCACCTCCCATATCTATAAATATCTTCTCCAGCAACTTAATAAATTTTTCAACATCTATTGGATTACTAGATCCACCAAATGATGGGATATATTTTCCCATAATGAGATATTTCATTAAAGAATCTTATTGTGGAGTTGTTTGATCTATTAAGCAAATGTTAATTGTCATAACTTAGTTACTATTTCATAATATAGTTATAGTTATCTCAATTCCTATAACAACTATATTGCCTTCCTTTGTAGGAAAATCTATACATTTTCTTTGAGTATTGAAACCATTCTTCCTGCAAGGTTCCATTTCTAAATAATGAAATAAAATTGATTAGATTAAAAAAATATAAATTTTAAATCAGAATTTATATTTCTAAATTTGGTGTTAAAAATAACAAAAATTAATATTTATGAATTCTTAATCACAAAATTATAAATGTTGTTTCTTTGGGGAACTATTTATTTTCAAATCATTCTGAATAGATTGTAAATAAAATTTGAATTATTCTAAAAATATATCATAGCTGTTTCAAACTATGTGCACAGTAAGGCCCATTTTCATGCACCAACTAATAATTGGGTCAATCCTAATTTATATTTTTCAATGTTATTATGCCTATGTACTTTTATTATTGCACCATGCCCACTTGTTGTATCCATATTGGGATATATTTCATGGATAAACTACATAATCTCTTCCACACCAATACATTATGATGTTATTAATTACAATCATAAAATTATAGCATATGTTGTTGTTCCCGAATATATGTATTCCATAATCCAATTTTAATGGATTTTTGCAATTTTCTTTTGATAAAAATTGTAAAACCTTGAACCCTATAATTAGGTGTCGATGCCTTCATTATAAAATATAGTAGATATAAGGGGTAAAATGCTGAAGGTAAAATAAGATTATAGTTTTTGATAAATATTTTTATACATTATACCCATTTTATATTGGGAATATAAAATAAAACATAACAATATAAAAAACTCAATATCCTTGAAATTCATTCATATGATTTATATTTATAAACTAGGGAAATTAAAAAAAATAAGGGTGATTTCAAATAGTTGGTAAGTGTTAAATAAAGTGGAATATATCATGAATATAATTGGAATAATAAATCTAAAAATATATAAAAACTACAAAAAACATGCCATTTATTTATTAACATGCCCATCAAAATTAGATAATGAATAATCAATATGGTGTGGTAAAAAACTACAAAATAATTTAATTTATTTAATAAAATAAGATAAATTGAAACAAGATTAAATATAAAATTTTGTATATCAGTGATAATAGAAATTGGCTTCATAATGATTGAAATGTTTAATCATTATATATTATGTTATCAGTCTCATGGTATATCTTTTGTCATGTTTATTCACAATATAGTTTAAAACTACTCTGTAAAAAGCTATCTGTTTTGGAATGGCTAATTTATCTCCTGAGGAAGTTGATGTAAAAAAGTGTTATATATAAATCATAACAACCTATATCATAATTTCCAAATATTTTTTCATATAATGAATTATTTATTTAACTCACAAAAAATATTAATTTTCAAAAAATATATTTATTGTGTAAAAGATACAGATTTAATAATATTACCCTAATTAATATAAATATTTAATAGAAAAATTAAATATAAACAATGTAAATTTTTTAGTGAAAAATAATATATATAATACTATAATATTGATATTTTTTATAAATTTAATTTCTCACGAAAAATGCTCATAATAATGTGAGAGTTTTAAAAGAAAGTAAACAATCACAAAAGAAACAGAGACTATGAAATAACATTTACCACATTGTATCTTTAATGTCAATCACCGTTGGATGAAATAATAAAAATTGAAACATAAAATTCCAGTAATTTTAATGGAATCATGATAAATGAGAAATGGGAAGTATATTCACCATAAAAATGAAATTCAGTGCAAAACATTACAGTATGCTTCAATGAAGAGAAATTGAGATGAAGTCCCATACCTCATTTATCCGTTTGGTTGAATGAGGTTTTACATCATAAATAAAATTTTCAATATGGTTATTGATTTATTTTAGAACAATACTTATATATTTATAACAATATATTATCCAAATGAAACATTTTAGTAGCTATTTATTAATAAAATTTCATTATTTTAATTCTTTCATGTGTTAATTTCAATGATTTCTCATGTGTGTTTTTTCATTATAGTACTGGTTAATAAATATATAATATTGTAAAATCATATAAATAATTATATAAATATTATGAATATAATATAAAATTATTAAATACATTTTTAGAATCTGTTTGGAGCATTTTACATTGAAAATAAATCTCATCGCTCCGTGGAGACGGTAGACCTTATGAACGCACGAGCACTGATATCATTCCCTTGGAGACTGAAAGGGAAATAAAGTATTTGATTTATTAAATTTTAATAATAGATACAATCTCATATATATCATAGATATTTTTTAATTATATCTTAATTATATTCCATGTAAATAGTATGTGAAATTGAATCACATGACTTCAATATGTGGCTGTCTATCATACACACAAACGAAGATATTATTTTTTAAATGGAATGGTAAATAAAATAAAATATGTGATATAAATGATAAATAAGTACAATAAAATCATAATAAATGTGTTTAAACCATCATCACATTAATTTTTTAATGTTGATGAAAAAAAATGCATGACATCGGCATGCAAGGCGACAGTCCGACGTACTCATGAATAATGATTTTATAAGCCATTTAATTGAATAGGATATGCATATGAATCATGAAAATAAAATATTAAAATATTATTATCTATAATATATTAGTTTAGTTATATAATAATAAATTAAAAATATTTTAAGGAGGAGCAAGAGGAAACAAAACAAAAATCCAAAGTTAGAAATTTTACATCCTCTCAGAAATCTTCCTTAAAATTATACATAATGTATTCAAATAATATATTTATAATGAAAAATTATTTTAATATTTATTTATAAATGTTTTCAAGAACATTTTCTGGTATGAAATGGAAAAAAATATTTTTGCAGGTGTTAAAAAGAGAGGAATGTATGTGGCCTTTTATAAGTATGGTAAGTGGCACACATGTAATTTTTTAAAATAAAAATGTGTACAAAAATACTTATCTTTTCAATAGGATAAAAATGAGAAATTTAATAATCTAGAAGGTATAATTTTTAAATCTATCCAACCAATTGGTGTTGGGATTTTCTTGGTCATTTATAACACTTTGGATTTTAATTTATACCCTTGTAAAAGAATTTTTACATTGAAATTTGAAAATACATTTTACTATTTTTAATATCCATTATGGAATGGAATGAAACTACCATTGTTGAATATTTTTAATTAATATGATTGATAATTTAGAATAAATTTTACTAAATTCCATTCACATAAGTGGAAAATTTTAATTTCAAAATAATCATATTGGAGCAATGAGAAAGAGTTTTAAAAGAGAAAATGAACAAACGTTTACTATGTTTAAATATAATAATTAAATAATAAATAAATTATAAAGACCTAAATTTGATTATTTGTATATAATTGAACTAATGTTACTATTAGAACCCTATGAAAATAATTATTATTTTTAAAAATTCATTGATATAAATTAAAATTCATAAAAAATTGTATTTTTCTCAATTCCTAAAAAAATGATTTTATTAGTAGAATAAAAAAATCAATTTATGAAATTTATTATATGATGATTAAAAACAGATATTGATTTTATAAGATTAATTTTGTAAAAAATTTAAAAGGATATAATACTTGAAGTGCACAAAGAGCAACATAAACATTTTTTTAAAAAAAATACACTTATTTCAAAAGTCAATTCATTTACTTTCAAATGATTATTTATTTTCATTGATAATAAAATTTTAACCAATTAACATGAATAAAATATATATATTTCATAATTTAGTTATTCATACAAATACATTCCAACTTAATGACTATGTTATAATGGTTCTGTTTAAATAATATTTTAATAGTGTATTTTATTTTTAACTTGGTGTTGCATGCATCACAGTCCAGCGAAGTGATTTAATTTAATTAAAAGTATATGGGTGTAATAATAATACCAATGGAATTTTATTTATTAAATATCATAAGGGAGGTAAAATCAAAAGGATTTCACCTTAGTTAATATTAAGCTAGTATTTGGCAAGTGAAGCATGAGTGAAACCATTTAAGAGGGATGTTCAATATCATTAATTTCACAATCCCAACCATATTCACTAAACCAACCCAAGAAAAATTCACCCTCAAATATATTACCCATACAAGGTTTTCTAGCATAATATGTGGTAATAATATCAAACCTAAGAGTATGAATTTGGGTATTTTTATTTTCAAACATTATATTTATTTATTTTTAATATTCAATTTCAAATTATTAAATAATGTGTTAGAAAAAAAATTACATTTTGAAATAACTCGAATTGTAATTTTAGGATATATATAGTTTTAATTAAGACACTCCATATCATTAATTCATTATTTTCTGAAATAAATTATTTAATAATAAAATATTATTATAAAATAATACTTAATAGATATAATTTATAGTATTATGTTATTCTGTTTAAATTAATTGTTATATGGGTATGAAAACTGTTATAGTAAAAAAATAATATTTTTCAATAAATGGGGATTTTTGTTATAAAAGATTAATTTATAAAATTTATAACATTATTTATATTAAATAAAAATTACATTTCGAATTAGTATTTTGAAACTATCCAATAGTTAATGTTTTATTATTTCATTGAGATAGATTTTTTTTGATAAAAAATAAATACATTACATATACAGTGTATATTATGACATTATAATGAACATAATGTCATGAAATAATTACATAAATGGTATGAAAAGAAAAATATACATTTAAACATCCAAATAAATTTTTTATGATATTTTATTAACCTTAAAACCTCTTAATGAATCATCAGAAATATATATTTAATTTTTATATTTTTTTATCATTTCTTTATAAACATGACTAACTTCAACATAATCATGGTTATTATATTATTATGTTCTTTACATATACTTATAAAATAATTAAATTCACACCTAAATTGAAAAATCCATGGGAAAACACATATCATGGTTTGTCGTTTTGATTTAATTGTCATATAGATTACAAAACATGTGTTTAGAAATTAGTAAATAACTCTCGTTTCTGTTGCTATACAAACCCACACGGCCTCCCATTTATATTCACTAAAATACATATAAGAAGAAATTAACCATCCATTGAATCACTATATCCCACAAATGGTTCCATAATGATTACATGAATCTCATATAAATATTATTAAATTACCCCCTAAAGGGAAGAGATCTTCTCCATCTCTTATTTATTCAAGCACTTTTTTGTGTTAGGCCTTTTATTTCCCACTTCTTCATGCTGTGATATTTTATTAAATTTACCAATTACTACCCTTATGATTTAAAAGTTATGAGATACCACATAAAATAACATTAATAATTCCCATGATCCTTTATGTATATGCCATTCCACCGGTTTTACAAATTTTTTTACATGGTATAATTATAGGATCTTTTAATGTTTAGTTTCATAGAAATAAGGTACATAAAAAAGAAAAATTAAAAAATTATTCTAAATGAACATAAAAAACAAATTACTGTGTTAATATTAAGATTTTATTACTATATATCATTATCTTGGGACATACATAGAAGTAAAGGGTTGATCATAAAGTTGAATAAGGGAATAATAAAGGGAGAACAAAGTCCTGTGATAATGAGACATATCAGTAAGAATATAACGCAGAATTGTAGGGCATAAAAAAGAGGAAATAAAAATCATAACAAGAATCATTAAATGGTAATTTTACTATAAAATATAAATAATACATTCATACGAATATGAAAAATCATAATCACCAATTTTTCATTAATAATAATTACAGACGATATTCACAAAGTTATCATAAACCATGTCATCTCTACAGAATAAATTATTTCCCAATTAAATATAGTTCTTTTTGGAAAAAACATTATATTTCATAATGTTATGATATTAATGTATAAAATATATATCATTTCATTAATAACTCCAGGAGAATAATGAATGGTATTCTTATAAAACTATTGGTACACAAAATCGATTAATGACGTTATCATTACATAATTTTTTACCCACAAAATTAAATTTTAGATTCATATTTGAAATATAAAAATATGGAATTAATTTTTTAATATAATTGAACAAATAAATAAAATATAATTTGTTTGGTTATTCAAATAAAATGGAAATGTGAATTTTCCATGTTAAATAAAGAAATATGAGATTTAAATTCCGTAATATAAAGGGTATAAAACTGGATTTGGAAAAGGGTAAAATGTGTGGGGAAAATGTTATACCACTCATAAAATACTATTAAAATATTAATTGGATAATATAAAGTATAGAAATTATCATATATTAAAAATTAGTGGTCATATCACATGAAAAATGGAACATGAATGGTAATGGGATGCATATATTTCCATTAACTTGAACTGTTGTTCTTAAAAAAAATAGTATGTATTCTAGAGGGATTGATGTCACCATAGGGGACTTATTAGTTATAAATATCAAAATAAATTATTATAGAATGGATTGGGAAAAATATGAATGGGGAAATGGTATGGTATTTATAGAAAAAGAGGAGGAACTATTTAATAATTTCAAAAGATTTTTTTTGGAAATCTGGGTTGTAGAAAATGAAAAACCTGTCTTGTATATAGTTTATGCTCATTATTTTTTACATTTTGGACATATTTTATTATTTTTTAATCTACTATAACCTAAAAACATTTTTAATACACCTTTTTCTTCAAAAAGTATAGATTCAACAATGTAATGTTTTTAAAAATCACTTCTCCATTATTGACATTCAAAAGTCACTTATAATTAAAAATAATGATTAAGATCTATTAAATTTAATATTATAATAAAAATAAAAAAAAATTTATCATGAGTTTGGAAGAATTAATTATTTCATAAATACAAAGTCATAAAATAAAAAAAAATCTAAAACTAGAATTTCTTTTACTATTCATGAAATAATAAAGTAATTAATAAAATACTAAAAAATTTAAATTAACCTAATTTTGATGTATTGATTTAAAATATAATGTTTAATTTTTTTTAATATTTCTATAAATAATGTAATTTTATCTTTTAAATAATTAATCATTATTTATTTGAAAATAGATGTTTTTATGGAACAATCAAATTCCCAACACATATAAAAAACATTCCCTAGGTCATTATAAAAATATTTTTTCATTTTTATTTAGGTGTTAGTTATTTAAAATTATATATTATTCATACATATTTTATTGAGATTAATTGAGTTCATTAAAAAATTGTAAATATTTTTAGGAAAAAATAAATTATATTTCATTTTAATCAAAAAAATTAATATATCAAATTTTTATAAATTAAAATTGTTTTTTATTATAAAAAAGTATTCTTAATATGAATTTATGGAAATAAATATTTATTTATAAAAATGAATTTTCACATTATGTATGTACTAAATTGATAGGTAACCCCTAATACCCTTAAAATAATACATCATTTTTTCAATCAAAATTTACTATCGTTTTACATAAAGATATATTTTCATTTCATAAAATGTTGTTTGGTTTAAAAATAAGTTGTTTTTATATATATTTTTTGTTTTGAATTTTTTTATTCTAGTTGGCCGGGGTGATCCATAATTTCCCATATTAGATATATTAATTTATTTATTTTTCATAGTTGTAATGTTTTTCATTTTTATTGGTTTCTTAGATAGCAGATGTAATGATCATTAATAGTGAGATAAATTTGTGTTCATTTAAATTTTTTATATGTAAAATAATATATAAAATTTTAAAATATATATATATGAATGAAATATCATATAAAAATTCGTGATTATTAAATTCTTCACCCAATAAAACATTTCTTCCCGAAACATTCAACTCTGTAATTGTGTTAAGAAATGGTGTGGTTACTTATTTCAAATTATATCCTCTGGATACCACATTTAATTGAAGATGATATGCATATGTTTCATGAAAATAAAATTTTAACATATCATTATCAATTATATATTATTTTATTTATATAATAATAAATTAAAAATATTTTAATGAGGTGCAAGATAAAATAAAAAAAATATGTATTTAGAAATTTTACATATCCTCACAGAAACCTCTTTATGATTATACTTAATGTATTCATATAATTTATTTATGACGAAAAATTATTATAATATGTATTTATAAATGTTTTAAAGAACCTGTTCTGGGGTAATATGGGAAAAAATATTTTTTCTGGTGTTAAGAAGAGAGGAAGGTAGGTGTCCTTTAATAAGTAAGGTAAGTGACACACATGTTATTTTTCAAAGTAAAAAAGGTGTAACAAAATATTTATCATATTTTATTGAAATAATTGAGTTTATTATAAAATTGTAAATATTTTTTGGAAAAAATACAATTATGATTCATTTGAATCAAAAAAATAATATATCAAATTTATATCAATTATACATTTATTTTATTAGTAAAAAATATTCTTAAAATGAATTTATGGAATTAAAATTTTATTTATACAAATGAATTTGCACATTATGTATCTAATTTATTCATAGGTAACCCTATATACCCTCAAAATAATACTTCATTATTTTAATCAAAATACACTATAGTTTTATATAAAGTTATATTTTCATTTTAAAAATTGTTGATTGAGTTAAAAATATGATGTTTTATTTATATTATCGTTGTTACGGATGTGTTGATTCTTGTTGGCTGGTGTGATCTATAATTTTCAATATTAACAATATTAAATTATTATTATTTTAGTTGTAATGTTTTTCATTTTTTTTGGTTTCATAGATGGCCGATGTAATGATCATTTATAGTGAGATAAAATAGGGTTCATTTATATTTATATTATATATGTATAATAATATATAATATGTAACAAAAATATATATAATAATGAAATATCATATAAAAAAGTCTATTTTTTACATTCATACTTGCTTTTGTAATTTATTCATGAAAATTTCAACTCTATATTTGAGTTTAGTAAAGGTGAGGTTACTTATTTCTAATTGTACCATATGGTTACCACAGTTCTTATTCATATTTATTGTCTCTAAAAAACAATTTAATGATGTGAGTTTTCATTTTTCATAGAATATTAACTCTACAATGTAATTTCTCATTCAGATTCTCCTCACAATTGAGGTCATGTTCCATTTTTACCACCAATAGATTTAGTACCTATTAGGGATCAGGAATGCATCCTTAAGAATGATATATAGAAGACATCTTGAAGATGAGAATGATTTATTGATTGTGCTATGTGATAATTCAATACTCCATTGAATCATGAATTTCTAAGGGGCCAATGTATCGGTGGATATGATTCCTTTTCCTCCCAAATAAAATGAATCCCTTCTATGGTGATACACAAATAACATTTTTTATCCAACATCAATCTTGATGTACCATCGATGGTTGTCATCATAACTCTTCTACCAACTCTTAGATTCTTTTATATATTGTTGAATGTAATGCAACATTATTGTCATCTCCTTTACAAGAAGTGGACCAAATAGCTCTCTCTCACTAACTCCATCCCAACAATTATGAGTTATATGTCACATCCAATATTGATTATTGTATGGTGTCATTTTAATACTCAATGGATTTTCTTGTTGTACGAGAACTCAACTAATGTATAGTATTGATCATGTCCACCTTCAAATTCTATTGAGTATGTTATCATCATGTCCTAAAGATATTGAATAATACTTTCAGATTATTTATCAACATAGGGATAATACGTCATACAGATATTGAATTTAGTATTCAGAGTTTTTTGTGGGCATCTATTGAACATGATGTGAATATTTGATCATGATTAGAAACTATTGGAATTGACACCCCATGAAACCTCTCCACTTATTTTATGTATATATTTGAATGTTTGTCATGAAATAAATCTTCTTGAATATCTAATATGTGGGCCTTAGTGGGTATACGATCTAATATAACTGAAATCACTTTATTTTTTTGGATGTTTTATGAAACTAGTGATGAATTCCATAGATATATTATCCAACTTCAATGTTGGTATGGGTGGTAGTTGAAATTTTCCATTATGAAGTTTTTACTCTTCATTCAGTTGTTGACATACAATGAAACATACAATGTAATCAGAAATCTTCCATATCATCATATCACACCAATAATGATCCAGAAGGTAACTATAAATTTTAATTTTTTAAGATATATAAAGAATGTATATTTATGAGCTTCATCCATCATATCATTATTTTTCAATGGGATAGATGGCACATGTAGCCTTGAATGAAATTTCAAAACATATTCCTGATCAATATTTAACTGTGAAAAGATCCCATTTTATATTTCATTATTTTCTTTTGTAACAAAGTATATTTTATTTTATCAATCTTGACCTTATTTGGTAATGATATTTGATAAATAATTTGAGATAGGTTTTATAATTTACCATCCCATACGATTACCATGTCTAATTTCACAATGTCCTTGATAAAAATATCTCCTTGAATCCTCATCATTTACATCACAATAAGGTCTTTCATACATAATGCATCAACAATTATTTTTTCTATTTAAAGGTTATAAGGAATCGAAAAGTAATATTTGTTAATGAGATCCATCCATATCAATTTTATCATATCTAATTCATTTTTAATTAATATATACATCAAACATTTGTGGTCTACTAATATATCACATTTCTCCCAATAAAAAAAGTGCCATCAAATTTTATGAGAGGAAATAACATTAGCTTACTCGAGGTCATAACTAATTTAATAATTCTAATGATTAATTAAATATTGAGATGCATAAGATATCAACACATCATTTTGTATGATGACATACCCAAGCCCATTCAGAGATGCATCGATATAAATAATGAATCCTTATCAGATAGAGAGTAGATTAAACACACGCATAGTAACCGATAAAGTTTTCGATTATTTTAAACATGAACCCCAATCTGGTTAGTGAGGACTCATTAAGTGCATCCAAGAGTCCAAATATCAGATTTTGGAAGAGGAAATTTCCTGGTCACTATAGAAGTATTGTGGTAGTATTGTAGTATAAATATTGCAGGTAGTGTTTGGTAATAAGGTAGCCAGAACTATTCATCTATTTTTGTTTTGAGACCACTGGATTGGTCGTTGGGTCCTCCAAGGCCTTTGGGCTACCTAGGGCCTTCGGGCCATATAGTCTTTCAGGCTACATCAAGGCCTTCCAGCCACCTCATGGACTTCAGGCCACATTATATCCTTTAATCAATATGAAATGTAGAAGAAACTATATATATATATAAAATATGCACTAGATGAGGATTTAGAGTAGGCACAATAAGTAGACAAGAGCTTTCATAATTGGGAATAACTAGAGGTTATATAAATTTCCATCAGTACAAGTGTTGTCCATCCATACATAGGATATCCAGCTGAAAAAACTTTTGAAGATGGAGATATGATATCATGATACAAATGTTAGGAAGGATAAGTTCCATGTAGTCATATTTTAGGATGTATTCATCTAAGGCATTCAGGACTTGTAATGTGTCACTAATCCAAAAGGCCTAATAAAGTCTCCCCATCGACCCTTAAAGAGGGGTATTATCAAAAAAAATGTAATGTCTTTGGGCCATTGAAGTAGTTCCTGGAAATTTTTTCACACTCATTTGTCCTGATGGACATGTCACTTTTAAAGTTAACATGGTTTTTAGATTAGAATGCCATGAAATATTTTTCACAAACCCCATATAATATCCGGATAAACCAATGAAACTAATATTCTCAATTTAAGATATAGCGTGAGAAAACTCATCTGTATCATTTTTCTTTATAGGGTCAACTGGCCTATCATCAGTGGTCAAACTTTTCCCCAATAATGAAACTTGATTTATATAGATTATTAAATTTTCTATTTTTCTTAATAGATTCTCTTTCTTTAGAGTTCCCAATATAATTCTGTAATAATACTCATTCTTGAAATGAATTTTGAAATATATCACAATATCATCAATAAAAAGTACAAAGAATTTTTCATGGTAATATATAAAGACTCCACTCACCAAATCCATAAATAAAACAAGATCATTAGTCGATAATAAAGGAATAAAAACAAACTCATAATTCCAATATTTGATTCAGAAATAAGTCTTTGGAAATTTTTATTCCTTCGACCTCAATTGATGATACACACATCATAGGTAAATCTTAGAGTAGAATAATTCCCCATGAATCCAATAAAACAAATCATTAATAATTATGAGAGGGTAATATTCCTTTACTGTGATCCCAATAAGTTCCCTATGATCAATTCATATCCTCATTGGTCAATATTTATTCTTCAAAAATAGAATAGGTGAACCCGACAAAGACACACGTGGTCAAATAAATACCTCCCCAAAAATCATTTAGTCATTTCATTAATTCTTCTAACTCCATATTTTACATTCTATATGTGGACATTTGTATCATCTTGGATCTAAGAATGTGTTATGTGGAGTAATCTAGAATTATTTCTAGTGGAGGTCCATGTAATACTTCTGTAAATAGGTCAGTGTATTCTTGAATGAGGAAGACCTTCTCTATATTAATTATTTCATTTACTTCTACCTAATTATTGATCATATTAATAAATAAGTCCATGGGTGATGCTTGTAGAAAAATAGCATGTAATAAAATCTCATCATTGAAAATTATACTAGGTTTTATATTTATGGATACTATTGTTTCCTTGCTTCTAAAACTGATATTTACCTTATAATTTCATTTATAGTCTCTCCCTAATATAGTATAAAATTCCACCACGGGAAAGACTACTAGATTTGTGATGAGATTGTACTCAACAATGTTTTTACTAGAGTTTCTATACACTGATGATGCCCTCCAAGATTCATGACTGATAAAAACACATCACGAAGTACATGAATGGATTATAAATTCATTTCAATCATGGATGATATAATGGAATTTGTAGAACCAAAATCAATCAAAATAATTGATATCTTTTAAGGCATGATAAGTGTACATACCAAAAATTCATTTGAAGCCTCTTTGTCATCAATATTGATATATAATTCCAAATCATTATCCCATGGAATATGATGAGTTTAATAGTTGTTCACTTTTATTATCATTTTATTTATATATTTATTTTAAATATGTCATAGTTGTTCACACTTGATGGATTGAACTTCTGGTTGGTTCTGATCCATGTTCCCTTTGTCATTATTGTTGAGACGTTAATCATTCATCTCACAATGGTAGTTTGAGCTATATTTCCACCTATTCCACCCTTGTAAAACCTTCCTCTCCCATGAATGATCTTCCCAAATTACATCTTCTGACATATTTTTTCACAGGAGAATTTTCACTTTCATTCTTCCTATTCCATGACCAAAGATCCTCCGTCAATTTGACCCCATATATATATATATTCTTCTTAATCTATCTATGTGACCAATGAATCTATACCAAACCCAATTCAACCATCGTATCATACTACAATATCTCCTCATATATTTCATAAACATTATTTCCTATATTCACTAGCATATGTGGTGTCATTCCATTGAAGAATATATCATCATTTTATATAGGGTCCATAAAAAGAATGTTATGTATCTATGAAGTCGTGTAATGTTCATCTCATAGCTTCCCACCAATTCATTTTCCTAATGATTTAGCTTAATACATTGCTTCTACATTTTCATCACATTGAAAGGGGGAAATATATACCGAGAAAGAATCCCATAAAAACCTCCGACTCAAAAAAATTAATATCACTTCTTGGAATTTTGTTTTTAATTATATCCCCCACTGATAACATTTTAATTCTATGAGTATTACTTATCTGTTGACTTTATCATTCTCTAAATAGTGAAGTACCAAAAATATCATACTTATATATATTATCCACTATTCAAAAATCAATGGGTCAGTTGATCCACTGAAGGAAGGTGGTCAATGACGCATAAAGGTATTAGTATAATGTGGTCCCATCGAAGAGAATTTGGTCTCGAAACAAGATTCCTGTTATTCTTCATAACTCGAGTTAGCTGGTTCATCCTCCTCATGACGATTTTCATTCCATCATCCATCAGAATTATGCCATTTTTTCATCTGTTTCACACATCATTTACATGATTAAGCTTATTTCACAATATTTTTCTAAATTAAGGAAACCATATTATGAAACATATTACTTTTACAAATCTTATAATTCTAAGGGGATTTTATGTCTTAAAACATCATTCAAAAATATATTATTAATAACCTTTAATAATAAATAAAATTTCATTATATCTTTTATAATGTTCCATAAAAATAATGTGGTTAAAAAAATACTTATGGAGTGTCAAACAAGGTGCATATCAAGGCTCATTATCATGAACCAGTTCTATTCAAGTCTAACTCAATGTGGTGTTATCGGGTGTTACCACATGGTATATTAGATTCAGATCCACATAGACTTATAGTATATGGAGAAAGATTTCTTTAATTGGAAAATAATTTTTTATAGTCAACAAAATACAAGGATGTTATAATATGTTTAGACATGGGCCTATAGTTATTTCTAAATAATTCAAGTCATAATTTTAAAATATAACTAACCCACAATTTATTCTAACTATGGAATACCCCATTATTATTAATTAACATTTATTTACATGGTACAAACATAGGATCATGTAATGGTTAGTTTCTTGGAAATAAGTGATATTATAGAAGAATACATTAACAAACATCTAAACAAACCTAAAAAAACTTAATTGGTTAAAAATAATTTAATTTAAGTACATCTCATATCCTATGAAACATACATAGAAGGAATGGGTGAGTATGAATCCCATTAGAAGAATAAGAAAAAGATATTAAAGAAATGTGATCATGAGACATATAAATAAAAACATGAGGTATAGAAATAAGGAATGAAAAATAGGAATATCATAATAATATGAACATAAATAATAATATGGAAACATATCAAAAAAATTAAAATGATACATTCATAAGCATATCGACATGATTAATCACCAAGATGCCATAAATAAAAAATAACATGTATTTTCACCAATGTATAATTAATCATGTCATCTCAAGACATTAAATTATTTTAAAATAAAATTGAAGAGCATTTTGGTTGGACCCTTAAGATTTCTTAATTTCATGTGATCTATGTAAATCAAAAAATAAATTTAATTTATAACCAATGGAGAATAATGGAAAAGATTATTATCATAAATCATTGAATACAAAATCACTTAATGACATGATAATTACGTAATTTTTACACAAGTCAAGGAAATTTGGGTTTTACATATGTCAATCCTAAAAAAATGGTAATTTTTAAATCTATTTTAATATCCATTGAAAGGAATAGATTGTTGGATATTCAGATAAAAATTAAAAGACATTTTTTTATGTAAAAGTGGGATACTTGCGAAGTAAATTTTGAAATATCATATATATAAAACATAAATTTAGAAAAGTGTAAAATGAGGGTGGATAATAGTTTCATATTCATTGAAAATTATTATTATATTAATGGGATAATATAATGTGAAAGGTGGGTATCGATATAAAAAGTGGTAAATTTATTTAATAATTCCAAAATATAGGTCTTGAAAATATATGGTGTGGAAAATGAAAAACCATTAGCAAACTGATTGGTTTTTTCATGTTTTTTTAAATTTGGGTCATATTTTATGATATTTTATTCCTCTACATCTGAAAACCATTTATAATACTTCTTTTGTAATGGAAAATTAAATATTCTCTCGAGTAATGTTTTTAAACATTCAATATTCTTTTTTAAACTTCAGAATGTCAGTTATAATATTAAAAATATATTAAAATATATTAATATACATAATACTAATAAAATAACATATTTTAGCTCCTGAATTTTATTCAAATAATTTTTACATAATTATGAAATAAATATGTAGTAATTAAATATACATAAAATAAAAACTTGTATTTTTTTATTAATCATAAAAATTAAATTATTTTATAATGTTGCTTAAAATTCATCCTAACATAATTTAGATATTAAAGAATTTATATATAATGTAATTTTTTTCTATAATAATTATATTAATATTATAATTTTCACATTCAAATATAAATTTCATCATTTTTTTAAATAAATTATTTTTTAAGGCATAGTATAATATTTGACAATTATAAAAGAATTTAATAGGCCATTATAAATTTATTTTTTCATTCAGATTTAGGTGAGAGTTTATATCATTTTATTTTATTACAAAAATATTATTCTTAATAATTGAGTTTATTATAAAATTTATTATATTTCCTTGAAAAAAACTATTAGGTATTATTTGTGTTGAAAAATCATTTTATCAAATTCATATTATTTAAAAATATATTTTTTTAAGAAAAAATATTATTAAAAAGAATTAATGGATTAAAAATATATTTAGACAATGTATTTTACATTTTATGAAACTATGGTGTGGATAGGTAACACCTTACACCATAAAAATAACACTTCATTATTTCACTAAAAATCACCACACTTCTAGAGGACATTATATCATCATTTCCTAATATATTGACTTGTATAGAAATATTTTCATTCATTTAAATTTTTTTAGGAGGGGGTTGATTCTAGTAGTCCAGGGAGATCTATACTTTCTTATTTTATCTATTCTATTTGATATTATTTATCCAATTGTAATGTTTTTCATTTTAATTGGTTTCATACCTGACTAATGTAATGATAAATTATAATGAGAAAAAAATAATTTTCTTTATCGTTATTTTTACATTTATAATATTATATAATATGTAATAAACATTTATTTAGGAAACAAATATAGTTTAAGAAATCTGGTTTATTACAATTTACCTATTTTATAATAGTAAAATAATTTTGATATTATCAATGCCATGAATTTATGAAGTAAATAATCACTCATTTCTGCTCAAGGGTATTAATCTAGTGGTAATTAAAATTAATTTATTGGAGAATTAAATTTATGTAACCAGTTATCTTTAATATTGGGATTAAATGTGATGGTATACATACATATATTGAACGATATATTTAGTACACTTTAAAATGTACATAATAATAAGGTTCACCAAGATAATTCTTTAATTCATTGAGTAATGTTTTATTCTAATGATATTTGATATATGGGATTGGGTGTTAGTCATAATACATTTTGTGACTCTATCCACCATGTGATTTTGTAATAGTATTTACCCATTACATCTAATTTTTACATGATTTATTTTGTTTCCTTATTCCCATTTAGCATTTATACCATCATATTGTACAATAACTCATTATTTGTGATTATTATTATTATCACCCTTCTATTTTTTACATATATGAATTTCATATAACATATGTTGATTCACCTCATACTATGAATTTTCCATTCCCTTACTTGGATTTAATGGTCACCCCTTTCTTATATATGTCTCCAGTTTATCCCGTTCAGTTTTAATTTAGCAATAGAATTTTAGGGAATGACAATTATGTTTTAAACAATGTTTTTATCCATGTATCATGTTGCAATTATATGTTACTAATTTATAAAATACACTATGCTTCATTATATATTGTGAATTATTATGAGTATATTTATGTAATGAAAAATAAAATAAATTATACTAGAACATGGGTTTTCAATGTCTCAGAATCAAAAAGATTGATACGTTAATTTCAATTAATGAAGATATATAAATATTGGATGCTTGAAATTAGATTATATATCTCATTATAAGAGAAAGTGTATGATAGAAAAAAAATTACAAATTTAACAAGATAGGTCATCAACAAAAATATTTTTTAAGTTCAATTATATCTGGGTTTAGAGATGAATCTCATGTTTCTCAAACATCCTTTACGTCAATGGGGTGATATCATCAAGACAAATCTCATCCTGAAATCTAAGTGAGACAACAAGATTATATAAACAACATCACTCCTCAAGATATTCAATATTACCAAGGAACCAATGATCATTGAGTAGCTACTAATAACATTATAGTGCCATGATCATGATCATTAATGATCAATTTGGACATTAAATGTTGCGAGGGTCTATTATTTTGAATTATACCCTTACGAAAACCAAGTTTGATTTGGGTCAAACACAATGTTTGATTTATTTTCGTGTGTTTGATCTAAAGGTGTTACTTTTTTAGATTATTCCTTCCAGATTGAATAGTAAATAACATTATGGAAAATGGGAGTGTTTATTTGTTAAGTGTATATAATGTTCACTTATAATCGATGATGATAAATTTCGATGGTATTAATATACGCATGAGATGGATATATATGTCCTAATAATAACTATATATGACCCCCTATAATGTTGGTATCTCCATGACTTGAATCTAAACATTTCTAGCTTGTCTAAATAAAGAATAATCCACATTCCCCTACTTTTGGCACGACCTCGCTAGAATATGTTGTTGAGTTTGATGTTGAATCTGACTTCCAACATCACGATGAGCTCCAATTGACTCCAAAAACTAATATTATCGATGAAATACACCCCAAAATATACCAATGGTTTAAAACCCATAATAATAACATGGGAACCTCTATAACAAAAAATATTATAGAGGAAGCTACGGAGACTAATTCCCCACTAGTCAAAATATCAATGTCCCTGACATATACCATTACCCACCAAGGAACTATATATTGAAGAACCATTTTGTGTCCCATCATGTAATATCCCTCTATACGATTTTATTCTATTTATATCCATGAACATATTCTATGCCATATAATACATTTTTATTGTAAAAATGGATTTCCCATATTGGATCGGTTGGAGAATTTCCATAGAAGGAAGTGGTAATGAAACTTCTAACCAAGAATAATATCTTGAATGAAATTAACTGGGTTCTTAAAATTGTAACCATGCTCTCAAAACTTCATCACCTCAATTTGAATATACTAGAGCATCTATTTAATTAATTCCATAATAGAAAATTACAGTATTTATATGGAGATCGATTTCATAAAATATTCCCATGTTACGTATTTCTATTATTACACACTAAGATACAATATCCACTATAGAAGCTCCACATCCATCATCTAAATGAATCCTAGTATACCATAATACTCTACATAAGACCATGTCAAACTAAAGGATGTATTTAGAACAAAAAACCAACACTCTATCTCAAAATAATAGATACATCTCAAATTATTTCATAGATCATGTCATTTAAATCCATGTAATGTACTCAACCACAACTCATCCTCTATAGTTAAATTTCCATTTAATGGTACTTTAGGATATCTTTCTTAACCTCCCAGCCTGAACCGCTAAAAATAAAATCATAGAGTTGTAACGAAATTTCAAAGAAGTTTTACTAATTTCATCAGTATGAAACATTATTTTCATTTAATATAATTATATTTATGTTCTAGAATTCCTCTAATGAAATCAAATTGAAAATAAAAATATTGATAAACTTATCTTTAGTACGACACTACCCTGAAAAATAAATCACTTAATCGATATTTTATGTTTGTTTTATGTAACTAACATTACATTATATGGGGCCCTATAATCATGTGTTCTAGCCAGTCTCTCTAGCTATCATCACATGCTATATTACTTGACTCTATTTTCATAGAACGACTATCCTTGTAGTACCCTAACCCATGGTTTAGCCATACACTAAAGTATTGTCTTTCACATTACAATATAACTACCAAATTCATTCAATGGTTACCCACTAGCGCTGAAAATGAAGGGTAAGGGATAATTATAGCCATGTACCACCACTAGACAGATTCGGGTCGGTTGCCAACACTAAGAGTAAAGAGAATGTTATGAATCATGGATGTATTATCCACACAATAACTATAATATTTTGAGTTATGATATGAACTTCTAAATAGTTCCATAAAAATAAAATAATGAAAAAAAATTATCCTAAAATTCATTTAATTTGATATGAATAAAAATAAGATTCTACAAAAATAAAAAGAATAATAATCATATGAATATGATTTGACATCTTATATATGTAAGATATAAATGTTAAACCTTATCCCAAAAATTCATTGGATAAAATGAATATTAGTTTAAATATGCATATTGTTAGAATAACATGTATTATAAGATGACTCGTACCAAATGAATCTAATAGTAATTTTAGAAGTGAATACTAATGATTAAGTGAAAAAATAAAAAAAACAATAGGAACATATCATTTTATTTTATTATCAACATCACAAAGGATAGCTTTCTTAATTAAGAGTAAAATTAAGGTAATATAAGAAGGTACATATCGAGAAAATGTTTTTTTCACACAACATCCTCAATGATTTTCTAATATTATGTCCTTATGTCATACATTGTGATGATATAATCTCATACATATCCATAACCCTCATGTCATCACATTCCACAACATTATGGGAAAGCCCCAGCTCTCAAACTAAGTAAACAACTACCTTAGAGCATCATTAAAATAATTTCATCTTCCACAAACACAACACCAACATAATCCCATTTATAATACCATGAACTAGAATAGTTATTTAACATTAACATGGATGAAATTATCTGTATGGACTTTACATACTATGAAAACCCCCACTATAAACCAAATCATCCTATGAACTGTCATCACCCATGGGATACAAGAATATCATTCCATCACAGATCCTATGTAAGAAAGTTTCATCAAATATCTATCTAGGAATTGAGGGTCTCCATCAATCTGTCCTCCACAATTAAGATTTTGGGGGGAAACAGATGATACCTAAAACCAAAGGGTTCTTGTATGAAATCACAATTATAGTGTGGTGTTTATATAAATTAAAATGTCAATGAGATATTTAATTGTTCTTCATATGAAAAACTAATGGTTCCACACAACCAATCCACTCAATTATTATTACCTACACCACCACCATGATTTAGCAACATCATTTCATCTATGTCAAAATAAAACCATCTGGTCTTAATAATAATGCACAAAACCACAAAAAAATGTCAATGATATCATTTGAAAAAAAACATAACAATAGTTTACATTTTTATTTATTATCATTCCATATATAAATTACACATCATTACACATTACATTATTCCATTTATCATTTATTTCAACCCCTTAACAAATTAGTCTAACCCAACATTATTTTATTATAACATACTAATTTTCATAAATTGCATAACCAACTAGAAAATACATAAACTACTCAAAACTCCTTAAATCTTTTTTGTTACCGACAATTTAATTTTAATGATACATTATCACCACATCCTTAATCACTGAAAAACCATATCACACACTATTCCACATTCCATATCAATCTAACAAACCATGGATTCCCTACCCAATACAATCAACCTCAAACCTAGCTATCAATACTGCTTTTTAAAAACCCAAAATGATTATACACATCATAGAAAACAATTGATAAATAAAATATATCATTTTTATCACCATATTTCAATACACAACATTTCTATTTTGAAAAAAGTTAATTCATTGTCTTATTTCATAACTAATCCCACAATTTCGGATTTCAACAAATAACCAGGTCATTAATCAATTATATGTTCCTACGATTTTTATCCCGATGAATTTAACTATCCAAGATGGAATGGGTTTCACAACTATAACTATTACAACACAAACAAGACTCTGAAACATTATTATTTTTAGCAACATAAAAATCGATACATAATTCCATTTCTAGTATCATAAAAAGTAGTAAAATCATTTTTATAATACAATTATAATTTAATATTAAATTATGTTAATTCATTATCATGTTATGTCAACAAATATTTTAGTCCCATATGAATACAATGGAAGAAAATTACAGTAGATTCACATAATAAAGGTAGTGAATGTGGATCCCATGCCAAGAATTTTGAATCTATTCAATCCTAACCATCAATGGAAGATCAAGGGTGGGGATGAAAATACAACAATATCAAAGTTAAAATTACTTAACACTACACAATAACAGTCATTGCAATGTACATGTAGAACACAGTAAAAATAGAGGGATTTTTTACCATGATTATCTAATGAAAAATGGGGAAGAAAATAAAAAATGGGAGAAAATGATATTTGTGTTAGAGGATGATGATTATCTTTGAAATAAAATATTAATACACTCATGGAGATGATCTAGGGAATCTGTGGCAGTCTGGTGTCAACCAGGAATTGAGGGAAAGGCCTAAAATTCAGTTCTAGGAAGGTCTGCAAAAAAAATAATAAAGGATGTTTCCGTAGACATTACTATGGAATAGTGAACTCCTAAAAAAACATTGTCCCGTTAGTCAAATGGAGGATTGAATCCACAAATCCTATAACCTCGTATATCTGGTTTTCATTCCAAATATGATTTTACCATCATGATGACCAATGCCAGGGTCTGTTCCAAGCCGTGTTGGGTTTTTTTGACACCAACAATAACCAACCACTAAATCATTCCAGAAATTTCATTACCTTTTTACTCTCACCATGAATAAGACCATAAAATGGTGGGATCCATCACCGTGGTTTTCATAGGTGGACCCAAAAAAACTATGACTAGTAAAATTATCAGTATAATAGATTTTTAATCAGATTGTTTGAGAAAAAGTGAAAACAAATGTTCTATGCCCCACCCCAAGAACAACTATTCCATTTCACTTATTGTCGAACATCATATCACCAAAAAAAATAATCCCACAACTAACTTGAAAAAATATAATGTGAAACAACCAAAAACAAACACTACACCTTGACATGGTGACCCTCTTAATAGAAAATACCCTTCCCACAGACACCAAAAAATATAAAACCTCTATCTCCAATAAAGTAATACCATATAAATAGAAAAGGCATGGTTTTATGAATCATGTACCTCATATTAAAAATTATTTTTATTTGTAAATATTTTTTTCATTATCTCTTAATTTAACTATGTATAACCATTTTAACGTTTTTCAACATGACTATCAATTATTATGGTAACATATACTTATATTTAAAAATGAAATTCAACATATTAAATAATAATAAAATGAATAATAAAAATTTTAATAATGTTTTACTAGATTTACGTTCATTTTTTGATATATATTACATTTCATAATGTTATGTATATGGTAATAAAACCATTTTTTGGAGAAATATATTTATATTTATAAAACAAATTTCTCAAAATCATATATTCTATTATTTATCATTTAAATTATTTTCTATAGTTAAAAAATATTGTGTTATATAACATTAAAATATACAATAAAATAAATTATTGATTTTAAAGTTATAATAATATTAAAATGATTATAAATATATATTTTATGACAAAAATATCACAATGGATCTAATTTTTTTATCATAAAATTCTTAACAATAATGTAATGTTTATAAATAAATTATTTTTCTCCATAAAGTAATACTATGATGATTTTTTAATAAATATTTATGTCGTGAATATGGGATTATGATGACATTAAATTCATCATATGTTTTAAAACTATGTTTTCATAATTAACCAAAAAACATAATCTCTAGAAAAATATCCAAATTTTATCTTAATCTAAATATAGTATTATGAGTAAAAAATTATAAAAATATTCCAAATTAAAATTAATAATTTGGAAAAAAGTATTATTTAACATAATAACGAATAATGAAAGTATTTTTTTTAGAAAATAAATTTTTAAGAATGTAATGAAAAATATATATTAATATTTAAATATTAAATTATTAAAATAATAAGTAATTGTTTTTAATATAACATCAATGTAAAAAAAATCAATTAAAAAATTAATATAATATCAATTATTAGGATATGAAATTATGGCTGTTCTAGGTGTTGATTTAATTATCACGGATCCCTTAGTGATTTACATGACCATGGCATCTCTTATAGATTGTTTGGGACAGTAATTGCATGTTGATGATTATGTTTGGATAAATCAATAGAAAGCCTTAGTAACAAAATATCCCTTATATAATTAGATAAATGAACCTCATCAAGAATTCATACATTACATGATTCCATTAGTTCTTCATTATAAAACGATTCTATAACATGGTTAATATTATTTACAATCATTAAGCCAAAATCTATGTTACAAAGGACATTTATGTCAATTAAAATTTCAATCATATACGATTGTTTATTTTATTATTTTTTTAATTTTATGAAAAATTATATATAATAATTATTTAAATTAAAATACATACTAGAGTCATATGGGATTATATATTTAATTTATTTTCAAAACAATTGTGTGATATTTTGAATGGAATCAAGATGGGTCTATCTATAGATATTATTAAATGGCATATTGGGAATTATCAATTCCTTAACTTATATAGGATTCATATTCTTGTGTATTTTTTTTATAAATTGAAAAATGTATTTTTGGTCATAAACACTTCAATTTTTGTGATTTATATATAGTCATTAGTAATTTCGCCACAATTTTAACTTGAGAATATATTTTCCATCATATATTATTTATTGATAAATTTTAATTATCACCCCAAAAAAATGATTACGGTTTTATTATTATGTTCCTAATCACCAATTTCTACATCCAAATTCAGAATATTAATTTAGTTTTATTATTTTATATTTGAAAATATGTATATTTTTTATTTAATTTAAATCCATAAAATATATAATTATATAAATAAATAAATACACATAAAAAACAACATATTTTTATTCCAAAAAATGTTGTTATTATTATCATGATGATTGAGAATTATTTTACACTTATAATTTTACATTAATCATTAATTTACATTAGTTGAAATATAATTTTATTTAAATTTAGTATAATTAAATGAATTTTAACTAATTAATTTATGTAATTAATAATAAATCATTTTATGCATCATAACGATTACTTACATAATATCTTTTGTAACATGATGATGCTCTAAGGGAGAGATAAATAATTTTGTTAGTAATATGTGGTGTTCAATATACATAGATCATTTTATGAGATATATTGCTTAAAACATTTATTTTCATGGGAGTACATATGAATAAGTTTTTATATTTTTGACTTATACTATGAATATAGAAGAGAATTTTGATGTTACCTGCATCATAAAATAAATAAAATAAGCCTCATATAAAAATCATACAATACATGATAACACAACTTATTATATTTTTTAACAAAATTTATTAAGTATATTTAATCACATAAGATCAATGAAGAAATTATTGGGTTTGAATTTCTGGATTACATCACTTTTGTATCTAATACATGTCAATTATATACATAATGAAATTAATTTTTCCTTCAATCAATTATATCCAATTATTGATTCTACCAAATTGATAAATAAACATGAATGATATATACATCATTTATAAAATACCTAAAACCTCTAAAATATCAATCTACCCATCACCAAAACACATTCATCATTCTCTAAATAAGTTATATATTTTTAATATATCGCATTCCATCAAAAACTATACTCGATGGTGTCCTTTCCAAGGGGTGCCATAAGGAGTATAAATTCATAATTATATATTTTTATTTACATTAATTTATTTTCCATTAATGATTTTTAATATTACACTCTTATATGATTCATATAATAATAAGTTAAACTTCATTTTATTTTCTAATATTCACAATAAATAAATTTTATCATCATTCATTTTATTTTTTATTTTTTTAAATATATAAAATAATTAAATTATTATAATTCGAAAACTAATAATTAATTTTTGTTTTTCACATTGCTCATTATATAAATGTTTATACACTGAACATAAATTATAAATATTGGAACACATATAAGTGCATTTATTACAATACATATCTCAATTTCGAAACCACTATATCATTAATTTTGTTCCTCTATAATTCATTGAATGATGATTATACATTTTTAAATGTATATTTCTATAATTATATATATTATATAATGTTTATTCCATACAAGAAAGATACTTTTCTATTTATATGACCTTTGAGTTCAGTAGTTATGATTATTATTGCATGGAAAGTTTTATATGTGGTGCATGTGATACACTATTCAATTGTTGGAATTTCATTTCACATGAGTTTTTGTGACTCATTTAATGTTTTATGTGATTTTTCTAAGAGACTGTTGTATATCGGTCTTAACATTTCCCTCATTCCAAATATCATAAATTGAAATAATCCTGATGTTTATTGAAATTTTATACCCTTGACATAAAACTCTAATTGTACTTACTGTTATTAAACATATATATTATACCAATATTCTAATGACACACCAACTTTCATTGGATTGAGAGTACAATGAGTCATTAATGGGCCTTAAGAAACATCCCCAAGATGAAAAATGTTGGAAATAAATACTAAAGCGTATCAAAAACAAATTGGTAAAAATTTAACTTTTAAAAATAAAACAATTAACTAAAAATCTCACTATATGATGCATGAAAAAATGAAATAAAACTCAATAACGTCATATATCTCAATTACCCACATCAAAGTGTACAATAGTGGAAGACCAAACAAGTATCCATGTAACCAATGAAAAAACCCCTAATGAAACTCAAGAGACCAATATACACCATGCTTTACTACATCAAAGCTCCACAATAACAGAACAACGCATGTATCATTATGTATTATTAAAAATGTGGGAAATGTTTCCTTTACCCCTATCATAGAAGATAGAATCTGCAAAAAACCAATGCTCCAAAGTAAGGTTTAGTATTAAAATTAGTAAGTTTCCCCTCATTAACTTCTATACTCATTAAACTATGATAGAATGATTAAAAAATTATATAAAAAAATTTAAAAAAAATAATTTACCAAAACAGATTATTACTAAATATATAAAATGTTCAAAAATAAATCAGAACCAAGAAAAAATAATGGTATATAAAACCAAATAATAGAAAGTTATTTTCTATAAAATAACTTATCAAAGCATAAAAACCAACTCTTAAAATCATTTGGAATACCCAATAAATTGTTCATAGCAAACACACACATGAATGCTCTGTTTTACAGTTCCATACTCATGAGCGGTCTCTTTTCCAATTACCATAGTTTCCAATGAAACACCCCCCCCCCCCAATCTAGGTTCAGGTCCATTGTAACAAAATGGTATTCATTCCTTATTATGGCCCCATTAATCATAAACTCACACCAATATACTTAATTCCAAATATTTCTTTTACCATAATATTCCTCTCAATAAAACTGAAATTTTATTGAAATCCAATAAACAACTAATTTCAATGAAACAATGTATTTAAATAAAACATTCCGAATTATTGAGAAAATCAAATCCCATTTATGTAACAACAATCTAGAAAAATCAACTTTTAAACCCCAATGTTATAAAACTATGATCAAAACCACTCATTTAAATTTCCCAATTTTCTAGATTTAAAAGCAATCACTCAAGAAGGTTTCAAACAAGTGTTCATCAACCAAATCAAAATCCATATATCAAAATAAATTTAATTAGAAATAAATCCAATAATTTTTAATATTAGGAGTTGATATTAAAGCCACCTACCTCAATTGTTTTGACAAAAATCACAACCAATGAAATATGCACAAGAAAACCAGTTTGATTCTCTAAAGACCCACCTTAGATAACTTCTTCTAGAAATATAAATAGTTAAACTCATTATATGTGACATCCAAAAACCTAGATATACTTATAATAGGTGTATATTTTAGAATCCAATTGATGAGGAGATGTATATCTATGTAGATCTAGGGAACTAATCCAGAATGCTGAAGAATGATCATATACCTCAAGAATCTCGCTTCCATTCACCAAGGGATGAATTCAGATCACCTCCAAATCAATGGATGAAAATTATTTGTCCATAGGAGAAGAAAAAAAATATTTAGGTTCTTTTGGAGTCCAAAATGAGAGTTTTATAGAAAAAATAGTAATATAATAATTTTAATGATGTCATTCTGACTCCACGAACAGTTTGACCGTAGAGTTAGGAAATCCATGCACTAATCATGCAGTAGAAAATTCATTCATGGATTCCCCTTATACGGTCTCCCAAACCAGGATATAATCATTATGAAGATACTAACTCAAGAGGAATACTATATATGGGTTGGAAACACAATTATGAAAATTGTGCGCCGCCGATGAGGCATTAATTTATCCCCCGCAAAACATCAAAAGATATCTCAACTCTCCCAACCTCTACCCTTAATCTTTATAACCATAAAAATCATCATGTAAAGTGTACATACCAGAAACTGGTGGTACTACAAATTTTATCCTACATTAACACATCCTTTAATTTTTTTAATTATTTATTTAATTTCAAAAGAATAATTATTTCCAAACACGATTCTTCTCTTACATTATCCTAGATTGTTATTCTTCTACATATCTAAAAATATATGAAATAATATAGAATGAATTGAATATTAATGTTAAAAAACTTCTTATATAAATTATTTTGTTATGAAATATATCGATCTTATCCTCTTTTAAATTATATCATTTAAGATATTATCATATAAATTAAATATTGAATTGTCCACTCATAGTAACTAGAAATTTACCAAAAATATATTGAATTAAGTTATATTCATGTACAAAAATTTTCATTAAAATTTTATTAAAATTTTATCATTTATCAAAGATGATGGTTTCACATAGGTGAAAATATTAATAAATAATGTATTTCCACTTCATTTATATAAATAATTAAATTTATATTATGTGAAAATTTATCTTAAATATATATATATTAAGTGATATTTTATAATACAATACACCAAAACATATATATGATTATTTATTTTAATTACATATTGATGACATATAGATATATCCGAGGAAAATATATAATAATTCCATGTGGAAATTTAAAATTGGTGGATCTTTACCTTAGATTTATAATTCTCTACAATTACACCACGAGTACCCCCTTGAACAATGATAAAAGATAAGGGTGAACCACAAATCCCAAATATAATTGGCCATCAATTATCAACAATGATTGAGGTATATAATATACATATGGGAGGATTTTTCCACAATATAACCATGATTATAAACTATAACAATATAGATCTATATTTTAACAAGTTATCCAATCCATGTCTTATATTTTTATATAATTACTATCCAAAATAGAAATATAGAATAATCAACTATGAACATGATAACAATAATAAACAACTTGCTATCTACAACCATGATCTAGTATTATCTATCTGTGTCGCAAACTATATAATAATGTTATAAAGTAAATAAATAAATGTACATATATATAATAGATACTATATATTTATATTAATAAGGATCAACCATGGATAATCTTGAGAAAATATGGAAAAATATACTAAAGAACCAGAGGATAAATATAGATATCAATAATTTTCTAAATGAGGTTTTCAATTTTAACATATTCTAAAGGGCTCCTTAAAAAATAATCCATGAATGTTGGAAAAAGATAATATAAAACATATATAGTAAATGTTACTTCAATATCACAATTATATAGATCTAGCCTCCCTATACCCTAATATATAATGTGTTTCTAGTTTTTTCCTCTCCATATGTCATAATACGCATCCATGAAAACACATCATACAATCATTTGCAAAATAGTATCCATATCATGATCACATCTCAATAATCACAATGTTTTACCATGATCCTTTAATTATTATTTTAACACTATTTAAATGATTTTTTGTTATAATCCATGAATAAAAACACTTGTAATAGACTCATGAAATTAAATCAATTGTAAATTTAATTTATGTAACACTAGGAAAAAACAAAATTTATATAGATGTACGTCATAATTGAAATCAATTAAAAAACATATGCGCACATATCTGAGAATTATAAATAATTATAGGATTAATATTCCTACAACCATTCTTTATCTGCAAGTGACATTGGGTTTGGGGGAGATTTCAACCTCTTATATTTTTCAAAACATAGATATTATGAAATTAATCAATCCCAATGATGCACTATATGAATAACGCACATCAATAATATATAATTTTAAATAAATATTTTGTAAATTATAATGTAAATCATTAATGACCACCATAATGTTTTATATCATTTATAAATAGGTACATAATAAAAATTTTCATCAATGTTCTACAATATCTCTCATAAAAATTATTTTCACATGAATCCCTTATTGAAGAATCATAAATAGATAAATTATCTATAATCAAGATAAATTAATTAATTTCCATGGATGAGTTTATATTCATAGTAATGGAAAACATGTGAGATGAAAATAAATTAAAATAAGTTAGAATATGATAACAACAATTGTATTAAAATATTATAATGATTAATGATGATATTATATGGGAATCATAAAAAATATCTAATTGATCATAAAACATGTATAATCAATTTAGGCCTTATCATAACATAAATAATGATACATGAGAGCCAAGATTAAGTATATGTGTATGGTATAAGAGTTATGAAAAAGGATTTTTTAAGTGTGTTAAAAAATATAAGAAAATAAAATAATTTTCATAGTCATGGATCACTATGAATACCATCGTCATAGTGGTCAGAGTCCCATAATATATTTGGTTAGATATCCATTCCCCTAAATATATTGGATATAGTCTCATAAAGAACTGATCTCACTCATAATTAAAATTCATATTATCTCATGAGATATAATGTTTTATCCCATTTTTTAATTTATATATTATTCATGGACCACATTTCAGATAAAAAAAACATATATATTTGATTCACAATAATATAGAAACTATTACAATTTAATCGTCAAAAAATAAAATCATCAAATTAATTGCTTTTTATGAAATATTTCTCAAATCATCAACATTGATCATTATTATATACTATTATTATTGAACATCCAATGTAAGTATGCGGTGGGTATAAAAAGAGTATATCCTTATTAATGCATAATAATTTATATGAGATTATTACATATTAAGAAAATTCTTCATAAAAAATATTAAATGTTTCATAACAAAATGTAGAAATATCCACTAAATTAGGAAACTACTAAAAAACTAAAATTTCTGAGAAAATATAAATATGATTTTATTATTTAAAACATAAGATCATGTATATGAAATTGGATAGTGAAAATTTTATGTTTCATATAATTTTATTTCATGCATTAATAATTTAAAATGAATTCTTTTTAAATGGTTTTGATTTATTCAAAATTAGAATTTTTAGAAAATGTTAAATAGATTTAACTATTATAAATTATTAATAATGTCATAATATATAAATAGAAAATATTACATTCATATTTTTCATAATGAAATACATTCATGATATGATATAAAAATATGTATATATATTAAAATATATTCATAATAAAGATAAGAAATAAGGTTAATTTCTATATGTAAAAACTATTTTAGTATTTTTAAGTACTATAGAGTAATTGATAGATAAAAAAATTAAATCACCATAAATAAAATTATATGCAGATAATTTTTGGGAATTAAGAATGATTAAACATAAAATTTTCCTAATAGATTTTCAACCGTAAACAGTCTCTTTTAAATTAAAATGGAAATATTATCCATTAACTCAGTCTTCTGCTAGGTCATACAACATCTAGAATCCTATATAAGATAATAGAATTATTAAATTATTTCTTCATAATCAATAATGTATATATGAATTTTTATGATACATTTAATATAATTTATTGTTCATTTTTATCATAGTTTTAATTTACTTATCCATTTATGATTAAAAAAATTAAAACTTCCAAAATAATATTAGGTATGTTTAAAATCTTCAATGTATTTATATCCGAGATTAATAATCCCAAAAATTTATAATTAATGGTTATTCATGATATTGATTTATTTATATCAACCAATAACCACTAAATTGAACATCTGGGGACTATTTATTGTGAATAATTAGAAATAATTACATTATTTTGTTTATTAAATTGTCTAAATAACATTATTTATAAGTTAATTTAATAATCAAACATACAAAAAAATATAAAAACATAAGAAAATTAAAATTGTTATAAATTATCATCATTATTAATATACCTAATTAATTTTTGTAGTTAACATTATAAAATTGATATTTGTGGAAAAACTAATAAAACAATACACTGTCATAATAGCAGAATGTGTATGAACAATATATATCATAATGGTCACATTAATCTTCTAGAATATTTAATATATAGTGAAAAATATAATTATTCAATATTTTCGATTATATAACAATCTATGCAAGGTATTGTTGAAACATTAAATTCATTAATCTTGGAGGTGTTACTCCACAATGATCAAAATTACCCATTTTTAAATGGATAAAAATGAAATGATTTATGTAATGATTTATATTTATAGAATTAAAATTAGGTCATTAACATTATTTGTCTTCAATTAATCCACAATTATAACAATCCATGTGAGTTCTTGTTGAAAAAGGGAATACTTTTTTATAGAATTGGGAAGCCTGAATCAATGCATGAATGTAATTTCCACTTACCATTGAATGAAAGTGTTGAAACCTATTGTAATTATCCTCATTGATGAAAAGATTTTAGTTATTGATTTTGTTATACCATGCTGACATCATATATGTTTTTGTTTTTTTTATATTGTGATAATTTTTCCCTTTAATATCATAAATGTTTTACCATTTAGAGGGTTGGTGGTTTTATCAGGGGTACACTATTGAAGAGAGAATTCATATTGCAGTAAAATGTGAGGAGTAGCAAGACACAAGATAATGGGTGAGATACTGTTGTATTGTTAAGGATTTGGGAAGAATCACTGAACTTATCATGTGTGCACTAAAGACCTAGTGGACAAGCACCAAATGGATGATGTGATATAAAATGATAGAGGAAATATTATTGGACCTTCTAGCAAGAACAATACTATTGGGTTGTTTTTTGCGTTAAAAATATTCAAAATATTGTGGGTAGTGTAATTTTTTCATAAAAATTATATTTTTTTTATTTTCCATATCGATGTACCATCATTCATCCAATATGACTTTATGGAGCACTCATTGGTGAATTTTTCAATATCCTACTAATTCTTTCACTATATGAAGGAATGATAGATCTAATTATTCTCATTTGGTTTGTATAATTATTTATAGATATATAATTGTCTATTCATCCTAACCTTTATTTGTTTTACCGTGATATGATATAGTTTGGGAAAATCATATTGATTCACTACATCAGGGTTATATGGGATCGCATTCCTGTAGTTAGTCATGTTACTATAGACTTATTAACATTTAGGGAAGATTTTATTTACTATGTTATGATGTTATATAATTTATTTTGATGGGTTTGGCCTCAGTTTCCTATTTCTACATTTATCTCTTGTTAGAGAATTGATTCTGTATTTCATTTTATTATACATGTTTGTTACACCATGAGAACCATTCCATTAAAAAAATCAACTATTTTATATTGATATTGTTTATGTGATAATAATGACAAAAATAATGTATGTATTGATTTATGTTTTACATCTGATGAATACTATATGGTTCAGGATGATTACACATTAGTGAAGGATGATTTCACATGGGTGTGTGAGAATGATATGTCAGTTATATTACATAGAATAGAGGGTTGTAACTTTTATAAATTTTTTATTTCAAGATGATTATACATGAAATTAATGGATACTTATAGGTTATTATGACCTTATTATTTCTATGTATCTTCTTGTATTCACCTTCTATTTGACCTAGATTTCAAAAAGGTTTTTTCAGTTTTCTTGGTAACTGGTTTATATCATAATGACCTGGCCAATTTTTGTTTAATTATTCTTTTATTTCAATCATTTCAAATTTATTTATATTTATGATAAACTTATATAAAGTACCTATATGTTCTATCTTAATTTATTATTACACATTATCTACCTGGGAATCATGGTGAGTATACATAGATTATTATAAGGGATCCCACAAAATCAATTTTCTCAAAATTTGGTAGCAGAGTATTATATTTTGGTAGATTAATAAAGGAAATATTGAGATTTAATATAGGATTATTTCCATCATACCTCATTCACATTATATATTATTTTATTGTTACATTAAATTAAAACTACGCTTGTGAAGATCATTATACTTGAAGTATTTTTATTTTATTTCATTTAATATTGTCAATATTATTTTACTATTGGTCACTAGATAATTATTTTGATTAGTTAGAACATAGATTTCATTTATTACCCAATTTTTATGTCTCACAATTATTATTTCCAATTATAAATGTAACAATCTCACAAATGATCTATTTTACCCAATGATACTTTTTTGTAACTTATTTTATTTGGTGTTTCACAAATATCGTTATGTAGTAATCTATGATGGACCAAACAATTCAGGTCATATTGATACAGTGTGGTATCATAGAATTCCCTCATATATAGTTATGCATGTTACTACAAATGAACCTTATAGGTTTGTGAGGCATGATATTACTATATGTATCCCCATATCCCTTACATTCAATGTAAATTTCTACAATTAGTGAATGAATTTTCATTAAGTATCTAGTGTTGTCAATCAATATTTTTTAGAACCCCAGATAGGAGGAATTATCTACCATAATTCTTTCTTATCTACCATAACCATAGATTGAAAACCATTTATTGGGTTTTTCACAATATTGAAATGAATCCATGAGAGGATGAACTAGGTAACTGAACTTCCCAGTCATCATAGTGATATAGAAACACTATATATCATGACTATAAAAAATTGAAATACATTACCAATTATTAAACCAACACTTATTAGATTAATAATATACAAGAAAACCAATGATAAATGATTTAAGATACCACCACATCCAGACCATATAACCGCATGGAATTAACAAATGTATGTGACACCAAATCCAATAAGTTTTTTTTATTCATGACACAACAAAATTATCCAAGCAATGAAACATAAATGAACACAATAATATACATAATAATTCTATGAAGAAATATATATCACCCAAATATAGAAACATATATATCTTATATCCAAATATATCATATATTAACAAATACCTATGATTAAAAAATTATTTCTACAATCCACTCATGATGCGACATAGCATTCTATGAATGAATTCATGACAAAACAAAAAAAAATGATTCCATACATAGTAGTATACCATAGAATATCACCAGTCTCGCAAAACACCAATGAAATGATAATGGATGTTATTTTGTTCAATTTATAACACAGATATATAAATCAAACATACCATTATTGCTAAAAAATTTCATTTTAATATCTGAAATTTAAAATTTCATGTTTTCTAACATGATGTCCACATCGTTATCTAAATTTATATTTTGTGTCCTTGATAAATTCTTAATGTCACAACCATTCATTGAAGGGACTATTCATAATAATTGAGGATAAATGATAATTTCCTTCAATTAATACTACATAATGGGAATCCCTTGTATAGTATAATCCTAAGCATTACTCAATGGGGTCTAATTTTTAATGGGATAATAATTAGTTATTCTATTAAAGAATTAGACATAAATTTGGATACCAAAACAATGAGGGTCTATAAATCAATATTTATATTATATGAATTATAATGAAATAATGATAATGATTAATCAAAAATTTTAATTCATATACATATATATTGGTTAAGGATAAAAATATGTGGATATTATAACTTCTAATGTTGACATATATTTATTCATTAGTATATTCTATTTTTATAGTGTTATGAAATTTCTTATATGGGATGGTGTGAATATTGATTCTACGGGTCTCATCAAACATAGACACGATTGAATTTCATATAAAAATTCAACACCTATTAATTAATTCAAAATGATTTTATTATATGTATTGATAATTATGGATTATATAGTTTATCTAAAGTCTCCATTTTATATTACAAAATATATGTGACACATATTTTATTAAAAGATATATTTAATATATAATTGTGGTTTATAATCTCTCTGGTACATACACATAATTGTATATTATATTTCATCCATCTATAAATAAATTATCTTTATTTTCTATTTTATTTGAGAAAACATTTTTATAATTTCATTATTTTATTGTTCCCATATAATTTTTATGAATATACATTTTTTAGAAAAGATGACTTTTTCAACAAATATACTAATCAAGGACTAGTTAATGTCTTTTTATAACTATGATAACAAAAATTTTGGATTGAATTACTATATTTATAATATATTTATATATCATATTCATTAAGTGAATGTAACCATATTTTTTCCTTATGTTGTATGCTTTATAAGTGAATATTTACATTTTTAATGGTTTATTATAATATATATCACAATTCTTTCTATAAAGATAATTTAAATAAATATTAAATATAATATTTAATTTTATTTAATAATTTTAATTATTCATGTAAATCTATTCTTCATAAATTAACTGAATCAGGTATTAATTTACAACATTTTATTTTTTAATGAAATAACAACCATATATCTCTTTTTAAGAATATGTGTTTATAAATTAATTGTATCTACTATGTGGTAATAAATTCCTTGGTTATATAGAAGTCCATCAAACATCATTTTAATTCAATGATTCATCTTGATTATTCAGTCATGTGTGTCATAAATATTATTTCCAAATAATTTTTTTCAGAATATATGGATTACTTTTATTAAAGAAAATAATTTCAAGAAAATTGAGTTTCAAAAATTATAGTCTTATTTTGTTTGAATCTATATAGAACAAATTTAAAAATCATTCAATAATTTTGTGTTTATATTTCCTGAGGCCCCAAATATATCATGGAATGAGAAGGTTTTGTGTGGAATGACATCTCCACGTGGCGATTTTGGAGGGTCAATTGTTTATCAACAAAATTTCGATGACCAACTTATAGAAATTATAATAGTTTTGAATGTTTATGAACAATAAGTGTTTTAAGACAAATTTATTATAGTTTCCAGTCTATTGAATAATTATAGTGTGCCTAGAAAAATTGATAATTATTACAGGAAGTTTTATGATGTAATGGGATAGTAGTCCGTAAACATGATATTTGGAAGGTTATTTTATTAAAGGTGATATCTCATAGTGTATCCCACCTAGTATAGTTTGGAAGTATAACCAATATAATAAATAAGATCAAATAGTGTTAGGTTTATTGAAATATTTTTATAATATTTAGAATTTTTGAAATATGAATATATCAAATTGAAATGTGAGATGGATTTTAGATAATGATTGTGGGACTAAATACTTATAGAATATTCTTATTTAAGTGATCAGAAAATTGGGAAATTAATCCCCTTCAATAAGAATCAAAAAATGTAAAAGGGTATAATCGATCATAATGCTAACAATTTTCATAGTAACCATATTGGGTTATGAAATCTCCAAACAAAAAATCAAAGAAATTAATGTAATTTTCAAGAGTTTATAAAGTAAACCCAAAATAATATTTAAAAATTATTCAATGGGATACGACCGTAAAGCACAAATCTCTTCATAGACCATCGCCTCATGTGGAAATCAGCTGCGTCACCAAGCACGCATGAACCAAAACAATTCATATGATATAGGCGGTGGTGTTGGTTCCCATATATAACATTGATGTTATTTGTAGAAGGTAGTTGTTGATCACCCCCCAGAAAATTAACATCCACACCATACTATATAGTTTTTGGAATGATGTAGTGTCATCAATTTCCAAAAATGAAAACTATGTCATTTGTGGGGCTATGGCAGAGATTAATGTCCCAATAAATTAATATTACCAATAATCTAAATATTTTAGGAGGAGAAGTGGTCATACAGTCTCTCACAAACAAAATGATGTCATTAGAGGGACTGAGGTGTTGATTTCCACCCCTCATGAGATGTCCCCACTAACTAAGCCATTATTGGGCCGAGCATCCTCTATGGAGTTCAAAAAAATAAGGCTCATGACCCACCATGGATGAATGGCCAAGAGAGTAGTTGGTCCCTCCATTCTTCTATAAATATACCATTGGGGGTGATAATTAGGAAAAAGATGAAGAGACACACGAACAGAAAGTCCATGAAAACCAGAGCCCCTCAATGATTCCCTACAAGTGAAACATGCCTCATAACATTATCTGTGAAATAATAAATAATGTAGTGGTTAGGGAACACTTTATACCTCTGTGAACATGATCATTCATGGAACAAAATGAATAACCCCTTTGAGGATATGAATCTTACATAGAAAAACAATATGTCGTCCAAACTCTTCCCCTTGTAGAAAATCACTACACGGGAGGAAGTTTTCCCTGCATAGCAACATGTTACGTTAGGGAAACATTCTCATGTGTATAAAAAATGTATATGGGAAGAACCCATGTCTATGAATCAAAATTCTAGATAGATGATAGAATCCCTCGCGTAGTATCACACTACATGAAGGGAACCCCATCCTATGTAATAACATGCTACATGTAAATGGGAATCATAGGTTTTTCTACTCTTTAAATCATATTATTCTCATCTATCATGTCATTGGTTCCCTTATTTTCTTATCAGTGAACCATTCTACTATTATTAGGCTATGGATTTTTCCAAATTCATTTGACACATATGATTAGATAATCGGTAACATCATCATGTACTTTCGTGTATACATACCCATGGTATGTGAAGTCGTGTGGGAAACCCCTATGATTGGGAAGACCATCATAATGACATTGGGTTTGCATTACCATGGTAAATTAAGCTTCAACATTAGGATGATCACATCAACATACATGTATTCAATAGTTATGTAAGGGATCATACATTCCATTCCAATTGATAGAAAACGAGGTCCTTACCTCAAAACCAATTCTATGGAAATATTTAAATGGCACTGCCCTAGAAAACTTTTAGGATATATGATATTCCATTCCTTCGTATGTCTGTAAATTTTAATAATGTAGAAGTGGAGATAGGCACACTAAACACCTGACCCCACTACCATTGAGCTCAAACACAAATTATCTAGTGACAGAGTTGGTTTTGTGATCTTCAAATCCACTACATCTTTCTTTCTCTCATAAAGAGCATGAATCACATGGGATTAGAAGTTAGTGTCAATCAGGACATCTAAACAGTCCCAAATCATATCTTGTTCTTTATGTATAGTATAATCCCCAATAACATGCCTTCAAATGGACCTTCTCCATTTATGTATTCCCCAAATTCAATCTGAATCAGAATATTGCATGCATAAGTCCCAACTACATACTCCATTTGAATGTTCCTTTTTCTAAGTTTTAATCCTTAGTCATATCAAACTATGTAGGCTTTAATTAAAAATTAACTGAGATACGTAGGATGTCTACTTGAAGTAAAATCCCACCATCTTTAGTCATCCTGATTTTCAAAAAACCATATTCCCAGTGAGATATTTCACCTTACCTAGGATACATTATCACTTATGGTCCCCTTGGGCTACCTCAGCGTATGTCCCAACAAAATAATTGAACAAGAAACCATTAACATAGACATCCTTGACACTTGACATTAAACATCATGGTTGGGTCCTTTTTATATGACATTAAATTGTGAAGTTTCTAGTTAAGAGACAAAAATCAACGTGGGTTATGATTCCTCGAATGAGGATACGTTGGAATCTCGTCGTATGAATTTGAACCCAACATCAAAACACATTTCATCTCCATTAGATGAAGGTAAACATCAGAGCGCCCCATCACATTAAATAAAACTATCATTATCCTAAAAAATGAACAAAGGATCCTTGAACTATCTACAAAAGCGTAACATTGATGGAGATCCTTTGAAAAATACATATCCCACCATTCATGTTAAACCTTGGATACATATATATTCCTAAGTACCAAAGAATAGTTATAATGGATTTTTATTTTAGTGTAATCCTTTATATACACACTTTTGAATGAACCATGGATTCGTTAACATATATTAAATCAATAATAGAGTCCCATAATAGTTAATTGATCTCCCCAAAATAGTGTGATGAGACGGAATTCACAACCTCTCGACAGTTGTTAGATTCAAAGTTTCATTGGTCATGATACCCTACAAATGACTAACATTATAATGTTTGTAAATTAATCATGGATGTGAGAGTCCTTGGTAGTTTCATGCTTTGTGAACAGACCATTTGGAGACAATTCTATGATGTTTTACTTGATATCAATGATTTCATATCAGTTAAACCCCAACAATCAATCCACATGGGTATAACCCCATCATCATTAGAACCAAAATGGTGAACACAATGTGAATAGGAACCATGAATTCATTGTTAGCCAAATTCGAGCACCTTTCACATCCATAATAATGAAGGGATAATTGATGCCATCGATTATGCATTAGTTCATGGGTTTCTACAATGATGATGATTTTTGTGTTTGTAATTATTACACACATCGTACTCACTCTTAATAGCTTACATTAATAAAATGGCATCTCACATATTTTTGTATACCTGGATGTTAACAAATATATAGCTGGACTAGGCTTCTAAAATGTACAGTACTTCATCTCTCAATCAATTTCATCAACACTGGGAATCAAATTCACTAATTATATAGTACCATCAAAATGGTACTATCACAACACTAATGGTATCCTGTAAGGCTCCCATGATAATGAATCCAATCCACCTAGTATGCTTCAGTAGTCCAGAACTATATAGTTCCACAAGCTGCCTCCAACTACTTTAATATCCTATACTAGAAATGAAATAATGAGTGCCTGCCTAATCTTAGGGCGGATGATGAATTCATAAACCAATGACTTCATCCCTAAAACGCAATGTTCATGTGCAGTGGACCTTACAAGATTCTGTCACTAAAATGTCATGTGGCCCAGGATCCTCATCATTATGAGGATATTACCCTCTGGGATCTTGCCAAAGTCAAGTAGGACAAAATCTCCAGGGATGACTATAGAGGGGGAAAATCATATTATTAGGGGGAGCCTATATTGGGTTATTCCTACTGAAGATGATCACCTAGTTAATATTTCATCAATCCATGAGTAGAACTATATTTATTCTCAGCCTCAAGAATTCCATCAATTAAATGTGAGGTGAAATTATAGCCACACATATATTCCATCCACAGAACCTATGTATTGTTATGTAAATAGTGAAGCACATGAGTAGATGCATATCTTTTCTCACAAATAGTAATCAAATCATTCATATAAGATGAAAAACTAAAAACAATTTAAATTACTATTATTTCTCGATAAACCCTCCATGATATTATTGTGGTAATTACAAGGATACAGATATTTCTACAAATCTAAATGTATTCCTCCATCCAAATAAAATGAAAATAAACAAGTATACTTATATTCCTACCCACACATATCATTCTAATCAATCAGATACAATAAAAAATAAATTAAGGTATATAATAATTCATGTTAATGTATATAATTCCAATCAAACAAATAGAATACCACATAATGATAAGATGAAAATTCCAGTTCATTCATGTATATCCTTATAGTAAAATTCTACAGTAGACTTGTCCAGAAGAAATTACATTCATGTCAATTGTACGGAGTGGGGCCAATATCCCAACCTTCTCATGTGGTGTGACTCACCCACTACAAAGTTGACATGCATCCCTACACTATCCTAGATGTGTCTTCAGATATATTTTATGATAAATGGACAACCATATTGGAAAAAAAATACTCATTACAATAGGGGGAGATGAGTCCACTTTGGTTTCTACTATAGGGAAGGCATATATTCATTCAATAACTCAGTTACCTCATTGCCTGCAAATAATTTTTCTTCATTTTCTAATGCCTAGTTTAAGGGTTTATGTTACCCAATACAGAACATTACCACCTCCACACACTAATTTACTACATCCATATCCATTTCAAATTCAAAATAAAATATCCAAAAATAATGATCAATGCAATAGGCCCTCGATCCGCGCACCTGCCTATGTATAACACGCTTATCTGTGAACCTATCCACCCAACTGCCATTGAGACAATCCTCGATCCAAGATCCATCACCAGACGCCACTTTTCACATTAGGAAGATTCTATAACCATCAGCTGACGATGTCGTTGAAGCACTGTCATACCACCACCTTCATCCCATCCACCAGAGAACAAACCATGATGCACGAACCATGACCTGTCTTGAACGAACATGAAAAATTATTCATCTGCTTCAACCAGAGCACTGTTGAGATTCACCATAATCTTTTAACAACACCAAAAAATTTATAGACCATGAATCATGAACTCAGTGGTCATGAACTACTAGGCTGAAATCGGCGAGAAAAAATGCACCACCAGATCGTAAAATAAACAACATAAAACAGACATCCCTAACCAACAAAACCAACTAATCCTCAAAACCGCACCCACCCAGCATCATGAAAACCTACTCAAAAATAAATTCAATGAAGCAACATATGAAAAAAAAATTCATCTACTCATTGAAAACAATATCCTAACACCAGCATCCGACAACTCCACAAAAACAATGTTATACCTTCAAACGCCCAAATATGGATGAAGGGACGATCTCAGAACACCAAGCTAGGAAATCAGGCATAGAATCAACACTGTATCAATGATAAATAAATTAGTGCATGTATAACGAGTCAAACAAGGCCGTAGCAACATGGAACCACCACCCCGACCAACGGAACCAAGAAGGTGAGGGAGCGTAGATCCGGGAAGGGGAGGCAGTGTGAGAACAATAGATCATTGGATTATCCCGATAGTAGCATGAGATCAACATAAACATTTAACTATATATGAAGGTCTACACATACATAAAGAAACCCCAATCACCTATACGAGAGTTCCCAAAAATTAATCCTTCCTAAAGAAGATGAATAATGAATAGAATCCTCATGAACACCTTCTGGTGCAAGCTAGATTTCATGATTCCATAAAATGTCTATCAATGATGAATCAAGATCCTAGTAACCCTTTACCAAATTCTGGATGTAGTAGTTTATGTTATGAAGGTCCTCCCTACAACATGGTTTCCAGTAGGATTGGATGTCCTCCCAAGGGTACTGACCATAAAGTCTTCCTTCATGGACATCAACTGATCCAACACCAGAGCTTATTTCTTGATGAGCATCATGGTGTCCATTTTCATGGACAAGAGATCAAATATCATGTAGTTCCTCACCTATATTTTATATCCTCTGATGGTCCTCCAAGGTTATACTCTGTATAAATTATCCTTGTATCCATGTATCATGATACGATGGAATTACTCTCCCTGATGTCATTCCATTTAAAAGTCCCCCCATAGGGAAACACAGTACAAAATTCCCCCCTTGTTATCGTCTTCTATGATATCCTTTCCTATTTTATACCCCATAAAATGTTTCCCTACATTTGAACATTATTATATGATGGTATTCCACGAAATTATGGGATTCATAGAAACCGTCCTCCTTGAAGTGGCATAAAATGGAAAAAACGTCATCCCTTTACTGTCATCCACCATAATATTCCTCCCGATGGAATTCACTATAAAAATTATCCCTATTGGCAAACATCAATCCTTGATGGTATCCCTCTCCATGATGTATCTTCCTTTGATGTTTCACTTTGCAGTCGAATTTCACATCAACAAGAAGGTCCTCCCCTTGCTTCGTCAAATATGTGGAAGACCTCTATTATAAGGAACTTGGAATGATAGGTCCAGACATGCTAGATACCCTTTCAATAATAAAAACATATATTTTCAACTATTATACATCATAGGAAAACTGTCATCCTCTATGATACTCTAAAATCATTCACGTATCAATAAAACTCCTACTACCATCAATAACATTGAAAATATCATCAAGAAGCATTCAAGTTAGGAATATGATGTTGAGGAGTCTCATATAGGTAAATAAAATGATATATTTCTCAAGAGGTAACAATTATCCAAGGATGACATACCAATATTGTATTTTCCCTTATCCATATCATAGTTTGATATTCTAAGGGTGTCGTCTGAAGAATGTATATATAAATTTCGTCTCATTATCTAGAAAACTCTCTTCCACTTGAATAGAAAATTATTGTTTAATAATGTGTAAACATGTCCTATTACAATTTCAAGGGAGATTTTACATCAAATTGACATGGAATCACTTCTTCCTGTGCGATGAACACAATCAGAGTTGTGACGAAATGATCTCCAAATGACCTAGCTCACTGCAATTTATATGTTCCATAATCTAATCATTGATGCTATATCGGGTGTTCAAATCCGGGGATGTGGAGAGCATGAAGCTTTTTATTTTACCCAATTCCAATTCAGAAAAATCCATTATAAATTACTTTTTATAATGTAATTATCCAATGGTGATGATTATGATAAATGAATTCTAATTAAAAGTGTCATACATAACAATAATAGGCCCCCAACTAACTCTTAACTGTTTTAGGTCTGGAGGGAGAAAGCCAAAAAAAAATATAAACCAAGAAACAATGATTTTTTTGATGGAATTACTGTTGAGGGAATACAATAATCAAGTACCTTTGATTTCTTCAGGAAAACAATTTCACATATAGACCTGACACGATATCCATCTCCCACATGAATGAGAAGTCATGAGATCATGAAATTATAAATAGAAGCAACAACAGTCACAGTATGAGATCAACCTCTGTTTGCGGGGATGGAGTAATTTTTATAACAAAATTCCCACATAAGCCCAATATATCCCATAAAAATCATAATTAAATTTTGTAGTGAGGATCCACAACCCATAGGGAAATTGGATCACAAACCCATAGGGATGGGGGAATTTTTACCTCAACCACCTCTTCAATGGTTATCAATCATTTTCCATTTAGGAAGGATGGAATGTAGAGAGATATCGAATTCCATCCCATCTCATGACTCATTTCCCCAAAAAGTGGGGCCTATGGAGAGGTCTTATAGAGGTTCCCTCAGGGTTGGTCATGACAAGTCGCCTGAATTGATCTCTATAATTGAAGGAGGAGAAAAAAATGGGAAAACATTTCCCTCACACCGTTAACCACCTCGTAAACTGCCCATAATGGATTATGAAGTTAAAAGAAATCATTTATGTCAATGTTGTGGACCACAGAAAACATTATTCAAATGAATAAGAGAAAGAAGAGGATAGATATATGAAAAATATGATCCACACTAAGAATAATGGTGGGATAACCTAGGATTATGGGCTCACCCAAATGTTGGGTGTTCCCTTGATCAACCATCCATCACCTCTTAAGAAAATTTCTTAATCATATAATAATACGAGTATATTTTTAAATTACCCACTACCTCTTATTTTAAAGAATGAGACACTTGAGATTTAGGAAATATTCTCTTGACAGGAGGAAGAAATGAATGAGTTAAGGAGAATCAACATTGATCTGCTCTGTGGAAGCTGTTAACCAGAATATTCTCCCTGAGTAGGGCATGAATGTACAATTTTAGATGGTGTACCTCAATAATAAGGAATCATCGCAAAAAATTAAGAATGTATGGGAAAACATCCCTAATAATAGTTAGAACTATCCATTCACATATACCCTATCATCGATAAATACTTGGATTCCCCTCCAATAAGGATACAACCAGAATAGGTCGAGTTATGTTCTCAAAAGATTCATCTAGCAAGATATCCACCTCAAATTGCAGCAGATCAATCTCATAAAATGTATGCACTCACTATGCCTCTTCAAACTCAGCTTCAACAAAAAATGCATCAAGGACTTATCAACACCATCGAACCATTTGTATTTATATTTAATCCATGTAGGATTGGTGTCCACTGTCATAGTTAGAATAGATTTATTACCTCAATTGGGTTAGCAACAACCCACTACCACCAAATTTTGGGAGCTCGATGATTCCAATTTTCCATAAATCAGGTGATCTGAACCAACATCTAACACACTAGGTGTCATATTATGATCTCAGTATAAGAACCAGTTAGCAACAAGAAGCGGTGAAACACAGAATCTTTGTGTGAACACTATAGGGGTCACACTTTATATGGTACACAAATTTTATTGTGCAAACATTGATTGGAGAATAGGATATCCTTTAGATGTTAATATTATAATCTAGATCAACACTACTAAATAATATAGTCAGTGAGCACTCAAATTTAAAGCATTTGAAGAAAAAATGAGTCTCATACATTATTACCAAAAGGAAAGGGTTGACCTACTCTATATTCAAGCCACTCCCCTTAGTAGAGTTGAACGCTATGTTGGTCAATAACCTCCATGATGATATGTGAATGATACTCATTTCAATGATGTAATCAAGTGGGTTACATGATTTCTCATCCATTTATGAAAAATGGATGAAATTATACAATAGACTAAGCCCATGTTCTAGTTATCCCCACCAATCCTATGAAAATGATAAGGAAATGAAGATGCAGCCTCCGTAATACTTAAGCCATCCCATGCACCTAGTCCATATCCAAGGACATAATTATATCATGTATCTCCCCCCTAGTCATCAACAGCTACCCTATTCATGAAAAGAAAAGTTTAGGGGACCCGGAGAAATATATTTTCGGAATAGTGAAATAAATTTTACATGTTATGGGATGGTAAAGTCTGGGGCTATTTTTTAGCCGCTATGAACTATAATTTACTCTATATACTAGAGATGAAAAGGTATGATGTAAATGGTCATGAAGAAAAACCAGATTATTTTCCCTTTCATCAGATATTGGGACACACCATCCAGGAGTGTTTCATCTTTAATTATATCCTAAACAAAATGATAGATTTTAGTCATGTAAGATGAAGTCCCCCACTAGCACATGTGGTGTATGTTTCCACTAATTCTTCAGATGAATTAGGTGTGTGGAAAAATATTGTTAGAAGGAGGTAATGAATGATCTATTGTTGGATGAATTGAATGAAAATCACGAAAAATCATTGTATTATACAAGAACAATTTAATCAACCAAATATTCCCCCAACTACTTCTACTAAAACACAGTCACCATCCTCTTCCCCATAACCCACCAAAAGTAGATCACCTAAAATTTTGTGTGACCAAAAAAGAAGGGAGAAATTTATAAGAAGATGAATCTACATCAAGGATAATGTTATCTTGGACCCTATAAGATTTTATTCCACCAAATTTAAAGGATCTTTCACCATTACACCAAATGGATCCATAAGATGTAGTGGGTTATGTAAAGTCTTAAACATGTGAGGGGTCGATATTTGGCTCCATTAATGAAATTAAATTAATGGATCCCTTTTCTGATTATGAGTATGGATATGAACATGAGTACCCTACACTCAGTTGGGGTACTAGAGGAAGATGTCACATGATTAGGGTAATCCATGGAAGGTGTAGCTATATAATAAGATAATTTTCTAGCTACACCCCAACTTGAACCATCAATATTGTAAAAATTTATGGAATATCCCTTTAGTGGAACCAAATATAATAGGAATGTTATATAGCACATTCCATAAGCCACGGTTGGCCAATCATTATGTAATATTCATTATAAAAAAACAGGTGTTTAATTTCCCTTACAGTATGGAAAAAAGACCCTAATAACCCAAAAGGAATTACATAACCTCCCACTCATTTCATAAGGGTCAATCTGTTAGAATCGAATAATTTATACCCAAATGTACATATATAATAAAATCCACATTTTTTGGAAGTACTGGCCTTTAGACAATAAATTTTATATATTGAAGAAGTTATCCCTAGAACAATTGAAGCAATCAATCCTAGATTCCATGTGTTTTTCTAATGATCTCTAGGAACTACTTATAGAGGCTCTACAATGCCCAATGGATTCTAAATAAGAAATGGATACTATTGATGTAAATTGGATGGAGGCTGATCCTACTGAGTGTCATGAAATTATCCCATTTATATATCAAGAAGAAACTATAGTCATATAGAGAAACATCAAACCATTTAAGGTGTTAGGAAGGAATAATGATGTCAATATCTTAAAATTTTAATTGATAGTGGTTTTAATGTTAATCTCATTCTAGTACGAACACTTCATCAGTCGGGATACAATGAGAATAACCTGTTACTTTCCACGAAATGCTTATGGGGATATTAAAATGTGAGTAGAATCTATTGGTTCAAATCAAGCTTAAGACAGGGTTTCGGGTCCATGTGGCTGAATTTGAATCTCTAGTTTTACAAAAAAAAATTAGGACCATGAACATCCTACTAGGATGGACTTGGTTGCATCAACATGTGGAAATCCCCTCATCGCACCATTAGTTCATCAAATATAGAATTAATTTTTAAAATGGGACGTTTAGTACTGATAAGTTCTCATTAAAATCATGTGATTCTCACTATATCGATGCAATATTCTATGAGAGAAAAGGGAACAAAACCCTTGGACTATGTTATTGATTTGGTGACCTCCCAGATTGGGTTGGAAATGATCCAAGTGGACCCCTTCGATTATATTGGTGAAGAATATGTACCACCCATCAATCAGGTACGGTTTGTCAGTCCATGTTTAGACATGTATTCAGTAGTCCTCATGATTTCAATCATGACTGCTATGTCTAGATGTGTTGGAAAATATACCAACTCCCCAGTCAATGGTGAAATCTCGGGTTAATTTTCCTTTAAACCATCGCTAGTGCTCTAAAAAATCCCTCCCTCACCCAATGAGGAAGTAGAGGATGTCTCATCACCAAATGAATTGTAAGACACTCTTCCAAACAATAATCCATTCACCTCGATGTTTTATGGGAATCACCTATTTCATGTTAGTTTAGAAGAAGACACATCACCTTATGAATATGATGATATTGATTCTCCTCCAAATTCTAGTGAAATTATCTCATGAATTGTATCCCCATCCAATAAATAGGTAGAGGGAGAATAATATGACGATATTTAATTGGAGTAAGTCTGTAGGAAAGCCACTAAAACATTTAAAAACACCATCACTACCACTATTGATGAACATAGTAAAATTAATCTAGGTGAAGAAGAAGTTGCATGACCCACTATTATTAGTGAATCCATGTCTTTTGAAGAGAAAGAGGTCTACACCTCATTCCTTAAAAAATATCAATATGTATTAACCTTGAACTACATGAAAATTCTTTTCTTGATCCCAAGGTTCCTACTCACCACCTGGGCCATCTAGAAGTTCACTAGGACTATAAACAAGTGAACAGAAGAACACAACATTCACATGTTACCCAAATAGAGGCTATTGATGAAAATCTCATCTTGTCTAGGTTTATTCGGGTTGTCCAATATCTTATGTGGCTAGCTAACATAGTCCCCATTCTAAATAATAAAAGAATAATCAGAGTCAACATCATTTGTATAGATCAGAATCTACACTTCCCGAAGGATGATTTCCCTATCCTGATCCAGAAATTGTTGATCAATTATATAATTGTATACTACAATCAATCTATCTTGGATTCTTATTTAAGATACAAACAAATATGAATGCCCCAATAAGATGAATCATCCACCACATTTAGGCCCATATAGAGTTTTTTATCGCTTGATTACCTTTGGTCTAAATAATATCGATACTAAATATCAACATATTATGAATCACATTGTGAATCCCATTATAAAAATATATGTATAATTATATATTGATGGCCTGGTGGTTAAGTAAAAAAATGTTCGGACTACCTCAATGATCTACTCACAACCTTACCGAGTTGATAGAATTTCAAGGATACATATCCTACAATCAATATATTATTTCCAACCTCAGAAGAAAATGTTTTCTCTTAAAATGGTTTTTAAAAAAATTTGTTACATATCAGTGGACAGATGATTATTAGGATTTTTTGACATTCTTAAGAGATATCTATTAATCCAAACATTACTAATGTTATCGGTCAGAGTAAGACATTTAATTTTTTATATTAAGTCCTTGAAATGATCACTAGCTGCCTTACTAACATTTAATAATGACAATAATTGTTAAAATATATATTATTATCTTAGGCGAACTATGATCATTGATGAGACTCATTACTAATATATCGAGAAAATAGGTATAACATAAATATCTATCGTCCAATAATTGATGATCTACCTGTAGAACCACAAAGTTCATATGGCCTCTAGTAGAAACCCATAAAAATATATTATCTATTTTACATTTATGACTAGATGTATATCATGATGGGATGTTATTGTACATTATATTTACATTATGTTTTTTCCATAGAAAGCTATCAACAGAAAAAGGTTAACAGATGTTTTTGTAGATAACCCCACATAAAAATTGACTTCATTGCTTACCTAATTTCATGGTGAAAATGCTATATCGATTCAAGAGGACCCTTAGATAAAAGATATGAATTTCAACAGTGTATCTAGAAGACTAGTCGAAAAGGGATCCTAAAATCAACAAAGTAGGGTTGTGAGTCATACTAATATACTCATTAAATGAAATATATCCATATTCATTCCTACTATATGAGGTCTACATGAAGAATGAAGTAGAATAGTAGGCTCTCTTTAAAGGGTTAGAGTATGTACTTTAGGTATGTGTAAAACACATTAAAATAATAGGCAATTCATAATTGTTCATCAATGAGGTCAATGGAATTTATTAAACCAATATGTAAAGACCCGTAAAATTCAAGGGAAATTTTTTTTCTTAATTTTCTTTAGAATTTTACAAGAGCGCGGTTTCAGACGGCACCTGATTCCGAGGCCCGGAGTGCCCGGAATTAATTTCCGAAGTTTGGCTCGGGTACGTTCAGTGAACGAACGAGCGGGAATTCCTAACTTTTGATCCGGTGCTCGGAATTGAAATCCGAGGGCACCGATGAACTCGCAGCGCCGATATTCGCTTAAAGAGACCTTTTCGGGAGTTGCGTTTGTTGCGGGTTGAAAGTTACGTTTTGGGGTTTTTAGTTTGAGTTAAATAAAATTGTGAAGAACAATTTTATTACAACAAGTTAAAACCTATCAAAGGAGGTTGGAAGTGGGACCCACACCCACTTAACCTCCCTTGGGAGGATTAAGTGTGGTGGGGCCTACACGAACCCCTAATCTTTTCAATTTCTCTCAACATACTTAACCCCTAATTAATTGGCTTATGTTACTCTTAATTAATTAAGGGAGTTAAGTCTTTTTGAATTTCAAACATTGAAATTCTTTTGTGTTATGTGTTAATAAAATAAGAGGTAGACTTATTTTATTTTGAGTTCTTTGTTTGTCTTTTTGAGAGCTCCCTCTTCATCTTCAAGCTCTGACGAAGAACGAAGAACGCTCAAACTCCGACGAAGAACGACGCCCCTCTTCTTCGTCCTCGGTGTCAACAAGAGGGAACGCCGCACCCTCCTCGGACCTTCTTCGTCAGCAAACGAAGATCCGCCAACGACGTGTCTCTTCGGGCATAACTCTTCGTCAACGGATTTGACGAACGACGACCGCGACACCCGACCTCCGCGACGCCGTCTTCCGCGGAGCGTAGACGAATCTTCGAACCTTAACCAAGGTAGGGGTTGACGATTTCTTTTGGTTTCCTTATTTTGTTCTTGATCGTGATTTTATCAAGACTAACGTGTGACTTGATTTTATTTTGAGTTACGTTATTATTTTAACGTGAGGGGGGCCGGACCGCACGAACACGGCCGAAACCCCCCCTCCATTGTTCTTGTTTAATTCTTGCGGTGGAAGCAAAGTGGCGTGGTGCCGTCGCACCACGCGGATAATCGTACGAATAATTTACGCGGCGCCGTCGCGCTACGCCAAGGAAAAATCTTCAAGAACGTGACGACGTCGCGCCGCGTTGAAAGGATTCATGGCACGGCGAAAGGGGCGCGGTGCCGTCGCACCGCGCCGGACGACGAACATCGCGGCCGATTCCGGGCCGCGGCGGGACGAGAAGACCGCGGCCGGTTCCGGGCCGCGGCCGGTTCCGGGCCGCGGCGGAAGAGGAGACCGGCGGCCGGGCCGCCGGCGTCGGAAGTCAAAGGCAGGACCAGAATTTCCGGTCCCGTTGGTAAAAACCGGTCGGCCAGCTGGCCGGCCGGATGACTTAAAACCGGGGAATTTAATTCCCCGGCCGGTTCTTTAAAACCCCCCTCATAATGAGGGGGGCGGTTCCATGGAAGGGGGGGGGGGGCAGCAGCCCCCCGGTTTAATTTAAAACCAGCCCCCATGTGGGGGGCCAATTTGTTGCAAACGGCGCGGCAAAGCCGCGCCGCCCTTCTGAAGAAGCGGGGCTTAGCCCCCCGCGTGCGCCGCGGCCCGCCGCCGCCACCGCGGCCTGCCGCCGCCGCCACCGCGACCCGCCGCCGCCGCCGCCACCGCGGCCCGCCGCCGCCGCCCGCCGCCGCCGCCCGCCGCCGCCGGCCACCGCGCCACCCCGGGGGGGGGTCGGGCCGGGTCGGCCCGGACCCGGACCCCCCCGTTTCGAACCAGTTTTGGTTTTTGGCCCATAACTTGAGCCTCGGACCTCCGATCGACGAACCGTCTGCGGCAACGCGATCCTTGGATCGAGACGGCCGTTTTGATATATCGCACTCAAGGTTTCGGTTAACTTTGAGTTCGGCCGGGTTGGTTCGTTCACGAAACCAACCGGGCCTTCGGAGCGGAAACGCTCATATCTTGAGCTACGGACGTCCGATTGACGTGCCGTCAGTCGCGTTGTGTTCCTCTTAGTGAGACGGATCTTTTGGCATACTCCGCCCGAGGTTTGGACGCAGGTGGAGTACGGTCGGGTTGGTTTTTCCTTAAAAACCAACCGGGCCCCGGAGACGAAAATGCCGTTAACTCTCAGACCGGGCGTCCGATCGACGCGCCGTCTGTTGCGTTGAGTTCCTGTTGTTGATAAGGAACTTTTGGATACATCAACTCTGGTCTTCGTGACAGTTGATGTATCAGCCTCTCGGCTCGTGGAGCGGACCCTCCGAACGAGCTAGCTGTGTGCGGGAACCCTAGTGCTGGCTGCGACTGTTCTACTGCTACTACTGCTACTGTGACTACGACGACGACAGTACAGAGATCCTGTGTGGATTCGACGACGACGACTACAGCACTCAGAGATCCTACGTGGAACAGTGCTACCGAACCTGTGTGAGCTGAATCTTCTGTTTACCTAGGGCGGTGGAGCGCTTGGGTGTAGCGGCGGACCCGTGGTACTTGACAGTGGTGGTGCGCTCGGATGCAGCAGCAGACCCCTTGGCGGTGGAGCGCTTGGTTGTAGCGGCGGACCCGCGATACTCTACGGAGCATGTGCGCTTGGTTGTAGCGACAGACCCGCGACGGTGGATACGTGCGTGCGGAGTACGGAGACCGTATAGATGACTGAGACCTGGCGACTGCTTGACCGAATCAACTTGGAGTGAGTCGACTAGCCCAGTGGACGGAGCGCCCAGTAGTTGGCAGCAGACCCACGGCGGACGGAGCGCCTGGTAGTTGGCAGCAAACCCGCGGTACTCGACAGGAGGAGTACCTCAGTAGGCTATTTGGGTGAGCGCCCGGTATTTGGCGACAGACCCTCAGCGGACGGAGCGCCCGGTAGTTGGCCGCAAACCCGCAGTACTCGACAGGAGGAGTACCTCAGCAGTCATAGGTTAGTGAGCAGTACCTCGGAGTCGTGACAGGACTTCTGCACACTTCAGAGACGGGGCTCTTCAGCAGCTACGGTTTCGATAATGAAAATCCTGGTTTGAGCTGAGTCAATGATCTTTGTGATTCCTCATGATTGAGATGGGTCACTTGATAACTTAGGTATATGTATGGGCATATACCTGGGTAATGGTTATCCGTTGATTTCATAAACTTGTTTACTCTTCTTTGTGGATTGGGTTGTTCTTGGGCTCGGTGTTGGAGCCGAACGGAAATTGATGACTTAGGTATATGTATGGGCATATACCTAAGCAGTGTCAGTTGTTACTTCGTGGTTGTTACTTTTCTTCGTGGTTTATTCTTTGTGGATTTGAGAGACCTTCAGGGGTCTCGGGGTCCCTACTGAGTAGCTTATACTCACCCCTGCACGGGCTTCGCCCGCACTACGTTGTGTTGGTTGCAGACGGCGGACAGCGTTGACCTTAGCTGAGGTTTGCACAGCGGGACGGTACCCGGAGGTGGACCACTGGGCGGGACGTGCTCGGAGCGGACGGCGGGACCCGTGTAGCAGAGGAGCTATCTGTACCCACCCTTCAGGTGGGATTTCCGGTGGACAGCTCGGAGTTGCGGCCTTTACTTTACAGTTGCTGTTTTTCCCTTTTTGAGTTGTATTTTACTTTCAGTTTGGGTTTGTATTCTGGCCCATTTACTTTTCCGCACTTTCAGTCGTACTCTGCTTGTTTAGTGTTTACTTTCCGCTTGTTTACTCTATGGTGTGTGTTTACTTTTCAAAGGCAATGCCTTCCCTTTTTACTGGGATTTACGCCTTGGTGCTAGTCGCCAGCCCCTGGCCTATGGAAGGCGGGCTTGGGGTAGTCACGGCACGGACCCCGAGGGCGGGTCGTGAAAAATTGGTATCAGAGGAGTTCGGTTCTACCGTGAACTCTGATCTTTTCTATGTGAAGCAATAATGTTTAGCGTATTGAGTGTGGATATCAGTCCAGGGAGTCCAGTGTTGGTGCGGCGGCCGACGTATCCGTACACCAGGACCCTGACTTCTGATTTCCAACTTAATGCACGAAAACATTGATTGCGTGTGTGTTTCAAAGTTTTCTTTGTGATTACTTATATCAGCTCACCAGGTATACTGTTTGACCGTGGCGCACCTGTCTCCTTTCAGGATGGCCCCACGACGGCAGCCAGCTAGGGTTCCGAGAGTCGAGCATGACGACAGCCCACCGAGCGACGAGGCCTCGGTACAGGGCCCTTTGTCAGCAGTGGCACCGGCGGTAACTCTACCCGCCGAGCCCCCGATGCTTCCAGCAGCAGCCGCTGACGATGCACGTCGCCTCAGCGCACTGCATGAGTTTCAGCGCCAGCGACCGCCCAGGTTTCGCAGGGAGACGGATCCCCAGGCAGCAGAGGATTGGCTGGAGGCAGTGGTTCGAGTGTTTAGGCTAGTGAGGACACCAGCAGACCTCATGGTGATCCTCGCTGCGAGCCTACTACACGCAGCAGCAGGACGATGGTGGAGCTTGATGCTCCAGGTACACGATGAGGCATCTCTACTTTGGACAGACTTTGAAAGCATCTTCCGCTCGGAGTTCGTCCCAGCCACCCTTCGTGCGGTGCGTATTCAGGAGCTTCTACAGCTGCGGCAGGGCAGCATGACGGTCGCTCAGTACGCGGCGAGGTTCACCGACCTTTCTCGGTACTCGACAGACATGGTACGGGACCCCTTCTTCCGGGCCCGGACCTTCGAGCAGGGTTTGAGACACGAGATCAGGGCATCGCTGATCTCCCTCAGCATACCGACTCAGACAGGAGTACTGGAGCGGGCACTTCTGATCGAGAGTTTTCTTGCTGAGTCTACACCAGCACAGCAACTCACCGCAGGGCGGCACGTGGCAGAGTCATCTGCAGCAGGTAGCCGACGGATGTCTCAGGGTTCCAGGCAGACCAGACCTACCGGTGGCCGACTGCACGACTCAGGCTCAGTTGTACGGGGAAACCGGGGTGGAGTCAGAGCCAGGCGTGCCGAGAGTGGGCAGTGTTACTCCTGTGGCGGGATTGGTCACATGGCTCGTGACTGTCCGACCCGCCATGCTGATGATCAACAGTTAAGTGAAGAACTTCCCAGGCAGAGGCAGAGGTTCGACCGTGGCGGTCTGCAGGGAGGAGGCGGACGAGGCAGAGGTGCTGGACGAGCAGCAGGTGGCGGGCGACGCTTTGAGGCTCTTCCACCACCACCACCAGGAGGTCCACCCCGACCGCAGGGGAGAGCTCAGCTTCAGGCAGCCGAGGCCTTCGATCATGGAGCTCTGGGAGCCGATGGACAGGAGAAGAACTAGTGGATAACAACCTTTTTACTTCTGGTTCCTTGTTGCTTTTGTGTAGCGTCTTGTATTATGAGCTGCAATAATAAAAGACGCATACCTTTGTGATATTTTCGTTCCTGTCCTCTTTCGTGATGTTACTAAGAGGTTCCAGTTTTGGCTATTGACTTGACGCTCACTTGTGAGACATCTACTGGAGGAGACCCAGTTACCACACACTGATGCCGACAGTGTGACTCAACCCTTGGAGGCGAGAGTAACGGTTGAATCTCTTAGTAGTAGCGTCGAGGCCTTACGACGTCATCCTTGGTATGGATTAGAATAATCCATGTTAGGATTGACTGTTTTAGGCAAAGAATGTGGTTCATCCAGGGGATGAGACCAGATTTCTCTTATCGGCAAAGAAGAAATCTTGCAGCTCTTGTGGAACCAGAGAAGGTCCAGGTCATCCAGGAGCGGATGAGGACAGCTCAGAGCCGACAGAAGTCATATGCTGACAGGAGGCGGAGGCCACTGGAGTTCAAGGATGGCGACCACGTCTTCTTGCGGGTCTCACCTCGACGTGGTATTCGGAGATTTGGCCGAGGCGGCAAGATATCTTCGCGCTTCATCAGACCCTTCCAGGTCCTCAGCATGGTTGGCGAGGTGGCTTATCGCCTGGCTCTACCACCTCAGTTACACCGGGTGCACGACGTCTTCCACGTATTCCAGCTGAGGAGCTTGACGTTGACGATGGGGCGACTTCTACGGAGGTCCCGGTGGAGTTAGAGGATCGACAGGAGCGGGTCCTGCGTGGGCGATCGATTCCTCTCGTGCACATCAGATGGCAACACGAGAATCTCCAGGAGAGCACATGGGAGCAGGAGGCTCAGATGCGTGCTCAGTACCCTCTTTTGTTTCCCTAGTTTTTGTTGTATCTTTACGGGGACGTAAAGCCCTGAGGTGGGAGTTATGTAAAGACCAGTAAAATTCAAGGGAAATTTTTTTTCTTAATTTTCTTTAGAATTTTACAAGAGCGCGGTTTCAGACGGCACCTGATTCCGAGGCCCGGAGTGCCCGGAATTAATTTCCGAAGTTTGGCTCGGGTACGTTCAGTGAACGAACGAGCGGGAATTCCTAACTTTTGATCCGGTGCTCGGAATTGAAATCCGAGGGCACCGATGAACTCGCAGCGCCGATATTCGCTTAAAGAGACCTTTTCGGGAGTTGCATTTGTTGCGGGTTGAAAGTTACGTTTTGGGGTTTTTAGTTTGAGTTAAATAAAATTGTGAAGAACAATTTTATTACAACAAGTTAAAACCTATCAAAGGAGGTTGGAAGTGGGACCCACACCCACTTAACCTCCCTTGGGAGGATTAAGTGTGGTGGGGCCCACACGAACCCCTAATCTTTTCAATTTCTCTCAACATACTTAACCCCTAATTAATTGGCTTATGTTACTCTTAATTAATTAAGGGAGTTAAGTCTTTTTGAATTTCAAACATTGAAATTCTTTTGTGTTATGTGTTAATAAAATAAGAGGTAGTCTTATTTTATTTTGAGTTCTTTGTTTGTCTTTTTGAGAGCTCCCTCTTCATCTTCAAGCTCTGACGAAGAACGAAAAACGCTCAAACTCCGACGAAGAACGACGCCCCTCTTCTTCGTCCTCGGTGTCAACAAGAGGGAACGCCGCACCCTCCTCGGACCTTCTTCGTCAGCAAACGAAGATCCGCCAACGACGTGTCTCTTCGGGCATAACTCTTCGTCAACGGATTTGACGAACGACGACCGCGACACCCGACCTCCGCGACGCCGTCTTCCGCGGAGCGTAGACGAATCTTCGAACCTTAACCAAGGTAGGGGTTGACGATTTCTTTTGGTTTCCTTATTTTATTCTTGATCGTGATTTTATCAAGACTAACGTGTGACTTGATTTTATTTTGAGTTACGTTATTATTTTAACGTGAGGGGGGCCGGACCGCACGAACACGGCCGAAACCCCCCCTCCATTGTTCTTGTTTAATTCTTGCGGTGGAAGCAAAGTGGCGTGGTGCCGTCGCACCACGCGGATGATCGTACAAATAATTTACGCGGCGCCGTCGCGCTACGCCAAGCAAAAATCTTCAAGAACGCGACGCCGCCGCGCCGCGTTGAAAGGATTCATGGCACGGCGAAAGGGGCGCGGTGCCGTCGCACCGCGCCGGACGACGAACATCGCGGCCGGTTCCGGGCCGCGGCGGGACGAGAAGACCGCGGCCGGTTCCGGGCCGCGGCGGGACGAGAAGACCGCGGCCGGTTCCGGGCCGCGGCGGAAGAGGAGACCGGCGGCCGGGCCGCCGGCGTCGGAAGTCAAAGGCGGGACCAGAATTTCCGGTCCCGTTGGTAAAAACCGGTCGGCCAGCTGGCCGGCCGGATGACTTAAAACCGGGGAATTTAATTCCCCGGCCGGTTCTTTAAAACCCCCCTCATAATGAGGGGGGCGGTTCCATGGAAGGGGGGGGGGGGCAGCAGCCCCCCAGTTTAATTTAAAACCAGCCCCCACGTGGGGGGCCGATTTGTTGCAAACGGCGCAGAAAAGTCGCGCCGCCCTTCTGAAGAAGCGGGGCTTAGCCCCCCGCGTGCGCCGCGGCCCGCCGCCGCCACCGCGGCCCGCCGCCGCCGCCGCCGCCCGCCGCCGCCGGCCGCCGCCGCCGCCCCGGGGGGGGGGGGGGGGGGGGTCGGGCCGGGTCGGCCCGGACCCGAACCCCCCTGTTTCGAACCAGTTTTGGTTTTTGGCCCATAACTTGAGCCTCGGACCTCCGATCGACGAACCGTCTGCGGCAACGCGATCCTTGGATCGAGACGGTCGTTTTGATATATCGCACTCAAGGTTTCGGTTAACTTTGAGTTCGGCCGGGTTGGTTCGTTCACGAAACCAACCGGGCCTTCGGAGCGGAAACGCTCATATCTTGAGCTACGGACGTCCGATTGACGCGTCGTCAGTCGCGTTGTGTTCCTCTTAGTGAGACGGATCTTTTGGCATACTCCGCCCGAGGTTTGGACGCAGGTGGAGTACGGTCGGGTTGGTTTTGCCTTAAAAACCAACCGGGCCCCGGAGACGAAAATGCTGATAACTCTCAGACCGGGCGTCCGATCGACGCGCCGTCTGTTGCGTTGAGTTCCTGTTGTTGATACGGAACTTTTGGATACATCAACTCTGGTCTTCGTGACAGTTGATGTATCAGCCTCTCGGCTCGTGGAGCGGACCCTCCGAACGAGCTAGCTGTGTGCGGGAACCCTAGTGCTGGCTGCGACTGTTCTACTGCTACTACTGCTACTGTGACTACGACGACGACAGTACAGAGATCCTGTGTGGATTCGACGACGACGACTACAGCACTCAGAGATCCTACGTGGAATAGTGCTACCGAACCTGTGTGAGCTGAATCTTCTGTTTACCTAGGGCGGTGGAGCGCTTGGGTGTAGCGGCGGACCCGTGGTACTTGACAGTGGTGGTGCGCTCGGATGCAGCAGCAGACCCCTTGGCGGTGGAGCGCTTGGTTGTAGCGGCGGACCCGCGTTACTCTACGGAGCGTGTGCGCTTGGTTGTAGCGACAGACCCGCGACGGTGGAGACGTGCGTGCGGAGTACGGAGACCGTATAGATGACTGAGACCTGGCGACTGCTTGACCGACTCGACTTGGAGTGAGTCGACTAGCCCAGTGGACGGAGCGCCCAGTAGTTGGCAGCAGACCCACGGCGGACGGAGCGCCTGGTAGTTGGCAGCAAACCCGCGGTACTCGACCGGAGGAGTACCTCAGTAGGCTATTTGGGTGAGCGCCCGGTATTTGGCGACAGACCCTCAGCGGACGGAGCGCCCGGTAGTTGGCCGCAAACCCGCAGTACTCGACAGGAGGAGTACCTCAGCAGTCATAGGTTAGTGAGCAGTACCTCGGAGTCGTGACAGGACTTCTGCACACTTCAGAGACGGGGCTCTTCAGCAGCTACGGTTTCGATAATGAAAATCCTGGTTTGAGCTGAGTCAATGATCTTTGTGATTCCTCATGATTGAGATGGGTCACTTGATAACTTAGGTATATGTATGGGCATATACCTGGGTAATGGTTATCCGTTGATTTCATAAACTTGTTTACTCTTCTTTGTGGATTGGGTTGTTCTTGGGCTCGGTGTTGGAGCCGAACGGAAATTGATGACTTAGGTATATGTATGGGCATATACCTAAGCAGTGTCAGTTGTTACTTCGTGGTTGTTACTTTTCTTCGTGGTTTATTCTTTGTGGATTTGAGAGACCTTCAGGGGTCTCGGGGTCCCTACTGAGTAGCTTATACTCACCCCTGCACGGGCTTCGCCCGCACTACGTTGTGTTGGTTGCAGACGGCGGACAGCGTTGACCTTAGCTGAGGTTTGCACAGCGGGACGGTACCCGGAGGTGGACCACTGGGCGGGACGTGCTCGGAGCGGACGGCGGGACCCGTGTAGCAGAGGAGCTATCTGTACCCACCCTTCAGGTGGGATTTCCGGTGGACAGCTCGGAGTTGCGGCCTTTACTTTACAGTTGCTGTTTTTCCCTTTTTGAGTTGTATTTTACTTTCAGTTTGGGTTTGTATTCTGGCCCATTTACTTTTCCGCACTTTCAGTCGTACTCTGCTTGTTTAGTGTTTACTTTCCGCTTGTTTACTCTGTGGTGTGTGTTTACTTTTCAAAGGCAATGCCTTCCCTTTTTACTGGGATTTACGCCTTGGTGCTAGTCGCCAGCCCCTGGCCTATGGAAGGCGGGCTTGGGGTAGTCACGGCACGGACCCCGAGGGCGGGTCGTGACACAATAATCATGATCCAATCCCCAATTAGACCAAATCAATGGAATAATAGCATAATTACATTCAGATATGACCCTAACTCATGTTACCTGGTTGAAAAATTCCTAGGATGACACATTGGGAATATAACCTCAACTGTAGCCAATCCAGATTTGGATTAAATGGTCTCATCATTTCACACCACGATATTATCTCAATATTCATTTTAATCGAACTGAATGAAATTGATGAGATTAGCATCTTCCTTGAGTCGTATGATCCTACCACCAACTAGATGGTAGATGTTGTAGATTACCATAAAAATGGAGAGCTCCTATAGGATGGGGATGAAATGTATAAAATCTAGAGATGATAAATAAACTTTTTTCTATATGACAAAACAAATATACAAAATGGCCGCTATACACAGAGCCTTGATAGTGTCCTTTTTAGGTTCATTGATATAGAGGTGAACACTATTATCCTAAATGATGTGCACAATAATGTTTGTGATGACCTCTAATTAAAATCCATTATTTCAAAAATAAAATTGAAAACTTGAATTGTAACATCGCGAACCTAGTTTCCTAGAGTTGAGGCATTATTACATAACATTTTCATGATCACAAAAGATCATGTCTTGAATGACTGGTCCATTTAGTTGCCTTGGAAATACTAGGTACTATCATAAGTTTTCCATTACATTATAAAAATGAAAAACTACTACAAAATAGATTCCATATGAAGCACTCATATCACTTAGACTATCCTGGATGGCCAGTCATAATATACATCATTACATCTTGGGAAAAGTAAAACATAGAAAGGGGTGAGCTCAGATGCTCAGTAAGGATAACAATATAGGGGAATCATTCTTAAATAAGTATAAATATTTAATGAAATATATAATACTAAAATAAAAGACTTTTAAATATCAACATCTGTATAATATGGAAAACATAAAATCAAATAATTCCATTTACTTCTCCACATGAATAATCTACTAGTCTAATAATAATATGCAATATCAGTAGCCACTTTCATAATGGTAGAATTCATAATGCTAGACATAATAACAACTAGTCAATTGTAGAGACCCGAAGCTTGATGTATATGGACATAACATTACTTTTGCGGAATACTTGGTACATAACAAAACACACACACAAGGATCGTAATAGTTTAGTGTCTTTGGAAACTCGGAACATAATCTTCTAATCGTGGTGAAAGATATTCAATATCTCCCATAAATATCTTCCCTTTTTTACCTAAAACCTTTGTTTATATCCTGGGGAAAAGAAAACATAAAAGGGTGAGCTCAAATGATCAGTAAGGGTAAACAAAAGAAATAACAATTACATCGCATTCATAAGAACATAACATTTTGAAAATCTTAACCTGTAAAAGAGAGCATAATTTCATAACATGGGATAAATCATGGTAGTGAAATGTAATCACAAAAATCATAACTTAAAACATGAAACTTTGTGGCATTCACACATAATCATAGAGAATCATTTCTTGTTAGTCAAAACTCATTGCCAAGACTATCTTAGTGGACAAAGTCCCTTTCTGAAATCGAGTAACCCTCGTTTCAGTCCTGTTTCACTGAACCGGTATAACCTACCGTTCCAGCCCTGTCTATCTCATGAGACATAAAATCTTTACCCAATGCATTAGAGGGAGATATAGGTCCCACCCATCTCATAATGATACCATTCTTATGTGTGCCACAAAATCATAAATCATACATCATTTCATAACCCATGTAATAAAAATGGGAATCTTAAACGTCATGACATCATAAAACAATTCATATAAGATAAAGGAATTCATAAAAAATATTTCCATCACAACATAATCAATGTAATAATAGGGATAGAAACAGAACCCTATATTATCTTATATGGAAAATAATTTTGATAAAACACTTGAAATGAATTCTTGAGGAAAATTTCCTTTCTTCTTCAAAAACATGTTTCCTTTCTTAATATGTCATACAATTATAAACTAAAAGAAGTCGATTAAAAATAAACCTGAAAACTTGTAAAGGATGATTCTTGGAAATAATTTTTTAAAAATCCATTCATGCCGTATAAGTTAAAAAAACATTCTTCGTACTTTTGTCGGAAAAGTCAAAAAGTACCTCGTACGAAAAATGACAAAAGATTCCTTTCATACATATTACTAAAAACTCACCGAAGGGTAAAAATGGATTTAAACAATTTTAGGTGGATGGAAACAATATTACATATTGAGGGAACATGGATGTGGATGATAAAATACACCCCAGTAAATACTTACGAATAAACAATCTCGGATAAAAATGAGATTGTGATATTTCCCTTACCTTAGGTCCGATTTGCTTCGTATGTGTCCGAACCTCCTGTATAATGATTTAAATAATGTCATTGACTTATTACAGAATCATATTCATTGTTATGATATCGTATATGGTTCACTTATGACATTATATTACCCGTTCTTTTGTAAATTCCATGTTAAAGAAGCGTTTTGGGTAAAATCGTTTCATTTATCATAGGTGTTCTGATTTGTTGTTCTTGACATTATTATTACTTATATAATTATTTACTTACATCCAGAATATAAAATATGATTTATATATCATATATATTCACTATATATATATATATATAATATAGATAAATGAAATGAAAAACACCGTTCATGGAGACGGTAGTCCGTACGTACGCATGAACGTTGTTTTCCTTTCCTTATTGTCTTGAATGGAAGTAAGTAGATGACATACATATATATATATATACATAAATACAGTAGATTTATAATGTCATATATTTAATTATTATTTCTCATATATACTTTATAATCATTCTTAAATGGTTAACATGGAGAATGAATCTCATCGCGTCGTGGAGACGGTAGTCCGTACGTACGCACGAGCGATGATATCATTTCCATAAATATTGAATTGAATTGGAGTGGATTATAAAATATATCAGAATCAATATTATGTTTTAATAACTATGTATAGTTATTCTTTACACCATTATACCCATCCATGTAAGGTGGTGGTGGAAAATAGATTACACCACGGCGTGGAGACGGTATTCCGTACGTACGCACGCACGGTGATTTCTTTTTCCGTAGGATGGATAGATGGTGAAATAGGGTTTTTTAAATACTTATAATAACATATCAGTATATGAGTGATACTGATGTTATTACTTCATAATGAAACAACCTAAGAAGAAGAAGTGGAAGAAGAAATAAAGATGAAAGAATTGGTAACGGTAATTACCTCTTCTTTGAAGCACCTCTTTGAGACCTCCTCTTAGGGCACTGAAATAGGTCTCTGAGGAAGACCAGAACCTCTAGGATGTTGCTAGGGAAGTGGAGAAGAGATTTTGGCAGGGTTTGGCCGATCTTGAGTGCTCAAATTGGTGTGAGGAGGAGGGGGAGGAGGTGTCCTTTTATAAGGGAGGAGAGGGGCACCTTAGGAATACCTCAAAATATTATTTTATATTAAAGTCAAAATCGGTTTATAATGGTTCCAAAGGGACTTATTTCGGAGCTAAAGTGGGGATGGGTCTCAATCCTATCAACCAATAAGATTTATACAAGTTTAAGTTATTATTTTAACCTTATCAATTAGATTTAACTCTAAGTTAAATAATTTAACTTTTACCGTGTCTTTTTTTTTCTTTCACTATATGGTTAATACACTTACTATAACATGCCAAACGAACCCCAAATTGTTTATTATTAATATATATATCCTTATCTAAGTCTTTTGGCCGAACCTTATATTTTTAAGAATAAAATATCAATTAATAATATAATATTTGATTTAAAAACTATTTTTTGTCAATTTTGACACTATTTGATATATGATTTTTGTGAAAGTCATAACAGAATTATATGTTCGAACCAAGTTGATTAAATCAACACTAATATATCATAGTAACCTAGAAAATTAGTATAATTCATAAAAAGTCTCAAATTACATTCATTTGAGCATTTATAACATCAATTATGTTAATATTTCCTTAAAAGGGTAATCACTGCATCATCGTTGTGCCATAAATAAATTAATTTATTTTAAGTTTAAAAATTATAAATAAAATATCATTATGTAGGAAATCGTTTTATCTTTCTAATGAATATTTATAGTCGAATTTATCTTATGTATATCCCCATATTAAAAATGTTTTAGTTATTAAACCTTTGATTTTAACTATTTTAACTAATCATTAAATAAAATAATATTAAATGTCATAATCTAATCCAAGTGGACCTAAATGGTCATATTATATTCATAAGGTTGTTTTTGGTCGAATTACACGTATCCAATAGAATTATGACATGTGTTAGGGTAATAGTAATATCATATTTACCCTTAGTTACACTATTTACTATTAACCGTGGTAAAAAAAGTAAAAAGTTACTATTCACCAAAAATTATTTTCATCTCATTGAACCACATTTTAGTCCTTGATATTAACGGTTTCTGTCGGATTTTCGAAATTTCATTCACAGAAGCGGTAAAATTATGTTTTATGCAAAATTCAGTTTTTAACCTACCACTTAGTGGTTTCGCTATTCATCAAAAATTGAATGTTTTCAGAAAAATACCAAAATTTCATCCTAAGCTATATTTCATATTCCAAATTCAAAAAATGAAGTCTATTTTACCAAATTCATAACATAGAAGTTGCATTAATTAATTTTATAATTAAATCCCGCTGTTAAAACAAATAGCGTGTTTTTAAGAAACAATATCTATCAAAAGATTGACACTTGTTTATGTCTGGTTTAAATGTGAAATTTCATCCAATGACCAACATTGTATTAAATTGTAAAAATATATTCTAAATATAATTTAAAACAACTCAAATTAATAATTTATCACTATTAATTATTTTGATTAAAAAATTTGTTTTTAATTATAATTTAGTAATTTTCACTATTCATCAGAATATGAAAGTTATCCAAAAAGTTCCAAAATTTCACCCTAAGCTAATTTCGATATTATGAATCCAAAAATGAATTCCATTTTGAAAAAAAAAATTACAAAATTTCAAAAAGTGGTTATTACTATTCATAACGGCAAGTTTTCATAATATCTTAATAGCATATCATTGTTTAGCGAAACTCGGTGTTGCGTACAACACACGCTATCGTGGAAGGTCGAGATTGCGTATAATTCAATCCAGGTCAGAGATGTGTATTGTGAAAGCTCCTTTTGGTGTAGCGTATAACACAAGACATTAATAAAATTAAAAAGAATATTTTTCATAAAATCTCGGGCTGTTACATTCTACCCCCCTTAAAATGAATTTCGCCCTCGAAATTCGTCGGGGTTATAAATGGTTTACTACTCGAAAGTTTCTTTAATAGAAACCCACTTCGTAAAAAGTAATAGCAAAACCAATCTTTAAAAACAAAAGTATGAAACATAACGGTTACCCAAATAAACTAATCACTGGGTTTCCACATAGGTGAAAATATGGATATGGAAGAAAAATCTAACCATCATGTTCTGATGGAGAGTGGTAGAGAACATGGCTATGGAAAATCCAGTAATCACAAATCCATAAATTTGTGACGATCTAAGGTACCATCTGATTCATCAGGTATAAGATCACTAGGACAACATTTTTGGTTTTCAAGATCATTTCCCTAAAGTTGAAAATTTGAATTAGAATAAATACTTTCTTTATTTTGGTACAATCTCATTGTTGTTCATGCCTTGAACAATTTCCACTTCATCTCATAAATAAATGAAGTTGAATTTGTTATTCGTGAAGTGTTAGCAGATCATGTGATAGAATGACGGGTCATTCCATCTGTCTCAAACAAAAGGTTAGCAAAAATTATATACATAAGTCGATCTATAGTGAGATTAATCACATATGGTTCCTAAAATGGACTTATAATTCATATATCATACTGCTTAATATAGTAAAACTAGTTTCTACTAAACAGGGACTTCCTGTAGGCCAGTGGTAGGCGATAAAGGCCAGTCGCACTTCGGTTGTGGGTTCGATTCCCACAGCCTTGTCCGACGCGATGGGTTGTCGCCTGTCCTGCAGGTTGTCCTTTTTCTAAAACTATATTACTATAACATCCCATCAATAATATCGAAAAAACTTTTATCCTTAAACAATACTAACTTATGTCCAACATAGTCCATTCCAATCTTTAGGCTTATCCATAATACTGCAGTCCACTCTCATAATATAGTGAAAACGATTACCAGAGAATTAATGTCATAGTTGATCCCCATATATCATAAGATATATCTTGTTGGTCACATTCCAAACATTCAAAGTCCTTAATCATGTATTCTCTTGAATACCTTAGTGAAAACATGAATGCAGTTTAAAGTTAACACTTTCCACATACCAAAATCCTCAAAATTCTATATACTCAAACCATGATATCACTTAGTCCTTATATCAATCATGAGCTCATGAATACTGTTAAACATTTCATTTTCTCGTTTTCCCTTCATTATGCGCATATCATCTTATTTCCAAAAATATCTCAATCACTTTGAATACCACATTAGACCAACACATAAATATTCCAATACTCTATGATACAATATTATTTTGGAATCCCATTACATAAACACTTAATCATTCTACCACATCGTTTTCATATTCAACATCGCCAATAGTGATCGCATGTGACTTCCCTTTGTCCTTTGCCTTCAGTGGTTGCTCATGTTGATCATCACTAACCCTTGGATTATGGCATTTATTAGCATAATGCCCCATTTCCTTGCACTTGAAGCATTGAAGTGTTGGTGGTCCGTTCTCTGCAGTGTTTGCTTTATTCCCATCATTAGAAACCCTTTTTCCATTACTTCGACACTCAGCTGCTCGATGACCTTCTTTTCCACACTTAAAACATTTTCTAGTCCCTTTAAGACAATCTCCACCATGCTTCTTTCCACACTTTGTGCATAAGGAAACATTCATCTTATTTTCACCATTATTCTGAGATTTCTCCTTGAACTCCATCTTTCGTTTCTTGTCAAAACCATGAGATGGATATGTAACACCAACTTCCATTTCTACCTTGATAGTACAACACACAATTTCTTCATAGCTACTGAAGTCTCTTATAGCTAATGCCCTTCGAAGACTTGGTTTTAAGCCACTGAAAAATCGATCAACTTTACTTTCAGGTTGGATGATAATGCCAGATGCATACCTTGCAAGTCTTGTAAAATTTGCTTCGTATATACCAACAGATTCCTCATCCTTCTGCTTCAGCTCAAGAAACTCCTTTTCCATCTTTGTTCGAAGAATACGAGGGAAGTACTTACTGAAAAACAAGTTCTTGAACTCGTCCCATTCCATGGACTCAATTTCATCTCTTGGCCTCGTATTCTTGATAAGATCCCACCATTGATCAGCATCACCTTCAAAACGATACACTGCTAAGATGACTTTATCTTGTTCAGAACATTGAAGAACTGAAAATATCTTTTCAGTAGTACTGATCCATTGTTCAGCAACAAGTGGATTGGAAGTCCCACTGAAAGAAGGTGGACGTTGCCTCATGAAGGACTCAATAGAATACTGTTCCCTTCTCTGCTCATTTGGAAGTCCAGAATGATTCATAGCTTGTGTAAGTATAGCAATAAGATTTTTCACTCCATCTCCCATAACATTTTTTTGTTCAGGAGGGCAATCATTTCATTGTCCATTGCATTGATCAACACGGTTCCTTCAGGTTCCATCCATCGTCTAAAACCCAAAAAGAATAGTGTGAGAGGCAAAAATCATGCTAGGGAAAACAACATAATAAAGGGGGAGTACCTTCAATATCTAACATCTTAGGTTTAATTCTATGATCGTTAGCGTAGTTCTAGTACTATAACCTATACGTATACTTAACCTTAGGGACATCCCTAGACATACCGTAGAAATATCTCTAGGGATCTCACTAACGTTTTCGCATCCTAGTTCCAAAGGTTGACTAAACCTTTCCTCTGATACCAACTGTAGAGACCCGAAGCTTGACGTACATGGACATAACATTAATTTTGCGGAATACTTGGTACATAACAAAACACACACACAAGGATCGTAATAGTTTAGTGTCTTTGGAAACTCGGAACATAATCTTCTAATCGTGGTGAAAGATCTTCAATATCTCTCATAAAGATCTTCCCTTTTTTTACCTAAAACCTTTCTTTATATCCTGGGGAAAAGAAAACATAAAAGGGTGAGCTCAAATGATCAGTAAGGGTAAACAAAAGAAATATCAATCACATCATATTCATAAGAACATAACATTTTGGAAATCTTAACCTGCAAAAGAGAGCATAATTTCATAACATGGGATAAATCATGGTAGTGAAATGTAATCACAATAATCATAACTTAAAACATGAAACTTTGTGGCATTCACACATAATCATAGAGAATCATTTCTTGTTAGTCAAGACTCATTTCCAAGACTATCTTAGTGGACAAAGTCCCTTTCTGAAATCGAGTAACCCTCGTTTCAGTCCTGTTTCACTGAACCGGTATAACCTACCGTTCCAGCCCTGTCTATCTCATGAGACATAAAATCTTTACCCAATGCATTAGAGGGAGATATAGGTCCCACCCATCTCATAATGATACCATTCTTATGTGTGCCACAAAATCATAAATCATACATCATTTCATAACCCATGTAATAAAAATGGGAATCTTAAACATCGTGACATCATAAAACAATTCATATAAGATAAAGGAATTCATAAAAAATATTTCCATCACAACATAATCAATGTAATAATAGGGATAGAAACAGAACCCTATATTATCTTATATGGAAAATAATTTTGATAAAACACTTGAAATGAATTCTTGAAGAAAATTTCCTTTCTTCTTCAAAAACACTTTTCCTTTATTAATATGTCATACAATTATAAACTAAAAGAAGTCGATTAAAAATAAACCTGAAAACTTGTAAAGGATGATTCTTGGAAATAATTTTTTAAAAATCCATTCATGCCGTATAAGTTAAAAAAACATTCTTCGTACTTTTGTCGGAAAAGTCAAAAAGTACCTCGTACGAAAAACGACAAAAGATTCCTTTCATAAATATTACCAAAAACTCACCGAAGGGTAAAAATGGATTTAAACAATTTTAGGTGGATGGAAACAATATTACATATTTAGGTAACATGGATGTGGATGATAAAATACACCCCAGTAAATACTTACGAATAAACAATCTCAGATAAAAATGATATTGTGATATTTCCCTTACCTTAGGTCCGATTTGCTTCGTATGTGTCTGAACCTCCTGTATAATGATTTAAATAATGTCATTGACTTATTACAGAATCATATTCATTTTTATGATATCATATATGGTTCACTTATGACATTATATTACCCGTTCTTTTGTAAATTCCATGTTAAAGAAGCGTTTTGGGTAAAATCGTTTCATTTATCGTAGGTGTTCTGACTTGTTGTTCTTGACATTATTATTACTTATATCATGATTTACTTACTTCCAGAATATAAAATATGATTTATATATCATATATATTCACTATATATATATATAAAATAGATAGATAAATGAAATGAAAAACACCGTTCATGGAGACGGTAGTCCGTACGTACGCATGAAAGCTGTTTTCCTTTCCTTATTGTCTTGAATGGAAGTAAGTAGATGACATACATATATATATATATATATATATAAATCCAGTAGATTTATAATGTCATATATTTCATTATTATTTCTCATATATACTTTATAATCATTCATAAATGGTTAACATGGAGAATGAATCTCATCGCGTCGTGGAGACGGTAGTCCGTACGTACGCACAAGCGATGATATCATTTCCATAAATATTGAATTGAATTGGAGTGGATTATACAATATATCAGAATCAATATTATGTTGTAATAACTATGTATAGTTATTCTTTACACCATTATACCCATCCATGTAAGGTGGTGGTGGAAAATAGATTACACCACGGCGTGGAGACGGTATTCTGTACGTACGCACGCGCGGTGATTTCTTTTTCCGTAGGATGGATAGATGGTGAAATAGGGTTTTTTAAATACTTATAATAACATATCAGTATATGAGTGATACTGATGTTATTACTTCATAATTAAACAACCTAAGAAGAAGAAGTGGAAGAAGAAATAAAGATGAAAGAATTGGTAACGGTAATTACCTCTTCTTTGAAGCGCCCATTTGAGACCTCCTCTTAGGGCACTAAAATTGGTCTTTGAGGAAGACCAGAACCTCTAGGATGTTTCTAGGGAAGTGAAGAAGAGATTTTGGCAGGGTTTGGCCGAGCTTGAGTGCTCAAATTGGTGTGAGGAGGAGGGGAGGAGGTGTCCTTTTATAAGGGAGGAGAGGGGCACCTTAGGAATACCTCAAAATATTATTTTATATTAAAGTCAAAATCTGTTTATAATGGTTCCAAAGGTTCTTATTTCGGATCTAAAGTGGGGATGGGTCGAAATCCTATCAACCAATAAGATTTTGACAAGTTTAAGGTATTATTTTAACCTTATCAATTAGATTTAACTCTAAGTTAAATAATTTAACTTTTACCGTGTCTTTTTTTTCTTTCACTATATGGTTAATACACTTACTATAACATGCCAAACGAACCCCAAATTGTTTATTATTAATATATATATCCTTATCTAAGTCTTTTGGCCGAACCTTAGATTTTTAGGAATAAAATAACAATTAATAATATAATATTTGATTTAAAAACAATTTTGTGTCAATTTTGACACTATTTGATATATGATTTTTCTGAAAGTCATAACAGAATTATATGTTCGAACCAAGTTTCTTAAATCAACACTAATATATCATAGTAACCTAGAAAATTAGTATAATTCATAAAAAGTCTCAAATTACATTCATTTGAGCATTTATAACATCAATTATGTTAATATTTTCTTAAAAGGGTAATTACTGCATCATCGTTGTGTCATAAATAAATTAATTTATTTAAAGTCTAAAAATTATAAATAAAATATCATTATGTAGTAAATCGTTTTAGCTTTCTAATGAATATTTATAGTCTAATTTATCTTATGTATAACCCCATATTAAAAATGTTTTACTTATTAAACTTTTGATTTTAACTATTTTGACTATTCATTAAATAAAATAATATTAAATGTCATAATCTAATCCAAGTGGACCTAAATGGACATATTATATTCATAAGGTTGTTTTTGGTCGAATTACACTTATCCAGTAGAATTAGGACATGTGTTAGGGTAATAGTAATATCATATTTACCATTAGTTACCCTATTTACTATTAACCGTGGTAAAAAAAAGTAAAAAGTTACTATTCACCAAAAATTATTTTCATCTCATTGAACCACATTTTAGTCCTTGATATTAACCGTGTCTGTCGGATTTTCGAAATTTCATTCACAGAAGCGGTAAAATTAAGTTTTATGCAAAATTCAGTTTTTAACCTACCACTTAGTGGTTTCACTATTCATCAAAAATTGAATGTTTTCAGAAAAATACCAAAATTTCATCCTAAGCTAAATTTCATATTCCGAATTCAAAAAATGAAGTCTATTTTAACAATTCATAACATAGAAGCTGCATTAATTAATTTTAAAATTAAATCCCGCTGTTAAAACAAATAGAGTGTTTTTAAGAAACAATATCTATCAAAAGATTGACACTTGTTTATGTCTGGTTTAAATGTGAAATTTCATCCAATGACCAACATTGTATTAAATTGTAAAAATATATTCTAAATATACTTTAAAACAACTCAAATTAATAATTTATCACTATTAATTATTTTGATTAAAAAAGTTGTTTTTAATTATAATTTAGTAATTTTCACTATTCATCAGAATATGAAAGTTATCCAAAAAGTACCAAAATTTCACCCTAAGCTAATTTCGATATTACAAATCCAAAAATGAATTCCATTTTGAAAAATAAAATTTACAAAATTTCAAAAAGTGGTTATTACTATTCATAACGGCTAGTTTTAATAATATCTAAATAGCATATCGTTGTTTAGCGAAACTCGGTGTTGCGTACAACACACGCTATCGTGGAAGGTCGCGATTGCGTATAATTCAAGCCAGGTCGGAGGTGTGTATTGTGAAAGCTCCTTTTGGTGTAGCGTATAACACAATACATTAATAAAATTAAAAAGAATATTTTTCAAAAAATCTCGGGCTGTTACATCAAGGCCTTGTGACAATACTAAAAATATGATTTTGTCAAGTCCTTGTGCCAAGATAGTAGTTTGTCTCATTAAACCTAATAATGCATTGACGAGTCATAGAGGGATCCACCCTCATCTTACTATGTCCAATTCATTCCTTATATGAAAAGGTTTAAAAATTATATAATCATTCGTTTGAAAACTAGCATACGAAATGTAAAAACATTATTAATACACCATGAATGGTGTAAAAATAACACATCCATATTCAAACAAATTACTAAACCATCAATACAATATAGTTGTTTTATATCATAATAATTCTACCAAAAATATGCATAAAATTCATCAATAGATGTTGACATAGATGAAATCTAAACATTTTTGTGAAATATCACTTTCTATATTGAAATAAATTTAAATTAATATATTTATAAAAGAAAAAATTTATTTTGAAAACATTCGTATAATCTTCTAGGAGAAGCTTCGATGAAGTTATAATAGCGTGATATAGTCTCACCCACCGTATAAGTTAAAAAAACATTCTCACTATATTTTTGTTGAAAATGTTTTAAAGTACATTGTTGGGAAAATAATGGAAAGATTCATTTCAAAAAAATTTAAAGTCATATAAGGGTATAAATTAATTTAACCCATTTTATAGTAAATCATAAAAATGGTTGGAAATACATTTTTATGAAAACACGGTTGTTGATGATAATGGGGTCCCATTAGATACTTACGTAAAAATAGCTTCTGATAATAATGAGATTGTAAAATTAACCCATTCATTCTTCTTTTCCTTAGTCAAGGGTTATATAACCTCATGTATAATGGTTAAATTATTCTTTTAAATTATATATGAACCATGTACATTTATATGATATCACATATGATCATCTAATATTTCATTGTTAATGACATTTCAGTAGTATCGTCATTTCAAGTGTTAAATGATTCTTTTTCACATATATTCATGGTTATGTAAGTAATTTTTGTTATTTATATGATGTTTCTTATTCATATACAGAATGATATTATGTAATTATTTTTTTATCATCAAATTAATATTTTTTCTAAATGTATACATTGTGGAATGAATCTCATTGTGTTCGTGGAGACGGTAATCCGTACGTATGCACGAGTGAAAATATCATTCTTTTGATATTAAAATCATATATAATTTGATTGTATATCATATATACAAAATAATTATCATTTTATATATATTATTTACATAATTTATACTCATTATTATACCCATCCAAATGATGAAGTGTTTGAATAACAATTTACACCATGACGTGGAGACGGTAATCTGTAAATAAACACTTATACTGACTTTGAATTTTATAGGATAGATAAAATAATGAATATGGTTTTTCCATTCATATAATATCATCAAAATATATAAAATATAATGGAATTATTATTTTATAATGTAAACAACATAGAAAGAGGAATTGGAAGAAAAAAAGAACTACAATGAGGTGGTGAAATATTTTCCTCTTCTCCAGGTTATTCCTTGTGATACAATCAAAAGAGATCCATAGGTTGCCTTTCTGAATAATGGAAGGTCGTCAGTATGAAGCTATTATAGTTGAGGATATATGGTCAGGGATTGTTCCAGAAAATTTGCTTTGAATGAGTGAATTTGAGATAATGGGAAGTGCGCTTTTACAAGAGGGGTGATGGGAACCTTAGGAAAATATGGAAAAATTATTTTATAATAAATAATTTTAGGTTTATAATGGCTCCAAATTGATTTATTTTGAGGATGAGGTGGGATTTGTGAAGAAAAACTCAACCATTAGTTTTTAGACATGTTTGGGTTAATATGTTAACCTTATCATTTTGATTTAACTCTTAGTTAAATAGTATTACATTTTACCTTGTCTCATTTTATTTTTATATTATATGGTTAGTAAACAAAATAAAAACACCCCAATGAACCTAAAATGGTTCTTAATGACATATGTAATATTATTTCAGCCCTATTGACAAACCATAGATTTATCAGTATATAATATCAATTAATAATATAATATTTGTTTTGAAAACTATATTATGTCAATTTTGACACTATTTGGTATTTTGGTTTTGTTAAATTCATAACAACATTATTACTACAGAAACAATTCATTAAGTAAACACTAACTTGTCATATTAACCTCTAAAATTAGTGGAATCAATTAAAAATATCAAATTATCTTTATTTGGTAATTTATAATATCAATTATTTTAATCATTATTTAATAATGTAATTATTGCGTCATCATTGTGTAATAAATAAATATAATTATTTATTGTAAAAAAATTATAAATAAAGTACCATGATGTAGGAAATATTTTGTTCATTATTATGAATATATATAGTCAAATTTATCTTAGGTATAATCCTATATTAAAAATGGGATAGTTATTAAGCTTTTATTATAACTCTTTTAACTCTCCTTTAAATAAAATAAAAATAAATTTCATAATGTAATCCAACATAAACAAAGGGGGTCATGTTTTTTTCAGGTTTTTTGTTCTAATTATACATAAATAATTGAATTAGGACGTTTCTTATGGTAATTATGATATAATTTTTACTTATAATTTTCCTATTTACTTTTAATAATGGTTTATAAATGTCAAAAATTACTATTCGCCAAAAATTATTTTCATCTTATTGAAACACATTTTACTTACTGGTATTGGCCGTGTTACTCATATTTTTTACATTCAACTCACAGAAGTTGTAAAAAATTTTATACAAATTTGGAAATGCTCCTAGGAGGTGGGTAAAAGAGGGTAAAATGTTTGATAAAATTTTATATTTCAAAACATTTTATAAAATGAATCCAATGAATTATTTGAACATATATTGGTATTATGTATCCATTTTTACCTAACATAAATCAATAAATAATATCAAATTATTTATCTAAAATGCATGTTTTAACCATCAACGCAGTTTTTTTTCAATATTCTCAAAAAATTGAATGTTTTTAGAAAAATACCAAAACTTCAGCCTAAGATAAATTCAATATTCCAAATAATAAAATGAATTTCATTTTGAATGAAAAAATTTATATAATTTCTTAAAGTGGGAATTAATATTCGTAAAGGCTAGTTTGATTGGTTGTAGTGTGTTTGAAGTCAAAGTTACACACAACACAAGATATAGTATTATTTGAAGGGAAATGTACCTGGGAAGCATGGGGTGTTACATTCTACTCTCCATCACATAACTGTTTTATCGAAATTTCAATAATATTTCTGCATAAAAATATTTAGGGGGATCTGCATCATATGTTCCTCAGGTTCCCCCATTACCTCTTCCATAAAATTGTTTCTCTATAAAACTTTTACTAGATGAGTCGTCTAGTTTTTCAACACTTGTTCTCTTATATCTAGAATCATTACATGCTCTTTGCAATTAGACAAGTTGGGTTCCCATTCAAATTCATCATAGATGAGTACATGCATTAAGGCAGGCATGTATTTTCTCAACAGTGATATGTGGAGCACATCATGAACATTGGAGAGACTAGGTGGCATTATAAAATAGTATGGTACAACCCCAATACATTATAGAATTTATAATGGTCTAATGTACCTAGGAATCAATTAACTATTCAAACTGAATCGTATAATTCCCTTACATGGAGATACCATCTGGAAAACATGATCTCTTTCCTAAAATTTCTATTCCATCCTCTATTTAATAGCATAGCTCTTCTGTCTACTTTGAGCTGCTTTTTTTTTGGGTTTGGATTACCTTTTATATCTTTTTCTCAACAAGTTCTGGAACTACAAGTATTCTTTCTCCAACATCATCCCAATAGGTTGGTGTGTGACAAATCTTTCTATATAATTATTCATATGGTGGCATCTAAATACTTGAATGAAAGATATTGTTATAGTCAATTTATACATGATGTAAATATTTATCCCATATTCCTTGAAAGTCATGTTAGAAAGATCACAACATGACTTCTATGGTTTTAATAGTCTGTTATGATTGTCTATATGTTTGAGGGTGGTGGGTAGTACTCAAACAAAGTTTATTATCTAGGGATTTTTTAAGTAATTTTCATAATCTTGAAGTAAAATGGGGATCATGATCAGAAAATATCAATAGGAATACTCCATGAAGTCATACAACCTCATTAATATATATTTTTGCAAAATGTTCATGTGGTAAATCTTCTCTAATAGCAAGATAATATACTGACATGGTAAGATAGTCAAAAATGAACCATATTGAATCATTACTTCTAGGTGTCTTTGGTAGTACCATGAAAATGTTCATATTAATATTACCCCATTTCCAATCTGGTATTGGAAGTGGTTGAATTACTACTCCAATGTGTTTCCTTTAAGATTTCACTTGCTGAAAAACTATACATGTTGACAAAAAAATCAGCAATCTCCCTCTTCATGTTGTCCAAAAAAATGTGCTCCTTATATTCTCTAATCATCATGGTGGTCCCATTATGTATAGTGAAATTGGACCTATAAGAATCATCTAACAATTCCCATTACAGATCAGGTATATAAGGAACACAATGTCTCTTCCCAAATGTGAAAATTCTATCTTCATATATGAAGTCGATTAATCTCCTACCGTTCACATCATTAATTTTCTTTTGAAACACTTCATCATCATCCTGAGGACATTTTATCCTTTCTTGTAATAATGTTTAGGCAAAAATTTGAAAATTTATTGATGTTTTACCATTCATGATTATTCTCATATCTATTTTCACAAGATTCATGAAAATAGGATCCCTATCAAATATCATATTGTTGAAAATACCATGATCCTTTATGTTTAAATCAACTGCCACCTTATTTTCCTTCCACGGGTGGTAGTGTATTGTGCAATCATAATACTTGAGTATTCCAAGCCATCTCTGCTGCCTCATGTTTTTTTATTTCTTTGAGAAAATATACCTTATACTCTTCTGATAGTTATATATATCATATTTTTTAAAATTTAGATAATGTCTCTATATCAACAAATCAATGATTACAGCTGCTAACTCATGATTATTAGTATGATATTTTTGTTCAAGAATTTTTATATATTGTGATGCATAGGAAATAACCCTGTCAATCTACATAAGGACACAACCATGTCCTTTTTTGAGGCATCAATATAAATAACAAACCCATCATCCCTGATAGTAGAGTCAATATAGTTGCACTGGAAAATATTCTCTTCAATTTAGAAAAAGATTCTTCACACTAAATTTCACAAAAAATTATCACCTTTACCTGTGATCTTGGTTAATGGATTTTCCAATCAAGAAATATTCTTGACAAAACACTGATAATAACCTAATAAAACAATAAAATTGTGTGACATAGAAATAATCATCGGTGATGGCCATTCTTGGATTTCTCTTGTCATAGAAGGATCAATAGAGATTTCATCCATAGAGACAATATTTCCATGAAATGAAATATCCAGAATCTAGAATTCACACTTGTGAAACTTCCCATATAATTCATTTCTTTTGAGGGTTTCTAGAATGGTGAACTAGTGATTTTTATGATCTTCATAGTTTTGGGAGTATAATAGGATATCATCCATAAATTCCACTATAATATCATCAAGATATTCCTTGAAAACAATATTCGTTAGATCCATGAAAACAGAGGGTGCATTAGTCAATACAAAAGGCATTACTATAAACTCGTAATGATCGTACCTAGTTGAAAATACTTTTTTTCAGAATTTCTTTCGTCTTCTAATATAACTAATGATATCAAGATCAAAGTTCAATATTTGAATAATATTGATCTCCATGATGTTGGTCGAAAAAATAATGAATGCAAGGTAGGGGATACTTCTTCTTTATTGTAATAGCATTGATCTCCCTATAGTCATTGTAGAACTTCATAGATCCTTCCTTTTTTTACAAAAATGACAGGGGATCCACATGGAGAAACACTAGGTTGAATAAATCCAATGTTCCTCAATTTATCTTGTTGTTTATTTAGTCCCACTAATTCCACAGTGGAAATTCTATAAGGGGTATTTGATATGGGCCATGAACCAGGAAATAAATCTATAGAAAACTCAAATTCTCATTCTGGAGGATGTCAAAGTAAATATTCTGAAAACACATCAAAAAATTCTTATGCAATATTTATGTCCCTTATTCGAAAATTATTTTCCACATGCTTAGTTATTTAATTTTCTTCATCCAAAATAATTTAATTTAGTAGATATAATGGGGGTGGATCTATAAGAATTAGGCGGTGACATTTCTGCTCTAATGATAAGTTACTCCTTATCATCATAAAAAACTATAATATCCTTCTTCTTACAATAAATTTTTACATCATGTTCTAAAATCCAATACATTACAAGGATTATATCAAATTCATTCATGGGTATAATGAGGAGATCAACATTTAATGAACATTTATATGCCCAAATGAAAACTATTTTACAAAACATTTTTTCTATGATACTTTTTATGTTGTTTTGACTAACAACATCCTTGTTAAGTAAAATATAAAATATTTATTTTTCATAGCAGATTGGGAATATATGAAAAAATTCAATGAACCGTAATCAAATAAACCATTTTCTAAATTTGAGAAAACTATTAAATTACTAACCACTATGTCATTCAAAGCTTGAACCTCAGTAGTGGTGATATCATATACTTGGCCTTGATCCCTTGGCCTTTTCTAAGGTATGTTTTCATATCACATAGGATATTCATTTTCATAATTTCCCCATTATCTTTAATTGTTGAATTCAACATTGACAACCTCATTCTACAATTTTAAATCACGAGCATGGTTACCATTTCACCTCACTTGTAACAGACTCCCATTTCCTTAAGCTAGGCGATGGGGTGTTTGGTCACACATTTACTACATGATGGACATTCTTATTTTCCCTTCATCCACATATTTCCATTTCCAGAGTGTTAAACAGATTTACTCATCCCATTCATTGATTTGATGTCGTAAGACTTGGAGAATTCATTTTTTGTCTTGATAGCACATGTGAAAATATTTTCGTTCGATGAGAAGGATTGTGAGACTAATTCGTGACAATGAAATGGTTTAAACCCATAAAATAAATGACCAATAATACTTCTTTTGTTACACATATAATCTTCATGCATGCATTGCTAACCAAGTAATGTTAGCCTCATACTTTGTGACATTCTTATCCTCATTTTTCCTCAGAATCATAAAATTTCTTCCCATATTTTCTCAATGGTCACGAGGAAAGTAGTTTCCTATGAAAATATATTTAAACTCCCTCTATTCTGAACTTAATACTTCTTCATCCTTCTTTTTTTTGAATTAATGGCCATTATTTATCAGCATCTCCAGTGAAGAGATAGGCTACCATTACACCTTTTTCTGTTTCACTACTCCCAAAAGCATGAAATATTTTTTCTAAGGAACTTATCCATTGATCAGAAAAAATGGATTTGTAGTCTCATTAAATGTTGGTTGTTCTTTTCTCATGAAGTGTCCTAACATTGATCCTATGTGATGTGGATCAGGGTGATCCATGCGAGTAAGGTTATTATTCGTAAACGGAGTGAGTTGCCCCAGTATGGTGATAAGATGATCAACACCAGTTAATTCACTACCTCCATTATAATTTTCATGAGTATGAAGTAAATACCTATATGGATTACATGCATTGAAACGGATTCCATTACTTCCACTATGAACCATTTCTAAACATTTTCATAGACTGGATTAGTTTATGAATCATAATACATAATTTCAAACATGTAAAACAATTATCACAAGTTGAGTAGTTTATGGATATAATGAATATCATAAAAATGTTTTCATTGATGAATTATATACTCATAAACCCTTCATAATGGTTTGTAATGAAAATGATAATTATCTTAAGCACATCCTCGGGAGTCTCGTAACCAAGAGTGCAGCAAGTCCGGTTGTCATGCACCGGTTCCCATTCGAGCCTAGTTCAATGCGGTGTTTTTGGGTTTTACCCCTATGTACATCTATTCCAGAGTTTCCTCTACCCACAAGAATCATGATAGGGATGTATTGCTTAGAAAAATTATAAAATCCCTACAGTACCAAAATTTTATGATGTTATTCTATACTAATCCTCAATGTCGATGTTTGGTCAATGATCTCTAATTAGAGTTTTTTTGAAATCTAACATCCTAGGATTGTACTAAATGATCTATGATACCATATGTAACGCTTCAACCCTAGATACGAAAAGTCTTTGCATTATTACATAACATTGTCATGATCACAAAAGGTCAAGTCTTTAATTACTAATCAGTTTAGTAGCCTTGTAAATACTAGATAATTTTATAAGTTTTACATTAAATTATAAAAATAAAAACTACAACCACATAGTCTCCATAGGCCACACTCATATCCCTTATACTATACCTATTGTTCAGTCATAATATAATTATTCCTATCCGGGGTAAAATAAAACATATAAAGGGGTGAGATCATATTCTCATTAAGGATAACAATCTAGTGGAAAATTTTATAAATAACCATTAACATTTAAATAAATGTATAAGACTAAAACAAAATCCATTTAAACGTAATATTTAGCATAATAAGGAAAATATAAATTCATATGATTCCATTTACCTATTCACAAAGATATTATACAAGTCGAATAATCACATGCAATCTCAATGGCCACATTCATAATGATGGAATTCATAATTCCAGACTTCATAAACACATATTCAAGGACATGTTCCAAGACTACAAATTAGATTTTGTCAAGTGCTGGTGCTAATATAGTTGTTTGTCTCATGATACCTACAGATTCATCGAGGCACTATAGTGGGTTGCACCTACCCCTTACTATATCTAATGCATTCTTCATATGAAAAGGTTTAAAAATAACATAAACATTCATATTAAAACTAGAATATGAAATTTCAATACATTATCCAAAAACCATGAATGGTGTAAAAGTAACACTTCCATAGTTATACAAATCACAAAACCTTCAATACAATATTGAATTTTTGTATCACAATAAATAAACTTCAAAAAAGAATAAAATCCATCAAAGGATGTTGACATAGATGAAATTCAAAAACAAATTAGAGAAATATATCTTTCTTATCAGAAATCATTTAAATGTCATATAATTATAAAATAAATAATTAATCTGAAAATATTTTTACAATCTTTTATGGTATGCTTTGACGATGTTATAAGGGTAGAAAATAGCATCACCCGCCATATAATATAAAAAACATTCTTACCTTAATTTTGTTGAAAATGTCAAAAAGTACCTTGTTTGGAAAACAATGGAATGATTCCTTTTAAAAACATATAAGGACAAATAAGTGTATCAATGAATTATACCCATTGACTAGTAAATAATCATTTTTTTTGAAATACATTTGTATGAAAACATGAATGTGGATGATCAAATGGTCCATGTAGATACTTTCTTAAAAACAAACATCGATAATAATGATATTGTGAAATTAAATTTATCCTTGTAAATTTCCTTGGTCAATGGTTGATTAACATCTTGAATAATGGTGAAATAATTGTTATTAAATTATTCAAGAACCATATACATTAATATGATAATGTTTCTCTTAGAAATGGGAATGGACTCATTGATTTAATGTGCATACATTCCAAGAGGTTTATAACGGTTTTGTTCATAGAACCGGAAACATCCAATGATTCCATATCCATTTGGACCTACATTCTAATGTTGGGTGCTCACTAGTTATGTTCATGAATCATTATTAAATTATCAAAGTTTGAAAATGGGCTTTCTTTTTGATTTGACAATCAAAGATTAATATGGATAAGATTTAGATAATCTTTTATATGTATTAGAGGATCTTTATTGATATAAAATCATCTGTATTTGTTGGATATTGTTATTCAATGGTATCTTTCGACACATTATATAGAAATCTCTTAGTCATTATGATAACCATACTGGTTTTAAATCCACTCAGTGGGGTAAATGAATTTTATTGTCATTCATAAGGACATAGATTATTTTAGAGTTCGGATCATACCTCCAGATGGGCTACCTACGTATCCTTTTTTTTAGAAATGGATTCATAACCCACATTGTAAGAGTTATGAAGTATGAGATTTATGCATGATTGATGGCTCAATGAATTATGTCATGATTACGTTTACACTCTAAGCTCACGTGAGTCATGATCGGTGTGGGAAACAATAGGTATTGGTAAAACCAGGCAATTGTGCCATTAATGACGCAATTATAAGAATTGATGGAAGGATTATATATGTTTGACTACCCATATAGATAAACATTAGGATTTACATCAGATATTGAATCCTAGAAACAAGGTCCATAAAAGTATATGTGATTTATTGATATTTGGACATTTAACATAAGACATAATTTTTAGAAGGATGACCCAATTAGAGAGGACATATGATTGGGTTTTACTTCTGATAAAGAAGTATAAATAAAATGTAAATTACGACTGTTTAAGAGAAATTATGATTGGGGATTAATCTTAAAGAAGAGGCCCAGTTTAATGGGAATTACGACTGAGGCATACTCCTGAAAATGAAATCCTAGGTTAAGGGAATTTGGATTTTGGGAACTTCGGGCTTACTCCTAAGAATGATTCCCATATTAAAAGAAATATGGATGGGGATTACACTTGAGGAGGATGCCCAAATTTAATTGAATTTGAATACTGAGGCTTACTCCTGGAATGGACGCATAGGTTAGAGGACATAGGGCTTACTACTATGGGGGAAGCCCATATTTGGGATTTTGATATTAGGACATACTCTTGAGAAGGAGGCCCAAATTAATGATCCTCTCTTCTTAAAGGATGAGGTTGAATGAATTAAATCACAAACCTTAGTGAAATAAATATATGTAAATAACTATATTTTCAGAGATATTCCACAGAATTATTTTCAGATAAGGAAGCCATCACAAGAATCATGTCATAAATGGCATTGAAAAGGGTTTGGAAGGATAAATCTAGAAGAGGAGAGGTATATTTGATGAATGAATGGGAATAGGTCGGAGGGGTACCCAAAAAGAAAGAGACGCATAAGTCCTGCGTGTGCGCACAAGTCCTGGTCGCCCTAGTATACTTGCGTAAAACATGTGTACTTATGTGACGGTCAACCCTTATAGTAATAATTCTGCGAGACTTGGCTCAATCCCATAGAATTACCCATAAAGGCTTCCAAAATACTGGCAGAAATGTTTTATTGAAGGCATAATCCGATACACAAGTGTGAACATTTTCCTAAATGTCTTGCAACTTAGGCGCACAAGTGTTGAATATTTTCAACACTTAGGCCTTGTTTTCCCTTTTTAGAGCTTCCATTCAAGTCAATAAATTACCTTAGAATTGTTCGGAAGACGTCCAGAAGAGAATAGGGTGTCGGGATCTTGAATATGAGTTTTTGAGTTTTTCAATCCCTGAAATGGGGGGCCCACTGTGGGTATTTATAGGCTGCTGAAGACACCATGAGAGAATCAAAGACGGTGCACAAGTTATATGCGCAACAATTATTAGGTGAGAAAGTATACATGCATGGCCATTATGAAATTTGCGTGACCCAAGTGCAAGAAATCATGATTCATGCCTTTATCAATTTTTGACATGTCTTCAAAGGATGAATCAATTGAGTCCATGTTACTCCCCTTTTTCATTCGTTTGTACATTGTGACGAAAAGGAGAATCATCAAAAGTCCCCCCTCATAGTTGGATCCGAATGAAATAAGGATTTGACTCTGAGGTTAAAAATAATACCAAGGAACATGTGGTGCGCAAGTGTTGATTGCAGAAATGACGGTGAGCAAGGGTGAGACGCATAGTCTTTGGCGCAGAGGGGTGTGGCCTTGACTATATATAAGTTTTCAGCCCTCGTGCAAAGTATCAAATCTGAACACTTCTTAGCTCTCGTCGCACAAGTTGCTTTCATCATGCAGGTTGCTGATTTTACAGGGTTTCGTTAATTCTTTTCTGTGTCGCACTGCTGTAATGGTATTTTGAACTGGGCGGTGATACCTATGCGCCAAAACCTACATGACATAGTTATACCTTCACGCAAAAATTGGACTTGCGCGCCTTAATTCATTATCTATTTTTCACTATTCATCACAAATTTTATGAAAAATTAACTTACATATGATTTAATTTATTCGACCATTGTGCAGATTCAAAAGTTCCTAGAAGAATTGGAATGGATAATGAACTGGCTAGCAAATGGATTGAAGACATGATGAATTATTTTGGCCTTGATTACTATGATATCTACGACATCACTCTCCAATATTTGGCTATGTAATTGATGAAATATTATGTTAATTTCCCACATATCATATACCCGGATCTATATGGGCATGGTTATCTATATATTTTCAATGTTCCAGATTAAAAGAACAATATTCCTGAGATGCAGCTACACTGTTACTCAATAATTTCGGATATGATGTGCATTAAGAGAAACAACAATGGTGTGAACTTTCAAATTATTCTTCCATGCCATTTCCTTGCAGATATGAAAATGGAAAACCATTGGCTGATATGTTTTCTGCTGCTTGATGATTGAGAGAATATTATCATGACATTAGAAACAATATCTGAAAATATTACTCACTCCAGATGGCTCTTTAAATCAAATTCTCCACTCTCAAATACATGTATCCATCCTCAATGTCTCTTAGAAGGAAACATAGTCACTTTTGATCAGTAGAAAATTTCTCAAATCGCATTCAAGAACATTATTTTACAATAGTTCAATGAAGAGTTGGTATCACTGCATTTTTTATTATATCCAATTTAATGAAACAATTCCAGGTGACTGCTAATGAATCTTGGGATGCCGTAAATCAAATGAAGAGTTATGTTGAATGCATTTTGTAATTCCAAAAAAAAGAGACTTCGGTCTATGGATGTCCTTATAACTCTTGTGCATCAAGGAAAAACACTTTCACCTTCACTCAATTGTGCATTCCTTCTTTTGATACCTATATTAAATTTTTACCTAAGCTAATGGGCCAAATAAACATATTTTGACTTTTTCATGGATTATTATAAATAACCCTATAAAATTTGAATCATCTAATTTCTCAATATTACCTAAATCATATGAAATGTATGTTTAGTGAGCTAGGACAAGACTTTTGTTCAGAGTTACCATTTTTATGTAGTTAAAAGTCATGCACGTCGGACATAAAAATGCTAATGTTTATGGTCGAAATATCTTTGTCCAAATGGATTAGAAGTGAATCAATTCCTTGATAATTTATCTGAAAATATATTACCATGTTCAAGTATGAAGGAAAATAGGTAAACGAAGACTTATTAAATTTTGAATCTGGGGAATGATATGAAAATTTTCTAAAAGGAATTAGAAGATGTAGTTCCCAAGAATGATGTTAGAACTATTTAACAAACCCATTAGGGGGATGAATTATGTAGGGAGACTTAAGGGAACTGGATGCATAGTCCAATAATAGAATCATTTTGCTGATAGGTATGTTAAGTACACTACTTATGCAAGGCCGCCTAAGGGCACATGCTGCATTGTCAGGAAAAATAACTCTCAGAAATTTTCGTTTCTACTACTAAAAAGCCAATGGATATTTATTGGGATTCAAATTTTCCAAAGCATAGTGTTTGTATTATGGAGAGTGGTACTTGAATATGGAGAAGATATTTCCGAACATGATTTTCTACGAACTGGATGAATGTCACTCTTACGAAGGTTGGACCCAAACGTAGGGATGGGAAATATAATCCATATACTTGAATACTTTCAGATCATGAAAACAAGTATGGGAAAATATGCTAAGGATGTCCATTTTTTTGGATCCCTACATATTTTCGTTAAGACAACTAAAGACAAAATATTTTTTCCTCCCAAGAATGATGTTACCATTCTTTTACAATCCCGTTAGTGGGTTGAATTATGGAGGGCCACTTAAGGGTTTTGGCTTCATTGTCAAATAATAATATCTTTTTTTGGACAAGACTTTTTTGTAGAATACTTATTCATGGCCGCCTAAGTGCACGTGTTGCATAGTCAGGAAAAATAAATCTCAAGTATCAAACATTTAGTAACCAAATGTCATGAAAAAGGTTTACGGAGATATGAAATTATTTAAGGTTAGGAGTATGACACATAAAAATGGGCATTTTTTCAATGCATGTGGAGATACCCAGACCAATGCTAACCATAACCATGTTGTGGCTGGGTCCTAATCTGAGATGATGGACTTCACTAAGTATCCCATAAAGATAGGAATCAAGCCATACATAGTTCATGAAAAACAGTTTAACGTCATGTGGTATGAGAGTATAGGAAATCATTGTTTAGTGTCATAGATCTCTAACTATAATAATAAATATAATGTGTCTCTTTTCACATGGACTTTTCAATCAGGGGATTGAAATTGGAATTTGGGGTTAGGCCCAAGGAATTGAAGCTAGATTTGAGGGATGCTTGAACATTCCTATGTATCCCATAAGGATTGGAATCATGCCGCAAGTATTTCATTAAAATCACATTATACATATTTGGTTCGTACATATGATGTGTGAAAAGGGGACTTTAGTTAAATGATTGTTTGATCCATGATAAATGGATAAGGCATTGCCATGTATTCACGTAGTCTTTGGACTATTACATGATTGGAGATCAATGTAAATAATGATTCCCTCTCAGGATAGGGTGTCAATGAATGTTGTAGATTATTGTTGTATGAGACCAATGTGAAGTTCAATTTAAGGTCAAATATGAAGGAAAAAATGAACCAATGTAAAAAATATTGGTTCTAGGGGTGGTTTCACGAATCAACATCATATGAGATGGAGGTTAACAAATGTGAAGATATAGGTATTGGGCATGAACCTAAGAAGGTTTCCGGCATACCCAGCCTAGAAGTCAAGGATCAATGTCTGCGTCGTTCAATTAAAGAATAAATTGGCGATCATGTCTTTTTAGGACAACGACCTAAAAATGATGTTGGGACATACACATGGTTAGTGGCCAAGAGAGGGTGTTAAGGTTGAATTTCACACTAAGCTCACGTGAGGCATACTCGGTGTGAGAAACAAGAGGAAGAAACAAAATTAACGATGAAAAGTTTAAAGTCATGTAGGACATATGAAATGACTATGTAGTTTAATGACTTGAATTGAGGACTATTGGTGTTGCACATTTTAGTGTCTTGTAATAGGGTCAAAATATAGTTTAACATCATGTAAGACGTATTAAGGGACTTCTGTAATGTTTACGTCATGTTGTTAGGATGATTGGAACAATACAATTTAACGTCATGTTGGACGAAAGTGGGACAGTGCAGTTTAATGTCATGAAATAAGGACATATGAGGACATATTTTAACATCAAGTTGAACTTATTATGGAATTATTCAGAGTCTAACATCATGTTGGCCGTATGGTGAGAATATTTTAAGGTCATATTAATGGATATAGGATGGTGCAGTTTAATGTCTTGCTGGAGGTAATGGACTATGCGGTTTAAATTCTAGCAGTAAGGAAAACATAGTTTAATGTCATGTTGGATGATAGAGATGAAAAGAATATTAGGTCATATGCATTGACTGAGGATGTATTTCATGATTATAAAAAATACTTCTTTAGAAATGTGGCATTGTATGGATTAGTGATGAGTTCATAATCCATTGAGATTAATGAATAAGCTCCATTAAAGTAGACCTTGTGTATTGAATAGGGTCCTTCCCATTTTGGCTCCAGTATGTGAGGTTTCTTTCTTGGTATAATTGTAGTTCTATGAACCAATACCAATTCTCCATGAACGAATGAACAGAGATGAACTTTTTTGTTAAATGCTCATGTTATTCGATTATGATAGTCTTCCAAGTGGTGTTGGGTGAACAATCATTTATCATCTAAGCATTCTAATTCATCCAATCACTTTTAAGATTGTTCATCTATAGTTGACTGATCACAAATGGATACTCCAATCATGATTAATTTAATCTTAATGGGTAGGAGTGTTTTTGTTCCATATACCAATGAATATGGATTTGAATGTGTTGTATTGCGGGTGGTGTTCTAATAAGCCCATAAAGCATGAAAGAGTTCATCAGGACATGATTTCATATCTTTATCCACCATATTTTTCAGTATGTTTGAAAGACACTTATTGAAAGATTCTATCTGGACATTGGCAGCCGCATGATACCGAGATGAATGATTAGATTTGATGTTATATTCTTGATACAGCTTCCTCACCTCTAATGAACAGAAGTTGGTTCCATTGTCTGTCAATATAGTATGAGGGACACAAAATATGGTAATGATGATAAACATGATGAAGCTAACACTGCTTCTAGAACTGATTCATTAAGAGTTATTGCCTCTACTAATTTGGAAAAAATGTCAGTAAGAGTAAGAATATACTTATACTACTTGGATTTAGACAAAGGATAAGGTCCCATTACATCCATTACACATTTGGAAAATGGTCATGAGTATTTAGATTTATGAAGCAACTCTGGGGGATGATGAATGATGTTGGCATGTACATGGCAAGAATTTCACTTCTTCTTGAAATCAACACAATCTTTTATCATTGAAGGCCAAAATTATCCAAGAATTTGAATTTTATCAGATAGTCTATGTCCAGACTGATGGGGACCACAGATTTCTGCATGCACTTCGTTCATGACAACCATTGTCTCTTCACCCTCAATGTATCTAAATAGAACTCCATCAAAACCACTTGTTAAAAAAATTCTCTTGGTGATCCGGAAAATAATAAAGAGAAAATTAGACCACACGTCACCAGATTTGTTCTTTCCCACCTCTATCAGGTGGAAGTTCTCCACATTGAAGGTATTCTTTGATAGGAGTCATCGATCCAAAAGTATTACCATATGGTTCAGAAATGGGACTAATTTCATTTATTTCCTCTATTCTGATTTGATCATAAGGTGAAATTGTATGATGATTGGCAATACTGATGCATGTCTCATCCCAATTTGGATATGCAAGTGATGTGGCTATATTAGCCATTGCAACAGCCTGGGAATTTTGTGATCATGGGACATAAGAAAACGTCGGTTCTGAAATAAATTCCACCATTAACACTCTGAAGTAATCATAAAAATGGATTATTTTTTCTTTTCTGATTGCATAATCCCCATTGACTTGTTTGATTACCAGGTCTGAATCACATTTCACCTTTAAGTGATTCAATTGTGCTTGAAGCGCTAACTCCAATCCTACTATTAGGGTTTGGTATTCTACCTCATTATTTGTATGACCTCCGAACAATGAGAATGAATAATATAGCACTTACTTTTCTAGGGAAATTAGTACAATTCCTAACCCAACATTGTTGAATTAAGGATCTTCGATTTTCTTCCATTTTGGAAATATAGAAGCACCGTCAATGTACATTTACCATATTTGAAGACTATCTTGAATAAAAAAGACATCCACATTAGGATGTTCAATATCTGAAGATGTATCTTCTACTAAAGGATGTTCAGCAAGGAAATCATCTAGTGATTGGTCGTTTATTTTCTATTGAGACACATACTAAATATCAAATTTATACAAAATAACTGCCAACCATGTGAGACGTCCTATAAGTATTGGACGACATAGGATGAATTTGAGCGGGTTATTACACGATACCAATTGGACATCGTGATGTTTTCGGTAGTGTATCAACTTCTGAACTACAAATATTATTGCTCAGTAGCACTTCTCAATATTTGAATATCGGGATTCTGCTTCAAGCATAGTCTGACTGAGATAATAGAGGCAGTTTTCATTCCCATCATCATTCTTCTAAGGAAGAAAGGCACCCAATGATCTCTCTAATGATGTCACATAGAGGATAAGTGGTCTTAATTCAACAATTGTCATTAAAACCGGCTGACACGAGAGATATTTCTTGAGAATATCTAATGCTTCTTTACATTATTCAGTCCACTGGTAAGTGACTCTGTACTTCATCAATTTTTTGAAGGGTAAACTTTTACCTATCAAATTGGCGATGAAACACCGAATATAGGCTATGTGTCCTTTATGTCCTCTCAATTTTATTCATATTATGGGGAGGATACATACCAAGGAATGACATTTTCTTCTAAGTATCGACTTCGATACCACGATGGCATATAACAAACCTAAGAAATTTTCCTGCGGTTTCCCCAAAAGAACATTTTAAGTCGTTCATCTTCAAATCATGTTGCTCAAGTTTGTGTAATATGACATCAAAATCACCCAATTGATTAGAATGTTCCCTAGATTTATCCCCCATATCATCCACATGACATTCATCAATCTTCCATAAAAAGTGTTTGAATATACGATGCATGGGACGCTGATATGTTGTACCTACATTCTTTAAGCCAACGGGAATTACCTGATAGAAAAACACACCCTGAGGTGCTCTGAAGGATGTAGATTGCTCATCATCTTGTGCTAATAAAATTTTATTATATCCTGAATATCCATCCATGATGGAAATTTCTTTATAGCCAGTTGTTGCATCAATTAAGAGTTATGTAATTGGAACTAGAAAATCATTTTAGGACAATGCCAATTAAGATCTCTGAAATAAGTGCAAACTCTAATTTATCCATTATTCTTTTTCACAAGGACAATATTAGCCACCGACATGGGATATTGAAATTCTCTGACAATGTTATCTTTTATAAGCTTATCCAAATCAGCATCCATTTTGGAAGAATAGGTTGTGTTTGTTATTCATGCGACTTGCTTAAATCCTCAGTGTTCTTCTGGAAAACCCAACTGATGAGTAAAAATATCAAGATCAATCCTTGACATATCTGTATAATTCAATGAAAATATATCTCGATTATCATTTAAAAATGATATATACATCTTTTTCTCATCAAGAGTCATGACTGCACTAAATAATGTGTTTCTTGGATCTTATTTTGTACCCAAATTTATTACTCTATGTTCATCCACAGTGTTTGAGATACCCTCATCAAATTCTGGAGGAGTATCCCTAAGATCTTCCCCTTCTTCTTGAACATGTGTTATTTCTTCTATTTATTCTTGTATAGTAGATTATGAAGTATAATTTCCATGATCAGAAGAGATGTTAAAATTTGAACATCTTGAAGATGAAGCTTCCATTTCCGAACTGATTGACGATGAAGGATCTTCCTTGAGTAACAAAAAAGAGATAATGGATTAAAAATCGACATCATTATTCACCTCTAACATTTCAATAACAACTTCTCACCTAGTTGGAGAAGTATAGACATGATGAATTTCAGCAAATTAAATAAAGACATCCACATTTGAGGTTTCATAATTTCTTGGTGAATCAAAAATTTCTACCATGTTGTCTAGCTTAATTTCTGTAATTAACATTATGGACGGTTTTATAAGATTATTTTGATCTGGGTCTATCATGTCAATCTGACTGATAGTCAACACATAATCTTCAATCACATGTGTAAATGGATTGACTGGAATCTATTTCAAACCAAATGGTGCATTAGCCTTGGTATCCTCCGTTGTTGTGGATTTCTCTTTAACCTTCATGTGATAAAATTCCTCCTCATTTTATTGAGATTCAAATGTTTTGAATGGGGGTTTATCACCATACAATGTCCCAATTTGACCATTGAAAAAATATTTGATACATTGATTGTATGATGAAGGGATAGCCGCAGTTTGATGTAGCTAGGGTCATTTAAGAAAGATGTTGAAGGCTGTGTCAATGATCAACAACAATGAAAACTGAATTGGATACAAGATCTCCAAACTATGTTCTGAGTGTAATCTCATCTAGTGGTTCTTGTTCATTTTTATCATATGCTTGTAACATCAATTTATAAGGAGATAAATAAGATTCTTTGAGGCCCAATCGATGATGTTTACGAATGGGGATAAGGTTGACTCCTAAACCATTATTAATGAAATCTATTCAGTCATGTACACCATTGACCTTGCTAGATAAGTATAAATTTCTAATAGGTTAATGTATGAAATCATCTTCATCTTCATCTGTGAAAGTAATCACTGCATGAAATTCTACAGGATTATTCTCTACAAGGTAGACTTCAGCAGCAACAATTTCAGATTCATATTATTGAGGACTTGAAGAACCCTCGATGGGTTCCTCCCAAAGATACTTTGATAAATTTAAGGCATCCAAAATTGATAACATGGACGGTACTTGGGCCGAGGGTTTCAATACATCATACTTTTGATCAAAAGGGCTTCATTTCCAAACTGGAACATGTGGTTTTGCAGGTACCTTAGAAGTTGATTCTTTGGAAGTAGATGAATTCTGTATCAGGGTAGGATTTTGCAATACTCTTGGATTTAGAATATTAGACTGAATAGGTCTATTTACTTTCTGAGAAGAAGAAGGTTGAATATCTAAACAATCCTCTAGAATAATAGTTCCAGGACTGAGTCTACTATTGGTAGAAGAATTTTCTTATTATTGATAATCCTGTTGAAGGGCTCTTCCATGATTTTCTACTGCATACACAGTTCTAGAAGTGGTAGAATTGAAATAGTGGATTTTGGGATATCCACATATTACTCTACATCTTAGACCTCTAGAACAACCTCTAATTCCTCTGTTTGATACAAGGAATTCAGTCTCATCAAAATCAAAAATGTGACTACCATAATGATCTGCTAAATGAATCACATTAACTGAACCCAAGATCAACTCATCTTCTCATGAATATTCTGTCTGATTAGACAATTTATGTTATGCCGTTTGGTGGGGCGGTGCCCCTGGCATCCAAGTAGATGTCTCAAAATCATCCAGAGTCAAAGACAAATTGGTCTTTAACATGATCTCATCTTCTTCTAATATCTCTTCTTTCTTTGAATTATGTTGTTTCATTGAGTAATTTCCCTCTGATGAAGACGGTTTTTCTGTGGCATTCATGGATGAAGACAAAATTGGTTTCTTCAATTTCATTCTATAAAATGGAATGAGTTCGGTTGATCATTTTTCTGACCATCCAATCATCATATTTTTGTGCATTTTTTTTCTTGAAATCCAGCCGCTCTTCTTTTTCATCTGGATTTGTAGTAGTAACTCATGCTACCTGAGCTGAAAAACCATTCGACATGGCTTGTCTAGATTCCACCATTTTTCCAAGATGTCATTGATGACATAACACTCTTGAATGGGATGCCCCAACATCTGATGAAATGGGAAATAATTGGGATGGTCTTTATCTCCTTCCATGTTCATCCTCCTGGGCCTTGTCAATTGAACTAAATTATTATCCAAAGCTGAAATAAAGTCACCAAGAACATGTTCATTTCGGAAAGAGTAATTATTGCTCTTCAGATACTCAAATTGTTTTCATCTTTGAAATCTTTGATCATATTGATTAAACAGGCTATGTTGTTGATGCTAAGATAGTGAAACCCGTCAGGAAGATGATGGTTTTGAGGTTAAAGCAGGAACATAAGCTTGTTTAACCATAACTGTAGCAGTCTATGCTTTACCCATTCAACTTCATGGAGATGATGTTATTACACATGTTTTACCCTTAGTCTTTGTAAGTGAGTCTTCAATCTGCTAAGTGATTGAGGTAATTACTCGATACCCTCTGGTGTATTTCACAGGGATCATTGGTGTGTGCAACTCATCATGAATATTTTCCACAACGATTGGAAAAAAATAATTTTTAAGTGAGTGCTATGCTCCGTGAATATGTTAATTACTTCCAGCGAGCAATGAAATCAGAAACCCTTTCATTATCCCTTTTATTATAGTTTTTATGATAAAAAACTGTTGTATTTGGAAACGTTGAGCTGAATTGAAGAATGAATCGGTGACGGAGATCCTCCCATCTGGTAATTGACTGGGATTGCAAGCTTGAATACCAAACAAAAGTAGGTCCTTGCAATGGTTGTACAAAACTGTAGAGCTTAACTACTTCCAGTTGTTGAGGGTTTCACATAATAGGATCACAAAGAGAAACAAAATGTGTTATGTGTTTATTTGGGTCTCCCGAACCATTAATGATTGGGAAAGAAGTACTTGAGAAATTTGATGGTGGAGGAATCACATCAACCCATTCTGGATATGCTCCCTTTTCTAGTTGATTTTGAGCTCGTTTTCCCTCCATAGCTTCCAACCGAGCTATTAATGACTCAATAGTAGTTATTAACATTTGAGAAACATCCGGTTGAGCTTGGATCTGATCCGGTGCAATAATTAACGATTAGACATACGTGGTGGTTGGTACTGCAACTGATAGTAGCACCGCTGATTGTTGTTGCACATTTCCCATTCGAATAGACCTATGAGGTTGTTCTGGTAGAGGAGGATATTCTTGATCTATCTCAGTAACTAAAACAAATTCTCTTGGCTAAATGACTCCATCATGTTTAGGAGGAAGACTACCTTGAAGTAGTTCTGCGTTCAACCTCCTCAATTTATTCAATTATTCCTCTTGTTGTGTGAATCATTGCTCTAGTTAGAGAAATTGGCCTATTATAGAGGAAGGTTATGATTCCTAATTCTTTCTATTCCCCTTATTGGAAACCTTTTAGAGAGGGGAAAGTGGGTTACTTGAAGTATTACCTAGATTCAAGGAAATTTGTTGATTTCGTGTACGCACACCTTCTTTATTTGTATATCTGCATACAACCTCTTGAGCAGAAGTTTTCTAATCTGATCACTCTGAGTGAGTCTCATCTGGGGGATCAGCAGCAACAAAATTTATGACATTGATTGATGCATAACACATTGCATCTCTTCTTTCATCATTGCTGTGATATTTTCTTCTTCCATGTCCTTGATGAGACATTGTTTTTTTTTGATTCGACCACTAAGGAACTTCTTGAAAAACCTTAATGTGGAGAGAATGTCCTGATAATTCGGACCTTCATTTTTCATGTGTCTTCCTCTCTAATCGAGAGAAGACTGACCTTCTCTGTGGGAGAGATTGAGAATTTGAAAAATCCCCCAGTCCTATGGACTAAGGATGTTGCTGCTCTTTTTTATAAACTCCTCGAATCTTGTTAGTTGATTTAGAGGGTTGGGTTAAAAGAGTCCCCAGTCAAGAATGTTTGTAACACCCCAAGCTTCTACGGTACGTTTCCCTTCGAATAATGCGATAGCGTGTGTTGTACGCAACCTCGAGTTCTAACACACACCACAACTAATTAAACTAGCCGTTGTGAATAGTAATACCTACTTTTTGAAATCATATATATTCTATATTTCAAAATGGACTTCATTTTTGGATTCGGAATATCAAAATTATCCTAGGGTGAAATTTTGGTACATTTCGGATAACTTTCATATTTTGATGAATAGTGAAAATTTCTAAATTTTAATTAAAAACAACTTTTTTAATCAAAATAATTAATAGTGATAAATTATGAATTTGAGTGGTTTTAAAGTATATTTAGAATATATTTTTACCATTCAATTTAATGTTTATCATTGGACATAATTTTACAATTAAACCGAACATAAACAAGTGTCAATCTTTTGATAGTTATTATCTCTTAAAAACACGCTTTTTGTTTTGACAGCGGGAATTAATTTTAAATTAATTTCTGCCACTTCTGTGTTTTGAATTTAGGAAAATGGATTCCATATTTGGAATCAGGATGTTCAAATTTTGTAAATAGGTAACTTTTATTTTTACACATTTTGAATAATTACTGCGGTAAATATTTTATTTACCATGGTTAAAGGGTAAATCCGGTAAATAAGGGTTAAAAAATAATATTATAATAATACTAAATTACCCTAAAACGTGTCTTAACCCTATTGGTTGATACAGGGTCGACCATGGGCATCTTTGTGTCAATTTTGGGACCCCATGGATCCACTTGTAAGTGATAATGACACTTTATTTTAATTAAGTTAAAATGAATACAAAAATGACACAAGCATATATCTTTTAGAACAACAATTGTTACATAGGGTTATATATGTTGGATTTTAGATTATAAATATTCATTAGAAAGATACAAATATTTCCTACATAATGATATTTTATTTATAATTTTTAGACATTAAATAATTTATTTTATATATGACACAATGATGATGCAGTAATTACTATAATAGTGAAAAATTAAAATAATTGATATTATAAATACCCAAATAAATATAATATGAAACTTTTAATGAATTAAACTAATTTTCTAGGATAATATGATATATTAGGATTGATATAATTGACTTTGTTCGAAGTAATCAATCTGTTATGAGTTTCAAAAAAATCAACTATTGAATAGTGTCAAAATTGACATAAAAGAGTTCTTAAAACAAATATTATATTATTAATTGATATTAAATTCCCAAAAATCTAAGGTTCGGCCAAGAGACTTATATCATGATATGTTCATCATTAATGTACCACTTGGGGGTCGCTTGGATGTATATAGTAAGTTTATTAACCATATTATATAAAAATACAAAGAGACATTGTAAAAGTGAAACTAATTAACTTAGAGTTAATACTTAAAGATAAGGTTAATATAAGTACCCAAACCTGTCTAAATTCTATTGGTTGAGTGGTTTTAGACTTATCCCCACCTTAACCTTTTAATAATAAGCTTTGGAGCCATTAGAAACCGAATATGAATTTATTATAAATTAATATTTCTAACTTTTCCAAAGGTGACCCTCACCCCTCTTATAAAAGGGCACTCCTCCTTCTCATTTCTTCACACCTTCAAAGCCTTTTGGTTCGGCCAAACTCTGCCCAAATACTCTCCCAACATCCCTCACTACAACCTAGAGGCCTTAGTTTGATCAGAAAGCCAACCTAAGGAGCCCTTTTGATCAAATCAAAAGGAAGAACCCGAAGAAGAGGTAATGATTTCACCACCCTTTTCTAAGTTCATTTCTTCTTCCACTTCTTCTTCCTTTGTTCTTACCATTCTGAAATAATAACTCCAGTATCTCACATATACTGTGATGTTATTATAAATATGGTACAATCATATTCAGTATTCTATCCACCCTTTGAATAACATGTCACCATACGTGCGTACGTACGGCTTACCGTCTCCACGTCGTGGTGTAATTGTTATTCAATATAATATTATTTGGATGGGTATAATAATGATGTGTAACTCATGTAAATAATAAATATAACATGTTAATGATTCTGTATATATGATATACCATCCATTTATATATTATTTTAATATCAAAAGAATGATATTGTCGCTCGTGTGTACGTACGGACTACCGTCTCCACGAACGCGATGAGATTCATTCTCCATCGTATCCATTCAAGTATAATTATCATTTGATGATTTAAAAATGATGTTTAAGGACTATATATCATTCTGGATATGAATAAGATACAACAACCATGGCTTATGTAACAAAACATATAAAAGAAAATGAGTAAGTTAACTCCCGAAACGACGATAATTCTAAGATATTATTAACAAATCAATGTTAAAAGATCATATATGATATCATATTAATATATATGATTCTTGTATAATTTAATAACAACTATTTCACCATTATACAGGAGGTTAACCTACCCCAACCAAGGAAAAGTACAAGGTAAGGTTTATTTCACAATCTCTTCATTATCCGAGGTTGTTTATACGTAATAATCTACTGGGATATCTTTATCATCCACATCCATGTTTCTTAAAAATGTATTTCAAAAAATTTTTTATGGGTTAAAGTCATTTATACCCTTGTTTGAATTTTTATAAGAGGTTTATAAAGTAATCTTTCCGTCGTTTTCAAAACAAGGTCCTTTTTAACCTTTTCGATAGAATTGAGGTAAGAATGTTTTTTTTAACTTATACGGAGGGTGCGGTTATTTTACGCCGTTATAAAATCTTCAAAGATTTCCTTACAAGCTTATAAGAATATTTTCAAAGAAAATTTTTTATTTTATATGGATCTTAAATGGTTTCAAAATGAAAGGAGATATTTCTTTAAAAAGAATTTTGATTTCATCTATGTCAACATCCTTTGATGGATTTTAAGATTATTTGAAGTTGATTTATTATGATACAAAACTTCTATATTGTATTGAAGGTTTTGTATGTTTGACTATGGATGTGCTATTTTTATACCATTCATAGTTTACGGTGAAATTATTGACATTTCGTATGCTAGTTTTAATACGAATGTTTATGTTATGTTTAAACCTTTTCATATGGGAATGCATTGGACTTAATAAGTGACGGGTGGAGCCCGCTATAGCTCCTCGATGCATCGGTAGGTCTCATGAGACAAACTAGTGTCTTGGCACAAGGCCTTGACAAAATCTTATTTGTAGTCTTGGCACGAGGCCTTGGCTATGTGGTTATGATAGTCTGGCATTATGCATTCCAACATTATGAAAGTGGTTATTGATATTGCATGTGATTATTCGATTAGTAGAATATCCATGTGAATAAGTAAATGGCATTATTTCATTTTTATTTTTGCCATACTATGTTGTAGTTCAATTTTAAAAGGCTTTTGTTTTAGTAATTCATTGCCTTAAATGTTTATGCTTATTATGAATGTTCCGCTATATTGTTATCCTTACTGGGCATTTGAGCTCACCCCTTTTCTATGTTTTATTTTTCCCAGGTAGTGAAGAAGTAAATTATGAATGACTTGCAGGGATATTATGAGGGGTTAATAGTGTGGATATGAAGACTTTGTTGTTGTAGTAGTTTTTCACTTTGAAATGTAATGTAAAACTTATGAATATATCTAGTGTTTCCAAGGCTACTAAACCAATCGGTCTTTCGAGATTTGATCTTTCTTGTGATCATGCCAATGTTATGTAATTAATGCACCGACTCTGGGTAGCTGGGGTCGGGGCGTTACAGTTGGTATCAGAGGAAGTTTAGTACAAACCATGGAAACTAGATTTAGATAAACTCTGATTAGAGCACGTAGACCTAAGATGAACTTTGAGGATTAGTATAGAAGAACTTCCTAGAATTTTGGTATTGTAGAGATTTTGTGAGTTTTCCGAGCAATACATCCTTGTCTGGATACGAGCAGGTAGAGGCGGCTCTGGCACAGATGTACCTAGGGGTAAAACCCGAAAACACCACTTTGAGCTAGACTCGAACAGGAACTGGTGCACGACAACGGGCCTTGCTGCACTCTTGGTTACGACACTCTCGGGGGATATGCTTAGGATAACTCTCATTATCTTTACAAATCATTATGAAGGGTTTATGAGTATATACTTCCTCAAAGAAAACATTTTTATGATTATGGATTATATCCATAAATAGTTCAATTTATATTAAGTGTTTTATAAGTATGGGATTATGTATTTTGATTCATAAACTGATCTAGTTTATGCCATTGTTTAGAAATGGCGCCTAGTGGAAGAAATGGAAACCATATCAATGCACGCACTCCATGTAGGGATTGCCCTCCTGCTCAAGATAATTATAGTGGGGCTGGTGATGCAACTGGTGCTGATCAGCTAATCACCATACTGGGACAACTTACTCAGGTTATGAATAATAACGTTACCCGTATGGAGCACCCTGATCCGCAGCGTGGAGGATCAATGTTAGATCGATTCATGAGACAACAACCACCAACGTTCAATGGGAGTACAAATCCCTTAGTAGCTGAGCAATGGATATTTTCCCTAGAGAAAATATTTCAGGCTTTGGGGTGTAGTGAAAGGGAAAAAGTTACCATGGCAGTTTACCGCCTCACTGGAGATGCTGATCAATGGTGGTCATTGATTCAAAACATGAAGGAAGATGATGAAGTATCAAACATGGAATGGATGGAGTTCAAAGATCTGTTTTTAGAAAAATACTTCCCTCGCGACCATCGAGCAGATATGGAAAGGCAATTTCTGAGTCTGAGACAAAAGGAGGACGAGAATTTCACAAAGTATGAGGCTAACTTTACAAGGTTAGCGAGGTACGCTGGTGATTATATTCGTAACCCAAGAAGTAAGATTGATCGTTTCTTTGATGGTTTAAAACCATTTCTCCGTCGAGCGTTAGTCTCACAATCCTTTTCATCGTACGAAGACATTGTCTCATGTGCTATCAAGACCGAAAAGGAATTCTCTAAGTCTTATGACTTTAAAGCAAAGCAAGAGAAGAAGAGACCTGCTGATCAATCTGGGAATGGAAATAAGGGGAAGAAGGGAAAGGTTGAATATCCATCTTGTGGTAAATGCGGGAAGAAACATCCCGGTACTTTCTTGAAGGGAATGGGAGTCTGTTACAAGTGTGGTGAAAAAGGCCACCAAGCTCATGATTGCAAGGGGAAGAAGGAAGCTACCAACGTTCAGTGCTACAATTGCAGGGAGATGGGGCATTATGCAAATGCATGTCCTAAGCGTCAGGAGAACTTACCTCAGAAAAGGCCAAGGGATCAAGGCCAGGCTTATGCTATCACTACTGCTGAGGTAGAAGCTCCTAAAGACGTGGTGGCAGGTAATTTAATGGTTTCCTCAAGTTTAGCAAATGCATTATTTGATTCTGGATCATCGCATTGTTTCATATCTTCCCAGTTTTCTAAGAAAATTAGATATTTCCAATTTGATTTAATAAGGGAATTGTCAGTTAAAACTCCTAAGGGAAGTATCGTTGCAACAAAGTTTTTTGAATCAGTCCCCATTAGAGCACATAAATTTTCTTTATCTGCTGATCTCATCGTCATACCTATGATTGAGTTTGATATAATCCTCGGTATGGACTGGCTTTCGGACTATGATGCAAAGATTTATTGTAAGAAGAAAGAGGTTACGATTCTTGATGATAATGATAAGGAACACCTTATTTTTAGAGCAGAATCGTCACCACCTAATTCTTATTTAGATCCACCCCCAGTAGTTCAACTTAATTCAATTATTGGGGAGGAAGAGAATGAAATAACTGTCGGTGAGGAAAGGAATGTTCAAATAGAGGATGTACCTGTTGTGAAAGAATTTGTAGATGTATTTCCGGAAGATTTACCTGGACATCCTCCAGAACGAGAAGTTGAGTTTTCCATTGATTTGATTCCTGGATCAAGGCCTATATCGAAGACCCCTTATAGAATGGCCACTGTAGAGTTAGTCGAACTAAAGAAACAACTAGAGGAATTGAGTAATAAGGGATTTATTCGCCCTAGTGTTTCTCCATGGGGAGCCCCTGTTCTTTTTGTAAAAAAGAAAGATGGATCTATGAGGTTATGTATCGACTACAGGGAGATCAATGCTATAACAATAAAGAACAAGTATCCCCTACCTCGTATTGATGATTTATTTGACCAACTGCATGGAGCTCAATACTTTTCAAAGATTGACCTTCGGTCTGGATACCATCAGTTGTGTGTAAAGAAAGAAGACATTCCGAAGACAGCATTTCGAACCAGGTACGGGCATTACGAGTTTACTGTAATGCCGTTTGGATTGACTAATTCACCCTCTGTATTCATGGATCTAAAGAATAGAGTTTTCACGGAGTATCTCGATGAATTTGTGGTGGTATTTATTGATGATATCTTGGTATACTCCAAAACCTACAAAGATCAGGAAAATCACTTGCGCATTATCTTGAAGACTCTGAGGAGGCATGAATTATATGGAAAGTTTAGCAAGTGTGAATTCTGGCTTCAGGAGATTTCTTTTCTTGGCCATATTGTCTCTAAAGATGGAATCTCTGTTGATCCTTCTAAGACCAAGGCAATCCAAGAATGGCCAGCACCTACGAGTATAACTGAGGTACGTAGTTTTATTGGTTTGGCAGGTTTTTATCGACGTTTCGTCCAGAATTTTGCCCGATTGGCTAACCCATTAACGAAGCTCACACGTAAAGGGGTTAAATTTGTTTGGACAAAAGAGTGTGAAGAATGTTTCGAAGAACTGAAGAGAAGATTAGTCAATGCTCCTATATTGACTCTACCATCGGGGAATGATGGGTTCGTTATTTATAGTGATGCATCAAAGAAAGGACTTGGTTGTGTCCTTATGCAGAATGATAGAGTTATTGCCTATGCATCACGACAGTTGAAAATTCATGAACAAAACTATCCTACTCATGATCTTGAGTTAGCAGCTGTGATCTTTGCTTTGAAGATATGGAGGCACTACCTCTATGGTGAAAAATGTGAGATTTATACTGATCACAATAGTTTGAAGTATATTTTCTCACAAAAAGAACTCAACATGAGGCAAAGGAGATGGCTTGAATTACTCAAGGATTATGATTGTACGATACACTACCACCCAGGGAAGGCAAACAAGGTGGCAGATTCTTTGAGTAGAAAAGACCATGGAGTTTTGAACAATATGAGAATTGAAAGGGATCCAATTTTCATGGAGCTAGTGAAGATGGACATGGGAATAACCAGGGAAGGTGAAACATCAATGCTTTTTCAAATGGTTGCCAAACCATCTTTACTAGAAAGGATTAAGAGTTCTCAGACTGATGATGAAGAATTCCAAAAGAAGATTAAAGCTGTGAATGATGGGAGATTGAGAGACTTTGCGTATGAAGGTGGAATTTTGAAATTCGGGAAGAGACTTTGTGTTCCCAATATACCTGATCTAAAAAGGGAATTTCTGGATGATGCTCATAGTTCCAATTTCTCTATACACCCTGGGAGCACCAAAATGTATAGAGATTTGAAGGAACATTTTTGGTGGGACAACATGAAGAGGGAGATTGCTGATTTTGTGTCAAGATGTATGGTTTGTCAACAAGTGAAAGCTGGAAGGCAACAGCCTGGAGGAGTCATGCAACCTCTTCCCATACCAGAGTGGAAATGGGACAATATTACAATGGACTTTGTCATGGGGATACCGAAGACTCCTAGAAGGAACGATGCAATATGGGTTATTGTTGATCGTCTTACCAAGTCAGCACATTTTCTTGCTATAAGAGAAGATCTACCCCTGGAACGTCTAGCAAGACTATACATTAATGAAGTTGTGAGACTTCATGGAGTACCCCTATCAATTGTTTCTGATCGTGATCCCCGTTTTACTTCAAGATTCTGGAAAAGTCTTCAGAAATCCCTGGATACAGAACTTCATTTGAGCACTGCTTACCACCCTCAGACAGACGGACAATCAGAACGGACTATTCAAACCTTAGAAGACATGTTGAGATCTTGGTCACTTGACTTTCAGGGTATGTGGGATCAATATTTACCACTGGTAGAATTTTCCTATAACAATAGCTTCCATTCGAGTATACAGATGGCACCATATGAAGCGTTATACGGAAAGAGATGTCGTACACCAACCTGTTGGGATGACGTTGGTGAAAGAAAACTTGTAGGCCCAGAGCTGGTGGAGGAAACGGTGGAAAAGGTGAAAGTAATCCAAAATCACATCAAAGCAGCTCAAAGTAGGCAGAAGAGCTATGCCGATAATCGAAGGAAGGATTTGGAATTTCAAGTCGGTGATCATGTTTTTCTTAAGGTATCTCCGTGGAAGGGAGTCATACGTTTTGGTAAGAAAGGTAAATTGAGTCCCAGGTACATCGGACCTTTCGAAATTCTAGAACGAATTGGGGTTGTAGCTTACCAATTGGCAATGCTTCCAAGTCTCTCCAAAGTTCACGATGTGTTCCACGTATCTCTATTGAGGAAATACATGCCTGATCCGACGCATGTACTCACCTATGAGGAATTAGAACTAGAACCCGATCTGTCTTATTGCGAAGAGCCCGTCAGGATTCTTGATACAAGAGAACAAGTACTGAGAAACCGGACGACGCGTCTGGTAAAAGTTTTGTGGAGAAATCATAAGATGGAAGAGGCAACGTGGGAACCCGAGGAACTTATGATGAAGAACCACCCGAGTCTTTTTATGCAGTAATACCCTAGAAATTGCGAGGACGCAATTATTTGAAGGAGGGGAGAATGTAACACCCCAAGCTTCTACGGTACGTTTCCCTTCGAATAATGCGATAGCGTGTGTTGTACGCAACCTCGAGTTCTAACACACACCACAACTAATTAAACTAGCCGTTGTGAATAGTAATACCTACTTTTTGAAATCATATATATTCTATATTTCAAAATGGACTTCATTTTTGGATTCAGAATATCAAAATTAGCCTAGGGTGAAATTTTGGTACATTTCGGATAACTTTCATATTTTGATGAATAGTGAAAATTTCTAAATTTTAATTAAAAACAACTTTTTTAATCAAAATAATTAATAGTGATAAATTATGAATTCGAGTGGTTTTAAATTATATTTAGAATATATTTTTACCATTCAATTTAATGTTTATCATTGGACATAATTTTACAATTAAACCGAACATAAACAAGTGTCAATCTTTTGATAGTTATTATCTCTTAAAAACACGCTTTTTGTTTTGACAGCGGGAATTAATTTTAAATTAATTTCTGCCACTTCTGTGTTTTGAATTTAGGAAAATGGATTCCATATTTGGAATCATGATGTTCAAATTGTGTAAATAGGTAACTTTTATTTTTACACATTTTGAATAATTACTGCGGTAAATATTTTATTTACCATGGTTAAAGGGTAAATCCGGTAAATAAGGGTTAAAAAATAATATTATAATAATACTAAATTACCCTAAAACGTGTCTTAACCCTATTGGTTGATACATGGTCGACCATGGGCATCTTTGTGTCAATTTTGTGACCCCATGGATCCACTTGTAAGTGATAATGACACTTTATTTTAATTAAGTTAAAATGAATACAAAAATGACACAAGCATATATCTTTTAGAACAACAATTGTTACATAGGGTTATATATGTTGGATTTTAGATTATAAATATTCATTAGAAAGATAAAAATATTTCCTACATAATGATATTTTATTTATAATTTTTAGACATTAAATAATTTATTTTATATATGACACAATGATGATGCAGTAATTACTATAATAGTGAAAAATTAAAATAATTGATATTATAAATACCCAAATAAATATAATATGAAACTTTTAATGAATTAAACTAATTTTCTAGGATAATATGATATATTAGGATTGATATAATTGACTTTGTTAGAAGTAATCAATCTGTTATGAGTTTCAAAAAAATCAACTATTGAATAGTGTCAAAATTGACATAAAAGAGTTCTTAAAACAAATATTATATTATTAATTGATATTAAATTCCTAAAAATCTAAGGTTCGGCCAAGAGACTTATATCATGATAGGTGCATCATTAATGTACCACTTGGGGGTCTCTTGGATGTATATAGTAAGTTTATTAACCATATTATATAAAAATACAAAGAGACATTGTAAAAGTGAAACTAATTAACTTAGAGTTAATACTTAAAGATAAGGTTAATATAAGTACCCAAACCTGTCTAAATTATATTGGTTGAGTGGTTTTCGACTTATCCCCACCTTAACCTTTTAATAATAAGCTTTGGAGCCATTAGAAACCGAATATGAATTTATTATAAATTAATATTTCTTACTTTTCCAAAGGTGCCCCTCACCCCTCTTATAAAAGGGCACTCCCCCTTCTCATTTCTTCACACCTTCAAAGCCTTTTGGTTCGGCCAAACTCTGCCCAAATACTCTCCCAACATCCCTCAATACAACCTAGAGGCCTTAGTTTGATCAGAAAGCCAACCTAAGGAGCCCTTTTGATCAAATCAAAAGGAAGAACCCGAAGAAGAGGTAATGATTTCACCACCCTTTTCTAAGTTCATTTCTTCTTCCACTTCTTCTTCCTTTGTTCTTACTATTCTGAAATAATAACTCCAGTATCTCACATATACTGTGATGTTATTATAAATATGGTACAATCATATTCAGTATTCTATCCACCCTTTGAATAACATGTCACCATACGTGCGTACGTACGGCTTACCGTCTCCACGTCGTGGTGTAATTGTTATTCAATATAATATTATTTGGATGGGTATAATAATGATGTGTAACTCATGTAAATAATAAATATAACATGTTAATGATTCTTTATATATGATATACCATCCATTTATATATTATTTTAATATCAAAAGAATGATATTGTCGCTCGTGCGTACGTACGGACTACCGTCTCCACGAACGCGATGAGATTCATTCTCCATCGTATCCATTCAAGTATAATTATCATTTGATGATTTAAAAATGATGTTTAAGGACTGTATATCATTCTGGATATGAATAAGATACAACAACCATGGCTTATGTAACAAAACATATAAAAGAAAATGAGTAAGTTAACTCCCGAAACGACGATAATTCTAAGATATTATTAACAAATCAATGTTAAAAGATCATATATGATATCATATTAATATATATGATTCTTGTATAATTTAATAACAACTATTTCACCATTATACAGGAGGTTAACCTACCCCAACCAAGGAAAAGTACAAGGTAAGGGTTATTTCACAATCTCTTCATTATCCGAGGTTGTTTATACGTAATAATCTACTGGGATATCTTTATCATCCACATCCATGTTTCTTAAAAATGTATTTCAAAACATTTTTTATGGGTTAAAGTCATTTATACCCTTGTTTGAATTTTTATAAGAGGTTTATAAAGGAATCTTTCCGTCGTTTTCAAAACAAGGTCCTTTTTAACCTTTTCGATAGAATTGAGGTAAGAATTTTTTTTTTAACTTATACGGCGGGTGCGGTTATTTTACGCCGTTATAAAATCTTCAAAGATTTCCTTACAAGCTTATAAGAATATTTTCAAAGAAAATGTTTTATTTTATATGGATCTTAAATGGTTTCAAAATGAAAGGAGATATTTCTTTAAAAAGAATTTTGATTTCATCTATGTCAACATCCTTTGATGGATTTTAAGATTATTTGAAGTTGATTTATTATGATACAAAACTTCTATATTGTATTGAAGGTTTTGTATGTTTGACTATGGATGTGCTATTTTTATACCATTCATAGTTTACGGTGAAATTATTGACATTTCGTATGCTAGTTTTAATACGAATGTTTATGTTATGTTTAAACCTTTTCATATGGGAATGCATTGGACTTAATAAGTGACGGGTGGAGCCCGCTATAGCTCCTCGATGCATCGGTAGGTCTCATGAGACAAACTAGTGTCTTGGCACAAGGCCTTGACAAAATCTTATTTGTAGTCTTGGCACGAGGCCTTGGCTATGTGGTTATGATAGTCTGGCATTATGCATTCCAACATTATGAAAGTGGTTATTGATATTTCATGTGATTATTCGATTAGTAGAATATCCATGTGAATAAGTAAATGGCATTATTTCATTTTTATTTTTGCCATACTATGTTGAAGTTCAATTTTAAAAGGCTTTTGTTTTAGTAATTCATTGCCTTAAATGTTTATGCTTATTATGAATGTTTCGCTATATTGTTATCCTTACTGGGCATTTGAGCTCACCCCTTTTCTATGTTTTATTTTTCCCAGGTAGTGAAGAAGTAAATTATGAATGACTTGCAGGGATATTATGAGGGGTTAATAGTGTGGATATGAAGACTTTGTTGTTGTAGTAGTTTTTCACTTTGAAATGTAATGTAAAACTTATGAATATATCTAGTGTTTCCAAGGCTACTAAACCAATCGGTCTTTCGAGATTTGATCTTTCTTGTGATCATGCCAATTTTACGAAGTAATGCACCAACTCTGGGTAGCTGGGGTCGGGGCGTTACAATGTTGGGGTTGTTATTGAGATTCTACATCTAAGGATTTCTTCAAAGATTTACTGATCATGCGGACATTAATCCAGAAATTGGTTGGATGCATCATCCTACATCGACTCTTATCACCCAGTTCAAAAGACCATTGGATGATTTCGAACACATTTGATTCTTGATGATGTGAACGCTCCAAACGAGAAGCAAGTTCAATATTCTTATTCTAATGATGCAGGGATAATTCCACAAATTTTTCTATGTATGCATGATATTTAGAAGAACTAGTTGAGGCCTATTCTTGAGAGAGCCTTTGATTAAAAACAAATCCAATTGTCTTTGGCCGACCATGGGCAATAACATTACCTGAGACCATTTTAGGTGGTCTTTGATGAATGGAGAATATAGCGAAAGGTAGTTCTACATGAAAAACCCATCCCCTGATATGAATACATAATGGGGCATTGTAAATTAACAGGTGAAATCTACTAAATGTAAAAATGCATGAATGCTGAAGGGATCTCTGCAGTTTTTTAGCCTTCAGATATCAAGAAATTGAGAGGGATGCCATGTCAATTTGTCATTTTAACCATTCTATTATCTTTTCATGAATTCTATATTCATCATAAGATAATATTTTCTTTTTCAACTGAAAAAGAGTTGTCTTTATGCTGAGATGAATATCTTGAATTCCCTCATCTGTTAACATCTCTAGAATGTCATACTGAGAGTCAACCAAGGGAAAAACATAACTGGATGTTAAACTTTTGCCTATTGTATTCTCATATTCATTATATACTCTTTATCATACCATGATGATTATTCTACCTAATTAGCCCAATGTTGGTACTTCCTTGTTTCTTTATCAGATTCAATAAGATCAGAACAGAATTCACTGATCAAAATTGATGATGAACGACCCATGGGTGGATCAGAGAATGAGCAACACCCCGAGCTATATTTTGATTGAGAAAGTATTTCAAAATCTATTGGTAAATCATCATACATGATTGGATTCACATTTTCATGTGCCTCAAGATAAGAGGGATTCCTCATCACTACATTGTCTATTGGAGAATTTTCCAGGCAATGTGAATTACTACTGTAATGAGGACATTCGCAGCTAAATTCATCATCATTGGGAGGACCACCATGGTGGGTTGCAGCAAAAGATGAAACTTTTTTCCCCTTGATCTTTTGGAAACATAGAGGGTTCTTTTGGCTCTAATATAAAGATGAAACTTCGATATTGACCACATTTTCATGAAGGAATCCTTCATGAAGAAGATTCTGGTGAAGACCTTCGGAATAAATGTTCCCACTATTGGGAACTGAAAGAGTAGAATCTTGAGTTGCATCAAAAAAATTTCTCAGTGCATCAAAAAATACAACATTGAGCAAGGCCTTGTTATAGATTGGCACTTGATTTCATGACTGTGTTGGACGGGTCCTTTTATTAGATGTCTTCTTACTCAATTTGTAAACCATTTGTTGAAAAAAATTGTTTATTATGAATAGGTGTATATGCCTGCTCAGGATAATGGATCAGGTTAGGCTGATTATCTCTACTCAAATCATGTGTAAGTGCATGATATGGTTGTCTGTAATATATGGGGGAGTACGCCCCACAACCCACATGGACTGGAACAGATGTGTGTATCTATTCCGGAGTGAACTATTGATGTGTCAATCCACTGATAGGGATATATTTGCATTTCATTCCCTGTGATGCTGCTAAAGCTGTTATAATATCCTGGCAGGAACCTAAAATATGAGTAGAGATTTTCATCTTATCTTTAACCATTGATAGAATATGCTTGGAGACTTCAGCTGTCGGAATGGGGAAATTCATCCATTCTGTGCATGGAGTTGGATTTTGTTCTTGCTCCTGTCCTCCTTTTCCTGCTAGTAAATTCGAACAATACTCATGTGTGGGGGCAGAGAGTTGAGTCTACCTCCTGTTTGTCATCCGAGCTTTCTGACTGACTTCTCTGAGTGCTACCAAACTAGACTGTTGTTAGGATGGATCTATATCGGCAGGTATATGTGCCTGCTGATTGCACTTGCCGAATGTGGTTGACGATCATCCTTCAATACTGACAGATGAGGCTTCTTCCAGGATTGATGAATGTATGTAGGTGTATTTGCATGTTTACCAGTTTTCAGCACATTGGGTTGGCGGGCATCATCATATGATTTCAGACGAGCCTGATGACTAGCTGAAGACTTATAAACAAGTTTAGGTTCGTATCCACAATACTCCGCCAGAATTTCATGACGGTATTGTCATTTTTCTACTAGAAGACTCTGCTAGAAAACAGAATTAAAATGGATGGGTGTGTGTGCTCGCTCTTTTATTACAACCATGTTAGGTTGGTGGACATCTCTGGAAATGTAAGAGATAATAACTTGCTCACTATTGATGGGATTTTACCTCTATAGGTTCATCTTGCATGCTCAGGTCTGAGGGACCTTAGCCAAACCCCTGATGTTGATACCCATGACATGTTGAGGGTGCACTGCCACACAATTCTAGTGGCAATTGTTGATGGGAGACCTCGGGGAGGACTCCTACCTCTTTGAATTAAGTCCCTGAGGGACTTACCCATTCTCGTACCCGGAATATAAGAGGGAATTGTGATTGCGTTCTAGGGATAACTACCTAAAACGGTTGGAAACGGTGGTTGAAACCACCTTTTTTTTATCACTGGTCATCGCTGTCCGGATGAGCAAGGATAATTATTAACATGGAGGGCTTGTCGAGTGGCCTCCAAATTCGGAATAGTACTGTTTTGACAGTACTCCTTAACCAGCACATATGAAACCCAGCGTTGGAGATGCTGAGTAGTTGATGTCTTCCTCAGAGAAAACGACGATCCAGAAGGAGTAGAATCAAAGGCATTCACAACAATGGTAATCACAAGCGTGATCTTAAGAGAATCTATTTCTGTAACGTAGAAGATCTAGAAAAAGAGTGTCTGTTTTATATACAAGAAAAAATCAAGATAATTTATGCCACTATATCTTTTAAATGAACACATATGTTATTGACTGTTTTTTTGTCCCTCTCATTGAGATTAATTAAGGGCCTAAAAAATAAGTAAAACATCATTTTAATGTGGTTAAGGATTCACATTGGGTTCAACATTTTTTTTTTCTGGAAATTTGAATGAACTCATTGAATAAAGGCACAAACATTCCGTGTAGTTTCTAATTGGTTTGTTCATAGAACCAGAAACATCCAATGATTATATATCCATTTGGACCTGCTTTCCATAGGTAGGTGCTCAATAGTTATGAAATGATGAGGTATAATAATTTGCAATGGTCGAGAGGATGGGAGGTCAGACTCATCACACCATTTTGGGGGAAATTATTATCTACTATGGGACTCTCTTTATAGATTTGTGTCAGGTTCATGAATCCTTATTACATGACAAAGTATGAAAATGAGCATACCTTTAGATTAGAAAATAAATGATTAATATGTATGGGATTTAGAGATTCATTTATATATATTCAAGGTTATTCATCGATAGAGAATCATTGTAATTTGTTAGAGAATCTTAGACAATGGTATCCTTCGACGCATTATATAGAATTCTCTTGGTCATTATGATAACCATATTGGTTTTAAAGACACTCAGTGGGGCACTTGATGTTTTTTGTAATTTAGATGTACATAGATTATTTCAGAGTTGGGATTATACCCGAAGATGGGCTACCTACGTATCCATTCTTTTAGAAAAGGAATCAGAACACATATAGTTCGAGTAAAGATGTATATGGTTTATTGATGACTGATGGATCAAAGGAAGATGTCATAATTATTTTTTACACTCTATGCTCACGTGAGTCATGGTCAGTTTGAGATATAGAGGTATTGGTAAAACCAGATAATTGTTCCATGAATGATGCCATTATAAGAAATGATGTAGGGCTTATGTATGTATTATTGACCAGATTGATGAATATTAGGATTTACTTCAGGGAAGAAACCTAGGGAACAAGGTCCATAAAAGTATATGTTCTTTATAGAGATATGTATACTTAACTTATGAATTACTCATAAGAAGAATTCCCAAATTATAGAGGAATTATGATTGGATATTACTCCTATGAAGGAATCCCAAATCAAAAGTAAATTAAGACTGGTTAAGTAAAATTATGGCTAGGTCTTACTCTTAGAGAAGAGGCCAAGGTTAAATTGAATTACGACGGGGGCTTACTCCTGAAATGGAATCCTAGGTTAAGGGTCTTTGGATTTTGGGAACTTGGGGGTTACTACTAAGGAGGATACCCATATTAAATGAATTATTGTTGGGGCATACTCTTAAGGATGATGCCCAAAGTTAAGGGAATATGAACACAGGGGAATACTCCAGAAAAGTACGCCTAGCTTAGGGGACATGGGTCATACTCCTAAAGAGGATTCCCATATTTGGGATTTTGAGATTGGGACATATCCTTAGAAGGAGTTATAGGTTAAATATCCTCTCATCTTAAAGAATGAGGTTGAATGAATAAAATCTCTATCCATAGTGAAATAAAGATATGTAAATCACTAGTTTTTGTGAGATGTTCTGTAGAATTCTTTTTAGATAAGGAATCCAACCCAAGAATCATGCCATAAATGGATTTGAAATGGGTTCTATAGGATAAATCATGAGGAGGAGAGGTGGATTTGATGTATGAAAGTGAATATGCAAGAGGGTAAACCAAAAAGAGAGAGGAGTGCAAGTCCTGCGTGAGCACATAAGTCCTGGTCGCGCAAGTATACTTGTGCGACACATGGGTACTTGCGCGACGGTCAACCCTTAGTGTAATACTTTGGTGAGACATGGCTCAAGTACATAAAATTATCCCTAATGACTTCTAAAAGAGTGGTGCACAAGTTTTATTGAATGGATATGGCAACGCGAAAGTGTGGCCATTTCTCTTAAGGGATGGCCACATAGGCACGCAAGTGTAGATGAGTTTCAACTCTTAGGCCTTGTTTTCCCTGTTTAGAGCTTCCATTCTAGGTTGTAAATAACATTAGAAGTGTTTGAAATACATCCAGAAGAGACTAGGGTGTCGAGATCTCGAATAAGAGTTTTGGAATTTTCATGTCCATGAAATGTGGGGCCCAACAATGGTATTTAGAGTCTGCTGAAAACCCAAAGCGAGAATCAAATAGGGTGCGCAAGTCACCTGCGCGACCACTAGATGGCACGTAAGTATAAATGCACGGCCATGATGAAACATTCGCGACCCAACTGGGATGAAATCATGTTTCATGCCTTTATCAATTTATGATATTTCTTCAATGGATTAATCACATTGGGCCAATGTACTAACCTTTTCAGTCATTTAGAGTTTGTGACTAAAGGAGCATCAATAGTTATAATATATGATCTTTAAATATTTCATTATTAATGATATTTAAGTAGTATCATCGTTTTAGGTGTTAACTAATTTGTTTTCCATTATATGATTTGATATGTATGTAATTTATGTTATGGATAGGATGTATCTTATTCATATTCAGAATAAATTAATTCTTTAAAAACTATTTTTAATCATAAAATTATTATTAGTCATGAATGGATATGATGTGGAATGAATCTCATCACTTTCGTGGTGAAAGTTATTCATATGTACACATGACTTAAAATGTCATTCTTTTGATGCATTTGGTTTAGGGTTCTATGGTGTGTTGTGATGCATTAGGATTAGTTTTTGGTTGTCTTCTTATACAAGACAATCTATTCTTTACTTATTGATCTCCAAATCATAGGCCATAAAATAAAACATACCCGACCAATGAACCAGAACCTACAACTGTAATGAATGTGCTTATTATTTGGAGGAATTAAATTTTTTTGACATAGTGTTAACAAGTATTCTTACAACAAGATATTGAAAAATATCTTATCACAAAAATATTTTAATTTATGCTAGAGGTGTTGGGTTGAATACCTACAATATTTTGACTTTGAAATCACATATACCATGGGGAAAGGGAATTTCATCATACATTATTTGAGAAGAAAAGATCCAACAAATGACTTTAATAAATCTTCAAAATATTGGAGATTGATGGATCTTTTTCACAGTTTCATATTGGAGTCTAGGAGTGTAAGGCGTTGGTTTCCTTGGACATTGATTATTAGACCATCACACATCACAAGTTTATTCTTACAGAACATATGCTTGATGAAGACTTCAATTGATTTCGATACCCTCTTCATTGTAGGTATTCAATTATTGAGTGGTCATTCTCTATGGAAATAATTTTATGTTATCAAAATATTTTTTACGGTACTGTTAGTTGTCTAGATAGTTATGATAGAATATTTCTATAATTCCTGGGGGTCAGTGCACCAATGAACAATGATGATATTCAATGACATGAGGTAGTGATTCTAGTGGCCATGTTTGAGATGGGTCATTAATGATTTTTACATCATTGTTATACTTTACAACATGTCAAGTACATTCCGCAGTGACCTTTGGGTTCACATTAGTCACCTCTAGTGTCATCATAGAATTTTTAGGATATCTTTATGAACATTGTGGTTGGGTTTTAACATAAAAATTTAAAAATAATGTGATATTGGTCGTGATCGATACGATGACCAAATCATCTCAATATATACAAATTTTTTATATATATAATTTTAAGATGTGGAAAACTATCTCTTTGAAATATTTTATTTTGTTTTCACATAATTCTATATGATATAGACTCTGATTCGTATTCTTTATTTACTTCTATCTTTTATAGAGGCCTTTTTTATAAACGAGGATCTGAGGTTTGTCTGAGTACAAAACTCCATCCAGTGTTGAATGTTCAGTGAGTAAGACCTATAAATATTCTATAATACATGCTTCACACCTACGTTCATGAATTTGGAGGGGCTTGGGATGATGATTTTGGGATAATGGATTTTTTATATAACAACTATTTCTAGTATGTGATTAACATATTTTTTTTGAGGCATTTTATGAATAGACTTGTAAATACTCATTTTGATAGTTTGATATTGGGGAATATTACTTGGATGGTCAGAGAATTTCTCATGTATAAACAACAATGATTCAATTGATTCATCAGAAAATGTTGATGTATAAGAGATAGTATACATATTAAGTTAATCGTTTTCGCAAGGTGTTCTTAACAATTACACCTTGGTCGGGTCATCGATGAATAGGGAGGAAAAGGAAACATTCTCCTCCTATTATGGGTCCTTTAGAGGTTATTTATATGTTGGGGAAATTTACTTATAATTTAGTACAACCACTGAAATTGTCATTGATACATAACAAGTTTCATGAATCCCTGCTATGAAAATATGATTTCCATCCATCTCATGTTTTTAAGTGGAGTGGTCTTGAGATTGAGGATTATTTATCTGTGACATAGAATATAGTTAGGATAGTTGATTCCAAATTCATTATACATCATGAGAGTAATAAACCTTCTATTTGAGTGCTAAAGAAACATGGTTCTGATACAAACAATTCTTTGGATAGAAAGGCACCGAGGAAAGAGAAGTGGCTTCATCTTTTGGACATGGAGTCTTTTGAACAAACATTATATAGAAATAAAATTTATATGGTGGTGTGTTGGTAAGATATTTTTATAGTTTTTCGTTATTCTTAAACCCCACATTAATCATTATTTTGTTAGATCTCTTTTATGAGTGTTGACAGTAACCTTTTTGAAATTATGAAGGGCTATTGAGCTGTATATAGTTGACAGATATATTTCCAAAATCATTCACCCTCCTAGTTCAAACCATGGAAACCTAGGAATTCAAGGTCTAAAAATTTGGTTCACAGTTTAAAAAAACATTCACCTTCCATGGAGAACCCGTGCAGCCCCTACAATCGGGGCACATAGCTAGGGAACATGGTTTGTCAAAATAGAGTTTCCCTACCCATTTAATCTTGTTCTTATGATTCTATTATACTGAGAATTCATATAAAATTACAAGAAACAATTTTCCCCACAACATGACCCTAATCAAAATATATCATTCTTCTAGGTCATATGGTCTCCAAGGGACCCATTTTTTATGCTCTATACACTCTTTGGGGTAGATCAAAGAGATGCAATCATTGTTCGATCATTTCTCGGTATATTTTCCTTTCAAATTACTTCTATCCTGCACTCTCCTTATATATTCCCAATTGATTTTTATATGTTCATTTTTTTTGAAGGATCTATAATTTTTTTTTAGATCTGTAATGTAGGATTAGATAATAGATATTAATTTATGGCATTCTTCGATGGAGATTCCCATTGCAGGCATTGTGATACGTGTTATCCTTGTTTTAGTATGTGGTTCCGTTTAAGATTTACCAACTAATTTAACCCTAAATTTCATGATTTAAATTAAATAACATTATAATGTATTATTAAAAACTAATTATATATATATATATATATTAATATTCTGAATTTCATTGTCATGTAAATTGGGAAACCCCCAATTAGGGTGTTCTTGTGAAATTAGATGGAAATTGGGATTTTATAAAATTTAAATTTTCAAATTTATTTGAGTTAATTGATTTCAAATTTGTATTTGTAAAATGGATTAAATTATTTTGAAGAAAACCCATTGTTATTATCATTTAAAAAGGTTTGATTTGATTACAACTAGTTATGGGTTTTAAATGGAAATTTGTATATTAAAGTAAAGAATGGGTTAATTTTATATTGAAGAGTTTGGAAATATATTTATCATTTCATGTAGTTGTTTGAGTACATGAAGTCCAAGGTAGGCAGTGATTTATTAGGAAAAACACAATATTAATGATTTAAAAATCTAACCAAACATATGTACCATGTCATATATCCAATGGGATAGTGAAGATTCCTCATTAACTAGTGTTTATGGTATGTGTATTCACATATTGTCATGATCACTTATTCAAGTTTTTGGGGGATCCATTAACCTAGAATTATAGTACCTATTGGAATATAACGTTAATGAACAATTTTAATTATTTTGATATATATTGAATTGTTTGTAAAAAATATTACATGTACGGTGTAAATTTATAGAAATTATTTATGAAAAAATGTTATATAATTCATTGTTTGAAAAATTTTCATCCATAGAAATGTAAATCCTGATTTTATTTAAATATTATATTAAACAACCATGATTTATTGATTTAAAACTGAAAAAATTTTGTATTATTAATTATTATGTCTTATTATATAAAACTTTTGATTCCATATAGGTAAGTTTTCTTAAACACTACCTTTTCCATTGGAAATGTTTTAGATTTCCAACATCAATGATCAAGAAAGGGTAAAGAGCCACTTGATGGTGGTATTTGTTATTGATCATTGAGAATTGATCTTTTCTATATTTATGGATTTTTATCATACTTTATAATAATTTATTTATAAATTTTGGACTTATCATAATATTTCACCCTGTGTAGTTTCCTTTCTACCATATTGACTTGTATCTACTTATTATGTTGTTTATGTGGAAAACCCATTCCTAATCTTATCTTTTATTATTTTATGTGCTAGTATCTAACCCTTGGGGATTGGTAATGCTCCACGAGCAATGTTAATGCATGATAGTGTGTCCCGGTACCCTGGTATCCATGTTGATTCATGTAAATAATAGATAAATTAACTATCCTAAAAAGAAACAATATAGAACAATATTAACATTCTAGTAAAAGAAAAACATGTTGAACATGATATATGTCATGGAGAGTCAAAATATCTATATAATAATATAGAATTTTCATGTAATGAAAAATATAAAAACACTACGAGAAAATATAATATTTTATAAAAATAATCTTCTGATATCATAATGATATTTCTGGAACAATGATAAATTGTTTCAATATAATTTTCAATTGGCTGACAATTATTGTTTTATTGTATAGTTGAATAAGATAATATCACATTTATTATATATTAAAATGTCTTGTTAGGGATGGATAAACCCAATTCATTCATGATTTATAATATAGTCTTCTCACCATTTGAATAAATATATTATTTTTATTTTTATCACTTTCAAGAAGAATATAAATATACATTCAAATAAAGTAATTTTTGGATTATCACATTGATGTATAATGAGTTACATATATAAGTTAATTATGTATAAAATTTTATTATCAAAGGAAATAATGTTCAGGACACACTAAATCTATATCCCCCATTAATGATATATTACATTAATTTTTCTCAATTAGTTTAAAAAAAATATGATTTAATTTGTAAGTTATTTTAGAAGAGGATGTCTTAATAATTTATGAAAATTTAGATAAAATATCATTTTCATCAATGATTATTATTTAAACATTTACACTATAATGAAGAATAGTATAAAAAATATCCAAAATCATAGAATAATAAAACATATAAATGATCATAAATAATAGAAAAATTATAAATATATCTTAAAATTATAATATGTCAGAAATGTATTTGATGATAGGATATAATTAAAAATATAAAATCATAAGTAAATGTTATGATTTATCAAATGTTATATAAATAAATTCAATCCTAGTTAAATATACGTGACACATTTTTATTGAATAATGAAATGGAATTGAAGTATTCAATAAATAAAAAATATAATGAAAATTATACCCTTAACACAACTCCTAGTATTTTAAAATTAAATATCTAAATTGTTTATGAAAAATTATTCAGAATAATATTTCATGGAGTTCTAATGTTTGAGAGTCCAAGGGCATAAAAATATGTGGTGCTTTCATAATATATTGGGAGATATCTACATCAGGAATAGATAATGAAAAAAAGGAATAATTATTAGAATTAAAATTATACTATTTAAATATATATACTAGATATATGATATGTTTCTAATTTATAATTATCATTAGATGTTAGGGGTTATAATAAATCTATAATTGTTTTATAATGATAATATGGGTCAACATTCCTTGATCATTTGACCCATATTATAGAAATAGTCCTTGTCATGTAATAATAAAGTTAAACTGATTCTTTAACAATATGAATTATAAATTTTCTATTTTGTATAATAAAATGATAAATGATTATCTATTTTATGATTAATAACATCACCATTATTTAATAAATTAAAAACAAATTTTATACTGATATTATAATTAAAATGTGTTATTAAAAAGTATTTCAATGATTTATACTATTTCATAAATAAATTATTATTTTAGAATATTAACCATGATGAATATTATAAAAATATCATAATATTATCTAAAATAGAAAGAAAAAAATAAGAACATTCAATCATAAAAAAGTTTAAAAATATAATTATTATATTCTTAAAATATTTTATAGAAAATATTAATAATTTTAGTGATATGTTATTATATGAATAAAATAAATATGTAACTAAATAGTACAGGAAACCGAATTTTTATTATAAAAAATTAATTCCAATGTTAGTGAAATAACATATTCTCTTCAAAACATCAATTGAAATGAAATATTTATTACTCTTTAATGAGTGTAAATTCACCAGAAGTTTAGATTTCATAATGGGAGATATTTTTAGATTAACATCACCAATTCTCCACTCTTGAATCAAGTGTTGGAAAAAAACATTTCATTTTCTGCCTTGATACAAATGTATGTGTGCAAATATTTCACAATCAAAAAAATATCAAAAGGAGAATTGGATTACATACATACCCAAGGACCATTATGTATTAGAGTTTTATATAATCATGACATACTCTTCAAAACATGTATCCCTAAAAAACTAGTTTATAATGATATACAAATCGTCCAATATAGTTCACCACAAACCATTATAGACAAAAATGTAACATCATAATTTTTTATAATCTATGGAAAATAAATCATATTAAGGGTGAGATAAAATTTTCAGTAGGGAAAAAAATAAACATTAACAATTGAATTTCAAAAGTGCAGAAAGATGTTAAAAATAACCTGATGGAATAAACAATGTTTTTGAACATATAGAAATATAATTCATGCATGTAAATACCAGGTTCATAATTAATGAAATATATAATATATATATATAGAAAAGTAAAGTGTCATTGTAATAAATATTGATGATCCAAATGACATCAATCATAATCAATTTAATCATTATAAACCCATATTTTTCAACTATATGAAGTATAAAATCAATTTTCATAAACAAAATCTCATTGTATTACAATGATAATGAATAATTCTGGTATAAAAACACATTGAAATAATAGATAAATTATGTAGGTGACATCAAACATCATTTTCTTATCACTCATAGAAATTTAATTACCTTATGTTTAACATAGAAACCCTTGTCATTATTGGGAAATTGTAGACCCACTCGTACTTGGATTATAATGGAACCACCTATCCTTGGTTGTTAATTTAACCACTTCTTTATGGTTTATAACATATGCACCAGTCAATAACATATAATGGGACCACAAATAATTATAAATAATTTAAAAGAACCATAACATGAATAATATATATAGATATTTCATCTCAATAAAAATCTCATAATAATTTCCTTTATTCAATACAAAAATTCAATAAACTGTGGAAAAGAAACAAGTTCAAAGAAAATATATTTAATACAATAATAATATATATAGATAATTAATGATGATGGTATCATTACAATATATCCCAAGAGGGATATAAGTTCCATCATGGGTTGTTGGCATTGATTAATCAAAATTCCATTATAAGGAAATTGAAATCATTTTTTATGAAAATAACCTTTTCCCTTTAAAATATATTTTAAAAATCATAATTTAAAGAAATATTATTAAAATATAATTTATTGAAAATAATCATACAAACTTATCATTTATTTTTCCAATCGCATATTATTCATGATTGGTGGGTGGTACCGTTCAAGTTGTAATCTCTAAAAATAATCATTCTTTTCAATAATTAATTTGAGGGAGTCAGAAGTGATCCTTTGGAAAAAAATTGATATATTTAATTCATACAACCATTTAAATAAATGTCAAATATCAAGTAAAATATTTTGATGATTTCATTCATGTTTAAAAATAATTATTGAAAAAATGTTCCTAAATAAATAAGTATGGATGAGATATATTGCTAACCAAAAATAAGTTACACAATCATAATCACCTACCAACATCATTCTTGTTGTTACATTAATAAATAAGGGATGTAATGGAAATTAAAAATCCAATAAAAAATCAAAATATTTGGAGGCTAAATTAGGTATGATTCAATAAAATAATATCAAATGATTTCCTTACAATTTCTATTGAAAATAAATAATCTTAAAAAAATGTAAATTGTAATATAATTTTTTTTTCTTTTGTAACTTTTCAATATTAAGACCCATGAATGAATAAGTTAAAATAATAACTAAATATCATTTAAAAATTAGGATTCTTGATAAAAAATTCAATGGTGTAGTGTATACACCTCATTAAATAATATAATTTCATATCATAATCGTGTTTCCCAAGAAAAAGGAATTTGATTCAAATAAACATCACCAACATCATATCATTGAATTAAGACATAATGAATTGAGAAATTATATTAAAAAATGGATATAAAAAATAAAAAAAATTAAATATAATATAAAACAATTTATATATCAATATAAACATAAACATTTCATTATAGGGTCATTTAAGAAGTTATATAACCCAATGAATGGAAATCGAGTTACCAAACTAATTTCACATAGTAATATTCAATCCAAATCCAATTGGATGAAATAATTAAAATTTCACTTATAATATACAATGATATATGATAAATTAATTATATAACATATTAAATGCGTAGTATTTTTACACCGTTGAAAATAAATTAGGTTCATAACGTTAAAATATCCCACAGATGAAGGAAAATTGAGGCAAAATCCCTTACATCAGGTCTATAAATTACATTTATGTCCTACAAATAAAGAGTAATAAACATATATCATTTATTTGATATCTTAATAACGTTTTATATAATAAATATTTTTTTTAAATATTATATTTTATTATTTTATTTATATATTCTAATACCTTATTAGTCCTATCCACATCGGGCGTTTTGAGGTCATTTAATCGATATTTTCAATAAGAATTAGTATATTGACCTTGGAAAAAGGGGTCATTATTCCATAATATAAAGAATAATAATAATCAAATAATTTTAATATTTATAAATCAATTTTAATTTTAATGTAAAAAATAAATAATGGTCGTGAAAAATTCACTATATTATAATCATTTAGAGGGTATGTCATACATATGCATGAGAAAATTTCCCATTTTTAAAAAATTATAATTGAAATAATAAAAGTATTATTTCACCTTTATAAAATCATAATAATATAAAAAATATCATGTTATTTCATTAAATGCATTTTTTTGTATCATCCTTTTGATGTGTTGATGAGAAATAAATCACATCACATTGTGGAGGCAGTAGTCCACATATATGCATAAAAAACATTATATTTTATGAGGGTATAAAGAAGAAAATAAATTTGTGATATATTATATTTAAAATAATAAATATTTCATGAATATAAATATTAAACAATAGTTCCACCATTATAGCATATCATGAGAGGTGGTGATAAAAAATTAATTCCTTGGTTTATGAGGCGTTAGTTTCCTATTAAGACGAACAACATTTTTGTTTTCCATTTGATGGAAGTAGAGTTGAATATAAGTTATTATATCAATTGAATTATATAAAATTATATTTAATATACTTTGGTTATAATTTTATCTTGTTTTAAGATGATTTGATGTAGGTAGAATATTAAATGAATTTAAACTCCTTGGAAAAAACAATACCACTTCTTCAGCTAACCTATTAAGGATTACAACAAAAGCCTCTCTATGTTTGTTTTATTTTGAATCCAATTACTATAAGATATTAATATGGACATTGGGAAGGAATATAGTAATATATTATATTAAAAAATGTATTTTATATGTTAATAAAAGTATATAGAGGCTACCTTTTATATGTAATGGAATAAGTATAATTGAATGTTTATAAAAGATTAAATAATATGAAACATAATCATGTAAAATATTGGTTTTCATGATGATTATTTGTTAAAAAAACGTTTTTAAACCATTTTTAGAAACCAAAAACTGAATTTTAACTTCCAACAAATCCATTATATTAAAAGTCACATAAATAGTTTTTTGTTTGAATAAAAAATAACATAACAACTCAAAAATCAATCTTGGGCGCCAAAATTACTGTTAATGTTATATGATACCTTTTTAACTCATGAAATATATTATTATATAAAAAACACACAAATATATTTATGAAAAGTTTTTATGTAATTTTTAAAATTTTATGTTTAGTTTATCCCACTGCACGATAAATTTTTGTAACCTTATCCGTGGTAAACAATTTTTAAGAGTATCATTATTATTTGTGACCAATAATGATGTTGAAATTGTTACTTAATATTAATTACTAGGATTCAAAATTATTAATTTTTTTTATATAATTAAATATTCAGTATATGAACAATTTATTTTAAAAGTAATATAAAAATTTAATGTAAAGAATTGTTTTTAATGAAGATGAATTTTTCAAGGAATAAATGATTCTATATTAATTATAATACTAATACAAAACAGAATATGAATTATAATTAATATATATATATATCATTTAAATCATTCATCATTAATGTTTATTTTAATTAATTATAGTGGAAAAATATTATGCACTTAAGAACGGTAATAATAAAATAGTCGTTTTAAGCATAAAAATAGATTTAATCCAAAATAATAAAAATTTATAATTCAAATGAAAGTATTTAAAAATCTATATAAATAATTAATACATATGTTTCTTTCAAATAATATTTAATTAAAAATGTTATATTTTAATGAAAATAAAAAAATCCATTACCAATATCATTATTTTTTATAATTCAATAATAATTAAGCATTTTATAAAATTACTAAATAAATAATCCTATGATTAATTTTAAATGTTGAATTAAAAAATTAATTTCATTTTATAAATGAAAATTTAAAAAAATTCCATAAATTAATTATAACAATAACTAATAAAAATCAATAAAAACTATTGTTGATGAAAACTTATTTTTATGGAATAATATTTCTTTTCTACATTTAGAGTTATTATTTATTAAATATTATTTAATAAATTTTTAATTATTAAGAAGATCATATATTTTATAAGGTTTTTAGTACTATTAATTCATAATTATTTAATATATAAGTTATAAACGTTTTATATAATGGTAATATTTTGTATTTTTTGTGTGTTTTTTGTTATGTATCATATATGATATCCCAAGTAGTCTTATATTAATATAGCGAGATTTTAAATTATACACCCCATTAAAAAATTGTGTCATAGAAAATTTAATTTTATCTCATTAATAAATAGATAAAATTTTTGAAATATATAAATTTTTAAATCCAACAATATAGAAAGGGTTAATGAAAATAAAATCCTGAAAAATAGAACAAGAAGTACAAAGGTTGTCATGAAAAACACATACAAGGATTCCAGGATGGAGAGAATTCATCTGATGTAAAAATATTTTCATAGAATAAATATAATTTCCCAATTATAATGGTGATTGATAATGAAAAATGATCACATGGATGTGATAGATCATGTGATAATTAACTCCCACAAAACTAAATGTTGATATCGAGTTAAAAAGTTAGTCCATTCATTATAAAAAAGGATATAGGTTAAAATTTTTGTTTCAAGATCCAATTTCTATTGTGGATGAAATTTTATATTATAAAGGATATAGATTTACATAAAAATAAAATTTTCACACTTTTATCACTTTTCAACAAAATATAATTTTTTCTCCAAATAATGTGTAATCATGTTGAATTTTTAAAGCCTCACCCACTAAAATTAATGTCTAGGGGATCACAAAATCCTAAAAGGTTAGCATTTTATTTTAACTATTTCTATACATTATCAAGAAAAAATGTTTTGAACAATATATGATTGTTTCCAAAATAGTAATTTGTAATATAAATAAAAAAATATTCTTACCAAAATTAAAGCATAATACAAAATGATAAACGTAGATTATTTTATTAATAACTAACATTTAAATTATTCAAAACAACCCTAACCATGTTTACAACCCAAAAATTAAAATTTATTTTGTTAATACTCTTTCGGAAGAAATTAAATATTTTCCATTATAAAAATTAGTCACTACTGAAGTAATATATTGTGAATGAAATATTACTAATCATATATTCTCTAAAAAATGAAAATCATTTCCATAAATTAAAAAAATATTTATAATTACACAACAAGATAATATATAATTCTATAATGTAATTGATCATTAAATACTAAATTTAAATCACATAAAATTTCATAATGTTCAACAAAATTATAGGTGTCTTCTTTCAAAATAATTCAATCGCTTAATCTCAAAATCATTATTCAATACCATGGTTATTTATACTATAAATAATGTTCACCAAAATTAGAAAAGCTAAAAATTACCTCAATATCAATGATCTTATAAACCATAAAGATTTTCACTGCCTTTTACTCATATGTCTACAAAATGTATGAAAATATTCCTCTAACAATACTCCATGATAAACTACTGGTTATACAGATATCAACCCAATTAAACATCTCATTAAATTTCATTACTCGTTTTAAAATCAAATAACATAAGACATCAAAAATGATGTCAAAGGATTTGAAATTATGATCCAATATAAACTCATAAACCAATGATGGTATCCATTACTCTTTTGATATCCTATTAAGAAAAAAACATGATCTCTAATGCTTTCTAAATTCTTCTCTATACAAATTATGATACCCCCAAACCCACACTCCATGATCAATTGTAAAACACAGAAAATATGTATTTCTGTAATTGATACCTATAAATGTGACACAATTAATTTCCATCTATAACATAAAAAAATTTAGAAAATACTTCGCCACTTATATACGCATTTCCCATTTAGGATATGTATTTTTAGAATTGGGGCTTGCACATAGAAAATATTTTATAAACAAATATTTCGTAAAGATGTACCACATATCACATAACATTACTTATACATTAATCATTTTTAGAAACAAAATTTTGTCGACATTATTTATAAAACAAGGAAAATAAATCATAACTATTTTGATCCTGAATTATCATTATGGATAAACCAAAGAATTAACAATTGAATATAAAATGTTGGAATAATATGATAATAAGTGCATGAGGAACTAATCAATTTACATGAGAAAACATAAAATAATTCATAAACAAAAATACTAGGTTCATGAGTCATGAAGAATTAAATAACTATTTATAAAATGAATTATTCATTATAATCAGAAATCATTTCCCATTTTTTGAAAATGATAATAGAATTAATTATTATAAAACCATAATATTTCTATCATAATAAGATGAAAATACATTTATATAAACATAAAATCACTGGATTGCCATAAAAATCAAAATATTAATATAAAATAAATTATAAATCATTGAAAAATCATGTTTGTAACATAGAACATCATTTTATATATATCTCTTACAAATGTAATAATAATTCAGTCAGAATCTCTACCAAATTAATTAGAGAGCGATTGTAGAACCACTCATCATTGGTTTCAAATAATACTACCAATCCTTGGATAATAACATATCCATTCATCCTTGGTTTAAATTGAATCCACACATCTATGGTATATAACAAAACTACCTTTCCTTATAGAAAATATCAATGAACTATAATGTGAGTAATGGTTATATAGAATTCAACTCATCATTAATGTCATGGAATCATATATTAATCCTTTCATAACATGATTAACTAATGTGTTCCAAGAAAATATTTCTATAAAAACTTAATCCATCTAGAGTAAGTTTGGAGATGTTTTCATTACAAAAAATCCCTAGTATATCATACATATCGTCAATAGTTGTTGGTATTGTTGAATAAAAATACAATTAATCATTCATTAACTTTTTTTTCTAATGAAAACACCCTTATCAATTTGGAAATAACCGTTAAAAACTAATTATTGAAAAATATTATGATAATATTCTTCTTTTAATATATTCTTCGAACAATATTAAGGAATCTTAAATGAAAAAATTGGCTATAGAGGTTGGAAAATCCCTTCAGGTTGTAAACAAAAAAATCAACATTCTTTGAAATCTTATTGTAATGGGAGTCAAAAGTGACCCATTTGAAGAACCATAATATATTACATTTTATAAAATATTTAAAAATTAAAATTGATCATCTAAAATTTCATTATGAAATCATATATGTTTAGAAATTAAATTTTTTAAAAAATATTCTAGAGAACATGGATATGTATAGGCAGTATTCACAAAATAAAAGAAGTTAAAAAGTTGATATCATATAAAAACAACATTCTTTTTGTTTATTTTACAAATAATAGAGGAATTGAAAATTAATCATGTACACCAAATTCTTAAACATAGTAAAATATTATAGAATTTGTTTAATTAAATATGATCGCAAAATTTCCTCCAAAGTAACCATGACAATAAAACATCCCAAAAGTATTAGAGATTATAACATAATGACTTTACAAAAAGGTTACCCTTTTAATTTCCTGCCACTATAATGAATTACAACACATGAAACTTTAAATATCAAAATAAATCTTGTTATGATATAAAACATCAATGGTAATGTATATACACCTCATTAAAAAGGATAAGTGCATATAATAAAAATATTCCCTAATGAAAGGAAATTTGAGATGAATAATACATGGAACGATAATGTAATTTTTTAAATAGATAATCAATGGATAGATTATGGGAAAAACTGAAAGAAAAACAAAATTGGTTAAAATAAAAATTAATTTAATTTTGAGAACAATTCACACATAATCATCTTACAATATAGTCAATGAAGAAATGTTATAACCAAATGAATGTATGTTCTAAAAACCCTTTACCACATGGTAACATTCATGTCTAATCCCATTAGACGAAATAATTAAAGATGAAACAGAGTATATGATTAATTAATAAAGGATATAAGATATAACATAAAAAAAGGGTATGTATATATACGCCTTTTAAAAAAATATTCATGAAAATAGTAAAATATGCATTAATTGTAAATCCCTTGAATTCTTGATCATTATTAAAAAGACTTATTTTTATTTTTTTCAAGTTAGGCCTTGTTTGGGTTGATCCCAATGGGTTTTATAAATTTTTAAATGATTAAGGGTTGATTTATTGGGAATGTTAACAAAACTATGGTGGTCACACTATATACATTAGAACCATGTAGTAGTAGGTGGTTGTTCTATAAGGGAATGTATTATCCCCTAAGAATTGGGATATGGAAGGATATATGTGGATTCATTAATAGTGATGTTTGTGAATAAAAATTTCAGAATGATTCAGTATAATTTCTAACACCATTCCATAAAGTTCCCCTCCTAATTACTTATAATATTGTCTTAATTATTCAGTCGTTAGGTGTTAATGACATTCAAGAAACATTATTGGAATTAAATATGTGGGGAATTCATGGGATCATTAATGGGATGATTTACATAATTCGAACTAGTATATTTGTATATTAATATTTATTCTATGATCCTCATTCAGCAACAGTTCTAGATTCACTCGATGTCTATATATGAACTCCACACCTTAGTCCCTTGTCCTACACCAAAAGACATTATTTATTTACTATGGTGGAAAGGTTTTACACCATAGGTCCCCTACAATATTTTGAGGTGGTTACCTATAGACAATATTTATACTTTTTTTAAATCATAGTAAACATCTGAATTCCATAGAGGCCTTATTATGAACACCATTGCAACATGTCATACACTCAAGTGCTTTTGTGGTGGTTTCAAGTGAACCTACCCATCGCAGGTTCCTCATCATTTCGTGGGTATCTATGTCTAGTTGATCTTTGGGTTCGTCATTTAACAAAATTCATGTGAGTTTTTTAATTACACCTTTGACATTTTTATCCTCAACTTTCTAGAAAACACTTTTGGTTTTATTGGACCAGCTCTAGGAACCCTTTGAGTGTGATTTCACTAGTTAGCATATAATCTTGATATAGATATCAAAACCCCTAACAGTCCTTGAAAAGAATGACATAATATTATATTCAGATTTTAATTATACATTTGAATATCATTGATACATATTTCCATATTTATGATTTATATGATTGTATATTTTTATTCCATGCTTGATTGTGATCATGTGTGGGTGTGTATATAGATTATGACACCCTTCATGATAGTTATTTGCAAGAGTGATTTTATTTCAGATTTTTTCGTGTTGGATTTTGGTAGGATGTTAATATGTAGTCTATTATATAATCACTGTGATATGATAAAACTTCATGTGTTCACACCATGTTTGTGTGTTACCATCCATAGGTGGCTTCGAGTGGTACTTAAGATATGTGGACCATCGCGAAATATTTATCATTTGGGTTAGGGGTATCACAATATTTAATAACAATAGAAAGTATAGACTTGTGCATTAGATGATTTTATGTGGTATCCATAGTGTCATTTTGAATGTTTTCTTGAGGAAAATTTTATATTATAGGTTCCACTCACATTGATATTTCATTCTCTATATGAGTACTAGATATCCCCAACTATAGATCCCATGTTACCTGATCCTCTTGATGGAAAGATGAGCTCAGATATCATCTACATGATATAATAAGGACACTACATAGGGGCTGATATGGTTTCATTACTACTAACAAAATTCGTTATATTTCTAGAACGGAGATGAATCAGGTATGGATGGTGGATTATGATAGCTTCGTTGTCATGTGACCTCTTGGTTTTGATTATTTTTTATGATTTTATGCATTTATTATCATATGGAATACACTTGTTCTACTCTTTCACATTAGATAATGACACAGTGATAGTGTCATATTGTGTCTTCTACTCACACCACACTCAAAAATTATAATGTTCTTGTGCATTTCATGAGAAAACCAACGAAGGGAAAGAGCCATGTGGTCGATGAATATACAGTGGAGTACAGCACTAGTGGTTGAATACGATGAATTCTAGGGAAACCATAATTTATTTTATTGTAGTATTAACTAATTACCCGGGACATGATTTCCACATTGGGAGTTAATTAATTATCTATCGAGTATTCCATCGGTATAGTTTCAAAATGACACTCTTATTTATTAGTTTATTTTCTATTATTACCTATTAAATAACATGATATAAAGGGTATACTCAACCATCTATAGAACTAATACCCTTGCATCTGTTTTCCAACCACCTGCATTTGAGTAGGATCACATGATCTAACATAAAATATTCATTTTAAACCCTATGATTTGGTTTGGGATGTTACAAAATAGTATCAAAACACTAAGATTTTACTATCATGTCATTTTATTTCCATTTTTATGGAAAAAAAATAAACATGACCATGGATGGATAGTACTCGTGTACGGGAACTATATCAATTTCTAGAATAGACTATATAATTGACCTCTCAGTCTCCATAAACTGATAAATTACGATTTTAGTGTTATAGTTATAGAAATTCACAATAGGTTAGGAACATAATTTTATATGAGATTTATGAGATTTCATGTATTCTAATTGATCTCTACTTGGAATATATTTTTACATTATATATATATATATGAGAGAGTTTGTTGATCTGAAAATTAGTTTAGTAAAACAATTCCATGACTCTTGTATCTTTTTTGCGATGTTATTATTCGAATGTGTGATATATAAGTGTTTCTATGTTTTTTGATTAATCATTTATACCATTTCTTAATTTAATTTAAAATAGTATTCGGATGGAATATATATATGATGATTGTAGGTCACAGGAAGGGTCGAAAACAAAAGTTACTGTAAGGTGGAGTTTATATTAGGTTGAGGGTAGAATACTTGAAAATCATTTTTTTGATCCAATATATAAATTCTGATTTTTAAACATAATATTTTTCAAAATATTGTAGAATATTACTCCTTACATATGTTTGGTGGTACTAGAAGTTGATCAGGTTTCTCATAAGAACATCTCTTCACCTTCTCTAGTTGTGCAGAAAGTGATTCCTTACCAACCACCACTGAAATCCACGGTACATTACACTATGATTTAGAATATTTAGAATCCCCAAACCATTCACAGAACTAATGTTCAATATGTTATTGAGGATTTGATAGAAACTATTGATAATGTATTTAAAAATATCAGGACACTATCGTACATGAGGGTGAAACTGATATTATTAATTTTGCAATGACCCTCTAATCTTGTGTGGGATGTTTTTGGTAAGGATAGAAGACATGAAGGTCTATCCTATGACTCTATCAAGGAATTTTTTTAGATTATTATTTCCTAACTCTCTTATGTTTGTCCAAGAATAGGAGTTCACAGAACTATAGAAGGGATCCATGATAGTTTTAGCAAACTCCTATCACCTAACTCATGACCTTCATTTTTCAATGCTTTTGGATAGTAATGAGTTATTTAAGGACATAGTGTATGAAATTATACATTTATCCCAACATAGTATCTAGATTCAGTGTTTCAATATTGATTTAACACAAAGTTCTTGAAGAAGGCCTTGAGCATTGAAAGGTTTCTAGAAAAAGGATGAGAATATGGTTTTTTCCTACCATTGACTACTCAAACATGCTGACATCATGATTTTGTTGTAAGTTCATATACCTTTGATAGGATGCGGATAGTTAATAACATAGGAAAGAGTTATGGAATGCTTTTTAAAAGGAGTTCAATCTTATCCACCACATCTAAAAGAATTATATTGTGCATGAGCTAAAATAAATTTGATCACTACACTGGGGTATTGCTACCACCCTAACTCATTACCTCCACTGTGGTGTGGTTATAAATATGTATCATTTTTGTTATCAATCAGTATAGAAAATATGAATAGAGCTACAACTAGGATTCCAGAGTTTAGGTTGGGGTTCTCAATTGAAAACACATACATGAAATGTATCTCAGGGATTGGGTTGTTGGGATAATGCATGCCACATCTATGATATGAATCAGACTCAAACATATGATTGAGTAGGAATATCTTTTGTTTTTTGTGTATTCATGATCATATCCACTCATTTAATAAAATTATTCAATATGAGTGTATACTATTCCTCTATTGTTTTAGAAGGAGTTATTAGAGAGGACCCACGGATCGTGTTTTCCCTAAGTTTGTCTCCCATCCAAAAAATAATGGGTACACAAGTGGAGCATATATAATGATTCCTAGTATTTAAATGAGTTATATCTATCTGTGGATATATATGTAGGTACATGGTTTTATAGATGGTGAAATTCAATGTTATATTTTGGAATGTACTGGATGACCCACTACTAATATCACATTGATTTCAATATGGGATATGTGTTGTTCACTTCAAAAAAGGGGTAGATAATTTTTATGACCAATAAGTGTGAATTGGGACAAAGAATATTTTGAAGAGACTTGAGCCATCTAAATATAATCATAAAATATTGGTTTCATGGTTATTTCAACTGGATCGGTGGAATCCCCATCAAATTTTCATCCAGTTGAGGATTTATATCGAGATGTCATTCCAAATGAGTTCTTAGGACTCCCACCCATTAGAGGTGTTTAATTTTAGTTAGAGCTCATAGAAGGTCAAAAACAATTTAAATACCCACGTATATTATTTGGACTACTTATTTGATGGTTACCATATTTTATTTGGATGACATAGAGACGAATGAATTTATTATTTTGAGTACTCCACCATGGAGTTCCTCTATGTTATTCTCCATGAAGTCTTATAGTAGTCTTAGACTCTATATAGATTACCTAAAATTGGAGAAGGTGATGGTGATGTATTTTCATTACTTTCCCAGGATTTATGATCATTTCAATAATTTATGTTGATCCCAGTGTCTAACTATAATTTATCATTGATTGGTATATCCCCATATGTGTGTTATAGTCATGTAAATTTTGAAAATGGAATTTTAGTGCATGTATAAATTTTATGATTACTAGGTGATACTGTGAATTCTAATGTAATGTTTTTATTGTCTTCATAGACATCATAAACATGATAAACCATCATTAAATGGGCTCATTCACAATGGTTTTTATTTAATACATCCTCATTTCTCACAAACACTAATGTGGAATCCTAGCAATTAGGATATGTTACTCTATATGATTCACGAACATCATATTTACTCAATGTTTTCAAAGTGTGAATTCTTGATTAGAGAGTTGAATTTTCTAGGACCGTGTTTTATAATATTAAAATTTACAAGGATCCAATAATGGTTGATGCATTCATTTTCTATAAATATCCTAAAAATGTTTTTGATATCATGATTTCATTGGGATTTGATGTATATTTACGATTGTTTATCTAGTAGATATCCATTATTTTATAACACATGACATAACGGGTGTAAAATATGATAATTTTTTTTTGGTAAGATCATTATAACGTGGAATTACTTGAGATAAAGAGATGGTTGAGGATCGATCAATTTTTGATATTCTAAATGACTGACATCGGTTATGCCGTGTATATGTCGCATCAATCCTTGGCCTTAGAGAAATGATAATTTATAAAGAATACATAGTATCTTATGGGTCACATCACATACAAATCCATGATCATAAATACCTTACACATGAATTGGATATGGAAGCTATGGTAAATGTTTAGATGTTTTGTAAAAAATATATATCGGTTTAGAGACTAGTGTTTACAAAGGCTACATGATATTTTACTACATCATCACAAATATGGACCTAAAAATGATATAACGACTCTAGGATGAGTTTGTATAGAAGTTAAATTTTGATATTAATTAATACATTAGAAAGAATAACATTATTACATATGTGCATTGGCATAAATCCCTATATGAGAAAGAGCATTGTGATAATACTTCTAAGGATAAGGGGATCTTAATGAAAATATTGGATGATTAAAAGTTGGATTCTTATAAGAACAATGTATCATTGAATTATAATGATTTTTAAATCACCTCATTAGTTTCGTACTAGGTAACAAATAAATATTTGATATGACCATAGTGTTCTATTGTGGGGGAGTATCTGACTGAGGGTGACATGATACCCAAACTGTTGATGGATGTCGATGATGTGATCATGTTACATTGGAGATTAGTTTTTCATAATTTTAAGATGTCAATGATGATAATATATTATCATACCTCTATATGAGTAATAAAAATCATATGAAAACGACATATCATGGATTCAGATGTGAGTTTTGATGGCCTGAAATGCAGATGGGCATTTCTGGATTCTTCTCTCACTACTTGAAATGCAATTCAATAAAGGTCATGAATAATAAATCTACTTTACCACTATAGTTGTTTCCATTACCTAGGTCTAAATAGAAATTTTTTTCTATGTACTATTTAATGTGGTTACCCATGAACCCATGAAATCATGAATTATAATGGGTGATTATTGATCAACTAACCAATAATTGACCCTTCTTACCAATCCCGGAGACTCACTCAATGATGAAAATGGGAAAGATATATGTTAATGAGATTATACACAATAATTTTTTACCATTTAGATATGTTTCAAAAAATTAGAAACATTTTATGTTTTACTTTAGAAGGGAATTAAAAATTTAGAGGGGAAAAGCTGAGGACGAGCATAATATACCATCCATAAATAGATAGAGAGTTTGAGAATTCCATACACATACTGGAGGACATATTTTGATCTTGAATCATGGAAATTAGTGGATAATTGTGTGGTCACCATGTATTAGTTTTGTTTTAATATAAAAATAGATGATATGTATCTATTCAGATGGCACCTTATGTGGTAATTTATAGGAGATTGGGATATTCACCATTCTATTGGAATGAGAATGGTGATGCGACAATTGTAAGCCACAACATGGTCTATTTAAACTCAATGAGAGAGAATCCAACCACAGGATGAGTCGCATAATGATAGATTTGGGTGGTTTGAATTCAATGGAGAATTAATACCTAGTTATGGAATGAATATCTGAAGGAGTAGGGTTAGTTGAAACCACACATTCTGTGAAACTTGATATCACCAATAGGATAGTGATAGTGGTGTATCATCTAGAACATCTATATATCTATCAATGTATTATTGTCATGTTCTATATATCAAATATTCAGGGCTACATGGATAAAATTGTGTGTGCCATTGATTTTGTAAATGTTTTCATAGAGCCTAATGAATTATATGAGGGTTGTTTGATGGTTATATTTGATTAGAGTGAGAAAATACCTTGACGGATTATTCTATATCTATTTTAGATTAAAAGGTATCATGGTTTGTTTCAAGAGGAGATATATGAGTGAGAGTCTATCATTCAAGCTCAATGGATATATTATTTTAGAAGGAAACCTATACACACTTATTGAGGAAGATGAGACATTATATGCGAAGAATGGTAATACATTGAAATTATTTATACATAATAAAATGTTTTTATGCTCCTTGTTGTAATTTTTGTTCTTGTGTATATTTTGATGATGAGATTCAAGATGTTTTTAGTGTCATAATAGTTATACCTGAATTATTTATTCAAAAACTAAGGAGGCTACACCATGACAATTAGGGAGACACCATACTGAGTGGTTATGATGTTTGGTAGTTTACTACGATGAATGAATTGGGATATTGATTAATATGTGGATTTTAATCCATATATATGGACATGTATTTCAATTTTGAGAGGTTATTAAATGTTGTCCAAAACCATTCCCAAAAGCATCTCTCTAAATCAGATACATCTCAATCTTTATTCATTAGTCATTGTGTGTCAATGGGATTCAACAAACCATTTTCGATTAAACTTTTATTAAAATTTAATTGATTATTTTGTAGTTTCTTAACACTAATATATCCTCTTGTATTTTCTATACACTGATTATCCTCTACCCCTTCAGTGACAGTTCCATAGAGTCACAACAGAGGTATAAAATATTAGCACCATTGTGCCTCTTCCTCTGATGGAAGATCTAGTTCATAAAATATGGTGTCCTTGTTTCACATTGTAGATCCCTTTCCTTGTGTCATAGTGGTGACCACAACACAATATTCTTAATTTTTGAAGCCATTATACACCAACCTATTCCACTGATTCCTTATTTCGGATCACCACTACACGATGACATACTCTCCAAAACCATGGTAGAGGTGTCTAGTGCACCTTCATGTCGCAGAATCCCCAATGTATCATGGAGATATATTTCTATAAGTTATTATATTCATTAAATGGAAAAAATTGGTTGAGATTGCACTTCAAACCATGTACTTTGTTGTCGTCTCCTTTTTATAAAACCATTAATGTATGATTGGATCTTTTCGAGGAACCGTTGGCGAGTGATCGGCCTAGTTAGTGTTCAAATGTGACCTCGATATCGAAATTCCCAAACAACACTAATGAAAATATAAAAAAATATGTCCCTCAACTCTTACGAAGTAATTTACTCATGTTTAAATATTTATGATTTATGTGAAGGAATAATATAATACCATGATTTATTGTGATAAATTGTTTGTGTGTGTGTGGCCGGTGAGACCTTTTAGGATGTAAATTCCATGAGTGATATTTGTGTATATTTTTCTATGATAGATTTCAATCACATAAATTTGTGTGTTATTATATACGCATGATGATATGATTTAATTCTCATGTTTACACATTATATGTTTGTTACCATGCCATGGTGTTTTTCACTGATATATGAGACATAAAGACCTTCACGTCATATTTATCTCATAGTGGGATAGTGACCTTGAATTTGTGTTGATAAACAAGAGGGACCTGATCATATGGTGGAGGTTTTATGTACCCATGGTTTCATGTTCAAGGTGTTCATGAAGTAGTTTTAATTTTATATATTCCACTCACCACATAAAAGCATGGTCGATGTGATTTCTATATATTCTCAACCAGTGGACTATAGTGGTATGGAGAACTTGATTGATAAATTACGATGAGTATAATATCCATGTCATCATGAGGACCCCATAAATGGGTAATTATATTTTTATTAGTATTATTATATTCTATTATCTTTTTGGCATGGAGCTAAAGCATGTAAGGCAAGTGGTTTTTGGCAACATTATTAGTGAGTGATCACTATGTTTTTTGTTTGTTTATTCCTTTAAAAATATATTATCTTATGGAATAATATGTTATACTTATGAAGATTATCTAAGGATTTATTTTTGGGTTCATACAATGTCTTTTACAAACACCCTACTATTTAATTTTTGTGAACTTTTAGATTTCACGAGGGACCCAGTGAAGGATGATGACTACTGTGGATTGCTGAGTGGTAGAGCATGGGGTTGAAGGTGGACAATGACGAGTCATGTTAGATGAATAGTTTCACATATATTATTAATTTTTTATTGTGTCTGGATATTTTGGAAACATTGAGAGCTATTTATTTATCTACTATTTATATACTTTATTTAGTTTTCTCATGTTAGTCAGATTTATTTATTTACATACTATTATTAGATATTCCCTAACATAATATGAAGGATATATTATCCACACTGTTGGATTGGAACCCTATATTATCGTAAAGCATATCATTCAAATTGGTAGGCATGCATGAGCTTATGTTTCATTTTCATTTCAGATTAAGTGGTCTGGGATGGGATTTTACCTAAATGATGGAGAATTGAGGCAAAATCTCTTACCTCGAGTCGAGACATTCCATGTATTTCCATTAACACCTTTATAATAAAATTATAACAACTATTTTATTTGAAGATATCCATTTCTATTATTAAACCCATTTACAAAAATATTTTATTTTATTCATTTGGATGAATCATTTAAAAAAATTAATTAATTCATCATTTGGTGTTTTGAGGATGATTGGCCTATATTTTCAAAATGGATATGGAATGTTGGTTGTGGTAAATGGGGTCATTGTTTATTCATATATAGAAAAATAATAAAGACATTATTATAATTTTTATAAATTATTTATAGTTTAAATCCAAACCCGAATAACATTTATGAAAAATGAACCACATTAAAATGATTGTGATTGTAGGTCGAATGTACACATGGGCAACATTTACATTTTTCAATGGTCATTATGTAAAAAAGGTGAGTATTATTTATGCATTCCAAAATTATAATAATATCATAAATTTATTATTATTTAATAAAATATAGTTATATATTATCCTTGTGTTGTGGTGATGAAAATTATGTCACATTGCTTCCTGGATATGGCAGTCCACATTAAATCATAAAGAAGTCAATGAAAACAGTTTTTTATGAAAATATATTTTTCAAGGAAAATATGATTTTACATTAAACCAAATACTACTCATACTAATTATATGTATTTAGATCCATATTAATTTATATATATTGTAAATGTAATTTAAATAATTTTTTATTAGTGATTATTTTTATTGACTAAAATGGAAAAACATTATGTAATTAAATATATTTTTCTAAAATATTCATTATTATGAATAAAAATAAATATGTAAAAACAATCATCATAATTTCATATTAAAAATATTTCCTTTAGATTATATATAAATAAATAACACATAAGTCATATAGTAAAAAAATAAAATCTTAAATTAAAATAAAATTCTATTTTACAAAAAAACTATTGTTTTCACTATTCGTTTATAAATATATCATTCCAAAAAAATTCAAAAAATGTAATACAAAAATAATATTGATATGATCAATTAAAAACTGATATTTATTTTATATAATACAATTTGTAAAATTTTCAAAAAATAACTAAAATACACACTCATATTAAATATTGAAAATAAAATTAATGAAAATTATTATTTATGAATTAAATGGATTTAAAAAAAATCATTATTTATTTGATTTAATGAACAAGTTATTAATGATGAGAACAATTATATGTTTCATAATTAAGTTAAAACTATTCATTCCTGCTAATTGTATATCAAGGTTATAATGGTCATATTTATATAACAATATTTTTCTATTCGTCTATGTTTGTTGTTGCTTATATATTTATTATAAATCATACAAATCATTTCTGTTTTCAGGCTGTTACTTTGGGATGATATTTTATTATTCCAATAATGTGAGGTTGTATAGAATTATACGTTGTTTTTCATTTTATAAATAAATAATAGTGGTATAATCAAAAATATCAATTCCTCAATGGTTAGGGTATATGACTTTATAACGAGAGTATTACATGTGAGGGATAAATGAATTAGTGTTTTGAATCCAACAATTTTTATTATGTATAAAAACATTTAATATTAATACTTAAAACAAATATAATTTATAGTATTTTACAAAATTAATGATATATTTACATTTTTAGCCAATTATAATAAAAAATTATGATACATAAAAATATTACTAGCCACCTAATATAATATTTACATTGTGAAAATTAAAGAAAATATTTTTGTTAACTTAATCATCTAATACGAGAAATTTAATATTAAATTTAATTCATATTACACATAGAAACATATTAAATATAATGTATTTTTTGAAAATTAATGATTATATTTTTATTATTATGATTACATAATTAAATTATTGATACTAGTTTTATAATTGCAAATAATAATAAGAAATGACTATTATTATAAATAGATTTATATTTTTTATCAAACAAATACATTTAAAAAAATCAATTTATTAAAAATATACAAAAAAATAAATATATACATTCAAATAATATCTAATCATTAAAATATAGTACATAGAAAAAATACACATAATAATATTTTTATATATGAAAAAGTGGTAGTCCCATGTTTAGACTCATCTTGAAATATTCATAAAAATAATTACAATAATGAACATCTAACATAGTTTATTTTATAAAAACAATTGATATTGATTATTTTATTATGATGATAAATTGTAGAAAATAATTATGCCCCTATTAGATTGGTTTAAAATTGGGATTATTTATTCATTAATTCAGAAATTTTTATAGATTTGGGTGTGGAAGGAAAATCTTCACTAATGAATAAAATCCAAAATTACCAAGACTATACACATTACTAGGTCAAATCACCAAAAAAAATTATATACAAATCATTCTAAATAATCTATGGCCCCTTTGTGTACACCCAATTAACATTTCGTGAACAATTATGCATGTTTTCATGGCCTTCACTCTAGTCTCTATGTCTATAACCATGTTACTTATCCCAAATATAATTTTCTAAACTGTAATGCAATCCCTATTCATCAATCATCTTGAGGACCCTTTTCTCACTAGTGAATGGATGTGGTCCTATTTTCATCTCATAACTGTTGACCTCACCTGGATTGATAATCCCAATTATGTTTTCATATACTATGATATTCTCAATTAATGTTAATCTATAATTTAATTCTTTCAAATCCATGATCAAGATGATAATAATATAAAAATAGTCCATGAAATATGTTAATCATTGATTATCCATATTTATATATACTCTGAAGTAATTCTAAACCAATTGGATGTGTTTTGCATAAAACAAACAAGTATCACTGATACACATATAGCTACTGATAAAGAAATATAGGTACCTAGTCTATCAATAGACAGAGTCACCGATACATCAGTCACCAAATTGTACAGAGCTACCGATGTGCATTTCTACCAGAGTTACTGATGGAAAGTTACCGATAGACAGCTATCGATAGAACCAGTTCACGGATACCTACCGATACAAATGCAAAGAGATACCAATGAAAATTTCTACAGATGCAAGGAGCTACTGATATTCAAGGAGCTACTGATAGAACTAAGTCACTGATACATCGAGCTACCGATTACCTGACAGCTACCGATGGAGCCAGAGCAACCGATGGAACTAAGTCACTGATGTATAGAGCTACCGGTGTAAGTTTAAAGAGCTACCGATGGATGGTCCTACAACACGAAGTCAACCGTACACTTCTACCAACAAACAGCTACCTATGATTGACAGTCGAGTCAAAATTTATACTCTCATCACTATTTGTTTATTAAGATAACAGTTACATTTGATGTTTTTAGTGCAGTTAATGTTATTTAATCATTTCTGTTTCCATGTCAGGAAACCGTACCTAGTAACAATGAAACGTTTAATCATTCCTTTCTCTGGAGCTAAAAGCTATAAAGGGAAGGAAAAAAGACTACACACGAAGACACAAAGAAACACATGAACATACGAGGACACACAGGGATATATGGGATACAAGAAAAGACATACACAGAAAAAGGATTGATACAAACATGGTCAAGATCTAATATGAAAAAGATCAATCGAAGAGTCGTGCTTACAAGAAGACTACATCCAGACTCCGAGAAGATTGAACATACATAGAGCAATCCTTGCTGAGGAAGAACTACAGTAAACACTTTAACGCTTGGGCTGATAAGCTGAGCTGAACCTGAAAAAACTAAAGAGAATGGTACTCTGTTTTACAGAAAAAATACCAGAAAAGGACTCAGAAGCTTTTCTATCTAATCAAACGAGTCCAGAGCTTCATCTCCAATCACTAATTCTCTTCTAAACTCCTTCACACTTTATTTACTGATTATTTTATTAACATTTCTAGCAGTGTGTGTAGCCTCCTTATTTTACACACACACTGTCTCCTGTGATAAGCTGAAGTATATTCAAATCCTTATTCCAACTCTGTAACCTTTTTATTTCCCACTATGGATAGTGGTAGAGGTCGAGTAAGATCTAGACAGCTGTGAGCTGTTGGTTGTTTTCCCACATAGAACTGTGGAAGAGGTCTTCTGACCTAGACAGTGTGATCACTGTTGTTTACCCCGATCCAGGGTGTGGATCAATTTATAAAAGTTATAGAGAGGATTATGTCTCTCCTTGAGACTGAACCTCTTGCTTAAATTTGCTGTGAATTTTGTTTAAGTTACAAAATATACTATAATAGATTTATATTCCGCTGCTATTAATTTGAAACATAATATAATTTCAAATCTACTTTGATAGTTAAACTAGAAAGTGTTTATATTTGTTGTAAAGCAGTAAGTTATTTTTACATGTCAATTTAATTGTTAGATTAAGTTAACTAAGAACTAATAAATATTAGAGAAACTAAATGAACGTTTATAATCTGTATAAATTCACTAATGTTTAATTTGTTTTTGATATTGGGGGATTTTAAGAGAAATATTTTTTAATAGAAATTTTAATTGGATCTCAATTCACCCCCCCCCCCTCTTGAGTTTCCACTCAGACCAACAATAACATATGTTATAGTTTCTAATAAATTTAACCCATGGATTTTGTTTAAATGTATATCTATAGGAATGAACAATGTGATTCCATGTGTGAACCTATGTATTAAACCAAGACCCACCTTCTCCTCCACAAGACTTTTTTATTAAAACCCATATTTACATTATAAAAATTATGTCTAAAGGAAAAATCCAAAGATTATAATCAATAATAATTTCTTAAATCAAAATGCTTATATGTACCTTAAATACTAGGGCTAAGGACCCAATCGTATTCAAACTACACTAGGATTCTATATTTTCATCACATCATGAGAAAAAAATATTAAGGCTATATATGAAAATGTATTCCCAATTTCTACATAACTGAAAGACTATTCTCTAAAAAATCGTATTATAATGACATATCACTCTTCCCTTTAACATGGTTAACAATTTAGTATATCCTTTAAAATAGATGGAATTTTTTCCTACCCTCTAGAAAGTGTAACATGTCACCCTACCATTTTGTTTGGAGGTCTTTTTTCAAGCCCAAAAAAAGTTTGTGATATTACCCATGTATCTATTAATTGTAACACATTACCCATGGTGTCCTACCTACGATATATTATCACTATGGTCCCCTATATTTCGGAATATCCAATAAGTCCTTTATTATAGACTCATAATGTACATGATTGAGATAAGAAAGCCATATTTTACTACTTCAATAATGTATTCACTTTATAATTGTTCCGTTGGTGTAAATCAACCCTAAAATTTATTTCATTTATATTATTCATTATCATATATTTAGTTTACAATGATATTATATTATGCATGGGTACAAAAGAATCATCCACTAGATAATGATTACAATTTTCGATGGAATATATAATGAATCAAATTATAGCAGGAATACATTAGAACTCATTATTCAATTCATTTTTTTAAATATACTTATTTATAATTCCAAGAGTATTAATCCTAAAAAACAACAATTAATATAGTCACTAACATGGTTAGTTTTCTATGTGAAGCATACAATTAATCTCCAACCATAAGCTTCCTTCTCACAATCAATTACATGGCCTCCACCATGGAGGTAGATACATAACACATATTCATTACTGATATCACCCCTCTCATCCACTATTGGAAAAAAAAAATATTGGACAACCATGTGTAAGACCCAACCATACCACAATGACTTATAATTTGTGAGAGAAATCCTTTATCAATAGTCTATATTCCCCCATATTTGTTCTAAGACAATGGTAAATTTCCCCTACACTATGTTTCTTCAAAATTGTCCAAATTTTACAAAATGAAAACCATACAATCTATTATTTTTCATAAAAGAAATAGGTATAAATATAAAAGGTAATCTGTGAATATGTCAAAAAAAACCCTAACTACAATACACTGACCCAGAATTCCATGATCACAAAAATTAAACTACTATTAATAAAATTGAGATTTCATGATATTAAATTTCATAGACTAGTCCAATCATATAATATTTATCATGGATACCCAAACTAAATGGTCCATAACACCCATTAAAAAAGATAACAAGTATGAAAACATGAGTTTTATTCTTAAAAATGCATATGTCCTATATGAGTGACCTAATTATGAGAGTAAGTTTTTCTTAGAAAAATGGAATTAAGAGTCAATTTTTTGGCCATTAAAGCAAGCCATTTAAAAAATTAATATTGTTAAATATCATATGAATTTAATTGTAATATATGTTATATTATAAAATAATAAATTAAATGGTTTCTAATTCCAGTCATATAGATTTATTGTAATCCATAATCATGGGATTTATTCCAATATCATTAGACATTCCCCATCCAAGGATGTCAATAAATTCTAGATAACCCAACCATATTTCTTTAAAACATACCGGAACATATAATCCATATATTAAAACATTATGAAATTGATTTATTACATGTATAATGAAATCTATTAATAATAAAATTATAGGTAATGACTTACGAATATATTTAATATTGTTATGAGAGTTTGAGAATTGGGAAAAATCCCAAAAAAATTATATGATGACCCCATGCTCCAGTCTTTATTAATAATGATAAACTGAATGAATCACGAATAAATGATTAGTTACCACATAAAATTGGAAATTTATGATTCAATACTTCAAAACAAGTTATAATTAAAGATGAATATAAAATAGAATGTTGTTCCATGTATGAATCTTTTACCAATACAATAATAATTTGGACACATTATATTGCAGTAGTATATGAAAATATATCTTCAATATATCATTTAAAATTGTTAATAAATTCATTTATCCATATTAAATATCACCTAATTCAATGAAATTTCAATTTTTCATGATTTAATCAATGTTAGATGCTTTGTAATGACATTTAACTCATTCATTGTGAAGGTTGGGACCATGAAATATTGATGTAAATTGCCTTTGATTTTTTGACACAAAAAGTTTGTAATGATTACACTATCATGGGTGTGTCATATAAATAGGTTTATAGCAATATTTTTGGCATATCATAAAATAGTCCATGTGATATAGCATTATTATTGGTCTTAAAATAATATGGATGTGAATTCATGATTGGATCTAATAGATACCGTCAACCACTACGAGCACATATCCCTGATGCATGAAAATATATATCTCCCGTAATTTAATTTGGTGTATATGGACCTAAATTATATATCAACTTCAAATTAGAAGAAATAATGGACAGATCATGAATCCCAAAACCTTAACTATCATACATATATAGCCACATCACCTAATGAATACACTAAGGTGTATACCCAAGAGATCTAATACATGGACTGTCATTATAGGGAATAATATTAAAGGCCTTATTGAGTGATGTAGTTAATAAAAGACCTAGAATTTGTTAATATTAGTTTTCTCACTCCTTATATCAATATATATAACCTATAAACGACTAAACTATAGACCCATATCCCAGTTCTATCTCATGTTACTACAAGTCAATCAATAATAAATAATTGAATAATAGTGCGACATTCTATTTGTTACTCAATACTAGTAATATATCCCTTTTCCACAAAAGATATATAGTTGGAATATTAAAATCAAAATTTAATATTTAGAGGGAGCTTTGATATCACCATTCCAATATGTTTCTATTTTTATAACCTGGCAATAAGTCTAGAACAAGCTAAAATTCTTACTCTTCATATAGAAGGTCAATGAAAAATCATAGTGATGGTGAATGGTATTGTATAACTATTGACACCTATAATTCTCATTTAAAATAGTTTTTTCACTTATGGAGATGGATTATTTTAATTGTTTCATATACATTATCATTTGAGTATTCTGTGGAAACATAAGAGTGAGAATATATTTATGTTTCGATAAAGCATATATATTAGCTATTTTATAAAAAATCCATATAATAGGCTCATATACATAGTCTGAAATATTAGAGTCCAAGTGATATATTTGATAAAACCCCATTTATTATTTATATTCCAACTACACTTTAGATTGTAGATAGTTATATACATATTCAAGAAGAAACACTTGAAAAGGATCTTATCTTTATCCTTAACCATGATGTTGACTAATAAATTTTGGAATTAACCATTGAAAGGAGAAAGTATAGTATAATAGAAATCATGTATAGTCATAGGGGGTCATCTATCTTGGTATGTAGTTACCCATTTACATGATGCAAATCATAATTGATGTTTTTACCCAAGTCTCATGATGGTAAATTCCTAGATAGAATTCCCATTATGTGAAAAATACAACTAATGAAAAAGAATAAATTCAAAGACAAATATTTCTTAATATCATTAAATCTCATCAATATATTTTAATATGAGATTATGATTTTTTTCAAGTTATTAATTAGTGAAGTAAAATACTTATTCATTTTTCTTTCTATTTAGCTCCATGATAAAAAAAATTTAATGGTCCCCTTGGGTACCATTAATAAATGTTCACCATATTGAACTATAATGACTGGTGGTGCTTGTTCTTCATTTGGTGTTGGAATTTATTGAACTCAGTATGGCTTGATGATTGATAAATAATAAGGTTATTCATATATTCAGACAATGATAATGTTTAAAATTCAAATTAAACCTAGTGGTTTCTCAGACAATTTATATATATATACCCACCCCATGGTTCATATTCATAATTTCATTATAATGATTTCTCTACTCAGAAAATTGTCCACCATCAGTCAAAAAAACTCTAAAAATTCCCTTTTACAGTGAGTGATTATGCATAATATGGCTGGTTATACTAATAAAATCAAATATATAAAAAAAATAGATCATACCAAATGAACGATCGCCAACGATGATGATCATCATATTTACCTACCAATAATCTCCTTCCCTCTGATGTATTGAGAAAATTATAATTGATCATATTTTCCTGGAATAATATGTTAATATGAGACCATTATTTTAAAATTGGAAAATTTATTCCGGGACATAAAATGTGGATAAATTAATAATATTTTTTTTGTAATCAACAAATGGAAGGATATCATTCATTTTATGGTCTATAGAAAAAATTTAATATGTCATTAGAATGGTATTCAATGAAGAGTGCCTTAATTATTATAAAGAAACAGTTTTGTCCCTCCCCATGATATCATGAATAAATATGTAACAAATGAATATTATTAGACCCTCCTTCAGTATTTTAGAGAGTCATTACCAAATCCATAAAAGTTATTCATCATGAACACCATGAGTTTTCTATATTGACATACTCTTTCATGGTGTATAGAATAGTGAAAATTATGCATACTATCTGTGTGGTAACCCTAAAGAGTCACCCAAGTGAAAATTATTATCACCTTGAGATGATGTTGTATCCTTCTTTATTCCCAAATAGAAGCTGGAAAAACCATGATGGACAAGATAAATGATTACTCATTAGTGTTACATGCGAATAATTGACCAGTAAGACTTAAGGAATTTTTACAACCATAACAACACCATGGATTAAAATTTTCTTTACACCTATAATAAGTGATAGTGTGAAATTAAATTCCACCCATGTTCATAATGATTGGGGAATTATTTCCCTTACATACTTTAAGGAAGTAATTAATTTCTATATTGGTGTTGATTTTACCGAAACCATCCTCAATATTGTTCCTCTTACATGATCTAACATCTATATTAGAAACCAAATAAATCAAATCCATTTGGATAACCTTTATAATATCCATCCACATGTACCTTCTATTTGAAAATGATGAAGTGAAAATGATTCCACTCAATTCTCAGATGAAAAAATATTTAGTTGAGATGTAAAATGTATTAGAAGATTATGACAGATTCTTTAAAAGGTGTTATCTGAATGATAAATGTAATATAAATTATCAACAAGATTTTATAGTTATTTCATTGATATATCATAAATGTTTATTACTTTATATAAATAATATAATTTAGGACATGAACCAAAAATAAAAAAACAAAAATATTAGGTATTTACCAAAACATGGTCCACTCTAAATTCTCTGAACATGGAATGAATACAAAGTGTTAGAGGAAGATTAATGGAATAACAAAGACTCTGAATATTCATCTACCTCATATACTAAGATAATTTGAAAATATAAAAAATGCATAACAATATCCATCATCAGATCTAGATAAGATAGATTTTATATTTAATAATTATATTTTATGTTAATATGATGTTGATTATGGTTTATTGATATGGAAAATTGCTATATTACTCAATGGAAATATTCTAGTTGGGTAAAACTCATAGAAATAGGACAATTATTTTTCTAAAGTATATGATCAATAAAAATTATCCACATATACAAAAAAAAATTCTAAAAACATGACCTATTCCTATTATATAGAACATGATTATCTAAACTCTATGAACATTGTTTTTTAGGAATTTTTTTTGATAGTGTAGGATCTTTATCATTGATCATTGAGGAACCCCTAGCTACTTGAAAATAGATTTCAAAATTTGACATAGGTGAGTTCACTATATAAGGATTTACACTATACATAATCATGGGTATTTCCACATTTGATTGTCATTCAAATATTCTTGAACTCTATATAGTCTCTTCCATTAAAATTCAGGCCAATGATGTGAGACATTCAATAATAAAATTAGTGAGAAAAGAAGAATATGAATATTTAGAGTTATATCCTATAAGGAAAAAATTATTAATCTAACCATTTTAATATTAACATACATGTGAGATATAGAAAATGTTATCTAAACATATTTATCTTATGTTTCCACCTGATAGAAACAATATCAAAAAATGGTGTCTTAAATTGAGGATGATTTATCATAATATTAAAGGAAATATAATTTTTTACTAAAAAATATTCTAACATGGACTATTATAAATTACGATAATGTATTATGGAATCGTTTTTAAGGTGTATACTCATACTATAGGAAAAAATATCCATCGACCTATCAGAAAAAATGGAATGAAAATAAGAGGGTTTTAGATGTCATCAATCTATGTATGTGAAGCATATATTTTATTATTCTTAGTATTATTATTAATGGCGATGAGTTAAAAAAAATTTCGTTATTAATCATTGATCATATAATAATCATGGTGTATTAAAATGTGTTGGTTTAATTAAATTAAGTGAATTTAATTTAATAAAGATAAAAAAATTAACTTAATTGTTCTAATTAATATGTTTTATTTTGAAAAAAAATTAAAATATCATCTTATTTTATTAAATTAAATCAATATATAAAAATTAATTTGATATTGAAGCTCCACCTTAGAGGAGGCCACCTAGGTGTGTGCCATTAATTTGATTATTTTGGTAATTTTAGGAAAATAATAAATTAATTATACTACCACAATGTAATAAAGGGGAAAAACTTTTCTGTACTATAATAGAAGGGATTGGGCACATAAATTCTTTGTTAATCATGATGGAATGTTCGCCTTTAATTTATGATATTAAAATAAGAATAATAAAATATTATTATTATAATTTTGGGTGTCAAACAAAAATTCATCTACAACACCTCGGGGTGATATCTGAATAAAGAACTGTCATTGACACCATGATCCAGGAATTGAGATATTGAATTTACGACATATGATAAATACATTTTTCCGACTCATGCATCAGGATAATGAAACAACAAATAATAATTAAATAATTATTATTCTCTGATATTGTATCAGACCTCTCTCCCTCATATAGAGTAAGAATAACATACCATACGGGATGTTGCATCCCAAAAATTATAACGGGCATTTTGAGAATATTTTTTGGTATTTAAATCAAGGTCGAGGTGTGGGCCCTCGTAAGCCCAGTTTAGGTGTGTTGTAGTGAAATGTGATGTTTTACATGGTGACTACTTTTTATAATCGAAGAGTCTATCCCATTTTTACCAATAGGATCACAATAGTGGGATCCGAACAATTTATTTGGGATCGAGATGTGGGCCATAGAAGACACTATTCATGGACAATGTTATGAAGTGCATCTTCTTCATTGGGTATCTGATACGAGCGAGTGAATTGATGATCATGTCCGTTTTTAATAAGGATCACAATTTGGTGGACCATTTTTCAAAATGGGGACATTTGAGGAGGTACATTTGTTAAATAATGGTTTTTTTATCTGGAACAATGATAAGCAATGTGAACTCTTCACATTTTTTCCATACATACCATGTACATTGGGAGTACACTTGTATGCCTAGTGTATATGTACATTGCATAGTACACGATTATGCCTAGGCACACAGTCATCAGACGAGGTAGGATCAGACGTCATCAGGGCCACATACATGTTGGGGACCACATTATGAATCTTCTACCTCTCATATCTTCTTCTATTGATATCCGTATTTGTCCCATGTGTAGTCTATCCTTAGTTATTTTTTAAATAGAACACATTTTTCCCCCACAGTGGCAAAAAATAAAATGATATATCATTAATGAAGTGTTCAAGACTATTATCGAAGGCTTATTTAGAAGTGTGGATACCAATGATGTATTAGAACAAGGATCCCTGAGGAATAGAGTGTTAATGCCCCATCAACATGGGTGTGAGTCCTATACATCTACTTACGGCTGTTAAACCGCCTATAATATGAGGTTGTGGATCCCAATTAATTATAGGCAGTGGTCCCCCATCAACATTCATGTGTTGAACACCCTAACGTACTAGGTCGCGAATCACTGATGACTAGTGTGAAACCCCCCTAAAATAGGATTTATGTTTTATCATAGTTCATATCATAACATACATGAACATTACATCAGTAGTTCAGAAAACAAAAAACATTAAACAAGCAGAAGCCCAAATACCATACTATTCTAATGCCATGGAAACATTAAAAATGTAAAAAACATGTTCATAATTGAGATATATTATCTCCCACTAAGTTCTTCTTAACTATATCCCTTCCTAAAAATTTCAAAAATTATACATATCATCATAAACCATGGAAGGAATCATAAATAGTGGTGAGCTCATAAGCTCAGTAAGGGTAAACAAGGGATACATTAATGAATAGGCATGATCATACTGTACAATAACAAGATCCTAATAATAAGAGATCAACCTGTGCATGTCTAAGATCATAATCATGAATCATAGAATAAATAATGACATCTTATAAGACATTAATGACAATGAAATAATGGACATAAGCCATGAAACAATAATGTTGGAGTAAAACATATAATCGTGGTAGACACATAAGCATATAATGATTTACCTAGTAACCAATACATCAATGACACATCCATCTAATTAGTACAGTTTCACTCTCAATACCATCATGGTAGTCAATGTTCAATCCCATGGACATCTTAGTAGCATGAATTCTCTCCTCATACCATCTTAGTTGTCACGATTCACTCCCAAGAAAATTTAAATTTATCACTTGAGATATAAATATTTACTGAAGGAATTGGATGTAGATATAGGTACAACCTATCAAATAATAAAATCCCAAAAGCATGTTCCACAATACATACATCCTCTCAAAACCCAACAAAAGAGATGGGTTCTGTAAACATCAAATAATTACACATAAAATGAAATGGGTACCAATAACATTTCATCACATCATAACCAAATGTTATGATATTGTTTTTATAATCACTGCATCAAAGCATAACTCGGGAAAAGAATTGAGTACCAATGGAATATTACTAGTGAAAGTGAAACAAGTTCAAATTAACCAGGACATTAAGAATATCCCATTCATTGAATGAATTTGAATATAACCATTATATCATTTAATTTAATATAACGAGTAACATCCATAGATGACATATTGGATAGAATATAGTTTTGAAATATCTTTCAAAAATGTTTCGTGAGGAAAATATGATTTTTTTCTTGAAAAAAAATTGAAAAAAATTCCTTTTAATAATAATTTTCTAATAAAATATTTTTAAAACATACAATCAATTATAGAAGACGTTTTCAAAAACCTTTTTCATTGAAATTTAATAAAAAAATCGTCAAAATATTTTAAAAACATTTCTGTTGAAAACACATTGAATACATTCAAAAAAGCATGAGAATGTTTTAAAAACCATTAATTTGAGAATACATTGAAAACATGTATGGAAAACAAGAAAATGTTTTGGATTTTTTTAGATGAAACCCTATTATTGAGTCAGGAAAATGTTTTAAAAATCATCCCGTTGAAAATATTTTGTAATCTTGTAAATGTGGATTGAAATCATTTTGAAAATAAATCGCCTTAACATTAAAAATAAAACATGAAAATATATTGGATAATTTTTTCCTTTAAAATTACTTTTAAAAATATTTTATTAAGGATTAACCTAGTAAAAATTAAATGGAGGACTCAAAAAAATGATGGCAGATAAATCCATACATGTTATACAGGGTAAAAACAATATTCCTTTTGTATGGTAATATGGGTAGCAAAATTCCTTGTTCCAATATAGAAAAGAATATTTCAAGTAAGACATTGGTAAATGAAAAAATGGATATGTTTTATTTAAATATTAAAATATAATGGTACAATATTCATGGATCCCTTTTTAGAAAACACATATGTCATAATGAAGAGAGGGTAATGTCAGGAATTCTAATAAACATCATCTAAACTATATTATGTATCAAGGTGTAAAAATATGGGACCAATACATTAATATAGCACAAATAACTAGGGGGAACAAATTATTTTAATTTTATTAGATATAGATCGTAGGATTTAATCAATGGAAGCTTAAGAATAAGCAATCTTGAAAAGCTATAGGATTGATTCTTTAATCTAATACCACTTATTTACTTGAGATCATAATCTCCATGTAAGAAAATGAAAATTACATAAAGCTAAAATATCATGAAATGAAATTGATTCATCATATAACCTATAAACTTACAAATATAATATTGGAATATTTCCACGGATAAAAACCGTTACAATAGATCCCAATTTAAGGTCTTTATCCTGTGAAAACATTTTTCCTAAATCATGAACATTATTGTTGTGGCAGTAGTTCCTGACCTTTTTCCACGGTTTAAACCAAAGAAATTGGTATCATCATTGTAATTCATGGTTGTTGATCTAGGTCCACAGTTTAAAACATGGCCATATATGTTTTTGACATAGTTGAAAACCTTAGCTTTAGCCATGGAAAACTGTGGTTATAGCCAAAAAATTATACATCTCCAACAGGATTTGACCTCTATAACTCACCTATAGAACTCTAACTACCTAACCACTACACCATGCAGATATTTACGTACATAAATATATATTATTTTAAATATATTTTTAAATATCGTTATAGTAGGCAAAAAACTATGACTATAGATATTCCCTATATTTTTTCCATAAAAAAACTTTTCACCTGCACAAGGGCGTCTTACCTATAACCATGGTTTTGAAAATCGTGATTATAACCCTTGGAAAAATGGCCTATAGCCATGGTTTTATGAAATGTGGATATAGGGAACACATAATTGGTTATTGTTTTAAAAAATAGCCAATCATTCTAATAATAAATGGAACAATACATATATCAAAAAATATTTAGGTTCATGAAAAAACATTACTTTCATAGAATGCTAATTGAGACAAAACTATTTTACTATTTTGATAACTATTGAAACATAAACCCCATGAAATAAGGATCATAAAATGACCATGAAAGTACCTATAAATTTATGTATAAGATAAATATAATACAATCATGAGAATTACATACATGACAAAAAATTAAATAGTTTAAATCATAGCATTTATATCAATGAAATAAGATCTTAGATGAATTCCCCTTAACCACGTGACTTTAATCTCATCGTATCGATTCAAAAACACTTGTATAATAATTATAAATTTATTATAAATATTTTTAAGGAACATATTATTATATCTAATACTATATATGGTTTTATTATGACCTTATATTGTCTACTTGTTAGCTATCATTTGTTATGTTTTGACTTTGTATGATATTCTCTTTGTTCTTCACATGTGGATTAATTTGTTATATCATTGTTCTTCATACATATATAATGATAAAAAAAATTTAAGCCATGATATATATATAATTTATATACATTATTGATATATATATATATATTACAATAATCTATTTAATGTATATGTATGATTTATAATATGTTATTTATGGAGATGACAAATCGTACTTATGAATGAACTCTATTTCCATGTAATTATCATGTTGAAGGAAATAAATGAAAAAGAATATATAATTATATAATTATTAATTTATAAATTTTATATAATATATATCATATATATTTAGTATATTCATCCTTAAAACATTTAATGTTGTGTATGAATTAATCAAATCACATTGAGGGGGTAGTAGTCTGCACTTCCTCAAATAAAATGAGCATACTAACATAAAATAAAAAGTATAAAAATGAATATTTTAATGTAATTAAATAATAATAAATGCTTAATAAATATAATATAAAACATACAACTTTTTTCATCATAATTTCCACCAAGAGATGATGTAATGGGGAATTGAATTATTATCGTTTAAGGAGGCGGTAGTCCGCATACATGTAAACATTATGTTTGCTACGCGTTAGATGAATGAGTGAGTTTGTTCATATTGAAATATTCAAATAAGAGAATCCTAGTATATTTATTATACTAGTGTTGTTATATTATCATTGAATTATAATGATTGAGGGAGTAGAGATACAAAATAAATGAAAAGTGTTTGAGGGAGGGTGTTACCTCTTAATCAGGTAAAACCATTTTGTTGGATCAAAAAGCATCATTCGATTTCATTATTCCAAAGAGAAGGATACAAGTAATAATTTATAGAATATAGGGATCTATTTGGGGAGATTATGGAAGAAACTTAGGGGTTTGAGATGTGTGAGGGAGTGGGAATGGAGGAGGCCTTTTATAATGGAGGAGGGGTGGAATATATTGTATTATTTTAAAGGAAATAAATACCACCGATGTTTTTTTGTTAAAAGTCATTAAAAATGGTTAAAAGATGATAAAATGGATAATAGGGTCAAAATATGGATATTAAATTGATTTAATACAGTTTATAGGTCGTTTGGGTCTTAAATTTACAATTTAGTCCTTGGTGAAGCATAATTTTACACTAATTGATTTAATTAATTTAAATTTAATACTGTAGCCTGGTCGACAATGCGGGGTTTTTAAGTAAAATTGATCAAAAGTATCTTATGATTTTATATCCAATTTCAATTTCAAACGGGATACAATTAAATAAATTAGATTAATTGATAAAATAATTATATATTTTAACATTTAATGAAATTTAAAAATAAATTTATACTTATAGATTTATTAGATTAAATTTCAGTTTTGCATTAACATATTTAATTTTTAACTACTCATTAAAAAATAAAACCCTATAAAAAATTATAAACTGTTTAACATGAACTAATTTTTAAGATACTATTACATTAATTACGTTTATTTTGACACATGAAATATATAAAACTTCCAAAAAAAATAATTTAACATGGGTTCTCTCTTAAAAGGCGGTAAAACTTCTTTTATGAAAATTTAGGTTATAAAGCATTGAATTGAGTCTGGTATTATATTATATCTATCAAATCTATTTTAAAAATATAGAAAATATTGTATTGAACATATAACATATATATTACCATAATATCACATAATAATGATAAATAATTTAATTTATTTTGGGTAAAAAAACATTGTGAGCATAATAATACTCTTTTTATATTCAATTTGGTTCTTATATTAAATTCTAAATAATTATTTTATTTTATATTTACTGAAAACCATATCTTTACATAAGTTAATTATTAATATTCATAAATTATAACATAACATCGTGGTTGTATAGTATTATATATATATATATGTATGTACATTAAGAATATATTATTTTTTCTGTAACACTCGGTCTTGTGTTTTATGAAATCTATCGAGGGTAATCATTGTTGTGCATAACACATGCTATCCTCAGTGATTTGTGTAGAGGAAGAAAACCTTTATATTAGGGGTGTTGTACATTTAACATGGAATTTTTAATAATGTAATAAAAAATTATTTCTATAATATTTATAAAATAACAATGATCTGTTTTGCGTGAAATGAAAAATAACCAAAAGATTAATTTGAAGAAATAATATACAAAATCTCAGAGTGTAACATTATTAAGCTATTAATATTAATTTTTCCCTTGAAATTAAGATGGGTTATTAAATTTTTAATAATTTAAAGATTCATTTATAGAAACCTACATCCTAAAAATGATTAAAAAAATATCCCTTATGAATGGATTGTTTTGGTTCCCCAAAGTAACACATAAAAGAGTTTCTACATGGGATAACAATGGTGGAATTTAAAAACATAGAAGTGGATGAAATTTATAACTATCATGTTCTGATGGTGAGTGATACAGACAATGTTCAGGAAAAAGATAACAATCACAAATCCATATATATGTGATGAACTAAGTGACCATTTCATTCATTGGAAACATAGGTACTATGATATCATTTCTAGTATCAAGATCCTTCTCCCTAAAGATAATGAATTTTCATGAAAATATATACATTGATGATTTTAGGGAAAACCTCACCCTTTTTTTCCCATTATCCACTTATCCATTTATTGTAAAAATGAAAGTGAATTATTTATTCCTGATGACTAATAGATCATGAGGTCCATGATATGACATCTAATCAGTCACCAATTATCCTTAAAACCATGCTTTTATAATATGTTATCAAATATGTATAAATACTAGTGTGTGGAGATAATAATTTATTGAAAAAAAATCATCAAATGATAAACATAATCATTCCATTAATGGTTAACCTTATAACCCTTCCGAACGATAAATATCCAAAATGATAGAAACAATGTCACAAACTCAACTTAACATGGAACCCCATATATCAAAAAAATACAATTTTCTTGACATATTCTAAACATGTGAATACCCTCATAGTATATTCCCTAAAAACATTGTAATAACCTGAATTAATATAAATACATTTGGAAAATATACACGAGTCGTTATTCAATAGGATGCTAGATATATTTCTTAAATCCCAGAATATGTAAACATCATAGAATACATAGTCCACAAATCCATTTTCAATTTTGAGGTATTCAATATGGTCAAATTTATGTATTTATATCCAACATATATTTATCCAAACGACATTATGTTATGATAAAAAAAACATAATAACTCATACAATCCAATAGTACAAATATCACCTTGTCATTATATCACTTCATCATTCCATTAGGATCATTAAAAATAAACTCGTAAATACTGAGTAAAAATCATAATTATAATAATCATTATATATTTCATCATTCATATAACAAAATTTTTGTATACAAATACATAATAATATTGATTACTTAATCACTATTCTATTATCAAGGCTACCACATCATATTAAACAATAACCCTTTCCTTTCAAATTTCATTAGTAAACTCTTCATCTGGAACAATGTAATGATTAAAAAAACCACCTTGATGGTTCCCATCTGGTGCATTCATCTTAGGAAATTTAGTTGAATAATTACAATTTAATCCTCACATAAAGAACTTAACCATTGATGATGGCTTAGGGAGGCCAAAAATTCACATCAATTTTGATAATTGAACACTTCATTTTCCGTTCTATTAACATTCTTTGTGATCTTATTTTCTATTGTCAAAACACCAAATTATTCATTAATGTCATTAAAATAAGTGAATTTTTTATCTTACATGACACATGTGAAAACAAAAAATTTTTCCACCACGGTCTCCATTACCCTACCATTCAGAGAATTCCATCATTATCATCCATAGTGACTCTGCTATTTGGTTAAGGTACACGTTTCTGATAATGTTCCTTCAAAAAAAATTAATCATGATCAACAAATCCTTCACTCTTGTGATCATACAATTTAACAACTCATTAATAGATTTTCAATCATACTAAATGTTATTCTAGTTCCTTACGGTTCCCTCCAATATCTAAATATTGGAATAAATTAGAAAAAATTATCATTGTGAGGAGTCACATAATAATGGAATCCACAAATATGAGGTCTATGTTATGACACGTTTATTAAAATATAACTCATTGGGGTTATGCTGGGCTATATATAAAAAACACATATTTAAATCCTTCATGGTTGTTCTTGAAATGTTTTTGAAATCCCAAATCATATCCCTTGGTGTGTCAATCATGGTGTACAAAAATGCATGTTGTTGTGTACTAGATTTCCCTTAGTCAGGCCTTTAACATATAGTTGGAGTTGTTACTCCTAGGTGAATCTATGTAAGATCAACATCCACCTGTAGTATCCAGATAGGGGAGTATTTCTAGAAAACCACTCACTCCATCCTTTACCAAAATTCCAAGTCATTTTCCTAAATGATGATTCATCCTTATAATTATCATTAGAGACATACCAAGACATATAATTAGAAATATTCAATCGGATATCACAGTAGTTTTATCATCCAAGTTTAAAAAGGTTATCTAATCCTTCGCTATGATACCAACTATAACATCTATGATACTGACATACATGAACATTATATCACTTTTTAGATACCATAAAACATTACATATACAAATTCCCAAAGACTATACTAGTCATGTTCCATTGGAAATGTGGAATCATAATCATCGGTACATAAGTGATATTCATTATCTTCCACTAGGTTATTCTTGACTAGTACAATTCTTAAACATATCAAACATAATACATATCATAATAACATGTGAAGGAAACATAAAATGGGGTTAGTTCATATAGTTATTAAGTGTAAACAAAGAATACATGTATGAATAAAAATGTGAATATTGTATAATAACATGATCATGAAAATAAGTGATCAAACCCTGCATGTCTAAGATCATAATCATAAATCATGGAATAATGATTTAACATTTATAAAAAATGAATGGTAATAAAATAATAAGCATGAACCAAGAAAGAATAATGTTATTGTAGTATCGAAATGTAGATGTAGATACTCAATTACAAGAGGTGGGTGAATTTTATATTTTAAAAAAATTGATTTTTACAATATGGAAACATTGTTTTAAAAAGATAAAAAATTGATTACCATAAATAATCTTCTGTAATATTATGGAATAAAATTTTATCTTGATAAAGATGATTATCATGATGAAATAAGCATATAGGTATACTTATTTATGATTCTATCTAAAAGTGTTTAGAATCTTATATTAGAGCTACAACAGAAGATAATATATAAGAAACACATTCCTATTGTTACAAATTGTAGCATAAATTTAAAATGCATATAAAATAGTAATATTATTTTAAACCAATGAGTAGGATATCCAAAACACGTTTGATAAATGTCCCTTGATTAATAATTTCAATAAAGTCTGTCTTAGCAACAGCATGATATACCCTTGATAAGAAGATTATTATCTGTCTTGCAATCCTCCCAAACCCTTCAATATGAAAGGTGATCATCACCCCTGTAATCCTTCAACATGGAATTCATTGATTAAGATTGTAATTAGAACATCTTTATCCATAAACATGAAATATTTTAATTATACACAACAACAATTTGTGTTGCATAAAAAAATTGTTCATTGAAGATCTCTAGTATATGGACCATGTTGTTCACAACATAATAACTTCAAGGATTTCACACAATGAAATTTTGGTAGAGATCACACAATGCATAAATTCTCCCAAAATTTCAATGCAATGAATAAGTTCGAATGACTGATTATTTTTAGTTGTGATCTCTAATGGTCTGATATTCCTCAAACAACAATATTTTTCATAAAATTTCGGAGGGACCTGTACAGTTGGCACTAACCACATTCATATAAAAATAGATTTGATTACATTATTTATTAAAATAAAATACCATTAGATATATTATGTATTTATTATTCCTTTTATATAAAATTTTATGTTATTTAAAAATAAGTAACTTTAATAATGTTATGAACACATTACATTAAAAAAATATAGTTAATCTAAGAATGTTATAAACATAACATGAAAAAAAATATATGTACTTAATGAATGTTTCAAAAATATTACATTAAGAAAATTTAGGAATATTAATAATGTAATGAAAACATTATATTATGAAAATATACGAACATTAAGAAAATTATAAACAGTTTTATTCCGAAAAAAAGATAAAACGTTATGAATGACATAAATTGAGATCTGAAAATTCTTGTGAATTAGAATTGATAATGTGGGAATCAGAGTCAAAAAATATAATGATTTGTAATTGAGAAACCATGAATCAGTTTGAAATTTTTAGGGAAACAAAATAAAAAATTATAGAATTGGAATTATTTTTCTGAAATATTTTGAATTAAGGAAATGAAATGGATTCAATTTTCTATTTGATTCAGATTTGATAAATAGGAATTGGAATCATTATTTTGAAAGAATCAGAATTATTAATCTAAATGAATTGAAAATAATAAATATGAATCAAATTTGAAATTCTGAATGATTAATAATTGAGAATGTAAATAATATCATTTTTTATTAATGATATGATTTCTTCTAGTATCAATTCTGTCATAGTAATGTGTATTTTAGGATTAACAAAAAACGTATGAAGAAAATGCACAAAATATTTTTTAATGATATTAAGATTTATTAAATAAATATATATTAATTCTCTTATATATATAATGTATTATTAAAAAATTGTGTTGCGATTTAAAAAAAAATAAAGCAATGAGAAAAGTTCTTTGAAAAATATTTATTCAACAATCTCCCCCTTATTGAATGAAAAAACAATAATTTCAGGAATAGATGTTTAAAACCAAATACATAATATTTTTACATAAAATAACTTATCTCCCCCTTAGATTATTACTCAAGATGAATAAGTCTAACCTCCCTATAGGTTATAAAATCCCCTATAGATTTTATTTAGACATTATGAATTTGTATTTAAAAAATTATATCCACCATAAATAAGGATTTATCCTTTAAGAGATCTCCTCCATATGTTTTCCTTCTTAGAATAATAATTTTTTCCTCCACCATTTTTATGTTCAAAATTAATTATATAAAATATTAATTTACTTGATTATGTTTAGGAAAAAAATGAAAAAAATATACATCACATATAATTGAAAATTATTTTTACACCAAGCGATATGAAATAGAAGATTGATCAATCCGTCATTGGAAATAATGTTTTGGAAATGAACTTCTACTATTTTAGCTCATAGTTATCATCTTGAATCATTTATAGGAACATCTTTTAATCTTGACTCTTATTCTCTATGTTATAAACTTTTTATTGATAGATCTTAATTATTTCTTTATAGGAATTAAGCTTTTCAGATACCTAATCTTTGTAATCTTTCACTCTTTTCACATCATGAGAAATAGAATTCTATTTTTTCATACAAATATATATCTTATAGAAACCAAATAGTGTGTTCTTCCATTATCATTTCCAAGATGCTGTTTAGATGAATATTGATTTTGACTTCTGATTCATTTATTGAACCCTTTCATATCTCTAAAATATCATCAAAATATTTATTATCATCATTAAAATGATTTTAAACCCTTGTTATATATATAAGAAATCCAATGAAAATCATAATTCTATGCAAAGGATTCAAAATCATCTTCATATTTTATGATCTTTTCCATGAAATGTGTTTTTGATTCTGATTTATGATTTATAGATGATTGAATAACCTAACATCTTGACTCAATGTTTGGGAAATAAGTAATTGATTCCACCTACATATTTATGTAATGAAAAATAAAATATTTTCCTATTTAAGTGGATGATCTTTTAGAATCATATTTTTCATGCTTATATGTTCCATAATCATTTCTTACATTTGACTTACATTAAGAATAATTTCTCTTTTCTTTGAATTTCTTTACTTTCATTAGAAACTTGAACAATTTTATCATCACCATCATCATATTCTTATTATTAGTCATAATTATCACAGTCATCACACACCTTAACACCACCATCAGATTGAATTTTTTGATCTTTAGTATCAATAACATTATCTTTATATAATGAGGTTGGTTTAGGAACTAAATTTTTTAGTGATACATGTTTGGATGAGGAGGCTTCCGAAGTTCTCATGGATATTTTATCAGATTGAATTTGGATCAGGGAATCTTCAATTTTGTTTTATTTCATAACCACTTTCATTATCTTGTATATTTTTTTATTATTATTAACTTTATGACTTTTCATGAACTCTTAGGAATAATCATGAAAAAACGTACTTTCCTTTTTTTGGGCTAGCATATACGACCAATTTTAGTGATTGTTCTGGATGTTCATTTTCCTAAAAAAGGATTGTTGAACATTAATATTTTTTAATTATATATTCAAATATTTTAATAGATTTTTACTGATCTATTCTTCTGTTAGCTTTTCATAACCAGTTTTACATTGTTTGTTTCTAAATTTCATGAGCTTATTGAATCATTAGGGTTTTATCTTCATCCGAATATAACTCAAACACTATATATACATCTTTCTTTAGCACATTGTCGTGTATACACTTTTCTACAACTTCATCTGGGTAATACTTACATTTCAATTAATTTGGTGATTTGGATTCTTGAAATGTTTTCTATAGTTACATGACTTGAAACTTTCATTTCATAACTAACTGTTTCTTGGATCTTTGTTCATCATCCCCTAATTTTCTAGAGAAAAAACAAACTGATTTTTCATATCCCGGAAATAAGGATTCTCTCTTTTAGTTGACTCATCACCTTAAAGAATAATCTTTCATGTTTCCATCTTCTACGTTCAATAGATATTATAAAAATTAAAAAAATAGTATAATCATTGGATATGTTGCAGGAAACACAATAATATATGACATGATAGACCCATATTTTATCTGACATATTGAATGAAAAATTTTCTTAAGAAGTTTAATTTTCGCTAGATTAACATGAAAATCCATCAAGAATATCTCTATTATTTTTTGGTGTCCTTGTCTTTATTCCTTCGTATTAAAACACCTTGGATCCCTAATTCCACAATCCAATAGAATCCTGAACGGTTTGAAAATATCGGATTCCTTACTCCCTGATGATGAAAATAATCAATATCTTTAAATCGATCATAAGATCCTCTTGAATCCAGAATATTATGAGACGTAATGTAAGTTCACCATCATATGGTATCCCAAGGATATCTACATATTTCTTTTCAGACATAAATCATTATTTCCTATAACTCTTATGCAAAAATATATCATTTTCCAACATCATTTAATAATATAATTTATTGGTAAATATCACACATGTCTGTATATAATGGATCTTTTTCTCCCATATTTTTTGAAAAAAATATTTTTCCATGCTAGACACATTATGATATTTCTTATTAATGAATCATAATTATGCAAGATAATATAATAAACTAACATTTATCTATAAAAATTCTAATACGTGAATGATTTTGAAATCATTGAAGGCTGTGAAGATATCTATAGAGAAATATGGATCTTATGAAATGGTTCTGAAACATAATAAAGGAATCGAAAAATTACAATAGAGATATTAAAGGGCATAATAATCATTGGTGAAATTATTTTGAAAAAATTGTGGTGCTAGGTGGTTCTCCTATATATAGGTGTTTTTGTGATGATTTAACCTATAAGATTAACACAATACTTGAAAAAAAAATTAATCTAATCTGGTAGTTGAGATTAAGCCAAATTAGGAATATAGGTTCAGATCTTTTGAGGTTTTGAAAATATAAATCACATTTATTGAAAGATGAATCCAATATAACATATCATAATATAGGATTGAAATACCAAAAAAATTAAAATTTTATAAAATAAATAATATGTAAAATGATTCACCATTCAGAGTTCTTTGGTGATTTTTTATTGTTTGAAAAGATTCATCATATAAATCATAGAATCCAATAATAATTATTCGAGTCTAAGAACTGTTTATAGGTTTTGAAAAAAATTTATAGGTTCTAAAAAGATTATTTCTATTCAAAAAAAATAGTGTTCGTTTAATTTTAATAGGTTTTGATATATAAAATTTTATGGAAATAACGAGTACTCAGCATATTAAAAAGAGTATATTAACGTTAAGTGATAGTTTTAACAAAAAAAATATATATTAATTATCACCTTAAATTTATCATTCATAATATTTGTATGATTTATTCAAATATATAAAAGGCAATGTATTTGTAAATATATCAGCTAGCTTTTCTTATGATCTGATGAATGGTAAAATAATATATCTATTATGTTTGTCCTCTCTAAAGAAATGATTCCTAATTCCTAAGTTATTTTCATGAGCGTGATTTTCAGGGTTTTTTCATTAGGGCTATGGCACTAATTTAATCAGACGGTATTTTAGTTTTTGTAAAATTAATTCCATAATGAGTGAGTGTGTGTTGCATCCAAAACACATGAGGACAATAAATTCAATCTTCTGCATATGTAGCTTCAATAGTGTAATGTGATATGGAGTGTTTTTTCTTAAATATCACTATGGAAAGGTATGTCTTGTCTTCTAATGTATTCTATATTAAATTTATAAAAACTCTCATTCATATTGGAAAAATAAAGAACTCAACCATTGAAATGTGCACTAAGAATTTTATATTTCTAAAATTCACAAGGTAAACATTGTCAAATAAATGACTTATACTTATTACATTGTTATTATGACCATTAAGAATAAAACATTTGAAATCAAGGCATTTACAAGAAGAATTATATAAATTATTTTAAGAATATCCCATTGAGAATTGTCTATGAAAGTTACTATTTCATATTTTATGTTATTAATTTTTTAGAAAAGGATTTCTTACCATTCAATTGTTGGGAAAATCCACTATCCATGTACTATATATTTCTGTTGGAATTTTCTTTTATTTTCTTGAAAATAAAAAAATTGGGGTTTTAGAATCAAAACATTTTTTATCCAAAAATATTAGAATGTATAATCATTGAATTCTAAAATTTCGTAGAAAAGTGGGATTTATAAAATAATATAAATTCAATTTTATTAAAAGAATTTTTGTATCCCAATGTTAACCACTTTGACACTTATTGAAATAGGGGCACATTGAGGGACAAAATAAATTTGGGTGAAAATAGTTTCTAAGTCATAATAAAGAAATCTAGAACAAATATCCAAAGGAAGAATGTATTAATACATTATAACAAAATTCAATTTTTGAGATGTTAAATTTGAAAAATAAAATTATAAAGGGAAAATATTTCATATTTTAGTCTAATGACTAAATTTTTATCATTATAATCACTTGGTTTATATTTGAGTTTAGTCTCTAAAACATTATTCATCAAAATAATAATTTAAAAACCCATTGAATGTTTATCCTTCTCTTAAACAACTTCATCATTTTTTTAAATAGAAACAAATTCAAATTATTGTGCATCAGTATCTTTAAAATTTTCTGATACTTCTTTTGTTAAAATATTGATTATAGATTTTTTTATTATGTTTTTTTTATTTCACTATTTTCATTTTATAGAAACATTAAAAATATTGATATGTAATTAATATAATTTAAATAATTATCTTATAATGATAAAGATTATTAATCCAGACTTATAGAATGTTATTTTTTGGGATGATTGTTACATAAATTTATCATAGTTATGGATTTTGCAGTGTGTACATTATCCCTAAAACATTTATTCTCAATACACATTCTGGAAATTTGAACAATATTATTTTTTCAAAAATATTCATTATCCAATGATATATCAGATGAATCACCACCACATGAACTCTAAAAATCATTTTCTATTATGAATTTAATTCCATTAGGATTGTAATAAATTTTTTGATTCATTTCAGAATCGAAAACCCTCTTGTCATTTCATTATAATTTAGTATAATCAAGTTTGAGATGTCCTTATTTCAAATATTCAAAACACGTGACTTTAGAATCTTTTTAATCATTCCTATTCTTTTTTATATCTATATTGATAATCCATGTTGAAAATGATATTTTTTATTTTTTGAGAAAGATGGGATAACTCATTTTCTGACTATTCGAATTCTCTTATGTCTGATTGAAAATCAACATTATTAGTCTTTGTTGACTTAATAACATTCTCAGGTGTTTTGGATTAAATCTGATTTTATGTATTTCTAAAACCAACACCCCCATTATTATTCATTATATTAGTAGAATCTCTCATTAATATCTTCTAATATTGTAAGAGTGCACCAAATAACTCATCAAGAGTAATAGTTATAACATTCCATGACTTATCACAAAATGCTCTCTTCGATTCCCATTCTTTAGGCATGATGATAATGATCATATATAAAATAATATCTCAATCTAGAAATCTTTATCCCAATGACTATATACTGTTTAGGATAGTCATTAATCATTGGTTAATATTATATATAGGTTCACTATCAAGAAAAACCCAGATAATATTCTCTATCCAATGATCTTATGGATTCTATAACATTATAAGTACCAAAATGTGTAACTTATAGTTTCTTTTATATGATGTTAGCTTCTTCACTAGAATATATTTGGCTATATATATTCATGGTCATAGAAATAAAGGTATTTCATACCTTATAGTTTTGCTGATATTTTTTCGTTTCATTACTAATAATGACTCTAACATCCATGTTAGGTATTTTTTAATATATTGTATGTATAACAAAATTTTCAACACAAATATTAATGAAAATATTCTTCATTATATCATTCCAATATTCATAATTATTTCCATGAAATATAGGTGTTATTGTAGTGTTTAGATTGTATAGGGATCCAAATTTCAGTTCATCCATCATTAAATTTATATATGAATTCTTTTTCCACAACACTAGTTAGTGTTGTATATATATATATATAATTATATAATGGAAAATATAATTCACTACCAGAAGTAAAGAAATAGTAAGTTATCTATGAAGTGAAAATCATTATTTTTATACTCTGTATTTTTATTTGTATATCAAAAACCTTCACTAATACCAATTGTAGAATTGAAATGAACAATTTAATACTCAATTATAAGAGGGGATAAATTTAATATTTAAAAATATTAATTTTTAACCTTAAGGAAATTTGGTAACAATTATAAGAAAATTTATATTCACTTATACCCTTTTCTTTGATATTAATGAAAAACACTTTGAGACCAATAAATATTATTATCGAGATGAAATAATAACACAAATATATATTATTAAGATTCTACATTAATGTGTATAGAATCTTATATTACAGTTATACAAAAAATAGAATGTATAATAAAAAAATTATAATTATTACCTATTACTCAGAAATATAATTTATATATAAAAGAGTAAAAGACTATTAATCCAAAGAGTAGGGTATCTTAATAACCATAGATCAAAATTCATTGATTTATACTTTACAGAAAGTCTATTTTACCAACATCAAAATAAGACCGTGATTTGATGATCAGTATCTGTTTGAATATACTCACGAACCCTCTATTAGTAAGGTGATTGGAACCTATGTATTCCTCAAACATGGAATCCATTGATTAATAATTTTAATAGAACCTAAATCTTTTTTCCACTTGGAATCCCTCGATTGAATATAAAAACAAATGGTGTATCCCAAAGCCAAATAATGCTGATTGAAGGTCCTATATATTTGGGAAAAGCTCTTCACACCTAAATCACTTCAAGGCTTTCACACAAGGATATTTTGTAAGAGAACTAACAAAGTATCAATTCTCCCAAAATATAACTTCATAAAACATGTTCAAATGGCTGTGTATTTATAGGTGAGATCTCCAATGGGACAATATTCCTACAATGGACATATTTTCCCTAAATATTTGGAGGGACATGTACAGCAGGCAGATACAATTATCATATAATAACAAATTGGATGAAATTCTTTAGTATAAGAAAATATCTTTAGAAAAATTAATTATATATAAATCTATTTATATAAACAATTACATTAAGGAAAAAATAGTAACATTAGTTATGTTATGAAAAAATTAAATTAAGAAAATATTGGAACATTTAAAACGTTATGAAAAAATTACATTACGGAAATATATGATCATTATGAATGATAGGAAAACATTACTTTAAGGAAATATAGAAATTATAACAATGTTATGATAACATTACATTAAGGAAATATAGGATCTTTATGAATGTTATGAAAAAATTACATTTATGAAATAGAGGATCCTTAAGAATGTTATGAAAACATTACATTAATGAAATTAACAATCATTAAGAAAGTTAAAAAATAGTATTCCTATTCAAAATAAAAAACATTTCAAATATATAAAATCATATCGGTATATTATTGAAAATCGGAATTTGGAATGAACGAAAAAGTTTGAAAAAAATTTATGATACAGAATTGAGAAACATTTAACTAGATTTACATTTTTGAGTGAATAAGAATTGAGAAATGTAGAATCGATATTAAAATTCTGAATGATTAGGAATTGAGGAAATGAATCAGATATGATTTCATGTGCAATTTGGATTTGATAAACTGGAATAGAAATTAAGGTTTTGAGAGAATCAGATACATTATTGTAAAGGATTCATAATTCAAAAGGGTGAATTGGATTCAATATTCTCGATGATTTTGAATTGAGAATGTGATGAATTCTGAGTTTCATTAAGGATCTAATTGCTTCTTGTATCTATTCAATTATAAGAAAAGAAATTTTAGACTCAGCTAGAAATGATAAAGATCTGGAATAAAAAACATCATCAAGGATAGAAAGAATTATTAATGGAATTCATAAAAAATTTCATAGTGATAAAAAGTATTATTATGAAAATGTTTTTGTGATTTAAATCAACATAAATAAATGAGAAAAGTTATAAGAAATGTACTTAGTCAATTGTAAGAATCAAACATGGAATTATGGATAACGTATAAGCATATAAATATTTCCATAGTATCCATGGCATATCTACCAAGACTATATTAGTAGCATTGGTTCACTCTCCATACCGTCATGATAGAAATCATTTACTCCCATAGCCATCATAGCCACATGAGTTCACTACTCATACCATCATGGAAGTCATGTTTGACGCCCATGTCTATATTTGTAGCATGATTTTACTCCACATTCCTTCTTTTTTGTCATGGTTCATTTCAATAGACATATTATTTACCAATTTTCACTCCCAATACTATATTATTTTATCTCTTAATATATAAATATTTACCCAATGCATTACAAGGAGATATCAGTCCCACCAATCATATAATAAAATCATACATGCATGTGTCAGAAAACCTACATACAATTATAACCCATGAAACGATATGGAATTTATAAATATCAATTCATAACCAATGAAAAGATATAATAATGTATAACTTTTCATCACATCATAACCTATAAAAATTGTATATGTTTCATTACCAAACTATCAATGTATAACCCATGAAAAAAGGAAGGGTTTTAATAACTTATAACTTTTGAAAGGGAGAAAAATTTATTAAATGCAATGTCATTAAGCATAACCCATTCATATAAAGGTTATGAATGGATCCTTTAGATCATTTTCTAAACGCACTTGAGTAATATCAAGGGATGTCATCTTAAATGATGTCAATTTAGAAAGATCCTTCAAAAACATTTCTTGAGGAAGAAATATTTTATTATATTTAAAAATATTTGTAGTACAAAATTCCATTTAAATACCATTTTAATAGAAAATACATTGAAAAAATATAAGTAAGAATGCTAATTTGTTTTAAAATTTGTTTCTTTGAAAACAAACAACATAATGTTCAAAATATGTTCAAAACATTTTCTTTGAAAGAACATTGAAATCATTGAAAAATTTATTTAAATTTTTTTTTAAACCATTTCATTGAATATACATTAAAATAATGTAAATAAAGAAATAAAATTTTATTAAGGTCTATTTACTTGAAAACATATGAAATAATATTTAATTTTGTTAAAATAAGTCATATATATGAACATATTTTTAAACATTGTAAACAAGGCTTGAAAACATTTTAAAATATATTTCCATGAAAAAAAATTAAATAGTTGTTAGAAAAAATTCCATTCAAATTACATTAAAAAACAAATTTTTTTAAAGTGTATTCATTAATAAAAAAATCGGATGGTTAAACAAAATTACTTCATTAAAATCCGAACATGTCGTACGAGGTAAAATGAATATAACTTTTTCATGGTAAAAAGGTTAGAAAAATAAATTATTTGAAAATCGATATGAATATTACATTTAATGTATTCGTAAAATATAAAAGTGGTTAAAATTTATACTAAATATTTTCATAGAATGGTAAAATATTCTTGGAATCCCTTTAAGTGGACATAAATTTCTGAACGAAATAAGGGTAATGGTGGGCTTTAAAAAACACTTTCTTAACTATCTTATGTACCAAGGTGTAGAAATATGGTACCAATACATTAATATATAATGAAAAACTAGGGGATAATAAAATTATTGAATTTCTTGATATAGTTATCATAATATATCTTCAAAGGAAGAATTAATATACATAATCTTGAAAAACTAAGAGATTCGTTAATACAACTCATACCATTTGGTTACATGAGATTATACTCTCCATGTGATTAAATTAAGCTTATAATCTCATGAAAATAAATATATACATTATAAAATATTTAAAATTTAATTATATATGTCACAAAAAATAATTAAGTGCATAACAAAACATGGGTATCATTGAAATAAAATGGATACAGAGAAATTTAACCGATTTGGAATATTTGGAAATGTAAATCCCATGATTGAGGGATCATAAAATAGACATGTGAATACCAATAAATTTAATTATTATATAAATTGAATTCAATAAAAGATATTACATTCACCACACTCAAAGAAATAGTGGTGAACATGTCACGTATATGATAGAAATAAGATGTGAGATGAAATCCCAATTACCTTTTGTCTTGACAATCAACGTATTAAATAAAATGACCATTATTATAAATATAAATTTATTATTCAAATTTTACATAACCATATTATTATATATAATAACATATATAATTTTTTAGGACCTTATTTTACCTTTTTGTTAACTATCCTATGTTATGTTTTATCTTGAGATAATATTTTCTTTGTTCTTCACATGTGTCTTAATTTGTTATATCATTGGTCTTCATAACTATATAATGATTCTAGTGTCTAAATAAATATAAAAATATCATATATATATATATATATATATTTTACTATAATAATTTATATAATATAGAACTATGAAGTAGAATACACGGTTAATAGAGGCGGCAAGCCATATGTATGCATGAACGATATTTCCTTTTAATTGTCATGTTGATGGAATGAATGTAAAATAAACATATGTATACATATATTTGTATTTATATCATTATTACATTATAATTTCTAGTATCACATATTACTTATGTATTTAGGAAATCCCTCCTTAATACATCCCACTTACATTAAGAACGAATCAAATAACATTGAGGGGGTGGTAGTCCACATTTCCTCAAATGAAATAATTCTACTAACACAAATAGAAATGTATAATGAATTGGGTTTTAAAATAAATTTAAAATATTAAATACATAATAATGATTATATATAACATATATAAACAATGGCTCTACTATAATGCCCTCCATGAGATGTGGTAATGTAAAATTAACCAATCATTGTTTAGTGAGGCAGTAGTCTTCCTACACAAAAACATTATGTTTGTTACCCATTTTATGGATGTTTGTTTATGTGGTGTTTGTAATATTAAATTAAAAACAGATTATTATATTTATTATACAATTTCTTATTTTATTAACATGGATTAATAATGTTTATGTTAGTGGATATAGAAAATAAAATAAAAGAGTTTGACGGAGGGTGTTATATCTTATTTGGGTAACTCATTTTGGTTTGATCCAAAAGGCATTCATTTATTTATTTATACCAAAGTGTAGGATTAAAATTAGATTTTATTCATTTTTGTGAGCTGTTTTTGAAGAGTTTCACCGAAATTAAGGGGTTTGAGAGGTGTGAGGGAGTCTAAGTGAAGGAGTCCATTTATAATGGATGATGGTGGATTCTCTTGTATTATTTTAAAGTAAAGGAACCCCACCCTTGTTATATTACTCTACATGGTTAAATAATGTTTAAAAGAATCTAAAATTGAGTGTAGTAGTGAAATATTTCCATCCAATGGATTTATAAAATTGTTATAGGTCTTTTTAAGTCTTATGTTTATGGTTTAGTCCTTAGTAATGTTTAATTTAACATTAATCATTATAATTTATTTTTAATTTAATTATACATTTTTAATTTAAAAATTTTAAGTTGAAATTATTTTAAATTACATATTACTATTATTAAAAATATAGAATGTATTTTTACAAATTCAAAACATAGATGTGGCACAATATAAATTAAAATTAATCCCACATTCTGGTTGATGATGTGTGTTTTCAATGTAAAAATGATCAAAGGTTTGATAATTATTTTTATCAGTTAACAATGTGAAAATAGTTCCATGTTAATAAATTATATTAATTGATTCAAATATTATAATAATAAAATTTTATTCCAATTTAAAATATAATTAAAATTAATAAATTTACTAAATGAAAAAGCAGTTTTTAATTAAAATACATTATTTTAACTATTATATTAAGATTGTAACATTATATAAAATTACCAAAAATTTACCCTCGCCAAATATTTTTGATCTATTAAAAATATGAATATTATTTTGAAAAATTAAATATATTAATGTTTATTAAAATTAAATATAAAATGGGTTATCCAATAAAAGGCGGTAAAAAAACCATTATAAAAATATATATTTTAAAGATTAATATTGGGTCTGTTCATATATTATGTCTAAAAAATCTTTTTGATGAATATAGAAAATATTTTATTTAATATATAACATTTATGTTTAAATAATATGACTTATTTATTGTAAATAACTAATATTTTTAGCAATGAAACAACATTGTGTGCATAATAATACACAATTTATAATCAATTTGGTTCTTATATTCATTTCTAAATTATTAATTAATTTTAAATATTTTTAAAACCAAATTTTTACATCAGTTTCATAATAATATAAATAAAATATAATTTAATAGATAGTTTATATATTATTATATTTATTTTAATAATATAGTATTATTAAGTAATGCTCAGTCTTGTGTGTTACAAAATCAATCCAAGGAAGTCATTGTTGTGTGCTATTCAAGCTAACCTTGGTGGTCCGTGTAGAGGAAGATAACTATTATATTACATTTAGTGTATATTTAGCATGGCATTGCATATAACTCAATCCAAACACAGTTCTCTAAAATATATAAAATTATAATTTTTAGTGTTGCCTGAAATGAAAATTATCAAAAATATTAATCAGAAATAAATATTTTACAAAATATCAACATTTTATAGGTCTGCTAGTGTTAATGACCCCTCGACCATGTGAAACAATGATATGATGTGGTTTGATGTACCATTGGACTAATGATAAAGAGGGTCACACTCCCCACAGAGTTGTATCCTTGAGATGCTACCAAGAATCATATGAGTGAGTTAGTGGCGCCCAAAGTGGATAATATCAAGGTGTAGTGATTTAGTTACTTAGATTATTGTGTACATGGTAGAAGTCTGAGGTGTTGGGAATCTTATATAGACTAAATGTGGAACTTTTTTCGACTCATATTATTTGGAAGAATTATGAGATGGAGATCCCCTTACTCAATCATTTGATAATATTTGTCTGAGTATATATATATCATTGTATAGTACCCAATCCTTTGGTATTGGTTACTCTCCATCCAAAAGAGGTGAATATTTTCGGAATATGTCATGTCTAGATTGTAAATATTATATGAGTATAATTTCTTGCTATAGGTAGCGATGACCCGATGAGAAGTTCTTATTCTTACCGTTTCAAGATCCTTATCATTGGATGAGATTACTTTCACTCTCTTGTTGGTTTGATTTATACTCTTTTACTGTACCTTGTTCTGTAGAATACTTCTGTTCAGTTTTATCTCATACTGCTCTCCCTTCACCATTTTAGGGCATTCTACTAGCTATGTATATACTCACCCCTATATGGGCTCGGACCAACATGTGTAGAATCTTTTGAAGATGACAGGAAAGTTGATCATGACTATAGAGGATTATAGGGATACATGCTTCTTGGATCGTGTACAATGGTTGTAGATTGGGATATAGGAGTTGGGCTATCTCAGATGTTTCTATTTTCACGTTTTAATCATGATGGTACATGTTTTAGGTTTTTTCATGTATCTTTTTCCTTTACTTTTCAATATACACTATTGTACATTTATACTATCAAGAGGTTGATGAATGTTCATTTTACATTATCGTTGTTTGCACATTTTCTACATTCCCTATGAAATTTTTCATTGAGTTGCCTATGTGAATGTAAAGGTTCTCATGAATAGGATTACTCATGTTTTGTGTGCCTTCAATGCTGGTTTCCACCCCTTGCCAATGGAGGCAGGATTGGGGTAGTTGGGCGTGAGCCCCATCATGGGTCGGGTTGTGGCGGAGTGGTATTAAAGCCATGTTCATTCTCTGGGATGTTGTTTTAACATTAACACTTAAAATGATTGTATGTGTTTTCTAAAATAATTTCAACGTATATCGAGTGTATCTCTTAACCCAGAGAGTCCAATGATTGTAGGGGCGGCCGATATATCCATTCACCAAGACGATGATTACCCGCTTGTTGAATCGACACCCTAATACATTTATTACAGGGAACAATGGTTCATGTATCATATAGGATTGATTATATGAATTTTCATTTTAGATTAGTTCCAAATTTTCATTGATATATATATATATATATATATATATCTAACCATGATACTCCTTTATAACATTCGGGATGCCTCTGCAATGAAACACAACAAATTTACCAGCTCGGGTTCGTGATGAAGACCCGATGAGTGATGAGTCCTTAGTTCAGGGTATAATTAGTGATCCATTACGTCATGCTTGAAATGTAGTAGCAACTACACCTGTTTAGAAGCATATACTCCCATAAAAACTGATTGAGGACATGCGCAGGTCAAGCACACATATGAGTTCCATCATCAGAGACCGCTAAGGTTACATAGCTAATCAGATCCACAGGTGGTAGAGGACAGGAAAGAGTCAATTTTCTATATTTTCAGGATTATTCAGAACCCAAAAGATTATATGGTTTCATTGGAGGCATGTGTTTTCTGAGTAGCAGTTAGGAATTTGTGGATATTCTTTACTAATACACATGATGATTCGAATCTCTCATGGTATGGCATTCCATTTCGATTTTTTGAGGAGTACTACCACTTCTTTTTATGCTCAATTTTGTAACAAGATCATCTAGAGCATTAGTAAGGAGTTATTATTTTGGAATAGTATGATTCCAGGTTCACACACCTTACTCGCTACTCTATCAAATTGAGGAGGGATGGATATTTCTAAGCATAGATGTTCAATCAGGGACTGTGTAATTATTTTTGAGCTATTGTCTTTCATTTGTTCATCCCAACAAATGTTGGGGTGATGGACTAGAAACTAGTGAAAAAGTGTTTCCTTTCAATGGTATACTACATAGCTGGACCATGAAATGGGCACAATAGTGATTAAAAGCATTAGAGAAATAGTATACGTCAGTCAGAAAGTTCTCAATGTAGAAGGGATACCAATAATCATAATCACAGATATAGTCAAGGACATCACAATGGTATAGGTCAGCCAGAAGAGGGGTGGTTCTACATATTTTATGGTTGACATCACATGTCTTGAAATTTCATGACATTATTTGTAAATGAGTGTAGGAAGATAAGTGATGGAACTCTACAATAGAGACATTGAGGTGATTTGGTATCTCCCAGGTGGGGAAATGGTGGTCCCAAAGATGATGGTGCTGGAAAAGGAACAAGAGGAGATGCATTTGGGGGATTACACTATGCGGTTCATCCACTACCACCACTAGTAACCATTGGTTAGACTCGGGGAGCTAGTGCCCAAGGCTGTAGGCAACTGAATGATATGGATGTCTATGAACCTGGATTGAATGATGTGATAAGAGGCACTCTCTAAGGACTGTATAAATTCCAAAATAGAAATTTATAGATACTATATTGAGATACTCATTTATTTCATCTCCTTGATTATGGTTCATCAATGGTGACACATGGAATTGTTGTAACCATATATCGGTGTAATTCATCATACCGTTGAAAGCATAAGGAAGTGGGGTTCTTCCCAAAGCAATGAATGCTTTTTAGGACTGAGAAAAACCGATGCGGTGAGTTAGTGAGCAGAAAATCTGATATTATCAAGGTTCCATGGATGAGTCTCTATGAATTTTATATTTGGGGATCTGTTGTGCGATGGTCTGTTAGAGAACGTCCGAACAATTCAAGTGGATATTTTATTCATTCTTATTTTTTCATGGGATACCACTAAAAAGTGTGATTTAGTTTTTGGTTTTGGGTTACTATCCTTCCAAGATAGGTGAATACACACGGCTTATGCCACATTATTTCAATGCCTATCTTATATGGGTTGGATGAGTCTACTCACCTTCTTTTTTCTTTGGAACACTTCCATTATCAACATCTACACTGATGCAGTAATGGAATAAGTGGGTAATTGTTTTTTTACTTTTGTGAATGGTGTTGGCTACATCACTTCACAGGCTCATGAGAGAGTCTCATCTGGGATAGAACATCTATGAGGTCTTGTGTGACTTGGTATCCTTAGATGTTCATCTTTACGTATTCTTCTAAACGTGGGAATCATATTATTATAGGAATTATGGTGATTCCAGTCACACACTAATGAGAGGTGATAAGTTAGTTTTACACATTTTATTTGATTTAAATCCTGGTGTAGGGAAAAGCGAGGCACAACCTTAGTGCCCTCACCTCCATTCATTGTTTGTGCTTTTTTGGGGATGAAAAACTTTAAAGAAGTAAATAATTTAGAGACCCTAGTTTTTACCTATATGACCTCTAAATATTTCTAGGAATATTTTTGGTGCCTAGTGTTGAGATGACCTATGAATCAAGCCCTAATGTGCTCAGAAATAATTTTATCAAAATAATAAAAATAATTTTTATGCTTTATGAAGTTTTTTATAAATTTTAGGACCTAGTTCATACATTTAGTTATGAGTCGCATTTTTTATTTTATGGGTTTATTTTGAGAAAATATTGTAAAACATGGCATGTACTAGAATTTCTAGGTTACAAGACATATACTCCGAGTACACTTCGTGTATGTCTTGGTCGTGTAATGGTCATACATGGCATGATGGGTTGTCGAAAAGGGCGACATGTTTTACCATGTACACGTTGTGAACTGCCTAGTACAAAAAATGTTGTCATGTTGGCAAGAACAAGGAAAATTATCCCACAATTTAACATTAAAAGAACCTACATAGTGTTTATCCCTAAGTACATGTCATGTAATTTTTTTGATAAATTTGTATGTAGCCTCATTTAGAGGATGTGGTTTTAGGGGTTCATCTGGGTTAAAGAAACAACAATGTTGGGACTCGTTTTTTCTCTCAATGGTCCATCCAAACACTGATTTGAAAGATGTAAGATCTAATAGAACACAATAAGTAATCCCTAGATTCCTCTTGTGATACTATTCATGATTTTGATTCTCAACCAAATTTTTGATGGTTTATAAATTTCGTTGATTTTGTAGATCAACTCTATTATAGGCAAAATTAGAGGCCGATACTGAATGGGGAACATCATATGAGTACGAGGTAGGTGGTGAAAATAATTTTTTTTGTGTTTTGGTGAACATATGGGGGTTGCATCTTTTAGATAACCAGAGAGTTTTTTTTAGAAAACATATTATTGAATTTTGATTTGATTGTTAAACCTTGCGGGATGTGGTTGGGTATTCTACAAACTCTTATGATAGAGATTGCCCAGGCGAGGGGCTATTTCTCATTAGGTTATTTTGTTCAGGGTTACGTTAATGGATTTAAATGAATTGACTCGATTTATATTGATATGTATAAATTGGTTTAGCTAAGTTGAAATATTTTGAGGAATTCAAGGAATCCAAGTAATATTTACCTGATTTTTTAGGTGTGGATTTCATCTAGAAAATTTAATTAAATGATTATAATGTGCTGTTTAAATTGCATGTATATATGTAATTGTTGAATTTCATGAGCTGGAACCCTTGGGGTTTTGTTTGGAGTGGCCCTTAATTTCGTGAGTTATGTTGATCATAGGTTGGACACAGATTAGATTTCATTGAGTGGCTTTACCATTGTATTAGGCCACAAGGATGTTAATTTGATGAAATTTCAATATCAAATTTTGCATGGACCATTAATCATGGATGGAATGGCCATAGGATTTGGGCGACATGGTCACATGGACAAGATGGGTCAGAGATAATGTGGATTGAATTTTAATTGTGATTTTTGCTCACGTGTGATGGTAAAAGCACCAATTGTATTTTGGTGTTATAGGTAGACTTTTTGATGAGGTGATTTTTGAACACTCATGTGGGTAGGGGGGCCCGATAGATTCATTTAAGGTACTATTTGTTTGGGGGTTCTTTTCATAGGAAGCCTCAAGGAAGGTGAGGAACCTTCATTGGATAGAAGTGAGGATATCTTGTTGGTGTATGAGGCTCACTGTGATTGAGGCCCTGGGCCTTGATTATTAATTGATTAAAAACATCAATGTTCCTCTTGTTTTTGTGCCAAGGTCATGACCTTTTGAGCAGGGGTCTATTGAACCGAGTTACTATTATTTGGGCATTCCTTCTGGACATCAATAAATTGAGACATGCAGTGTAAGGAGGCACAAAGTGTCGGGTTGTATGATTGAGGTGGAACCTGAGTGTTCTCTGGGACATTGTGACTATAAGAGTACCATGATCCATGGGAAATTGAGTATATTTTCATCAGAGATTCTGTATTTGGCTGAAGCAGGTGACATTCCCTAATGGCTGATGTAAACTAGTGGAGGTCGTGCTTTTTTATTAAATAACAATTGTTTTTATTTAGAGATTCATGTATTCTAAAAAACTAATACTAAGTATCGACTATTTTGTAGTAAACTACTGAAAATTTTATCACACACTAAACAATACATTTGGGATGCATCTAGATTTTATAGTTTTACATACAAGTAAATTTCTGACTATAGGAGTTGGATTGTAGTACTTCATTCAATGAAGAATGGTATGGACCATGAGGTCATTCTTAGATATGGTTTCTTTTTATTTATCTTTTATTAATATATCAACATTCTTACTCTTATATGTACTTACTGATTTTTTATAAGGACCCGGCCTTAAAAAATTACATATTCATGAATTAAATGAAAAATTAACATAGAGGATATTTTAAGGTTTAGAGTTTTAGAGAATTTGGACATAACTATTACATCTCAAACGATTACAATGTAGACAATTCTTAAAAGTTTCCATAAAATAAAAAAACTCATAAAAAGAAACATGTCTACTTTCATGTTTTAGATAGCATTTCTTCCCTTGATACCCTATTTGACCCTATTCATCTTTGTGTCCTATGAAAAACATTTCAAAACTAGGGATGAGAATAAAAATCCCAATAAAGGATACACAAAGAAGGAAACCTGTTAGTTTTTTTTCAAAACAATAAGTAAATCATGAATACTTTATCATAAGTAATACCATTCACCTTTCTGAAGTAGTAAATACACATTATTGAATTAATGGTCATTATGTACCCTTTTGAAACCAAAATATTACCATAAAACCCATATAAAGAATAGAGAACATATAATGCTGACTTGGGAAATCAACATGCATAAATGGAATAACCATACGATCAACATCCAAACATATCACTAAATGGAATAGTCATACGACCAACTTTCATACCCAATGCATTAGAGGTTTTAATGTAACAACATGTCTTGGTATTCATGTCACCACCCTTCATTTGGATTATTAGGTAACCACCTGTCAAATGCCCATGTACGTTTATAAATTCATAACACATAAAAAAACTATAATGGGAAGAAAACATTTCCACACTTCAATCACAATATTTCACATAAATATATTGACAAAACAAATCCATTATCAAAACAATTTTCAATACAAAAATACATATAAGAGTGTATGGTATTTATTTAATTTTGAAATCATTACGACTTGTTAAGGAATCCAAAGATCAAATAATACTTGCGGCGGCAGAAAAGGTCTTTGTCACTGCATACATTAAAAGAAACATTCCTTTTTGTCATTTGGTAAAACTCTTCATAGTAAAAGATTCTCTTTGAATGATATAAAATGTAAAAGTTGTATAATACAGCATATAAAAGAATGTCTTGTATTAAAACAAAATATGCCTCAATGAATGGAGCTTGAGATGAAGTCCCTTACAAGGTTTGTATCCATAGATTAAGGACAAATCAATTACATAATTATGTGTGAAAAATATAAATACACCCAATATAAGATTATATTAAGTGTAATATAATTAGAGGTAATTCACACAAATTCATAGTACGACATGATCTAGAAGAAGAATTTTAATACAGAGAATCGAAATTGGGTTAAGAAGTTCCCTTACAAATATTCGACAACCTAACGACTTCATTTTAATATTCAGAAAATCAGAGGATGAGATATAAAAATGGTATCTCATCAAATGTACATATCATTTAAAGAAATAAATATATATAAGAACAAATCCTAACATAATAGGATGTAAATTAAATGACCTAACAAAAAGAAGTCATAAAAATTGGAGGGTGAATGGTTCCCTTGCCGATTTGGGTAACTTTCTAAACGTACACCCTATGAAAGAAGGTTCATACAATGAAGATGTAAATACCAATAAACGACAGTATATTACTAAAATATTAGATTAATGGGAAGTACATACACCACACAAAATATAATAGTAGAAAATGTAGCATGAATGTCACGGGAATAATGAGTGAGATAAAACCCCTTACCTTGTTGTAATCAATCAATTCGTATGACCAAAAGACAATAACAACCATATGAATTTCAGAACATAATGAATATAAATCGAATCATGATAATATATATCAATTGGAAGTACAAAATACACCACATTCTATATATAAGTGGCGACCAATGTAAATCTCACTAAATAAAAAGAGTGATAAGAAATACCTTACGAAATTTCGGCAGCCTAACGTCGACACGTAAAAATTCATAAAATGAATTGATGAGAGTAATAAAGGGGTCTCTCATCATATAAAAACACAAACTATAGTATGGTGAATATAAAATAACATCATCAAACAGAAGAACATAGAGAATAAATGAAATGACATAAAACAGAGTACTTGAAAATAATGAGAGATGACAGATCCCTTACCTCATGTCTGACATGTCTTGTTTGATTCTTTATATTTATGAATAATAAACATTTCTCAATTTATTATTTCATAAAGACTCTATTTAAATTTCATTATTCAATTAATATCACATATAATCATGTTATAATAATTAGTTAGTTATGTGAGTTCATATCATACGTTTTATGATGTTCGATATATGAGTCAAAAATAATCATGTTTAAAATGAAATGCCCATGTAGTTATTAGTAAATCATCTCCAGAATGCTATTAATTATTTAAATATTATATGTATCCAGTACATATTCATTTTATAAAATTTCATTATATTTGGACATAGAAAATTAAATGCACCGTTCATGGAGACGGTGGGTCGTACTTACGCATGAAAACTACTTTCATTTCTTTGTCATATTAAAAGAATTAATACAAAATGAGACATATATATATTATAATTCCAGTATAATATATATGTTATGTAGGTAAAATCTCTTCCTTAATTATATTCTTTATAAATTCCATGTTTGGTATGAAAGAGTCATATCACTTGAGGGGGCGGTATTCCACACTTCTTCAGATGAAATTATTGCATTTGCACAACATGCAATGCATAAAAGTATGTTTAAAATATAAAAATCAGAAGCATAAAGAGAGAGAAAAATATATTATATATCATATATAAATATATTGAGATCAGAATGGCCACCCTTAAAGGTGTTAAAAGAATATTGAACAATCATCCTTTCAAGAGGCAGTAATTCACCATCCATAGAAACAGTATGTTCTTTAACCATTAGACGGAGGTGTGTATAAGTGTAAATCAATTCTATATCATACCAAAATCCTAGAATATTGAATATACAATTTTTTTTACAAAATAAAGGAATAATAAGAGCATATGGGGTTGGATAAGAAAAATAAAAAAAGGATATAAGAAAAGACAATACCTTTAAATTGGGTAACTACCATTGGTTTGATCCAAAAGAGATTCAATAAGAGCATTCTGCATAAGGTAAGGATTCTAGGATGAATAGGTGGATGTACGGAGACAATAAAAGAAGGGTTTGGGCAATCCAAGGGCTTGAGAGGTGTGGGTAAGAGAGTAGTGGTGGCGGCCTTTTATATGAGGGAGTAAGGGAACTCTTGGAATGTCATGAAATGTTACTTTATTATTAAATGATTCTCTGATTTTAAAGGTCCCACAATGAAATATTTCGAGGATAATATGATAAGGGTTCTAAATACACTCATCCAATAATTTATTTACAAGTTTATGTCTTATATTTTCCTTATCTTTTCATTTTATTTAAATCGTTTATTATTGACGTAACTGTTGCATCATCTTGGTGTCATAAATAATTTTATTTATTTAATGTCTAAAAATTTAAACAAAATTACCATGATGTAGGAAATATTTTTAGACCTCTAGTGAATATTTATAGTGAAAACTAAAACTTATATAACCCCAAGTAAAATTTTTTTTAATTAAACAAAACATGTTTGTGATATTTTTTATTTTAACATTAAATAAAAAATTATTAATGTCATTTTCTTACCCATGTGGCTACATGGTGTCCCCATGTTGACCCATGGTTTGTCATGGTTGGCCATAACTCATCCAATAATTTTTGGACATGTTTCAAGGTAATTTCAAATTATTATAACATTATTTTTACCATAAATTACACTAATTACCTCGAATCGCGATTAAAAAAACTCAAAAGTTACTATTCAACAAAATTTATTTTAATCCCATTGAACAAAATATTACATAATAATCACAACAATGTATGTCGGATTTTTAAAATTCAAAACATAGGTGTGATAAAATTTCATTTTAACGAAAAATCTGTTTTTTAACTACCACTTAGTGGTTTCACTATTCATTAAAAATTGAATTTATTCACAAAAATACCAAATATTCACCCTAAACTATATTTGATATTCTGATTTCAAAAATGATTTCCATTTTACAAAATTCATAACATATAAGTTTCATTAATCAATTTTTCTAATTAATTCACGCTGTCAAAACAAATATCGTGTTTTTAAGAAATAATATATATCAAAAGATTGACACTTGTTTATGTCAAATATCAAAGTGAAATTAATTCCAATGACCACCATGGAATTAATTGGTAAAAATATATTCTAATTTCACTTTAAATCTAATTAAATATATAATCAATGCATGTAAATAAATTAGATTAATTGGAGGTTTTGAATTAAAATACAATATCATTCATTATTCATTAAAAAATGAAATTTATCGGAAAAATACAAAAAACCTAAAGAAAGTAAATTTTGATGTCCCGATTCTAAAGAAGGATTTCATTTTATCAAATATAATATATAAAATTGTCAAAAAGCTCTCCATAAAAAGGTGGTTAATCGTCCTTTTAATGAATATCACAATATTTACACATAACATTTGATTCATTCACATTTTAAGCCTCAAATATTTATTGGATAAAAGTAAAAATATTTGACAAACACATATAATAATTTTGTAGTGTGTTCTGTTCATTTCCGCCATTACAAATACTAGGCATTAACAACCATTTTAAATATAATTATTTTATTATTACAATGCAATGTATGATGTAATAGAAACTTGTTGTTGCATGTTGGGTATGTCATAAAACATAGAATCACCTTTAATGTAAAATTGATATTTTATTCACAGGTATTAATAAAAATGAAAATTTCATATTCTTTATTTACATGGGATGTTACATTTATAGCCATGGGTGCCTTTGTACGTTAACATTCATGACCTGCTATGGATGTAAAACTTGATTTCTTGGTAGTTGTTGAAAGTGGTATCCAACATGTTGTTCTATGTACATAATGTTAGAGGTGTTTCTATATTTCTTCTGATATTTATTATTATTAAATATTTTCCCACATTGTGGGTATGGTTTGACTCTGATACGTCATTTAAATTCCATTTCATGTTAAATTATTATATTTAAAATAGTACCATTTAATATTTTTAAAGGTTATAAACTCTACAATATACCTGATTACACCCTAATTACTAGTCAGATGTCTTTGGAATTTGGAATGGTGTACCTATGTTATGTAACACCTTACCCGTCTAGAGTTATTTGGGACATTGTTCAGGATTTGACGTTACAAAGTGGTATCAAATGAGTATCTTTATTCCTCTTTTTATTGTATTACTATTTGGTATTATGGTAGACTATAGATGGGATTCTAATGGAACTAGATTTTGAACTCAATCTTCGGTGCCTGAAACCCCATGTGTGAGGGATGTACCGAGATGCATTTGGTGGGTCATCTTGTTGGTATTATTACAAGATTATAAATTATAGGATTTATCCCATGGTGGTCCACTTGGATTTTGATTGTTATTGATTGTGGTATGTGACCATTGACCCGATGAGGTATGATAGAATTAAAACATGGCTCAGTAATTCAAGGAGTGGTTTCATGGATTTTTATAGGAACATTTTTAGGGTAATTTAATATCATATATGAAAGTATTGTCTGTGAAGTGAAAATTTAATATTAATGATATCCAATTCCATGATGCAATTGAAATCCTTGTTTTCTGCAATGTGATATTACTTTCTCTATATATTTATGAAATTAATACTGCCTGGGATTTGGGTCTGACTCTTATATGAGTAGGAAATTTTTATAGATGATGTGATGTTGGTCACTTGGATTGGGTGACTTGTTCATCTGTATGAGGTCAAGATGATTTTCAGGATAGGAGTGGCCAGAGGTACTTTTTATTCATGGTTATGTTAAGGGAATGTAAGGAGTCAATGAGGTCAAGAAGCCATGGGGAATGGTTTGAATTGGGGAGAGTAAGGGTTGTTGTTAAGAAATTATTCATTATTTCATTACTTATCAATGATATATATATATATATATATTAATATATATGGTCAGTTTGAAAATTTATGGTATTTTGTGAATTCATTATAGACAACTCAGTGGGAGGATAAGAGGGTTATGGTAGAGTGCCGCATGAACACGATCATGTTCATCCCCCTGAGGGGCTGGAAGCGCATGAGCCACAAGTATGGGCTCAGGTAGAAGAACAGGTTCAAGATTCAGTGCAGTAAGAGCATCAATCTGGTATGATGGCATTCTGACTGTGTCTCAATGAGCATCTTATATAAAATATTAATATTTTTTGAATGATATCATTAGAGGAATGTATGGAATGAACCCCTCCATGGATTACCATACTCGAGAGTTTTAGTCAAAACACCATTCTCAGTTTCTGTGTGAGGGTGGTAAACATGTTCATGAGAACTGGATAGAGAGAATTCCAATGATCTTAGAGAAACATTATATGCCTCTATAGAAGAGTGTCAAACTAGAAATGAACATGATGTGTGTACAGACAATTAACTGGTGGGATGTGTATTTTTATGCTCGTAGTCATGAGTAACTGACAAAGAGGGAAATATAAGACATATTCTTAGAGAACATTTTCTTAGAGACTCTAATGGAAGATAGGGATCATGAGTTCATAAGCCTTCAATTGGGAAAAATGACATTCATGGACTATGAAACATGTTTCATTGAGTTTTATCTCTTCACACATGGTATGAAAAGCGATGACTTCACATTGGCATGGCACATTGAAGATGGATTACGACACATCATTCAAGTGAATGTAAATATATTAAGACTTCCCATGATCTCAGAGGTGGGGAATTAAGTCCTTATTGCGATGTGAAACCTAACAGATAGGTGTCACAGTGGCAAGGTGGCAGCTTTATGTGATGGTTCAAATGGTAGGAAATATGGTCCAGATACATACACTAATGCAATGAATCATCACTGGAGGACTATGGCTCTAAAAATATCATTGTACAATTTTTTGATTTGATCTTTTGGCCAATGTTATTCTTGAGTGTTTTCTTCACCACACATGGAAGGTAGATTACGGGATGAATTTCTTTAAGGGGGGTGTTGGTCAGAAAATGGTTCTTCTTTTGAGGTAAAATTCTTTTTTTTATATATATTTTTTTAGAAAATTGGGGAAAACATTGAATGTACTAGAAATTTTTGTTTACACACCATGTACTCTGAGTACACGCCATGTATGTATTGACCGTATAATGGGAATATATGTTATGTGGGGTTGTCGGAATGTGTAAGAGGTTTTAGAATGTAAATACCATGTACTACCTAGTAAACGTAGAGAAGCCATGTTGGTAAGACCTGGGATAATTTATTCACTAAATGAATAGTAAAAGAACATACACGACCTGTAGTCTCATGAACACATTGTGTATTTAATTTTATATTTCCATAAATTTGGACGGGGCCTTTTGTTGAGGAATATATAAGAGGGGTTCATCTAGGGTCACAAACAAGTATTATTGGGACTTGTTTTTTCTCCCAATAGTACATCTAAAATCCTATTTGAACGTCGTCAAATCCATTTGAATCTTATCGATATTCCATGGATTCCTCTTGAGGCATTCTTCTAAAAATATATTGGCGACCATGTTATCGTGGGTTGAGTGTTTTGGATCATTTTTTACATCTACCTTATTATAGAATGATTTAGAGGTGTATACAAGGAAAGGAATAATAAAAATGTACGAGTTAGTAGGTGTAAACCTTGTTTTATGTTTTCGTGGAAATTTGGGTGTTGTCGATTTTAAGAAAACAATGGTTTTTTGTGTGGAACCCTATTATTTCACTTTAATTTTTTTTAATCTTCATTGGAAGACACTAGGTATTCCCTTACCTATTATGCTTGAGAAATGTCGTCTGAGAGTTCATTGTTCATTATGTTATTTTTTTCAGGGTTTATTAAATGGTTTTAAATTAATTTCCATGTTTGATATTTTATTTCTAAATTGGTTAAGATCTATTTAAATTTTTATAAGAATTAATTATCTCTATGTCGTATTATAATTATTTTAAAGTTATCAATTAAATATTCTATAAAGAATTTCTTGATTATAACTATTGTATACAGGATATGAATATATGTTATTGTTGAATTTCCTGAGATGGAACCCTAGGGTTTGTGTTTGGTGTGGCCCATATTTTCTTGGGTGATGTCGATAATAGATTGGGCATGGCCCAGATTGAATTAAGTGATTTGACCATGGAATTGGGCATCATGGACGTCAGTTTGAGGCAGTGTGACTATCAGGTTTTGCATGGCCCACGATACATGGATGGCATGTTTATCTTATTTGAGAAACATGGATGCATGGAAACGTGGTGTCCGAGGTGGTGTGTAATGGGTTCTTTTTAGAGATTTCCACTCACCCATGATGGTCAAATCCCTGATTTGAGTTATGTGAACATAGGTAGACTCTATGATGAGGTGGTTTGGATACATCGTGTGAGAATAGGTCATAAATAGTTGCATTTTAGGTACTATTAGTTTGGGGGTGCTTTCCGTAGGAAATCTTATGGAATGTGAGTAGCATTTGAGGGATAGTGGTGATGATATTGGGATGGGGGATATGGATCACTGTGATTGAGGCCATGAGTCTATACTATTATTTGAGGATAGGAATCAATGTTCTTCTATGTATTAGGACTGTAGGATGAGATTTCAATTAGGGGTCAAGTGGATTGGGTTACAATTATTTAGGCATACCTTCAGGATATCGGTTGTTTGGGTTACGCTGTATCAGGAGGGACCTAATGTCGATTTATATGATTGTGGTGGTACATGAGGGTTCGATGAGAATTTATAACTACAAGAGTACCTTATTCTGGGGGTCAATGAATCACATTGATTTTATGATTCTGGAATTGGCTGACGAAAGTGACACTCACTTGTGGTTACAGAGTACCTGTGGTGGTTGTGCTTATTTATTACATCATAGTATTAACTTGATTTATAGATGCATGTTTTTTAAAACACATATACTAAGTACACACCATTTGGTGGAATCCTACTATGATTCATCTCACAGAATACATGGGCCCTTTGGGATAGTTGTAGACTTTATTGTTTTATGTATATGTAAAGGATCAACTTTAGGAGATGAATGAGATTACTATTATTCATGGAGACTTGTATGGACCTTGAGGTCAAGGATATATGGAGTAACATATTTATTGAATTTATTACCATTTCAGCATTTTTAAAATTATTTTTACCTACTGTTGTCTATCCATGGGTGCCTTTGTATATTAACATGAATAAATTTCTATTGATACATGACTTGTTTGTTTGGTAGTAGTTGATTGTGGTATCTATCATTCTATTATGTTTACATTATACTAGTGTTAATACAATATTACATCTACTGTTTATTGATATAGAATATGCTTCCACATTGAGGGTTTGATTCTAGACTACAAAGCCATTTAAATTCCACTACGTGATATATTATTATACTCAAATTGTTACCATTTCTTATTCTAAATGACTATTCTCACCCCACTATCCTAGATTAAACCCTCATATCTAATCTGTAGCCTTTGGAATTTGGGTAGTTGAGCAAAAGTTCAGTAACACACGACCCGTTTAGCATAGTTTAGGTGGCTATTCAGTTTGGCATGTTATAAAAATTATCGAATATATCCTAAACATAAGATCAGATTAGAAATTTTAGGTAATGTTTGTTTCCGAAATGGGGAATTTTCCCTAGGAAAATGATAAATGTTACTAGTGTGCGACATATATAGAATACGAGACTAAGGACGTAACCATCAATAAAATAATTAAATAAAATATATTTCTTCTTTATTAGGGAAACATAATTGAAATTTGATACCATTTTTGAGTTTCTAATGTAGTTTTTTCCTAAGGTGCAACCTAAAGATGGTCGGTGCATGATGTATGTTAAAGGAATCTATAGGCAGGTTCATTTAGTTAATATAAATAAATAAATTATTTATTTCAAATTAGATGACCTATACCATGTTCTTCTATAAATAAAATTCTATTCTTTATTTCCAGGGATATCCTCATAACCCTACAATCATTTATTGGATCTTACACCACTTTATTAATTGGTGGATTGAGACCAGACTATGACCGTTGATCTGATCAAGGTGATCCAAGAGGCGACAGACACAACATAACATCTTCACCACTAGAGGATGTGTTGTTCACCAAAAATCAATACATAATCGATGTAGGACTCATTTTATGTGATATTACACCTTTATAATTAAAATGTTGAGCATGATCAATTCCCTCTCTTTCGTTGGTTTTAATTTGAACACGCTTGGTATGATTCCATGTTTGAAGTTTTAATTATTTTCTGACCTGTTCATCTGACCTCGACCCCTCGTTCATGATCACTGACCAAGAATTCTTGTATGGTGATGATTAAAACATTATTATTATTTTATTCCCTCTACTAGACTTCGTGAGATTCATCATTAGACCACAATGTCATTATTCGATATTACTGGGGTGGTCTGAGTGCGATCAAAATCCCAGATTCGTTGTTCTGACATGAATGATACTCAAATTGAAAATTTTAGAATGGATTAATAAATGATTTGTATGGTTTTTGGTGAAGGGGTCAGATCTGTACCACATGTGTACATTTTTTATCATTGGTGGTTTGGGATAATTTAGACAACACCCATTTTCTTTTTTAGTGGGCGGTGACGACGTCACTTGTTACAAGGTTGGTTTTGAGTGTAGGTCGTGCATAAGATCTAATTGCAGAAGCTATTTGGTGTGAACATGACAATGACTAAATTTAGATCTCCGATGAGGTGGTCAGATGTGGTCAATACATCGAGGATAAATATTATTAGTAATAATAATAATAATATTGGAGATTAGTTATTAAAATGAATTGTTGTTTTCATATTATTATTATATAGAATAATAATAATGATGGATTAAAATGTGATGGTTAATTAAATTAAATTATTTTAATTTCATATAGAGAAACCATTTTAATTTAATTATTTTATTAATTTTAATTTATTATCATTAATTAAATTGGATCATTTCAACATTTTTCCATGGTATTACGGCACTCCATCCCTTCACTTCACGTAAAACAGATTTCTATCCTTCATTCCATGTTGCTTGAGGTATGATCTCATCACCATTATGATAGTTTAATTAATTAATTATATTCATTTAATTAATCAAATTCTAAACATAAAGGCACACACCGAGGTGTATTTCTCCATGGTGGTGCTTCAATATCAAATTTATTATTATAAATTGATATCCATTATTAAAAACAAATCACATTTAATTTGGTTTCAATTGAAAAAATATTAATTATAATAATTTTATTAAATAGGTTTCTCATTATAAAATTAAAACCATTTAATTAAATTAACCCCACACATTTTAATCAACCATTATTAATATTTTATATAATAATAATAATAATACATGAATTAATTTTATTAACTCATACCCATTAATAATATTATTATTATTTATGCTCATGGAATTGACCACATATGACTACCTCATTGGAGATCTGAGTTTGGTAATTGTGTCGTCCATTCCAAACAGCTTCTGAAATTAAATCATACACTTGAACTCTACTTGAAACCAACTCCATCACAACAAATGATGTCTACACACACTAACCAAGAAAATGTGGGTCATTGAACTGATCCCAAACCACCTCTAACCACAAACACGCACTAATGGTGTCGATCTAATCTATCAACCAAAATTCATGCCACTTTTTTACCAATAAGTTTATAAATATTTGAATCACATGTCATTCGGGCCGGGGAGTTCGCTGGGTGCAGAATTAAAGGCGATTCAAACAGGGGTTATACTTTTCTAGGAGATGAACTTGAGGTGATCTTAGGTTGAATCTGATTCTGAAACGGCTGTCCGAGCTATTAACGGACAGTTTGCTACACCTTGGCATTTAACATATGTGGTGCGCAGCTGCTCAGGAGAATTCAACAGTGGTTGCTCGATACAGCATTTGAAAAGGGAGGAAAATTTCGCGGTTGATTCTCTTTCGCGTGGGAGTAGTCTGGAAGAACCATTGATGATATTCTCTAGCATGGGATCTTTACTTTAGGAATGTAATAATTTTGTGCAGAGGGATTCTCTCGGGTTTCATCATTACAGACCCCTGTGACTTTTCATGTATTTGGGTGGAGTTTCTCTTATATTTTAATAAAAAAAAGACAATTTTCCACCAATGTTAGATTTAATGTTCAAAAAATAATTAAAACTCTAAACATTTGAGCATGCAAAGGGTGTTCAATTTAACGCAAATGAAATAAAGTGAATAGATCATGCTCAATATTTTAATTTTTAGGGCGTAAAACAATATATAATGAGTCATACCACAATTATGAATCATTTTTTGGTGAAGAAGACATCCCCTAGTGAGGAATATAATTCGCTATGGCTATTACCTATCTATTCACCTCAATTTGATCATCGATCGTCATCCGATATCCATCTACTAATAGAGATGTGGGTCGAATATCCTCTCAATTATCCAAAGGTTAGCGAAAAACCATGAAAATATTGAATAATATTTTATATATAGAAGAAAATATTTTTGTTCATATAATATACAATAAATAAATAAATTATTTATATTATCTAAACACACCTGCCGACAGATGACTAAACCAAATGTATAGTGCCAACCATCCATAGATCATGCATTGGGAAAACACCTCATTAAAAAATAATAGGTGTTAAGATATTTCCATTCTGAGTACCCATTAATGATATATTTGGGTAGGTGTAAAAAATATAAAATAAATTTATTTAATTATTTTATTTACGGTTACATCACCTGTGACATTTTCTGTAGATAAATCACACCGAAAATAGTTATATCACAAATAGGGTAAACACCAATAATCTGTATTAATCCATGACCTTGAATTTCTTTTCATATCATCCATTTAAAAGATATTCCTTTATTTCTAATAAACTACACACATAGAATAGATAATTATTTTAATATTTTTATAAAATTATTTTCTGTCACACCAGTCCTCAAAATCACATTCCATCTCTGCTCCTAACTAAGAAAATATTACTAGAAATATTATGATACATTTTAGGGGAAAACTAGGATCATTACATTATTACATTCATTAAAATGGTTCATCCATGAAAACAAGTAACAATAAAAATTTGTGAGGGAACTGATCCGGCACCTGGTAATTCTCAACTCCAGGATATACGACCAAAAGAAAATGGTGGAACTCCATTATCACCTCTTATTATAATGTGACATGAACAACCATTCCTCCATGATTGAGTTGATTCCTTTATTTAGAATATTCCAATAAGAAGAACATATATGGTTATCTAGTCGCACAAGACCTCATATTTGATGTCGCTAAACTAAGAATGTATCACATGAAAGAGAGGTGAAGGATTCAAAACCATTGACTGAAGAAAGAAAAAATATATACCATATTTCTCCTCTAATGCATCAAGGTTGATTCCGAGAACACAATAGTACCAACAAACAAATGAATGTGTGTAAACTCATGCAACCAAAAGAAGCGGGACACATAAATTGTGTGACATACCCCAGGTGTATTCAACTCTCTTATTAGATGAGTAACCTAAACTAGACACTCCGGCATACTTACAAGTAGAATTCCGTGGAAAAGAGACGAGAAGAAAAACTCCACTAGTAATGTGAAGAAATTCTCTGATAATATATTGCTAAGAAATTCATTTAATGTACAAGTCAGAGAGACTCATCCACCACCCCAAGGTACTATAAACATTGGGTGGAACTAAATCTTTCTCACAGTTTTTCCCACATCTCAAAAGTACATCATGGTGGGTGAAGAACCCCTCTTCCTCATGAAATCAATTCTACATCGAACCGCACAATCATTTGGTTACACCGACCCACCACACCACCCTAGGTGATAAGGAGTAAAAAGAACGATGTACCTCACAAAAATGTTTATAAAATTCTATTGTAATATGTAGAAATGGATTTCAGTGTACCTATTATCATATTATTTGTGTAATGGTCATAGTCATCCAAAGCATGAAGATGTTTGGGGCCCTGACTGCCAGATCCCTGAGCCTGATGTGGGTTGCCCAGTGGTGGTGGTGGAAGAACATCATTACATTGTCCCCCACCTACAAATCCTTGCACTCATCTTCCATAACCACCTCCTTGATGACCACCCTATTCTCACACAGTAGATCCTTAATAAAGTAATTGTCTCATTTGAAGAGGACCATCACCCATTTTCCTATGCTCTTAGACATTTCATGTATAGTAATCACACACCTTGTTCTCTCTCTTGTCACATGTGTAGAATGATCTCACTCTAGGGTATTCGAGTCTACAACATTATCCATAACTATGTTCATGAGTCCATTTATAGAGAGGCCGCTTATGTAGAGATCTCATCAACTAATGCCAGCAAGCAATTGAAGATGTCACAACTCTGTTTCATGCACTACAAGATCTAGTTATGTATATTATCTCTGGTGGAATGATATCTTTAACTAGTTCCTAATCGAACACACCAACATAGGTTGTGATGCACAAGGGAACTACGATGGATGAAAACTATTTGTGGAGTCACTGATCAATGTTATGTTCTCATATTTTTCCATCTCTAATCATGTCAATAGATTAGCATTTATTGTTAGTGAATATCGATGCGTCCTATTCCATAGTTATCTCTACTAAAGAATATCCAAAAGCTCATATATCCGAAAAGAGATTATGTTGCCGGGACAATAATTCTCACATAATAGCTGCTGGAAGACAAACAACAAGAGTGTCGACACATTGTGCATCTGAGTAACCAGGCTCCACTAACACCCAGCAACTCCATGGAAAATACAGGCTGCTAAAGCAACCATCTAATATTTTAGTGTATGAACAAGCTTGAAAATATGGGCCAATAAATCTAGCCAATACTCATGTACTAGGGGATCTGGGTCATTGTGTAACCTCAAATACCACTAACTTTGTAACTCACAAAGTGTAATGAACTAGCGCTTGTCCTCAGCCTACATTGCTGGAACTATATTCTACTAAAATTGTGGAGGTGCAGCTACCAGTCCACCTTGAAGTAGGGGATCATACGATGGAAGCTAAAATGAGGCCTTGTCTCTCATATGGTTGCCGACATGAACAATAGATGGTACCATTGTTGGCTATCATCACGGAGGAACTCTTAATGTTATAACGAAGTACTGATGTGAGATGAACACACAGACAAATACAAATGAACACAACATTGGAAATTTTGAGATGAATCATGTAGTATATTCGAATACTCAATCATGTTGGATGCATGCACTATTATTAAATAAAAAAAAGTCCATGGTTTCCGAGTCAACAAACACATATTGAGGGGCCTGGTTAATGGATTTGTTGGTCACTTTCACCATCGCTAGACTCCTAGTATAGAGAGTGACTCTCAAGACAGTTTCAAAATGTTTCCCTAAACCCAAACAATTTTTTTCAATTGAAAAATCCATATAATTTTCCAACGAATGAAACACATTTTTCATACTCATGATTTGTGTCAATGAAACCCCTAATTATATTAAAATTTTCATCATTGTAGGATATTGTATCAAACCTGTCTCCCTCATACGGATTCAGAATAATGAACCATTTGCGATGATGTGACCCATAAATAATGATTGATGTTTCAGGTCCTATTTTGTTTATTTAAATTGATGTTGTTATGTTGGACCAACGATGCCCAATTGGGTCATGTTTCAGTGAAATGTTACTTTTTCACTGGTGTCTGTATTGGATAAATGAATTGTCTATATCGTGTGTTTTTCATTGATAATCATGATTATGTGATCCATATATTTAATTTTTGGATCAAGATGTGGCCCCATGAGACAGTATTCGTACACAATGTTGTGGATTCCATCTTATTCACTATGTGTCTGATTCAAGTGATTGAATAACCGATCATGTGTGCTTTACCAAATGGATCACAATGGTGTAACCCATTTAATTATCTGGGGCAATTTGAGGAGGCATGTCAACGAAATTACATTTTTAACATCGGACCAATAACTGGTATCATGCACTCATCAACCTTTAGGTGAGATATTCCATGTAATCAGGTGGAACACTATAGCATCTATGGGTACATGTACACAACATAGTACCCAAGTATGTCTTGGATCCTTCTCTATTGAAGAGGTGGGGTCACATGTTATGTGGGATTCATATACAATGTATACCACATTATGAATCTTCTACCTATCGTATATAGTTCTAATGGACTCGAACATTGGCATGAATGTAGCATATCCAGAGTGTCTTTTTACCTATAACGTGATGGTTCCCTTCATAATTTCTTTTAATATATGATGATATATATAATGTAGTGTTTAGTAAGGTTATCATAGGATTATTTCTATGTTTTGATCTCCATTTCATATTTTTGTGCAGATCCCTGAGGTCTAGAGTGCTAAACTCCCATATGCATGGTTGTGGGTCCACAATAGATACATCAGATATTTCATCCACATGATGTATTAGGGGGATTATCCCATATTACTAGATTTTTGACCTCCGATTAGAATGGGTGTGGGTCCTCTAGAAATACTTTACATGTAGTACCCTTTAGAGTATACCATACAGTGGTGCTGGGTAGTGGGTCCTCATTAACATCAGGGGGTTGATCCTCTGGACGTACTATGCTATGAATACCTGATGATAAGAATGACCCCCCAATGTAATAGTGTGATTTTCCTCTATAGTTCATTAATCTCAACTGTGTGGTACTGTGACGTGAAATGGATTGGCATACCTTTGGGAATATGAGAAAGAGGGACGCTTTCACCACAGAGATGCATCCTTGAGATTCAACATAAAACTGTGTGGGTGGGTCATTACATCACAGAGTGGATTGTAATATGGTGTGGTGATTGATTCTGTTAGACATGTGTGTTTTGGTCAGATGTGTGCGGTGATGGTCATAGTAGATGGGATTAACACTGATGTATTGGAGACTCTACTTCTTGTGGCTAAGTTGTGAGATGGAGATCCCGTTACTCTATCATTTGGGATTATTTCAGTGATCACACACACACACAAACACACACACATATATATATTTGTGTGTTTGTGTTTATATATATATATATATTCCTATATAAAAATAAAATATTTGTGTACCCAATCCTTTGGATATGGTTACTGTCCTTCCAGGAGAGGCGAAGTCACGTGGGGTATGTTACGTGCTCTCTATGTCTAGCTTATTGTGGTTGGACAAGTATACTCTCCTGCTATATCTAGAAAGTACTCGATCAGATGATCCTTTTCTGACCATTTCAAAGTCATTTTTTTCAATGAGATTAATTTCCATCTTGTGTTTGGTTAAGATGTTCTCTGTTGCCAAACCTTTTTCTATCTAATGCTTCTATTATGTTATATGTCTTACTACTCCCACTTCACCTTTTTGGGGAGTTCAAATGGGTATGTATATAATCACCCATTCATGGTCTTTTCCCAAAAGGTGTTGTGTGATTATAGATGGAAGACATATCTGTAACATCCCAAGTAAGTAATGAATAATAGATATTTTTATCTATGTCTATTAATGATAAAGATAGTGTTTTAGAGGCCTAAAATGAAAATAAATACAATCTTATGCATGGAATACACTAATATTCTTAAAAGATTGTTTTAGTGCCTTTTGATGGAAAACCATTTTTGAATCTATATTTTGACAATTTTATAAACTATGTTTGTCAAAATAAACTTATCCTTTATGATTGGGACATCAAAATTTACCTTGTGTGAATTTTTGGTATTTTTCTGACAATGTTCATTTTTTAATGAATAGTGAAAAATACTGCATTTTACATAAAAACTACATTTAATCTAATTTATTTATATGATTAGATTATGTTTTGAATTGGTTTTGAAGTGAAATTAGAATATATTTTTACCATTTTATCTAATGGTGGTCATTGGAATCAATTTCACTTTGAAATTAGACTTAAACTGGTGTCAATCTTTTGATACTTATTGTTTTGTAAAAACACGCTATTTGCTCTGGCAGCGGGAATTAATTATTAAATTAATTAATGTGACTTATATGATTTGAATTTTGTAAAATAGACTTCATTTTTGAATTCGTAATATCACATATAGCTTAGAGTGAATTTTTGGTAATTTTCTGAAAAACTTCAATTTTTGATGAATAGTGAAACCACTAAGTGGTAATCAAGCAAACTGATTTTTCAGTTAAATGAAAGTTTACCACTAATGTGTATTAAATTTTGAAAATCCGACATACATGGTTGTCATTAAAAAGTAAAATGTGGTTCAATGAGATTAAAATAATTTTTTGGTGAATAGTAACTTATTAAGTTTTTAATCGCGATTAGTGGTAATTAGTGTAGTTTAAGGAATAAATAATGCTTTAATAATATAAAATGACCTAGACACATGTCCCAAACTTATTGGTTGTGTCATGGCCGACCAAGACAAGCCATGTCCTAACTTGGGGACCCCATGGATCCACTTTTGTTGGGAAATGACATAAATTACTTTTTATTTAATGTTAAAGTGAAAATGACACAAACATAATATGTTTTGCGAAAACAATTTGTAAGTGGGGTTATACAAGTCCAAATTTTGATTATAAATATTAAATGGAAAGCTAAAAAGATTTCCTACATCATAGTAATTTTATTATAATTTTTAGACATTAAATAAATTTAATTATTTATGACATAATAATGATGCAGCGATGACATCATTATTTGACGATTTAAATAAAATGGAAAGATAATATAAAATCTATGAACTACACATGGCCAAAACCAATTGGATGAGTGGATTTCGATGCCTTATAACCTTATCCATGAATTCTATCAATGTGGGACCTTTTAAAACCGAAACACTGTTTCAAATAAAGTAATGTTTCTTTACTTTCCAAAAGTGCCCCTCCTCTCCTCTTATAAAAGGCCCCCACCTCTACCTCATTTCACACACTCTTCAAGCCATTGGCTCGGCCAACCCCTGCCAATTTGCTCTCTCTACATCCCTCTCCTCATCCTAGAGGATTCCCTTTGGGAAGAATCCTTTCAAAGGAAGCCTTTAGGCTCAAACCAAAAGGAGTTACACTTTTTAAGGTAATTCATTCTCTAATGTTCATTTGTTTTATTTTGCTTCTCCAACCCCCTAAACTCTTTTTATTTACTTCTTTTGTAACAACACAAGTATCTTCAATATACTAGGATGTTGTTATAAGATTTATTTGAGCTACACTTCCACACAACTACATCAAATGGTTAAAGAACATAAGGTTTCCGTGGATGGCGAAATTCTGCCTCCCGAAACGATGATTGTTCAACACTCATTTAACACCTTCAAAGGTGGCCATTATGATGTCACTATTTTTATATATGATATATAATATGTTTATGTTTTCCTTAAGCTTCTGTTTTTTTTCATTTTGGGCATACCTTTATGGTTTCCATTATGGGTAAAACACGATATCTTCATTTTAGGAAGTGCGGACTACCGCCTCCTGAAAGTGATTTGATTCGTTAATACCATATGTGGGATGTGTAAAGGATAAAGTTAATGATATTATATATGTTATTATACTGGAATTATAATATACTCTTATATCATTATGATTCCATTCCAGAAAATATGAAATAGAAATGGAAGTAGCGTTCATGCGTACGTACGGCTTACCGTCTCCATGAACGGTGCATTTCATTTCTTACCTCTAAATGTGATGTAATATTATAAATGAATGCAGGTACTGGATATATATGACATATATGATATCTACATCATGAATATCATTCTGTTATAATGATCCTTTGACCAAATTAACAACATGTAAGTATAAGAAGTCTATTTTTGACTTAAGAACCAAATACCGACAAAATGAACATTATTAACTTAAATGATTACATGATGTTCATAACATGGTATAAAAGGAATAATGAACTTGAAAAAGATTCATAAGAAAGTAGAGATTAACTCAAGTTTATTATTCAGGAGTTTAAAGAACGGTCGGGTCAAGTCAGATACGAGGTATGGGACTTCGTCTCAATCTCCTTTCATTGAGGCATATTTTATTTTATACACAACTTTCTTTTATACGGTGTATAAACCCCTTTGACTTTTAAATTTATTCAAAAGGAATCTTTTTTATACGAAGCGTTTACTAAACGACAAAAGGGAATGTTTTTGTCGTACGTATGCGGCGACAACGACTTCTCCGCCGTCGTAACCGTTATTTGAGTTTCGGCTTCCTCTACAAGCCATACCTTCTTTTTAAAAGAAAATTAAATACCATGTTTTACTTTTCTTTTATTTTGGTATTGAAAATGGTTTTCATAATGTTTTTATATCAATGTGTTGTATTGATATCTCGTGATTGAAATGTGGAAATTTTATGTTTCCTTTATGCATGTTTTATGTGATATGATTATGTTATGGTTCTTGGGCATTATTATGAAAACGGGTGGTTCCGTGATAAACTAAGGGCGGGTGAGCCCGTTATAGCTCTCCAATGCATTGGGTAACGCGAAGGAGTGAAACGTTAAGGTTTCTCCGAAGAGATTTTAGGGAATATACTGTGATGGGTATTCCAAACGTAACCAAGAGGGTTACTCCCTACGTAAGAATGTTATGAATGCCTCAAGTTACCTTTACGTATTATGATTTATATGATTTATTCATGTTTTTATGAGGTATGTTAAAGTGCCTATGTTTTATGGGTAAAGTATGATTTCATTCTTATTTATATATGAACTCATGTTTCCTTTCCATGTTTTTTTATAACCCATACTGAGTTTTTATGCTCATCCCAAGTTTTTGAAATGTTTTTCACAGGTCAAGGGAAAGGTACATGATAAGATGATAGAGTCAAGGATGTGTCAAGAATTAATCCATGTTTTTTTTTAAAATGTGTGTTCCATTGATGGGAATGAAGAATACTATCTTTATGTAACCACTTTGTTTATATGTGGAATGTAATGCAAGTTTTATGATCTAATTCTCTAAAACTCTAAACCCGAAAAGATCCTCAATGTGTAATCTTGTAATAACTCAAGATTAAGTAAGGTTTAAGGCTGGGTCCTTATAGTTGGTATCAGAGGTCAGTTTAGATAACTTTAGGAGTTAGAATTATATTAAATGATTATCCAAAAATATTTTTTTTTTCGAAATGATATAGCATTTAAAGATTACCATGTTGCTTCATCTAAGACATGTTTGTTCAGAATGGTTTTCCGCAGAGGAAACAGGGAAGCAGTGCTAGGAAGGAATACAGAAGGAAATAACCTTCCGAATCAGCATCCAGAAATGGTCGGAATTGGAACTGAACAGTTTGTTGCAGTAATGGCGCAGTTGACTCAAGCGATAAATGGCGGTGGTATCCATGCACGAGATCAGCCAGATCAACCGCAGAGGAACATGTAAGTGGTGGAACATTTCATGAGGCAACATCCACCATCATTCAGAGGATCATATGACCCTGTGCTAGCTGAAGGGTGGATTAAAGCACTGGAGAAGATTTTTGATGTCATGGGGTGTTCAGACAATCAAAAGGTTAGTCTTGTTATTTACCGTTTGGAGGGTGAAGCAGATCAGTGGTGGTCTATGGTTAAAAATATCAGGGATGCCGACGAGATTGATGCTCTTGACTGGGATGAATTCAAAGGTATGTTTCTTGAGAAGTATTTTCCTAAGGCTGTTCGACTTAGGATGGAAAAGCAATTCTTGGAATTGAGGCAAGAGGAAGACTCAGTGGCTGCCTATGAAGAAAGGTTCACTCGATTGGCAAGGTATGCTCCCAATTTTATCCGAGACCTTGATAGTAAAATCAATCGTTTTTACTCAGGATTAAAGCCAAAGTATCGAAGGGCATTAGCTTCTCGTGAGTTTAAAAGTTATGAAAAGCTTGTTCGATGTGCTGAGAAGGTGGAAATGGAGTTTGCCGATGACCAAGTGTCCTATAACAACCAGCAGAAGAAGAGACCGAGGTGGCAGGAGAAAGGTAAGAATTCTTCAAAAAAGTCTGATGGTAAGAGAACTAAGTTTTCAGTTTGTGATAAATGTGGCAAAAGGAATGCTGGGGAATGTCTTCGGAATTCTGGGAAGTGCTACCGATGTGGTAAGATGGGACATAAGGCTCGTGATTGCACTGAAAAGGATCAAGGTGAAGGTAAAAACAAATTTGATTTACAGTTAGTGAAATGTTTTAAGTGCAATGAGATGGGTCACTATGCAAACGAGTGTCCGACAAGGAGCTTGAGTGATGGGAAGCAGTTAGACTACAAGCAGAAAGGGGTGGTGAAATCCTTTGCAACTACTTCAGCGGATGTCGGGCCATCAAATGAAGTCGTATCAGGTACTTTGTTTGTTTTTTCAGACTATGCCAGTGTGTTGTTTGATTCGGGGTCTACACATTCTTTCATCTCTGAAACCTTTTCTAGTAAAATGGGAATACCATCTCAAGAAATGACTCTTGAACTTTTGGTAAAAACACCTGGGGGAAGTGTCGAGGCAATAAGAATTTATAAGAATCTTCCTATCCTTATCTGTGGAAAGAACCTACTTGCAAACCTTATTGTTCTACCTATAGTAGAGTTTGATGTTATCCTAGGTATGGATTGGCTCTCTATTTACCATGCTAAGTTTGACTGTAGAGCTAAAGAAGTTTCTTTTCAGAAAGACTTTCAGTTTGGTTACAAGAATGAACCCTTACTTTTGATAACATATCAAGAGGCCGAGAAACTTGTAAAATATGGAAATGAATGTTACCTTGCACACGTCGTTGAAAATAAAGGAACTGTTCAGATTAATGATGTGCCAGTGGTAAATAAGTATCCTGATGTTTTTCCTGATGAGTTGCCTGGAATAATACCAGATCGGGAAGTTGAGTTTACTGTTGACTTAGTTCCTGATGCTAAGCCAATTTCAAAACCCCCTTATCGAATGGCACAAATTGAACTTTTAGAGTTGAAGGAGCAATTGCAAGATTTATTAGAGAAAGGTTTCATTAGACCTAGCACATCACCATGGGGTGCTCCTGTTTTATTTGTTAAAAAGAAAGATGGTTCTATGAGACTTTGCATTGATTATAGAGCCTTGAATAATATCACTGTTAAGAACAAATATCCTTTGCCTCATATCGATGATTTGTTTGATCAGCTCCAGGGAGCTCAGTTTTTTTCAAAGATTGACTTGAGATCGGGGTACCATCAGCTGAAGGTAAAGGAGGCAGATATTCCGAAGACCGCGTTCCGTACGAGATATGGCCATTATGAATTTGTAGTAATGCCTTTTGGGCTAACCAATGCACCTGCTGTATTCATGGACTTAATGAATAGAATTTTCCATGAGTTCTTGGATAAGTTTGTGGTGGTTTTCATTGATGATATTTTGGTGTTTTCTAAAAGTAAAGAGGAGCATGAAAAACATTTAAGGGTTATCTTGCAAAACTTAAAAGAAAAGAAATTGTATGGGAAATTCAGCAAGTGTGAGTTTTGGTTGCAACAATTATCTTTCCTTGGTCACATTGTTTCTAAAGATGGAATAACTGTTGATCCTGCAAAAACAAAAGTTGTGGAAGAATGTCCAAGACCCACAAATGTAACCGAGATTCGTAGCTTCCTTGGTTTGGCGGGCTATTACCGAAGGTTTGTTAGAAATTTTTCACGGTTATCTAGTCCAATGACTAAGCTAACTCGGAAGGGTGTTAAGTTTATCTGGACAAAAGAATGTGATGATTGTTTTCAGGAATTGAAAAGAAGATTGGTGAATGCTCCAGTTTTGGCACTACCTTCCAGGAATGGTGAGTTTGTTATATACAGTGATGCTTCATTGAAAGGACTTGGTTGCGTCCTAATGCAGAATGATCAGGTAATTGCTTATGCTTCACGACAGTTGAAAACTCATGAGGTAAATTACCCTACACATGATTTGGAATTAGCTGCTGTTGTTTTTGCTTTAAAAATTTGGAGGCATCATTTGTATGGAGTAAAGTGTGAAATATATACTGATCACAAAAGTTTAAAGTATATATTCACTCAGAAAGAGTTAAACATGAGACAAAGGAGATGGCTGGAATTAATCAAGGATTATGATTTTACAATTCATTACCATCCGGGAAAAGCAAATAAAGTGGCTGATGCTTTGAGTCGAAAAAGTAATGCTTCATTAACAATGTTGCATTTGGAACGTGATCCTTTGGTTAAGGATTTGATGAACTTTGGCATAGAAGTTGTTGGTGCAGGAAGTCCTTCTGTTTTGTTTCAGGTATCAGTGAGATCTTCTCTATCAGATAGAATCAAGCAAGCACAGAAGCAAGACAGTGAGTTGCAGAAAAGGGTAGAGCTGGTTCAGAAAGGTAAGTTGCCTGAATTCAACATTGATAATGATTGCGTTTTGATATTTGGGAAGAGATTGTGTGTGCCTTCTGATTCACAGTTGAAGAGAGAGTTGTTATGTGAAGCTCATAGTTCTCCGTTTTCAGTTCATCCGGGCAGTACTAAGATGTATAGAGATCTACGGGAGTATTACTGGTGGGATGGAATGAAAAGAGATATTGCTGATTTTACTGTGAAGTGTTTGAATTGTCAGCAGGTTAAAGCTGAGCGGCAGTTACCGAAAGGGATGCTTCAGCCTTTACCAGTGCCAGAGTGGAAATGGGAGAATATATCCATGGACTTTGTTGTTGGATTACCGAAGACATCTCGAGGTAATAATGCAATCTGGGTTATTGTTGATCGCTTGACCAAATCTGCTCATTTCCTTGCTATACGAGATACTTTCTCTCTTGATCAACTTTCCCGTTTGTATCTTAAAGAGATAGTCAGGTTACATGGAGTTCCTCTCTCCATTGTATCAGATCGTGATCTCAGGTTTACTTCTAACTTTTGGAAAGGCCTTCAGAAGTCGTTGGGTACTGAATTAAATTTTAGTACAGCTTTTCATCCTCAATCAGATGGGCAGTCAGAACGAACAATTCAGACATTGGAGGATATGCTGCGAGCTTGTTCTATGGATTATCAGGGAAGTTGGGACCAATATCATTCTTTGGTTGAGTTTTCATATAATAACAGTTTTCATTCCAGTATACAGATGGCACCATTTCAGGCATTATATGGGAAGCGGTGTCGAACTCCAGCTTTCTGGGATGAAGTGGGTGAAAGGAAGTTGATGGGACCAGAATTGGTAGAAGAGATGGCAGAAAAAGTTCAGCTGATTCAGAAACACATGAGAACAGCTCAGAGCAGGCAGAAGAGCTATGCGGATAATCGGAGGAAGGATCTATCTTTCGAGGTAAGTGATCATGTTTTTCTCAAGGTTTCTCCTTGGAAAAGTGTGATGAGATTTGGTAAGAAAGGAAAGTTGAGTCCAAGGTTCATTGGACCATATAAAATTCTAGAGAGAGTTGGATCAGTTGCATACCGAGTGGCTTTACCTCCGAGTTTATCTCAGGTACACAATGTTTTTCACGTTTCGATGTTGAGAAAGTATATGCCAGATCCATCTCATGTTTTGAGTCCAGAGGTAGTTCAGCTGGAAGAGAACCTATCTTATGAGGAACAACCGGTCCAGATTCTTGACCACAGGGATCAAGTGTTACGGAATAAGGTGATTAAGCAGGTAAAGGTTTTGTGGAAAAACCACATGATTGAAGAGGCAACATGGGAATCAGAAAATGCAATGAGGGATAAGTACCCCCATTTATTTGATAAGTAAATAAATTGCGGGGACGCAATTTTCTAAAGGGGGGAAGGATGTAACATCCCAAGTAAGTAATGAATAATAGATATTTTTATCTATGTCTATTAATGATAAAGATAGTGTTTTAGAGGCCTAAAATGAAAATAAATACAATCTTATGCATGGAATACACTAATATTCTTAAAAGATTGTTTTAGTGCCTTTTGATGGAAAACCATTTTTGAATCTATATTTTGACAATTTTATAAACTATGTTTGTCAAAATAAACTTATCCTTTATGATTGGGACATCAAAATTTACCTTGTGTGAATTTTTGGTATTTTTCTGACAATGTTCATTTTTTAATGAATAGTGAAAAATACTGCATTTTACATAAAAACTACTTTTAATCTAATTTATTTATATTATTAGATTATGTTTTGAATTGGTTTTGAAGTGAAATTAGAATATATTTTTACCATTTTATATAATGGTGGTCATTGCTTTCAATTTCACTTTGAAATTAGACTTAAACTGGTGTCAATCTTTTGATACTTATTGTTTTGTAAAAACACGCTATTTGCTCTGGCAGCGGGAATTAATTATTAAATTAATTAATGTGACTTATATGATTTGAATTTTGTAAAATAGACTTCATTTTTGAATTCGGAATATCACATATAGCTTAGAGTGAATTTTTGGTAATTTTCTGAAAAACTTCAATTTTTGATGAATAGTGAAACCACTAAGTGGTAATCAAGCAAACTGATTTTTCAGTTAAATGAAAGTTTACCACTAATGTGTATTGAATTTTGAAAATCCGACATACATGGTTGTCATTAAAAAGTAAAATGTGGTTCAATGAGATTAAAATAATTTTTTGGTGAATAGTAACTTATTAAGTTTTTAATCGCGATTAGTGGTAATTAGTGTAGTTTAAGGAATAAATAATGCTTTAATAATATAAAATGACCTAGACACATGTCCCAACCTTATTGGTTGTGTCATGGCCGACCAAGACAAGCCATGTCCTAACTTGGGGACCCCATGGATCCACTTTTGTTGGGAAATGACATAAATTACTTTTTATTTAATGTTAAAGTGAAAATGACACAAACATAATATGTTTTGCGAAAACAATTTTTAAGTGGGGTTATACAAGTCCAAATTTTGATTATAAATATTCAATGGAAATATAAAAAGATTTCCTACATCATAGTAATTTTTTTATAATTTGTAGACATTAAATAAATTTAATTATTTATGACATAATAATGATGCAGCGATGACATCATTATTTGACGATTTAAATAAAATGGAAAGATAATATAAAATCTATGAACTACACATGGCCAAAACCAATTGGATGAGTGGATTTCGATGCCTTATAACCTTATCCACGAATTCTATCAATGTGGGACATTTTAAAACCGAAACACTTTTTCAAATAAAGTAATGTTTCTTTACTTTCCAAAAGTGCCCCTCCTCTCCTCTTATAAAAGGCCCCCACCTCTACCTCATTTCACACACTCTTCAAGCCATTGGCTCGGCCAACCCCTACCCATTTACTCTCTACACATCCCTCTCCTCATCCTAGAGGATTCCCTTTGGGAAGAATCCTTTCAAAGGAAGCCTTTAGGCTCAAACCAAAAGGAGTTACACTTTTTAAGGTAATTCATTCTCTAATGTTCATTTGTTTTATTTTGCTTCTCCAACCCCCTAAACTCTTTTTATTTACTTCTTTTGTAACAACACCAGTATCTTCAATATACTAGGATGTTGTTATAAGATTTATTTGAGCTACACTTCCACACAACTACATCAAATGGTTAAAGAACATAAGGTTTCCGTGGATGGCGAAATTCTGCCTCCCGAAACGATGATTGTTCAACAATCATTTAACACCTTCAAAGGTGGCCATTATGATGTCACTATTTTTATATATGATATATAATATGTTTATGTTTTCCTTAAGCTTCTGTTTTTTTTTCATTTTGGGCATACCTTTATGGTTTCCATTATGGGTAAAACACGATATCTTCATTTTAGGAAGTGCGGACTACCGCCTCCTGAAAGTGATTTGATTCGTTAATACCATATGTGGGATGTGTAAAGGATAAAGTTAATGATATTATATATGTTATTATACTGGAATTATAATATACTCTTATATCATTATGATTCCATTCCAGAAAATATGAAATAGAAATGGAAGTAGCGTTCATGCGTACGTACGGCTTACCGTCTCCATGAACGGTGCATTTCATTTCTTACCTCTAAATGTGATGTAATATTATAAATGAATGCAGGTACTGGATATATATGACATATATGATATCTACATCATGAATATCATTCTGGTATAATGAACCTTTGACCAAATTAACAACATGTAAGTATAAGAAGTCTATTTTTGACTTAAGAACCAAATACCGACAAAATGAACATTATTAACTTAAATGATTACATGATGTTCATAACATGGTATAAAAGGAATAATGAACTTTAAAAGGATTCATAAGCAAGTAGAGATTAACTCAAGTTTATTATTCAGGAGTTTAAAGAACGGTCGGGTCAAGTCAGATACGAGGTATGGGACTTCGTCTCAATCTCCTTTCATTGAGGCATATTTTATTTTATACACAACTTTCTTTTATACGGTGTATAAACCCCTTTGACTTTTAAATTTATTCAAAAGGAATCTTTTTTATACGAAGCGTTTACTAAACGACAAAAGGGAATGTTTTTGTTGTACGTATGCGGCGACAACGACTTCTCCGCCGTCGTAACCGTTATTTGAGTTTCGGCTTCCTCTACAAGCCATACCTTCTTTTTAAAAGAAAATTAAATACCATGTTTTACTTTTCTTTTATTTTGGTATTGAAAATGGTTTTCATAATGTTTTTATATCAATGTGTTGTATTGATATCTCGTGATTGAAATGTGGAAATTTTATGTTTCCTTTATGCATGTTTTATGTGATATGATTATGTTATGGTTCTTGGGCATTATTATGAAAACGGGTGGTTCCGTGATAAACTAAGGGCGGGTGAGCCCGTTATAGCTCTCCAATGCATTGGGTAACGTGAAGGAGTGAAACGTTAAGGTTTCTCCGAAGAGATTTTAGGGAATATACTGTGATGGGTATTCCAAACGTAACCAAGAGGGTTACTCCCTACGTAAGAATGTTATGAATGCCTCAAGTTACCTTTACGTATTATGATTTATATGATTTATTCATGTTTTTATGAGGTATGTTAAAGTGCCTATGTTTTATGGGTAAAGTATGATTTCATTCTTATTTATATATGAACTCATGTTTCCTTTCCATGTTTTTTTTATAACCCATACTGAGTTTTTATGCTCATCCCAAGTTTTTGAAATGTTTTTCACAGGTCAAGGGAAAGGTACATGATAAGATGATAGAGTCAAGGATGTGTCAAGAATTAATCCATGTTTTTTTTAAAATGTGTGTTCCATTGATGGGAATGAAGAATACTATCTTTATGTAACCACTTTGTTTATATGTGGAATGTAATGCAAGTTTTATGATCTAATTCTCTAAAACTCTAAACCCGAAAAGATCCTCAATGTGTAATCTTGTAATAACTCAAGATTAAGTAAGGTTTAAGGCTGGGGCCTTATATATCGATTTTAAATATATAGGTGCATAGAGATTAATGCATCTTGAACAACATACAGAGGTCATAGAATAAGATATTTGAGTTGAGATCTCATAGATGATACACATTTACTCTTTTTTCCATGTTGAGACATTTTCCTATTATGGGAGCATATTTTCCCACATTTAATTTTCATTATACAGTACCATAACTATGTATTTTGTATAGGATTATGCACGTGAATTTTACTTTGAATCATTTAACACCTTTTCTAATTTTAATCTTCACTTTTTCATTGAGATGGATTTGTGTGTGGGTACATGTTCTTAGGAAAAGTCCTCTCTGATTTTGTTTTTCCTTCTCCACTTTTCGGCACCCCCTAGCCTATAGAGGTGGGTTTAGGTTAGCTATATATTATGCCCTATCTTGGGTCGGGTCATGAAAATTATAATAAATATTAAATAACATTTTCTAATTCATTATATTTATGAAGAGTACCAGTCTACCCCATATATAATTACATGGAAATAAAAAAAATTATACATAATCTAATATAGTTTCTCTTTCATCACATCAAGTTTAAAAATCACCTTTATGAATGTAGTACTTGATATTTTAAAAGCACTATTTTTATGATCTATTATGATTTCAACATATCATCTTAGAGGAAGACTTGGAAATTCATAGAGAAACACATCATTTTAATCCCTCATGATGGGAATGTATTCATGGATAATCATTTATTTATTATCAACTATTTGAGTGAGAAATTATTTCACTTTTGGAAACAGTATCCATCCATAAAATGATTATACAAAATGAGATTAATCCTCCTTATTGAACTTAATTAAAGATAGAGGTGATTCACAATATGAAGAAATGTTTTTTATATTGGTTTTTGGATATATGATAGTAAATATTATAGATTCTAATAATTGCATAAAAATATAATATATCATGTATTAAAAGGTTTTTTGGGATGTTCAACAAAAAAAATCTTGGGAATGAATTATATAAATGAGATGCAATAATATATTAATTTTACTTTTTCACTAATATCTATACTTCCATGATTTGTGATGGTGTTTGAATAGTTATATTAAAATTATGTAATATGAAATAATGTGAATTACTAGAATCAATTATCCTATTCTATATTCATGAATAAACACATATATTACATTTCACCACATCCATTCATGGATCCACCTCAGTATTTTTTATGGAATAAAATATCCATTATCCGTAAAAATTGGTGGTTTTTTCTCTTTAGTTTGAATTGAAAATTATTGGCATAGTGAGTTAGTTCAAAATTTTACATTTTTTCATGTAGTTGAAACATTGGTAAATAGGAATATAGTGGACTCAATAATTACATCCTTCTAAAAAAATGTGGGTTTCCACAATTGTTAATTGCAAGATATGTTCCCTTTTCATGAATGAAAATCATCCCCTAATCACATTTAGGAAACTTCCAAGGTGCTTCTTCCAAAACTTTTGATATGTAATAAGTTGAAATTTCATGTGACAATTAGATTTATCCATCATATGACATGAAATAAACTCAATTATATGATACAATTTTTGATGGGAACTTTTAGATTCGATGATATCCAATTTGGAATTGAGGTAGCATTAGATAACTTCCACATAGTTTTCAGTGTTCCAAATAGATAATTATTTTTTAGGTTCAAATTTATCCCCCCAATGAAGAGGTCAAGAAAATATTCAGGGGTAACGACAAAGCTGAAGGAATACCATACATGTAATTTAATTGTATCTTCATATTTAATTATTAATTCACCTTAATATATATTAAATATAAGGATGTCTGTCTCCATTTTAATTTTGTGATTGTCTGTAAAATATTTGGAAAAAACATTTTATGGAATTCCATAAAATTTATTTGTTTAATCTCATCATCAGGCATCAAATTGTTAATCAATGTCTAAAACTTATTGTATTCCCCGTCAAAAGAATACATTTTCAACCCAACCGTCAATTTCATAGAGAAATGAAGGATAAAAAATATCATTTTGATGAGGTTGATTTATTTTTTCTTCATTAATGTATCCAAAGATACATAAAATATTAGAGGCCATTATTTAGTAATGGTCCCAATTATAACATCCTCATTCTTAGTGGCATTTATTCATTCCTGTTGATTTAGTATTCTTTTAAACACTTCATTCAATTGGGAAAATATAATTATGAATTTTTGGAATCCTTATCCCTTCAGTTTGGGTATCACATTTTTATAGTCATCAAATTTCCCCTCACATCAGTTGTCTATTTAGGTCCTCCTATTTTTCCCATTGACTAGAATAGAATAAAAAATAAGGGATGAATAATATTAAATAGTTAAACCCTAAAATAAGAGGAAATGAATAATAAAATGATTAATTATATATGAAATATATTCATTTTCCTATGAATTTATAAGCATCAATATATATTATCCATGTTCTATTTCCAAAAATAAAATGTATTTGAATGATTTTCCATTAATAATGGTACGTAATAATATTTTGAAATTTTCAATGTATATATCCCATTAGTGACAAAAAAGGTATGAGGAAAAGCAGTTTTCATGCACCATGTGGTGATCTAGTCCAACTTAATAGACCCATTTCAATGTTATTACCTATATGTACAGCTGGACCATATCTACAGCCATTTGTAGCATAAAAATGGATTGTACATTCATGGAAACCACTAACAATAAACATTTAAGAAAATTATAAAAGTTTTTGTATTTTTAATCTTATCCCTATGGGTTTTTTTATTTTTTATAATTTTAAACACCTAAATTAGTACCCTTTTCCTTGATACCAAAGATGAAAACCCATATTTTTTTACAACATAATTTATGATTTATAACATAAAGACACTCTTAAAACAATTCCACAAGATCAGGTGACCAACTATATTTTGAAAATTGGGTACAAAACATAAAATAAATATCCATATATATAAATAAGTAAATGAAAACATCCATAATATGCCATAAAATTTATTTACTATTTTATATATGAACATGATCACCTAGGGATATACATAATAATAGGATGAGCTATAATTTTAGATAAGGGAATAATAAAAAATATATCATTACTAATATATTTCATGTTTGTTAAACTACTAGAATGTTGGGCTTTGGAGCCCCCTTACATATAGGGACCGCCTTTGGTGGTCGCTATAGGTATCCAATATAGATCGCAAATTGTGGTCGCTAGGTTTTCCCCAAAAAATGAGGGCTTCAGAACCCCCCCCCCCCCCCACTTCTCTCCCTCCTCTCACTCACGGCTTCCCCCCCCCCCGAACCCCCCTCCTCCATCTCCTCACCACGCCCCCCACCCCCTCGGCATGCTCCCTCCCTCACTGCCCTCCCCCATCGCCGCGCGCCCTACCCCGTCGTTGCGCGCCCTCACTCTCTGCCATCCCTTGTCACCCTGTCGGCCTCCGCCATCCGCCGTCGGCCCTTCAACCACTCTCCGCCTTACCCTCCATCTCTTTCCACCTTCATCACACTCTGGCCGCCCTCCGGCCTCCCTCTGCCCTCCATCTGCTATCCGGTAGACCTCCATCATCCCTCTGCCCTCGGGCCTACCACCACCCACCTCCAGCGGCCCTCCGGTGGCACTCCAGCCTCCCTCTTCCCTTTGGCCTCCCGCCACCCGCCTCCAGCCTCCATCCCCTCCAGCCTGCGGCTTCCGACCCCCCTTTCCTTTGGCCTCCAACCGCTCGGCCATCCCTCCCCCCACGCACCCCGGACACCCCCGAACCCCGCAACCCCATCCCCTCAGTCTTCATCCCCTCCCTCGCCACATTATCATCTCACGTCCCTTCCCTCACCATCCTCTCCCTTTCCACACCACCATCACTCGGTCCCCTCCCTCTCTGTATGGCCTCTACTCGTCCCCTCGCCACTGCCGCCAGTCCACTCCGGATCCCCCTGTCCTTAGTCCCCTCCCTCATCGACACACCCTCCATGGACCATCACCACCTCACTACCTCCTCTCCTCCGGCTCTCTGTCACTACCGCTGCATGTCCCCTCCCTCGCAGCACCGCCTTCTGCTCCGGCTCCCCTCCACTGCCACTCCTCTCCCTTACAGCACCACCTTCGGTTCCCCTCCCTTCCAGGATTGTAGTTCAATCAGGTATGATAGGGGCTTTCAATTACATTATAATTTTATAAATGCTTCACAAACAATTTATAAGTATTTATTTTAAATATATTTGATATGAAAAATTCAAATGTAATAAGTCTTGTGTAAATGATTGTTATAGGTATCTTATTATGGATAATAGTTGGATTTTTCTACCAAATCGAACGTCTAAAGAATATTTCAATGGAATTATGCAATTTATTGACATCAACAATGGATTTGAAAGTGACTGTATTAGTTGTCCATGTAGAAAATGTGATACCATATATCAATTCACACAAGATACTGTGAGGGAGCACCTATTCATTAATGGATTTATGAAAAATTATAAGATTTGGACTCATCATAAAGAAGAATATTTTTGTTGCCAAATTCGGATGTAGTTCAGATGGATGTTGATGCAAGGATGAATGATCCAATGCATGAAATGCTTACTAAAATGGTACGTGGGTTGGATCCTAAATGCATTTACATCTAGAATCATGAGACCGGTGAGATAAATTTTTGCTATCATGCAGATAGTTATTTGAGGACGTTTTATGAAGCATTTGATGATGCAAAAACATAATTATATCCTCGAATTACTTCATACAATTAATTGTCATTTATCGTGGAGTTGATTCATTTGAAGGCTTTGAATCATTGGTCAGACACATCATTCAGCATTCTGTTGGTGTTATTGAAAATGGTTCTTCATGTCGATGCTAAGATTCTGAAGTCGTATTACCATGCTCGTAAGTTGATATAGAACATAGTTTCTACATATGAGATCATAGATGAATGTGAAAAAAACTGTATGTAGTTTAGAAAGTAAACATCCCATTTAGATATTTTGTAGGGTTTGTGGTGCTTCCAGGTTGAAAGAGAATAGAGGAAATCAGACTCATCAATGTAAGAATTCGATATAGGGGAAACTGATTGTCGTAATACAAATGTGATACTTTCCCCATAAACCGTGGTTGAAAATATATTTAGTGTCATATAATGTTTCTAATTTAATGTGATGGAATGCAGAAAGAGTTCATGAAAGTGATAAGATAACACACCTGACAGACTCTCATGCATGGAAGGATTTTGATTAGAGACATCCTGACTTTGCTGAAGATGTTCGTAATGTTTGATTGGGATTGGAAGCAGATGGTTTCATTCAATTCAAGTCTATGGTTGGGGAATCTCATAGCACATGGCCCATGGTGTATGTTCCGTATAATCTTCCTGCATGGCATTGTATGACGCAACAATTTATATTACATTCAACTTTTATTGATCGATCTAAAAGTCCAGGGATACAATTTATGTTTGTCCTCATCCATTGATTGATGATTTGAATTAATTTTGGGGTGATGGTGTGATGATTTATGACTATGAAACGAATGAAATATTCAAACTGCATGCTGCTTTATTGTGGACAATTAATGACTTCCCAGCTTGTGCAAATTTATTAGGCTGGATTAAGAAAAAGAAAATTTCGTTTCCCTTGTTGCAAAAAAAGTAAAAATCTGTATGGCTTAAGAATTCAAAAAAAAGGGCTTACATGGGTCACATACATTTTCTCCTCCCATAGCACATGTTCAGAAAGGAAAGAGTGGAATTTGATGGTTTTAGAGAGTTTAGCCTAGCACCAAAGATCATGACAGGTGTCAAAAAGTTAACCCAGATTGTGGAATAAAACATCAGCACGATATATGAAATTCAGGATTTGATGGCCCATATGGTACGTAATATTTGTGATGCAGGTAGGAAGTGCAGTCACAATTAGAAAAATAAAAGTATTTTTTTATTCTTCTGTATTGTAAAACTAACATGCTGAGAAATAATTTGGATGTCATGCACATTGAAAAAATGTTTGTGATAACATATTGTAGAACATTTAATGTGTCAGTGGAAAATCAATGGACCATGTTAATGCACACCGTGATTTGGAAAACATGGGTTTAAAGAAATAGTTTCATTTACAATTAGCTGAGAGAAACATGTCATATATGCCTGCTCCACAGTATACGATGAATAAAAAGGAGAAAGTGAGAATTCTTTACATTTTGAAGATGTTCAAGGTTTATGATGGTTACTCTTCTAATATTTCTATGTTTCTGAATCTGACGAGTTAGACATTCCAAGGTTTGAAAAGTCATGACAATCAAATACTACTTCAGCAGTTGATTCCAATCGCAATTTGTTATTGTTTATCCCCCAATGTTGTTCAGTCATTGATTGAGATGAGTAATTTTTTAGACAACTTTGTTTAAAAAATCAATGAATGAGTGATTTAAAAGTTTACACTACCGAAGTGTACTTATGCGTTTTCACATTGAGAATCTATTTCCCCCTTATTTATAGATGTTAAGGTCAACTTGAATGTGCACCTAACTGATGAATTAATGGTTGTTGGTCCAGTGAAATTTAGGTGGATAATTCGTATTTAACGTTATTTGAATACATTGAAATGATTTGTACGCAACAGATCTCTTCCAGAGGCATCAATAGCCAATGGTTATTTGATGGATTATTGTTCTACGTTTTTTGAAGAATATCTTACAAATGTTGAAACAAAATTCGATAAGCCCTCTCAGATTCATGATGGTCCAGTTAGAGAAGGAACCACATATGATATGGACAACATCATGTAGATACAAGACCATCGATATATCTTGTTCAATACTCCACCAGTTTCACCATTAATGCATTATGTATCTTATTACTTTTATTGTTTAACTTCTACATGTTTTGTTTGCATAAGTAGATCATTGAAACATCGCGTTATCATTTGCTGGAAACTCATTAATGAGATAAAAGAAGAGATTTATCGTGCGAATAATTTCAAATTCAACAATATCATTATGCATCATTCCATGATAGGATCAAGGATTATATATGTATAAATTGATTTTCATTATGACTGAAGTATTATACTAATTTCATTACACATATATCATTATTGAATTCTATGAATTATGCAGGTTTATAAGCATAGAGAGTTTAAGGACACCATGCTAACTGAAGAATTTATCCATTTAGATGAGGGTCCATCTATAACGGCTCGTCTTTATAAATCAATAGATGAAAATGGTTTTCGATTTCACATTAATGATGTTGACGACAAATGAGAAACACAAAACTGTGGAATCAGTTGTCTATTTATTGATTCTAGTTATTACTATGGTCAATTCATAGACATCATTGACGTTGCATACACACACGGGTTGAATTACATATTGTTAATGTGTAATTGGGTTGATCCAGTGTGTGAATGTAAAGTCGATCTATATCAGTTTTCATTAGTGAATTTTAAAAATATGTTATACAGAAATGAACGAGTTGATAATGAACCTTTCATTTTGACATCACAAGCGGAACATGTATTCTTGGTTTCATTGCCTTCGAATACAATTTGGCATGTTTTTGTTATAATGTCTCGGTGAGGAGTGTTTTTTTTGAACAAGATATACACGAGACTGTTCCTTTTGTTTCCCAATAGCTTGATCAACCTATCGTAGTTCAACATGAAGAAGATATTTTTTGAGTCAGAGTGGTTGTTTTAAGGGGAAAAGGTCTATTTTCATGCTTAATGAAAGGAATAATTGTTTTTCCGCTATTTATCCTTGGATATCATAAATTATCTAACCATATTATAAATCCATGTAGGTTTTAATTCTCACTTTTTGACGTTTATTCACTTATTAAAATTTAGGGTGATTTAACTCATGTTATATTTATGTTATTGTCTGTGTATTTTCCCACTGAGGTATTCTTCATTTGGTTCATGTGCTGCTGGAAGTTTTATTATTTCAATTTGAAATTTGGATATGTTTTGATTGGTTTTGTACATAAATTGTATATCTATTTTGTTAACTATTAATATTTTAAAATTCATTCACAACTAATTATTCAACCCATTTTTTTATTAACAACTGTACAAGTTTGATTTTTAAAAAAAACATTCCATTTTATTATTTGGACACTATGGACAGTCCCCTTACTAATGTTTTCCAGGACTGCAGGTATGTCAGTGGAAGAGGCAGCAGATCCACATCATCCATCTTAAGAATCTACGTCTTAGGGTCAAAGAATGTTTGAATGTCATTGTCTCTATTTTTTATGTAATTTATAAACATATATATATAATTATAACATAAGTCAATTTATATATAAAATTGTTTTCAATAGGATTAGACTTGACTACTTCGTACTCTCGCAAGTGTTTCCATGGTTGTGGCATATTATCATGGAATACCAACGCAACTTTTGATGTTTCATTTGATGAGGTATTTTATCTTGTGGGACTGAATTTCTTTGCATTTATTTTTCATATGGGTCTTATCATACTTGAACCACATCGATTTTCATTGACCATACATAATTGGGATTTTATCCCTCAGGAAACATTAGATCGTCACTGGAGGGAGGTTCAGGTAAGAATGCCATTTTAATGTGAATATTTATTTTTGGTATATATATTTTCACGAATGTTTTATTCGTTTGAAAAATGAATGAATTGAATGTAGGAGGATTCAACATGCCATTTGGAATTCCATGAAATTGAACTAAAATAGTCGTTCTATGAACTATGAAATGGTAAGGAAGACAACACGTCAATCAGAGGTGTCGTTTGACCGTGGTGACCGTAGATGCATTTCCAGAGTCATTAAACACCAAAATGGAGAGAGATCCTCAAATTCGGTGCAAGCATGCTCCAAATCACATGAAAACACATGAAAACATTTGAAATTTTATTTGTGATGTTTAGAAGAAGATGACACACACATCAGACATGTTGTGCATTCGGTACGACCGATTGTGTTGTTTTCAGCAGCTCGGCGCACGCTAATAGGGAACGTTGGGTGGTTAAAACCACTCGAATGACCTCGGAGTGCCCTGAAATCGTACTTAAACAACCATTGTGTTAGTTGTGAAATGGTCGGTTAGACTAAACGTCAATCAAAGGTGTCGTTTGATCGCGGTTACAGGAAACACGTTTCTGGAGTAATAAAACACCAAAACGGCGTGAGGCGGTCGAATTTAGAACAAACATGCTTTGAATGACCTGAAACAACACTAAAACAATATGAATATTATTCTTGACATTTAGGAGGAGACGAAACTTCCATCAGACATGTCGTGCGTGTGGAATTACCGATTGTGTCAATTTCAAAAGTTCGGCGTGCGCTAAAAGGCATGTTGGGGGGTCAAAACACCTGAACCACCTCAGAATTCCATGAAATTGAATGAAAAAAGCCTTCTTTTTGAATAGTGAAATGTTCGAGCATATGACATGTCAATCGGAGGTTCCATTTGACCGTGGTAACAAGAAACACATTTCTGGAGTCATAAAACACCAAAACATTGTGAGATGGTCAAATTCAGAAAAAACAGGCTCCAAATGAGCTGAAACCACAAGAAAACAATAGTAATGTTAATCATGGCGTTTAGGAGGAGACAAAACTCCAATCAAATGTGTGGTGTGCGCGGTATGAATGATTATATCTTTTTAAGCTGCCTGTCGCTTGCTAAAAGGGCGCGTTGGGGGTGGGGGTTAAAACCACAGGAATGATATCGGAATGCCATGAAATCGTACGACAATAGCCATTGTGTGAATTGTGAAATGTTCGGGTAGACGACACATGAATCAGAGGTTTTGTTTGACCGCGGGTATAAGAAATGTGTTTCCAGAGTCATAAAACACCAAAACGGCTTGAGACGGTTGAATTCGGAGCAAACGTGCTCCGAATGACCTAAAACCACGTGAAACCAATCGGAATATTACTCATGACGTGTAGGAGGAGATGGCATACCCATCAGATTTGCTGTTCATGTGGTACGACCGATTGTATCGTTTTCAGTAGCTCGGCGCATGCTAAAACGACGCTTTGGGGGGTCAAAACCCCTCGAATGACCTTATAATTCCATGAAATCCTACGACAACAGCCATTGTTTAAATAGTGAAATTTTTGGCAAGACGAAATGTCAATCAGAGGTGTCGTTTGACCACGGTGACTAGAAATGTGTTTCCAAGGACATAAAACACCAATACGATGTGAGACGGTCGAATTCAGATAAAACGTGCTTCAAATGACCTGAAACCACATCAAAACAATAGGAATATTATTCGTTACATGAAGGAGGAGATGGAATGACCATCAGACATGAAGTGCGTGTGTTACGACAGATTGCATCATTTTCAGCAGCTCGACGCACGGTAAAATGGAGTGTTAGGGGGGTCAAAAAAAATTTAATGACCTCGGAATGCCATGAAATCCTACGACAACAGCCATTTTGTGAATTTTGAAGTGGTTGGGTAGACGGAACGTAAATCAGAGGTGTCTTTTGAACATGGTGACTAAAAATGCGTTTCTGGAGTCATAAAACACTATAATGGCCTAAGACAGTCGAATTCAGAGATAACGTGCTCCGAATGACCTTAAACCACCCCAAAACAATAGGAATATTATTCGTGATGTGTAGCAAGAGACAGACTATCCATCGGATGTGCGGTGCGTGCGGTACAACCGATTGGGTCGTTTTCAGTAGCTTAGCGCTCGCTAAATGGGTGCGTTGGGGGGTCAAAACCAACCAAACGACCTCAAAATTCCATAAAATCCTATGACAATATCCATGGTGTGAATTTTGAAATGGTCGGGCAAAAAACATGTCAATATATGGTGTTGTTTGATCGCGGTGACTGGAAACGTGTTTCCGAAGTCATAAAACACCAAAACGGCGTGAGACGGCCGAATTTGGAGAAAACGTTTTCCAATTGATCTAAAACAAAACGAAAACATAGGAATATTATTTTTGACGTGTAAGAATAGACAGAACGACCATCGGAAGTGCGATGTGCGCGGAACGACCGATTGTGTCGATTTCAGCTTCTCAGCGGGCGCTAAAAGGGCGTATTGGGGGGTCAAAACCAACCAAACGATGTCGGAATGCCATTAAAACATACGAAAATGGCCATTGTGTAAATTTTGAAAGGTTCAGTCAGACCGTATGTCAATAAGAGGTGTCATTTGACTGCGGTGACTGGAAACGCGTTTCAGGAGTCATAAAACACTAAAACGGCATGAGACGGTCGAATTCAGAGCAAACATGCTCCGAATAACCTGAAACCACATGAATACAATAGGTATATTATTCATGATGTGTAGTAGGAAATAGAATTCCCATAGGATGTGTGTTGTGCACGGAGAACATTCATTTTTAGACAACAAAACAATTTCACAAACTAAACCAAATAAGACAAAAAATCATGAAATGATGGCATTTTTCTAAATTTGGGGTTTTAAATTATTATAGCACCATAATTTGATGACAGATTTAATTTTATTTTATGAATATAATAACATAATAAATATGTCTATATTATGATTGTTTTTTTTAGTTGACGTTTTTGTCTTATTATAGGTTTGTTGAAGAAAGAGATTGAAATGGATGGACATGCTCGAATCGTTGAAGCACATTTATGATTTCTTGTTTATTACGATCATTATAATTATGATATTTTAAATTGGTTTCCATTTTTTATGATTTTTACCTTGTTTTATCTCTTATTTTTCACTGTGAATTAAAAAAAGTCCAATTTGTACATTTTATTAAAAAAATGAAAACCCACAAATATACCACAAATTAACCCAAACACATTTTTATGTTATTTTTCTAAAAATAAAAGTTTATATTGAAATAAAATATTTATAAATGTACTAGAATTTATATTTAAAATAGGCTTTCTATTAAGAGGTAGTAAAATTACCATATTAGAAAAATCCAAATTTTAAACATAATATTTGATTTATTATTATCAAATGCATGAAAAACCTATTTGATGAATATGAAGAAAAATTATTTAATATAATATATATATATATATCATTCTATAATAACCCTAAAGAAATGTATTTTATTTATTTTCTATTATTATAAAACACATTTTTAATCTTAAAAATATTTCATTTATATGCACCGTGAAATTTTTTTAAAAAAATATTTTCCCATACTAGAGACTGCATGTTGTAGTCTCTATACGCTACCTTCTGGGTCAACATTAGCGGCCGCTATTGGCAGTTGCTTTATGGAGGAATTCCGTCCACCTAAAGAGACTGCCTTTGGGGGTTGTTGTTGGCCTATTGCGATGAGGCTTAAGCGACAGCCAATGGGAGTCGCTATAGGCCAAATTTTTTATAGTGTTAATAAGAATATCAAACAGACATAAAAGGGGTGACAATCATATGAATGAATATCTATGAATGATATAATAATATAACACTAAGGAGACATGGGAAAGTGGAAACAACATAACACAAGTCATCATAAATATATTTCAATGCTATCCTCTAAAAAACATAAAATTAATTTATTAGGGTAACCTATTATCAAATATGGAATCTCATAATATTAAAGAATATAACTAATCAATTGAAGGGTTATATAATCATAACCCCTCCCATCACATTCATATCATGTTAATACATATGTCTGCCACATAGATCATTCAACATTGGATCATATTTCATCACATTAAATATCATGAGTATAGATTGTGGGTTATAAACAAGGAATTTCAAAATAATTTAATGATATTCATAATTAGTTTAAGATTTACTATTTGATTTTGGGATGGGTATTTACTGTAGTAATGTATGGAAATTCGAATAATTATAGAACTTGTTTTCGAGTGTGTCAAATTAGATTTTTATTTTTAACATGAATTTCTACAGTATAGTAGAAAACCTAGGTCATATCTCTACGATGCCTTATATCACCAAATTAGATTAAAGTTTTAATTATGAAAATAAAAAGGGAATGGTAATTTATAAAATTGTGTTTTTTTAATATAATAATGAAATTTAAAATATATTACTAAGTGAGAGAAACAGGATGGATAAATAGTGATCAACCTGAGTAAGTGACTCATGATGCTAAATCATTCATCTCTCTCAAGGGAATGGTAGTGATAATTGAATACATGATTTTATACACAGAGAAACAAATATGGTTTGGGAGTTCTTACTATGATAATACATTGGATATGTTAAGAATATAATATTGATTATTGGCCATAACTCAAAATAAATAAATTAATATCGATGTAATAATAGAACTCAATGAAAGATTTGCATCAACAATGCGACGAGATGTCAAGATATGGGTATATATAAAAAAATATTTCAATAAACACATGAATAATAATGGTTCATACCTTTAGGATTTGATCAAATGTTTTGATCCATCCTTATTCCCATGAAAGGTAAAGGGTTAGAAAAGAGAAAAACAAGCTAAAATAATCAAAATACTTTAATTATGCATGAATGCAAGAGGATTATTTTTCCTTTGATTTTTATTTATTCATACAATAATATAAAAAAATAAAAAGGTAAAAATTAAGAGAAATATATTATACACCTAAAAATTAAATTATCTATCGATGTTTATATGCATCGATCTCGGTATTACAATTAGGAACACACCACAAATTAATCACTAAGAAGCATAGAATTACATGATGAAGAGGATAACTAAAATGGGGGAAGAGAGATATATTGGTCGACTCAACCTTACCCATGGTCATGGAATAATACATAATGATGGAGAGTGGTTCATTTATGGAAAAATATGTCACACTTTCCCTAAAAGAAGTCATGTTCCCAAGGTACTAGTTTACAATTCATGGTAGACATCAATGTTCTTATTTATCCGACCAGTTGTCTAAAAAAAGCATGTGAAAATTACATCAAGTTCGATGGTGAGATGTAACATCAAGTTATCTATCCAATGTAAGTTTCCTAGTCCTAATATGTGTTTAAAGTCTTGATTTATTCCCCAAATAATGAATGGTTGTCAAATCTATCCCTCCCATAGTTTCATCACATCGTGTGCCTATTTGGGACCTCCAAATGGATGAATTGGAAACGATGGTATTCTAGATAAATGTATGTCACTAATTTATTCATTGATACACCCATTTTCATACCAATTAAATGAACTATTTATATATAGTACATATTAATGTTCACAAGCATGCTTGGGCTCTTACGCGGTTTGGCTCATTTGCCTTTAATTCAACCACGATCTCTCCAAATCACCTCATCATAAATTGTAAACAAAATAAAAAGTAAAATTACCATGAAAATTGGTGATAGAAATTAAATAATAGAATCAAAAATGATGTGACGTGTATTATTATATTTCAAATATTTATTACGGAACTAGTTTAAAATAGTGGTGTAAGTGTAGATATTAATAGTGAATCAATACGAGATCACACCACCACACCAAAACATTTGAACTCCTAGTCAAGGTCATGTATCCAAATAAATGATGCATGTATATATTGACAACTTCATTATGATTTTGAATTCCAGAAATTTTTAACTAATTAATGTAATATAATCAAATCACAAACCTCACCAAGGAGTTACTCCTCTTGAAAATGGAATAGATGTCTCATAAATTATATCATAATTAAATTAATCAAGTTCAATGATACCAATGTGATGAATGAATTGAAAATACAAAATTCCACTAACTCTCCATTTGTGATTGTAAAAAAAACATTAATCTATTACTTCCATATTCTATCCCATAAATATAAGTTTTGTTAACATTTTTTAATTTAATTGAATCTTTTCACTGGACCTACTTTACATCCATTTCAATAATATTTCAAGAAAAACTCACATTAAAATTACTAGAAGTTAAACCTTAGGATCTTGACCTAGATATTCACATATTTTTCACATTTCATCATACCCCTCATTTATTATAGGGTTTTTCTAAATGTTTCATTTGTAACCAATCAAACACTCATCTCTCAATCCTTGTATGATATCCTCATGACACTAATTTTAATAGTTGTAAGAAAATATATGATTTATGAGGTGATTTTTTGACCTTCCCAAAACACAACACTTTTTTGTGTTTTTCAAATTTATTTGAGGGCGTACAATAATGATGTGTACTGGGCGGGTCAAAATGTTCTACCTAAATTTGAGTTGATAATACATTCTAAACACAATATTATATGGTGAAATTATGATTGGGGTTTTAAAATATGTACGTTTTACTAAATTAATATCATCAAAGTAATGGCTCTAATCATTCTGGTTGGGTTGTACTATTTTTTCCAAGATTATCTTAACTTCTCAATTATAGATTTCTACTTTTCTGTTTGGTTTGGTGTGATATGCAGTGGGGACATAATGAAAAACTGCTTACATATATAGAAAAACTTTCATGTTACAATTTCAATAATATGAACCTTGGTCACTAATGATGAATCTCAGAAAACGAAACCTACTGATAATTTGGGACCTCGCAAAATCAACAACAACTTGTGAGAGTTATATGTACTAGTAGCATTTGCTTCCACACATTTGGACACATAGTCAATATCTAACTATATGTACATGAGTCCAATAGAATTTGGAAAAGGCCCCATGTAGTTAGTGCCCCATGCATCTAATAATTAACTGAATAACAAGGGTTGTTGGGGCTTTTCATTCCTCCCGGAGGTATTCAATGTAAATTGAAAAAGACTACATGCCATTCAAATTCGACGGGAATCCTTATAAAATGATGGCCAATAATTTCTAAATTCATGTACCATTAAAGATCTACATTTAGGGAAAAATTTTCCCCTGTATGTAAGTGTGTGGCGTAATTTCAAAACAGCGGCGAGCACATGGTGAAGGACACTCCAACAAACTACTTGGTCACTACATGTTATCTATAAATATGGTTCATAACAAATTTTCCACCAAGAATCATTCCTAAGTATCTAAGATTTTGAAGTGTTGAAATCAATAGGGACACTATATGTTGCAAGAAAATTCATAATGTCCATATTCCTGGGGGTATGGTTCACAATATAATGATGATTCTCATGAGAGAAGAATTATTCAATTGGAAGGGATGAATAAACATCGTGATCCAGTGGTTGAGAAATCACAATAATGTGGGAATCTACAACATTTTCCTCTTCCCTCTTATCTTCAATATCATGGTAAAACTTCTATAGGTGATGTATCCACCGAATGAGGTGGGGATTAGCATTATATATCATTAGAAAAAATGGAAGGGAAAAACGGTCAGAACAGAAAATAAATTTTAACCCAAGAAGATATGAACAAAAAAATTCAATGGGAAAAAAATAAAAATGTGTTGTTTTTTAGTGGTTATGTTGTCTACCTGGGTAGGGTCAATGGTACATGAGGCATATGTAATGACATGAAGATCCATTTCAACCCATTGTGATAAAACAATCCTAACTGTAAAGTTAGTGACATCATACATAAGTTCAATGGGTAGATCCCAACATTGTGTTTGGAAGATGGGTTGTGATGTGAGACTCCTTTTTTAGTGAATTTAATGCATCCAGGCTATTTTTTTCAAACAAAAAACCAGAATCTTTTTGAAATTAAAAAAATATGGAAAGTTGAATTTTGTAACACCCCATGATATCATAGTGTGTTACTTCTTCAAAATAAATCAATAACTTTCACTACACACAACCCCGAGTTCAAGCGCACCATGACTTACCAAACAAGCCGAATGTAACATACCAGGTAAATTAAGAATAATAGATTTTCATATTTATTAATAAATAAATATTATTTTTTGTTTAAAGGGGTTGATATGTTCGATAGCGTACCCGATACGCAACAACGGGTTTCTTTGAAATCTTACGTTGCACACTAATAATATATTATTATTATTTTAAATGGTTATTAACTCCTAGTCATTGTATTAGCAGGACTGAAAAAAACTAACTACAATACGATTATACATGTATTTACAAGTTAGAGGCTTAAAATGTGAATGAATCTAATTTTATGCATAATTTACATTAAAAGGTTGATATACCGTCTTTTAATGGAGAACACTTTTTAAATCTAGTTTTATTCACATTAATACATTATATTTGAACAAATAAAATCATTCTTTATAATGTGGACACCAAAATTTACTTTGGGTAATTTTTTGGTATTTTTCTGATAATTTTCATTTTTATAAATAGTGAAAAATATTGTATGTTATGTCAAAAGTGTCTTTTAATAAAATTTATTAATTTGGTTAGATTATATTTTTAATTGGTCTTAATGTAAAATTGAAATATATTTTTACCATTTATTCCACCGTTGTCCATTGTAGTTAATTTCTCTTTGAAAATGGACATAAACAAGTGGAAATTTTTTGATAGTTATTGTTTCTTAAAAACACGCTATTTGTTTTGATAACGAGAATTAATTTTAAAAGTAAATAATGCCACTTCTATGTTCTGAATTTGGAAAAATGTACATCATTTTTGAATTCGGAATATCAAATATAACTTTGGCTGAATTTTTGGTATTTTTCGGAAAAACGTCAATTTTTGATGAATAGTGAAACCACTTAGTGGTAGTTAAAAAAACCGACTTTTTCATCTAATTAAAAATTTTACCACTTCTGTGAATTGAATTTCAAAAATCTGACATACATGGTTGTTATTAGTTAGTAAAATGTGGTTCAATATGATGAAAATAATTTTTCGTGAATAGTAACTTTTGACTTTTATTTACCGTAGTTAAAGGTAAATAGTGTAATTCAAGGTTAAAAGAATATTATAATAATAAAACATTACCCTAACAGTCGTCCAAAACATATTGGGTGACTCATTTACGACCATGGGCATCTTTGGGTCGATTTTGGGACCCCATTTATCTACTTGGGAGTGAAAATGACAATTTAGATAAATTAATTTAATTTAAAGTGAAAATTGACATTAACAAAAATCGTTTTGTAATTGATTCTTATGTGGTGTTTTATAAGTCCTATATTCGACTATAAATATTCATTGGAAATATAATAATATTTCCTAAATCATGGTACTTTTTTTATAATTTTTAGACATCAAATGAATTAAATTATTTATGACACAATAATGATGCAGTATTTACCTAATTAATATACGATTTAAATAAATATGATTATAATGATTAAAATATTATCCAAAACCGGTCCAATTCCTATTGTTTGTTTATATTTCTACCATGAGACATATTATATTTGACTATAATGATTTTAGGTCCATTTGAAACCGAATGTCAATATATTATAATATAATATTCTCACTCTTCCCTAAAGAGCCCCTCCTCACTCCTATAAAAAGAGACCACTTCTATGCAACTCCACACACCTCTCAAGAAATTTGGCTCATAAAAACTCTACCCAATTACACTCCCTACATCCCTCTCCTCTTCCTAGAAGCCTCATCTTAGGTAGAAGTCACTTCAAGAAGTCCATTGGTTCAAACCAAAGGAAGTTACCCAAATTAAAGGTAATTGTTTCTCTTAAGTTGTTTTCTTTTATTTTTCTTCTCCAACCTGTAAACTCTTTTTACTTCAAATCTATTGTAACAACACCAGTATCCTCAATATAATAGGATGTTGTTATATGAATGATTTGAACTACACATACACACACCTCTATCTAATTGATGAAGAACATAATGTTTTTGTGGATGGAAAACTAATCCTCACGAAACGATGATTGTTCAATTACATCTTACCACCTCTCATGGTGGCCATTATGATGAAACTTTATTTATATATGATATATATTATGTTTACGATTTCTTTATGCTTCTGTACTTTTCAATTATATCAATCCTTTATGGTTTCCATAGTGGGTAAAGAGGATAATCTTATTAGAGGAAGTGCGGACTACCACCCCCTCAAAGTGGTGTGATTCGTTAATTCCCTATGTGGGATGTATAAAGATATAGTTAATTATATTATAAATGATATTATACTGGAATTATAATATACCTATATATCATTTTGTTTTAATTCCATTAAAGTAATAAATAGAAATGAAACTAGCGTTCATGCGTACGTACGGCTTACCGTCTCCATGTACGGTGCATTTCATTTCTTATCTCTAAATGTTATGTACTATTATAAATACATTTATATACTGGATATATATGATATATATTATATCTAAATCATGAATACAATTATGGATATGATGAACTAGTGACCACATGGACAACGTGTAATTATAAGATGTCCATTTTGACTCAAGTACGAAATATCGTCAAAATAAACGTTATAAACATAAATGATTACATAATGCTTATAACATGGTAAGAATTGATATAAAAGGAATAATAAACATGAAAAAGGTTTTTAAGTAAGTATAAATTAACTTTAGTTTATTATTCAGGATATTAAAAAATGAACGGGTCAAGTTGGACACGAGGTAAGGGATTTTCTTATCTCACTTTTGATTCCGGGATATTTCCATTGTTCGACACTTATCTATTACATGTGGTGTAATGTGTACTGACATTGATATATATTATCATGAATATCTTTATATTTATGGTATTATATGATTCATTTTGTGGTTATTAACTTTTGGTCATACGATTCAATTTGAATACAATGATGTAAGGGGTTTTCATCTCACTTATTATTCCTGTGAGATTCATGCCATATTGCCACTATTACCTTTTGTGTCGTGTATGTACTTCCTATAATTGTATTGTTTTTGTAATACACATTAATTTATCTATATTTACATATTCATTGAATGATTCATATTTCATGGGTCATATGTTTCGTAAGTTACCAAATTGGTAAGGGATTACTTCCAAATCTCTTCCTTATCCGAGGTTGTTTATACGTATTTATCTACGGGGACCTCGTTATCATCCACATCCATGTTTCTTAAAATTTTCCTTCAAAATTTTTTTACTATTATGTAGAAAATGGTTTAATGTCATTTATACCCTTATATGTTTTTGAAAGGAATCATTCCGTCGTTTTCCAAACAAGGTATTTTTTTGACCTTTTCAACAAATTTAAGGTAAGAATGTTTTTTTAACTTATACGGCGGGTGCAGCTATTTTCCACCGTTATAACATCGTCGAAGCTTCCGATACAAGCTTATAAGAATATTTTCAATGTGAATGTATTATTTTATAATTAACTGACTTTTAAAATGATTTCAAAAAATATATATTTCTCTAAAATGGTTTTGATTTCATATATGTCATCATCCTTTGATGGATTTTAGGCTTATTTGAAGTTGATTTATTTTGATACAAAACTTCCATATTTTATTAAAGGTTTTGTGATATGTTTGACATTGGATGAGTTTTTCTTATTTCACTCATGGTTTATGGTTAATATATTGACATTTCATAATTTATTTTTAATCTGAATGTTTATGTTATATTTCAACCTTTTCATCAGATGAATGTGTTGGACATGTATGTTCCGGGTTGGGGACCGGTAAAAGAAAGCCCTCCGGGTTGGGGTCCGGTTATTGCAGACCCTCCAAGATGGTGTACGGTTCTTAGAGGCACTCCGGGTTGGGTTTCGGTTACAGTTAGCCCCTAGGGCTTGGCACGAGGCCTTAACAATGAAATTAAAAGTTCTGCATTATGCATTCCATCATTATGAATGTGGGTATTGATATTTCATGTGATTATTCTATTAGTAGAATACCCATGTGAATATGTAAATGGAATCATTTAATTTAATATTTTTTATATTATGCTGAAGTTAAAGTATAAAAGGATTTTGTTTTAGTTATACATTTTGTTAAATTTTTATGTTTATCTATGAAAGTTTCCTATGTATTATTATCCTTACTGAGCATCTGAGCTCACCCCTTTCAATTTTTTATTTTTCCAAGGATTCCAAGAAGTGTATTGTGATTGATATATAGGGATAAAACAAAAGATAATTCATTAATTAAGGATTATTTATGTTGTTTTGTATGTTAAGTAGTGTAATGTAACATCCAAGTATGTAATCTATTTTCCAAGACTGCTATCGGTCCGTCTGAACATGATTCCTTGTAATCATACCAATGGATTAAAATAATGCCCCGACTCTAGGTATCTGGGGTTAGGGCGTTACAGTTGGTATCAGAGAAAGTTTAGCAATAACCTTGGAAACTAGATTTAGATAAACTCTGATTAGAGCACATAGCCCTAAGATAGACCTTGAGAATTAGTATAGAAGAACTTTCTAGTATTTTGTTATTGTAGATATTTTGTAAGTTTTAGGAGCAATACATCCCTGTATAGATACGAGCAGGTAGAGGCGGCCCTAGCATAGATGTAACTAGGGGTAAAACCCGAAAACACCGCTTTGAGCTAGACTCGAACGGAAACTGGTGCACGACAACGGGCCTTGCTGCACTCTTGGTTACGACACTACCAGGGGATATTCTTAGGATAATTCTCATTTTATTTATAAACCATTATGAAGGGTTAATGAGTATATACTTACTCAATGAATAAATTTTTCGATGCTTATGGATTATATCCATAAACTGTCCAATTTTAGTTATGAATTTTACATGTTTGGAATTATGAATTGTGATTCATAAATTGACATATTGTATTCCATTGTCTAGAAATGGGGCCCAGTAGAAGGAATGAGAACTCTAGAAATACCTATGATCCAACGAGTTAGAAGGATCATATCTTTCATGCTCTTATGCCAGAAATAAGAAGGGAAATAGTCTCCCACATACTCTCATCATATGAAGAAATAATTTCATGTGTTAAGAAGATATGTAAAGAATTCTCTGAGTCCAATGGATTTGAAGGGAAGAAAGAGATGAAAAGGATGGAAGAGAGAAAGATGGATAATGGGAAAAAGGGAAAGAAGGACTTTCCCATATGTGATAACTGTGGAAATGATCACCGTTGTAAATGCCTGAAGGGAATGGGAGTTTGTTATAAGTGTGGAGAAAAAGGACACAAAGTACGTGACTGCAAAGATAAGAAAAAGGTTTCAAATGTGCAATTATTCATCTGCAATAAGTTGGGACACTACGCAATTCAATGTCCCAGTCATCGGAGTATACCAGAAATGATGCTATTGGATAATAATTAAGTTATGATACTACCACAGATGAAGAGGAATGAGTAGTGTTCTTATGTTGTTATTAATGAATTATGTCATTTCAGTGTCGTATCGATGAAGTTCCAGTTATATGAATTTTGGAAATAAATATGTATTGTACTGTAGTAAATTTTCAGAGAGGATTCGATATTATATGGTACTATGAAAAGTGACTCAACAGCAAGTTAGACATTATTTGAAAATACATGGTTGAAGGAAAGGTAATCATTAATATGGTCATGATACTGACATAGTAATGGTTAATTTGGATAAATTACATCGGATATTCTAGACAACCTTGGAACTGATTAATTGTTTTTTTATTTCATCATTGTTGGAGTATTCAAAGTTTATGGATAAAAAGAATAATTCTAGTAATCTATAAGGAATAAGGGAGAATAAATGTAATCAATAAGGTTTTATTTTAATTCATTGTGTTGACGTGTTTTAAAAGATTACAAGGTGAAGGTATTCACATGTTATTACAATAAAAGGGATCTTCATTGTGTTTAAATTCATTATAAATTTTTCACTATGAGTTTGGATAGTAGTATTTTGAAAATTCTAAAGGTTGGAATGGATTATGATTGAAAGGTTATTATTTTTATAAAAGGACAACACACACACCCTGTGACATCCCGTCGCGTCAGACAAGGCTGCAGGAATCGAACCCACAACCATAGTGCGATTGGGATTTACTACCTTCCATTAGACTAAGTGAAGTCCATGGATTGTATAATGTTGATTCTTTTTTTAAAGGTTCTGATATGTGAATTAAAAATTAATTATATTTGGGACCCTATACTATTAGGATAAATAGATTATTTTTGAGTTGTATTATCTTTTAGAGTGATAGATGAATTTGTGGTAGAACTTAGATAAAGGATGGGACTCTACTTGTCAAGTAAATATTTTTCTTCTTCTCTTATTCGATGATGAAATTAATTATTATACTTTAGATAAGGGATCTTAAAACAAAAAATGTGTAATCCTAATACCATATGTTTTGTAGAACCGATGATATTTTAAATCATCATAGATTGATGAATTTAAGTCCCTAAATTTTACACTTGCTTGTTATTTATGACCTCAATCACTACCTATAAATATTTACATTTTCCCTCCAATTATACATCTCTAATTGCCGCCAATGATCTCCTAATTGAGGTCATGATTTGGTGGTGATCCTTTTATTTATATTTTCCTCTTATTAAGACTAAATTTTATTATTAAAATTTTTGATGTGGGTTTTCCCAAAAATATATTTTCTATAATTCAACCTTTATTTTCAAAGAACAATATCAAATTTAGAAAGAGAAATTTATTTAAGGAGGGAAAAATGTAACACCCAAAGATTTCATAGTGTGTTACTTCTTCAAAATAAATCAATAACTTTCACTACACCCAACACTGAGTTCAAGCGCACCATGACTTACCAAACAAGCCAGATGATATATAACATGTAAATGAAGAATAATATATTTTCATATTTATTAATATTTGTGAATTAATTATTAATTTTTGTTTAAAGGGGTTGCTATCTTCGATAGCGTACCCGATACACAACAACGGGTTTCTTAGAAATCTTACGTTGCACACTAATAATATAATATTATTATTATAAATGGTCATTAAATCCTAGAAGTTGTATTGGAGGGACTGAACAAAACTAACTACAATATTATTATACATGTATTTACAAGTTAGAGGCTTAAAATATGAATGAATCTAATTTCAAGAATAATTTACATTAAAAGTCCGATTTACCACCTTTTAATTGTGAACCATTTTTAAATCTAGTTTTGGACACTTTAATAAATTATATATGAACAAATAAAATCATTCTTTAGAATGGGGACATCAAAATTTACTTTGGGTAATTTTTTGGTATTTTTTTGATAATGTTCATTTTTTTATGAATAGTGAAAAATAATATATTTTAAGTCAAAAGTGTCTTTTAATCAAATTTATTTATTCAGTTAGATTATATTTTAAATTGGTCTTAAAGTGAAATTGAAATATATTTTTACCATTTAATCCAATTTTGGTCATTGGAGTTAATTTCTCTTTGAAATTGGACTTAAACAAGTGTTAATCATTTTATAGTTATTGTTTCTTTAAAACACGCTATTTGTTTTGATAACGGTAATTAATTTTAAATTTAATTAATGCCACTTATATGTTTTGAATTTGAAAAAATGGACTTCATTTTTGAATTTAGAATATCAAATATTTATTATGCTTAATTTTTGTTATTTTTTCAGAAAAACTTCAATTTTTGATGAATAGTGAAACAACATAGTGGTAGTTAAAAAAAACTGAATTTTTCATCTAAAACAAATTTTACCACTTTTGTGAATTGAATATCAAAAATCCAACATACATGGTTGTTATTAGTTAGTAAAATGTGGTTCAATAATATAAAAATATTTTTTGGTGAATAGTAACTTTTGACTTTTATTTACCACAATTAAAGGTAAATAGGGTAATTCAAGGGTAAAAGAATACTATAATAATTAAAAATTACCCTAAAACATGTCCAAACCTTATTGGTGGTGTCATTTACGACCATGGGCATTTTTGGGTATATTTTGGAACCCCATTGATCCACCTGGGAGTGAAAATGACTATTTAGATAAATTAATTTAATGTAATGAGAAAATCGACATTAACAAAAATCGTTTTGTAATTGATTTTTATATGGTGTTATATAAGTCCTATTTTTGACTATAAATATTCATCTAAAATCTAAAAATATTTCCTAAATCATGGTAATTTTATTATAATTTTTAGACATCTAATAAATTAAATTATTTATGACACAATAATGATGCAGTATTTACCTCATTAATAAATGATTTAAATAAATAAGATTATAATGATTAAAATTTTATCCAAAACCTATCCAATTCTTATTGGTTGATTATATTTATACCATGTGACATATTATCTTTTACTATAATGATTTTTGATTTATTTAAAACCTAATGTCATTATATTATAAAATAATTTTTTCACTCTTCCCTAAAGAGCCCCTCTTCTACGCTATAAAAAAGACCACTTAAATGAAACTCAACACACCTCTCAAGCTATTTGGCTCGTCCAAACTCTACCCAATTACACTCCTTACATCCCTATACACTTCCTAGAAGCCTCATCTTATGCAGATGTCACTTCAAGCAGTCCTTTGGTTCAAACCAAAGAAAGTTACCCAAATTAAAGGTAATGGTTTCTCTTAAGTTGTTTTCTTTTATTTTTCTTCTCCAACCCCTAAAATCTTTTTATTTCCTTTCATTTGTAACAAAAAAAAGTATCCTCAAAATACAAGTATGTTGTTATAAGAATTATAAGAACTACACTTACACACACCTCCATCTAATGGATGAATGACATAATGTTTTGTGGATGGAAAACTACGTCTCAGGAAACGATGATTGTTCAATTACATGTTACAACCTCTCATGGTGGCCATTATGATGGCACTGTATTTATATATGATATATATTATGTTTATGTTTTCCTTATTCTTCAGTACTTCCCAATTATATCAAGCCTTTATGGTATCCATATTGGGTAAATACGATAATCTTATTAGAGGAAGTGCGGACTACCGCCCCCTCAAAGTGATGTGATTCGTTAATTTCATATGTGGGATGTATAAAGGATATAGTTAATTATATTATATATGATATTATACAGGAATATTAATATACTAATGTATCATTTTGTTTTAATTCCATTAAATTAAGAAATATAAATGAAAGTAGCATTCATGCGTACGTACGGCTTACCGTCTCCATGAACGGTGCATTTCATTTCTTATCTCTAAATGTTATGTACTATTATAAATACATGTATATAGTGGATATATATGATATATATGATATCTAAATCATTAATACCATTCTGGATATGATGAACTATTGACCACATGGACAACGTGTAATTATAAGAAGTCCATTTTGACTGAAGTACCAAATATCAACAAAATAAACATTATTAACGTAAATGTTTACATAATTTTATTAACATTGTAATAATTGATATAAAAGGAATAATAAACTTGAAAAATGTTCTTAAGAAAGTAGAAATTATCTTTAGTTTATTATTCAGTATATTAAAGAACGAACGGGTCAAGTTGGACACATGGTAAGGGATTTTCTTATCTCAATTTTGATTCCGTGAGATTTCCATTATTCGACACGTATTTATTACATGTGGTGTAATGTGTACTGAAATTGATATATATTATCATGATTATCTTTATATTCATGGTATTCTATGATTCATTTTTTGGTTATTAACTTTTGGCCATACGATTTAATTTGAATACAATGAAGTAAGGGGTTTTCATCTCACTCCTTATTCTTGTGAGATTCATGCCATATTGCCACTATTACCTTTTGTGTGGTGTATATACTGCCAATAATTGTACTCTTTTTGTAATACACATTAATTTATGTATATTTACATATTCATTGTATGATTCCAATTTCATGGGTGTTATGTTTCGTAAGTTACCAAATTGGTAAGGGTTTACTTCCAAATCTCTTCCTTATCCGAGGTTGTTTATATGTATTTATCTACTGGGACCTCCTTATCATCCACATCCATGTTTCTTAAAAGTATCCTTCAAAACATTTTTAATATTAAGTGCAAAATGGGTTAAAGTCATCTATACCATTTTACGTTTTTGAATGGAATCTTTTCGTCATTTTCCAAAAAATGTACTTTTTGACCTTTTCGACAAAATTAAGGTATGAATGTTTTTTTATCTTATATGGCGGGTGCGGCTATTTTCCACTATTATAACATTGTCTAAGCATCCCATACAAGCTTATATGAATATTTTCAAAGTGACTGTATTATTTTATAATTATGTGACTTTTAAAATGATTTCAAAAAAGATATATTTCACGAAAATAGTTTTGATTTCATCTATGTCAACATCCCTTGATAGATTTTAAGCTTATTTGAAGTTGATTTATTATGATACACAACTACCATATTTTATTGAAGTTTTTGTGATATGTTTGACTGTGGATGAGTTATTCTTATGTCACTCAAGATTTATGGTTAAAGTATTGACATTTCATAAGTTATTTTTAATCAGAATGTTTATGTTATATTTCAACCTTTTCTTTAGATGAATGTGTTGGACAGGTATGTTCCGGGTTGGGGACCGGTAAAAGTAAGCCCTCCGGGTTGGGGTCCGGTTACAGCAGTCCCTCTAGGTTGGTGACCGGTTATTAGAGGCACTCTGGTTTTTTTCTCCGGTTATTAGAGGCACTCCGGATTGGTGTCCAATTATTATAGGCACACCGGGTTGGGTTTCGGTTATAGTTAGCACCTAGGTCTTGGCACGAGGCCTTGACAAAGAAATTAAAAGTTCAGAATTATGCATTCCGTCATTATGAAAGTGATTATTAATATTGCATGTGATTATTCGATTAGTAGAATATCCATGTGAATAATTAAATGGCATCATTTCATTTAATATTTTCCATATTAACCTGAAGTTCAAGTTTAAAAGGCTTTTGTTTTAGTTATTCATTGCCTTAAATGTTTATGTTTATTTATAATAGTTTCCAATGTATTATTATCCTTAATGAGCATCTGACCTCACCCCTTTCAATGTTTTATTTTTCCCAGGATTCCAAGAAGTGTATTGTGATTGATATACAGGGATAAGACCAGGGAATAATGTCATTCATAATGGATTATTTAGGTTGTTTTGTATGTTATGAAGTGTAATGTAACATCAATGTATGTAATCTATTTTCCAAGACTGTTAAAGTATCGGTCCATCTGGACTTGATTCCTTGTAATCATGCCAATGTATTACAATAAGGCACCGACTCTAGGTAACTCGGGTTGGGGCGTAACAAATTTTACCAATTTCATTAATTTATCGGGTGCACAAAACAACATGATCCATGAAACACAGCACCTCATGAAGAAATTTTGGATATGATAATGTTGATATTAATTAATGTTTTTATGTATCCACTTGAATTCCCTCATTTTATGTAACATGGCAACGAACTATCCCCCGATCAACCATTGAATGATATTTCTCATATTTTATTACCAAATCTTCTTAAATGTCACAGAAGAGGATTGAATGTAGATGTTCAAAATGTCATAAAAATAAGTGATATATACCATGAAATAATCCATAAATATGCCTATGCAATTCTCAAGGTACATAGAAAATTTACTCAAAATATAAGGATTAAAAGTAACAAGAGCCTTATATAGACCTAAATGCATCCATCTATATCCAAATGTGCTGAATGGTTAGTTGAATGTTGTCTTTTATTGATCCTCATTGGATATATGGATTTGTAAACAACCCACATATCGATAATGAAAACAACGAATTACCAGAAAATAATTCAAAAATTTGGTCAGTATAAGGTAGAGGAAAATTCTCCTTCTGTGTCACATGATTTAGTTGATGTTAGTCAATACAAACACACTAATGGTTTTTCAATTGCGTTGGGACCCATTCAAACTTTTCATTTTAAACAACCATTATTATAGTATTTGGTCATAATTTATACTATGCTAACACTTTTACTATTAGAAATCTAAAAAATGATCCAAACAACAATTAATTTACTGAAATTCAATTTTACCACTTTAAGGATAATTGGATTCTACTAGAATTGAGATTTTCTTACAGTCTTAGACTCAACCCAAATGTATATGATGCCAAAAAAATATATGGTAAAATCATGGTTATATCTTCCAATGTCCATCCTATTACCTTTTTACACACTCTCAAAAGGATGAGCAATTTCAATTCCTGTTGTGATGAGTTTTTTTTTCAATAATGATGAAAAATTGGTAAATACCATAATGATATTCATATTTTAAATTATAATGGATTAGTTTTATTTCCAATGGTAGTGTTTTTGGATTATGTAAGGGGATTTAGGGGGAGTGAGGTCTGTGAAATTGTCTATTTTCTCATTTATATTCTCAAAGGAGAGGGAATACATGGAAATGAGATTTTCAATATATTGAATATCATGGGTACCTAAAAATGAACACACTCGTCAAATAATACACAAAATTTACATTTTTTTGAACCCACACAACACTCCAAAAAGGTATCAAAAAAAATAATCTAAGGGTGATGAAGTGGAAAATGAGTTAGAGTATGAGTAGAGAAGAGAGTTTGGTGGATGTGTGTATTTAGAGAAAAAATCCATTGAATATACATAAATAGTTGAGTGATTTTCAATAGTTTGTTTCATTGAATAATTAATATTAAAACTGCCATTTTCTCTAATGGAATCTAGGGAGAGTGTAGCATTGTGAACATTTATGATCGTCTATGTTGTTTTATGCAATGGAATCCCATGTATGTGTGGAGTGTTTCATTTGTTTTAGGTATCTCAAATGTAAATAATGAAGAAATAAGAGGGTAAGATGTGCTTCGTCACACTTCTAAGGACGTCCTCAATCACTCATATTGGGTGTATAACACTCGAGTATGAAGGTTTCATAAAAATAACAATCGGTTGAAGCTCTCTAACATAATGAAATGTATACACAGAGTGAGACATTACATTAATGGATACAACTAAATCTAACATAGAATCTGAAAATAATTTTCCACTATAGTACATGGTATCATGAAATTCCGTAGATCCTTTCATTTGGTTAGCATTGCTGGATGAATCAAGGCAGAGTCATTCCTTCCTAGGCTAAATATCTCATTCACCATAAACCTTTGTCCGTGGGTGTAATGCTCTTTAATAAATTTTTTACATCGAGGTATTTTTTAACTACATCCAAAAAAGGTTGTTAACGTGAACCATTTTGAATTTATCAATTATTTATTTATAAATATCATTATAAAAATCCATCATTGATTTATTGAGTTTTTTGGGGAAAGGAAGAGGAATTGATTGTTTAATTGAATCGTTAATGATAATTTGACTACCCTTTATTGTTTTGTTTTTCCTCATTAGAATATTTTATGGGTGGATAATGTCTGTTTTCAAAACAAGAATATACCTATAAGGTATAATTATGGAAAAAAGTAACATCCCTACAACTTTTTTGTGTGAATAAATAAACATTACCTTTGTATTTTGGTTAGTTAATAGGAAGGGAAGGTAGTTTTCCAAAAACATATACATTTTTCTCAATGATGGGGTTTTATAATTGTCCAAATTGTGTTTGTAGTTCTTGAATAGATTATTATGTGGTATGTTTGAACTAGATGTCCTGGGTTTCCATTTTTTTCTTCATATCCTCGTGTCTTGGTTATGATTGGTGAGGATGAGGTGGAGGATTGTTTCAGGAAAGAGAATGATAACATGGTAATGTACCCTATCGTTGTTCATACCAATACTAATTTGGAGTAGCATGAATTTCCTCCTTTTTGATATTTTGGTTGTTCTTGCCAACTGAGGTTTTAATTAGGCATGAATGGTTATTTCATGATGGTAGGATTTTGATGGAATGGATGCCCTGGGAAAACTACTACACAAGACTCAAGTGAATCATTATGTTGTGGGCACTGGAAAAAAATGAGTATATTTAGAAAAAATTACACAATGTAATGGAACTAATGAAGAGTGTGAGTTACCTTTTTCTTAAGATAATTACCATAAAAGTGTATGAATCTAATCATATTTATTATCAATTTTTTTTTTCTTTGGATGAATGACTAACCTCATGAATTCATTATGTAGGTGTAATTTCTAATGTTCCAAAATATTGTCTATTTTGTGTTACGTTGGGTATTAATTCACTTGTAGTGGAAGTTGTTTTATCAACTACTTCACGACTAGCTGTATCACCAAACATTACAAAATCGATGTGGAAAATTACCATAGAGAAGTACAAAATTAATATTTTTTCACTAATCTGGTGGTGGTTGTATCTTGAGAAAATTATTATCAATCACTCCTTGTATTAATAAAGGGTCTCCCATTGTGGTTGCCTAATGACACCGATTTTATTCCTAATTAATGATGTTCGGGAGGTGGGGAAGATGCAAATAAAAAAGTGTCTTCTCTAGTTTATTCTACACCAAATTTTGGAAGCTAGATATTATATATAGTCTTTGGTTACATCATAATGGGTTAAAGGGAAGATCCAAAAAATTATTAGGTTCCCAAACACATTTTGGGGTTTCACGGTGGAGAAAACTATGTGCAACTCATTTAGATATTTAGGAGTAACATCACCAGGAAGACCAAAAAATTCTAGAAAAAGCTGGATGAGGCCTGATATCTGCTCAAAATTGAATTATTCCTTAGGATATTGGATCTATGAATGTTGTTACTCCACCTTTGAGGTGGTCAGTTATTTTATGTTTTGTTTATTTGTAGTTGTGTTTCTTGAGTTTGATTTGGAACAAATTTTTATTGGTTTAAATCTAATTAATGTTCAGAAATGGTTTCCTCTATTTTAATCTATTTTTCTAGATTGAATGATCTAATATTATAGTGAAGTGTATTATTAATTATATTGCCTATTTCCAATAGTTTTTCTCTTCCATATCGGGTCATGAAAATAAGTTATGAAATTTTTTTGTTTGGTGTTTTTTATCATTTTATTATGGATGATGGAAAATATAAAAATTACATATGAATAAGTAATGGATAAAATAAAATATAATGATAAAATAGGGTGGTAAGTGAGTTCTTAATAAAATACCACCTAGTATTTGATTGATGAACAATATTTCTTATCGACGACCACTCAAAATCAATTGAATATTATTGATGTATAAGAAAAACTCAATCAATGAATCCCATCAAAAAAGTGATGAGAAGTATAAATTTGGATATATATATATATATCTCTCTCAAGAAAAAAATGAAAAATAATGGGTTATAACATCGAGTTATAATCAAATGATGTGATCAATCCGCATATTTATGAAAGATAAAGTGTGAGAAAAGAGACGAACATGCCCAAATCATCAAAAGATTTGATTTATTCATAAAAGAATGATGATTTTTATTCCCCTGTTTTTTATTTGTTCAAGCCGGAATAAACACAGATTAAAACTGTATAAATTAAGTGAAATAGACTAAAGACTTACAAATTTAATAATCCACCAAATATTATAGGTATGGTGCGCAAGATAACTACACTGAACACCCCCCAAATTGATCACTAAGAAGCATAGATGTGCGTGATGAATAAGAGAATTAAATTGGGAAAGAGAGCTCTCATGATTGACATACCTATACCCCTGGTCATAAAAATAATAGATTGATGGTGAGGGATGATTTTATTGACAAATATAGCACCCAATCCATAGAAAAAGTGATATATATAAGAGACAAGGTGGCTAATCATGGTAGAATTATTCCTCCATAATATAGAGGATGGCTCAACAAATTGAATGAAAATGACATCAAATTAAGCTGGGAGGTAGAACATTTAGTTATCTATCCAATAGAGGTGAAATATGATCAATTATGTTTCCATGTCCCATGTTAAGGCCTAATACTAAGGGTTGACCAATATAGATCGCCCAGAGGGTTTGGGGTCGAAGTTGATTTTTTATTATTAAAGAAATTACATCTTTCTAACCAAGTTGAGGGAGACCCATTAAATTGACCGAAGGCCCATGACCAAGTGGTCAGAATACGAGACCTGAAATTCAATTTTTTGGTAAAAATTTCCCTTCAAAGATTAGTATAGCTATATTACCTTAAATACTACAGTACATGCTACATTAACACCACAGCTACATTGCCTACTATAGTAGCCTACGCCGCTAAAGAGTCACCACTTCTATAGTTATACTACTACTATTATAATGCTATAGTACTATGATATAGTGATGCTAGAGTAACTCAGGAATTCATCCTCTAAAACAATACATTCTAAACATTGTGTGCCCATTTTGGGCCTCCAAATTTAAGAATTAGGCTCCACGATGTTCTAGATAATTGTTGGACCCATAGTTATTCAATCATAAAAGTATTATTATCCCCATTTTATGCTCATATTATCCACCATACATATTTATATCTATATACAATATTGGGATCTCGTGTAGTTTTACCCATTTTCTTGAATTCCATCATGTTCTCTACAATTCACCTCAATCTAAAATGTATGGACTAAAACTCAAAAAATAACCTTATTAAAAGGTTATAAGCATTATTTCATTTAATCAAACATTAATTACATTTTATTATTATATTTTTATTCATTATTATAAAACTAGTTAAAAATAATGGTGTAAGGGTGGAAATGAATAGTGAATTGCTATGCGATATGTAGTTTTAGAATAATAATGGGGTACATGCTGATTCATGAGAGTGTTAATTGATTGTTAACAGAGTATATCATAACATATAAGTAATAAATGATGTAATATGGTTTTTGAAAAACATCTCCCAATAATAGAAATTAGAAATCAAATGGCATCACATAATAAAAGATCCTGAATAAAGAGGAGAAAGAGAGAATCCCATACCTTGGGAGGGTATTTACAAAATCTTTAAAGACACTTATTTGTTTCTTGGGAGAACATTTGTAGAACTAAAAACTGAAATGGAAAGATAATTTTTATGCTCTATGTGTTTTTATTGAAGAGTAATGGGGATTTGTGAGGAATATATTAAAAAAGTCATGGAATTCACTATTAATATCAAAACATAGGTTTTGGACTCTATGCAATAAATTAATCCAAATGAAAAAAATATATTACTCATTTATTTCTAAAAATTTAGTGTGGATTTCATTATTTTATAAGTAAAAGAACCAAACTCATTAAAAAAATTCCATTCTGTGATGTAAATGTTATTCATGTTCAAAATGAATTTATTTTAAAACAATTAAATATAATATAGATTTGGGAGGGTTAAATAAGGTTTTATATAATTTCTAAAATATCATAGAAACACATTATATTAAAGGTAAAATATATATTTCCCCATTGATATCTTTTGTGGCAAATGTTATGTCACTTTGTGGAATTTATGATTATATAATACATACTGTATTTAATTTTAAACTGAATAATCCAATATATAAAACAATTATGTCAAATTTATCATTATATATTTTAAATATTATGATTAAAAAAATATTATTTATAATATCAAAAAATTTATTAAATATGAGACACTAAACTTTTAAATCAAAATCATCATCTATATAAACATTTTAGATTTTAACTATAGTAGTTTTCTGTCCCCTATGAAAATAATATTTTACTTTATAAAATTTAATTATCATTTAAATATAATAAATATTAATTAATAATATTATTTTCTTCAATTATATTTTATTTTATGAATCAATTAATTACTAAACATTATTTTTCTGATTGATAAAATTCATTTTCCCATTCAACATATCAGTTTATTTTTCAATTTCAGTATGTAATAATTTATAATATCATAATTAAAATAAATCCTTAAAATAATTATTTTATTAAAAAAATATATAAAAAATTAAAAAATTTAGGTTGCGAGAAAATTAACTTTTTGAAACTAGTTAATTATATTTTGTAAAGGTGAGTGACGGAGAGATTTTCATTCTGTGGTTTGGCAATCATTGTTTGATATGTTATCTTGATAAGCTTGAACATCTCTTCTAAACTGTTTTTCTCTTGCTTAAGTTGTTGAACATCATCTTGGGATTTATAAATAAGAATTACTAGTGGAATAAACTCTATTTGAAGATATGATAAATGAGCATAATAGAGTATGATCATACTGGTTGAGGGAATCACTAATCCCTTCTTTTTCTATTGAACATTATCATAAACGTTAATATAGTAATATTAATAATGATTATTCACTGACTATATTATCTGTGTTTTTTTATTATTAATGGACTTTGAAATATTGAATACTATATTACATTATAAATATTAAAAAAATTAATAAATTTGTTTTTCTAAAACAAAATTACTTAGTAAAAAGTTTATATACTTGAATATTGAATTTAATTAAGTATGTTTTTGGTAATTTAACATATTTTGTTATCCATAACATGATTGAGGTATTTAAAAAAATATTTCTCGAATTTATTTGATAAAAATTGATTTTTATGATATTAATAGTGAATATAGGCAAGGGATATCATAAACAATGTACTGATAATAAATTTTTACTCTCAGAGAATAATGAATTTCATAGTTATTTATAGTGTATCATATGAAATTGTTGCAACAACATTTTTAGAACAATTTATATGTCATTTCAGGATATTATAGGCCCATGGAATTAAAAATTTCAAATCTATAATATAATATTTTGTAAATTCAAATAATAAATTTCATCTCATAACATGATTAGTCTGTTGTTAATGTCCCTATTATGACTATTCACATTTTTAGAGTACATAACAACATCGATAAAAAGTATAATAAAAAAAATTATGTTATCATTGAATAGAATGGGTCTCCTATTACTTGAATGTGAATGGTAAATTTATATGAACAAATGTCATTAAAATGTATCAACATATTATATATTTAACCAAACTCTCTTTGTGAACAAAATACAAAATCTTTAAACAATGGTGTTCATATCATGATCAATGTTTTATTTTTCAGAACCCCTTGGATACAATTAATTGATAATATAATATATTTATTCAAAAAAGTGGAATTCAATTTCAGATTGAAAATTAAATAGGTATATTATACTAGAAACTACATCTATGAGTTTCATAATCCTTATAAGAAAATAAATATTTATTGGCCCTATGTTATGTATATGTAAAATTATATATATGTATAATAAATACCTTAATTTTAAACTATTTACATTCCATATTCAAATCATTATATTCATTCAAAATAATTCAATAAAAGAGAAATGAAAAAGTGTTTTTCTTGAATGTAAGATGATAAAATATATCACTTCTCCTAAAGGATATTTTCAAGAGAATTTATATAAAAAATATCAGGGTGTTTATATCCTTTAATTGTTAGAGTTATACATTCATTTAATTTATTTATCCTAAAAACATATAGAATGTATTTAAAAAATAATGTTTCAAAAATAATTTAAATGTTTCCTAAACATTAGACATTTATGAAGCCATACATCTTCAAAATATGAATAATTTAATTAAGAGATGTGTAACACAATTATTGAAAGATGAAATAAAAATAAAATTCATATTCTACCACCACTATCACAAAATTATATTCAAAATATCCATTTTCAACAAAATGAACTCTTAAAAGAACTAAATTGAATGAAATGGTAACTGAATAATCATGAAACATAAATCCCTCATACATGTATTTAATCAAATGTATGTTTATGTTTATAAAATAAATAAAATTTTATACATGTAATTAATTTTTTTATTAGACAAAAGGAAATAGATGTGGTGTGTGTGACATTATCATATGATACGTCCACCAAATAAAGATCCCAAAAAATTGTTGCATGCTAAAAAAGGGGACCTATTTTTATATATGTTAAAATACTCATCATTAAAATAGTTCTCATTCATCCGTAGCAATTTGAATCCTTTAAAAATGATTAGATAGTGAAATTACGATGTTGAAATGATTATAGAATGAATATTTCAAGACTATTATATAGAATTTTCATTTTCATCTTCCATGATATTTTTTAATATCATATTGTAAAAAGATTATAGCACATAATAAACAACACATAATTATTATATTGAATTACATTAAATTTAAAGATTCAATATAACAAATTTAATTTAATTATCATATAGTAGGATAATAATTACAAAACATAAAATAACTTGAATATGATGATTTTGATCACCTATGTCACATTGAATAATCACACTTCAGAATGATGTTATGAAATTTAAATTAACTATTTTTTATATAATCAATAATCGTGAATATATATATTGTATGCATTGGATAGATAGATTTTTAAGATGAATTTAAAAAATTGGAGGCCTCCATAATGGTTTGAAAACCTATATGATTGTGAAAATTATGTCAATTAGAATAGTAACATAATATTTAGATTGGTAACCAAATAGTTGGATTTTTAAGATAAATGTTAATGAATTTCATGAGAAATATTTTGACAAAATTTATAAGAAAATGAAAATAAATAAAATTATTAACAATAATAATTTAAATATTTTTCACATAAAAACCAGAAATTGACTTTTTTGATATCATATATGATGTATTTTCCTTTGAAATATTTTTTTCTTAAATAAAATGTTCATATAATTTATTTCATTTCTGGTTATTATGTAAAATTTGGTTTTTTGTATATGAATAATTAACTACTTTTTTGAAGTCATGTATATTTAATTTAATGGTATGAAATTTTGTACGGTCATATTTTATTTAATTATAAATTAATTATTTATTTTGTTTAAGAATTAAATTTTAGAAAAATTTGGAACATCATTTGAAATATTTTTATCATTATTTTAATTTGGGTGATGAAATTAGACAAATATTAAAATTTAAAAATGTATAAAAAATATTAAATTTTGGTAAAAATGCTGAAATATGGTAAATATGACATCAAATAATTGTATGAAATACTAAATAACAAAATGTGGTTCCAATTTCCATATTTCATACTAAAATATTATATGGAGCATTATGGTATGGAATATGGAATGAAAGGAGGGACGAATCACATTTTAAAAAATATATAGAGGAATTTAAAATATGAAATATAGCTTACAAAACATATAAATTCCACCCCTCTCTCCATCAGAATCATCAAATTCAAAAGAAAAATCCTTTCGCAAACACAAAAAAACATCATCCCACACTCTTAGAAATATCATAAATGCATTGGAATTAATAAAATGAAATAATAAGAGGGATAATGTTGTACTTTAAAAGAGTCAGACTAATGTTATGCTTTATTTTATTTTAGTTCTAATACACGTCCATATTATTTCTATATTCATTCAACATAAAATGAATAATTATAAATAAATTACATTAGACCAAAAAATATGAATATAATTCTAATCTAATCTAAAACAATTTACCATATAAATTATAAAATGCTATTTTCAACCATTTCATACACTAATCCCATCGTGGAATGTTTTAACTACAAGTATATATGATATTAATAATCATATTTAACACTCTATAATGACTCTTTAAAAAATGGATGTTCTGAGTACTGAAATTTTATTATAAAATATTATTATTATTTTAGGATAGATATTTACTACATAAATGATATTAAAAACGATCATCATAGTTTATTTAATAAAAAACTATTGTGAAAAAATATTTGTGAATATTTAAGACTATTGTTTACTATATAATTAACATTTAAACATTTCCCCACTAAATAGTACATAATATGATCTTTTTAAAGAAGATAATTAAACAACCAAATGATGAAGATATAAGAATTAATTATAAAATTAAATAATTAAATATGCAAATTATTTTACATTACTAAATTAAATTTAATTATTTTTGGAGAGGGTATATAATAAAGTCAATTTGATATTTAGAGTGCTTATATGCACCTATTAATGAATTCTAAATCAGAGGTAAATGAACTCCGAAACCACCCATTTTATTATTGTTTATATATTCCATATAATTACTTCACTTTGCCTCTCTATTAAAATTTTATAATTAATCAATAATCTATTTATATAATCCAAACAATAATATATAGATTATCTCCTCTTTGTTTTATAGAGATATATGTGTGTGTATTTTTCTTGTTCCACCGCTACTATTTTATTTAAATAAACTCACATTTTAATGTGAATATTTCTTTTCTATAATATATTTAAATATTATATAATATATTCAGATTTAAATATTAGATAATTTTTTATAATGCTAATAATATAGAACACCATGTTTAAAAGAACCACTAATGATGATATTTTTAATAATATTGCAATAAAAGTGTTTTTAAATCGGTAAGAATGAATAGTATTAACCACATTTTGAAATATATATTACTCCTACTAATTGATAATTAAATAATTATTTATTATGAAATATGAATTTTTTTAAATAAATTTATTTTATTCTATAAAAATACATTTTGAAAAACGTCACATAGAATATTATGACTTAATATTATAATTAATTACATGAAAGTTCTAAAAATTTATTTTAAATAATTTCATTCATTTTTGAACTCAGCATGTCAAAATTTTCATTGGACTTTTGTTGTAATTTTTGGAAAATATTGGAATTATAATAAATGGTGAAAATATATTTTTTGAAAATTGAATTGCAATTTTATGTATTTTTTAAGCCATAATGTAATTTTGATTAGGTTAAAATTTTCATCAGTTACATTTTATTTAAAATATTTTAATAATGGTTTTTAAAATAGAAACTTTAAAATTATTGAGTAAAAAGTCATTTTATTTTTTAAAATGGAAATTTTTCTAGAAAAGTGAATTATATTATGTTTTTTAAATAGATTATAATATTAATTATTTTAATTCAGTTTTTTAAATCATAAAATATGGATTACATATTTTGAATAAAGAGGTATAAAATTGGTAAACATGGCCCTTTTATCTTTTGTCCTTAAAAATAACTTTTGTAATTTTAGTTACCATGCAAAAGGTTAAATAAAGATATTTATAGTTAAAAATATAATGATAAGGATAATAAAATTCCACCAAAACATGCCTTAATTTTATTACATGAGTATATCTCATCCATAATCATCCAAATGTCTCATATATTACTTATTTATTTGGTTATTATTAGGAAATTAATTGTATCTTATTTAAAGTATGGTAAAAATTTGTGTCACCATTGATTTTAATAACTATAATATTTTTAACAATATGGAAATAGATGATATTTTTTATGATAAATATTAATTTTTAATATTTGTGATTTATCTTTTTCATGATTTTTTTAATATTTTTAGTAATGATATTATTACCTTACATTCTTATAGAACATTGACATAGTAATTATTCATATAATGAGAAAATTTAATAAATAATATTAAAAATATAAAATGTATTATAATTTTATATAATTAATCTAATACATGATTTTTTTATTAAAATGTAATTTTATGTATTTATTAAAATATTTATTTTAACATTAACTTGTTCTCTTAATGTTACTATTGTTAATGTAATAAATAGTTCTAAAAATTGTCATTATTAATATTTTAAAATAAATATAATTAGATTAAATAAAATAAATTTTCTATATATTATTGTATTGTCCATGTGATATGAATATTGATGATAATGACACCCATTGTCAATTTTTATCATTTCTTCTATTTATATTATACATAAATGAGTAAAAAAACTTATTGAATTTATAAGGCTTAAAAGGGTTGGTGAAGGATTCAAACCGATAATTGTAAAATCAATGTGATAGATTTTTTTTCGTATAAGAGTATGTCAAACCATAGTCATATTATATGATAAATAATTAATTTTTATTTTATTTTTAATATAATATTAATTTATATTAATTTATTATTTTGAGAAATTCCAATATTTCCCCAAACTACTATTATTAAAGGTCATCAATTCAACTCTTTTCTTTACAATTCAAAAACTATTTTATTTTCCATGATCAACCCAGAATACTTATTAAAATCCTTCCAGATGCATTATATTAGATTTCTTTGAATAATACCATTTTTAAGGGTCTTAAGGTGTTACAAAAATGGGGCTTTCAAAAGAGCACGAGTTGTTCATAACTGAGCACTTTTGTATTATTTTTTCACCAAAATCATTAACATATATTAAAACCTCGAAGATATAATAACATCATTATTTTTGATATGGTTAAATTTTATTATTTTTATTTAATAACCTATATTAATCTTGAAAATCCATCAAATGAGATTGGAATAAACCTTTTGTGTGTACAAAATATTATCGCCCCATGAACCGATGAAATTAGTTTTCCAACATAGAATCTTATGGGTTGTAAAAATGATGGAATAAAATTTTATATATAATATTCATGAAATTTTAATCATTATTTAAATAAAATTAAATAGATATTTTTATACCATTTAGTTTTTGTGAAATAATATTACTGTTCATGATTACATGGGGACTACCACCTCAAAGAAGTGATGTGATTCATTTTCCATCACCACATCACTTGGATGTTATATATAATTAAATTAAAATAAATAATATGATAAATAATATATATTAATAATTATTTAAATATAAAATAATTCTTTCAATATATCCATAATGGTCAATGAGAAATAGAAATGTTACTCACGCATACATATATACTTTTGTATCCATGATTGAAATATAGTTCATATTTCATAAAAATCATTCACGATCAGTTATAAAAAATATAATTTAATGATAAAATTTATAATTAAGTCCTGATTTTTATTATATAGATAATAAAATATTAAAATGTATCACCATGGTCAACACACAAGAGTTATTTTGAAAATTTCTAAACAAACATTCTTCAAAATAGACAACATTGACTTAAATGATTATGTGTATAAATATGTAGTTAAAATAAATAAAATAATTGTTTCAAAAAAAAATTCTATGAAAATATTATTATTAAATTAAATAAATGAAATGTGTTTATTATACAATAGTTAGAACACATTAATGGAAATTATGGACTGGAGGTATGTGATTTGATATCAACATTCATTCACTATGGTCGATTTTTCTATTACTCAATTAATTCATTTATATTGTTTATATACATATTGTTTTAAATGTTATATCAAGAATAATTATAACTTTATATAATTTAACAACTTTTTTGATATTTTAAACCATTAATCATTCTATTGAAATGTTACTAGAGTCAAAAAGGCATTTTATTACAATCACATTTATTTTCAAGATCGTTTATGTATATGGTTCCATTGGGGTGGGGAATCATATGATATTATATTCATAAACAAGTAATTTTTCTCTTATGGTTATGAACTATTTTTGAAATTTTCTAATTCTATATCGTCCCTTATTAAATTAAGAAACATCATGAATGAGATTTGTATGTTATACCGATCATGTATCTTCTATTATATTTGGAATATTTCTCTTTAATATACATATTTAAAAAATAGTTAGTCAAATATAATTTATTGACATAAATGAATTTATATTTATATTACACATGTCTTTTACGTAATTATAATAGGTTTTAAATGTAAATTGATTAATAATGTCAACAATGTACACTTTTTACTCCCATAATAAAATATTTTAGATGAATTATTTATTTTTATCAGTAATAACATGATGTGATCATCCTACCATTTTAAAATTTATTTTCATTGAATCATTCATTATATGTTTACATGGGTATTTTTTTAAAAAAATTATTATTTTTTGTAATATTATTAAATGTGATTTTCAATGTGAAAAGGATATTTTCCTCAAAAAAAAATTTAATGCTATATTAATGGGGATTAAATTTATAAATGTACAAAAACCAAGATGCTACATATGATAAAAGGAGGATTTTATTCAATTATAACCTACTAATTAATCCTCTTGATGGTTTATGAATTTTTCACATTGAATTTCATGGAACATTTTTCTTTTAAATAAGTGAATCAAGTAATGAAAGAATAACGATCATTATTATGGTAAAATTGGAATTAATCAAAATGTTTTATTCATGAATGATATATGTATATTATGTTTTTTCGCAACATATATATTGCAATGTGTTGAGCCCAATCATATCTCATGAGTGAGTATTATATATCATATATGATGGGAGCACCATCATTGTATCAGTTGAACCATATATAGGTTATGCGATGGTTTCACCCAAATAGCATTGTAATGCATTGTGTAATGTTCCTTTAATTTTATAGAATGAGTAAGGGAGTTACCAAATGCTTTCTCATATGGATGTTACTAGGATATAATTATTTTTATCATGTGTGATGAATGGAAGGAACTATGTTCCCAAATGGGGTTTTTTCATTCTATGGGTTTAATGGTTTTCTTTGAGAATAAAATATCTATGTATTTCTATTTAAAATATCTATTCGATAAAATAACATTGAGATAATGGTAAACAATTCAGGGGATCATAGAAATTTCAATGGATAGATATCTTTTTTCTTTAATTGTCCATTATGGAGATTTATGGGATCTTCTCAAATTTTAAATTGTAAGTCAAAGTGTTAAGGGAATGGTTAGGAAAAAGTAGAAGTAAATATAAAAGTGATAAATATTTTCCCAAAAAAATATGTTTTATATTATAAAAAAATTTACATTCTGTGAGAAATGTATATTTAGGGGAACATTCAAGCATGTTATTTATGGGTTCATTTTGAATATATTGTTTCCTATCTCTCTAAAAAAATAAAAACAACTGATCTTTGTGGACAAAAATTTAATTCTATTCTAATATTTTGATTGGTACGTATGTTAACCAATATCCTCTTTTGACATTTGAGGTTTTAGTTGGTAAATCCTTGGTTACATTTATAAATACCAGATCTAGAAATTCAATGTATATGTCCAAGTCCTTACATTTTGTAATTGGCAAGGGTTTAAATATCTTTAAATGTTATAATATAATTTTATCCTAAGTTACATATATAATACAAAAATTGTTATTATGTTAGGGGGAATCCTAGTTATTTTAGATAAATTAAATGGTTTTGATAGGATATGAATAAGGATATATTAGTGTTCATCCTCATATTTAGAGGGTATGTTAGGGTTTTATTTTTATTCTCCCACTACCATTTATAGTTTATTAAATTGTGGGAACTAGAATGAACCAATGTAATAAAGGATGTGAAGGAAAATATGGTGGTTATTTTAATGATAAACCAAATAGAATGTGAGTAGTAGTGAGAAATATTATGGTTATTATTAACCATATATCAAGAGTAATTAGTAACATCTTGAACATAATTGAGTTTCATAATGTGTCAAATAGGAGAGATGTGAATCTCCATGGATGTTTATTTTATATTGAGCATAAAGGTAAATTTATTCAAGTATATTTGTGTCACGAATGTGGAAAGAGATGACAAGTAAAATATATTAAATGAATGTGGAGATGTTTTATATGTGGTAACATATGTCATAACAAAATACCATTCAAGGAAAAGAAATTATTCAGTAAATTCCATTAATGGAATAGAAGATCATCTCGAGGTATCAACTGAATTTTTTAAATATGGGGAGTAAATTAATCATTCAAATCAATTACACAGGGGAAGGATTATAAATGATATCATCAAAATCATACATATATTTTTTTTATAAATACCTAATTATCTTACTATTGAAGAAAAATAAACTAATGATAACATATGAATGGTATGAATTATTTGATGAATTATTATTTTACATTAAAGAATAAAAAGACAAGATTTAAATTTTTGATCATAGGTTATACTAAGGACTATAATTTAAAATAATCCTTTTTGGATTATAATAAAAATTAATGAATAACATTTCTATATATATTTGATTGAAGGGTTTTGATATGGTGTTGAATTTGAAGACGATAATAAATTTAAAATAGATGTTTGGCGATATATCAGAAGCATTATCTTAGGGGAGTTAAGAAACACTTTTTTTCATAAATTCTCTATTTAATGAATAGTTTATGGGAACTCACACTTTAATCATGAGGATGGATTATATTTTACTAATATGGATGAAATTGGTAGTCATGTTATAGCTCATTTTTAGGTTCTCTCGAAATGATCAGATCTGGGTAAGTGAGATGGATACAACGACGATAGTGACAATGGTGAGTTCTATACTAATTTTAAAGGATTTTTTGTAAAAAAAATAATTTATAAATAAAAAAATTTCCATGGGAATATCAATTAATAAGGATACATTTCTCTTGAGTACAAGATATGATCCTACACCAAATAGATTTTTAGGGGATTTGTAAGCATAATATTGGAAACCATTAAAGATATAAAAATTGATGATGTGAAAAATAATAGGGGTTTGGGGTGTGGGGGAGAGTTGTTGTGGGTTTATTTTCATATAATGGATTCTAATAATATCGTTTTTTACTTTACAAATGTAAATGATCTTATTTAGTTTAGAAAATTTCATCCCATTTATCTTTTCAATATTCCCTATATGTTCATAATAATTTTAATTAATATGAGGATTTCATTTTTTCCTAGAATTATTTACAAGGAGAAATGTGAGATTTTTACTAATAGAATTATCGAATTCTCATTGGGATTTCAGAAAATATTTTAGACGTTTTTTAAAATGGTGGTTGGATCCAGTGCTATTTTTTAATTTGATATTGGAAAATATTATTATAGGGTTGAATAAAATTTATTCCATAAAGAATCAGGGGATATACTTTTCTCTAGGGTTTTGTGATATGGTATCATATTTCTCTTTATCTATTTTTATTATGTTTCTTTTAAGGGTAACATGTTTTTTTAAAATTCACTGGGAGTTACTATTCATATTTATCATATTTCACCCACTTTTTTTATTATGTATCGTGATTGTTTATGTAAAAGCCTCAATGATGAAATTATAGAATGGAAGGATTCATCTGTTATCAGATAGTATAGATTTTTCAGAGTGTGACATTTTATTTTAATATGATATGACTTTATAATTAAATGGATCTATGACATCCATTCATGGTTTTTATAAAATAATAGAATAATATATTAATTGGAGTTGAAAAAAGATTGATAATGAGAAAAAAATGATTACCATACTAAAGACATCATTATTTGGAAAATAAAAATGAATGAGTGTATAATAGGAATGGTACGAAGGGTCTTTTATAACTATTACATGTGGCCTCTATCATTCAAGGTAAATATATGATCCATAATTTTTGAATCCATGGTGATTCAAATTAATAACATGATTCTTATCATGAAGAGAAGATAATTATCTTCTAGTGGAAGTATCTCCCTCATTAACAATATCCTATTCTTGAATCCAATTCATTTTATGTCAATGATCTAAAACCCCATTGTGTTCCACAAATATATTGAATTCTTATTGAGAAATTTTATTCAGGACTCTCATAGTGAAGAGAAACACCATTCGGAAAGGTGGGATAGGCTATCAAAGTATGTTATGGTGGGTAAATAAACATGAGAACTATGAAAGATGACATCTTTTTTTTGTCTCACAAAAACATACAAGGGAGACTATCCAAGGGATCTTACAGTAATATACAGTCATGTGGAATGATTATTAGTGTAGTAATGTTTATTCTTATCAGTTGTATGTTAAGTATTTAGATTTCTGGTGGTGTATGCATTATCATTTCATAAATCTTCTTAACCAAATGAGATAAGTTTTATATAGTGGTGGGGTTAACATCTAGAGTGATAATTGGTTTTATAACCACTTTAATACCATAGTTTCCCAATCCTAGAATACTTCCTCTAAGATTTCAGTGAAATCCCACTTTTAAATCCGGATGTGCTTAGTAGTGACCGATAATTTTTTTATGATGATATGTTTTTTGGAATTTGATCAATTTGTTTTTTTCAATTTAGTGATTGGTTTTTACATTGTGGATGTTTTTTTAGTAGGGTGATTGTGTATATGAGCATGGATTCTATATTTAAGAGTATATAATGTAAATATATTCCTAGAAATTATAAATTTACAACCTAGATTAATTTTAATAATTGTTTTACATTGGATAGTGAGGTTTAAAAGAAATATATCAAGTTGGGATCATGATTAAAATATTGTGTCTCTTATAAATATAAAATTATAAAACATATTATTTTGAAATTGTAATATTTGTCCTTATTGTGAAATATTATACGTGATATCGGGATCCTCAATATATATTAATATAATTTTCCAATGATATAGGATTTGTGGGTACATGGAATTAGAGGATATAGTGATTATTCTTTATTATGTAAACTCTTTTCTGTGGGATTCCATGTTATTTGGGAGGCTCAAAATATTTACAAAAATAATGAATAAATAACCTCATCTCTTGGTATAAATGTTGGATATATATCTATCAATATTTATCATCGTGGAATTATAAAATAAATGTAATGGAAACCATTTCTCAGTTCCCAAATAATTTATTCAGAATCTCATGCATGATTTATCGAGGGGCGTTAGAATTTGAATTATTATAACATGCCAGTTCATGGGAGGATGTTAACCATAGATGGGTCTTGCAAGATGGAAATTATGAGAGTATGTTGATTGGTTAGGAATTTATGATGTACTAATGTGGTGTATTTCATCTTTTTTTATTGCCCAAGTACAACTTTTTTAATGAGGATAATGCTCTGCTTATTGGGACTCTTATTTATAAGATATACAAATTTTTTATCGAATAGGAGGATCTAGAATTTTTTGGTTTGTAGATAATTATGTAGACAGGTTTAAAATAACGGGTGTATTACTTACCAATTATATCTTGTAAGGAAGTATTTAATAACTAAGTGGATATTTATCATACTTATCATTAGGAAAATAGAGAAGAAATTTTTATGGAATCCTGAGGGTCCTATATGGATACTATTATTATTTATTTTTTACTAGGTCACTTCCATAATATTATAATATCATTGTATCAAAGTACACGTTAGGGATGTATTATTTTAGGCTAGCTATATTTTAGGGGTTGTGTTTTCATTTAATTTCAATCATTTTAATGTGACAGATTTTTGAGGTATATATAAACCATATGTTTATGAAGTGAAAATTTTATTTCTCAAAGAAGGATATTTTTTATTTTTTTTGGAATAAATATTAAATTGAAATGATAAAATAATGATTTAAAAATCAATGATTCTGAGATACATTTAGGTTACTACAATTTATGAACCTATGTTTTATTATAAATATATTCATATTTGAAGATATTGATTTAGTGTTCAATTTTATTTCTATAGATGATCAATATATTTTTCTGTGATATCATAGGACAATGGTAAACAAACAAAAATGGTATTTTGTTTGGTGAATAAATTTTAAATTTTATTTTAGAAGATTGAATAATTTTATTGTTCCTTTATTCATATTTAGGTTACTTAATGAAATGATTATCATATTTTTGAGATTTTACAAATAGTGAAGGTACAATATTGTTACGAGACATTAATAGGGATAGATGTTTTTAGAGATAAAATCCAAATTCATCTTGGAATATTATGTAATAATTTTTTGGGATTAAATATTAGTATATAATAAGTCGAATAACATTAAAGATATTAATTTAATTAGTGATATATGATGATCATTAGGTATCATAGTTTAATTCTAGAAAATGAAGTATTTTTCTTCATTTAACGTTATATCCATTTTGAGGGATTATCATATATTTTTCTATTTATTTTTGTTTTAAATAATTTCTAAATATAGGTGTGATATATTATTATAATTTTTTGGATTATTTGATCCACAATATATTGATTCTATTTCATTAGGACCTAGAAATGTATCTTTTATACTCGTTGTTTAGTTATAAAAGATATGGTTGTGATTAAATTTTAATAAAGGGTATGATTATTTTTATTAGATCTTTAAATTTATCTAGGTTCATAGATTATCTAAAAATGGAATTACTAAACTATAAGAAAATTTTATTGAAACAAAAAAATTATTCAGCTTTAAAAACAAGAGGGTAACTCAGAACCCTTTTTGAAATTATCGAACTATTAGTTCTTTTATCCATCTTAAATTATCAGATTCATTAACATGCCTCTTTATCTTTAGCCAATTATATAACAAGTAATTCCGTCTTTGCGTTCTTTATCAATTTCCATCAAGAACAAACAACTAAAAAATCAAACATATATATCACCCTAGCTATCAAAACATGAGGCAAACCATTATCATGGTGCAAAGCAACAACATGCGATCAACCAATTCTTTTATTCCGGTTTAAGTATTTAATTAGGTCAATTTCATTGTGATCCAAAGGGCTGAATCATGCTAATTCTACAATTGCACATAAATAATTAGAGAAACCACAAATCCCCTACCTCAACAAATCTTGATGTCCTTTATCCGCACAACGGTTCACAATCCTCCTCTAGTGACAACTGCATCCACCCAGGGATGCCACGGTACAACAGAACCAACCAACCCAACAAAAACCCAATTAGAGTCTTGAAAATTCATTGTATAATATAGAAGGGAGAATCAAGAAAAGATGATCCCCAACGGAATGATGATAAAACATACCTTATATAGAAGATTGACCGACATAGCTCGATTGCATCCAAAATAGAGAAAAACCAATCGAAGGAGTAGAGTTTGATTGTGAAACTCCTACAAGAATGATTGAAAGGTTCTAGCATCTCGTAGATGAGAACAAGGAGGAAGAAAAACGATGAATGATATCTCATTCCTTTTTTTAAATATTTAGAGAGGCGACGGTTAAAGATCAGGTTTATTCTCCATTAAAAACGGATTGCATTAACCCATGCGGTTTGACCAAGTAAAAACATCCCGGCCTTAGGAATAATTAATATAGAATTTATGGCCTTTGAATCGGTCTAAAAGTCCTTAAAATAATGTTTTAAATTTATTTTACATCTAAATAAACGTCAAAATTTGGAAGCTAGAAACACTGTTCACATACTCAAAATTTGGCAAAGGAAAGAATCAGTAGCTCTTAGGATTCTGGAAACACTATTCACAAACGTGAAATTTGGCAAAGGATGGAATCAGTAGCTCTTTGGAATCTGGAAACACCGTTCAAACGTGAAATTTGGCAAAGGATGGAATCTGTAGCTCTTAGGAATCTGGAAACAATGTTCAAACGTGAAATTTGGAAAAGGATGTAATCGGTAGCTCTTAGAAGGTCCCCATTCTGGAAACACTGTTCACAGAACTCAAAAATTGGCAAAGGAAAGAAAAGGTTACTGATAGAACATTACCGGTAGAAACACAAGTCTACCGATAGATCCTCACCGATAGAAACACAAGTCTACCGATAGATCCTCACCGATAGAACACTATTCTAGTCTACTGATACTGTTCACCTACAGGTACTGTTCATAAAACTGGAAAATTGGCAAAGTGTTAGCTGAGCTGCCGGTAGACTGCGGCCACTGGTAGACCGAGCTCCCGGTAGGCCGTGGCAACCGATATGCAGCTGCTACAGGTAGACCGCGCTACCGGTAGGCCGCAGCTACCGGTAGACCGAGCTACCGGTAGGCTGCGGCTACCGGTAGACCGAGCTACCGGTAGGATGCGGCTACTAGTAGACCCAGCTACCGGTAGGCTGCAGCTACCGGTTGACCAAGCTACTGGTATGCTGCGGCTAGGGGATAAGTCACCATGACCTCCCAGAACACTTCCAACACATTAGTTTCACAAAGTAATGGACCGGGGAGGTCCGGGTCATTACATAAGGTATCCGCATCATAATGGCTTTCAGTTAGGTATTGGAACTCTGGATCTTTCACCTACACAACACAAATATTCTATTAAAAATATGAGATAGATTTTATCAAATCCAAGAACACTCATCCTCTATAATCGCCCACTCCAAATATCATCCATGTAAATAAACTGATTAGAGACAACTTTTATACTTATTAAATCATAGATTATGTCATAAATTTTCCACTCAATGCACCAGAGACCCCCTTCCCCTATATAGGGATATAAAGAAAATCAATATAAATATTCTGGAGGAAGAAGCTCTCTATTGTTGAAGAACAACCAGAACACCCATTAGGGGACATTAAAATTCTCTAAGGGTTTCACCATCATGATTTAGGTGGAACAATATGTTGAATTCATTACTATAAAGTCATGTTGTGACACTAGGGTAAGAAGACAACAAAAACTATCTAAGGGCTTCATGGGAGAAGTGAAAGACATGTCCCAAGGCGTACACATTGTGTACTCCAACAACCCCACATCGGCGTGTACTCTAGTCAGTCTTGGTGTGTAAATGACCCATGTACGTAGTGTGTTACGATGGAACACATTTTGTAACCTACACGAGGTACCTTTTCATGTACCTCATCAATCCTAGAAAGATTCATGGCCCATCCATGTTGTTTTAAATAGAGTGCAACCCAAACAGTTTATTTCCACGTACTCTACATGGCCATGTACACCTATATAACGTCACCTGGCCAAGAACTCAACTACACGAACAATTAATATTATATATAGTATGTGAAACCATATACGGAGTGTACTCTCATAACATCATCTTCTCCAAATAGAAATAACACACGCCATGTCCCCATGGACATCACATTATCTTATCGGGTTTTCCTAAAAATACACATACATCACCGCAAAACACTCATTTTACAACCAATACATATGATTTGACCTCATGGGGACATAATAAAGCTTTATTGGGATTTAAAAATAAAAAAATTATTCTTTTGGGTATTTAGTAAAAGCAAAAAGGATCCATCATTTTGGAGGAAACTATCGATGCATCTTTCAATCTATCACTCCACGATAATCACAAGTCGATCCAGTGTGTTGAGAGCTCCAGGGTGATATCTCTTTCATACTTGTTCTCTCCCATTCTCTCCCTCACATATCTCAATTAGGTCATGTGAAGGGGGGAATCCTCAGAAAAAATTCATGAGATGGAAGGAAATATAACATATAATTAAAAACAATATATACAAAAGAATAAAAAAATAAATGAAAATAATAAATGGTCCGGGTCGTCCCTGACGACCAACTCAGGTTTCTGCCCCTCATTGGAAAAAATCCCCATTCTAGACAAAATAGAGAACGATAAATATCAATATAATTTTTTGATACAAATTTACTACCGAAAGAAACTATTAAAATAATTTAATTTTTTATTTTTTAAATATTAAATATTAATTATTCTACTAAAATTTGAACGGCTTGGATTTCATCCAAACACATATCCCAGGGTAAAGAATATATTTTAGAACTAATAGAGTGGTTAGAAAAAATATCTAGAGATCATATTTTCTAGGAAAAATCATTTTAAACCATATTAGTATCCAATATAAAAAATTCAAATTTCTACTCAAAATCACAATATAAAAAAATATGGGTCCTTACAATCTCCCCCATAAAACATCTCATCTATAAATGATGTTTAACTATCCAATGAATACCATCATAAAAAAAATTCCTCCCAAATAAAATATGTTTAACTATGACTGATTTGGTACTCCATAAAACATGAATACACTTATCACTATATCAAAACAAAACACTGAACTCAACAACACCTATAAGAATTAAAATTTAGTTGAAAATGAGGGCCACCACCCTCAAACGTCTAATAGTGATCTCCTAAAAATGGTTTTATCATACATAATTCTAATTTGAATACTCAATAGGTTAATTTTCAATATTAGGAATTATATTTAAATGCAAATTAAATCACCTAGGGCCAACACTCTCATAGAATACCAAAAAATAATCAAGATAGTCCAGGATCAACTCTAACATTTTCATACTAAAACTTTAGATATCATGTGATATTCCTGATATTCCTAGAAATAGTAACTAACAGTGATGTAATAGTTTAGAAATAATGCATTTAGAGTGATCTATATCAAATAACGAAGTCACTATTGAAAATGAAATAATGATGTTACCTCTAACATTTTCTTGACCCACATCCACCTTCATTGGAAAATAATTTAATGTGTGTAGGAGAATAATTCATAAGGCATGTGGCTAGAGTCAAGTGGTCATAGAATCATATTATTGCACCATAATAGCTATTGTGGATGATGATCCTTGAACATAATGAGGTGTATACTTACCATAATAAAAACGTAATATATAAAAATAGTGTCCAAAACATATACACATCTTCTGAGGTGAAAAAAATGAATAGATTCCACAAAAATTCCACATTAATATTAATTTAGGTGATCACTACTAACTAAAACTGATGTTTGAAATGAGGCTCACAATTACTAACCACACCCATCACTCCTCCTATGATCATTTAACTTCCTATTCCACCCCTGCATATCACTAATGCAAACAATGGTCAGAAGGGAAGGCTATGAATTAGCAAACATGACTAACATATCAAGCTCTACCATTATAGAACAAATTACTATCACAAAATTGGTCAAATTATTCAACATAAAACATTTGATCTAATATACCATTGTAAACTATGTTGTTTTTTTATGCCTTATGTTGTTCATTATTTGCTTCCAATGGAGAAAAATGGTCCACCACCACAAATAGATTTATGTACACTAACATTGAATGCTCCCCAACTACAAAGAGATTCGTTATAAATATTTCTCCATAATCAATATCTTCTAGAAAAAATACCCAAAGAATTTTGTTTTAATACCCTTCTACTCTCAGCAAAAATTCATAACCTCCTATGAAATGGAATCTCTCCATTGATTATTGTGGACAAAAATTCATAACACTATGCAATTCAACATGATGCAATTATGTGTATCATGGATGATGATGATATGATCGATCTTTTCAATCTAGTCCTCCTCTTTTTGAGGTATATTCCTAATAATAGAGTATGGTGTATTCTAGCATAATAACTCCCATGATTGATCCATTTCTCATATACATTCCATATATACCTCAAAGAAACACTTTTCTATAGGTGGTGAATTTTTTCCTTCATAAAAACATCCCACACAATATCCTTTGTATTATTATCATCTATAGGTGGATTCTCATGATCAGCTTCTAATTCACCCACCTGAGGAACCCTCAGAAAACAACTCATAGGAGTATGACTATACATAAAAAAATGTAAAATTATCTGATAATAGATTAATCTCAACATAAAACATGAATATATAATATAAATCTATTATTAAGATCAGTATATAAAAAAGGGATACACACATCACACATCCCAGGGTATCATGAGTCTCTTCAAGGAAATAGTTTTCTAGACACTCACATTAACCTTTCTCTCAAGCCCCAAAAATCATAACATCAGTATACCAACATCCCAAAATCAATTAAAAACACAAATTGATACTAATATATGAAGAAATTGTGTTTTTTACACTCTAAAAAATGTAGCAGACCCAAACTAGCACTTTACTGAAGTCAATTATAGATCCCAATAGGATGGCTACTAGCACTTGGGAATCATCAACAACTTGAAGGAATAAGTTATCCCAAACTAAATCAAATGAAAATAAATAATATACATTTATATATGACTGGAAGAAATAAGTGTAGAGTAAAAACCTAATGTATTTAATAAAAAAGGTAATAATAGAATTAATACAACTCAAAAGGTAGATAAATAGTATCTATCTAACTTGTCCGATAGAGAAGGACAATAAAACCAAAACATAGACTCCATGTGATACTGTGGTCAACCACCCACTATCCCACCACCGGTTACTTAGAGACTGCCAATAGAATCTTTTTTTCTCTAATAAGGAACCTTTACTTTACCATCATCAATAGTTATAATATGGTCTACACACAACGGAAGGGGTGAGAATAGTTTAATATAATATTATTAATAGCATCTCACACCAGTGTTTCATAAAATGACTCAATACAATAATCATACCATTCTCTCCATTAAAGAATCATAGAATTATAAATTGTTAGATAATTGTTATAATGAAATCATTGTAAAACATTTCCCCTTTCATCAAAATTACAATGAATCCTAGGAAAATAGATTCAAAGAATATCAGATATATGTAATTATTCAAATTATATAATGTATCACATATCATATTAAATCCAATAAAGATCATATAGAATAAGTAACATCGTGGAAATGATAACTACAAATAATGAAAAAAGGGATGATTATACCCTTGGCGTAGATAATAGAATGCATCAGATTTATAGATATATTCACCAAATATAGACATAATAGGAACCCACCTACAGGTGACCCTCCCAATAGTTTTGTCGAATCCCTCAAAAAATAGGTCTAGGGAGTTGAGAAACACCTATTACGTGAACACAGTGCTATTTTCAATGGATGAGGCCAATTACTAAAACATATGCCTAATTTCACAGGGATTCTAATAATCTATCTTCTCAAAAACATTTCATCAAAACCATGATTTGAAAACCATTTTAAAAATAAATTTCACAATGATTTGAAAATACTTTTTATTTTATCAAAATAATTTGAAATCTATATTCATTAAAATACCTATTTATAAACACAAAAATCAACCATTCCAATTAATTTATAAGACTACATATAAAACCATAGCAATAAATCTTATCCAATAAAGTCTTTTGATATAACATCCTACATCAAACATGATTCACACACACCCACAACATGATCCTCCAAAAAGGATGAAGAAAAGGACAGAAATGAATGTCCTAAAACTAAGCCTTCCATAACAAAATCAATTTTAAAAAAAATTGTCAGTGGACAAGATAGATAACAACATAACTCAAAATAACATGCTTGACACACCAAAAATAATAGAAAGGTCATCCTTGGTATGAATATAAAATAATGATTACATAATTAACCATGATGATTTTCATCACTGATCTAAGAATCAAAAAATGTAATGAAATGGTGCTGTTATGATCAATGACAGTGATGGAGAAGATGGATCTCTTACTAAGAGAGATACACCACAACATCCACGATGATCAATCACCAAATGAATGATCTGGAAAGAGTGAAGATACCCAAAATTTACTGGGATAATTCCTAGGTCTAAGAGAATATTTTTGTAATAGAATAGAAATAGAACAAGAAGTGTAGTGTATATAATCTACAGACCATGTGAATTACATGATGTGAATCCTATGTTCACTATGTAAAATCCACAAAAACCATATACATCTAAAACACATCAACTGCAACTAAATATAACTCTTTTTGACTATTAAATGTTGTTGACTGATTTTATGGCATATAAAACATTAACACAATAAAGGATTTCACAACATATTCCTGATAAACTATATATGGTGTTAAAATATTCACAATAAAAAAATTTACAAAAAATTTAAATTAATAAATATTATATAAAAATACACAACCAACCTCGAGTAGTATTTGAACTGCGGGAGAAAAAAACAAATCATTTGACACACTTTTACCATGTCTTTATTAAATAAAGAAACATGCATCCCCATAAATTATGCCATTTTTTCCAAAAAAACATTCTCTTTCATGAAGAGTTTAAAAGCACCCACGATTAAAGAAGAATATTAAAAAATAAATAAGGAATTCAAAAATGTTGATTACAAGACATTACAAGGTAGGTATCATCAATAATTTATAATAAACATTTTAGGATTTGGATATAAATTTTCCCTATTTACTTGTATAAGAGTAATTTTTATCAAGAATAATGAATTTAAAAAGATATCAATAGAGTTATCTAGAATGAAAATCACTACAACTATACTAACACTACCAAAAATTAGATAAGTATTCAAGATATATATTGATGCATCAAAAAGTTATTTGGTTCTAAAATGATGAAAAAATACAATGTGTTATGTAATGACTTACTAATGTCCATGTTTCTAAAGGCCAATTATACAATTCATAGTCTGGAGTTATTCTCTATAATATTAGAATTAATTATTTAGATTAATTATCTATATGGAGAGAATTTTGATATATAATATTATCACAAGCTCCTAAAATATATATTATAAAAAATTAGCATCATAATAATCAATAAAAATGATTTTATTTAATAAAGGTGAATAGTTTTAAATTAATAAAAATATAGGTAGGTGAATAATGTGTGTGATTATCCATGTAGAAAATACCATTTGACCATACGCATAATAATGATAAATAAGTGACAATTTTTAATCAAAATTAAATAAATGGGCATGAGGATAAATGGGTTGAATCACTATCATTCATTACAAAAAGGGTTTCACAAATATCCATTCTTATGATTATTATGAAATATTAAAACTAGTATATGGACTTAAAAAATATGATGAAAGAAATATATATTATGAATGAACAAGAATAAATTTTTTATATACATGTAATTGTGAGTTTTGGTCAAAAAAAGAATATAAACAATGCTTTAGATAATGATTTATGTATTGAATGATTCACTTATCACTGTATTCCTAGTACAGTAATTGGAATAACATATGTATAAAAATAACCATGGGAATATCTATTTAGAAAATATAATAACTATTATTTTATAATATTTTTCATTGTGCATGTATAAAAAAAGTGATGGAAATATGGAAAACTACTAAGGGGATATTGAAACTATTACCCATACATATGTGGATATTGGAGAATACCACTAATGAAATTTTCATAGTTCAGCAAATAAAATATATGGTAAATAATTAAATATGTTTTCAATTGATTATCATAGTAATACTATTCTATTTTATAAAATTAAATATGAATTCTCAGTCAATCAATATGAAATGTTATACATTAGAGATGTGGTGTTACTATATGAAACACTACTATTGATTGTATGCGATCAAGTCCAAATAATCTCTTCACTGTTTGGTAATAGTATTTAACACTCATAGAACACAGAGTTGATCATTATTATAAATATCACCCCTAAATTGATTTCAAATATGAATACACTCTCAGTTAAGTAGATTATATACTAAGGGATTTATCTAGAATATTTTATGCGGCATATTCAAAACATTTCCCTTCCAGACATTTTTTCAAATAACAAAAAATTAAACTTGCTAATTAAGATTCCATCGTATAAAGAATTAAATGGTAATAAATTATTAACTCTATCTAATGAGAATGTTGTTCGAGAACATATGATTTTTTGACCTAATTATTTTTATTAAATAATACATATGTCAAATTTATTCAATAAGAAAATAAAGTATCATAATGTTAATAAAATATCTTTGATGATAATTTTTGATGTAAAATGTATTTCATATTAAGAGAAATTTTTATTTTTAAATACTACTTGGAATACATTCATGTGGTTTGTGAACAATGGAAATGTAACTCCAAGACACATCAACCACATTAATATACTTGATTCCATCGAAGCAATGGGTATTTGACAAGTACTCAAAAAACCATGTCTTATAAGCATGGCTTATTACACGTTTCGCTCCTAATGAACTAAATAGTAAATCCATAAAATGAATTAATTGTATATGTGGTATAGTTTGATCAGGATATATCTTACATGTAGTAGTTAGTATTAATAATTGAACACATGTAAAATGATATACATAAGGGTATAACTAACTTTATAAATATACTTTCTAGAAAAAATTACAAAGAATACACATTACAAAATCAAGATGAAATAAAATCGTAGTACCCAAATAATTTTTATACATGTTGTATGAAATGAAATTTCAACGGAATATTTTCTAAAGGGGGAATAATTTAAAAAACCAAGAATATTATATGTAACTTCCATTTTAATCATGTTTCATATTGATTAATGACATAAAATATAGATATAAGGAAAAACCAAATATACAAATAAAACTAATTATAGAAATTTATAAAAAAAAATTAGCTAAAAAAATTTCCCAGTAGAGTTATTATTAATAAAACAAGAAAATACTGAAAATATTAAAATAATTAGAATTGGTCACATTAGATAACTTTTTTTCAATATGATTTTAAAAACTCATGAAATCAATATAATTAGAAACAAGAAATTAAAAATTTAATTATTATTTTTTAATGAAAATTATATCAATGAGGTAAAATAAATTTATATTAAGGAAAAGATATATGATGTATTCATAAATGGTAGAATACCTATAAGACCATTGGAAATTAGACTATATGAATTGTAAGTTGACCATTAGAATAGAATCTAGAATGTTAGAATTGTAATGAATTATTTTGAAATATAATAAAAAAATTATAGATAGGAAATCTATTAATATAAAATTAAATATTTGTATTAGATAACTATAATATTTGACACAAACAGAGGATAAATGTATATTACATTACAATATATCTAATTTTAAAAAAAATCATTTATAAACAAAACAGTATAATTTTATTTTATAGATTAATATTCATAAAATTATATATGAAACAATTGTTAGTTTAATATATAGATTGATATATATTTATGAAATCATTTTTAATTTTTCTATGGGTTTTACATGTTATTAGATCAAAAAGATTATTATTTTCAACATGTAATAATTTATAATAAAAATGAATTTATAATATTTAAAAATTATTTTTATAAAAATCAATATCATTATTGAAATCAATATTTTATGATTAGTGGATGTCTAAAATATAATATCATTTGGTAAAATTTGTAAAATATTTTAAAATTTATTGACAAACAATAATGAAGTATGATATATAACTAAGTATGAATAATTTCCAAAAAATTAGATCCCATTGACTAATATTACTACACATAATTATTTAGGTTCATTAAGGGAGGTAATGGTGAACTATGGGGAGTAGTGAATGTTGGATCTGAATCTACGGATTATACACAAGAGGGGGGTGAATTGTGTCTTTTTCAAATTATTACAATCTCTTCAACTTAGACAAATTCTGTTCACTATGTTTTTGCACGATTAAATATGCAGCGGAAAAAGTAAAAGCATGAACACACGGATGTATAGTGGTTCGGGGAACAGAAGGCCCCTAGTCCACTCCACCAACGCTCAAATCCACGAGCTTGGCGATTTTCACTATCTGGTCCTCGTTTCCACAGACCCGTCCACAACTGAGTACAGGCAGTTGACACCTTTACAAGATTCAGGCAAACACAGCCTTCCTGGTTCAAACACGAACCCACACAGCTTAGAACGAGAAGCTGATCACTCAAAAATAAAAGGGTTTCGATAAAGAAACACTTCTCCAGTTGTTCTTCACAATTGCAACAGAATGCAATTGACAGTAGATAGATCGTCGTCTTCAGAAAATAAAGATCTGTAATCAAAACAGTTCTGAGTCGATCCAGTTGCAATAGATATTACCAGAAGCTTCACAACTTCAGCAGTAGTAGATTCACAACAGATAGTCGATGTAGAACACGTGAATCTGCTTTCAAGATCTTCCTTTGGTAATAAAGATCTTACACTTCTTCTCGATCACCAGAAAAGAACGCTTTCACACAGTCTCTGTTTTCTTGCTCGTCAAAAGATCAATATATATCACACACTTTCCTGTGCATATATATATATATCTGAAGTTTCCAAGATAGAACATATATTCAAATATGAGAAAATCTTTCGCATAAAATAGATCCATGAAAATCTCCTTTAGATTCGCGATTTTAAATGAAACAACAGAGCCGTTGTAACTCTCCTGAAGAATCGGCACAAAAAGCTCCGTTTAAATCAATCATTAATCCGTTGTAAATCGTCTTTGATTCAGTCAAAGTCGTATTTAAGAATCAGCTCGAAATCCGCCTAATAATCCGCTTGCTTGACTAATTCAAAAAGAAATATCATCTGTCAAAAATATCCCGACGCCAAACGTAGGGTTGATGACGTGGCTTCAAACGTAGGGTTCACAAACGTAAGGTTCAGAACGTAAGGTTCAGAACGTACATACTTTCTCTTCAGCATTCAAACGTAGGGTTGATCATCCATACTTTCTCTTGCTTCAACTCTCCAAAGAACGTACGGTTGATTATAAAGTAATGTTGATGATCCATACTTTTGAGAAACAAACTCAACACTGAAAACTAACGTACGGTTTCTCTTCCATACTTGTCCAACAACGAAAACGTAAGGTTCCTTCCAAACGTAATGTTCTTCTTCCATACTTTTCAACAACGTAAGGTTCATTAACCATACGTTTCAAAATAACATAAAAAGTAAACTTTTCATCCATACGTTACGTTCATCAACGTAGGGTATGAACAGTGATTCCAGTACGCGCTAAAATTGATCTTGCGCTACAGTGATTCCAGAATACGCGCTAAAATTGATCTTGGAATAAATGAAGTATAAAATCTCGTTATATAAAATAAATTCCTGCAAAATACTCAACGAAATAATTAGTAAATAATTAAGGGTATTTGTGAGCATCAAAATCATCATAAAGAGACAGAGTATTATTTAAAATAATCTCCCCCTTTAAAAAACATTATTTTGATTTGTTTAAATACATTGCTCAACAATCTCCCCCTTTTTGATGATCACAAAACCCATAAAATAATAGAACTAATTTAATTGCAATCTTTGTTAAAAAAATTAGTTTTATAAAATTTTAGAATTTTGAAAGGATTAAAACAATATTTAACTATAAAATTTCTCCCCCATAATTCTCATAAAAATAAATTTTCAAATAGAACGAATGAATTTAAATGTTGTGTTTATCCAAATTCTCCCCCTTTTTGTGATATCAAAAAGAATGAAAAATTACGGATTTGAACACATTCATTATTGCACTGAACTATAAGTAAATGCTATAATTAACTGTGTATGGATAAGTGAATATCTTATACTGGCTAACTTAATCATAAATCAATAAATAACAAAACAAAAAGATTAGAAAAGAATTTTCATTCACAAGCTACGACAGTGATATACAGAGGAATCAAGGTTTAGGGATAAGACAGGGAAAAAAAAGGTGTCTATCTCCTTTGGATTGCGGTCTTGATCTCTGTAAACTGGTCTCGAAGCCTCTTCATCATCCCATCTCCTAACTTGATGATAAGATCTCTGTTCTCCTGAGTCATATGAATATCTTCAATCAAATTAACTCTGAAAAATTCATGCATTCTTTCTTCCTTTTCAACAAAAAGAGCCAGCTTTTCTGATAACTGATTCAAAAGAATCCTAATCGGTTGCTCTCCAGATGTCAACTGATCTACCAAAAATTTCTGATTATCTAGCAAAACTGACAAAGGGGCACTGTTGCACTGAAGATCGTGTAATCTGTCACTCATATTGCTCAGTGCTCCAGTTATTGCTTGAAATCTTCGAATCAAATCAGGTGAAGAACCTGATCCACTCACAGCACTATTTGCAACAGATTCAAATTTATTCTCCATGTAAATCTTCATCTCAGACAAATCATCTTTTGTTACCATCTCTGACTTCAACTGATCAACAGCATTCAACATATCAGTCTTAAACAAATCTACTTCTTGTCTTGAAACAGTAGATTCTCTCAGCTTCTGAAACTTCAACTGTTCTAAGTTCAGAGAATTTCTGAGACTAACATTCTCAGATTCCAACTGAGAAATACGCTTGTATAACTCAACAACTTCTTCTTTTCTCGAATCAGGGGCACCCTGTGCTTGATTCTCATGTCCAGAATCAGATTGATGAAGCAGGACAAGGGGTAAAGAATCTGCATCTGATTGTTCTTTGTCCTGAACAGGTTGATCTACTGAGCTATCCTTTGAAGCTTGAAACTCTTCCACTGAAAAATCTTCCTGAAGTACCTCTGTATTTACTTCAGAAGTATGTTCATCACGAACAGCAGTCTCTCTGACTTCTACTGAATTATCAAGAACAATATTTTCATGAACTTCTTGAGGTCGGGCCACTTCTTCACCAGGCACTGCCTCCATAAGTTGTTCTTGTGGAATTGCTTCTTCAATATCCACAGCAGCAGTCTGAGGTTCTAGTTGAATTTCCGGTTGAGCTACTGGTTCCTCTATCGGTGCAGTCCTTTCCACAACAGCTTCCCTCACAAATGAATAAGAAATTACTGGATCAGAAGATTTCAAGACAGGAGAGATGATTTCTTCATCAATTGACCTCTTCCTTCTAGATTGAAGTCCTTCTTGACTTCTCTCTTCTTCAACTTCTTCCATCTCAAGGCGAATTCTTCTTGCCACTGTACTAACTCTGGATTCTGCCTGTCCTTCCTTGGACTTAGCTGGTTGAGCCTGAGCACTCTCCGAGTCTTCCTCAGCTCCAACAGGTAAAAGTTTTCCTTTAATTGTGCTCCAGAAATATCCCACTTTCCTTAAAGTTCCAGCATTAAAAACATTACTGTGGTGACATTTCACCCCAGCACTTACCAGTCTGATCATTCCCCTTTTATATAAAAACAAAGAAATGAACCTTCCATATGGGAAAAAGGTCATTCTTGCTTCACTCTGACAGCAGTATCTTAGATATCTTATCATAAATCGAGGAAAATTAAACTTGATATCACTCATCAGAAGATACATTATATACATGTCAGGGTATAGAATTTTCTCCATTTCAGCCATCCTTGGTGCTAAACCGGTCTGAACAAACTTTACTAAGATTTTCTGATCGGGCTCCAAATCTTTAATAAGCACCTTCTTTATCACTTTTGTTCCAAACAGAAAAGACATAATGTCTTCAGACTTATGTACAGAATCTCCAATATTCCGTAAATCAAAATGAAAAACTCCTTCATGGGGGCAGTTAAGAATCTGACTTATTTCTACAGATGATATGGAAAAGTCCTTATCCTCTATCTGAGCCAAGAAACTATCCTCCGTATCCCCAAGGCTAAACTGAACAGTTCTAAAGAAATGTCTCATTTCTGCCTCATATAGAAACTCAGATTTTTCACTATTAAAGGCTTGCTCAAGGCCTTGAAACGACAACGCTTGCTTCAACAGCAAATTAGTTTCAAACAACCATTCTAAATCGATGACTTTACCTTGCAGTATCTTCCGACCAACTACTTTAGATTTCTTTGCAGCACTGCTCTCGGCTTCATCTGGACGCTTAGTCTTTGCCATTTCAACAACGATTTCTGAAGGTTCGAAAGTTTAGGGTTTGAAGATTCAGAAAAGGGTTTTGGAGCAGATGTGCGGTTTTAGGTTTTCGAAAGGGTTTCCGAAAAAGATGAAAACAGTTTAGAAGGTGAAACGGTTCTGACAGCCTTGATTCCCGTGTAATCACTAATCATTACTTTTATTTAAAACAAAATAAAATTACTTATAGCGGGAAACAGAAAATTAAACAGAATTCGAAAACAGAATAAGATTAAAAAAAAAACTATTTAAAATTAAATAAACCTAACTCCCCCTTAATAAATTCAAACCTTGCCGTGGGAAGTGGTTTAGTAAAAATATCTGCTAATTGATTTTCTGTATTTACAAATTCTAAAAATATATCCTTTTTTAACACATGATCTCTTAAAAAGTGATGTCTTATATCAATGTGCTTAGTTCTAGAATGACTAATAGGATTTTTTGAAATATTAATTGCACTAGTATTATCACATAAAATAGGCGTATTATTGAAATTTAATCCAAAGTCCATAAGAGTGTTTTTCATCCACAACACCTGTGCACAGCAACTACCTGCAGACACATATTCTGCCTCGGCTGTTGACAGGGCAACTGAGTGTTGTTTCTTACTAGACCATGATACTAAAGACTTTCCTAAAAAGTGACATGTTCCTGAAGTACTCTTCCTATCTAATCTACAGCTTCCAAAGTCTGCATCTGAATATGAAATTAAATTAAAATCAGAGGTTTTTGGATAAAGCAGAGATTGATAAATAGTACCTTTTAAATATCTAAAAATTCTTTTAACAGCAGTTAAATGGGATTCTTTGGGATTTGATTGAAATCGAGCACAAAGACATACTGAATACATTATATCTGGTCTACTAGCAGTAAGATATAACAAACTACCAATCATACCTCTATATAACTTGTTGTCCACTGATTTTCCAGTTTCATCCAAATCAAGTTTTATATTAGTACACATAGGAGTTGTAAATGTCTTGCTGTTTTCAAGTCCAAATTTCTTAAGTAAATCAGTAATGTATTTGCATTGATTTAAAATATTTCCAAAATCTTTTTGAAATATTTGAAGACCTAAAAAGAAATTTAATTCTCCCATCATACTCATTTCAAATTCTTTTTGCATTAATTCTGAAAATTCATGACAAAGAATTTTATTGGTTGATCCAAAAATTACATCATCAACATAAATTTGAACCAACAAAACATTATTTTTCACAGTTTTCTTAAAGAGTGTTGGATCTGCTAGTCCAACAGTAAAATCATTTTTCAAAAGAAAAGAACTTAGTCTTTCATACCAAGCTCTAGGTGCTTGTTTAAGGCCATAAAGAGCTTTAGTAAGTTTGAAAACAGAATCTGGTTTTTGAGAATTTTCAAAACCAGGAGGTTGCTCAACATAAACTTCCTCCATTAAATAACCATTTAAAAAGGCAGATTTAACGTCCATCTGAAATAATTTAAAATTCATATGAGATGCATAGGCTAAAAGGATTCTAATAGCTTCTAACCTGGCTACAGGTGCAAAGGTCTCATCATAATCTATTCCTTCTTCTTGATTGTATCCTTTAGCTACTAATCTTGCTTTATTTCTAGTTATTATCCCTTGATCATCCTGTTTATTCCTAAAGACCCATTTAGTTCCTATTACTGGATAATCATGTGGTCTTTCAACTAATTCCCAAACCTTATTTCTCTTGAACTGGTTCAATTCATCCTGCATTGCTATTACCCAGCTCTCATCATCTAAGGCTTCTTCTATGGTCTTAGGTTCTTGTTGGGATAGGAAAGCAGAGAATTCAACTATGTTTCCAAAGTTTCTTCTAGTTTGAATACCAGTCTCTAAGTCACCTATCACAGATTCTAAAGGGTGATTCTTTAAGGTTCTAGACTGTCTAGGCATTACATTCAAAGGCTCTTCAGTATCATGTTCTTCTGAACTGGACTGAATTTCTTTTATATCATTTTCAAAATCATTCTTTAAATTCTCAGGTCTCATGTTTTCATTAGAATCAGGTTCATCTATTTGTTCTATCCTTTTCTCAAAAGGATCAGATTCATCAAATTTCACATGAACTGATTCTTCAACAATCCTTGACTTTTTATTATAGACTCTATAAGCTTTGGAGGTTGCAGAATATCCTAAGAAAATACCTTTATCAGATTTTGGATCAAATTTACCAAGATTATCTTTGGTATTCAAGATGTAAACCTTGCATCCAAAAACTTTAAAGTAATTTACTTTAGGTTTTCTGTTATTCCATAGTTCATAGGGTGTCTTTTTCAAAATAGGTCTTATTAAAATTCTATTCATTATATAACAAGCTGTATTAACAGCTTCTGCCCAGAAATATATAGGTAGGCTATATTCATTTAACATAGTTCTAGCCATTTCTTGAATAGTTCTATTTCTTCTTTCTACAATCCCATTCTGTTGAGGTGTTCTTGGAGCAGAGAAGGTGTGTTTAATACCCATGTTTGAGCAAAAGGAATTAAATTCCTGGTTCTCAAATTCTCCACCATGATCACTTCTCAATGAGATTATATTAAAACCTTTTTCATTTTGAACAGATTTACAAAAACCTTCGAATAAACTAAAAGCTTCACTTTTAAATTTCAAAAAGAAGATCCAAGTAAATCTAGAGTAATCATCAACTAATACATAAACATATAATTTACCAGCTAAACTTGCTACTCTTGAAGGTCCAAACAAATCCATATGGATAAGTTCTAGAGGTTTAGTTGTAGCAACTTTATTAACAGATTTGAATGATGATTTGTGTTGCTTGCCAAGCTGACATGCATCACAGAATCTGTCATTTTCAAATTTGAGACTAGGCAAATCAGAAACTAAATGTTTCTTAGATAATTTATGTAAAGCATATATATTGCAATGACCAAGTCTTCTATGCCAGATCCAGGATTCACTTATATTAGCAGTTAAGCAATTTACTTGTTGTTTACACAAGGAATACAAATCCAAAGTATAAACATTATCAGTTCTGGGTGCTCTAAACTTAAACAGTTTATCTTTAGAAACAGTACAACTATTGTTGGTAAAATCAACAGTGTATCCATCATCACAGAGTTGAGAGATACTTATCAGATTGTGTTTTAACCCTTGTACATAAAGTACTTTGTTGATTGAGACTGTCTCTGGATCTCCAACTGTTCCAATACCAATAATCTTTCCTTTGGCATTGTCACCAAAGGTGACAAATCCTCCTTCCTTTCGAGTAAGAGAAGAGAAATTAGCTGAAGTTCCACTCATGTGTCTTGAGCAGCCACTGTCCATATACCATATTTCTTTCTTTCTTTGGTGACCTGCTTCCTGCAAAGACATTCAAACAAATTGCTTTGGTACCCATATTTTGTTGGGTCCAGGAGTGTTAGCAAGCAGTGATCTGGGTATCCAGATTTGCCTTGTTTTCTTAAAATTGATTGAATCATATAGATCATTGGAAATATAAGCTTTCTTAATTCCACATATCTGAGGTTGTCTTAGAAAACAGTTTTTAGCTATATGACCTCTTGTTCCACAGTAGTTACAAATAACCTGTTTAGTGCTAGGAACAAAATAATTTTTGTATAACTTAGGTTTTTCTCCTTTACTTCCAATTCCAAACCTTTCCTTTTTAATTACAGTTTTTCCAAGTATCTCATTTAAGGTGTTTTCTCCTTTTGTAAAAACTAATGCAGCCGTTTTATAAGATTCTACTTCATCCTGTAGAGTTTTTATTTTTGATTCAAAATTAATTTTATTTGAGTCAGCAGAATTGTATTTGTCAATTAATTCCTCATGTTGTTTTAGCAAAGTATTTCTCTCATCTGAAATAGCTTTGTACAAGTTCTTTATAGATTTATATTTATTAAATAATGAGTCATACCTTTCTTCAAGCATATTGCAGTAAGCTGCAAGTTTTCTATTTGAGAGGCTTGTTTCAGAGTTTGATTCATTATTTGAGTCAGAGGAATAGTATGAGTGTACCTCATCAGTTTCAGCCATGAAACACATATTTGCTTTTAAATTGGCTTCCTCCTTTTCTGAGCATGATTCAGAATAATTACTTGAGTCTTCAGAAACACTCCAAGTAGCTTTCATAGCTTTCTTGTCTTTCTGCTCATAATCATCTCTTTTGAAGAATTTCTTTTTCTTTGCATCTTTCAATTTTGGGCAATCCGGTCTGATATGTCCCATCTTTTTGCATTCATAACATCTCACTTCCTTGCTATCCTTTTTAAAGGATTTCTTGAAGTCTTTCTTCTTACTATAGAACTTTCTGAATTTTCTGGCTAGCTGTGCCAGTTCTTCATCCGAATTTGAAGACTCAGAGCTTTCTGATTTAGCACTCACTTCTCTGTTCTTCATCTTTCTATCCTTTTGTTGAGAAGTCACTTTCAAAGCAGTATTTTCCCTTTTTATGTAGACTTTATGCTCATTTACCTCATCTTGCATTTCAGCTTCGTACATCATCAGTGTACCAATCAGTTCTCTCATAGTTAGATCTTTAACAGAAGTTGATTGTCTGATTGCTGCAGAGATTCCATTCCATCGAGTAGGAAGTACTCTCAGTACCTTCAACGCTTGATCAGCCTGCTTGATTGGTTCTCCTAGAGCTGTTATATTATTGACAATTTCTGTCAATCTTCCATTCATCTGAGTGATGCTCTCTCCTTCAATCATTCTGAAAGTATCGAATTTTAACTTAGCAGTTGCATATCTCATCTGTCTTACATTATCTGTTCCTTCATAAGCAACAGCTATAGTTTGCCACATTTCATATGCAGTCGGGCATTGAGATACTCTGTTAAATTCGTCTGGTCCTAGACCACAGATGATTGCATTCATAGCTTTTGAATTTATGTCATACTCAGCTTCTGTAGCAGCACTCCATGTATCGGGATTTTCAGGAATTTCATAGGGAGTCAGAATCTTTGAATAGACTCTGTAACCAAGATTTTTCAGGTAAATAATCATACGTGATTTCCAGCAGCCATAATTATCTCCATTAAAGTAAGGTGCTCTGACCATTGACATTCCCTCTCTCATATCAGCCATGATACACTATGTATAATCTTTAAATACTTCTAGGCCTGATAAGACTTTAGAAATAAGAAGCTCCTCCTCTGATACCAATTGTTGGATCTGAATCTACGGATTATACACAAGAGGGGGGTGAATTGTGTCTTTTTCAAATTATTACAATCTCTTCAACTTAGACAAATTCTGTTCACTATGTTTTTGCACGATTAAATATGCAGCGGAAAAAGTAAAAGCATGAACACACGGATGTATAGTGGTTCGGGGAACAGAAGGCCCCTAGTCCACTCCACCAACGCTCAAATCCACGAGCTTGGCGATTTTCACTATCTGGTCCTCGTTTCCACAGACCCGTCCACAACTGAGTACAGGCAGTTGACACCTTTACAAGATTCAGGCAAACACAGCCTTCCTGGTTCAAACACGAACCCACACAGCTTAGAACGAGAAGCTGATCACTCAAAAATAAAAGGGTTTCGATAAAGAAACACTTCTCCAGTTGTTCTTCACAATTGCAACAGAATGCAATTGACAGTAGATAGATCGTCGTCTTCAGAAAATAAAGATCTGTAATCAAAACAGTTCTGAGTCGATCCAGTTGCAATAGATATTACCAGAAGCTTCACAACTTCAGCAGTAGTAGATTCACAACAGATAGTCGATGTAGAACACGTGAATCTGCTTTCAAGATCTTCCTTTGGTAATAAAGATCTTACACTTCTTCTCGATCACCAGAAAAGAACGCTTTCACACAGTCTCTGTTTTCTTGCTCGTCAAAAGATCAATATATATCACACACTTTCCTGTGCATATATATATATATCTGAAGTTTCCAAGATAGAACATATATTCAAATATGAGAAAATCTTTCGCATAAAATAGATCCATGAAAATCTCCTTTAGATTCGCGATTTTAAATGAAACAACAGAGCCGTTGTAACTCTCCTGAAGAATCGGCACAAAAAGCTCCGTTTAAATCAATCATTAATCCGTTGTAAATCGTCTTTGATTCAGTCAAAGTCGTATTTAAGAATCAGCTCGAAATCCGCCTAATAATCCGCTTGCTTGACTAATTCAAAAAGAAATATCATCTGTCAAAAATATCCCGACGCCAAACGTAGGGTTGATGACGTGGCTTCAAACGTAGGGTTCACAAACGTAAGGTTCAGAACGTAAGGTTCAGAACGTACATACTTTCTCTTCAGCATTCAAACGTAGGGTTGATCATCCATACTTTCTCTTGCTTCAACTCTCCAAAGAACGTACGGTTGATTATAAAGTAATGTTGATGATCCATACTTTTGAGAAACAAACTCAACACTGAAAACTAACGTACGGTTTCTCTTCCATACTTGTCCAACAACGAAAACGTAAGGTTCCTTCCAAACGTAATGTTCTTCTTCCATACTTTTCAACAACGTAAGGTTCATTAACCATACGTTTCAAAATAACATAAAAAGTAAACTTTTCATCCATACGTTACGTTCATCAACGTAGGGTATGAACAGTGATTCCAGTACGCGCTAAAATTGATCTTGCGCTACAGTGATTCCAGAATACGCGCTAAAATTGATCTTGGAATAAATGAAGTATAAAATCTCGTTATATAAAATAAATTCCTGCAAAATACTCAACGAAATAATTAGTAAATAATTAAGGGTATTTGTGAGCATCAAAATCATCATAAAGAGACAGAGTATTATTTAAAATAATCTCCCCCTTTAAAAAACATTATTTTGATTTGTTTAAATACATTGCTCAACAGTGAAGAACCAATGATATATGATATTCAACACCTTGTTCCAGGAAATTCCACTCACTAACCTTATATTTACCACATTCTTACAAAGCATTATCATTATATAAAAAACACCAAAATATTTCCAATATCAATCAAAATAATACCATAACCCTCTTTTTTATATCATAGATGTTTTTTCTCACCAATAGACAAATCTATGAAGACATATGATGTACTCAAAAGTAATTGGGTCAAAGTGACAATGGATGTTATATATTTATTAAAACATTTAACATTTATTCTATATTCAATAAACATTGAATTTATAATAAAACATTAAATTAATGTTATAACTATTAACATAAATCTAATTTGATATATAATATATCATTATATAAATAATGAAATCCATCTTGATACATTTTAATTATACTCATCACAATATGGCCAGTTTTAACCATATATGTGTATTATGTCCTAAAACATATGTTTTGAAATAAAATGGTATTTTTAAAAAAAACTATTTATTTACTAATATAAAATTAATGTAAATAATAATATTTATGATATATAAATTTTTTATTATATAATTGATATTAGTAATAAATGATTCAGTCAATGTTAAAAATTAAAGATGTGGATACTAGGAAATAAGAAACTAATATAAACGCGAAATGAAAATTAATTAACCACTATAAATTTTGATATACTTAAATGATAAATTAAAAATTCATATATAGTTATCTGGATGACTAAATTATTTTTAATCACAATGGATTATGATTAATGTACTAAAAATTTTTGGTTGATGTGGACCTAATGACCCTTATAGTCAAAGCGGTCAACAACTATTTGTTAAGTCGATGAAAAAATATAATAAATGGAAATTATAAGTTGAAATATTATAGATTATATTTAATGTAATAAATATATTTAGTTTTATAATTTATTAGATTTTACATTAAAACATGTGATACGAGAAATGATGTTAGGGAACCCATAAACCGTTGAATTTTCATTGTTGTTTTTATTACTCCTTATTTTGTTCTCTTATTTACTATCATCATCACCCCTAATTAAATATATAATATAAATATATTCCCATTAAATATATACCTCTATTTTCTTACCTTTCATTACATACAATATATATATATATATATATTTGATATTAATGATCCCTCATCACACATTTCATTAAATAAAACATGATTTATTATGATATTTTCTATTACATATGAAAATTTTGATCTATTATATTAAATATATTAATCATTCACAATTTAAAAAAAGGTAAATAATTCATGGAAAACTATTGAATATAATAAATATATTCAAGTAAAACACCTTGTGGTCAAGTTCATTAAATCTCCATGACTATGTTATTAAAAGGACGTTTAAGTGATTTATTTATATATTTTTTTCTCCACTCCATTATTATGAGTTTTCATTGCGTGAACTATTTTTAGATGACATATTATTCAGTAACAATTTATCATGACATAAAATATGAAAATATCTTATTTTCCTCTAAATAATTTTAATATATAAATTCAGTACACTTTTAGATAATATTTCATTACCCATTTTCTTCTCATGTCTTTTCTAGTGAGTATACGTTATATATGAAATCGCTTCCTTATGTGTCAAAAATATGAATGTAATTTTTTCTGTGATAAATTAGAATAAATTTATGCATACCGTAATGATTTTTGCTCTATTTTCACCAAATGTGACACCATGTATGGTTCACAGGTAGTTAAAATAAGGAAATATAATATGTTCTCCTAATGGTGAATGAGATTATTACTTATTATATAATTCTTTTTGCTTCCAAACTAATTTGATTCAGAAATATTATTATATCACAATTATTATTATCTAATTATTTATGTTTATATAAATAATATTTTTCTTTTTTGATAACCCTTTGCATGACTTGAATAGTATGTCATTCTTATTTATCACAAGTGTTGTCTTATTAGGATTTCATTCCCAAAACATTTAATAATATATACCCCATAGTGTCTATATTACTAATTGATGTTAATTGAGATTAATATCACATTTTGATGAATAAATTAAATAATTTGACGTATATTTTTTAGTATATCAATCTTTTATCTAACACTCCGAAGATTGAATACTTCATGATTTTTACCATTTATTTTAAAAAGCATATATTAATCTGTTTATGAAACATAGAATTATATTATTAATAACATAAAATATATTTATTTTGAATATATGATATAATAATATTATATCATCTAGGATATGCAAGAATTATTTGAGTTATATTAGAATTATATTTATAGAATAATTCTAGATGATTATTTATTAATTCACAAGATTTTAATTCAAAACATAGTTGTAACTATCTTGAGGTCGAGTCATACTATATTCTTCTATTTTTTCTAAATATAAATTATTGAAGAGGCCATGATTATTATGTGTATTTTTATAGAGATAAACTATCCCAATTGAAAATTCATTTATTACTATACTACAATGGAAATAATTTTCCAATCTATCCTAAGTTTCACATATGATGATCCCACTTATATAATAGTGTATGATGGTTATCCCTAAAATAAGATTCAAACTATTCTCTATTTATAGAATCGTGATGATATTCATTTTTTTCATTTTTTTAAATTTAATAAATCATTACAATTGACTGAATTCCAAATCATAAAGAGGACTCCAGAAAGGGTTTATTGAGTGATTCATTAGCTACCACTTCTTGTGTAGGGTCATTGATGATTGTAAACATAGATACATATTCTATGAAGAGTATCACCATGGTTGATGTTGAAAAAATCCATCATTCATCTTTCTTTAAATATATATTGAAGATTTTTTTTTAATTTACACTAATGAACTCCGATTTAAGGATTTTTATTTTGATATCAAATACCACAAGGTACCTAAATTTTTATGAATTTCATTCATATATATACTATAGTAGCGTTATACTAGAATAGCCTATTGATATAATGGTATTAAATAGCATATTATCCATTCAATGTTATACCATAATGTCATAATTTCCAAAATATATGAGAAATTTTGTTTATGTATACATATGATATTTCAATAGACAATTCAAAATATATTGTTCTTAGTTCTGATTACTCCATTACAACACATTGAATAATTCTACAGTTATTCAATAAATGAATTTGTTAATATATTTTCTCAGCGTGACCATCTTCTTAGTATTTCCCTCTCATTTATTTATTGTATCCATACTTATGAAACTTTTCAATCAACCCATGAAAACATTTTCAAAATCATCTCTCAGTAAATTCATTATACATAATTTATAGGTTTCATTATATACTCTGATACAAAAAGAATTAATTAAAGTATTACAATTTTAAATTTATGATCCACAAAATATAAAATGAATGTTTTAGTTGTATAGGTAAATTTTTTAATGAAACCTGAAAATCAGGTCTCATCTTCTAAAACCATGATGGTGAAATGAAATCATTTATATAAGTGAATAAAAAATCTAAATTAAAATGTGAATATTACTCATGAATAATGAAATACATTAATCTAATAACAAAAATGTAATTATTTGAAAATCATTTTATAAAATTAAACTCATCGTAATTTTAAAAAGCATATAAAATATTAAATTAGTACGCAATTTTGGAATAATTCTTGTACTATTGGAAACATATTTAATTAATTTGTTACATGTTTCTCCACTTTAAAAAATTCTATTTTTTCTGCAACTTATGATGGCTCATAGTCAAATTTTGTGTAAGAATGTTTCCTTAAATTGGCTATCACGACATCAATGGGTAAATTTACATTATTCCCCTCATTGAATGTTTTAAGTATAGGTATTTTACAACATACAAAATATTTTAATTAGGTTCTTGGTTATTATCATTAATTAAATACCTATAACCCCATACATGAGGTCTTAATATTGTAATTATAAATGAATGTGGTTGGATCACATTATATTATTTTTTTGGTCGTTAATTTTATGTTCGAGGTGAGATATCATGATTGGATCCTTGTTGTGATTTTGGGATTTGATCATCCATCAATATGCTGATTTATGATTTTTTATGAATCATGTTGGTTTTCCATAGTGAATGAGGTCTTAGTAATCAATTAAAGGTCATTTGTTTTGTATAATATCCCTCGTGTGGATGTTATAATATCACAGTATTGGGATGGCTTTATGATCAAAAATTGTTTCTTACAACCTTATATATGGATGATGGGTGTTTGATCTCAATGAGACCCATGTACCATGGTTATTTTGGTCTGCCTCCTAGGACTGCCAAAAAATTTCCACATCCATACTATCATTTTTGGAATACTAGATTGAAATTTCCACCTCATATTGATTAATATAAAAAACTCTATAAAAGTAACACACATTGGTGGTGTGGATTTATGGAAAGATGGATCTCTCATTCCCTCATACTCAAATAAATCTACTTGTTAGTGAGTTAATGTTATTATAGAAGAAACAATTATTCAACTACTGGTGGGTTTTTTTATCAAATTTACGTCTTCATGGGCATGTTGTATTAAAAAAATGTATTTTATTGTCTCATAGTGGAGAAACCTTTTATAGAGGATTTATTTCTAGTGGAATATCTTAACTAGGTTGTGAAATCAATGGGACATCAATCTCCCCCACTTCTATGATGGTTTTAATTAACAACCCATAGGACTCAAATACCATTGAGATAACATTTTCCACTTTGGAAGTCATGCATCACATCCATATTATTCATATAGTGGTGTGTTAGTCTTGTGAAAGATGTGAAATGATCATAACATATATAAATATTAATTAATTTTAGATTATTATACAATACATTCAACAATAATACACACCGATGGACTATAATTGTTTAGTTTCTATGGTGACTAAAAAATAAACAAAATATTTTATAAAAATTATCTTTACTTTTTCATCGATATTCTTATCTCATATTACTCTTCATTAACAATTGTTAACTTATTCCTTTCTCCATAACCTAGGTAAGAATGATTTATAATAAATGGTGTGCTTAGATTCATAATAAGGGTTGAAATAAGAGATATCAACAAATTATCATATGATAGAATAGGTATAAGGCTGTGAGATCATAGTCATGACTAATTGAAATCAAATACTTGTAGTTAATGATCTATAAAACTGTTGTATTGTAAATGAATTTTCATCAAAAATATATAAGACATGTGATTTTGAAATAATAAATAATAATTCATGTTCCATGAGAATATATCATATGTAAAACACAATGATTTCATAAAAATTAATAATAATATATAATTATTTTCCTAGGAAAGGAACATATCCAAGGATACCATATGGGATTGGGTTCAATCCCAATTTCATCATTTACACTGTCAATAATATCGATCAATAGTTTCATTGTCTGTAGACCCCCTTACTAAACTAGGTGCACTCAAAATTTGTGACCTTATTATATAATGATACGCCATATTTTCCCAATCTAATTTTGGGATCTATAATTCCATTCTAGTATTGATATAATGAAAACTATAAAAATGTGGGCATCGTAATCATAAAACATTAATAATATAATCCTATCATAAATAATAGATTTTATAATGGTTTTATAAACTATTAATTATCACATAATCATAATCCATCTATAGATAGAATGTGGATGGTCTCATAAGATAAATCATTGTATTATAATAGGTTAATTAACTCAACAGAAAGTTTTTGGTAAAATATAACCACCTATAGAAATTAAGCATTATAAGTTGTTGACAAATTTGAAGTGTATCATAAGAAAATATCCATAATTTTAAATAAAAATCATTAATGGATTATGAAATATATATATATATATATATAACAGTTATAGGATCATTAAATCCTTTCTTTGAAAACATGATAATTGTATCCTATTATTTTGATATAATTTTAACTAATTATTTTCTGAATTCTAAGAATTTGATTTTCATTGAAAAATAGAATGTAAAAATATAATCTATGATTAAAATAAATGATTGGTCCCAAATATGGGAAAATATATTCATAAAATATATGTTAATATTGGCCATTGATTTCGTAAATTTGTTTTAACTATAAAACATTTTTTCTGAAAAAAAAAATATATTTTAAAATGATTTATTTTTCGATGGATGAAATAGAAGAAAACTAAATAATAATTCACCTTTAATGAAGATATTAATATTATATTTATAATAAATATTTTTTAAATCTATCATTTTAACTGTTTAGGAGATGTAGTGATGAAAAAAATCTCATATATTTATGGAAGTGGTAGTCAATACATAAACACAAGCCATGTTTGCAATTCACATGGGATGTAAAAGTGGAAAAGAATGAATATTATATAATAAAAATAAAATGATATATATATTTATGGTATTGAATTTATTATTTTAAAAATTGTACAATATATTTATATTACATAGAAGAATAGATGAAATTTAATGTGCTCAATTAAGAGTAATGCCTCCAAATTTAGAAACACCTATTAGATTACTCATTAATAGTTGAAGGGTTGTTATTTTGGAAATAATTTAATCTGAATAATGTGGTGTAGAATGTTAAGATAGTCGTAGGGTTGTTATTGGTTGAGATAGAGGGATCAAAATTGATGAATAAAATAGTGGAGTACATTCCCTTCGAAATTTTATGGTAGGGTAACCATTTGAATTACATAAAGTGTTAAATTTATATATAATAATTTTCATGTTCATGTTCCAACTATATGACATATTCTGAAGCCAAGATGATTATAAGATAAAATCCACCCTGAGAAAAAATATTAATTAATTTATTTAATTTATTATACATTATCTACTTGTTCAGATTCTGGATAATCATTCTAAATATTATAAATATAATAATGTTTTTATACTATAGTGGACATAATGATTATATAAAAGGAGATGTAACCCATACGTGTAAAATATGAGACATTATTAACCATTTCCCATTCTCGGATGTGGGATTTAAACAAAGTTATTTTCTAGTGTCAACCATTGATTTTAAATGTACAATTTAAAATTGTGAGGAATAAATTTGTTGAAAGAGGGGAGAATGTGACACCAAATTATTTCATGGTATTTTTCCTTTAATGAAATGGAATAGTATATATTGCATGAAAAACAATCTTATCTTACGTCATACACAAAGTTTTTTTTTTAAACAACAAATTGATTATATAATTAATTAATAATATATTTTTAACATGTTCAACAATCATACTAAAATAAATACTAATCATCATTTACAGTTTTTTAAACATAATTAAAAAATATTTAAAATTAAATGTATATGTTTGAGTAAAATAGTTTTATGTTTGGATATAATATTTTATTAAAGGAACAAATTTTTATATACATTTGTGAACAACAATAAAATTAATTTTTGACACTCCTAAAAGTTTAATTGTGTAAAATAAACATCATTTTTTATTTCAAAATATTAAAATTAAATTATGGTGACTTTTTTTATTTTTCTAATAAAATTTAATTTTTTATTAATAATGAAAAACACTACAATGTTATTAAAATAAAACAAACCCTTTTATTGAATTATTTTACATTAACATTATTTTTAATTAAAAATTGATAAATAAAATATTAATTAACAAAATTTAGGTTATTGGATTCATTTTTATTATAGAATTATATATAAAATATTGTTCATCTTTTGAACGTCTATTTTACCCGCCTTCTAGACACATCTATAGAATTAACATTAAACATAATTTTACTAAATATATGAATTGAATTTTGAAACATTCAAATATATGGTTGTAATCAGTATAAAAAATTTGGTCTAATAGGATAGAAATATTTTTCTGACAACATTAATATCTGAAAATTATTTACCATGGTTAAAGGTAAATATGGTTTTTAAAAGAAAAAAAATTATTATAATAATGAAAAGTTACCCATTTTATTTTCCAAATATAATTAGATAACTATTTATTCTACCCAAATAACCATTATGTTAAAAATATTATCCTTTTATTCAAATTTTTTAAGATTAATACATTTATTATATTTTATTTAAAGATGACTTAAAAGTGTCATATTCAAATTTTATTAATTAAATAATTTATAACATAAGGTTATACCTATGATATTTTTGACAATGATTATTCATTTAAATTATAATAATCTTATATATATCATGATAATATATTTTTAATTTTTTTTAAAATAAATAACCTAATTAAATGATTGTACAATAATGGTATAATAATTTAATAATTAATATTTGATATCAAATTAATGATATATTTTTTTAAAATAAATATATAGTTTACTAATGAAAGAAATATAAGAATTATATTAATAACATAAAAATGTTGTAAAAATATTATTTGTATTAGTTCAAAGTTATCATGTTGTTGTGATATTTATAGAAATTAAAATAATTAGTAGTATCAAAACTGACATAAATGATATATTAAAAATATATATTATTAAATGATATGATGTTCATAAAATACTAAAATTATTCCAAATAAATATGATAATATTAAATATATCATATATTCTCTAATTATGGTTCTTTAATAATTTATATTAAAATATATTAACCTTACAATGTAGAAAGACAAGTTGCCGTATTAAGAGTTAAATTGCTTAACTAAGGGTTAAAGCCAAATGATAAGGGTAATTTTGTTACCTAAACATGTATAAAATTCACATGATGAGAATATTTATACCCATATTCATACTATCAATGAAATTAATCATTTTTTATCTATATTAAATCAAAAATATGTTTTTAACAAATTAATAGTTTTAATGATTCCCAAATAGACCCTAACATCTCTTATTAAAGGACCATATCCTCCTATATTATTCACACCAATAAATCACTTTGTCTTAGAAAAAACTAGAAATTTTAGTCTCCTAAATTACCTCACATGATCAAAGAGTCCATACATTGGGATGAAATCTATCCTTTGAAATTCTTCTGTGAAAATAAAATGGAGGAACTCAAAGAAGAGGCATCAATTTTATCATGTATATATATTTTTTCCTTATTATTCTACATCCTTTTTCCTAAGATGCATCCATAGTAAATAAAAAACTACAGAATATAATTTATTCTAATATTTTGATATTATTTTTGGACAACCATATTTATCCTTTTATCCATCTTACAAAAAATAATATCACCATGCATGCATACGTACAACTTAACAACTCCACGTCGTGGTGTAATCTATCTTCCATCTATATTTATTTTGATGGTTATAATGATGAAAACAAAAGATGTAAGTAATAAATATGAAGTTATATTGTTTATTTATATTTCATTTTCCATGCAATTACATATTGATTATCCATTAAGGTCATTATACATTGGCTCGTGCATACGTATGTCTTACTGTATCCACAACACAATGAGAATCATCCTCCATGTTAACCAATACACCATGATTATAAATATATATAAAATGAATATGTAATAAATTAATGAAAAAACATGTCTACTAGAATAATATATATATATACATACATATATTCTATTTACATGGTTTCATTCAATACTATATGAAAAGAAAACAACGTTCATGTGTACGTACAACCTATCGTCCCCATGAATAGTGTGTTCCATTTCATTTAAAAATCTATTATATATATTTATATACTATATATATATGATATATAACTACTTAATCACATTATTTATGTAATTAAATCAAGATCTATGTAATTATACTATGAATAAGACATCAAAATGCATACGATGAAAACAAAAATTATTACCTAAAATGATTTATTAAATTGGATTTTATTAACAAATAGAAAATATAATGTAACAAATAAATCATCTATGATATCATTAATATTTTTAAAATTATAGTAGTGAATAATATGTTTAAAACCATTATATATGAGATTCAGACACATTCGGAGAATATCTTACCTAATGTACGAGAAATCATAACACAATTTCCATTCATTGAGTTAAAAATCTAGTTCATTTGTTATGTTATTCAATGAAATTTTTTGAATGACATATGATTGTTTTATACTGTATAGTAACTAATATGGGGAGTATTTATATTTTTCCCCTAAAATTATGTCCTCTATTTATCCTCACTCTAATTTTACAATCTTTTGAAAGGAATTTTGTCTCAATTCTAATTTTCATGAGATATAATCCATGTTCCCCAATAATTTCTTCTGTGTGGTGTATATACTGACAATATTATATTCATATCATGAATAAATTTATATTCATTATATTAAAATATTCATTTGATGATTTCATTCTTATGATTTGTATTTTCTAATGTGTTATGGGACACATTAAATTTTAAAATAATAATTCTTTTACCGATTTTAATATTCATTATAATATAGCTCATATATATTAATATTTATATGAAGTATTATGAAGAAAATTAATATTTCAATTTTTAATTCCATTAAAATTTTGTCAAATGGAATATTTTCATTTTTTTTGAAAGGTAATATTTTACTTAAAAAATCATTTAAATAAATTTAATGAATTCTTATTCTATGTCATTCACATTAATTTCCACTGAACCAAAATGGTTTTTGGGATTTAATTATATTGACATAAATGTTTTTATAAATTATAATTCATTTCAAATGAATCAATTTGGTTTACAAAATTTTTATCTAAAAATACCTTTTTAGATATTTTCTTTTATAAGTGAGTGACTTTTTAATAAATTATTTCCCAGAAAAAGTAATATTTGATTCAAGATATATTTAAGGATATTAATTGACTATTTTTATATATATCAACATCCAATGATGGAACTTATTAATAATTTATTTCTATATCTTATGATATCATTTACTATATTTTATTGAATGGCATATGATTTGTTTGATTATGGATAATTTATTTAGATACCATTCTTGGTTTATTGTTAAATTATCCATATTTAATATTCTAGTTTTTAAAATTAACGATTTTGTTGTTTATGATTCCAAATTTTCATATGAGGAATGTATTTGACTATGTAAGTGACGGGTGGGGCCTGTTATTGCACATCAATGAATTGGACAGTTTCATGAAACAAAATTGATATAGTATTAGCTTAGGAATTACATATTTATTAGATTCTTGGAATTCATCCTTGAAATATTAGATTCTTAAATGAAGCCTTATTAATATTTGATTCTTTTCCCGAATCCTTGTTGGTATGTTTTAAATGTTTAACATTATATATTCCCTCATTATGAGATTAGTTATTGATATTACAAGTGATTATTTGACTTGTAGAATATCCATGTGAATGTTTAAATGACATTATCTGATTTTTTCATGCCATGTTATATTGAAAATTATGTATAAAAGGATTGTGTTTCTGTTTTATACCTTCCCATAAAATATTATGATAATATATTATTTCTTCTATTATATTTTTTAAAATTACTATACATATTAGATCAACCCTTTCTAATGTTTTATTTTCCACAGATGCCATGAAGTGTATTATGATTTATATAAAGGGTAAGAAAGGAGAATAATAGAAATGTAAAAGTATTATCTAGGTTGTTTTTATGTTTTGAATTATAATGTAATGTTCATGTTTCTAATATATTTTCCAAGACATCATAATTGATCAGTCCATCAGGATTTGATTCTTTATAATCATTCCAATTCATTAAAATTATACACGGACTCTAGGTTTCGGGTTTTGGGGCATTACACAAACAATTTAATAATATATTATCTAATATATGAAATAAATAATGTATGTTTCATGATTATTCACATAATTTTACATCAATGAAATAACATTATAGAAATAGAATTAAAATCCAAACACTTTAAACAAAAATAATTCATTATAATATTATAAAACAATCATGGATCTTAATATGTCATACAATATTTATTAATTTTAATATTTTTTAATTCTTTTATTTGATTTCTCTATTACATGGATATGTATTGTGTTGTTGTTGATTATGATTTGAAGATAATTATTCCTTTACCAAAAAATAAAAATTAGTTTCAACGGTAGAAAATCATTCACCATTAAATTTAAATTTAATACTTGAATAGAACCATTTTTATCCCTACGAAAACATATAACATATATTAAAAACAATGTAAAACTATGTATTTATTACTAACATAAAATAATACAAATTTAACTCTCAATGAAACATAAATAAACATTAAATACTATTAGTATTATATATTTAAGGTAAAATTGAAACAATATAATAAAATAAAGTCAGATATTTAGGAAATCAATAAGAGTAATCAAAAATTTTTAACCCAATTTTAAATATTTTATTATTACCATGGTGAAAAATATTGACCAATATTACCATTCATAATGACCAAAAATGGGGGGATATTTAAAAACATTGAATCTATAGATTCTAAATAGGGAATATGTTTTACCATAACCAATTTCCATAATTTTTATACTTCATATTTATTATAATGTTTTTAATGTAATGAAAAATAGTTTCTAAAAAATCATTTTTTAATCTAGAAATAAATGTTTACAAAAATAAAGTATAATAATGATTTCTGATTTATTATTAAAATTATCTCCAATTAATTGGTATTTATATTACTTTATGGAAAAATTTAAAATACAATACATTTTTAAAACAAACTATTTATTTAAATTAAAAATATGTTTTATGAAAAAGATTATTTATTAAAATTCAATTAATAATATTTTCTTTAGAAAAATATAAAATTACACAATTAAATAATATTGACATACTTATTGCCAAAATTAAATAAATTTACTCAAATGAAATTACTGTAATAGTTATAAATTAATTATAATCTTCGCACAATAAATCATAAAATGACTTTAAAAAAATGTGTTCATATTTTTTAATGAAGTAGTCAACACCTTTTAATTATTTAAATACTTTATTGATATTTTTTCTAATTTTGTTATTAAAATTTATATGGCTAATTAGAAAGCAATGTTATAATATTTTTTAGCTCATTTAATGATATATATTTTGTGTCATGCTTATTATCAAACTCTTACACGTTATTTTGAGAGATATTTATATATTAAAAAATGGAATTATTCATTATTACCACATAAATATATTATGACCACATAATTATAATTATCACCTACTATATTAATGTATCATTAAATAGTATTAATATTATATATATATATATAATAAAGATAAAAAATTTATAAATCACTAATAGAATACATAAAAATTTTGAATTATATACTTTTAAAACCAAGTATTTAACATTATAAGACACAAGTTCTCCTAAATGAAACATTAAGTGTTGAATGAAATTTTCACCATAATACTTGATAAATTTATATTCCTCTATCATTATTCAGAGATGTCATTTACTATAAATATAGAGAATATGAAACAATAAACATACAGGATTTATTTCCGAACCATAACAAATATTTCATCTTTTGATATTAAATAGATATTTTTTCTTACCCTTTTTAATATCATATTCTATATGATAAATAAATATGATGTCTTTTTATTTATGAAGCATTAAAACTAACTTATATCGAATCATAATATCTAAATAGAATGAAAAGTCATTATTACTTTCTCAAATTAATTTCTAAAATATTAATGGATTAAACATGTATTACTGTATCAATTAATCTTCATGAACTAGCCTCATAAATCTCTATAATAACCAAAAAATTCAACGAAAAACATTTATTAAATAACTATCCTTAGACAAATTTTGATAGAACAAGATTGATACCCGATGATTAGAATGAATTTAAATTGTATTCTAGAATGATCATATTAATAAATATTTATAAATAGAATAAACCCATCATTAGGTAATATGATAACATTATATACCAAAACTATTACCCCTTGAATTTTAAATTTGTTTCCAAGATTTTTCTAAATCATGATAATGCTATAATAAAATCATATATTCTTCAAAAACTTAACTCTATAAGATCATTAAAATATAATTTATCAATATCATTAATATATTTATCAGAATTGAACATTAATATAATTATATTATGAAAATATTAAGGTTTATACATCATTTATTTCGGTGTCCTCCAAAAAATATCACCTCAATTTTTAATTAAATTTCTATGTTTTAATTACCATTCATCATATTAGAATGGTTCGAGAATATGTGTGATAGATCATAAAAATATTTAATAATATTTAATAAAATAATTTTACCAGTATAGAATATAAATTTGGGTTGGAATTCCTCCCCAAAAATCAATGTTCACTAATGGTTTAGAAAATGATGTCTTCATAGAGGACAACATTAAACTCATTTCAGCAATTTATTTTTCAAGGGATCATATTCCACCTTGTTCATGGAACATTTAATGATTAATTATTATAATTTTATGAATAAAAATCATGAATGTAGATTTTTTCTTGGAACAAATAATGATTTATTCTTCGAAGACTCCTTGGCCAATGTTTATTTAATCTCAATACATAAGATAATCCATGAATATTGGTTTAAAATTTTAATTCCTTCATCATTTCCCATAGATCTACCTCAAAAGTGCTTTCATTTCTAAGGATATTATGGAACTACCAATTAAAAATTCCCCAATGTCTGTTAAAAACACCACCACATACAATGAAACTATGTACATTTGATATCAAACCATAAATATTTACCATTATTTTTAATGGGATAATGGAGATTCAGTAAATATAATAGCACACCTTTGGGGTTTTTTCATGAAGGAAATGTAATGAATTTGAATAGATATTAAAATTGAAATGTCATTCATCGGAAAATCTATTTGGGTCGTGGAGTCTACATAACCCCTAATGGTATGGCCACTATGTCCATATGTATGAAGTCGATAATATACTCCAACAAAGTTACATTCAATAGGAACCATGATTATATAGTCACCATTATATGACTTCATGGAGAAGGTTTTGCACCACCTAAATGAGATTTGGTTTTATTGATTACATGATCAAGTCCATATCCTAGTTTTAAAAACACATGTAAATTATAAACATATTCTAGATATAATCACATAAATTAGAAACAATAAGAAAACTAAAAAATAGAAGAATCATATATTAAACACCGATTAGTTATTGGTGGAATGAAGATGCCAGCTACATATCATTTTTCATCTACTAAGCATAGTGAGTAAGATGACATTTATATATTTCTCAAAAGAATGTATATATTTTTTGGATTGATGAAATTCAAATTAAATATCAATATCCATGTGGGAACATTAATATCATCTATAAATATATGTCTATAGTAGTCTATTATATTGTTATATCAAGTTATAATTAGTTTCTAAATTATTTCTTGAATTTAAACAAAGTAATTCTAATAGCTCTCAAAGATGATATGTGAATGAATGATTTCAGCAATCAATATATAATTTTTATTATGTTCCACAATTAGTGGCTTTTGTTTATTATATAGAGGTTCCACCATCTCTTTTTATAGGCTTGTACATCCAGGGTGTGTTCCATAAATATTTTTTTGACTATATAGCAAAAAGTTATTTCTAGAATGTCATGATATCTTGAGAAGAGTATTTAATAGATGTTAATATAAAATAAAAATATAATATTAAAATCCATATTAATCAGATTATATGTGAAATTGTAAATATTTGATTCATTTAAAATTTTTACATCATTGTTACAATGTCACACCTCATAATTTTTAATTAAAACACTATTTCTATGCCATAAAAATAAGCTTCTATTCCTGAATACAAATAGTATAACTTTTATTTATTTAATTGTAGATATTTTTTCTAAGAATTATGGTACAACTATAGAGATAAAAATCATATAAAAATAATTTTTGTGATCATCAAATTAATTAATAATACTCTCTTATTCTGGGAAATACTATTTACTTTACATTTTTCCAGATGATTGATGACATTGGAATATGTATTATTTAATTGAAATATTTTCATGTTGCAGAAAAATTTTGGGATTCCAATATTAATTAGGTTTAATGATCTCATATCTACAGCAAGTGTTCCTAAAATATAAATTGGTATGAAGTGTTAAATTCCATTACCAAATACAATATGTTATTTTCTCTAAATTATTAAATTTCCATCCACAAATTCATTGTTCCTAAAAATCATTTTAATTGAAGTCATATTAATCTTGAAATATTTTCCAAAAATAATATTTTCATCAACATACATAAATTGTGATATAACATTAATATTTCATCAAGATTTTTTTTTCAATTTATATCCACATTTAAAATTTCATTTATTAATTATATATGAAAAATATTTTGTTGTTTCATAGAGGAATCATAAAAGAGGGTCATACTATTTTAATCAATGGTAGATCATCCGGAACATCCTTAGGGACCAATAGATACTTACTAAAACATAACAAATGAGAAGACAGTGGATATCATTTTGATAAAGGAATTAGATATCCCATAATTTATATAGATTTTGAATAGATGTTCTAAATTAGTTTACCAATGGAGATTGAGAAATCAATACAAAGATAGTTATTTTTATCCTTTATTTTTATCCTCATAATATTGATGAAATCCTAGGTATATTTTATACATTTATAAATTATTTTAAAAGGGAAATCCAAAATCGATTTTGTTATTACGATTCCTGTAAATCCTTATAATCCTTATTGTCATAATATTACTAATAATATAAGGTAAATTGTTTTCAATGAAAAATTTATTAAATAACCTTATATCTATTTTATTTTCCATCAATGGAATCATAGTTATATTTTGGGAGTTCAACCCATACGTAAATATATATTAATAGATGACATGCCAAATTTCATTCATAACCATAAAATTCATGATATCCCATTAGAACATTAATAATTTTTATTTAGTTAATTTGGGCTTACATCACATTCCATATTCAATAAAAAGATGTTTGATTTAAAATCATTTTCAAGAGAGGATAATGTTAATGTTTAGTTATGTTTTTCTTCAACACATGGAGTAATTTTATCAATCAGCAGAGGAGTAACACAATTTAAATAGTCATTGTAAAGGATCTAAAATTATTGTAACATATTATTCGATATGTCACTCACCAATATGGGGAGGGAGTCATTAATATAGATGGTATTCGTTAATATTCTAAAATTTTTCTCCTTATGATGAAAATGGATACTTTTAGTCTAATTATCACCATCTTTATGCCACATTAAATTAATTTGATTCCATGTTAGATTTTTCTTGAGGGATTGATGATTAACATAGTTGGATAACAGTTTATGATTCTAAGTGGATGGTATATTATAATTCTATTTGTTATTCTGATAAAATGCAAAAAAGAGTTTAAATAGAATTTATGTTCTCATAAAACATTACAAATGAGTTTATTTCAAATCCTTTAGTAAGGACTTAATTTTTTGTGATCATAAATGACATAACATGAAAAAGAATTCAATTATAATAACTATTCAATTAATTGATAATTGGATAAATGCATAAAAAATCATGAATGAAGTATTACTAATCATAAATGGTAGAGAAAATTTCTTATAGTTCATTCCAATATTTTGATGATTATGGGTTTATGATAATAATTACATTTTGGAGGTGTGAGTACTAATAATTTACTAACATATCTCTATATATTGACCTATGTGAAGAATATAACATGTTTTATTTCCTTCCATCCTTTAATATTCAATACCCTCATGTCAATCCATCATCAATAATGGGAACCCCAAAAATATATTATTTTTAAATATAAAAATATAATTAATTAGTTGAAATTATGGAGTAGATTGAACAACTCATTTTATATTGTCTCAAAATAGCATTAAAGCTACCCATAACATCCCAATATTGAACAATTTATTCCCCGATCAATGTCAATTCCCTATAATAATCCCTCATCCTAGAATAAAATGTAGATATATAAATAATTGATAATGTGAGGTAAGATAAATGAATATAGTTTGATAGATAGATGAGTTGAGGGATATTAATATAGGAGATGAATTTGGATATTGATGTCCTTTATCACTTAGAATATTAATGCAAAATTGTTATAAATATTTTTTGTGAGACAAAATAATACCCCATATAGGCCTAGTTATAGGCCTTATAAATCTCCAAAATATTTTTAGATTCATAAAATCTAAATAACATTGTCACATTGGAAGATAGAATATGTTCCATGGGTGATTATATAGTAGTGTTCTCAAGCACTTGACCATTAAATTATATGGTCATCATTTATCTAGGATTGCTTTTCCCCAACTGTGAAAAGGATTCTCTTGTACTTCATCATTACATGTTATTTTTTTTCCTTTTCTTCCTTTCTATTATACATCTACATGAAATTAGATTTCCTGGAAGGATGAGAATCACTCTATCCATCCAGGATATCACCACCCTCAAGATGTTGAGAGTCCTCATTATATTGAATCTAATATTTACCACTGAGTAGATTTAATTAATTTTATAGAAGTACCCACTCATATGGATGGATCCTCTGTAGGATTTCTTTTTGAGTCATTGTATAAGGAAACCAGTGTGAAATGCATCCTTAACCATTTCATAAATGGGTATCATTCATGTGTGGTCCCTTGCACCACTACATGGGTTACACACAATAAAAATCATAAGAGAGAACTCTTGTCATACATATTGGGGGGGGAATTTGGCATTACCAATATCTCTCTAGAATCATAGGTGACTAATTACATTGTTTGATAGGAAATGGATATTTAAATGAGTGTTATATTAATTCTTTTTAATTGAAGTGATTTATAAAAAACCACACTGACAATAAGAAATGTATTTTCCACTCTTGCATCTTAGATATTAGAATAACTATAATTCAGGATAGGATTCACAATGTAAATATTCATTTTATTGAATAAATAAGCCTTATGGGACGATTCTATGGAATTATTGTCAATTTTCATAGCCAAATTTGTCCTCTAAACATCATGGGGGATCCTGTATATGGATCAAATATTAATAGCCTTATATTTTTTTATAGAGTTATTTATAAATGATCTCAGAATAACTATGCTTCAGGATTGGAAATCCCATCTATATAGGATTGGGGTACTAGAGAGACGAATTAGTGTTTTATAACATTGAGTTATGTCCAAAAATAATATATGAATTAGGTTGCATAAAATCACATTAGAGCATAGATATTGGTTTTACATTGAACTCATACAATGTAATATTAAATAACACAACTATTTTTTAGTGGATCAATGATTGATATCATAATTCACTCACCCACTATATAAAGAAGGGGTCATAATTGATAGTCGTAAGATTTGTGACCTTGGGAGTACATTAATAATGATTATCCCTATTTGGTTTCTCATAATAATTTGGGGGAATAGAGGATGGGGGATCAATAACCCTATCCTTCCCTATCCTAGGATTCTACTTGTATTTATCATCATCATTCCCCCAAAGGGTAAAAAAAAGTATGATAATAGATATTCTATATTAATTGGGGATATGATAAAAGTTATTTTAGTTCATCACGATATTTTCCCTATTTACAAATTATATCTCCAAAGTGACATTATGCTTCAATGTTTTAAGCACTACAACTTCAACTAGGGTAGTTTCTTTATCCAATTCCTCCAGAAATATGTAATAATGTAAATATATCAGGTTTTCAGTCTCCCTATCAATAATACTGTTTAATATAAATGATGACTAAAAATACAATATAATCTTCAGAATCCCATAAATCAAATTCAGATCATAGATAATGATCCAGATGTAAGTAGCGGAGATCTTCATATTATTAGGATCAATCTAATGATTCAAATTAGATATTTAGTGGAGATTGGACATGATGGAGAGTGATCAAATGTTCCATGTGTTCCTTTTATAGAGAACCGATGGAAACATGATGTGGTGGTGACCCTATCTCATGGTATTCTTCTTCCATTCATCAATACGCTAGAAATATATTACCTTTTTTGGCATGACCATTATTCTGATATAGTATCCCCTCTATTGTTGCCAAATCCTTCATGATAATAGTGACTATTAATTGGTTTATCCTTAACAAAAAACATACCATTTGGAATATACATGATCCATACACGACTAAATAAACACTCTTCCATGTTAAGGAATGATAATATCAGATAAGGAAAAAGAGGCAATATATTTTTCTATATTCGAAAAATATCTTCTCAAAAAATCATCTTAAAAGCCATCAGATGATTAAATTGGTTCTCAATTCTTGATGAAAATAAAATTAATATATTTTTTGTGTCAATACAATTATAGTTTTTATGTGGAATTTTTTTTATAAGGCATGTGGTCGATATTTAAGGTCCTCTCATGATATCCTTGATTAAATAGTTCCATTAAATTAATTTCCATAATGTATTTCACATTAAAAATATAATATAAAATCTATTATGAAGAACTACTACAAAAAAAATCATATAATATCTATTATTTGTAAAATAATAATATCATTTCTAAATAAAATATAAAAATAGTTCATGACATCCAATACATAAAAACATCAATCATTCAAACTCAATGATTGGAAGAGAATATGACCTTCCTTGGTCTAGGTATTATTCCATTGATTAGGGCATTGAATCAGATAATAAACATGTGTCCAAAATATGATACATTGATCATTAATTGTACAATTTTATTGACATCATATTCCTCCATCAATGACTACATTTTAATCATCAATTACTTTTCTATGTACTTATTTTAGACAGCCAAACCATTTCCCCACTATTTTGAGAAATTGACATGGGTTATTATTCCCATATTCTATAAATGTTTGAATCCATGCCTTTTTTCCACTATGGTATTCAATGAAATCTATTTCCCCTATATTAGGTTCATTCAAAAACGTAGATATGTCTAATTTTTTATCATATATCAATATAGGATCATAAGAATAATCATAATATTTCAAAATCAAACCCATATTTCACATGGTTTCAAATAGAAAAAATCATATTACCATCAATCACAATCAACATTAACTAAACTTTTATATGTTTAAATCCATTACTAAAAATTAATAGTGTGAAAAAATTCATATTAAAAATCATGTAATAATGAAAACATATTAATATGATGAATAATTCCTGGAAACATTTTCATCTATGGAACCAAATTATTATCATTGTACTTTCACGGTCATAATATAGTTTATTCCATTAAAATTATTTATATATAAATTTATAAATAACACTATCAAATCCCATGAGGATGTTAGGAAAGGTTTGCAGACTTACACCTACTCATTAGTAACCCATGATGTCATGTTAAAACCTAATCCACAACATAAAAAATTGTTAGACATATGTATAAAAAATATACAACCACATACTCTTAACAATGTAAAGACATGGGTTAGATTTATAGGAAACAAACACATTAACTTGTCCCGAAAAGAAATAGGATGATATATAATACAATTATGCAAATGGTTTTCAATAATATTCCCAAATCATAATATCCAAACATAATCAGTCTCTTCTGTAATGACAATTAAGGTGGCATGATCATTACATTTATAAATTTTACATATTTTTAGATGCATATTCCATACATTTTACCATTATACATACATTAGGTTTATAATATTTTATTGTACATGGATACATTAAAAATAATCAAATTATTCCATAATATATATATTTAACTTTTCCCACCAGAATATTCTCTCATAGTACCTTGTTTAGAACTTTAATAATAAATCATTATTTTCAAAACTAATTGTGGATTGAAAAATTAGAAGTTCTAGCTCAAAATAAATTTAAGGATTAACTTATGTGATATTAATCAATAATCAATTTGATAATAAGAATATCGATATGTAAATATGGAATAAAATTGAAAGTATTACTCAGTCAGTAAAAGATCATTAATCATGAATCATGGAAAAAAATTTATCCAATTAGTAAACATAGTAATTAATGTTTCTTATTCATCAATAATAAATTATGTACCATTTTAGAAAATTAGAAGCATTAGATATATGTTACTGAGAAAAAAAATAATTAATGAAAATTATTTCTTCAGTCACGTATTAAAGGAAATGTTATCACAGAAGATTATGTTTAATCCACATTCCATCTTTTCTTTTATTATGGTTAACTTCTAGGACTGTCATAGTGTACAATGATTCTTATTGAAATTAGATTACTTATTATTCGTGTCCTTATTATATCTTGAGACATCATTCATTACACATTAAGTATAGATATTTTTATTATCATTCACACATAAAAAATAATGAAAACAAAACATATGTGTTTTATAAGATCATAAAATATTCATCATATAATCATATAATAACTACTGCAAAAAAAGAGTTTTATAAGCATCTATTCATCATATTATAATAACTGGCCCACAGAAATTAAGTGTGTGGAATCAAAATATAATTCATTATCTCAATAATACAAACTCATCACATAAGAATGTTATAGGTTTAATATAATTATTAAATGTATATAATAATATTATGTGATCTAAAAAATTATATGAAATACTAATATATCAAAACTAAGAAAAAATATAAATCATTAAATAAATATGAAAAATATAAGAAAACCATTTAAAAGATTATTCAAACATTTATTTCAAATTATAAAAAATATTTAATTCTGTTTTGAGAACATTTTAAATAAAAATTTATAAAATATTCGGAAATTTGAATTCATTGAATATATCCATGGAACTATGAAAAGAAAACCAAAATTTAAAAAATGAAAATGATGGAGGAATATAAGTATATATCGTACATAATAAAATAGCACAATTTTAAACCCCCTTATAATGCCACTTTCACATTTTGTAGTCATAATTGTTTTTGAAATGGGATTGCCCATATTTTGAACTTGTTTGATTAAATAGAACAATCCTTCTACACATTTAAAAATAGTCAAAAATGACTTTTTCGAAAATAATTTCATTAAAAATGAAATATTTAAATCTAAAATAATTTCAAATTTTATAGGAATGGAATTTTTATATTATTTCATACAATGATAAAAACACAAATAATTTAATATTTGGGGAATGGACATGGAATGATATTTTCAAAAAAAATGAAAATATACCATATTTTCAATAAAATCAGTATCTTATTCATTTAAACAACAAAACTCGATAAAAAATATATTTTTAAATTAAAATTATATCAATAACTAGAAAATAAATAAATATATGTGTTCTATAGAATAATATCCTTATTATTTTTTTATAAATCTATTTTGTCATTTGGAGGACCAATAATAAATGAGTTTGTATCCTAAATCCTACCCACTTTGGTAACATCAGAATTAAAACCCCTTGGTTTAAATAGGATAAATTATAAATTTATATGAAATATTTAATATTGATCTATGTTAGAACATGTTATATGGGATATATATTAACCATATAAGAGTAAATATGTTCATAACAGCAAATATTTCTCAATGCAATAATATTGAGATGGAGATCCCTTATATCATGTCTCTTCTTACTTCATATATTATAGAACACATGTTATAATATATATATATATATTTATTATAAATATATTATATTACTATATTTAAATATAACATACCATATATTATTTAAATAGGACATCTTATTATTCTTTTGAAAATAAATATCAATTAAAAACACTCTTTGGGTTGAAAATTGTTTTAATATTGGTGTATGTTTTATCTTGGTGATCCTGAACCTTGTAAATTGACCTCTCTATAATCAAATATGTAATTATAATAATTTCAATAATATCTTATTTAATAATTATTTACTCTTTTATTAACCAATTACATAAATATTATATGAAAAAATGAAATCACTTCATCAAAATGGTAGTCCACACAAATGCAATAGTGATGTTTCCATATTTTGATGGATGGAAAGAAGTAGAAGAAAATAGTAAATAAACATTTTATAACTATATTACTATCATAAATTTCATATATATTATATAAATCCATAATTATAAAAATCATTTTTGAATGGTAATGTAAAATTAAATTAATAAAATCACATAAGACGTAGTCCACACGTATGGACAAAAATATTTTATTTTCTAATATAATGGAAATTTAGTGGATAATGATTTTTCAATCATCATAATATTAATTATATAACATTAAATAATAAATAATATATTTTATAATGGTTATCATAACATTATTAGATGAATAGGGTAAACTGAAATTGAAACTACTTTGATATGAGTTATACCTCTTCATTGAGAGTCATCTATTATATTGAAAATTAATTATTAAATCTATGGAATTTTGGCTACACTAGAAGCTCTAGAACATGGTTATATATGATAGTATAGTATAAGTGTAGGGTTTTAATAAGATAGAGTGCTCATAATTTTATAATATGGGATGAGAGAAGGTTCTCTTTTTATGTGAGTGGAGGGACACCATTGGAATTATATTATGTATTAGATGAACATAAATTTTATTTAAGTCTAATGTGGAATGAAACAGTTATATATAAAATATATGATTAGTATGATATTAAATAATCTCAAATAATTTAATTTTTTTTTGTTAAGTTAATGTTATAACCCTCATCTCTTGGATTCATAACCCTCTAACCATTTTGATGATTACAATGAAATAAATATCTTTTTACAATTTAATCATTATGAAATATATTATAAAAAAGATAACTGACAGATATGTTTAAAATTATTGATGTTATTTTCTGTATAAAATTAATTGGTGAACTATTTTTTTTATAAATTTGAAATGATTTGATAAAATATTTTTTCAATAAAAGATACTATTAATTCTATTTTTGAGAGAATTTTAATAATGATATGAAAAATAGGAAAATATTGAAATGGATTTCAATTAAAAATTTATAAAAATATCAATAATATTTCAAAATTATCATTGCAATTCTTGTGATAAAATAACTAATGAAATTTTATTTGATAATATATTTTTAAAATCATTTATTTTAAATTTATATTTGTTGAATAATTATTATTGAGGTGTTGGGTAATTATTTATGATAAATATTATATTAATAAAATATTGTGTTATGTAAGAATGATAAGTAAATGATTTAACATTAAGATAAATATGTATACCCTAACCTAAACAATATTATCAATATGAAAATTACAAGTGATATTAAAACAAGTAGAATGCCATTTTTTATTTATTATTTAATTAAAATAACTATATGGTCATTATTAAAGTATATTGGAAATAAATTAATTTTTTAGGATAATATTTCTACGTTTAATGGAAAAATATCCATGGAAATATAGAGATGTGTTTTGGAGATTTATAGGTATTATACCTTAGATGTATCCATATTTTACCAATTTTACCAATTTTACCATTATAAAGGTGAGAATATTTACTACAAACTCTATTCATAGTGACAATAAAAAAAGGTTCTAATTTTCAAAATTATATCCTCCAAATAAAAAATATTACATAATTTTTTTAGAAGTAAATAAATAATTATATATATATTAGAAATAAATTTTAATACAAATGCATAAAATGCAATGATAAGTAGTTTTTAGAAAAATGTTTATAATGTCTATGAATGAACTTTTACCTAAATAATGTATAATGTTAATTCATATGTAATTAATTAGTTTATATCTATTTATATGGTACTTATGTAATATTAAGAATATATTATGAACATTTCATGAATTTTAAATTAAATGATTTAATAAAATTGATTTACTGTTTTATAGTAGCAACACTATAGTGGTACTGTAGTAGAACTATTGTAGCGAAAGAGTTGTAGCATCGATGACACTATAGTAGTGGTGCTAACTATTATGGGGACTATAACCATGATAGTACTATAGAATTCCTATTACTGTAGCATCACTATTCACTCAAGGGCCTTTAGAAATAAATAGGCTTCAAGTCCACTAGGCCTACAAGTCATGTAATGGGAATTATTCCAACTGGGCCTACGAGCAATGTAATTAATTAATAAGGCTTGATTGGTAGGTTATCACCTTGGTTGGGGATATGGATTACATTTTATAGTGATGTGTGATTTGTGTGTTTGTGTGATTCAATGTAATGATACCCCCAACAACTAATATATATATATAAATGATAAATTTACATAAATTGGTATTTCTCATGGTTATATAAGAAATATATTTTATTAAAAAATTAAAAATATATATTGAAAGATAATATGGAAATATAATTTAAAATTGAAAATATTTTCCTCGAATAAAATATATATAATGAATGAGATTAATTATAATTTCATAACATAATATTCAATAAAAAATTACCGAGGAAAAAATATTTTTAAAGAATAAAATATTATTACATAAAAATGGGTGCCTATTAATTATAAATTTATCAATATATTTTCATTTAATAATAACATAACAGATATATTTAAAAAATGTTATTCTGATTCATAAATCATATTTAATGGATAGTTTACATGATATCAGGGTATGTTTTATACTATGTGTTACATTCCCTGAAAGAGATAAAGCACATCAATTATTTTAAAGAGAAATATATTCTAAAATCATGTGTGGATACTCGATAAAATCCCTCTACTAAATTCATTCCTTGGTGGATGTTTTGGGAAACCATGGTGTCATCACTACACATACCCCCTCCTCAAAGATAGTGGATAACTCCACTCACCTACTTGGAGTGAAACTGATGGATTATATTGTCAACATTCCCAGTTCAAAATCTACTGAGAGAATGTGACAATTACACAACAAACACTAAGAATGTTTATGTTATTTGTTATCATCTAATAAGTCATTATAATTAAAGAATATTTATAATTTAAGGATTCTATTTTTTTGGTTCATGATATGTAGATTCATTTCATACTCCCAGCTAGTTAAAAACTATTTCTGTATAACATCAATACCCCCCAGTTCAATTCCTAAAAATGAAAAAAGGGGGAAGTAAATGATATTTTCTACAGATCTAAATCAGGGAGTCCTAAGTTATCTTTTAATTTTGTTATAATATTTTTATCATGTTTCCACATTATATCATCAAATCAATGTCTACAAGGTCCCACTGCCACCTCTTGATGAAAAAAAAAATCTTATATGGAATTCTCATAACAATGGTCCCACGAACAACTATCAATTCCATTACAAATAATTCAAGACCCATTACTATTCCCATATAGAAAATATTTTTACAAAATCATAAAGAATAGGATATCATTTTACACTTTTATAAAATATATCTTATCAGTTTCATGAACATTAGTCTAATGATAAACCATATTTGTATTTTTTTCAAATAATCCTTTATAGGAGGGTGATAATGATTTTTCATCCAAATATATAACTTTTGATATTTATACACAACCATTTACAATTTAACTCTCCCACATGTATAAAAAATTTGATGTTTACAATGGTGAAAAATTTGAGATATATTTCATCATTTAAACCTATATCAATACATTTTTTGAGAAATTGATTTTGATGATTGGTCTATATTAATACAGATACAAAAGTCTATACCCTAAAAGTGAATCAACCCAAATGATTTGATGATTATAGACCAATCATAACGATCAATTTCTCAAAAATGAATTCCTAATAAATCTATAATTAGAATCTTAATATTTCATATACAATGATTATATCTGGAAAAATATAATTTAATTAAATATATAAAAAGACAACAATACAATAGTAAGGAACCAGAGATATTGGAGGACCTAAACTAAAATATTATGGGAACAAAAATAGTGGAAATATTTATATAGGGTATGCATATGATTATATGGAGATGAATCATATTCCCATAATTCTAGGACTACATGGATTATAAAAAGGGGGTTTTGAGTTATTTTTCATGGGTTAATCATAATCTTAGTTCATTGTGATTTTTTTGGAAATATATTCTATTATTTAAAATAAATAAGTGTATCTGGAAACAATATCTACATTCATCATGCTTCTTCATAAAATAATAGGACATGATGGTTAAGAATGTTAATATTGATATAAATTATGGTGATATAAATCATTTCATGTCTAGATAGTGATTTATAAGAACCTACCATTTTTTATTATAGATTACATCCTTTTATTTTTCCATGTACCTCATGAAATTTTGACAAATTCACATAAATGTTTTGAAATAGTGTTTTTAGAAGGATTTCCCCAAAAAATTATTTGTATCTCTCTACATGCTCAAGAAATAACACCTAATATATTGAACAATTAATGGTTCTTTATCATATCACATTCCCAATTTTTTATCTAGAAGATTCATACCAACATATAGAGGTCATATCCATTTCATTGATGATTTGAAGGATGAAATTAATGGATTTATTTCAAATTTGAATAACAAGTTATTATATCATGGATGAAGGGATACACTCATAAATAATGTTTTATCCAACAAGGTCACGCATTATTTAAATATAATTTAGCATTTAAGTACTATGATTATACATATTAAAATGTGTATCATGGATTTCCATAAGTAATCCCATAATTAAGGGTGTATACATTAGGGATTTTTTATTAATTTATATTCCTTATATGCTATGAGGGGTTATTTTTATAATTTTAGTAAAGTATAGTATACATTCACGAAAAGTCAGAATGGGATGATTTTATGAAAAATTAATAGTTAAAAATAATCATATACTCCAAATATATATGTAAATAGTATGGTGTAAATGAATGATATAATTTTATCTTGAATATTATAATGAATTATAGGAGGAATAACCACATATATGTGATCATGCATGGTTGGATGATGACAAGGTCTTTTTTTGGTTGAAAAATTGATTGGGTCTAATATATTCTACCTAGCATACCAAATTCATGATATATTTATTCCCAAACACATCCACTATTTTTTTATTAGTTCCATGCCGGATGGTGATGAAAATATTATATAATTTTATATTTAACATCCTGGTGAAGATAATATTTTTTATTCCAATATGACTAACTCCAGAAGACACTTTTTTGTTGGGTTATAAAATCTCCCGCATATCCAAAAAAATTATTATCCCATTGTATTAGTATACATGGATCACTTTGATCTCCACTAAAAACATATTTTATTCCTATAATATCATTCATAATGTTACGACCATGAATGATGTGGTCCAACCCAAAAAAAAGTTCATTAGTTATGAAGTTTTCATGTTTATATTTTTTGAATAGATGGATAATGGGATGACTATATATGTATTCAATTTTTTGGTATCATGGGAATATTAGTTTAAACTTATGAAAAAAATATCTTCATAATGTAATGGTTTCATAATATCAGTTCCAACTACCCTAAAGGATGTGTTTGTGGATTGACCATCACAGCTAGATGCTCAAAAATCTATGATTATCATAACATACATTAATTCCAAAACATTCTCATAGGAAAATGATGGATAAGGGTTAAAACATTTGTTCTCTTTGTTCAATATAATTACATAAGCTATGATAGTAATCTAAAACAACTCATTCCTATCAATTTATATTTATATAAGTTGTATGAAAGGAAGGATGATAGGAATAACTTAGGGAACCAATTCTCCGTAGTAGCATATTTTTTCTATTATCATTAATATTGATAGTTTATATTCCAATAGACTCATACATTATGTGGTCCTCATTCATGTTGTGGTTGGATCAGTTGTATTTTCTTTTTAAAACTAATATAGTTGAGGGAATCTTTAATGGATGAATTTATAGTAAATAAGACTCTTTTTCACATAGAAATATTATATAATAACTATGTAACACTGATTCAAATATAATATATCACACTTTACATCTTTTTAATGGGGAGGGTTCCTCCAAACTAGCCTATTTTTTAGATAAGGGAATTCAAATAAATTATTTAAATCAACATAAAGATTCTAGAAACATGTTTTAAGGGAAACCAAATATATGACATTGTATCCACCGTTGGAATCGTGGGGAAATGTGCCCATCATTTTATGAATACAAATTCCATACAAATGATTTCAATTTAGTTTTTGTACAATCACAAGGTGATTCATTCTTTTGGACCACAAATGTTCTTACTTTTTTTATCATGTCCTTAATTATCCACCAAAAGTTGGTATTCATAATTAAATTATAACTTGGATTGAAAAAATATTATTATATCAAACCATTCCAAGCATTGCATGATTGCTACATAAATGCAATATCATCTATCACAATTTATATTTGTATCAGGAAAACTAGTTATATAGATATAAAAACCTCCCTAAATGTACGCCCGGTCAAACAATATATATAAACCATAATGAACATGTTGGAGACTAGAATACAAAAACATAAAGAAATTAGATAATAACATCTCATATATAATACATAAACAAAACCAGTATCATTACCAATTGATTTAATGAATTTATGTGTATCATATGATCTACTTTGAAAAATAAAAACATTTAATATAACTCAGAAGAAAACTCATACTTCCAATAAATGAATTTCCAATGAAATTGAATATATCCTACCTTCTATAATCCTTATGACCAAACATATACATCACCTATAAAATAGTTCATCTGAATTTAAAAATAATAAGAAAAAACATTCCACACCTCTCACATTATATAAATTATTGATTCAATATATGAAACTCATATTCATCACCGTCCACCATTATGAAACTAACAAGTATGTAAGCATAAATCTCATGAAAAAATAATAACTGACAATAATAATACATTTAATACACCATATTCTCCCTTTATAATTATAAATTAACTTCATATAAATTCTAACTAATATATGGCCAGAGTGGCCCACATCCTTCACCGAAAAAACTAATCTACTCTTAAAGAAAAAGCCATTAATTTTTTTTTTAATTTGATATAGAAATACTAAAACATGAATTGAACTTAAAATGAATAATTCCAGATGATATTAATGTGTATTGAGTGACTTAAAGAAAAATTTATAATATTATAGAATTTTATTGTTACCATAATACTTTGTCATATATTTATGATCAAATAGCCCAATTATAATGAAATATATGAACGTTACATTTTTAGGAAAACCTCAATACAATTTTTTGTTATGAATGAATTAGAATAAATTGAATCTAAAATAAAAATATTAATTACAGATTCCATAATTGGTGTAAATATTTCATTCCTTCGGTGTATTTTTTAATTTTGCAATGATTCAATGAAGTGATGCTTTAGATTGATCATAATCAACAAAATCCCCAATATTGGCATCTAGTATTGATATGACAAATAATGGGAGAATAAGTTAGTTTTTAAGGTGTGGGAAATATAGTTAAATTATTTTTCTCCAAAAATTTTAATTTCTCAAATAGTTTATATACTTGTAATGGGATATTTTGAAACCAACCATGTAGTTGAAACAAACCAAAAACAAGGGTATTATAGTTCTGAAAAATTGTTTGGGAAACCATATTCCAAACATTCTGATATTCTAATAAAACAATGTTTTCTAGGACTATATTGTAATTAAATTTTTTACCATACAATAATGCTACTGTATACCTAATTTATAGAGATAAATATTAACATTGATTTTGTATGAAAATTTGGATTGGTTAACTGAATTTTAAAAATAATAGTAATCATTCAAATCTACCAAATAACAAGAAAAAATTCCAAAAGTAACACTAAAATATTCATAACACACTTTGAAATAGAAAAATATATCAACACATTTTACTAGATATATTAACCTTTTTATATTGAAAATGAAACAAAAATTTTAAAGGCTATGTTTATTTTTATAATTCATTATTTTAAAATGAAATATCATTTGTTAATTAAATAATTAGATTGGATTAACTTATAAGATACATTCACTACTATAGTTTTATTTAGATATATGGAAAATTTATCGTGTTAAATAAATTTGTCCTTTTTTCTCAGAGTATCATCAAAATGAATAGTAAACCCAAATGTATTAAAAAAATCTATATTAAAATATACACATTCACTCTTATAAGCAACTAAATTGGATTAAATATTTTAGTAATCCCAAATCATTGTGGTTCATAGCTCATCGTCTCACTCAATATATTATAATAGAATTTTTTTTTGATTTCAATTATATTTAATATGATGAGAAGATACTATTTCAGAACAATGAAAATAGTTTAATTATGAGATTATTGTCTATGTTTGGTATGAGTTATATTCAGGTAAATCATCACACTAAAAATTATGGATATTATTATTGTAAATAAAAGAAACATTTATAGTGTTTCAAAATAGCTTAATTCAGAATTTTTTTCAATTATACTAGGATTTTTTGATAAGGTCTAATAGAGGAAAAATCATGTGTAATGATTTAATATGAAATAAACAACCCAAAAATTGATATTTTAAAAGTTCATTTTTTGGGGGATTTAAATTAATTCTCTTTAATCAAAATCTTATAAAAATTAAAATATTTTAGAGTATTTTTATTATGTTTAATTATTTGTTTTATATAAGCTCTTAAAACTAATAAATATTTTTAAATTTTAAAACACATTAGAAATAAAATCATAAAATTATTTAATATAATAAAATATCATATCTATTGTAATTATTAATTAATTAATAACTTAATATCGGATTCATTAATGGAAACAATGGTTGTAATTATAAAATTTAAAATATATTTCATAAAAAATAATGTTAGTTGAATGATATTTATATCATGTAATTAATGTATAATATATATAAAAGAATGTATATTTATAGAAATAAATGTGGTCGAATCATAATGAATAAATATTGGGCATATAAATAATCAATTTAATCCCAAATTAAGTAGTCCTTATATAGGATTTTGAGTAATAACTCTCAACATAAAAATGAGTAATAAAAAAATAAATGATCAACGATTAAAATGGTTTTAAATTATTATATTTAATCCAGTGCTAAAAAATTAATATTAGAGTCAAATGAGATAGAATAAATTAAATGAAAATAGTCTTAAAAATATAGAATTTCTAATAAAATGTAATGTAATTATCATGATTAAATAAATCAAAATTTAAAATAAAATTTTGCCAAAAATTTGCACACGTAATGAATATCATAAACACATTTTTTTAAACCCCTTGTGTATATAGTTTCATAATTTTATTACCTCTATATTTTATTTAAATAGATATATAGATCTCCTTAGATATTACATTTTCAGTTTTTAGTACATTGAGTTTCCATATTTAAATTTTATATTATTAATTTCTTACAAGGGACATTAATTAAGTTATTGGACAAAATTTACTAATGATTTTACCTGTTGTTTTCTATAATAAAATTAATATAAATAATAATAAAAATATGTTTGACCCAGATGGTAAATTGTATTGGTTATTAACTAGTTTGGAGAATGAAATAACATTTTATAATGATACATTGAATAATTAATTTTTTCTAACACAATTTATTGTTACAGATTAAGATACTTGTTAACCAAATCATATATTCTCAAGATAAATCTTTATTAACTCTTTCAGTATAATGTTTATATATTTTTATAATAATTTATAATATTTTACAACATCATATAATTAATGTGGTCATTAATTCTTTCTTACAGTATTCCATATTGAATTAATATTAAATGTTTTTGAATTCTATTTGATTCAAAATGATGGTAATTTTACACCACAAAAATTATAAATTAAAATTTTTAATTTCAGATTATACATTAAATCATAAAATTTATTAGTTCTTTATAATTTTAATGTAATGTATAGTGAAATTTTATTTCTTATAGAAAAAATATAGATTAAATCATTATATACTGAATATATTAACTAATTAATAAAAAAATAAGTGAGTTATTTTTTATATGAAATCATATTTTAAATATATTTATATCACTGTGAAAATATATAATATATTTCCCTTAAAAACATTATTTCTTCAATATTTTCTATTACACAAATCACTAAGTCTAAAAGGGCTTTATCTTACTATTAAAAAATAATTAATTATTTTTAATGTTTTTTCCTAGTAGTTGGATTAGTGGGTACGAATAGGTCGAAAAATATAATGAAAAATATATGTTTTACACATGTATAATTTAAATAGTTTTCTTATTTATTAATTAAATACCAAAATAAAATTAAAATAAATGTAGAAGAATTATTTTTTTAAAATGTTTTTTTGTGAAATTTTTTTATATTATAAATTAAATTACTAACCATTGGTTAATTATTTTAATGAAAATAATCTATTTTAAATTCAAACAAATTTTTTAAAATTAAATATTTTTATAGGAATGAGACATGAATAAATAATATTTTATTCTAAAAAATATACATATGTTAATCTAATGAGTAGGTTTCAAGCATTTTAAATATATATATGTATATATTAGAAATTTTTTCCCCCACAATTAAAAATATTAATTTATATAATTAATCTTATTTTTGAATAAACTTGTAAAAATTATTTTAAAATTATTTTCTTCATAATTTTTTGAAAAAGTAAATTTTTCGATAAAATTGATAAATAAGTATTTTTACATAAAACAACTGTTTCCATTAAATTATATAAAAGATAAATTATCTTGTTATACTTTTTTAAACGATAAAATTTGACAAATTTTTTTATTATTAATCTATTTTATTTGTTTGGAATCAAATTTATGTTCATTTTTTATATGAAAATAACTTATATTTATTAAAACATTTTCTTTATGAAACCAATTTTTCATCATTCATGTAGGTTTCATTTTAAATTATATTCTGAGAGATCATGGAATTCAATTTTATAAAATAGATAAAATATTTTGATTCATAAATATTTATATCTTTATTAAGGTAAATTTAATTTTATTTAATAATGAATTTTTAAAATTGTAAAAATTAATTACCACAATTTGGGTGAAATAAAATTTTTTATGCGGTTAAACTAATAGGATATGGGTTAAAATGAAATAAAAACATGTGAAAGTAATATTATATGGAAATATTTAAGATTTATATCATATTACGTTTTATAATGATCCATTTTGGATCTTTTTTTGTATGTGTAAAACATAGGTATAACTTTTAATTTAATAAAATCTAACTTCGACTTTTTCCCTTAGATATAAATGGAAACCCATCTCCTCTAATCTACACACTTAAAGATAAATTTTTTCATAAAATTTCTAGCAAAATATCATCCTTAAATTTATTAAAATTTTAAAAATGTAATTTTTTCATATTATTGTTCTCATTATATATCTTTTAGGTTGATTATATAGAGGTCATTTGAAGAATAGTTTCATTTTTAACTGATCGTTATTATTTTATTTATTCATACAACAACTTATTTAGTTCTTATATGATGAAATAATAGTAATAGTATAAAAAAATTAATGATATATTTTTATGAAAGTCTAAAAACAAATATCCATATCCTCTTCAAAAAAATTGGAATTGAAATCGTCTATCATTTGTATGATAGACTACCACCTCACAAACCATTATAATTCATTTTTTGTCACTACCTCTCATGAATAGAGATATCTATAGAATTAAATTTTATATTATAAATAAAAATAATTATTATAATTATTTATCTATAATACCAAATTAATTTTATCACACTCTAATACATTATAAAATAAAACAATACTCGTGTTTATGCAGGGACTACTACATTCTCAATGAGATGTGATTCATTTTTTATTTCTACATTATTCATATGGTAATAAGAAGAGATTTATTGATTATATATGATATATATATATATATTATAAAAATTATTTATTAATTAGTAACAAGTCTTCATTATTCATTTATCACATCTGTTAAAAATTTAAAAACAATTCTTATGTGTATGTACGTTAAACACCTCGATGAATGGTGTCACTCATTTATTTTTCTACGAATTTTATTGATAACTATATATAAGTATATAATGATTATAAATTTTATTTATACCACGGATATAATTCTCTAATTGATGTATCCATGATTTAATAACAAGGATCAATGCTTCCAAACAAGAACATACCTGAAAATGGAGTATATATCAATCTATTTAGTGATTTCATCCTTAAATTGTTAATAAATGAGAATTAAATGGTTATAGGTAAATAATATTTTGTATGATACATATTATTATGTTTCATGAACATATTAATAATAATTTAATATTTATTATAAATGTTGTTTTGAACAAGTAGGAATAATGTTAATACATAAGGTAATGAATTTTGTGCTTACTTTTATTTATGTGGGACTCAAGCCATATTCACCACATTGTTTATTGTAGTGGTGCATATATTTCCAATGAATTAATATTATAATTTGTTTGATAAAAATTAGGGGATACAATTTTATATATAAGATTCATTATTTTACAGGGCCTATGATCGAAATCTTAATAGTGTGGTAGTGGTTTTATGTTACAATATACTTTTTCATCGAAGTTATTTATGAATATAATTATGATGCTAAATTATTATGATTTATAAATTATTAATTTTATTAATTTTGTTTTTTTATTTTTATTTCTATATATTTTATATTTTAAATTAATTTTTCGCTCATTATGTACTCAAGATACAGAATAATCTTTTTAAGGAAGACAAAATTCAATTATCTCCTCAATAAAAAATAGTTTCTTTTCCATATCCATGTTTTCTAAAAATGTATTGAATAATGTTTTATTTTTATTTTTTATTGTTCAGATTCAATTTAACCAATTATTTAATTTTTTATATTTAGGTGGTTACTTTTTTCATTTTCGGAATGAGGTACTTTTAAATTTTTTCCAAAAATTGTTAAATGAGTCATTGTTCTAATGTATATGACTTGAGACGTATTCACTACCATCATGACAAATCAATGATACAAGGAATCATTATAAAATATACAAGGCCATTTTAAAAAATAATATTTTCTTTAAATTTGATGATATTTGTACATTTTAAAATATATTTACAAAGTTGAAATGTTAGTTTCTCAAAAATTTTAATTATCTATTTATAGAACATCAATTTATCAATGAAAATAACCATGATTGAACTTATGTCGTACTACGTATATTATCCAATGAATTCATACATAATTATTATTTAAATGGATTATTATGATGATTATAATATTTTTATGAAGCCCCTTTATTTCAAATGAATTATGGTCTAATGATATGTTTATAAAAACAATTTCATTTCCCAAGGTGATGTTGTGATTAAATATTCATAAAACCGATTTTATTTTTATGGGTTATGTTACTATTCATATATTATAATTATTTCACACATTACTATATTTTTTCCATTTGGATTCTTGTGTAACATATATATCCCAACAATTTATTCGATAATTATGCATTGCTCATGACTTAATGGTGTTATTTGTAAACATGATTTCATGTTCACAATGATGTATGTGGTCCTGCATTGATGTCGAAAATGTTATGTGTAGACCATGTTACATGTGAAACGGTCATGTTCGGACCTAGTTTCATGTCCATAAGTATATTATATGACATGGTTTTATGCACATATGATTAATAGAGGGTCTAATTATAAGGACCCGTCCTTAAAACTCACGTAATATTGAATTAAATGAATAATTCACATTGATGATCTTTTTTGGTTTAGAATTTTAGAGAATTAGATCATAACCGTTACATCACAGAAGACACTTCTACAATGTTTTCTTTTATTTTTATAAAACATGAACCCTTAAAAAAGAGACATGTCTAGTTCCATGTTTAAGACAACATGACATTTCTTTGATCCCATCGTTGACCCTATTTCACATTGTTGGGAAAAAATCCCTCAAGGTATCATTGCAGCATTTTTAGGTGGATTGTGTTTGTTGAAAAAGTAGGTTTCCATTGAGAATTGTCGAGTTCAAAGAGAAGTTGTGGACAATCCATGTTGAAAAAGAATGTGGAAAAAGGAAAGGACGATCTGGAGGCAGTACAAAAGAGCAGTACAAGGTGGCGTCATTTTCCAGTGTTTTAAAAAAAATTGGGGTCCAAAATTTCGAAGATGGAAGAGCTTCGCAAATAGGTGATTTACTTGAAGAGCATATTTTAATATGGCAGTGGCATGAATTTTTCCAAGTGAGGCTGCATGGTTTGTAAATTGTGAAGACCAGAAGACTGAAGGCAGTGATTTTTCGTGATTACGACATGCTTCGCGAATGGAAAAGGTTAAAGCACATCAATGCGGTGAATGGAATTGCGAAGTTACTTCTCGTCCCGTGGCAGGTGCTTTGCGGTGAAGGTGTGAATGAAATTATGGGATGTTTTGCAATTATGACAAGCTCCGCGATCCGAAAATTGCCGAAGTGCTTCGCGATTTTGAGATAATTTCGGTGGGAACATCAAAGCATCGCGATTTGAAGTGATGTGGCATTGACTTCATGTGGAATGTTCAAGGGTCGGTGGAATCGCCAATAAATAGAGGCCGACCACTTCGGGAGAAGTAGAGAGAATTTCAATGCAAATATTTTTCCCTCGTATTGCGAAGGTGGTTCGCGAAGAAAGTGAACTTTGTGAAATAGATGTGCTTTGCAGTGGCTATTCCAGCTCCGCGAATGGCATTGCACTACGAGAGGTCATGTGCTCTTTGGAGTGTGCTTCACGAAGTGGCAGGAGCTCTGCGACGGCCATGAATTGTGAAGGCATGAGCTTCGCAAGAGGGCTTTGTGATAGTGCATCTCGAAAAGATAGGAGATTCACGAGGGCCTGTTTGAGCCACGTAAAATTGGTAGCCTAGCAAAGTAGGGTGCTTTCCTAAGGTATTTCCAAAGGGGATTGACCAGTGTTTAGAGGCATATAGGTATTCATCAGTGGATGAAAGTTGGACTTGAACAGAGCAACTATCAACAGTTCAGTATGCATTCCTTCATAAAAATGAAGAGACCTACATCTCATTAAACTGGGAGTGGATCCCTTACCAGGGCAGTAAGTAAAGGAAGAGAAAACAGTGATCCTTTCCACTGGCTATGATCCAGAGAGAGAGACATTGGAAGTGACCCTTGGGAATGCAGTGAGCTGACCCTAAACCATTTAAAGGTAGTGAGCCTGGAAATAGAAGTGATCTATCCTGAACCTCGTAAAGGCAGTGATCCTGGGATAGAGTGTCTGATCCCGAATCCTTGTATCAACAACTATTAAAGAGTAGTGGGATTTGGTCTGACCGGAAACTTGTCGGTGTATGCTCCTTGGATGTAGCCTAGTGCGGGTGATCGAAGTAAAAATCATTGATTCCTGTGCATGCGTTACTTTCAATTTATATTGTGCAACGAGAAAGAGAGAGAATAGTGTTTTTTCTAACAGCGAAACAAGATCAGAATAGGAGAAATTTTATAATTAGTCACACCCTGATTCACCCCCCCCCCCCCCCCCCCTCTCAGGGTATACAGCCTTGTGGACCCAATACACATTATGTCCTGTGAAAAATATTTCAAAAATACTTGGGGTGAGCAAAAAATTATCAGTAAGGGATACACAAAGAAGGAAAACTGTTATTTTTTCAAAACATCAAGTAAACCATGAATACTATATCAAAGTAATACTTTTCACTTTTAAGAAGTAGAAAAACTCTTCACTAGAAAAATAATCATTACCTAACCTTTTATAACCAAATGATTACCATAAAATCGATATAAAGAACATATAATATATAAAGGTAACTTTGGATATAAACAGACTTAAATGGAATAACCATACATTCAACTTCTACACATATCACTACATGGAATAGCCATACGGCCGACTTCCATACCCAATGAATTGGAGGTTATAACGTAACAACCCGTCCTAGTATTCATGACACCACCCGTCATATGGTTTATCATGTAACCACATGTCAAATGTCCTAGTACCATTATAAAATCATAACACATAAAACAATTATAAAGGAAAGAAAACATTTCCACATTTCAAGCACAATATACCACTCAAATATTTTGACATAAAAATTCCATTATCAAAACCATTATCAATACCAAAATATATAACAGAGTATATGGTACTTATTTACATTCAAAAAAAATCATTACGCCTTGTTGAGGAAGTCAATGATCAAATAATACTTGCGGCGGTGGAAAGGTCGTTGTATCTGCGTACATTAAAAAAACATAACTTTTTCATTTAGTAAAATGCTTCGTATATAAAAGATTCTCATTGAATAAAATTGAATTTATAGGTGTTTATACTGTGTATAAAAGAATTTCTTGTCTTATAATAAAACATGCCTCAATGACAGGAGATTGAGATGATGTCCCATACCTCGTGTCTGACATGACATGATCTCTCTTTAATCTTCTGAATAATAGACTAGTGTTAATTTCTACTTTCAGAAGAACCTTATTCAATCTTATTATTCCTTTTATATCACTTATTTTCATGTTATAAACATTATGTAATCATTTAAGTTAATCATGTTCATTTTGTCGATATTTGGTTCTTAAGTCAAAAATGGACTTCTTACACTTACATGTTGTTCATTTGGTCAAAGTTTCATTATATACAGAATAATATTCATGATTTGGATATCATATATATCATACATATCCAGAATATACATGTATTTATAATTTTACATAACATTTAGTGGTATTAAATGAAATGCTCTGATCATGGAGACGGTAAGCAGTACGTACGAATGAACGCTACTTTCATTTCTATTAAACATTTTATGGAATGGAATCATAATGATATAAAGGTATCTTATAATTCCAGTATAATTTCATATATAATATCATTATATTTATCCTTTATATGTCCCACATATGGTATTAACGAATCAAATCACTTTCAGGGGACGGTAATTTGCTCTTCCTAAAATAAAGATATCGTGTTTAACCATAATGGAAACCATAATGGTATGCCATAAATGAAAAATACAGAAGCTTAAGGAAAACATAAACATATTATATATCATATATAATATATAAACATAATGACATCATAATGTCCACTTATGAAGGTGTTAGATTAATATTTAACAATCCTCGTTTAGTGAGGCAGAAATTTTACATCCACAGAAACAGTATATTCTTTAACCCTTAGACATAGATGTGTGTGACTATAGCTCGAAACCGTCTTATAAAAACATCCTAGTATATTGAATATACTGTTGTTGTTAAAAAATAAATGAATAAAAAGATTTTAGTGGGTTGGAAAACCAAAATAAATCCAAAGAACATATGAGAAAGCATTAACTTTAAAAACGGTAACCCTTTTTGATTTGAGCTAAAGGCTTCCTTGGGAAGGCTTCTGCCCAAAGTGAGGAATTTAGGATAAAGAGAGGGATGTGTAGAGAAAAAAGGAGTAGAGGTTGGATGAGGCAAAGGCTTGATAAGTGAGGGAAATGAGGTAGAGGTGGGGTCGTTTTATAAGTTGAGAGGAGGGGCTCTTTTGGAATTCATGAAACTATTACTTTATTTTCAAAAGGGCTTCGGATTTTAAAGGTCTCACATTAATATATTTCAAGTATAAGATGATAAGGGTTCGAAATATACTAATCCAATAGTTTTTGGACAAGTATAGGTCTTAGATTTTACATTATTTTTTCATTTTACTTAAACAGTTCATTAATGAGGTAATCATTGCATCATCATGATGTCATAAATAAATTAATTTATTTACTGTCCAAAAAAGAATTAATGAAATTATCTCACCCAAGTAGATCCATGGGGTCCCCTAAATCGACCAATGGTTTGTAATGGTCGGCCAAGACTCATCCAATAGGGGTAGGACAAGTGTCACAGTGATTTCATATTTTTTATAATATCATTTTTACCTTAAATTACACTAATTACCTCTAATAGCGATTAATGTAAAAAACATACTATTCACCAAAAAATTTATTTCATCCGATTGAACCACATTTTACATACTAATGACAATCATGTATGTCGTACTTTTGAAATTCATAACACATAAGTGGTAAACTTTCATTTAAATGAAAAATTAGTTCGCTTGACTACAACTTAGTGGTTTCACTATTCATCAAAAAATTGAAGTTTTTCATAAATTACCAAAAATTCACTCTAAGCTATATTTGATATTCCGAATTCAAAAATGTTGTTTATTTTAACTAATTAAAAGAATATAATTAGCATTAATTAATTTAAATATTAATTTCTGTTGTCAAAACAAATAACGTCTTTTTAAGAAACAATATATATTAAAAGATTGACATTTGTTTATGTCCAATCTCAAAATGAAATTAATTCCAAAGTCCACCATTGGATTAAATGGTAAAAATATATTACAATTTCACATTAAAACCCACTCAATGGATAATCTAATCTTGTAAATAAATTAAATTAAAAAGTGGTTATGAATTAAAATACAAAATTTTTCACTTATTCATAAAAAATGAACTTTATCGGAAAAATAACAAAAACATACACAAAGTAAATTAGGATGTCCCATTTCTAAAGAATGATTTTATTTGGTCCTCTATATTATATTAGAGTGACCAATACTATATTTAAAGAGGTTTCACCAAGAAAAGGTGATAAATCAGCCTTTTAGTCAATATTATAGTATTTATGCTTAAAATTGAATTCTTTTCTTATTTTAAGCCTTTATCTTTTATTGGAAAAATATAGAAACATTTAGAAAACATAAATATTCATATTTTAGTTATTTCTATTCATTCCTACCAATACAATGGATATGTGTTAACTACTATTTAAAATAATATTAATATATTACTAGCGTGGAATGTAAGATTTTAAAGAAACTCATTGTTGCCTATCAGGTACGCTATGGAACATAGAAAATCCTTCAAAATAAAATTAATTTTTAATTAAAAATATTAATAAATATGAATATGCCTTATTGTTTATTTACCTAGGATGTTACATCCTTCCCCCTTTTTTGAATTTCATCCTCGCTATTTTTATTCACTTATAAAAATAAGTGGGGGTATTTATCCCTCATAGGATTTTCAGATTCCCATGTTGCCTCTTCAATCATGTGTTTTTTCCACAAAACCTTTACCTAACGAATCACTTTATTCTGCAATACCTGCTCCCTGTGGTCAAAAATCTGGATCAGTTGTTCCTCGTAATATAGATTCTCTTACATATGAACTACCTCTAGGCTCAAAACATGATATGGATCTGGCATGTTCTTATATAACATTGAAACATGAAAAACATTGTGCACCTGGGAGAAACATGGAGGTAATGCCACTCTGTATGCACCTGATCCAACTTTCTCTAGGATTTCATGTCACGACCCGTCCCCTGGGGCCTGTGTCGTAACTACCCCAAGCCCGCCTTCCATAGGCCAGGGGCTGGCGACTAGCACCAGAGGCGTAAATCGCTAAAACTGTGAAGGCATTGCCTCTCTAAAACACAAACACACACCCAAAACCAGAGTACAAGAGGAAGTAAACACTAAGTTAACAGTACAGGTGTGCTAGAAATAAAAGGGGCATGATTTCAAGCCCAACAGAAAGGTACAGCTACAACTGAAAGTAAAGTACAACTCAAAAGACAACAGCTGAAAAGGTTACAAGCAGCTCCTGGATCGTCCTCCAGGTTCCTACCTTAAGGGTAGGTACAGATGTCCACCTCAGCACCCCACGCCCGTCTGTCTCCTCTGGGTACCAACTCATCATGAGGTCCACCTCCGGGTACCATCTCGTCATGAGGTCCACCTCCGGTACTGACTCGTCGTGAGGTCCATCTCCGGGTACCATCCAGTTCCTCAAGCCTCATCCTCGATCAGTGTTGTCCGTCGTCTGCAACCAACACAACGTACTGTGGTCATAGCCCATGCAGGGGTGAGTATACGATACTCAGTAGGGACCACGAGACCCTCAAGTTCTCACTAAATCCAACAAGGATAAACACAAAGACGATTCACAACAGATAAACCCAACTTAGGTATAAGCCCATACTTATACCAAAGTTACCATGTAACTCATCTCAAACATGTGGTATCACACAGTTATGAAATGAATGGATAACCACTACTTAGGTATATGCCCATACATATACCTATGTTATCAAGTAACCCATCTTAATCAGGAGGAAAACACGAAGGTCAAGACTCAGCTCAAACCAGGGTTTTCCATTAACGAAACCGTAACTGCTGAAGAGCTCCGTCTCAGATGAGTACAGTGATACTGTCACGTACTCTGAGGTACCGCTCACTAAACTATGAATGCTGAGGTACTCCTCCTGTCGAGTACTGTGGGCCTGCTGCTACAACCAAACGCGTCCCACGAAGGTTCTGCTACTACAACCAAGCGCTCCCCCTAATAGTCGTCAGAGGTACTCCAGCTGTAAGTACCGCGGGTCTGCCGCTACAACCAAGGGCTTCGTCCGCCATGGGTATGCTGCTACAACCAAGCGCTCCGTCCATTGGGCTAACAAGTCACTCCGACTCAAATCAGTAAAGCAGTCAAAAGATCTCAGCTAGTTAAACGGTCTCCACACTCCGTACGCTCGACTCCACCGTTATGGGTCTGCCGCTACAACCAAGCGCTCCTCCTCCGCCGAGTACCGCGGGTTTGCCGCTACAACAAAGCACTTCATCCGCTGAGGGTCTCTACTGCTAAAACCAAGCGCACCTCCTCTGTCGAGTATCGCGGGTCTGCCGCTACAACCAAGCGCTCCACCGCCAAGGGTCTCTGTACTCTGCTAGCTCTTCATTGGGAGGGTCCGCTCCATGAGCTACTGGTTGATACTCCAAGTATCACGAGATTTCACGAAGTAGTAACACAAAGGTCTGCCTCATCATAGGGATCTCAACGCAACAGACCACGCATCAATCGGACGCCCGGTCTGAGAGTTATTAGCATTTTAGTCCCAGGGGCCCGGTTGGTTTCGTATATGAACCAACCCGGCCGTAGCTCAACTATACCCCTAATTCTCATAGGGTAATCTCAAGGGACTTTTTATCTACGAGATAACCAACGTCACTAATGATTCTCCAAGCAGAGGATTTCTGTACGGATGTCGAAGCAGTCGCAGCCAGCTCTAGGGTTTCCGTACACAGCACGCTTGTTCCGGGAAGGTCTGCTCCACGAGCCGTGGGGGTGATACATCAACTGTCTCGTAGTTCAGAGTTGATGTATCTCAAAGTTCCGTCACAACAAAAGGAACTCAACGTGACAGACGGCACGTCAATCGGATGCCCGGTCTGAGAGTTATTGGCTTTTCTGTCCCAGGGGCCCGGTTGGTGTTTAAGTCAAAACCAACCCGACTGCACTCCAACTGCGTCCAAAACAATAGCGTAGTAAGACAAAAAGTCCATCTCACTATGGTGAATGCATCAAAGTTGATGGCATGTCAATCGGACGTACGGAGCTCAAGATATAAGCGTTTCCGCTCCGAGGGCCCGGTTGGTTCCGTGTTCGAACCAACCCGGCCGAACCCAAAGTTCTCTGAAACCTTGAGTATAGTATATCGAAATGACCGTCTCGATCCAAGGATTGCATCGCGACTAACAGTTCGTCGATCGGAGATCCGTAGCCCATGTTATGGGTGTTTTAACGAAAGTTGTCCAAAATAGGGGGGTTTGGGCCCGGTCCGACCCGGCCCAATATCCCCGAGTCGGCCCGAACTGGGTCCGGGTCCAGCCCGGTTGGGCGCGACCGGGCCAGGCTGGCGCGGCCCGGCCCAGTCGGACCCAGCGCGCGCCGCACATGGTGCGGACGCGAGGTGGGGGGAGGGAGGGAGCGAGGCCCCCCGTCGCTGATTGACGCCGGCGGCGCGCCAGCGCCGCCGCCTGCTGTCGGCACCGCCGCGCCGGCGGGGCGCGCCAGCTGCGCCTTCCGCGGACCACCGGACCCGCTCTGGTGGTCCGATTTGCCTTTCATCTTTTTCGTCGTTCCTTCCGGGACCCTACCTTCACTGTGGAAACTTTAAATCTCCTTTTCAGACCACTTCGTCGTCGCCCGTCAACCACACACCAACAAACGATCTGCAGAGGGTTGTCGGGCCGTGTTTGTTCGGCCCGCGACCTCCGCGTTAGGTATTATAATTGGGCATGATTTAGCAGAGTTTAACGAAGAACATACAATAAATTTTATTTGAATAAAATTTAATCAAATCACCCCACAAACTCACAATTAAATTTAAATTAAACCAATACTTGTTCCACCCACAGATTAAATAAAACATCCGCGGATCAACTTAATGATGAGTTGATCCGCGTTCTTGTTTTAGAAATAAACTACCAAGGGAAGAATAAAATCATTCAAAATTTAAATTTCCTACCTTAAGGAAGCTATCGAACGATGATCGTCATGGGGAAACGGCGTTGTGGAGGACGGTGTCACGGAACGAGGATCTGTGAGTCGTTGGTGCACGCTCGAAGAAGGATGCGGCGTCTCCCATTCCTTGACGCGGGAAGAAGAAGGAACAGCGTGTCGGTGTTCTTCTTCGGGTGCGGCATTCCTCCAAAACTCGGGAACGATGAGGATTCCTCTCCTCTCCAGAACGAAGGTTGTCCCTCCCTTTAAATAGAGGAGAGTGTCCTCTAAAAATTTATTACGCACATGAGGAAATTCTCCCATTAATTGTTCACTGCCATTAAAACACGCGTTGGAAATTAAATCAAGGAAGGTTCCTATTTAACCAATGTGTAGTCAAACCATTAATGGGAGAAAAGTCTGGGGTTGACTTGCAATTAAATTGGGAGGTGAGTGGTTACAAAATTAATGGGGTGGGCTCATGTGGGTCCTGCCTCACTAATTTCCAAGCATTCTCCACACTTAACCACTCGGTTGCAGAATAAAAATTGGAACACAATTTTTATTTTTCCGCAACTTAATCCAAAAAAAATTAAACAACTCAAAACGAGAAAACACAACTACGGAAAAGGTCTACCTAAGAAATTACCGACGCTACAGTTTCAACGGTGCCCTCAGATTTTGATTCCGAGCACCGGTTCAAAAGTTAGGAAAACTCGCTCGCTCGTTCACTAAATGTACCCAAGATAATCTTCAGAAAATGATAACGGGCACACCGGGCCTCGGAATCAGGTGTCGTCAAAAACTGCGGACTCGTTAAATTCCAATGAAAATTAAAAAAAAAATCCCTTGAAATTTCCGGGTCGTTACATTTCATATGGTCCAATGAACCTCGGACACAACTTCTCCTCCTTAACAAAACGCATCACACATTTCCATGGAGAAACATTGAGAAAAACATGGTCACCAACCTCGAATGATAGATCCTTCCTCTAGTTATCTGCAAAACTCTTCTTCCCGCTCTAAGATGTTTTAATGTGTTTCTGAATCAACTGAACATTTTCTGCCATCTCTTCTACCAATTCTGGTCCCATCAGCTTCCTTTCACCAACTTCATCCCAAAAATCTAGAGTACGACACCGTTTTCAATATAATTCCTCGAATGGAGCCATCTGTATACTGTAATGAAAAATGTTATTATAAGAAAATTCAACCAAAGAAGGATGTTGGCCTCAACTTCCCTAGTAATCCATCATGAAAGCAAGTAACATATCCTACATGGTCTGAATTGTTCGAACTGACTGCCCATCTGATTGCAGATTAAAAGCTATACTAAAATTTAATTCAGTACCCATCAACTTCTGAAGGCCCTTCCAAATATTAGAAGTGAACCTGGGATCACGATCAAATACAATAAAGAGGGGATCTCCATTCAACCTGACTATATCTTTAAGATACAAAAAAGAAAGTTGATATAGAGAAAATGTATCTCAAATAGGATGGAAATGAGCAGATTTAGTCAATCAATCAACAATAACCCAGATTGAATTATTACCTCTAGGTGTCTTCGGCAATCCAACAACGAATTCCACGGATATATTTTTCCATTTCCACTCTGGCACTGATAAAGGTTGTAGCAACCCCTTCGGTAACTGTCGCTCTACATTAACCTATTGACAAGTCAGACACTTCATAGTAAAATCAGCAATATCTCTTTTCATTTAACCCACCAGTAATACTCACATACATCTTTGTTGATCTTAGTACTGCCAGGATGCACTAAAAACGGGGAACTATGAGTCTCATATAGCAACTCATTCTTCAACTGTGAAACACAAGGCACACATTATCTCTTCCCAAATCTCAAAACACAATCATTATCATTGTTAAATTCCGGTAACTTACCCTTCTGAACCAGCTCTACCTTTTATCTTCAACCCACTTTCTTTATTCTACACTTTCTTAATTATGTCTGATAGAGATGATCTCACTCACACCTGAAACAAAACAAATGAACATCCTGCACCAAAAAATTCTTTTCCAATGTTCATCAACTCAAAAACCAAAGGATGTCATTCCAAACCCATCAGGGTTAATAAAGCATTACTTTTTCGACTCAAAGCATATGCCACTTTATTTACTTTTCCCGGATAGTAATGAATTGTACAATCATAATCATTGATTAATTCAAGCCATATCCTCTGTCTCATGTTCTATTCATTCTGAGTGATAATATACATTAAATTTTTTTTATCGGTGTATATTTAACACTTTATTCCATAAAAATGATGCCTCCAAATTTTTAGAGTAAAAACAACAACAGCTAATTCCAAATCTTGTGTAGAATAATTTATCTCATGAGTTTTCAACTGACGTGAAGCATATGTAATTACCTGATCATTCGGCATAAGGATACAACCAAGTTCCTTCAACGAATAATCATTGTAGATAAAAAACTCAACATTTCTGGAAGGAAGATCCAAAACTGGAGCATTCACCAATCATTTTTTTCAATTCCTAAAAATAATCATCACATTCTTTTGTCCAGATGAACTTAAAACCTTTACGAGTTTGCTTAGTCATTGGACAAGATAATCGTGAAAAATTTTCAACAAACCTTCGATAATATCCCTCCAAACAAAGAAAAATATGAATCTCTGTTACATTTGTGGGTTTTGGCCATTCTTCAACAACCATTGTTTTTGCAGGATCAACAGTTATGCCATTTTCTGAAACAATGTGACCAAGGAAAGAAATTTGTTGTATCCAAAACACACAATTTCAGAATTTTCCATATAGATTCATTTCTTTTACGGTTTTTATGATAGCCTTTAAATGACTTTCATGCTCTTCATTACTCTTAGAAAACACCAAAATATCATCAATGAAAACAACAACAAACTTATCCAAGATATCATGGAAAAGTATATTCATAAGGTCCATGAATATAGCAGGTGCATTGGTTAACCCAAAAGGCATAACTACAAATTCATAATGGCCATATCTAGTATGAAACGCAGTCTTTAGAACGTCTGCTTCGTTTACTTGTAATTGATTGTACCCCAACCTCAAGTCAATCTTCGAAAAATACTGAGCTCCCTGGAGCTGATCAAACAAATCATCGATATGAAGCAAATGATACTTGTTATGAACTGTGATATTATTCAATTCCCAATAATCAATGCAAAGTCTCATTGAACTGTCTTTTTTTAGCAAACAAGACAAGAGAACCCTATTATGATGTGTTAGGTCGAATGAAACCTTTATCTAATAACTCCTGTAATTTTTTCTTAAACTCTAAAAGTTCAACCTGATCTATTAGATAAAGGGGTTTTGAAATTCACTTTGAATCAGGGACTAAGTCAACAGTAAATTCAACTTCCTGATCTTGTATAACACCAGGCAACTCATCAGGAAAAACATCAGTATACCTTTTACCACTGGAACATCATTAATATGAACATCCCCTGTGTTTTCAATAATATCTGCAAGGTAACATTCATTTCCATATTTTACTAGTTTCTCAACTTCTTGATATGTTATGAAATGCAAGGATTCATTCATATACAAAAATTGAAAACTATTCTGAAAAGAAACCATTTTAGCTCTGTAGTCAATCTAAGCATGATAAACGGAAATCCAATCCATGCCCAAAATAACATGAAACTCTACTAGAGGAAAAACAATATAGTTTGTAGGTAGATTCATTCTACACAAAAGGATATGAAGGTTATTATAACTTCTTTTTGTCTCAATGTTTCCTCTGGGTGTTTTTACCATAATTTCAGGATTCATATCATGAGATGGAATTCCCAATTTACTAGAAAACATCTCAAAAATGAATGGATGCATATACCCTGAATAAAATAACAAATTGGCATAATCTGAACAAACAAACAGTGTACCTGATACTACTTAATTCGATGGCCCAACATCTGCTAAAGTAGTTGCAAAAGATTTCACCACCCCTTTCTTCTTGTAGTCTGGATTCTTTCCCACAGTTGAGTTATTCGTCAGACACTCATTTTCATAATGACCCATTTCATTACACTTAAAACATCTTACAGCTGGAATTTTATTGCCCGCTTGAGCATCTTCATTACAGTTATGAGCAATATAACCAGACTTACCACACCGAAATCACTTTTCAAACATGGATAAACATTATCCAGGATGCATTTTACCACATTTCTCATAGGATGGATATTTGGTTTTCTTACCTCCTGGCTTCTTTGATGGACTCTTTCCCTTTTCCTGCCAACTGGATCTCTTATTATGTTGTTTGTAAAAGAACACCTGATCATCAGAAAACTCCATTACCAACTTCTCTGCACATCGAACAAGTTTTTCATAACATTTGATCTCACGAGAAGCTAAAGCCCTTCGATACCATGGCATTAACCCTTAGTAAAAATGGTTGATTTTACTATCAAGATCATGTATGAAATTGGATCATACCATGCCAGTCGAGTGAACATTTCTTCATAAGTAGCCGCAGAGTCATCCTCCTGCCTCAATTCTAGGAATTTTTTTTCCATCCAAATACGAACAACCTTAGGGAAATATTTCTCAAGAAATATACCTTTGAATTCATCCCAGTGAAGATCATCAATCTCATCACTATCCCTAATATTTTGTATCATCGACCACAAATGATCAGCTTCAAACCTTAAACGTAAACAGCAAGACTAACCTTTTGATGCTCTAATCACCCAATGACATCAAAAATCTAATATAGTGCTTTAATACACTCTTCAGCTAGAACAGGGTCAGATGATCCTATGAATGATGGGGGACATTGCCTAATGAAATGTTCTACCACTAGCATGTTCCTCTGGGGTTGATCTGGTTGATCTCGTGCATGGAAACCACCAACGTTATTATCCTGAGTCAACTATTCCATCACTGCAACAAACTGTTCAGTTTTGTTTCCGACCATATAAGGTTGCTGATTTGGAAGGTTGTCTTCCTCCTGATGTCGTCCCAACAAAGCTGCCCTGTTTCTTCTGCGGAAAACCATTCTGAACATAGAAATATATTAGGCAAAGCAACCTGGTAATCTTTAAATTCTATATCATTTCAATCATACCATAAATTTCTTTAGGTAAATAGAATTTATCAAATTTATTCTAACTCCTAAAGTTGTCTAAACTGACCATTGATTCCAACTATAAGTACCCAGACTTAATCCATAATTAATATTGAATTAAATGAATAATTCACAATGAAGATCTTTTCAGGTTTAGAGTTTTAGAGAATTATATCATAACTATTATATCACAGAAGACACATCAACAATGTTTCCTTTTATTATTATAAAACATGAACCCTTAAAAAAAGAGACATGTCTAGTTCCATGTTTAAGACAACATGACTTTTCCTTGATCACATCCATGACCCTATTCCACATTCTGTCTTCTGAAAAACATTTAAAAAACACTTGGGGTGTGCATAAAAATCTTAGTAAGGGATACACAAAGAATTAAACTATTAGTTATTCAAAACAACAATTAAACCATGAATACTATATCAAAGTAATACTTTTCACCATTATGATGTAGTAAAACTCTTCACTGGAAAAAGAATCATTACTTACCATTTTTAAACCAAAATATTACCATAAAACCCATATAAAGAACACATAACATATAAAGGTAACTTGGGACATAAACATATTTAAATAGAATAACCATACGATCGACTTCCACACATATCACTTCATGGAATAACCATACGGACGACTTCCATACCCAAATCATTGGATGTTATAACGTAACAACCCATCCTAGTATTCACGGCACCACCCATCATATGTTTTATCACGTAACCACCCATCAAATGTCAAATTATCATTATAAAATCATATCAAATAAAACAATTATAAAGGAAATAAAACATTTCCCCATTTCAAGCACAATATATCACTCAAATATATTGACATAAAAAATCCATTATCAAAACCATTCTCAATACCAAAATACATAAATTATTATATAATATTTATTTACTTTCAAAAAAACATTACGACTTGTTGAGGAAGCCCAAGATCAAATAATACTCGTGGCGGCGGAATGGTCGTTGTCACCGTGTACGTTAATAAAAACATACCTTTTGTCGATTAGTAAAACGCTTCATATATAAAAGATTCCCATTGAATAAAAGTAGAAGTCAAAGGGGTTTATACAGCGTATACATGAAAGTCTTGTATTAGAACAAAACATGCCTCAATGAATGTAGATTGAGACGAAGTCCCATTCCTCGTGTCCGACTTGACTCAATCACTCTTTAATCTCTTGAATAATAAACTAGTGTTAATTTCTACTTGAATAAGAACCTTTTTCAATATTATTATTCCTTTTATATGACTTATTGTCATGTTATAAACATTATGTAATCATTTAAGTTAATCATTTTCATTTTGTCGATATCTGGTTCTTAATTTAAAAATGGACTTCGTACACTTACATGTTGTTTATTTGGTCAAAGGTTCATTATATCTCGGATTATATTCATGATTTGGATATCATATATATCAAACATATCAAGAATATACATGTATTTATAATATTTCATAACATTTAGAGGTATGAAATAAAATGAACCATTCATGGAGACGGTAAGTCGTACGTACGCATGAACGCTACTTTCATTTCTATTTCATATTTTATGGAATTGAATCATAATGATATAAAGGTATATTATAATTCCAGTATAATATCATATATAATATCATTATCTTTATACTTTAGACGTCCCACGTATGGTATTAACGAATCAAATCACTTTCAGTGGGTGGTAGTCCGCACTTCCTAAAATAAAGATATCGTGTTTACCCATAATGGAAACCACAAAGGTATGTCATAAATGAAAAATACAGAATCTTAAGGAAAACATAAACATATAATATATCATATATAAAAATAGTGACATTATAATGGCCACCTTTGAAGGTGTTATATTAATATTGAACAATCATCGTTTCCTGAGGCAGAAATTCACCATCCACGGAAACAGTATGTTCTTTAACCATTAGACGTACTTGTGTGTGAGTGTAGCTCGAATATTTCTTTTAACAACATCCTAGTATATTTAATATATTGTTGTTGTTTCAAATGAAATGAATAAAATGATTTTATCTTGTTGGAGAAGCAAAATAAAACCAAAGAACATAAGAGAAAACATTACCTTTAAAAGGGGTAACCCTTTTTGATTTGAGCCAAAGGCTTCCTTGGGAAAGATTCTTCCCAATGAGAGGCTTCAAGAATGAGGATAGGGATTTGGAGAGGCAAAAGGAGCAGAGGTTGGCCAAGCCAAAAGCATGAGAAGTGTGGGAAATTAGGTAGAGTTGGGGGCATTTTATAAGAAGAGAGGAGGGGCTCTTTTGAAAATCATGAAACTATTACTTTATTTTCAAATGAGTTTCAGATGTTAAAGGTCCCAAATTGGTATATTTAGAGGCTAAGATGATAAGGGTTTTAAATATACTCATCCAATAGTTTTTGGACAAGTTTAGGTCTTAGATTTTACATTATCTTTTTATTTTATTTAAAACGTTCATTAATGAGGTAATCATTGCATCATCATGATGTCATAAATAAATTAATTTATTTAATGTCCAAAAATTAAAAAAATTACCATGATGTAGGAAATCTTTTTAAAATTTTAATTAATATTTATAGTAAAATTTTTGACTTGTATAACCCTATGCAATTATTGTTTTAGTAAAACAATACATGTTTGTGTCATTTTTACTTTTACTTTAAATAAATGGCATTAATGTCATTATCTAACCCATGTGGCTCCATAGGGACCCCTAAATCAACCCATGGTTTGTAATGGAAGGAAAAGACTCATACAATAGGGGTAGTACAAGTGTCATGGTGATTTCATATTTTTATAAAATCATTTTTACCTTAAATTACACTAATTGCCTCTAATCGCGATTAATGAAAAAATGTTACTATTCACCAAAAAATTATTTTCATTTCATTGAACCACATTTTATATACTAATGACAAACATGTATGTCGGATTTTTGAAATTAAAATCACATATGTGGTAAACTTTCATTTAACCAAAAAATCCGTTTGCTTGACTAACACATAGTGGTTTCACTATTCATCAAAACTTGAAACATTTCATAAAATTACCAAAAATTCACTCAAAGATATATTTGATATTCCATATTCAAAAATGATTTTTATTTAACCTAATTCAATGAATATAAATATCATTAATTAATTTAATAATTAATTCCCTTTGTCAAAACAAATAATGTGTTTTTAAAAACAATATATATCAAAATATTGATATTTGTTTATATCCAATCTCAAAGTTAAATTAATTCCAAAGTCCACTATTGGATTAAATTGTAAAAATATATTATAATTTCACTTTAAACCCAACTCAAATGAATATATAATCATCTAAATAAATGTGATTAAAAATCAGTTTTGAATTAAAATACAACATTTTTCACTTATTAATAAAAAATAAACTTTAACCTAAAAATAAAAAAACCTACAAAAAGTAAATTTTGATGTCCCATTTCTAAAGAAAGATTTAATTTGGTCCACTAGAATGTATAATAGTGATCAAAACTATATTTAAAGATGTTTCACCATCAAAAGGGGATAAATCGACCTTTTAGGGTATATTAGAGTATTTATGCTTAAAATTAAAATCTTTTCTTATTTTAAGACTTTATCGTTTGCTGGATAAATGTAGAAACATTTAAGAAACAAATATATTCATATTTTAGTTATTTATATTTATTCCCAATAATACAACGGTTAAGTGTTAACTACCATTTGAAATAATATTATTATATTGCTAGCATGCAACTTAAGATTTCAAGGAAACTTGTTGTTGCGTATCTGGTATGCTATCAAACATAGAAACCCCATGAAAATAAAATTAAAATTTAATTCAAAATTATTAATAAATATGGATATTCCTTATTATTTATTTACCTTGGATGTTACATCCTTCTCCCCTTTTGGAAATTACGCCCTTGAAATTTTTATTCACTTATCAAAATAAGCGGGAGTATTTATCCCTCATAGAATTTTCAGATTCCCATGTTGCCTCTTCAATCATGTGGTTTTTTCACAAAATCTTTACATGATGAATCACCTTATTCCACAATACCTGCTCCCTGTGGTCAAGAATCTGGATCGGCTGTTCCTCGTATGATATATTCCCTTCCAGATGAACCACCACTAGACTCAAATCATGAGATGGATCTGGCATGTACTTTCTTAACATTGAAACATGAAAAACATTGTGTACCTGGGACAAACATGGAGGCAATGTCACACTGTATGCAACTGATCCAACATTCTCCAGGATTTCATAATGTTTAATGAACCTCGAACTCAACTTCCCCTTCTTACCAAAACGCATCACACTTTTCCATAGTGAAACTTTGAGAAAAACATGGTCACCAACCTTGAAAGATAGATCCTTCCTCCGGTTATCCGCATGACTCTTCGGCCTTCTCTGAGCTTTTCTCATGTGTTTCTAAATCAACTGAACTTTTTCTGCCATCTCTTCTACCAATTCTTGTCCCATCAGCTTCCTTTCACCAAATTCATCCCAAAAAGCTAGAGTTTGACACTGTTTTCCATATAATACTTCAAATGGATCCATCTGTATACTGAAATGAAAACTGTTATTATATGAAAATTCAACCAAAGAATGATGTTGGTACAAACATCCCTGGTAATCCATCGTGCAAGAACGTAACATATACTCCCTTGTATAAATTGTTCGTTCTGACTACCCATTTGATTGTAGATGAAAAGCTGTACATAAATTTAATTCAGTACCCAATGACTTCTGAAGGCCCTTCCAAAAGTTATAAGTGAACCTGGGATCACGATCAGATACATTGGAGAGGAGAACACAATGCAACCATAATATCACATTAATATACAAACGAGAAAGTTGATCTAGTGAGAATGTATCTTGAATAGAATGGAAATGAGCATATTTAGTCAATCGATCAAAAATAACCCAGATTTCATTATTACCTCTAGGTGTCTTCTGGAATCCAACAATGAAGTCCATGGATATATTCTCCCATTTCAACTCTGGCACTAATAAAAGTTGTAGCATCCCCTTCGGTAATTGCTGCTCTTCTTTAACATGATGACAAGTTAGACACTTCATAGTAAAATCAACAATATCTCTTTTCATTCCATCCCACCAGTAATACTCCCACAGATCTCTGACATCTTAGTGCTTCAAGGATGAACTGAAAACGGGGAACTACGAGCCTTACATAACAACTAATTCTTCAACTATGAAAATAGGGCACACATAATATCTTCCCAAACCTCAATACACAATCATTATCAATGTTAAATTCTTGCAACTTACCCTTCTGAAGCAGCTCTACCTTTTTATGCAACCCACTGACTTTCTTCAATGCTTGCATAATTTTTTCTGATAGAGATGATCTCATTGACTCCTGAAACAAAACATAAAACATCATGCACCAACAACATCTATGCTAAATTTAATCAAATCAAAAACCAAAGGATCTCGTTCCAAACTAATAATGGTTAATGAAGCATTAATTTTTCGACTCAAAGCATCAGCCACTTTATTTGTTTTTCCTAGATGGTAATTAATTGTACAATCATAATCCCAAGTTAATTCAAGTCATCTCTTCTTTCTCTTGTTCAATTATTTCTGAGTGAATATATACTTTAAAATTTTATGATTAGTGTATATTTCACACTTTACGCCATACAAATTATGCCTCCAAATTTTGTAGAGAAAAAACAACAGCAGCTAATTCCAATTCATGTGTAGGTTAATTTACATCATGTGTTTTCAATTGATGGGAAGCATAAGCAATTACCTGATCATTATGCATAATGAAACAACCAAGTCCCTTCAACGAAGCATCACATTAGATAACAAAGTCACCATTTTCTAGAAGGAAGTGCCAAAACTGGAGCATTCACCAATCATTATTTCAATTCATGAAAAAAATCATCACATTCTTTTGTACAGATGAACATAACAACTATTCAATTTAGCTTAGTCATTGCACCAGATAACCATGAAAAATTTTCAACAACACTTTGGTAATAGCCCGCCGAACCAAGAAAACTACAAATCTCAGTGACATTTGTGGGTCTTGGCCATTCTTCAACAACCTCTGTTTTTGTAGGATCAAAAGTTATGTCATTTTTTGAAACAATGTGTCCAAGGAAAGAAATTTCTTGTAACCAAAACTCACACATGGTGAAATTTCCATATAGTTTCTTTTCATTTAATGTTTTCAAGATAACCCTTAAATGACTTTCATGCTCCTCATTACTCATAGAAAACACCAAAATAAAATCAATGAAAACAACCACAAACTTATCCAAGAACTCATGGAAAATTCTATTAATAAGGTCCACGAATATAGAAGGTGCATTAGATAACCCAAATGGCATAACTACAAATCCATAATGTCTATATCTAGTAAGAAACACAGTCTTCAGAACATCTGCTTTTTTTACTTTCTACTGATGGTACCCTGACCTCAAGTCAATCTTCGAAATATACTGAGCTCCCTGGTGCTGATCAAAAAAATCATCGATATGAGGCAAATGATACATGTTCTTAACAATGATTTTATTCAATGCCCTATAATCAATGAAAATTCTCATTTAACCATCTTTTTTTAGAAAAAAAGACAGGAGCATCCCATGGAGAAGTTCTAGGTAGAATGAAACCATTATCTAATAACTTCTGTAATTGCTTCTTTAACTCTAAAAGTTCAACTTGAGCCATTCGATAAGGGAGTTCTGAAATTGGCATAGAATCAGGAACTATGTCAACAGTAAATTCAACTTCCAAATCATGTATAAAACCCAACAACTCATCAGGATAAACATTATTTTACTCATTTACCACTGGCACATCATTAATATGAAAATCCCCTTTTTTCAATAATATGTACATGGAAACATTCATTACCATCTTTTACTTGTTTCTCAACTTCCTGATATGTTATCAAATGAAAGGGTTCATTCTTTTACACAAACTAAAAATATTTCTGAAAAGAAACCATTTTAGCTTTACAGTCAATCATATAATTATAAACAGAAATCCAATCCATGCCCAAAATAAGATCAAACTCTAGTAGAGGAAAAACAATAATGTTTGCAGTTATATTCTTTCCGCACACAAGGATAGGATGGTTATTATAACTTCTTTTTGTCTCAACGTTTCCTCCTGGTGTTTTTACAATAAGTTCAGGATTCATATCTTGAGATGGAATTCCCAATTTACTATAAAATTTCCCATAAATGAAAGAATGCATAGACCCTAAATCAAAAAACACATTGGCATAATTTGAAAAAACAAATAATTTACCTGATACTACTTCATTCGATGGCCCATCATCTACTGAAGTAGTTGAAAAGGATTTCACCACCCTTTTCTACTTGTAGTCTGGATTCATTCCCTCAGTTGAGTTCTTCATCAGACACTCATTTGCATAATGACCAATTTCATTATTTGTAAAACATCTTACCGCTGGATTTCCATTGACTACTTGATCATCTTCCTTATAGTTATGAGCAATATTACTAGTCTTAGCACACTAAAATCACTTTCTAGACTAGGATAAACATTCTCCAGGAGGCATTTTACAACATTTCTCACAGGATGGATATTTGGGTTTCTTACCTCCTAGAATCTTTGTTGAACTCTTTCTCTTTTCCTGCCAACTGGACCTCTTATTATGTTGTTTTTCAAAGAACACATGATCATAGGAAAACTCCATTTCCACCTTCTCTGCACATCGAACAAGTTTTTCATAACTTCTTAACTCAAGAAAATCTAAATACCTTCGATACCATGGCTTTAACCCTGTGTAAAAATCATTGATTTTACTATCAAGATCATGTATGAAATTTAGAGAATACCTTGCCAGTAGAGTGAATTTTCGTCATAAGCAGCCACAGAGTCATCCTCCTCCCTCAATTCTAGGAATTGTTTTTCCATCCTAAGACGAACCAATTAAGGGAAATATTTCTCAACAAACATACCTTTGAATTCAACCCAGTAAAGATCATCAATCTCATCACTATCCCTGATATTTTTCATCATCGACCACCACTGATCTGCTTCACCCTCTAAACGGTAAACAACAAGACTAACCTTTTGATGCTCTATACACCCCATGACATTAAATATCCTCTCCAGTTCATTAATCCAGCGTTCATCTAGCACAAGTTCAGATTATCCTATGAATGATGGGGGAAGTTTCCTCATGAAATGTTCCACCACTAACATCTTCCTATGGGGTTGATCTGGTTGATCTCGTGCATGGATCCCACCACCGTTTATAGCCTGAGTCAACTGTTCCATCACTGCAACAAACTATTCAGTTCCAATTCTGACTACCTCCGGTTGTTGATTTGGAAGGTTGTCTTCCTCCAGATGACTTCCCAACATAGCTTCCCTATTTCCTCTATGGAAAACCATTCTGAACATATAAATATCTTAGGTGAAGCAACATGGTAATCTTTAAATGCAATATCATTTCACTCATACCATAATTTTTTTTAGGGACATAGAATTTAAAATTTTTTTCTAACTCCTAAAGTTGTCTAAACCAACATTTGAAACAAACTATAAGGACCTGACCATAAACCTCACTTAATATTGATTTAAATGAATAATTCACATTGAGGATCTTTTCAGGTTTAGAGTTTTAGAGAATTAGATCATAACTATTACATCACAGAAGACACTTCTACAATGTTTCCTTTTATTTTTATAAAACATGATCCCTTAAAAAAGAGACATGTCTAGCTCTATGTTTAAGACAACTTGACATTTCCTTGATCCCATCCTTGAACCTATTCCACATTATGTCCTGTGAAAAACATTTCATAAAAATATGGGGTGAGCATAAAAATCTCAGTAAGGGATACACAAAGAAGTAAAACTATTAGTTTTTTAAAACATCTAGTAAACCATGAATACTATATCAAAGTAATACTTTTAACCATTAAAAAGTAGTAAAAATCTTCACTAGAAAAATAATCATTACTTTTTATTTTGTAACCAAAAGATTACCATACAACCCATATAAAGAACACATAACATATAAAGGTAACATGGGACATAAACATACTTAAATGGAATAACCATACGGTCGACTTCCACACATATCACTACATGGAATCTCCATACAGCCGACTTCCATACCCAAGGAATTGGAGGTTATAACGTAACCAACCATACTTGTATTCATGACACCACCCGTCATATGGTTTATCACGTAACCATCCTTCAAATGTCCAAGTACCATTATAAAATCATAACACATAAAACAAATATAATGGAATGAAAACATTTCCACATTTCAAGCATGATATATCACTCAAATATATTGACATAACATATCCATTATCAAAACCATTCTCAATACCAAACTGCATAAAAGAGTATATGGTATTTATTTACATTAAAAATATCATTACAGCTTGTTGAGGAAGCCAAAGATCAAATAATACTCGCAACGGCAGAAAGGTCATTGTCACCGCATACATTAAAATACATTCCATGTGTCCTTTAGTAAAACACTACGTATATAAAAGATTCCCTTTGAATAAAAGTAGAATTAAAAGGTTTTTATACAGAGTATAAAATAAATTATTTTATTAGAACAAAACATGCCTCAATGAAAAGGGATTGAGATAATGTCCCATACCTTGTGTCCGACTTTTGTCGATCGCCCTTTAATCTCCTGAATAATAAACTAGTTTTAATTTATACTTGCTTAAGATCCTTCTTCAATATTATTATTCCTTTTATATCACTTATTGTCATGTTATACACATTATATAATCATTTAAGTTAATCATGTTCATTTTGTCGATATTTGGTTCTTAAGTCAAATATGGACTTCTTACACTTACATGTTGCTTATTTGGTCAATGGTTCATTATATCCAGAATAATATTCATGATTTGGATATCATATATATCATACATATCAAGAATATACATGTATTTATAATATTACTAACATTTAGAGGTAATAAATGAAATGCACCGTTAATGGAGACGGTAAGCCGTACGTACGCATGAACATTACTTTCATTTCTATTTCATATTTTATGGAATAGAATCATAATGATATAAAGGTATATTATAATTCCAGTGTAATATCATATATAATATCTGTATCTTTATCCTTTATATGTCCCACATATGGTATTAACTAATCAAATCACTTTCAGGAGGCGGTAGTCCGCACTTACTAAAATGAAGATATCGTGTTTACCCATAATGGAAACCATAATGATATGTCATAAATTAAAAATACAGAAGATTAAGGATAACATAAACATATTTTATATCATATATAAACATAATGGCATCATAATGGCCACCTTTTAAGGTGTTAGATGAATATTGAACAATCATCGTTTTGTGAGGCAGAAATTCACCATCTACAGAAACAGTATGTTCATTAAACATTAGACGTAGGTGTGTGCGAGTGTAGCTCGAATAATTTTTATAAAAACATCTTAGAATAATGAAGATACTATTTTTGTTACAAAAGAAATGAATAAAAAGATTATAGGGGGTTGGAGAAGCAAAATAAAAACAAATAACATAAGAGAAAGCATGACCTTTTAAAAGGGTAAACCATTTTGATTTCATCCAAAGGATTCCTTGGGAAGGCTTCTTCCAGATGTGAGGCTTCTAGGATAAGGATAGGTATGTGGAGAGACAAAATGAGCAGAGTTTGGCTGAGCCAAAGGCTTTATAAGTGTGGTAAATGAGGTAGAGTTGGGGGCCTATTATAAGAGGAGAGGAGGGGATCTTTTTGAAATCATAAAACTATTACTTTATTTTCATAATGGTTTCAGATTTTAAAGGTCCCACATTGATATATTTCGAGTATAAGATGATAAGGGTTCGAAATATAATCATTAAATTGTTTTTAGAAAAGTGTAGGTTTTATATTTTACATTATCTTTTAATTTTATTTAAACTGTTCTTTAATGAGGTAATCATTCATCATCATGATGTCATTAAATAAATTAATTTATTTAATGTCCAAAAATTATAAAAAAATTACCATGATGTAGGAAATATTTTTTTATTTCTTAAGAATATTTATAGACAAAAATATGACATGTATATCCCCATGTAAAAATTGTTTTAGTAAAACAAAACATGTTTGTGTCATTTTTACTTTTACTTTAAATAAAAGGTATTAATGTCATTATCTCACCTAATTGGATACATGGGGTCCCCTAAATTGTCCCATTGTTTCTAATGGTCATCCAAAACTCATCCAATAGAGGTAGGATAGGTTTCATGGTGATTTCAAATTTTTTATAATATCATTTTTACATTAAATTACACTAATTACATCTAATCGCGATTAATAGAAAAATGTTACTATTCACCAAAAAATAATTTTCATCCCATTGAACCACATTTTACATACTAATGACAACCATGTATGTTGGATTTTTTAAATTCAAAACACATAAGTGGTAATCATTCATTTAAACGAAAAATCAGTTTGCTTGACTACCACTTAGTGGTTTCACTATTCATCAAAAATTGATGTTTTTCAGAAAATATCCAAAAATTCACTCTAAGATATATTCAATATTTTTAATTCAAAAATGATTTTTATTTTACCTACTTTAAAGAATATAAGTATCATTAACTAATTTAATAATTAATTCCCGTTGACAAAACAAATATCTTGTTTTTAAGAAATAATTTATATCAAAAGATTGGCTTTTGTTTATGTCTAATATCAAATTGAAATTAATTCCAAAGTCCACCATTGGATTAAAAGGTAAAAATATATTATAATTTCACATTAAAACCAACACAAATGACAATATAATAATGTAAATAAATTAGATTAAAAAAAAATTTGAATTAAACTACAACATTTTTTACTTATTCATAAAAAATGAACATTATAGGAAAAATAACAAAATCATACACAAAGTAAATTTTGATGTCACGTCCTAAAGAATGATTTTATTTGGACCACTAGAATGTATAATAGGGACAAAAACTATATTTAATGAGGTTTCATTATCAAAATTCTATAAATCGACCTTTAATGAATATTAGAGTATTTATGCTTAAAGTTGAATTCTTTACTTATTTTAAGCCTTTATCTTTTATTGGATAAATGTAGAAACATTTAGAAAACATATATATTCATATTTTAGTTATTTCTATTCATTCCCTCCAATACATGGACTAATTATTAAGTACCAATTGAAATAATATTATAATATTACTAGCGTGCAACGTAAGATTTCAGAAAAAGTCATTGTTGCGTATCGGATACACTATCGAACATAGCAACCCCTTAAAAATAAAATTAATATTTAATTCAAAAATATTAATAAATATTAATATTCATTATTCTTTATTTACCTAGGATGTTACACTAATTTCATCTTCTAAATATAATGGGTGAACCAATCACTATTTATAACTCTTCATAATGTCATAAGATTTTGGTTTTTAATATTCCCATGACTATATTATGATTTCTTGAATTCGGATCATTTATTTCAATTAATATTCATGTCTTCTAAACATTCATGATCCCTTAAATGGCTCGAGATAATGATACATATAACATCCCAAAACATGTACTCCTTTATCCACTGTTAAAATAATATTAAATATATGTAGTTCATTGATATAGATAAAGGTGACTAATTCTTCCGAACCAGAACATACAAAATCAGTTAGAAAATATTCATCACTTAAATTATTAATTAATTTTTATTTTTAATGTTTTTTATAATTTTGAATAACTATTAATGAAATAATTCCCATGGTTTTAAATGAGTATTTGTACCACTTAATCTAGCTCTTATTATTGTACATAAATTTATCATCATTATTCATATATAAACCTTCTAGAAATTATTCATTCAACATCGTTCTTGATATCCCATGGATAACTAGACAAAATAAAGCTGAGCTAAAAATCAAATTATGGGTAAAAAATTTAATTATTAATTTAATGTCATTATTGAGCATAAAAATTGAATAATAGAATGATGACATAATCATTTTTCATGACAATAACATAAGGATATTCATAACCATCAATACATATATAATGAGAAATTGAAAACATGTCCTAAGTCATTAAAAAATGTATGAGTCATCAAAATCAGTAACAATGTGCCATGTTACATCAATCTGGATCAATGGAATCATTCATAACCCATAAAAATTGTGTTTGTATTGTTGGGAATAGTCATATAGTACACATATAGAAACATTACAATTAGAATGGCCATATTACCAACTTACAATATAATTATATAGAGAAATAATATTTAACTTATGCATCTAAGACCTATCTTGGGGATCCCATTATATAAGCTAAATCGGGCTCATCCAAAATTGTATATGCATTACAATCATATATAATACATAATAACCACAACATGAATAATATATATAATGACTTCATTTTATCAGAAAACTCAACAAAGAAACATTATTCGTTTCTAATCCATATTAGCCAACAGAAATACAATGGGTTTCATAACAATATCATCAAATCATTACTAAACAATTGAAAAAATAGATTCTATAACAATCTATTTGAAACATGATTATCTATTGGAATATAAATGTGTTCTAGAAAAAACTATTTTAATTAATAATATTAATCTATACATAGATTAAATTAGGATGGTATAATTAAAATGTATGAACATTTAATAATAAGTAACCTCAAGGATTATAAATGTCTACGAATGCAAATACTTCTAAAATGTCACTACATTTTATATGTGGAAATTAATTTTTTTAGAAATATAATTTAATAACTAAAAACTCATGTAACATTGAAACACAAATTTTTATTGAAAATACTATCAATTTAAATAAATAAAAATTGATGTAAACTAATTAAAATCATTGTAGGAAAATGAATTCATGTAATAGATGTTAAAAATGAAAATTCATTTAAAAAAAATTTATAATGGATTCAAAAGATACTCATTTAGAAAACATGATTAAAATTTATTTTTCAAAAACTGTTTACAAATTTTTAATTATCCTTCGTAATGTATTCAGGAATTAATTTATAATGTAAAAAAATTTATTTATTATATTTTATAAAACATGTATATGGAAGATAATGAAACCTAATATAAAAAAATACTTCATCAGTATCTATTATAAATGAATTCTTTGATGTTTTCATAAATTAAGAAGTGAGGTAATGGAAATTAAAAATAAATAAAAAATTTAAATTTAAAGGAAAAATATATATCTTGAAAAAGAATAAAATATCAATATATTTTATCCAAAATAAACTTCAACATAAATAATATCGAATGAAATGAGATTGTAACATATTGCCTTTTCTATTTTGGAAACTATCTAATATCAAGCTCCATGAAAAAATAAAATCATATGATACTATAAATATAATAAAATTAATTGTTACAAACTATAACCTTTAAATTGAATGTTTAAACTCCACACAAAGGAATATAGTTTCTTATCTTAAACGTATGTCTCAATGAAATAGAATTTCAGATGAATAACACTTAGAATAATCATATAATAAAATTTAATAATTAATTGAAAAATAAATTATGTGTATAAAATGTAAAAAAATAAAATATTTATAATTAATACATAATATAATAAAAATTTATTATACACATAATCATTACATAGTATTTTCTTTTAACGCAATGAAATGAAATCAGGTTATCAAATTATTTACTACTTTGTAAATTTCAATGCAATTCCCAATGAATGGTATAATTCAAATAGAAAAATAAAATACCATGATGTATGATGTATTAATATTTTTAACTTTAATATTGGAATTATATATACCATATAATAAAAAAATGGTGAATATGGAATATGCCTCAAATAAACAAAAAGTGAGATGGAAAAACCCTTACCATTAGTACAACATTTATATGTGTGACATTTAACACATGTATAAAAAAATCCTATAAATTATTTTATATATTAAGAACCATTTTCATGATAAAAACATATATTTATATAATGTTTCTGAATTGATATATTTATTTGTTATGATATACTAAAATACATAATCAGTTAAGATCATATCATGTATTTTGAGAACGTTCAGTTCATTGTTTCAAAATGGCCTGATTGTGTTAACCATTGTAAAAATGTTCATTAATTAAAAATATATATAATAATAAAAATATAATATATATATATATAATACTAATTTTTTAAAATAATCATGAAATATTGTTTTGAAAAATGAACTATGTTATGATCAAAAAGAAGGAAGGTCGTTTGCACACATGAGAAACAATTACATTAATTATTGATCATTATGGAAAAAAGGATTGAATTATTTTATCATTAATAAAATATAATAATATCATAAATATCATTTTATTAAATTAAATATTCTTATATATGTCATCGATGTAATTTATTGACGAAAATAATCAAATCGCTTCGTTGATCTAGTAGTCCACAGATCCACGAAATACATTATCATTATTTAGTGTAGTAAATAAAATTAAATCATCTATTTTCATAATGATAAATAAATCGTGATTATCATTATCATATAATTAATATCATTTATACTCATTAACAGTAAATTTATTAACATAAATACATTGTGATAGTGAAAAAATGAATCAAAAAAAACATTTTGAGTCGGTTGTTGATGGTACACATGTGAAATGTTATCATATCCCCATAAACATGAATGTAATAATTTATTGGATATGTAATAAATTTATATGTATAAATTCATTATAAATTTAATATATATACTTATATCTAATCAATAAAATAATCCATGATAGGTGATGATGAAAAATGAATGACATCTATTCACGACGTGGTAATCTATAGTGCACATCAATTATAATTTCATATATCATTTAATGGAAGTGGATATGGATTTAGTTTATTAAATAAAAAAAATAAAATATCATTATATTGTATATATCATTTTACTATATAGGAATATTTAAATTATGTAGATGAATATAAATAATAAAAATCCATAGTTAAGCATGATACCTATTATTCGAGAAACCTCCTTATGTAGGAACCGAAATCCTTTTTCGGAAAGATTTATGATAAAAAATTTAGAAATATATATTATAGATGTATTTTTAATGATATTTGGGAATGTATTGTCTACAACAAATGGGGTTTAATGTATTAATAGAAGAGGAGAAGGTGTGTCCATTTATAATTTAGGTGAGTGGCAAACTTATAATTTTTTGAAAATAAAATAGTGTAACCACATTTTTCATTGTCTAAAAAAAAATGGGACACTATAAATACATAGACATTATATGTTCAGAATATAGAACCAGAATAATTTACAGACATGTTTTTAGTTCATTTTTATCCTAATTTTTTTCATATAACACAAGTTTAAATAGTTTCAACCATAACCACAACCATTAATTTTTACACTCTCACTATTCATTATGGTAAATAATCTTGTTGAATTAATTAGATAATAAAAAATATTATTATAATAATAATTAATATATGTCACCAAATTTAACTCATATAGAGTGAAATTTTTATTTTAAAACATATATTTAAAATGATAAAAAAACTATGTTTTAAAGAACTGTAAATTTCAAGAAAAAAAATTTATATTAATTCTATGATGAAATTAACCAATATAAGAATTTAAATTACAATTTAATGAAATAAAATATATAAATATAATTAAAAAAATTACTTATTTGTGATTTCTCAGTTAATTAAACTGGAGAATCATTTTTTACATTAAAAAAGTTTTTTTATATTAACTTTCTTTTAAACAAATTTTTTTTTCATATACTTATATACAATCATAAGATCATTAAAATGTAATTATGTGGAATAACTATAGAAAAATTATAATTATTCTATAATAATGAAAAATATATATTTAAATCTACATTATTTATTGAATAGAAATGATATTTTTCTAAATAAAATTTAATTTCAACAAATTACTAAAAAATTACAATTTATTTAAAAATCCAAAAAAATAACACTAAGTAAATAAATATATAGTCATTTGAAAATTTAATTTATTTTTATTAATTTAATATTCTAAATATACAATAATTATTTATTATATTATTTTCATTAAAATAAATACAATCATTATTCAAAAAAATATTTTGGAATAATAAAGTTACATTACTAAAAAAATTGTCACGACCTGTCGTCGGGTCTCATGCTGTGATTACCCCAAGGTCGCCATCCATAGGCAAGGGGCTGGTGTCTAGCACTAAAAGTGTAAATCCTGATAAAAGGGAAGGCATTGCTTTTATATAATAAAACAAACACCACAAAGTATGCAAGCGGAATTAAAAACTATGTAAACTCGGTACAAATGAATGTGCTGAAATGTAAATGGGCCATTATTCAAACCCAAATAAAAGTATAGTACAACTGAGAAAAGAAAGTACAATAACTAAAAATTAATGCAACAACCACCAAGTCATCCTCCTGAAACCCTACCTGATGGGTTGGTACATATGGTCTCTTATACTCCTCAAATCTGTCCGTCCACACCGTGTACGTCCCGCCTGATAGTCCACCTCTGGGTATCGTCCCGCTTCTCAAGCCTCAACCACGATTAGCACTGTCTGTTGTCTGCAACCAACACAACTTGGTGTGTGCATAACATATGCAGGGGTGATTATACGACACTCACTAGAGACCACGAGACCCCCGAAGGTCTCCCAGAATCTACAAAGGATAATCCACAAATAAAAGATACAAACACAATTTATCAACAATCTCTACTATGGTATACGCTCAAACATATACCTATGTTATCAATTCTAGTTGTTCTCTAATAAATTACAAATGGAATGTATATGGGCCAATATAAAAACCCAACTGTAAGTACATTACATCCTAGAAAAAAAGTACAACAACTGAAATGTAATGCAGCTACCTTCATGTCGTCCTCCAGAAACTCCAGTTGAAGGGTGGGTACAGATGGTCTCCTCTACTCCTCGAATTCGTCCATCCACACCGTGTACCTCCTGCATGATAGTCCACCTCCGGGTATCGTCCCACTCCTCAAGCCTCAACCATGATCAGTGTTGTCCATCATCAGCAACCAACATAAGGTGGTGTAGGCATAGACCTTGTAGGGGTGAGTATACGATACTTAGTAGGGACCCCGATACCCCTGAAGGATTCCCAAATCCACAAAGGATAAACCACAAAGGAAAGATACAAACAAAAATAATCAACTGACTCTACATAGGTATATGCCCATACATATACATAAGTCATCCATTCTTGTTCTACTCCAACTCACGATCTCATTTACCACCCAGTCCACATAGGATAGCATAACTCAATCCACACATGAAAGCACAACCCAATCCATATAGGATAACATATCAATCACTTCGAAGATAATGACTGAAAGTCAAGACTTAGCTCACACAGGTATACTTCATTCATATAGCGATGGAGATGATCAGATGTAAGCCACTAATTCATCTAGGTTGTCTGGCCCACATAGGATACAAGACCAGCCATGCTGTTGTACCCACACAGGATACAGGACCAGCTACTCTGCCCGACACATACAAGATACAAGTACATAGTTCAATACTGCCGGACACACACAAGTTACAAGAACAGTAGTCATCATCGCCGAACCCATGGAGGATTCCAGTAAGGTAGTTGTCCGTGTTGAACCCACGGATGATCCAAGCACATTCGTTGTCACAGTCGCAGCAAGCTCTATGGTTACTGCACACAACACGCTTGATCCCGAAAGGGTCAACTGCATGATCCAAGGGTTTGATACATCAATTATTACAAATTCCATCTTTGATATATCACAAATTACCATTTCGTCAATATGAACTCAATACGACAGACAACACATCAATCGGACGCCCGGTCTGAGAGATATTGGCTTTTCCATACGAGGGACCCTGTTGGTTTCTAAGGAAAACCACCACGACCGTCCTCTAGCTATTTTCAAACCTCAAGTGGAGTAATCAAATAGATTTTTCTTTCTAAGAGGAATTCAACTTAACTGACGACACATCCTTTAGACATCCTGTCGTTAATCTATGAGCGTTTCCGCTCCAAGGGCCCGGTTGGTTTCGTGTTTGAACCAACCCAACCATACCCAAGCATTACTGAATACTTGAGTGTAATATATTGAAACGACCATCTCGATCCAAGTATCCCAACACAATAGATGGTGCATCGATCAGAGGTCTATAGGCAATGATATGAGTGTTTGTACAAACCTGATCCGAAACATGGGGGTTTGGGCCCGGTCCGACCCGGCCCAATACACCCTAGGTCGGCCAAACCGGGTTGACCTAACCCGTCTTCGGGCCCGAACATTTGGGCACGGCCCGGCCCAGCTGGGCACAGCCCGGCCCGACTCGTATGTCGGTCGCAGCTCTACTTGCGGCCGAGCGGGGTGCGAAAGTGGGCGCCGCCCCCTTGTCTCCGAAACGGAAGCCCCCAGTGTGCTCCACCCTAATTGGGGGTCAGGGGGTTATGACACCCTAGTATTTATGAAAAAATGCCCTACCCTTACGGCTAGCTGGTTGAGTTTCCATGGGAACCGCGGGGGTCCAGCCTCCTGGAGCGCCAGCGGACAGTTGTCCGGCCTCCCCTACTGGACAGCTGCGACTATGGCCGAGGATCTTCCTTGAACGGCGTAGAGAAAAGGCGCCGCACACCTCCTCCACAGCCCGATCCGGCCGCAGTCCCTTCGGCCTCACCGGCGCGGCGCAATGTTGCCACAAACCACAACCGCGTCCCGCTTCGGCCGCAGTTCCTTTCGTTCCCATGTGGTGCAACGTCACCATGCCGCCTTTGCCAGAACTCATCAACATTGTTCAACCAGAAATCAGGGAGGAGAAATTGGTTGTGTTTGTGCCGTATGATCTCTTCCTGTTATGTTTGTAACATTTTTCCAAATTAATCCACAAAGAACATTAAATTAATCATGAATTAAGATAACCCCTACCTCGATTAACAATGTCATTTTCTGGCAATGCGAAAGATGGCACTGTGGTGTAAGGATTCGAAGACGGCGTAGGTGTGCGTCCAAGGAGGGGACAGTGTCTTGAACTGGAATTGATGACTTAGGTATATGTGTGGGAATATACCTATGTAAACTTGTTTGATACTTTGTGTTTGTATCTTTTCATTGTGTTTTATCCTTTGTTGATTCAAGGAGACCTTCAGGTGTCTCGGGGTCCTTACTGAGTATTGTATAGTCACCCATACAAGGGTTATGCCCGAACCACGTTTTTTTGGTTGTAGACGATGGACATCGTTGATCGTGTTTGAGGATTAATGAGCGGGACGGTACCTGAAGTTGGACTATCCTGCGGGACGTACACTTTGTGGACAGACGGATTCGAGGAGTAGAGGAGACCATCTGTACCCACCATCCAGGTGGGGTTTCCGGAGGGTGACTTAGTGGTTGTTGCATTATTTTATAAGTGTTGTACTTTCTTTTCTCTATTTTAATGTACTTTCGGTTGGGTTTGAATGCTAGCCCATTTACGTTCCAACACATACTTTTGTACCCAGTTTACTTAGTGTTTACTTCAGCTTGCATACTCTGTGGTTTTTTTTTATATAAAGGTAATTCCTTCCCTTTTATCATGATGTACCCCTCTGGTGCTAGTTGCCAGCCCTTGGCCTATGGAAGACGGGCTTGGGGTAGTCACAGCACGGGCCAAGAGGACGGGTTGTGATAAATATGTATCAGAGGAGTTCAGTTCTACCGCAGAACTCGAGAGTCTGATAATTTCATCTATGTGAAGCAATAGTATTAAGGGTATTGAGTGTGGTTATTAGTAGAGGGAGTCTTGGGTTGGTGTGGCGGCTGACGTATCCATACAACATGACACTGACATCTGATTCCCAACTTAGTGCACAAAAACATTTCTTGCATGTGTGTTTCAGAAGTTTTCATTGTGATTACTTTGTGTCAGCTCACCAGGTATATTGTATTAACCGTGACACACCTGTTTCTTTTTAGGATGGCCCCACGATGTATTCCAGCTAGGGTTCTAAGATTTTTGTGTGAAGGTATCCCACCGAGCGACGAGGCCTCAGTGTCGGGCCCCAGTACAGCAGAGGCACTGATAATGCCTCTAACCACCAAACCAGTTATGCCACCATCCACAGTACCTGAGAGTGCACGTCTCCTGAGTTCACTACACGAGTTTCTGCGATAGAGACCGCCCATGTTCCAAGGGTATACGGACCCTCAGGTAGTTGAGGATTGGAAGGAGGCTGTTGTTCGTGTTTTAAGATTAGTAAGGACACCAGTTGACCTCATGGTGATCCTTATGGTGAGTCTCCTGCACACAGCATCAGGTAGAGGGTGGAGCCCGATTCTCTTAGTGCATGACAAGGAATAACTACATTATAAGGACATTCAGATCTTATTTCTCTCAGAGTTTCTTCCAGCCACCCTTCGTTCAGTGCGCATTCAGGAGTTAATAAAGATGCGGCAGGGCAGCATGACAATAGTCTAGTACTCGGCGAGGATTAACGACCTCTCACGCTACTCCACTGACATGGTATGAGACCCATTCTTCTAGGCCCGGAGTTTTGAGCAGGGACTGAGGCATGATATTAGGGCATCGATGATCTCCCTCATTTTTCCAACTTAGGCAACAGTACTAGAGTGAGACCTTTTGTAGAGATATTTCTTGTTGAGACTACTCCAGCAGCGAGATCAACCGTAAGGTAACACGTAGCGGAGTCTTTTGCAGCTGCCAGGCGATAAAAGTCACAATAGTTCAATGCGTACTAGGCCGTTAGGAGGGAGACCTCAGGATTCAGGCTCAGATGTGAAGGGTACACAACATAAAGCAAGACATACGAGGAACATACTGTTCTATGCATGTGGCGGGTAGGGCCACATGGCTCATGACTGCCCAAAATGCCATAAAGAGGAGCAGTATACGGTTGAGGGACCACACAGGCAGAGGCAGAGGTTCAACCATGGTGGTATGAAGGGAGAAGGTGGACGTGGTAGAGGAGTTGGTCGGGCAGCAGGCGGTGGACAATGCTTCAGAGCTCTACAACCACCACCACTAGGAAGTCCACCCCGACCACATAGAGTAGGTGGGCAGAGGCAGGCAGAGCTTCAGGCAGTGGAGGCCTATGACCACGGTGCACCTGATATGATTCGAGGTACTATCAGTGTCTACTACACCATATCAACTGTTCTTATAGACATAGGAGTGAGTGATTCTTTCATTTCCACTGACGTTGTTCGGGGCCCATAGATTCCAACGGATCCCTTGGCTTGATCCTTACGGCTAGAGACTTCTACTGGAGCTGACTCGATGATTACGCACTGGTGCCGGCAGTGTGAGAATACTCTAGGAGGCGAGATCATCATCTAAGATATTCTTTTAGCACTATCAAGTCATTATGACATCATCTTGGGCATAGATTGGTTATCTATAGTTCATGCTCAGATCGACTGTATTAGGCGCAAGGTGAGGTGGGTCCTCATAGATGGGATCAGGTTCACCTTCACTAGTGAGAAGGGAGCCTATGCGCAGGATGGACTCATGCAGAGGAGATGATAGCCGATCACTAATCAGTTGTCTAGTATCATCCTATGATTTGTTTACGTGACGAGTCAAAGTTTTCCTGTTGTGGTGGATCAGTATGCAGACATTTTTCCTGACGATGATACAGGGCTACCGTCTCAGAGATATGTAAACTTCTATATTGACCTATACCCCGGGAAAGCCTCGATATTTACTCTAGAATATTGGATGACTCTCGCTGGGCTTCATGAGCTACAGGTACAACTATCTGACTTGCAGGGCGAGGGATTCATTTGACTCTGTGTTTCACCTTGGGGTTTCCTGATTTTGTTCACCAAGAAGGCTAACGAGAACTTACGACTGTGTGTCAGTATGACCAATATTAGTTCTTGGTTATGCCATTCGGCATAACCAATCCTCCAACAGTGTTCATGAGTCTCGTAGGTAGGATAATCCATCCTTACCTTGATCTATTTGTCATAGTCTTCATCAACGATATATTCATCTACTCGACCACTGAGGAGGAGCACGCCTACCACTGCGGGTTGTACTAGACACACTCTGAGAGAACCATCTTTATGGTGAGATCTAGAAGAGTTAGTTCTGGATTCTATCGGTCCACATCATGGAGCATGTAATCTCTAAGGAAGGAGTTGCGGTGGATCCTTCTAAGATCGAGGCAGTGCTAGCTTGGGAGACACCCAGTAGTGTGATGAAGGTGCGAAGATTTCTAGGTCTGGCTGAGTACTATCAGAGATTTGTGCTAGAATTATTCATAGTTGCATCACCACATTCAGCATTGACAAGGAAGGGGAAACCCTCCGTATGGTTAGATAGATGTCAGCAGAGCTTCCAGGATTTGAGACAGAGATTGACTAGTGCACCAATAATTAGGCTACCTGAAGAAGGTGTAGGGTACGTAGTTTACTGTTATGCATCAGGAACCAGACTCAGGTGTGTCCTGATGCAGCATTGGGAAGTGATCACCTATGGATCATGACAGTTGAGGAAGATTGAGTAGAACTACGCTACCTATGACCTGGAGTTAGCAGCAGTGGTCTTCGCCTTAAAGATGTGGTGGCACTATCTATTGTGCGAGTGATTTTCAGTATATTCGGACCAACATAGCCTCAGGTACATATTCTTGCAGAAGGACCTGAACATGAGATAGCGGTGATTTCTCGAGTTCCTCCAGTACTTTGACATTGAGTTAGTCTATACTCATGGGAAGGGGAACATAGTAGATGATGCTCTCAGCAGGTGGTCATACATTCAGCTACATGGAGAGGCGACAGAGAAGCTAGTCGCGTTGGAGATATTCTTCATGTATATGGAGTGGGATGCTTTTCTACAGTCGCTAAGAGTCACTCCCCCAATACATCAGCTGGTCATAGAGGCACGACGTATGATCATTGACTATGAGACGCGATGTGCATTGATAGCCACATGACATGCACCTAATGAATTTTATATTGGGGGAGGGAACGTCATTCTTTTTTAGAGGACATACCATGGTACCAGTGTCCTCACAGTAGGAGGTGCTGAGAGAGTTTCACACATCCCCATTGGTGGTACATCTAGTAGTAGCAAAGATGTACCAGGATCTAAGATGACAGCACTGGTGGGTAGGTATGAAGAATGTTGTGGTAGAGTTTATTTCACAATTCCTCAATTGCCAGCAGATGATGGCGGAGAATCAGGTACCAGAAGGATTGGTACAAACCATATGGGTCCCGGAGAGAATGTGGGATGAAATATCTATGGATTTCGTGATAGGACATTCACGTACATTTTGAGGACACGACTCCATCTGGGTGATTGTCGACCGACTCACCATGTCGGCCCACTTCTTTCCTATTAGAGAATAGGTCTTAGTGGAGTTCATGGGACGCCTCTACTTTTAGGAGATCATACCGCTTCATGGTGATCCATCGTCTATCATCTCCTATCAAGATTATCACTTTACATCATGGATTTAGATGGGGTTGCAGAAGGTATTTTGGATACAGCTACGTCTGTGCACCGCCTTTCACCCTCAGATGGATAGCCTGATAGTGTGGACTATTCAGACCCTTGATGACATGATCCGTGCATGTGTCTTCAAATTTGGTCATATCTAAGAGGATCACCTACCATTGGTGGAGTTTGCAGACAACAACAGATACCACTCAACCATCGGGATGCCATCATACGAGGAATTGTAAGGCCGACCTTCTAGATCACATATATGCTAGACTGACCTTGGGGAGTCAGCACTTGAAAGATCATAGAAGGTCCAATCCATAACGGAGAATGTTCATATCATCTAGCAGCGGATGAGGACTGTGCAGAGCTGACGGAAGTCCTATACTGACAGGAGGCAGAGTCCATGAGAGTTTGAGGATGGTGACCATGTTTTTTAATTTGTATCACATCAGCTTGGATTACGGATATTTGGTCAGGGTGTCATGTTATCTCCTAGCTTCATCGGACCATTACAGGTTCTCAGTAGGATAGGCATGGTGTCTTATCGCTTGGATCTTCAGCCACAGTTGCACCGATTGCACGACGTCTTCCATGTCTCTCAGCTAAGGAGATACATACACGACCCGACACATATCATCGACCATGTAGAGCTAAACATCGATTACATGGAGACATTTGCAGAGGTCCAAGTGGAGATCTAGGATCGACAGAAGCAAGTCCTACATTGAAAGTCAATTCCTCTAGTGCACATCAGGTGGAATCATAGAAACATCCAAGAGAGAACATGAGAGAGGGAGGCTCAGATACGTGCAATGTACCCTCATTTTTTCCCCTAGTTTGTGATGTATCTTTACGGGGATGTAATGACCTGAGGTGGGAGTAAGGTAATAACCCGTAAATTTCAAGGAATATTTTTCATAAATTATTTGAGATTTTATAAGTACTTATTTATTATCGACACCTGATTCTGATTCTCAGTGTTCCCTAAATCAATTTCCAATGTATATCTCGGGTATGTTTAGTTAACGAATGAGCATGTATTTCAATCTGTTGAACCGGTTCTCAGAATTGAAATCTAAGGGCACCGATGGGACCACATCGTTGGTAATTGTTTAAGAGTACCTTTACCGAAGGTTCATTTTCTTGGGAGGATTTGGAAAAAAAGTGGATTAAATGAAAAGTAAAATAAAAGTGTGTTACAATTTTATATATTTTTCTCAAGTGGTTTTATTCTAAATGTGGAAGTTGGGGTTGGACCCACAAGTTTCTAACTACTCATTTTATGATATTTGTGATGTGGGGCCTACACGAGCCCCAACCATTCACATTCTTAACCCCTTAACTCTCCCCCTTTAAACATGTTAAAACCCCTTGTGATAAAGTGGATGAATTCTCCTCTCCCCACATTCACCACATTAAATCATTTCAACACACGTTATCAATTAAGAGAGTTATGTTTTCAAATTTTTAAAATTTAAATGTGTGGAATGAATTAATAAAATAAGATGAGACTTATTTTATTTTGGGGTTATCTTGTTGTGTTAAAAATTGGGGAGAGATCTCTAGTCCCTTCCGCAAAAAACGTCACCCTTCGACGAGGAACGTTGTCACCATAAGGATAGACGATGTGTCATTCCTTCGTCTCTTCGCAGCTACTGTGAGATGTCATACCATCCTTGACGCAAACCAATGTCGTCTTTGAAACCTTACCCTATGGTGCCATCTTCCACATCACCGGAAAAAAACATCCTTAATCGAGGTAGTGTTTACTTTGATCATTTTTAATTTAACGTTCTCTGCTGATTAATTTGGCCGAATGTTACCAATGTAACGAGAGTATATTGGAACACACAAACATGGCCGATTTCTCCTCCCTGCATTCTTGTTAAACAATGTTGAAGAGTTGTGGAGAAGTCGTCGTGGTGCTAGTGCACCACGCGGGAGCGAAGAGAACCGCAATCAGAGCTAGCTGTGGCAGTGGTGCGCAGAATAGTCACGCTGTGGTGGAGAAATCATGTGAATTTGCGGCCAGAGCGGGCCGTGAAGGAGGGGCACGGTGCTGTCGCGCCATGCTTGTCGATGAAGAGCTGCAGCCTTAGGCTGCGGCGGTCCAACATGGTCTGCCATACAACCGGCGGTCGTCGCTCTACGAGGCGAAACCCCCACGAGTCCCGTATAGACACATCCATCCGGCCACAACGACTAACTGTTTTCCCAGAAAAATCAGGGTTTTCTAAACCTTTGACACCCAATTAGGCTGGACCCCACTAGGGGCCGCCGTTTCATTGAAAAGGGTGTGGCGCCCACTTTCGCAACCCGCTCGGTCGCGAGCCGTGCCGCGACCGGCTTCCGAGCCAGGTCGAGCTAAGCCGCGCCAGCCGGGCCGGGCTGCTCCAACCGGGCTAGGCCACACCCAAATAGGCCAAACTCAAACATGGGTCGGGTCGACCCTGTTCGGCTGACCTAGGTTTGTTGGGCCGGGTCAGACCAGGCTCAAACACCCTAGCTTCATACCAGGTTCTTTCAAACACCCATATCTTGGGCTATAGACCTCCGATCAACGCACTGTTAGTTGAGTTAGTATCCTTGGATCAAGATGGTGGTTTTGATATATTACACTCAAGATTTTGTTAATATTTGGGTATGGCCGGTTTGTTTCGAACCCGATACCAACCAGTCCCTTGGAGCGGAAACACTTGTAGCATAACATCCTTACTTCCAAATGACATGACATCAGTTACGTTGAATTCCATGTAGTGAGACTGTTATATTGACTTACTACACATGAGGTTTGGACACAGCTGGAGTATGGTTGGGTTGGTTTTATCATAGAAACCAACAGGACCCCTGAGACATAAAAGCCAATATCTCTCAGAAGGGTCGTCCGATTAACGCGCTATCGGTCGCGTTTAGTTCCTTTTGACAAGACGAAACTTTTCTGATTCATCAACTCTGGACTTCGTGATAGTTGATGTATCACCCCCTTGACTCGTGGATCAGACCTTCCCGGGATCAAGTGTGTTGTGTGCGGGAACCCTAGAGCTGGCTGCGACTCTAACAATGATTGTTCTTAGATCCTCCATGGATTCGACAATGACGACTACCGCTCTGGAATCCTCCATGGGTTCGATGACTATGACTACTGTTCTTATATCCTTTTGTGGGTCGGGCATTATTGACATCTGTACTTGTATCCTGTGTGGGTCCGACAGAGTAGCTGGTCTGGTATCTTGTGTGGGTCCGACAGCATGTCTGGTATTGTATCATGTGTGGGTCTGAAAGCATAAATGAATTAGTGGATGACATCTGATCATCTCCATATCTATAAAAAAGATGTATACCTATGTGAGCTAATTCTTGAATATCAATCATTATCTTTGATGTGATTGTCCTGCTATCCTGTGGGGATTGTGTTGTGCATTCCTGTGTAGATTGAGTTATGTTATCCAGTGTGGACTGGGTTGTACATTAGCTCGTGAGTTAGAGCAGATCTGGAATTGATTACTAAGGTATATGTACGAGCATATACCTATGTTGTAATGCCCTGACCCCATTTACCTAGAGTCGGTCCATTATTACATAATTGGAATGATCACAATGGATCAAATCTCGAAAGATCGACTGATTTAGTAGCCACAGAAACACTAGATATATTCATATGTCTTACATTACATCATAAATTTAATAAAATTACAACAACAACTTGTCTTCTCATCCCTTTAGACTGTTCCTACAAGTGAGTCATAATACAATTCTTCACATCCTAGGAAAATAAAACATTGAAAGGGGTGAGCTCAGATGCTCAGTAAGGATAAAAATATAGCAGAAAATTTCTTAAACAGTCATAAACATTTTAGTCAATGTATAACTAAAAAAATCCTTTTAAACTTGTTATTCAGCATAATATGGGAAAAACTAAAATGAAATAATTCAATTTACTTATTCACATGGATATTCTACTAATCGAATAATCAAATGCAATATCAATAACCACTTTCATAATGATAGGGTGCATAATTCCAAACTATCATAACCACGTAGCCAAGGCCTCGTGCCTAGTCTACAAATAAGATTTTGTCAAGGCCTCATGACAAGATACTAGTTTGTCTCATTAGACATACTGATGCATTGAGGAGCTATAGCAGGCTCCACCTATCACTTATTAAGTCCAATGCATTCCTCATATGAATAGGTTTAGACATAACATAAACATTCGTATTAAAACTAGCATACAAAATGTTAATACATTCTCCATAAACCATGAATTGTATAAAAATAACACATCCATAGTCAAATATATCACAAAACCTTAAATGGATGTTTTGTATCTGAAATCCACTTCAATTAATCTTAAAACCCATCCAAGGATGTTGGCATAGTTGAAATCAAAACTATTTGAGAAAATTACCTTTTTGAAATCATTTAAAAGTCCCATAATTTTAAAATAAAACATTTATTTTGAAAATATTATCGTAATCTTGTAAGAGATGATTTGACGATTTTATAATGGCATAAAATAGCCGCATGTTCCTTATATGTAAAAAAAGACATTCTTACATTAATCTTTCGAAAAGGTAAAAAAAGACATTGTCTGGAAAATGACGGAAATATTCTTTTATAAACAACTTATAAAAATTCAATCAATGGTATAAATGACTTTAACCCATAAGCTGAAAAATAGTAAGAATGTTTTGAAATATATTTTTATGAAACATGGATGTGGATGATAAAGAGGTCCCATTAAATAATTACATATAAACAACCTCAGATAATGAAGAGGTTGTGAAATAAACAAATACATTGTAAATTCTCTTGGTTGATGGTAAGTTAACCATTTGTATAATGGTGAAATAATTGTTATTAAATTATATAATAATAATATATATTAATATGATATCATATATGATCTTTTAACATTGCGTTATTAATAATATCTTAGTATTATTGTCGATTCGGTTGATAACCGATTCATTCTCCTAATATGTTTGGTTATGTATGACTTCATTATAATGGATAGGTTGTATCATATTCATATTCAGAATTATATTAAGTCTATAAACATTATCATTAACCATCAAATTAAAATTAGTCATGAATGGATACGATGGGGAATGAATCTTATCACGTTCGTGGAGATGTTATTCCGTACGTACGCACGAACGCTACTTCAATTTAATTATTTTTTTTAAAGAATAAAAACCAAATGATACATAGGTATATTATTATTATAGTGTAATATAATATTTTATATTTGTTACTTATGTTCATTAACACTATCCTTTATACATTCCATGTATGGTATGAACGAGTCATATCACTTTGAGGGGGCGGTAGTCCGCACTTCATCAAATGAAATTATCATATGTATATTCCACATGAAAAGAATAATTGTATGATATAAAATGGAATTGATGAATCTTATATATATATATCAAATATCATTAATATCATATTTAATTACAGTTCCATTTTAATGGACACAATGAGAGGTGGTAAGATGTAATTGAACAATCATCTTTTCGTGAGACGTTAGTTTTCCATCAACAGAAACATTTTGTTCTTCATCCATTAAATGGAGGTGTGTGTAAGTGTAGTTCTAATCCTTTTAATAAAAACATCTTATTATATTGAGTATACTGGTTTTGTTATAAAATGAAATGATATAAAAAGTGTTTAGGGGTTGGAGAATCAAAATAAAAGAAAACAATTTAAGAGAAATTGTTACCTTTAATTTGGGTAACTCACTTTTGATTGAACCAAAGGACTTCTTGAAGTGCCTTCTTTCTAAGTTGAGGCTTCCAGGAGGAGAAGAGAGATGCAGGGAGCTTAGCTGGGCAGAGTATGAATGAGCCAAATGGCTTGAATGGTGTGAGGAATTGGTTATAAGTGGTCTTCTTTTATAAGGGAGAGAAGGGGCTTTTTAGGAAAGATTGAAAATATTATTTGATAATATAATGATATTCGGTTTCTAATGGTCCAAAAAACATTATAATCTAAGATAAGATGACTCATGATCGAAATATAATCAACCAATTGGAATTGGACAGGTTTTGGATAATATTTTAATCATTATAAACTTATTTATTTAAATGTTTTATTAATGAGGTAAATACAGCATCATTATTGTGTCATATATAATTTAAATTATTCGATGTCTAAAAATTATAAAAAATACTATGATGTAGGAAATATGTTTAGATTTTAGATGAATATTTATAGGAAAAACTATTCTTTATATAACTCCATATAAAAATAAATTACTAAAAGAGTCTTGTTTTTGTCATTTTTTTCCATTATATTAAATTAATTAATTTAAAGTGTCATTATAATTTATAATTGGCTCTATGGGGTCTCAATATCGACCCAAATATGGACATGGTCGGACATGACTCAACCAATATGGTTTGGACAAGTGTTAAGGTAATTTTGTGTTATTATATTATTCTTTTAACCGTGAATTACCGTATTTACCTCTATTAGCGGTAAATAAAAATCAAAAGTTACGACTCACCAAAAATTATTTTCATCTCCTTGAACTATATTTTACTTACTAATATCAACCGTGTCTCTTAGATATTTGAAAACCACTAACAAAAGCGGTAAAATTATGTTTTATGTGAATTTTCCAATTCTCCTAGTAGGTGGGTAAAACACGGTGAAATATTCAATAAAATTTATATATATCTAAAACTAATATAAATTTACTCCAATGAATTACATTGATCATATATAGGTATTATGTATCTATTTTGACCTAAAATAAATTTAAATAAAATAAATTATTATGTAAATAAAAATTTGTTTTTAACTAATAACTAATTGTTTTTCACTATTCATCAAAAATTAAATGTTTTCAAAAAAATACAAAAAATACATCCTCAGAAAATTTTGATATTTCGATTTCATAAATGTAGTCTATTTTACCAAATTCATAACCTAGAAGTGGAATTAATTATTTTAAAACTAATTCATGTTGTTAAAACAAAAAGCGTATTTTTATGAGATAATAAATATATAAAAATTGACACTTGTTTATGTCCGGTTTAATTGTAAAATTATGTCCAATGACCAAAATTTTATTAAATGGTAAAAATATATTCTAAACCTACTTTATAAAAACTCAAATTCATAATTTATCACTATTAATTATTTTTATTAAAAAAGTTGTTTTTAATTAACATTTAGTAATTAACACTATTCATCAAAATATAAAAGTTATCCTAAAAGAACCAAACCTTCACCCTAGGCTAAATTTGATATTCCAAATCCAAAAATGATGTCCATTTTGAGAGATAGAATTTATAAAATTTCAATAAGTGGGTATTACTAGTCATAACGACTAGTTCGATTGGTTGTGGTGTGTGTTAGAACTCGAAGTTGCGTACAACTCACGCTACAGTATTATTCAAAGATAAATGTACCGTGGGAGCTTGGGGTGTTACATTCTTTCCTCCTAAAATAAATTTCATTCTCACAATTTGAAATTGTTTTTCGAAAATAAAAGTTTGAAAATAGAAAATATCTTTGTGGGAAAGCCCACATCGGAATGTGGGTTAATAAAATTTAGTCTTAATAAGAGGAAAAGAGAAATAAAAGGGTCAAAACCAAATAATGATCTCTATTAGGTGATTATTGGTGGGAATTAAAGTCATATAATGGCAAGAAAAACGTAAATATTTGTAGGTAGTGGTTGAGGTCATCAATTACAAACAATTGTAAAAATAATGTCCTTAAATTCATCAATCTATGATGATTTAAAATACCATCGGTTCAACAAAACATAAGGTATTATTATATCACATTTTTTGTTTTAAGATCCCTTCAATAAATTATAAGAATTAATTTCATCATAGAATAATTTAAATATATATATATATATATATATACTAAAGAAGTAGAGTTTCATCCTAATTTTTACCACAAACTCATCTTTCACTCCAAAAGAAAATAGAACTCATAAATATTATATTTATCCTAATAATATAAGGACCCAAACATTAATTTATAATTAATCTATCAGAACTAAAAAAACTACATAATATACTCTAGGGACTTCACGTCGTTCAGTGGTAGGCAATAAATCCCAATCACACTATGGTTGTGGGTTTGATTCTCGCAGCTTTGTCTGACGCGACGGGTTGTCACACGGTCTACCTATTTTCCTTTTTATAAATATCCAAAAATAATCTCAAACTAGAATTATCCAAAATACTTCTATTGAAGTCCAAAATTTATAAGGATGGTAAACACAATGAAGATTCTTTTTGCCGCATAATTACATGTGAGCACTTTCATCTTGTATTCTTTTAAAACATGGCAACATCCTGAATTACCATAAAACCATATTGACTGCATTCATGCTCCCTTATTAATTATAGAAAACTGGATATAATCCTTCTATCCAAAAATTTTGTAAACTCTAAAAAGGTAGTCAAGAATATCCAATATAATTAATTCAAATCAACCATCTCTTATTCCAAAATCACTACCTCAATATCAAAACCATATTAAGGATTACCTTTAACCATGTATTTTCAAAAATGTGTAGCTTACTATTATGTCACATTTCCTAGAACCATATAATCTCAAATCCTCAATAAAATAGTACTGCAGTAGAATCCTTATATACTCCATAATTATTATAACCAGTACATTGATAATACGACACTCAAATGAAATAATTCTCTAATAACAACATAAGAAATCTATTCATTCCACCTCATTTGTGGATGTATCATAACATGATTATTATCCAATAGCATCATTTGAGGCATACTCTGATTATTTGAACATTGATTCTCGTAGTGTCCCCACACCTTGCAGATGAAGCATTGTATATTTGAAACCTTTTTCATTCCCTCACAATCATGAATGTGGTGTCCTTTTTCTCCACACTTATAACAAACTAATATTCCCTTCAAGCATTTTACAAGGTGATTCTTTCCAGATTTATCACATATGAAAAAATCAATCTTTACCTTCTTCCCTTTATATATCCTTCTCTCTTACATTCTTTTCTTCTCAAGATTTCCTTTGAATCCATAAGACTCTAAGAATTCATTACTTATATTATCAACACATGATACTATTTCTTCATATGATGATAATACGTGGGAGACTATTTCTCTTCTAAATTATATCTTATGTCCATGAATGATATGATCCTTTTTACTCTTTGAATCATTCATATTTCTAGAGTTCACATTCCTTCTACAGGGCGCCATTTCTAAACAATGGCATACACTAGATTAGTTTATAAATAACAATACCTACTCCCAAACTTGTAAAACACTTAACATAATTTGAACAGTTTATGGATATAATCCATAATCATAAAAAAAATTCTTTGAGGAAGTATACCCTCATAACCCTTCATAATGGTTTGTAATGAAAATGATTGTTATCCTAAGAATGTACCCCGGGAGTGTCGTGACCAAGAGTGCAGCAAGGCCCGTTGTCATGCACCAGTTCCCATTCAAGTCTAGCTCAAAGTAATGTTTTCGGTTTTTACCCCTAGGTAAATATGTGCCAAAGCCACCTCTACCTTCTCATATCCAGACAGGGATGTATTGCTCGGAAAACACACAAAATCTCTACAATACCAAAATTCTAGGAAGTTCTTCTATAATAATCCTCAAAGTCTATCTTTGGGATATGTGATCAAATCAGAGTTTATCTAAATCTAGTTTCCATGGTTTGTACTAAACTTCCTCTAATACCAACTATAACGCCCCAACCCAAATTACCCAGAGTCAGAGCATTATTACATAATTGGCATGATCACAAATGATCAAATCTCAAACGATCGATTGGTTTAGTAGTCTCAGAAACACAAGATATATTCATATGTTTTACATTACATCATAAATTGAATAAAATTACAACAACAACTTGTCTCTTCATCCCCTTAGGCTATTCCTTCATGTCAGTCATAATACACATATTCACATCCTGTAAAAATAAAACATTGAAAGGGGTGAGCTCAGATGCTCAGTAAGGATAACAATATAGCCAAAATTTCTTAAACAAGCATAATCATTTAAGGAAATGTATAACTAAAACAAAAGCCATTTAAACTTGAACTTAAGCATAATATGGAAAAGATTAATTTAAATAATTCTATTTACTTATTCTCATGGATATTCTACTAATCGAATATTCACATGCAATATCAATTACCGCTTTCATATTGATGGAATTCATAATGTCAGACTATTATAACCACGTAGCCAAGGCCTCGTGCCATGTTTACAAATAATATATTGTCAAGGCCTTGTGCCAAGACACTAGTTTGTCTCATGAGACCTACCGATTTATCGAGGAGATATAGCGGGCTCCACCTGTCACATATTAAGTCCAATGCATTCCTCGTATGAATAGGTTTAAACATAACATAAATATTCATATTAAAACTATCATACGAAATGTCAATACATTCACCATAAACCATGAATGGTATAAAAATAACACATCCACAGTCAAATATATCACAAAACCTTCAATGGATGTTTGTATCATAAATCAACATCAATTAAACTTAAAAACCATCAAAGGATGTTGACATAGAAGAAATCCAAACTATTTGAGATAATTATCATTTTGAAATCATTAATAAGTCCCATAATTTTATAATAAAACATTTATTTTGAAAATATTATCGTAAGATTGTATTGGAAGCTTTGAAAATTTTATAACAGCATAAAATAGCCGCATCTGCCGTATAAGTAAAAAAAGACATTCTTTCCTTAATTTTTCAAAAAGGTAAAATAAAACCTTGTTTGAAAAATGACAGAAATATTCTTTTATAAATTTATTATAAAAATTCAAAAAAGATAAAAATTACTTTAACCCATATTCTGTAAAATAGTAAGAATGTTTTGAAATATATTTTTAAGAAACATTGATGTGGATGATAAAGAGGTCACAATAGATAATTACATATAAACTGTTGGGTCGGAAGAAAACCAGGGAATGATGGCAAGAGGGGGGGTGAATTGCCTTTTAAAAAATTGATTAACAAATTAAAAATCAAAGTAAAGATGCAGCGGAAATAAAGAAGGCAAGACACAAGAAATTTGATAACGGAGTTCGGCCAAAACCCGGCCTACGTCTCCGCTCCCAACTTAACCGTTGAGAGATTCCTACCGCTTGCTTTTCAATGGTTTTAGCAAGAAACCCACTAGGCTTTGAGGTAGCACTAGGACCTATTACAGCTTGCTTTTGAATTGGTTTAGCAAGAACCCACTTGCTTTTGATGGTTTAGCAAGAACCCACTATCCTTCTTACAGGTGAAGGATAGCTCACCTATGTCTCAAGCTATTTAAAGGAAAGCTTGGAAACCTCTTCACACCTTAGTGGTGATGTGAAACCCAAAAGAAAGAGGGGATGAGAAAAGTTTGGGGTTTGTAGGCACAAACCCAATTTTAAGCTCAAAATAAATAAAGAATGAAAAACCGTAATGGAGGAAGACTTGGGCGCCAATTGGATGATAGAGTTGATGTAGCGTGCTCTCCCAAGCTTCTTGAGGGGGCTCCTTGGATGTGGAAGTTGTTGGAGCTATTGGGGTTCCCTTGGAGGAAGTCGCCGGAGGTTGGCCAATTGATGCAAAATATGTCCGTGGGCTTCCGTATAGTTCCGGTAGGTGTCCGGGGCTTCCTTGGCCTTTATTTATAGGCTAGGAACCCTTGGGGAGGCTTCGGAGCCGTTGGAGAGGCTAAAAGAGCCGTTGGGAGCCAAGTGGGCCAGCCTGGTCAAACTACAACGGCTAGTTTGACTGGCTCCACCGGCTGGCCGGTACAGTCCCACCGGCTGGCCGGTGCTTGAGGAAATTGGGAGATTTCGAGACTTGGCTCCACCGGCTGACCGGTGGATGGGCCACCGGTTGGCCGGTGCCTTGGATGTTGAGAAGGAGGTTGGTCCAGGCCCCACCGGTCGACCGGTGGAGGAGCCACCGGCTGGCCGGTGGAAAGACAGTAGGTCTCACTATTTGTGCTGGGTGCCACAGGTCGACCGGTGGCAGAGCCACCGGTCGACCGGTGGGGAGGCAGTAGCTTCCCTTTGAGTGCAGGTGCCACCGGCTGGCCGCTGGTGTGCCACCGGTTGGCCGGTGGACTGAATTTCAGTCCATTTCTTGTCCATTCTTGGGCCAATCCTTTGGCAATCTTTTGCCTATCATCCACAACACTTAAAAACAATGTTAAACACATATGAAAGTGATTGTGATCATGAAAATCAAAGAGTGTGGGGTACAACAATCTCCCCCTATTTTGATGATCACAATCACTTATCTAAGCAAAGTAAAAACTTAAATGAAAGGCATGCTTTAAATGAAAAATTGAAAATAGATACTAAGCATGAGAGAAAAGATTCTCCCCCAATCAATCAAGAAATTTCTCCCCCTTTGTGATTATCAAAATAGAATGGGGCATAAAACTTGATTGAGGGAAAGAGTTGAAAAACAAGATGGAGATTTGAAAAATCAATTGAGATTTTTGAAATTGAAAGATTGAAAAATTGAATAACAGTTTGAATTGAAAGTTTTGAATCAAAATTCGAATTGAATACTTTGAAATGAAAATTTGGAAACCAAGTGTTGAAATTGAAAGTTGGAATCGAAAATTTTGAAATTGAAATCAAAAGGGCTTAATTTGAAATTGAAAGTTTTGAAACAAAGTTTGAAAACAATTTAGAAAGTTCTCCCCCTAAATAAAAACAAAAAGTCACCGGGGAGAGGGATTTTGAAAAGAGACAATTTTGGGCCCGGAGAGACTCGCAAGAAGGGATTTTTCAATCCATACTTGTCTCATAGCGGGTCTTCTTCTATAAAACTCATCGGAAAAGAAAAAACTTTTGGGTTGACCATACCGGGCATTTTTACAATTACATTCATAAATAAGGTGCCCGGGTTTTTTACAATAATTGCAAAATTTAAAACTAGAGCTCCCCCTTACAAAAACAGTTTGAGCATGGGAGGAGGAGGCTCGGTTGGTGTAGCCAAGTCCATTGGTGGTTCTAGAAACCCTTTGGGAACCAAGTATATTGTTCAAGTTTTGTTCCCCTTGGGTGAACTTGGCTAAGGTCTCTCTAAGGTCTTTGATGGTTGATTCCATGGAATCAACATTTGGAAAATTTTGGATTTTAAGGGTGAGTTCCTCCTTCTCTTTGAGAAGTTGGTCTTTTTCGGAGGAAAGTTTTTTGAAAGACTTTTTCAAAGCAACAAATTTTGAAGAGAGTTCGTGAAAACCATTTTCAAGTTGATCTCTAGCAAATTGGAGATCCTCATAAGACAAATGATTGAAAGAGTTTGAATTTGAAGAACAAGAGGAGGATGAGTCGGAAGATGTTACCTCATGAAATGCCATTAGGCATTTGTTACCGTTGTCGCTCGAGGAGGAGGAGGAGGAGGATGAGGAGTCACTCCATGTGGCCTTGAGGACCTTTTTCTTTCCTTTCTCCTTTGGCGTGGCCCGTTTCTTGTTGAGTGGGCAATCGGGCTTGTAATGGCCCTTTTCGCCGCACCCGTAGCATTTCACCTTGGGCTCGACTTTTGCGGTGGGTTCTTGCTTTCGTGCCTTGCGAGATTTCTTCTTCTTCTTGTGCTTCTTCATGAACTTATGCATTTGGCGGGCGAGATTCTCCATTTCCGAGTCGCCGCTTGATGATGAAGAGGATGAGGAGGAAGAGGATGATGAGGAGCTTACTTCTTTTTGTACCTTGAGGGCGATGTTCTTTGGAGTTTTGATAGGGGTGCCCTCCTTTTGTGCTTGCCTCCTCATCGTGATCTCATAAGTCATGAGAGATCCGATGAGCTCCTCTACCGGCATGTTCTTGACATCCTTAGCTTCTTGGATCGCCGTCACCTTTGGTGCCCATGAGCTCGGTAGGATCCATAGGATCTTCTTCACCATAGTTTCAGCTGAAACATCATCACCAAGGGACTTTCTCCCATTGCACACGTCAGTAAATCTAGTAAACATTTCAGAAATTGATTCATTTGGGTGCATGGAAAAGCTTTCAAAATCTTGCCTATACATATCTAATCTAGTATCCTTGACTTTATTAGTGCCTTCATGGGTCACTTCTAAAAGCTTCCAAATTTCATGTGCGGAGGTGCAAGTGGATACACGATTAAATTCATTTCTATCTAACCCGCAATGAAGAGCATTCATGGCTTTGCCATCAAGCTCAAAATTTTTAATATCGGCGGGGGTCCATTTGGATTCGTCGGGGGAAGAGAGAGTGTAACCTTGCATGACAATTTTATAAATGGGATACCCTATACTTCTAAGAAAAGTAGTCATGCGGGTTTTCCAATAATTATAGTCGGACCCATCAAAAAATGGAGCCCGACCCAAAGAGTAGCCCTCGGGGGCGAAAGAGGTAGAAGCCATCAAAAAAAGATCTTAACTTTGAAACCGGGTTAAGGAATTACTCAAAGGTCCCTTTGATACCAATTGTTGGGTCGGAAGAAAACCAGGGAATGATGGCAAGAGGGGGGGTGAATTGCCTTTTAAAAAATTGATTAACAAATTAAAAATCAAAGTAAAGATGCAGCGGAAATAAAGAAGGCAAGACACAAGAAATTTGATAACGGAGTTCGGCCAAAACCCGGCCTACGTCTCCGCTCCCAACTTAACCGTTGAGAGATTCCTACCGCTTGCTTTTCAATGGTTTTAGCAAGAAACCCACTAGGCTTTGAGGTAGCACTAGGACCTATTACAGCTTGCTTTTGAATTGGTTTAGCAAGAACCCACTTGCTTTTGATGGTTTAGCAAGAACCCACTATCCTTCTTACAGGTGAAGGATAGCTCACCTATGTCTCAAGCTATTTAAAGGAAAGCTTGGCAACCTCTTCACACCTTAGTGGTGATGTGAAACCCAAAAGAAAGAGGGGATGAGAAAAGTTTGGGGTTTGTAGGCACAAACCCAATTTTAAGCTCAAAATAAATAAAGAATGAAAAACCGTAATGGAGGAAGACTTGGGCGCCAATTGGATGATGGAGTTGATGTAGCGTGCTCTCCCAAGCTTCTTGAGGGGGCTCCTTGGATGTGGAAGTTGTTGGAGCTATTGGGGTTCCCTTGGAGGAAGTCGCCGGAGGTTGGCCAATTGATGCAAAATATGTCCGTGGGCTTCCGTATAGTTCCGGTAGGTGTCTGGGGCTTCCTTGGCCTTTATTTATAGGCTAGGAACCCTTGGGGAGGCTTCGGAGCCGTTGGAGAGGCTAAAAGAGCCGTTGGGAGCCAAGTGGGCCAGCCTGGTCAAACTACAACGGCTAGTTTGACTGGCTCCACCGGCTGGCCGGTACAGTCCCACCGGCTGGCCGGTGCTTGAGGAAATTGGGAGATTTCGAGACTTGGCTCCACCGGCTGACCGGTGGATGGGCCACCGGTTGGCCGGTGCCTTGGATGTTGAGAAGGAGGTTGGTCCAGGCCCCACCGGTCGACCGGTGGAGGAGCCACCGGCTGGCCGGTGGAAAGACAGTAGGTCTCACTATTTGTGCTGGGTGCCACAGGTCGACCGGTGGCAGAGCCACCGGTCGACCGGTGGGGAGGCAGTAGCTTCCCTTTGAGTGCAGGTGCCACCGGCTGGCCGCTGGTGTGCCACCGGTTGGCCGGTGGACTGAATTTCAGTCCATTTCTTGTCCATTCTTGGGCCAATCCTTTGGCAATCTTTTGCCTATCATCCACAACACTTAAAAACAATGTTAAACACATATGAAAGTGATTGTGATCATGAAAATCAAAGAGTGTGGGGTACAACAATCTCCCCCTATTTTGATGATCACAATCACTTATCTAAGCAAAGTAAAAACTTAAATGAAAGGCATGCTTTAAATGAAAAATTGAAAATAGATACTAAGCATGAGAGAAAAGATTCTCCCCCAATCAATCAAGAAATTTCTCCCCCTTTGTGATTATCAAAATAGAATGGGGCATAAAACTTGATTGAGGGAAAGAGTTGAAAAACAAGATGGAGATTTGAAAAATCAATTGAGATTTTTGAAATTGAAAGATTGAAAAATTGAATAACAGTTTGAATTGAAAGTTTTGAATCAAAATTCGAATTGAATACTTTGAAATGAAAATTTGGAAACCAAGTGTTGAAATTGAAAGTTGGAATCGAAAATTTTGAAATTGAAATCAAAAGGGCTTAATTTGAAATTGAAAGTTTTGAAACAAAGTTTGAAAACAATTTAGAAAGTTCTCCCCCTAAATAAAAACAAAAAGTCACTGGGGAGAGGGATTTTGAAAAGAGACAATTTTGGGCCCGGAGAGACTCGCAAGAAGGGATTTTTCAATCCATACTTGTCTCATAGCGGGTCTTCTTCTATAAAACTCATCGGAAAAGAAAAAACTTTTGGGTTGACCATACCGGGCATTTTTACAATTACATTCATAAATAAGGTGCCCGGGTTTTTTACAATAATTGCAAAATTTAAAACTAGAGCTCCCCCTTACAAAAACAGTTTGAGCATGGGAGGAGGAGGCTCGGTTGGTGTACCCAAGTCCATTGGTGGTTCTAGAAACCCTTTGGGAACCAAGTATATTGTTCAAGTTTTGTTCCCCTTGGGTGAACTTGGCTAAGGTCTCTCTAAGGTCTTTGATGGTTGATTCCATGGAATCAACATTTGGAAAATTTTGGATTTTAAGGGTGAGTTCCTCCTTCTCTTTGAGAAGTTGGTCTTTTTCGGAGGAAAGTTTTTTGAAAGACTTTTTCAAAGCAACAAATTTTGAAGAGAGTTCGTGAAAACCATTTTCAAGTTGATCTCTAGCAAATTGGAGATCCTAATAAGACAAATGATTGAAAGAGTTTGAATTTGAAGAACAAGAGGAGGATGAGTCGGAAGATGTTACCTCATGAAATGCCATTAGGCATTTGTTACCGTTGTCGCTCGAGGAGGAGGAGGAGGAGGATGAGGAGTCACTCCATGTGGCCTTGAGGACCTTTTTCTTTCCTTTCTCCTTTGGCGTGGCCCGTTTCTTGTTGAGTGGGCAATCGGGCTTGTAATGGCCCTTTTCGCCGCACCCGTAGCATTTCACCTTGGGCTCGACTTTTGCGGTGGGTTCTTGCTTTCGTGCCTTGCGAGATTTCTTCTTCTTCTTGTGCTTCTTCATGAACTTATGCATTTGGCGGGCGAGATTCTCCATTTCCGAGTCGCCGCTTGATGATGAAGAGGATGAGGAGGAAGAGGATGATGAGGAGCTTACTTCTTTTTGTACCTTGAGGGCGATGTTCTTTGGAGTTTTGATAGGGGTGCCCTCCTTTTGTGCTTGCCTCCTCATCGTGATCTCATAAGTCATGAGAGATCCGATGAGATCCTCTACCGGCATGTTCTTGACATCCTTAGCTTCTTGGATCGCCGTCACCTTTGGTGCCCATGAGCTCGGTAGGATCCATAGGATCTTCTTCACCATAGTTTCAGCTGAAACATCATCACCAAGGGACTTTCTCCCATTGCACACGTCAGTAAATCTAGTAAACATTTCAGAAATTGATTCATTTGGGTGCATGGAAAAGCTTTCAAAATCTTGCCTATACATATCTAATCTAGTATCCTTGACTTTATTAGTGCCTTCATGGGTCACTTCTAAAAGCTTCCAAATTTCATGTGCGGAGGTGAAAGTGGATACACGATTAAATTCATTTCTATCTAACCCGCAATGAAGAGCATTCATGGCTTTGCCATCAAGCTCAAAATTTTTAATATCGGCGGGGGTCCATTTGGATTCGTCGGGGGAAGAGAGAGTGTAACCTTGCATGACAATTTTATAAATGGGATACCCTATACTTCTAAGAAAAGTAGTCATGCGGGTTTTCCAATAATTATAGTCGGACCCATCAAAAAATGGAGCCCGACCCAAAGAGTAGCCCTCGGGGGCGAAAGAGGTAGAAGCCATCAAAAAAAGATCTTAACTTTGAAACCGGGTTAAGGAATTACTCAAAGGTCCCTTTGATACCAATTGTTGGGTCGGAAGAAAACCAGGGAATGATGGCAAGAGGGGGGGTGAATTGCCTTTTAAAAAATTGATTAACAAATTAAAAATCAAAGTAAAGATGCAGCGGAAATAAAGAAGGCAAGACACAAGAAATTTGATAACGGAGTTCGGCCAAAACCCGGCCTACGTCTCCGCTCCCAACTTAACCGTTGAGAGATTCCTACCGCTTGCTTTTCAATGGTTTTAGCAAGAAACCCACTAGGCTTTGAGGTAGCACTAGGACCTATTACAGCTTGCTTTTGAATTGGTTTAGCAAGAACCCACTTGCTTTTGATGGTTTAGCAAGAACCCACTATCCTTCTTACAGGTGAAGGATAGCTCACCTATGTCTCAAGCTATTTAAAGGAAAGCTTGGCAACCTCTTCACACCTTAGTGGTGATGTGAAACCCAAAAGAAAGAGGGGATGAGAAAAGTTTGGGGTTTGTAGGCACAAACCCAATTTTAAGCTCAAAATAAATAAAGAATGAAAAACCGTAATGGAGGAAGACTTGGGCGCCAATTGGATGATGGAGTTGATGTAGCGTGCTCTCCCAAGCTTCTTGAGGGGGCTCCTTGGATGTGGAAGTTGTTGGAGCTATTGGGGTTCCCTTGGAGGAAGTCGCCGGAGGTTGGCCAATTGATGCAAAATATGTCTGTGGGCTTCCGTATAGTTCCGGTAGGTGTCTGGGGCTTCCTTGGCCTTTATTTATAGGCTAGGAACCCTTGGGGAGGCTTCGGAGCCGTTGGAGAGGCTAAAAGAGCCGTTGGGAGCCAAGTGGGCCAGCCTGGTCAAACTACAACGGCTAGTTTGACTGGCTCCACCGGCTGGCCGGTACAGTTCCACCGGCTGGCCGGTGCTTGAGGAAATTGGGAGATTTCGAGACTTGGCTCCACCGGCTGACCGGTGGATGGGCCACCGGTTGGCCGGTGCCTTGGATGTTGAGAAGGAGGTTGGTCCAGGCCCCACCGGTCGACCGGTGGAGGAGCCACCGGCTGGACGGTGGAAAGACAGTAGGTCTCACTATTTGTGCTGGGTGCCACAGGTCGACCGGTGGCAGAGCCACCGGTCGACCGGTGGGGAGGCAGTAGCTTCCCTTTGAGTGCAGGTGCCACCGGCTGGCCGCTGGTGTGCCACCGGTTGGCCGGTGGACTGAATTTCAGTCCATTTCTTGTCCATTCTTGGGCCAATCCTTTGGCAATCTTTTGCCTATCATCCACAACACTTAAAAACAATGTTAAACACATATGAAAGTGATTGTGATCATGAAAATCAAAGAGTGTGGGGTACAACATAAACAATCTCTGATAATGAAGAGATCGTGAAATAAACCCTTAGCTTGTATATTCCCTTAGATGATGGTAGGTTAACCTTCTGTATAATGGAGAAGTAATTTTTATTAAATTATACAATTATCATATTTATTAAGATGATATCATATATTATCTTTTAACATTCAATATTAATAATATCATAGTATTATCGTCGTTTTGGGTGATAACCGATTCGTTATCCTTATATGTTTGGTTACGTAAGACATGATAATAATGGAGAGGTTGTATCTTATTAATATTCAGAATTATATTAAGTCTATAAAAATTATTTTTAACCATCAAATGAAAAATATTCTTGAATGGATACGATGGAGAATGACTCTTATCACGTTCGTGGAGACGGTATTCCGTACATACGCACGAACGCTACTTCCATTTAATTTTTCATTTTTTCAGAATCAAAACCAAATTATACATAGGTATATTATTATTAAAGTATAATATGATATTTTATATATGTTACTTAAGTTCATTAACACCATCCTTTATATGTTTCATGTATGGTATGAACGAGTCATATCACCTTGATGGGGCGGTAGTCCGCACTTCCTCAAATGAAATTATCGTATGTATATACAACATGAAACGAATAATGGTGTGATATAAAATGGAATTAAAAAATATTATATATAAAATAAATATCAATAATATATTATTTAATTATAGTGTCGTCATAATGGCCACCATGAGAGGCGGTAATATGTAATTTAACAATCTTCGTTTCGTGAGGCGTTAGTTTTCCATCCATAGAAACATTATGTTCGTTATCCATTAGATGGAGGTGTGTGTAAGTGTAGTTAGAATCCTTCTTATAACGACAGCCTAGTATATTTAGGATACTGTTTTTGTTAGAAAAGAAAGGAAATAAAAATATTTTAGGGGTTGGAGAAGAAAAATAAAAGAAAACAATTTATGAGAAACATTTACCTTTAATTTGGGTGACTCACTTTGGACTGAAACAAAGGACTTCTTGAAGTGCCTTCTACCTAAGGCGAGGCTTCAAGGAGGAGGAGAGGGATGTATAGATCTTAGTTGGGAAATCTATGGTCAAACCAAATGTCTTGAGAGATGTGATGAAATCATTTTATATTTCAAATGAATATTTATAGACAAAAATATTTTTTAGATAACACCATATAAAAATAAATTACTAAAAGAGTTTTGTTTTTGTCATTTCTGGCTTTACATTAAAATAATCAATTTAAAGATTCATTATCATTTATAATTGGCTCCATGGGGTCCCAAAATCGACCCAAATATGCCCATGGTTGGAAATGACTCAACCAATAAGGTTTGGATAAGTGTTAAGGTAATTTTGAGTTATTATAATATTCTTTTATCATTGAATTACTTTATTTACCTTTAACCCTAGTAAATAAAAGTCAAAAGTTATTGTTCACCAAAAATTATTTTCATCTCCTTGAACCACATTTTACTTACTGATAGTAACCGTGTCTCTTGGATTATTGAAATTATACTCACAGAAGAGGAAAAATTCTGTTATATGTAAATTTTCAAATTCTCCTAGGAGGTGGGTCAACGACGGTGAAAAGTTCAATAAAATTTGTATATATCAAAAATTATTATAAATTGAGTCCAATGATTTAAATTGAACTTATATAGGTATTATTTATCTATTTTAACCTAAAATAAATTTAAATAAAATAAATAATTATTTAAATAAAAAGTCAGTTTTAACTAATAACTCAGTGTTTTTCATTATTCATCAAAAATTGAATGATTTCAGAAAAATACCAAAAATTCATCCTAAAATAATTCTAATATTTTGATTTTATAAATGAAGTCTATTTTACCTAATTCAAAACATAGATGTGGAATTAATTATTTTAAAATTAATTTTTGTTTTTAAAACAAAAAGCGTGTTTTTATGAGATAATAACTATCAAAAGATTGACACTTGTTTATTTCCGATTTAATTGTGAAATTATGTTCAATGACCAACATTTTATTAAATGGTAAAAATATATTCTAAATATACATTAAAACCACTCAATTTCATAATTTATCCCTATTAGTTTTTTTGATTAAAAATGTTGTTTTTAATTAACATTTAGTAATTATTACTATACATCAAAATATAAAAGTTGTCAGAAAAGAACCAAACGTTAACCCTAGGATAAATTTGATATTCTGAATCCAAAAATGAAGTCAATTTTGAGAGGTAAATTTTTTAAAATTTCAAAAAGTGGGTATTACTATTCATAACGGCTAGTTCGATTGGTTTTAGTGTGTGTTGGAACCTGATGTTGCGTACAACTCACGCTACTGTATTATTAAAGTGAAACGTACTATGGGAGCTTGGGGTGTTACATAAGTAGAGTTGGTCGATACTTCGTGTCTGTATCATTCCTCTTTGGTTTATCCTTTGTGGATTCTGGGAGACCTTCAGGGGTCTAGGAGTCCCTATTGAGTATTGTATACTCACCCTCTCACGGGCTATGACTGAACCATGTTGTGTTGGTTGTAGACGACAGATAGCACTGATCGTGGTTGAGGCTTGAGTAGCAGGACTGTACCCGGAGGTGGAATATCAGGCAGGACACACACGGTGTGGTCGGACAGATTTGAGGAGCAGAGGAGAAAATATGTACCCACCCTTCAAGTGGGGTTTCTGGAGGACGACTTGGTGGTTGCTGCATTACTTTTCAGCTGTTGTTGTTTCTTTTCTCGGTTGTAATGTACATTCAGTTGGGTTTGTATATTGGCACATTTACTTTCCTACACTTACTTTTGTACCCAATTTACTTAGTGTTTACTTCAACTTGTGTACATTTTGGTGTTTGTTTTCTAATATAAAGGCAATGATTTCCCTTTTATTGGGATTTACGCCTTTTGTGTTAGTCTCCAGCCACTGCCGTATTGAAGTCGGGCTTGGGGTTGTCATGGCATGTGCCCCGAGGATGGGTTGTGACAAATTTATTGATTTTTTAGTAAACATTTATTAAATATTTATATTTATTATTAAATTTGATTATATATATATCCTAAATGAGATAATACTATTCATTCCATCAAATATGAGGAGTATTTTATAAAGGTTATATATTTCACATTTTGTTTATCCTCGATGTTTCAAGTCAAAATCGTTATGTAATATAATAATATTGAGGTGTAACACCCTCCACCCATTTATAAAATGAATCACATATATTTGTACACTACATATATAAATAAATGTAAAATATTTATTAATACATTTTTTGAATCCCACGATATAAAAGGTGTTAATAAAACCTCCTCATGAGAATATAGAAATGGAATTATATTGTTCATCTAGAATAATAGATACTAGATTAAAAAATTATAAAAAAATATTTGGGAATCAAATATTTTGACATGGAATAAAATAAAAATTACCAATAAAATGTATTATAGTTCCAGATATATTTTATCACATTAAATCAATGACTAAGATAGTGGTAATAAACACAAAACTATAAATAAAGGTGCTGGGAAAATGGCCATTAATACCATTATAAATGATGGTCAGAAGAAAATATTGTGTTTCAATGTTATAGTCCTTGAGTTAAGAAATAACTACTCTATCTACAATAGTATAATATTGAATAATATATTTATGATTAGTATATCCTCATACATTAATCAATTTAATAACAATTTCATCTTTGACTCTAAATTAAGAGAATTCAATATTATTTTTTTCACCCTAATGCACTAAAATTATATTTTTATGGACCGGAAAATCATGAAAGGGATAATCAAATTTTCCCACATGAATTTATAAATTAACCAAAACCAATTTGGTTAGAACATTCTATGATATTTCCCAAAATTATATATAACCTCTTAAAAAATGAAATCAATAAAGTAATCACATAATAATTTCTTAATATTATAATTATCTATATGATAAAACCTATGTTCATAAATCTAACATTATAATTGACATAAAAATACTTTATGTAAAAATTAATGATTTGATACATTGAATTACATCACAAATACTAGTGGTAGAAATTTCACCCTTGTCATTCATCAGTTGTCTGATCAAACCCCATGAGCTTATCGGGTGTGATGAGTTATCAAATCAACATCTTGATTTCCTTTTCTAAAAATAATATCCCTATAACATTCTTATAAATTCTTCTAACAACTATAATAATATCCTTTATCATCAAAGATATTATAAACCCAATGGTTCACAGTTCTAATAAATTTATGATAAACCTTAATATCATAAACCTATGATGGTATATATTACCCATAAGATGAAAAAAAACCAAATCTTCAATGACATTGAAATTTAAAATTTAAACTAACTATAATATCATCTATACCACACTCCATGATATGGTTTTGAAATAAAAAAATTACATTTTTTTGATTCGATAAAAATGAAGGGGGGACAATTTTCACCATCCAAAAAATAAAACAACCAAAAGAAAATTTATATCACATTCATTATAAACGACCTATTAGGTTTATAGTTTTATATAATTATTAAAAACACAGCCATATATAATTATAATTTCATTAAATGATAATTTCTCTAAATTAATGTGCCGTTTCATAATTCATATTATGTAATTGTCATTGTACATTTGATACTCGTCTATCCATGCAAAAAATCAACATTATTTATTCAAAGTAATGGAATATGAAACAAATGAACACTATGATCAAATAATCATTTATGATAATCAAATGAATTAACTATTGAATGTTACATGAGTTCATTGAATAGAATATGGGTATGATTACATATTTAAATTTAATGGTAATATCATAGGAATATTAATACTAATAAATAAATAGATCAATGAACAAGAAAAAATTGAATAAGGCATAAAAAAGTGTCTTCAGAACCTTTAATCGTGAAAAATAAAATACTAATCATGATCAAAGAAAAAGTATTTAACACATATAATTCTAGTAAAAAATTGTTGGTCTCATGGAACATCATCATTATAGAACCGTTAAAAATCCTATAAAATTGTAATAACCATACAATTGACATCCAATTTAATTTTTTAAAGATAATAATAATGAACCAATGCATTAGAGTAATATATACCAAACCACATCATATAACCTATATTTGTCTCACCTAGAGCTATCTCATCTCAATAATCATATATAATTCACAAGAAACAGAACACAATTACGGTATATAGAGATTACATGTCATCATAAAACACACAATACAACCATTATTTTTTAAAAAAATGATTAACTAATGGAAAAGACCCATGTTCATTTAAAATATCATTGAAAAAAGATTATCTTGTCGAAAATAAATGGATTCCATAATAATCTATTTGAATCATGATAAACCCATAGAAATGCAATGGGTTCAATTACAATATAATTGAAACATGATTTGCGTTAAAAATGTAAATAAAAATATCATTGAAATAATCATAATACATTCTAAAAAATAATGTGGGTGTTATCCTTAAAAAATTCCACCATTATTGAAAAATTAACAACAAGGTTTTTTGATGTTGATGAATGGAAATGCATTTAAAATATCATTAAAAATTTTATTGAAAAAAATAATCATATCATTTAATGAATATTCTTTAAATACAAAAACTTTACGACATATTATTAAAATCTATTCTATTGGAATCAATCATAGAAACATATAATGTGAATTATTGGGATATTATATAAATTCTAGATTGAATCTATATTTACATTATAATTGTCGAAAATAAGCATTATTTTCAAAACATTTTGAAAAATGTGGTAAAAGTGACCCATTAAGGAGACACCACAAAATTTTATTTTTAAAAACATTTAAAGGAAGGTAAATTTTTATTCAAAACAGATTTATAAATTCATTAAATTTTGTAAAATATTATTTTTTTTATTAGAAAAAAACAATATGAAATTTAATAAAACATGATCTAAAATAAAAAAATATTGTTATTATATAAAAATTACTTTATTTTTTATTATTTTATTTATAACCAATGAAATGAAAATTGAACATGTAATCCACATTTAAAATCAGAGGATAATATTACTTATTTTCATTAAGAAAATATGGTCACAATATTCCAACAAAAAGAACATAGAACATAAATAATCTTGGAAGATATTAGATTGTAATATAAAGCCTTTTCCGCTTTACTAACTCTTAAATCACAATCCCCATGAATTAATTACATCAAATTATATTTCAACTATCAAGAACATAATAAGATACATTATTTAACATGAAAAATGATAATATATGAAACTCGTAAGTCAATATACATTTATATTATAACTATATGTCTCAATAAATAAGAATTTGAGATAAATAACCGATAAAAAATCATACCATTGAATTTGATAATTAATAGATTAATAGATTTTGCTTATTCAAATTATAAAACATAAGATAAGATTAGATAAAAAATTAATATAATAAAAAATCATTCCACACATAATTGTCACATAATAATGTTAGTGAAAAATGATTACCTCCATATTAAAGGAAACATTGTTATTAAATTCTTTATAACATGGTAAATTTCAAGTCATTTTCTCTTTAAAGATAATTTTAAAATAGAAACATAATATATAATTATTTCTGATGTATTCATTCTATTACATGTATAATTATAGGTACATACACCACTTAAGAAAACATGTGGTGAATATGGCATATGTCTTATAAAAATTAAAAGTGAGAGTAGAAAACTCGTACCTCAAGTTTACAAGATCCATTTATTTCCATTAACTTCTATATAATAATATATTAACAATTGATTTATTTCTTATGAGTCATAATTTTTAATAACATATAAATTTATAATTTATTTTATTTACATTTATATACATATTTAAATAATTATTTAGTTATGTCCACATTTGGTGTTTTGAGGCTATTTTGTTTATTTATTCAAAACAGATACAATGTGTTGACTATGATCAAAGTGGCAATTATTTGAATATCTCCCAAATAATTATATAAATATATTATATTATTTATATATAAATTATCATTTTAAACCATTTTGGATGCTTTTTATGGTAAATTAACAACATTATGATCATAGAGGTGATATGTCGTACATACACATGAATAACATTTTCATTTTCAGTGATAATAATATAATTAAATTAAAAATTATTTTAAAATCATATAATTATAATAATATCATCAATATACTATATTTTCATTAAATATTATTTTATATAATCTATTTGATTTAGTTATGAAAAAAATTGCATCACCTTAGGGTTGCAGTAGTCCACACTTCCACAAATGACATTATTAGTTTTCAGTGTAAGAAATAAAATGATAAATTATATTTTAGTAATGATAAATATGTTGTTATTATTATAACTGTTTCAAGTAAATCACATAGATTAATTAAAAAAATCTTCATTTCATTCAATATAAACCTTTATTAGAAAACAAATCACATCGGTTCATGAGGTCGTAGTACGACATACATACGAGTGACATTATCAAATACCCTCCAATAAATAAGGAGTAAAAAAGTATATTTTTATTAAAAAATAAATAAATATTTATATTTTGAAATATGAAATATATACTATAATACCATAATTATAAAACTCTAAGTGATACGTTAATGTAAAAAAATGACATAAGTTCATATGGTTATAGTTTCTAATACACAATAATTATAATTTCAAAATAGGTTATATGGATGTGGATATGGATTTAGGTTTTTGAATTAGAATAATATACTAATATTATATGTTTTATAGCTATATTATTATATAATTATAATTTGTAAATATTTTGAGAAGGTGGTAGAGGAAATAATATATAGATGCTCGGTTAAACATGATAATTCTTCATAGGGAAACCTCCAAAAGTAAGAACCAAATCCCTCATTTGATGAAATAATTATAAAAACATGGCCTAAAAGACATGGATATAGATTTAAGGAAGATATTTTATTATGATTTATATGATATAATGTTGTACTATGGAGTGATGTGGATAGATGAGGGGGAAGCCTTTTATATGTGATGTGAGTCGCACACTAGAAATGTTTTGAATGAAAAATAGTGTACCAACATTCATCACCTAAAAAGTGAACCAAAAAACAATAATTTTTTGAGACACACACATTATATGGAAAAATTTTGGGCTTAAAATATTTCATTACTTTGTTGACATCATATAATACTTATATGATTATTTTAAACCCACATAATACTTTTTTATCTTTAATGGAGGGAAATTAATTTGTACTATTTTAAATAATCCTTATTGTAAATCATTAATTTGAAATTATTAGGTAATATAAATTTTTTTATTTAAAATATATAATTAATTATATTAAATTAAATTTAAATAAGTGAGAAATATAAATTGAATATAATTCCCACATACGTGATGAAAAGGGGGGTTTCAATAAAAAAATTTAGAGAAAGATGATTTTATATTTATTATATTTCTATTAACAGAAAAAAACAATTGAATTGAAATTAGTGTTTATTGATATATAAAATTTATATTTTATTTAAAACATTTTCATAATAGTTTTTTAATTAATAAAATAGTGGAATCATTATTAACATTAAAATTGTTTTCTAAAAAAACTATTTTTAATCCGAAAAATTTACATATACTAACATATAATATTAAGATAAGTAAATTGTTATTTTTTAATTAACTATAAATGATAATTATTAATTCATATTAAAAAATATATTAAATTTTTATTTAAATAATTTTTAAAATAAATGAAATCTTTATGAAAAGTAGTATTTTTCATAATTAACTAATAAATTAATATTTTCAAAAAAATCCAAAATTTTCAATAAATTTGAATTTTGGATTATCTATTTTTTTCTAAATAAATTTTTAGAAATAAATATCATATAATATCAAAAATTAATCATAATAATTTTTTCATGAAATTCTATAAAATCAATTTATGAAGAAAAGATTGTTTTTAAAATAAATTTACATTTCTAAAAATTGATTGATTATTTACTAAAATTATATCAATAATTTATATTTAGTCATATATATATCATAATTTTTGTTATAATATTCATACCCATGAGTATAATTTTTAGGTTCTAATGGTTATAAAATTTTGGAGTCATTTAAGCTGAGTGGTGCTTGCCAACTACTCTATCGAACATATTCTTCTATTTTAAAATATCAGGGAGTTACAATCAATGTCATACAGGATATTATTTTTAAATGATTATGTTATTGTAATAATTCTTTTCTGATCAATCAATGTTTAGGTGATTATTGATATCTCTCTTTTTTTCTCATTCTGAGCATATGAGCTCACCCATTCATTTGTATCCTTTCCGTAGGTGATGATGAAATGTTCTAGTTATGGTATGTCCATGAAGTATAATAAATTAGATGATCATTATGGGTGATGTAGAATGACATTCTTTATATAAGATGATTGTTTATGTAGTGTAAAAAGAAACCAATATTTTACAATCGTTTAAAGTGTATTTATGAAATGTATTTAATATGAATATAAAAATATGTATGATTTTTGAATTAACAAATTTGTTTGTTGTAAATTGTGTATTAAAAAGTAATAGAAAACCTCATAAATATAATATGATAAAAAATTATTGAGAACCCATAAGATAAATATATGTGTAAGAGAAAGTATTATGTTATGGTAAAGAAATATGTGTGGATTTACGGGAAAAATATCCAGGTTTGGACACTACATGTGGATGATTCTCTAACATAGTTATGTATATGGTTAATAATATAGAAAATCTTTTATTGAGTTGGAATTTATCCTAACAAGGTGTGTGATAATTGTTCATTCCAAAAACCTATTTTGACTCTCATGAGGGATATCCATAGGTTAATTCATATTATTTTTTAAAAAAAGTATGATTGATTTCAATACATGATGGAAACAGATTTACAACGATAAAAACAAGGTGTTTTATTAAAAAAGATTTAATAATTTAATTAGGATACTTAGGATTAATTATTTTCCAATTAATAGTTTTTTATTTTAACCATTTCATGTTATTATTCAATTGTTAGAAACAGAATACATCATGATAGTATTAAATGTGAAAGACAATTGAATGATTTAACCATTGAGTACCCAAATGAAACAAGATATGCACACAAAAAAATAGTTTTTTTTCCTAAATAGTTATCTCAAAATATGATTTATAATCTCAATTTTTTTGAGATTGTTGAGAAACCAAATAATACAAAAACATATTATCATGTTGATATTTGGGGAATGAAATGTTATTTTTCATCATGTCACTAATGTGGGAAAATGTTTCGAGGAGAATTCCTCAAATGAATAGAAAGATGCATTCATTATGAAATATATAAACATTTAACAATTAGTTTCGAAGAAAAATTGAAAATTTTTTATTATTACACACATTGTAATATAGTTATCCATACAATATGAGAATAATGGTATTTTGGGATAGGCTATTTGTGATGGGACCGTTACCCATTATAAAATGCCTTTTCGTAGGGACTAGTAGAGATGAGAATCAAATCATGCGTGTCATGATAGATCTAAAATTTTCATAATTTTTTATATCTATTTATATAATTTAATCCTTATAAACTTATAAATTTGAGTTTATTTACAACATTTATGGATTTTTGGTGTGTTTTAGGCTAAAATATGAAAACAGTTTAATTATAAAATTTTAATATATTTTATTCAGATTGATATTTTTAGCATAAAATTTAAAATATTGATCAAATTATTGTGATTATTTTTTTAATAATTCATTTATACTGGTTATTAATCCTTCTCCTTTAGACATTAAGATAATTTTATCATTTATAGTCCAGAAAATCAATTAAATTGAAAACATTTCATGATGATAAAGTTGTTTATACCTTTGTAAATGAGGGATTTTTTTGTATACAAACAACAAATTGAGGTGATTTAAATTGTATTGAAAAAGTGGAATCATCTTTGTGTTGCACCAATATTTTTCAAGGATTTATTATCTAATATAGGTGTCCATTGGATGATAATCATTGAATCAATATTTAGGAAACCTTCGTCCAGAATAAACTCTCGAGGTTATTAGGCTATAAATTCTCTTAAAAACTATTATTGAGCAAAAATGTGGTGGTAAATGTGCCAAATAATTTGGAAATACTTTCTGGAATATGAATTATATTATTTAGCCAAAACTATGGTGTAACATGCATAATATATTTAGGAAACAATATCTAGAATTTAAATTTAAATGGTGGAAACCCATTATTCCTCGAAACCGATTAATGTTATGTTATGACACCTGAGAGCCTCTACAATTCCTACAAATAAGATTCTAGTGGTGATTTGAAGAAGGTGTTGATTGGTGAGGTAAGATTTTTATGATCGCTACTAATTTAGGATTTCGATTTTATTATCATTTTAAATCGGTTTTTTTCATGTAACATGCATTCATATATTAATTAATGTATTTACATATACATTGTTATAACCCAAATCTCATTTTCATTATGATGATCTCCTTTTCACATTTATATGTCTTGTGACTAACCCATGGCTTGACCAGGGGGGATGATTCATGGCGTTTAAAATTATGATGCTTTAATGCAACCTATTTTTTTCAATTTGGCATCAATGTAAGGGTATTACATGGCTGTGGCGGTTTTCCACCATATAATTATTCACAAATACATTCCATCACTTTTATCAATGTCTTTTACCTCCCTTTTCTTAATAAATTCTTTTTTTCTATGGTGTTGGGGTTTAATTAAGGGATGAAATGACATGTTGTGGAGCCTGGTCATTTAGGAAATTTATTCTTAGATGATGTGTTGTCTTATTTGAATATTGTAGTATTTGTGGTTTGGTGTTGAAAATAATGTTAAATTTAAACACTAAATAAATAAATTTAATGTAAGATATTAATATGGTTTCAAAAAAATTAAATATCATATTGAATTTTAACAACTAATAAATAATGAAAAATCATGTCGCATACACTAGGACCAGGACCTGTCTTCCCTAATTTCATTATGTCTACATCTGTAGTTATATTTGAAGCCATAATTTAATTATTCTAATTGTGTGTTTTCAGAAAAACGAATACCATAATTTTTATAAATAATATAAAAACTGAAAAATTTTAATATTAGGTGTATTAGATATTTATTATTGAACTGAATGAGACTCTCCTCATGTGAGACGACCCCGGTCATCATATGTGACACATTATAAAAATAAATTTTCTATTTCGATTCCCTATGATAGGCATATGACACAAGTACCCCCATTTATGTGGATCTAAGTGATTTTTCGATTATTTTTTTGACTTTTACATTATAAAGATGTTTTTATTGTTTTTCTCTAAAAATTCATTATCAGACCATGAAGTTTTTGAGGGATATTTTTTAATTCATGTAAAAATTTCCAAAAGTTTTAAGAAACAATTATTATGTATCACTTTTCTATAGATTATGGTGTTTCTATTATTTTTATCTATGTGAGGATATTTTAGGAAACCATATAATGTCATAAAAATATTCAACGATTTCATAGTTTTCTTAAGGGAGGGGTTGAAAAAATTTATTTTTAATGTGATGTTCTGAGAGATAACTATGTTCTACAATTAAATTACATAACATTAAATAGTTTTCAAGGTCCAATAAATATCCCCCTTAGTCGTCTCTAATTTTTCAATGGAAATCAATGAAATGGAGTATCATGACTACTTGCCTCCATCCGATACTTCTCAAAAACAATAGTTCATTTAAACTGAATAAGTGACTCAAGCTGAACTAACTGATGGAGATGATACAATATTGAGCTCCAAATAATTTTATTTTATTGAAACTAATTTTAATATCACACCAAAGGGAATATAATTATTTGATTCAGATAACATGCAGTATCCAGGGAGGAAGATAATGAAAAAAAATCACATGTTGAGGAATATTTACAGCACCAAAAACACATCGAACAGTTATATGAGAGAATAAAATAAAAAATACCAGTTGCATTTTCAATGAACCAACTCTAGAGTATAGAAAAAATAAAAGGGAGGTACGTCATAACAAATCTCCATCTATAAATTTATATAATGTAAAATAATATTGTCAAATTTCTTTTCTATTTTTTTTTAATGAAGAAGATATGGAATACCCACTGGATAATGAAGATAAAAGTTGATAAGTAGTTAAAAATGTGGATAGGGTTCCATAATTCATGATATATATCATATGAAAGATGTACCACATTATGTATTGGGAACATCTAGTGACTATATAAATGGAATCTTCCATAACAAGAACAAATCAGAGGATGCTCGGAAAATTCATATGTGGTGGTACATGTTAACAAAGTATCATCCACAAACTGACTACGTATAATAGATATTATTTCCTTCTAGTGGCAGTAAAAAATTCATTCCCATGTGAGGAAAAAATCATAGATTTATCATAAAAAAATTTCCCAGAATTTTGATTTCAAAATCTATCTTAGAAATCAGTCCATCATACAGCCCACTCCCTCGTTTACTTGTAATCATAAATGAAATAATCCTTAAGCTTATTTGTGTAATTTTTATTTGTAGATTCTTGATTGAAAAAAAGAATCCCCAAATATCCAAGTAGGAAAGAGTACTGTGATTCATATCAAAAGGGAGATCACTTCTATTATATTTAATTTCAGAAATAGAAATTTTTTATCACAATCATGTTTTTAAATTTATTATGAAATTGAACCTCCCTGATTGAATTCATGCTTTACGTTACATATATATGAGAAAATAGTTTCATAGGAATCCCATGATTCCTTGTTTTAGATTTCAATTATAATGAAATTAGATTTGTAAAATGAATAATTGGATGACTAATGTGATTACAGTTTATTTCGTCATAACCTTTACATTGAGTTTTAGAGAAAGTGTAGTTTTTTCTTTTATGGGGATAATTTCATTAGCCATTTATTTATGATATCAAGCATTGTATTTAAAATATAAAACTCCTCCTTGAATATTAATTTTTAAAGAATCAAATCCAACGATCCTTAAGCTTCAATGTCATTTGAAATGTCATTGAAATTTCACATTATATTATGTCCCGTTAATTATTATAATGTAGAGAATATAGTTATTTTATGTGAAATGTGACAATTTGGTTTGGCATTGAATACTGTTTGATTTCATTTCAAAGGTATTTGAATATGGTTACATTGGGACCCTTTGATTTTCAATGTGGAGATTTTGTGCTTGATGACGATCATGGTTTAAGATTGGGGAATTGATAGATCTAAAAATTTAATTATTTATATATATATTTAAATTATTTTAACTCTCACAATTTATCAATAAGAGTTTATTTTCATGAGCTTTGGTTTTATGGTGTGTTTTATGCTAAAATGTGAAAATTTATTAATCAGGGAATTTTATCATTATTTATTATCATTGGGTTTTTAGAGAATTATATTTAATATATTTATCCAATTTTTATGATCTAATTTGAGGATACATTGGTATATTTGATTCAACATTATCTTTTATAGCTAGATATAATTCACACATCTAGTGGACCTAAATAATCGAATAATTTGAACTCTTTTATGGGGGACAAAGTAGACCCTACCTCAATAAATGATCCATAAATTGGGATAAACACATCAAATTGAAGTTATTATACTTTTATTAGAAATAATAATCAGTTATACATTTCCCCGTTAGATTTAAAGTAGTTATTCAATCATTCAAGAAACCATTAAATGCTCAACATTGAATCAGTATTTAGGAAATATTCTTCCAGAATAAAATATCAGAGTATTTAGCATTTAAATTATCTAAAAATAAAATAAGGAGATTAAATTTTAATTTTGAATTCCAAAACATGATTTGGAACAAATTTCTATAATACCACTTTTACAATTTTTTCAAAATCGAGGGGATAACTCACATAATATTTTGATGAAAACTTTATGGAACCCAGATTACAATGGTCGAAAATTCATTTTGTCCCAAAACAGATTATTGGTCCATTGTGACTCCTTGAAGCCTAAAACATTCCTATAAACATTATATTACAGTGTATTAAAGAAAATATCACTTTTTAAGGGATTTTTTATTATGATTTCTTCGTAATAATTAATCATTTATTTACTTTTTTTTTCATTTCCCATGTACTGTGGATTCATATTTTAATTAATTTACTTATCTTTACATTATACAATCTATAAGCTAGTTTTCTCTCCCTTATATCATTATGTTGTGATAAATATATTATTTTTTAATGGATGGTGACTATCCTAAGTTTTGTACCTAGTTGAGGATTCATAAAGTTATTAATTATTGTTTTTCAATGAATTTTGTTTTGATTAAATTTTTTATAGATGTGAGTATATTTCACAGGTGTAGTAGTTGTCCACCATGCAATTATATTGAAATCAATTCATTATCTTGTATTAATTACTTTTACCCCCCTTCTCTTTGAAAAACTCTTCATATGAATGATATGGGGTTGCCCTAATGTATGAAATGGAACACAATGCATCATGGTCATTCACAAATTATATTCTCAGTTGAGTTGTTATCCTATTTTACTATTTATGACGATGTGCTTTAGTATGCCAGAAGCAATATAAAATAAAAAATTCAATAAATTTAAAGAATGTAATTCATTAAACAAGTTTAATAACATGAATTGTTCGATTAAATTTAGAAACATATAAATTATGAAAGAACCCATGTTGTCATTTCTAGGACCAAGGCCTTTCCACGTAACTTCATTTTGATTAGAACATCATTTAGATTTCAATTATACATTTCATTATAATACAAGTATGTTTTAAAAAAATGAAAAACCATCTCATTCATAAAACATATATAAAACAAAAAAGAGTTCGATTATTTAATTAGAGAATAGTGAATTCATCAATTGTGATAATCCTCATGTGGGATGGCCCACGTTATCTTCTATACTGCAATAATAATATAAAATTTCTTTTGAAACACCCTATGAACGGTGGGCATAAATAATAGGGTTTCTTTTAGGAAGCTAATATTTCTTTCAAACAAATTATATATTTTCACATTTAAGATATATTTTAGTTATTTTTATTTAAAAAACCCCAAAAGTTCTTCTTTCCTAATATTTTCCACGATCAATTTTCAATTCATGCAAACATTAATAAATTTTGAATGAACCAATTAATAAATCATCCTTGACCATAAATAATGGTGTTTCTGTATTTTCTAGATCGGTGAGATAATTTTGGAAATCATATAATGGGGAGTATGTATTCAATGAAATCATAGCTATCTTGAGGGAAGATGCGATCAATGAAATTTTTTATGTGATGGCCCTAGATCTAACTTTGTTTTTTACATTATATTATAGAACATTATCATGTGTATAAGGTATTTGAATATTTCCCCGAAGTCTTCCCAGATTTTTATTATGAGGTCCATAAAATAGAAGATATTTACTACATACCTTCATCTTTTACATATTAACTAGAAGCAGTGTTTTGCAATCAAGAAGATGTCAAATGAAAACAAAATACAAGAGATGATACATTCTTGAACTCAAAATAATTTGATTTTATTGAAACTAATTTGAGTATCACTCTTAATATTTTTGAATATTCAGATTCATCCAATTCATATTACACCATGGAGGAAGATGGTGAAAATGAAAATTCACCTCTTGAGAATCAATTATAGCTCACAGAATATGTCGATCAATTTCTTAAGGGGTACAAGAAAATATCAATATTGAACTTCTTGAATAAAAAATGGTAGAATATTGATAGATTAAAATTGTTGTTTTTCATTTTGAATTTCCATCTATAAATTTATTTCAATTATCCTTAAATATACAAATTCGTTATAAATATTTATTTAAGGAATATAATTTGTAAAAACCACTGAATAATGAAGAATACATTTCAAAAGATGCCAAGAAGGAATATAAAATACAACATTTCACCCTATCACCTATATGGAATTTTTACAAATTTGATAATGGGGATGTTATAGTTTACAATATACATAGTAATCTCTTAAATAAGAACAATTAAGTAGATATTGAAAAAATTAACATGTGGTGGTTTATGTCAAAGATGTTTCATCCACCAAATTTCTATAGATAACATCTCATACTGTGCTCTAAATTTACTAAAAATGTAGTGCCTAATTGAGGGATCAAACAAAGATTTATCTTTATATGATTTCTATGAATTTTCATTTCATATTAATCCTTATGAATTAATCAAGAATCTATACCACTCCTTTATATATTATTGATATTACATGAAATGATAGTTGTGATTAATTAGGTAATTTTCTTTATTATGTTCATAATGGTACAAGTAATCTTTAAATATAGTTGGAGGTAAGTGGTATAAAATTTATATTAATGGGAGATCACATTTATTTACTATGTCTCAAACTATATGAATTTTTTCCAAATATATTTTGAGAATTTCATTGAAATTACATCCCCATTATAAAATCCATGTTTTAATTGAATTATATAGGAGGTATGAGTTTCTTGGGAGTCATGTGATTCAATGTTTTAGAATTAAAATTTAATGAAATTGAATTAGTAAAATGAATAATTAGATGTTTAATGATATTAATGGATTTTAAATTGAGAAATCATCATATTAGATAATTAATTAATTCATTTATGTTAATTTCCAAAACATTTTTCATTCAATGAATTTATGAAAATCATGCTAGTTGATTTATTATTATTAATCATTTCTTAATTGATTATCTCAAATAATATGCATCATTTATATGAGGACTTATAGGCCAAGTGCATTCTATTTATTCATATGTATATTTACTGAGTAATTATGGGATATGTCACTAATCAAAACTTTCATTTGAGTGTTTCAAAATTGTGACTATGTAAATAACATTTTAAATGATTGATTAATAATTTGATAAACCATTTATCATTAAAATAAAACATTTACATCAATCTATTTTAATCCCATAGAAACCATGAATGACCTTGTTGAGGACGATCCATGCTTCAATGAATTTTTATCCATAACTATAATACTCAATGTAGTTTCATTAAATTTTAATGTTTAGGTGTGGCAGTTATGTGAATAATGATTGAATGAATTAAAGATATTGTAATAAATAAGTATATGGGTTACATTTTGGGAATAAAAAAGGCTTCTTATTCATTCATTATAATTAATTTTTTTCACTCTTGAATAATAGAAATATATAATTAAAAAGTGTAACAAAAAAAATATTTTATGATTTGGGAAAACCCCAAATCACCATTACAATTCCTATGATTTTCAATATTTTTAGTTAATTGGTGGTTTTGAGTTTTTTTTCATATAATTTCAGAGAATTAAAAATGAGATATTTATTTTAATCAAATAAATTATAAAAGTTAAAAAAATCAAGATGGTTCACCAATAATTCATTATGGTATATTAGATTGTGACATTTAGATTTAGTTTTGGAGAAATGAGTGTCACAACATTGAATGAGAGAATATAAATAAACAATTATTTTTTATATCATTCATTTTACAAAAGAGATAAATCTCCTCCATCATCCTTAATTTTTATGCATCAAATCCTTACAACATTATGCATAAGAGTCATTTGAACCATGTTTGGAAAACTCATTACGATTTTGTGTGCCTTTTGAGATAAATAATTCACTAATTTTTTTCCATTAACTGACTATTTATAAGGATCATGTATTCATTATAGGATAAAAAATCCAATTGAATTGTAACGTGATAGGTGAGATAAAATTTTGAAAAGTGAGGTATGTAATGATTTGGCATGTTTAATAATAATGAATTGAAAAACACGAATAAATGAAATGGGATATTCTACCATTTTCACAAGGGTGAAAGGAAAATACTTGGAATAATTTTTTCTATGAAAAATAAAAAATTGAATTGATATTTTATGTGACATTTGATAATTTGGATTAACCATGAATATTGTTTGATATTATTTCCTCGGAATTAGAATATTGATAAAACTAGTTCCCATTTATTTTAAATGATGAGATTCTATGCTTGATGAATAGCATGGTATATGTTTTTGGAAATTTTTTGGGGTAATATTTTCAACATTTTTATATGTATTTAAATTATCTAAACTTATAAAATTTAATAGTTTTATATTATTTTAATAGTTTTGTATTAATGATGTGGTTTATGTAAAATTTAATAAAATATGTAATTATGGAATTTTAATATATTTTAATCACATTGGTATTTTAATAATTATATATAAAATATTGATTAAATTGGTATAATTATGTTTTTTAAGAATCATTGATATTTACAATTATACATTCTCTCCTCAAACTAGAGTTAATTCAAATATCCAAATGGCCAAAAAATCATTCAATTTGAAAAAAATTCTTATAGATAGAGTTGACCTCACCTTTATAAATGAGGCATAAATTGGTCTACACAACGTCAGTTGAGGTGATCCAATTTGGATCCAAAATAGAAATCATTTTAATATTTCTCAATTATTTTTCAATGAGTTATACACTCATTAATTTAGTTATATGATGATGATCAATGTAACATGACTTAGGGGAAATTCATCTAGAGTAAACTGTTTGTGTAATTTGGCTACAAATAATTTTATATATGGATTAAAGAGATGATAATTGGATTTCAAATAATTAATTAAATTTTGAATAATTTTATGGAAGAATACTTTTGATAATTCAGAAAAATTAGTTCATAACATAAGGAAAATTTTGAAGACAAGATTTTGGAACAAAAAGTTCAATGATTGAAATCCCATTATGTCCCAAAACACATTAATGGTAATTTATGACACCCATATCCACTTATATATTGATAAATAAGAGTCTATATATGGATTGAAGAAGATATAGATTGTCGATTGATGTTTTGGATGATGGATGTTGGTTTAGGATTTCACTTTTTTATGTTCTCTTATACGATATAACAAGCATTCCTATTTTAAATAATGTGTTTCAATTTTCATTATTAAATCCCTAATCACATTCTATATCCATGTAATATCATTATACTTGAACTCTTCTCACAATTCAATGGATATTTATTATCCCATGGTTTGGCGATATGGAGGATTTATGGCTTTCATAAGTATTGTGCTTTAATGGAACTTGTTTTTATTCACTTTGTGGTTAATGCGAAAGAATTACAACGGTGTGTCAGTCATCTACTATGACATTATTTTAAAATCAATTCCTTTTCATTGATGCGTTAAATATTATTCCCTTCTCATTGGAAAACACTTCATATGGTGGTGTTGAGGTTTCCCTAAGAGATAAAATGAAATATGGTGGAACTTAGACATTGTAGAATTGTATTCAAGGTAAATGTGTATTCTTATTAGACTATTGGAGGTGGAGTGGATTCGTGCACTGCAAGAATAATGAAATCAAACAATAAATATATCAAATGGACATAATTAATTAATAAGTTTTCATAAAATGAATTATTAGATTGTATTTAAACAATAAATAAATATTGAAAGAAACCATATAGACAACTCTATGACTAAGACCATTGTTCCCTAATATCATTCTGTCTGCATCTGCATTTTGATTTCAATTTTGCATTGCATTATTTTAATATAATATTATGCCAAAATTTAAAAATATAATTTTCATAATAATATAAAAACCCAAAGAGAGAATAATTTGAGGAATAAGAAATTAGTGATTTTACCTACTATAATTCTCTTCATGTGAGATGACCCGAGCCAGCCTCAATTCTCCATTATAAAAATAAATATGTTTTTCACACACCCTATGACATGCATGCATCACATCACCACTTTTCCTAAATTGAAAATTATATTCATTGAGAAAACATTCCCGCAATGAATTCCTATGTTGCAGTTTCAATGACAAACAACAAGAAATTTATTTTTGATTGTAATATACTCCCATTGAAAATACCTTCTGTTATTCTTGGTATTTATGACAAGAATAAATTATCATAAATAATAATATGTCAGTATAAGAGTATTTGGGATGGGAACCATCACAAATACCATTTTCAACTGTGATGTGAATGTTAATGGTGTTTACTAATTGTGACTTACCCATCCCAACTACGACTATTTTTTACAGGAAACCCATTATAATTAGTCCTCTTGCTAATAATAAAACCTATATATACCCACAAACTTGAATATTTTTGCATTCTCAAATTCTCTAAACTCTCTGCTCTTCGTCTAATCTTATCTTCCTTTCCAAACACATTTAAATATTTTATAATTTACATGGATAAAAAAATTTCTATTTCCATTAGATAAAATATTTATTTTCATTGTTTTTATTTAATGAAATTAATTTTTTATTCATTTCTATTATTTTATATAAGTTAAAATAATTATATATTAACAATAATAGGTTTTAATTATTTTTAAGTACATCAATTTTTCTGAAATTAAGTTTACGAAGTACTATTACTTTTAATTAAAACTATTTTGCTTTAATTAGAAATTATGATTATTAATTAGAAGTAGTTAGTTTAATTTAATAGTAATAAGTTTAAATTAATATTTTGATGTTTAAATTGTTATCAATTAATGATAATTTTTATAAATTTGCCTAAATTATTAGAGAATGGTATTAATTAGTAGAAATTAGTAGAAATTAGTTGAAATTGTGGATAATATGTTTAAAAACAGGTATTTAATAAAAATTAGCATCAAAACATGAGAATTTGTAATAATTAATGGAATCGAGTGGGAATAAACAAAATATAGTAATAATTTATATATCTTAGTAACAAATAATAATATTTTAATGTAACTTGTATTAATTAACTTTAACTATTATTTAATAAGTTGTAGTAATTAATACTAATTTTTAATAATTAATGGTAATTATATATATTTATCAAAATTGTAAAAATTAGCAGTAACTTCAGTTATTATTAATTAACAGTAATTATTTGAAAGTAATTGTAATTATTAGAAACTAGCAATAATTTCTAAAAATTAGAGACAAACAGTAAAAATTATTGATACCTATTATAAATTTGTGGTAATTAGTAATGGTTAGTGGTAACTAGTTATAATTTGGGATAATTACTAATAATTGATGATAATTACTAAAAATTATGTGTAATTAGTGGTTATTAGTATAAATTAGTGGTAATTAGAATTTTTTAGTAAAAAATATTATTAATCAGTGGTACTTAGTAAAAATTAATGGTAATTAGTTAAAATTAATGGCACTAAGAAATAAATAGTGTTAATTATTAAAAATTAGTAGTAAAGTAGTTAAATTTGTGTGAATTAGTAAATAATAATCCAAATTAGAAAAAAAATTATTAGAAATTACAATAGAAAATTAGTAATTAGTAATGATTATTGGTAATTACAAAAAAATAGTAGAAATTACTATAGATTACTGGTAAATATTAATTACTGGTTTTAATTAGTAAAAATTAGAAGAAATTATTTATAATTAGAATTAATTAGTAAAAATTATAATAAATTAATCTTAATTTGTTGTATTTAGAAATAATTGGTGAATGTTAGTAAAAAATGTAGATAATTAAATGTAATTATAAAAAATTAGAAGAAATTAGTAAAAATTAGATGTGATTAGAAAAAAATTGTAAAAATTAGTGGCACATAGTAACGATTATAGGTAATTAGATAAATTTAGTAAAAACTCAAAAAAAATAGAATAAAATACAATTACTTTGTATAAATAAATTTTAATTAGTAGAAATGATGATATTAAAAACAAGCAGTTTGTGTAAATTTGTGTTACTTATTAATAAATAGTGGAAATTAGTGGTACATAGAAAAAATAATAAGTATTTAGATATAATTAGTACTTATTTGTAAAAATAACTGACAAAAACTTAACATTAGTAGTAATTGCCTATATTTAGTGGTAATTGGTAGTCATTAGTTTTAAATAGTAAATCCTAACATTAATTAGATATCATTTTCAATAATTAGTAATAATTAGAGATAATTAGTAAAAATTAGCATTAAATAGTAAAAAATTATTTAAATTATTTAAAATTAGTAAACAGTAGCAATAATTACTAAAAATTATTGATAATTGGAGGAATATTGTAAACAAATGTGGTAATCTATTGTATATAGTAAATAATACTATATATTATAAATAATTATTGGTTGTTTCTAAAAATTTGAAATATTTAGAAGATAGGTAATCTGTAAAAATTTGTGTTAACTACTATGAATTTGCAGTAATTAAAAAATAGTAATAATTATTAAAAAATATAAAAAATTCATAATAATTTCTGGTAATTAGTATTTATTTATGATAAATGTAATAACTTATGATAATTATTGGTTATTAATAAAAAATAATGTTATTTATTAAAAATTATTTTTATTTAATAAAAATTACCAGTAAATAGATGTAATTATTGATTTTTAGTTAACAAGCATTATTTAGTTTAATAAATAGTAAGTAGATGAAAACTAAAATACTTATAATTAAAATATAATAATTAAATTTTATACTCTTTTTTATGGTATTTTTCTTATATTAAATTAATCATAATTTTTTTAGATAAATATAGAATACGAATGTTAATTCACTAATACCACATCATGATTGTATAAATCCTTACATGAATCCAAACAGTTTTGGCTTAAATCTTATATAAGGGAGTTAAAAATATTTTTAACAGTTTCATCACAAAAAACTGAATTATTTCCAAAACGGAAAATTAATTACCCATATATGAAAAGTGATATGAGGAAATTTGACACCTTAAAAACATTGGGGAGATCTATTTTGTTTCTGTTTTTAAAATAATTATATTTTCTGGTGTCAAAATGGTGAACATAGTTATTTGGGGTTTATTATTAATTTTGTTTCATATCTTTAACAGTTTAAATCATTATTACTTGACGTTATTGGTCCATATTTTCTATAAACTAACTCTCATGAGGATATTTAATTCAGACTTTTATTAGAATCATCTTGATTTTATAAGTTTCTAATGTCTACTATGTATGCCTTATATCTTGGTTGTAAGATAAAAAATTCAAAGTTGTTGAAAATTTAATGGCTATTTAATCAGATAATAAATTTCAAATAGCTATTTTTATTATATATTCTCCTTGGTTAAACCACAATGACCTATAGGTAAATTGATTCTAATAGATTTTTGTCAGAGAAATAGGTTGGATCATAATTTGTTTCTTAGTTATAAGAAGGTTTATACATGTTAAAATGATTGTGTTACATTAATATGAAAATGATACATTAGTTTTCTATCTTACATGTGAAAAAACGAGTTACAATGTCGAATGACTAGGAATGTGTGGATTGATTTAGGTAAAATAGTTGAGGTATTTTTCACATAAACATAGATTTTAGGTTTTATTAGTGTCTCAAGAAATATGTTCACTGATTTTGTAATCTAAAACCAATATTTAAACATATAAAATAATAAATCATGCATGTAATTATTCTTCATGGTAATGTTTTGACCAGGTACATTAATCATTAAAATTAGATGCCTATAACATACAATTGTGTCTTAATACTGATGGTTTCAATTATTTTTGTTCTTATGATAGTTAGTATTCTTATTGGATCGTCTTTATAATATCAAACAGAATAAATTCATGGTTGTAGATGAATTACCCATATATCATTTTGAATTATTAATTCCTTAACATCCAAAAAATAAATATCAATATTTATTTGAAGTCATTGATTGGTGGTAAAATTTATTATGGAGTAATGGTGTCATAAGATATGATGTCACTTATAAATAAAATATCCTAATGAAAACTAAATTAATTTGAATATTTAAGGAGTTCACATCATATGGAATGTTATTTGGATATAGTATACAATGTCCAAAATCATGTTTTTACAATATGAGTGATAAAAATGTTTTTATCCTCATCAATAGAATAAAAACATGATTCATCAAAGGTCATTGAATTTTTTTTCATATTGGTAATCCTTTCTGAAGTAGTATAAATCTTTTTAGGAAAGGTAAAATTTAATGAGACGAACCTCCAGAATTGATATCGGTTATGGATTTACAATCTATTGTATCTTATTTACCTCTTATTACCATTGTACCAACTATAAAACTATAAAAATTGATGTATTAAAGAAATATATTTATTATATTATCTGAATTATTTATTGGGATCAATTATATTTGTCTGACATAAGTTTGAATTGATTTATATTGAGAAGATATATTTTGATAATATATTTCCTACTGTTTGGCGGACACCTGGTAAAACATATGATAATGGAAAAGAATGATTAAATCTTTCCCTAGTTTTTAGTGGACTAAAATTTTGATTTGTTTGAAAATGAAATATCACAGAAGTCAGTGATTACAAAATATTTTTATACAAATTTAATAGAAAATTTCTTATTATTTAGTTAGTTGTGATAATTTTTTATTCTATGTGATTGTTACTCATTAAATTTTAAATATTGTTTCTAAAAAATTAATATTACCAAATTAAAATTTTATGTTGATCGTGTTATATTAGAAACACTTATATAAATTTGAATTAAAAAATTTATGAATTCTAAAATTTTGGATGCACTAATAAGAATATTATATTTCTTTTGAGACATTTGTGTCATGACAACAAACCATAACTCACTTACTAAAATGTAATAATATGTTGTATTAATTTTATTTTAGATGGAAATAAATCCACAATCATTCATTGATTCAAGGGAACATTAGATATAAATTTTATGTATGAAGAATATTTTGAATGGGAGGAACATTTTTTATGGATATATCCATAGGATATATATAAATAGAATATAAAAATATATATATAATAAATCATCAATTGAAGAATCAATATCCTAACGTTATAACCCTGACGATATTTATTTTTTTACTCCAATCATTTCAAACATGAATATCCTTTATAAAATAAATGAATGGGTTTTAATGAAGGAAATGATGATGATTCAAAGAAAATTCAATAATCAAATTATAATTAGTATAAACATGGAATTGGAGTAGTTCTTGAATGTTTTATTTTAGATGACAAACATCATATGGCTCATATATATTTTCCTCTCAACTATTATGAAATTAAACAACATGTATAGTGAGTGCAACTAGGACGTAATTTTTTTAAAAAAATAAATAATATTATTTTTTTGAAGATTATATAATGATCAAAAAAAGAATTATTTTCCAAAAATAGCAACATTTATTCATAATGAATAGAGACAATATAAATTTTTATAATGGTTTCATTGACATGAAATTATAATTGTATATTGTTTAACATATGAAATCAATTTACTATTTTTTATATTATTAGATTTTTTAATTTAAAATGTATCACAACATTCCAATAAAATTGATATAATATTGTGTGTACTAAGAAATAAAAGATAAAAAATGTTAAATCATATAATACATAATTTTTGAATGGTTTCTGATTTTATAAAATTTTAAATGGTGAGTTAAGAAATCAATGAATAATGCTATTTTCTTGAGTGGATCACATCATAGAGAATGTGAATTTGATATTTATGTCATTATGGATGAAAAATAGAGTTCTATTATCTTGGATATAATTATTTAATGATGTTTAAAAGTTATTGGTTTGATTATGACAGGGGAATTTCTGTCTATATGTGATTAAAAATCATTGATATTAAATATAAATGATTCATTTTAGTAAATAATTTAATTTTAGTGGACCATAAAGTAGCACATATATCATTCTAATTATTATGTTGCTTCAGTATAGTTAATTTATTAGTGGATTATTGTATAATGAAATCACGGGAAATTAAATTCATACAATGTGAATGTTATTCTATTGAAGTGAATAAAATTTAGTTGTATTAATAGTTTGATTCAAATTAATATTTTTAACGAAGAGAAATTAATATTTTTGATAAAAACATTATTATAGGACAATGGTGACGATGAAATTTATGATGTAACAAATGAATTTAAATTAAGATGTGATAATGAATATAAAACTCTTATGTAAATTGATGATACTAATGAGGAAGATAAAGATATTAAAACAGTTCCATAAAAATATGAGTATGAAGATGAAAAATGATCCAATTAATTTTTAGTTGTAGTCAATATTTTTATTTATATAATAAACATTTTCTATCTTTTCAAACAATATTTATTTCTTTTTTTGGTTGGTTAACAAGACATATGATGATATATTTTGTATCCTTAGGGACTTTGTACTACCTGGCGAAGATCCAGATACTTTATCATCTGACGCTCATGTTCCTAGGAGTTCAGTGTTGACTTAGGTGGGGTGAGGTCTTATGATATTGATTATCCTAGTATATATTTTTTAGTGACATATTTGTATTATGTTTGATCTATAAATGTATAGGAATGTGTAGTTGTATATTTTTGATAGTTTTGTTTACATTTGAGTAATTGTTTTATATACTAATTTTTTGATTAGTTTTTCTATTTTTTCTCAAATTTTGACATATAGATGTATTATAGATTATTTCAATTCTATGGAACTATTTTTCAGGAACATGGTTCACGTGGTATCAGATTCCCAATTATGTTTGAAAAAACATTTTTAATCAATGGATGATACAAAAATATATAATATTTATTTTTTATTTTATTAAATTAATCAATTGGTATTTTTTAAAAAGATTATTTTTTATTATATATAATTGATTTTAGAATGTGGCTTTATCTCTAGGAGGCATGGGAGGTTGGTATGCATGAAAAGATTTGTCAGGTTTTACACAATCTGAGGAGAAAACTCATGAAAAAAGCATGAGTCACTGTTTTTTGTTAGTCTTGTTCCACCATCCAAACAGATTGAATATCATTAGATAAATTTGATGGATTATGTTCATACTATATTGGAGGATGTTTTTTGATGTGGAAATCATTAATTTAGTAGATCTAGGGGAGGTAGGAGGGGACACATTTTGTTGGTATTCATAATTTCAAAACTCATTGAAAACATTCGGTATTTTAATATTATAAATATTTTATATGAAATTAAATGTAAATATTTTTTTTATAATCAAATAAGAAATTGAACAACATGATATTATGAAGAATGATATTTATAGGATGATGTACAATGATCACTTTATTAGACATATTACATGTGTTATCCAAGGTTAGATTGTGGTTACTATAATTTTTTTTATTCTTTTTTTATAAATTACTAAAAATAATTTTTTATCTTTTTAATTTAAAATTTTAATTAATGAAGTAATATGAGTTCATGACTTCATAGAATTTATATGAGATTAAGGCCACATGTATGACATGATTTTATGATACACCAATGATGCACGTGACTCTGTATGCCTTGGGAATGGATCAATGGTTGGAATTAATTTCGGATTGATGATTTGATGTATTTATGGTATGGCTATATAATCGATGTCCATATCATGGGTATCTCATGAAGTGTTAAAAACAATTAGCGTCAAAGTATTAGAAATAGATTCATGATTAGAGTGAGGTTATATATGGCATGTATAGGGAGTAGAAAACCATTATTGACAACACTTGTAAGAGGTTGAAGGAGATGCAACGATAGTAGTAGCATCAACATGATCAAATGATGGAGTACATGTGACAACTAGATCATGGTGTAGGGATTTAGTTCCCTTACCATACTCTTCCAAAAGACATTCCCCTACACCTTCTACACCAATGTTAATGATACATTATATACATATTTATTATGTTAATATTTGAATGAAAATATTTGTTGTAATATTATGTTATTTTAGATGGTTATAGTTGTATTTATTTAATTATTGATAAATATTTTTATATTTCTATATATATAATTTGTATAAATTTTTTATTTCGAAAAATTATTTTTGACTGATTATAGTTGTATACCATTTTTTTAACATTGTGTGGATTTACTCATCAATAATTATTGTGTAATTAATCCGGTAAAAAATTATTTACAATGGGACATACAACAATCCTGAAAATAATATTTGTGTTGTGATATTGCAAATTTTTTTTCTGATGATGATATCGGTGAGGGGGTATTTGTGACCAGACCTCATCACACATATCCCGTCAAAAAAAATTTATCTTTCAGATTTGATATAGTACTTTTGATGGTTGAATGTTTTAAATGTTTAAATAATTGAAAAAAAATAGAAATTCATGTTCTAGGGGGAAATCATTAGAATGTTATTAAAATGGTTTTTCATGTCATGGTTCCACTATTGATGACCAATTGACTACAAATAAAATATAAACTGAAAAAATTATTATGAAAAAAATGATAAAAAAAAGGTTAATGGTGTATGAATGATGTAAAATGATTGTTGTGTTTATATATTGGGATTCAATAATGAAATTTCACAAGTAGATTTTCAATAACTTTATTTATTATATGATTTATTAAATATTTCATGATTTCCTGGTAATATTTTTCATTATTGAAATCTTGTAATACGTTGAATCGGACTAATAACTAAGAAAATTGATTTAGTAGTAATATTATATTTTTTGAAAACAATGATTTAGGGTATGATAAGCCTTAATATGTGTATTATGTAGAGATAATTGGGTTTATTTGGGATAAAAAGGTTATTGATATTGTTAAGATAAATTGGATATTATTGATGAAAATTGAATTAATTAGTGCATTTTTTGAAAAGTTATATATGTCATCATTGATGAATTTTATCAAATTTTAAAATTTATTAATTTCATTCAATAGTCTATGGTTTTATTTCAAAAAATAGTATAATGATAAATTATGAAATAATTCATGTTTTCATTAATGGTTTGTAGTAATTTATGTAATTACAGTATTAAATATGAATTCATGATCACAATGTTCACATATTTTTAATATGAAATTAAGAGTTACTTTTTGGGATTAATATTATGTGAATTTTTTTAATTTTGATAAATTTATTTTAAAATTTTGGGTGTTTAATTTGGTCATATATATTTTGGATGTAATTTACTATTTTTTTCAAATATAAATCAATATGTTAAAATTTTGACATATTATTGAAGTATTTCATATTATTTTATTCTATTTATCCTCATTGGATATCTTATGTTATGTTTCATAATTTGAAAAATATATAGTTGTAGAAAAAATGATTTTTAGATTATATAATTCATTAAATGTATGAATTTAGCTCTTTATATAGGAAAAATTCATCTTGAATATATATTTAATCGAGTAAGTGATGAGAATGAATTCTAATTGATGGAAGCATAATAATATGATGAAATTAAGCTTATAATATAAAATTATATCAAGTAAGTATATTTTCATATGTTCTATATCATTGTAGTAAAAGAATACCATAAAATTATGAAAAGGATATCAGGAAAAAAATTACCAAATTAACATAATTTATGATGAATTTAATGTCTTTTTATTACATCATGTTTTTATAATATTTTTCTTGGAAATTTTTTACTGATAGGTCATTTTCATGTGATCAATGATATATGTACACTATTTTATCATTATTTTCAATATTATTAATTCACACTAATGTTATACTCTTTGGAAATGTAGTTATGTGTAATTCCAAATTACCTATGTATTTCTATTTACATCTTTTCAGGAGGACGATTTGTTAGCCATTTTTATGTGGGTTTTCCACATTGGACTTTCAAAATATGAATCCAACGATTTCATAACACATGTCAAAATTGAGAGGGTGAAATTAATTTTTAGGATAAGATATTAAACCATGTAAATTTATAATATATTTTAATTAAAATTAATGTGATATCACTAATTGCTTTCATTACATGCAATATAAAGCTTCAAAGAATCATGGTGTATCATTTAAATATCATTGTTTAATGTGACAGTTCTCTCATAGAATATGGAATGGTGGGTATGAATAGGAATCAAAAAATTATGAATATCATATGGATTATACATTTGTATAATAAATTCATTTGATAGTTACAAATTATAAATGAATATAAAATTAATTTTAATGTAAAATAAAAAATTTCTAAAAGGTATATATTTATGTGAAAAATCTGTTCTGTGTTAATAAATTAAATTAATCTCTATATTTAATGATTTTAATGAAAATAATTTATTAAATATGAATAATTATTTTTTGTTACTTATTAATTTTATTTCTAAATATGTGATAATAATTAATCATGTTATATGATTAAAATGTATTTTTTTCAAAAGACTTTTTACCACATATTCACAATTATTTTAGAATCTACATCTTTCCACATTAATTAAATTTATTTAAATAATATAAAATAATATCTAAAATAATCATGATAGAAATTTATTAGATGACATGTTTCAGTATTTTTAAAATAGTAAAATTTCCATGAATGATGGAAATTAGTTATTTCTATTAAAAACTAAATTTTCGTTAACAATATTTAATATGTAATATTATATTTAAAAATGGTTTTAAAAGTAAAATTTCATTATATACATTATAATTAATAATATTTCTGTCATTTTAATAATTTTTTTCCAATTATTAAATAAAAACATCCTATTCTTATGTAAATGTTTCTATTGGAAAACTGATTTTTTATCCCATCAGTGGATTTAAATTCAAATAATATTTTCAATATTATGTAAACTATTATTAGTAAAATATATTCCATATTTGGGATCAAAAAACTTATATTATATAATAATCCCAAATATTTATGTATTATAATTAATTTCGAAAACATAAAAAATTAGTTGTCATGGATACAATTATAATAAATATACATGTGGTTAAACTAAAAGGATTAGTGTTTAAATGTACAAAAAATTAGTAAAACCCCTACTGGATATATATATTATGTCCTTTTATATTTAATGGAAAAAATTGATCCATTTTTTAGCTTTATGTAATGTGTAAAATGTGGGTATAGCTTTTTATTTTCCAAAATTCCATCTCTGTAATTTCCACTACTTATAAATGGCTACACACACTCCACTCCACCACATAATTAAAGAGTTATTTGTATTATAAAATCTATTAATATACAATAATTATTTCCCTTACCTCTTCCAATATTCATTTTTTATTATTAAACCCATTTATTAAGGCATTTGGTGTTATCTTAAAGAGGTGGTCTGATGAAAAGGAATTGTTTGTAACACATTGTTGTTATTTTATTTATTATTATACCTATATATAACTATAATAAAATATAATGAAATAATGACACCACTATATCCTATATACTAATATAATATTAGGTTAATTATTTATCATCTATCTATATCCTCTTCCAATAATTTGAAAATGAAACTGTCCATCGTGTGCATGGAAGATGATCGCCTTACGAACTGATGTAATGAATTTTATATCACCACATCAAATAGATGGATATAATTATGAATATAATTTTTATATGGCTTATATGATATTTTTATACTTATGTAAATTTAATATCATATCATCTTTCATTATTTTAAATTCATTATAAAATGAAAACATCGCTTGTTCATTTGTGTGGACTACCACCTCCACGAAACAACGTTATACATTTTTCATTTTCCATGTTCATGGATGGTAACAATGATATAATTAATGAATATATATTGTATATATTACATTATAGCGATGACTTAATATTAAATTAATATTTATAATTCTTTCATTATATTCATTAAAATGAATAAAACAACATCCATGTGTGTGTACACCTATGGTGTCCCTAAATGATCTAATTAATTCAATTATCGATAACTATTATAGATGACTCTAAATATTTATATTATTATTATATATTTTATTTGTATAACATTTTGAATTATATATATGGTGTAAATGTGATCAATTAAAAATGACCTAAATGACCGAAATAAATATATATAGGAAAAATAGACAAATTATCTCAAAATATAGTTATTTAAAAAAATATTTATTAATAAATGGGAGATAATTAATTATAAATAAATTATAAATGGTATGTAATTCATTATTATGGTTCATGAAAATGTTTATAACAAAACTATATTTAATATATAAGATTATCAAATATTTATGATGAAATTCAAGACTTGAGGTAATAGATTTTCATATCAAATTAATTTTTATGGGAAAAATGCCATATCCACAATTTATTCTTTTTTAATATTGTATATACATCCCAGGGTTTTTATTTATGATTTTATCTTTAAAATTATGAGATATAAATATTTATATATTTTTCATTATATTTTGGGTCTTATTAATTAAAAGATTCCAATTTGGTAAGGGTTTTATTTTACAATGTCATTGCTCATCTTGATTGTGTATAATTATGATTCCATTGATTAAAAACTATAATATATATCTTAGGGAACTCAATTAATTTTTTATAATATGATTTCATCATGATATTAAATTTTTTATTTTCATTTTCAACTCTTTATATACACATGACAATGATATATTTCATTAAATTTAAAAACTTCATTAGTATTATCTTCGGTCAAAAATCGTTCTTATTCTAAATCCATCAATTTGAAAAATTATTTCATGAAAATTTTAATATCATTAAATTGTTGTTTAATGTTATTTTGAATATTATTCTAATTTTACTAAATGGTTATAACTTAATCATTTTAACATTTTACAAATATAGTACTTTTAACATTCAGCAGAAATGTGAAAGGAATGTTTTTTTAACATGCATGTCATGATCAGTATTTCAGAACATCATGATTGATCATCAATTTAATGTATCATTTATACATTTTTGGAGATGTCCCAAAATATATAATTTTATTTAATATTGTGGAAATATTTATAATTTTAAAATTTATTTTAAAAGTGGAATGTTTATTTTCCTTAAATTTATTTGAAAAATTCTTTATGGAATTTCTATTCATGAATCAATAAAACGGTTTATTCTAATCAGTTTCTTTAGGATATTATCAAATGATAAAATCCATATTCATTAACCAGATTGGTTATGATTTTAATGAAAATATTTTTTCAAACCCCATTTATTTTATATGGTTTATTGTTTTATAATATGTATATGAAAGACATTTGTTTTACATGATTTATGATATGTTTAATGATTAATGAAGTCCATTAATTTTTAATATGATATTGTATAATGAATACATAATGAAATTTTAGAAAAAACATTATGATTTAAATTATTATATGCGTGGGACTTATAAATTCATCCAATGAATTGGTCAAATATGGAAAATTAGAATTTTATTATGTTATTTTCAAAAAAAAATTCATGTTCACAATGTTACATTTGTAATATTTTTCTTTTTCATTATATTATTTATGGTCCAACATACATGATCATAATGTTATTCATTGTCCTTGTTTCATGTCCATATGATTATTTGAATAAATGTTTTAATGTCATAAGTGACTAATTTCAATTTCCTAAAATAATGAGTAAACCTTTTTTATTTCTACATGTTCAAGATGTAATAAGATATCATTTTTGATACAATACTATTCCTACTCTATGATCATATGACGTACGTTCTTTTATATCTATTATAATTCTGGCTTATGAACTTCTAAATATTATTTCTTAATATACAATTATGATCAATGCTATGAAATGTATTATTTTTAAATGATTAATCCCGTGTTCTTTTACGCATAGGCTCATGTTATGTTTAGGTTAATAATGATATCTCTATTTATTACCATTACAATGATTCTTAGCTCACCATTTCTTTTTTTCCTTTCCCATAGTCATGATGATATGATATAGACATGGTTTTTCTATGATGTTTACAAAATGGTATGATAATTGTGGTAGATGTTAAAAATTTTTCCTAAAATAAAATGATTTCATTTCTAGAAGTTATTTTTGATTACCCTTTACGACACAAGGGATTTTATTTGTTATGAGTATGGAATATCCTTCTAAATACATGTATTATTTATATATGAAAACGAAAATTCATTTTAAAATAACATAATATTAACTATTAATTATTCGTTATTATAAAATAAAGAATGAAATCCTTGAAATATATATATTTCATGCTTATTTCATGATTTTGTTTCTTATAGAATCTCATATTAATATTTATTCAAATATGACATCTCATTTATTCATACATTTTATACATCACTATAAATCATGATTTATTTCAACATTGTGAATAAATCATTCTTTTTTATTTAGGAAGGTGTACTGTGTCTTTTTTTGTTGGAATTTCATTATAGGTAAATAATGCATTTGATAGATATTTTATTTTGGAATGTGTAATATATAATAATTATTGTGACTTTTTATAGATTCTTTAACATATTTAATTTTAATGTCATTTTTAACATGTAATATTTATTTTTTCTCTTACGATAGAGTTTATCATTAACATTAGTATTGGTATTTAAGAATAAGGAAATGGTATTCACAATTTCTAAAAAATTATTCATTTTTTACTCACAAAAAATTAATTAAATTTAATTTCAATATAAAATTTAAAATAAATAAGTTTTAAGGTTTTGTGATTGAATTTTTAGAAATATTTTATTTTCTTTATATCAATATAATGTAGTTAGTCATTTTAGATTTCCCTATAGATCAAATATTGAATATTTTGTATATTTACCCCTTGAATAACCAATCGTGGGTAAATCATAGGATTTTATTTTCCATTTTTCATTGAATTAAACATTCTTGATTGATGTTAAACATTTTTTTCTCAATTCCAATAATTTTAAAATGAATATTAATTCATACATGACAGTTGTGATCTCAAAAATTTTGGATGAGTATGTTCTATTCATACATAGATGATATTTATTATATATACTAACATGTATTCAATGAATGTGTTCTATTTCTATAATTGTAATAGTTAAGTGTTATGTTTTTATATTTCATTGAACATTAGGATAAATTTGACAATTACCAAAAATAAAGATCTAATAATGTAAATGGTTTAATTAGAATCCATAGAATAAAATTTTTTCATCATATTAATATATTGTTTATAATTTCTCATTATAAAAATAGATATATCATTTATCAATATGTTCCATGATTCTTTAGATAACTTTGTAATTAAATAATTATTATAATAAAAAATATATTTATTTAATTAATAAGGTATAAAATTTTAAAGAAGACTATTTGTGGTTATGAATTTGAAATTATGTGTGGTATTTTAATGGAAATATATTTTAAAATTTAATGAGATTTTTTAATATTTAATTTCATTTAGAATACTTTTTATAGATTGAATTTTTATGTGGTTAATAATAGAAGAATATTTTAGCTTCTATTTAATGTTGGGATAAACATATAGGAATCTACTTTCTAATAAATGAGAAATTTCATGGTCATCTTTGTAAAATATAATAGATACAACAATAATATTTGTGTATTATAGTGTACATAATATTATTTTATTCTCAAATTAGAATAATTATTAAATTTCATCAGAATAAACAAGCTATATAAAAACAATTATTTTTAATATATATTATCAAAATGAGTTTTTGTAAAGTGAAAATAATAACATTAAAATGATCATGTGGGATTAAATTAGCTTTTTATAAAAATATATTATCATATTTAAATGTATAAGCAAAAAAATTAAAATTTTAATAACGATATTTGAAATAGTTTTTCAATTTTATATTCGAATAACATGAAATTTCTAAACAACCATATTTCGACATCTATAAAAAAATACTGGATTGATGTAAAGACCCGAAAATTTCAAGGAAATTTTTTTTTTCTTAATTTTCTTTGGAGTTTTACAAGAGCGCGGCTTCTGAAGGCACCTGATTCTGTGGCCCAGTGTGCCCGGAATCATTTGCCGAAGTTTGGCTCAGGTACGTTCAGTGAACGGACGAGCGGGTTTTTCTAAACTTTGAACCGGTGCCCGGAATCGAATTCTGAGGGCACCGATGAAATTGCAGCGCTGGTAATTGCTTAGAAACACCTCTTCCGGAGTTGCGTTTTCTCAGGTGTGGTTTTTAATTTTTGGGCTTAAAGTTAAAAAATAAAATAATTGTTACGACAACTTTATTTTTATTTCACTTGAAGCCACTTAAAAGCCACTTAAAGCCACTTAAACTGAGTTGATGCGGATAGGATGCTATCCAAAAATATCCTACCCTCTTGGTAGGATATTTGTGAGGAGGGGCCTGCATGAGCCCCACCGTTTCTTTTCCGCTAAGTAACGCACCCACGAAAACCCGTCATTATGAAAGTCAACCGATGCATTTTCTTAAATTCTTCACGCACCGATTAATTGGGCAGTTTTATTCGTCCAATTAATTGGGTGGTTTTCTTCATTAAATTAATTCTATGAATTAATTTAATCGTTTCTTAACCTGTTTTTAATCCGTTGGCATAATAATAAAATAAAACCAACGCACGACTTCTCAAAAATTGCTCGTTGAGAGGTTTTGGCAATTTTTGTGCCTTCATCCTCCTTCACGAAGAACGCGAAGAACGCGAAGAACGTCGTCACCCTCAGAGATTGACGACGCTTCAGCAAAGACGTTCTTCCCCGACCCGATCTCCGATCACCAACTTCTTGAGTTCGTCGATGCAACGCCGTATACCGCAACGACGCGACGATCCCCTCCTTCCGCGACGATCAGATCCGTGAAGAACGCACGTGCAACGACTTGGCGAGGTAGGGGTTGTTGTGAAATTTCTTTTTACCTTCCCATGTTTGTTTCTTTAAAAATAAATAACCCGGACTTTAAAACAATTTTAATTTATTAAAATTGTTTTGGTAATGTTTCTCTGTGTTGTATGATCCTCCCATCTGATATCGCCTAACGTGGAGGGTGCGGGCCAAACGAACACGGCCCGGCAACCCTCCTCCGTTTTTCGTTGTTGTGCGGATTTGGCGGGCGACGACAAAACATGACTCAAGGGCATTTTGATGATCCCGCAGTAAAGAACGGAACCTAGGAGGATCACCGGTGTAGACGGGAAGGAAAACGGACCACCGGAGCGACTCCGGTGGCCCGCGGAAGCCTCCGGCGGCCGGAGGCGGCGGCGCCCCGGCGCACCGCCGGACAGGGCTGCCGCCGCTTCAGCCGCGGCGGCGGCGGCCAGTGGACCCGTAGCCGCACGGGTCTGGCACGCCCGCACGGGACGCGGCCATAGCCGCGTCCGCTAATCCAGCGTGGCCCTTCGAGGGCCGCGGCTTCCTCAACCAGCGGGGGCGGCGCCCCGCGGCTGCCGCGCTCGGCCGAGCCGAGCCAGGCCACATCCTGGCCGGACCGGATCGGGTCGGGACGACCTGGTTTGGGTCGACCCGGTTCGGCCGACCCAGGGGGGTCGGGCCGTGTTGGCCCGGGCCCAGATCCCCCGTCCTCGGACTGTTTTCGGTCTTTTTCCCGTAACTTGAACTACAGGCCTCCAAATGACGTGTCGTCAACGGCAACGCGATACTTGGATCGAGACAGTCGTTTTATTATATTACCCTCAAGGTTTCAGAGAACATTGGGTTCGGCCGGGTTGGTTCATACACGAAGCCAACCGGGCCCTCGGAGCGGAAACACTCATATATTGAGTTCCGGACGTCCGATTGAAGCTTTGGTGGATTCCTATAAGTGAGACGGATCTTTTGGCATACTCCGCCCGAGGTTTGGACATAGGTGGAGTGCGGTCGGGTTGATTTTTCCATACAAACCAACTGGGCCCCTGGGACGAAAATGTCAATAACTCTCAGACCGGGCATCCGATGGACGCGCCGTCTACGACGTTGAGTTCCTATTGTCGATACGGAACTTTTGGATACATCAAATTCGGATAATGTGTTAGTTGATATATCAGCCTCTCGGCTCGTGGAGCGGACCCTCCCGAACGAGCCTGCTGTCTGCGGGAACCCTAGTGCTGGCTGCGACTACGACGACTGTGCAGAGATCCTTAGTGGACTGCGACGACGACAGTGCAGAGATCCTCAGTGGACTGCGACGATGACTATACAGAGATCCCCAGTGGACTGCGACGACTACTGCACTCAGCAACCCTACGTTGATCAGTGCTACAGATCCTGTTTGGGTCCGATCTTGTGTGGGTTAGCGCTCAGCGGTTCTGTGTGAGCTAGCGCCTATAGTTCCTATGTGGGCCCATTCCTATGTGGGTCATTGAGGGGGTTAGTACCTATCGATCCTTTGTGGGTCCGACGACTTAGATGAATCAGTGATCATCTTTATCGTCATCTGAAGAAGTATACATGTGTGAGTTGAGTCTTGATTTTTGGTCCTCGTATTCGATGAGTTGACTAGATTTTCTGTGTGGATTTCATTGTGTCGTTCTATGTGGATGAGGTTGTAATTGAGCCCGCGGGCGGAGCTAGTAATGAAGACTTAAGTATATGTATGGGAATATACCTAAGAAGTGTTGGCTGATTCTTCGTTTTTGATATTTATTCTGTGTGGACCTGTACTGTTTCCTGTGTGGACTAGTAGTGTTTTCTTGTGTGGGCCTTTACCATTTTCTTGTGTGGACTAGTAGCATTATCCCGGGTGGACCTTTATTATTTTTCTTGTGTGGACCAGTAGTGATATCCTGTGTGGACCTGTACTGTTTCCCTGTGTGGACCAGTAGAGTTATCCTATGTGGACCTGTACTGTTTTCCTGTGTGGACGAGTAGCATTATCCCGGGTGGAGCTTTACTATTTTTTCCTATGTGGACCAGTAGTGATATCCTGTGTGGACCTGTATTGTTTCTGTGTGTGGACCAGTAGTGTTATCCTGTGTGGACCTGTACTGTTTCACTGTGTGGACCAGAAGTGTTATCCTATGTGGACCTGTACTTTTTTCCCGTGTGGACCAGTAGTGTTATCCTGTGTGGACCTGTACTGTTTCCTGTGTGGTCTAGTAGTGTTTTCCTGTGTGGACTTGTACAGTTTTCTTGTGTGGACCAGTAGCGTTATCATGTGTAGACCTTTACCATTTTCCTGTGTGGACCAGTAGCATTATACCGTATGGACATTTACTATTTTTCCTATGTGGACCAGTAGTGATATCTTCTGTGGACCCGTACTGTTTCGCTGTGTGGACCAGTAGTGTTATCCTGTGTGGACCAGTAGCGTTATCCTGTATGAACTTGTTCAGTTTTCCTGTGTGGACGAGTAGTGTTATCCTGTGTGGACCTGTACTGTTTACCTGTGTGGACTACAACTAGTAGTGGCCTCCTGTGTGGACTAGTAGTGGTATCCTGTGTGGATTTCATGTTCTTTCATGAAGGGACTGGGTTGTACTTGAACTCATGAACTGAGCTAGAATGGATGGCTTAGGTATATGTATGGGCATATACCTGAGTAGTGTCGGATGTTACTTCGTGATTGTATCTTTCTTTGTGGTTTATCCTTTGTGGATTTTGGGAGACCTTCGGGGGTCTCGGGGTCCCTACTGAGTAGCTTATACTCACCCCTGCACGGGATATGACCGCACATCGTTGTGTTGGTTGCAGATGATGGACAGCGCTGATCGTGGTCGAGGTTGGCAGAGCAGGACGGTGCCTGGAGGTGGACCACTGGGTAGGACGTACTCGGAGCGGACAACTGGACCGAGGAGCCGTGGAGGCTATCTGTGATCATCCTTCAGGTGGGACTTCTAGAGGACGGCTCGACGCTGCGGCTTTACCCTTAGTTTCTGTTTTCCCTTATCGAGTTGTACATTACAGTTGGGCTTGTATTTCCGGCCCCTTTTACTTTTCTGCACTTACTATTGTACCAGTTTTTACTTAGTGTTTACTCTTTCTGCTTTCTTACTCTCTGATGGTTGTTTACATACAAAGGCAATGCCTTACCTGTTTATCGGGTTTTACGCCTTGGCGCTAGTCGCCAGCCCCTGGCCTATGGAAGGCGGGCTTGGGGTAGTCACGGCACGGGCCCCGAGGACGGGTCGTGACAAATTGGTATCAGAGGTGGTCGGTTCTACCGTTGACTCTGATCTTTCTTCTATGTGAAGCAATAGTGTTAAGTGTATTGAGTGTGGTTATCAGTCCATGGAGCCCAATGTTGGTGCGGCGGCCGACGTATCCGTACACCAGGACCCTGACTTCTGATTTCCGTCTTAATGCACGAAAACATTGATTGCATGTGTGTTTTAATGTTTTCTTTGTGATTACTCTGAGTCAGCTCACCAGGTATAAATCGTTTGACCGTGGCGCACCTGTTCTATATCAGGATGCAGCTGCGAAGGCAGCCAGCTAGGGTTCCCAAGATAGTTTACACGATGACGGCTCACCGAGCTACGAGACTCAGGTGCAGGGCCCTCTTTCAGTGTTGGCACCGTCGGGTGGTGTACCAGCAGCACCACCACCCGTTGGGAAGCAGATGCCACTAGTTGACGGTGCACGTTGACAGAGCGCATTTCACGGGTTCCCGCAGCAGAGGCCTCTGAGGGTATGAGGCGAGACAGTTTTCCCATGCAGTAGTGGACTGGATGGAGGCGGTTGTTAGAGTTCTACGCCTAGCTTAGACACTAGAAGAGCGGATGATGATCTTAGCTCCTTGTGTTTCCAGTGTGGTTGGTTTGTATAATAAAGAGGCTATGTTACGTGGACTGATGCCTGAGTTAGTACCTTTGGTTAGTGCACTAGTTATGTCACTACCTGTTGGTCAACAGACACTACCGGCGGTACCGGTAGAGAAGACTCATAGGCTTAGTGCCTTACCTATGTTCCAGCACCAGATATCCCTCAAGTTCTGAGGCAAGCCTGACTCGTAGGCGGCTAAGAACTGACTTGAGGAGGTGGCTGTGAGATTTCTGGAGCTTGTTCAGCTTCGACAGTACAACATGTCGGAAGCAGTGCACTCAACGAGGCGTACCAATCGATCATGGTACTCGTTGGATATGATGTGATCAGTACTTTAGACTCGAACTTCTTAACGAGGTATGTCTAGAGGACATCTGAGCCAACGCTTTTCCTCTATGCATTCCTATTTATGTTAGGATTCTAGAGAGAACATTAATGGTTGTGAGTTCTTTGGATGGTTGGTTACAGCCGGTGAACGTTAGCAGTGGGAAGGCAGGAAACTGGAGCTAGTCTCAGAGACTTGGGCGTGTAAAAATGTTTCAGGAAGAGGAAGTGGTAAGGACAGATGAATCTGCAGAGCAGTAGACGTGGAAGTGGAGCTTGGAGAGCAACATGTGGTGGTGTACATTTTGACATGTTACAACCACCCGCCTTTTAAGTCCCCGCCAGGATCAGGGAGCAGGAGGGCTGGGGAAGGGAGTAGCTGCATACGGTGAAGGAGTGTGACCCAGGGGCTCTAAGAATGATTTGGGGTGCGGTCTATGTATACTATGAGCTGCCTTATCAATAGACATAGGTACCAATCATTCTATCCTTCCACGAATCTTGTCCCAGAGCTAGAGGTTCCTGGAAAGCTGTTGACTTGACCCTCACGTATGGAGATACCTTTTGGAGGAGACTCGATAATCACGCTTACGCCGATGGTGTGATCTGACCATCGAGGCGAGAGTTTCGGTTGGAATCTCTTGGTGGCAGCGTCGAGGCCTTACGACGTTGTTTTGGGTATGGTTTTGGTTTACAATTCCTACCCAGGTTGACTGTGTTAGGAAAAAATTTTGTGGTTTATCTACAACGTTGGGATGAGTTTTCCTTGGTCGGTGAAAAGGAAACCTCAGGCAGCACGGAATAAACTCATGCTTAGGAGGGTACGACCGATCACTCTTAAATCGGTCAACCTTACCCTCGTGGCAGCGGAAGTTTTGAGTTTCAGTTCTAATCAGGAAGTAAAGGCCTTGGGAGTTCGAGGATGACGACCACGTCCTTATACGGGTCTCACCTCGATGAGGTTTTCGGAGATGTGGCCGAGGCGGAAAGTTACCTCTGGTGTTCGACGGACCTTTTTGGGTTCTCAGCAGGGTAGGCGAGGAGGTTTACCGCTTGACCATACCACCTCAGTTGCACCGGGTGCATGTTTCTACACACATCATCGACCACAGGGAGTTGGACGACGATGACAGGGAGACTTTCTCGGAGGTTCAGTAGAGATTGAGGATCAACGGGAGCGGGTCCTACGTGGATGGTCGATTCCACTTGTGTGTTTTCTTTGGCAAAATGGGAAGCTCCAGGTGAGCACATGAGAGCGGAAAGCTTAGATGTGTGCTCTGTACCGCTTTTGTGACCCTAGTTTGTGTTGATACTTTACGGGGACGTAAAGCCCTGAGGTTGGAGTAATGTAAAGACCCGGAAATTTCAAGGAAATTTTTTTTTTAATTTTCTTTGGAATTTTACAAGAGCGCAGCTTCTGACGGTACCTGATTCCGTGGCCCGTTGTGCCCGGAATCATTTGCTGAAGTTTGGCTCGGGTACGTTCAGTGAACGGACGAGCGGGTTTTTCTAACTTTTGAACCGGTGCCCAGAATCAAATTCTGAGGGCACCGATGAAATCGCAGCCCCGGTAATTGCTTAGAAACTCTTCTTCCGGAGTTGCGTTTGCTCAGGGGTGGTTCTTAAATTTTGGGCTTAAATTTAAGAAATAAAATAATTGTTATGACAACTTTATTTTTATTTCACTTGAAGCCACTTGAAAGCCACTAAAAGCCACTTAAAATGAGTTGATGCGGATAGGGTGCTATCCAAAAATATCCTACTTACTTGGTAGGATATTTGTGAGGTGGGGCCCGCATGAGCCCCACTGTTTCTTTTCCGCTAAGTAACGCACCCGCGAAAACCCATCATTATGAAAGTCAACCGACGCATTTTCTTAAATTCTTAACGCACCGATTAATTGGGCAGTTTTATTCACCTAATTAATTGGGTGGTTTTCTTCATTGAACTAATTCTATGAATTAATTTAATTGTTTCTTAACCTGTTTTCAATCCGTTGGCATAATAATAAAATAAGACCAACGCACGACTTCTCGAAAATTGCTCGTTGAGAGGTTTTGACAAGTTTTGTGCCTTCATCCTCCTTCGCGAAGAATGCGAATAATGCAAAGAACGCCATCACCCTCAGAGATTGATGATGCTTCATCTGAGACGTTCTTCCACACCCCGATCTCCGATCACCAACTGCTTGAGTTCGTCGACGCAACGCCGTATACCGCGACGACACGACGATCCCCTCCTTCTGTGACGATCGGATCGGGGAAGAACGCGCGTGCAACGACTTGGCGAGGTAGGGGTTGTTGTGAAATTTCTTTTTAACTTCCCATGTTTGTTTCTTTAAAAATAAAGAACCCGGACTTTAGAACAATTTTAATTTATTAAAATTGTTTCGGTAATGTTTCTTTGTGTTGTATGATCCTCCCATTTGATATCGCCTAACGCGGAGGGTGCAAGCCAAACGAACACGGACCGGCAACCCTCCGCCATTTTCGTTGTTGTGCGGATTTGGCGGGCAATGACAAAACATGACGCAAGGGAGTTTTGATGATCCCGCAGTAAAGAACGGATCCCGGGAGTAGGACCAGCGCAGACTGGAAGGAAAACGGACCACCGGAGAGACTCTAGTGGTCCGCGGAAGCCTCCGGCGGCGCGGGACGCCGGCGCGGCGACGGCGGCCAGCGGACCCTCAGCCGCGTGGGTCCGGCTCATCCGCATGAGTCGCGGCCGTAGCTGCGTCCGCTAATCCAGTGCGGCCCTTCGAGGGCTGCGGCATCTTCAACCCGTGGGGGCGGCGCCCCGCGGCCACCGTGCTCGGCCGAGCCGAGCCAGGCCGGTCCGTCCGGCCGGGCTGCGCCCTGGCCGGACCGAATTGGGTCCATCCGGGTCGGAACGGGTCGGGGCGACCCGGTTCGGGTCGACCCGGTTATGCTGACCCAAGGGGGGCCGGGCCGGGTCGGCCTGGGCCCAGATCCCCCGTCTTCGGACCGTTTTCGGTCTTTTGCCTGTAACATGAGCTACGGGCCTCCAAACAATGTGCCGTCAGCGGCAACACATTCCTTGTATCGAGACGGTCGTTTCAGTATATTACACTCAAGGTTTTGGAGAACTTTGGGTTCGGCCGGGATGGTTCATGCACGAAGCCAACCGGGCCCTCGGAGCGGAAACGCTCATATCTTGAGTTCCGGACGTTCGATTGACGTGCCGTCAGCTTTGGTGGATTCCTCTAAGTGAGATGGATCTTTTGGCATACTCTGCACAAGGTTTGGATGTAGTTGTAGTGCGGTCGGGTTGGTTTTTCCTTAAAAAACAACCGGGCCCCTGGGACGAAAATGTCAATAACTCTCTGACCGGGCGTCCGATGGACGCGCCGTCTGCGACGTTGAGTTCCTGTTGTCGATACGGAACTTTTGGATGCATAAAATTCGGATTACGTGTCAGTTGATGTATCAGCCTCTCGGCTCGTGGAGCGGACCCTCCCGAACGAGCTTGATGTGTGCGGGAACCCTAGTGCTGGCTGCGACTACGACAACTGTATAGAGATCCTCAGTGGACTGCGACGACGACAGTGCAGAGATCCTCAGTGGACTGCGACGATGACTGTGCAGAGATCCCCAGTGTACTGCGATGACTACTACACTCAGCGACCCTACGTTGATAAGTGCTACAGATCATGTGTGGGTCTGATCCTGTGTGGGTCAGCGCTCAGCGGTTCTGTGTGAGCCAGCGCCTACAGGTCCTGTGTGGGCCCGTTCCTATGTGGGTCATTGCAGGGGTTAGTACCTATCGATCCTTTGTGGGTCCGACGACTTAGATGGATCAGTGATCATCTTTATCATCATCTGAAGAAGTATACCTGTGTGAGCTGAGTCTTGATTTTTGGTCCTCGTATTCGATGAGTTGACTAGATTTTCTGTGTGGATTTCATTGTGTCGTTCTGTTTGGACGAGGTTGTACTTGAGCCCGCGGGTGGAGCTAGTAATTAAGACTTAAGTATCTGTATGGGCATATACCTAAGAAGTGTTTGTTGATTCTTCGTTTTTTATATTTATTCTGTGTGGACCTGTACTGTTTCCTGTGTGGACTAGTAGTGTTTTCCTATGTGGGCCTTTACCATTTTCCTGTGTGGACCAGTAGCATTATCCCGGGTGGACCTTTACTATTTTTCCTATGTGGACCAGTAGTGATATCCTGTGTGGACCTGTACTGTAACGACCCGAAATTTTTAAATAAATTTTGTTTCCTAATTTTATGTGTTATTGTTATACTCAACAAAAATGTTTTATTTGATAAACATGATTATAATTAAAATGAGATCAGTGGGTTTTGACTATTATATAACCATCGGTCAACATGACAGCTGTGAACAAAATGTTTTGATTATTGTCTCTAAATATAAGTAATCTTGGTTAATTATTATAGAAAGAAGATTCGATGGCCTCACCTAGTAGTCTTGGACCGATCGAAGCCCATCTAACAGAGCTTGGGATGGAGGTAGCACCACTGGGCTTTGCTCTGGATCAAATCCAAGCCGAACTTCATCATGTGAAGCTGGAACGAAATCGCCTTCGTGAGAAGTTCAAACTGATAGAAATTACTACTCGGGCAATGTTGACTGAGCCGCCCCAAGCTTCTATCACCCTAGCACACCTTACTCTTAGGTCCTATGCTGGTATTATAAGGGGTTATGTAACGAGACCGTAACTACCTTGTGTAATCCTTGTTTTAAATAAAAATTGGGATTTCTTCTTATGATGAAGTTTATGAATTTTGAAATGACCGGATAAATATAGTATGCATATTTTTGATGAATTTTAGAAAAAGGATATTTTAAATATGTTTATGTAAACCCTAAATAATTAAAAATGTGTAATGATTTTCGAAAAATGGTCTTCTGCAATTATGTTCAATACTAAATTTAGAGTCTAATAAGATCAACTTGATTTTTGATGAATAGTAAATTATAAATAGTGATTTTATGATTAGGATTAGTAATATGACCAAATGGATTAGTGATCTCACTTAAAGAAAGTTTTAAAATAATCTAGGCACCTTGATTAAGTAATGTGATTTAATAAAATAGTTAAATAACAGTTTCATTAATTATTATTCAAGTATTAGTTTTTTCGGGTGAATAGTGTTTTTTAATTAAAAATTTAATTAAAAATAATTAGAAAATTATTTTTATAAAAATGACTTTATTTTTTAACTCAGAGCATCGATATTATGTTATGGTAATTTTTGGGGTTTTTCCTGAAAAAAATGAATTTTTGATGAATAGTGTTTTTATTTAAAAATTAAATTAAAAATATTTAGAAAATTATTTTTATAAAATGGATTTCATTTTTGAAATCAGAGCATTGATATTTGGTTAATGTGAAATTTTGGGATTTTTCTGAGAAAGTTGAATTTTCAGTGAATAGTAAAAATACAGTTTTAGGGTTTCGGTATGTTTAATGACATCATAACGGTGTCATGATGATGTCATGAGATCTTTTGAGGGTTGGCCGGCCAAGGGTGATGAATTATTGTTTTGGGGGCCCCATGTGGCCTAACTCCATGATAAATGACAAGGGAGAGCACATGGGTTTGAGAAAAGCACATGTGAGGTGTCCCTTGGCCATTAATGCCTTGTCCCCTCACTTTCCCTATAAATACCAAGCCCTCCTCTCATCCATTCGACTCCCCACTCATTCCCAACGAATTTCTGGTCTCTTTACCTCCCAAGGAGTCCTCCCAAGGTGCCCCCAAGCCCTCAAGGTCCCAACCTTTGAGGTTTAAGAGTTACATTTTAAGGTAAGGGATCCGACCCCTCTCTTTCTTTTCAAGTGATCTCTTTTATGTCATTCCTTTTATGATTCATGTTCTTATTTTGGAGGATGTTATTTTATAATCCTCTTACTTCCCTTTTTATGTTCATATGATGAAATACCCCCTCTTACTCTCATCATTTCGTTTTAAGAATGTTTAAGTGGCGCCGTTAGGCTGCCGAATTTTCAAGGGATTCATTCACCTTTCTCTTTTTCAAAGTTCTACTTTCATGTCAAGTCTTTCAAGTTCATTTTAATTATTCTGGGGTATTATCTCTATATCTATCATACTGGACTCTTATGTTCATATGATGAGAGACCCCATTTGATCTCTTCAATTCAGTATTTTGAAGTTTTAAGTGGCACCGCTAGGCTGCCGAATTTTTAAGTGGTTCTTCACCCTTCTCGTTTTGAAATTCTACTTTCATGTCAATTCTTTCAAGTTCTTTTCTATTATGTTGGGGTATGATCTCTATATATATCATACTGGACTCTTATGTTCATATGATGAGAGACCCCATTTGATCTCTTCAATTCAGTATTTTGATGTTTTAAGTGGCACCGTTAGGCTGCCGAATTTTTTAAGTGGTTCTTCACCCTTCTCGTTTTGAAGTTCTACTTTCATGTCAATTCTTTCAAGTTCCTTTCTATTATGTTGGGGTATGATCTCTATATATATCATACTGTAATCTTATGTTCATATGATGAGAGACCCCATTTGATCTCTTCAATTCAGTATTTTGAAGTTTTAAGTGGCGCCGTTAGGCTGCCGAATTTTTAAGTGGTTCTTCACTCTTCTCGTTTTGAAGTTCTACTTTCATGTCAATTCTTTCAAGTTCCTTTCTATTATGTTGGGGTATGATCTCTATATCTATCATACTGGACTCTTATGTTCATATGATGAGAGACCCTATTTGACCTTGTCAATTCAATTTTGTTGAAGTTTAAGTGACGCCGTTAGGCTGCCGAATTTCCATAAGAGAAATCTAATTTTTGTCTTCCTTCCATGATTTTCATTTCAAATGGTATGTCCTTAAAATTTAATTACCATGTCCATATATCCTTCTTATTCTCTCCCCCTACTGTTTTATGGATCATTTATGAGTGGGTGACCCATGTCCCCTCTCTTTTCAATGTTTTCTAAAACCTTGTAACATAACCGTTATGCTGCAGAATTTTCGTCTCAAAATGTCTCTCTCTTTTTCTAAAGTTATTTTATATTATTAAGTGAATACTCAAAGATCTTTCTTCTAAAGGGGTATTCACATATATAACAAAATTTCTATTTTAAATTCTGGGATTTACATACATGAGACCCACCTTCCTTTTCTGTGGGTTTTAAAGTGACGTAAAGATCATGTCTTTAAAGCAGTTTTTAAAATGTTATGATTATGAAATGAAACCCATTTATTTTATGCTATATGGGTTATTTATGAAATTTTTGATGATGATATATGTGGCTCACATGATAATAAAGGCAAATTTAAGGGTGCGCCCTGATAGCGCTCCAATGCATTGGGTAAAGACTTAATCTCTAGAGATGACCTTTTTAACGACGCCTTGGTGAATAACCTTGGTAATTTTTAACGACACCTTGGGGATGGACCTTGGTGAAACGAAACGATTGTCAATATTAAATGTTGCAGCCACATCTTCAAGTTATGAAAAATTTTATTTTTATTATGATGTATCTCATGATTTCTTTCTCATGCCTTAAACTTCTTTTCATGTCCTTATTGAAGTATCTCAAGTTCTCATGTAAAATGTTTCTCTTATTTCCCTTACTGGGCCTTCTGCTCACCCTTTCTTTTGATGTATGTCCCCAGGTTATGAGATGCATAATGAAAATAGGATGAACTAAAGGAGAAGCCTTTCAAGTGTTTAAGAAGAATGTTTTATGTTTTTTTTATGTATTATGATCCTTGTTTCCAAGACACTAAACCTTAACGATCCTCAGTTCCGTGTAATGAAATGAAAGTTATGTTATTAAAAGGCGGGATGCTATAGTTGGTATCAAAGGATGGTTTAGTTATTTGTGGAAATTAGGATATGAAAACTCTAGGAGGAACCCTATAGAAAAGTTTAATATAGGAAATCTTCCTGGTATTTTGGTGAGTATTGAGTAAGGGGTTGCCAAGAAAATACATCCCTGTCTGGATACGAGCAGGTAGAGGTGGCTCTGGCACAGATGTACATAGGGGTAAAACCCGAAAACACCGCTTTGAGCTAGACTCGAACGGGAACTGGTACACGACAACGGGCCTTGCTTCACTCTTGGTTATGACACTCCCGGGGGATATGCTTTGGTAAATTCATAAGCTTGGTATGAACCATTGTTAAAGGAACAAAGATAAAATAAAATAAAGGTTCACATAAGAATATATGATCATTCATAACCTAGATGGGAACCTAGGAGATCACAAGTTAGGGTATACCTTTCATATACAAGTTATCCTTATATGCTTTCAGTTCCTTTTCATGATTATTAGCTAAGTACTTAAGCCCCTAATTATGCTTTCTCTTCTTAGTTAATGGTGGGAAATGGAAGAACATGATCCGACAACCATTGTGATAGGAAATGCGACGATTTTCGTATTAATATGACAGGGATGATTAGGGGATTAAAATATGATTATTATTTTGGAAGACGTTCATTATTTTGGGAACCATATTTGATCGAGGTAAATAGATTACTACGGTATTTTCATTGAGGAGTAAGGTTGACTTATATTTTGAAGAATCGATGAATTTAAGGTGAACGTATAGTAATTTAGGTTACTTATGGGAATGACTAACCTATCTTGGGTAAAATATGTTTAGGTTAGCTACTTTTTATAAGATGTTAGGAGTGGTTGATGTTGTCTGGAGATGAACAATGAAGTTGTTTTGGAAGACTATGTTATCAAATCCTTATTGTATTTGGGTTTCAATCTTAGTTTGGTTTGTTTTGAGGAATTTTAAGGACCGTTATTTATGGAATGGTCTATGATGAACTTTGGGTAGTACCATGGAACTTTGATGATTTAAAAGTAGTTTCCATTCCTATGGGATTCTTTCTTTTGAAGAGTTGTTTTACCTTAACCTTTCTGTTTTTGGGATAATGTTTAAAGATAGAAGAAATAGATAGTTAATCTTTTGTAGATTATGTGATTCTATAGAAGATGATTCTTGTGCTTTTATGAGACCAAGTGTTTTTGAATTCTCATCATTTGGAGAAAAGATTAGTGTTGGTAGGGACTTGTTAAAAGATGAAACTCTACTTGAAGGTAGGTATATTTTCTTATGTTTTTGTTCTATGTAGTAAATGAAATCCTCAAAATTATGAAAAGAAACGTAAAACAAAAATGTTGTTGGTTTACGTTTCCTACTAGGTAATCAAAGACCGTTTACACACATCATAAGTTTGGGATTTTCTCATGGTTAACTTTCTCCTAATCATGTTCTCTATCACTCTCCCTCAGAACTTGGCCCTTTGTTTTCTCCTCCATGTCCATGTTTTCCTACATGGAACCCTAGTGTGGGTTAACTCGGGTGACCTTTGTACTTCCCTTTCTTTATTTTAAAGTAATAGTTTTACTGACTCCTTTTCCGATGTGGGACTTTCAATGAAATTTCAAAACCCAATTTTAAAATTGCGAGGACGCAATTTCTTAAGGGGGGAAGATTGTAACGACCCGAAATTTTTAAATAAATTTTGTTTCCTAATTTTATGTGTTATTGTTATACTCAACAAAAATGTTTTATTTGATAAACATGATTATAATTAAAATGAGATCAGTGGGTTTTGACTATTATATAACCATCGGTCAACATGACAGCTGTGAACAAAATGTTTTGATTATTGTCTCTAAATATAAGTAATCTTGGTTAATTATTATAGAAAGAAGATTCGATGGCCTCACCTAGTAGTCTTGGACCGATCGAAGCCCATCTAACAGAGCTTGGGATGGAGGTAGCACCACTGGGCTTTGCTCTGGATCAAATCCAAGCCGAACTTCATCATGTGAAGCTGGAACGAAATCGCCTTCGTGAGAAGTTCAAACTGATAGAAATTACTACTCGGGCAATGTTGACTGAGCCGCCCCAAGCTTCTATCACCCTAGCACACCTTACTCTTAGGTCCTATGCTGGTATTATAAGGGGTTATGTAACGAGACCGTAACTACCTTGTGTAATCCTTGTTTTAAATAAAAATTGGGATTTCTTCTTATGATGAAGTTTATGAATTTTGAAATGACCGGATAAATATAGTATGCATATTTTTGATGAATTTTAGAAAAAGGATATTTTAAATATGTTTATGTAAACCCTAAATAATTAAAAATGTGTAATGATTTTCGAAAAATGGTCTTCTGCAATTATGTTCAATACTAAATTTAGAGTCTAATAAGATCAACTTGATTTTTGATGAATAGTAAATTATAAATAGTGATTTTATGATTAGGATTAGTAATATGACCAAATGGATTAGTGATCTCACTTAAAGAAAGTTTTAAAATAATCTAGGCACCTTGATTAAGTAATGTGATTTAATAAAATAGTTAAATAACAGTTTCATTAATTATTATTCAAGTATTAGTTTTTTCGGGTGAATAGTGTTTTTTAATTAAAAATTTAATTAAAAATAATTAGAAAATTATTTTTATAAAAATGACTTTATTTTTGAACTCAGAGCATCGATATTATGTTATGGTAATTTTTGGGGTTTTTCCTGAAAAAAATGAATTTTTGATGAATAGTGTTTTTATTTAAAAATTAAATTAAAAATATTTAGAAAATTATTTTTATAAAATGGATTTCATTTTTGAAATCAGAGCATTGATATTTGGTTAATGTGAAATTTTGGGATTTTTCTGAGAAAGTTGAATTTTCAGTGAATAGTAAAAATACAGTTTTAGGGTTTCGGTATGTTTAATGACATCATAACGGTGTCATGATGATGTCATGAGATCTTTTGAGGGTTGGCCGTCCAAGGGTGATGAATTATTGTTTTGGGGGCCCCATGTGGCCTAACTCCATGATAAATGACAAGGGAGAGCACATGGGTTTGAGAAAAGCACATGTGAGGTGTCCCTTGGCCATTAATGCCTTGTCCCCTCACTTTCCCTATAAATACCAAGCCCTCCTCTCATCCATTCGACTCCCCACTCATTCCCAACGAATTTCTGGTCTCTTTACCTCCCAAGTAGTCCTCCCAAGGTGCCCCCAAGCCCTCAAGGTCCCAACCTTTGAGGTTTAAGAGTTACATTTTAAGGTAAGGGATCTGACCCCTCTCTTTCTTTTCAAGTGATCTCTTTTATGTCATTCCTTTTATGATTCATGTTCTTATTTTGGAGGATGTTATTTTATAATCCTCTTACTGCCCTTTTTATGTTCATATGATGAAATACCCCCTCTTACTCTCATCATTTCGTTTTAAGAATGTTTAAGTGGCGCCGTTAGGCTGCCGAATTTTCAAGGGATTCATTCACCTTTCTCTTTTTCAAAGTTCTACTTTCATGTCAAGTCTTTCAAGTTCATTTTAATTATTCTGGGGTATTATCTCTATATCTATCATACTGGACTCTTATGTTCATATGATGAGAGACCCCATTTGATCTCTTCAATTCAGTATTTTGAAGTTTTAAGTGGCACCGCTAGGCTGCCGAATTTTTAAGTGGTTCTTCACCCTTCTCGTTTTGAAATTCTACTTTCATGTCAATTCTTTCAAGTTCTTTTCTATTATGTTGGGGTATGATATCTATATATATCATACTGGACTCTTATGTTCATATGATGAGAGACCCCATTTGATCTCTTCAATTCAGTATTTTGATGTTTTAAGTGGCACCGTTAGGCTGCCGAATTTTTTAAGTGGTTCTTCACCCTTCTCGTTTTGAAGTTCTACTTTCATGTCAATTCTTTCAAGTTCCTTTCTATTATGTTGGGGTATGATCTCTATATATATCATACTGTAATATTATGTTCATATGATGAGAGACCCCATTTGATCTCTTCAATTCAGTATTTTGAAGTTTTAAGTGGCGCCGTTAGGCTGCCGAATTTTTAAGTGGTTCTTCACCCTTCTCGTTTTGAAGTTCTACTTTCATGTCAATTCTTTCAAGTTCCTTTCTATTATGTTGGGTTATGATCTCTATATCTATCATACTGGACTCTTATGTTCATATGATGAGAGACCCTATTTGACCTTGTCAATTCAATTTTGTTGAAGTTTAAGTGACGCCGTTAGGCTGCCGAATTTCCATAAGAGAAATCTAATTTTTGTCTTCCTTCCATGATTTTCATTTCAAATGGTATGTCCTTAAAATTTAATTACCATGTCCATATATCCTTCTTATTCTCTCCCCCTACTGTTTTATGGATCATTTATGAGTGGGTGACCCATGTACCCTCTCTTTTCAATGTTTTCTAAAACCTTGTAACATAACCGTTATGCTGCAGAATTTTCGTCTCAAAATGTCTCTCTCTTTTTCTAAAGTTATTTTATATTATTAAGTGAATACTCAAAGATCTTTCTTATAAAGGGGTATTCACATATATAACAAAATTTCTATTTTAAATTCTGGGATTTACATACATGAGACCCACCTTCCTTTTCTGTGGGTTTTAAAGTGACGTAAAGATCATGTCTTTAAAGCAGTTTTTAAAATGTTATGATTATGAAATGAAACCCATTTATTTTATGCTATATGGGTTATTTATGAAATGTTTGATGATGATATATGTGGCTCACATGATAATAAAGGCAAATTTAAGGGTGTGCCCTGATAGCGCTCCAATGCATTGGGTAAAGACTTAATCTCTAGAGATGACCTTTTTAACGACGCCTTGGTGAATAACCTTGGTAATTTTTAACGACACCTTGGGGATGGACCTTGGTGAAACGAAACGATTTTCAATATTAAATGTTGCAGCCACATCTTCAAGTTATGAAAAATTTTATTTTTATTATGATGTATCTCATGATTTCTTTCTCATGCCTTAAACTTCTTTTCATGTCCTTATTGAAGTATCTCAAGTTCTCATGTAAAATGTTTCTCTTATTTCCCTTACTGGGCCTTCTGCTCACCCTTTATTTTGATGTATGTCCCCAGGTTATGAGATGCATAATGAAAATAGGATGAACTAAAGGAGAAGCCTTTCAAGTGTTTAAGAAGAATGTTTTATGTTTTTTTTATGTATTATGATCCTTGTTTCCAAGACACTAAACCTTAACGATCCTCAGTTCCGTGTAATGAAATGAAAGTTATGTTATTAAAAGGCGGGATGCTATATGTACTGTTTCACTGTGTGGACCAGTAGTGTTATCATGTGTGGACCTGTACTGTTTTCCTGTGTGGACCAGTAGTGTTATCCCGGGTGGACCTTTACTATTTTTTCCTGTGTGGACTAGTAGTGATATCCTGTGTGGACCTGTACTGTTTCCCTGTGTGGACCAGTAGTGTTATCCTGTGTGGACCTATACTATTTCCCTGTGTGGACCAGTAGTGTTATCCTGTGTGGACCTGTACTGTTTTTCCCATGTGGACCAGTAGTGTTATCCTATGTGGACCTGTATTGTTTCCTGTGTGGTCTAGTAGTGTTTTCTGTGTGGACTTGTACAGTTATCTTGAGTGGACCAGTAGCGTTATCCTGTGTAGACCTTTACCATTTTACTATGTGGACCAGTAGTGTTATCCCATATGGACCTTTACTATTTTTCATATGTGGACCAGTAGTGATATCCTATGTGGCCCCGTACTATTTCCCTGTGTGAACCAGTAGTGTTATCCTGTGTGGACCAGTAGCGTTATCCTATATGGATTTGTACAGTTTTCTTATGTGGACCAGTAGTTTTATCCTGTGTGGACCTGTACTGTTTACCTGTGTGGACTACAATTAGTAGTGGAATCCTGTGTGGACTGGTAGTGGTATCCTGTGTGGATTTCTTGTTCTGTCCTGAAGGGACTGGGTTGTACTTAAGCTCATGAAGGGAGCTAGAATGGCTGGCTTAGGTATATGTATGGGCATATACCTGAGTAGTGTTGGATGTTACTTCGTGATTTTATCTTTCTTTTTGGTTTATCCATTGTGGATTTCAGGAGACCTTCGGGGGTCTCGGGGTCCCTACTGAGTATCTTATACTCACCCATGCACGGGCTATGCCCTCACTTCGTGGTGTTGGTTGCAGATGACGGACATCGCTGATCGTGGTCGAGGTTGGCAGAGCAGGATGGTACCTGGAGGTGGACCACTGGGCGGGACGTACTCGGAGCGGATGACTGGACCGAGGAGCCGTGGAGGCTATCTGTGCTCAGCCTTCAGGTGGGACTTCCAGAGGACGGCTCAACGCTGCGGCTTTACCCTTAGTTGCTGTTTTCCCTTATCGAGTTGTACTTTATAGTTGGGATTGTATTTCCGGCCCCTTTTACTTTTCTACACTTACTATTGTACCAGTTTTTACTTAGTGTTTACTCTTTCCACTTGCTTACTCTGTGATGGTTGTTTACTTACAAAGTCAATGCCTTCCCTGTTTATCGGGTTTTACGCCTTGGCGCTAGTCGCCAGCCCCTGGCCTATGGAAGGCGGGCTTGGGGTAGTCACGGCACGGGCCCCGAGGATGGGTCGTGTCAATTGTGGTCAAAATATATGAACTAAATGTTGGGTTATTTATAAATGGATCCATTGATGAGTTTCAAGGAAGAAAATGTAATTGACTCAATTTTTCTCATGGTAAGACTACTCTATCATAATTTTTGAGAAGGTTTATTTTCATTTTCTATTTTATGAAACCGAGGGTGATATTTGATATTATTTTTTCCTTAAATAAATATATTACAAATTTTATTTAAGACAAATCAAATGAACTAATTCAAAAGTAATGCTAATGACTTAGATTTTTTCCTATGATCACAACAATTCAGTTTATAACTCTAATTGTATGGATATCAATGGACTGTGATCAAGCCCAAGGGCTATTTATAAACTGTCAAAAGCCAGCACTATAATGGCTAATGAAATTGTTACCACAATCCTGGAATCTGTATAATATGTTAAAGGGAAGACAAACTCAATATATGAAAATAGTAAAATATCGGATAACAGTTTCTACATTGAATATATGCAACATTTACCACCTGAAATGGGCATTATCCAGACCTCTTCTATCGTGGAGGTCTTTGGTGTGGAGAAGAATATTGAAAATCCTCGAATCCATTTCTCTATCCTATAGCAGGATTAAACATTCACAAAGTATCCAAGTACATCTAAACCTATTTCCTCCCATATTTCAACTGATAGTCTGAATACCATTTCTGTAAAATCTAGGAATCTGCATACAAGTCTATAGGATGTCCATGTACTCCAACATAACACATAGGTACCAAATGATCTTGGTACACCTATTCCACCTACTACAATCTCACTTACTGTTAGTTCTTAGACTATATCCAACACTAATAATCCATAAAAAACTGTAAACATACTATCTAATCAATATAAATTTCCTTCAATGCTGTAAAACAAGTGATGTATAGAGATAGATATAAATGGCTCATTAAACATCCATTCTAAGGAGAATGTTAAGGTTGAAAATACAGACATCCACTGCCAAATCCACCAATTAAAAGGAATAGACCACTAATAATAAAAATTATCACAATTTTAGATGGTCATCTATAAATAATTATTCTAGTAAAAAAATGGTGAGTTCTAAATCCAAAATCAATATTCAATTTATGATTATTTTATGGAATAGTCCGGGTATTGAAAACTCTAAAACATTCATTTTTCTAAAAATAATGGTTAACACGCATCCTTATCTATTATATTCTATTTCTAAACCCAAAATTTTCTTCCATTATAAATAATATCATTTATGTCATCATAATTCTACTTTCACTAGTTCAATAAAAAATATATCTAATTTGGAATCTCTATGGTTTTTTAGCATTTTTCATTACAGAATGTTTGAACTTTATGTGTCGATGACTATATTTTAACATTAAATTTTAATATAGATGGAAAACCATTATTTTTCACTTTTTAGTATGGTAATAATATATATTAAGAAAGGATAAATCTAAGGAATTTCCTTTCCTATCTAGTAATTAATTTTAATGCCCCATGATTTATCATTGAAGGATATAATGACATTATAAATATAAGTGAAAAATTTGGACCATCCAATGCTTCTATATCTTTGATAAAATTTAATGATTCCATTTGTGATGAAAATATAATTGAAATTAACCTCACATGTGAAAAATAAACATGTTTTAGATGTCATTACAATCATTTAGTTTCCTAAAATATAGATAGAGCATTCACAAATGTCCATCCATTAGATAAGTGGGACACTAGATCAAGCGCCACTCTCTATAAGATGTACTTTAACCATCATCCCATTTTGTTCAATATCTCCACCAATGACATGATACCCAAAATACATTTCAAATTTAACAACGTGAGGTTCTCTATTGTATATTACACTAATGTCATCCAAAACCTTTTTTCCTTCTTGTCGCAAACCAATGATACTTTTTTCTGTACTGTCAAATTTAAACATATCAAACAAACAATAAAAAGTTGGTGTAGCTTCAAAGCTAAAAAATTAACATTGAAATCCTTTTTCTTTAGGAAGATCTAAATTCTCATTATACCAATAATACTAGTTCTTAACTCATCACTAACCCAGTTCAGTAAATAAATCATCCAATTAATAATTTGAAAAAACCTAATAGAGGGGGTAACGTTTCTATCAAACATGACATCAAAAATTCTTTTGACTCCATTGACTAGAAATTTATCTTCATTGTTCTTCAAGGATTTGGTTTTAATGTCTCGTTTAACAATGTAATCCGAACTCATTTCAATTTTCTTTTTATCTCCATTTTGATAAAAGACTATCCCATGGTATATTTAAAATTCTCTAAAGGTGTCACGAAAGGGGATCCCCTTTTTCCATTCTCTTCACAATAGCAGAAGACTATCTTAGCTTTTTGATCACTCGTTTGATGAACAAAAATAATCTAAATCTCATCACTGTTTCTAGGAATGTGAATGATCTCACTGAAAAATTTTAGGCTAATGATATCATCCTTTTTCTTCTAGGTGATAATGAAAAATTATTAATCTCAAAATAATGCTCTATCAGGAAAACCAATAGTTAGATAAAATCCTACATAATCTTTGTGAAAAAAAAACTATACAAATGAAAAATTTTACATCATCAATTACCATGGTCTGACAGAAGACTCTCTCCCTTTCACTTATCTTTGTGTTCCAATTTTTGGGCCATACCAAAATCTTGACATTCTGCATTTATTTCTGACCAGATTCTATACCAGCTCTCATCTTTTAAAAGATAATATCTCTCTATGGTTGGTTGGTACTACATTTTCAAATCCACTATTGTCTCTAATATTGTCAACTCCATGATGATTTACAAAAGGTATGTTAGTCTTAACCCAAAAATAATTACTAATTTAAAGAAAATCATTTGGTTGGGAAATATTTTAGAAAGAATGCTTGAGACTGTCCCCTAGTCATCCTGTTACAAAACTATTGAAAAATGTGGAATCAGTAAAAAAATATACAATACATTAATGAAGCCACACAATATCGCATAACGTGGTAACACATACACAATACTTTTGAAGTTATTAATTTCCTAAATGATATATTTAATGATAATCTTCTTATGGGCATTTCATTTTCATGAGATCCTCCATTTTTTTCAAATAATCAAACAATAATTTTACAATATTATGAATAATTCTAGATCGACGGTCTCGAGATATTCTTCCATGATAATCTTTTTGGATAGCTAGACTAGCACGACCAAAATTTCTATGATATCTTCAGATCAATATCCTCAAAACACAAACTATTAATTTAGAGAAATTAATAATTCTAAACACGATCTACTACCTTATGAAATTCTAAATCTTATTGTTATCTACTTATTTACAATCACTAATGATTTCGTAATTTGGTAACATGCACACAATGAGATTTTTATTTCGAAAATTTTCAATAAAAATTATTTTTGTAAATACGATGGTGATTATAGTGGGACAAAACATTTCAATAGGACTTGGATTAAACCTTCAAGATTCATTCTCATTTGGATTCATGTTCACAACAAATTTCCCACAATGATTGCCTTAAATATTTTTTTAACCACATCTACTCAAAGTGATAAATATGAAACCAACAAATAGAACACTCAAACCATTAATTTCACTATTTTGATCACTATTCCGATATTTGAAATTGTATTCTTTATATTTTTGATTGTAGATGGTTGATTCTTGACTACGTCAATACTCCACTAAAGAAATGTGTAGAAAAGGGAGGCTCTCAATAAATAATTAATCCTTTACTAACTATAGTTTCTGAGCTCCATCATGTGATTTGGTATTATAAGATTAACATTTATCATAAAAATTACTCACCAAATAAAAAATAATGTATTATACGGATCCTTTTTGTTTTTCATGAATATAATTTGATGCAAAAGAGAAATTATCACAACACTTTTCATGAATTTTGAATTATGTGATGTCTTCAAATAAAAGGAAATTTCATCGAACCCTTATGCACACTTTAGGTTTTCTAGGGAGGTACACATCCAATATGGTTCAAAATTTAATATTGATAGTGCATCCAAAGGGAATCTGGGTTTCGTGGCATGTGGCACTATCTATAGAAAAACCCTCAATCAAATCCTTATATTCTTTGTGGGTAGCTAAATAAAGACCTAGAATTTTCATGGATTTTTTTTTTCAAAAATACATGAGAAATTGACAAGTCCGTAGTTTTTTATGGTTCATGATTCTGAGGTCCAGTGTGTCTGGAATCAATTAATGATGTTTTGTTTAGGTACATTCAGTAAACGTACGAGTATGATTTTATAACTTTTAAACCAGTGCTCAGAATTAAAATCTGAGGGCACCATTGAATATGAAGAATCGTTTATTTCTTATTGAGATCTTCATCACAGTTTCGTTTTAACGAGAGTGGAAGATTGTTTTGGGGGGTTTTATCTAAATGAATAAAAATAAAATATTAACATTATTTTTATTTTGGTGGATGAAAACTCCAAGGGGATGTTGGAGGTGCAGGCCACCCCACCCTAACCACACATGGGATGTTATAGTGGTGTGTCCCACCTTAGCATAACCTCCCTTGAGAGGATGTTATTATGTGGGGACCACCCAATCACTTAAACTCCTCTAACCCCCATTAACCCCTTGGAACCACAAATTAATTGGAGGAGGTTCTTCGCCTTCCCCTTCCAATTAATGAGAAAAATCCACCCATTTAAATAAGTGATGTATCTTAAATAATTTGAATCATTTTAAATTATTTATGCCCACATTATAATAAGATGTTATATTTTATTAAACTGGGGTTGGAATTATTTTTTGGGAGGATTAAGGAGAGGAAAGAACTTGGTGGAGCCTTTTCTACCCAATGAAGAACCACCGAAGAACGAAGAACACCACCTTCTTCATTCATCAACTGTGGAAAGAAAGGGAAGCATCACCGCCCAGGAAAAATGACGATGACATCATCTTGACTTGTATTATCCAAATTCATCCCGCTCTGGCGTTGATGGAAAGATGTCACTTTCTCGTGAATCCTTCAACATCACTGAACTCGAGGTTGGTTGATATGAGTAATTTTATATATGAGATATACCCTCATTTCCTCGTCGTATATTGTTCTCCTTGTTTCTGATTTATATTTTCTTAATGAGTAGGGCTTGGACAACACGAATATGGTATGAACCTCCCCCCTTGTTTTTGTTTTTCTCGTTGTGTTGATGGTGGAGGAAGAGAAACGAAGTCCGGGATCGGGCCGACCGTGAAAGAACCTGCTGTGCCAGGCCACCGGGTATCCAAGAGGGTGTGGCGCCACCGTGCCATGTGGAAGGAGAGCCACGACCACCATGGGTTGTGGTCGAATCACAAAACACCATCGCACCGTGCAGAGGCCAGCTGAGGGTCGTGGTTAAGGCAGGCTACAGAGGAGGGGCGTGGTGCCGTCGCACCACACCGTGGTGGGAGCGGCTGGCCTCTCGGGAGATCCAGGAGGTGCAAGACCCTATCTCGTCCCGCGTGTGTAATACCGGCATCACTGGGAACAGGTTAGGCTCACATCCAAATGACAGTGCCCTTTGTCAAACAGGGGGCACTCGCCTACCCATTGGGTGCGGTCAGGGTAGGCATCCCTCAGCCGGGCCGCCCGCGGCCAGGCCGCCCTTGGATCGGGCCGTCCTCAGCCGGGCCACTCTCGGGCTGGGCTTCCTTTGAGATAGGCCCCCACTTTGGGCCTGGCTATTTCCTCCCATGAAGTTGAACCTGTGGACCGGGTCAGACCCTAGTTCGAACCATGTCAAGTCGGGTCGGTATGTCTGGGTCGGACTGGACCTAGACCTGCTATATACCGATTACAGCTTTTTTCCCATATCATGGGCTACAGGGGTCTGTTTCACCAACTGTTAGCGACACCAATATTCTTGGATTAAATCCGTCAAATTGAGAATACCCTAGTGGAGTTTGGGGTATAGTTGAGATATGGTTAGCTTTGTTTGTACACGAAACTAACCGGGTCCTGATGATTAAAAGGCTAATATCTCACAGACCGAGCATCTGATTGACGCGCTGTCAATTTCATTGAGACCCCTATGACATGGAAAATCTTTTAGATACTTATTAATGGAACTAAGAAACTGTTGAATAATTTCCATGTAGCTCGTGTAGTGGATCCTTCCACTGACGAGTTGATAGAGTGCGTAGACCTAGTAGCTGACAGACCTGAGGACTGCTTAACCATTTTGACTCGGAGTGATTCGAATAGCCTAGTGGGGAGTGCTTGGTATTTGGAGGAAGACCATGGAGATGGAGCGCCAGGTATTTGGCGGCATACCCACTATACTCGACAGGTAGAGTACCTCTATAGGCTATTAGGGAGAGCACCCGGTATTTGTAAGCATATCAACAGTGGAGGAACACATGTTATATGCAGGAAGACCCACAATACTGGATATGAGAAGTACCTCAGTAGTCTAATGATTGTAAAAGGTTCCATGGTGTTGTAACAATCCAACTGTTCACGACAAAGGAGGAGTTCTCCATCAGATGTGGTTTCGATAATGAAAATCCTAGTTTGAGCTAAGTAAATAGCCAATGTGTTTTTTCCTCATGATTGAGATGACATACTAGATAACTTTTGAATATTTATGGGAATATATCTATGTAATAATTATCCATTGTTTCCTTTAATTTGTGGTTTATATTTTTTGGATATTGTGGGATCTTGAGAGTCTTGGGGTCCCCACTGATTATGTTTATCTCACACCTGCACGAGCTATTCCAGCTCTTCGTTGTGTTAGATACAGATGACAGATAGCACTGATATCCATGGAGTGTACGAGGAATGGACGATACTCGGAGGTGGACCTCATGATGAGTCGGTATCCGGAGGAGACAGTTAGACATGGAGCACTGAGAATGCTATTTGTACATACCCTTCATGTTGGATTCAAGGTTGATGATCCAGGAGCTGATAGACACCTTTCAGATGATTGTCTTTATAGTTGTACATGTTATTCTTTTCCTTTTACTTTACTATGGGGCTTGAATTTATGACCCCTTTTACATTCCATCATATCTTCTGTATACAATTTCTATGTAGTGTTTTCCTTCTAGTTGTGCACTCTTATTGTTTTTGTTTAGTTTTTATAAAGGAAAACCCTTCCCAACTTAGGGATTTATTCCTTTAGTGCTAGTCGACAGCCCCTACTTATGGAAGTATGGCTTAGGGTAGTCACGACACGCATCCTGAGGATGGGTCATGAGAAATTGGTATCAGAGGAGTCAGTTCTAACACAGAACATAAGAATATGATATTTATTTTCTATGAAGCAATAGTATTAAGGGTACCAAGTGTTGTTTTAAGTTCAGGGAGTCCAGTTTTGATGCGATGGTTGATGTATCCATACAACAGGACCCTGACTAACGATTTCCTACTCAGAGCATGAAAACATTGATTGCATGTGTGTTTCAAAAGTTTTTCATTATGTCATCTAAACCAGGTCATCTCACAAGGGATAATCGTTTGACCATGTCACATCTGTTTCTTTCATGATGCCTCCCCGCAAATGACCAGATAGAGCCCCCAGAGTTGTACACATTAACAGCCTGCTGAAAAATAATGACTCATTGCATGGAAACTTTTTTGCTGAGGCACTAGTGGAAGCACCAGCAATACCACCACTAGTTGCGCCACCGCTGCCACTAGCCCCAGCATCAGACAATGCACGCCGCATGAGTGCATTGCATCAGTTCCAGTGCCAGTGGCCACCCAGGTTCTGGGGAGAGACGGAGCCAAAGGAAAATGAGGATTGGATGGAGGTTGTGGTGAGAGTCTGTAATCTAGTAGAGACAACAACAGACATCAGGGAGATTCTTGTTATGAGTCTCATTCAGGTAGGAGTGGGCAGATGGTGGAGTCTAATGATTTAGGTCCACAACGAGGGAACTTTACTCTGGACAGAATTTGAGAGCATGTTCAAGGAAGAGTTTGTCCTATCCACCCATTGATCTCTGTAGATACAAGAGCTACTTCATCTGCATCAGGGCATAATGACAGTAGTGTGTTACCAGTATTGAGACATACTACTAGTCGACTGGAAGCAGAGTCTAAAGCAGTTGGCAGTAGATAGATTTCGTAGAGGTCTAAGAAGACCAGAACTACAGGTAGACGACTACACAACATAAGTTCTGTAGTGTGGGGATCCCTGAGTGGATACAGAGCCAATCATTCCATGAGAGGACATTGTTACTCAAGTGGCGGGCTTAGTCACTTCGCTCAGGACTATCCGACCCTCCGTTTTGACGATCAACAAACAGTTGAGGGACCTCCCATGTAGAGGCAGAGATTCAATTGTGTTGGTCTTCAGGGCACTATATGACGTTGCAGTGGAGCTGGTTGGGAAGCTGGTGGTGGATGACGTTTTGAGGTGTTTCCACCACCTCCACCCGGAGGTCCACCCCCGCCACAGAGACCTGGAAAATAAGGGAGAGATTAGCTTCATTTAGAAAAAGCATACAACCATGGTGCTCTGGAGATGATTCAAGGTATGATTTATGTATACATCACCTTAGTTGCAGTTCTTATAGATACATGATCCTATCACTCTTTCATTCCTACTACCCTCGTTCATAGCTCGAAGATTCTGACGAAGCCTTTGGATCGATCCTTACGGCTAGAGACTCCTACGGGAGTATACTCGATGATTACGCACTACTTTCGGCATTGTGAGCTTACTCTAGGAGGTGATAGCATCAGCTAGGATCTCCTTGTAGCGGAGTCGAGGCCTTATTACGTCATCATGGGTATGTAATAGTTATCTACAGTCCATGCTCAGATCAACTATATTAGGTGAAAATTGCAGTGTATCCACATGGATGGGTCCAATATCACCCTCACTGGTGATAATGGAACCTTTGATGTAGAGGAAAGACATAATCGGAGGAGGGTGCAGCTGATCAGTCACCAGTTTTCTTGCCTCACCCTCATAGCTATTGATTTGAGGAGTTTGACTTATCTTGTAGTGGTGGACTAGTATGTGGATTTTTTCCCTAACGATGCTCTAGGAAAACCTCCACATAAAGAGGTGGAATTCTACATTGACCTATACCCCATGACGACACTGATATCTAATCCAGCATATTGGATGGCTCTCACTGAGTTTTTCAAGATGAGGGTACAACTGGATGAATTTCAGGGGAAGGGATTCATACGGCCTAGTGTTTCTCCCATGGTGGCCCCAATTTTTTATCACCATGAAGATGGATGAGATCTGGAAGCTCAGTGCCGACTACCATCACTTGAAACAATTGACCCTGAAAAACAAGTACCCACTTCCGAGGATTTTTACCTTTTTGATCAGCTCAATCGAGCATGATGGTTCTCGAAGGTATACCTCAGATCAGGATATAACCATCTCAGAGTTCGAGACAAGGATGTGTAGAAGACGACCTTCAACAGTCATTACGACCTCTACAAGATCTCGGTTATGCAAATTTCCATAATCAATTCTTCATCTATGTTAATGATCCTCATGAATAGAATCTTCCAGCCTTACCTCGATGTCTTTGTCATAGTCTTCATAGAAGACATTCTGATTTACTAATACTGAGGGGGAGCATGCCTACCATTTTTCATGTAGTACTGGACACACTCTGAGAGCACCAAATTTATGGTAACCTATCAATGTGCCAGTTTTGGATTCTATAAGTTAACTTCTTTGGACATGTCATCTCAAAAGATTGAGTTGTAGTAGATCCAGTGAAGATTGATGTTGTACTTGCTTGGGAACCTCCCAGGTGTTTGATAGAGGTATGTATATTCCTGGGATTGGCTAGATACTATCGAAGATTCATCCTAGAATTCTCTAGGGTTGCATCACCAATATCATCCTTGAAGAACAAGGGGAAATCCTTCAAGTGGTCGGAGAGATTCCCACGGAGCTTTCAAGAGCTGAGGCAGAGGCTGACTAGTGCCCCCCATCGTGTGGATTCTAGATTACGTCAGGGGGTAAATAGATTATTGTGACACATTAGGAACTGGTCATGGGTGTGTCCTGATGTAGGAGGGATACGTGATCGCATATGGTTCTCGGAAGCTGTGAAAACATGAGAAGAACTACGCTACCCATGACCTAGAGTTTGCAGTAGTGGCCTTCCCCTTGAATATGTGGCGACACTATCTGATGGGAAAGTGTTTTACCATGTACTATGATCAAAATATTCTTATGTATATCTTCTCTTTTAAGGATCTAAATATGAGAATGCACTGATTACTTTAGTTCCTCTAGGACTACAACTTCAAAATATACTATAATACTCGGAAGAGGAATGTTGTTGCAGATGCACTCAGCAAGAGCTCTGGTATACAGTTGCAAGGCGATGTGACAAATTAGCTGGGTGATTTACAAATATCCATTGCAGATAGAGATGATTTATCTTATCATCAGTCTCTTACAGTCACTCCCCCACATCGTCAGTGAGTCCGGGTGGCATAGCATGAAGACGCTTACTACGAGACACGACATGCTCAGATATCCACAGGGTAGGCACCTGATGGATTTTTTGAAGTTGAGGAGCACGTCATCCTCTTAGAGGATTTACCCCGGTACCAGTGGCACATTAAGAGGCGGTGATGATGGAGTTCCACACTTACCCTTTAGCAGTACATCCAGGAGTGGTGAAGATGTACTAGGACGACATACAATAGCACAAGTGGCCATGTATGAAGGAGGTAGTAGCGGAGTTTGTCCCTCGGTGCCTCACATGTCAGCATGTGAAGGTGGAGTACTAGATACCAGCAGGCATTGATCACCCCTTAGAGGTCCCAGAGTAGAAGTGGGCTGAGATATCCATGATATTCATGACATGTCTTCCACGTACATCTAGGAGTCATGATTCGATATGGGTGATCATTGACCAACTCACCAAGTCATCCCACATCCTATCGATTAGAGATCAGGGCATAGTTGAGAGCATGTGACACCTCTATGTGTAGGATATATTGTGTTTACATGGAGTACATTCCTCGATTATCTCTGATCGAGAAGCGTGGTTGACTTCATGATAATGGAAGGGGTTGGAGGAGGATTTTGGGATGCAGCTACGCCTATGCACAACCTTCCATCCTCAGAATGATGGTGAGACTGAGAGGGCCATTCAGACCCTCGAAGAAATTCTATGTACTTGTTACCTCGAGATCAATCATAGCTATGAGGTTCACATGTAATTGGTGTAGTTTTCCTACAATAATATCTATCACGCCACCATACAGATGGAAACTTTTTGAGGGGTTGTACAGTCGACCTTGCAGATCACCACTATGCTGGACAGAACCTGGGGAGTCAAAAATTGTGGGACTAGAGAAGGTAGTGGCTACGACGGAGAAGGTGCAGATCATCCAAAAGAGGATGAAGACTGCACATAGTAGGCATATGTTTTTTTGCTGACAGAAGACGGAGACCTCTGGAGTTCGAGGATAGTGACCACATCTTTCTACGAGTCCCACATCGATGAGGTTTGTGAAGATTTGGATGAGGAGGCAAGTTATCTCAATGGTTCATTGGTCCTTTCTATGTTCTCACCTAAGTAGCAGAGGTGTCTTACCGCTATTCTTTTACACCTTAGTTGCACCAGCTGCACGACATCTTCCACGTATCACAGTTGAAGAGATACATGCATGGCCCATCACACATCATCGATCGTGGGAAGATGGACATTGATTATAAGGTTTCATTCACGAAGGATTTATTAAAGCTTGTGGATCGAAAACAGCGGGTCCAATGTGTATGGTTGATACCTCTGGTGTGCATTCATTAGAAGCATGAGAACCTCTAGGAGAGCACATGGGAGCGGGAGGCACAGATAAGCACTAAGTACCCCCCATATATTACTTTAGATCAATTTGTAGCTTATGGGGATGTAAATCCCTAAGGTGGGGAGAATGAAAAGAACCAGAATTTTCATGTAATATTTTTTAATAAATACATGGGAATATTACGAGTCCGCAATTTCTGATGGTGCTTGATTCTGAGGCCCAACGTGTCTGGAAACAATTTATGATGTTTTGTTCGGGTACGTTTAGTAAACGTACATGCATGATTTTAAAACATCTAAACCAGTTCTCAAAATTGATATCCAAGGGCACCGTTGAACTCGCAGCGTTGGTGATTGATTAGTGAGATGTTCACCACATTTGAGTTTTAATGAGAGTAGAAGATAAATTATTTGGTTTTTAATTAAATTGAGTATAAATAATGTATTAGGATTATTTTTATTTTGGTAGTTGAAACATCCAAGGGGAGGTTGGAGGTGAGGCCAGCAAACCCGAACCTCGGATGGGAGGTTATAGTGGTGTGGATCACCCGAGAATAACCTACCATGGAGAATGTTATATGGTGGGTCCCACCTGATCTCCTAAGCTCCTCTAACCCCCTATAACCTATTAGAAGCCCCAATTATGTGGGGGAACATCTTCACCTTCCCCCTTTAATTAATGATCCAACTCCACCCATTTAATTAAGTGATGTAACATAAGTAATTTAAATCATTTTGAATTATTTATACCAACATTATAATAAGGTGTTATATATTATTATTTCGGGGTTGAAATTATTTTTTTTAGGAGGATTAAAGAGAGGAACGAACATCATGTACCCTTTTCTCACCAATGAAGAACCACCGAAAAATGATGAACATTGTCTTCTTCCTTCTTCAACTGGGGCAAGATAGGGAATCATCGTCACTCACTATGAAAGCTGACGACATCATCTCAACTCGCCTTCTTTGAACTCTTCATCTTCTGATGTTGATGAAATGACTTCACCTTCCCATGACTCCATCAATAACACCAAACTTGAGGTAGTGTATTTGAGTTATTTCATATATGAGATATACCCTCCGTTCCTCATCGTATGTTGTTCTCCTTGTTGCCGATTGATATGATCTTAACAAGGAGGGATCAGACCGCACAAAGATGGTCCGACCCTCCCCCTTGTTGTTGTTGTTGTTCTTGTTGTGTTGATGGCGGAGGCAGAGCAAAGGCGGAAAACATTGGGCCGACCACGAAGGATCCGTTGGTGCAAGGTATTCATGTTGCCAAGAGGGTATGGCATAGTCATGCCGCATGGAAGAAGACTTGCGGAAATGATGGGCCACAACAGTAGCGCGCGACTCCATAGTGCCGTGTGGAGGCCAGTAGAGGGTTGTGTCCAGGAAAGGTCACGATGAAGGGGCTTGGTGATTCCGCACCATGCCGGAGGTTAAGAACCGATGTCAGGGTGGGCCACAGCCGATGGGAGTAGCATTGTCGCGCCATGCCATAGTTTAGACTACTAGACACTTGGGCGAGCCGGGAGGTGTGGGACCCTGTTGGGTCCTGCATGTGTTGGACAGGCGCCGGTTCGGCTCACTCATGAATGACAGAGTGATTTGGGTTGCAGGGGGGAACATGCCTCCCCCTTGGGCATGGCAAGGGTAGGCCGCTGAGCCGCCCTCGGTCGGGCCGCCGTCGGCTGGGCCGCCCTCAGTCGGGCCCCCACAACTGGGCCTCTCAAATTTCGGGCCACCATCGAGCGAAGCCGCCACATCGGGCCTTGCTGTTTCCTCAGACAGGGATAGACCCACAAACCGGGTCAGGCCAAGTTGGTCTGATTGGGTTAGACTGTACCTATAGCCCGATTACACCATTTCGACCATATCATGGGCTTTGGGCGTCTGTTAGACAAACCGTCAACAGTTACAATATTCATGGATCGAAGAAATATCTTTGAGAATGCCCTATGAGAGTTGGGGGAATATTTTAGATACGCTTAGGATGGTTCATACACACAACCAACTAGGCCTTGAGAAAAAAGTCTAATAACTCACAGACCGGGCGTCCGATTAACGCGCTATATATTGCGTTGAGAACCATATGACGTGGCAGACATTTCAGATACTTCTTCATGGGACTTCGTGATAGTTTTAGTATTTCATAGTATCTTGTTGTGTGGATACCACTATTGACGAGAAGATAGATTGCAGAGATCTAGTAGCTGACAGACTTGATGGCTGCTTGACCATTTTGACTTGGAGTGATTCGACTAGCCTAGTGGGGAGCTCTTGGTATTTGGTGGCATACCCATGGCGTAGGATCGCCTAGTATCTTGCAGTAGATCTGCGGTACTCGACTAGAGGAACACCTATGCAAGCTATTAGGGGGAGAACCCGATATTTGGCCGCAGACCCACAGCGGAGGAGCGCCTTGTATTTGGAAACTGACCTTCAATACTCATAAGGTGTAGTACCTCATTAGTCCAAGGTTAGTGATATGCTCTATGGTGTCATGACATTCCCACTATTAATGATAGAGGAAAAGTTCTGCAGCAGTCGTGGTATCGATAATGAAATACCTTTTTTGAGCTGAGTGAATAACTATTGGTTTTTTCCTCATGATTGAGATGTGTTACTAGATAACATAGGTATATGTATAGGAATATACCTATGTAAATGTTATTTGTTGTTTCCTTTTCTTTGTGGTTTATCATTGTTGGATATTGTGAGACCCTGAGGGTCTCAGGTTCCCTACTGAGTATCTTTATACTCACCCCTACATAGGCATAGCCTGCACTTCGTTGTGTTGGTTACAGATTAGAGATAGTGTTGACTGAGGCGGAGTGTACGAGGATTGGATGGTACATAGAGGTGGACCTCACAACGAGTCGGTACCCAGAGGAGACGATCGAACATGGAGCACTAAAGAGGCTATCTGTACCTACCCTTAAGGTAGGATCCGTGGTGGACAATCCTGTAGATTCTAGACTCCTTCCACCTGTTTATCATTTTAGTTGTACATGTTTGTTTTTTCCTTGTACTTTAATGTTGTGCTTTTATTTTTGGTCCCTTTTACTTTCCAGCATATCATTTGTATACAAGATTCTTTATAGTGGTTTTCTTCTAGTTGTGTACTCTGATTGTGTTTGTTTACTTTTTATAATTGCAATGCCTTCCCAGCATTGGGATTTATGCCTTTGGTGTTAGTCGCCATCCCGTGGCCTATGGATGGTGGTCTTGGGGTTGTCACGACATGGGTCTCGAGGATAGTTCATGACAAGCTATATCATTTCCACTCCCCAGAAGCTGATATGTTGTATTTAATACATTATATTGACATCGCAATGTGACTTATATGGTATAACATGTGGATTTAAAGTGACTCAATGACCACTATGCAAGCGATTTGGAATGCCATAACACATATTGCTTGGCCTATTACTACCCATTGGATGGATTGCAACTATTCTCTTATTGATCTCATCTTTTTCATTACACATATTTGTCATGAAAAGAACATGTTTGTAGAAGGACTGAAAAACATGGGTTTGAATCATGATATTACCTAGTTCAAATATCTCCCTATCGATCTTATACCATTATATAGAAATTTATTTGAAAATTATTCCATATTTCAGACTCCTATAATCCATATTTTTTATATAATAATTGTGATTTTGTTTCCAAAACAATTATTGAATTATAAAAAAAATTATAGTTGATTCTAGATCCATGTAATCCAAATGTTTATTAATGTTATCTTTATAGATGATATTTGAAATATAGAGGTAAAATCAATATTTTATACATATTTTTTATTTCATTAACTATTTTATAAGTTGATTTTATATACTAATGTAGATGATGAATTATTTTGAGTTGGGATTCCCATAAGGTGTTTAATAAGATTGTGACAATGTTGGTATTTTCATGACCATTGAGATTAGATTAATGAGTTTGTGATAGTTTTCTTTAGATTTAGAAGAATATCGAGAGATTATTCCTTGGAAAGAATTTCTATTTCATTAAATTATATTTCATTTTTGGAATAAGAATGTTATTATGAATGATTGGTTGTTAGATGAACTACAAGGAAGGATGGATGTGCCATAAATATGAAATAATATTGAAAAAATGATAGAGTCATGTAGATTCAAGTCAATTATATTGGTCTAAAATTTCATTTTATGAAATTTACCTAAATAATTATCAAAGAAATCAATTTATAGGATCTCGAACCATATGTTGTAGTTAAGGTATGTCTGATGCAGACATGATGCTACAGAATGTGGTCTGCATTCATAGTCCATTAAAAATAGGTTTTGGGATGAGTGTGATAAAAATTTAGTATGAAAGAGAAGACATCCAACTAAAAAAATATTAATGTTATATGAAATAAAATTATTGAAAATTGTTGGGAAATATATTAGGAATAAAATTTTTCTCACGTATATATTCAAAATGATGATGTAATGTATTATGGATTCGATTAATATATTGATAAATATGATAGTTATATCTAATAAAATAATGTATTTGGAAATATGTTAGTTGATAATAGAATTTTAAAATGAATCTCTAAACATTATGAGAATGTATTTTTTTTGGAAATATTGATGTATTATAGAATATAATCATGGAAAATAATGTAAATAAAGTGCATCTATACTATAGGGTGACCATCATGATAGTGAAGACTCAAATCCTCAATAATTTTTCTTACATTGTTTCATTAATATTTTACAATTTAATTTCTATCTTTGATATTTTGTATGAAATAATTTCATCGGCTAAATATTTTAATGAAGTTGTTTGTTTTTGAGTCCATTCCAATTTTATATTATAAATGTAAGTGATCTTTATAATTGGACCACTATTGTTAATTAGTTGTTCAGTTTTTTAAATTTCAATAGAAAAATTAATGAGTCAACCATAATAAATCTTGATTATTTTCAAAACATTAAAATGGTGAATTTCTTATAAAAATATATTCCCAATAAAAAATTGAATGATAAGTAGTTATCATGACTATATATAATTAACCACATTTTCCGTAAATTATTTCATAAATTTTAAATCATTATTTATCATATTTCTGGAATATATGGATAATGGAGTGAAATATTCAATATATTGATATTTTGATAAAATAATTTAGCAATAATTTTTTTATCATTAATAAAATTAATTACCATGATTCTATAAATTATTAGATAACTTTTTATAAATAGAATATATTCTTCTATTCTCATAAAATTATTGTTACATGTATAACCTTGTGTTTTTAATTATATATTCATCTAATGATTTTTATGAATATCATCTCTATTAAATTTTTAATTATTAATCAAGGAACAACTTCATGGGTATTTATTATAAGTCGGTGGTTGAATATTTTTCCACAGTATTGAATTATTTATTGAAGAGATAGTATTTATATTATATTCTCGTGTGGAACCACTAATTCTATGATTTTTATTTTTTTATTTCATTTTCATCGATATTGATTAATGTGAAAATTCTATTTCGTAGAAATATAAATAAATCATTAGAATTATTCATTATAACCAAATTAATTAATTTATTAAGTATTATTTTATTTTATAAAAATTAATGATGGAGAGAAGGAATGATTAATATCATGGTCATATAAGTGAATGAAATTGAATTATAATATTAGAATAGAAAGGCACATAGTCTAAGTGACTTCTAACATGCCTTTAATTATCTAGTACATCAATATTGATATTAAATATTATTGACATATATTTTTCAGAATGAAATAGAAACTAATATGGTTACTTTTACAAGAGGTATAAGGTGTGAATTTACAACTATTGAACATAAACTGAACAAAACATAATACCTATTAAAGTAAAATTTTCGACCATATCCTTTATTCGATGATCAGAGTGGAAAAAGTGGAATAATAGTTAATATTATTATATCAATGAATTTTTTTTATTATATTCAATGATAAACAAAGAAAACAAATTATTTAGAATGATAAGAAAGAAGAGTAGAATTATAATAATTGAATGGTAGAAATGACTTATAAAAAATAGAAATAAAATAGCCAGTAAGAGTTGGAATGTCATACAATCTATATTAAAAGAATAAACTCTTTTATGGATATGAGTAAAGGTAGTTGATAAACTTGAAAAATGGATTCCATAGTATTATACGTACTTTAAAGTCGTCATTTACTCGTAATGATCTATTTCATCATATCCATTGAATCCCTTGATATTATTATACTCTTCTATGACCCTATCCCTAGATTCCCTTTATATTATGGATCATATTAACCATATTCATATCCATGGAATCTCAGAATATTAATAATTATCAGAAACAGAATATAAAAGGAAATGTTCAAATAAAAAAATCTCTGACAATGATTAATTATAATGACAACTCTCTAAATATTATAATGAATACGAATGAGTAGTACATAGAAGAAACATTATAAAACTATGTAATTTAAATTTACTAGATCCAAACACTTCAAATGAAATTATATTTCTTGGTGAAGCTCCAATAGTATCATTTCGGATTTTATTAAAATGACCACATATTGATGGTTCTAGAAAGGTCATCTGTAACTGAATTTTTTATGTATTCTTTTAACACCATTTAATTTTTAAAATTATTCCTAAAAATATAAACATTTATGATGTACAATGATTATAAACCTTAGTTAGTCCCATGTAATTATTTACTTATTTTCAATATGATTGTTCTGAATGAGTATTTTTCCAATGGTCACAACATTTTTTAGTATAATAGAAATGTAAAAATTATAACTACTCATGTTAATAATGGTCATTATGATATATCAGACACAACATCTATCTAGTGATTTAAATTTCAGTAATATGGAGTTTATATTGATAATATATTTGAAGCATATCTACATATGCGTGAATGTAATCCTCAATAAAAAATATTAAAAAACATGAAATACAAAAAGTTTGTAAATAATGTTTCAAGATAGTGTTTGTGATTGTTAGAACTAAATGAATGGAAAAGTATGATGTAAAACATATGACTCAATTGAAAGAACTAACATCTTCTCATTGAAGATGTAGTATATTGAATTATATAATCCTTTATCAATGGTAAAAATTGAATTTTTTAATCTAATATTATTTTTGTACATTTATACTCAATTTATCATTTTTCGTTTATGTTGTGATTCTAATACATAATAGGTTATTATAGTTATGTTCCTCTTTATATATTCATCTAATGAAATGTTTAATGTTTGGTTTTTATAAATCATGATCATTCTATGAAATAATTATATATCACACTAGATAATAAAAATTTATTTTTGTTACCCTACATACTATCGATTTATTCCCCATTCTTATATTTATTTAAATCCATGGAAATGTTGAAATATTAGGAATATACATCCTCTCAGATTCAAATAATAACAAACACAATATCCCACTTCACATATTTGATATCTTTTCACTTCAAAGATGATTGCATCGATACTGGTTCAAAACCTTTATTTATCATATATTATATTTTTTCAATATCTATATTATATTGATTGTATTTTATTTATATGTATATAATAATTTATATATTTTACTCCACATTTCCACTTTGGGACTCAGTGGTTAATTCAAAGATGTTTTTTATTCAATCTTTTATCATCTCTTCCAACAAGATGTTTGTTTGATTGTATAATCATAATTTGATATTTTAATTTATTTTAACAATTTGTACATGTACTCTCCCAAATTGATTTATCACATTCTGATTTAGTAGAGTTCAACATTTCATGGTTCTGGGTTGGTGGTTGGTCTTATTGGAATATTTTCCTTAAATTAATTACATTTAGTTTCAATATTTTTTGGAATTGTGGGTTTTCATTGTATTAGGTTTTCTCTAATTTCCTATTATATTTCTAATATAATGGTTATCCACCTCTATTCATACTTACTAAAACATCATTAAATGTTCCATCTCTTATAAGATCTATAGTTATGGTGATGGAAGCCTTTATTATACTATGCATATAAATTGCAACATTCTTTGGTTGGATTACTAGAATAAGTTCTTTTATATCACCTTCCACTCATCCTTTGTCTAGGGATTCATTAATCCTCTTTATTTTTAATGCTTTCATACCATAAATATTAATTTTTATTTATATGGTTTTAATGATGATTTATTTTCCATCACCACAACTTTTATTATTCATTTGTATATGATTATTCTTTCTCATTTGGGTTTTTTGAATGATGGGTTTTCTTGATAAAATTTATTTTCTATGTGTGTGTCATTTTTAATGAAGGAAAATTTTTTTATTGTTATTAATTTTGTTCTTTAATATATTGGATTGTTTGTAGTGATTCACAAACACCTACAATGATATTTATTATGAAAATATTTATTTGGTTTGACCTTAGGTTATGTGCAAACATAAAGCACAATTTAATTCTATCAATCCCATATTTTGAAAGAAATAAGATTTATATGGATTTCATACAGAATATGATATGTGTAATTATTTTTAAAATATTAAATTCCAATATAAGGTTCGATATTTTGATTTTTTATGTATTTTAATTTTATATATGAAATTTGTGGTAGTCTATTTGGATGTAAGAGATCTTGTAAACATATATATGGATGGTTCGTTGTTATAAAAAAGTTGTTTCCGTAAAATAATAAAATAATGTATTTGGAAAAAATAATTTTTATGGATACATAATCCATAATTTACTATATACATCAATGAGATGATTTATATAAAAAATGATTTATTATTATATATATTTTGTCTTATGTCAGTTGATCATTAATGTAAGTAATATTTTATCTTCATTAGAAATCTAAATATCATGAGATGTCATGTATACAAATATTTTTAGAACATTATCTAAAATAGTAAATTTTTTGAATCATAAAAAAGACATCAATTCCCCATAGAAAAATTGATAATGTTGAGAAGAATGTGGAAATTTCATCCATAGTTATATGAATAATAATAATAGGATATACTTGGGAAATTCATCCTATATTAAATTTAAAAATATATCAATAATTTGCATGTCATTTGGATTATTATAAGTATTATAGAATTGATTATAAGAATCAGTAAATTATATTATTGATGTCAAATTCATATAATGTATATTATCTAATATTAGTGACATATTCAATGACATTAGAGTAACATAATGATTCATATAAATATATTTATTTTTACTACTAATTGACATTGAATTTTAGTTAATTTAATGCTTTCAGTTAATCCCTAACCAAATGAAATGATGTCCACATGTGGTCGACTAAAAGGGTATTAAATTTAATTACCCATAAACATCAACATATAAGAAATATAAAACCTTCCATTTACTGTAATAGGTGAATCTAAAATTATTATCCTTCATTTACATTCTTTATAATTATATTCTATATATTAATATATTATTATTCAAGACTAAGTTAGAGATAGAATCATAAATAGGTTTCATATGTGATTTCTAAATTCTATTATAAAAAATTACTAATTTTTTAAAATACATATTATAATAAAATTTGGGGATTTCCATTCACTCAAAATCCATATAAACTACTTCCCCCCTTGAATTTATTAAAAAAATAAATTCTTCATCATCGATTTTTTAATTTATCATTTTAATAATTTATATATAATCAGGAGTAATTATAAATACATTAGTTTTATCAATATAAATCATTTCATAAAAATATCCCTTAAGATCATTTAGTTTAAATAATTTTTAAAAAATCATTTATTTGTACAATGTATATAATTAAATATCCATTTATATATATTTATCAACTATTGAAAATGTGTAAAAAATTATTCCCCATTGAATATTGAATAATTTTTTTATTAAAAGTTTCACATTATTTTAAATTGGTAAAATATATAACATTATATATTTTAAATTATCTAATTTCATGAATTATTTTTTAGGTCATGTTATAAAAATCATCACCTGAATTAAATAATTATTTAAGATCCAACTGATCATTCCTAGATCAGTACATAATTTTCTAAACTACAACATTTATATTCATAAGATTAAGAAGAGAAAATTTATATATATATCATTTTACAATCATTAATAATTTTATAAATATATTTACACCAAGATATGAAATGTATTTTTTTTAATTTACATGATAATGGAAACATATTTGTTATTTTAATTGATTTTATACATCACTATAATGATTTTAATTATTTTATCATTATCTTTGAAAATTATATATTAATGATGATTGTATCATTTTATATGATGAATATTATTAGTTTCACATTATTTTTAACACAATGATTTTTTTAAAATAATAATAAATCTGGTGACATTCTTAACACACAATAATGATCTTTTTGATAATTGTGAAATACTATAGAAATGTTTTAATAAAAATAAGACCATTATAACCAAGAAGGTGGATTAGTATGTATGATTATGGATAACTACCTTATCTAATATATGTATCATATTCATATTCAGTACATATTTATTGATTATTTTTCAATAAATATGGGAATAAATTTTTGTAAAACCATTTAATGCTTTGAAAATAGTTTGTAATAAACAAGTGGTTGTTATTTCATTTTTTATAAAATATTTTATTTTACTTTATTCATTTTAAAAATTTTATTTTATAAAGTGGTTTTTTTATTTAAAATATTCATAAAAAATTATCATAAAGTATAAATTTTGGTAATTTTTTGAAATGTTTAATTTTTCAATTAATGCTGAAAAATATTTATACTATGGAAAAATACCTTTTAGATATTTGTATTTAAAAAATAATTTTTTTTGGAATGCATTACAAAATTTATTTACTATTTAAAAAAAATATAATCCATCAAATTAATTTGAATCAAAATTATCATTTATTTTGTAATAAATTTATTTTTATACAAAATATTTATTTTCTATTAGAAAATAGTTTTTAATAATGTTTTGTGGGTTTATATTAAATGAAATTTAATCCACATATAACTACTGAGATTTAAAAAATGGGTTTGATATTTTTAATTAATATTTATCATTTTTATAATAGGTGAACATTATTTTTTGTCATAATGAATAGTAAAAATGGTAAAAACGAATTCAACATGTTAAGAGTAATATCGGTAGAATATGGTTAAAACATTAAGATATGTCTTTAAAATCACCAATAAATGATTATTTGTTTCATTTTATGAGTCTAATTAATGAATAAATATAAATATTATAAATTATGTAATTTTGGTGATATAATTTATTGATAATTTCCAATACATTATATTATGTATATAAAAATAATTAAATATCTCTTTCTTAATATTAATATACATAATCTTTTTATAAATTGAATAAATCATTTAATGAATGGTGTTGATACATTATATTTAAAAAAAATTATGATGTTAATTTATCTTTAATATTTACTATTGATATAAATATATTGAATTCATATGCATTATTGAGATTGTGCCTATATAAAAAATTGAAAAATCAAGTAATTGTTATTAAAAACTCACAATGAAATGTATATATTTTTTAATTTAATATGTACCAATTTTTTAGAGAAATTATTCTATATATTAATTTTAAAACATATTATATTTGAATGAAATCACTAGAAGGATTTTTTAAATGTTCACAATGTGAATACTTTTGAAAATGGATTTAATGGTTTGTTATGGAAAATAAAATTTTATTAAATGATTAAAAAAATAATCATATTATCATCATCCTAGTGAATGTGATATGTTCTTTAATATCATCCATGTACCACATATTATTATAATATCTGTGGCCTCTAGTCTTAAATATAACATTGATATTGTGGTAATTATAAAATGGGTTAGCATGTGTTTAAGACCTAGATATAATGATTAATAAATTACATATACATGTATAATTGTTATTATATGATATTATTTTGAATTATCTTAATCTAATATTTTAAACATATAAATTTGGTGAATCAATAATATGCAATTAAATTTATATTAACATGGTACCTTTTATAATTCCATTAATTCCCCTCTCATATCATATATAATTACACTACTTCTCTTCTTCTCATCAAAATTATTTTTAAATATATATTGAAAAAACACTACAACAAAATATTATTTGATTACATTGATTTATTCTACAGGTTATCATATTATTAAAATTCTATTTCATAGGTATTTGATGAATGACCAAAAGGATGATTTTCAAAGAAGAGGTAATTGTTTTAACTGATTATTTTCAATTATCTTTTTAATGAATTTTATTAAATTTATTGATAAAACTTAATATATATTATGATAATTATATCACATATAATTTTTTGTTATTATGTTATTTTTATAACCATAATCATCTCCATTTTACATCCACGGAGAAATGAATGTATCCCTTGTGATTATACATGGACAACCACGTACATTTAAAAAAATTATATATTCAATATCAAAATAATTAAAATTTCCCTAATATAATTTTTATAATGATAATATATGATATATATTTAATAGATATAATTTATGAATTATGTTATGGTATCTATCTTCTTATCTACAATTCCCATAAAAATGATAATGTCGTTTAGGTGTATATGTGGAGTAAATCAACAACAATTCAATGTGATTTAAATTCAATTATCTATTAAATGGGAGGAGGTATAGATATGTTCAATAAAAAAATAATATATTTATGAAATAAAATTTCTTATATAAATCTAAATTATAATTTTCATTTATTTTGTTTTATTCATCAAAAAGTGATAACATCACTCTTGTGTACATGTATAGTGTTGTCCCCATGAATTGATGTAACTCATTTATCATAATCAAAATATATGAACAGTTATAAAATTTAATATAATTAATAAATAAAAAAATTATTTAATTGTAATTATTATAATACAATGATCATTATGCATGATTAAGAACAATTTGAACTGATATTTTGTCATAAAATAGACCAATTTTCACCTGTATATTCTTTTAAACAGTTACGTTGTTAATAAATGGATAACAAGAAAATTTAAGGGAATTAAACAGAGTTATTTGTTTATGAATATGTTTTATTATATATTTATGATAAATATATGTTTTTTATACATCTGGTATTAACATAAATGATGTAAGATGATACATTATGTAATAAAATTATGATAACGATTTATATCCTTTCAAAAAAAAATTGAATGTTTTTTATTAATGGAAGTATTATGATCGTTGTCTTATAATACCACATATTCAAATATATTTTCTTCATTTATTGGGGTTTTATATTTTATTTTTTTCTCAGTTATATATATTATTGATCTGGAATAAACAAGTGGATCCAAATGGCTCCTCATTCCTCTGGTGCTCCCACCGCTCTCAGAACTTCATCTTCTTCCCCTTCTTCCTAGAGATTTCTCTAGCTCTGATTCTTTCACCCAGTGCTCTCGGTGCTATTTTTGTTGGGATTCACTTTCTCTAGGCCCTCTTCCCTTTTCCTTTCATTGTTTCCTGGTATCCTCTCCATATTTCTCTTCTCCCATCTTCACGATGGACTTTCTCAGGTTGCTTTCAATGCTCTGGCTTTGAGTACCACCACTCATATCCAGGTTAGATCTAGTGTGGAGGGCACAACGTGGTTTTGGGATACGGTTTGGCAATTGAGGATCCACTCATTGCTTACTATCTTATTAATTCAGGGTTTTATCCTCCGGTCTCTTTCTAGGGTTTCATCCCCTAGTCTGCATTTCCATGTTTCCTCATCAAGTTCTTATCACGATCATTATTCTTCACTCTCGGTTATTAAAGTTTGTCTTCTTTTTGGTATTTTAATTTTTCTATTACAGGTTCTTCATTGGATGTGGTGTCGTCATATGTTGGTTTTTGTGTTGTGATGTTGAGGGCCGTGATGAAGGCTCTAGTTTGAGGTCTCCCGGTCGGTGATAGACTTGTCGTTGTCACATCTTGCAAAATATAATTTTTTTTCTCTGATCTGGAGCGAGGCTTCCACCGTTCTCTCTGAGGTGAAGATGTGCGGCAGTGTTCAAGGTTCTTAGAGAAGTGAGTTTTAGTGAGCGGTTTTGGGAGGTGATGGTGACGATGGTTGTTCAGTGGTAGAGAGGCGATGGTGTTGTCAGTTATGTTTTGAGTGTCGATGGAATGGTGGCCACGACACTTCGATGATGGGAGTTACTCAATGGCGATGATGAGGGTTCGAAGTCGACACTTTGCGGTGGTTCTCACCAGCGCGGTAGGTGGATCATGCGTTGATTGTAGCAACGTATGTGACGTGATGTTCATGAGGACGAATAATGGTTCGAGGTGATTAGGTTGGTGATGTGTCGATAGTATTGGAGGGTGGTTCAATGTGATTTTCTCCATCAATGGTAAATGTTTTTTTCAGTATTTTGATTTCAAATTTTGAATTGGTTCTATTCTGGCAGAAATGTGAAATGTTGTTTGGTTGGTGCATGTGGTGGTTTGATTTTGGTATGTTGTTTGAAAGTCGTTATGGGGCATGTGTTGGTGACAATGTTTAATTTTTGTATTCATCGTACTTAACCATAAAGTGGTTTTAATAATGGAAAAAATGTATTGTATGTATGTATCTGGAATATGTTTTTAAGAAAAATTGACCAAATTTACTCTTTGGTCAGGAATGTTTTTTTTCAATTTCCCAATATTCATGATAAGGAGTTCTCGAGTTCATTCTATATACAATTAATTATGAATTTATTTTATCCATGTTTAATTTTCTATAATAATGTCTATTAGGAATATTCTATTTATTTTATAAATGTGATAATTTTTTCTATCCATCAATTTTCTCCCCACTATTGAGTTTTTATATTACAACCAGACATTCTGCATCAGATGCTTGTACTTCATTGAACATCTTTACTAAATCTTGAACAAGTGTTGCTGAAAAGAAAAAAACAACATCATCTTGGTCTCCACATTGTACATGCATTTTTTCTAAGACCGACATCAACATCCATTCATTAGAAGCTTCTTTCACTACCTAAAGATATGTCTTTCTACCCAATGCATCCTCCACCGAATTCCCATTTCCTGGTGTGTACAACAAGTCAACTTTAATCATCTAGAGATACTCCATCCACATTCATTGCCTCAAATTAAAATCTTACTATGATAAAATGTGTTTCAATCTTTTGTGATCTATAATAATAGTAAACTTCTCACCAATGAGATAATGTCTCCATGTTTTCAAATCATGGAAGACTACAACCAACTCCAAATCATGTGTTGGGTAATTCTTCTCAAGAACCCCCATCTGCATTGAACCATAAGCACAAACATTGTCTTCTAGCATGTAAACACAACCCATCCCTGATCCTGAAGCATCACAATACACCATAACAAAAGAATTTAGATATCATGGAAATATCTGATTCATCAAAGCCATGAATACCGCCGGTTCATTCATTAGACCAATAGTCATGTCTATATATTCGTAGTGGCCATATTTTCTTCTAAAAATTGTCATTGAATATCTTCTTTCTGAACTCACAAATAGTGATACTCTAATCGCATTTCAATTCTGGATAACCACTGATCCCCCTTTAATTGATAAAACAGATCATCAATGAGTGGATGTGGATATCTATTCATTATTGTAACTTGTTTATGATTATGATACTCAATACACAACTGAAGAGTTCCAGCTTACTTCTTCACAAACAACACCGATGCTGCCCATGGAGAAGTCCATGGTCGAATGACACCCTTGGTTTCCTAATCCTCTAAATGCACATTCAAATTGATTAAATATATTGGTTCCATCCTATAATATGGAAGGGAAATAGTACTGGCCCCTAGAATGAGATCAATCATAAACTCCACTTCCCTTAAATGTTGTAAACCTGAGAAGTGCTTGGGAAAGACATCTGGAAATTGATCCACAAAAGATGGAAAAATATTTACCATGATCTCTTCCATTGATTCCATATTTAACACTGCTAGTTGGGGAGGGATCTTTCCCACCATTGGTGACAACAGGCACTTTGCACCTTTCATTACCATTCTCTCTCCCCTAAAGAGATGGCTGATGACATCCTCAGTCGTGAAACTAACAGTTCTCCTATAACAGTCGATTTGAGCATTATACATTGTCAGTGAATCCTTACCTATGATTACGTCATAAAAATACATGTAAAACATCGATAAGTCCCATTTAAACTCAGCTCCATCAACAGTTATAGCACATGCTCAACACACATAGGCTTGACATTCTCTTTCAACAAGTTGAGTTTTTAGTATGAAAACTGAAGACATCATTTCATGTTTTAAACATAGCAATTCAACATCATGAGAGGAAATGAATGAATGTGTTTCACTAGTATAAAATGACACATGCACTAGATTGAATATTAAATTATTGTACCTCACACTGAAGATGGTCCAACCGAACGTCAAAAACCATATTCTCAGCTCCATTCTATTGCATTGTTGATTTAATTTTCTCCTTGTTTATGGATTGCACTTGTTTCATAAAAGCATATAGTGTCTGTGACATAAGAGAAGTGTCCTTGACACCTGACTTTTGTATAGTCCGACAAAATAACTTAAGGATTTCCATCTTGTTGCAATTGTGGCTTTCTCTCGAATGTGCCTTATAGTCCTGCTTGATGTGGCTCGTAAAGCCACACTAGAAACATCCAAGAATTCTATTGGGTCTCAGAGATATTTAATTCCTCTTATGGTCCAATTATGAATTGTTCTTCCTTCTTGAGAAAAGGTGTCTAATTTCTTCTTCCTCTTAGTGTTAGAGGTTTCAGCTCCTCTAGTGAAGATAACTCTACTTCCTCCACATGGATTTTCAGTAGTGACAAATATCGTAAACAAAGTATCCAGCTGCAGTCCCAACTCATCATTTATAAATGCCGAAGCAATGCATTGGACCAAATTTCGTTTCACCTATGTTTCTGGTGAATCCACATTCTTAATGCACTCTTCCGACTTGTCTCTATGCCACCTACCTGGTTCCATTTCCTAAACCAACATCAAACACTTTCAATCTCACTCTATAGAAACGGATGGCTAATATTTCAAATTTTTAACATATCATCTATCCAAACATTGTTTTCAAAACAACATTTTCCCATGTTCTGCCCTTTTTTAAAACATTCATCATGCCTTTTGAAAATAAACCCAATTTCAAAATACACCAAATACCCTATTTTCAATATATTTCAAATGAAATCAATTTATGAATTTTTCAAAAAATCACACCCAACACAAAATCTATACTTATTCCTCAAAATGAGATATCCAATCCTAGTGGAATGTTTTCCCTCTATAATGAATGTCATGCTCATCTCATTGGCTAACCCCATGAAAATTTGATTTTCAACATTATATATGTGAATCTAAAACACTTATGTACCCAACTCCCAGGTAACTTGATGTTCAGCATAAATAGGTTTCCAACATCATTTTATGGTATAGATTTCATGTTCCGAAAATCCTACTCATGTCTAAGATTTTCTAAGGAATAGGCAAGAATGAATTTCAACTCCAAGACCATGAACTTCGATGACCACATGTTAGGCAAGGACAAAACAAGTTAATACCATTTGTAATGAACCACTAATTCTCTTTGGATTGAGAGTACAAAGAGTCATTACTAGGCATTAACCGACATCCCCAAGGTGCCAAAGGCTGGAAATAATTGGAGAAGGGTTTCATGTACATGTGGGAGATGATTTACCTTTTACAAAATAAACCCATAAACCATTCATACTAAACATTAACTTTATGATGCATGAAGAAATGAAAGACCAACTAAAAAAACATCATTTATGTCAAACCACATCAGAGTACACTATAGCGGAAGGCTAAACTAAGTATCCAAGTGCTCAATAGATAAACAACTCAAAACTCTCAAAAGACCCTAAGGCTTTGTGCTCCACATGCTCCAAGCTCCACAACATCTCCCAAGAATCACCACGATCAACTAGCAATAAAATTCCATACCTTTACATGGGTCTCGGAACACGACGTTTGAAAACACACCAATGTGCCAAGAACAAGTGAGTATAAAACTCAGTAAGTTTTCACTAATTACTTCCCTACTCACTCCACAAGGATAGAAGAGTTAGCAAAATTTATATAAAAATAGTTTATATAAAACATTTCTTCAAAAGAAGTTTATAACTAAATATAAACATGTTTCCAAAACCTATCTTAACCAAAGACACATCAAAAACAATTGAAACAAATTTTCCAACAAGTTATTTTTCTACAAAAATAACCAATCAATCCTAAAAATAATTTGACAAAAAGAACTTTTTTGGAACATCCAACAATTCCACAAACCCATGAAACCAACCATGCATGCTACCAAGAAGAGGGGGAAGCCATAACCCTTATCCATCACAAAATGATGAGGGAGCTTCGTACAAATATCTGACCCAATGCACATGAATAATTTTCGGGGGATAGCCCTAGCCTTTATCCATCCCAGAATGATGGTCGAGACCCCTTACCATTTTTCGTATCGAATGCAGTATGAATGATTGAAGGAGGAGATCTCTATCCCTTATCTATCCCAGAATGATTGGGGAGACCCCTAACCCTTACCCATCCCGAATTCAATATGAACTAGTACTCCGCCCGTGTGATGCACGGAACATATAAAATAATTAATATTATTAAATATAGAATACTATTTACCAAATATGAATATGTAATAGTAAATACTGAAGTATGTAAAATGATGTTGAACATAAATAATAAATGGAAACATAATTTATAGATAGATGATGTCGGTGAAACATGTAAACAAAAATAGGGAAAAATAAGATCAAAAAGAAAAGTCCAATAAAATTAAATAATTCATCCACTGCTCAAAGAGAGTACATGATGTAGTTCTCTAAAAATATAATCACAAGTCATATTTAATACAAGTAAAATAATCTATTGAGTGAAACAAAATAAAATGACCCACTTCTTGAAAATATGCCCTTTTTCTAGTCTCTAATGGGGTATTTCTCCAAAATCTAGTGTTACTCCACCCTGTCACCATGTATGTAGAATCAAAACCATATATTAAAATTGATTATATTGAAATCATAAATTAGTGGTACATAATTTTTTTAATAAAATTGTAATAAATATTCAGTTAAAATAGTAGAAAACCTAAAGGACAACCACATTGTACCTTTTTACTGAATCTTCAACGTCATGATCTTGTGCCACATTCAATAATATATGTACATAAAAAATTAAAATATTATAAATATAATGTATAAAAGTTATAATAAATAACAATGAAATATGAGAATAAAAAAATATGATGGACATCTAAGATTTTTTCAATTGTTCGAAGAGTGCACACCTCCAAACACAACATTATTTTTATACGTAATGTAACAGAAAGATTCCACCTGAAAGCCCTCTCCATACTCAATAAACATTTAGTCAAGTGGGGGTATCAAGTAGATGAATTCTATCTAGCATCAATTTAGGAATGAAAACTAAATGGTATGATTAAAAAAATATATTTCTCTGTAGCAAGTACAATATCCATATAGCTTATAATCAAGATCAGGCCATTAAAAATGCACCTACCGTAATGATTTTATGAAAAAGACTCATTGAAATCCTCCATCTAGATAAACTAGAAGATTTTTCCTACAACCAGTTCTACACAGAATTAAAAAAGAAAATGGGGTTTGAGGGAAATAATGCAAATTGGAAAAAAAATAGCATTGGAGATGATATCTATTGATGATGGTTCAGTAGACCTTATCCCATCAACAGACAGTGGAACAACCTTTCAAAAATCACATTTAAGGTATCATGAATCCTTTAGATAAACATAAATAGAATCTCACCTATGATCTGTTTCATGGGAAGAGTGGTGATGAATTTTGAAGGATCAACAATAAAAATACTCATAACTTTGGAAGCTCAAAGAAGCGAAAATATGTATAGTAGAATTTTATCAAGAAATGTTAATGCATCCCAAAAAAAACAAAGATAGAACACTATGTTAATGATTCCAATTTTCAACAGACTCACTCAACTGAAAAAATCATATGAAAACATGTCTCATATATATGTTTTAGAGAAATTGGCATAAATATGCAGTTAAAATAGTAGTAAATATAAAGGCCAAACACATTGCACCTTTGTACTGAATCTTCAACTTCAAGATCTTATGAAACATTCAATAATAACTGTACATGAAAAATGAAAATATTAGAAATATAATGTATAAAAGTTAGAATATATAACAATGCAATATGAGAATAAAAAAATATGCAAGACAACTAAGATGTTTTCAATTGTTCTAAAAGTCCACACCTCCAAACACAACATTAATTTTAAACGTAATGTAACTGCAAGATCCCTTCAGCTAGCCCTCTGCCCAACCCCTCCACTCCCCCTAGCCTAGCCCCTCAACCCCCCATCCAGCCCCTTCCCCTCCCCCCTGCCCAGCCCCTCAACCCACTGCCCAGCTTGTCACATCCTCTTACACCCATGCCCAGCTCTTTATGCCTCCCATGCCCAGCCCTTCCTCCCTGTCCCATCCCTTCCTCCACCACCCACCACCACACTCTTCCCCCACTTAGCCCGACATCACTGAACTATCCCCCCATGCCCTCACATCCACCCCCCCCCCCCACTGTATAGCCCCTTCCCTCCCCCCAGTCCAGCCCCTCCCCTCCCCCTTGTCCTGCCCCCGCATAGTCACTCATCATGGCCCTGCACCCCATGCCCTCCCGCCCAGCCCCCCCTCCAGCCCCTCCCTACATTTCAGACATCACCACTCCATCGCCCCTCCTCTCCCGCCCGTCCAAGCCCCTCCCATCCCTCTGCAGTACCCCCCCCCCCCACTGCCCAGCTTGTCACGTCCTCCAACCCCTATGTCCATCTCTACCTCTTCACTCCCAACTCTTCTTATTTTCCTCTCTCACCTACCCAGCCCTTCCTCCCAAAACCACCACCCTACAAAGCTTGTAACCCCCCCCCCAACCCCACCCTACCCAGCACCTCCTCCTAACCCTTCCCACCTATCCATCGCCCCTCCTCTCCCCTCGGCCCAGCCCCTCCCCTCCCTTAGCAGCACCTCCCCTCCCCACTGACCATCTTGTCACCTCCTCCTACCCTCATGCCTAGCACTACCCCTTCCCTCCCAACTCCTCTTATTGTCATCCCTCCCCTTCCCAGCCCTTCCTCCCGCAAACCCCCACCCTACCTATCATGAAACCCCCCCCCCCAACCCCACCCTACCCAGCACCTCCTCTTACCCCCTACCCAACTATCCATCGCCCCTCCTCTCCCCCTGGACCAGCCCCTCCCCTCCCTCTGCAACACCTTCCCTCCCCCCACTTCCCATATTGTCACCTCCTCCTACCCACATGCCCATCTCTACCCCTTCCCTCCCAACTCCTCTTATTATCCTCCCTCCCCTGGCCAGCCCTTCCTCCCCCAACCCCCCCTGCCCAGCTTGTAACCCCCCAACCCCACCCTTCCCAGCACCTCCTCCTACCCCCTACCTAGCTATCCATCGCCCCTCCTCTCCCCCTGGCCTGGCCCCTCCCCTCCCTCTATAGCACCTCCCCTCCCCCCACTGCCGAGCTTGTCACATCCTCCTTCCCCCATGCCCAGATCTACCCCTTCCCTCCCAACTCCTCTTATTTTCCTCCCTCCCTTGGCCAGCCCTTCCTCTCCCAACCCCCACTCTGCCTAGCTTGTAACCCCCCTAACCCCCACCCTGCCCAGCACCTCCTCCTACCCTCTACCCAGCTCTACCCCTCTCCTCCCCACCTCTTCGGCTTGTCTCCCACCCCACCCCATCACCTCCCCCTCCCACCTCAGCATCCCCCCTGCCCAGCCTCTTCCCCCACCACTCCCCCCAGCCCAACCTCTTCCCCCACCAACCCCATCCTCCCTCCCTTCCAACCTTCACAGCCCCTCCCCTCCCCTCCCCTTCCCACTAGCCAGATATAAAAAACACCAAATATTGTAAGATTCTATAAAAATCGATTCACTACTCAATTAAATAAGATAATATCAACTACAAAATGAAATGCTTCCACGTCAATAAAAACAATCTAAAATATCAATTATAGTTAAAACTATTACCAAGTCATAGAAGGAAGAGAATAAATCTGCAAGGAACACGCAGTTCATATAAATACTAAAAATTAAATTGTCTTTATAGATTGGTACAGAGTCATCCCATGCTCCCAAACTGAAAGCAGACAACAATTATGGAAAATTTATTAAGAAAGGCCTAACCAGATTAGTTAATCATTTGCAGAACACTCTGTCAATTAGTTGATTTTATTCTATTTTCCCACAAAAATCATTCATTAATTAGAAAAGATAATATAAGGTTAATGTTAAAGTAAAAAAACCAATGATAAATTCCATAAGATCAATCGATTTTAAGTCTTTTCAATAATTCCTTTTAAATGGTATGTTATTAATTTATATTGGTGATTGGGTCTTTGTAGTAAAAAACATGTCATTTTTAAGATACCCACAACATAAGCAGCATGCATCATAATTCTAAGGTAGAAAGGGATATATGAAATACCTTCACTGCTGAAATAGATTCTACAACACCTGAAGCACCATGAAGGTGGCCAGTCATAAACCTTGTAAATTTAACATTTAGCTGCAAACAAGAAACATGGCATAGAAAAAAATACATTAAAGAAAAAAAGGGTCACAAGTGGATCAGTGTGCACATAAATTACGTGGCATACACACTAATTTGGTAATGATAGAACTGTCATCTTACCCCAGGACTCAAGACAAAGCAGTTATTTAGAGCTTCTTATTTTAACAGGTTGAAAGACATTGAATTTATATGCAACGATCTATTTCCAAAGCATTGATTCATGCACTTCAACACCCTTACAACCACATAAGTGAAATGTTTGTAACAACATAGTGGACATAAATGAACATAAACATATTCAGTCAATAGTTATAAGTAGAGAAGGTTTTGAAATAACATGAACTGGATACATGCATACGTGAAATGATGGGATAAAGAGGGGTCATGCCATGCTAGGATTGCTTCTTCTATCATACCCCCGGTCTGAAAGAAGCTGTAACTAAAAAAAACGCTAAAATGATCTAATTCAAAATATGCAAGACTTTTCTGAAATAACATTTTCAGAATGGGGGTAATGGCACAACAATAATGAATGGACAGCTATAAAATCTTACAAATATAAAAAAGAAAAAACTGGATAGGTATGAAGCAGCATATGATAAGTTTGATATTCCACCCCTATATTGAAAACATCAAAAAACCAAACACAAAACCACATCATGTTATGAAAATTTGAGAAATGTCAAGGAGAAACTACTACTAAAAATGAAAGTTCAATGTATGAAATGAAAAATGAATCACCAGTCACCCAGAATGTGAGTTCTATAAATGATTAACCTCTATCAGAAAAAAATTAATGTATCTGAACAATTTTACAATAATAATGTTTACGATGGATAAAATTACTATGAATATAAATGGAATGTTAAAATATGACTGAATTGCACAATTTTTATACAGGTTCATTCACCCAACCATGTTGTAAAGAAACATTGAAAAATCATTGTCAATATTATTACCTTTTATCCATGATTTGAAATAAATAATAAAATTAATGAAATGATAACAATAAAAAGTGGTTTATCAAGACCAGGTACCTCCATCACTAAAAAATTAACATTCAATGAATGAAATTAAATAAATAATTAATAGGCTTGGACATATAAATAACAAATCAAAAACCCATGAATTAAACACTTTCACTCTTCTTCTCAAATGTCCAATGCCATGAGAAAAATCAGTATGAGTTTCTTTAAAACAAATCAAATTTCATATTTCATTATTTATGGTTGAAAATTACAGCAATTCCAAATTCTATTCTTAAAAAACCAGATTCATAGTGGGGTAATCAAGTCAAAGATCAAGCATGAACATTAAATTACAGATTAAATTTCAAAAACAATCAAAGGATCTCCCTGCTGAAATCTATAAAGTATAAAATGTAATAATAATAAATTCCCAAGGGATTAAGACAATGTTATGAAAAAAATACCTCTTTGCTGAATTCCATCTATTTCATCTTATGTGACTATTAATAATTGATGTTTCTATAGTGGGAAGGGATGTATCCTGACTCCCAACATGGATTTCTACATTTATATAGAACCATTATAAAGGTAGTGGATGAATCAAAATTTAAATAACCAAATCATATAATAACTAATACATATATGAAAACATGTTTGTAGTTGTTTCCTTAGTAGTCTCTACACTTATAAATTTGTGGTGAAATCTTCATAAAATATTTCTTGGAAAAATATACTTGGAGAAATTGAATTAAAAAATATACATAAAGAGAGATTGAATCTTTGTGTAGCATGACAATCAATATCAAAATTCTATTCAACTCCATTTCTGTATAAATAATAACTGCATGTTGAATATGAATAGACAAGTAAGTGCATAAATATTTGAAAATCCAAAAATTTCCTTTCTATATGGTTGCACTTGTATCTTCTTTTGTTTAATGGGTGATCTTCAATGTTGATCACATGCATTAGTAGAACCCAATGAAATGTCTAGTCAATCATGGTCCTGTAGTGACTGGAAGAAATGTCTTGATTTTTGAATTGTAAACATTGAAGTCAAAAGATAACATCTTCCAATGACCATGTTTTTTGTACTTATTAAATGATCTATTGACATTATGAAAACAATTCTAGATATCAATGTTGTTTTTGTAACTAATTTTTTAGTTGTGATAAGGATTAATAGTTGCTGAAGAGTAGTTAATAATCCAGTAGCTTATCACCTAATGATTCATCCAATATGTTTGTCTGATCATACGCCAATTTTTCTTATATGTTCAAGGTTGAATAAATATGAACTGAGGGAATAATATTGCCTAAAACATGAAATAACATCTACAAGAATCGTTAATGATCTAAAATTGCAATACCAAAAAAATCACAAAAGCTCCTCTCTGCATCCCATCACATCCAATTATGTTCACATGAAATGAAGCAGACTGGTTAGCCATTTAACATGCTCAAACTCTAAAATAATTCGAGAGACACATGCCCAAAAATCAGTAATGTCCACCACAATGATGTAATGAAAATAAGATGCATTGAAAATTAATATATTAATACCTCAATGCAAGAAATATTTGTAGTTGTTATTAAAAATCCTATGTCATTCTTCCACATGACACTTAAACATCCAGTGCATTCATATTCCAACAACACAGTTGTAAATAAAAAAATTACTGGCCCAATATTAATCAACATACACTGTAATAATTGAAATAGATGTGCATTAGGAAATATTAATCACAAAAGAGAAAACATCACCTCCCCCAATGATGATGCACTTCATCAATCCACCATGGTAGTACTTTTGTCACTACTTCAAAATTTTCTCCCATGAATTATTCAAATGTTCATATACTAGTAATATTGTTTTTGGTAGAATATTTTGTAGTGATTTGAATGTCATAACTTATTACGTCACCAAGAAATCATATCTCCTCCATGTAATTATTATTCCCCCAAATATTGATTCTTTTCCCCTAATAATTAAAACAAATCTAGCATAATTATTATAACATATAGAAATGTTTGTGAATATATTAATATTCCCATAATAGAGAATAGAATACCATCTATGGGAGATATCTCTATCGTGTTGTATTCACTACAACCACCAACTATGGAAATTCCATCATCGGGGTAAAATCAAAACAGAATCTGGTCAGCAAAAAATATAAAAACCTGTTATAGAGAGAATATAAAATGAGAATAGTAGAAGTGTAGTACTGTTTGATGGTAATCTAAAGTGTAGGAAAATAAAGTTGGAAACTGGAAATTGAAACATCACATACTATTGACTAAATTAGGTAAGGTTTTCTTAAACTTGTTTTGAATGAAATTGAACGAAAAACACCTAAAATGGAAGAGATGTACTAATCCATGAAGTTCATTAAAAATTATTCACTATTTAATGTGGCTACATGTTAATTCTATTAAAAATGTATGAATCATTATATGAAAACATTAATATATTTTCCCAAAGCAGGGAAACAAATTAAAAAAACTGCTTAACCTAAGACATGACTTCCACTCCACATTAGTGTTTCTAATCAAAACTGTTGGGATGCTCCCTATAAAAAGAATGAGAGTTGTGAATTTTGAATTCAGAGACTATAAGATACACTAACAAAAAAAAATATACATGCAATGTAAAAAACATATTTCACAGATGGTTCTAAATTCTATGCATTCATTCTTTCACCTTATATCAGTCATAGAAAACTTTTTTAGATCTCCAAGCAAACCATTGATTAAAACACAATATTTTACCTACCAAAAAACAATTCCAAAGTTAGTTCGAGCACATAAACACTGAAAGTAATTGAGGTGAAGCAATATGACCTGTTACTATTCATCAGCAACTGGCATTGGTCCATGAATCCTATTATAGAACAACTTTATTAGTGTAATAGATGAAAGAAAAAAAGATTGATGTGGTTTTGTATTGAATGGATTCCGCAGTACAACACAAGAAGAATAACCCCATGGCATCGCTCAAAATGGTGGTATTTGAGGAAAAATATACAAAAAATTTCAAGGAAAATATAAATGGAATTCAATTCACAAATCTCAAAAGAATGGAAAAATTAAACCGGATTAAAAACATAAATGAATCTAAATTTTCATAAAATGAATGTTGCCAAACTTCCAAAATAAAGTGAATTTCATACAGAATATTGAGAAAATATAATTACTGTTTTCATCAAATATAATATTAAAAGAGAATCAGAGACAAACCATGAGTAGGAAAATCATGGTGGTGTAGTTTAGTGGGAACCTATAGTGGGGTCACTATGCCGGAATGGTTCTGCTGGAACCCTCGGTTGAGAGGATGAGCAAGAGGATTAATCCAGGGAACAGGCGCATGGGATGAATAGTATGAAATTGAATGTGCACCTTCAAAAGAATATGCAGACATGTAGATGCAGGCATAACGTGACCGAAGATGATGAAGCTTAAAAATGTTTCGAGTTTAGATGATCAAGGGATGAAATGAACATTGTAGTGATATGCGAGAAAGTACTGTGGAAGATACATGAAATAAATGGAAGTCAATCGCAAACCGTAATGAACCACTGTAGATGCCTTTAGATTTTTCGGGTTATTCATGTTGCGTAGTGGTAAATGTAACTTCTTCAATGTTTGAAAGGGATTGAAAGGATAAGCCTGGAGGAAATTCGCCTGAGAAGCACTGCACGTATTGAACCGTAAACACGAGGTTGTGGGATTATCAAATTAGAGGAGCTCAGACAGAAGCATTGGAGGATTAGATGGAAATCAGGACAGGAATAATGACATCGGTGCTGGTATTCAGAAACCCTACCTCGAGCAGAGCTAATTCGCGAGCGTGGAAGTGAAACCCTTACATGGAGTAAAAACACGACGACCCGTGCGGGGGAACGCGATTTTAGCCGCATGAGAAGGCGGAGACCGTGAGCAGGAAGAGACCGATTGCGAATGCACGGGCGAAGAATAGAGAGGATACCGAGGATTAGAAGAAGTAGGTTATGGGAGAAGGTGGAGGAATCTGTGGGAGAAGGAAGCTGAGGGATAGAGCGGCAGTAGAACCCTAGGTGGGGGAGTGACAGCACGAGCATGCAGTGAAAATGGGAGGAGGTGAATCCAGATCCAGAGTGGGTGCTGGGTAGATAACAGAATTGGAGAATAGGAAATGGGGTGACGTGGAGGAAAGAATGGGTGACATGTAAGCTGGAATGAAGCCTGTTTTAGTATAGATAATAGATGCTTGACTGGAGAGAGCCCTAACACTTATCCATCTTAGAAGGATATGTGAGACCCCTAACCCTTATCTACCCCGAATGAAATATGAATATTTGATGGGGGAGAGCCCATACACTTATCCATCCCAAAATTATGGGTGAGACCCCTAAACCTTATCCGTATTGAATGCAATATGAACACACACAACACATTCCCAAAAATAAATCCAATACCACCCTTTCAATAGAAAACCTTTTATTGAAAACCAATTCCATCCAAAAAAAATGTGTTCGACCAATTCAAACCATTTCAATAAAATTGTACTATTATTGAAAACCAAAGAATAAACCATTTTCATCAAAACCATTTTAATACCAAATCATTTCAATAAAATACCCTTGTAATTGAAAACCCATTTTTCATCAAACCATTTACAATTTCAGCAAATTTTTAATTTAAAATCAACATTTTAAATTTTTTAAGCTATATCACATTCCAAAACAATTCACCAAGATTTCAATATTACATAAAAACCATAAATCATCACTAAATAAGATTTATTCCTAGATTTTCAGAATCAAACCCATTCAAATACAGAAATTTTAGACTAACTCAATCAATTCTTATCAGAGCAGTTGAGAGTGAAGCCTTCTACCTCAAAGGCTTTGACGAAAACCCTATCACATGGAGAACGCACAAGAAAACCTGGTCGATTCTCCAAGAATACTCCTTAGTTCTCTTCTCCTAACACAACCAATACCAAGACCCATCATATTTGGCATACACACACATAGATATATCAATAATGGTCGTATATCTTAGAGACCAAGAGAAGAGGAGATGTAGATCTAAGCATATCTATGAAACTGATCAAGAATGATCACATACCTCAAGAATCTGACTTCGATTCACAATGGGAAGCCTTCATATCAACTCTAGAACGATTGGATAACCTTTATTGTCCTTGGTAAAACCTAAATCTCATGTTAGGTCCGCTTAGAAGTTTAAACGAGACATTTTGTGGTGAAAACACTTGAGATCCACAATTTAACGATCTCATTTAAGTGCCTGCATAGTTAGTTCGCACGGTTTGACAAACCGTGTGTTAACCTGCGTTAGCTATTTCCTTGACTGCCCTTCTCACAGGGTTTGGCCACACGGTTAGACAAACCATGAACAAACCATGGGGACACCACTACCTACAAGACCCATTGTGCACAGTTTGGCCACACCGTTTAGACAAAATGTGCGCCTCCCGTGCAACTTCCCCATTACCTCAAAACATAATTCCATGTTCTCCCGACACTCCCAATCATCGACTTTAACATTAAAACCATAAAATTCATAAAGTAAGGGTTAGATACCAGAAACCGGGGGTACTCAAATATATAAATCGTTATAAAATATATAGGAGGGGAATATAGGTTGCATCCATCACATAATGAAATCATACATTTGTGTGCCAGTGGTTAATAAAATATTCATCATATCATGACCTATGAAAAGATACTGTTTTTATAAACATCATATGACAACCCATGAAATAAAATTAATATAATAAAAATGTAATCATATCAAATCCTTTAAAAATAGATATGATTAGTATTCATTGAATCAATGAATAACCCATAAAAAGAATAGTATTAAAAAAGCAGATCACCCATGGAAACGAAAAGTATATCATAAATTTTTTTTCATATATTGAAACCAATAAAATGAAGTGTATGAATTGTGTCTTTAGATCATATACCTAGTAACTCATAACAATTTAAATGTATTGCATCTCATATGGAGAAGGTTTTTGATAGATCACACGGATTATTTCTGAAATAAAGTAGCCTTATTTGAAAAAAACACTATTTTTACATTTTTAAAAATACACTTATTAAAATGAATGATTAGAAATTTTGATTATAAATAATCTTAATGAAAATGTATTTTCCACTTTATGAAAAAATGTAGTACATTTTGAAACCCTTATTATTTGAAATTATCATTAAAACATAATTAAGGATTTATTATTTTAATTTTTCAATAGTATTTTTCATTAAGAATATATTGAAAACATATATTGTGTAATATCCCGGTTCTGGGTTCCACCAAGAGGTGCCTCATACCCAGTTGGTCATATAAAATTAGGCGCATTTCCCCAAATTCTCGAGGATGCCGACTAACAGCGAGGGCCTTAGATGTATTAGTGGGGATACAATGCCCACATTGGCAGAGTAACAAAGTATAAATAAACAGATATCAATTCAAGAAGAAATAACAACATCAAATTTGTAAACAATTGAATATTGGAAGATATAAATTAGAGAACATATATATATAAATGATTCCTAATAAATATGTTTAACAAAGAATTCGAAAAAATCACAATGATGAAATATAGCTCTAAAAATTGTAAAATGAAAACAAATAAACTCTTGCAGCATCGCTAGCATCAGCTTGGTCCCATTCTTTATAGTTCCAAAAAAATCATGTAACTACAGTTGAAGTGGTCATTCACTTATCTATACCTACAACAATATAATCTGTTTGGGCCCAAAATCAATACCCAAAAAAGGGTGTGATTTGAATCCAAGTAGGAAACCTCCAAAATATTTGTTCGTAATAGTCAACGAATATATATGGCAGACAAAAAAATGAAGCAGTAAACAATGAAGTACTCAAAAGTAAATAATCCAATATTTTCATCTACATTCATTACATTTATCAATTTAGTCATCAAAACATGTACGAGGAACATTATAGAATGTTCTCATAGACTAACACCATAGGTTCAACTTATGGAATACCCAAGAAACCCTCTAGTAAGTACTCACAGTCGAACCCCTCATAGTTACCATTAATATAGACTCTCTATGGAGGAACACACAATGAATTCTCCATGTGGTCTCATATATGTATCTATAAACACTCTGGGGAAGCAAAAAACATCCAAATCCCCCTATGATCTTGTAACAAGGAAACTGCAGACAATAAGAGGGAATACATAGTCCATCCCCCATATATTCTTGTAACGTAAAAATTAAACAGACACTCTAGGGATGCCTTTAACGTCCATTACATTTATGGTATACTACAAATGGTCCTAATAGCCTTGTTTAAGTAAATCATCCTCAAATGATATATAAAAAACAATGTAATCCTCAAGAACTAATTGGCCTAATAGTTTGCATCATATCAAAACATGTCAAATAAAATCAATCAATCCTAACAAAACTAGGAATAGAAAAAAAATCTTTCTAACTAGAAAAGCAATACCAAACGGTACATAACAAAAATGAATTGTAAAACACATCCATAGCATGCAATGAATTACACTATTCACAACCAAATACCACTACTCAAAAACCAAGATAAATCAAGAATTAACATGGCTAAAATTAAAAACTATGGAATTCCATGAACATGGTTATTGGAACTTTTCCACATATAAAACAAATACTAACTACAAGAATGGAACAAACCACTTAACTCGATGTTGTGAGATCTATATACTTCGGTGTCAGCCCTTGAATCCACCTAAATTGCGGTATATCTATAAATACATATAAAACGTTCAACCAATGATATATGACTTGTGAGGAGAAATCATGAGATGAAGTTAATGAAGTAGGATAAAATCACAGTAGATATTCCTCTGTAATTGACGACAGTTGAATTAGAGAACGAATGGAGAGATGGGTGCTCAGATATTGAGCAGTGGACTTATTCACTCCAAAATGAGATAGACCTAAAATAATTTTTTTTAAACAAGACGCGACCCCAGTCTGATTTAACAATTATTACAAAAATTACACAGTGTGTTTTTATAAAGTACATGGCATGTACCTTCCTTAATCGGCCTCCACATTATGTGGTATCCAGATCTCCCCACACGACCATGTAATTTTATTTTCAACAGCCAGTACACAGTCACCATCGACAACCAGGTACATGATGTCTACTTATAAGTACACGCCTTGTACTCCAGAAATTTCAAAAAAACTACACTTTTCCAAAAAAAAAATACATTAGAAGAAAACTCAAACCTAAAATGATGTCTGAAGTTCTTCAAAACAACCCCCATTAATGAAATTCTTCAATGAATATCCCTATCATGGTGGTGTAGAATAAGATTAGTCGAATAGCTCTATCCATTACGATCTTACATCAGCCTACCACTGTCAGGTCTCCTCCTGTAGTCGCATGTGCTGCCATAAAACTCATTCAAGATGAACAAATGGCCCCGGATAACCCTTACACTATGATAAAAAAATCTTGATATGATGCTCCTCAAATACTTTATCCACATCTTACTCAACCCACAAGGGAGGAAAAACATGATATGTATATGAGATGTAAAATCGTAGTTGAGAAATGTGGAAGACACAGTGCATATCCCGATACCTCTAATGTAACTGTAGTTGTTATGAAACCTACCCGACCTTTTCCTAAACAACAACGACCTGATATATCTTGGAGAAACCTTAACCTGTCTCTTAATCATACTGTGTCCGAACCATGGTGTGACACATAGCAAAACCTAATCTCCGACCTCAAAATCCAGAGGTTATCTATATCGATCAACTCAAGAATTTTGTCATGATCATGCACTATCCATCTACTTCAATATCAACGCTAGTTGTATTGTGGTCTCCTAGACAAGATGAGGTCCCCATCATAACTATCTCTCCTGACTCCAACCAACATAATTGTGATCAACATGGCCCACCATAAAAATCATTATAAGGTGCCATCTGAATAGTTTCATGAAAACTCTTATTGTAAGAAAACTCTAAAAGAGGTATATGATTCTCCCACGAAATTCCAAAATAGAGGACTCATGCTCAAAGCCAATCCTCTAGCACCTGTATCATACACAAAGACAAACAATATGTAGATGGATGGTAATCTATACTCAGAAGTACCTATGTACCCAACAACATCTATAGTCACTTCGAGACCCGTGAATTAATATGTGTATCCCTATCTGAAACAATGCAGTGCAGAACTTCATGAAAATGTACAATCTCTTGGATGTAGTGCCTTTCCATCTCATTAGCACTAATGGTCTCCTTGATCTACTATAAGTGAGAAACCAATGTGAGTCTATAAGTGATATCACATACTACATAATTTCCTCACGGAGACCCCGGTAACCCCATCATGAAATCCATTGTGAAATCATTGCACTTCCACTGGGAAATGGGTAACTGCTGCAAAATCCCTTCTGGTTGCAGATGATACACAAAAACCTTATTAAATGGGGAACACCAGACCACAAAACCAGAAACATCTCTCTTCATACCTTTCCTCCAATACTGACTTTGAAAATATTGATAAATTATGGTAATACTTGGATGAAATTCCAAAACAGTTGAACGGTAGTTCGGTATCAGCTCCTCTCGTATGTCTTTCGGCACCAACAATCTCCCATGACAATGCAAGATTTTATCTTCACCTACAGTCCATCCAAGAATAGGGTCCTCTCCTAAAACACCCTCCCAGAGAACTGGGCCTTTAGAATATGATTTTTTCCTCATCCTCTATCATTAATGTAGTGTAAATGTGACACCAAACAAAGAATGAAACGACTTCCCCTGTCATTCATGCATCTCCAAATGAATCTCAACGAACAGAGACATAGTCTTCCACTCACTGCTAGCCTAATGGACTACCTTTATTTGAGACCTCTTTCTCATTGCATCATCCACTATGTTTCCATTCACAGGCTTGTTTGGAAGCTCAAATTCAATGGAATAAGGGACTCAACCCACCTTCACTATCTCTGATTTATATCAAGCTGTGTAATTATACATTTGAGACTTTTTTGGTTGGTGAAAACCACCAAATTCCTCCATGATGATAATGTCTCCAAAAGTATAAATCATGAACAACATTATCCAACTCGATATCATGAATCAGGTAATTCCATTAACGTGGCCTCAACTGCTGAGACCCATAAATAATGACTCATTCCCCCTGTATAAGAACCACTCCAAGAATGATACCTAATGCATCAAAATATACAAAATTCCTTTTCCCCAGCTCTGGAAAAACTATTATTGGTGCTGATGTCAACCTCCCATTCATCTCGTGAATGGCTTACTCAGAAGAATTTGACAATATGTACATCATACATTTCATAGTCAGGCCCATCAGTGGTGCTACCAAGCTTGAAATGTAATTTATGAACCATATGTATTATTCATCTAGCCCTAGGAAAACCCATACCTCTAATATGTTCTTTGGATTCTCCTTGGAAACCACTAATCTCACTTTATTTGGGTCTACTAATACTCCTTTATCTGAGATAACATGACCCATGATGTGAATTTTTTCCACCCCGATGTAACATTTTTAGATCCTAGCATTTAACATATGGTCTCTCAGTGTACTCAAAATGATCTCAAGATGTGTATCATAATCATGTTGAGTGTGGGATTACACTACGATATCATTCACATAGACTACCATGGATGAATCCATGTATGGATTGAACAATTGGTTTGTCAGTTCAATGAACATTACAGGCACATTTGTGAGTCCAAATAGAATAAACACACACTCGTATAGACAATACCTACTATGAAACAATGTAAGAGGTAGATTAGATAGACTAATGTGAAACTGATGGTAACTAGACTTGAAGTCAATCATTGAGATCACTTAGGATCATCTATGTTCATTGAATAGATAATCAATCATTGGAATGGGATATCAATTATTTACTATAATATTGATCAAATTTTGATAACCCACAAACAGTTTGAGGGTACTGTCTGCCTGCTTTTCATATAATACAAGAGAACCCCAAAGAAAAGTACTGGGTCCAATGAAACCATTTACCTTAAACTCCTCCAATTCCCTCTTGAGATCCTATAACAGTGGTGTAGCAATTCTATAAGTAGTAATGGACATCATTGTTTCTCCTTGAACAATCACAATAGAAAATTCTACCTATCTCTCAATAGGAAAACCTAAAAAGTCATCTGGAAAGACACCACCAAAACAATCCACTAATGGGGGAAAGTCCATCTGGTAAGTCCCCTACTCATCCTGATATAGTCTATAAATCTGGGATGTAACTCCTTCCAACCCATGATTATTGGGTCCCGCTCTGCTCACCTAGATATCCATTCTCTCTTATGTTGAAACATATCACCCACTGGTGAAGTAAAACTCACTCTACATTGATAGATGTCGACAATATCATGGAAGGGAACTAAAAAGTAAATTCTTGAGGATGACATAGTTTCCTGTCATCTCAAAGACATAGAGGACCCATAAGAACGGACACCAACTATCCTCAAGAGGGTAATCCTTACACAGACGTACACTAGTTGTTCTTTTCCCCAATAGAGTGTCCAATGTCATGACATCAACAAAAGTAATGATATAGAGCCCAAGGAGCTCCACAATAGAAATAGTTATGAATATATGGGGAGACCTTATATTGAAAAGTGTAGAAGCTAGAACTGGGGATACTAAAATCATACCTCGAATAGTAGAGGGTTAAGGATCCTGCTCTAGCTGGATTTTCTCTATTGGAAATGCCTAAACTTCACCACAACCTTGTGATCCCTAAACTAATCCACCCCATTACAATTGAATATCCTACGTTAGAACACAGCAGCCACGAACTCCACCTCATCATGAAGATACTAATGAACTCATGTTCTTAGACTGTTGAGAAACTGGTGGTCCTACTCTGGTATGAGTAGTTGATATAAAATCCCTATAACTAGCTACAGGTGAAATGATCTGACAGAAGCACTGAAGATGGCCCATCTTTCCACATTATCGGCACTCTAATAAGTCTCTAGGGTAGTGTGGAATTTTATGTCAGCTCTTCCCACACTGGTAGAATACCACTGTGCTACCTGAAGGCATATCCCTCCTACTCTTATTTCCTCACGTAATCAAGCTACGACACATCCTTCTCTCATTCTAATGGGTACCAACACAAGATGAAGAACCACCATGGCTCACATATCTATAATCCTTATGTTTTTCTCCGTGATCATCGCCGGGTTGACTGTAGAAGTGATGGAAGTCAACCAGAAGATGTTCACCAAAGATCAGAAGTCATCCTGAGACCATCCTCGAACACCCTCCTCAGAAATAACACATCACCTCATAGAATATTTTTGAATTGTTACTGATCTATGAAGAGAGAAAGATACTCTATAACCAATTGAGTACCCTGCTTTAGACTCATGAACTCTTAGTCTAGGTCAGCCCTCAATGTCTCTGGATAAATGTAGTCATAGAATGCACACTGGAACTCATCCTGATCCATAACCTTCTATCGTCCCACCTGAGAGATCACATCTCACAATCTATTGGAGGAGTCCCAAAGCATATATGTAGATAGCTTCACCCTTATCTCTGGAGGGATCTCCAGATGCTCAAATATTAAGAGCATGGATTCTAACCATTACTCTTTTGCCTATAGTCCTCTATCCCTTGTGAAGGTTGGATAATGCTGCTATTGGAAAACTTGTGTCAACTCTTCCATATAAGGGGCAAGATGTATTACTCCTCAGAAGGTTTAAACGAACCTCATTAATCCCTCTCACAATTTTTCCTTAGAACCTGGGTCTTTAATGATAGCTGGAGACTAGACTGGCACTCCTAGAGGATCAATTGGTAGTCCCTGATTAGCCATCTCTGGTGTCTGTTCACTGCCCTGTAACTAGCGTACATTTTGAGGACGTCTAGGTGGAATGACTCTACAAGGTCAAATGAACACCATAGATCATGATTATCAAGGACTAAAAATTATATGTATAAGAAGGGAATAGTAGAATAAATCATTCATGTTTTTCAAAACATTGAAACATGGAATGTATAACCACTATATGTTTTGTTCCCAAATTCCTGCACGTGGGTGTGTACTACTTCTAACCATGGTCATGTAACACCCCGTGCACATGGCGTGTTCTTACATGACATGGAATGTACATGTATAGTCTTCCCCTACATGAGTTCTTCTACACAACCTAAGACACACAGTTCTCCCAGAGTAAAACATCATGGCTTTTTTGATCTGGACATGACGTATACTTGGAATATTTTCTCCGACCTTTTCTTTTAGTCACTCATCCAGTTACACAAAAAACTCTACACAACATGTACCAGATGGACACAACATGTACTTCTTGATTATCTTCAACACATGTCATTAAACACACATCCTAATACATAATCATTATTAAACGACGTATACATCTGGTACGTGGTGTGTCCCAGAAAATAATTCTCCAACCCTATGTCTCTACCCACAAAACCATGACATGTTTAGAGACTACCTGGCATCTACCCTAGATACTTGGAGTGTACTTGAGAAAAAAATATCCTTCCAAAAAAGGACACAAGGCGTGTAATTAAAAATACAGACCCTATATTTTGTTATTTTTTAGATATTATGCCTCTGAAACTACCAAGAAGACCAGAAAAACACAAAAAATGAACATTAAAGTGACAAATTCCGATCCATGGGTTCCCATACTCCCCGTGAATCAAATAATTACATCTTATACATGTCATATAAAAGGCATAACAAATAAAAAATATACAAAAAACGTGATCCATGAGAGCCCATAACACCTCATTAACCATGTTTTAACATTCATTCAAACAAAAAATTACCCAATGTAATACCCTATCAAATAACATGTTTCCAATCAAGACATCTATCACATCATCATTCATATCTGTCAAAACATCTATCACAACAACATGCAATAATTAATTCAACCTAAATGGCATGGAAAGAATGCATGACATGTGATCTCTATCTTGTGCCTATATGATGCAGGAGAACGAATACCTGATTCTCATCAGGTTTCAATAGAAATAGATCCCCAATAACATCAACAATAATATCACAATACATGTGAATCACCTAGTTGTGAAATAAAATCAATTTGTAATAATTACAAAACCAGAGAAATCAAACAATATAAGGAAAATTGGTTTTTCCCTGTAAAAGGTTTAGCTACTCCCGATCACAGCTTTTTACTATGTACCTATTCCATCTTATCCCTGGATATAGGCTCTAAAATGTATGTCTAGAAGAAAAAAATTCCATTGATACCACTTTCTAACACACCCGTTCTGGGTGTCGCAAAGAGGTTCCTCGTACCCAGTTAGTAACATGGTGTCATGTTCATTTCCTCAAACACCAGAGGCTACCGACCAGAAGCAATGGCCTTGAGTGTGTTAGGGGGGAAACTATGCCCTCATTGGCATAGAAACATAGTGAAATTTAATAGATAACAATATAAGATGCAATAACACCATTCATTAATTAATAAGTGGTAGAATCAAAGTAAAAAACTAGAGCACATATATATAAATTATCAACGATACTTATATCTAGGATAGTATCCAAACAATTAACAATGCAGAAATATAATACTATTCTAATGTATAAAGAAAACAAATAAAATCCAACAGTATTGCTTGTCTCATCAAGGTCCCATGCTCTCAAGATCCTAGAAATCATGTACCTGATGTTAGAGGGTTCTTGTCTTTATCTATACCATAAGCAATATAATTTATTTGGGCCCAAAACCATGACACAAAATTGGTGTGAGGCGATTTCTATTTTGAATCCACTCAATGATTGGTTCTTAACCATCAGTGAATGTATATGGAAAGCAATAAGAAGAAGAAAATAAGTAATCAAGGAAGTACTCAAAAGTTACCAATCATGTAATTCCATATACAGTCATTTAATTTATCAATTTAGTCAACCAATAAGTAGAAGAAACCCTCTAGGAATTTATCATAGTCTAAACTCTCTAGTTTATATAAGAAAAAATAGAAGCAACCCTCAATGATGTACTCACTGTCTAACCCCTCTGGTTCATCTTTAAATAAGACTCTCTTATGAATAAATCACTGTTAATTCCCCATGTGGTCTCGTAACGAGGATACTACAGACACACTGACAGAGCACTATTGGAGTTGGTGGCCTAGAACAAACTACTTTTCACTTTATTATTTAATAAAAGCCTTATCACATCTTGATTGTTCTTATGTGTGACAATTTCATGTGATAATGTCCTAATAATAGTTGTTGGATTAAAGGGTCGTAGAGGATCCCTACTATGATGAGAACCCAGAAGTGCCATAACACTATACTTGAATATATGTTCAATGTCCGGATGATATTATTTGAGGAAAAAAATAATACAGGCCATTTGGTCCGAGGACTCATAAAACATTGAGGCACGATCTCATGGTGTGCACCCTTGGTAATATACAGGAGTTTTTTATGAGAACGATACCCACTAGTAGGAAATCCACATTTCATAGTATCATTGGATGTTTCTATTTTCGGATGTGTGTATTAATCCCTAGAAATTAATATTATTATTAATTGGTATTAAAACTTGTGAACTTAGATGTATTGATGAAAACTGTGATGACACACTGTTCCCAGCGAGGAATGTTACTTTGGGTGCGTCATCAATAATAATACATTAATATATAATGCACGAAAGGATTTGTCACTTCTGTTCCATAATGGAAGTAGATATCTTAGGACCTTTGATGGAATTGATATATTCTAAATAAATCCATGGCCAAGGTAAATTATGGGAAAGTTCAATTCCATAATGTCAATGAATGAATAATCATGCGCACGGGTTGATGGAACTAGCATGCATCCTTCTTGATAAGAGAAATTGAGGAAAAGAGATTATATTTCAAGGTAAGTGTTTGTATGAGGAGACACCTCATTGCGGTGCTAAATTCCTTATATATGGGTGCTTTGGCGTGTTGCTAGACCCAAACCTTGGACTTTAGGAAGGCTCCGCCTAATGCCACTGAGAAAAAGGACTAGAGGGTCACAAATTATGTTTGTCCATGTATCTCAGTTAAATATTAATTTAACAAGTTAAATAAATATTATTCCTGACCATAGTTTAATAATTATTTAAGGATGCCTGATTGTATTTATTTCGACACATGTTATTCGAGAGAATATATTATGGTCGAAATAATATATTTATTAGCAAGTAATGTTGTCACATTAATTTAAGAAATAAACAGCCATTACTTAAGGTTTATTAAATGTGGTGGAGGAAATAAAGGAAATGGGAAAATATAAGTACCCGCCCAGTATATTAAATATACATGTTGTGTATTTTTATGGAAAATGAGTACACACCGTTTATTAATGATTACACACTGTGTAGTTTTTCCAGTCAGGATTCTGAGGATATAATTTTGTTTTATTAAATGATATTTATTATAATCATTGTGGGAACATTTCATGGAATTAATAATTCGACATGGGAGTTTGTAATAAGAGTTAATGAAATAAATAAAATGTGTAACACATTTATTTATTGTCAGAACATTATAATGTCAAACCCGATTATAATATCCTCACAACCCCAACACTTTTACACAAGAGAATTGTTGTGCACAACAATTCTGGAGAATTCTGTCAAGGCCGAAAGAACTCCTTCCTCCAAGAACACTATCAGGATTGAGAGATCAAGGCGATCGAGGGTGGACCTTGCAAATGAAGGATCCTCTGTACTAGCACCCAGATATCCCTTCAGCTATGTCCAGAGATACATGGCACACGTGTGGATCACCTCTAGAGGAATCCTACACATGGATTATATGACGGAATGACAGATCACATGATTGTGACCAGAGACATCAACGAAGGAAGAATTCCACCAAGGTAATTCTCGTGAATTAATTAAATTAATTATATACAACATATAATGATCCTATCTCTATGGTTCCAGGATTCCTTCTTTTTCTTTGTTCATCGTTGTATTCTGAAGATCTGTCGTTTTATATCTTGAATGATCTCGGTTGGAACATTGTTTAACACTAAAATTAAAGTTGTGCAAACCCACCAATGCGCCTCCACTACACCCAGAACCTATAAGTGGTATCATAGGGGGTCATATCATTGATTATAATTATTTAGTTTTTCATTGGTGATATACACATTAAATAATTTATTTGTTTCAATTCATGTTTATCGTTCATTAAATCTAAATATCTAGATCTATTCCTCCTTTATCGTTTCTCGTTCACCATACATAAATGTCCTTTTCTTTTAATTTTTGATTAAAATAAAATAGAGGAACACAACCGGAAGAGCCAAACATTTCTGGCCATACAACACCAGAATACAAGGCGTGTATTCGGAAGTACACACCATGTAGTTTAGGTTCAATGCATTGACTGATCCACCATATCAAGTCATGTATTGGATTATACCTATGTCACATATGACACTATGTGTTGACCAGGAACAAGTGCCACAGAGTTTCTAGATTACACGCTCTGTGGTCCAAACGAACACATCATGTTGTCCCTTCAGGTTCGGGTTGGACTGTGTACCTCGTACATGACTTTCCTAGATTGAGACCATGTAATGGAGAAACTAAATGGCGTGTGTCTCACTGTAGATGTCGTGTACTCTAAAAAATTTCCGAAGTACATTAAAAAGCCATGTCCCCAGGCATGTAATTCAGAAGGACGGTGAAGAAAAGTACATGTCATGTAGTCGGAACTACACGCTGTGTTCTCACCCAAATTACATAGATTTATTAAAATTTATTATTATATTATACAAACCCTTGAGACAAGTACCATGGTGTAGGCATAATGATGAGGCACAACACATGATAGGTGTTTTTTATATATGTGTTTATCTTAACATCTGGTTAATAAATGGGAAATCACTGGGTTTCCTCTAAGGTACAAGTTACGTACAAAGATAATTTTAAATGAATTTATTTGGGTAAAATTATGATGGATGAGAATCTCATGGAAATTCAGAAAAAGGATTTAAGAAAAAAGGATTTATTATTTAAAGATAATTAATTGATTCGAGCATGATTTATCTTAAGAAAGAACGATTAAAGTATTGAATGCTAGTTTTATTTATGAGTAAATGTCATTCCATATATAGATGATCATGTGCTAGACTAAGACCTTTGTATGTGAATGGTTTCTTTTAATTTATTTATTTAAATTTGTTGGCCTGTGAGCCTTCTCCTCATTAATATGTAGGGACTACGCTCCCAAGGATTATTTTATTGTAAAAACTTCTTTTTCGTGCTCACCTGCGTGTGAGATAAATGCATATGTAATTGATGGAGCTCCCAATCTAGTGGAGGCGGCTCAATTCATGAGCCAATGTGAAACCAATCCAAGGAGATACGAAGGTGGACAGGTGGAACGCTGTAAACACGAACCCACAAGGTTCAAGGTGTTTCTCCCCTAGGTCATGGGTTTGTTTATCAACTGCTAGATAAACTAACCAATAAGAAAAGCTCATGATCATACTATTTATTTTATTTCTGTCAGTTGCATGGTTTATTAATTGTTGTTGTGTTGTCAAGATCAGACAATTAATGAATTAAACAATCATGCAAGATAGAACTAATATAATAACCGGCTAATGCGTAAATATTTTCTTAGACATGGTTAATAACTTAAGTATATCCCGCATAATATTAACATTAATGTAATCAAATATAATAAAATGGAAATTTACGTATAAGGATAAAATCCCTCAAAAGAAATATTATGTTGTTATAGCCTTCCATAATCTTGGTTAGAATCAAACCATACTTCAAAGTGCATGACCAACCCAAGTTGGGGTGATCTCAAATATCAGGGAATTCAAATTCTAGGATTTTTGTTGACATGACATTGTTCTCATCAAGGGTATACTACCACAGTAGTACTTGGTGTGACCCAGAGGCAGAGGTTGCGGAAATCCAAAATAAAAGGATTTCAGGATTGGGGAGTCCACTCAGCGGATCAAGGAGCTGCGAGTTAATGCAGTTGGCATTTGGAATGCCTATATAAAATCCTTTAGGATGCATTCCAACCCTATTTGGGGTAATGAGAAGGGAAATATGGATCCTTTATAGTAGAATATTCAAGGAAAAAAATATTCTAATGTTAATGGTGGGGGATATTGTATTTTGATTTAATATTGGTAGAAAATAAGTATTAATTTATTTATTTGTCTCAGTTTTGTAATAATGTACTGATCCTTTGCTCATCATAATTTGTAGAAACGCCATGAAATTGGCTTCAAACATATCATTGTGAACAACACATTAGAAGGAAAACCTTCTCACCGACACCAATTTCTATGAGTGGCTGAGGCGTTTAGGCGTAATCCTTCGCCACAAAAGGATATTATATGTGCGGGAAGAGCCTATTCCATTTGCACCTAGGAAAGAGGCAAGTGATGAGGAATTATTTTTCTATTTGAAACACATGGATGATGCCACATATGTCCATTGTTTCATGCTATCGGCCATGTCCAATGAGCTCTTTAAGAAGCATGAAAACATGGAAGCGTATAGCATAATGTCTCACCTTAAGGATCTCTACCAATAGAAGGCAAGACATGAGAGGTATGAGATATCCGATTCTTTTTTTCTTCTTCTACTTCATCTTCTTTAGTGGTTTCATTATGATGTAATAACAACATTATCCCTCATATACAGATATGTTATTATAAATATGAAACTTCCCCATTTCACCATCATATTCATCCTATGGGAAAAAAATCACTGCACGTGCGTACGTACGAAATACCGTCTCCACGCCGTGGTGTAATCTGTTTTTCCAACAACACCTTACTTGGATGAGTATAATGGTGTAAAGAATAACTATATATAGTTATTATAACATCATACTGATTCTGAAATATAATATCATCCACTCTAATTCAATTCAATAATTATGGGAATGATATCATCGCTCGTGCCTACGTACGGACTACCGTCTCCATGACGCGATGAGATTCATTCTCCATGTTAACCATTCATGAACTATTATAAAGTATATATAATAAGTAATAATTATATATATGATATAATTATGATACTGTATTTATGTATATATATGTATTTAATCTACTTAATTCCATTCAATTCAATAAGGAAACGAAAATAGCGTTCATGCGTGCGTACGGCCTACCGTCTCCATGAACTGTGTATTTCATTCTATTTATCGATGTATCATATATATATATATATGTGTGTGTGTGTGTGTGTGTGTGTATGCTAAATATATATTATATATAAATCATGTTTTACATTATAGTTTTATGTAAATCAGGATATAAGTAATGATATTATGAACAACAAGTCAAAACACATACAATAAATGAAACGATTTTACCCAAAACGCTCATTTAACAAGGAATTTACAAAATAATGGGTAATATAATATCATAAGTAAAAAATATATGTTATCATAACAATGAATATGATTCTGTAATAATTCAATGACATTATTTACATCATTATACAGGAGGTTCGGATACGTACGAAGCATATCGGGCCTAAGGTAAGGGATAACTTTTCCCATATCATTTTTATCTGAGAATGTTTATTCGTAAGTATTTACTGGGGTTATATTTATCATCCATGTACTTTTTTTCTAAAAATGGATTCATGTATGTTTAAAGTCCTTTTTATCCATTTTTGACTTTTACTACATTGTTTGTAAGGAATCATTCTTTTAATAGGTAATTTTTGACTTTTCCGGTAAAAGTACGAGAATAATGTTTTTTTAAATTATACAGAATGAATGTATTTTTACTGTTTTATAATGACTTATTTTCATGAAGATTCATCCTAATTATTTCATGACTATTTTCAAAAAAATCCATTTCTTTTAAAATTTTATGACATTTTGGGAAAACAAAATGATTTTGAAGAAGAAAGGATATTTTTCTAAAGAAATCATTTCAAGTGTTTATCAAAACAATTTTCCATCTATGATGAAATTATTTCATATGTGTACGATTCATGTTTAATGGATCTATGATTTAATTGGATTCAATTTTCTTATTATGAAATAAATTCCATTTGTTTTATATGGATTATGTGATGATGGGATGATGTTTATGAAACCCATTTTATTCGTTAGGTTATTATGAATGATGTATGTTTATTTTGTGGCACAAGTAAGAATGGTTTCATTATGAGATGGGTGGGACCTATATCCCCCTCCAATTCTTTTGGTAAAGATTTATATCTCATGAGATAGACATGGCTGGAACATTAAGTTAATCTGGTTCAGTGTTACATGACTGGAATGAGGAGTGAAATCGATTCAGAATGAGACTTTGTCCACTATGATGGTCATGGTAGTAATTCCTTGGCTACTATGGAAATCATAACATGTGCTTAATGGTTTCCAAAATTACATGTGTTATTACCATGCTATTTTACCATTATTGATGTTCTATTATGATCTATTCCTTACGTACTGTCGTGTTTTATGTCATTTCTCAAGATTTCGATATTTAAAAATTATGTTCGTTTTTTATGTTCAAATCTATATGGTTTGTTTTATTTTCACCATGCTTACCCTTACTGAGCATTCAAGCTCACCATTTTTATGTTTTATTTTCCCCCCGATATAAAGAAAGGTTTTAGGTAAAAAAAAGGGGAAGATCTTTATGGGAGTTGTTGAAGAACATTCACCATGATTAGAAAATTATTTTTCCGAGTTTTCAAAGACAATAAACTATTACGATCCTTGTGTTCCTATTTTCATTATGTATCAAGTATTCCGTTAATGTAATGTAATGTCCATGTACGTCATGCTTCAGGTATTTATTTTTGATATTAGAGGAAACGATTAGTTAACCTTTTGAATCATGTACGTGAAAACATTAGTGAGATCCCTAGAGATATTTCTAAGGTATGTATAGGGATGTCCCTAAGGATAAGTAAAAGTATAGGTTATAGTTATAGAATTATAGTAATGATATTATAATTTAACCTAAGATGTTAGATATTGAAGGTAGTTCAAATTGATTATGATTTTGACCTCCCACACTATTCTTTTTGTGTTTTAGAAAATGGCTCGAAACTGGAAGATTCACAATAATGGAGGATATGATGGACAATGGAATGATATTCTTCATGAGAAAATGAATGAAATTGGATTTGGAGGTCCACATATCGTTATTATTCTTAATCATCAGTCTCATAATATGATCAATAATCTCAATATTGGTAAGTTTTCTGACTCTGCTAATAAGAGAAAGATGGTTTTTAGGATGATAATAGAGGAAATAAAGTTCAATTTCCATCATGTAAATCATTTGGTAAGAGGAATCAAGGTGAATGTTTCAATGGAATTGGAAGATGCTTTGGGTGTGGAAAAGAAGGAAACAAAGCTAGTAATTGCACATGAAAAGTTTCAGTTAACACCATGGACAAGGATAATGGTATTACTAATACATAAACAATGGTTAAATGATTTAAATGTGGAATGTATGGGAATTATGAAAACTAATGCCCAAAGTGAAAATCTCATGAGGAGAACCATCATGGTCGTAGGGGTAGTATTTATGTTGATGATGATGAAGAGACTACAAATGGTATATAATATGAAAGAAGTGTTTAGGAATAAAATGATGATGCTAAGTAATTGGTTTAAGAAGGTAGTGGAATGATTTATGTTTATCAAGAGTTATATTGTATAAGTAATGGTACTATGGAATAAAGACACATCTACAGATTGATATACTTTTGTTTTTCCAAAGGATTTGATAGTATATTTTTCATGGTACCAGTAACCATGAAAGGATATTCTAATATTTTTAGAAAGTAGATGATGTGTGCATAATGAAGGGATAAGAAGAAAATAAGATGTATGATATTATTCAGTAGCCCATGACTGATATAAGGACAATGTGATATCATGGTTTGTGTATATCGAAATTTTTGGATTTTGGTATGTGGCTGTAGTTAACTTCTAAAAGCATTCATGTCTTCACTAAGGTTCAATGGGTATATACATGATTAATGTATTCACATGTTTGTAATGTGACCAACAATATATATCATATGATATATGGGGAATAAATGATGGAATTCACATGCTTTGTTGATGAAATTTATAGTAATAAATTTCTTTATACAATAAGATTGGACAGAAGTATTTTGGATAAGACTAAAGAATAAAATGAATTAAGATAGTATTGTTTAAGGCTATAACTTTTTCGATATTATTTCAGGAATGTTATAATAATGTAGTTTTAGAAAAAAGATGACCTGCAGGTCAGAAGATAACCCATCGCGTTGGACAAGGATGCGGGAATCAGACCCAGAACTGATGTCAGACAAGCCTTTTATCGCCTACCACTGGCCTACAGGAAGTCCTCTGTTAGTAGAAACTAGTTTTATTTTATTAAGCGTTATGATAGATGAATAATAAGTCCATTTTTGGAATAATATTCAATTAACCACACCATAGATGGACTTATGTATATTTGATAACTTGTTATAACCATCTGTTTGAAACAGATGAAATGACTCATTATTCTATCACATGATCTGCTAACACTACACGACTGACAAATTCAACTTCATTTCATTAAGAGATGAAGTTCAAATTGCCCAAGTCATGAACAACAGTGAGATTGTACAAAAAACAAGTACGTATTTCTATTAATTTGAAAATTCTTCAACATTTGGGAAATGATATTGAAAACCAAAAATGTTATCCTAGTGCCCTCATATCTGATGAATCATATGGTACCTTATAACATCCCAAATTTGTCTCCATGTGATTGTTGGCATTTTCATAGCCATGTTCTCTACCACTCTCCATCAGAACTTGATGGTTAGATTTCACTCCCATATCCATATTTTCACCTATGTAGAAACCAAATGATTAGTTAATTTGGGTAACCGTTACGTTTCATACTTTAGTTTTAAATGATAAGTTTTGGTATTCTTTTTTACTATGTGGGTTTCTAATAAAGAAACATTCAAGTAGTAGTCCATTTATAACCCCGACGAATTTCGAAGGCGAAATTCATTTTAAAGGGGGTAGAATGCTACAACCCGAGATTTTATGAAAAATATTCTTTTAATTTCATAAATGTCTTGTTTTTTACGCTACACCAAGATTATCCTGTGCTATATGCAATACTGAAATATCCTACAGTATATGCAATAATAATCTTGGATCGAGTTACACTCAATTTCTTGTTCGTTTTGTTGAAATTATTCTATGCAACATTAAGTATAGATTTTTTTAATGTGTAAATAAAATATGTTTTGATTATGTTATACACAACCCCAATGGGAGCTTGGACTACATGCATCCCTAACATGGCTTGCATAACATGAAATCACGACCATCCTCGATAGCGTGTGTAGTACACAATACCATGTTTCACTAAACAACGATATATTATAAAAATTATATATCAATTAGCCATTATGAATAGTAATAACCAATTTTTTACATTATATAAATTGTATCATTAAAAATGGACTTCATTTTTGGATTCCGAATATCGAAATTAGCATTGGGTGAATTTTTGGTATTTTTCTGAAAACAATGAATTTTTGATGAATAGTGAAAACACTGGGTTATTATTTAAAAACTAACTTTATATTTAAATAATTATTTACATTATTAAAATTTATATTAGGTGAAAGTAGCTACATAATACTTATATAAGTTCATTGTAATTCATTGGAGTCATTTTTTAATAATTTTTTATATATAAAAATTTTATTGAACTTTTCACCGTCTTTTACCCACCTCCTAGGAGAGTTTGCAAATTTGCATAAAACATAATTTTACCGATTCTGTGAGAGGAATTTCAAAAATTTGAGAGACACGGTTGATGTCAGTATGTAAAATGTGATTCAATGAGATGAAAATAATTTTTGGTGAATAGTAGCTTTTTTCTTTTTTTAACCACGGTTAAAACTAAATAGGGTAATTAATGGTAAAAATGTTATTACTATTACCCTAAAACATATCCAAATTCTATTGGATAAGTGTAATTTGACCAAAAACAACATTATTAATAACATATTACCATTTAGTTCCACATGGATTAGATTATGACATTTATTATTATTTAATTCAAAGAAGATTTAAAAGAGTAAAAATTATTGTCTTAATAAATACAACATTTTTAATATAGGGTTATACATAAGATAAATTCGACTATAGATATTCATTTGAAAGATAAAAATTTTTCAAACATAATGGTATTTTATTTATAATTTTTAGACTTTAAATATTTTATTTTATTTTTGACACAACGATGATGCAGTAATTACCTTATTAAAGAAATATTAACATAATTGATGATATATATGTCAAATAAAATGTAATTTTAGAATTTTATTGAATTAAACTACTTTTCTAGGTTAATATGACATTATCTAATTGATTTAATTAACATGGTTCTAACTATTCATGTTGTTATAAGTTTCAAAAAAATCAAGTACCAAATAGTGTCAAAATTGACATAAAATAGTTTTTAAAACAAATATTATATTATTAATAGTTATTTTATTCCTAAAAATATAAGGTTCGGCCAAATGACTTAAATAAAGATATATAAATTAATAATTAACCACTTGTTGTTTGTTTGGCTTGTTATTGTATGTTTATTAACCATATCGTGTATGAAAATAAGAAGACACAGTAAAGGTTAAATTATTTAACTTAAAGTTAAATGTAAATGATAAGGATAAAATAATAACCTAAACTTGTCTAAAACCTATTGGATGAAATTATTGAGACCCATACTCACATTATCTTCGAAATAAGTCCCTTTTGAGACATTATAAACATAATGCGACTTTAATATAAAATTATATTTTGAGATTTTCTTGAGGTGCCCCTCTCATCCCTTATAAAAGGGGACCTCATCCCTCTCATCCTCACTTCATTTTAAGCATTGAAGATCAGTTAACCTCTGCCAATTTCACTTCCCCACATTCCTAGAAACCTTATTTAGGTACTGGTCTTCTCAAAAGACCATCTCTATTCTCTAAGAAGAAGTTCAAAGGAGGCACTTCGAGGAAGAGGTAATACCTTCTACCTATTCTTTCAATTTCATTCATCTTCTACATATTCTTCCTTAGTAGTTTCAATATGAAGTAATAACATAAGTATCCCTCATATATAGATATGTTATTATAAATATTAAACAACCCAATTTCACCTTCTATCCATCCTACGGAAAACGAAATCACTACGCGCACGTACGTACGGAATACCGTCTCCACACAGTGGTGTAATCTGTTTTTCCAACACCACCATACTTGAATGGGTATAATGGTGTAAATAATAACTATATATAGTTATTATAAAATCATACTGATTCTGAAATATTATATCATCCACTCTAATTCAATTCAATAATTATGGGAATGATATCATCGCTTGTGTGTACGTACGGACTACCGTCTCCATGATGCGATGAGATTCATTCTTTATGTTAACCATTCATCAACGATTATAAAGTATATATTATAAGTAATCATGAAATATATGACATAATAATAATAATGGATATATATATATATGTGTGTGTGTATTTCAACTACTTAATTACATTCAATTCAATAAGTAAACGAAAACTGTGTTCATGCGTGCGTACGGCCTAACGTCCCCATGAACGGTGTATTTCATTCCATTTATTGATCTATCATATATATATATGTGTGTGGATATACTGAATATATATTATAAATAAATCATGTATTATATTCTGGAATTATGTAAATAAGGATATATATAATGATATCATGATCAACAAGTCAAAACACATACAATAACTGAAACGATTTTACCCAAAATGCTACATTAACATGGAATTTACAAAAGAACAGGTAATATAAAGTCATATGTAAACCATATATTATATCATAACAATGAATATGATTCTGTAATAAGTAAATGAAATTATTTAAATCATTATACAGGTGGTTCAGATACGTACGGACCATATTGGACATAAAGTAAGGGATAACCTTTCCAATCTCATTTTTATCCGAGATTGTTTATTCGTATGTATTTACTTGGGTTATATTGATCATCAATGTCCCTATTTTATAAAAATGGTTCCATCTATGTTTAATGTTATTTTTAAAAAAAATTTAATTTTACTACATGGTATGTAAGGAATAATTCTTTTATGAGTACTTTTTGACTTTTCTCGCAAAAGTACGAGAAGAATGTTTTTTTAACTTATACGGCATGAATGTATTTTTAAGGTTTTATAAAGAATTATTTTCATAAAGATTCCTCCAAAATATTTCATGACTATTTTTAAGAAAATCACTTTCATTTAAAATTTCATGGCATTTTGTGAAAAGGAAATGATTTTGTCGAAGAAATGATATTTTCCTCAAGAATTCATTTCTGGTGTTTTGTCAAAACAATTTTTCATCTAAGATGAAATTATTTCATTTGTGTATGTTTCATGTTTAATATCCCTATTTATTACATGGTTTCAATTTTCTTTTTATAAAATGATATCCATTTCTTTTATGTGATTTATGTGTTGATTGGATGATGTTTATGAAACCCATTTTATTCGCTGTGTTATTATAAATGATGTATGTTTATTTTGTGGCACAAGAGAGAATGATGTCATTATGAGATGGGTGGGACCTAAATCCCTCTCCAACGAATTGGGAAAATTTTATATCTCATGAGATAGACATGGCTAGAATGGTAAGTTAATCTGGTTCAGTGTTAGAGGACTGGAACGAGGAGTGAACTTGATTTAGAATGAGACTTTGTCCACTAAGATGGTCTTGGCTATAATGCCTTGGCTACTATGGAAATCATAACATGTGCTTAATGGTTTCCAAAATTACATGTTTTATTCCCATGCTATATTATCATGATTGATGTTCTGTTATGATCTATTCCTTACGTACAACCGTGTTTTATGTCATCACTCAAGATTTCGATATTTAAACATTATGTTATTGTTTTTATGTTCAAATGTATATGGTTTGTTTTATTTTCTCCATGAATACCCTTACTAAGCATTAGAGCTCACCATTTTTATGTTTTCATTTCCCTGGGATATAAATAAAGGTTTTAGGTAAAAAAAACAAAAGGGGAAGCTCTTTATGGGAGTTGTTGAAGATCTTTCACCAGGATTAGAAGATTATTTTTTCCGAGTTTCCAAAGACACTAAACTATTACTGTTCTTGTGTGTCTATTTTCATTTTGTATCATGTATTCTGCAAAAGTAATGTAATGTCAATGTACGACATGATTCGGGTCTCTACAGATATTCTTACGTCATTAATTTTAATGATGATTTTAGTAGATATTTCTATGTCTACTTAATGAGGTATAAGTATAAATCTATAGAGAAGTATAAGGAATTCAGGAATGAAGTAGAGAATCATCATGGTAAAAAGATAAGGAAACATTGATCGGATCGATGTTGAGAATATTTGAACCAAGAGTTCATCGATCTTCTACGGGAGTCTGGGATTCTATCTCAGCACACTCCTCTTTATACACAATAGTGGAATTGAGTTAGTGAAAAGAGGAACTGCACCTTGTTGGACATGGTGAGGTCTAACATGAGTCATGGAGAACATACATTATACTTCTGGGGATTGCATTACAAACTGTAGCATACACATTAAACTGAGTAACAAATATAGTTGTAAATGGAATTTTCTCCAAGCTATGGAATGGAAAGAAACCCAATTTGTTGAACACACATGGATGGGGATGCAAGGCATTTGTCAAGTCCTCCTCAGGAAACAAACTAGAACCCTGGGTTATGAGGAGTATCTTTATAGGATATCCCAAGGAAACATTGGATATTACCTATATAACCCTTCAGACAAGATTGTTACTATCGCTAGACAAGCCGTCTTTCTTGAGAGGGAGTAGATCGTCATGAAGGATAATGGGAGAAAGATTGACTTTGAATAGGTTGATGCTCAAGATACACAGTAGTTGGCACAAGAACATGTTCCACAGGTTCTCGTGGAAGAGGTTCCATAAACCCATGAACTCCGTAGGATCTCAAGAGAGTTAAGGGAACCTGAGAAATTTGGTTTCCTAGTCATCGAGCATGGTGAATCATTATTGTTGGAAAATGATGAACCAATCTCTTATAATAAAGTAGTAGAAATCTCAAAAGTAAAAAAGATGGCTAGAAGCTATGAATTTTGAGATGGATTCCATGTATCAGAAACATGTTTGGTTTCAAGTAGATGAGCTAGTTGATGTAATTCATGTTGGATGCAAATGTGTTTTCAAGAAAAAGATGGACATGGAATGTAAAGATAGAACATATAAAGCAAGGATACTGGCTAAAGGGTTCAAACAGCATCAAGGAATTGACTATGATGAAACCTTATCGCAAGATTCCAGGTTTAAATCCATAAGAATCATACATTCCATAACAGCTTACCATGATTACAATGTTTGGAAGTTGGATGTCAAAACAACATTCATTAATAGAAATGTTCTAGAAGATGTATATATTACACAACCTGAAGGGTTTGTGACACCAGGTGTAGCCAAATGGTTTTTCCTGTTGTAGAAATCCATTTATGGATTAAAGCAAGAATATCGGTCATGGTAAATTTGATTTGAAGAAGCTACAAATGAATTTTGGTTTATTAAGAATGAATGTGAGCCATGTGTTTATAAGTGGTTTAATAGGAATGTGATCGGTATCCTAGTAGTATATGATGATGAAATATTGCATACTGGAAACGATGTACTAGTCATACAGTCAGTTAAGGACTGGTTGAACAAGTGTTTCTCCATGAAGTACTTGGGTGAAGCAACCTACATTATAGGGATCAAGATCATTCATGATAGATCCAAGAGGCTACTTGGACAATGTTAGAGTACATACATTGACTAGATACTAAAGAAATTTAGTATGGATCAATCTAGGAGGGGATTGGTTCCAGTTTCACATGGCCTACATAATTCTAAGAAAATGTGTCCTCAAACACCAAACGAGAAAGATAGAATGATAATGATCCCATATGCTTTGGATATATGATACATCATGTATGTCATGTAATGTACTTGACATGTTCTTGCCAATGCACTGAGGATGGTATGCAGATATCAAGCAGATCTAGGAGAACAACATTGGACTGCTATAAAGACTATCCATAAGTATCTATGAAGAACTATGGATATGTTCCTGGTGTATGGAATAGAAGAGGAGCTTTTCATCAGAGGGTATGATGATGCTGGTTTTCCTATAGATCCGAATAATCTGAAGTCGCAATATGTTTATTTTTAATGTCTCTATAGAGGAGCTATGAGCTGGAAGAGTTCAAAGAAGATAGATGTCACCGATTCTACAGCGGAGTCTGAATATATAACTGCTTCAGATGCAGCAAAGGAAGTCATATGGATTCGTAACATTGCCCAGAAGATTGATGTGGTGCCTAGTATTAATGATCACATTACATTGTATTGTGATAATACTGCAGCGGTGGATCTTAAAAAATATCCAAGGTCACATCAACGAACAATGCAAATACTCAGTATGTATCACCTCTTGAGGGATTTCTATCAATGGGGTGAAGATGCAGTGAGTATAGTGTCCACAGAAGAGAACGCAGCTGACCCCATGTCTAAAGGACTCTCTTAGTAGATGCCTGAATATCTTGTGAGAGCTAGCATATTAAAGGTTGTTAGCAGTTGGCTCTAGGCCAAGTGGTGGTCTATTGGAGTTGGTAGCCTAGAACTAACTAATTTGTACTTTATTCATTAATAAAAGCCTTATCACATCATTAATGTTCTTCTGAGTGACAATGCATGTGATAATGTCTTAAGGATAGTTGTTTCATTAATGGGTCATAGTGGATCCCTACTATGATGAGAACCCGGAAGTTCCATAACACTATTCTTGAATATATGTTTTATGACCAGATAATATTATTTGAGGGACACAAATAATACATGCCATTTGGGTTGAGGACTCATAAAATGTTGACGCACCATCTCATGTTGTGAGCCTTTGGTAATATCAAGGAGGATATTATGAGAACGGGACCCGCTAGTAGGAAATACACATTTCATAGTGTCATTTGATGTTCATATCTGCAGACATGTGTATTCATACATTAACATTATGATTATTATTAAATTGTATTACAACTCACTCACTTAGATGTATTAATGATAACTATGATGACACTCTGTTAGCAGCGAGGTAGAATACATTAGGTGATTCAAGAGTAATACTAAATTAATAGATAATGCAATAAAGGATTTTTCCCTTCTGTTCCATAATGGAAGTATATATCTCAGTCCCATTGATGGAATTGATATAGACAAATAAAATCCATGGCCATGGTAAAGTATGGGCGATTTAAATTCCAAAAATCCATGAATGAATAATCAAGCACATGGGTTGATGGCACTAGCATGCAACCCACTAGACTAGATATTTCGAGGCAAAGAGATTATATTACATGGTAAGTGTTCATATGAAGTGACAAGTCATTGTGGTGTAAATTTCTTTCTCTATGGGTTCCTTGGTGTGTTGCAAGACTCTATCCTAGGACTTTAGGCAGGCTCCGCCTAATGCCACAGAGAATGGGGCCTAGAGGTTCACAAAATATGTGTGTCCATGTGTCTCTATTAAATATTAATTTAACAAGTTAAATAAATATTATTCCTGAATGTGGTTTAAAAATTATTTACGGATGCCTGATTTCATTTATTTCACACTAGTTAATCGAGACAATATATTGTGGGAGAAATAATATATTCACTAGCGAGTAATGAATTTACATTTATTTAAGTAAAAAATAGCCATTACTCAAGGTCTAAAATATGTGGAGGAGAAAATAAAGGGAAATGGAAAATAAAAGCACACACTTTGTATATTAAATATACATGCTGTGTAGTTTTATAGAAAATGATTACACACCATGTATTAATGATTACATGCCATGTAGTTTATCCAGTAAAGATTTTCTGGATATAATATTGTTTTATTAAATGATATTTATTGTAATCAGTGTGGGCGCATGTCAAGGAATTAATAATTTGACCTGGGGGTTTTTAATAATATTTAATGAAATAAATAAAACACGTAACACGTTTATTTATTGTCATAACTCTAATACCTCAATCTTGTTTATAAATATCCTCAATCCCCAACAATTTTCCACCAGAGAATCATTGTGCACAAAAATTCTGGAGAATTCTTTCATTGTCGAATGAACTCCATTCTCCAAGAACACACTCATTAACGAGAGATCAAGGCGATTGATGGAGGACATCACAAGTGAAGGATCATTCTCGCTAGCACCCAGATATACCTTCAGTGATGTCCAGAGATACGTGGCACACATGTGGATTCTAGGACGCAACGACGGATCAAAGGACCATGACCGGAGACATCAACGAAGGAAGAATTCCACCAAAGAAATTATTTTGATTTAATTAAATTAATTACAACCAACATATGATGATCTTATCTCTATGGTTCCAGGATTCCCTCTTTTTTCATTCTTTGTTCTATTCTGAATATCCAGAATTTTATATCGTGACAAATCTTAGTTTGAACATTGTTTAACTGTAAAATTAATGTTGGAAAACCCACCAATGTGCTTCTGCTACACCCGGAACCAACAAGAACAACTTCCTTCCCCACTGTGGTCTCATAATGAAAAAACTAAACATACACTCTTGGGAAGACCTCAACATCTATTCCACATATGGTACACTACACATGGTTCCCAGAGCCCTGTGTAAGTCAATCGTGGAAAAACAACATATGGAAGCCAATTTAAAACTCATAAAATTTTTGGATAAATAGTCTACAACATATCACAACATGTTAGATAAAAATTTCTCCAACCTATCAACACTAATCATCAAAAAAAAACCTAACATGAAAACCTAGAACAAATGGTCCATAATAAACAAGCATGGGAAAACACATCTAGAACATTGAACGAATAACAATATTCACAACCAAAAATCAATACTCAAGCAAACATGATATATTTTGCATTAACAGGCGTAACATCCCTAAACATGCAATACCCTGAACAAGGGTATTGGCACGTTTTCAAATATAACTCAAATCCTAATGATGGAGAGGTAAAAACCACATTCCTTAATTTTGTGAGATAGATATACTCTATCATCGCCCTTTCATTAGACCTAAAATGTAGTATATCTAAAAAACATTCAAAATGTTCATCCGGCGATATCTCACAAGAGAGGAGAAATCAAGAGATGAGTTTCATGAAGAAGGATGAACTCACTGTGGCAATTCAAACGTAATTGACGACAATTGAATTGGAGAACGAACGAACATTAAAGGGATTACAGATGAATCGGTGGTCTAATTTTCTCATGGATGAAATAAACCTAGAAAAAATATTTTTATAAACGAGACCCGGCCCCATTCTAATTTTACAATAAGAATGAAATGTTTAAGGTGGGATTTTTAATATATACTGTGTTTACCTACCTTAACTAGCCTCTGCATTAAGCGGTCTCCAGGTCACCCCAACCAACCATATAGTTAGTGGTAACACGTCTAGTACACAGTCACCCACGACAACATGGCACATAGCATGTACTCCTGAAATTTCCAAAAAACTCATGTTTTCCTAAAAAGAGAAGAGAAAAAAACTCATACCTGGAATGACGATATGGGTTCATACATAATGAAAAATTAAAAATATTTTGAAACACTTATTCCATGAAAACATATAAAAGAAGCTTGAAATGTTTTTAAAACCTATTTAGAAAACATTTTTTTGAAACAACAGACAATCCTGGCTGAATATGGAAATAATTTATGATTTTCATAATTATTTAATGCCAAAATGAGTGTAAAAATGAACATTTACATATATATTAATTGAATAACCGAAGGATAATAAAATTACTAAGATATACTGATATATTGATCATAGTATTTCATCATTGGAATCATAATCATAAAAAACCATTATAAACACTGAGATTGTAAAAATAAGTTGTTACCAACATGGTAAATTTGATCCACAATACATACATAAAAACATTAAATTAAGCATAAAATCTTATTTAATTAAAAATATTCTTGATATAACATGTCAAATTGAATTATATAATCCTCATAAAATAATTCAAATGTATAACCAATTATGTGTCATAGAGAATAAAATATTGACAAAATCATCTTACTGATTTGGTTAACATTGAACCCAAAAAAACCCATGAAATTTAGAGAATAAAATAAATATTTAAATACTTATAGATTTTATTATATGAAAAATATTATTCATTCCTAATTAGTATATATACCACATAAAAAGTGTTGAATAATGCATTAATCATGTAGAAATAAAGAAGAGACTCCAAATTCTTTTATTACTTGAGTACAATTTGAATCATGTAATTTATTAAAGAATAATATCAATTTAAACATTTAGTATCATTTTATAAATTAAAATAATGATATAAAACTTCATATTTTAGTATATTCAACAAAAAAATAAGTGGTGAATATATCATATATCTCAATGAATTAAATGTGTGATGAGAAAACTCTTAACATAAGTCTTTAATTTCTTCATACACATTAAAAAATAGTATAACAAGTATATTTTTTCTGTTAATATATAATAGAACTATATTCAACTATATCATATCATATATGATTTTATTATGACTCTTTTTTCAGTTTTTTAAAAATTTCAGGTTAATGTTACATTTTGGGTAATATCTACTTTATTTTCCATATTAGTTGTAACTTTTTATTATTTATCCTCTAAATTAGATAATTATTTAAATGTTTATATAGTGTAATTGGTGATATAAATTTCATTTATTCTCAAAATATAAATATTTATAATAATCTATGAAATATTGAAATACGGATTGTAATACACCATTCATGGAGATGGTAGGTTGTCCGTATGTATGAATGTTTTTTACATTTTATTTTCAAATTGAAAGAAAGAAATTATAAAAAATATAATTATATTTATGTTATAATTATAGTATAATAATTATTTCATATATATTCAATATACATTTAAATAATTCATATTTAATACATTCAATTTAATGTGTGAATGAATAACATGTCTTTAGGAACGTGGTAGTCCATTCGTTCAGAAAATATGTTATCTTATTTACAAAAAATGAAAGTCATGATTGCTTGTTTAAAAAAAATATTTAAATAATAATAAATAAATTTTAAATATCATATATATCATATAAAAAATAGTATGTCCATAATAATTCCCAACCATGAGAGGTGGTAATGGAAAAATGAACGACATCGTTTCGTGAGGTTGTAGTCTGCCGTAAACACGAACGATATGTTCATTACATTTTATAGAAGTGAGTTTAATTTTAGTTTTATCAATTAAAATATATACATGTAATTATATTTAGGACAATTGTGTAATTATATAATCATGTAATAATATTAATATAGGGGTTAAGACAAAAAATAAAACAAAAGAGCTTGTGGAAGGATGTTACCTCTTGTTTGGGTAACATCACTTAGTTCGCCCCAATGGCTTCCTTGGTCGAGTTTATTTACAAATAGTTGATTATAGGATGAATTTTTTAATTTGGGAAGATAAATGTAATTTTGTTTCATTAAAATGGATTTATAGATTTTAATAAGTGATGGTGGTGAGTTCTTTTTTATAGAAAAGGAGGAGTGTGATTCATGTAAATATAAAAAGGTGATCACTATTTAGAATTCTCTCTTACATAATGTGCCTCAAATACTTTTGAATTTTTTATAAAATAAGAGAATAGGTCCAAATATGTATAAAAATGGATTTTGGACATGTTTCTATGTTATTTGTACCTTCAAATTATCATATAACCACGAAGTGATATTTTTTAACTTAATCAATGGAGTTACATTTAATATCATTCATTAGTATTTTGATCACATATTTGTTTAAAGTATTATACATTAAAAATTATTATTAATTTAAAAATGGAATCCATATAATAAAATTCTTATAACATAATAGGAATAAAATAATTTAAATATAATACCACAGATGGGACAAACATGTTAATTTAAAGTAAAAAAATTCAAAAGATCGCAATATTTTTATATCAAATATTAAAATTAAATTGATTATAATTAAATAATTTAGAATAACTTATTTATAATTGACCTAATTATACTTTAATATAAAATATAATAAAATTTAATAATATAAATATATTTAATGAAAAAACAATTTTCAAAAAAAATTAGTGCTTTTCACTTTTCACAAAATCATTCAATTTCATATAATATTTGCTAAAATTCACCAAAATTAAAATTAGAAATTATTCTTTCAGAAATTATTCTAATTTTATAAATTAAATGTTATTAATTTATAAATAAAAATTATTTATAATGAATTCTCCATGAAAAGGCGGTATAATTATTTCTTTGACAAATACATCTCCTTATTTATAAAATTTGATTTATTCTTATATATATCTTAGAAAACAAAATAATGATTGTTAAATAGTTTATTAAATATAATATAAATATTAAAATAAATTAAAAATAAATTTAATAAAAATTTATAATGTTAAACGTGTTTGATTACAAAAATTTAGTTTTCCATTACCTGATTATTTATACTTTTAAAATGGTTTTATTTTCATTTCTAACTAGGTGGTGAAAAAATATTATTATATAATTTTTTATCCTTATATAATTAATAGTATTCACGACCACCATTCTAATTACTATGTGACGACTATAATATTAATAATATTACATTATAGTTTTGTAAAACTAGGTCTTGCATAACATGTAAGATGTCTAATAAACTCAAAATTTTTTGTAACACATGCCTAAAACTGAGTTGAATGTACATAATGTTGATATAAGTGATCCATGAAGTGAAATATTAAGACGGTGTTACTTATAATGCAATAAAACGTAGTAATTTCATATAAAAAATGAATGATTAGTGTTGGAAGAAATGAAAAATATCGAAAAGTGTAAATTAATTCAAAAAAACACATTTCACAAAGTCTTTATGGATAACATTTTACCCTGATAAAATTTGTAACAACCTCAAAATTCATCTACTTTATCATAGGATGAATATATGAACGAACATTTCATTAAAACTAACATCTTCAAAAAGAATACTAGAATCTCCTCTAAGAAGGAAAAGTATAATCCATTATCATTACCCAAATTTAATCATAACTAGGATTCCATGTAAGAATACATAGGTTTTGTGTGAATATTGTATATAGAGAAAAAAATATATAATGATATTAAGTGATAATGATCATTTATCACCACCATGTTAATGATCAATGGAATTTAAAGGGCCTCAAAACCATAAATCAGTGATGATTAACAAGAAAATATTTTCAATAAAAATGAATGTACAAGGATAACTACTTTTCAAAATAATTTTCCAAGATTTGTTGATTTTTTCAATCTATGAACATAAGAAAATATAGATAATTGACTTTATTACATTTTTTATGCAAAAAATTAACCATTGGGTTTGTCATGACCAATTTCCACTTAATATCTTACTAAAAAAATTATATGTGAAGTTTTTATACTTGAAGAATGAACCTATCAAAAAATCCATTGGTATAATGATATGTCCTTCTATACGACTTTAATTATATTCATTGAAAAAATAGTTCACCTAGGTTATTCATTATGCACAAATCCTCATATGGTGAAATAATACTTTAATCTCTAAAACCTCATTTTATGTTTAACATTAACCATTACATAAGTCATAAACCTTCTAATCCTTGAAAAATATAATAATATCAAAAATTAGAAATATGTCCACTAAATAAGAATAAAATTGTTCCCTTATATATCATATGGAAGATCATGGTTGTCACATTAAAAAGATATGAATACATTTTTCAATTATTCTAATGAAACATTATAATATCCAAAATTACCATACATTCTTATTAAAAACATGAATGATTTTTATACAAACTTTTTTTGGATATTTTTCTTTAAATTCCCAATCTCAACCCATTATAGCAAAAACAAATTTTTTTAAAAAAAATTCATTTTCCAATTCTATGTTCATAGATACTATCCAATTTAATTTATCCATATCATCATCTCTTTATCCAAGTAAAATATCATTTTCTCATCCTAAGGAACAAATTATGGGTTACCTTCCCTTAATCAAAATTTCACATTTACAATAAATCAATTTTCTATATATTCAACACCATTCAACATATCCATTTCAATCCAATATGAAAAAATAATAAATAAAATACTCATATATTTTACAATTCATATAACATAATAATTAAATTCCAAAACAAATGTAATCATTTATAATACATAATTATTCATAAACCATTACTCAAGATTCATTATCTTATTCATTAATACCACATTGCTATAATTTTAAAGATGAATCATTTCATAAAGTTCCTAAACCTCAATCTAATCATTATAATTTTGTTTAATGTAAATAATACTTTTAGAACATCTCTTACCATTAACATGTCATTTTTAGTATCTTTATCATCAAAAATATATCCAATACCCATTCCACCATCTTAATTATCTTCATTGGATTTTCACATAGGACATCAAGTTGTATATTACACATACCGTCAACATCTAAAACATTTAATTTAAACTTGGTTCCTTATAGTTCGTACTATTTGATAAAATATGAATGCATAGTTTGAACATCAATTATCATTATAATAAACAACATAATAATGAAATTTCTCTTATAGGGTGTGTAAATTATGAATCTTTATTTTAAATATTTTACAAATTTAGATTATTTTTTGAGAAATATCAGGAAATATCCTAAAAAACATTCCAATAGATCTCAATAGTGTTTTATCATTATAGTTTCCAATAGTTGACTAATCCTTATCTTTGATACTAGCTATATAGACCAAGGATTAACACACATTCAAAATACCTCATTTTAAATAAATATTCATAGCATTATAAAAATTCATTCCCAAGGATTGTAATAGTTTACTATATTTGGAATCATGGAACCCATTATTCTAGTTTGGTAAATGATTATCACCAACTCCCAAAAATATCTTCCCATTTAGTTCTCCAACATGAAAACTTTCTTCATAACCTGGTGAATATAAACATAATTTATGGGTGAGATAAAATAATCATTAATTGTAAATGAAGACATCTGTAAGAATAATTATGAGAATAAATTTATAATAACACGATCATATCATTAAAATAGCATACCTTGCATATCAAATATCAAAATGTAGAGTCATTGAAAAAATATTCCTAGTTCATAAGACATGAATCATAAGTAAATTAATAGCATAATCCAGGTCTCATAACATAAACATAATAAATGTCATTTTTAAAGATATATAAATATATAAAGTTATTTTTATAGTATTTAATACATAATTACACGTCCATATTATTGGAATGGGTCACTCCAAAAACCATCTTATTTGTCATGGTTCACTGTAAATAATATTTTATTGAAAAATTCCATTACTGAACATGTTTCACTCCCAGTTCACCCCATGTATTACTTCTCATTCCAACCATATATTTTGGAACTAGTTTCACTTCCTGTTCTAGCCATATATTATTTATCCGAGTTCACTCATTGTTCTAGCAATATGTTTTTCTAGAGATATAAATCATTACCCAATTTATTGTAGGAATATATTTGTCCCACCCATTAAATAATGAATCGTACATTCGTTTTCCATAAAATAATAAAACAATCATCATATCATGAACCATAAGAAGAGATGGGTATCATAATCCTCGTATCATGACTCAGGAAAATAATTAGGTATCATAAAAATGTTATCATAACATAACTTGTGTAAAGTAGAATGTTTTTATAATAATTTCATCAAATCATATCTTGTTGAATTAAGTGGGTTTCAAAATAATATATAACCCTTAATAGAGAAATTGGTTTCATAAAAAACATATCATCATAAACATACAACTTTAAAATTATTCGTGTGAATGGTTTCCTTGGACCATATCCTAAAAATAATAATAAACTTCTTTAAATTATTTCATCATATATAGAGATATATTTTGATTGACAACTGAAAAACTTTCTTACGTAAAATACCCTTTCATTAAAAATCTATTAAATAATACATTATAAAAAATCATTTTCTTATAAATAATGATTTTATGTTTCATTTAAAACACTTCTTAATGTAATTATACATAATTACAAGAAAAAAATATTATTTATTTTTTATTCAAAAAATGTTTTTCTATAAAATTATTATTCATAACATATAATTGAATCCGCCAATCAATTTGATGAAAATGATTTTCATTTAAAATAATGTCACAAATTCTGATGAATGATATATAACATTTTAAAATATGATTCCTTTGAAAAATTTAAAAATAATCTTAAAAATATATAGATATAATTTTTGAAATTCATTATTTTGAAATTACATAGATTTCTGATCGAAGAGATAAATGATGTATGATTTTATTAAAAACAATTTCTTATTTATTTAATGCATTGTAGAGTAGGAAAATTTTACCATTACTTGGATACAACATGAATAACATGAGATTTAGAAAATTAATTATATTTCGTGATAAGTGAATCATAATATTTCATTAATGGAATAATAATCATAAACAGTCTCCATAAATGATGATATCACCATAATAAAATTTTACCACTTTGAAAACATTGAATCATAATCCCGAGGAATGAATTTTTATACATTATTCTTAAAATATCATGAAAATAATAATATTACCATTAAAATTTGTCAAATGGTAGTATATACAACACATAAAACAATTTTGGTCCTTAACAAAACATGTTCATCAAAGAAACCAAATTAAGAAAAAGTATCTTACTGATTTGGGAACCATTGAACCCTAAAACCCAATGAAATAGAGGTTAGTAAATTGATATTAAAATAGCCAGAAATTTAAATATTATGAATAAATCAATCAATCATGTAAAGTATATTCATGGAACAAATGAAATTGATTGTGAATAAGGAAAATGCCTCATTGAAAAAAAGTGAGATTGGAGATCACCTTACTACATGAGTAACTTATCAATCACAAGATCTATTAAATAATAACATCAATTGAATCATTTTATTATCAATAAATAATATAAATTCCCAATATAATATGTTATAGTTCAGCATACACACAACATAATAAGAATTTGTTGTGAATATAGTATATATCTCATAGAAAAAAAGAGATATGGTAATATACTTACCTTAAGTCATGTCTTTTTCAAAAACATTCAAACATAATTTATAATAAGTATAAGATTATAATACATATACAAACTAATAATTTTAATATATATCATCACATATATTATTTTATTTGGATGTTATTTTACGTGTTTATTAACCATTTCATGGTAATTTTATGTTTCGGTTGAATACGACTTTATATTTCATATCTATTAACAATTTCATGTTAATGTTGCATTTTGAGTAATATCTAATTTGTTTTTCTTATATGTTAGTAATTTTTATTCTTGATCCTCTAACACAGTTCATTATAAACGTTGTTATAAATTGTAAAACATGATTTATATATCATATTCCATCATTTTATATGTTTTTATAATAATCTAGAAAATATAAAAATATTAAATTGAATACACCATTCATAGAGATGGTAGGTCGTACATACATATAAATACTCTTTTGATTTAATTTTTTTATTGAATGTAAGAAAGTTAATGACATTAATATATGTATATTTATTAAAATTCTAGTAAATTTTTTATTTCATATTTATCATATATTTTTATAAACTCATCATTAATACATTCCATGTAATGTGTAAACTCATCATATCGCTTTGGGGAGGTCGTGGGCCACACATCCAAAAATGATATTATCATATTTAATAAAAATGGAATTAATGAAGAAGTGTATTATATAATTATGAAAGACGAATAAAGGCATAAAAAATATCATATATATGATAAAAAATGGTTTATATCATAATTTTCTACCATTATAGGTGGTTATGAAAAAATTAACATCATCTTTTCACGAGGTGGTAGTTTTTTGTACACATAGATGATAAATTCATTATCAATTTGATTTTGTTTTGTAAAGTTTTAAGTCAGAAATATATGATAATAACATTATAGTATATTTAGGATATTTCTTCATTATATATTAGTGGATTAAGAAGAATTTCATTGGTGGAGGATGAAAATAAAGAAAAATATTTGGTGGACGGATGCTACCTATTCTTTGGGTAACTCTTCTGAGTTTTCACCAAAGGGATTACATGGTTGGATTTATTTCTCATGGAAGAATTCCATGATTAAAGGAGGGAATTTGGTAGAGTATTTTTGTAGGTATTTTCAATGTATAAGAGCTTCAGATGTGCGGTGAAGTGAGTGGTGTGAGTGCCATTTTATACAGAGGAATGAGTGGAAGTTTTTGTAAATATAATAAGTTAATCATGATTGAGTGGTCTCGCATACAACATGTACCACTGATAATTGTATAAGTTTTTTGAAAAAGTATATATTGTTTATATATTACCAACCAATATATTTTGAAAATTTTTAGCTTATTTTGCCTCTTATTTTTTTTAAACAATAAGTAATCCTATTTTTACGTTAAAAGCTCTAATTAATTATAATTACATTCTCAATTTTTTTATCATAAAAAATAATGATGTTCATATTAGACATTATAAATATGATGAAAAAAATATTAATTACTGTTTTCTAAACTCAAAACACATAAGTAAAAACAAATAATTTCAAAATTATCATTCTTATAAAATGTAACGATGAGTTTTCTAATTACAAATGTTAAAAAGATTGAAATATTTTTAAATCCAATTTCAATTTTAAATTCTCTCTAGAGAATTAAATTAGATTTATTTATGTAAAATTGAACTATTTAAATATTCAATCCATTGTAAACTATAATTTATCCATATAAATAAATTAATGAAAAAAATTATAATTCAATTAAAATTCAATTTTTTACTATTTATCAATAAATAAATCAACACGAAAAAATAAAAAATATTCACCCACAATAATTTCTGATTTTATGATATAAAAATGAAGTATATTTTTTCAAATAAAATTTATATTTAAAAAAGGTTCACCATTAATATGTGATAAATTTAATATATTGAAAAATACATCTTTTTATCATAAAATTTGACTTATTCTATTCTATTGTATAGAAAACACATAAGTGATATATTAAATAGTTAAAAAAATGTAATATATATTTACGTAATATAATTTATCAAATGTGTTTTAATTATTATAATAATATAATATTTTTTTGATTTCATAAATATAGTTTTCCTGTAAAGAAATTTTTTTATTATTTCAAAAGGTGATTTATCATTTCAACATAATTGTTCACCAAAAAAATATTATTATATTCTCATGTAAAACATTTAAAATTGATCTTATACATAACAAACATTTTAATTTATAAGATAAAAAAATGTTAATATTTTAATAATAATATTAATAGTATTTTGTAGTTTGTTAAAACAGGGTTTTACATGTCATGCATGTTTTCATATGAACCTGACATTATTTGTAACACATGTAAAACATAGTGTTTCATGTATGAAAAGAGAAATTATGCATTTTTTGAGTGAAATGTTAACATGGAATTTTTAAAACCTAATATAAACATAGTGATTTAGTATTAAAAAATTATATAACGGAAAAATATTGTAATGATTAAATTAATTTGAAAAAATATATATCACAAAGGCTCTCGGTGTTACAGTCATAGTAAGAAAAACCATCATATGAAAAAACATTGTGTAATATAATCTATTTGTCTCATGACCTATCTTATTGTAAAACATACACTTGTGTCATTATTATTTTTATACATAATTAATTGTTGACCATACTAGCAATATATTGTTTCAACTGCCATGGCCATGGATTTAGTGAAAGAACTACCATCATAATCAATATTTCACAAAAAATAACTTCCTCAACTCAAAAGTGAATAATTATTTCTTGATCATTTGGAAAACACCATTCCACCAATGAGACACCCAAAACAAGATACCTCATGATAGTAGAAATCAGATTGTTTTTATTGTGCTTCAATGTATAGGATTAAATGGTAAACACTTATACTGATATCAATTCAGGAGACCAATACACATGTTTATAAATTTGAATAACCAATAACACTCGAAACATGGAGTGTATATATTAGACACTCTTTCCTCAAGAACACTCCAACATTATATCACCATGTGTAAACTTAATGATAAGAATTTCCAATGACCATGAGCCTATGACACTATATAGTCAAACATTAACCCTTCCCTATCAGTAAGATGCATGTAAAATATAAGCCATACATTTAATATTAATTTCATAATATATCAACATATTCATTATATACATGGAACTTATATAACATATAGATATGATATAATATATATTATAATTTTCAGATAAATAGAGAATGTTGAAATATCTACACAGTCATGGAATGTTTAATAATATATAGCTCATTGTACTCATAATATGGTAATCAAAAATTACTTTTCATGTTTAATCTATGGTTCACACTATTATGAAACTAATTATTTTACTATATACATATTTCTAATTATTCTTTTTAGTTATCACATTATAATATCATGTTTTATTTAAGTTTATGGTTGTATACATGGACCTAACACATCTTTGTTGCATGGTTATTTTACAATCTATGACCTCACCATAATGAGAATGACTCCTTCATAGATTTAATTAAAGAATATATATTTACTTGTCCACTAAATAATCTTAACATCTTTGATAATACTAATATAAGATGTATCATCATGATAAAACATTAATTAATAGGTCAAATTCCATGAACTGATTTTTTTTCATATTTTTCAATGCTTCATTAGTTACATTAGAAGCTATAACACAGTTGATATTATTAACTTATATACAACTAGATTGACTGATCTTCTCCTCATTATCTTATCAAGACTATAATACTAGATCATATTGAGGTAATACAAGACTATCTCATGTCCCATTATAAATAGTAACTTTTCATCTATATACCTAGTATTCATCTTTTATACTTCATCTAGTACAACTGGATAGTTATGATTTCATCACATGTAGTTCTCCTAGATATAACTTATATTTTTACAAAATAATTTATTTTTTTGGAAAAAAATATAACACATAAAATGGAATATGTTCTTAATAGACTACTGGTGAATATGTAATTATAATAACTTCATTTATATCCTCGTATCCCAAATCATATTATAGAGAGATTTATGACATGTGAAGGTTGTAATAATGCTATCTCTAATTGTTCAATAATTATTTATTCAACACCATATTAGTATATAAACTATAATAATAATCTAAAATACCATTATATATACAACAATATACGCCCTTCATTAAAACATGGGATTATATATTAAGTTATTCTATAGAGAGTCCATTTCATTATTATCAAAACAATCAATGAGACCAATTTTTGTTTTACATATTTTATTGAATAACATTCTAATTGAAAATTGTGGCACTCCCAATATCCTAATATAAATAGTTTGAAAAAATTCATTCCAAATTAATATTCATGGAATTTTTATTTCATAAATCTTAAACTAGATTTTTGTAACTGACAACACCTTTTTAAATTATTTGGTATCACATAAAATTTTTGGTTGTGTCATATATATTCATTCCTTGAATAGAGGTAGTGACATAGAATGTTAATATTATAATAAAATATTGTAATTATTATTCCAGAAATTTTAATGGACATATTCATGATGACTTGGTATAAGAAATCATGCCTTATTGGTACCACATGTCCTAAATCGTCCCCCGGGGTCCGTGCGATGACTACCCCAAGACCGCCTTCCATAGGCTAGGGGTTGGCGACTAGCACCGAAGACATATTCCCTATAACTGGGAAGGAATTTCCTATATAACCTATTAGAATACATAACCAAGAACACAACATGATTAGAACACAAGTAAATATAATTGTAAACAGAGTGACTGCAGTAAGTAATAGGGGCCAGAATACAAGCCCTACTAGAAAAGTAAAAGTACAACTGAAAATGACAAAATAGCTGAAAGGTGAATATAATCTCTTGGATTCTCCAAAAATCCTCCTACTTAATGCTTAGGTATAGCTCGCCTCCTCTTCACTCCATGATCGTATGCCTCCTCTGTTTATTGACAAGCCATATAGTCCACCTCGAGGCACCGTCCAGACATGGTATTCACGTCCTCAGTCATCACAGCCTATCGTTTTCATCCAACACAACGAGGTGTAGACAAAGCCCATGATGGGGTCTATATAACAATACTCAGTAGGGACCCCGAGACCCTCATGGTGTAACAAAAACAACATGTATAATCCACAAAGAATGAAATCAACAAGTAACCATACTTAGGTATATACCCATACATATAACTATTTTATCAAGTAATCCAACTCAATCAAGATAAAAATAAATATGTATTGACTCATCTCATGAAAAGAAATATTCTGGGGGTAGTATTATGTATCCATCCGAACAATCAGCAGCTGCAAAACTTCTCCTCTATCAAGTACAGTGGGCATGTCGTTCCATAGAGAGGAAATTCCCACTATCCTTGGACTGCTGAGATACTTCTCATGTTGAGTATCGTGGGTCTTCCACGTCACACAGAGGTGCTCCCCACCACATGTCTGCCGCATCACACAGAGGTTCTCCCGACCATGGGTATGTCGCGTCACACAAAGGTGCTCCCCCTCATGGCCTACTGTGATACTTCTCTTGTTGAGTACCATGGATCTGCAGCGTCACCAAGGTGCTCCCCACCATAGGTCAATCACATCACCAAGGCGCTCCCCACTGGTCTAGTAAAGTCACACCGAGTCGAAATTGTCAGAAGTCGTCAAGTCTCAGCCAGCTACTATGTTCCTACACTTTGTTCGCTCGTCTTTGTGAGAATCTGCTTCACAAGCTACTGGTCAATGCTCCAACTACCACAATGATCCACGATGAAGTATCTCAATGGTCCGCCACATCATATGGATATCAACAAAACATATGGAACCTCAATCAAACGCCCGATATGTGTGTTAAAATCTTTTTAGTCCCGGAGGACCGGCTGGATTTTTGCTCTATCCAACACGACCATACCTCAACAATACCCAAAACATTAGTGGTGTATACAAAAAAGACTTTCTCACTTTATGATTTCCAACTCCTCTGACGGTTCATCAAATGAATGTTAGGTACCAAAGATATTTCTAAAAGAACGTACGTGGGTCGTAGTGGTCCCCTGTCTGGTTCGACCTGGCTTGGACCGACCCAGTTCGAGTTGACCCGGCCTGACTTGTTGGTTTTGTCTCGATGATCGTGAGGGGGAACAAAGTTAGCTCAGCTTCAGACAGTGCCGTGAGGGAGGCTTGGCCGTGGAACAACTCGGTCACGGGTGGTCTCGGCTCGAGGCGGCTCGCAAGGCCACGACGAGGGCAGCTCGAGATGCTCGGAGGCCCGCGGTGAGGGCACGGAGGCGGCATTCGCTTGACATGGCTCAAACAGTCGTTTGGAAGGGTGATGGAATTTCTCAACTCATCCATGACATTCGCATGACACAATAGATGGCGGAGCGGCTCAGCAGACAGAGGCAGCATGGCAGTTTGGCATAGCAGCGGCAAGGCAAGGGGGTTCATCCCAGGGTGGCGTGGTGGCTCAGTACAGCGGCTCGGAAATGTAGCGGCGCGACAGCTCAATACCGTGGCGATGCGGTGATGGAATTCAGCTTAGGGAGACACGGCAGCTCAGTGCGATGATGGGTGGCTTGGTCGGGCATGGGGTCTATTCACCTGAGAGGGCAGAGCGTCGCAGGGCAGTGCGGGTCGCGGAGGCCGCGGATGGCGGCGTATTTGCCTTCGCCACCCTCCTCCATTATTATAAACACACTAAAGAAGAACGTTAGAGGGGTTGGGCCATGTTTTTTTGGCCTGTACCATCTGCATTTAGAGTGGTAGAAAGTAGTTCACATAGAACGAAGCATGTACATATATGGAAAATATTTTAAAAAATCATTTCCCACAACCCTCATCAATACATATTCCCAATCCTGCAAATGAATTAGAAGGGGAGATCATCTGAAGTGATAAAAAAATGGAAATAAACCCCTATCTTGGGTTTTTATTTGACACGAGAAAGAAATATGGTTGTAGATTCATCATAGATAAAGGCATCCCACATCAGTGGAAGTCCAGAGGAATATGGTCTAAGTAGATTTCATCATTCTTCATCGATGGAGCGTACTTCATTGGTGGAGTGTTCTTCATGGAAGAATGTGTTCTTCGTTGAGGATATTTTTCTGAAGAGCTCTATCCTCCAAATTCCACCAATGATATCAAGGATAATAGATTTAGTTTTCTATTTAGTTCATTATCACAAATTCATATTAGAATAATCAATTAACTATGTTGGTATATTAATGGTATGTTCTTTGGCACAACAAATGTGGAGGAAGAGAAGAGCCTATTCTACATTAATGAGTGTGGTTGAGAGGTTTTTCTTCATATTGAGAGGAGTTTAAGAGGTTTAGGACTTAGGTGGTCCCCACCACCATAACCTCCCAGGGGAGGTTAGGTTTGGTTGGTCCCCACCATCATAACCTCTCATGGGTGGTTAATGTATAGTGGTCCACACTTCTCAACTTCCACATGGAAGTATATATCCAGTGGTCCCCACCTCCCAACACACACATTGGTGTTTCCAATGAAAATAAAATGTCACACACTTTTATTTTAATTTTATACTTTCACAAAAAACCCAAAAAATAACTTTCACCCTCAACCATATCCCCTCGAGGTAAAAGTGTCCTTAAGAAAAAAATGGCTCTGCGGGTTCAACGGTGTCCTCAGATTTCAATTGTGTGCACCAGTTTTATGGTTACGAAAAACCACTCACACATTTTTTGATCTTACCCGGAAAAAAGATCAGAAATTCAATCAGGCACACCGAGCCTCAGAATCATGCATCGTCAATTTTCGCAGACTCATAAAATTCCCATATATATTTTTTCAAAAAAAATTACATGGATAGTACAGGTCTTTACATTCTCCCCTCCTCAGGGCTTTACATCTCCATAAGCTATAATTTAATCTATGTAAACAAGTGGGGGTACTGAGCATCCATCTGAGCCTCCCGCTCCAATGTTCTCTCTTGGAGGTTACTATGCTTCCAGTGAACACACACTAGAGGTATCAACTTTCCATGAATGACCCTCTCCTATTGATCATCAATATCTATTTGAACCTCCGTAAAAGTCACCTGATCGCAGACATTCAGCTCACCATGGTCTATGATGTGGGAAGAGTCATGCACATATCTCAATAGATGGGATATGAGGAAGACATCATGCACTCAATGCAACTGAAGTGGAAGAGATAAGATGTAAGCCACCTCACTAACTCTACTGAAGACATGAAAAGGTATGATGAATCTTGGGGATAACATGTCACATCAGCTAAATCATTGAAAGACTCATTGAGTTGAGACCCATAGATAGTCTTGGTCACCGTCCTCGAACTCCAAAGGTCTAATACTCTTATAAGAATAATAAATCTGCCTTCTCTGTCCAGTCTTCATATTCTTCTATATGATTTGCATCTTCTATGTCGTAGCTCGTACCCTCTCTGGTCACATTAGTGCAGACTCCCCCGGGTCAGTACAACACAATGGTGATCTGAATGGTCTCCCATAATATTACTCGAAAGGATCCATCCCAATGGTGGATTGATAGTTTTTTATTTTATGAAATCATTACCAAAGGTATGTGATCCTCCCAACTAAGACCTATGATGAGGACAAAAGCATAGAGCATGTCCATGAAGGATTGAACGGTCTGCTCAGTCTATCCATCCGTCTGAGGATTGATGGTGGTGCTTAAAAGAATATTGCTCTGAAATCCTCCTGGAACCCCTTCCATAGCTAAGAAGTAAAAAATTCATCAGGATCAGAGAATACCATAGAGGGTATTCCATGTAATAGAACTATGTCCTACACATAGAGGCATCCCATGCTCTCTTTATAACCCTTCTCTATGATCGGTATTAATAGGGACGACTTGGTAAGTCGGTCAATGATCACCCAGATCGAGTCATTCCCTGAGGATGTATGTGGATGTACAAACATTAATTACATGGATATCCCATCCCATTTCCACTCTGGGACCTCTAATTGCTAAATCATGCCTGATTTTACCAGATGCTCTACCTTTAATTGCTGAAAAGTGAGGTACTATGGGACAAACTTTACTACATATTTCTTCATTCAAGGCCACCAGTGTTGTCATCAAAGATATTGTTACATCATCTCCACTCCTATATGTACTTATGGATAGGATTTGTTGAACTCTCTCAACACATCCTCTGGTAGTGACACTGGTACCATGGTTTGTCCTCTAATGAGAATGATGTGCTCCCCACGTTCAGAAAATCCATCAGGTTCATGTCCTGTAGATATATGAGAACGTCGAGCCTTGCAGTAAGCATCCCCACATTGTGCCTCCCTGACATGCTGAAAGATTGGGGTATTGACTGTAAGAGACTGAAGAAATTCCGCTCTATCATGTTCCAGATTGGATATCTGCAAAGAGGCTAGCTGCTCAGTCGCTACTCCTAGAAGCTATATACCATTTCTCTTATTGAGTGCATCTAATACATTATTCCCCTTCCCAGGAGTATAGACTATCTTGAAGTCATAGTACCATAGTAACTCTAGCCAACATCATTGCTTCAGGTTCAGGTCCTGATCAAAGAAGATATACATGAGAATTTTGTGATTAGAGTATATTGTAAAGTGTTCTCATATCTAGTAGTGCCACCAAATATTTAAGGTGAAGACCACTGCTGCTAACTCCAGATCATGGGTAGAGTAGTTCTACTCATGATGTCTCAGCTACCGAGAACCATATACGACCATTGATCGCTCCTTTATTATGAAACATCCATGTCTGGTCCCTGATGTTTCACAGTATAATCTGTTCCCTAATCCCTCCTCTAGAAGTGTCACGATGGTGGAACTACTCATCCTCTACCGCAGCACCTAAAAACTCAACATGCATTTCTTTGACCATGTGATGGGTTTCCCATTCTTCATCATTTCTGATAGTGGTGTTGCATCTCTGTAGATGTATGGCACAATGCCCTTGTAATTCCTATCCGAAAACAAGAATCTTCATACCTAAATCACACTCATGGGACTCTCCCATGATGGTAACGCCTCTATCATTGATGGATCCACTACAACTCTAGCCTATGATATTAATTTTCTACAACCTATCCTCGGGGCCCGTGACATGACTACACCGACCCCACTTTCCATATGCTAGGGTATAGGGACTAGCACCGAAGGCGTATTCCCTAAAATTGGGAAGGCCTTACCTTTATAACTTGTAAGCACATTTTACCATGCACACAACAAGATACGATCACACGTAAACCAAACTATAAAATGTATTAGTGCAGTATGTAAAAGGGTCCAGAATACAAGCCCAAATAGAATAGTAAATGTACAACTAAAAAGGAAAAAAAAGCTGAATGTTGAATAATTGTTCTTGGATCATCCACCATGGATCACAACTGAATGATACCTATGTAACAACCCGAGATTTTATAGTGTGTTACTTTTTAAAAATAAATCAATAACTTTCACTGCATCGAGTTCAAGCGCACCATGACTTAGCAAACACGCCGGATGTAACATCCCAGGTAAAAGAAGAATAAGTGATTTTCATATTTATTAATATTTGTAAATTAAATATTAATTTTAGTTTAAAGGGGTTTCTATGTTCGATAGCGTACCCGATACACAACAACAAGTTTCTTTGAAATCTTACGTTGCACAATAATAATATATTATTATTATTTTAAATGGTCGTTAACTCCAAGCCTTTATATTGGAGGGACTGAAAAAAACTAACTACAATATGATTATACATGTATTTACAAATTAGAGGCTTAAAATGTGAATGAATCTAATTTTAAACTTAATTTACATTAAAAGGCTGATTTACCGCCTTTTAATGGCGAACCCTTTTCTTAAATCTTGATTTGGTCACTTTAATACATTATATATGAACAAATAAAATAATTCTTTAGAATGGGGACATCAAAATTTACTTTGGGTATTTTTTTTTAATTTTCTGATAAAGTTCATTTTTTATGAATAGTGAAAAATATTGTATTTTAATTCAATAGGTCCATTTAATCTAATTTATTTATATGGTTTGATTACCTTTTTAATTGGTATTAAAGTGAAATTGAATTATATTTTTACCATTTAACCCAATTTTGGTCATTGGAGTTAATTTATCATTGAAATTGGACTTAAACAAGTGCCAATCTTTTCATAGTTATTTTTTCTTAAAAACATGCTATTTGTTTTGATAACGGGAATTAATTTTAAAATTAATTAATTCCACTTCTATGTTTTTAGTTTGGAAAAATGGACATCATTTTTGAAGTTGGAATATCAAATATATCTTAGGCTGAATTTTTGGTATTTTTCGGAAAAACTTCAATTTTTTATGAATAGTGAAACCACTTAGTGGTAGTTAAAAAACTGATTTTTTCTTCTAAATTAAATTTTACCACATCTGTGAATTGAATTTCAAAAATATAACATACATGGTTGTTATTAGTTAGTAAAATTTGGTTCAATAAGATGTAAATAATTTTTGGTGAATAGTAACCTTTGACTTTATTTTATCGCGGTAAAAGGTAAATAGGGTAATTCAAGGTTAAAATAATATTATAATAATTCAAAATTACCTTAACACTTGTCTAAACATTATTGGATGAGTAATGGCCTATCATGTTCATCCTTGGGTTGATTTGGGGGCCCCATGGAGCCACTTGTTAAAGATAATGACACATTAGATCATTTAATTTAATGTAAAGAGAAAATTGACATTAACAAAAATCTTTAAGTAATTAATTTTTATATGGTGTTATATAAGTCTTTTATTCAAATATAAATATTAATTGGAAAGATAAAAAGATTTCCTAGATCATGGTAATTTTTTAATAATTTTTAGACATGAAATAAATTATATTATTTATGACACAATAATGATGCAGTATTTACCTCATTAATAAATTATTTAAATAAATAAGATTATAATGATTAAAATATGATCCAAAACCTGTCCAATTTCTATTGGTTGATTATATTTCGACCATTAGTCATCTTATCTTACAGTATAATTATTTTTGGGCAATTATAAACCAAATATCATTATATTATAAAATAATTTTTTCACTCTTTCCTAAAGAGCCCCCCCTCTCCCTTATAAAATGAGACCACTTCTAACCAATTCCTCACACCTCTTAAGCCAATTGTCTCGTCCAAAATCTGCCCTAATAAGCTCCCAACATCCCGGTCCTCTTTTTTAAAGCCTCACATTAGGCAGAATGCTCTTTAAGAACTCCGTTGGTTCAAACAAAAGAGTGCTACTCAAATTAAAGGTAACAGTTTCTCTTAAATTGTTTTCTTTCATTTTACTTCTCCAACCCCTAAAATATTTTTATATCCTTTATTTTGTAACAACACCAGTATCCTAAATATAATATGATATTGTTATAAGAAGTATTCTAGATACACATACACACACCTACGTCTAACTGTTAAAGAACATACTGTTTCTATGGGTGGCGAATTTCTGCCTCATGAAACGATGATTGTTCAATATTCTTTTTAACACCATTAAAGGTGGCCATTAATATGTCACTATATTTATATATGATATATATTATGTTTATTATTTCCTTATTCTTCTGTACTTCTCTTTTAGTTAACACCTTTATGGATTTCTTAGTGGGTAAATACGATAATCTCATTAGAGGAAGTGCGGACTACCGCCCCCTCAAAGTGATGTGATTCGTTAATGCCCTATGTGGGATGTATAAAGGATATAGTTTATTATATTATATATGATATTTTACTAGAATTATAATATACCTATGTATCATTTTGTTCTAATTCCATTAAAGTATGAAATATAAATGAATGTAGCGTTCATGCGTAAGTACGGCTTATCGTCTCCATGAACGGTGCATTTTATTTTTACCTCTAAATGTTATGTACTATTATAAATACATGTATATACTGGATATATGTGATATATATGATATCTAATTCATGAATACCATTCTGGATATGATGAACTATTGACCACATGGACAATGTGTAATTATAGGATGTCCATTTTGACTCAAGTACCAAATATCAAAAAAATAAACGTTATTAACTTAAATGATTACATAATGTTTATAACATTGTAATAATTGATATAAAAGGAATAATAAACTTGAAAAAGATTCTTAAGAAAGTAGAAATTAACTTTAGATTATTATTCAGGATATTAAAGAACGAACAGGTCATGTTGGACACGAGGTAAGGGATTTTCATCTCACACCTTATTCATGTAAGATTCATGTCATATTGCCACTATTACCATTGATGTTGTATATGTACTACCCATAATTGTATTCTCTTAGTAATAAAATTTAATTTATGTGTATTTACATATTGCTTGTATGATTCCTCTTTCATGGGTTGTATGATTCGTAAGTTACCGAATTAGTAAGGGTTTATTTCATAATCTCTTCATTATCTGAGGTTGTTTATACGTATTTATCTACTGGGACCTCTTTATCATCCACATCCATATTTCATAAAAATGTCTTTCAAAAAAATTTTTCTATTATGTAGAAAATGGGTTAAAGTCATTTATACCATTATATTTTTTTTAAAGGAAACTTTCCATCATTTTCCAAACAAGGTACTTTTGACATTTTCGACAAATTTAAGGTAAGAATGTTTTTTTAACTTATACGGAGGTTGCGGCTATTTTCCGCCATTATAACTTCTTAGTAGCTTCCCTTAGAAGCATATAAGAATATTTTTAAAGTGAATGCATTATTTTATAATTATGTGACATTTAAAATGATTTATGAAAAATAGATATTTCTCTAAAATAGATTTGATTTCATCTATGTCAACATCCTTTTGATGGATTTTAAGCTTATTTGATGTTGATTTATTATGATACAAAACATCCATATTTCATTGAAGGTTTTGTGATATGTTTGATTGTGGATGAGTTATTCTTATTTCACTCATGGTTTATGGTTAATGTATTGACATTTCATAATTTAGTTTTAATATGAATGTTTATATTATATTTCACCCTTTTTGTTAGATGAATGTGTCGGACTAGTCTGTTCTGGGTTGGGGACCGGTAAAACTAAGCCCTCCGGGTTTTGGTCCGGTTACAGCAGACCCTCCGGTTTGGTCTCCCGTTATTAGAGGCACTCCGGGTTGGTGTCCGGTTATTAGAGGCACTCAGGATTAGTGACCACTTATTAGAGGCACTCTGGGTTGTTGTCCGGTTATTAGAGGCACTCCGGGTTGGTGTCCGCTTATTAGAGGCACTCCGGGTTGGTTTCTGGTTACAATTAGCCACTAGGTCATGGAACGATTCCTTGACAAAGAAATTAAAAGTTCAGCATTATGCATTCCCTTAATATGAATGTGGTTATTGATATTGTATGTGATTATTCGACTAGTATAATATCCATGTGAGTAAGTAAATGGCATTATTTCATTTTATATTACCATATTATGTTGAAGTTTAAGTTTAAAAGGCTTTTGTTTTAGTTATACATTGCCTTATATTTTTATGCTTATTTATGAAATTTTCTGCTATATTGTTATCCTTACTGAGCATCTGAGCTCACCCCTTTCAATGTTTTATTTTTCCGAGGATGTAATGAAGTAATTTATGATTGACTTGCAGGGATAGTCTGAGGGAATATGAAGAAAAGACGTGGTTGTAGTTTTTTTAAATTTATGATGTAATATATGACTTATGAATATATCTATTGTTTCCAAGGCTACTAAACCAATCTGTCATTCGAGATTTGATCCTTTCTGATCATGATAAAGATATGTAATAATGATCCGACTCTGGTTCACTGGGGTCTGGGCATTATAGTTGGTATCAGAGAAAGTTTAGTACAATCCTTGGAAGCTAGATTTATATAAGAACATTAGTATAAAAGAACATCATAGAATTTTGGAAAAGTAAATGTTTTGTGAGTTTTACAAGAAATACATCCATGTCTGGATACGATCAGGTAGAGGTGGCTCTGGAACAGATGTACCTAGGGGTAAAACCCGAAAACACCGCTTTGAGCTAGACTCGAATGGGAACTGGTGCACGACAACGGGCCTTGCTGCACTCCTGGTTAAGACACTCCCGGTGGATATGGTTAGGATTATTCTAATTATCTTTACAAACCATTATAAAGTGTTTATGATTATATACATCTTCAATGAAAACATATTTATTATTATGTATTATATCCATAAACTTTTCAATTTATGTTATGTGTTTTATGAGTATGGAATTATGTACTTCGATTCATAAACTAATCTAGTTTATGCTATTGTTTATAAATGGCGCCTAGTGGAAGGAATGGAATCTGTATCAAGGCACACACTCCGTGTTGGGATTTCCCTCCTGCACAACATAAATATAGTAGAGCTAGTGATGCAACTGGTGCCGAATAGCTAATTATTGTACTAGGAAAACTCACTCATGTTATGAATAATAACTTTACACGTATGGAGCACCCTGATCCACAGCATGGAGGATCCATGTTAGACCGCTTCATGAGGAAACAACCACCAACATTCAATGGGGGTACAAATCCCATAGTAGCTGAGAAATGGATAAATTTCTTCGAGAAAATATTTCATGCCTTGGGGAGTAGTGAAAGGGAAAAAGTTGTCATGGCAGTTTATCGTCTCACTGGTGATGCTGATTAATGGTGGTCCTTGATACAAAACATGAAGGAAGATGATGAGGTATCAAATATGGAATGAAGGGTTTTCAATGAGCTTTTCTTAGAAAAATACTTTCCTCGAGACCATCGAGCAGATATGGAAAGGCAATTTCTGAGTTTGAGGCAGAAGGATGTTGAGAATGTAGCAATGTATGACTCTAACTTTACAATGTTAGCAAGGTATGTTGCAGATTACATACATACCCCAAGAAGTAAGATTGATCGTTTCTTTGATGGGTTAAAACCATTTCTCCATCGAGCTTTAGTATCACAATCCTTCTCTTCATATGAAGACATTATGTCGTGCGCTATCAAGACGGAAAATGAATTCTCTATGTTTTATGACTTTAAAGAAAAGTAAGAGAAGAAGAGATCTTCTGATCAATCTGGAAATGGAAATATGGAGAAGAAAGGAAAAGTTGAACATCCATCCTGCAGTAAATGTGGGAAGAAACACCCCGGTACTGCTTGATCGGAATGGGAGTCTGTTACAAGTGTTGTGAAAAAGGCCACCAAGCTCATGATTGCAAGGGAAAGAAAGAGGCTATCAATGTTGAATGCTACAATTGTAGGGAAATGGGGCATTATGAAAATAAATTTCCTAAGCGTTAGGGAAATTTACTTCAGAAAGGGTGAAGGGATCAAGGCCAATCATATATTGTAACTACAGTTTAAGCGGAATAATTAATTTATTAGTGATTTTGGACTCACGGATTATATTCTGGTTATATGAATAATGTGATATATATAAGGATTGTATTGTTGTACTTTTTGTTTTCATTATGGTTTTAATATGATTAAGTTAATCATAGTAGGTGACAATAAGAAAAACATTACTTTGTTTAGGGAATCTGATGTTAGAATTGATTTTGGTATTTAGAGACCTTTAAGAGAAAGTTTGGACAGAGGTATTTTGGATAAGTCTAAAGGTTAGAATGGATTAAGATTGATATGTTATTTTTGGATTTTTATACAAGGACAACACACAGACCGTGTGACAACCCGTCGCGTCGGACAAGGCTGCGGGAATCGAACTCACAACCATAGTGCGATTAGAATTTACCGCCTTCCATTGGACTACGTGAAGTCCCTGGATTTTTTAATGTGGATTCATTTTTTAAAGGGTCTGATATGTGAATTATAAATTCATTATATTTGGGACCCTATACAATTAGTATAAATAGAGTATTTTTGAGTTGTATTATCTTTCAGAGTGAAAGATGAATTTGTGTTAGAACATAGTTAAAGGATGTGACTCTACTTGTCATGTAAATATTTTTCCTCTTCTCTTATTCAATGATGAAATTAATTTTTATACTTTAGTGATAGGATCTTATAACAAAAAATGTGTTATCCTAATACCATCTGTTTTGTTGAACCGATGATATTTAAAATCATCATAGATTGATGAATTTATGTCCCTCAATTTTACACATGTTTGTGATTGATGACCTCAATCACGCCCTATAAATATTTACGTTTTTCCTCCAATTATACATCTCTAATTTCCACAAAGATAATTTCTAAAATTAAACCTTTATTTTCAATGAACAATATCAAATTGTGAGGGCGCAATTTATTGAAGGAGGGATGTATGTACACACCATGATTTCATAGTATGTTTCTCCTTCAACATAAATCAATAACTTTCACTACACCGTGTTCAAGCGCACCATGACTTACCAAACAAGCCGGATGTAACATCCCAGGTAAATGAAGAATAAGAGATTTTCGTATTTATTAATATTTGTGAATTAAATATTAATTTTAGTTTAAAGGGGTTGCTATGTTCGATAGCATACCCGACACACAACAACGGGTTTCCTTGAAATATTACGCTGCACACTAATAATATAATATTATTATTTTAAATGGTCGTTAACTCCTATCCTTTGTATTGGCGGGACTGAAGAAAACTAACTACAATATGATTATACATGTATTTACAAATTATAGGCTTAAAATGTGAATGAATCTAATTTTAAGCATAATTTACATTAAAAAGCCGATTTACTGCCTTTTAATGGCGAACCCTTTTTTAAATCTAGTTTTGGTCACTTTAATACTTTATATATGAACAAATAAAATCATTATTTATAATGGGGATATCAAAATTTACTTTGGGTAATTTTTTGTACTTTTCTGATAAAGTTCTTTTTTTATGAATAGTGAAAAATATTGTATTTTAATTCAAAAGTGCCATTTAATCTAATTTATTTATATGGTTAGATTATCTTTTTAATTGTTCTCAATGTGAAATTGAAATATATTTTACCATTTAATCCAATTTTGGTCATTGGAGTTAATTTCTCTTTGAAATTGGACTTAAACAAGTGTCAATCTTTTGATAGTTATTGTTTTTTAAAAACACGCTATTTGTTTTGATAACGGGAATTAATTTTAAAATTACTTAATTCCACTTTTATGTTTTGAATTTGTCAAAATGAACATCATTTTTGAATTTGGAATATCAAATATAGATTATGCTGAATTTTTGGTATTTTTCGGAAAAACATCAATTTTTGATGAACAATGAAACCACTTAGTGGTAGTTAAAAAATTGAATTTTTCATCTAAATGAAATTTTTCCACTTCTGTGATTTCAATTTTAAATATGCAACATAAACTGTTGTGATTAGTTTGTAAAATGTTGTTCAATAAGATGAAAATAATTTTTGGCGAATAGTATCTTTTGACTTTTATTTACAGCGGTTAATGGTAAATATGGTAATTCAATGTTAAAAGAATATTATAATAATTCAAAATTATATTAACACTTTTCCAAACCTTATTGGATGGGTAATGGCTGACCATGGGCATCTGTGGGTAGATTTTGGGGCCCCATGGAGCCACATGTTAAAGATAATGACACATTAGATCATTTAATTTAATGTAAAGAAAAAATTGACATTAACAAAAATCATTAAGTAATTAAATTTTATATGGTGTTATATAGGTCCTTTTTTCGACTATAAATATTAATTGTAAAGCTAAAAGGATTTCATACATCATGGTATTTTTTTTTAATTTTTAGACATCATATAAAATAAATTATTTTTGACACAATAATGATGTTGTATTTACCTCATTAATAAATGATTTAAATAAATAAGATTATAATGATTAAAATATGATCCAAACCCTGTCCAATTCCAATTGGATGATTATATTTCGACCATGAGTCATCATATATTTGACTATAACGATTTTTGGACCATTATAAACTGAATATCATTATATTATAAAATAATATTTTCACTCATTCCTAAAGATCCCCTCCTGTCCCTTATAAAAAGAGACAACTTCTATCCAATTCTTCACACCGCTCAAGCCATCTGGCTCATAAAAACTCTACCCTAATAAGCTCCCTACATTACTGTCCTCCTCTTTAAAGCCTCACTTTAGGAAGAAGGCTCTTCAATAACTCTTCTGGTTCAAACCAAAGGGAGTTACTCAAATTAAATCTAACAGTTTATCTTAAATTGTTTTCTATAATTTTATATCTCTAACCCCTAAACTCTTTTTATTTCCATTATTTTTTAAAATAACCAGTATCCTCAATATACTAGGATGTTTTTATAAGAAGTATTCTAGCTACACATACACACACCTATGTCTAATGTTTAATGAACATACTGTTTCTGTGGGAGGCGAATTTCTGCCTCACGAAACTATGATTGTTCAATATTCTTTTAACACCTTTAAAGGTGGCCATTAAGATGTCACTATATTTATATATGATATATATTATGGTTATTATTTCCTTATGCTTCTGTACTTTTCTTTTATTTATCACCTTTATGGTTTCCATAGTGGGTAAATACGATAATCTCATTAGAGGAAGTGAGGACAACTGCCCCCTCAAAGTGATGTGATTAGTTAATGCCCTATATGGGATGTATAAAGGATAGAGTTAATTATATTATATATGATATTATAATGGAATTATAATATAACTATGTATTATTTTGTTTCAATTCCATTAAATTAAGAAATAGAATTGAAAGTAGCGTTCATGCGTACGTACGTCTTACCGTCTCCATGAACGGTGCATTTCATTTCATACATCTAAATGTTATGTACTATTATAAATACATGTATATACTAGATATATGTTATATATATGATATCTAAATCATGAATACCATTCTGGATATGATGAACTATTGACCACATGGACAACGTGTAATTATAAGAAATCCATTTTGACTCAAGTCCAAATATCGACAAAATAAACATTATTAACTTAAATGTTTACATAATGTTTATAACATGGTAATAATTGATATAAAAGGAATAATAAACTTGAAAAAGGTTCTTAAGAAATTATAAATTAACTTTACTTTATTATTCAGGATATTAAAAAACGAACGGGTCAAGTTGGACACGATGTAAGGGATTTTCATCTCACTCCTTATTCCTGTGAGATTCATGCCATATAGCCACTATTACCTTTTTTGTTGTGTATGTACTGACCATAATTGTATTCTCTTTGTAATAAACTTTAATTTATGTGTATTTACATATTCATTTTATGATTCCTCTTTCCTATGTTTTATGTTTCGTATGTTACCAAATTGGTAAGGGTTTATTTCACAGTCTCTTCATTATCTGAGGTTGTTTGTACGTATTTATCTACTGGGACCTCTTTATCATCCACATACATGATTCTTAAAAATGACTTTATAAACATTTTTACTATTAAGTAGAATATGGTTTAATGTCATTTATACCCTTATACGTTTTTAAGGGAATCTTTCCGTCATTTTCCAAACGAGGTACTTTTTGACCTTTTCCACAAATTTAAGGTAAGAATGTTTTTTAACTTATACGACGGGTGCAGTTATTTCACGCCATTATAACATCATAGAAGCTTCCCATACAAGATTATAATAATATTTTCAAAGTGAATGTATTATTTTATAATTATGTGACTTTTAAAATGATTTAAAAAAAGATATATTTCTCTAAAATAGTTTTGATTTCATCTATGTCAACATCCTTTGATAGATTTTAAGCTTATTTGATGTTGATGTATTATGATAAAAAAACATCCATATTATATTGAAGGTTTTGTGATATTTTTGACTATGGATGAGTTATTCTTATGTCACTCATGTTTTATAGTTAATTTATTGACATTTCATAAGTTAGTTTTAATACGAATGTTTATATTATATTTCACCCTTTTCGTCAGATGAATGCGTTAGACTAGTATGTTCTGGGTTGGGGACCGGTAAAAGTAAGCCCGCCGGGTTGGGGTCTGGTTACAGTAGACCCTCTGGTTTGGTCTCCAGTTATTAGAGGAACTCCAGGTTGGTGTCCGTTTACTAGAGGCACTTCGGGTTGGTGTCCGGTTATTAGAGGCACTCTAGGTTGGTGTCCGGTTATTAGAGGCACTCCAGGTTGGTGTCCGGTTATAAGAGGCACTCTGGGTTGGGTTCCGACTACAGTTAGACACTAGGTCTTTGCACGAGGCCTTGACAAAGAAATTAAAAGTTCAGCATTATGCATTCCCTTAATATGAAAGTGGTTATTGAAATTGCATGTGATTATTCGACTAGTAGAATATCCATGTGAGTAAGTAAATAGCATTATTTCATTTTATATTTCCATATTATGTTGATGTTAATGTTTAAAAGTCTTTTGTTTTAGTTATATATTGCCTTAAATATTTATTCTTATTTATGAAATTTTCTGCTATATTGTTATCCTTACTGAGCATCTGATCTCACCCCTTTCAATGTTTTATTTTTACCAGGATGTGAAGAAGTAATTTATGAATGACCTGTAGGGATAGTATGAGGGAATATGAAGAAAAGATGTTTTTATAGTTTTTTTTACGTTATGATGTAATTAAAGACGTATGAATATATCTAGTGTTTCCAAAGCTACAAAACCAATCGGTCGAGATTTGATACCTTGTGATCATGCCAATGTTAGGTAATAAAGAACCGACTCTTGGTAACTGGGGTCAGGGCATTACAATGTACATTTTGCCTACTCTACATTGCACGACCCTTTGTCGCCTCCACGTATCTACACTCCATATGTTCCCCCTCTAGGAACCATCTAGACCTAGTACTGATGTCCTATGTAAGCATTATCTGTCATCTGCATCTAACACAATAAGGTGCGGGCAAAGCCAATGAAGCGGTGAGTATAATGATACTTAGTAGGGACCTCGAGACACACAAGGTCTCACAAAATACATAAAGGATAAACAAAAATGCATGAAATCCATAGATAACATTACATAGATATATGATCATACATAAACATTAGTTATTATGTAATCCATCTCAACTATGAGGAAAACACAGAGGAACTGACTCAGCTCACACCATGATTTATTATAGGGGTAGTATCAAGTAACATTTTGAACCCTCGGCTGGTAGAGAAATCCATCTCTATCGAGTACAGTGGGACTACCGTGTTACATAGAAGTGCTTCCTACTATCCTTGGACTTCTGATGTACTTCTCCTGTCGAGTACTGTGGGTTTGCCGCATCACAATGGGGTGCACCCCACCTTGGGTCTACTGCTTCACATAGAGACACTCCCCCTCATGGACGGCTAAGGTACTCCTTCTATCATGTACAATGGGTATGCCTCCTCACTAAGGCGCTCACCACTTTGGGTCTGCCACGTCACCAAGGTGCACCCCACTAGGCATGTCGAGTCACTCTCTGTCGAAACAGTCAGCAGTCATCAAGTCTCATCTAGTTTCTAGGAACCCACACAATGCCTGCTCGTCTCCATGATAATATGCTCCACAAGCTAATGGTCGATGCTGCAACTGCCACGAAGTCCCACGAAGAAGTATCTCAAAAGATCTCCATGTTATAGTGATCTCAACGCAATAGACAACAAGTAAATCAGACACATGGTTTGTGAGTTATTAGCTTTTTTGTCCAAGGGCCCGGTTGGATTCGTGCACGATAAAACCCGACTGAACCTCCACTATTTCCAAAACTATAGCAGTGTATACTCAATGTGACTATTTTTCTCATTATTTTTAACACCACTGACAGTTATTTAAATAGACGTACAGTAAAAATGATATGGGATAAAGAAATTATATGGGTCATAGTGGGCCTGGGTCCGGTCCGACCCCGTTCGGATCGACCTGACTTGAGCCGTTGGGTCTGGCTCGGCCCACTAGGTGGCCTGACCCTTTGGGTTCGATCTGGACCACAAGGTAGCCTGAGCTGTTGTGTTTAGCCTGATGGCCGCGAGGGGGTGCAGAGGCAGCTTGACCACAAAGGGGGCAACAATGGCAGCTCGGCTACGGAACGACTCTACTACGGTCCTGCTCGCCTCGGGGCGGCTCTCTAGGTCGCGACGACGACATCTTGGGAAGATTGGAGGGCCAAGGGGAGGGAATGGTTGCGGTAGTGGCTCAACATGGCCCAGACATTGGTTAGACCTATCGATGACGTAGCTTGGCTCGACCCAGACAACTGCGCGGCTCTGCGGATGGCAACACGACTCAACGGACAGTGGTGGAATGGTGGCACAACATGGTATCAGTGTAGCGATGGGGTTCGGCTGGGGGAGGGGTGATAGCTTGATCCTGCCACGGGTAGCTCAGTCAGGCATGGGTCTAGTTGATTTGGGATAGCAGAGCTCTGCGGGGCAGCACGGGTCACAGAGGTCGTGGGGCGCAGTGCCTTTGCCTTTATCACATTCATTGCCTTCCTCCTTTTCTGAGGACACACCCAAGAAGAATGACGGAGGGGTCGGCCCCTGTTTTTTTGGCTTACAACCACCACATTTAGAGTTATAGCAAGTGGTTCACAGAGAACGAATCATGAATGTGTATGAAAGATATTTGTAACCGTCAAATCCCACAACCCTCATAAATCTCTATTTCAAATCCCACAAAAGAATTATAAGGGCAGATAATGGGAAGCGATAAAAAATATAAATAATCCCCTACATCGGATTTTCCGTTAATGAGAGACGGAAGTATGGAAATCAATTTGTCCTAGATGAAGACATCCCACGTTGGAGGAATTCATGAGGAAGAAGGTCGAAGTCGAGGTTGATGTTCTTCATCTGTGGAGCGTTCTTCATCCATGGAGCATTCCTTGAGGAAGAACACATTCTCCGTTGAAGGGATTTCTCCCCTGAGATACTTCCTCTGAATTCAACCAATGATTCCAAGCATAAGAGATTACAGTTTCTATTTAGTTCTTTGTCAAAAATTTAAATTACCCTAATCAATTATCTATGTTGACATATTAATGGTATGTGCATTGGCACACATAAAGTGCAGGAATCTAAGAGGATCTACAACATTAATGAGGTGTTTTGAGATGTTTTCCCTATTTTGTGGGGATTTCAAGAGGTTTAGGCCTCGAGTGGTCCCCACCATGACACCTTGTCATGGTAGGTTAGGTTTGTGTGGTCCCCACCTCCATAACCTCTCATTTGACGTCAAGAACTAGTGGTACCCAATTATCATATTCAACATGAAGGTTTTAGTTCTGGTGGTACCCACCTCCCAACACCCGCATGGGTGCTATAAATAAAACTAAAATGTCACATGGTTTTATTTTTATTTTATTCATTCACGAAAAACCCAAAAACTAACATTCATCCTCGACCACTGCCATCAACGTGAAACTCTCCATAAGCGAAAATCAGAACTGTGAGTACAACAGTGTCCATAGATTTAAATATTGTGCACCGTTTCAAAAGTTAGGAAAACCCGCTTTCACGTTTACTGAACGTATCCATACAAAAGTTCAAAAATTCATTCTGGGCACACTGGGTCTCAGAATCACACACCGTCAACTTTCGTGGACCTTGAAAATTTCCATATATTTTAAAAATATAATAATAAAAATTAAATTGAAATAATGGGTCATTACACTAGTCATGTACCACCCAGGTATAATCACATTTCAATACCCACCATAATATTTAAAATAATAACCCCAATACATATTACATGAAATCCATTATTCAAAATTAATTGATCAAATAATAATATCATGTTACCATTTACCTCTTATATATAGAATTAATTATTTTCACATAATAATGCATCAATATTCATGGTAAATTTTCAACCACCTCTATTCTATTAACATTCACACAATGTTTTTGTGTCCAAAACATGCCATTTCCATATTAAATTGTGATATATTTCATATGTATTTGATTTTAATATTTAGAACTGAATAAATCCATGATAGTAAATCACTATACCTCAAATAGATATTTTATCCATTGTTATGGAAATATAGTGTTTCACATATCCATATCATTTGAATCAGGTGGATTTATATAACATCCTATTGAATGTTAACATATTAAGTGAGATGTTGTTTGCATCTTTGATGATGCATGTTTTTTATATCCTTTAAAAACTTTTTTCATCTAAAAATGTTCTTTTTGACATATTTTCATTTATAAAACTATATCTCATATGATATCCATTCTTCCTTGGAGTTGGAATATGTTTTTGGGACAATTGGATAGTTTTCATAGAATGTTACCATGAAAGTGAAAAATCTGCAATAATTGTAATCTGATATTTGGTTATACATTTATATACATAATTACTCTATTTTGTATAAGAATGTTTAAATATATGAATTATTCCATAATCCATGTCATTGATAATAGATTTCATGTGACAAATATTATTGATCAACAATATTATTATAAAGTCTCTAATGTAAATAAAGAATTACAATTTTGGGAATTACCTCATGATAAATTTTATTGATTTAAGTATTCTTGTAAATGATATTGTTGAGAATACATGCTCAAATCTAAAAATATCTTCTGATCTTGTGTATTACATAATTCACTTTAACATTTCTTAAAATAGTCATAGGAACCTTATGATGCATTTTTAAAACTACATTACATTTGAAATACTTCACTCTCTTTTACTGAACTAATTATGAATGTATTTTTTAGCATTACAGTATTTACAGTTGTTTTTATTCAAAAATAAATAAGTATATGAAATTATATTACTAAACTAATTTATCACCATAATGTCTTGATACTATATTGGTATATACTTAATGTTCACATTAATTGTTTCTTATTATATAATTATTTGTCCAAAATAATGTGTAACTAATTTTCAAATTTTATATTCATAAATTAATTCCTAGGATTCATGTGTTACTATATATTTAGTAGACTATAAACCTGCAAAAATAGTAGTCATTATTGAAACAGAATAAAGACACTATGTGAGATCTAAAATAGTTAACTTTATTATAATCAATAAATGTATATCCATATCCATTTACATGCAAATTATTTGTTGTGTGCATCTCACCACTAACATAGGAATCATCCTTTATCAGCAACTTATAGAACACACCATACTTATTATAATGTATATTTTCTTACATGGTTAATATATTCAAATAAATAATATATAGATGTATTGTAATCCATACCCATAAATTAACACAATGATATTACAAACAATTTATGAATATACCTGATGAATAAGTGACTAATTTCTTCATTAATTCATTTTGTTGAATTTTATATTTCAATATCTTAATTCTTGACATTTAAAGAAAATAAACTGTTGCATGATAACCAAAATATATTTATCTATGAATTTATGAATGTTGTATTTGTATCAAAATTATCATTCATGTTTTTACCTTATCTTATAACAATTTAACCATAATAAATAATAATTTCAAAATGTTCTTATTTAGTTGGCGAACAGTTACCTAAAAGGATTGGAAGTCATTTCACTATACTGTTCATTTTTTCGTAAAAATAGTAATTAAATGGGTGATAATGATATGTGGATAATATGTATTGAATGATCATGATACATCCTTTATATATACAAGTATTCGTTATAATCATCATCTTGATCATATCTCCAATAAATTTCTCTTTCCAAACATCATGGAGAGTTGACAACAGGTGAAATCATATAGGTACTAATGTTGTATCCAAATATCTTAATGTAATTGATGATATCATTATAAATTTAACATCAAATTAATCAAAAATTAGACTAATATTATAATATTTACACCCCCTCTTCCCAAGGAGGCTCAACAAGCAGAGGGAACACTTGCTCCTTGAATATCTAATGTTGTAGTACATTGCACAAGCGCATGTACTACTATATGTAATCTTGTTCTAGTTAGAACATATTAATTTTATAATTATAATAATAATATATTTTTACTATTACATTACATTTTCTACAAAATCAATAATAGATGTGTAGTACATCTATCTTGATTAAGGATTACACAGTTCCAATTAATTTACACAACAACATCCGCCCATTAATTTATCGATCCATTTTAGTCCACTCTATTAGAATAAGAATATTATATCACTTCATTAATATAGTGGAAATGATTTATGACTCCTATATTCATATTCTATAACATTTTTTTGAACCAACACTGATAGAGTTTCATGGTAGTACATTGATTGTCCAATTACATTAACTCGTAACTTGTTAATTTATGGAGTGAAGGACCTGCTTCCCAGAATCATAATTTTTTACCACAAAATGTATTATATATAATTGTAGAATGGTTGTTTTGGATATTTATTAGAAGTGAAATTTTGTTATATCCATGAGTCATTTTCATAAGAACTACAATGTATTAGGAGGCATCCAATCCATTTGTTGAATAGCATCCCATACAATATCTTTTGTTTAATCATGGGTAATGGAATGTGCAATGAATTAATGATACACCATTGGGATATAATTAAATGATGAATATTTTAATCCATTTATATTAATTATTTTCTTAATATATTATCATGCTCATTGTTGAACATGATTTAATATATTACATTCACTGAGTCATTCTTCATTTTTTTGTTTGTTATTTTATATGTTTTCCATATACATGAAAAAGCATAAAATTGTAAATAATTACCAATGGTAATTATGTGCCCATGGTTATGAGAATATTATATTTGTTGATCTATTATAACTCAATGGATTATCATTAACCTAAGTGTATCATACAGATGTTTTATTTTAAATCTTATTACCTCTAACCCCTAGTCCAGTGTTTTGTTTTCTCATATTTTATGTCACCACATCAAAGAATGGATTTCGTATTACATCATCATCATCATTCGTATATAAATATTTACAAGTATAAGATGGTGTCTTTTTAGGTGGTATATACCTATAGATAATGATGTATGTTTTACCTTTATCCATTTTGAATAAAAAATGACGATTTATAGGACTTCATCAATTACAAAAAATTACATACAATCTAAATAGTTGTATTGAATATTTAACTAAAGGTAACAGAAATAGACACATGGTTGGTAATTTATAAATAATATTTTATGAGTAAAATAAATGTGAAACAAAAAAAAATGAAATAAAATTACAATCAAGTCAATTTTAAAAAATAAAATAAAATATTTTAATTCAAATAATTTAGTTCTATTCGATCCAACTATTTTTTATTGGTTATTCCAATAATTAAATAAATCAATTAATAAAATTTTATATGAATATTACTTTACTATATAAAATAATAAAATAATAATTATTTATAAAAATATATTAGTAAATTAATTTTTATTTAATAATAAAAATTAACAAGCCCTATAACTCTTATCCAGGACAGTTGAATGTAGGGTTGGGAATACATTATAATTAGTTCAACTGATATTGCATCATAGTGTATGGATAGGTGGTCCTGCTGAGATGAAACCCACGATTGTGGGAAAAGGGTGGATATTTAGTGTTTCCACATGTATGAGGTATCTTGCCCACGATGTTAGCCATTTCTAGAGAATCTGATATTGGGGATTCCTGAAGCTGGCGGCAGCGGTTTCCCATTGGGTCAGACAATGTTTCGTCAATGGTTTGTTGGTTGGTGGCCAAGATGAGGGTATATTTTGGTCTTGGTCAGGAAAAATAGTATGAAGTTATAGTGGAGAATGAGGATGGTGCCCAACGGATAGATGTTGACATCAAATGGGGTTCACTATAGTGGGGTGTCGGAGCCTCTTTCAGCAATAATGGGGCAGTCCGAGTCTAGTTCATTTGTATGGAACTATAAATCAACTCTTATTTAAATTAAGATAAAATTATTTTATGAAGAAAACAAATAAAATTGATGACTATAATATTAAAATTACAAATAATTAGTAGATATTATTTCAATAGAAGTAGATAATGTAATTTAGAATTCAATGATATGAATGATAAAATTATTCATTTAAGTTTATAATGACATACCAATACTACATAATTAAATTTAAATTAATAACTATATAAAAAATCAAAAAATTGGTCAAACCATTAAATAAATACCAATTTTACTGTGGTATTCACCCATGTAGCATTTTCATTCAATTAGTTTTTATACCAGCATCTCCTCAAATATTAGAATAATTAGAAATATCACAATAAAGCATCATCATTGATACACATCATATTAATAGTAACAGATAATATAATATTTAAATTTAATCAACCCATGATTTTTAAAATGAATTAGTTAATTCTGTAAATGTTTGACAATAGTGAAGTATTTATTTATAAGGTGTTTACTAATTACATTACATAATCATTAATATTAGTCAACAACAAACATCCTTTCACATTGATGATATTATTATGATTATTTTTTTAGATAATTTGGATATAATATATTCCTAACATTCCACATTTATACAATGCAGATTCCATAAAAACAATATCTTTTTCTTACAAAATATAAAACGTTCAAATAAATTATGTTTTCATTGAAAAATATTCTCAAAATTTAACATGAATCCTTTATTTGTCTTACGCAATCATATAACATATGAAAAGCAATTAAGAACATGGTATGAGCACAAATCTCTCAGTTAGGCATATAAAAATAAGGAAATGAAACAATAGATCATGAATTCTTGTGACCATATGAAATCTTCTTCAAAAATACATTCTTTTCAGCCATATATACTGACATTCTGGAACATTTGATTTCCATGAGATTTCTAGAGAACATAAAAAATTAATTTGAACAATAAATTAAACTTAGAGAATTAAAAACGTTATCTTGTACCACTTTTGACTAACTTTTGATTGAAAACACTCATGTATAACTTACAATGTAATCTTAAAACTACATTATTTTGTTACCATTGTAGCTACACATGGAGTAACCATACGATGGACCTCTAACATACACATAACAAATGAATTAGAGGTAGGTATTGGTCCCAACATTAATCATAAAAATTTCCAAGAACCATAAAAAAATAAAGCCACAAGAATAATTGCATAAAAAATCTTTTGAATTTTTTAAAATATATTTTAAAAAAAATATTTAAAAAACCCCTAAAATATATCATATAATTTAAGTGTGACATTAATGAGTGGATGTAGTATGTACATAAAAATCTGAAAATGAATAATTTAACATTATATAACAAAAATTAATCACACAAATAATTTTAATAGCACATAATTAATGAAGTTGAATGTAAACCAAAATAATAGAAATTAGGTTCAAACATCACTAACATTAGGTTCATCTTACATAATACTTGTTTAAAAATCATTTATAATTTTAAAAAGAGTGTTATTAATATTTTATAAAAACTTATTAATGTTTATAACACATTATATAATCATTTCATAAGATCATTCCTATCTTTTAATTATTAGTATTTTGTTTCTTCAATTTTTTCAGGAATACATGATATTCATGGCCAGTTTGTTTTAGATTTTCCTATTGTATAGAAATAAAATATTATAAGTGGAATGAAATGGAATTCATATTTTTCTATAATGTTAAATGATTCCATAATTAATTTTTTATATGGTATGTGTGGAATAATTAGATAATTCTGTAATGTTCTATGTTTAAATAATTTTGGCAGTTTTCTGATAATCACGAAATACTTTAATTATATAATACAATATTATGTATATATGATAACACCATATCATGAAAGAAAATATATTATACACATTAAAATCTAGTTGAACGATTAAAATATTTTTACAAAATTATTTGAAGTATTTAAGGGAAATTGAAAACACACGACAACGATGTTGGTAAATTGACACGACATGGACGGTGTATTTACAAGAGGGGGAGGAGATGATGTTTGTTGAGGAATTTTTACATAAACATAATTTAATCCAAAATATAAAAGATTCTGGATCATACATTCCTCTTGCATAATTGGAGGGGATAAGAGTATAATAAAATAGAAGAATTAAAAAGAAAACACAAAAAATGAAAGGAGATTCTTACCTTTTGATCAATTCTCTTTGAGATTCTCTTTATGTCCTTTGTTTTGTACTTTTGGTGTGACTAGTAGGTCTTCGATGTGTTTATGTTCCTTGTAAAAAATATTTTTCATATCTTAGAAAGGTCATAGGGTTTGAGTGGTGATATTGGAAGAGTGGGTTAGGGTGGTATTTTTAATTGACGAGAGAAGGGGTTTTAGATTAATTTAATCATTTGCTAAATACTGTGAATCGTCACTACTCATCTGACCCAAAACAGTAAAAAGATCATGTGAGACCAATCCAATGGACATTTACATCATCCATTTCTGAAGAATGATAAATAAATTAATTTTTTAGCATATTTTGTTATTTATCATATTTCACTATTCACCAAAAATTAACCCTAACAATTCACCATAACTATTTTTTGTCAGCTAGCATTCAAAAATGAATGACATTTTTTTATTATAATTTTCGATATATAATTTATTTAATTTTAATAAAATAATTTTTATTCTATAAATAAAATTATAAATACTATAACCAATTTTATATCACCATGAAAAATTAATCAATATATCATTATTAATTATCTTTTATAAAATAAAACAATAATATGATTTTATATTCATAACGGTCACATTAATATTCAAAAGGTTATGCTAATATTCACCAAAAGAACATGTTAGTTCTATCAGACTCCAAATAACATAATGATCACAACAATAGATGATGGTTTTTCAAATTTTAAATCATAGATGTGGTAAAATTATGTTAAACATATAGATTATAAATCTCTAGTTAAAAACATTTCCCATATAAAGAGACTTAGAGATTAATGTATTTAATTAAATTTATTTATAAAACCTTATAGTGTTACATTCTCCACACCTTCAGGAAATTGTGTCCTTCTAATTTTATTTACATATTTATCATGTGAGGGTATCATTCCCAAATAATATTTTTAGATTCCCATGTTTCATCTTCAACCATGTGGTTTCCCCACTAATCGTTTACCTTGTGAATTACCTTATTCCCCAATACTTGTTCTGTTCAGTCCATAATCTGAATAAGTTTCTCTTTATAAAAAATGTTCTCCTCCATATTAACTACTTCTAGACTAAAAACATTGGATGAGACTTGCACAAACAATAAAAATATTGAAACACAATAGACATTATGCTCCTCAGATAAAATAGGATACAAAGCTACATGGTAAGAGGAGGTCCAATGTATTCTCATATTTTAAAATGTCCAATGAATAGTGTACATATCCTTTTATTCATACCAAAATGCATAACACTTTTCTATAGAGAGATTCTAAAAAACATTTTTACCTACCTTAAAATAAGGGTTCTTCCTATTTTTTCCTGGACAACTTTTCTTCCAACTATGAGTTGTCCAAATGTTTTTCTGGATAATATTTACATTCTCATCCACTTCATATACTAATTTCGGTTATATTAACTTCATTTCCCCAACTTCGTCTCAAAAAGATTGAGTTCGACCCTACATCCCATACAATTCCTCAAAAGATGCCATTTGTATACTATAATGAAAAAAATTATTATATGAAAACTGAAACATCGAATGATGATGCTCCCCACTTCCCTGGTAGTCCATTGAAAAAGATCGAGGAATATAATTCAATGTTTGAATAGTTGTTTCTAACAATATAATTTAGAATGAAATATTCTTCTAAAATTTAATTCTATGTCGAATGACATCTTATGGCCCTTATAAAAATTAGATGTGATCCTAGGGTCCTGGTCAAATAGAGTTGAAAGTGGAACACCATGTAAAAAGATAAAAACATTGAAGTATAGTTGTGGAATCATAAAAAACGACCTAGTATCTCAATTACGAAGGTATTAAAAATATTTAATCTGTTGATCAAGAACAACCCAAATTACATTGTTGACTCAATAAATATTTTGTATCCTTAAAATGATGTCCATGAATAAAATTCCTCATTTTCATATGGCACTGGTAATGGCTGGAGAATAAAATTTGGAAACTACCATTCTTAATTTACTTATTTACAAGTAAAACTTCTCAAAGTAAAATCTCCATCTATCTTCTCATTCCTTCCTACCAGCAATAGACATGACAGTCTCTGTATATCAATGTGCTACCAAGATGAAATGAAAATAGTGAACTATGAGGTTCTCACAATAATTATTTATTCAGTTGGGAATCAAAAGGGACACATAATATATCACCAAATATCAAAACACAGTCTTTATCGAGGATAAATTTTGGAAAAACTTACAGTTTATCCAATTCTACCTTTTTCTATATCTTAGTGTCATCCTTATACACATGCTTAATTCTGTAGGATATTGATGAATTCATTGAAACATGATGAAAAATAGATGTATTTCCAACACAAACAAACATTTTTGAAAAAAATTATCAAATCATGAATCAAGGGATCACGTCCCAAATGTAACATGGTTAATGATACCTGATATTTTTCGACTCATGGAGTCCACCAATTTTTTTTATATTCCATAATGGTAATTGATCATCCAATAATAATCCTTTATTAGTTAAAGATATTTTCTATTTCTCATATTTAATACATTTTGTCTGAATATTTACATCGGTCTTTTATGGTTAATATATATTTGACATTTTTCTCTGTATAAATGATGCATCCCAATTTTAAAAAAAATTACTCAAAAATGGAAATTAGAAATCATGTATGGGATAATTTTACTCATGATGTTTTAGTTGTCTTGAGGAATAAGAAATTACATGCTCATTATACATCAGAACACAACCTTGTACATTAAATGAAGCATCAATATAGATGACAAAATCAACATTTTTGGAAGGTATAGTCAAAATTGGACCAATCACCAATGTATTCTTTATTTAAAAAAAACAAACATCATATTCTTAAATACAAATAAATTTAAACCATTTTCAGGTTAACATAGTTATAGGGATAGATAACCATACACGTTGTTTAAGATACCTTCAGTAATATCCTAAAAATCCAAGATATATATTAATTTATATTAGATTTATAGGAATTGGTCATTCATCAACAACTTTTATTTTGGTAGGATCAATGTTTATTCCATCCATATTAATAATGTTCATATAAAAGGAAATTATTTGAATAAAAATCACTCATGCTGAGTTTTTAATATTGTTTCATTTCCATTAAGGTTTTCAAAACAACCTTTAGATGTTTTTCATGCCTCTCTCTAATTTTTGAAAATACCATAATATCATCAAAAAACAATACTACAGTCTTATAAAAGAAATCATGAAATATTCTATTCATATGATCCATGAATATGATAGATGAATTTTTTATCCTAAAAAACAAAAAATAAACAAATTGAAAAAGACCATATATTTTATAGGATTTAGTTTTGAGGATGTATACTTTCTTTATATTCAACTGATGGTCCCCAGAAATATTTCAAATAATTGAAAAGTATTATTCCATATAGATCTAATCAAACAATTCATTGATATTTGGTGAAAGATACATGTTTTTAACAGTGTTTTTATTAATGGCATTATAATCAATGAAATATCTCTTGAATCTATATTTATTTTTTACAAACAAAGCGATAGTACCCTTACTGAATTACTTTGATGAATAAATACTTTATCGAGAAAATGTTTCAGCTGGTTTTTCAGTTCAATTATATCCATTTGAGCCATTGGATAAGGGTTTTTTTGAAATTAGATTAGAATCATGAATTATGTCAATTGTGAATTCAACATCTCTCTCAGGTATAACACCAGGTATGTCACCATGAAAAACATCAAGATATTTATTTACAACTGACACAAAATTAATCTGATCATTTCCCATATTTTCAACAATATGAGGAAGATAGAATTCCTATACATATTTCAACAGTTTCTTACGTTCCTGATAAGTTTTCAATTATATGGTTTCAGTATTTTATAAAAATTGAAAACAATTCTGAAAAACATGTTCATTAGATCTAAAATGAATATTAAATTGATAAATATTAAGCCAATTTATACCCAGAATGACATCAAACTATACTATGTTAAAAAAACATTTTTAGGTAAAGACTTTACATATACCATAATAGAATGAATCATATAAATCCAATTTTCTATAATATTTCCCATAGTGTTCTATAAATTGTCTCATTTGATGAAGTAATATTTCCAATTTACTAGATTGTTTCTTAGAAATAATATAATGTGTAGATCTCATATAAAAAAATTACCAAAATTTAAGTAAAAACATAAAATACATGATAAAAAATTATTGGATGACAGAACTTCTACTGATTTAGACTCACAAGATCTCATTACATCTTTCTATTAATAGTCGGGCTTCTTTGAATCATTTAGATCTCTCTTTGTGTTGGATTTTTCATAATGTCCCATCTCACAAAAATGAAAAGAGATTATAGTTTACATGTCAATATTATTCATTGGATCATTTTCATTACAATCTTGAGAAATATTTCCAAACATAACACATATAAAATAGTTACTGGTATTGGTAAGGCATTCCCTAGGGTGATTTTTTTCTTCACATTTAACAAACTAGAAACATGACTTTATTACCATTAGATTTCATTGATTGATTCTTACCCATCACGTTGCATATAGACCTCTTCTTATCATTGTTTTAAAATTGAATGTGATCATCAGAACACTCAATTTTTACCCTCTAGGCATATTGGACATGTTTCTCGTAACATTTGAACTCACATGAATCCAATTCCATTTGATATATTGGCATCAATCCAAAGTAAAATATGTTGATTTTTCTATCAATATCATGAATAAAATTTGGGGAATACCTCACAAGTAGGGTAAACTTTTATTAATAGTAGGCCACTGAATCTTCATCCTTATTAAATTCATGTATTTTCTTCACCATCAAATGTTGAACAAACCATGGAAAAAAATTCATGTAAAGTTATTTTTAATTCATCCCACTCGACATCTTTAATCTCATCTATATCGATGATATTTTTGTCCATTAACCAACACTGATCAAAATCACCTTAAAAATGTTATATTTCATACTTATATTTTTATTAACTGAATATCCCATAACATCAAATATCCTTTCAATGGATTTAATCCATCTTTCAGATTCTATTGGGTCAGAATATCAAATAAAAATATGGTGATATTTCCTCATAAAATATTCCACTATCTTCATGTTCCTTTATGGTGTCACTAGGTTTTCTCTTGTATGGATTCCCCCAAAATTTAATTCATGTGTCAACTGAGCTATTACTATAAAAAACATGTCGGTTCAAATCATACCATTCTCATATGATGATTTATAAATATATCAGCCTCTTGGTTCTTTCCAACTTCAGCATATGTGTTCCTTCTACAAACAACTACTCTGAATAGACATATCATAAATAACTAAACATGGTAATCACCAAATAATGTAACATATAAAATTATCAATAGATTAAAAATCATTTATGGTATTATTTTAACATCATCCTAACACCAAATGTAATCTAAACCACCCTCTAGTACCACATATAAGGACCCCTCCCTTATTAAGTTATATAGTCATTAATTTTAGACAAGAAAATAATTTACTTTACAATTAGGATCATATAAATATTATATTTTTTATAGAATTGTGATATAATACACACATAACATTAAAAATTTATATAGTGTAGATACCACAAATATATTATCAACATCTTTGAAAATATTAAGCATTTCAAATAAAACATGATTTAATTGATAAATATTCATAATATTTAAAATGACTTCCATATTATACTTACACATCCTTATAACCAATGAAAATCAATTAAAAACATATGATGAGAACAGAAATCTTCGTAAGGGATATAAATTTAACGAAATAAAACATTATTCCATGAATACATGTAAACATCTGATATCATTTTCAATGAGACAAAGTTTTCACTGATATATACTTACTTTGGGAAACATTAAATTTCCATGATATTTATATAAATAATAAATAATAGAAATAGATCCATAAAGGAATATTGTCAAGTTACATAATTAATTTTTTAGTTCTATCGGCTACCTTTTGATTGGTTACCCTCACGACTACCTTACAATGTAACCCTCATGACTACCTTATTGTTTAACCGTCATAGTTACAGTTGGAGTAACCAAACGACTGAGATACATCTTACACTATCCCAATGGATTGGATGGAGATATAAGTACAATAATTCTTCATAAAAATATCCCAGAACAAGAACATAATCATCCAACATGAATAATTACCAAAAAAAATCATTTGAATTCTGTAATCACTAATTTTTAAAGAAGATTTTAAATTAAAATCCCCCTACCAATATCATATAATTGATATGTGATTTAATAGTGTGGATAAATATGTATGTACAATGAAAAAACACATAATTTAACATTATATAAACAAAATTCATCACACTGAAAATTTTAACACCACATAGTTAACGATGTAGATGGTTAACCTAATAAATGGAAATTGTGTTAAGAAGTCCCTTACCTCATGTTCGTTTTACTTCAAACATGTTTAAAACACCAATATATTGCTTAAAATAGTATTATTAATATCTTATGGAAACATATTAATGTTTATTAAACCATAAATGAGGATTTCATAACATCATTTCACCCTTTAATTATCAATATCTGTTTTCTCCTTCTGTTTCGAGTGCATTCATTACATGATTACCATTGCCAGATTGTATTTGATTTTCTAATTGTAATGAAATGACATTATATTATTGGAATAAAATTTTAATCATGTCATTATAGAATATAATAGGATTGAATTAATAATTTTCATTATATGGTATGAGGATGAATCGTTAGGTTATTATTTGGTGATATCCTTTTAAATTATTTTTGCGCTTCTATGATAATCACGAACTAGTTTAAGTATAGAACATAATATTATCTATATATGTTAAAGCCATTTAATGAAAGTGTATATAAAATACACATTAAATTCATTTTAATCCATTATAATAGTTTTTCAAAATGATTTTAAGGATGGAAAGGTAATTGAAATCACATTGTCCACGATATTGGAAAATCGACAGGACACAATCGATCTATTAATAAGACAGTGGGGGTCAAGTAATTTGAGGAATTAATTCATAAACAAGATAACATCCACAATATAAAAGATTTTGGATATTTATATACTCTTTTATAAGTGGAGGGTAAGAGAGTATAATAAAAGCAAATAATTTAAAATAAAACATATAAAAATTAAAGAAGCTTCTTTACCTCTTGATATCGTCTCCGTGATATCCTCCATAGGGCCCTTCGTTGTAGAATTTTATTACTAGTACGTATTGGAAAAGGGTAATAGCCTTGGAAATATTATTTGGTAGAACAATGTCAATACCCATGGTTTTAGTGGTGTTATAAGAAGTGGGGGGGGCCGGTCGGTGATGAGGGTATTTATAGTGGAGAAGAGGAGGGGTTTTAAAATAATGTAAATATTAGTTTAATATTTTTTTATATACTATGAATAGTCATTATTAATGTCACCCAAAAAAATAAAATATTCATGTGAGTTCAAAAAAATGGTTATTTACAACATCAATGATTAAATCAGGATGCAGAAATTCATTTATTTAGCATGTGATGTAAATTACAGTCTTTAACATTTCACAAAAAAATTGACTACATTAGAAAAATCACAAATATTCACTCTATCCAATTTTCATGATATAAAATTCAAAAATAAAATACATTTTTTTAAAATAATTTTCCAAAAAATATTAATATTATTTTTAAATAAAATATCTTTTTATTCTAAAATATCAATTTTAAAACCCTAACTGATTTTATACAACCATGAAAAATTAATAAATATCTCATTATATTATGAAAATAATAAAATAAAATCATAATATTATTTAATATTAATTTTGGTCATGTAACTATTTATATGATTTTTTTCTATTCACTAAAAATAATTTAGTTCTATCAGAATCTAAATAATATAATAATATCAATCGTAGATGACTGTTTGCGGAAATTATAATCCTTGAATTGAAAATACTATGATTAATAGTTAGATTATTACTCTCCCCTTAGAACATAGTTCAATTATGAAGAGACTCATTATTTCATGCATTAAAAAATATATATTTATAAAACCTTGGGGTGTTACAATATTGTAAATAAAAAATTTGTCAAACATAATATTTTAACAGTGAAAATTGTATATTAAAATTATGCTTAAAACAATTTCATATACTCATTTTTCTAAAACATGTAAAAATTATTGTGTATTGAATGATGATCTTGCTGCATATAAAAGATTTTATTTTATAATAAAGTTAAAATAGAATCTACAAGAATTGAATGATATGTAATTTTAAAAAATATACCATATATGATAAAATAGTTTAGTAAAATAATCATATTGGATTTATGAATTGAATAATATTTACCAAAACATAAAAACCACCTTGAAATATAATTTATTTGAATGTAAAATATTCTAATAAAATATATATTGTCGTAAAATCTATATTAACTCACAACCAATGTTAATATAAATCAAAAGAGAAACAAAAGTGAATATAAAAGAAAAAAATAGAATGTTTCATGTATTTTAATTTTTAAAAATATAGTTGATAAAATAGGCATGTAGAAATTATATTAATACATCAATGTATTTATTCCTGAGGTCATCTATGTAGATTTCAAATTTGAATAGAAAACCCATTAAATAATTATTAAATGTTTTTTAATTAAATATCTAGTAAATATTTATAGAAACTAGATTAGAAAATTAATAAAATGTACATATGAAGCATATGACATTGAAAATAAAAATATTGATATTATATAATATATCCAATAAAGTGGAGTTAACCATTGGAGTGGTGTGCAGCAAAAAACATATATGTTTATACACACACAACATGATAAAATATGGGTTTTCATTTTTAAAATCACCCATTGAGTGTTGTGATGCAGCATGGACATAAAAACCACATACATTGACAAAAATCACTATAGCTGAGGGATTGACTGTCACAAACCTTATTAAGAATCAAAAGAGAGAAAATTTAAAATTATAATTAATATAGAAGGATATCAGGGTAAATAAGAAACAATATTCAACATGGTTCATGAATATAAAAAATTGATGAGAATGATAAAATTAAATTCTATGATATAGATAAATGAAAAAAATGTTATTTTGATCCCTATAAAAATAATGTTTTGAAATATTTATATTATATTTTAAAAAAGTTACAATATATATTTATGAAAATTTATATATAAATGTAATAATATTTTCTATAAAAAAATTACCTTTATTAATTTAATCCATTGCATTCAACAACAAGAGATTGTGATAATGACACTCTAATCAAAGAAGACATGTAAGGTTATTGGTAATTGTTATAATGGTAATGCAAAAATGAATATTAAATTCTTATAATAGAAATAGAAAAACTATAGACGGTATGATAAATAATATACCATATATAGATAATTGGATGTTTAGGGATGTGAAAGCCACACATAAACTGTTAAAATCCCATATGAATTAATAAAAAACTCATAAATACAACTAAATAAACAATAAATCACATAAAAACCCAAATATTAAATAGAGGAAAAATTATTGTTTTTAGGAATTTAATTTATAAAAATATTATCATGAGGAAAGGTATGGAATATTAGATTTACTACAGAATCTACAGTATTGATCAAATAATTTCTGTGAAATTTAAATATTAATTATAATAAAAAAAGCAAATAATTATGAAAAAAATTAGAATGAAATATTTATTTAAAATTTATAAAAACTATTTCAAAAAATATAAAAAAAAATTACTTATAAAAAACATGAATTGAAAAATAACCATGATGATAAAAAACAAGATGCATAATAAAGAAGAGATAACCCTTGTAATGGCATGATGAATACAATATATATTGTAATAGATAAACAACATGCTACAATAGAGGTTTTCATTATGTAAATCAACCGTGGAGTGTTTTGTATTAGTGAATAAAAACAAAAAAAAATCTTAAAATAAAAAAATCAATATATTTTATATATTACATTTCACAAACAATAGTTAGAAATAGAAGTGTTAAAAATTTAAATTATAATTAAAAAAAATATATATCAGAAGAAATAAGAACAAATATATGACATGCCGCATGCTTATAACAAATTGATGAGAATGAGAAAATGATTTTCTCAAAATTGGATCCATGATAAAAATGTTATATTGATGAATGTGAAAACAATATCCATCAATTAAAATTATAGGGAATCTAATTGATTTAAAATGAATACTGATTGTATTAAATGAAATATCTTAGGAATACCTAAATTTCTGGGTGAACTGATATAGAAGGTGAAATGATCATTAGTATAGGAAAAAATTATAGATGCTTAAAATTTCTCTGAGAAGATTAAGTACATGCCATAACCGGGGGATCATAATATGTTATGCATTGTAATATTATTTAAAAATTTATTTTGAAAATCAAATTTCTAAATCATTAATAGAATGTAAATGAATAATTAGAGAGACTGTATAGGTTATGTATCATCATAATTGTAGATAAAATCATGTGTAATTGGATTTAATTTCTCATGGATTTAAGGGAAAATATTTCCTATCAATGAGAAGAACCTACATTTTGTAGACATTTGGATCTTCATGGTATCTGATGATATGGTGGTTGAATAAATCTATTTGACCCATAATTACTCATTTGTGGAAGTAGAAATATTATATTACATTGTGGAATCTTTGTATGAGTATAGTAAATTAAAATCATTAAAGTAGTGATAATTGATAGAATGATTTGAGGAAGGAAAACAAACAGTATGTTTGATACATATGAATCATGTTGAAAATGAGGTAATTGTAAATGTCTAGACAATATCGGGATATTCACGATGGACAATGGTGAAGAAAAACACCCAAGGATTGAAGAAGGTAGAGCTTAAAGGAGGGGAAAAACTAGGAACCCTTAGAGAAGGTGATGAACCATGTCAGTAGGATGAGTTGGGATTTGATTGAAAAAGGATGGTTGTAGATATATAAAGAGAATCTGATCAATATTGCTGACTCCACCAATGTCTGCGTGAGTGTAAATATAAGAGGAGGTGATTTTTACCAGTATCTCTAGGGGACGACGAGGGGAATCATGAGTAGAAGGGATTTCCTTCAGAGGTATTGATATCGGCAGGTGACTATGTAGCTATAGGATAATGAAGATATTGAAATGGGTCAATCTGTACCACCATATTTAGTGTTGATAGATATTAGTAAATTATTTTTTAAATTATTTTATTTTATTTATTGACACGTTTATCTCCCCACGATTATCTCCCCATGTTTGGTTATTTAGTGTTTTATTCATAAATTTTATGTCTTGTAAATTTTTTATGTCAAATAAAAAAACAAAAAAAATATTAAAAAAATTTCAACTATTATTTTAAAATCCGGTAATTTTTTATATTTGTATAATTCCACTATATTTTTATAGTGATTGGTTAATAGTAGTCTTCGAAATTGTTTTTCAGACATTACTGTTTCAACGACACCAATGACTAGTAAAAAAAACAAAATCTATCAAAATATATTCTTTAACCCAAAATCGTATATTTTTAAACATGTATAAAAAATAAATTCACTATATTTTTTAAATCTGAAAAAATAAATTAATGTATATTACAATTTTGGATGTCCATAACATGGCCATCTGAGATTATAATAAAGTGTAGTCAGATCCTTTAGGACTGATTGAAAACCCAACACATAATTTACTGAAATTTAATTTTTTTATCACATAAATTCATGTGATCAATTAGATACAATTTATAGTTTTAGGGTATGTTTGATAATTTAGTGTTCTTGGTATTTAAATTTTTTTAGCAATGATGTGTTGAATAATTATCATCTCTTGTGATTAGAGCTCCTATTTGGGACTCAAGATCCCACATTAATTATTAATGAACAAGAACTACACAAAATGGTTACAATGATCGAATTAAATCATGATCAGTAATATATTTTCAAAAGAAATAATTGATCATAGGTTCTATGTTTTAAGTAATATAGATTATATAGACATGCCAATCATCAAATTCTTGGGGGGTAGCGCATAGGTTCATGATAATTATGATGTCACGATGATCTCGTCGAACTTTAATAGAATTCATGGATATATCACATGATTGAAGCCTCTAATAATCTAGGATATAGGAGAAGAGGCAAGAACTCAATTCAATAATAATGATCAATTGTTGAATTGATAGAACTTATCATCTTAAATATTGGATGTCCAAAATACCCTAAAAGGGTTCCCCAATCCTTGTATATGCTACTCCAACTAGATACGATATAATTGAAACATTATGTTGAATTCACATTATCAAAACTAATATTTATATTTTAGAACCTACATCAAATATATAATAAATATATAACATGATTATATGAATTCATTAACCTCACTCATATATACAATTAATATTAAATGAACAATGTATATTAAAATATAATTCTTTCATATAATATTATTCAATGTATTAACTAAATAAAATATGATTTATGTCAGTAAATTAATTTATATGAGTTAATATAAACCCTAATAACAATAAATTTATTTATTATTCGGTTATTTATAGTACTTTGAAAACTCTTGGACCCCATAAGATAAATAGTACTAGTTTCAACAATCAATATGATGTGGGAATCATTCTTCAGCTAGTCAACTATTATAGTACAACATTAGAACCCCTCCACATTCAATGTTACCACATCATTAATCCCATAAAAATTTCACAATAAGAAGGGGCTTGGGAAAAGAACTGGGATTTTGATTCTTATACATTAAACTCATGATTTAATGGAAATTTGAGACCAATATAGTTACATTAATTTTATCACATGACCACCAATACTATTGTCTGATATCATGGTATATATTCAATGAAAATTGATATAATGGCCATTTCAATTAATGTGATTATCTCATCAAATAAAACCTCATAGATGCGGGGAAAACCACTCCCCATGGATTTGCATAACGATTTTATTTTCTAATTTCCACACTTGATATTAATCATAAATATTAAAAAAAATCACATAACAACTCACTCAGGTTCTAAAACTATTCTCACATCACCTAGTCCACCAATGAATATATGATTACTAATGTAAAACATATAATAAATCAATGATCTTATAACGCATCCAAAATACATTCCAACATAAAAATACTCATATTTCATTCCTCTATATAGTTTTTATCTTCAAGAACATATTTATCTTGAATTTTGTATAAAAAATTCTTTTTAACAACATTATCATTCCATGGAGAATAAACCATATAAAAATATAATTTTAATAGATATTAAACCCAATACCTCTTCCTAATTTTGAGATATAATTGAGATAATATATATTATAGGTGCTTATCATCCATGAAAAAAACACTCTCCAAAGAGATAGTTAAAATGAATTAAAGAAATGACCAATGATAATATCATTATGTCATGGGTCAGGTTGCTCTTGTTATGAGGACATAGGTAACATGACCCATAAAAAATACTAGATCTTTATATATAAACATAAATATGAATGTACAACAAGAATAATTAAAACGAACATTATAATAGATCACATGATACATTTTATAAAAAACATGGGTTATAATCTTTATGCTCTAATAGTAGAAGACAAACATCCTCACGGTACATCATCATTTCAAAATATCGTGCATTACTAGACTTTAAAATGTACGATATCAGGGATGAATCATTGAATCTAACCATACAATTTCATGAAACTCATTATTTTATAATAATTACCTGGGTGAGTCCTCGATATTACATCTTCTATATTCTATTTTTCAACATGTATCCTTGCATCATTGGTTACATTAATAAGAAAATATACCTCAAATATACATAACCAACACAAAAAGATCATTGTATAATTACAAAATTTTCAATTTGTAAACAAAATAATCACCATGTGTTTGTAATACATTTCTATGGACTGTGACTATATAATGATATCACAAAAAAATACCACATTGATGGAGTCAACAAAATAATTTCATATATTAAGGAGATCTATTAAAACCATTTGAAAATTTATAAAACCATAATTCTTGACTAGATAGCCATACAATCAATATGTACTATTAAATGTTGTCTTCATAATATAATCTTATCTTACAAAAAATGGTATACCAAATAATGGTGAATCATGGAGAACCACCAACTCCTATTTATCCTATCTAAGAGATCATCTATCATAGTTTATTGATACATGTTTCTCATTACAATGTGATTTGAATTATTATAATGCACAGATTCTAGTAGTGTAATATATTACATCTTGGAATACCAAACTAAATCTCAACAAGGGAATGTTCTTCAACTAATAAATCCACAATTATCCAATTCTACTATTTTAACTTTGACTTCCTTTTACTAAGTCTATTTACAACAATACGATTGAATCAATATATATTTACCCATGCGTTGATATTGATCATCAATATAACCCCTATATTAGGATGATTATCATAAAATTATCTAAGTAAAAATATAGATAGTGGTATAATACAAGACTATATCAATGCCTAATATGTGATCTTTCAGGAGAAAATGTATAGATATATATATTTTAATATCTCAATAATATACCAAATCTTGTTCTACAATAGAACCAGTCACATTTTCATCATGATTCGTCACTAAAATATCCCCATGCGTGGAATGAAGAACACCCAACCAGGAAAACAATCAACTCGATAATTCTTAATTATAATGTATTTTATCTTACCGGTCTCATAAAATGTATTCATTTTAAAGATCATGAAATCCAATATATTTCTATAGACATTAAATACTGTAGAACACTAAATAAAACTCTAATTATAATATACCTTTATCCAAATTAGAATATCTAGAGAAACAATGTAAAAAAGATAACATAGCTAATCAATCATACCAATAAATATTTTTAGAAGATATAAATTAATTGGATTGAAAATGAATTAATGAAATATATAGAAATAATAAATATAATCAATTTCATAGATCATTTTGTAAATGGTCTCCCACCAAAATTAATTGAATCTCATTCTACTAAATACATATGAACATCTTTCAAACCACATCCTTCCCCATGAGGCACATGAATCTATTTGAATAATGATTTCTATATGGTATGATCTAGCTATCGAAGGCCTTAGACATACCTATATTGAAGAAAACGTGTCAATTATGGACCCTTGCGATAACCTATTCATAATACCGTCAAAAAATTATAACTGATTACTTATTTTTTTTGCACAAGGATAATTAATAAAACTCCTTGGAAAAAAATTCATATATTGTCCAATATGTACATAGATTTAACATTGAGTACCTCTCTATCCCATAGATGGTGTTGGAGAACCCCAACTCAAATCTGTATTCTGGTCACTATTTTTTTCAATTGCATTTCATTAAAAATATTCTTACTAGTTGACGAACCCACTATATCACTAGAGAACCCACTAATCATTTTATTGTTAAGGGTGAATGAAATATTCTGACCATTTCCTCATAAATTTTCTTCTTAATCATTATATCCGTGAAAATAATCAATGAGAATTTTGTTAGGTTGAGGATCCTAACATTATAAATCATCTTCAAATGGATTATGATCAAGAATTTTAGTCCTTCTATTACACATTCATATTCATGAGAGGAGTGAACTAAAGAGAATATGATAAAAGACTAGTCTATGAAAACACCAAATTTTTCCTCTTCCAAAGTCCCATAAAATCATTATCATATTCCAAATATTTCATAACTAGGGAAAATTTCCCAAATAATATGTCCTTGATATCCTCTCATCAAAGAACCTCATGTATTACTTCTTGGATCATGACACCTTATAACCTCTAGATGGATCCCTAATCAATGAAGGTAGACAACCATTCCCAATGATCCTCTAAGGTATTTACATGGTTTGAGATCCACTAAATTATTTCATTGAAGTAATATGTGTTGAGTCAATAAGTTCTCATTATGACTTCTTCATAACATTATTTTTTAAAAATCACTGACACTTTATCTTAAGGGAAAATTTATTTATTCCTAATATAGATAATTTTCTTTCACCAAGGAAAATTTATCCTTATATGTTTTCTTTGATCATTTTTTAGTTTCTCTAAATTTAACTCTATATGTTTCTATGTGTAAAAATATGATTCACATTTATATCCTAGAAATTCTATAGATACATAGATATTGAGTATTATTTATTCAGACATCGAATCCATACATTGTATTCCCAAAAATTCAGACTCTGAATTCTCTGAAATTCAGACTTCAAATTTTCTGAATTTTATACTCTGGGTACTCTGAAATCAACACATTGAAATCTCGAAAAATCATACTCTGAATTAATTAAAATAAAAACTCTGAATTCTTATAAATATAGACTCTGAATATTATGAAATTCATACGTATAATTTTATGAAATTCAGACTCAGTTTCCAATGCTTTCGTCGGGCCGCGCTCGTCCGTCCTTGAAGGGTGCGCGGCTGTTTCCCCGCATTCCCGCTTTCCAAAGGCGGCCGACATCTGTTCCATGTTCATGGAAATCTACTCCTTGAACAAAATGGGATGATGGAATGTTGGTTCCTCCTTCCATGGATTTCTCCTCATAAATCATCACCTAGTCCGAGCCTCCCTTATAGATTTAATATGTTGTTCGTGAAACTCTTCATAGTTCCATATCATCATGGAAGCCGGTTAATTATGATGCTTCTGTCAGGACATTCCAAAATGTCCGGTCAGGGTAGCAAACATCAATTTGGGGAGTAGTCACGTCGAGACATCATTAATGCGTCTGCACACTGAGGGATAGGTGTGTCTGACATTTTTCCCTTATTATAGGTCTTCTAGAGGGAGCGAAAACCTGAGGCATCACACATCGAACGTGGGGAACTCGTATTCCATAGGAATGTCTCAAAGTGTTTCCCCATTTTCCAATGTATAACACGGGTTATGCCACGAGTTTAACTTCCAGAAGAGACGGATCGGCTTGATAAGAACACTAACTGGAGTGGATCAGATTGAAGAACCACCTATAGGGAACACCGATGTTGGGGCCAGTGCGTGGGTGACTTCCCAAATATTATAGAAGCGGATAATGTGGCATGATCTCACTGGGATGTGGCGGCCTGGGTAGAAATCGGGATGGATGATGGTGGGGATAGGCTTGAGCCTCAGAGAGGCTTCCTACGTATCCCCTTGACGAGGAATCAAAGTTCGCATAGTTTGATGATACTGTGGGAATCCTGAGGAGGCGACCCCTAAGGATGGATTCATGGATGTGACCCAGATAAAGTGGAACCTTCGGGTTGTGGGATGACCTTACCGAGACACATAAGCTCGAGAGAAAGATAAGGATGAGACATGAGTGATGTTCTTGACACTCAGAGAGGCTTCCTACGTATCCCCGTGGCAAAGAATAAAAGTCTGTGTATTTCGGGATGGAATGGGGCTTACACTCTGTGGTGGCCCAGGAATAGTGGGGTCGGTGAACCAACGTGATAGGACCATGGATACAGGTGGGATTGAACCTCTTGGAGGCTTTCAACGTATCATGCCTACGCACAGATCAAAGTCCTTGTATTTCGGGTGGGACGCCAGAGGGACGACATGTAGGGGGACCTTGGTCCAATGGATGACGGGCTTGAACCTCGTGGAGGAATTCTATATACCACACCGATGCACAGATCAAATACTATATAGTTTAGAAGATTGTGGGTGTCGACAAACCAATGTGAAGATGGACATTAGTCCGACGTGTGGTGGGGATTGAGCCTCTGAAAGGCTTCCTACATACCATTCCATCGCACAAATCATTGTCCTCGTAGTTCGGGAGTGGACACCGAAAGGCCGACATAAAGGAGAACCCAGGGGGTCTGCGAGTGGTTTGATTGATCCTCGTGGTGTTTTACTACATACCATTCTTATGCACAGATCAAGGACCTCGTAGTTCAGGTGTGGACGCTGGAATGCCAACATAATGGTGAACCTAGGGCACCATGTGATGGTGGGTTTGAACCTCATGGAGGGTTCATAAATACCATGCCTATACACGAATCAAATACCTCGTAGTTTAGATATGGTTTCATCGATGATCTGATGTGAAGGTGAACCAAGATGGTCCGTTGGTGGTGGAATTGAACCTCATAGAGGCTTCCTACATACCATTCCTACGGACAGAGTAATGAAATTGTAGTTTAGATGCGGACACTAGAAGGATGACATAAGGGGGAACAGGGGTCCAGGTGACGTTGGGCTTGAACCTCATCGAGGTTTCCTACGTACCATGCCTACGCACAGATAAAAGTACTTGTTGTTCAGATATGGTTTTGTCAGTGAAACGACTTGAAGGTGAATCCAGGGTGTCCGCTGGTGGTGGGATTGAACCTCATGGAGGCTTCCTACGTATCATGCCTACGCATGGATCAAAGACCACATAGTTCAGATTGGATTGGACATATTCATTAAGATGGCCCATAAGGGTGATGATGGACGAACCAAGGTGAATGCGGTCAGGAAAACCAAGTGGTGGGCTTGAACCTCGTGGAGGCTTCCTACATACCATTCCTTAGCATGGATCAAAGACCACGTAGTTCAGGTATATGGTTTAAACATCATGCACGATGAGGGCATACATTTTAACATCATGTTGGACGACGACATACAGTTTAATGCCATGATGGACGGGGACATACAGTTTAACGTCATAATGGACGAGGGTAGAACTCGTTCTGAAGAAAAGACCGAGTGGTGGGCTTGAACCTTGTGGAGGATTCCTATGTACCATGCCTAAGCATGGATCAATGTCCTCGTAGTTATCTAGAGGTGGGGGATAGGGTTGGTTCTCACTCTAAGCTCACATGAGTCATGCTCGATGTGAGAAACAAGAGGCTGCAGGGACCTAATGATCATGTCGCAAAGGGTGCGTCCGTGGGAAACGAAGAGGGGATTACGAGTTAGTCGGCCCATGGTGTTGGTACTTACTCCAGGATGGAGGCCCAAGGTGCGAAAAAGAGCAGTGGGAGAGAAACTCCACTGACTTCGGCAATGGGGAAGTACAGTGGAGGTGCTTGGCTACATCCTTCCACAAGAGTGGCTAGGGGTATACACCAAGGTGGCTGCCCTACTACCCCACGGACCAACACCACTCCCAGAAGGAAGATATCATCTCTTGTGGAGATCAGGGGGGTGCGTAGAATGTCCAATGTGAGGGTACCCTGCATGAAAGGGACGACGCAATGTCACAATTGAACATCATGTGTTGAGGACATAGTGCTTGGTAGTTTAACATCCTGCAGCTCGGACGAGGTGGTTTTACTCCACAGCCCTAGTACATATATAACTGGTACCCTCTGCCCATTAGGGGAGGGAAGGCATCAGAAAGGCTGTATAGAAGGGGGTTGCAAAGCGAAACATAGAGGGGTCTATGTTAGCATGGCTATGCGAAGAAGCAATAGCCATTATCGTGCCTATGCAAAGAAGCATTAGGCGAAGCAACACTACGGGTGGTATCATCCAGCAGACTTTGAAATCACATCATGAAAGCCTAGAGGGTTGCACGAGAAGAGAGAATGCCAAGAATAGGGTTCCACAGTCAAAGGCTATGCGGAGCTCGGTGGCTTTGTATAGTGGAGGACACATGCAAGAGAAGGTGTTTCACGAAGCATAGTGCCTCAGCCCTAGCATGAGGCAGGTGTGTGAATGGGTGGTGCTTCGTGAAGTGGAATGGTATTTGTGGAGCACCACCTTGTGAAGCATAGGTACCTCACGAATCAAAGTGTCGCTCTGCAATGTGCATCGTGAAGTACAGTGTCCCTGCCTTGGCATGTGGATCACATGTATAGGATGGGGGTTTTGTGAAGTATAAATGCTCTGTGACTGCCCGTGTCCCCTTCGGGATCCCCTTCCTTCACGAATGCCCTTGGGTTTCGCGAAAGGATTCACCCTCAGATGGGGGGCTCAAGACGAGATCAGGCAGAGGTGTTTCGCGAAGCAGAAATACCTCGCGTATCTCCTTATTCTCCTAGTATAAGAGTGCTTCATGATTAGGGAAATATGGAGCCGAATGGTCGGATTGTCCATCTAGTGAGCTCAGCGGGAGCTCGGTATTTATAGGCAGGAGGTGCAGCACAACATAACTCATGCGGTGCGAAGGGTGCTCGGTTGCTTCGTGGTGGGTCGCGAACGTCAACAGGATCGCAATGTATCACCACCTCAGGTGTTTCGTGGCGGGTTTGCGAACATCAACCATGTTTGCAAAGCATTACCACCTCCTCTGCTTCACGTAGGTTAGGTGAACGTCAAATGTGGTCTTGAAGCGTACCGCCTCCTCTACTTCACGGCAGCAGCTTTGCTTGGGTGTCCTTCGCGTCGGAGCTTCACGAGGTCGTTCGTGGCTTTGATATTCTTCTTCATTTTGCATCCAAAATTTTTGCGCCAACAAATGTCACCCTTATAAATGGAGGAGAGGAGGGATAAAGGGTATAATTTTGAGGGGAAATCACCAAAAATCATCGGCTGATCACGGTGCGGACTCACGAGGTGGGCGCACAAGGCGGACAGGTGTCACACGCTTCTGACGCACCACGTAGCTCCATGCGGGCGGGACAGACCACGAATCTCTGGAGTTACCGCTTATAAAAAGTGGGATGACCACTCTTTTGTCTTCTTTCTTCTCTATGACTTTTGTCTTTTGTTCTCTCGATTTGTGAAACTTCGGGTACTCTGCGTCTGCTCATCGTGATTCGAGCTTCACGGTGAATGTGAGTCTCCGACTCCGTGACTGCACCAAGATATTTTCTGCTACCTAGACGACTTCAGGATCGATGTATATGTGTTGCAACGGTGCATCATGACAAATCATCATGAACGACCTTCACGATCCAACACAATTTTTTTTTCCGAGTTCTGAAACCTAATGGCCCATCCAAAGGCTATACTAGGGGTACTCGCAGTTGCTGCCTGGAGGGATGAGATGACCAATAGTCTGGGATTGGGGGAACTCATCTGAATCCATTCAGAACATGATTCTCTAACAGAACTCTTGTCAGAAATCTAGAAGAACTATCCGCTATGCAAGAAGCTTCCCTTTTATGGATTTGGGCTGACGGATGACGTCTCCATTCCTAAGGTGAGCAGGGATGATCCATCTTGTTGGTTCAGGAGCATGCCATGCCAGCGCCAATGGTTTCGGGCGGCCGATGTTCATGCGCCGAAGGATGTCACACCTGTAACCGGTGACTGTCTTTACAACCATCTGAACAACATCGATGAAAATTTGCTACAACCGGAGACATCCCCTCCCATGTACCGCACCATCTTGAAGACAACTCAGTGGGATTCGAAGAAGGGGTGGTTTGATGAGTGGGACCTTCACCAGCATGGCAACTTCACCAATGATAGGGCATGGGCCTATTGGGTAGGTGCCTCATGTGAGGGGTTTGGGGCCGAACTGAGAAGGGTGGTCATGTAAGTGGTGGCATGGGCCTCACAATTCTACATTTATCAACCGAAGAAGCTGATGTCGAAGATGTTGAGCAGGTGGTCGTCTGGGACCAATACTTTTCATATGCACCAAGGAGAGTTGGGCATCAATTTGTGGGATGTCAATCTTATTTTGGGTGTGACGATCTTGGGGGCCATGTATGATGTGTTCCTCCCCATCATGAGTGCTTGGGAGGACCCAGAGCAGACGCCGCTGCTGGAGCTGGAGTTGATGGGATTGGTCCCTGGGGAAGATAAAGAAGCGGTGAGGGATGTCCACTTTAAGATGTTGTTCATGAATTTCTTAAAATTCCCGGAGGATTGAGAATTCTCTCCAAGGCCTTGAACCTTTCCAAGGGGGATCAAATATGCATGGAGAAGTTGTACTAGCGGATCCTGGAGGATAGCCAAGGGAAAACTTGAGGCTTCAGTGTCAACACTGAACAACAGCCAATAGTTAGGATGCTGGAGTTTATCGCGACCCTTATCAGCGGTTGGATCCTAACGGTGAGGAACACAAACATGGGGGGTGCAGACCAGCTCGTTCATCATGGCATCCATGCTGTCCATGGGATGGTGTGTCAATCTGGGGATCCCAATGTTCTCCAAGTTGTATAGGATTCTACGGCATGTTAGCGAGGGCAAGAAGCAACCAATGATATGTCGGCACTTCTACCATCTGTACGGGTGGATCGCAGTACACATCAGGGGGATTATGAATATCCAATCCCTATCTTACCATAGGGGTCAAATTTCTAACCCTCCATTCTGAATGCTGCCTGGATTTTTCCAATCAAGCTAACAATACCGATGGTGTTGAATCGGTTATGGAAGGTGAATGAGTTAAACATCCACCTGATCACATTGCCAACAGGGTCTATTACCGACGATGGTCAGGGAATAAAAGTTCATTGGGCCTATCTCCTTCCCTTTTGAGGTGGTGTCCTTGTGGTGCGGGTGGACCGCGATCCAATCTACAAATCGTATACCCACATCAGTTTGTGAGGAAATTCCGGTGCCTGCAGTGCCTGACCATGCATGTCTTCTTGGACATGCGTCCTGAGGAGCACTCATGCGTAATGAGGAAGTTGTGGTTCATGTTGACACGGGAAGATGGGAAGATGAAAATGATTCTACATAGGTTTAATGCCACCTTCGAGCTGGTAATGGAGTATGCCATAAGCTGGGAGGCAGCTTACCTGGGGGAAATGCAGCAGCATCCGACCGTTCGAGAAGTTGTCGATAGGCCTCCCCTATCCCGAGCTTGGGGTTAGAGGGTAATGTTGCCTTCTCGCGGTGGCAGGGCTGCCATGGCGGCGAGAGCTGCACCAGCAGAGGAGGAGGCAGTAGCGGCAGACCTCCACACAGTAGAGGACCCAGTTGTCCAGGAAGAGCAGATCAATCCGGAGAGGTGGCCACCGAAGGGATTCCCCAGGATATCCACTCAAGCTCCAGGGATGCGGCTGCTCCATATTGACATGCCAGAGGATTCTATTTTCCTAGAGGCCTGGGATATCGGGGAAGTCAACCGTCAATTACTCTGTCGTCCTGAGATGTGGGAACACTTGATTCGCCTTCGGATGGATCTACCGGGCATAGGCCCAGTCCGGGATGGTTTCACAGTATCTCCAGTGGAGGCGGAGCAATACATGGATGGTTTGGAAGACTATGTTCACTCCAATGGTGTCCCACACCTAATGACGGATGGGGTGAGGGTACTACTGGATCGAACGGTTCCCCTGCAGCCGTTGGCCACTGATCTGAAGGAGTGCTTCCCCATACCAGATGATTCAGAGGGATCCTCCTGGGGAGATGAGGCTTGTGGAGGGAGACCACTGGAGGAGGGAGATTTCAGCAATCAAGACTCAAATTTCGACGATTTTGCAGAAGCTTTAGAGTTGACATTCTGAGCCTCGTTTTTTAGGGTCCTCTTTCAAGACATTATGGGCCTCTTACAAACATGTGGACCATGCATGTGGAACGTGTGCACAGACCGCACTCTCGCTCCCCGGTGGGGGACAACGTAGGTCCTTCAGGATCTAATCCTGCGGCCGCATCCATTTCAGTGCCATGTAGGGCTAGGGCACCTAAGGTGGCTCTTCTATAATCTGTGGACCTTCTGAAAATACATGAAGGGCCACGTGTAGTGGTTCTATCAGTATCGGCTCCAGAGCAGCACCAGGAGTTTGACATTTGTATGTTTCCTCCACTGGATTCATTGTTGTTGTGTGTAGGTCGCACCAACTAACGTACATGTTCTTCCATGTCGCGTATAGTTCATTGACTGGCATGGGCTTTCACGGCGAGGCTGGTTGGGATGTCAGGCGGTGTCCCTCCTTGGGGCATGCTGGTGATGGTGGAGATAATCACCTCGCTAACCCGTGTGGCGGCATTCCCTATTGTCGTCGGGACCACAAGCAGGGTCGTGCCCGAGGTCATTGAGGTGGAATCCGATGGTGAGGATCAACCGGCCACCCCAAGTCCTATCATGCCTGCTCTAGCACCAGATGTCGCGATAAATTCAACACCATATGTCGATCCTGACGAAGACTTCTTGTGGGTGTATCCTGCATACGAGCCTGCCAATCACGCGGACTGGGACGAAACAACCTCCGATGAAGAGGAAAGCAAGATAGTCTGTCACCGATCGTGCAAGCAGATCACACGCTTCATCAATGACACCCCCAAGCGCTATGTCTAAACTAAGTGGATAGACACCACTTGCAACTGCTCGAACTGTGCGCTGGGGGAGTAGATTCCCATCAACCTCATGCACTTATCCGAGATATCATGGATGAGATGATCTGGGAGTATAATTGTGGGCTCAGCGTGGGCTGAAAGTGAGGGAAGTCTACAACCATCAAGAATCTCCAGGAGGCTGAAAATGAGGTCAGGTAGTTGCATATCCAGGTGGATGAGCATTCGGCCTCTTTCAAGGCACATTCTGAGCTGATCTTGCGACAAAAGGCCCAGTTGGAAGAGGCTGAGGAGGGCCTGATGTAGGCTTCTGAAGAGATGACCATCATCCAGGCTGGCGTAGAGCAGGCCCAATCTGAGGTGGATGAACTTCACCCCACTACTGCTGAGGAGGAGCATGATCTAGGTTGACGGCATCAATTCATGGACGCCACCAGTCGAATGGTGGAAGAATTGCAATGCTCTTTTGACGTGTGCAATCCATCCATGGGGAGAGTTGACCCGTGAGTATTGTAACAATTGCAGACCATTTAATGCTACGTTCGTGCTTCAATCTTTTTCTTCATGAATGCCTTAGCGTGCACGATTTCAACTGTTTGCACCGGTTCATTGCCTCCTTACATAGGAGTGTAAACTAGGCTTCAGGCCTCCAGGGTTTGGATAGCCGGTCCGGATTTTCGGGAAGTAGGAATGACCTGACTGGGGAAAGGAGTTATTAGAATAGTTAAATTACTATTTTTTAGTGTTCTCTTGTGCATGAATGGTGTAATGCCCGGGACAATGAAATAGGTCAGAAGGGATGGGAATGGGAAGTGTGAATAACAATACCCACGATTCGGATCATTGTGAGGGTGGCATGACAGCAAAGAACAACCATTAAATATGGCAGAGAAATGGTATTCTTACTGTGTAAGCCTAAAATGGGTAAAAAAAATGAGGGTCGACCTTTAACCATGTTCGAAACTTGGGACCATGTCACAAATGTTTGTCGGTAAATCATTCAAGATATCGGCCTAGGACAGTAGGCGGACCATAGGTCAGGCATCCATACTGTTAGGGGGACCTTCTAGAAATTACCAGTCATCTGGAACGTTGGTCTAGGATGGTAGGTGAGCTGATACGTCATGTGACCAGGACGTTAGGTTGTCCCTTCAGACTTGAATGATGATGGAGATCCGAATTAGGGGCAGGAAAAGCATGGAATATTGAGTGAGGGTTTGTTTGAACAGAATCCAAAACTCATGAAAAAACACCACCGTGGTGGGAGTACACTAGATGGGTGCCTTTGTTTGATCATGGATTATTCCTTCTTTTAGAAAGGGCCTCTCTGGTGAGGTAGTCTGTTGCCTCACAATATTTTGGGGCATCCTGAACTTGTCCAAGGCAGAGTTGTGGTTGTTTGTTTCCCTCTTGGGGGCCTGGCCAGGGGGCCGGAAAGGGCAAGCATAGGTTTTACAATTCCTGGGGGCTAGACCCTAGGTGAAATGTTGGGGTGTCCCTATGTATCCCATTAGGATGGAAATCATGCTAAACATAGTTCTGGAATAACAGTTTAACATTATGTAGGATGATGCGAATCCTATTTGCGTCGGTTCATATCCCACCAAAACTACTAAGACCACATGAGTCATACTAGATGTGGGAAAAATTATGTAATTGAGAACATTACAGACCCATGAGGGGGAATGTTAGGGTGATGGGACACTTGGTGAATACCGGCCAAAAAATGCTAACACGTCCATGCAGCGCACCTAGACGCGTGAATAGATAAAGACGAGTATTTCAGAATTCCACTTGAACATGGGGAAGTGGCAATGTGTGAATCATGACGCTCATGATTTGGATAGTAGTGGCGATGATGTGACGATATGGGAGTACTACTTACTAGGGTGGAAAATCAACATCAATATCTCAATAGCCTAGAATGGGTGCAGACAAATGAGGGTCAACCGTTGACCTTGTTCGAAACATGGGACTATGTCACAAATGTCGTCAGAAGTCTTCCGGGGCATTTTCCCATGACGGTAGGTGAGCTGATGCAGTATGGGACCAGGGTGTTTGGGGGTCCCTTCAAACTTGGAAGTGGGCGAGCATCCAAATAGCGAGCATACAAAGCTTGGACATGGAATAGGGGATGCCGCCATGAAAATTCCACACTCCGTGATCTTTTTCGAAAGTTATATGGATATGTTAATGGGAGTATTAGCTAGAGAGAGTCGAGTCCCTTCCCCTTGGGAGATATTAGTTTATGGTCGAAGAATTCAGACCATGGATAGTAGGAAAACAACAGAAACATGTAGTGGGTAATTAGGAAAAACCGGACGTGGATGAGAACAGGGGGTGTATTCAATGCAGTGAACATCCCGACGTTAATGAGGACTTCATACCATACCTCACTACAAGACCCTTCATAAAAGAGGTTTTAGGTCAAGGGACTAATAACGATAGATGAGCTGGGCCTGCGCCAAATGCAAAGGCATTCCTACGTACACCATAGGGATGGGGTTCAAGCTGCACATAGATCTTGACAGGGTCTTAGTTTAAGGTCTTAGAAATTTGAAAATGGATGGGAGGGGAAGAGGAACACGATACGGTGGTTACAAATCCATACATGAATGAGGGCATAACCCCCTCTTACTGTGTGTTCTCTGGAAGAGTGCTCGAGTCGAGGGACCAAACATGAGAATCAGGATTGGCCAGTGGGGAGTACCTGGGCACTCCTACGTATCTCATAAGGATGAGAATCAAGGCATACATAGTTCTAAAAGGTTGAATGATACGGTAAGGTACCAGTTCGAATGATATAATGGGCGCGTGGGTCTGGCCCTCGAACTAAGTGATGTGGTATTTGATAAATTTTGTTTGTCCTTTAAGGCGAGTGGTTTTTCTTTTAATGAAGTGCCAGAACTAGGGTAGCAAGTCTTTGTGTCGCCACAATAATAAATCCATAGTACGAATTTACAAATGGAATGGAACATGACCAATACCCAATGTGGTCGCCTCTATGATGAGGCCATCACAGTGCGGTGCCATTTTTCGTCGTGCGGCCAGGACGATAATGTCACAGTTTAGGGTCATGTGATGGGAAAAAGCATACAATTTAACGTTATGCAGCACAGACGTTCCAAAGGAGATTCTAGGAGGGTAATGTGCATGGTGTCATGAAACACAACCGACGTGAATAGGGGTATGATCCTACAACACATTGTACGCCATTCCAAAAGGGAGACCTCAGGCCGAGGGGCCTATGGATAGGTAAGAGGTGAAATAGGGGGGGAGATACTAGCTCCCCAAACAGGCTGGACCCAAAGACAAGACTTCCGGGCGATCCTATGTATCCAATTAGGATGGTAATAAAGATGTACTTATTTTTGAGGAGATGTTAGTTTATAGTCTAAGATCTATGTCCAAGGGAGCCCAGGAAGACACTGTATTGTAACTTTATCCCCCCGACATCCAAAGGTGCACTGAGGGAGAGTTCCAAAAGTTCCTAGATTCCAACAATATATGATGGGTGTGGAACATAATGTGAATCATGCAACCAACATTCAAGGGCGGAATGGGTTGGCGCAACGACATGTGATTACTACTAACCGTGGCGGAAAAGTAGCATCCATATCGCATTAGCCTGAAATGGGGACAACAAACTAGCATCGACCGCTGATGATATTCGCAACATGGGATTTTATTGATATGTTGTTCGAAACCCACAGGGGCGTTGGACCATATCAGTAGGAGAACCCTTAGGCATAGTATCCAGGCCGTTCTAGGGGGTCCCTCTGGGTGTGAAAGGTGATGAAGTCCCGAATGAATGTGAACACAATGTTTTACAAGTGGAAGAAACATGGCCAAGTTGAATCTGACACACTTTGTAATAAACCAGAGTACTCTTAACATGTGGGTGAACAGCTGCAAGTGGTTGAGGGTCTCAACTTGAGGGTGACGAAGAGATGGAAGATTTTTGGGAGAAGGGATAATTCCTAAGAGTTGGGGCAGGATCCGAAGTCTAGACACTCGGGTGGTCCTATGTATCCTATAAGGATGGGAATCAAGCCACACGTAGTACTGGAAGTGTTGTTTAACGTCATGTGGGACGGGAAATATGAGGGAATATTCTTAAAACGGGGCGTGTGCAGTGCATCTATTGCAATCCCAATGTGAATGAGGACATAGTCCCACACCACGCCATGCGGTCCTGTTGTCGGGGTCACGAAGGTAGGACTGAAGAGTCAAATTAGCAGAACTCAAGCTGGACCCAAAGGTAGGAGGTCTATGCGTTCCTACCTATCCTATTAGGATTGGAATCAAGCCCAACGTAGTTCTAATAATATCTTAGTTTATGGTCTTAGATCTCAGACCATGGGTGAATGATACCTTTATGAGTAAGCACATACCCCATCCCCATCCCCATGCCCACGTTAGTAAAACTCGGTATGGGAAACAAGGGGGGGAAGATCCTTATCGAAATACATGGGATAGAAACCTAATGGAAGTAAGTGAGGAGCCCCTAAGGACACCATTAACACTGCTCCCTTCCCGTAATGTGCAGATGCACACTAAGGAATAATACCAAGAGCTTCAAAACTATACTTGTACATGATGAAGTAGAGAAGGATGTCTATCGTGTACTCGACATTTTGGTCTTAATGGGGGTTAGCATGGCGATGAAGAGTAACTGTTAACCATGGGGGAAAATAGTCTCCAAATCATGTTAGAATGTAGTGGGAGAAACAAATGAGCATCGACCGCTGACAATATTCTCAACATGGGATTTTATCGATTTGTTATCTGAAACCCTTAGGGTCATTGGCCTGTATCGGTAGGAGATCCCATAGGCGTAGTATCCATGACATTCACAGGGGTCCCTCTAGGCATGAGAGATAACGAAATCCCTGATGAAGTGAAACACAATGACTGAAAATAGGATGAAAACATGCCTGAGGAGAGTCTGATATTCCAGGTAATAACCAGAGTACCCTTAGGCACGTTGGTGAGCCGCTGAGAAGGGTCGACGAGATGACTCAGAGGGGATTATATGCCAAGGGGGCAAGGTGGGATAGATATTTCTGAGAGATTGGGCTTCACCTGAAGCCTTGGCTTTCAGGTGATCCTACGTATCCCACAAGGATGGGAATCAAGCCACACATAGTTCTCATGATGTATTATAATGTCATGCAGGACGAAGAGGGGAGTAGGACTCCCTAGATAAAGGAGGTGTACGACGCGGAGAGTAGCCCGACTTGAATGAGGACATAGTCCAACACCACATCGTACATTCCAAGTAAGAAGTTGGGCAAGGGAGCCCGAAAAGGCCAAGGGGCCAATGTGGGTGATTTGGTCATGAAGGCCTGACCCGCTTGCGGTTTAACGTCTTGCAGTAAGGACGTGGGGAGTGATAACTATATCTCGATCAGGGATGTGTATGGAACGACAGGTGACTCACCATCAATGAGGACATGATCCTACACAATACCGTATAATCCCCTCATAGAGAACCTATGATAGAGGCTCAAAAGAATGAGGGGCCTGATAATTTTTGTTTGGGTCAGGAAAGCCTGGCCAGCATGAAGTTTAACGTCTTGCAGGGAGGACGGGGCCATGGGCCCGGAAAGGCCGAGGGGCCTAAAGCTGGGCCATAATCAGGGAATGCGTACGACATGGAAAAGCAACCCGACATAAATATGGTTGTAATCCTAAACCACGTCGTACATCCCTTACAGAGAACCGGGGCCAGGGGCTCGAAAGGGCCTAGTGGCCTGAGGTTATACTTCGGTAAAAAATCCCTGACCAGTTTGCAGTTTAACGTCTTACAATGAGGACGGGGGCCATGGGCCCGGAACGGCTGAGGCCCAGCCTTGGTCAGGAAATGTGTACGGCATGGCCAACACCCCGACATGAATGGGGACATAATCCCATGTTACATCGTACACTTCAGACATGAACATGGGTTGTGAGACTGAAAAGGCCAAGGGGCCTTGGTCAGGGAGTCCTGACCGAATTGCATTTTAATGTCTTGCAGTAAGGACGAGGTCTAGGGGGCCCAAAAATGGACAAGGGGCCTGAGGGTGGTCCTCGATCAGGAAGGCATGACCAGTTTTCAATTTGATGTCATGCGATGAGGACGGGGGGTCGTGGGCCCTGAAAAAGGCCATGGGACGTGAGGCTGGGCCTCAGTCAGGATGGCCTGACCAGTTTGCAGTTTAACGTCTTGCAATGAGGACGGGGGGCCAGGGTGTTCAAAAAAGGCCAAGGGGCTGAGGCTGGGCCTCGGTCCGGACGGCCTGCCCAGTTTAAAGTTTAACGTCTTGAAATGAGGACGGGGGACCATGGGCCCAGAAAAAGGCCACGGGTCCTGAGGCTGGGCCTCGGTTAGGTAGGCCATTCTAGTGAGCATTTTAATGTCTTGTAATGAGGAAAGGTACCAGGGGGCCCAAAAAGACCAAGGGGCCTAAGACTGGGTATCGTTCAGGAAGGCCTGACCAGTTTGTTGTTCAACTTCTTGCAATGAGGACAGGGGCCGTGGGCCCAACTGTTGGCACCACCTAGAGGAAAGTTTTTCGCTCTGGGATGGGGCAGAATGAATCACTACACTCGATGTTTGGGACATCTTGGGGTGGAACCGAAGATCTGAGACACTGTTGACCATGTTCGAAAAATAGCATCCCTATGATGACCTGATATGGGAGAAACAATTGAGCATCAACCGCTGACGATATTCCCAACATGAGATTTTATCGGCTTGTTGCTTGGAAACCATCGAGGGCGTTGGCCCATACCGGTAAGAGAGACCTTGGGCGCAGTATCCATTCCGTTCTTAGGGGTCCCTATCGGTGAATAAACTTATGGTATCCCGGTCAAGGAGTGGGTGAAGCATAGATATTCCCATCTACGAAAGAGGCGAACATCTCCAGGGAGAGGAACGTACAGTCGGGTCAATTCATACTTGATGTAAATTGGAGAAAAAGTTTGGACCATGGTATATGTCTTGACCCGAGGGTATGATTTTGGCTTTTGGGCTAGGCCAACAGACGAAATGTCTGGGTGTTCCTACGTATCCCATAAGGAAGGGAATCAAGCAGTACATAGTTTTTGAAGGCCATGTAGTTTAACGTCGTGCGGTGAAGATGTTGGAGAATATAAGAATGGGAGTGGAATTATGGTGATACCATTATAATCCTCGTATGAGTGGGTGTAAGAAAGCCTATTCCATACCATGAAAGGACCCTCCAATGAAACTATACCTAGGGGGAATAGTCAAAGAGAAGATATCGGGGATGGGCTCAAGAGAGGGTGTCTGAGTGTTACTACTTAATGCAATTGGACGAGAATATTGCAGTACATAGTTATTGAAGTGTATTTTAATGTCATGTGGGACATGATATAGTTTAACATCATGCGGGATGAAAGACACATCTCATCAGAGGATATGTATGGTACGAAGGGTAACCAGACGTGAATGAGTACATAATCCCATGCAACATCGTACAACCCCGCTAGAGGTTCTGAATCATGGAAGGCCACAGGGCCTCGATCAGGGAGGCCTGACCGATTTGCAGTTTAATGTTTTGCAGCAAGGATGGGGGCCAGGGTGCATGATAAAAGGCCAAGGGGCATGAGGATGAGCCTCGTTCATGGGATGTGTATTCCATGGCCAGTAACCCGATGTGACTGAGGACATAATCCCAAGCTACGTCGTACACCCCCCCCCCCCTATAGATGACCAGGGTCGGGGGGCCGAAAAGTCCAAGGGGCCTGAAAATGACATGAGGCTTGAAAAGGCCACGGGGCTTGAGGTGGAACCTATATCAGAGAATGTGTGTGGCATGGCTAGTAACCAGACATGGATGAGTACATAATTTCATGCTAAGCTTTAAACCCCTCCCCCTCTATAGAGGACCTAGGCGGGGGGTCCAAAAAGGTCAAGGGGCCTTAAAATGCCATGAGGCTTGAAAAATCCATGGGGCTTGATGTGGAACCCCTATCAAGAAATGTGTATGACATGGCTAGTAACCCGACGTGAATGAGAACATAATCCCATGATACGTCATACACCCCTTTTGGAGAACCTGGGTCTGGGGCCCCGAAAAGGACATGGGGCCTGGAAAAGACAGTCATGGTTAGAGAATGTGTACGACATGTCCAGTTACCCGACGTCAATGAAGTCATAATCCCATGCTAATTTGTACACCCCTTATTGAGAACCTGGGTCGTGGGACCAAAAAGGCCTAGGAGTCCAAAAATGCCCTGGGGTTTGAGGCTGATCCTCGGTCAGGAAGGCCTGACCGGCTTGTAGTTTAACTTCTTGCAGCGAGGACGAGTGTGTAGTTTAAGGTCGTGTGGGACCATGGGGACCCAAATGTCAGGCCAAATGCAGTTTACGGTCGAAAAAATACCAAAATGTGAAGTTTTGAGTCATGATGGACCTCGCAATGATCTTAGTTTACGGTCTTAGAGCTCGGAACAAGGGGGTATGGTTTAAGGTCATGCAGGACCAATGTGCATTTTAGGGTCATGCAGGACCGTAATGTGAAATTTAGGGTCAAGAGGGATAGTAATGTGTAGTTCAGGGTCATACGGGACCATACAGTTTAAGGTCATGCAGGACCAAGGGGGCTCAAGACAAGTATCTCTTGAGAAACATGGCGTTGGTGGGAGGAGTTATACACCCACCATCCGTTGTCACCAAGTAGTATACACCAATGGGGAAAACCTTGTGAATGACGTAGGGTTCTTCCCATTTTGGATCCAACTTTGGTGGTTCCCTGTCGGGGATCATTGGTGCTTGGAAGGCCAATACTAGGTCTCCATACAAAAAAGAGTGATGACGAAACTTCTTGTTGAAGGCTCTGGCTATCTTATTCCAATGCCTTTCCAGACTGTGCACGGCATAGATCCTGTTCTTGTCCAATTCTTCAATCTCAGCTAGATAGATTTCATCCATCTTTTCTATCACTTGCTGGTCATAAACTGCAGTGCGTAAGGATTACAGCTGGATCTCGATGGGCAGGACGGCCTCAACCTCGTACACTAGGGAATATGGAGTCACCTAGGTGGAATTGCGAGTTGTTCTCCGATAGGCCCAGAGGGCTCTGGGGAGCTTGTTCGGCCAACATTTCATGTTATGACAAAACATTTTTTGCATAATTTTTGAGAGGGTTTTGTTAAATGCCTCGATCTATCCATTTACTTGTGCATGATTTTGAGAGGTATGGTTGGAACCGATATTTTACATGGCATACAATTTGTTCAGCTCGGTTGCTCAGATGTTGGTGCTGTTATCAGTTAGGACATCATGAGGGACTCTAAAATGGTGGATGATATTGGAGCTCACTAAGTCTATGACTGATAGGCCTTGTCCCCATTGAGTGGAACTGAATCTGCCCATTTAAAGAAGAAATATGTAGCGGTAAGGATGAACCTCCATTGGTGAGCTGTCGCCGGCGGGTATGGCCCCACGACATCGAGTCCCCACACAGCAAATGGCCAAGAGTTCTTTTTGGAGCGGAGAGTATCTGGCGGTCGATGTAGAAACTTAGCAAGCATTTAGAACGCCTGACATCTCTTGGAAAACTCAATACACTCATGGATCATAGAGGGCCAGAAGTACCTCAATCTCTGGATATGATGGGAAATCTTTGGCCAAGACTGGTGGGAACCGCAAGATCCGGCGTGAACCTCTTGCATGACATGAGAAATCTCGACTCCTTGAATGAAACGAAGGATAACACCATAAAAACTCCACTTATAGATGATCCACTCAAGATTGGGACCGCTATGAAGGGTAAACTGTAGTGTGCGACATCGAATTCTCTCACGCTCGGCCCGATCATCCAAGAGGAAACCATTTTGGAGATACTCCACAAAGAGTGCCCTCCAGTCGGGGGTGGCCTCGGCCACTGCATCTAAAAGCCCTGGTGATCCTAACTTGGAGGATCTGGAGGTAAGATGGTTTACCTGCACGTCGTCGTCATCCTCTGGGTTGACGGGGGCGATGACTCTCCAGTGTGCCACGTGTATAAGCTGGTCATCCTTCTCAGGTTCTACAAGTGATGAACCCAAGCTATCCAAGGCGTCTGGTCGACCATTCTTTAACTGATGGACATGGGTAACCTCTGGTCGAGAAGGGAACGGGGCCATTAGGCGGAGGGTGCACTCCAACTATGACATAAGATCTAGATTCCTGACAACATAATTGTCATTTGCATGCTTGATGACTAGTTTGGAATCCCCTTTTATGTGAAAATGGGGAACATCAATCTCAAGGGCCAGCTCGAGGCCGATGATGAGAGCCTGATACTTTGCCTCATTGTTGGTGCAGCCTTATGACAACAGGAAAGAGTATATTAGGACAACTTGTGCTAGGGTGATGAAGACGACACCCAAACCAACTCTATTGAGCTTATGATCATTGAGCCTCCTACCGGTTGGGCTCTGGGAGGCACAGTCGAAGAGAATTTGCCAGCATGAGATGGAATGATTGACTGAGAGGATTGAATCTTCAAGAAAATCCAGGTCCAGGGATTGATCCATGGAGGATGGATGGGTAGCTAGGAATTCTGCCAACGCTTATCCATTGATGTACTTTTGAGCACAAACCTGATGTCAAACTGCTGGAGGATCACCTCCCACCGTGCTAGTCGGCTAGTCAACATGGGGCAATTCAGAATGTACATTAGTGGGTCTACCAGAGAGACACACTCTATCTCAAAGTGATGCAGGTAATGCCGCAATTTATGGACGGAAAACAGGAGTGAAAGGTAACTCTTTTCGATGGGAGATTATCTGGACTCCGTGTTAAGAAGCATGCAGATGAGTTAGTAGAGACTGTTCTCCATAATCTCGTTGTTCTTCATGGCGAGCAGTGCCCCAAGGAACCATTTTAGGGCGGTCACATAAAGGACTAGCGGCTTCACGGAGACGAGTGGCATCAGAACCATAGGTTGGAGGAGATACTTATTGAGTTCCTCAAAGGCGGTTTGACACTCTTCATCCCACTCATAGGTGGAGCCGTTCTTCATGAGACATGAAAAGGGCTTACACTTTCCATCCAGATTCGCAATGAATCAGCAGATGTAGGCTATGTGGCCATGGAGACGTCGAAACTCTCAAATATTGCTCGGGGGAGGCATCTAGCTGGTGGATTTGATCTTCTCTGGGTCATTCTCGATGCCTCGTTACCTGATAACAAAGCCAAAGAACTTCCCGGAGGTGACCCTGAAGGCATACTTCAACGAGTTCATCTTCCGGTGGTAGGAATGGAGGAAGTCAAACACTTTTTCAAGGTCCTTGAAATTGTCCTGGTACTGACGACATTTGACCACCTAGCCATCTACATAGCATTCCACCAATTTCTTGAGAATCGGCATGAATATGCGGTGCATGGCCTGGTGATAAGTGGCACCTGCATTTTTCAGGACGAAGGGCATGACCTGGTAACAAAAAGTACCTTGGGGAACCATGAAGGTAGTGGACTCCTCCTCTTCGGGGGCCATTCAGATCTGGTTGTTCCCGGAATACCCAACCATGAAGGAGAGGGCTTGGAACCCAGCTGTAACACCAGAGACTTTGATGAGAAATACTTTCTTTTAATGAATTATTTTATACGCAAAGGAATCTTTCACTACACACAACACTAGCTTGGCTTGCTTTACACGCAATCGCGACCTTCCTCGATAGCTTGCGTTGTACGCAATACCGAGTTTTCACTAAACAAGGATATGCTATTAAAATATTATATGAAATAGCTGTTAGGAATAGTAATAACCACTTTTTCACATTTTATAAATTTTATATATCAAAATGGAATTCATTTTTGGATTCGGAATACAAAAATTAGCCTATGGTAAAATTTTGTTATTTTTTTGAAAACATTCAATTTTTGGTGAATAGTGAAACCACTAAGTGGTAGTTAAAAAACTGAATTTTTCATAAAACGTAATTTTACCGCTTCTGTGAATGGAATTTTGAAAATTTGACAGACACGGTTGATATCATTAAGTAAAATGTGGTTAAATTAGATGAAAATAATTTTTTGTTGAATAGTAACTTTTTACTTTTTATTTCTGTGGTTTATAGTAAATAGGGTAATTAAAGGTAAAAATGATATTACTATTACCCTAACACATGTCCTAATTCTATTGGATGAGTGTAATTAGAACAAAAACAACCTTATGAATATAATATGACAATTTAGGTCCACTTGGATTAGATTAGGACATTTAATATTATTTTATTTAAAGAAGAGTTAAAATAGTTAAAATCAAATTTTAATAACTAAATCATTTTTAATACTAGGTTATACGTAAGATAAATTCGATTATAAATATTCATTAGAAAGCTAAAAAGATTTCCTACATAATCGTATTTTATTTATAATTTTTAGACTTTATATAATTTAATTTATTTCTGACTCAACAATTATGTAGTAATTACCTTATTAAGAAAATATTAATATAATTGATGTTATAAATGCCCAAATAAATGTAATTTGAGACTTTTTATGAATTCCACTAATTTTATAGGTTAATATGACATGTTAGTGTTTCTTTAATTAACTTTATTCGAACTTATCATTCTGTTATGATTTTCAAAAAATTCATATACCAAATAGTGTCAAAATTGACATAAAATAGTTTTTAAAACAAATATTATATTATTAATTGTTATTTTATTCATAAAAATATAAGGTTCAGCCAAATGACTTAGATAAGGGTATATATAATAATAATAAACAACTTGGGTTCTTTTGTCATGTTATTGTATGTTTATTAACCATATAGTTTAAGAAAACAAAAAGACACCGTAAAAGTTAAATTATTTAACTTAGAGTTAAATCTAATTGATAAGGTTAAAATAATTACCTAAACTTGTCTAAATCCTATTTGATGAGAGGATTGCGACCCATCCCCACATTATCTTAGAAATAAGACCCTTTGGAACCATTATAAACCGAATTTGACTTTAATATAAAATAATATTTTGAGATATTCCTAAGGTGCCCCTCTCCTCCATTATAAAAGGGCACCTCCTCCCTCTCCTCCCCACAGAAATTTGAGCATTCAAGCTCGGCCAACCCCTGAAAGAATCCATTTTACACTTCTCAAGAATAATTCTAGAGGTCATGGCCTTCTTCAAAAACCAATCTTAGTTCCCTAAGTGGAGGATTCAAAGAGGCGTGTCAAAAAGATGTAATATCCACTACTGATCTTTTTCAATTTCTTTCTTCTTCAAAGGCTTCTTCTTTAGTTGTTTCATGATAAGGTAATAACATCAGTATTAATTACATACTGATATGTTATTAAAAATATGAAACAACCCTATTTCACCTTCTATTCATCCTACGGAAAATGAAATCACCGCGCGTGCAAACGTACGGAATACCGTCTCCACGTCGTGGTGTAATCGATTTTCCACCACCACCTTACTTGGATGGGTATAATGGTATAATGAGTAACTATATATGATTATTCTAAAGTTATATTGATACTGGAATAGTATAAATACACTTCAATACAATTCCACAATTATGGTAACGATATCATCACTCGTGCGTACGTACGGCCTACCGTCTCCACGATGTGATACGACTCGTTCTACATGATCTTCATTACATAGTAATTATATAAAAGAATTTAATGAATAAATATGATATATTTTACACTAATACCATTCTGGATATAAGGTATTGATAACCTAACAAGAAGAATAAAAATTTATTCGGCAAAACATGCATAAGAACAAAAAGCAATAAAGACCCGAATAACAAGTAACAATGAAATATTACTAATAAGAAGTTAAGAATATGACAATATAGGATATCATATCAATATGTATGATTCTGTAATAAGTCAATAACATTATTTAAATCATTATACAAAATCATCGGACACGTACGAAAAAAAATCGTACTTAAGGTAAGGGAAAATATCACAATCTCATTTTTATCCGAGATTGATTATACATTGGTATTTACTAGGGTGTATTTATCATCCACATCCATGTTCCTTCAATATGTAATATTATTCATATCCTCTTACAATTGTTTAAATCTAATTTTACCCTTCGGTATGTTTTTAGTAAACAATATGAATGGAATCTTTTGTCGTACGAGGTACTATTTGACTTTTTGGCCAAAGTATGAGAAGAATGTTTTTTTAACTTATACGACATAAATGGATTCATAAAACATTACTTCAATGAAGATTCCTTTAAAAGTTTTTAACTTTATTTTTAATTAACTTCTTTTAGTTTAATATTATATGACATGTTAAGAAAGGAAAATGTTTTTGAAGTAGAAAGGATATTTTCCTCAAGAATGGAGTTTAAATGTTTTATCAAAATTATTTTCCATCTAAGATAATATAGTGTTCTGTTTATATCCCTATTATTACATTGATTTTATTATGTTGTGATGGAATTATTTTTATGATTTTTTTTACCTTATATGATTTGTTTTATGATGTCATGATGTTTCAAGAATCCCATTTTTATTACATGTGTTATGCGATGATGTATGATTTATGATTATGTAGCACACATAAGAAAGGATTCATTATGAGATGGGTGGGACCTATATCTCCCTACAATGCATTGGGTAAAGAATTATAACTCATGAGATAGACAGGGCTGGAACGGAAGGTCATTCCGGTTCAGTGATACAGGACTGAAACGAGGAGTGAACTCAGTTCAGAAATGGACTTTGTCCGCTAAGATAGTCTTGGCAATGAGTCATGACTAACAAGAAATGATTCTATATGATTATGTGTGCATGACACAAAGTTTCAAGTTTTATGTTACGATTATGGGGATTTCATTTTCACTTCAATGATTTATCCCATGTTAAGATATTATGATCTCTTTTGCAGGTTAAGATTTTCAAAATGTTATGATTACCTTTATTTACCCTTACTGAGCATTTGAGCTCACCCTTTTATATGTTTTTCTTTTCCCCAGGCCAGGAAGAAGGATATTAAGTATAATACTCTTAAAGGTCCCCTAGATATTATGAAATAAATGGGAGACACTGTAGATGATTTATGAACCAGTTGTTTATGTTTCCCAGTTTCTAAAGACACTATACCTATACGGTCCTTTTGTGGTTTTTGTTATATGTTGTACTATGTATGCTTCAATTATGAAGTAATAACAATGTATGTAATGTATGGGTCGTTATAGTTGATATCATAGGAAAGGTATAGTCAACCTTTGGAAACTAGGATGTGAAAGCCTTAATAAGAACCCTAAGGATATATCTAAGCCTAGAACAATCTTAGTGTTTTAGAAATGTCCATGAAGAACCTATGATAAGACCTTAAGCGTGAAAGTTTATACTTGATTATGTGGTTTTCTTATTATAATTAGTGTTTCTAACACTATTCTTCTTGGATTTAGTCAATGTCTGGATCCCTAAAGAACCGTGTTAATGCAGAATGCAACGGGAAATGCAATGATTGTCCCCCTAAGCAACCAAACGATATGAGAGCTGGAATGCAAAATCTTGTATCCATTCTCACAAAACTTTCTCAAGCTATGAATCATGCATGACTTCAAACGAGCAAAAGAAGGAACAACATTCTGTTGAATCCTTCATGAGGAAGCGACCGCCTTCATTCAGCGGTTCAACTGATCCATTAGTGGATGAATAATGGATTAGTACCACTGAAAAGATATTTTCTGTTCTTCAATGTTCTGAACATAATAAAGTAATCTTAGCGGTATATCATTTGGAAGGAGAAGCTGATCAATGGTGGAATCTTATCAAGAATACGAGTCCAAGAGATGAAATTGAGTCCATGAAATGTGACGAGTTCAAATACTTATTTTTCAATAAGTACTTCCCTTGTATTCTTCGAACAAAGATGGAGAAAGAGTTTCTTGAATTGAAGCAAAAGGATGATGAATCTGTTGGTACATACTGTAACATCCCAGGTAAATAAAGAATAAGACATATTAATATTTATTAATATTTTTGAATTAAATATTAATTTTATTTTGAATGGGTTGCTATGTTCGATAGCGTACCCGATACGCAACAATGATTTTCTTTGAAATATTACGTTACACACTAATAATATAACAATATTATTTCAAATGGTAGTTAACACGTAGCCGTTGTACTGGAGGGAATGAATAGAAATAACTAAAATATGAATATATATGTTTTCTAAATGTTTCTACATTTATCCAATAATAGATAAAGGCTTAAAATAAGAACGGAATTCAATTTTAAGCATAAATACTTTAATATTCACTAAAAGGTTGATTTATCGCTTTTTGATGGAGAACCCTCTTTAAATATAGTTTTGGTCACTCTTATACATTCTTTTGGACCAAATAAAATCCTTCTTTATAATTGGGACATCAAAATTTAGTTTGTGTATGTTTTTGTTATTTTTCCGATAAAGTTCATTTTATATGAATAAGTGGAAAATGTTGTATTTTAATTCAAAACCACTTTTAATATAATTTGTTTATATGATTAGATTATCTTTTGAATTGGTTTTAAAGTGAAACCATAAAATATTTTTACCATTTAATACAATGGTGGACTTTGTAATTGATTTCACTTTGAAATTCGACATAAACAAATATAAATCTTTTGATATATTTTGTTTCTTAAAAACACGCTATTTGTTTTGACAGCGGGAGTTATTTATTAAATTAATTAATTCTTTTTATATTCTTTGAATTAGGTAAAATAAACACCATTTTTTCATTTGGAATATTGAATATATCTTGGAGTGAATTCTTTATAATTTTCATGAAAAACATCAATTTTTGATGAATAGTGAAACCACTAAGTGGTAATCAAGCAAACCTGGTTTTTCAGTTAAATAAAAGTTTAACCCTAATGTGTATTGAATTTATAAAATCCGATATACATGGTTGTCATTATTATTTAAAATTTGGTTCCTTGGGATGACAATAATTTTTTGGTGAATGGTAACTTTTTTTCATTAATCGCGATTAGAGGTAATTAGTGTGATTTAAGGTAAAAATGATGTTAATATAATATGGGAACACCATGACACTTGTCCTACACCTATTGGGTGAGTCATGGCCGACCCAGAAAACTCATGGGTCGATTTAGGGGACCCCATGGAGCCACTTGGGTGGGATAATGACTTTAAAGCCTTTTATTTAAAGTAAAGGTGAAAATGACACTTACATAAATTGTTTTACTAAAACAATTTTTAGAAGGGGTTATGATAATACGATTTTTGACTATAAATACTCTTTGGAAAGATAAAAATATTACCTACATCATGATATTTTTTTTAATTTTTATACATTAAATAAATTAATTTAATTATGACATCATGATGATGCAATGATGACCTCATTAATGAAAGGTTTAAAATAAAATGAAAAGATAATATAAAATCTAAGACCTAAACTTGTCCAAAAACTATTAGATGGGTATATTTCTAAGACTTATCATCTTATCTTCAAAATATATCAATGTGGGACCTTAAAAATTCGAAACACTTCTGAAAATAAAATAATAGTTTCCTGATTTCCAAAAGTTCCCTCCTCTCCTCTTATAAAAGGACCCCACCTCTACCTCATTTTCCACACTCCTAAAGCCTTTGGCTCGGCCATCACCTGACCATTTACTCTCTCCACATCCCTATCCTCATCCTAGAGGATTCACTTTGGGCATAATCCTTTCCAAGGAAGCCTTTGTGCTCAAACCAAAAGAGTTACCCTTTTTAAAGGTATTGCTTTCTCTTGTGTTCATTTGTTTTATTTTGCATCTCCAACCCCCTAAACTCTTTTTATTCATTTATTTTGTGACAACTCCAGTATCTTCAATATACTAGGATGTTGTAATAATAAGGATTCTAGCTACACTCTAACACACCTATGTCTGATGGTTAATGAACATAATGTTTCCGTGGATGGCGAAATTCTGCCTCCCGAAACGATGATTGTTCAATACTCATCTAACACCTTCAAAGGTGGCCATTATGATGTCACTATTTTTATATATGATATATAATATGTTTGTTCATTTTTTAAGCTTCTGTATTTTTCATTTATGGCACTCCTTTATGGTTTCCATTATGGGTAAACGCGATATCTTCATTTAAGGAAGTGCGTACTACCACCCCCTCAAAGTGATTTGATTCGTTAATGCCATATGTGGGACGTATAAACGATAAAGTTAATAATATTATATATGATATTATACAATAATTATAATATACCTATGTATCAATTTTTTTCATTCTATTAAAGTATGAAATGGAAATGAAAGTAGTGTTCATGCGTACGTACGGATTACCGTCTCCATGAATGGTGCCTTTCATTTCTTATCTCCAAATGTTATGAAATTGTATAAGTACATTTATGAAATGGTTATATATTATATATATTATATATAAATGTTTAAAATCATTCTGGAATTAATATATATATATATATATATATATATATATATATATATTACTTTTAATTCCATTAATATGACAAAGAGATGGAAGTAGCGTTCATGCGTACGTACGGTCTACCGTCTCCATGAACGGTGCCTTTCATTTATTTTTATCTCAAAATGTTATGGAATAGTATAAAATGAATATATACTGGATATATATGATATTCAAATCATTAATACTATTCTGGATATGATGTAATTATTACTTCATGGACAATTCTTTTCAAACAGGTTCACTTATGACTCATGTACCGAACAGTGGCAAAAATGTCTGATATGAACTAACATAATAATATAATTATTATAACATTATAATATGTGATATGAACTGAATAAAAAAAATTAAATGAGTTCCTTAATAAATTATTAATTGACCAATGTTTTTTTTATCAGAAATATAATGAAACGCACAAGACAAGTTGGACTGAAGGTAAGGGACCCTACCTATCTCTTTATTTTCAAGTACTCTCTTTTATGTCATTCCTTTTATGCTCCATGTTCTTATGTTGGTGGATGTTCTTTTATATTAATCCTAATGTAAAATTATGTTCATATGATGGGATACCCTATTGGATCTCAATAATCCATTTTTTGGAGTTTTAGGTGGCGTCGTTAGGCTGCCGAATTTTCATAAGGGGATTTTTCGTCTCACTTTCATTCCCATAAGATTCTTGATACATTTCCCACTATTTCCTTTTGTGTGGTTTATGTACTGGCCATTATTGTATTCTTTGTGTAAAATACTTTCATTTATGGTTATTTACATAATCATTGTATGACCCTTCTTTCATGCGGTGCACATTTCGAAAGATTCCCAAATCAGTAAGGGATTCTTTCACCCTCCTCTTTTTAAAAGACTTATTTTTGTTATGTATTTTAATTTACATCTTCTTATGTTGGGATATGTTCTTATATATCCTTATTTCTGTAAATTATATTTCCAAGTGACGAGATACACTTTTTATCTCTCATCGTCTCATTTAATGAATTTCATAATGACGCCGTTAGGCTGTCAACTTTTTGTAAGAGAACTTCTTAACCTAATTTCATTTTCTTTGGGTTAAACCTATACTTCGTGATTATGTCGTACTATGAATATGTGTGGATGAAATCTGATTGTTTTACACATAATATCCTTCAATATTGGGTGTATTTATATTTGTCACACATAATCATGTAATTGATTTATCCTTAATCTAAGGATACCGACTTTGTACGAGACTTCGTCTCAATCTCCTTTCATTGAGGCATATTTTGTTTTATACACACCTTCCTTTTATACGGTGTATAAACCCCTTTGAATTTTACATTTTTCCAAAAGGAATCTTTTTTATACGAAGCGTTTTACTAAATAACAAAAGAAATGTTTTTATTTTACGTATGCGGCGACAATGACTTCTCCACCGCCGTGACCATTATTTGAGTTTCGGCTTCCTCTACAAGACATAACTTATTTTTAAATGAAAAATAAATACCAAGTCTTACTTCTCTTTTATTTTGGTATTGAAAATGGTTTTTCTAATGTTTTTATTATATCAATGTGATTTGATATCTTGTGATTGTGATGTGGAAATGTTATGTTTCCTTTATGCATGTTTTATGTGATACGATTATATTATGGTTCTTGGGAATTGTTTATGTAGATGGGTGGTTCCGTGATAAACTAAGTGCGGGTGAGCCTGTTATATCTCTCTAATGCATTGGGTAACACAAAGGAGTTAAACGTTAAGGTTTCTCCGAAGAGATTTAAGGGAATAATGTGATGGGTATTCCAAAAGTAACCAAGAGGGTTACTCCCTATGCTATAATGTTATGAATGTCCCAAGTTACCTTTATGTATTATGTTTTCTATGAGTTATTCATAAAACATATGGTTTTATGAGGTATGTTAAAATTATTATGTTTTATGATTATGTACGTTTTCATACATGGACTAATGTTTTCAATCTGTACTTTTATATCCCTAACTGAGCTTTTTATGCTCATCCCAAGTTTTTGAAATATTTTTCACAGGACATGAAGTGGAATAGGGTCAAGGATGAGATCAAGGAAATTTCATGCTACCAAAACATGGAACTAGACATGACACTTTTTTTAAAGTGATTTTATCTGGTGAAAAAATAGATACTGAGTAGATGTGTCTACTTTGTAATATTTTGAGATGTAATAGTTATGTCCTAATTCTCTAGAACTCTAAACCTGAAAAGATTCTCCATGTGTATTCTTGAAATATCTCAAGATTAAATCATGTTTAAGTCTGGGGCATTATAGTTGGTATCAGAGGTCGGTTTAGATAACATTATAGGTTAGGGTGTTGTTTAAGAATAAGTGACAAGTTGTGTATAACAACATTGGTTAGTATATTTGATTGAGTCTTTGTTATTAGAATGAGTTTGAGATAAGTTGGATAAGAATAACATTGTGTTTATCTTCCTCTTTAATACATGATTATTTTATTGATATACTCACATTGACCTTTTTGGTTTTAGTAAATGGCTGGACCTAACAGGAACCAATGTGACAATGGGTTTGAAGAAAACTGTAGAGGTTTTCTGATTAAGAAACTGGACGAAATTGGTGATCCAATGAGGAATCTCGTGGTTGTTCTAAACCAACAATCAAGGAGACATGATTTACCACTAGAACCATGGTGAGTTATCTAATGCAACATGTATGAGAGAACCAACTTTATATAGAAGCTCAGGTAATAATTAAAAGGTAACCATTAGGGTTTATATGATCCTTACTTTTGAGGTAATTATGGGTTACTATATATTTTGATGGAAAATGAAAGGCATGAGATAAACTTGAGGTTAAAATATGTTATGGTTATTCTTGATGATTTATCTCTCTTTGGGGAATGTTTTAAGAATTATATAGTTTTGGAAAAAGGGACAACACGCAGACCGTGTGACAACCCGTCACGTCGGACAAAGCTGCGGGAATCGAACCCACAACCAAAGCACAACTTGTATTTATCGCCTACCACTGGGCTACATGAAGTCCCTGGTTAGTTTTACTAATTATTTTTAGTTAGATGGTTTTATGAATCAATAGTAATTTTATTTTTGGGTTATCAATGGAAATGATTAACCATTCATGGAGGATATGTGATTAGGTTAGTTGCTTTTCAGCACGAGTATTTGAGAGTAACTGATGTTATTATGGAGATAAATGTTAAGATTTATCTTGGAAGACTATGTGATTAAATCCTACAATTATTTTTGTTTCAATCTTAGTTTGGAGAATTTTAAGGACAATTTGTTATCGAATGGTCTTTGTTGAACCTTGGGTTTTGTGAGGAAATTTTGGAGATTAAGAATAGATTTTCTTTTTATAAAGGATTATCCATTTTGTGGATTATCTAATCTTGTACTAAACTTTTTGGTTTTGGTTAAGGTATAAAGACATGGGAAGTATATTGTTCTCTTTTGGGGATTAGGTGATTCTCAAGAAGCTGATCATAGTAGTCTTAGTATGAACAAGTCTTCCTAAATACTCGTCCTTTGGAAAAATATGAGTTTGTGTAAATCAAGTAAGAGTTGAAAGTCAACATGATAAGTAAGTATGTTTCCTCATGTTTTAGTTAAGCTCATAAATATATTCCTCAATGATAAGTAACTTAGAACAAAAATGTTGTCTGTTATCTTTTCCTACAGGGGAATCCAATACCGTTTAACCCATCAAAAGTTTATGATTTTCTCGTTGTTAACATTCTCCTAATCATGTTTTCAATCACTCTATATTAGACCATGATGGTTTGTTTTTTTCTCCATATCCATATTTTCATGGAATCCTAGTATATGTTGTCTCGGGTGACCTTGGTACTTCTCATTATTTCTTTTAATGTGATAGTTTAATTGACTCCTTTTCCGATGTGGGACTTTCAATGATGTTTCTGAGCCCAATTTTAAAATTGCGAGGACGCAATTCCCAAAAGGGGGGAAGGATGTAACATCCCAGGTAAATAAAGAATAAGACATATTCATATTTATTAATATTTTTGAATTAAATATTAATTTTATTTTGAAGGGGTTGTTATGTTCGATAGCGTACCCGATTCACAACAATGAGTTTCTTTGAAATCTTACGTTACACGCTAATAATATAACAATATTATTTCAAATGGTAGTTAACGCGTAGCTGTTGTACTGGATGGAATGAATAGAAATAACTTAAATATGAATATATATGTTTTCTAAATGTTGCTACATTTATCCAATAAAAGATAAATGCTTAAAATAAGAAAGGAATTCAATTTTTAGCATAAATACTTTAATATTCACTAAAAGGATGATTTATCGCCTTTTGATGGAGAACCCTATTTAAATATAGTTTTGGTCACTCTTATACATTCTTTTGGACCAAATAAAATCCTTCTTTATAATTGGGAAATCAAAATTTAGTTTGTGTATGTTTTTGTTATTTTTCCGATAAAGTTCATTTTTTATGAATAAGTGGAAAATGTTGTATTTTAATTCAAAACCTCTTTTAATCTAATTTGTTTATATGATTAGATTATCTTTTGAATTGATTTTAAAGTGAAACCATAAAATATTTTAACCATTTAATACAATGGTGGACTTTGGAATTGATTTCACTTTGAAATTCGACAGAAACAAATATCAATCTTTTGATATATTTTGTTTCTTAAAAACACGCTATTTGTTTTGACAGCGGGAGTTATTTATTAAATTAATTAATTATCCTTATATTATTTTAATTAGGTAAAATAAACATCATTTTTGAATTTGGAATATCTAATATAGCTTGGAGTGAATTTTTTGTAATTTTCTGAAAAACATCAATTTTTGATGAATAGTGAAACCATAAAGTGGTAATCAAACAAACCTGATTTTTCAGTTAAATAAAAGTTTACCACTAATGTGTATTGAATTTCGAAAATCCGACATACATGGTTTTCATTAGTATGTAAAATGTGGTTCATTGGGATGAAAATAATTTTTTGGTGAATAGTAACGTTTTTTCATTAATCGCGATTAGAGGTAATTAGTGTGATTTAAGGTAAAAATGATGTTAATATAATATAGGAACACCATGAAACTTGGCCTACACCTATTGGGTGAGTCATTTCCGACCAATAAAACCCATGGGTCGATTTAGGGGACCCCATGGAGCCACTTGGGTGGGATAATGACTTTAAATCCTTTTATTTAAAGTAAAGGTGAAAATGAAACTAACATAAATTGTTTTACTAAAACAATTTTTAGAAGGGGTTATGCTAATCATATTTTTGACTATAAATACTATTTGGAAAGATAAAAATATTTCCTACATCATGATATTTTTGTTATAAATTTTAGGCATTAAATAAATTAATTTAATTATGACATCATGATGATGCAACGATGACCACATTAATGAAAGGTTTAAAATAAAATGAAAAGATAATATAAAATATAAGACCTACACTTGTCCAAAAACTATTGGATGGGTATATTTCGAAGCCTTATCATCTTATATTCGAAAAATATCAATGTGGGACCTTAAAAATTCGAAACACTTTTGAAAATAAAATAATAGTTTCATGATTTCCAAAAGTGCCCTCCTCTCCTCTTATAAAAGGCCCCCACCTCTACCTCATTTTCCACACTCCTCAAGCCTTTGGCTCGGCCATCCCCTACCCATTTACTCTCTCCAAATCCCTCTACTCATCCTAGAGGATTCACTTTGGGCAGAATCCATTCCAAGGAAGACTTTGTGCTCAAACCAAAAGAGTTACCCTTTTTAAAGGTATTGCTCTCTCTTGTGTTCATTTGTTTTATTTTGCATCTCCAACCCCCTAAACTCTTTTTATTCATTTATTTTGTAACAACTCCATTATCTTCAATATACTAGGATGTTTTTATAATAAGTATTCGAGCTACACTCTCACACACCTATGACTAATGGTTAATGAACATAATGTTTCCGTGGATGGTGAAATTCTGCCTCCCGAAACGATGATTGTTAAATACTCATCTAACACCTTCAAAGGTGGCCATTATGATGTCACTTTTTTTATATATGATATATAATATGTTTTTTAATTCTTTAAGATTCTTTATTTTTCATATATGGAACTCCTTTATGGTTTCCATTATGGGTAAACGCGATATCTTCATTTAAGGAAGTGCGGACTACTGCCCCCTCAAAGTGATTTGATTAGTTAATGCCATATGTGGGATGTATAAAGGATAAAGTTAATAATATAATATATGATATTATACTATAATTATAATATACCTATGTATCAATATGTATTCATTCTATTAATGTATGAAATGGAAATGAAAGTAGCGTTCATGCGTATGTACGGATTACCGTCTCCATGAACGGTGCCTTTCATTTCTTATCTCCAAATGTTATGTAATAGTATAAGTACATTTATGAAATGGTTATATATTATATATATTATATATAAATATGGAATATCATTCTGGAATAAATATATATATATATATATATTACTTTTAATTCCATAAATATGATAAAAATATGGAAGTAGCGTTCATGCGTAGGTACGGTCTACCGTCTCCATGAACGGTGCCTTTCATTTCTTTTTATCTCCAAATGTTATGGAATAGTATAAAATGAATATATAATGGATATATATGATATTAAAATCATTAATACTATTCTGTAGATGATGTAATTATTACTTCATGGACAATTCTTTTCAAACAGGTTCACTTTTGACTCATGTACCGAACATCGACAAAAATGTCTGATATGAACAAACGTAATAATATAATTATTATAACATTATAATATGTGATATGAACTGAATAGTAAACATTAAATTATTTCCTTAAGCAATTATTAATTGACCAAAGTTTATTATTCAAGAATATAAAGAAACGAACAAGACAAGTTGGACTGAAGGTAAGGGACCCTACCTATCTTTTTATTTTCAAGTACTCTCTTTTATGTCATTCCTTTTATGCTCCATGTTCTTATGTTGGAGAATGTTATTTTATATTAATCCTAATGTAAAATTATGTTCATATGATGGGATACCCTATTTTATCTCAACAATCCATTTTTGGGAGTTTTAAGTGGCGTCGTTAGGCTGCCGAATTTTCATAAGGGGATTTTTCGTCTCACTTTCATTCCCGTAAGATTCTTGATACATTTGCCACTATTTCCTTTTGTGTGGTTTATGTACTTGACATTATTGTATTCTTTGTGTAATATAATCTCTTTTATGGTTATTTACATAATCATTGTATGACCCTTCTTTCATGGGGTGCACGTTTCGAATGATTCCCAAATCAGTAAGGGATTCTTTCACCCTCCTCTTTTTAAAAGACTTATTTTTTTATGTCTTTTAATTTACATCTTCTTATGTTGGGATTTGTTCTTATATATCCTTATTTCTGTAAATTATATTTCCATGTGATGAGATACAATTTTTATCTCTCATCTTCTCATTTAATGAATTTCATAATGACGCCGTTAGGCTGTCAACTTTTTGTAAGAGAACTTCTTAACCTAATTTCATTTTCTTTGGGTTAAACCTATACTTATTGATTATGTAGTACTATGAATATGTGTGGATGAACTCTGATTGTTTTACACTTAATATCCTTCTATATTGGGTGTATTTATATTTGTCACACATAATCATGTAATTGATTTATCCTTAATCTAAGGATACCGACTTTGTACGGGACTTCGTCTCAATCTCCTTTCATTGAGGCATATTTTGTTTTATACACACCTTCCTTTTATATGGTGTATAAACCCCTTTGACTTTTACATTTTTCAAAAGGAATATTTTTTATACGAAGCGTTTTACTAAACGACAAAAGGAATGTTTTTGTTTTACGTATGCGGTGACAACGACTTCTCCGCCGCCGTGACCATTATTTGAGTTTCGGCTTCCTCTACAAACCATAACATATTTTTAAATGAAAAATAAATACCAAGTTTTACTTCTATTTTATTTTGGTATTTAAATTGGTTTTTCTAATGTTTTTATTATATCAATGTGATTTGATATCTTGTGATTGTGATGTGGAAATGTTATGTTTCCTTTATGCATATTTTATGTGATACGATTATATTATGGTTCTTGGGCATTGTTTATGAAGACGGGTGGTTCCGTGATAAACTAAAGGCGGGTGAGCCCGTTATAGCTCTCCAATGCATTGGGTAACACGAAGGAGATAAACGTTAAGGTCTATCTGAAGATATTTAAGGGAACAATGTGATGGGTATTCCAAAAGTAACCAAGAGGGTTACTCCCTGTGCAAGAATGTTATGAATGCCCCAAGATACCTTTATGTCTTATGTTTTCTATGAGTTATTCATAAAACTTATGTTTTTATGTGTTATGTTAAAATTATTATGTTTTATGAGTAAGTACGTTTTCATACATGGACTAATGTTTTCAATTTTTACTTTTATATCCCTTACTGAGCTTTTTATGCTCATCCCAAGTTTTTTAAATATTTTTCACAGGACATGAAGTGGAATAGGGTCAAGGATGAGATCAAGGAAATGTCATGCTACCTAAATATGGAACTAGACATGACCCTTTTGTTAACATGATTTTATCTGGTGAAAAAATGGATACTGAGTATATGTGTCTACTTTTTAATCTTTTGAGATGTAATAGTTATGTCCTAATTCTCTAGAACTCTAAACCTGAAAATATTCTCCATGTGTATTCTTGAAATATCTCAAGATTATGTCATGTTTAAGGCTGGGGACTTATACATATGAAGCAAATTTTACAAGACTTGCAAGGTACGCTTCTGGAATTGTTATCTAACCTGAGAGTAAGATCGAGCAATTTCTTAGTGGCTTAAAACCATGTCTTTGAAGGGAATTAGTCATAAGGGACTTCAATAGCTACGAGGAAATTGTTCAATGTGCTCTCAAGGTTGAGATGGAAATTGGAGTAACCCATCAGTCATATGGGTTTGATAAGAAGAGGAAAATGGAGTTCAAAGTTAAATCTAAAGACCACATTGAAAAGAAGATGAATTTTCCCTTATGCGCAAAGTGTGGAATGAAACATGGAGGGAATTGTCTTAAAGGGACAAGTAAATGTTTCAAATTTGGAAAGGAAGGTCATCGGCCATTTGAATGCCACAATGATGGGAAGAAGATGTCTATTGATGCGAATAAAGAAAAGGCTACATAGAATGAACCTCCTACTCTTCAATGTTTCAAGTGCATGGAAATGGAGCATTATGCTAATCAATGCCCTAATCCAAGGGTTGCTAATGATGATCGACGTCAACAAATTCTTAAGGCTAAAGACAAAGGAAAGTCACATGCAATTTCTATCAGCGATGTGGAGTATGATAACGATGTGGTGAAAGGTACACTTACCATCCACTCTAAAGTAGCAAATGTTTTATATGATTCTGGATCCACCCACTCTTTTATTTCTGAATAATTTTATAAGGATATCACCACTTTACCTCAACAATTAGATGTCGAGTTAGCTGTGACAACTCCTAATGGAACAATGGTTGCATCAAAAGTTTATAATTCTTCTCTAATTGATGTTTGTGGGAAAGTTCTTCCTGCAAATATTGTGATCCTTCCTATAGTGGAATTCGATGTGATTCTTGTCATGGATTGACTTTCTTTATACGGAGCTCATATCAATTTCCAAAGAAGGGATGTCACATTTCATATTCCAGATCAATCTACGAGCATCTATCGATGCAAGGATGAACATAACCTTCCAGTGAAAATTTCTTCCATCTTATGGTTCTCGATTCCACTAAATGAAGGTTATTTATCTCAAATGGTTGGAGAGAAACTCTCAATTAAGAATATGCCCATTGTACATGAGTTTGATGATGTCTTTCTGGTGGAATTGCCAGGTCTTCCACCAAATCGTGAAGTTGAGTTTTCAATAGAAATTGTACCAGGTGCTATGCCTATTTCAAGGACACCTTATAGAATGGACCCAATTGTGTTGCAGAAATTGAAGAAGAAAATTCAAGAGAATCTTGAAAAATGATTCATACGCCTTAGTGCGTCACCTTGGGGAGCACCTTTTCTTTTTGTTAAGAAGAAAGATTGATCAATGCGACTCTGCATTGATTATCGAGAACATAACAAGATCACTATCAAGAACAAATATCATCTCCCATGCATCGATGACTTATTCGATCAACTACGCGGAGCTCAATACTTTTCCATGATTGATCTTCGTTAAGGTTATCATCAATTGAGGGTCAAAAGGGAGGATATACCAAAGGCGGCTTTTGGTACAAGGTATGGACACTATGAATTTATAGTGATGCCATTTGGTCTTACTAATGCCCCTTCTATCTTCATGGATCTGATGAATAGAGTCTTTAGAGACTATCTTGATCAGTTCGTGGTAGTCTTTATAGACGATATTCGTGTCTATTCAAAGAGAAAAGAATAACATGAAGATCAATTGATAATTGTATCAAAGACCCTGAGAAAGGAGAAGCTTTATTCCAATTTTACCAAGTGTGAATTTTGGCTTCAAAAAGTTTCATTTCTGGGTCACATAATCTCAAAAGAGGGGATATCTGTGGATCCAGCAAAAATAGAGGTTATTGAAAGGTTGTCGAGACCAACAACAGTAACTGAGATCCGATGTTTTCTCGGTCTGGCCGGATATTATTGATGTTTTGTGAATGATTTTTTGAGGTTATCAAATCCACTCACCAGGTTGACTCGAAAAGGAGTTAAGTTTGTGTGGACGTAGGAATGTGAAGAGAATTTCACGGAGTTGAAAAGAAGGCTATCCAGTGAACCTGTGCTCACACTGCCTTGTAGTGGAGAAAGGTTTGTGATCTACAGTGATGCATCCAAGAAGGGACTGGGGTGTGTTCTTATGCAAAATGATATGTTGATTTCTTATGCCTCACGACAGTTGAAAATCAATGAGCAAAATTACCCAACTCAACATTTGGAGCTGACTGCGGTAATCTTTGCATTAATGATTTGGAGGCATTATATTTATTGCGAAAGGTGTGATATTTATATTTATCATAAAATTTTGAAGTATATTTTCACACAAAAGGAGCTGAATATGCGCCAAAGAAGATGGTTGGAGTTGATTAAAGATTACGACTGCTCAATTCATTACCACCTTAGTAAAGCGAACAAGGTGGCTGATGAATTAAGTCGACAAGACCATGCTAGCTTATCCATGATGAGGATCTCAAAAGAACCAATATTTATGGATTTACAAAGGATGGAGCCTGGTATCATAATGGAAGGGGGAAAATATTATCTTTTTCAAATGAATGTTCAACTATCTATGCATGTGAAGATTAATGTGGTGCAGAAAGAAGATGTAGAGTTACAAAAGAAGGTGAGAAATGTTCCTGAATTCCACTTTGATTGTGATGGGATAATAAGGTTCAGGAATCGGGTTTGTGTTCCTCCCATCCCAGAATTAAAGAAGGAGCTGCTGGATGAGGCTCATAGTTCTTCATTCTCTATTCATCCAGGAAGCACGAAGATGTATAGGTACCTGAAAGAGTACTTATGGTGGGATGGCATGAAAGAATATGTTTCTGAATACGTCTCTCGATGCTTAGTATGTCAGAAAGTTAAAGCTGAGAGATAGAAGTCTAAGGGGATATTACAACCATTACCCCTACCCGAATGGAAATGGGAAAACATCACTACGGACTTTGTCACTGGACTTCCTAAAACATCCAAAGGCAATAATGCTATCTAGGTTATAGTAGATCGTCTTACGAAGTCGGCACACTTTATTGCTATAAGAGAGGATTTCTCTCTTGACCAGCTTGCCAGGATATATGTAAAGGAAGTGGTAAGATTGCACGGAGTACCACATTCCATTATATCTGATCGGGATACGAGGATTACCTCGAAGTTTTGGCGATGTTTTCAGCATACTCTAGATATAGAGTTGAGTTTCAGCACTGCTTATCATCCTCAGACAGACGGTCAGTCTGAGAGGACAATTCAAACTCTAGAAGATATGTTAAGAGCCTGCTCTATGGATTTCAAAGGTGGTTGGGATCAACACCTACCTTTGTTGGAATTTTCTTATAATAATAGCTTTCACTCCAGAATTCAAATGGCTCCTTATGAAGCTCTCTATGGAAAGAAATTCAGAACTCCAACTTGTTGGGATGAAGTTGGCGAAATAAATCTATTAGAACCTGATCTTGTTGATGAGATGGCAGAAAAGGTCCGATCTATTCAACAACACATAAAAGCAGCTCAGAGTCGACAAAAAAAGTTATGCTGATAACCGAAGAAGAGACCTAGAGTTTGAAGTGGGCGATAAAGTGTTCTTACTAATATCTCCCTGGAAAAGAGTAATGAGATTTGGGAAGAAGTGAAAGATAAGCCTTAGGTATACCGCTCCTTTTGAAATACTGGATCGTGTTGGGAAGGTAGCTTACCGATTGGCGCTTCCACCTAATCTCCCTCAAGTTCATGATGTGTTCCATGTATCTCCCCTGAGAAAGTACATACCTGATCTTTCACATGTACTCAGCTCAGAAGTTGTACCACTGGAGCAAGATCTTTCTTATGAAGAACGGCCGACAGAGATTCTGGATCGTAGCGAAAAAGTTCTACGAAACAAGACCACTCGCTTGGTGAAAGTTTTAAGGAGGAACCACCATTTAAAAGAAGCTACATGGGAGCTTGAAGATATGATGAGGGAGTGGTATCCTCGTCTGTTTGTTACAAAGTGACGAATTTCGAAGGCGAAATTCATTTTAAGGTGGGTAGAATGTAACACTCGAGACTTTTATGAGAAATATTTTCTTTTTATGAATTATGTTATACGCAATGGAATCTTTCACTACACACAACACTAGCTTGGCATGATTTATATGCAATCGCGACCTTCCTCGATAGCTTGCGTTGTACGGAATACCGAGTTTTCACTAAACAACGATATGCTATTAAAATATTATATGAAATAGACGTTATGAATAGTAATAACCACTTTTTGAAATTTTATAAATTTTATCATTCAAAATGGACTTCATTTTTTTATTCGGAATACCGAAATTAGCCTAGGGTGAAATTTTGGAATTTTTTTGAAAACATTCAATTTTTGGTGAATAGTAAAACCATTAAGTGGTAGTTAAAAAACTGAATTTTTCATAAAATGTAATTTTACCGCTTCTGTGAATGGAATTTCGAAAATCCAATAGAAACGGTTGATATTAGTAAGTAAAATGTGGTTCAATGAGATGAAAATAATTTTTTGGTGAATAGTAACTTTTTACTTTTTTTACCGCGGTTAATAGTAAATAGGGTAAATAAAGGTAAAAATGATATTACTATTACCCTAACACATGTCCTAATTCTATTGGATGAGTGTAATTATACCAAAAACAACCTTATTAATATAATATGACCATTTAGGTCCACTTTTATTAGATTAAGACATTTAATATTATTTTATTTAAAGAAGTGTTTAAATAGTTAAAATCAATGTTTAATAACTAAAACATTTTTAATACAGGGTTATAAATAAGATAAATTCGATTATAAATATTCATTAGAAATCTAAAACAATTTCCTACATAATGGTATTTTATTTATAATTTTTAGATTTTAAATAATTTAATTTATTTATGACTCAACGATGATGGAGTAATTACCTTATTAAGAAAATATTAACATTATTGATGTTATAAATGCCCAAATAAATGAAATTTGAGTCTTTTTATGAATTACGCTAATTTTTTAGGTTAATATGACATGTTAGTGTTGATTTAATTAACATGGTTCGAACTTATCATTCTGTTATGATTTTCAAAAAAATCATATACCAAATAGTGTCAAAATTGACATAAAATAGTTTTTAAAACAAATATTATATTATTAATTGTTATTTTATTCCTAAAAAGCCATGGTTCAGCAAAATGACTTAGATTAGGATATATATAATAATAATAAACAACTTGGGGTTCTTTTGGCATGTTATTGTATGTTTATTAACCATATAGTTTAAGAAAACAAAAAGACACAGTAAAAGTTAAATTATTTAACTTAGAGTTAAATATAATTGATAAGGTTAAAATAATTACCTAAACATGTATAAATCCTATTGGATGAAAGTATTTCGACCCATCCCCGCTTTAGCTTCTAAATATGACCCTTTGGAACCATTATAAACCGAATTTGACTTTAATATAAAATAATATTTTGAGATATTCTTAAGGTGCCCCTCTCCTCCTTTATAAAAGGGAACCTCCTCCCTCTCCTCCTCACACCAATTTGTGCATTCAAGCTCAGCCAACCCCTAACAAAATTCATTTTCCACTTCCCTAAAATAATCCTAGAGGTCATGGTCTTCTTCAAAAACCAATCTTAGTTCCCTAAGTGGAGGATTCAAAGAGGCGTGTCAAAAAGAGATTATATCCACTACCGTTCTTTTTCAATTTAATTCTTCTTCAACTTCTTCTTCATTATTTGTTTCATGATAAGGTAAAAACATAAGTATTAATTACATACTGATATGTTATTAAAAATATTAAACAACCCTATTTCACCTTCTATCCATCCTACTGAAAATAAAATCACTACGCGTTTGTACGTATGGAATACTGTCTCCACGCCGTGGTGTAATCTATTTTCCACCACCACCTTACTTGGATGGGTATAATGGTATAATGAGTAACTATATATGATTATTATAAAGTTATATTGATACTGAAATAGTATAAATACACTTCAATACAATTCCACAATCATGGGAACGATATCATCACTTGTGCGTACGTACGGCCTACCGTCTCCACGATGTGATGCGACTCGTTCTACATGATCTTCATTACATAGTAATTATATAAATGAATTTAATGAATAAATATGATATATTTTACACTAATATCATTCTGGATATATGGTATCTATAACCTAACAAGAAGAATAAGAATTTATTCGGCAAAACATGCATAAGAACAAAATGCAATAAAGACCCAAATAACAAGTAACAATAGAAATATTACTAATAAGAAGCTAAGAATATGACCATATATGATATCATATAAATAAGTATGATTCTGGAATAATTCAATAACATTATTTAAATCATTATACAGGATCTTCGGACACGTACGAATCAAATCGAACTTAAGGTAAGGGAAAATATCACAATAACATTTTTATCCGAGATTGATTATACTTTGGTATTTACTGGGGTGTATTGATCATCCACATCCATGTTCCTTAAATATTAAATATTATTCATATCCTCCTACAATTGTTTAAATCCAATTTTACCCTTCGGTATGTTTTTAGTAAACAATATGAAAGGAATCTTTTGTCGTACGAGGTACTTTTTGACTTTTCGGCCAAAGTACGAGAAGAATGTTTTTTAACTTATACGGAATAAATGGATTCATAAAACATTATTTCAATGAAGATTCCTTTAAAATTTTTCAAGTATATTTTTAATTAACTTCTTTTAGATTAAAATTATATGACATGTTAAGAAAGGAAAATGTTTTTGAAGTAGAAAGGATATTTTCCTCAAGAATGGAGTTCAAATGTTTTATCAAAATTATTTTCCATCTAAGATAATATAGTGTTCTGTTTATATCCCTATTATTACAATGATTTTATTATGTTGTGATGGAATTATTTTTATGATGTTTTTTACCTTATATGATTTGTTTTATGATGTCATGATGTTTCAAGAATCCCATTTTTATTACATGTGTTATGCGATGATGTATGATTTATGATTATGTGGCAAACATAAGAAAGGATTCATTATGAGATGGGTGGGACCTATATCTCCCTCCAATGCATTGGGTAAAGATTTATATCTCATGAGATAGACAGGGTTGGAACGGAAGGTCATTCCGGTTCAGTGATACAGGACTGAAACGAGGAGTGAACTCGGTTCAAAAATGGACTTTGTCCGCTAAGATAGTCTTGGCAATGAGTCATGACTAAGAAGAAATGATTCTCTATGATTATGTGTGCATTCCACAAAGTTTCAAGTTTTATGTTATGATTATGGGGATTTCATTTTCACTTCCATGATTTATTCCAAGTTAAGATATTATGATCTCTTTTGTAGGTTAAGATTTTCAAAATGTTATGATTACCTTTATTTACCCTTACTGAGCATTTGAGATCACCCTTTTATATATTTTTCTTTTGCCCAGGTCAGGAAGAAGGATATTAAGTATAATATTCTTAAAGGGCCCCTAGAAATGATTAAATAAATGGGATACACTGTAGAAGATTTATGAACCAGTTGTTTATGTTTCCCAGTTTCTAAAGACACTATACCTATACGGTCCTTTTGTGGTTTTTGTTATATGTTTTACTAAGTAAGCTTCAATTATGAAGTAATAACAATGTATGTAAAGTAAGGGTCATTATAACAGTAGTGGCATCAATCATCAACTCTGTCACTGGGAGGGTAAATTCGTCATTCGGACTGTAGTGGTTGAGATCTCAGAAGTCAATGCAGACTCTGATCTGTCCATTATTCTTCCTGACTAGCACAATATTGGATAGCCACTTGGGGTACTGGACCTCTTTGATGAAGTTTTCTTTGATGATCTTGTCAACTTTGACCTCAACCATGGCACCATGAGAAGGGTACATTTTTTTGAGCTGCTGCTTGAATCCACGAGGGTTTGTCATAAGACCATGGCGGTGGATGGATACCTGAAGATGTAGTCCTGGTATCTCGTCGTAACTCTAGGAAAACACATCATGATGGTGCTTACAGATTTCTATATACCACTTCGGCTCTTCGAGGGACATGGCGACACTGATCAATGTGGGCCTTAGATCTGCCTCACTACCAAGGTTCACCTGTACCAGTTCATCGACTTTGGTAGCAACACCTTCATCAATGGTAGGGGGAGGATCCTCCAAATACTCTTCTACACCTGTGGATTGGTCTTCTACAAGGGTAATTGTTTCGGGGATGCCAGAGTCTGATGGGGGGTTGGTGTTGGCTTTAGTGATAGTGTTAATCACGTCAGTAGACTCATGCGCTACTGAGACCATGGTGATGAAAGCGTTCGATCCAATTCCATTCAGCCTTCGGCCCAAGGGGCCACGCTTGATGACATCAAAGCAGTAGTGACGCATCGGGTTGAACTTGTTGATTCCTGCCTGGATGAAGAGGCATGTATTACGTACTGTCATTGCCATGCTCCTGATGTTTCGGTACTTCATAGGGGTAGGAGGTTCCAGGATCACCTGAGCCTAGTTGGTATAGGAGAACAAAGTGATTTTTCGACATCGCTAGGACCGAGGAATATACCTTCCTCTAGTACCCAAAATAACAAAACACTACCCCATGTCAGGGGTTGCAGCCTCCAATCGATGGATTGGGAAGATTTAGGCACCATCCAGTCCTACCCAGGGATCACATGTGGCCGGATCAGGTTCATCCTCATCTACCAGGATTTTCTTGTCCTTGCTCTTATAATAGTCAGCATCCATATAGAGGGCTTCACAAGAGGCAAAAAGAGACGTATCTCCTTGTAGTATGCCTACTCGACCATTGAGAGAGTATTTGTGGCATTGGTGATATGATGAAGGGACTACTCCATGATGATGGATCCATGGTCTTCCCATCAATGCGTTGTATGAGGTGTCCTGGGAGACAACCATGAATTCGCTTGGCAACTAGGACATCGAATTGGGTCTTCAAACAATTCCTGCCAACTGGGGTCTGTTTGGTCCTGTCATACCCCTGGATTCTGAGGTCGGATGGAGTTAAATCATCCTCTAACAATCCCAACTTTTGCAGTGTCTGAGTCGGGATTTAGTTAATCCCAGAACCCATGTCGACGAGGTAACGACAGACTTCCATGCCTTGAATTGACCAGTGATGTACAGCGGGCGAATGTTCCCCTGTATGGGATGGTCTTCATCTTTACCCAAGAATGAGATAACTTCCTGACATTTGGTATTCTAGATTACCTCAGCGTGGAAGGCTTCCGCTACTGCTACCTCTGTCTCAAACAGGAGGGGGATCCTTAGGGCCTCGACAAGTTCCTCACACAATTCAGACGACAGGCGGAGAGCCTCAATTATAGAATGTCTTGCTGGAATGCCGGAAAGGTGCTTTATGAAGTCGTACTTCCATGCCAGACGTGAACCTCTTTCTACAGGAGATCTCTCTTCAATTGGAGGTGTGGTGGGCCCTACTGGTTGGACCGACGGCTGACTGGTACTTAGTACAACCCACTTCCTGCTGGTCGAGGCCTGAAGGGAGGATATCAGGTGAGGACTGAACAACTGAGATTGGCCTGTAGTAGGGTGATACTGCTATGACAGATCTAATAGCACAAATGGTGGTTGAGGTAGATCTTAGGGCACCAGATGAGGTATCGCATGCTGAGCTCTATGATGGGCCGGCTATCTGGTATCAGTGTCAGCACATCCTGGCTAAAAGTGCCCGATGATGCTCCTTGACAACCCATGTGGCTATAGTTCTGTGGACGGTGACGTCGAATGGGGACATTGGGGTGGTTCGCATGGCGTTCCTTCTTGTCGGGAGTCATGGAGGTATATACCAGGTCTACGGAGTTAACTGAAGCGTACCCCTGACTGTCACTTGACAAATCATCCACCACTGGGCGGATTCTGGGAGGAATCCATATCTTATGGGGCATAAAGTCACTAAGAGTACGGGATATCGATGACAGAAGTGGAGCGTGTTCTTCTTCCTATGTCGTCGTTGCTTACCCTTTTGGGAAGAGGCTGATTGAGATGACGACACAGAGGTGTTGGTCGCTTCTTCTGACGGCTCCAGCTGATTTAGGCATTCCCGAATATTTCCATGGGCTTTGGAAACTGTTTTATGATCCATCTAGTCATCGTACTTCTGAGACCCATGGCTGGGAACCTCCTGCAACATGCCTTCTTCGCCACTACCTATTTCCGACCTTACGGAGACACTTTCCACTTGTGACGGGGCCAAGCCCAGCCTGACTATGTTGTTATTGACCTATTCTTGGATCCAGTCTTTAAACACAAATCACTGCTTGTGTGTGTTCTCTAGGATTCGTTGATAGGGAATGTAGTTGGGGCGATCGATGAGATTCACCTATTCTGTCCTTCTACACTCAGGTAAGCACACGATCCCCTGCTCTAGGGCATTTCAGAAGTAACCGGGGACCTGATCCTCATTATACGAGTAATTCAGGTACCTTATTTCCAGATAAAGGGCTTTGGGAGCATGTCCCTGAAGAGGGGCCTGGGGGGCCAACTGATGAGGTGGGACCTGATTGTCTCGCCTCGGCGGTGGTGGTGCGTTGTGCAGTATAACCTGTCGGTTCGGAGGTGGTCGCTGCTGGGAAGGAGGCTGTGAATGAGGTGGAGGACCCCTGCGGGGTTGCAGAGCCGGTGCTATTGGTTGCAACTCTATCTGCCTGGGTCTTCTACTTGGTCCACTATAGTGTGTTCAGCTCCGGCCCTCCTTGCTGGGATCACAGGGGGTAGTGGATGCGCCTAAACAGCCTTTTGTAAAGCTTCCTCGAGGCACTGGGCAATATCTGAGATGTCCCAGAACCCTCCATGACAGTTCTGGGTGATCATGGAAGAAACCATCTCTTTTTTGACATTCCATATGTACATCATCAGTAATTGCTTCTAAGTCAGTGGCATATCGATGGAGTATGTAAGTCGTTTCCTCTAGGGGATAATGTCTGTGACTCCCTCATCAGGCATTTGTTTGCACTTGAAGAGGTCAGTGATGTTGGTCTTTTGCGTGGTGGAGCTGAAATGGTATAAGAACTTTCGGTGGAGATCCAACCATCTGGTCACTGATCCGATATGGATCTTGTTGTACCCGACGGATGAAGGGCCATCCAATGTCTGCACGAAACATCAGAGCTTGGCGGGTTCTTACTCTGCCGGGGTCCCCAACATGTGGCCACACCTGGAAGAAAAGTAGGACAAGTGATGCGGTGGGTCCACTGTCCCGTTGAAGGGAAAGAAAGTGGGTTTCCCAAAACCAGGAGATGCAGGCATGTCATCCACCCATGCGGGATATGGCTTGCCATCTGGTGGTACTACCACCTGCCACATTTCCAATTCCTTGAGACGGGGGATGAGTACCGCTATAAGATCATCTGGGTGGAGGTCCATCTCTTGACTGGGATCCCTAATCAAAAGTGCATTGTCAGGATCATTGACATGGTAGTCAGCTTCAGTGGCTAGTGGAGTGACTAGCGGAATGGCCTGTGGGGCGACCATGGGAATCTGGGCTGGATTTCTCGGATTTCTTTTCCATTCAAGAGGGTTTGTCTTGACTTATAGTGCCCTCTTGCTGTGATCTCTGGCTTCTGCCATATTTGCGGGAGTATAATGACCTAGGATTCATGGAGGCATCTCACTGGTGGGAAATTGTTCCTACCACTACTGCCCCGCCTAGGATCACCATAATCGGGTCGCCGTTCTACAGTGCGCTCAGCCAGGAGTTCATTGACCAGCCTATTTTACTCAGTGATCTGTTGATGCAATGTGACTTTCATGGGGTACTCTCACATTTTCTTCACCGAGGCTGATGTGTCGGTGTACTTGAATGCTCTGACATGCTCCTTACCTTTACCAGCATTCCGGTCGAGCATCAGTGACTCGGTGGGCGCAAGAAGGCCAATGAGGTTCCTCTGCTGACGGGTAACCCTTTTTTATGGATCTAGTAATGGCGGTAAACTTTTATGGGGTATGTAACCATTGAGAAACTCCATCTCGTAATCCTTGTTCGCTATGTCGACCATGTGGACCGCGACCCCTCTTGGGGTCATGTTCTCAATGTCGAATAACGAATCGGGGTGTCGCCGGATAGGATTGAAAAGGAGGGTGGTGTACTGTCCCCAGCAATGGACTTCAACTTGGCGGGTAGCTTCCATGATGATTATATGATGTGCTTTGAAACTAGGAATGCATTTCTGTTGAGGGGCACTCTGTTATTTCACTGACTCAAGGTGCTGGGCCACGGGGAGTGCGGCCAAATAAACTAGAAGGGATTGCTCTCTGATTTCCTCAAAGTCCTCCTGGCTCCTAGGGTACACTACTCACTCATAATGAATGAGGAAGTGTGTTGCCTATAGAGTTTGGCAAAAGCACCCTAATTTATCTAGGGAGAGGGATTCTGACGCACAGAAGTTCGACACTATCATTGGCCAGAACATCTTCGGGATGTGATCCGTTGCGAGAATGTTCCAGAAGCTCCTCGGCTTGGATTCAGGGTCTGGCCCCGTGTTGCCCCACTTGTCAACCAGAGGTGACTAAGGAATCGACAGTGGTAATGAGGTGGACCGCTGGGTCAGTAAACTGTGTGGTGAAGAATACGATAAGTGAGATGATAGACTTCCAAACTCTGGGCCATCCTATGAAGAGTAAGGTGACCTGATCACGATGTCCTGATAGGATGGGCTAACAACCATAGCTTCCAGCCCATGAATCGTTACCAGCGATGGGTTGCGTCGTTGATCATCTGCCCTGGTCCCAAAATAGATCTATGTGATCTCTGGAAGAGGTATAGTGAACTTCTTGTGATGACGGTTGTGAATGCACGGTCGGGACCTATGGGATTCCCACAATTACCTCCTCCTGGATGTACCTATAGAGAGAGGCCGGAATCCGGTAGACATCACATTCTGGGAGAATGAGGTTGATACGCCTTGTTCTGGTCTCAGTCCATGATCCATAGGCGACTCCATTGCCATGTCGCATTCTGCTTTTGAATCTGAGAAACAGGCTGGTTTGATCTCTACCGGGCCTTCCCAGGGTTCTTCTTGTGGTGGCAACGACCAGCAATTCTACCACTGGATGGCTCTTCGGGACAAGTCTGGTTCCTGACATATAGTTTCGGAGCCGCATTGGTGTTGGGGCCAAGAGGACTTCCTCTTGAGATGGATTGGGTGAGAGGGGAACTGGGTCAGATGTCGAAGGATACATGGCGAGGACCTCCATGAATAGCACCCGTGCGGGCGAAACCTCTCCTAGAACCAGCAAGAGCATGGGGAGGACATCCATGCTTAGTGCGGGTGGAGCGAGGCTGACCATCACCACTCTAGTTTCTAGGGCAAGGAGGACTTTATCTAGTTGCAGAGAGAACGTAGGGAGGATCCCTACATTGGAGAGGGAACTGATGGGTGATAACATTACATTGCTGGTCGAGGGTAAGAAGAGGAACTCCATATCCAGTGTAGTGGGTGCGGGATAGGCTTCTGTGGCTAGTATTACTGCCGCGTGGAAGGTCATCATTCTAGATTGGGGTAGCCCGAGGCATACCTCCCTGATGATCTTCGGAGTAGGGAAGGCCCACGCTTTGTGGAGTGGTGGTACAGTGAGGGCCTCTTTAAGGGGTGACATCACCGCAGATTGCTTTGTGGTGATCACCACAAAGGCCTATGACCTGGGGAGTCAACCCAGACTATCCATGGGGCGGTTGGGAGCTCTATTTCGGTCAATTGTAGGAGTGTAACTGCTCAGTGTATGCTGGATCTTCATGATGTATGTCGGTGGTTTCTCGGGCCACAGTAGCTATCGACGTTGACGCCCCTTGACGGGCATCCTTGGCTCGGCCCCGACGCTGGGGTCGAGTAAGGTGGGCCAGTGTGGGCAGTGCAGGGGCATAAATGACCTGCTCCTCTAGCAAGGCTGGACTGTGACGCAGATGCGGCTGAGTGGGGGCCCTTGCCTGGAGCCCTTAGATCGGGGCCTGGATCGGGTATAAATGGACATCACCAACCACATCAGCGTAAGGCAGGGAGTCGTCAAGGCGTTCCAGGGTCAGGCTCCCAAAATGATTGAACGACGGAGTGGGGAGCAGGGGCTCCCTGACTGGCCCTTGAGGGTGGCATTGGTGGCGGGGTGTGGATGCCACCAGGTCCAGGTGGGTCATATCCCAAGTTCGGATGACCCCTTCTTCCTCGTACGTATGTACAATGTCATTGATCACCAGTCGTTGAATAATCTTTGAAGCAGAGAGGGGAAATGGGAATCCCACATTCAATGATGTAGATGTTGTTGTGGATGTGGTGGAGCCACGCGGTGCGGCTGCACCGGTATTTCCCCTTCACCTGAGTAGGTGAGCGGGCGGTGATCGTTTCTTCATAGCAGCAACATGGTTCCTGGGAAATAGGGAGATTAACTAATCAGCACTACTAGGAGAGAAATCGACAACCAGTTCCCCAACGTCACTTCATATTCCATGGCCGGTAAGAGGGATCCACGCTAGAACGTTTTAGAACTGAATGCCCCACGTTCTACTTCCCCAACTTCTGGTGAGTTTCACGCCAGACCCGCTATTTTCATGGCGGGACCCTGGGCCAGATATCTAGATCCGGTGACACATCAATCTACTGATGTCTCGAGCACTACTAATCTTTACATTTACGAGAAGAATTTCATGTCGGGATCTCCATTTCTATTTCCGATGCTTTCGTCGGGGCACACACATCCGTCCGTGGAGGTCGCATAGCTGTTGCCCCGCATTTCCACATTCCAAAGGTGGGCGACATCCATTCCTTGTTCAAGGATGTTTTCTCCTTGATCGAAACAAGATGATAGGATGTTTGTTCCTCCTTCCATGGATTCCGCAACAGAACACATCACCTAATATGGGTCTCCCTCATAGTTTTAATACGTTGTTTGTGAAACCTTTCCCAATGCCATATATTCATGGATGCTGGTTAATTACGTTGTTTCTGTCAGGACATTCCAAAGCATCCGGTCAGGGAAGAAACCTTCAGTTGGGAGAGTATTCATGTCGAGACATCATTAACACATCTGAAAGGTGGGGGATTGGTGTGTCTGTCTTTTTCACTTATTATAGGGCTTCTCGAGGGCATGGAAGCCCGAGGAATCCCACATCGAATACGGAGAACTCGTATGCCATAGGCATGTCACTGAGGTTTTCCTTAGCTTCCCATATTTAACACAGGGTATGCCGCAAGTTTAACATCTAGTGAAGACGGATCGGCCTGATCAGAACACTAACTGGAGTGGATAAGATTGAAGAACCCACTAGAGAGAAAACCGATGTTGGGGCCAGTACCTAGGCGGCTTCCCAAAAATTATAGAAGTGGATAAGGTGGAATGATCTCATCGGGATGTGGTGGCCCGGGTAGAAATCGCTATGGATGATGGTTGTGACTGTCTTGAGCCTTAGGGAGGCTTCCTACGTATCCCAGTGATGAGGAATCAATGTCCTTGTTGTTCGATGTTACGGTGGGATGCTAGAGGAGGCGGGCCGTGAGGATGTACACATGGATGGGACCCAGAGTAAGTCGAACCTCCGGGTTGTGGCATGTCCTTCCCGAGACACATAGGCTCGAGGGAATGATCAGGATGAGACATGAGTGATGATCTTGAGACTCAGGGAGGATTCCTATGTATCCCTGTGGAGGGAATCAAAGATTGTGTAGTTTGGGATGGAATGTGGCTTTCAATCTGAGGCGGCCCAAGAATGGTGGGGGTCGTTGAACCAACGTGAGAGGACCATGGGTCCAAGTGGAAGAGAACATTGTGGAGGTTTCCTATGTACCATGCCTACGAATGGTTCGAATTCCTTGTAGTTCGGGTGGGGCGCTGGAGGGACAACGTGAAGGACTTTGGTTCAATGGATAACGGGTTATAACCTCGTGGAGGCTTCCTATGTACCTTCCCTACGCATGGATCAAAGACATCGTAGTTCAGAAGGGTGTGGGTGTCAGTGAACCGACGTGAAAAAGGACCTTAGTCTGACGGGTGGCAGGGCATGATCCTCAGGAAGGCATCCTACATATTATGCCTACGCACGGATCAATGTCCTCGTAGTTTGGGAGTGTATGATGGAGGGCTGACGTAACGGTGATCCCAGGGGGTCCGTTAGTGGTGGGCTTGAACCTCGTTGAGGTTTCCTAGGTACCATGGCTACACACGGATCAAACACCTCATAGTTTGTGTGTGGATACCGGATGACAGACGTAAAGGTGAACTCAGGGGTCCAGGTGACGGTGTGCTTAATCCTCATGGAGGTTTCCTATGTACCTTGCCTATGCATAGATCAAAGAACTCATAGTTCATATATTGTTTGGTTAGTGAATAGACATGAAGGTGAACCCAGAGGGTTCGCTGGTGGTGGGCTTGACCCTCATGGTGTGTTTCTACGTACCATGCCTATGCACGGATCAATGACATCGTAGTTCAGATGTAGACGCTGGAAGGCCGATGTAAAGGGGGACCAGGGGTCTATGTGATGGTGGGCTTGAACCTTGTGAAGGTTTCCGTCATACCAGACCAACACATGGATTATAGACCTCATAGTTCAGATGTGGATGTTGGATGGCTAATATAAAGGAGGACTATGGGACCATTTGACAGTGGGCTTGAACCTCATAGAGGTTTCCTACGTACCATGCCTACACACGGATAAAAGTCCTCGTAGTTCAGATATGGTTACGTCGGTGAACCAATGTGAAGGTGAGCCCAGTGAGTCCATTGGTGATGAGCTTGAACCTCATGTAGGATTCCTCCATACCATGCCTACGCACAAATCAAAGGCCTTGTAGTTGAGATTTTATGGGGCTTATGCACTGAGACGGCCCAAAATGGTGATGATGAATGAACAGATGTGAATGCGGTCGGGACAACCAGGTGGTTGACATGAACCTCATGGAGGCTTTCTACGTACCATGCATTAGCATGGATCAAAGAGCACATAGTTTAGGTATACAGTTTAAACTTCATACTAGAAGAGGGCATATAGTTTAACATCATGCTGGATGAAGGCATACAGTTTAATGTCATGTTGGATGAGGGCATACAGTTTAACGTCATGCTGGACGAGGGTAGAACTCTTCATGAAGAAACGACCGAGTGGTGGTCTTGAACCTTGTGGAGACTTCCTACATATCATGCCTACACATGGATCAATGTTTTTGTAGTTCGCTAGAGGATGGTGTCAGGGTCGGTGCTCACTCTATGCTCACATGAGTCATGCTCGGTGTGAGAAACAAGAGGCTATAGGGACATGAGGATCAGGTCGTGAAGGGTTCATCCATGGGAAACGAAGAGGAGATTACACGTTATTTGGCCTATGGTGTTGGGACTTACTCTAGGTTGGTGGAACAAGGTATGACAAAACACAGAGGGAGAGGAACTCCACGGGATTCTATTGCGGGGATGTACGCTGGAGGTGCATGGGTTCAAACTTCCGCAAGAGGGGTTAGGGGATTACACCAAGGTTGATGCCCTTATCCCCCACGGAAAAATTCCACTCCCAAAAGTAAGATATCATCCCTAGTAGAGATCAGGGGGCATGTAGAATGTCCATGGTGGGGGTACCCCATGTGAAAGGCACGTGGTGATGTCACAGTTTAACGTCATGTGTTAAGGATGAAGTGATTGGTTGTATAACATCCTGTAGCTCGGACAAGGTGGGTTTACTCCGCACCACAAGGACATACATAACTTGTACCCTCTGCCCCTTATGGGAGATAAGGCATCGGCAAGGCCGTATAGAAGGCGGGTTGCAGAGCGAACTATAGTGGGGTCAACATTAGTGTGGCTTTTCGAAGTAGAAATAGCCATTAGCGTGCCTATGCGAAGAAGCATTAGGCGATGCAACGCTATGGGTGGTATCATCCAGAGGACTTTGAAATCAAATCGTGTGAGCCTGGTGGGCCACACGGTAAGAGATATTTCCAAGCATAGGGGTCCATAGGCAAAGGCCATGCAGAGCTCAGTTGCTTTGTGTAGGGGTGGACACTTGCGAGAGAAGGTGCTTCGCGATGTGGAGTGACTTGTCCCTAGAATGTGGTGGGGGTGTGAATGGGTGGTGCTTCACGAAGTGGAATGGTATTCACAGAACACCGCCTTGCGAAGCATAGGTACCTCGTAAAGAAAAGTGTCTCTAAGCAATGTGCTTCGCAATGTACAGTGTCCCTACCCTGGCTTATGGATCACATGTACAGGATGGGTGTTTCACGAAGCATAAATGTTACACGACTGCCTGGGTCCCCTTGGGGATCCCCTTCCTTCGTGAATGTCCTTGGGCTTCACGAAAGGAATCCCCCTCAGAAGGGGGGATCAAGACGATACCAGGCAGAGGTGATTCGCGAAGCAGAAATTCCTCGCGTAGCTCATGATTCTCTGAGAGGAAGAGTGCTTCACGATTCTGGAAAGAGGGAACCGAAAGGATAGATCTTCCGTCCGAAGAGATGAGGGGGATCTTGGTATTTATAGGCAGGAGGCTCCACGGATCAGAGCCCACACGACGCGAAGTGGGAACGATTGCTTCATGGAGGCTCGAAAACATCAACCGGGATCATGAACAATCATAGCCTCGGGTGCTTCACGGAGGTTTCGTGAACATCAACCATGTTCGTGAAGCATTACAGCTGCCATTGCTTCGCGGTGGGTTCGCGAATGTCAAATGTGGTCGCGATGCATTACTGCCTTCTTTGCTTTGCGGCGGCCGCGTTGGTTGGGGGTCCTTCGCATCCGAGCTTCATGAGGCAGTTCGCAGGGTTGATTTTCTTCTTCCTTTTGAATCTAATATTTTGGCACCAACAGACTCCCAATTCTCTGAAATTCTAACTCTTAATTCCATTGAAATTCAGACTAAGAATACTCGGAAATTATGATTCTGAATTCTCTGAAATTCAGACTCCAAATTATTTATCATTCAGACTTTGAACTCCATAATATTCAGAATATGAATTCTCATAAATGAGGCACCAAATTTATTATAATTCAGACTCCAAATTTTACAGATTTCAGACCACAAATTCTTTAGATTTCAGACTCTGAATTCATTGGAATTCAAACTCTAGAAATCATAGAATTCAGACATTGTATTATTTTGAAAACACAATCTGAATACACTTGTATTATAGACACCAAATGTTGATTTTATTATTCTATGATCATTATTTTACCTTAGACTCTGGAAAATCATATTTTGTTAAAAAACATTATTTTACCAACCATACTTATAGTTATGAAATGATGTCATACATTATGTTTCTAAATAACCATTGGTTGAGTGACACATGTACTGGTCCCCTTGAAATATAAGCAAAACTATGACTGTTTGAGAAGGGAGGTGACAATTAGGGATTTGCCTCTAAATAAATGATCATTTGAACGAGGTCATGATTGATCAAACAATCTAGAGATGACATGTTGTTGAAGTGATTCCATGGAATAGATACTCACATTCCTTGTGAGTACTAAACGTCATTCTCTTCATTCTTCGTGCGACTGCGACTATTTGTGTTACCAATCGAGGACTTTTAGAGATAGTAAGACAAAGGTGATGACTACCTAAATGATCGAAGACTTCTGTGGATAAAAATACAGAGGTTCTGAATACGTTATAGTTAGAGGGATTACAGATCTAGAAATAATGACTCCGTTATTTGTATCAATAGCTTACCCTAGTGTGTGTAAGCTAGACATTCATGAATGTATAAATTAATGAACCTTTCTCAAATGTTATCAAATACCCTTCTCTTTGTGTTAAAAGATTTCATACTTGTTACTTGATTTGTTTCTAGTTTATTTTCTACTGCATTTTGATTAACAAAGAATGTATAACTATATTATACACTCTTGAACTTGTATACTCTAATTAGTTAGATTCTATATGAATTAAGGTTTAATCATGTCAGTTTAAACATTTTTATGTTTCATTTCTAGAACCATATTTATGGAACCTATTATGTTTGTAGAACAAAGTGGTCTTGTGAATTAATCTTCATCAATGTTGTTAAATATAGTTTTCCTTAAAAATAATAATGAATGATTTATACCAACGCTAATAGTTCAAAAGTAAATTTTAAAGTACACAATTTACCCATCTTGTAATTGGGTATCTACATCATATTTTGATCCTTAAATTGATATTAGAGATGTTTTGTGAAATTTATATATTCACAAACTTGGTTTCTATCAAAAAAAATTATTGTACAATATTTTCCTTATTTATGATGTTTTATATTTGTTTAGAAACCTTTTCTATTAACAAGTTTTTTGTAGAAAGATATTTTCTTTTAGAATGAAAGGAATGAATGTTCATTCAATAGACAATATAAATCCTACTATACCACTGATAATTGATGGTAATAATTAGGAATATTGGAGAGATCGTATGAAGACCTTTGTTATTAAAATTGGAGTAGTTAACTTTGTCATGCTTACTGTAGGATATAATATCCCTGGCAAGGATGTGAGTATATTCACCAACCAAGAGAAGCATGAATATCAACTTAATTACTAAGTACATAATACATTGCTTTGTTCTATGATTAGATATATATATATATCTAGATTAATTCTTGTGAAGCAGACAATTTCAATTTGAAAATTCTCAATGTAACTCAATTTGGTACATCAAAAGTCATAGATACTAGGAGAGCCATGCTCAAAGCTGAATATCATGATTTCTACATTCCTTATGTAGAACCCATATGTTATGTATATCAAAGATTCATAACTATTGTCAATAGTCTGTAATCAATGGGTCAGAAATGATTAGATTATGAAGCTCTTGTATATATAATTATAGACATCATGCCAAATGAATGGTAATCTAATTGGAAATCCATAGATGAGAATTGAAATGTTACTCAGATTACTCTTGATGATCTCTTTGGAACTCTTTTTCAACATGAAACCAGAATGAAGAGATATGCTAATAATATTAAGAAGTAGAACAGATATGACAGTGTAGCTTTTACAGCTACTTAATATCATATGAAATCCAAAACACCTTAGAGAGTAACAAGATATATATCAAAGAAGGTTGTTGTTCAATATATTTCTAGTGAATGTAAAGATTCAGAAAACAACTTATCCAACCTTTCTCAAAGGATGAAAAATATTGTAGGGAAATAAGAAACGTCAATCCAGATAAAAAATGAAATAATGAAAATACAGGAAAGGCTTTGAAGTCACTTGTTACAAAGCAAAAGAGTAGGACATATAAGACCAGATTGTCCTATGCTTAAAGAAAATGATAAAAATGGAATGAATTTGGAGTGGGATAAAATTTACTACATAGATACAGCTAAGAATGTTTTGAAACCCAATGAAACAGGAGGGCTAGTGGTGGTGATTATTTAGATTAATCTATAGAATATGAATCTTCTAGTCAGAAGAATAATGGACTTTTAGCAATGCTACCTATAGAAAATCATTGTCGCATGGCCAATGAACACAATTCTAATTCTATTTAAAATGCTTCCTTGAATTCTAAATATACTGATGATAGATATTATGGATGTTTAGATGTTGAGTCTTCCTCGCCATAAGATTTTACTTTACCTACTTATGAAGAAGTGTCTAGATTTTCCAAAAATTTTGAGAATGAAAATTCCATACTCAAAAAAATCATGATAAAGAAAATTCTATAATTTCAATCCTTTATAATGATAAATCCAATATTTCTAATGACATTTATAAGAAAACATCTTATTTTGAAAGAATTTCGAAAAACCTTGAGAAAGTAAATTCCGAGAAGGATTAACTTTCTATGGACATGGAATATATAATTTCTAGTTGAATTATTTTAGAGACAAACTCTTGTAATAAAGATAATGTTTTAGAGAATTCAAACTTGGTTATTAATCTTATACCAGAAATATTCTCCTTTATGACATTTTTTTTCTAACATTTCCTCTGGTAATGAAAATTTTGATAAATTGTATTCCCAAATTCGACCTCTAAAGAATCGTTCTGGTTTTGGTTTTACCCAACTGAAATATGTTTTTACTAATAACTATTTTTTCCCTCAATATGCTCCATTATGCAATAAATGTCAATGCGATGGAAATTGGAAAAAAAATTATTCAATAAAAAATCCCAGTCTTCAAGATTTCATGAAGCTTATTTTTTTATGAATATGTGGATTCCTAAAATTTTTCATTCCAAAATTTCCGGATCTAAGAATGTTTGGATTCCGAAATCCTAAAATTCAAATTTGTAGTAAAATAAGTAATGTACCAATAATAATACATGGAAAATGAATAGTAGATGTTTTCAGCATAAGACTGGTAATAATAATTTCTTTAAAAAATCTATCAAGATGGATATAGGAAATGTAACTTATAGAGATAATGCTTATGGAGAAATTCTTGTTATAAGTATCATTGTTCTTCTTGTAAAAACATTGATTTCAAATGTTTTATTATTCAAGGGTCTTAAACACAAACTCATTAACATAAGACAATTATGTGATGAAAGATACCCTATGAATTTTATGAATGACAAGTGCTTAGTATGCAATTCCATTGATGAGTCCATTTTCTCAGCCCATAGGAAAGAAAATGTATAAAAAATAAATATAGAATACCATATAATACAAAATATACCTTTTCTTACTGTAATGGAAGACCAATCAAGGTTATAGAATAGAAGGATATGACACTGTAACATTAAGAACCTATGTAATCTCTCTATAAAATGACTAGATAAGGATATTTTAGAACATAGTTTGATTATTCAATAGTTTCTAATCCTTTTCAATATGTAAATAAACATAAATCATGTTTTATATCAAACTGTTATGTGTCATCTTATAATTCATTATAGTTGGTGCTAATGGATCTCTTTGGTCCAACACAAACTTGAGGCATTGGAGGAAAATATTATGTATTTTTTTTGTTTATGATTAAACTAGTTTCACATGTGTCTATTTTCTAGAAAAGAAATATGTATATTTTTCTTATTTAAAAATTTCTAGAGCCAAATTAATAAATGATAAAATCCTTCCATTGATAACTATTCATAATAAACATGGATGAGAAATTTAAAATTTGTATTTTAAAACTTTTTTTAGTATAAAATGCATTACTAATAACTTATTAGCTCCAAGAACTCCATAACATAATGGTGTTTTGGAAAGAAGAATCAAATTCCTCATGTGATTACTAGAACCATGTTGAGTTAATATACTATAGTTAAGCACTTTGGGTCTGAATCTGTATGTATTGTTTCTTATAGTATAAATCATGTTTTTATTAGACCTTTTATTAGTGAAACCCATTATTAGATATGTAATGGTAGAAAACCTAAACATTCCTACTTCAACGTATTTGGTTGCAATGTATTCATTTTGAATAATAAATATTATATACCTAAATTTTCACCCAAATTAGATGAATGAATTTTTTAGTCTACTCTGCAACTTCTATGTATTATAGAGTTTTAAATAAAAACACTTGTACTCTTGAAGAAATAGTAAATAAAAAATTTGATGAAACTGATCCCTTGGTTTTTAAACAACCTCAACCTACATCCTCAGATGTGTTTTGTAAAACTTATTATCAACCCTATATAACTGTTCCTTATGAAAATGAAAATTTTCATGAAAACATTTCTGAAACATATTACCCATATTTTTTACTACCATATGTTGATGAACAGGATTTAAAAAACCCAAATAAGTTGTTTCATAATAATCATCCTTTTGATAGAATCAATGTTGATGTTAATCAACCTGTAAGGACAATAAGTTCCTCAAATAATGATGTAAAAAATCTAGAATTCCTTTCCCAATTGGAATAAATCTATAATGATTATTTATGTGATGATGATTGGATTAAATCAACGAACAATGAGCTAAATGAATTCGAAAGTAATAACGTTTTGATCTTGGTTGTAAGGCATATGGAATCTTATGTTATTGGAGTAAAATGGGTCTTCATAAATAACTGTGATGAAAATTGAATAACTATAAGAAATAATTCTAGATTAGTTTTAAAAAACTATAATCAACAAGAAGTAGTAGACTACAATGAACACTATTCTCTAGTAGATATACATGAAACTATTCTTATTCTACATTCCTTTATAGAATTCATCAATTTAAATATTTTTCAAATAGATGTAAAACGTTCATTCTGTAATGGATATGTTTATGAGGATGTTTTTGATATACAACTTCTTGGCTTTGAAGATTCTAAACATCCTCAACAAGTTTTCAAAATTAACACAGATTTATATGGACTTATAGAAGCCCCTACAGCCTGGTATGATAGACTTATGAGATTTTTTATTTAAAATGATAATGTTAATCGAAATTCTAATCCTACTATTTTTATAAAGATTGATATTAAAATTGAATTGATAGTTTAAACATTTGTAGATGACAAAATATTTGGTTCAACTCAGAAATCTTTAACAGATTCATTTGCGGATCTATAAACATATGAGATTGAAATGAGTGTGATGGTAGAGTTAACATTTTTCCTAGGTTTTCAAATTTCTCAATAACCATATGGAACCTATATATCTCAAAATTTTTATAATATAGATCTTCTTAAAAAAAATTATATGAAAACACTAAATGTATAAGTACTCAAATCGGTACCTCAAATTCCCTTGATCTTGATGAAGTAGGAAAACCAATAGATCAATCATCATTTATAGGAATGATATGATGTTTACTATACATGACAGCTAGTTATCCAAATTTAATGTTTATATTATACTTAGGTGAAAGATATCAATGCAATCCTATGGAATCCAGTTTAATGTAAGATAAATGAATTTTTCACTAAATAATGGGAACCATGGATTTAAAACTATTGTATACTTCTAGAAATGATTTTGTTTTAAAAACATTTTTGGTTGTTAGTTTAGATGGATGTACAATGGATAGAAAAATTACATATAGAACTCTTCTATTATTAGGAGATTCAAAATTTTGATGGTCAAGCAAAAAAGGAATTGTTAGTAGCACTTTCCATTAAGGAATCTGAATATGTAGCAGCTAGAGGTTGTTGTGATAAAGTGTTGTGTATGAAACTCACACTCATATAATATGGCTTGAATATAACCAGAATAGAAATATTGTGTGATTATACTAGTTCTATTACCCTATTTAAAAACCCTACACATCGATCTCATGCAAACGACATAAAAATTAGGATTCACATTTATCGGAAGCACACAATTAATGGAGATACCATTCTTCAATTTCTCAGAATGCAAGACCAACATGATAACATGTTCACAAAATCACGACTAGACGATATATATTAATACATTAAAAATATGTTTGTAATGATAACCATAATGTAATAATCCATGATAACTTCCTTTAGAATCAAATATCCTTAAATTAAGAAACTCTTGTTCATAGGGGTGGGGGGGTACACTTGTTTGTCATCTAGGTCAAAAAAAAAATGTAGTCTAAATTTTTCATAGTGAAACTTTTTCGTAGTGTAAATTTTTCATAGTGATTTTTTTTGTATTATAAATTTTTTTTGAAGTGAAATTTTGTAATTGTATAAATATTTCGTTGTGAAATATTTTGTACAAAATTTTTTTTAATGAAAAATTTTTCAAAGTCAAAATTATTTTTGTAATCTCTTTCTGAAATCTAAATTTCATCAAATAGAATTTAACCTCATTAAGAATAAACTACCTTGAAATTCCAATGGAATGATTCCTTTCTTAAAATTTCGTAATCATCTATTATTGATGGTATTTCTCATGTGGTTTTTTTAAAAACCATCGAATTCAGTTTATCTTAAATTTGAATGATTATCCTAAAAACCACAAAAGATCAAAATATATCAAATTCCTTCTTATTCTTTCATCTAAACCATCGGATCTGATCAATAATATATAAATTTTTGGATCATTCTTGGAAGCCAAACTTTCATCTCAAACGTCAATATAAAGAAACACGTGATGGTTGTCCCACATCGAATTTCAAGCCTTCTAATGTTGATGCTCTACCTCTATACATAATGTTGTTTCGATTGTTGAACATTACTTCAGTTACAAATGACTGGTGATGCTTTTTATCAGAAACAAATGTCAACTCTTATTGAAATATCAGAGTGGCAGATATACAAAGAATGGTTGGTCGATCTAAACATTTTTTCTATGTATGATTCTATCATATCTAAAAATTTCAAGTTGAATGGTTGGGAGAGTGTCTATATATCTAAACTAAATGAATAGGATCCAGTGTATATTGACTTTCTAGTTGAGTTATATCAGATAGTATATTATTTCAATGAAGGATAGAGAGATAATTTCTCTTTCATGAGCTACATGATGACATAATCCCTTTCTTACAGCAAGAAATATAGTATTATTGGAATCCATTACGAAGGAGAAGCAGAGTTTTATACTCACATGTTACCTGACGTATCATGTTATTTTGATAAGGAAAAGGATCTATCATGTCTTGTTCTTTCATAGGTGAAGACTCTAAAGATAGTTTTATATCTACAAAATTTGGTATTATTTAATTGTGGGTTAAATGTTTTGTTATTCCGAGGAAAGTAGATAAGGATACTCTGATGAAGTGTGACATCTGCATGTTGGATTATGTGGTGAACCTAATAAAGATAAACATAGTCATGTATATATTGGTTACGATTCATAACATCAAGAATGGATAATTGAAGTATCAAATTATAATGTATCTGTCCATTAACTCCAAGATAATAGTTCTTTGTTTGGAATGATTCTAAACTATATATAGTTGTAAGAAAAGAAACTATAAGGTGATGTTTTTGAGTGCTGACACAGTGATGAAAATGATGATTGGATTTAATAGAAAAACCAATGAGATTTATGATCAGTCTGAAGAAGAAATTTATGCTTTTTCAAAGATTCTGGAAGTGTATGAAACATCTATGAAATGTGGAAGAAAGAGGAAAACCAAGGAGTCGAAAGATAAAGAAATAACCCATGTGGCTAAGGAAACTCAGTCGGCACCACTGAAGCCAACGAAGAAATAAACCTACACAGATGAAGATGTTGCTTAGTGGAGAAAGAAAAATAAGAACAGGAAGGAAGTGTATAATAGTTTTTTTTTGGATCCTACTAAGGAAAAAGCTTTGAATTTGAAGGTTTCTGAGTATCCTCAAAAACAAAAGAATGAAAATAATAAGAGGAAAAAAATTTGGAAGCTGAAATATTTCAATATAATCTCAAGGATTCTGAGAATGCCTATGAATATCTTTAGGTACTAGAATTATTTTTGAAAGAATCACTTTCATTGAATCCAGGAATGATGTTAGTGAATCAGAAACCTCATCAAGAATAAAAACTAGTTTAAGATGAATAATTATAATAATAATAATAATAATAATAATAATAATAAAATAATAATAATAATAATAAAGTGGTGATACTAAGGACATGATAATGAAAGTAGATGATTATCATGAGAAGGAGAGACTTTCTAAGAAATTATACATTTGAACTTCTGAATCCAAGTCTTCCGAACTTTCTACCCTAGGAATACATGGGAAGGATGGGGAAGATATGGATAAATTGACGGAAGAAGAATGCATCAATCGTGATCATATACTGTAAGATGATGTTGAGGCATCAGCATTCAAAGAAGATGTAGATGATGATAATATTGTTAAATTGTCAGATAATGAGAATGAGTAACCTAATCAAGAAGAATTTCTTCCAAGACATGATAAGGGAAACAGGTGGTTGTGGATACAACTAGTAAATTTGTTGTGTAGAAGAAAAAATTTGGTGCTTCGTTGAAGAGGAAGGAAGATGGAATTGAAAAACAATCCTCACTAACCAAACTCTCATAATCAGAATCTTATTATCATGGACATGATTTTGTGGTTAAATATTTATAAATTTTGGTTGATACAATTCTTATATTTCCAATCATTTAATCATGGTTCCAAATTCTTAATCATTCATATAATCATAAATCATAATCTATTTCCATTATCATGGATAAATTTTTAAGGCTTCAATTTGATTTCAAAACTATCATCATTGAATATGAACCCATAAAAGGTCTAGTAAGAAAATTAAAAAGTGGTCAAGGATGATATTCAAAGAGCTCAGAGTCCTTGATGAGATTCAAGATAAATTCATTGATGCTTTTGACAATGAAGATTTAAAGATCAGGTATCTTATTAAAAGTTGAGTGGAAAAACTGATTAACAAACAAACTTCTCGGAAGTAATAAGTCAATGAAATGAATGATAAGAATAATTCTGTGATAATGAATTGGAAGATAGAAATGGATATCAAAATCAAATTTGAAGAGATGTATGTTAAGGAAGAAGAAGTGTTGAAATCTCCAGAAGAGATTCATAAGGCTCGGGGAGAAAAGACAAAATCCTAAGAGAAGAAAAGTGAAGATCAATATCTGCTTCTCAAGCATGAAGTGGAGGATCAAAAAGAGTTAAATAAGTTGAAAAGCATTGTAATGAAACTGATGCTGAAGGTGAAATAAGGGTAATCTATTACAAATCTGATATTATGTTGTGATGTCTTCATTGTATAAATTCATTCAAACATAATAAAATTTTCATTATTCTCCATATATTTTTGGCTATCTAGTACTAATATTTCTGGTACAATTTTTTTTCCTTTACTTATAATTCTATTTGTAATTTTCAAATGGGGAGAAATAATTTATAAAAAAAAATACTATGTATGAAGAGATGTCCTAATGTAAGGGGGATTTAATCTGAAGAGACGTTCTTTTCAACAAATATTTTTTGATTTAAGAAAATGATAAATCTCATTTAGGAACTCAAGTTTATGATCATTAGGGATTTCAATACCTAAGGATGATTTAGTCATATTCACTATGGACCATATCTAAAGGGACATATGTTTTTTTACAATATAACTAATGATATTTTTTAAGTCCTTATATAATTTTTTGTAAGGATTTTTGTGCAATCAATATTAAAGGAGATTGTTGAGACAAAAAGATTTCATTATGAAATTTCCATTACTTTTTGTTTGGAAAATCAAAATAACACTATCTTAAGGAAATATATTATTTTATATTAATAATGAAAAATTTCCTTCCTCATGAAAAGTATATCCTTATCTTTTTTTCAATGTTAATTCTTCAGTTTCTCTAAATCTGACTCTTTTTGTTACTATGTGTGGTAATAGGTTACAAATAAAAAACAAGGAAATACATAAATTCATAGATATAGAGAATTATGTTTTAATAAACTAAATTCCGACTCCAAATTCACTGAAATTCAGACTCTATATTTTGTGAAATTCTGACTCTAAATTCCCAGAAATTCCGACTCCAAATTCTCAAAAATCCAGACTCCATATTCTCTCAAATCCAGAATCCAAATTCTATAAAATCTAGACTCCAAATTCTGTGATATTGAGAATCATAATTCTCAGAAATTGAGACTCTGAATAAACTAAAATTAAACTCTTAATTCTCTAAAATTCATTCTCTGAATATTTAGAAATTCAGAATCTGAATTATATGTAATTCAGAGTCCAAATTCTCTAAAATTCACACTTCGAAATCCTAGAATTCATTCTCCGAATTCAATAGCATTTTGAACCCTAATTCTTCAGAATTTAGAATGTAGATTCATTAAAATTCAGACTTTGAATTCAATGAAATTATGACTTCAAAAATCATAATATTTAGACTCTGAATTCATTGGAAAATAGAATCTGAATACAAATATATTATAAACATCAAATGTTGATTTGATTTCAATGAGAACATTATTTTTCCATAGACTCTAAACAATCTGATTTGGTTATGAAACCTTGTTTTTCGTACCATTTTTATAGTTAGGAAATGATTTCATACATTCTGTTTCTAACTAACTATTGGTTGACTGACACATATACAGGTCCCTCCAAAATACAGGGAAAAATATGACCGTTGGAGGAGATAGCCAACAGTTGGAGATTTTCCTATAAATAAAATCTTATTAGAATGATCTCATCACTGATATATCACTCTAGAGAACACATGTTGTTTATGTGATTTCTATAGAGATATACTCTCATGCTTTGTGCGAACAGAACATCTTGTTCAACATTCTTCATGCGACTCTAATTATTGTAGTGTACAATCGAGGTCTTCCGGGGATAGAAAGATAGAGGTGAAGACAATATTAATGATTGAGGACTTTCGTGGATATGAAGTCATAGGTGCCTACTACATTATAGTTCAATGGATTTTGGGGATATGAAGACAGACTCTGATATTATTATCGAGGGATATCCTTAGTGTGGGTAAGATATTCATTCTAAAAAGTATAAATCAATAGAACATTATCCATGGTTATTGGATACCCTTCTCTTTGGGTGAATAGATTTCCATCTTATTACTTTATTTGTTTCAAGTTCATTTTATGTTGTATTTTGATTAATATGGTATGTTTAATTATCTTATTCTTTCTTGAACATGTAATCACTGTTTGGTAGGATTCTATAATCTTTATGATTGAATATTTTCCTTGTAATTTTTCTTATGATTCATTTCCGTAACAATAATTCTGAAACATAGTATGTTTGTAAAACTAAAAGGTCTTGTGAATTAAAAATGTTTAACCTTGTTAAAAATTGTTTTCCGTAAGGTTAAAAAGGAAAGTATTATAAAAAATTAAATATTCCTATGAAATTTTTAATGTATAAAATTCACCCACTCTTGTAATTGATTTTCTACATCATATTTCGATCATACTCTTAGTAACATGTGGGTATCTAGTTCTCAAAATGGATCGAGGACACTGGAGATGAATTCCTTGAGAATAATTTATTGTATACATAGAAACTCATCCTCCAAAGAAATTCCCTATGTAGTAGAATGCTAATGTGTCCAATTCTTTTATACTACTGGAGAATCTAAATGAGAATTCTTATACATATATAGAGTTAAGATTTCGTTTCCCACTATTCTTGGAGTTTTCTGAAATGCTTCTCATGCTAAATCATTTATAATATATCATGGTGGAATTTTTAGAAATGACTAATAAATATTTATAACAGAAAAAAAAAATTCTTATGAAGAAAAAATAGTATGTTATAAAGAACATATAACAATTTTTTAAATTCTATTACGTCGAGATATCCAAACATTAGATAAAACAATCATAGATTTACCCAAATATAATGATTATTCCTCCACACATAAACATTAGTAAACATTATATATATATTCACCATTAAAACATTAACTTGTTCATCTAATAAATTCTCTGACATATATATATCACAAACTAAGAATAAATAATATATCGCCCAATATGGATATAGGTTTATCAACATAGATGAAAAAAAACAATAAACTCAATTAATGAACTACTACGAAACCCTAAAATGGTATAAATATTAAATTTTATATGGAATTCATTTTGATGAAACATGAATTCACTCAAATATAATAAAATTGTAACAAAAATCTCATGGTCACATGTTCTATGAAGGATAACATTTTTATTTAATAACAATGAATGAAAATAAATTAAGGAACTACCATATTGAATAATTGTTTTACACCCATTCCAGAATCAATGGATATGATCTGGTGTAACATATGGTCTCATGCATGCCTCCCACTATAGAATATATCTTATACAAGAATTGAGGGCATGAATGAAATCAATGGGGAGACTATACACTTGGTATCAAAAAAATTATATATAATTATATCAAATAATGAAATATAATAAATAATCAATGTAATTAAAAATTGAATGCAATATATTTCATTTAATATAGAATGAAAGACCAAGGACCCCCAATGTTCCTTGATATTACAAGTATTAGAAACTCATGTATTTATATAAATCATGGCAATATCACACCTGAGTATATACTGGTACAGGCTTGAACATAAGGAATCACCACCTTACTCCCCAAAACTATTGGAATTTTCATTTCTAGCATCCCTATACATTAAACATAAATGAGAATTATGATTCCAATCTCAATTCTTTTTAAAATAATTAATAAAACACAAATTATTCATTAAAAAGAATTCTAATTCATAAGTGTTCCTACAATGATAATAAATAATAGTATAATAAAACAACCTAGAATAGTAAAGAATGAACTTTTCACTAACTTAGCCAAAAAAAAAACCCATGCCCAAACCTACATTGGATCCATGATGGAGGGTAAATCATAAGAGAATATATATTCCCAAATAATTTAAAATATATATCATTTATCACGCAACATCCATGAGGAAAATGAATCTTGGGTCCAGACATAGGGTCATTAATACCTATCTATATCATAGTACCAAAAACATGGCCATTTTACCCCTTCTTCATACTATGATTAGGTCACACAGATATCACATCCTTTAAATACATTGGTTAGAAACTCAAAACAATCATACCCTTTCCATGTGTCCTTGTCTACCATCTTCGCCATAACATATAAATATTCTCCCCCTTTGGGCACTCTCCGAGACAAAAATGATGGCCTATGATTTTTTCCCAATTAATAATATAAATTTCATAAATAGAAATAAATATAGATTAAAAAATATTTTAATAAAATAAAATTAGAATTAATATCACTGTCCTTAAACAGAAACCTACGATTTTAGACTCCACATGGGTTTCACATGCTATACACACAGTCACATGTGATCAAGAATCAAACATGGTCTAAAAGTATATATTCACACAAAATCATATCTAGAAAAAAAATCATGTACTAGAAAAATATATGGAATCAAACATCCTATATCATGTGTTTAGAGTATAATATTATGCTTTTTATAGATTATCAACACTCCAACAACATTTTAATATTAATAAAACATGAATTCAATTATTTGTTATTTCAATTAATGCTAATTGATCATCTCAGGGGTTTGATAAAATGACAGTAAATGTAAAAACCCAAATCGATAGGATCATAAAACATATCTAATTAAAACAACCAATAATTGTACAGATACAATCGTTTTGGGGAATTCAAAATTCATCTCTCTTGGAATGTTATAAGAGAGATTGATTGTATATAATAATATGATTAAATAGAATAAAACAATATATTCCATGATTTCATCATATAATAACAATTTAATATAATAATCAACCATTGATTTTCTAGAGTATTTACAGTATCCAATGAATTCACCTCTACAGAAGATTGGAGGTCCAAATCATCCTATTTTTATCTAAAAAAGATCATAAAATAATTTTATCTTCATTTTACACCATGAATAAATAAATTAACTTATAAATGATCGATTAATAGGAAGAGGTTTCAATTTTAAATTCATTAATGACCCCTCAAAATAATTTCATGAATGATCCCTTTGAAACACTCAATATCTATGCATAATACTAATAGTTTTAGCAATTTAAAAAACCATGTTGTTTGTAATTGGGTACTATCATTTTGACATCTCTCTATATTTTTAAAATTAATCTTATATCACATTTAATTTAATGAAATAGGTTTTCAAAAATATTATTTATCATCTACTTGTTCTAATATAGATTTTTCATTGATTTTTTGTTATTTAATATTTATCTTATTATTTATTGTTAATTGATACAATAAATATTGACTTCTGCAAAAAGAATTTCATCGAACCATGCCCACACAGAATCAATGTAATGAATTATGAATGTAAAATGGTTTTACACCCGAGTATAATTCTGAATGTTTACAATGATTTGGCCAATAATTTTTTCATGGGTCTCCTGTTAGGCTCGTAAGACCTCATGTGTGTTTTTTATTTTAATTCTATACCAGAAATAACACACCTTGGGTCAAATATCATTGTGTCATAGATTTCACAATTTTATGTGTGTGGTGATTTACATTAATGGACATAATATCATCCATCCATTCTATTTTATCATGTTCATTTAATCTCTCTTATTGTTTCACTTATATTTTTAAACTCGTACACATTAAATATTGATCCCTGCATGATTATCCTTATTTGAATCTCAATCAGTTTCTTCGATTTTCCCTCAAGCTATAGTAGGAAATAGAGTGACACAATATCTCTTACATATAAAACCAGCCCTATGTTAAATTTCTTAGATAATGGATATTACTCGAACACATTTTTTTTATAATTTCTATACTTTTATGTATTATCTATGTGTTTCTTATATCAATTTTCTATAATAAATAGGATTCTTCTTTATTGTCACTTCATTAAATCTTATGGATTTATTCCTTACTATTTTTGAACATGGAGTCACTATTGGAAGAACGTCATGGTGGGTGATTCATGTCACCATTGGAAAATACAAATGGTGGGTCACAAGTCACCGTTTAAAACAAATAGTGGGCAATGATCTATGATTGGAACCCAATGGTGGTATATTGACCTTACAATATTTCTTAGTGGTGTGTAATTTACCCACCATTGGAAATCAATGAACATTATTTCTACCCACCTTTAAACATTATTGGTGTTCATCTATTCTGCACAAAATGTTTTTTTACTATTATGAGAATTGGATGTACATTTTAATGCTCTAACATGACATTGTTTTCTTCATCAATCTTGTGAATTTTTTTTATTTTTTTTTAATCTTTTTTCCAATTTTTTATATCACATGATTATTTTAAATGATGCATAAACAAGAATTTTTTTCCATTTCATTTTCCTTGTTGAATAGATTATCCTTAGGGTTTTATTTTCATTTTTGGATGTTTTTTTCTACTAACTTCATCTCATTTCATCCTACAATTCATTGACTTGGTAAGAGCTTTTATAATGCCTTTTATGTAGAATTCATTATGTTTAAACATAAGCTCATAAGTCTTAATATTTATGTTTTATGTTGTTTTATAATTTTAATCATAAAAATAGTCTTCAGTTTATCATTTTTTATATTTTGTTGTTTTAAAATAAATTTTATGAAGACATAATTTTACATTTACTATATTAGGTCAAATGACACCATTAGAAAACAATGGTGATCTTGGAGTCATTTTTAGACATACAATGGTTGGAAAAAAAATTCTTATCCTGATGCTTTTTATTTATAAAATTAATGTAATTAGTTATTGTTTAAATTAATTGTTTTTATTTGTGTAAAAATATTAATGGTTGGTAATGATACTTTATTCCAACACCATACACTTCCAATGGTATGTCATGAGAGGCCACGTTCTACATCAGCGATGGGACATGAGTATCCATTTGTTAAAATTTATTTTTATAATTTTTATTCCTTAATTTTCTCATGGATTGAAGGGATAATATTTCTTATCAATGAGAAGAACACACATTTTGTAGAGATTTGGATCTGCATGGTATCTAATGATAGAATGTGGAAGAGATAATGTGGCTGAATAAACCTAGTTGATCCATAATATCTCATTTGTAGAAGTATAAATATTGTATTACATTTTGGAATCATTGTATGAGTAGAGTTAAAAGAAAATCATTAATGTAGTGATAATTGATAGAATTATTTTTGGAAGGAAAACATATTGTATGTTTGATACATCTGAATCATGTTTAAATTGAGGTAATTTTAAATGTCTAGACAATATTGGGATATTCACGATAGACTATGGTGAATAAAAAGTCCCAAGGATTGAAGAAGGTAGTGCATAGAGGAGAAGAAAAAACCAGGAACCCTAAGAGAAGTTGATGAAAAATGTCAGTAGGATGAGTTTGGTATTGGATTGAAAAAGGTTGGTGGTAGATATATAAGGATAATCTCATCAATGTTTTTAACACAACCAAAGTCTGCGTGAGAGGTAAAGGTTAGAGGAGACAATTTTTACCAGGAACTCTGGGAGACGACGAGGGGAATCATGAGTAGGAGGGATTTCCTTTAGACGGATTGAAATCGGCTGGTGACATTGTAGCTATAAGATAATGAAGATAGAGAAATGGGTCAAGTATTAAAACCATATTTAGTATTGATAGATATTATAAAATTAAATTTTAAAATATTTTATTTCATTTATTGAAATGTTTCGCTCCCCATGATTTTTTATTTAGTGTTTTTTTCATAAATTCTATGTCATGTAAATTTTTATGTGGAATAAAAAAACAAAAACTACTTTAAAATTTCATCTATTATTTTAAAATGCAGTAATTTTTTATATTTGGATAATTTTACAATATATCTATATTTATTGTTTAATAGTAGTCATTGAAATTGTTTTTCAGACAATACTATTTCAACGACACCAATGACTAGTCGGAACAACCAAAATCCATCCAAATATATTCTTGATCCCAAAATCATATATTATATAACATGTATAAAAAATAAATTCACTATATTTTTTAAATCCGATAAAATTCAATTTATTTAATTAATATTTTGGATGACCATAACATAGACATCCGAGATTACAATAAAGTGCAGTTACATACTTTAGTACTGATTGAAACCCCTATACATAATTTAATTAAATTTAATTTTTGACACATAAATTCATGTGATCAATTAGATACAATTTATAGTATTAGGGAATGTTGAATAAGTTAGTGTGATTGGAATTTAAATTTTTTTAGCAAATATGTGTTGAATCATTATAATCTCCGGTGATTTGAGCTCTTATTGGAAATTGAGGATCACAAATTAATTATTAATGAACAACAACTACACTAAATAGTTATAATGATCGAATTGAAACATGATCAATAATATATTTTCAAACAAAATAAATTTATCATAGGATCAATTTTTGATGTACTCTAGATTATCCAGACATGCTAATCATTAAATTCTTGGTGCTATCTTAGAGCATCATGATTATTATGATGTCACGATGATCTCGTCATACTGTAATGGAATTCATGGATGTATCACTTGAGTGGAGCCTCTAATAATCTAGGATATTAGAGGAGAGGGATGAAATCAATTTAACTGAAATGATTAATTGTTGGATTGATAGAACTCCTCATCATATATATTGGATGTCCAAAATACCCTAAAAGGGTTCCCCAATCCCTGTATATGCTACTCCAAATAGATAAGGCATAATTGACACATTATGTTGAACTCACATTATCATTAAATTATTTATATATTAAAACCTACTTAAAATATAAAATAAATATATTACATGATTAAATGAATTCATTAACCTCACTCATATATAATATTAATATTAAAAAATCAATGTATATTAAAATATAATTAATTCATATAATATTATTCCATGTATTTACTAAAAAAATATTATATATGATAGTAAATTAATTTATATGAGTTACTCTATACCCTAATAACAATAAATTTATTTATTATTTGGTTATTTATAGTACATTGTAAACTCATGGACCCCATAAGATAAATAGTACATGTTTCAACAATCAATAAGATTTTGGAAACATTCTTCAGCTGGTCAACTATTAGAGTACAACATCACAAACCTTCCACGTTCTAGGTAACCACATCATTAAACCCATATTAATTTCATACCACATATACATAGGTACTAGAAGGGACATAGGAAAAGAACTTGGATTTTGATTCTTACACTCTAAACTCATGAATTAATTTAAATTTGAGACCAAACTAGTTAAAGTAATTTTATCACATGGCCACCAATACTAATGCCTGATATCATGGTATATATTCATCAAACCTTGATACAATAACCATTTCTTTTAATGAGAGTATTTCATCAAATAAAGCCTCCTAGATGCTGGAAAAACCACTCCCCCTAGATATATGTAACGATTTTACGTTCAAATTTCCACCCGAGAGATTAATCATAAATTTTATCCAATTTTCACATTACAACTCACTCAGGTTCTAAAAATATTCTCACTTCACCTGGTCCACCATTGAATATGTGATTACTAATGGATCACATATCATAACTCAATGATTCTATAATGCATCCAAGATACATTCCAATATAAAACTACACATAATTCATTCCCCTTTTTATGTTTTATCTTCATGATCTTATTTCTATTGAATTTTGTTTAATATAAAATTTTTAACAACATTATCATTCCATTGATAATAAAGCATCTAAAAATATAATTTTTATATATATTAAACCCAATACCTCTTCCTCATTTTCAGATATATTTGAGATTATATATATTATAGGTGCATATTATCCAAGAAAAAAAACTCTCTCCAAAAAGATAGATAAAATAAATTAATTAACTGACCAATGATAATATAATTATTTCATGGGTCAGGTTTCTCTTGTTATGAAGACATAACTAACATGACCAATAAAAAATACTAGATCCTTATATGTCAACACAACTGTGAACCTACCACAAGATGAATCAAAATGAACATTATAAAAGATCACATGATATATTTTATAAAAAAACATGTGTTATAATCTTTATCCTCAAATAGTAGAAGACAAACATCCTCATAGTACTTCATCAATTCAAAAATTATGGCTTTACTAGACATTCAAAATGATAGATATCATGGATAATTAAATGAATGTAACAATACAATTTCAAGAAACTCATTATTTTATAATAATTACATGGGTGAGTCATCGATATTACAACATCTATATTCTATGTGTCAACAAGTATCCTTGCATCATAGGTCACATGGATATGAAAATATACATCCAATACCTATAACCAACTCAAAAAGATCATTGTATATTGTCAAAATTCTCAATGTGTAACCAAAATAATCACCATGTGTTTATTATACATTTTTTTGGTCTTTGAATATATAATGATATCATAAACAAATAAAACATTAATGGAGTTGACAAAAGAATTTCTTATATTAATGAGATCTATTAAAACCATTTGAAAAAATTTAAATCCAAAAGGCCTGACTAGATAGCCATACATTTAATATTTACTATTAAATGTTGTCTTCATAACACACTCTTATCTTACACAAAAACGGTATAACAAATAATGGTGAATCCTGGATAACAACAAACTCCTCTATAACCTATCAAATGGATCATCTATCATAGTTTATGGATATATTTTCGGCATTGCGACATGATTTGGATTCTTATAATCCACAGATTCTAGCAGTGTAATATATTACTTCCTGGAAAACCCAACTAAATCTCCCCAAGGGAATGTTCTTCAATTAATAAATCTACACTCATCCAATTCAACTATATTAACATTGAGTTCCTTTTACAATGTTTATTTAAAAAATACATTGGGATCAATATAGATTTACCCATGCCTTGATAGATCTTCAAAATAACCCATATAATAGGAGTATGATCATAAAATTCTCTAACGTTAAAATATTGATAGTGGTATAATAAAAGACTATATCAATGTATAATATGGTATCATTCATGAGAAAATGTATAGATTTTTTACATCTTAATATTATCCAAAATATTGTCCTATTGTAGCACCAGTCATATTTTTTTCATGATTCATCACTAAAATCTCCCATTGCATGGAATGAAGAACCCCCAACCGTTAAAACAATCAAATCGATAATAATTAATTACAATTTGTTCCATCTGACTAGTCACATAAAATGTATTCATTTATAAGATCATGAAATTCAGAATATTTCTATAGCCATTAAATACTGTAGAACACTAAATAAAACACTGAATATAATATACCTTTATCCAAATGGTAATATAAATAGAAACAATGTAAAAAAGATAACATGGCTAATAAATCGTATCTATAAATATTTTTATAAGATATAAATTAATTGGATAGAAAATAAATTAATGAAATATATAGAAATAATAGATATAAACAATTTCATAGATCAATTCGTAAATGGTCCCCCACCAATATTAACTGAATCTCATTATACTAAATACATATTCACATCTTACAAAACATACCCTTTCCCATTAGGCACATGAATCTATTCGGATAAGGATTTATATAGGGTATGAACTAGCTACCGAGGGAATTAGATATACCAATAGTGAACAAAACGTGTCTATTATGGACCCATGTGATAACCTATGTATAAAACCATCAAAAAATTATAACCGATTACTTATATTTTATCCACAAGGATAATTACTAAAAACACGTTAGGAAAAAATCATATAGTGATTAATATGTACATAAATGAAACATTGAGGACCTCTCTATCCCATATAAGGTGTTGGAGAACCCCTACACAAATCTGTATTCTAGTATCTATTTTTTTCAATTTCTTTTCATTTAAAATAATCCTACTATATGAGGAACCCACTATATCACCAGAGAACCACACATCAATTTATTGTGAAGGGTGAATGAAATCATCCAACAATTTACTCATAAATGTTCTTCTTAATCATCATATCCTTGAAAGTAACCAATGACAATTTTGTTTGGTTGAGGATCCTTGCATTATAAATCATCTTCAACTAGAGTAGGATCAAGATCATTTAGTCCTTCTATTACTCATTCCTATCAATGAGAGGAGTGAACTAAAGAGACTATGTTAAAAGACTAGTGTATGAAACCACCAAATTCATCCTCTTCCAAAGTCCCATAAAATCATTATCATATTCCAAATATTTCATAACTAGGTAGAATTTCTCAAATAATAGGTCCTCGATAGTCTCCCATCAAAGAACCTCATGTATTAATTCTTGGTTCATGACACGTTTTAACCTCCAGATGGATCCCTAAATAATGAAGATAGACAACCCTTCCCAATGACCCTCTAAGGTATTTACATGGTTAGAGATCCACTCAATGATTTCAATGAATTATGTTGTGTTGAGTAAGTAAGGTCTCATTATGACTTCTTCATAACATTATGATTTAAAAATCACCGACACTTTATCCTATAGAAAAATTTATTTATTCTTAATAAAGAAAATTTTCATTAATCGAGGAAAATTTATCCTTATATGTTTTCTTTGCTCATTTTTTAATTTCTCAAAATATAACTCTATATGTTTCTATGTGTAAAAATATGTTTCACATTTAAATCCTCGAAATTCAATAAATAATTAGATATAGAGTTTTTTTTCATTAGACTCTGAATCCATACTTTGTATTCTATAAAATTTAGACTCGGAATTCTATGATATTCTGAGTACAAATTTCCTGAAATTCATACTCCGAGTACTATGAAATCCAGACAATGAAATCTTGGTAAATCATACTCTGAATTCATTACAAGTCAGACTCTGAATTATCGAAAATTTAGACTCTGAATATTATAAAATTCATACTTAGAATTTTCTGAAATTCAGACTCCCAATTCTCTGAAATTCAAACTCTAAATTCACTTGAAATTCAGACTTAGAATACTCTAATATTCTGATTCCGAATTCTAGGAAGTTCAAACTCCAAATTAGTTAAAATTCAGACTCTTAATTCCCTAATAATCAGAATCTGAATTCTCAGAAATGAGACACCAAATTCATTAGGTTTCAGACTCTAAATTCCACAGATTTCAGACTCCATATTCTTTAGAATTTGGACTCCGAATTCATTGGAATTCTAACTCTAGAAATCATAGAATTCAGACATCGAATTCTTTCAAATATAGAAACTGAATACCGATGAATTATAGACACCAAATTTTGATTTTATTATACTATGATCATTATTTTTTCTTAGACAGAAAAAAAATAATATTTGGTTAACAAACCATATTTTACCTACCCTATATATAGTTATGAAATGATGTTATTAATTTTGTTTCTAAATAACCATTGGTTAAGTGACACATGTCCTGGTCCCCCCGAAATTCCATAAAAAATATGAATGTTTGATAAGGGAGCCGACAATTAGAGATTTGCATCTATATAAGAGATCATTTGAATGATCTCATCATTGATCAAAAAATCTAGATACGACATGATGTTGAAGTGATTTTTTAAGATAGATACTCTCATCCTTTGTGTATACTAAACATCTTGTTCTTATTTCATTGTGTGACTGCGATTGTTGCAGTGTACAATCAAGGACTTCTGGGGATAGGAAGACAGAGGTGATGACTACCTTAATGATCAAAGACTTCTGTGGATAGGAATACAATGGTGACGAATACTTTATAGTTCAAGGGATTACAGGGCTAGAAATAATGACTTTGTTATTCTTATCATGTGCTTAACCTGGTGTGCGTAAGAGAGACATTTCTGAAAGTATAAATCAAGATACCTTTATCAAAGGTTATCAAATACCCTTCTTTTTGTGTGAAAATATTTCATACTTGTTACTTGTTTTGTTTCAAGATCATTTTTCGATGCATTTTGATTAATAAGGAATGTATAACTATATTATACATTCATGAACTTGTATACTAAAATTAGTTAGATTCTATACGCATTAAGGTGGAATCATTTTCTATTAAACTATTTGTAAGTTTCATTTCCAAAACCTTATTTCCGTAACCTATTATGTTTCTAGAACTATGTGGTCTTGTGAATTGAACATCTTTAATGTTGTTAAATATAGTATTCCTTAAGGATAAAAATGAATTTTTTAATACCAACATTAATGGTTCCAATGTAAATTTTAATGTACACAATTCACCCCCTCTTGTAATTGAGTATCTACATCATATTTCACTCTTTAAATTGATATTATGGAAGTTTTGTGGAATTCATATATTCTCAAACAAGTTTTATATCCAAAGTTCTTATTTTACAATATTTTCATTATTTAAGATGTTTTATATTTGTATAGAAACGTTTTCTATTAACATATTTTCTTGGGAAAGATTTGTTTTTAGAATGAAATGAATGAATGTTCATTCAATAGACATTATAAATCCTACTAGACCACCGATCATTCATGGTAATAATTTAAAATATTGGAGAGATTGTAGAAAACTGTTGGTATTAAAATTAGAGTAGTTTACTATGTCATGCTTACTATAGGATATAATATCTATGAAAAGAATGTGAGTACTTTCCCCAACCAAGAGAAGCATGAATATCAACATAATTACCAGGTATAGAATACATTGCATTGTTCTATGACTAGAAATATATATATATCCAGATTTAATCTTGTGAAGCAGAAAATTTCATTTGGAAAAAGCTCTATGTAACTCACTTTGGTACATCAAAATTCATAGATACTAAGAGGGACATGCTCCGAACTGAATATCATGATTTATACATTCCTTATAGAAAACCCATATGTAAGGTACAACAAAGATTCACGACTATTGTCAATAGTCTATAATCAATGTGTGAGAAAAGATTATATTATTAAGCTCTTCTATATAAGATTATAGACATCATGCCAAATGAATGGTAATTTAATAGGAAATCCATAGATGAGAATAAGAATGATACTCAAATTTCTCTTGATGATCAGTTTGGAACTCTTCATCAACATGAAACTAGAATGAAGAGAGATGTCAATAATATTAAGAAGAAATAAATAAATGACAGTGTAGGTTTTAAAACTACTTAAAATCATATGAAATCTAAGACACCTTAGAGTGTTATAGGATATATATCAACGAAGGTTTTTGTTCAATCTGTTTCTAGTAAAAGAAAATCTTCAGAAAACTAGTAATCCAACCTTACTCAAATGACAAAAAAGTTTGTTGGGAAATAGAAACTATAATCCATATAAAAAAATAAATAATGAAAATACAATAAAGACTCTAAAGTCACTTGTTACAAATGAAAAAGAGTAAGACATATAACACCAATTTGTCTAATTCTTAAGAAAAATGATAGAAAGGGAATGAATTTGGAGATGGATAAAATTTACTACAATGATAAAGATAATAATGTTTTTAAACCCAATGAATCATGTAGGGATAGTGGTGGTTATTATTTATATTAATCTATATAATTTTAATCTTCTAGTCAGATGAATATTTTACTTTTAACAATGCTAACTATAGAAAATCATAGTATCATGGACAAGGTACACAATAATAAATCTATTTAAAATCCTTCCTTGAATTCAAACTAAAATGATGATATATATTATGAATATTTAGATGTTGATTCTTCCTCAACATAATATTATACATTACATACTTATGAAGTAGTGTATAAGTATTTAAAACTCCTTGAGAATGAAAATTTCAAACTCACAAAAAAACATGATAATGAAAATTCTAGAATTTCATTCTTTTCTAAAGATGTATCCAATCCTTCAAATGATATTTATAAGAAAACATCTTATTTTGAATAAATTTCAACAAGCCTTGAGAATGTAATTTCTATGAAGGATAAACATTCTAAGGACCTTGAATAAATAATTTCTAGTAGAAATATTTTAGAGACAAACTCTAGTAATAAAAATAATGTTTTTGAGAATACAATCATGGTTATTAATCTTATATCAAAAATATTCTCCTTGATGATTTTTTTTCCAAACATTACCTCTCGTAATGAAAATTTTGATAAATTGTATTCCCAAATTCAATCTCTAAGGAATTTTTGTGGTTTTTTTTTACCCAACCTAAAAATGTTTTAAGTAATAACTATTTTTTACTTAATATTCTCCATTATGAAATAAATGTCAGTTTGACTGGCATTGGAAAAAATGTTATTCCTAAAAAACCCAATATTTATGATTTCATGAATCTTATTTTTCTATGAATATGTGGATTCCTAAAATTTTTCATTTTGAAAATTCTGGATCTAAGAATGTTTGGATTCTGAAATCCAAACATTCAAATTTTCCAGAAAATAAGTAATGTAATAACAATAATTCATAGTAGACGGATAGTGGATGTTCCAATCCTAATAATGGTAATAATAATTTCTTTAAAAAGGAAATAAATATGGATATAGGAAATGTAAATTATAGAGATAATGCTCATGTATAAATTCATGGTATAGGTATTATTGTTCTTCTTGTAAAAACATTGATTTCAAATGTATTATTTTTCAAGGTTCATAATCACAACCTCATTAAAATAAGACAATTATGTGATGAAGGATACCATGTAAATTTTATGAATGACAACTGGTTAGTATGAAATTCCATTGATGAGTTTATTGTCGAAGACAATAGGCAAGATAATTTATAAAAAATAAACATATAATACCTTAGAATCCAAAATATACCTTTTATTTATACAATGGATAACCAATCATGGTTATAGAATAGAAGGATAGGACACTGAAACCTTAGAAACCTATGTAATCTCTATAAGAAGAGACTAGTTAAGGATATACCAGAGCTTATTTTGATTATTCAAAATATTATGATCCTTGTCAATATGGAAAGCAACATAAATCATGTTTAAAATCAACCAGTTGTGTGTCAACTTATAATTAATTACAGTTCGTGCAAATGGATCTCTTTGGTCAAACACAAACTTTAAGCATTGGAGGAAAATATTATGTATTTTTCTTTATAGATGATTAAAATACTTTCACATGGGTCTATTTTCTAACGATGAAATATTAAGATTTTTCTTATTTCAAAATTTATAGTGACAAAGTAAGAAATGATAAAATCATTCCTTGAAAACTATTCATAACACTCATGGAAGAGAATTTTAAAATTTGGATTTTGAAACTTTTTTTAGTAGAAAATTCATTACTAATAAATTCTCAGCTCCATGAACTCCTCAACAAAATGCTGTTGTTGAAAGATGAATTGAATTCTTCAAGTGATAACTTGAACCATGTTGAGTTAATATTCTGTAGTTAAGCACTTTTGTGATAAATATGTATGTATTGCTTGTTATACTACGAATCAAATTTTTATTAGACCTTTTCTTAGTGAAACCCATTATTAGTTATAGAAGGGTGGAAAATCTAGACTTTCCTACATCAACGTATTTGGTTGCAATGAATTCATTTTGAAGAATAATGGTAATATACATAAATTTTCACCCAAATTAAATAAATGAATTTTTTAGTCTAGTCCACAACTTCTATGTATTATAGTGTTTTTAATTTAAACACTAGTACTAATTAAAAAATTGTACAAGAAATATTGGACAAAACTGATCCCATGGTTTTTAAACAACGTCAACCTACTTCCTCAGATGTGTTTTTTAAAACATATTATCGACCCATTATAAAATATCCTTATGATAATGAAAATATTCATGAAAACATTTTTGAATCATTTAACCCCTAATATTTACTACCATATGTTGATGAATAGGTTTTACAAAACCCAATTCAATTGTTTCATAAGAATCATCCAAGTGATAGAATCATTGTTTATGTAAATCAACCTATAAGGATAATAATATCCTTAATGAATGAAGTAAAACATCTAGAATTCCTTTCCCAATTAGAAAAAATCACTGATTAAGCATTATGTGATGATGATTGGATTAAATCCCTGAACGATGAGAAAAATGAATTCGAAAGGAATAAATTTTAGATCTTGGTTGAAAGACATAAGGAATCTTATGATATTGGATTAAAATGGGTCATCATAATTAATTGTGATGAAAATGGAATAACTATAATAAATAATTCTAGATTAGTTGAAAAAGTCTATAATCAACAAGAAGTAATAGACTATAAAGAAACCAATGCTCTTATAGATAGACATGAAACTATTCGTATTCTACTTTCCTTTATAGCATTCATCAATTTAAATCTTTTTAGAATGGATCTGAAATGTTATTTCTTCAATGGATATGTTCATGAGGACATTTTTGATGAACAACCTCCAGGATTTGATGATTCAAAACATCCTTATCATGTTTTCAAAATTACCAAAGCATTATATGGACATAAAGAATCCCCTAGAGCCTCATATGATAGACTTATGTGATTTTTGATTCAAAAGAATGATGTTAAGAGAAATGATGATCCAACCATTATCATAATGAATGATATGAAAATTGAATTGATAGTTCAAAAAAAAATTATGACAAAATATTTGGTTCAACTCAGCAATCTTTAATAGATTCATTTGTAGATCTAATAACATATTAGATTGAAATAATTGTGATGGTAGTGTTAACATTTTTACTAGGTTATCAAATTTCTCAAAAACAATAAGGAACCTATATATCTCAACATTATTATAATATATATCTTCTTAAAAAGTATGGATATGAAAATACTAAATTTATATGTACTCCAATTGGTACCTCAAATTCCCTTTATCATTATGAAGCTTTGAAACAAATAGTTCAAACATCATTTAGATGAATGATATGAAGTTTACTATACTTGACAGCTAGTTATCCACATTTAATTGTTTTTGTATGATTATTGGCATGATATCAATCCAATCATATGGAATCCTGTTTAATGTAAGTGAAATGAATTTTTCACTACATAAAAGGGAACCAAGTATTTAGGACTCTTTTATACTTCTGGAAATGATTTTGTTTTAAAAAAAATATGGTTGTTATTTTAGATGGATATACAATGGATAGAAAAAGTACATCAAGAACTCATCTATTATTAGGAGAATCAAATGTTTTGTGGTCATGCAAAAAAGGAACATTTAGTTGCACTTTCCACTAAGTAATCTGAATATGTAGTAGCTAGAGGATGTTGTGCTCAAGTGTTGTGGTTGCAACACACACTCATAGAATATGGCTTGACTTTTACCAGAACACAAATATTTTCTGATAATACTAGTTCTATTACCCTATGTAAAAACCCTACACATCAATCTCATGAAAAACACATAGACATTATGCATCACTTTTATCTGAAGACCACACTTAATGGATGTGTCATTCATCAATTTATTAGAATCAAGATCATCTCGCTAACATGATCACAAAATCATTACCAGCCGATAGATTTTAATACATTAAAAATATGTTAGTAATGATAACTATAAGGTAATAATCTAGGATAACATCCTTTTGAATCAAATATCCTTAAATTAAGAAAAGATTGTTCATAGGGGTGTACACATGCTTTTTATCTAGATCAAAAAAAATTGCAGTCTACATTTTTCCAAGTGAAAATTTGTCATAGTCTAAATTTTTCATAGGGATTTTTTTTGTATTATAATTTTTTTTGTAGTGAAATATTTTCATTGTCTAAATTTTTCCTTGTGTAAATGTTTCGTAGGAAATTTTTTTTTAATGAAAAATATTTCAAATTCAAAATTATTTTCATAATTTCTTTCTAGAATCTAATGTACATCAAGAAGAATTTAACCCAATTACAAACAATCTACATTGAAATTAGAAATGAATGTTTCCTTTCGTGGAATTTTGTAATCACCACTTTTTGTTGGTATTTATCATTTGGTTTTTTTAAAAACCATTGGATTAAGATTCTCTTAAATTTTAATTATTATCCTAAAAACCTCAAAAGATCAGAATCTATCAAATTCCTTCTTCGTCTTTCATCTCAACCATCAGATCTGATCAAGATATATAAATTAATGGATCATTATTTGAAGTCAAACATTCATCTAAAACACCTATATAAAGAACCCATAGATTATTGTCCCACATCGAATCTCAAAACTTTAGGTGATGATGCTCTGCCTCTGTACATAATGTCCTTCTAATTGTTGAAAGTTTCATTAGTTATGAATGTCTGGTGATGCTTATTATAAGAAACTAATGTCAACTCTTATGGAAATATCTGAGTGGAAGATATACAAAAAAAGGTTTGTTGATCTAATCTTTTTTTCTATGTTTGATTCTATTATATCTAAAAATTTCAAGCTGAATGGTTGGGAGATTGGTTGTGTATCGAAACTAAATGCATAGGATCCAGTGTATCTGGACTTTCTAGTTGAGTTCTATGAGACAATATGTTTTTTCAATGAAGGAGAGAGAAATAAGTTCCCTTTCGAGAGCTACGAGAAGAAATACTCCCTTTCTTAAAGCAATAAATCTAGTATAATAGAAATCCATTACGATGGAGAAGAAGAGTTTCGTACTCACATGTTACCTAACGTATCATGTTATTTTGATAAGGAAAAGGATCTATCTTGTCAAGGACTTTCATAGCTGAAGACTATAATGATAGTTCATCTATCTAAAAAATTTGGTATTATTGAATTGTGGGTTCAAGGTATTATTATTCCGAGGAAAGTAGATAAGGATACTCTGAAGAAGAGTGACATCTGCATGTTGGATTACACGGTGAACCTAATAAAGATAAACATGGTCATGTATATATTGGTTATGATTCATAACATCAAGAATAGAAATTTAAAGTCTCAAATTATAAAGTATCAGGCCATTATCTCTAAGATAATTGTTCTTTGTTTGGAATTAATCAAAACTATATATAGTTCTAAGACAAGAAACTATAAGGTGATGTTGTTGAGTGATGACACACTGAGGAAAATGATGATTGGATTTAATAGCATATTCAATGAGATTTATGATCAATCTGAAGAAGAATTTTATGCATTATCAAAGAATATAGAAGTGGATGAAACCTCTATGAAACATTGAAGAAAGACGAAAACCAAGGAGCCAAAAGAGAAAAGAATAACCAATTTGGCTAAGAAAACTAGGTCGGCACCACCGAAGCCAATGAAGAAATAATCATACACTTAAGAAGATGTTGCTTAGTGGAGAGAGAAAAATAAGAACAAGAAAGAAGTGGATCATAGTTTTTTTGGATAATACTATAGAAAAAGCCTTGAAGTTGAAGGTTTATGAAGATCTTGACAAACAAAAGAATGAATATAATATGAGGAAAAAAATATCAGAAGCTGAAAAAGTTAAATCTCATCTCAAGGATGTCGAGAAAGCCTCTGAACATCTTTAGGTAGAAGAATAATTTTTGAACGAATCTCTTCCATTAACTCCAGGAAAGATTTTAGTGATTCAGAAACCTCATCAAGAATAAAAATTAGATAAAGAGGAATAATAATAATAATAATAATAATAATAATAATAATAATAATAATAATAAATTGGTGATACTGAGGATATGATAATAAAAGTAGATGATTATCATGAGAAGGAGAGTCCTTCTATGAAATTATACATTTGATCTTCTGAAGCAGGTTCTTCCAAACTATCTCCCGTAGAAATAGATGAGAACGGTGGGGAACATGTGAATAAATTGTCTGGAGAAGAAAGCATCAATCACGATCTAATATAACAAGAGGATTTTGAGGCATCATCCTTGAAAGAATAACTAGATGAAGATAATATTGTTAAATTATAAGATATCGAGAATGAGTATCCTAATCAAGAAGAACATATTCCCAAAAATGATAAGGGAAAAAAGTGGTTGTGGATAAACATATAAAATTTGTTTCGTAGAAGAAAGAATTTGGTGCTTCGTCGAAGAGGAAGAATGTTGAAATAAAAAAAATGAATCCTCACCAACCAAACCCTCATAATCGGAATCATCCTATCTTGGGCATGATATTGTGGTTAAATCATTAAGAAGGTTGGTTGATACAATTACTTTATTTCCAAGCATATAATCAGGGTTCCAAATTCTTCATCATTCCTATAATCATAAATCATATTCTATTTCCATGATCATGGATAAGTTTTTATATCTTCAATTTGATTTTAAAACCATCTTCGTTGAATATTTACCCATAAAAGGTCTAGTAAGGAAATTAAAAAGTGGTCAAGCATTATAGTCAAAGAGCTCAGAGTCATTGATAAGTTTCAACATAATTTCAAGGATGCTTTAGACAAATTTGATTTGAAGATCAAGTATCTTACTAATAGTTTTGAGGAAGAAATGACTACCGAACAAACTTCTCGGAAGTAATAAGTCAATTAATTTAATGGTAAGAATAATTTTGTGTCCATGAATTTGAAGATAGAAATGGATCTCAAAATCGAATTTGAAGAGGTGCATTTTAAGCAAGAAGAAGAGTTTAAATCTCAGGAAGAGATTCTTAAGGCTCGGGGAGAAATGATAAAATACATATAAAAGAAATGTGAAAATTAGGATCTGCTTCCCAATCATGAAGAGGAGGATCACAAAGAGTTAAATATATTGAAATCCTTTGTAAAGACACTGATGCTGAAGGTGAAATAAGGGTAATCTATTAAAAATCTGATATTTTGTTGTGATGTCTTCATTGTACAAATTCATTCAAACATAATAAAATTTTAATTATTCTCCATATATTTTTGGCTATCTAGTACTAATATTTCATGTACAATTTTTTTCCTTTACTTATAATTCTATTTGTAATTTTCAAATGGGGAAAAATAATTTATAAAAAAGAATACTATGTAAGAAGAGATGTCCCTATGTAAGGGGGATTTAATCTGAAGAGACTTTCTTATCAACAAATATTTTTTGATTTAAGAAAATGTTAAATCTCATTTAAGAAATCAAGATTACGATCTTAAGGGATTTAAATACCTAGGGATGATTTAGTCGAATTCAGTATGTTCCATATGTAAAGGGAGATAAGTTTGTTTTACAAAGTCCATAATGATATTTTCTAAGTCCTTATATAATTTTTTGTAAGGATGTCTGTGCCATCAAAATAGTGGGAGATTGTTTAGGAAAATAGGATTCGTTATGAAATTTGCATTCCTTTATGTTTGGAAAATCAAAAACACACTATCAAAATGTAAAATTTATATTATCTAAATAATGAAAAAATTACTTCCCCAAGAAATGTTTATCATTATATTTTTTTCTTTGTTAATTCTTCAGTTTCTCTAAATTTGACTGTAATTGTTACTATGTGTAAAAATAAGTTTCAAAACTAAAAACAATGAAATATATACATTCATAAATATAGAGAATTATGTTTCTATAATAAAAAATCAGACTCCAAATTCACTGAAATTTAGGCTCCATGTTCCTTGAAATTCAAACTCCAAATTCATTGAATTTCAGACTCCAAATTCTCTGTAATTCAGACTCCAAATTCTCTCAAATCCAGACTCCAAATTCTCTAAAATCTAGAATATGAATTCTCTAAAATTGTGAATCATAATTCAGTGATATTGAGACTCTGAATACTCAAATATTCAGATACTATATTCTCTAAAATTCAGACTCTGAATTTTCTGAAATTCAGACTCTGAATTCTATGAAATTATTACTCCAAATTATCTAAAATTCACACAATGAAATCCTATAATTCAGTCTCCAAATTCCTCAGCATTTTGACCCCTAATTATTTAGAATTCTGACACCGAATTCTTTAGAATTCAGACTCTGAATTCATTGAAATTATGACTTCAAAAATCAAAAAATCCAGAATCTGAATTCATTGGAAAACAGAATCTTAATACCAATATATTATAGACATCGATTATTGATTTGATTTTACTCAGAACATTAATTTTCCATAGACTCTAAAAAATCATATTTGGTTATGAAACCTTATTTTTCATACCCTTGTTATAGTTAGAAAATTATTTCATACATTTTGTTTCTAACTAACTATTTTTTGAGTGACACCTATATAGGTCCCTCCAAAATACAACGAAAAATATGAACATTGGAGGAGAGAGACGACCGTTGGATATTTTCATATAAATAAAAGAATATTTGAACGATCTCATCACTGATATATCAATCTAGAGAACAGATGTTGTTTAAGTGATTTATATAGAGATATACTCTCATGCTTTGTGTGAACTGAACAACTTGTTGAACATTCTTCATGAGTCTCTATTTATTGTAGTGTACAATCGAATACTTCTGGGGATAGGAAGATAGAGGTGCCGACTATCTGAAACGTTGAGGACTTTGATGGATATGAAGTCATAGGTTCCTAGTTCATTATAGTTCAAGGGTTTCTGGGGATAACAAGACAGAATCTGATATTCTTATCAAGGGCTATCCCTAGCGTGGGTAATATAGTCATTCTTGAATGTATAAATCAATGGACCATTATCCATAGTTGTTGGATACCCATCTCTTTAGGTGAATAGATTTTTTACTTGTTACTTGATTTGTTCCAAGTTCATTTTATGTCGTATTTTGAATAATAAGGCATGTTTAATTATCCTAATCTTTCTTGAAATTGTAAACTCTGATTAGTAGGACTCTATATGCTTCAAGATATAATATTTTCCTTGTCAACTTTTCTTATGTTTCATTTCTGGATGAATATTTTTGAAACCTAGTATGTTTGTAAAACAAAGAGTCCTGGTGAATTTACCATGTTTAACCTTGTTAAACATTGATTTACTTAAGGTTAAAAAATAATATTTTATACCAAAATTAAATATTCTAATAAAATTTTTAATGTATACATTTCACCCACTCTTTTAATTGATTTTCGACATCATATTTCTATAATAATCTTTGTAACATAAGGGTATCTTGTTCCCAAAATGGATAGAGGACACAGGAGATGAATTCCTTGAGAAAAATTTATTGTATACATTGAAACACATCCACTAAAGAAATGCACTATGTAGTAGATTGCTAAAGTGTACAATTTGTTTATACTACTAGAGAATATAAATGAAAATTATTCTATATATATAGAGGTAAAATTTGGTTTTCCTCTATTATTGGTGTTCCCTTAAAAGATTCTCAAGCTAGATCATTTAAAATATTTCATGGTGGAATTTTTAGAAATGACTAATAAATTTTTATAACAGCAAATAAATTTCTTTTAAAGAAAAAATAGTATGTTATAAGGAACATATAACATTTTTTAAAAATACTATTCCTTCGACATATCCATGCATTAGATAAAACAATCATAGTTTTACCCAAATATAATGGTTGTTCCTATACACATAAACATTAATAAAAAATATATATATTGATCATTAAAACAATACCATTTTAAACTAATAAATTCTAGGACATATGTATATCACAAAAATTAGAAAGAAAAATATATCACCCAATATGGATATAGGTTTATCCATAATGATGACAAAAATCAATTAACTCAATTAATGAACTACTACGAAACACTAAAATGGTATAAATATATATTTTTTATGGAAATCATATTGATGAAACATGAATTCTCTAAAATATCATAAAATTATAACAGAAATACCATGCTCACATGTTCTATGAAGGACAACATTTTTATTTAATAACAATGAAAGAAAATAAATTATGGAACTTCCAAATTGAATTATTATTTTTCACCCATTCCAGAATCAATGGATATGATCTGGTGTAAAACATTTCGTCATGCATGACTCACCATACAGAAGATATCTTAGACCAGAATTGAGGGCATGAATGCCATCAATGGGGAGACAATACACTTGGTATCAACAAAAAATGTATATACAATTATATCAAATAATGAAATATACCCAGAAGTCAGATTCAAGCAGGCTTGGAACACAAATTTATTAATAAAAATAAATGTGCAGTGAAAAACAAGAAAAAGAGGACGAGATTACATATCGGAAATTTCATAAGCATCACATTCATACCTGTTCATATCATCCTCATCGGCTTACTCCAATTCTAATTTGGGCTCATATTGTTTGAGAAACATGATATAATCCATCCTTCGCTCCAATTGTTCCATAGTTAGCTACTCATTAGCCTTCATGGAGGATGACATGGTGGTCACCGTCCTCCGAACTGCGGAGTAATCCTTCCTTGGTTTCCTTTTAACTGGGGTAGGTAGTACACCATCACTGTCAGAGATTCTGATCTTTTCCCCTCGAAAAATATCACTGTATGAGGTTTTAATCATATTCTTATCATCTTCCGCATCATCCTCATGAGTGTCCCCCCACTTACAGGGGATGGACACTAAATTTCCCATAGTAGAGACCTCGGCCCTTTCCTTCCCATCATCATAGTTGTTCCTCCGTTCAACAAAATATTGATTTTGAATATTCAGCGGTGAAGAGCCATTCACAACCAATGCTGACGAAGGACTCAGATAATCAGAAGTGATAACCTCATGATCTCTAGAATGGAATCTATAATATCTTTTCAGAGTTGAATAAATAATCAACTCTTTACCCTTCGATGGAAGAAGCACATCCGGGGCATCTTTCATATGAGGGTCGTTGTCCTTGATGACATGCTTTGGTGAGGATGATTTCTTCAATGTATCATTTTTTCGATATAGAATGGAGGGGTGTCCTTGCATTCCACACTCTTTACAAGTGATATTTTTACGACGCAACTCCAAATAGTGACCCAAAGTCATTCATTTAGTGCAGAAAAAAGGTTTCTTTTAATATTTAACATCAATCAAAATTTGATTAGATAGAATAGAAAGTGTTATTGTATCAATGTGAGTGGATCTGAGATCAACTTCAACAAGCATTCTAGAAAAGTACCCAAATCTGACATCTATCGATTCCTTACCAAGGTGGATGGGAGTTCGAATTTCCGTTCCAATATCATGCAGGATCTCTGGATGCCAAATAACTCAATTATTTCTATGAAGACGCACCCATAACTGAGCGAAGACATGTTTTTCATTCGACACATTAAATTCAAGTGAACATTCATGCAGATGAAAGACCAAGGACCCCAAATGTTCTTAGACATTACAAGTATTAGAAACTCGTGTATTTAAATAAAACATGGAAATATCACTCTTGAGTATATATTAGTATAGGATTTAACATAAGGATTCACCACCTTACTCCCCAAAACTATTGGCATTTTCATTTCTAGAATCCCTAGTAATTAAACCTAAAGGAGAATCACGATTCCAATCTCGATTTTTTTAAAACATGTAATAAAACAAAAAATATTCCTTAACATGGATTCCAATTTATAAAAGTTCCTATAATGATATTAAATAATTCCATAGTAAATTAACATATAATATCACACAGTGAACTTTTCACTAACCTAGCCATCAAAAACCAATGCCCAAAACAACTTTTGATTCTTGACGGAGGGTAAATCATAAAAGAATACTTATTCCCAAATAAACAAAAATATAAACCATTTATCACACAAAATACATGAGGGAAATTAATCTTGGGTCAAGATATAAGGTCATTAAGACCTATCTCTATCATAGTACCAAAAACATAGCCATTGTACCCCTTCTTCATACTAGGATTAGGTCGCATGGCTATCAAATCTTGCAAATACATTGGTTAAAAACTCAGGACAATCATATCCATTCCATGTGTCTGTGTCCACCATCGTCTCCATAACATGTCAATATTCTCCACCTATGGGCACTCACCATGAAACGACTGTTGGCCTATGATTTTTTTCCCAATGAATAATATAAATTTCATAAATAGGAATAAATATAGATTAGAAAATATTGGAATAACCGAAAACAAGAATTAATATCTCTATTCCTAAACAGAAACCTATTATATTAGACTCCACATGTGTTTCACAAGCTATACACACAGTCACATGTGATCAGAAATAAAAAATGGTCTAAAAGTATATTTTCACACAAAATCATATCCAAAAAAATATCATTTACAAGGAACATATATAGAATCGAACATCTTATATCATGTGTTTAGAGTTTAATATTATGTTTTTTATAGATTATCAACACTCAAACTGCTTTTTTATATTAATAAGAATAGGAATTCAATTTTTAGTTATTAAAATCGATGGTAATTGATCATCTCAGGGGTTCGATAATAATATAGTAAATGTAAAAACCCAAATTGATCGGATCATAAAACATATCTAATTAACAAAACCAATAATGGTACAAATTCAATCGTTTTGGGGATTGTTAAATTCATCACTCTGGGAATTTTATAAGTGAGAGAGTCATTGTACATTATATTATGATTAAATAGGAATAAAAAATATATTCCATGATTTCATCATATAATTACAATTTAATATAATAATCAACCATTTATTGTATAGAGTATTTATAGTATCCAATGAATTAACCTATACAAATTATTGGATGACCAAATCATCCTATTTTTAACTAAATATGGTTATAAAATCATTTTATCTTCATTTTACTCCAAGAAAAAATCAAAAAACATATAAATGATCGTTTAATAGGGAGTGGTTTGAATTTTATATTCATTAATGACCCCATATAATTATTTCATGAATGATTCCTTTAGAACACTCAATATCTAAGCAGAATACTGATAGTTTTAGCAATTTAAAAAACCATGTTGTATGTAACTGGGTATTAACATTATGATATCACTTTTTATTTTGAAAATTTATCTTATATCACTTTTAATTTATTGAAATATTATTTCAAAAATAATATTTATCATCTACTTTTTCTAATATATTTTTTTCTTTCTTTTTTGTAATTTATCATTTTTCTAATTATTTATTGTTAATTGTTACAATGAATATTGACTTCTGCAAAAGGCATTTTGTCGACCCATGCCCACATAGAATCAATGTAATGATTTATGAATGTAATGGGTTTACAGCTGAGTATAATTCTGATTGTTTAAAACGATTTGGTGCATATTTTGGGCATGTGTATACTATTAGGCCCGTAAGCCCTCATGTGTGTTTTTTATTTTAATTCTATATCAGAAATAACACACCATGGGTCAAATGTCTTTGGGTCATAGATTTCACAATTTTATGTGTGTGATGATTTAAATAAATGGACTTAATATCATCCATCCATTTTATTTTATCATGTTCATTTAATCATTCTTCTTATTTTACTTATATTTTTAAACTCCAACACATTATTTTTTGATCCCTGCACGATTATCCTTATTCAAATCTCAATCATCTTCATCAATTCTCCATCATGTTGTAGTAGGCAATAGAGTGAAACAATATCTCCTACATATAAAACCAACCCTATGTTATATTTCCTAGATAATGGATATTACTCAAACACATTTTTCATTTATAGTTTCTATACTGTTATATATTATCTATGTGTTTCTTATAACAATTTTCAATAATATCTAGGAGTCTTCTTCATTGTCACTTTATTTAATCTTATAGATTTAAGCCTTACTTTATTTGAATATGGAGTCACTATTGGAAGAACAACATGGTGGGTGATTCGAGTCACCATTGGAAAATACAAACGTTTTGTCACAAATCACCGTTCAAAACCAACAGTGGGCAATGATCCATGGTTGGAACCCAATGGTGGTATATTTTCCTTCCATTATTTTTTAGTGGTTTGTAATTTTACCCACCATTATAAATCAATGATGATTCTTTCTACCCACCATTAAAAATTATTGTTGTTCATCTTTTCTGCACCAAATGTTCTTTACTATTCTAAGCATTGGCTATGCATTTTGAATCTCTAACAAGAGATTGTTTTCTTCATCAATCTTGTAACACCCCAAGAATTCATAGTGTGTTAATTCTTCAAAATAAATAAATAACTTTCACTGCACTGAGTTCAAGCGCACTATGACATAGCAAACAAGCCAGATGTAACATCCCAGGTAAATGAAGAATAAGAGATTTTTATATTTATTAATATTTGTGAATTAAATATTAATTTTAGTTTAAAGGGGTTTCTATGTTCGATAGCGTACCCAATACACAACAACAGGTTTCTTTGAAATATTACGTTGCACACTAATAATATAATATTATTATTTTAAATGGTCATTAACTCCTAGCCGTTGTATTGGAAGGACTGAAAAAAAACTAACTACAATATGATTATACATGTATTTACAAGTTATAGGCTTAAATTGTGAATGAATATAATTTTAATCATTATTTACATTAAAAGGCCAATTACCACCTTTTAATGGAGAACCCTTTTTAAATCTAGTTTCTTTCACATTAATACATTATATATGAACAAATAAAATCATTCATTAGAATGGGGACCTAAAAATTTACTTTGGGTACGTTTTGGTATTTTTCTAATAAAGATCATTTTTTATGAATAGTAATAAAATTGTATTTTAAGTCAAAAGTGTCTTTTAATAAAATTTATTTATATGGTTAGATTAACTTTTTAATTGGTCTTAAAGTGAAATTGAAATATATTTCTACCATTTAATCTAATGTTGGTCATTGTAGTTAATTTTTCTTTGAAATTGGACTTAAACAAGTGTCAATCTTTTGATAGTTATTGTTTCTTAAATACATGGTATTTGTTTTGATAACGGGAATTAATTTTAAAATTTCACTACTGGAAATCCAGCATTTCCCAACGGTTTAGAACCGTTGGGAAAGGCTGCAGAACCATTGGTATATGTTATACCAACGGTTCTGCAAACTGTGGGGAAGTAAGCCGTTGGGAAAGGCTTTTCCCAACGGTTTACACAGAACCGTTGGGATAGGTTAGAAAAAATCAACCTATCCCAACGGTTCTGCCAAACCATTGGGAAAGGCCTTTCCCAACGGTTTGGCCCGTTGGGAAATCAAAGGATAATTTTCTTTCCCAACAGTTTACAAACCGTTGGGAAAGGTTTTTACCAACGATTCCATGAACCGTTGGTAAAAACAGCCAGGCAACAGGGTATCCCAACAGTTTGAAACCGTTGGGATAGGGTGTTTTTACCAACGGTTCCTTGAACCGTTGGTAAAAACAGCTACATAGAGCCTATGCCAACGGTTTGAAAACCGTTGGCATAGGCTTTGCTTTGCAAATTGCACAGCATCCTGCAATTTGCACAGCAGGTCTGGTTTTTGGTCATTCACCCTCGGTTTCAATTCAATTTTCAATCCAATTATGCCCTCGTTTTCAATTCATTTTTCAATCCAATTATTGTACCTGTAACACATATAATGCATACATATAGAGAACAAACCAACACATACAAATAATGAAAACCAAAAAACCAACACATATAATGCATCCTGAAAATATACTCATCCATAATTAAAGTAGAATTCATAACATAATTATAAACATACATAATTCATTTAGAATTCATTTTAAAATTTAGATGACAATCATATGTGGAATCCGGAATTCAATTCATAATTTGATTGGTTTTTCATATACCATATATTTTTAATAGAAATGATATCCATTTTAAACAAAATACATACATCTGGAATGATACCGGTCACACCGTGCCTTGGATTGAGCCGAGGTTAACTCGTACACATCAGAAATGAATCATTGATCATTGTCCTAAAGTATCAACATATTCCGAAATCGTTTGGTCGGTTTTCTGTATGTTAGTTTTTGTTTTCACTTAAAATGAAGTGTTTTTTAAATAAAAGAGAGAAACTTTGAATGGTGTCGGCCACACCGCATCTCGTATTGAGGCGGGGTTAACTCGTACACATCACAAATGACCCATGGATTGTTGTGCTAAAATATAAACACAATCAGAATGCGTTTGGTTGGTTTTCCGTATGAATTTAAAATGTAGTCCATTTTAAAGAAAAGAGATACACTTAGAGTGGTCTCGGCCAAACCGCGACTCGGATTGAGGCGTGGTTTACTCGTACACGTAACATATGACCCATGAATCGTTGTCCTAAATTTTCAACAGATTCCGAATGTGTTTGGTCAGTTTTTCATATGTCAGTTGTTTATTTCACTTATAATCTTGTCCATTTTAAACAAAAGAGACATAGTCAGAGTGGTACCGGCCACACCGCGTCTCGGATTTAGACGGGGTTGACTCTTACGCATCTCAAATGACCCATGGATCATTTTCATAACGTATCGACACAATCCGAATACGTTTGGTCAGTTTTCCGTATGCCAGTTGATGTTTTTCACTTAAAATGACGTCCTTTTGAAACAAAAGACGGACACTATGAGTGGTACCAACCACACCGTGTCTCCAATTTAGGTGGGGTTGATTCGTACACGTCACATATGACCCATGGATCGTTCTCCTAAAGTTTAAATGGAAATCGAATGCGTTTGGTCGGTTTTCCGTATGTACTTAAAATGTTGTCCATTTTAAACAAAATAGTGACACTTAGACTAATCCTGACCACACCGCGACTCAGATTCATCCCTGGTTGGCTCGTACATGTCACATATGACCCATGGATCGTTGTGATAAATTATCAAAAGATTACGAATGCGTTTGGTCAGTTTTGCGTATGTCAGTTGTTCTTTTCATTTATAATCATGTCCATTTTAAACAAAAGCGACAGAGTTAGAGTGGTGTCGGCCACACCGCGTCTCGGATTAAGATGGGGTTGACTTGTACACGTCACATATGACTCATGTATCGTTGTTCTAAAGTATCGATAGAATCCGAATGCGTTTGGTCATTCTTCCGTATGTTAGTTGATGCCTTTCACTTAAAATGACGTCCTTTTGAAATAAAAGACGGACACTTTGAGTGGTGTCAGCCGAACCGCATGTCGGATTGAAGCGGGGATGATTCGTACACGTCACATATGACCCATGTATCGTTCTCCTAAGGTTTTAATGGAAACAGAATCCGTTTGGTCGTTTTTCCGTATGTACTTAAAATGGTGTCCATTTTAAACAAAAGAGAGTCACTTAGACTTATCCTGGCCACACCGCGACTCATATTCATCCCAGGTTGGCTCGTACACGTCACATATGACCCATGGATTGTTGGGATAAATTATCAACAGATTCGGAATGCGTTTGGTCGGTTTTCCGTATGTCAGTTGATGCTTTTCACTTAAAATGACGTCCTTTTGAAATAAAAGACGGACACTTTGAGTGGTGTCGGCCACACCATGTCTTCGGATTGAGCTGAAACCACCGTGCAACATTCTAATTATTATTCGTGACATGTACGCAGAGACGGAACATCAATCGGACGTGCGGTTTGCGCGGTACGACTCAATATTCGTGTTTTAAGTGATGCGCGCGCTTCGTAAACGCGCGTGAGGGGGGTCCAAACGGGCCGAACGAAGTCTGAATGGCCTGAAATCAGACAAAAAATACGGGAGAGTGATTTATGAAGTGGTCGAGCAGACAGCACATCAATCGGACGTGTCGTGTGCCCGCGGTGACCGACAACGTAGTTCTGGTGTCAGAAACGGCCAAAACGGGCGTCCAACGGTCAAATTCATAGCGGACGACCTCAGATTAAGCTGAAACCACCGTGCTGCTGGGTCGTAGAGGATGGAAAGAGGGGGGGTGAATTGCCTTTTCAAAAATAATTAACAATTTAAAACAATTATCAATGCAGCGGAAATAAAAAAAGGCAGGACACAATTTGATAATGGAGTTCGGCTTAATTCCCAACCCTACGTCTCCGCTCCCAACAAGAACCGTTGAGAGATTTATACATCATCTTGCTTTTTAATGGTTTTAGCAATAAACCCACTAGCCGTTTTAAGGTAGGCTAGAACACCTTCGTACAACTTGCTTTTTTATTATGGTTGTAGCAAGAAACCCAATTGAAAGAAAGAATGGAAAGGAGAGGTTTGTTTTAATACAAACCCAATGAAGAACTAAACAAATGAAATAATACAAACACACGGAAGCCTTGAGCGCCAAAAGTGTGAGATCAGCTGATGGAGAGGGAGCTCAAACTTCAAGGATGGCAATGGATCACAAGAGGCCTTGGAGATTAGTCGTTAGAGCATCAAGACATCAAAATATCATTCGGTTGTGTTCCCGGCATCCATGGTCTCTTATTTATAGGAGAAATACCCTTAAACACTTCAATATGGCCGTTGGAGGGCTTCCGGAGCCGTTGGGGGTCAAAAGTACAAGTCTGGTCAAAGCCCAACGGTTAGTTTGACTGGGAACACCGGCTGGCCGGTGGTGTCTCACCAGCTGGCCGGTGGTCCACCGGCTGGCCGGTGCTGAGCTCCCGGCTGGCCGGTGTTCCAGACAGAGCAGGCTTTCTGTCTGGGTTCCACCGGCTGGCCGGTGGTCATCCACCGGTTGGCCGGTGACACCAGGCAGTGGGCAAGCCTACTGCCTGAGTCCTCCGGCTGACCGTTGGGCAAGAACCGGTTGGCTGGTGCCCATACCGGCAGGCTGGTGGAATCACACCAGCTGACCGGTGGCTCTGGCAGAAAGCAATGCTTCTGCCAGAGACCACCGGCTGGCCGGTGGGAATCCACCGGTTGGCCGGTGGACTCAGAGAGTCCACTTTCAGCCTTCTTGGGCCAACTCCTGGGCAACCTTTTTCCTAATATCAAAAACACTTGAAAAAAAGTTAGAACACGATGAGAGTGATTGTGATCATTAAAATCCAAGAGAGAGGGGTACAACACGTGCAACATTCTAATTATTATTCGTGACGTGTACGCGCAGACGGCACGTCAATCGGACGTGCGGTTTGCGCGGTACGGCTCAATATTCGTATTTTAAGTGATGCGCGCACTTCGTAAACGCGCGTAAGGGGGGTCCAAATGGGCCGAACGATTTCGGAATGGCCTGAAATCAGACTAAAAATACGGTTGAGTGATTTATGAAGTGGTCGAGTAGACGGCACATCAATCGGACGTGCCGTGTGCCCGCGGTGACCGACAACGCAGTTCTGGTGTCATAAACGGCCAAAACGGGCGTCAAACGGTCAAATTCATAGCGGACGACCTCGGATTGACCTAAAAACACCGTGAAACATTCTAATTATTATTCGTGACGTGTACGCGCAGACGGCACGCCAATCGGACGTGCGGTTTGCGCGGTACGGCTCAATATTCGTGTTTTAAGTGATGTGCGCGCTTCGTAAACGCGCGTGAGGGGGGGTCCAAATGGGCCGAACAAAGTCGGAATGGCCTGAAATCAGAAGAAAAATACGGGTGAGTGATTTCTGAAGTGGTCGAGCAGACGGCACATCAATCGGACGTGCCGTGTGCCCGCGGTGACCGACAACGCAGTCCTGGTGTCATAAACGGCCAAAACGGGCGTCCAACGGTCAAATTCATAGCGGACGACCTAAGATTGAGCTGAAACCACCGTGAAACATTATAATTATTATTCGTGACATGTACGCGCAGACGGCACATCAATCGGACGTGCGGTTTGCGCGGTACGGCTCAATATTCGTATTTTAAGTGATGCACGCGCTTTGTAAACGCGCGTGAGGGGGGTCCAAACAGGCCGAACGAAGTCGGAATGACCTGAAATCAGACGACAAATACGGGTGAGTGATTTCTGAAGTGGTCGAGCAGACGGCATATCAAAACGGGCGTCAAATGATCAAATTCATAGCGGACGACCTCGCCTCGGATTGAGGTGGTGTTGACTCGTACACGTCACATATGACCCAAGGATCGTTCTCCTAAAGTTTCAACAGAAACCGAATGCGTTTGGTCGGTTTTCCGTATGTACTTAAAATACTGTCCATTTTAAACAAAAGAAAGTCACTTAGAGTGGTCCCGACCACACCGCATCTCTTATTTAGGCGGGGTTGACTCGTACACTTCTCAAATGACCCATGGATCGTTGTCTTAAAGTATCAACACAATCCGAATGTGTTTGGTCGGTTTTCCGTATGCCAGTTGATGTTTTTCACTTAAAATGATGTCCTTTTGAAACAAAAGACATACACTTTGAGTTGTTCCGACCACACCGCGCCTCGGATTGAGGCGGGGTTGATTTGTACACGTCACATATGACCCATGGATCGTTGTCCTAAATCATCAACACATTTCGAATGCGTTTGGTCAGTTTTTTGTATGTCACTTTTTGTTTTCACTTAAAATCTTATGGAAATTCATATAGAATATTTTTATATCATATTTAGTATGGATTAGATTTTAGTTGATCGTGCTATGAAACATTTCAGAGCTAATGAAATTAAGGAAGGTGGAGGGGCTGTCCGGGGGGCTGTCCGGGGGGGCTGTCCGGTGGGTGTCCGGGGGGCTGTCCGGGGACCAAGGAGGAGGGTGGGGGTGTTCGGGGTCCAAGGGGGAGAGGGGGTTGTCCAGGGTCCAAGAATGAGGGGGGTTGTCCAGGGAGTTCACAAACACACAACCACTAAAAGACAACAACATCCATAAAAACAGACAATATATAAAAATAACTCAACTCCAATACTATACTACGAGTCTAGATAAAACCAACAACTAGAATAGATTAAACATCAAATCTCAGTAATATAAGTCAAAAATGTAACGGATCAATATGGCCCACATCAACATCACCATCACCATCATCATCATCATCATCATCGCCCTCGTCATCGTCCTCCTCATCGTCCTCACCCTCCACAGCGCCTTCCTCCTCGCCTTCGCCCTCCTCCTCGCCCTCCTCATCTCCCTCCTCTTCCGCATCAGACTGCTCGCCATCATCATCTTCAAGCTGGACATCGGCCTGACCACCACTGTAACTGCCACCTAGTGCACCATATATAGAATGTATCGACGACATGTATTCATCAATCGCTGGGCTGGCCTCTGCTGGAAGTGTTGGACGTAGAACTTCAATAAATTTCATAAATGCACTGTTTGCCCTAGAAGACTGTTCTTCCATCTCTGTGGCCCTTTTCGCAGCCTGTTCTGCCTGTTCCCTAACTTGCTGCAACTCGGTGGCACTACAACTCGTACCTGAGGCAGGCCAATACCTCGTCGGGGCTATCCTAGGTCGGCAGCGCACTCTGCCAGAATGATCCTCTCCCAACACCTGATGTAAGTGATCAGATGGCCCAAAATTGTCTGCTTCTTGGGAATCGAGGGCCTCTAAAGCATCCTGTTACAAATATAAATATATTATTAAGTTACGAAATAGATATTAAAATATAAAATCAACAGATTAAAACTTACAATCTGCTGCTGAGTCGCTTCGTTGACAGCACTTCCATCCTTTTTTCGTCTACTCGAGCAAAACAGTTTTGCTCGAGGCACACGTCCTTCAATATTTTGTATTTGCCTCTACAATGACATTGAAAATAAAAGCTTATATAAAAACTTTAGAAAATAATTAAATAATTGAGGAAACAAAAGAAAATTTAAGTCGTAAAGAAAACTTATAAACAATTGTCATACCTGCTGCCTCTCATGATCCGGCATCGTCATGCGTCCTAGTGTATGGAGGTATTTTTTTGCATCAATGTTTTTTTTATTTTTTCCAGATGATTCCTAAATAAAATTTGATAATGCAAAGGATAATATTAATGCAAAACTTGAAAGTTATTATTTAAATACCTCAAATGTAATTCATACCTTAAACTGGTTACTCGTCCAATGAGTAATCATCTGACGATACTGCTCTATAGGACAATCATCCACGACTGGTACCGCCTCTAACTCAATGTCAACTCTAGCACGCCATCCAATATACAGCTCATGCATGTAGGCTCTCCAAAGCTCGCCTAAATCCTTTAGACGTTCCAGTCGTGCACCCTCACCATCAGGAAAATTAAATCGAAGCTGAAATGAAAATATTAATTCATATAAATACAAAAAAAAAATTCATGGAATTAAATGCAACAGATTTTTTTACCCATATCTCAGCCCAAGCTCTATCTTTGACCTCATGTGGCAAATGTCTCCACGACAGCGGGCTGACGGGAATGATGTCGGAGTATTTGGAAAGTGTCGCCATAAAACTCCGACATTGCTGCCCTGTTTTCTCAACCATCTGATTGTCTTCATTATATTCCACCATAACCTGTGTGCGATGGTTCCACACCGAACGCATGCATGTACGGCCCCGCCCCCGCCTCCTGTCAGTAGATGTATCTATCATGAAAGAAAAAAAATATTTTATCAAAACATGTTATAATGAAAATAAATATTGCTATAAAAATTTGTTAGGGTTTTATAAATATACCTGCGCTAGTCTGATCAATGAGTGGCGCCGGATCCACAGAACCTGATGGAACACCCTCTGGTGGAACAGGAGTCGAAGACAATGGAATATAAAATCTCGAAGAGACAGAAGTAGAAGGAAAAGAAGATGGAACAGCTGTATGACCTGATGCTGACTGGGGAGTGGGAATCATCATGGGATGTGAAAATGATGGGGCAGAAGATGCAGAAGGTAGAGAAAACATGGGAGGTCTAAATATCCCGTGTGTCCCTAACGACACACCGGGATCAGAATGTGGGAAGGCTGAAATGTCAGTGGGAGGGGCAGGGTCTAGTCGGGCACGCGTAGCTCTACGTCCACCTCTGGTACGAACCCTCCTCATACCACCGGCCTGAGTACTAGGACCAGTACTAGGCTCCTCGTCGAATAACTGTCGACGTAATGGTGGATCCTACAAAAAAGTTTACAAAAAAAATTAATCACATGACATTATATATTCTGTAAATATATATATATATATATATATATATATATATATTTGAAATAAAGTACTCACTGTAGGCACTAATGGTGGAATGCCCATCTCCTCCATCCGACGATTGTTCTCCGCCATTTTTTTTCTTCGTCTCTCTTCAATTGGCTGCATTTCCTGCATTGGAAAACAAATATGTAATTAATTAGAAAAAGAAAATTAATGTGTAAACCAAAAAACTAAATATATGAGGGAATGAGGGGATTCATTGGTAATTTAGCTATCAATTGTTTTAGAAGAGCTTGAATGAATTTAATAAAACATACAAGTTGTAATGTTCACCAAGTTAGAAATATTGTTTGATTTGGTTTGAATATAGTTCCATTCCAAATTAGAAAATGCAATTCAAATAAAACAGCAACCAATAAACATTGAAAATTCACATAATAGTCAAGTCAGCTAAAACATATTTGTGATCAATACTAAATAAATATGAATATTACCAACCTTAACAACCCAACTCGAGGTAAACCAAAAGAATTGAGAACATGGATGAATGATTCTATATATTTCCAACCACAACTTCAGGTTCACAATCAACTCTGACAATTGAGCTATTGGATTCATCAAAAGAAATAAATGGATTGGTTCCAATGGAAATAGGGACAGTGTCAATTCCATCATCAGCATCATCAAAAATATGTCTTGGAATTACTTCAACTATGACACCAAATTTAGGTTGAATTTGATCTTTGACATAAAAAACTTGTTTAGCCATTGATGCCAACATATATGGTTCTTCGGTTGCAAGAGTGCGGGTTATATTAATTACTCAAAATCCACAATCATCAATAAATGTGCCATGTCTCGTCATCGAATCAAACCAATGGAATTTCATCATTGTGACTCATCCATGAGAGTAATAATCCAATATTATTATTTTCTCAACGACTCCATAATAAACCACATTTTCAAGTCACGGTCTACTATCTGATGCACTGGCATAACAATCTGTTGTGGCAGTAACCATAATACCATCATGTTGTGTTCTTATGTTTTTGGCTCGTTCAGTGACAATAAATCTGTACCCATTGATAACAATTGATTTACAGTCACGAACCACGGTATTAGGACCAAAATCCAAAGCTCTTATTTCCTCAGAGACAGAGCCAGCAGACAAACTCAATACCTACAATATAAATGACAGTTAAACTTAAGTAAATATTGAAATAATTAATTTAAACAGTAATATTTTTACCTTCAATTTTAACCAAGCAGAAAACTCTTTGCTATGCAAAGTCTCTCTCCTTATCAAAGATAAAGAACGATGCTTCCTATTTATCATTGTTTTATGTTCCCTGTAGATAAAAAAAATATGAATAGTTTAACAGATATATATGTAAGATATACATATTCAATTTTGTTACCTGATATAGTCATCGAACAAATCACAGTTGAACAAAACTGTGCGATGTGCCATCTCCCGCTCTTCATGGCTTAATGTCTTCAATGTATAAGATCTAGTAATTCATCCTGTTTGAGGAAGTGATGGAAAACTGGGTTCAATTTGCTCATATTGTTCTTCTTCATTTCTCATTGGTCTGTTCATTCTTGTAGTAAGATCATACAAATACATTGAACAGAAATCCATACATTCTTGAGCTAAGTAACCATTCACGATAGAACCTTCAGGATGATTCTTGTTTCGAACATAAGACTTTAATGTGAACATATTTCTTTCAGTTGGATGCATCCAACGAAAAGAAACAGGTCCTCCGAGAAGTATTTCAGTTGGAATATGGACAGTCAGATGCAGCATGCATGTGAAAAATGATGGGGGAAATATTTTCTCCAACTCACACAAAATTAATGGGGCATCTGTCAACATTTTTTGCAAGAAAGACTTGGACAACTTCTTAGCACAAAGATCTCTAAACAAATGGCACAACTGAATAACACCCACCCTTACATTATTGGACAAAAGATGACGGATTGCTATTGGAAGCAACTCATGCAGTAGAACGTGATAATCATGAGTCTTTAAAGATTTTAGCTTCAACTCTCTTCTGTTGACCCGTTTAGATATGTTGCTTGAATAGCCATCAGGAACTCTAATAGTCTCTAATACTTCCAAAAATTGTTTTTTTTCAGTAGGTGTCATCACATAAGAAGCACATGGAAGTTTCCATTTATTTTCACTGATACGCACAGGATGCAATTCTGGTCTGATGCCCCAATCCACCAAGTCACATCGAGATCGTAAATCATCTTTTGTCTTCCCCTTGACATTTAGAAGAACTGAAAGCAACATTTCACATATATTCTTTTCAATATGCATTACGTCTAATCAATGACGTAGCAAATTGGTTGACCAATAAGGCAAATCAAAAAAGATACTCCTCTTCCTCCAATTGTAACAGGTTTCTGTGGAAACATTATTTCTCTTTCCAGATTTCATTTGACCCTTCCCGAACGAAAAACTGAAATCTTTCAATTCATTAAGCACATCAGTTCCATACATACGCTGAGGTGGATCATCGGTCTCTATAGTATTATCAAATCTTCAACGATTCATTCTATATGGATGATCCTTTGGCAAAAATCGTCGATGTCCCATAAAACTGAAACTACAATGATGTTTCAGTCTTCTGGATCGTGTATTCTTCATACAAACTGGACATGACATTTTTCCCTTCGTGCTCCATCCAGAAATCATTGCATAAGCTGGAAAATCATTGATCGTCCACATAAGCGCAGCACGCATCTGAAATATGTCTTTCGAACATGCATCGATGTGCGCACACCCACATCCCAAAGAAGTTTCAACTCTTTTATTAAAGGTTGCATGTATACATCAATATCAATGCCGGGATCAGAAGGACCAGATATGAGTATACTCATGAAAGTGAAAGATTTTTTCATACACAACCATGGGGGAAGATTATAAATGTGTATAAAAACTGGCCATGTGCTTTGCGAAGTAAGCATCTACCCAAATGGATTAAAACCGTCGCATGAAAGACCCAGCCTCACATTACGCACATCAGCTGCAAAATCAGGATGTCGAGCATCAAATCTCTGCCATGCAAATCCATCTGCAGGATGAACCAACTCATCATTAGTCTTCTTTCTCTCGGTATCATGCCATCTCATTTTTATTGATATGTCATCAGACATAAAAAGATTCTGGAGTCTAAGGATCAATGGAAAGTGCCACATTACTTTCTGTGGAATGCGGGATGGTGTTCCATCAGATTTTGACTTCCAGCGGGATGTGCCACATTTTATACATTCATTTCGTTCAGTGGTTTCTTCCCAGAATAAACTGCAATCTTTCGGGCAAGCATGAATTTTGTTTCTGGAAAATCCAAGTTCTTCAACTAACTTCCATGCCATATAGTGGTTTGAGGGAATATCTGCATCATCTGGAAGTAAATCCTTCAAGAGGGTAAGAATGTAATCAATTTCTGTATTAGAAATCCCATACATAGTTTTTCCATGAAACAATCAGATTAAAAATTCCAGCTTTTTCATTTTATCGCATTGTCAATATACTGGATTCATGGCAGCATCATTCAATTTTTTCACCCTATCAATATCATCATTTTCACTAGATGCATCAGTTGTCCTCATATCGACGTCTTCTTGAGTCGAAATCCTTTCTTTTTCATGATGATGAATAAACGGAAACCGATCATCTAACAAATTCTCCATTCCAGTCCTTTCATTTCGATCATCACCAATTTGAGATTTCATTTTCTCCCCATTGTGATACCACACAAAGTAGTTTGCTTGAAACCCATTTTTGGTTATGTGGTAGCTGACTTCTTCACGACTCAACCAAGGTCTACCAACACAATTGGAACATGGGCAGTGTATGCGACCACTATCTGAAGCATTGTGAAATGAAAAATCTATAAAGCTCTCCAAATTGTTTTGAAAATCGCTTGAGATACGATCGGTTTCATACATCCAACTTCTGTCCATTCTGTAAAAAAATTCATATAAGTCGTTTTGTCATAAACAATTCAATAGGATTGAACTTTAATAGAAAATACATTTAAGTAAACGATAAAGGAAGAAAATAATCATGGTATCAACTAGACATGTGAAAAAAACATACCAATGTGTTATTGAAAAAATGTAAAACCAACAAGAACTTAATGTGTTATCACATCAGAGCATGCCTCATCCCATAACCATATTAGTAGGGTACCCTCGTGGATAGCCCCGCCCACCCCCGTGGACAACCCACCCACCCCCGTGGACACCCCCTACCCCCTAGACAGCCCAACCACCCCCGTGGACAGCCCACCCACCCCCCTCGACACCCCTTCTCCCTATGGACAGCCCCCCACCCCCTTGGATAGCACGCCCACAACCCTGGACACCCCTACCCCCTGTGGCCAGCCCACCCACCCACCTGGACAACCTGCCCACCCCTCCTTGACAGCCCGGCCACCCCCGTGGACAGCCCGTCCACCCTTGTGGACAGCCCGCCCACCCCCGTACCCCCCTAGACACCCCGTACCCCCCCGGGATAGCCCCGCCCACCCTCCCAAATAGCCCACACCCCCCTCCCCTGCAACCCCACCACCACCACCTAGACATACCAACCCCCCTGGACACCCCACACACCCCTCCCCCACCAGGACACCCCACCCAGACCCCCAGGACATCCCACACCCCCTGGAAAGCCCCGCCCACCCCCGTGGACATCCTTTCCCACCCCCGTGGACAGCCCCGCCCACCTCCGTGGACAACCCACCCACCCCCGTGGACGCCCCCTACCCCCTAGACAGCCCAACCACCCCCGTGGACAGCCCACCCACCCCCCTCGACACCCCTTCTCCCTATGGACAGCCCCCACCTCCTTGGATAGCCCGCCCACCCCCCTGGACACCCCAACCTCCCGTGGCCAGCCCACCCACCCCCCCTGGATAGCCCGCCCACCCCTCCTTGACAGCCCGGCCACCCCCGTGGACAGCCCGTCCACCCTTATGGACAGCCCGCCCACCCCCGTACCCCCCTGGACACCCTGTACCCCCCTGGATAGCCCCGCCCACACTCCCAAACAGCCCACACCCCCCTTCCCTGCAACCCCACCACCACCACCTAGACATACCACCCCACCTGGACACCCCACACACCCCTCCCCCACCAGGACACCCCACCCAAACCCCCAGGACAGCCCACACCCCCTGGACAGCCCCGCCCACCCCCGTGGACACCCCATACCCCCTAGACAGCCAAACCACCCCCGTGGACAGCCCACCCACCCCCCTCGACACCCCTTCTCCCTATGGACAGCCCCCCACCCCCTTGGATAGCCCGCCCACCCCCCTGGACACCCCTACCCCCCATGGCCAGCCCACCGACCCCCCCTGGACAGCCCGCCCACCCCTCCTTGACAGCCCGGCCACCCCCGTGGACAGCCCGTCCACCCTTGTGGACAGCCCGCCCACCCCCATACCCCACTGGACACCCCGTACCCCCCCTGGATATCCCCGCCCACCCTCCCAAACAGCCCACACCCCCCTCCCCTACAACCCCACCACCACCACCTAGACATACCACCCCCTGGAATGTGTAGAAATAACATAAAAATACATGATATATAGATAGCACAAAATACTCAACCTATGGGTTCACATTAACTACATAATCACACACTTCACTACTACCATAAAACACATAAACCACACCACCACCACACAAGACGCATAGCATTTCTCACATTCATTTATAATCCACTTCATTCACACTTACATTGTCCATTCATTTAATGTTAAATTAATTAAATCCATTTACCACACATCCATTTCTATTTCATCTCATTTATTTAATATCTTGTTTTTTTGTTTTAACAGCATAATTTATTCCATAGATAACCAGGAAACTAAAAAAACCACCACACAACAACTCACCATCTCACAATAACCATCGACACCATGTTACATCGACCAACCATCTCACCAAAACAACCACATATCACAATAAAAATATTGCACATCACAAACCACCACACAACCAAAACCACCTCACCACATTATACACCACAACTTCATCACACAACACCTCCACACGACACAACACCACCACACATCATCACTATCATACAACTTCACATGACACATCCATGCCCACTAACCATCACATTACAACCCCACATATCACAAAGCCCAACTGGTCACCTCAATCCCCATAAAACAGCCTACAACATACAATGAAACACAACAAAAAACCTCTCATTGAGGCAACATACCCCAACTTCCACAATTTATTTATTCAAGGTCTTTTATTACATTACCCCTTTATTTAGCATGGACATTATAACACAACTGATATTCCAGGGGAAACTAATTAATTAACAAAATATTTATTCATTTCCCTATTTTACACGGTGAAATAAAATCAAAATACAAACTTAAAACTAAAATATTAGATCAATAACAATAAAAACAAGGTACCATATGTGTATAAAGAAAAAAATACTTGATTTGAGATTATTGAAATGGGTTTTCACCTATTCGGATGGGGGATTTGGAGAGCAGCAGAGAGGTGGAGGTGGATTGATAACTTAAAACTAAAATACTAAAGCAATAACAATAAAAATAAGGAAGTATATGTGTATAAATGAAAAGATACCTGATTTCAGATGGTTTTCACCTCTTCGGATAGGGGATTTCGCGAGAGGAGAGCGGTGGAGCGGATGAAATTAGGTTCTGTGCGAATGGGGGAGAGCAGCCTCACGGCTGGATTTGGGGGAAATAATTCCCAACGGTTTTAAAGAACCGTTGGGAAAGAGATTCTAAGGACCCCTTTGCCAACGGTTTGAGGAAACCGTTGGCAAAGGGGTGACCCTTTCCCAACGGTTCTTTTGAACCGTTGGCAAAAGGTGATTAACACACCCCTTTACCAACAGTTTCTTCAAACCGTTGGAAAAGGGGTGGCTTTTCCCAACGGTTTCAATGAACCGTTGGGAAAGGATTTCTTAATCCTTCAAGCCCAACGGTTTTAGCAAACCGTTGGTAAAAACCCGTTGGGAAAAACAGCATTCCCAGTAGTGTTTATTAATGCCACTTCTATGTTATGAATTTGGAAAAATGTAAATGGTTTTTGAATTCGGAATATCAAATATAACATAGGCTTAATTTTTGGTATTTTCTGGAAAAACATCAATTTTTGATGAATAGTGAAACCACTTAGTGGTAGTTAAAAAAAACTAAAATTTTCATTTAAATGAAATTTTACCACTTCTGTGAATTGAATTCTAAAAATCCAACATACATGGTTGTTATTAGTTAGTAAAATGTGGTTCAATAAGATGAAAATAATTTTTGGTGAATAGTAACTTATGACTTTTATTTACCACAATTAAAGGTAAATATGGTAATTCAAAGTTTAAAGAATATTATAATAATTAAAAATTACCCTTACACTTTTTCAAACCTTTTGGGTTGAGTCATATACGTCCATGGAAATCTTTGGGTCTATTTTGGGACCCCGTTTATCCACTTGAGAGTGAAAATGACAATTTAGATAAATTAATTTAATGTAATGAGAAAATTGACATTAACAAAAATTGATTAGTAATTGATTTTTATATGGTGTTATATTAGTCCTATTTTAGACTATAAATATTCATTGGAAATCTAAAAAGATTTCCTATATCATGGTTTTTTTTATAATTTTTAAAAGTCATATAAATTAAATTATTTATGACACAATAATGATGCATTATTTACCTCATTAATAAATGATTTAAATAAATATGATTATAATGATTAAAATATTATACAAAACCTATCAAATTCTTATTGGTTTTTTACATTTCGAAGATGAGTCATCCTATATTTGACTATAATGATTTTTGGACCATTTGAAACCGAATTTCATTATATTATAAAATAATAGTTTCACTCTTCCCAAAAGAGCCCCTCCTCTCCCTTATAAAAAAAAGACCACTTCTATGGAACTCCTCACACCTCTAAAGAAATTTGGATCATCCACACTCTACCCAATTACACTCCCTACATCCCTATCCTCTTCTTAGAAGCCTCACCTTAGGCAGAAGTCACTTCAAGAAGACCTTTGGTTCAAACCAATGAAAGTTACCCAAATTAAAGGTAATGGGTTCTCTTAAGTTGTTTTCTTTTATTTTGCTTCTCCAACACCTAAACTCTTTTCATTTCCTTTATTTTGTAACAAAACAAGTATCCTCAATATACTATAATGTTTTTAGAAGAAGTATTCTAACTACACTTACACACAACTCCATCTAATGGATGAAGAACATAATGTTTCTGTGGATGGAAAACTAACGCCTCACGAAACGATGATTGTTCAATTACATATTACCACCTCTCATGGTGGCCATTATGATAGAACTGTATTTATATATGATATATATTATGTTTATGATTTCCTTAATCTTCTTTACTTCCCAATATTATCAAGCATTTATGGTTTCCATAGTGGGTAAATACGATAATCTCATTAGAGGAAGTGCGGACTACCACTCCCTCAAAGTGATGTACTTCGTTAATGCTATATGTGGGATGTATAAAGGATATAGATAATTATATTATATATAATATTATACTGGAATTATTATATAACTATTTATCATTTTGTTTTAATTCCATTAATTTAAGAAATAGAAATAAAAGTAGCGTTCATGCGTACGTTCGGCTTACCGTCTCCATGAACGTTGCATTTCATTTTTTTACCTTTAAATGTTATGTACTATTATAAATACATGTATATACTGGATACATATGATATATATGATATCTAAATTATGAATACCATTCTGGATATGATGAACTATTGACCACATGGACAACGTGTAATTATAAGAAGTCTATTTTGACTCAAGTACCAAATATCAACAAAATAAATGTTATTAACTTAAATGTTTACATAATTTTTATATCATGGTAATAATTGATATAAAAATAATAATAAACGTGAAAAGGTTCATAAGAAAGTATAAATTAAATTTAGTTTATTATTCCGGATATTAAAGAACGAATGGGTCAAGTTGGACACAAGGTAAGGGAACTTCTTAACCCAATTTCCATTCTTTGGGTTAATCTCCCGCTTTAAAATTATGTCTTGATATAATTATGTAATATCTTGTATTGATACTTTCAATATGTGTACTTATAGTGAATACACATAATAGATCTATTTTATTTAAAAAAATGATCATTGTAAGGGAACTTCTTAACCCAATTTCCATTCATTGGGTTAATCTTTTGCTTTCAAATTATGTCTTGATATTATTATATAGTATATTGTATTGATACATTATTTATGTGTACTTATAGTGATACACATAATAGATCTATTTTATTTAAATAAAATGATCATTGTAATGGGACATCTTAACCCATTTTCCATTCTTTGGGTTAACATCCTATTTTATTATTTATGTGGTATTAAAAATGGTTTCATTATAATGAATGGTTTTATTATTATAAATGGTTTAATTATATGAATGTGATGGAATAGTATGATCTGAGATGGGGATCAGTAAATGTAATCCCTCTGGGTTGGGGTCTAGTTACATCAGACCCTTCGAGATGGTGTCCGGTTATTAGAGGAACTCCGATATGGTGTCCGGTTATTAGAGGCACTCCGGGTTGGTGTCCGGTTATTAGAGGCACTCCGGGTTGGTGTCCGGTTATTAGAGGCACTCCGGGATGGGTTCCGGTTACAGTTAGCGCCTAGGTCTTGGCACGAGGCATTGACAAAGAAATTAAATTTCATCATTATGCATTCCGTCATTATTAAAGTGGTTATTGATATAGCATGTAATTGTTCGATTAGTAGAATATCCATGTGAATAAGTAAATGGCATCATTTCATTTAATATTTGACATATTATTATGAAGTTAAAGTTTAAGAATCTTTTGTCTTATTTATACATTGCCTTAAATGTTTGTGTTTATTTATGAAAGTTTCTGCTATATTATTATCCATACTGAGCATCCGAGCTCACCTCTTTCAATGTTTTATTTTTCCTAGGAATCCAAGAAGTGTATTGTGATTGAATTGATGGAATAGTCTAATGGGATGAGAAGACAATTTGTTGTTGTAATTTTATTCAATTTATGATGTAATGTAAGACATATGAATATATCTAGTGTTTCCAAGGCTACTAAACCAATCGATTTTTCGAGATTTGATCCTTTGTGATCATGCCAATTATGTAATAATGCACCGACTCTGGGTAACAGTGGTCGGAGCATTACAAATCTTGTGAAAATTGTTTATTTTGTTTTAATCTTTTTTACAATTTTTTATATAACATTATTATTTTAAATGATTCTTAAAAAATACTTTTTTTCCATTTCATTCGGCTTGTTGTATAGATTATCTTTAGGGGTTTATTTTCATTTTTAGTTGTTTATTTTATATTTACTTCATTTCATTTCATTCTACAATTCATTGACATGGTAAGAGCTTCTATAATTCCATGGAAGTATCATTAATTAAGCTTACACATGAGCTCTTAACTCTTCTTTTTTATGTTTTGTGTTGTTTTATAATTTTTATCAGAAAAATAGTCTTTAGTTCATCATTTTTTAAATTATTTTGTTTTAAAATAATTTTTATTATGACATAATTTTACATCTGCAATATTAGCTCAAAATACACCATTAGAACCCAATGGTGAACTAGGAGTAATTTTTAGAAATCCAATGGTAGGAACAAAAATTCTTATCATGAATCCATTTATTTATAAAATGAATGTTATTAATTTTTATTTAGATTAATTGTATTTATTTGGGCTAAATTTTCAATGGTCGGTAATGATACTTTATTCCAAAACCATACACATCCAATGATATGTCATGAGAAACCACTTTATACATCAGCAATGGGTCACGAGTATCCATTTGTTAAAATTTATTTTTAAATTTTTTATTTCTTAATTATAATTGATTTTGTAAAACAAAATCTTTTATTAATGGTTTTATGATTTTTTTTGTTCATCTAGAATTGTATGTGTATGTAAAAATAATTATTAAATTATTTTTTTGGACACATATACATGCTGTTTAACAGTTCAAATGATGCTCTATGTTTATAAATTTAATTGTATGTATAATATAGATGATTCTGTTTTTATTCCTACTATTTTCCAATTGGTAAATTATTATAATGTTTATAGTTAAAATATTAAATATATTATTTTAATAATTAATATTGAATTATAAATCTAAATTATGTATTGTTCATAGAAATTATTTAACAAATGAATTGTAATTATAATATTATTATATGGATATGCACTAACAATTTTCATGTAGAAATATGTTATAGAAATACTGTTGTATTTCTTAGTTTTTATTAATCCAAAATCTCTCTTCAAGGATTAAAAAAATGGTTCAGTGCATATCATTTATTCTAATGACAATACGATGATACAGTTCCACCTACTATGACATAATAAATATTCTTATTTAGCTACTTTAGTTATGCTATGGACACCAAATATCCTCTTCACTTTCATCTCCTACCACTAGAGTGATAATAGAGCATGAGTTGTACCAAATTTCTTCATTATCTTTTAAACACACTGTCTATTTTTTTTATTTCTCATTTTTAATATATCCTTTAATATATTTTTTATATACAGTTCAGTTTATGTTTTCACATCCAAAATATTTCCTTTGGTTATTCCTACAATCTAAAAGTAAGGTTAGGTTATTCCTCTTACACAAAACAAGTTTGGATTTTTCCTCCAATGAAAAAAGATGGTAGGTAGACACTCCATCAAAATCTAAGGGTTATAACACCAAGTTTCCAAAAATTATATTCATCTATTTTTAATTGGGATATCACTCCCAATAAAATGGGAGGATCTAGTTGATACTAGTCTACTCACTAATTAGATGAAATCGAAGAGGGGACTAGGATCTTGGTGATCCGATCCTCTATAAAAACATATTATGTTGTATGTTTTACTTCCTCTACACTTTTTTTTCAATTTTATGAATATGATAAATTATTATTTTATTTTAATAAATCTAATATGACAATTCACCCCCTCTAGTCAAAACTGTCATACAACGTAACTGAAAATTTTTTATTAGAGCATTTTTAATTTTAAAGGATTTAGATTTTGTAATTTTATTATCTATTTTTAACAAAATATTATCCATGAATTAAATTTCTTTGTAAAATATTCACTATATTTTTATGGCTAATAAATAATTCGAGGTCGTGAATCTCATCAAACCACCCATCTTTAATCGATGTTAATATGTTTCATGGAACGATTCAGTGAATATTGTTCCTAAAATTATTGTTCATGATTATTGAGATATAAATGTAAATAAATATAAATTTCAAATGTCTGATTAGAAAATCTCAATGGTAATGATGCAGTAAAATTCATTTAATATTACAATGTTATGATTTTCATATACTGCTCTCGAAGAAGAAATATGTATATTCATATATGATCCTTTAAAACTGCTTCTAAAATCTAGAGAACATTAAAATTCCCTCATCATGGAATAAAAAACTTGTAGAGAACCAAGCTATGTATAAATAGAGTTAAATTATAGGAATTCATAATGATGATTAATAAATCATAAATTAGATATATAATAGATTTACCAAATTCTTAAACATTATAGTTTTACTTAGTGGTACCATGATTAATGAATCTCTCATCGATAGATTACTTTTACCTTTATCTGAAATACAGAATTCAGTGAAATATTCTATTAAAGAATGTAATGACTTCACAATACAATCAACTGATTTTTTGATAGGTCCACTTCTTCAATATGAGATGGAAATGAATAATGATAATGTTGATGACCATGATAAAATGAAAGGTATAAAATTTTAATCAAATATAATTTTTATTGCTAATTCATTTGATTATGAGTTATATCCTAGTGAAATGGATGAAATTTTAAATATCAAAAAAATGTATTTACAATTACCAGAAGTGTACGAGAAGCATTGAGTATCATCCTAGAAGATATCATAATAAATAAGACATAATTTTATGTAAATTTTTTAAAAGAAGTTAATTTTATTTTCTAGAATTAATACTCTATATGTACAGGAAAAAGAGGCATACAATTTCATACTATCACAAATTAAAAACAGGAAAATACAAGCAATACATGAAGGAACAAGGACAAGCATATTATACAGGATGGGGTTTTACAAAAGTGGAATTCTCTTGTATTGATGTATTTGAATGTGAAATACAATATTCCAGCCAATGTTTAATGGATACTAATATAAATGGTATACAAAATGATTATAATTATATTTTTGTTTATAAATTTGATATTTAAAAAAATGGTTAATAATTAACTCCCCATAACAACATTCTTCAATGTGGAATCACAATTATGGACAATCAATGTTGGTAACTACATGTATAAAATAATAACATTAAATAAGAATTTTTAAAAAGAATTATTATGTACTATATTATATATAATATAATATTATTTTTCATGCATAACTATAAAATGATAAATATGATTAAATTATAATAACTTATTTCATGTTAGAAACCCTTGAAATTCAAAACAGAAGTTTTAACATAGTTTGTGAAGATTTAGATAAAATTGAAAATGAATATAAGATTATTAAACATGAATATAATTATATAATTAATTCTAGATCATATTAAAATGAGAAAAGATGTGATGACCAATATGTTTTTCAAACATTGAATGAATACCATAAGAAATTAATTTTTCTAAAATAAACATTGCCATTATTTATCAAATATTAATTGTAATTTGAAAATATAATGACTATGAAAAAACAAAAATATGATCAATGTGGTTGTGGTTATAATAATCTGGTTCCTAATATGTATAGAACTATTATTATCGAAGGTAAAAATGGGAATTTATTATATGTTACTTGAATTAGTTGTGACATGAAATGGAATTTTAAAAATGGATGTTGTTTAAATTTTAACTAGCCATTTCAAAACACTTCGACTTTAATTTATAAAAAATTTCTACTATATTACAATATAATAAATGTCTCCAACCTATATGGGTTCCAAAAACTATTTCTACTAATACAATTGGACCCAAAATAGTATAGATACTAAAAAACTATCTATTTGATTTGAAGTGTTCCAAAGTCACATGATAAATAGATAACATTGGATCCAAATGTATGTTTCAAATCTTATTGTCCCTATTCTGGTAGCAATTTATATATAGGTTTTTATGGCATAAAACATATCTAACTTCTTTTTTTAAAAAATTATTTTTGATTCATGGCATGTTTATTAACATCTATCTATTTTTTCATTATCTTGAATTTTATTTGTATTCTTCATTGTTATATTTTATTCATTAAAAATATGACTATCAAATAACATTTCATTAATGTTCTTTAATAGTATTTATATATCATTCTTTTAATATGCATAAAATTATGGGCAGTTACCCTTTATTTGTTTTAAAATAAAATATTGTTATACAAGTTTTAAATACCTCCTTAAACAAATAAATTATGTAAATTTAAAATCCATTAGTCTATTTGAAATAATTTTTCAACCACTATTCTTTGAATTCCTTTCATACTCTTATAAAAATATTATGTTAATTTTACTTTATTTTTTCGTAATTCATAATTGATATATTTTTGGAATTATAAATTAATTTAAATAATCATTTCATCTTAAGATTAATTTTTTTGTTAAAATATCGTTATTTTTTTATTTGTTTTCAATCCTAATATTTTTATACATAAACTTAGTGTTATTTTCATAGAAATATCAAAAAAATTAATCATTTCATTTCTTTTGATTTAATTTTTTTAATCAAATAATGAAAATCATTGTTTCATTGAATTTATCAATAATTTTAATTTTCATATGTTTAAAATTATCATGAAAAAATATTAACTATTCAATTTTTTTAGATTTTGTGTATGGATAAATTTTGATCACTCTAATTTTTTGTTAACTAGTTCACACAGTTTATTTTTTATTTATAATTCTCTTAATTTGTCTTAACTTTACTATCACTGATTTCTATAACTAAATGTTTTTACATTAGTTCTATATCTCACATTTATTTTCTAATTTTCATAAAATATAATTAGATCATTCTGTTTAAAAATTCATTATTTAACTGACACCATCTCAATTCTAATTTAATTTAAAATTAAACATTGTTATCGTTATAGATATTATTTTTTATTAAAAATAGAGTATATAATTTATAATATTTTTTAAAATTTATAATAGAGTCTTATAATTTTCCTAGTATAATTATTATTTTTATAAATCTATTTAATTTTTCAGCTTGTTTTCTATAACATAATGTTTACTATTCTACATAGAATATTTTTAATTTTGAAAAAATTTATAATTAAACAATACAACTATATGTTAATATTTTAATAATACATATCCATCCTATTAATTTTATTTCATTTGTTAAAAAGAGAAACTACTTTTAATGGTATATATTAATATAATTTATGATAAATTTTAGAAAGGGCGAAAATGTTTAATAATATTTTTAAAATTATTTAAAATTTTGTTTTAAATTTTTTATATTTTATGTTTTGAAATTTACAAAAAGGGGTTTATTGAATGTAATTATGTATTAACATTTTCAATATCACTATGTTTTGATAAATTACTCTAACATAAAATTTAATTAATTTTTATAATTTTTCACAAAATAATATCTCCCAGTTACATGGTATAATATTCTTTTTCATCATTTTTTGTTTTTATTTTATTTTATTTATCTTATTATTTATTGTTAATTATAACAAAAAAATATTTTCTTCTTCAAAAGCCATTAGGTCCAACAATGAAGCCTTGTCAAACATTGTACCTGCACCCTAGATTTGGTATCGTGTATAAGGCACATATTAGTCAGGCATTTCATTTAAAGGTTGGTCTGGGGTTGATCAATGAGCTCACAAGCCCTCACATGTTCTATGTATATTATTTTCTACTGGAATCAATGTTCCATGTATCGTATTCCATTTTCTAATAATATTCTCAAATTTATGTGGGACATAATTTAAAAAAAAATAATTAATTTACTATCTATTGTATTTTATAATGTTCATATGATATCTCTTATTTTTACAATTATATTTTCTGACTCCCACATGTTACTTCTTCAACCCCATGTGTTTATACTTCTTAGAATATTAGTCACATTCTTCGGATGTCACTCAAGATCTATTATGCCGTTTTGTGACCCAATATCTACTTATAATTAAAAAACACCATGTTTTCATTCCTATACAATGTCTCTTGCTCGAAATAATTTATTATATAAATTTATCACGCTATTTTGTGTGATATGTGTGTTTCTTCATTCGGTATCCTTATGTAGACATGGATTTTCTTCTTCATCACCTCTTTTATTCTTTTCTATCAAAGGTTTATTTTTTTGGAAAATATATTCACCATTGGAATAACCCAACGATGGGTGAATTGAGTCACCATTGGAACTCAATAGTGGGTTAGTGACTTACCACCATCTTTTAGTGTCGAGTAATTTTACCCATAGCTGGACATCCACAATGATTATTTTTACCCAAAAATTAATATCAATAGTGGGTAATATTATCCCCATCGTTTTTTTCAAATCCTAGGATGAATCATTTAAATATCCCACATGATGTTATTTTTTTCCTTCAACCATGCGCTGAAAAATAATTTTTATATAATCTATTATCTTACATTTTTATTTCAATTGTTCATATAATATGGTTCATTAGTATTATATTTTCTAAATATTTCTTATATTAGAGTAAAGTTAATCCATTAGTGGTTATTTTTTTTATTTAGTTGTTTTTTATGTTCAATGTGTATCATATCTTCATGAAATTCATTGAATCAAAATGAGATCTACAAATCTCTTGTAGTAGTAATCATCAATCTCCTAGAGGAGCTCTCACCTACTCTCATTTATGTTTTTTAAATTTTTATTTTATTTTAAAAGAATAATATTATAATATATATCATTCTTTTTTAATTATACTGTTTGAAAATATTTTTCATTATGCCACCATTTGAAATTTTTTAAAGTAGCTCACAAGTGACAGTTGGAACCCAATGTTGAGTCATAAGTCACCATGGGACATCCAAAGACATGTAATTTTTTCTTCTTCCCAAGGATCCATTTATTATTAATATGAATGTAATTAATTTTCTTTTATATTAATTATTTTTTAGTTTTTTTAAACATCAATGGTAAGTTGACTAACCAAATGAGTTTAATAACTTAAATATTATATTCTATCTCTAGGGTTGTGGTGATGTATCTCTGTTTTTTTACATGATCATTCTCCAAGTTCCATGCCTATTCTCATTCCTCAGCCCAACCATCTTCTCATGGTTGTTTTTAATATAGGATCAACATATATTACCAAATCATAAACAATATTCATGGTGTATCCTTTCATTAATAGAAAATTCTTCAAAACACTCAAAATCCCATCAAAATATCAAATGGATTTACCTATGTGTGGAAGAACCAAGATACTCCTAATGAAAAGAGAAGAAAAAATTTGAAATAATATAAAAAATTGTTCCAATAACATATAATTATTTTATTCAACTTTTAGGATTTTAATTTTACAAAATAGATTCTATATATGGAATCATGAAGTCAAAATTTAGTAAACAAGTTTACGTATTTTTTTGGTCATAAGTAATAATAACATTAGTAAAAATGTCTTCACCATATTGAGGGTAAATATTTAAGAACATGGTTAAAAATATACTATTATGATTCCAAATAACAATAAACATGAATATATTTAATTTTATGATTATAATTTGAAAAAGAACTTTAATTATTAAAAAAAATACCTTTTGTCAATAAGTCATTGATAAATTCCTATATAATATTTTATGTGAAGGAAAATTTCATAATGTATATTTCATAATTTTAATATCTATAATATACTATTATAGGTAAAAACAAAATTTTTAATGGTCAGAATTTATATTATGTCAATAATATTTTATCATTATGGAAATTTATTTATGTGTTTTACTAGTAAAATATTTACTGTAAACGCTTACTCATCACCGATATAGTAATTGTGTAAACTATAGAGAAATAATGTAATTTATTATAAAAACATACAAAGTAATAATTATTCATAGAATTATGGGGTTCATAATAAATTATTCATAAACAAAATGTGACATTTCTATTTTAAATGTATATATATGTATTGAATTAATATATTTATTTATTGAAATGTCAACAAATTTAATAATATTGAAAATTGATTTAATTTCATCTTATATTAAATAGAATTATATATTTTTTAAAATCCATATAAATGTTACATTATTTCTTGTCAATGGGATATAGTTTAAATATAATCAATTTTCCACTTATGGGCCAGTTTTCAATTTATTATATCGTTTTTGACCCCTAAACTACTAAAAAAATTTGATATCATGTTAATCACAAAATGATTTAACATGGGTTAAATTTAAAAGATAATGGTTATATATTCTCCTTAACATTCATAAATAATAATGGGAAATTAATTTATACTTATCATCATCCCAAATTATAGTGATTTAAATTTTAATTACTTTTATTAAATTAATTAATTTTTGTTAATGTAATAATTTATTTGAATAAAAGGATTTTGTTCTCCACTCTTATATATTCTCACCACCTCTCCTCACTTCCTCATACATTAAGTGTAACTGATCTCTACTCAAAGGTACAAAAAAATATCATTATTACATATGATATGTTATAATGTTTTTTTTTTAAAACCACCTCTGGAGTCATTAAGGAGTTATGCAAATGAGATTCTTTAAAGTGGAAGTAATTTACTAGACCAAGTGTTTTCACATTAATTCGTTCTACACCTCCTTCAATTTTATCTAAGTTATTACAATAATGTAACATCATTATGTCCAATAGAATGAGATTATATTATGTTTATTTAATAAAAATCATTATCAAAAAATTTAATCCAATATGTTATGAATGTATCAATTATTCAAAGATGTGGACTACCAACTACACACATTTACAAGATTAATTTCCTATCCACATAATTCATGGTTGGTTATTTTTATGTATTTATTTTTTATATAATATTTTTATTACATAAATATTAGAAAAAAATTATATTATCTCTTGCACCTTCACACCTCCCATTCTATTGGATGATTATAATGTTAGTTATTTATATGTGTGGAATTCAACCAACACGATAAAATGTTATTCATTATTCATTTCCATTATAATAGGTTTGTAATAAGGATATATATTAAGAATATTTTAAATATTAATATTATAAATTTTTTCTTGGATTCTGTACTATAATTTATCATTATATCTTCATATTCATCAATATTTCCTAACATAACATGTGGATACGTATTGATAACCATCTCCATGAAGCGATGAAATTCATTTTTCATCACATATTTATAACAATTAATATTAATGTATAAATGATGTATTAATATGAAACATCTTTCATTATTAATATTATATATCCATGTCTATAGTTCAAATATAATCTCAATAAAACTAAAACACCCATGGAATGTGGACCATTTTCACCCGGATATCCTTTTTAATGTTTAAGTTTTTTTATAAATGAGTTTTTTTAAATTATAAAGAGACTATATAAAAAAAATTATATAAGAATATGGTTCTATTATTTATTTATAATAAATATATATTTTAATACGTATTTTTTATTTCATATTAGATAGACGAGATATAAGGAATGTGAATTAGAATATAATCACATTTATATGTGGGATTAAATATGTTAAATTTACATTGAAAGAAATTAAATAATCCTTCTATCATAAAGAACTATTTTATTACAATTTTGTATTTTAGGTTTTTTTTATTTTTAACTTTTTCCTATCTTATTTTCTAAAAATAATCAAGAAAATGTTTTAAAACCCCAATTGTATATCATATTTAGTAAAAATATATTTCCCCCATGTAAATAATTTATTTAAACATATATGATATATGTATTATCTAATATCAAATGATTTATTAAATTAATTACTACACATATATTTTATTACAAAATTATTTAGGGGAATATTCATGACATGTTCTGAATGATGTAAATTTTAGAAATGGTGTGTATGAAGTAATTATTTTAATCTACTCTGCATGAACATATTTTCCCACCACCATGAATACTTTAATTTTATAAATACTATATAACTATCATGTGTTAGTTTAAATTAATACATCATCACTAATATTTTCTAATTTTTTACATTTAAAATATCTTCTTTCAATATTAAAATAGTTTTTTCTTCAATAAATGTTATAGTGACCATTTTAGTGGTGGTATTTTCATATCTAAAAACAACCATTCATATTACATATGACCTACGGGGGACATGATCATATGAAAAAAAATCCTTTTTTTATAGATTTTTATTTATTTTGAGGATAAAATATTTATGAAACATTTTTTATTTAACACATGTTATGCCATGACAATGTGATGAATGATTTTGTTTCACTACGGTATACTTTTGAATTAATTATGATTATGTAACAATTGGGTATATTACAATAATAAAATTATTTTTTGTATGACGATAAATACTTCTCATGAGATGATGATGATAAAAATGGGAATGAATATTAATTTTCATACATCCATTTTTATGTATGATTATAATTGATTTTATATATGATTACAAGATTAATTGTGAAAAGATTATAATTGGATTTGTTATCATTTTTAGTCATGAGTTTGATCACGTTTTGTAATTCTTAAAAGATTAAATATGGTCATGATTATTAATAGATATATTGAAATGATTATTACATCATGGTTTTTTATTTTCACATACCTATGTTATGACTCATGAATGATTTTCACTACTTTAACACCTATATTAATCATTTGTTTAGATATGAATTGATTTTGGAGATTATGTTCAATGATTTAATGGTATGAATATATACTTTTGAGAGAACCCACATGATTAATTTTATTCCCCAATGATCATAAAATTCTCTTATGATGGATATCACTTATATTTTTCATCACTAAACATACGAGATCTCCCATTCACATGTTTTCCTTCCACAATTTTTTATGGATGGAAATATATATGTTATATCTATAAGGGTTTCAATAAGGATATATTTATTAAGTGCCTTGAATATATTTTATTATATAATATTTCCATTTATCTTGTCCCTATAGAGAAAATAATATTATGGTTCTCAAGCATGAATAATTGTGACATTTATTGAATATTATGAAACATTATGAATAAAAAAATATACCGGTTTACCGATATTATTATAAATATAATACTATCCTCTCTTATTTTTTGATAATGTAAGAAAATTAGATTTTTTTTTCATATATATCTCAATATTTTTGTTATAATTTTTTTCATGTCCCAAACATCAATTGTTTATAAGTACATAAGTATTGATCAATTTTTATAGTCTGCCACATATGTAGACCGTGATAAATTTCAATGATGTTTTCAAAATTGTTATTTTTCATTAAATATCTCAATAATATGTCTAAAAAATTTTAAATTTTTTTTTATGCTTAATCATTATGAAATGGTCATATATATATTAATTATTCTATTTAGTAACCATATTCTGAAAAATATTATAAATAATGGTATATTAACGTTTTATTTAAAAAATTTGAAAGTTAGTTCCAAATATTAATCATTTCTACAAATATAAATAATTTATTAAAATTGAATTATAATAGAAAAAATACATTATTATACACTTCATTAAAATATTCAAACGTGTTTAGATCAATATGTATTAAATTTGTATAAATAATATATATATAATTGTTCTTAGTGATGTTTTTATAATTTCCATACCACTTTATTTTTAATTTTATTTAAAATGTTAATAAATAAAGAAATGATTATGTTTAGTTGGATTTTTCCATTATAAATCTAACCCCATGTTGAAATAATTCATAATCATTCTCATCCAGAACGAAATAAAATATAATATTTTCTAATGAATTTTTTTATTATTCCTAGAGTTAACTTTTATCATATAAAAGAAAACATTAATTATTTTTTTGTGTTTTTTATTTAATTCAAAAAATATTTTCATAGTTCATGTTATAGAAATGCTAATTATTCATAAAAACCTATTGAAATCAATTACCTATTATTTAGAAAATCTAATTAATAAATAGTTATTTGTACAAAAACATCAATTGAATGTATATAATAATAAAAGTAACTCCATTCACATATAGTAAATAAATTTATATAGACAATTGATTATTAATAAACGGTCATATCAAGAACGGAATATATAATTACATTTTAGTTAGTGATAGATTTTACATTATATATTTATTTTATGAGAACTATCATTATTTAACATAAAAAATATGTATTTTAACATTTACTTGAATCATATAATTATTTAAAATCCAATCATAAGATATTAATAATAATTTTTCAATGTAGATGATAAAATATATTCTTATGTAATATATTTATTTCCATGATCATATGTCATTATATTTTTTTTAATCGACATCTAAAAACATTAAATTTTATATTCCGTATTTAATTTGATTTGAATTCTTGTTAGAATGGATTTTTTGGCCAGATTATTATTTCAATATATCCAATATAATTTACTTAAAAATAATTATTTTTAATGAATTATTTTTGGATTTGTATTAATGTTGTGATAAAAATCATTTATAGGATTTCTCAAACAAGAATTTATTTATCTATTGACTAGATTATTTTATTATTAAAAAATTTATCTAAAATAGTCTATAAATATACACGAATCTTATATAAAAGTAACAACTGATAATAAAAATATAATTTTATTTAAAAAATTTACATTATGTCTTTAATCATTAAATATAATTTTTACAACATTAAAATATTTGTGGTCCTTATTATTAAAATATATATTATTTTTATAATATAATTATTATATAATACATAGTATAAACATTTCAAAATTTACTTAGAATTAATATTATAATAGTTTTGACAAAAAATTTACTATAATCCATGAAAACATTATAAAATATTTCCCTAAATGATATTATTTAAAAATCATTATATGATTACATTAATCATAAACATTCCTAAACATATAAATGGATTATTAATCCCCTTGAATATGATAATTTATTATCTAAAAAATTAATAAGATTAACTTATACATAAAAACCATTACGTTCTTTAATAAACTGTAACTATTGAGTTCAATTAAGCACAAATTATTTCATATGTGTATTAAAATCCAAAAATTATGATTCTGTAATTTTATGTTTTTGTACATTTATATTCATATTTTCAATCTACATTCAATCAAAATTACCTTTTCAATTGACTGGGGAAATAATATTTTCAATCATTATATTAATATGATGCCTATATTTTTTGAAAATATTATATTATCTATTTAGTTCATGAGATTAATCTATTCAAAAATTACTTTTATTTTGTTTTATTTAATTATTAAATAAATTTTTTAATTTTCTTATTATATATATCGCTATTTCATTTTTCAATAAATTATAAAATATAACCTCTGTCATCAATTTTAAAATTTCAATAATTTAAATTTACATTAATAATTCAATCATCATCCATATTATAAATGGTTCTAATATTTAAACAATTTTATAATTATGCTAACTCATAATTATATATATAATTATGCTAACTCATAATTATATATATAATTAAATATATTTAGTTTTATGTTTTTTATTTAAATGGGATATGATATAATTATTTTAAATCAAAATACACATCAATCAAAATTTTATTTAACATTAATTTGTTTGAATGTTCAACATGTAAATTAGAACTTATAAATCACATTTCCTACTTATAAAAATATGACACATTTATTTATACAACATTTTGATGTCATGTAGTCTATTTAAATAAAATATTCTTTCAACTTCTATTATTATTAAAACTACTTCTAATGCAATCAGATGTAACTATAATGTGTTTGTTACACCGTCATAAATAAATTGACACCATTTTTATGGTATAGGAGGACACCATGAACATTTTAATTAAGAACTCTGAAAATATATGTACAAACAAAACATTATCCATCATCATTATTCTATAAGTAAATTAATTTATGTTATATTTTAAATTTTTTCAGAGAGAAATAATTTTTTTTGTTTTTATGAAAGTAGAAACGGTTTATTTTAATTGATATCTTTATGGCTAATGTTTTATTCTGGAAAATATTTTTGGCAATAGAATCTATAGAAAAAAATTCTATATGGAATAAGTGTTTCATTATATTAAAAATATATCTTTTTAAGTAAATAGTGAGATAATTTTAGAGGAATGGACATGAATAAAATTAATTTGATTGATGGGGTGATTTATAAAACTATTAATGAAAATTAACATGTATTAGTTATAAATTAAAATACTGTGTGAATTATAATTACATATTTTATAAAAAATTTATTTATAGTTAACTATTATCAATTCTATTCATGGTGAAAAATAATAATATATTAATTATGGGTATTTATAATTATTAAATATTCAATTAAAAGTTATGAATCTCCTTTAAAAAGACTGTACACACTTTTGAGAATATAATTTAATGGGGTTTTATTTTTTTATCTAGTACTCAATGTTTTGTTATTAGATTGACTATATTTAATTTCTTTATTATTTATTCTTCTAACTTATTCTATATTCCTAGGGATATTTTATTCCGATTTAATTTATCATTTTATTAATATATTTCAATACTAGGATATGCTAAATAATCATACCTTCAAGAAAAGTTTTTTATTTAGAATGCAAAAAATAGTATGTTGATGAATATTATAAATTAATCCACCAATTGAAGATTAAATATTTTATAAAAAATGTTTTATTTGAATAAAATTCAAATTTTTTATTTTATAAATTTTCAACATCTATTGTTTGTTGGAAATAAAATATAATTTAATGTATTTAGTTTATTAAACATGGTAGTTGATTAATTACTTAGTGAAATTTCTTCATCATAATTTATATAATTTAACATTTGTCTATACAAATAATTTGACCAATATCACCAAGTAAAATGGATTGGAATGTAATTTTATTACGTAATGTATATCAATAATTTAATATATTTTATATCTCCTACTTTATTAAAATTAAATAATGATCTAATAAAATTAACAATAAGAAATAATTAAATTTTACTAAATTTCATAAAGAAATAAATATTATTTTCTTTATAAAAATTGAAACATCACTGAGGGAATTAAAGGAATCATATGATCCCAAAATAAAATATTGTTAGACCACATCCACCCATATCCCATATCATAATCTACTGATAAAAAATCATCATTAATATTCTACGTATTCAGTAGAATAGAATATAGCTATTTTTGATAGAATACAAGAATTCTTTGGTTGATACACTCTTGGATCTATTATGTCGAAGAAAAATAAAACCATCACTAAATAAAAAAGGAAATGGACATATTACATTAATATGGTTGTATAAAAACTAATCAAACTACATGATCAAACTCTAAATATGTCAATAATATTTTTATATTCATAAAGAAAATAAGACATAATAGGTAATTTGAAAAGGTATTTCTCTTGATATTATGTCCCTTTAATAAGAATCATATTTCTCTCATCCATTGATAAATGAAAATACATAATGAATTTACCATAACATTATAATGTTTCCTCTTAAAAAAGTGTCTTACTAAAACCAAATATTTGATATAATACACCATATAATGAAATAACTATCACTAACAAAATGCCACATCCTTTTTTGGAAGAAAGTTCAATTGAATTAGTGTTGTCAGCATTTATTTTCCATCATATCGATGAGGTAACACCCTAATCTGGGAGCCACATTACATGTTCTCATAGACGGAGGGCCAATGGTTCTTCGCTCCCATTAACCAAAAGATACTAAAAATAATAGAGGGTATATTAGGTGTTTATAGGGGAGACTATATCATATAATGATTTGATTAATAATTTTGAAATTAATAATAATAATAATACAATACTAAATCATAATTAAAAATGTATGTACATAACAATAGCCTACAAAAAAATCAGTAGAATATTATTATAAAAAGGGATAATGAAAATCCAATAGAATATTCTTATACATTCCAGATAAATTATACATTTCATAATATTAATTCATAGAGACATACAATATTTCCCAATGTCAACCATATCATATTGAGTACAATATAACTAAATATTAACAAAAGTTATCTAAAATAATGGACATGGTTCTCTTCCATCAATCCTATTAACCTATTAATCCTATCACACTATGGTCCAATGAATTATCCTTGTATTTTACCTAATCACTTTACCAAAAATTAAACATACCTCAAGAGGGGCATATGTACAGTTGAGTAGAAACATAATAGGTCACACCTAATGTGTTATTGTATAAAATACATATGTAAAAATTTGTTTTTGTACATAAATAAATAGTTAATATAGTCATACATAAAAAATATAATCATCTTTTTGAATTCTCAATAACAATGTGGAAGCATTTACCTCCTTCGGAAAACATCAGAAATGGAATGATGTATCCATAGTCAGTCATATTGAACAAACCTCAGTATTTTATCCACCTACATGTCACCATACAACATATTAAAATAATATCTCATATTTCACTTGTTGTGTAAAACTAGAATCCCATTATAGCATTACATTTCCATTAGACTTTTGTAAAACAATCGCCATCAAATCAACCTCCCAACAACCAAAGGAATGGTGGGATCCATTACAAAATAAATTAAAATTCCCTATTAGATATATATAATAACATACTAATGAATGACAATATTTTTACTTCAATAATCTTATATCATCTCCTTCATCATACATAAGGATAATCATTCCCAATAAATATTATCACATTCCATCAACCGTGCGTTTTTATAGTTAGAACCTTCTCTCTAACTGACTGTAAAAACCGTCACGTATATTGTTGAATCTATGGAGTCATCTACTAACAATGTTTTGTCAACACCAAATAAAATGATAAAATATATGTGTTAAAACAACTAAAGGGAATATATTTGAAAATCAGGGTGAGCAACAATCACTAATAGCACTTAAGCCACACCAACTAAAAAAATCATTACTGCATGTGAACCTCAACAACAAATCATAAAAGTTTCATAAACATTGATCTAAAATTTTAGATTATATCACATTTATTATAATTGTCGATACCACCTAATATATCATAGGACCTATCATTATATAGATGAAACTCGTTTTCTCATTCCATGAAATCAATATCACCCTAGTATCTTGAGCCCTGATAATCAAATTCCCACAAAACCAACATAAAACTGACACAAATTTATTAATTCGAAAAAATAAAACAAAAATAATTTTCTATACAACCAATCCAAAACTCAATCGTACTCATTCCATAAAATACACTACTCAACATTATATAAAGAGATGACCACATTCCCAACAGTGATTGAAAATATTATTAAAATAATTTAATGAAAATATTTAATTTATTGAGGGTTTAAGTTGGAAATCAAAAATATTCATATATAGTTATTCATCCTATAGCACATGAAAATTTATATAGATATCTAGAAAGAACCAACTTTATAGTCATAGATGATCACTCATAATGTACCATCCTCTAAATTGTTCCATAAAGTAGAAATATTTATTGAAGTGCACTGTGTTGCATTTGTTGTCAATGAGGCATGTTGTTGCCATGAAATGAATGGATGTCAGGGAATGTCAAGATGTGAATGTCAAAGGATGTGATGCTGATGGTGATGAATGGAGAATGGCCATGGTACTAAGAGGCATGTCACTTAGGAGATTTGCTAAGTGTCATAGGAGATGTGGTTGAAACATTCTATATAGATATCTGACGATTGTTGAGCTTCTCTTTAAGTTCGAAGAACTTGTATCAACTGGATAAAATGTCACAATATTGTTTGAAGGCCATGCATTGTTAAGACAATGCATGTGGAGATGGAAGAAGATCCATCTACACTTTCTATGTGGGTGAAGTGGTGTTAACGAAGTCTATGCACTACCACTTAGTGCATGTGAATCAGAAGAAGATCCAACATGATCTCTGATTAGATCATTGAAGATTGTTGAAGAATATATTTGATTAAGGAGCTCGGTTGAAGAAGAAGAACCTTCTACATTTACCTCCTAAGTGAAGATTATATGTTGAGGAGGATTGAGGAATTCTTAAGAAGTAGAGAAGGGAAGAAATGGAGAAGAAGAATGTAAGGGCTTTATTTGGAATTTTACATTGGGAGTACTATGTTTCTTAACAAAGTCCTTATACTGTCCTTTGCCAAAAAAAATTCCAGCCAAGGGCCAGCCACGGGTTCAACCCCAAGGCACATGGGGGCCTAGGCACCACGCCCATGGGGGATCCCATAGAGCAAGACCAAGGCGGTATGGGGCCACGCGGGGATGAAATCTGCGCGGTAGGGGCACAGAAGCGCGCGCGCCTGAGGGAATTGTGGGTGCTAGGAGCGCTCCCACGGGAGGCGTGAGTGGGCACAAAGCGCACCCGCAGAGAAACGGTGTGGGGCGGCAACGTGGAGGGAAGAGAGAGATAATTGAAGAGCGGTAGGGACAGCGAGGTTGATATGCCGTGAGAATTTTGCTCACCGTTTCGATGTGGGATGCAGAATTTTGCCGCGGAGCGAATCCCAGCCCCACGATTGATCGCGCGGGTGATCCGAGCCGCTCATCTAATCGTGCCACTCATGATCTTATCTGGGCCGTCTGAGGTTATTTGAACGTCGGATCCAACGGTTGCCTGTCATCTCCTTCCTTGAGCTCGACCGAGGCTTTGCGCGACATCCCCTCTGAACCAGAGGGCCTCCGAGCTAGCCAAATCTTGTTTCCGGACACCTCCGATTGAGTTAAGACCTCCATTGGATTCGTCCGGCCCTAACAAACTCAATCATGCATTAAAATGAGATTGTAGCAAAGAATGAGAGATTTCGGAGGAAGCCGAAGAAAACCGAAGGTGCGAGGCTTCGGGTGTTTATATTTTGCATGGTTTGGACTGAAGGAAGGTCGTGCATGCGTTCTAAGTCACATGCACGTGAAAGAAGAAAATAAAAAGGAGAACCCGCGGAGAACCGAGGAGAAAGTTCAAGATTTGAAAAATCTTTAAGATCCGAATATTTCAGGGATTTGAGATTTATGCCACGTGGAAGGCAGAGACTCCCATCGCCTATTAAAGGAGCACCTGAGGTGCTTGATATGCTTGCTGAAATTTTTGTTGAAAACTTGGAGTCCCGTGTGCACTTTGTGCCTCGCGAAGAAGAATCCACCGCGCAAGTACCTTGTGCGGTTGAAGTTCCTTGCGCGCTTCCACTTTGCGCGACAAGAAGAATAGGATTGGGCAACGGGAACTTGCGTGCACCCACTGTGAACCGTGCCCCCTGCACGGTTTGCACTTGCGCGCCCGCGGTGCCTTGCACCCGAGGCCTGCGCGGCAGTAGCTACCCGAAGCACTTGTGTGGCCTTTGCAGCTTATGACTTGCGCGGTGAAGAACAGGAGAAGGCCCTGCACGTCAGTGGCTATCCAAGGCCTTTGCGCGGCTTCCCCTTGCACCAAGGCACCTTGCGTGCCTCCTTGTGGAAAGGGTTCAAGTGAGAACACCCTACGGCTTATGTGTGTGTGGTTAACAAAGAGAGAGAAGGTTGTGGATAAGGAGAAGAAGACCACACCTTTAAGTGTGTGTGCAAAGTGAACAAGAAGTTGGTCGTAGCCTAAGTGTGTGCAAGAAGTGGAGTAGGCCAAGCTCATGTGTGTGCCAAAGTGAAGAAGTTTTGTGTGCAAAGAGATAAGAAGGATGAACCTAGTGTGTGTACTAAAAGTGTAAACACTTAGAAGAAGAAGAAGTCCCACACTAAATTACAACACACTCTTTAAGTGTGTAAAAAATTTGAATAGAGTGTGTGAATTTTAGAGGAGGTGTGTGCTCAAAAAGGAATTACACTCTTTGAGTGTTTATTGCACCAAGTAGAATTAGGGGAGTGCATTCATGCATGCATGCATGTGCACACGTGAAGAAAGCCAAATCAGTGATGTGCATTATGAGTTGTCCAAGACCAGTGGTTCTTGAAGAATTGTGATGTCATGCATTCAGTGCATGATTTTGAAGTGAAGTGAGACTGAGCCAGACTGAAGTTAGAGATATCAGTTGTCTGAGTTTTCAGTATTTGAGAAGACCCTGATCAATAGAAGTGATCAGAAGTTGAGCAAGACCAACAGACCTTTCAGAGGTTGTTGAATATTCTTGATGAGAAGAGCCAGGTAATCCTTAGAAGAAGGAGATAAATCTTGAGCAAGACGAGGGGTCCTGGTCACCACAAGTTATCAGAGGAAGAGAGCAAGGCCAGCAGCCTTAATCCCAGGCTGCTGAAGATACTTGAAGAGATGAACAGAAGAAGAGCTGCTTGTGCGACTCGAGCAACTAGGAGAAGCCCCCTGTGAGACTCAGGGTGGAAGAAGTCTTCAGTGGGATTCTGGAGCAGGCCAGTGGGACTCTGGTAACACTGTGGCACATAGTATAATGACCCTCCTGTGGGACTCAGAAGAGATACAGTGGGACTCTGTATCGACCATTGTAATACTAACCGATTATAATGGGAGAAACCATGTTGGGGCGTTTAACCAACATGGCAAGGACGTATGCCTTTGGTGCCAAACCTTGTAAATCCTTGTGTCATGTGCCTTTTCATTACTGCATCATCCGAGAAAGGTTGAGAGATACAAGAAGAGTGGATCGAGGCCTTAACATGCCATATATGATAAAATTGATAAGAATCAATTAGTAAAAAGTTTAAAGGGATCACTGATTCACCCCCTCCCCATCTTAGTGATTCACACTGATCTGGGCACTTCAATTTGGTATCAGAGGGACATTACCTCTAAAATATCCAAGGGAGTCTACATGAAGTGCATATTTGAGGAAATGAGCAAACAACCTCAAATGGAGATATCTACTAAGACTCTGAAAAACAGAAAGAAGAAACAGGCCAAGAAGATGAAGAAATCCTGTCCTAGCTGTGATGAAGTTGAAACAATGAATGATCATCAGTATGCAATCAAATATATTCAGAAGACATTCCCTAAGGAGGTATCAATGTGTATTACTACAGGCATCCTTGATCTTCAAGAAGAAAAATTACAGCTTGAAGAAGAATCCAATGCAATGGAAGATCAATTGGAAAAAAGGGTTGGCATTACCAACACTCTCAGAAAGCTGGTGAAGGCTAAGGATGAAATAGTTACCCTTTGCAATGAAAGATATAAAGATACTTGTGAATAATTGCAAAGAAGCTTTTCTAAGAAAGACATCTTTAAGAAACTGGTCAATGATATTTTCCATGCACTAGAGAAGAGACACAAAGTATCAATGATTGTCAGAGATGTTCAAATTGAAGACAAAGTCAAATTGGTGAAGGAGATTGACAGTTCATTGCTTGAAATGAAGAAAGTGCATGAAGACCATATGAAATAGCTGGAAGAAAGTTGGGAAGGAAAGCTATGAGCTGTTTAGGATGAGAAGAACTCCCTCAACATGAAATTCTTAGAACTTGAGGTGATATTGAAAAATCAGCAATCACCCAAAGCCAAAACCTCCCAGCCAGCTGTAAGAAGAAATGTTGCTACTCATGTATGCATTGAGTAGGATGATTTTAAGAGAAAGACATCCTCTAATAAAAGTTCAACATCTTCTAAAAAGAAGGTACCATCCATACAATCTTGTACTGAGGCTTCTAATTGTGTCTCCACAAAAAGTGCAGGATGGAAGAATCACTCCAAACAAGTATGGATGAAGTCAATGAAGAAAGAGACCTCTCCTGAAACAACACAGCAAGTCAGGAAAAGTACCCAGCAATCAGAAGGACTGAAGAGGTCAAGATTTGTGGGTCAATGTTGGTGTTGTAACAAGTATGGGCATTGTGCAAAAGATTGTTGGTACAATCCTCTGAATGTTAAAGCACAAAGGAAGCCCATGCGAAGGGGGGGAAAGCCAGAGAAAAAGAAGCAACATCCATAGGTCCAGAAACATCTGTTTACTGCTAATAGATTTGGATTGCTGACAACATCTGAGATGGTTGCAAAAGTGGTCAAAAAGTTGATACATGTCAATCTCCAACTGTATCAAAAGCTCAAAAGAAGAAAAGATCACAGAACCTGGCTAAGAGTGATTCCTTGGGAAGCAAGCAGAAGAAAGTGGAAAATGCTCCCAAGAAGAGTTTGAAGAATGAAGAGAAGACCTTAGAGTCTAAGTCCAAGAAGGGTGAGTCATCCAGAAGGACCACCAAGAAAATATTCTTCTACTGTGGGAAGAAAGGACATAACATGGATCTTTTCAAACAAGCCATGGAACCAAATAGAAGTAGACTGCACTCAAAAAGACAATCAATCTAGAAGAAGAAGAAGAGATTGATTGAAAATAAGATGCCTAAGAAAGGTAGCTTAACAGCGTCAAAAGAACGATGTGGAATTTCCAGAATTGAGGCCACTCTTCCAAATGATTTATTAAACATATGGCCGAATCAGTTGCAACTTTCCAGAGAACTAGAGAGAGCTGAAGATGAAGTTCTGGAAATTGCTAAGGCAAAAGGGAAGAAGAAAATTTCACATGAAGATGTGTTGAGAACCACACAAACACAAAAATCATTGATGATCAAATGTGCAAGTGTGAATAATGGTGAAAATGGGACATCTCAGTTGAGAGAATCTTCTCAACCTTGTTATTCACATTGATGAACCAAGGAGGTTCCACCTTATTCCCTTATCACTTGTATTTTCATGTGCTAACATTGGAGGGAATTGAAGATGATGATCATTCTCATCTAGAGAGTGGTTTGGAAAGAATGGAGTTCACCCCTTGAGGGGGAGAAAATCTGAAGAACATGTTATTCTGAGGTTCATATCATATTGAGAAAATGGATGAAAGGGGGAGCTTTATCTTTGCACTGAACATTCTAATGAGTTTTGTGAAGTATGTGTAGGATTTAGTAATTCATTGAATATCTGAAAAATTTCAAACCACTTGAAGCGTGATCTCACATGTACAGTGAATGTTGGACAGCATTGATAATCTTGGTTACATCACTCTTGTTTTCTACACCGGGTTATCCCAAGTAGACTTAGAGATGATCAACTAAATGTTCTTTTCTAAAGAAGAACATGTGACATCATCCCTCTCTTAGTGTTTTTCAAGAAGATGCCTTTCAAAGGGAGGAAGAGATTTTTGGAAAAGAACCACACCACACCTTTTCATTTTATTGCCAATAATGGGGAGAAAATATTGGCACACATATTGACCCATTCATATGTGCTGAAGGAGTGTATTGACAACAAATAGAAAGGGGGAGTTTGAAGTGCAGTGTGTTGCATTTGTTCTCAATGAGGCATGTTGTTGCCATGAAATGAATGGATGTCAGGGAATGTCAAGATGTGAATGTCAAAGGATGTGATGGTGATGGTGATGAATGGGGAATGGCCATAGTACTAAGAGGCATGTCACTTAAGAGATTCACTAAGTGGCATAGGAGATGTGGTTGAAACATTCTTTATAGATATCTAACGATTGTTGAGCTACTCTTTAAGTTCGAAGAACTTGTATCAACTGGATACACTGTCACAACATTGTTTGAAGACCATGCATTGTTAAGACAATGCATGAAGAGATGGAAGAAGATCCATCCACACTTTCTAAGTGGGTGAAGTGGTGTTAACGAATTCCATGCACTATCACTTAGTGCATGTGAATCAGAAGAAGATCTAACTTGATCTCTGATTAGATCATTGAATATTTTTGAAGAATATATTTGATTAAGGAGCTCGGTTGAAGAAGATGAACCTTATACATTTATCTTTTAAGTGAAGATTATATGTTGAGGAGGACTGAGGAATTCTTAAGAAGTAGAGAAGGGAAGAAATGGAGAAGAAGAATGAAAGGGCTTGATTTGGCATTTTACATTGGGATTACTTTGTTTCTTAACAATGTCCTTATTCTGTCCTTTTCCAAAAAATTAGCCAGCCAAGGGCCAGCCATGGGTTCAACCCCAAGGCACATGTGGGCCTAGGCGCCACACCCATGGGGATCCCATGGAGAAAGACTAAGGCGGTATGGGGCAACGCGGTGATGAAATCTGCGTGGCAGGGGCACAGAAGCACACGCGCCCGAGGGCATGGTGGGCGCTAGGAGCGCGCCCGCAGGAGGCGTGAGTGGGCGCAGAGCGCGCCCGTAGAGAAATGGTGTGGAGCGACATCGTGGAGGGATGAGAGAGCTAATTGAAGAGATGAAGGGATAGTGAGGTTGATATGCCGCAAGAATTTCGCTCGCCATTTCGATGTGGGATGCGGAATTTTTCCATGGAGCGAATCCCAGCCGCACGATTGATCACGCGGGCGATCCGAGTTGCTCATCTAATTGTGCCGCTTGTAATCTAATCTGGGTCGTCCGAGCTTATTTGAACGCCGGATCCAACGGCTGCCAGTCGTCTCCTTCCCTGAGCTCGACCGAGGCTTCGCGCGACATCCCCGCTGAACCAGAGGACCTCCGAGCTAGCCAAATCGTGTTTCCAGACACCTCCGATTGAGTTAAGACCTCCATTGGATTCGTCCGGCCCTAATGAACTCGATCATGCATTAAAATGAGCTTGCATGCAAAGAATGAGAGATTTTGGTGGAAGCTGAAGCAAACCAAAGGTGCGAGGCTTCGGGTGTTTATATTTTACATGGTTTGGACCGAAGGAAGGCCTTGCATGCGTTCTAAGTCGCATGCACGTGAAGGAATAAAATAAAAAGGAGAACCCGCGGAGAACCGAGGATAAAGTTCAAGATTTGAAAAATCTTGAAGATCTTAATATTTCGGGGATTTGAGATTTATCTCACGCGGAAGGCAGAGGATCCCATAGCCTATAAAATGAGCACCTGAGGTGCTTGATATGCTTGCTGTAATTTTTGTTGAAAACTTGGAGTCCCGCGTGCACTTTGTGCCTCACGAAGAAGAAGCCACCACGCAAGTACCTTGCATGACTGAAGTCCCTTGCGCGCTACCACTTTGCGCGACAAGAATAAGAGGATTGGGCAGCGCGAACTTGCGCGCCCCTCTGTGCACCGTGCCCACTACGCGGTTTGCACATGCGCGCCTGCGGTGCCTTTCACCCGAGTCTTGCACGGCAGTAGCTACCCGAAGCACTTGCGTGGCCTTTGCGGCTTGTGACTTGCACGGTGAAGAACAGGAGACGGCCCTACACAGCATTGGCTATCCAAGGCCTTTGCGCGGCTGCCCCTTGCACCAAGACACCTTGTGCGCCTCCTTGTGGAAAGGGTTCAAGTTACAACACCCTACGGCTTATGTGTGTGTGGTTAACAAAGAGAGAGAAGGATGTGGCCCTTGTGTGTGCATAAGGAGAAGAAGACCACACTTTTAAGTGGGTGTGAAAAGTGAACAAGAAGTTGGCAGTAGCCTAAGTTTGTGCAAGAATTGGAGTAGGCCAAGCTCATGTGTGTGCCAAAGTGAAGAATTTTTGTGTGCAAAGAGATAAGAAGGCCAAACCTAGTGTGTTCACTAAATGTGTAAACACTTAGAAGAAGAGGATGTCACACACTAAAGTACACCACACTCTTTAAGTGTGTAATAAATTTGAACAGAGTGTGTGAAGTTTAGAGGAGGTGTGTGCTCAAAAAGGAATTACACCCTTTGAGTGTTTATTGCACCAAGTAGAAAGAGGGGAGTGCATGCATGCATGCATGCACGTGCACACTTGAGGAAATCCAAATCAGTGGTTTGCATTATGAGTTGTCCAAGACCAGTGGTTCTTGAAGAATTGTGATGCCATGCATTCAGTGCATGATGTTGAAGTGAAGTGAGACTGAGCCAGACTGAAGTTAGAGATATAAGTTGTCTGAGTTTTCAGTATTTGAGAAGACCCTAATCTACAGAAGTGATCAGAAGTTGAGCAAGACCAATAGACCATTCAGAGGCTGTTGAAGATTCTTGAAGAGAAGAGCCAGGTCATCCTTAGAAGAAGGAGATAAATCCTAAGCAAGAAGAGGAGTCATGGTCACCACAAGTGATCAGAGGAAGAGAGCAAGGCCAGCAGCCTTTATCCCAGGCTTCTGAAGATACTTGAAGAGCTGAACAGAAGAAGAGCTACTCGTGCGACTTGAGCAGCTAGGAGAAGCCCATTGTGAGACTCAGGGTAGAAGAAGTCTTCAGTGGGATTCTAGAGCAGGCTAGTGGGACTCTGGTAACACTATGGGACGCAGTATAAAGACCCTCCTATGGGACTCAGGAGATATACAGTGGGACTCAGTATCGACCATTGTAATACTAATCGATTATAATGGGAGAAACCATGTTGGGGCGTTTAACCAACATGGCAAGGATGTAGGCCTTTGTTGTCGAACCTTGTAAATCCTTGTGTCCTGTGCCTTTTCATTACTGCTTCATCTGGGAAAGGTTGAGAGATACAAGAAGAGTGGATCGAGGGCTTAACAAGCCATAGAGGTTTAATTGATAAGATTCAATTAGTAAATAGTTTAAAGGGTTCACTGATTCACTCCCTCCCCCTCTCAGTTATTCACACTGATCTGGGCACTTAAATTGGTATTAGAGGGAGGTTAACTCTAAAAGATCCAAGTGAGTCTACATGAAGTGAATATTTGAGGAAATGAGCAAACAACCTCATATGAAGATATCTGCTAAAACTCGGAAAAACAGAAAGAAGAAACAGGCCAAGAAGATGAAGAAATCCTGTCCTAGATGTGATGAAGTTGAAACAATGAATGATCTTCAGTATGCAATAAAATATCTTCAGAAGAAAGTCCCCAAGGAGGTATCAATGTGTATTACTATAGGCATCCTTGATCTCCAGGAAGAAAAATTACAGCTAGATGAAGAAGCCAATGCAATGGAAGATCAATTGGCAAAAAGGGTTGGTGTTACCAACACTCTCAGAAAGCTGGTGAAGGCTAAGGATGAAATGGTTACCCTTTGCAATGAAAGATATAAAGATACTTGTGAAGAATTGCAAAGAAGATTTTCTGAGATAGACATCTTTAAGACACTGGTCAAAGATATTTTCCATGCACTAGAGAAGAGACACAAAGTATCAATGATTGTCAGAGATGCTCAAATTGAAGACAAAGTCAAATTGGTGAAGGAGATTGACAGTTCATTGCTTGAAATGAAGAATGTGCATGAAGACCAGATGAAACAGCTGGCAGAAAGTTGGGAAGGAAAGATAAGAGCTGTTGAGGATGAGAAGAACTCCCTCAACATGAAATTCTTATAACTAGAGGTGATATTGAAAAATCAGCAATCACCCAAAGCCAAAACCTCCCAGTAAGCTGTAAGAAGAAATGTTGCTACTCAAGTATGCATTGAGCAGGATGATTCTAAGAGAAATACATCCTCTAATAAAAGTGAAACATCTTCTAAAAGGAAGGTACCATCCATACCATCTTGTACTAATGCTTCTAATTGTGTCTCCACAAAAAGTACAGGATGGAAGAATAACTCCAAACAAGTATGGATGAAGTCAATGAATAAATAGATCTCTCCTGAAACAACACAACAAGTCAAGAAAAGTACCCAGGAATCAGAAGGACTGAAGAGGTCAAGATTTTTTTGTCAATGTTGGTGTTGTAACAAGTATGGGCATTGTGCAAAATATTGTTGGTACAATCTTCTGAATTTTAAAGAACAAAGGAAGTCCATGATAAGGGGGAGCAAGCCAGAGGAAAAGAAGCAACATCCATAGGTCCAGAAACATCTGTTTACTGCTAACAGATTTGGATTTCTTGACAACATCTGGGATGGTTGCAAAAGTGGTCAAAAAGTTGATATATGTCAATCTCCAATTGTATCAAAAGCTCAAAAGAAGAAAATATCACAGAACCTGGCTAAGAGTGATTCCTTGTGAAGCAAGCAAAAGAAAGTGGAAAATTCTCCCAAGAAGAGTTTGAAGAATTAAGAGAAGACCTTGGAGTCTAAGTCCAAGAAGGGTGAGTCATCCAGGAGGACCACCATGAAAATATGCTTCTACTATGGGAAGAAAGGACATACCATGGATCTTTTCAAACAAGCCATGGAATCAAATAAAAGAAGACTTCACTCAACAGGACAATCAATCCAGAAGAAGCAGAAGGGATTTCTTGAAAATAAGTTTCCTAAGAAATGTATCTTAACATCATCAAAAGAACCATGTGGAATTTCCAAAACTGAGGCCACTCTTCCAAATGATTTACTAGTCATATGGCCGAATCAGTTGCAACTTGCTAGAGAACTGCAGAGAGCTGAAGATGAAGTTCTGGCAATTTCTTTGGCAAAAGGGAAGAAAAAAATTTCACATGAATATGTGTTGAGAACCACACGAACACAAAAATCATTGAAGTTCAAATGTGCAAGTGTGAAGAATGTTGAAAATGGGACATCTCGATTGAGATAATCTTCTCAATCTTGTTGTTCACATTGATGAACCAAGGAGGTTCCATCCTATTCCTTTATCACTTGTATTTACATGTTCTAACACTGCAAGGAATTGAATATGATGATCATTCTCATATGGAGAGTGGTTCGGAAAGAATGGAGTGCACCCCTTGAGGGGGAGAAAATCTGAAGAAGATGGTATTCTGAGGTCATATCATCTTGAGAAAATGGATGAAAGGGGGAGCTTTATCTTTTCACTGAACATTCTAATGATTTTTGTGAAGTATGTGCAGGATTTAGTAATTCATTGAATATATGAAAAATTTCAAACCCCTTGAAGCGTGATCTCACATGTACAGTGAATGTTGGACAGCATTGATAATCATGGTTACATCACTCTTGTTTTCTACACCGGGTTAGACCAAGTAGACTTAGAGATGATCTACAAAATGTTCATTGCAAAATAAGAACATGTGACATCATCCCTCTCTTAGTTTTTTTCAAGAAGATGCCTTTCAAAGGGAGGAAAATATTTTTGGAATAGAACCACACCACACCTTTTCATTTTATTGCCAATAAGGGGGAGAAAATATTGGCACACATATTGACACATTCATATGTGCTGAAGGAGTGTATTGACAACAAATACAAAGGGGGAGTTTGAAGTGCACTATGTTGCATTTTTTGTCAATGAGGCATGTTGTTGCCATGAAATGAATGGATGTCCAGAAATGTCAAAGGATGTGATGGTGATGGTGATGAATGGAGAATGGCCATGGTACTAAGAGGAATGTCACTTAAGAGATTCACTAAGTGGCATAGGAGATGTGGTTGAAACATTCTCTATAGATATCTGACGATTGTTGAGCTGCTCTTTAAGTTCGAAGAACTTGTATCAACTGGATACAATGGCACAACATTGTTTGAAGACCATGCATTGTTAAGACAATGCATGAGGAGATGGAAGAAGATCCATCCTCACTTTCTATGTGGGTGAAGTGGTGTTAACGAAGTCTATGCACTATCACTTAGTGCATGTGAATCCGAAGAAGATCCAACTTGATCTCTGGTTAGTTCATTGAATATTGTTGAAGAATATATTTGATTAAGGAGCTCGATTGAAGAAGAAGAACCTTCTACATTTACCTCCTAAGTGAAGATTATATGTTGAGTGGGATTGAGGAATTCTTAAGAAGTAGAGAAGGGAAGAAATGGAGAAGAAGAATGAAAGGGCTTGATTTGGCATTTTACATTGGGAGTACTTTGTTTCTTAACAAAGTCCTTATTCTGTCCTTTTCCAAAAAAATTGTCCAGCCAAGGGCCAGCCACGGTTTCAACCCCAAGGCACATGTGGGCCTAGGAGCCACTCCCATGGGGGATCCCATGGATCAAGACCAAGGCGGTATGGGGCCACGCGGTGATGAAATCTGCGCGGCAGGGGCACAGGAGCGCGCGTGCCCGAGGGCATGGTGGGCGCTAGAAGTGCGCCCGCAAGAGGTGTGAGTGGGCGCATAGCGCACCCGCAGAGAAACAGTGTGTGGTGGCACTGTGGAGGGAGGAGAGAGCTAATTGAAGAGAAGAAGGGACAGCGAGGTTGATAAACCGCGATAATTTCACTCGCCGTTTCGATGAGGGATGCGGAATTTTGCCGCGGAGCGAATCCCAGTCGCATGATTGATCGCGCGGGTGATCCGAGCCGCTCATCTAATCGTGCCGCTCGCAATCTAATCTGGGCCGTCAGAGGTTATTTGAATGCCGGATCCAACGGCTGCCGGTCGTCTCCTTCCTTCAGCTCAACCGAGGCCTCATGTGACATCCCCACTGAACCAGAGGGCCTCCGAACTAGCCAAATCGTGTTTCCGGACACCTCCGATCGAGTTAAGACCTCCATTGGATTCGTCCGGCCCTAACGAACTCGATCATGCATTAAAATGAGCTTGCATGCAAAGAATGAGAGATTTCGGTGGAAGTTGAAGCAAACCGAAGGTGCAAGGCTTCGGGTGTTTATATTTTGCATGGTTTGGACCGAAGGAAGGTCGTGCATGTGTTCTAATTCACATGCACGTAAAGGAGGAAAATAGAAAGGATAACCCATGGAGAACCGAGGAGAAAGTTCAAGATTTGAAAAATCAAGAAGATCTGAATATATCGGGGATTTGAGATTTATCCCACGCGGAAGGCAGAGGCTCCAATCGCCTATAAAAGGAGCACCTGAGGTGCTTGTTATGCTTGCTGAGATTTTTGTTGAAAACTTGGAGTCCCGCATGCACTTTGTGCCTTGCGAAGAAGAAGCCACCACGCAAGTACCTTGTGCGGCTAAAGTCCCTTGTGCGCTTCCACTTTGCGCGACAAGAAGAAGAGGATTGGGAAGCGCGAACTTGCGCGCCCCAACTGTGCACTGTTCCCCCTGCGCGGTTTGTACTTGCACGCCTACGGTGCCTTGCACCCGAGGCCTGCACGGCAGTAGCTACCCGAATCACTTGCACGGCCTTTGTGGCTTGTGACTTGCGCAATGAAGAACCGGAGAAGGCCCTGCGCGGCAGTGGCTATCCAAGACCTTTGCGCGGCTACCCCTTGAACCAAGACACCTTGCGCACCTCCTTGTGTAAAAGGATCAAGTGAGAACACCCTACGGATTATGTGTGTGTGGTTAACAAAGAGAGAGAAGGTTGTGGCCCTTGTGTGTGCATAAGGAGAAGAAGACCACACTTTTAAGTGTGTGTCAATGTGAACAAGAAGTTGGTCGTAGCCTAAGTGTGTGCAAGAAGTGGAGTAGGCCAAGCTCATGTGTGTGCCAAAGTGAAGAAGTTTTTTGTGCAAAGAGATAAGAATGCCGAACCTAGTGTGTGCACTAAAAGTGTAAACACATAGAAGAAGAGGAATTCCAACACTAAAGTACAAAACACTCTTTAAGTGTGTAAACAATTTGAACGGAGTCTGTGAAGTTTAGAGGAGGTGTGTTCTCAAAAAGGAATTACACTCTTTGAGTGTTTATTGCACCAAGTAGAAACAGGGGAGTGCATGCATGCATGCATGCACGTGCACACGTCAAGAAAGCCAAATCAGTGGTGTGCATTCTGAGTTGTCCAAGACCAGTGGTTCTTGAAGAATTGTGATGCCATGCATTCAGTGCATGATGTGGAAGTGAAGTGAGACTGAGCCAGACTGAAGTTATAGATATCAGTTGTCTGAGTTTTCAGTATTTGAGAAGAGCCTGATCAACAGAAGTGATCAGACGTTGAGCAAGACCAACAGACCTTTCAGAGGCTATTGAAGATTCTTGAAGAGAAGAGCCAAGTTATCCATAGAAGAAGGAGATAAATCCTGAGCAAGACGAGGAGTCCTGGTCACCACAAGTGATTAGAGGAAGAGAGAAAGGCCAGCAGCCTTTATCTCAGGTTGCTGAAGATACTTGAAGATCTGAACAGAAGAAGAGCTACTCGTGCGACTCGAGCAGCTAGGAGAAGCCCCCTATGAGACTCAGGGTTGAAGAAGTCTTCAATGAGATTCTAGAGCAGGCCAGTGGGACTCTGGTAACACTGTGGGACACAGTATAAATACCCTCCAGTGGGACTCAGAAGATATACAGTGGGACTCTATATCGACCATTGTAATACTAACCGATTATAATGGGAGAAACCATGTTGGGGCGTTTAACCAACATGGCAAGGACGTAGGCCTTTGGTGTCGAACCTTGTAAATCCTTGTGTCCTGTGCCTTTTCATTACTGCATCATCCGAGAGAGGTTGAGAGATACAAGAAGAGTGGATCGAGGCCTTAACATGCCATAGAGGTTAAATTGATAAGAATCAATTAGTAAAAAGTTTAAAGGGATCACTGATTCACCCCCTCACCCTCTCAGTGATTCACAATGATCTGGGAACTTCAATTTGGTACTAGAGGGAGGTTACCTCTAAATGATACATCGGAGTCTACATGAAGTGCAGATTTGTGGAAATGGGAAAACAGCCTCAAATGGAGATATCTGTTAAGACTATGAAAAACAGAAATAAGAAACAGGCCAAGAAGATGAAGAAAGCATGTCCAAGCTGTGATTAAGTTGAAACAATGAATGATCATCAGTATACAATCGAATATCTTCAGAAGACAGTCCCCAAGGAGGTAGCAATGTGTATTACTACAGGCGTCATTGATCTTCAAGAAGAAAAATTACTGCTAGAAGAAGAAGCCAATGCAATGGAAGATCAATTGGCAAAAAGGGTTGGCATTACCAACACTCTCAGAAAGCTGGTGAAGTCTAAGGATGAAACGGTAACCCTTTGCAATGAAAGATATTAAGATACTTGTAAAGAATTGCAAAGAAGCTATTCTGAGAAAGACATCTTTAAGACACTGGTCAAAGATATTTTCCATGCACTAGAGAAGAGACACAAAGTATCAATGATTGTCAGAGATGCTCAAATTTAAGACAAAGTCAAATTGGTGAAGGAGATTGAAAGTTCATTGCTTGAAATGAAGAAATTGCATGAAGACCAGATGAAATAGCTGGCAGAATGTTGGGAAGGAAAGCTAAGAGATGTTGAGGATGAGAATAACTCCCTCAACATGAAATGCTTAGAATTGGAGGTGATATTGAAAAATCAGCAATCACCCAAAGCCAAAACCTCCCAGTCAGCTGTAAGAAGAAATGTTGCTACTCAAGTATGCATTGAGCAGGATGATTCTCAGAGAAAGACATCCTCTAATAAAAGTGCAACATCTTCTAAAAGGAAGGTATCATCCATACCATCTTGTACTGATGCTTCTAATTTTTTCTCCACAAAAAGTGCAGGATGGATGAATAACTCCAACCATGTATGGATGAAGTCAATGCAGAAAGAGAGGTCTCCTGAAACAACATAGCAAGTCAGGAAAAGTACCCAGAAATCAGAAGGACTAAAGAGGTCAAGATTTTTGGGTCAATGTTGGTGTTGTAACAGGTATGGGCATTGTGCAAAAGATTTTTGGTACAATCCTCTGAATGTTAAAGCACAAAGGAAGCCCATGCGAAGGGGGAGCAAGCCAGAGGAAAAGAAGAAACATCCACAGGTCCAGAAACATCTGTTTACTACTAATAGATTTGGATTGCTTGACAACATCTGGGATGGTTTCAAAAGTGGTCAAAAAGTTGATACCTGTCAATCTCCAACTGTATCAAAAGATCAAAAGAAGAAAAGATCACAGAACCTGGCTAAGAGAGATTCATTGGGAATCAAGAAGAAGAAAGTGGAAAATGCTCCCAAGAAGAGTTTGAAGAATGAAGAGAAGACCTTGGAGTCTAAGCCCAAGAAGGGTGAGTCATCCAGAAGGACCACCATGAAAATATGCTTCTACTGTGGGAAGAAAGGACATACCACGGATCTTTGCAAACAAGCCATGGAACCAAATAGAAGCAAACTACACTCAATAGGACAATCAATCCATAAGAAGCAGAAGAGATTGATTCAAAAAAAGTTGCCTAAGAAAGGTAGCTTAACATCATCAAAAGAACCATGTGGAATTTCCAGAACTGAGGCCACTCTTCCAAATGATTTACTATTCATATGGCCGAATCAGTTGCAACTTGCCAGAGAACTGCAGAGAGCTGAAGATGAAGTTCTGGCAATTGCTAAAGCAAAAGAGAAGAATAAAATTTCACATGAATATTTGTTGAGAACCACAGAAACACAAAAATCATTGAAGATCAAATGTGCAAGTTTGAAGAATTGTGAAAATGGTACATCTCGATTGAGAGAATCTTCTCAACCTTGTTGTTCACATTGATGAACCAAGGAGGTTCCATATTATTCCCTTATCACTTGTATTTACATGTGCTAACATTGCAGGGAATTGAAGATGATGATCATTCTCATCTGGAGAGTGGTTTGGAAGGAATGGAGTGCACCCCTTGAGGGGGAGAAAATCTGAAGAAGATGGTATTCTGAGTTTCATATCATCTTGAGAAAATGGATGAAAGGGGGAGCTTTATCTTTTCACTGAACATTCTAATGATTTTTGTTAAGTATGTATAGGATTTAGTAATTCATGTAATATCTAAAAAATTTCAAACCCCTTGAAGCATGATCTCACATGTACAGTGAATGTTTGAAATCATTGATAATCTTGGTTACATCACTCATTTTTTCTACACTGGGTTAGCCCAAGTAGACTTAGATTTGATCTACTAAATGTTCTTTTCTAAAGAAGAACATGTGACATCATCCCTCTCTTAGTGTTTTTCAAGAAAATGCCATTCAAAGGGAGGAAGAGATTTTTGGTAGAGAACCACACCACACCTTTGAATTTTATTGCCAATAAGGGGGAGAAAATATTGGCAAACATATTGACCCATTCATATGTGCTGAAGGAGTGTATTGACAACAAATACAAAGGGGGAGTTTGAACTGCACGGTGTTGCATTTGTTCTCAATGAGGCATGTTGTTGCCATGAAATGAATGGATGTCAGGGAATGTCAAGGTGTGAATGTCAAAGGATGTGATGGTGATGGTGATGAATGGAGAATGGACATGGTACTAAGAGGCATTTCACTTAAGAGATTCACTATGTGGCATATGAGATGTGGTTGAAACATTCTCTATAGATATCTAACGATTGTTGAGATGCTCTTTAATTTCGAAGAACTTGTATCAACTGGATACAATGTCACAACATTGTTTGAAGACCATGCATTGTTAAGACAATGCATGAGGAGATGGAAGAAGATCCATCCACACTTTCTATGTGGCTGAATTGGTGTTAATGAAGTCCATGCACTATCACTTAGTGCATGTGAATCAGAAGAAGATCCAACTTGATCTATGATTAGATCATTGAAGATTGTTGAAGAATATATTTGATTAAGGAGCTCGGTTGAAGAAGAAGATCCTTCTACATTTACCTCCTATGTGAAGATTATATGTTGAGGAGGATTGAGGAATTCTTATAAAGTATAGAAGGGAAGAAATGGAGAAGAAGAATGAAAGGGCTTGATTTGGCATTTTACATTGAGAGTACTTTGTTTCTTAACAATGTCCTTATTCTGTCCTTTGCCGAAAAATTGGTCAGCCATGGGCTAGCCATGGGTTCAACCCCAAGGCACATGTGGGGCCACGCGGTGATGAAATCCGCTCGGCAGGGGCGCAGGAACACGCACGCCCGAGGGCATGGAGGGCGCTAGGAGCGCGCCCGCAGGAGGCGTGAGTGGGCGCAGAGCGCGCCCGTAGAGAAACGGTGCGGGGCGACACCGTGGAGGGAGGAGAGAGATAATTGAAGAGCGGAAGGGACAGAGAGGTTGATATTCCGCGAGAATTTTGCTCGCCATTTCGATGTGGGGTGCGGAATTTTTCCGCGGAGCGAATCCCAGCCGCACAATTGATCACGCGGGCGATCCGAGCCGCTCATCTAATCGCGCTGCTCGCGATCTAATCTGGGTTGTCCGAGGTTATTTGAACATCGGATCCAACGGCTGCCAGACGTCTCCTTCCTTGAGCTCGACCGAGGCTTCGCGCGACATCCCCGTTGAACCAGAGGGCCTTCGAGCTAGCCAAATCGTGTTTCCGGACACCTCCGGTCGAGTTAATAACTCCATTGGATTCGTCCGGCCCTAATGAACTCGATCATGCATTAAAATGAGATTGAATGAAAAGAATGAGAGATTTTGGTGGAATCCAAAGCAAACCAAAGGTGCGAGGCTTCGGGTGTTTATATTTTGCATGGTTTGGACCGAAGGAAGGTCGTGCATGCATTCTAAGTCGCATGCATGTGAAGGAGGAAAATAAATAGGAGAACCCGCGGAGAGCCAAGGATAAAGTTCAAGATTTGAAAAATCTTGATGATCTGAATATTTCGGGGATTTGAGATTTATCCCACGCGGAAGGCAGAGGTTCCCATCGCCTATAAAAGGAGCACCCGAGGTGCTTGATATGCTTGCTGAGATTTTTGTTGAAAACTTGGAGTCCCGCGTGCACTTTGTGCCTCGCGAAGAAGAATCCACCGTGCAAGTACCTTGCGCGGCTGAAGTCCCTTGCGCGCTACCACTTTGCGCAACAAGAAGAAGAGTATTGGGCAGCGCAAACTTGCGCGCCCCCCTCTGTGCACTGTGCCCCCTGCACGGTTTGCACTTGCGCGCCCGCAGTGCCTTGCACCCGAGGCCTGCACAACAGTAGCTACCCGAAGCACTTGTGCGGCCTTTGCGGCTTGTGACTTGCGCAGTGAAGAACAGGAGAAGGCCCTGCGCGGCAGTGGCTATCTAAGGCCTTTGCGCGGCTGCCCCTTGCACCAAGACACCTTGCGCGCCTCCTTGTGGAAAGGGTTCAAGTGAGAACACCCTACGGCTTATGTGTGTGTGGTTAACAAAGAGAGAGAATGATGTGGCCCTTGTGTGTGCATAAGGAGAAGAAGACCACACTTTTAAGTGTGTGTGAAATGTGAACAAAAAGTTGGCAGTAGCCTAAGTGTGTGCAAGAAGTGGAGTAGGCCAAGCTCATGTGTGTGCCAAAGTGAAGAAGTTTTGTGTGCAAAGAGATAAGAAGGCCAAACCTAGTGTGTTCACTAAATGTGTAAACACTTATAAGAAGAGGAAGTCCCACACTAAAGTACAACACACTCTTTAAGTGTGTAATAAATTTGAACAGAGTGTGTGAAGTTCAGAGGAGGTGTGTGCTCAAAAAGGAATTACACTCTTTGAGTGTTAATTGCACCATGTAGAAAGAGGGGAGTGCATGCATGCATGCAAGCACGTGCACACTTGAAGAAAGACAAATCATTGGTGTGCATTCTGAGTTGTCCAAGACCTGTGGTTCTTGAAGAATTGTGATGACATGCATTCAGTGCATGATGTTGAAGTGAAGTGAGACTGAGCCAGACTGAAGTTAGAGATATCAGTTGTCTGATTTTTCATTATTTGAGAAGACCCTGATCTATAGAAGTGATCAGAAGTTGAGAAAGACCAATAGACCATTCAGAGGTTGTTGAAGATTCTTGAAGAGAAGAGCCAGATCATCCATAGAATAAGGAGATAAATCTTGAGCAAGACGAGGAGTCCTGATCACTACAAGTGATCAGAGGAAGAGAGCAAGGCCAGCAGCCTTTATCCCAGGCTGCTGAAGATACTTGAAGATCTGAACAGAAGAAGAGCTACTCGTGCGACTCGAGCAGCTAGGAGAAGCCCCCTGTGAGACTCAGGGTAAAAGAAGTCTTCAGTGGGATTCTGGAGCAGGCCAGTGGGACTCTGGTAACACTGTGGGACGCAGTATAAAGACCCTCCTGTGGGACTCAGGAGATATACAGTGGGACTCAGTATCGACCATTTTAATACTAACTGATTATAATGGGAGAAACCATGTTTGGTCATTTAACCAACATGGAAAGGACATAGGCCTTTGGTGCCGAACCTTGTAAATCCTTGTGTCCTGTGCCTTTTCATTACTGCATCATCCGGGAAAGGATGAGAGATACAAGAAGAGTGGATCGAGGCCGTAACAAGCCATAGAGGTTTAATTGATAAGATTCAATTAGTAAAAAGTTTAAAGGGGTCACTGATTCACCCCCCCCCCCCCCTCTCAGTGATTCACACTGATCTGGAACATCAATTGGTATCAGAGGGTGGTTACCTCTAAAATATACAAGGGAGTCTACAAGAAGTGCAGATTTGAGGAAATGAGCAAACAGCCTCATATGGAGATATCTGCTAAGAATCTGAAAAACAGAAAGAAGAAACAGGCCAAGAAGATGAAGAAAGCATGTCCTAGCTGTGATGAAGTTGAAACAATGAATGATCTTCAGTATGCAATCAAATATCTTCAGAAGATAGTCCCTAAGGAGGTAGCAATGTGTATTACTACAGGCATCCTTGATCTCCAGGAAGAAAAATTACAGATAGACGAAGAATCCAATGCAATGGAAGATCAATTGGCAAAAAGGGTTGGCATTACCAACACTCTCGGAAAGCTGGTGAAGGCTAAGGATGAAACAGTTACCCTTTGCAATGAAATATATTAAGATACTTGTGAAGAATTGCAAAGAATATTTTCTGAGAAAGACATCTTTAAGACACTGGTCAAAGATATTTTCCATGCACTGGAGAAGATCCACAAAGTATCAATGATTTTCAGAGATGCTCAAATTGAAGACAAAGTCAAATTGGTGAAGAAGATTGACAGTTCATTGCTTGAAATGAAGAAAGTGCATGAAGACCAGATGAAACAGCTGGCAGAAAGTTGGGAAGGAATGATAAGAGCTGTTGAGGATGAGAAGAACTCCCTCAACATGAAATGCTTAGAACTAGAGGTGATATTGAAAAATCAGCAATCACTCAAATCCAAAACCTCCCAGTCTTCTGTAAGAAGAAATGTTGCTACTCAATTATGCATTGAGCAGGATGATTCTAAGAGAAAGACATCCTCTAATAAAAGTGCAACATCTTCTAAAAGGAAGGTACCATCCATACCATCTTGTACTGATTATTCTAATTGTGTCTCCACAAAAAGTGCAGGATGGAAGAATAACTCCAAACAAGTATGGATGAAGTCAATGAAGAAAGAGAGCTCTCCTAAAACAACACAACAAGTCAGGAAAAGTACCAAGGAATCAGAAGGACTGAAGAGGTCAAGATTTTTGGGTCAATTTTGGTGTTGTAACAAGTATGGGCATTGTGAAAAAGATTGTTGGTACAATCTTCTGAATGTTAAAGCACAAAGGAAGCCCATGCGAAGGGGGAGCAAGCCAGATGAAAAGAAGCAACATCCACAGGTCCAGAAACATCTGTTTACTGCTAACAGATTTGGATTACTTGACAACATCTGGGATGGTTTCAAAAGTGGTCAAAATTTTGATACATGTCAATATCCAACTGTATCAAAAGCTCAAAAGAAGAAAAGATCATAGAACCTGGCTAAGAGAGATTCTGTGGGAAGCAAGCAGAAGAACGTGGAAAATGCTCCCAAGAAGAGTTTGAAGAATTAAGAGAAGGCCTTGGAGTCTAAGTCCAAGAAAGGTGAGTCATCCAGAAGGACCACCATGAAAATATGCTTCTACTGTGGTACGAAAGGACATACCATGGATCTTTTCAAACAAGCCATGGAACCAAATAAAAATAGACTGCACTCAACAGGACAATCAATCCAGAAGAAGCAGAAGGGATAGCTTGATAATAAGTTGCCTATGAATAGTAGCTTAACAGCATCAAAAGAACCATGTGGAATTTTCCAGAACTGAGGCCACTCTTCCAAATGATTTACTAGTCATATGGCTGAATCAGTTGCAACTTGCTAGAGAACTGCAGAGACCTGAAGATGAAGTTCTGAAAATTGCTTTGGCAAAAGGGAAGAAAAAAAATTCACATGAATATGTGTTGAGAACCACACAAACACAAAAATCATTGAAGTTCAAATGTGAAAGTGTGAAGAATGGTGAAAATGGGACATCTCGGTTGAGAGAATCTTCTCAACCTTGTTGTTCACATTGATGAACCAAGGAGGTTCCATCTTATTCCTTTATCACTTGTATTTACATGTACTAACATTGCAAGGAATTGAAGATGATGATCATTCTCATCGGGAGAGTGGTTTAGAAAGAATGGAGTGCACCCCTTTAGGGGGAGAAAATCTGAAGAAGATGGTATTCTGAGGTTCATATCATCTTGAGATAATGGATGAAAGGGGGAGATTTATCTTTTCACTGAACTTTCTAATGAGTTTTGTGAAGTATGTGCAGGATTTAGTAATTCATTGAATATATGAAAAATTTCAAACCCCTTGAAGCATGATCTCACATGTACAATGAATGTTGGATAGCATTGATAATCTTGGTTACATCACTCTTGTTTTCTACACCGGGTTAGCCCAAGTAGACTTAGAGATGATCTACTAAATGTTCATTGCAAAAGAAGAACATGTGACATCATCCCTCTCTTATTGTTTTTCAAGAAGATGCATTTCAAAGGGAGGAAGAGATTTTTGGAAGAGAACCACACCACACCTTTGCATTTTATTGCCAATAAGGGGGAGAAAATATTGGCACACATATTGACCCCTTCATATGTGCTGAAGGATTGTATTGACAACAAATACAAAGGGGGAGTTTGAAGTGCACTATGTTGCATTTGTTGTCAATGAGGCATGTTGTTGCCATGAAATGAATGGATGTCAGGGAATGTCAAAGGATGTTATGGTGATGGTGATGAATGGAGAATGGCCATGGTACTAAGAGGAATGTCACTTAAGAGATTCACTAAGTGGCATAGGAGATGTGGTTGAAACATTCTCTCTTGATATCTGACGATTGTTGAGCTGCTCTTTAAGTTCGAAGAACTTGTATCAACTGGATACAATGTCACAACATTGTTTGAAGACCATGAATTGTTAAGACAATACATGAGGAGATGGAAGAAGATCCATCAACACTTTCTATGTCGGTGAAGTGGTGTTAACAAAGTCCATGCACTATCACTTAGTACATGTGAATCAGAAGAAGATCCAACTTGATCTCTAATTAGATCATTGAATCTTGTTGAAGAATATATTTGATTAAGGAGCTCGGTTGAAGAAGAAGAACCTTCTAAATTTACCTCCTAAGTGAAGATTATATGTTGAGGAGGATTGAGGAATTCTTAAGAAGTAGAGAAGGGATGAAATGGAGAAGAAGAATGAAAGGGCTTGATTTGGCATTTTACATTGGGAGTACTTTGTTTGTTAACAATGTCCTTATTCTTTCCTTTGCCAAAAAAAATTGGCCAGCCAAGGGCCAGCCACGGTTTCAACATCAAGGCACATGTGGGCCTAGGTGCCCCGCCCATGGGGATCCCATGGAGCAAGACCAAGGCGGTATGGGGCCACGTGGTGATGAAATCCACGCTGCAGGGGCGCAGGAGCACGCGCGCCTGAGGGCATGGTGGGAGCTATGAGCGCGCCCGCAGGAGGCGTGAGTGGGTGCAGAGCGCGCCCGCAGAGAAACGGTGTGTGGCGGCACCGTGGAGGGAGGATAAAGCTAATTGAAGAGCGGCAGGGACAGCGAGGTTGATAAGCCGTGAGAATTTCACTCTCCGTTTCGATGAGGGATGCATAATTTTGTCGCGGAGCGAATCCTAGCCGCACGATTGATCGCACGGGCGATCCGAGCCTCTCATCTAATCATGCCGCTCATGATCTAATCTGGGTCATCCGAGGTTATTTGAACGCCGGATCCAACGGTTGTCGGTCTTCTCCTTCCTTGAGCTCGACCAAGGCCTCGCGTGACATCCCCTCTGAACCAGAGGGCCTCCAAGCTAGCCAAATCGTGTTTCCGGACACCTCTGATCGAGTTAAAACCTCCATTGGATTCGTCCGGCCCTAACGAACTCGATCATGCATTAAAATGAGCTTGCATTCAAAGAATGAGAGATTTTGGTGGAAGCCGAAGCAAACCGAAGGTGATAGGCTTTGGGTGTTTATATTTTGCATGGTTTGGACCGAAGGAAGGCCGTGCATGCATTCTAATTTGCATGCATGTGAAGGAGGAAAATAAAAAGGAGAACCCGCGGAGAACCGAGGAGAAAGTTCAAGATTTGAAAAATCAAGAAGATCCGAAGATATCGGAGATTTTAGATTTATCCCACGCGGAAGGCAGAGGCTCCCATCGCCTATAAAAGGAGCACCCGAGGTGCTTGATATGCTTGCTGAGATTTTTGTTGAAAACTTGGAGTCCCGCGTGCACTTTGTGCCTCGCGAAGAAGAAGCCATTGCGCAAGTACCTTGCGCGGCTGAAGTCCCTTGCGCGCTTCCACTTTGCGCGACAAGAAGAAGAGGATTGGACAGCGCGAACTTGCACGCCCCCACTGTGCACCGTGCCCCCTGCGCGGTTTGCACTTGCGCACCCGCGGTGCCTTGCACCCGAGGCCTGCGCGGCAGTTGCTACCTGAAGCACTTGCGCGGCCTTTGCAGCTTGTGACTTGCGCGGTGAAGAACAGGTGAAGGCCCTGCGCGGCAGTGTCTATCCAAGACCATTGCGTGGCTGCCCCTTGCACCAAGACACCTTGCGTGCCTCCATGTGGAAATGGTTGAAGTGAGAACACCCTACGGATTATGTGTGTGTGGTTAACAAAGAGAGAGAAGGTTGTGGCCCTTGTGTGTGCATATGGAGAAGAAGACCACACTTTTATGTGTGTGTGCAATGTGAACAAGAAGTTGTCCGTAGCCTAAGTGTGTGCAAGAAATGGAGTAGGCCAAGCTCATGTCTGTGCCCAAGTGAAGAAGTTTTTTGTGCAAAGAGATAAGAAGGCTGAACCTAGTTTTTGCACTAAAAGTGTAAACACATAGAAGAAGAGGAAGTCCCACACTAAAGTACAACACACTCTTTAAGTGTGTAAACAATTTGAACAGAGTGTGTGATGTTCAGAGGAGGTGTGTGCTCAAAAGGGAATTACACTCTTTGAGTGTTTATTGCACCAAGTAGAAAGAGGGGAGTACATGCATGCATGCATTCACATGCACACGTGAAGAAAGCCAAATCAGTGGTGTGCATTCTGAGTTGTCCAAGACCAGTGGTTCTTGAAGAATTGTGATGCCATGAATTCAGTGCATGATGTTGGAGTGAAGTGAGACTGAGCCAGACTGAAGTTACAGATATCAATTGTCTGAGTTTTTAGTATTTGAGAAGACCCTGATCAACAGAAGTGATTAGAATTTGCGCAAGACCAACAGACCTTTCAGAGGTTGTTGAAGATTCTTGAAGAGAAGAGCCAGGTCATCCTTAGAAGAAGCAGATAAATCTTGAGAAAGACGAGGTGTCCTGGTCACCACAAGTGATCAGAGGAAGAGAGCAAGGCCAACAGCCTTTATCCCAGGCTGCTGAAGATACTTGATGATCTGAACAGAAGAAGAGCTACTCGTGCGACTCGAGCAGCTAGAAGAAGCCCCCTGTGAGACTCATGGTTGAAGAAGTCTTCAATGGGATTCTGGAGCAAGCCAATGGGACTCTGGTAACACTGTGGGGCGCAGCATAAATACCCTCCTGTGGGACTCAGAAGAGATACAGTGGGACTCTGTATCGACCATTGTAATACTAACCGATTATAAGGGGAGAAACCATGTTGGGGCGTTTAACCAACATTGCAAGGACGTAGGCCTTTGGTGCCGAACCTTGTAAATCCTTGTGTCCTCTGCCTTTTCATTACTGCATCATCAGAGAATGGTTGAGAAATACAAGAAGAGTGGATCGAGGCCTTAACATGCCATAGAGGTTAAATTGATAAGAATCAATTAGTAAAAAGTTTAAAGGATCACTGATTCACCCCTCCCCCTCTCAGTGATTCACACTAATCTGGGAACTTCAATTTGGTACTAGAGGGAGGTTACCTCTAAAAGATCCATCGGAGTCTACATGAAGTGCAGATTTGTGGAAATGAGCAAACAGCCTCAAATGGAGATATCTGGTAAGACTCTGAAAAACAAAAAGAAGAAACAGGCCAAGAAGATGTTGAAAGCATGTCCTAGCTGTGATGAAGTTGAAACAATGAATGATCATCAGTATACAATCGAATATCTTCAGAAGACAGTCCCCAAGAAGGTAGCAATGTGCATTTCTACAGGCGTCCTTGTTCTTCAGGAAGAAAAATTACAGCTAGAAGAAGAAGCCAATGCAATGGAAGATCAATTGGCAAAAAGGGTTGGCATTACCAACACTATCAGAAATCTGGTGAAGTCTAAGGATGAAACGGTAACCCTTTGCAATGAAAGATATGAAGATACTTGTGAAGAATTGAAAAGAAGATTTTCTGAGAAAGACATCTTTAAGACACTGGTCAAAGATATTTTCCATGCACTATAGAAGAGACACAAAGTATTAATGATTGTCAGAGATGCTCAAATTGAATACAAAGTCAAATTGGTGAAGGAGATTGACAGTTCATTGCTTGAAATGAAGAATGTGCATGAAGACCAGATGAAACAGCTGGCAGAAAGTTGGGAACGAAAGCTAAGAGCTGTTGAGGATGAGAAGAACTCCCTCAACATGAAATGCTTAGAACTGGAGGTGATATTGAAAAATTAGCAATCACCCAAAGCCAAAACCTCCCAGTCAGCTTTAAGAAGAAATGTTTCTAATCAAGTATGCATTGAGCAGGATGATTCTCAGAGAAAAAAATCCTCTAATAAAAGTGAAACATCTTATAAAAGGAAGGTACCATCCATACCATCTTGTACTGATGCTTCTAATTGTGTCTCCACAAAAAGTGCAGGATGGAAGAATAATTCCAACCAAGTATGGATGAAGTCAATGAATAAAAAGAGGTCTCCTGAAACAACACAGAAAGTCAGGAAAAGTACCCAAAAATTAGAAGGACTGAAGAGGTCAAGATTTGTGGGTCAATGTTGGTGTTGTAACAAGTATGGGCATTGTGCAAAAGATTTTTGGTAAAATACTCTGAATTTTAAAGCACAAAGGAAGCCCATGCGAAGGGGGAGCAAGCCAGAGGAAAAGAAGCAACATCCACAGGTCCAGAAAAATCTGTTTACTGCTAATAGATTTGGATTGCTTGACAAAATCTGGGATGGTTGCAAAAGTGGTCAAAAAGTTGATACATGTCAATCTCCAACTGTATCAAAAGCTCAAAAGAAGAAAAGATCACAGAACCTGGCTAAGAGAGATTCCTTGGGAAGCAAGCAGAAGAAAGTGGAAAATGCTCCCAAGAAGAGTTTGAAGAATGAAGATAAGACCTTGGAGTCTAAGTCTAAGAAGGTTGAGTCATCCAGAAGGTCCACCAAGAAAATATGCTTCTACTATGGGAAGAAAGGACATACCACGGATCTTTGCAAACAAGCCATGGAACCAAATAGAAGCAGACTGCACTAAATAGGACAATCAATCCAGAAGAAGCAGAAGAGATTGATTCAAAAAAAGTTGCCTAAGAAAGGTAGCTTAACAGCATCAAAAGAACCATGTGGAATTTCTAGAACTGAGGCCACTCTTCCAAATGATTTACTAGTCATATGGCCGAATCAGTTGCAACTTGCCAGAGAACTGCAGAGAGCTGAAGATGAAGTTCTGGAAATTGATAAAGCAAAAGGGAAGAAGAAAATTTCACATGTAGATGTGTTGAGAACCACACAAACACAAAAATCATTGAAGATCAAATGTGCAAGTGTGAAGAATGGTGAAAATGGGACATCTCGGTTGAGATAATCTTCTCAACCTTGTTGTTCACATTGATGAAGCAAGGAGGTTCCATCTTATTCCCTTATCACTTGTATTTACATGTGCTAACATTGCAGGGAATTGAAGATGATGATCATTCTCATCTGGAGAGTGGTTTGGAAGGAATGGAGTGCACCCCTTGAGGGGGAGCAAATCTGAAGAAGATGGTATTCTGAGGTTCATATCATCTTGAGAAAATGGATGAAAGGGGGAGCTTTATCTTTGAACTGAACATTCTAATGAGTTTTGTGAAGTATGTGCAGGATTTAGTATTTCATTGAATATCTGAAAAATTTCAAACCCCTTGAAGCATGATCTCACATGTACAGTGAATGTTGGACAGCATTGATAATCTTGGTTACATCACTCTTGTTTTCTACACTGGGTTAGCCCAAGTAGACTTAGATATGATCTACTAAATGTTCTTTTCTAAAGAAGAACATGTGACATCATCCATCTCTTAGTGTTTTTCAAGAAGATGCCTTACAAAGGGAGGAAGAGATTTTTAGAAGAGAACCACACAACACCTTTGCATTTTATTGCCAATAAAGGGGAGAAAATATTGGCACACATATTTACCCATTCATATGTGCTGAAGGAGTGTATTGAAAACAAATACAAAGGGGGAGTTTGAAGTGCACTGTGTTGCATTTGTTCTCAATGAGGCATGTTGTTGCCATGAAATGAATGGATGTCAGGGAATGTCAAGATGTGAATGTCAAAGGATGTGATGGTGATGGTGATGAATGGAGAATGGCCATGGTACTAAGAGGCATGTCACTTAGGAGATTCACTATGTGGCATAGGATATGTGGTTGAAACATTCTCTATAGATATCTAACGATTGTTGAGCTTCTCTTTAAGTTCGAAGAACTTGTATCAACTGGATACAATGTCACAACATTGTTTGAAGACCATGCATTGTTAAGACAATTCATGAGGAGATGGAAGAAGATCCATCCACACATTCTAAGTGGGTGAAGTGGTGTTAACGAATTCCATGCACTATCACTTAGAGCATGTGAATCAGAAGAAGATCCAACTTGATCTTTGATTAGATCATTGAAGATTGTTGAAGAATATATTTGATTAAGGAGCTCGGTTGAAGAAGAACCTTCTACATTTACCTCCTCAGTGAATATTATATGTTGAGGAGGATTGAGGAATTCTTAAGATGTAGAGAAGGGATGAAATGGAGAAGAATAATGAAAGGGCTTGATTTGGCATTTTACATTGGGAGTACTTTGTTTCTTAACAATGTCCTTATTCCGTCCTTTGCCAAAAAAAATTTCCAGCCAAGGGCCAGTCACGGGTTCAACCCCAAGGCACATGTGGGCCTAGGTGCCACACCCATGGGGGATCCCATGGAGCAAGACCAAGGTGGTATGGTGCCACACGGTGATGAAATCCGCGCGGCAGGGGTGCAGGAGCGCGTGCGCCCGAGGGCATGGTGGGCGCTAGGAGCGCGCCCGAAAGAGGCGTGAGTGGGCGTAGAGCTCGCCTGTAGAGAAACGTTGCGGGGCGACACCATGGAGGGAGGAGAGAGCTAATTGAATAGCGGAATGGACAGCGAGTTTGATATGCCGTGAGAATTTCACTCGCCGTTTCGATGTGGGATCCAGAATTTTTCCGCGGGGCGAATCCCAGCCGCACGATTGATCGCGCGGGCGATCCGAGCCGCTCATCTAATCGCGCCACTCGCAATCTAATCTGGGCCGTCCGAGGTTATTTGAATGCCGGATCCAACGGCTGCCAGTCGTCTCCTTCCTTGAGCTCGACTGAGGCTTCGCGAAACATCCTCGCTGAACTAGAGGGCCTCCGAGTTAGCCAAATCGTGTTTCTGGACACCTCCGATCGAGTTAAGACCTCCATTAGATTCATACGGCCCTAACGAAATCGATCATGCATTAAAATGAGCTTGCATGCAAAGAATGAGATATTTCAGTGGAAGTCAAAGCAAACCGAAGGTGCGAGGCTTTGGGTGTTTATATTTTGCATGGTTTGGACCGAAGGAAGGCCCTGCATGCATTCTAAGTCACATGCACATGAAGGAGGAAAATAAAAAGGAGAACCCGCAGAGAACCGAGGAGAAAGTACAAGATTTGAAAAATCCTGAAGATCTGAATATTTCGGGGATTTGAGATTTATCCCACATGGAAGGCAGAGGCTCCCATTGCCTATAAAAGGAGCACCCAAGGTGCTTGATATGCTTGCTGAGATTTTTTTTGAAAACTTGGAGTCTCGGGTGCACTTTGTGCCTCGCGAAGAAGAAGACACTGCGCAAGTACCTTGCGCGGCTGAAGTCCCTTGCGCGCTACCACTTTGCGTGATAAGAAGAAGAGGATTAGGCAGTGTGAAGTTGCGCGCCACCTCTGTGCACCGTGCCCCCTGCGCGGTTTGCACTTGCGCGCCCGCGGTGCCTTGCACCCGAGGCCTGTGCGGCAGTAGCTACCTGAAGCACTTGCGCGGCCTTTGCGGCTTGTGAATTACGCAGTGAAGAACACGAGAAGGCCTTGCGTGGCAGTGGCTATCCAATGCCTTTTTGCGGCTGCCCCTTGCACTAAGACACCTTGCGCGCCTCCTTGTGGAAAGGGTTCAAGTGAGAACACCCTACGTCTTATGTGTGTGTGGTTAACAATGAGAGTGAAGGTTGTGGCCCTTGTGTGTGCATAAGGAGAAGAAGACCACACTTTTAAGTGTGTTTTCAAAGTGAACAAGAAGTTGGAAGTAGCCTAAGTGTGTGCAAGAAGTCGAGTAGGACAAGCTCATGCATGTGCCAAAGTGAAGAAGTTTTGTGTGCAAAGAGATAAGAAGGCCGAACCTAGTATGTGCACTAAAAGTGTAAACACATAGAAGAAGAGGAAGTCCCACACTAAATTACAACACACTCTTTAAGTGTGTAAACAATTTGAACAGAGTGTGTGAAGTTCAGAGGAGGTGTGTGCACAAAAAGAAATTACACTCTTTGAGTGTTTATTGCACCAAGTAGAAAGAGGGGAGTGCATGCATGCATGCATGCACGTGCACACGTGAAGAAAGACAAATCAGTGGTGTGCATTCTGAGTTGTCCAAGACCAGTGGTTCTTGAAGAATTTTGATTCCATGCATTCAGTGCATGATGTTGAAGTGAAGTGAGACGAGCCAGACTGAAGTTAGAGATATCAGTTGTCTGAGTTATCAGTATTTGAGAAGACCCTGATCAACAGAAGTGACCAGAAGTTGAGGAAGACTAAAAGACCTTTCATAGGCTGTTGAAGATTCATGAAGCGAAGAGCCAGGTCATCCTTAGAAGAAGGAGATAAATCCTGAGCAAGACGAGGAGTCATGGTCACCACAAGTGATCAGAGGAAGAGAGCAAGACTGGAAGCCTTTATCCCAGGCTGCTGAATATACTTGAAGAGCTGAACATAAGAAGAGCTACTCTTGTGACTCGAGCAGCTAAAAGAAGCCCCCTGTGAGACTCAGGGTAGAAAAATTCTTCAGTGGGATTATGGAGAAGGCTAGTGGGACTCTGGTAACACTATGGGACGCAGTATAAAGACTCTCTTGTGGGACTCAGGAGAGATAAAGTGGGACTCTATATCGACCATTGTAATACTAACCGATTATAATGGGAGAAACAATGTTGGGGCGTTTAACCAACATGGCAAGGACGTAGGCCTTTGGTGTCGAACCTTGTAAATCCTTGTGTCCTGTGCCTTTTCATTACTGCATCATCCAGGAAAGGTTGAGAGATACATGAAGAGTGGATCGAAGCCTTAACAAGCCATAAAGTTTTAATTGATTAGAATCAATTAGTAAAAAGTTTAAAGGGGTCACTGATTCACCCCCTCCTCCTCTCAGTGATTCACACTGATCTGGGGACTTCAATTGGTATTAGAGGGAGGTTACCTCTAAAAGATCCAAGGGAGTCTACGTGAAGTGCAAATTTGAGGAAATGATCAAATAGCCTCATATGGAGATATCTGCTAAGACTCTGAAAAACATAAATAAGAAACAGGACAAGAAGATGAAGAAAGAATGTCCTAGCTGTGATGAAGTTGAAACAATGAATGATATTTGTTATGCAATAAAATATATTCAGAAGACAGTTCCCAAGGAGGTAGCAATGTGTATTACTACAGACATCCTTGATCGTCAGGAAGATAAATTACTGCAAGAAGAAGAAGCCAATGCAATGGAAGATCAATTGGCAAAAAGGGTTGGCATTACCAACACTCTCAGAAAGCTGGTGAAGGCTAAGGATGAAACAGTTACCCTTTGCAATGAAATATATGAAGATACTTGTGAAGAATTGCAAAGAAGCTTTTCTGAGAAAGACATCTTTGAGACACTGGTCAAAGATATTTTCCATGCACTGGAGAAGAGACACAAAGTATCAATGATTGTCAGAGATGCTCAAATTGAAAAAAAAGTCAAATTGGTGAAGGAGATTGAAAGTTCATTTATTGAAATGAAGAAAGTGCATGAAGACCAGATGAAACAGCTGGCAGAAAGTTGGGAAGGAAAGCTAAGATCTGTTGAGGATGAGAAGAACTCCCTCAACATGAAATGCTTAGAACTGGAGGTGATATTGAAAAATCAGCAATCACCCAAAGCCAAAACCTCCCAGTCAGCTGTAAGAAAAAATGTTGCTACTCAAGTATGCATTGAGCAGGATGATTCTAAGAGAAAGACATCCTCTAATAAAAGTGCAACATCTTCTAAAAGGAAGGTACCATCTATACCATCTTGTACTGATGCTTCTAATTGTGTCTCCACAAAAAGTGCAGGAGGGAAGAATAACTCCAAACAAGTATGGATGAAGTCAATGAAGAAAGAGAACTCTCCTGAAACAACACAACAAGTCAAGAAAAGTACCCAGCAATCAGAAGAACTGAAGATGTCAAGATTTGTGGGTCAATGTTGGTGTTTTAATAAGTATGGGCATTGTGCAAAAGATTGTTGGTACAATCCTCTGAATGTTAAAGCACAAAGGAAGCCCATGCGAAGGGGGAGAAAGCCAGAGGAAAAGAAGCAACATCCACAGGTCCAGAAACATCTGTTTACTGCTAACAGATTTGGATTGCTTGACAACATCTGGGATGGTTGCAAAAGTGGTCAAAAAAATGATACATGTCAATCTCCAACTGTATCAAAAGCTCAAAAGAAGAAAAGATCACAGAACCTGGCTAAGAGAGATTACTTGGGAAGCAAGCAGAATAAAGTGGAAAATTCTCCCAAGAAGAGTTTGAAGAATTAAGAGAAGACCTTGGAGTCTAAGTCCAAGAAGGATGAGTCATACTGAAGGACCACCATGAAAATATGCTTCTACTGTGGGAAGAAAGGACATACCACGGATCTTTGCAAACAAGCCATGGAACCAAATAAAAGCAGACTGCACTCAACGGGACAATCAATCCAGAAGAAGCAGAAGGGATTGATTGAAAATAAGTTGCCTAAGAAAGGTAGCTTAACAGCATCAAAAGAACCATGTGGAATTTCCAGAACTGAGGCCTCTCTTCCAAATGATTTACTAGTCATATGGCCGAATCAGTTGCAACATGCCAGAGAACTGCAGATAGTTGAAGATGAAGTTCTGACAATTGCTTTGGTAAAAGGGAAAAAGATAATTTCACATGATGATGTGTTGAGAATCACACAAACTCAAAAAACATTGAAGATCAAATGTGCAAGTGTGAAGAATGGTGAAAATGGGACATCTCGGTTGAGAGAATCTTCTCAAACTTGTTGTTCACATTGATTAACCAAGTAGGTTCCATCTTATTCCCTTATCACTTGTATTTACATGTGCTAACATTGCAGGGAATTGATGATGATGATCATTCTCATATGGATAGTGGTTTGGAAAGAATGGAGTGCACCCCTTGAGGGGGAGAAAATCTGAAGAAGATGGTATTCTGAGGTTCATATCATCTTGAGAAAATGGATGAAAGGGGGAGCTTTATCTTTTCACTGAACCTTATAATGAGTTTTGTGAAGTATGTGCAGGATTTAGCAATTCATTGAATATCTAAAAAATTTCAGACCCCTTGAAGCATGATCTCACATGTACAGTGAATGTTGGACAACATTGATAATATTTGTTACATAACTCTTTTTTTTTACACCGGGTTAGCCCAAGTAGACTTAGAGATGATCTACTAAAGGTTCTTTGCTAATGAAGAACATGTGACATCATCCCTCTCTTAGTGTTTTTCAAAAAGATGCCTTTTAAAGGGCGGAAGAGATTTTTGGAAGAGAACCACAACACACCGTTGCATTTGATTGCCAATAAGGGGGAGAAAATATTGGCACACATATTGACCCATTCATAAGTGCTGAAGGAGTGTATTGACAACAAATACAAAGGGGGAGTTTGAAGTGCAATGTGTTGCATTTGTTGTCAATGAGGCATGTTGTTGCCATGAAATGAATGGATGTCAGGGAATGTCAAGATGTGAATGTCAAAGGATGTGATGGTGATGATGATGAATGGAGAATGTCCATGGTACTAATAGGCATGTCACTTAGGAGATTCACTAAGTGTCATAGAAGATGTGGTTGAAACATTCTCTATAGATATCTGACGATTGTTGAGATGCTCTTTAAGTTCGAAGAACATGTATCAACTGGATACAATGTCACAACATTGTTTGAAGACCATGAATTGTTAAGACAATGCATGAGGAGATAGAAGAAGATCCATCCACACATTCTAAGTGGGTGAAGTGGTGTTAACGAAGTCCATGCACCATCACATAGTGCATGTGAATTAGAAGAAGATCCAACTTGATCTCTGATTAGATCATTGAAGATTGTTGAAGAATATATTTGATTAAGGAGATCGGTTGAAGAAGAAGAACCTTCTACATTTACCTCCTAAGTGAAGATTATATGTTGAGGAGGATTAAGGAATTCTTAAGAAGTAGAGAAGGGAAGAAATGGAGAAGAAGAATGAAAGGGCTTGATATGGAATTTTACATTGGGAGTACTTTGTTTCTTAACAAAGTCATTATTCTGTCCTATGCCAAAAAATTGGTCAGCCAAGGGCCAGCCACGGGTTCAACCCCAAGGCACATGTGGGCCTAGGCGCCATGCCCATGGGGGATCCCATGGAGCAAGACCAAGGCGGTATGGGGCCACGCGGTGATGAAATCTGCGCGGCAGGGGCACAGAAGCGTGCGCGCCTGTAGGAGGCGTGAGTGGGCGCAGAGTACGCCCGCAGAGAAACGGTGTGGGGAGACACTGTGGAAGGAGGCGAGAGCTAATTGAAGAGCGGTAGGGACAGCAAGGTTGATAAGCTGTGAGAATTTCGCTCACCGTTTCTATGTGGGATGTGGAATTTTGCCGCGGAGCGAATCCCATCCACACAATTGATCGCGCAGGGTGATCTGAGCCGCTCATCGAATTGTGCTGCTTATGAACTAATCTGGGCCATCCGAGGTTATTTGAATGCCAGATCCAATGGATTCCGGTCATCTCCTTCCTTGAGCTCGACCGAGGCTTCGCGCGACATCCCCGCTGAACCAGAGGGCCTCCGAGCTAGCCAAATCGTGTTTTCGGACACCTCCGATCGAGTTAAGACCTCCATTGGATTCGTCTGGCCCTAACGAACTCGATCATGCATTAAAATGAGCTTGCATGCAAAGAATGAGAGATTTCGGAGGAAGCCGAAGAAAACCGAAGGTGTGAGGCTTCAGGTGTTTATATTTTGCATGGTTTGGACCGAAGGAACATCGTGCATGCGTTCTAAGTCGCATGCACGTGAAAGAGAAAAATAAAAAACAGAACCCGCAGAGAACCAAAGAGAATGTTCAAGATTTGAAAAATCTTAAAGATCCAAATATTTTGGGGATTTGAGATTTATCCCACGTGGAAGGAAGAGGATCCCATCGCCGATAAATGGAACACCCGAGGTGCTTGATATGCTTGCTGAGATTTTTTTTGAAAACTTGGAGTCCCGCGTGCACTTTGTGCCTCGCGAAGAAGAAGCCACTGCACAAGTACCTTGCACGGCTGAAGTCCCTTGCGCGCTACCACTTTGTGTGACAAGAAGAAGAGGATTGGGAAGCGCGGACTTTCATGCCCCCTCAGTGCACCGTGCCCCCTACGTGGTTTGCACTTGCACGCCTGCGGTGCCTTCCACCCGAGGCCTACACGGCAGTAGCTACTCGAAGCACTTGTGCGGCCTTTGCGGCTTGTGCCTTGCGTGGTGAAGAACAGGAGAAGGCCCTGCGCGGCAGTGGCTATCCAAGCCCTTTGTGCGGCTGCCCCATGCACAAAGACACCTTGCGCGCCTCCTTGTGGAAAGGGTTCAAGTGAGAACACCCTATGGATTATGTGTGTGTGGTTAACAAAGAGAGAGAAGGATGTGGCCCTTGTGTGTGCATAAGGAGAAGAAGACCACACTTTTAAGTGTATGTGAAAAGTGAACAAGAAGTTGGCCGTAGCCTAAGTGTATGCAGGAAGTGGAGTAGGCCAAGCTCATGTGTGTGCCAAAGTGAAGAAGTTTTGTGTGCAAAGAGATAAGAAGGCCGAACCTAGTGTGTGCACTAAAAGTGTAAACACTTAGAAGAAGAGGAATTCCCACACTAAAGTACAACACACTCTTTAAGAGTGTAAACAATTTGAACAGAGTGTGTGAATCAAAAACGAATTACACTCTTTGAGTGTTTGTTGCACCAAGTATAAAGAGGGGAGTGCATGCATGCATGCATGCACGTGCACACGTGAAGAAAGCCAAATCAGTGGTGTGCATTCTGAGTTGTCCAAGACTAGTGGTTCTTGAAGAATTGTGATGCCATGCATTCAGTGCATGATGTTGAAGTGAAGTGAGATTGATCCAGACTGAAGTTAGAGATATCAGTTGTCTGAGTTTTCAGTATTTGAGATGACCCGGATCAATAGAAGTGATCAAAAGTTGAGAAAGACCAACAGACCTTTCAGAGGTTATTGAAGATTCTTGAAGAGAAGAGCCAGGTCATCCGTAGACGGAGGAGATAAATCCTGAGCAAGATGAGGAGTCCTGGTCACCACAAGTGATCAGAGGAAGAGTGAAAGGCCAGCAGCCTTTATCCTAGGCTGGTGAAGATACTTGAAGATCTGAACAAAAGAAGACCTACTCGTGCAACCCGAGCAGCTAGGAGAATCCCCCTGTGAGACTCAGGGTTGAAGAAGTCTTCAGTGGGATTCTGGAGCATGCCAGTGGGACTCTGGTAACACTGTGGGATGCAGTACAAAGACCCTCCTGTAGGACTCAGGAAAGATACAGTGGGACTCTGTATCGACCATTGTAATACTAACCGATTATAATGGGAGAAACCATGTTGGGGCGTTTAGCCAACATGGCAAGGACGTAGGACTTTGGTGTCGAACCTTGTAAATCCTTGCGTCTTGTGCCTTTTCATTACTGCATCATCCGAGAATGGTTGAGAGATACAAGAAGAGTGGATAGAGGCCTTAACAAGACATATAGGTTTAATTGATAAGAATCAATTAGTAAAAAGTTTAAAGGGATCACAAATTCACCACCTCCCCCTCTCAGTGATTCACACAGATCTGGGCACTTCAATTATTTTATATGAAATCAATATAATTTTTGAAAAAGAGATCATATAGAATTAGTGTCCCATATGATGATAGAAAATAATAAATTAAGTTTATAGATCAAAGGCTTTACTAAGGGATATTCAATTCCACAATAAAATATTTAATTTAAACTCATATTAAGTAGATAGGGGAATGTATAAAGAAGAAGAGGACAAAAAACTAGAACTATTGTTGGTGCATGAATGGGAGAATAATAATCAAAGAATAATGAAATAATAATGAATTTTTAGAATGGTGATTTCACATCATTTAGTAAGCCTCATGGTTGGCAACATGGTTTTGAAAACCATGCACCAACCATTTTGTTTCTTCTTTCAAATGGATCCCCACCTCACAATGATACATGAAAGTTTTGACAAAACATATTCCATCCATGTGGTTCTCCACACTAAAATTGTAGAAAAGTTTCTTGTCCATGAATCCCAAATCATATTTTTTTTCAAATCATGTATAAAAACATGGGTCACGCGGATTGAGATGAACATTTAGCACTAACCATTCACCAACAGTGCACCTAGTCACGTGTCTCTAAAACATTTTTTTTTTCAATCTTGATGCATCCAAAAACAAAAAGAACACCTATGACAATTACCAAGACTTTACACCCTTCCACAAAATTTGAGGATTCATTATACAATTCATTATTATCTTATATGTCACCAAAACAATGTCGTCCAATCCCCAAAACTGAAAATGTTAATTCCTTTAAAAATTTCAACCAGCTCAAAAACCATAGAAGTTACAGTCTCTCCACATTAAGAAAGATCAAACGTGACAGATTTTGTATTATAATGAGATGATAAATAATTTACCCATCTCTTAATCATTAAAATTGATCTAACCTTGACACTTAGACATGGTGAATTACCCTTTCATTACATCCCACCTTAAGAGTTACCTACGTTGTATCTTCCTAATCCCAAACGAATAATATGATGATTATTATGACAAAACTCCACATAGACACCTAGAATTTATTCATTTTTACATATCATAAGATTCTAAATTTACAATCATGTCACAGATGAAATTCTTGAGTCTCTATTTTAAAATTGATCCTCATAATCTTCTACATCACAACTAATGTTTAATTCATCATGTGTCATGTAAGACATCAAGAAGGTCCTACATCAGATATAATTTCATTTATCTGAAATAATAATTTCTATAATTACAAATAAATTCATAATGAGTACACATATCATACAACCTGTGGATCATTACCATTTCTTATATACAAATTAGGGCCAAATAAGTTCAACTATGACTCATGAACCTCCAGTAGACATATCAGCCACAACGGAAACAAACGAGTGTTCTAGTAATCCCGGTTTTCATCTAACAGTTATTGTCTCCCCGTCCTACTATAATCATACTACCATAAACAGATGAACCATTCATGAATCCCAAAATTTTGCGCTCTGACCTACCTGCTGAGCTACATAACCTACCATCTACTGAGTTGCTGGTTGGATCCCTCTTTCGCTATCAAAACCTGCACACATAGTACACTACAATATATTTGACTTTTTCCAATAGAAATTTTATTACATATAATATATTTGTCAGTAAAAAATTGAAATTCCAACAGATATTAAGTTTTATTGGTATTAATTTTTACTACCATCACTTGTTTTTACCAATAGATATATCCATTGATATGGATGGTTCATTACCAACTAATCATTTATCAACAATTATATCTATTTAATTATCATTCTAATATAAAAAAAATTAACCCACACATGAATCAATTATTAATAATAACCCTTAACAACAAATCATTTTCCATCAATAAAAAATGTATCAATTTCCCATTAAATAACATATATTTTTTTGATAACAATTTAAGAAAAACATATTTTATATACAAATTATTATTTTTATAATAAAAGTCAATATATATTTAGTAGGGTAATATTAAAAATGAGATTTTTTTAAATTTTCAAATATATCCAATGTTAATAATGATTAAATTTTTCAGTTTTATCCACTGACACACCTCACCACCATATTTGTTTCCTCCCATCATTATCGCCTACGATGGAATCTTGCCTCCCTCTATGGAAGTTATGTGTGAACTGTATCACCACTCCTCCAATATTCACATCACCATCGAAGAATCCCGTAGCCCCCTGAAGTCACATGCACCAGATTTGCCATCATCGTCCAGTGTCGTCGTGAATCGCCTGCACCGAACACACATCACAACTGATTCCCTCCTGCCATCATTGCATGCACCGGACAACCAATCACCGACTATGGCATCCATTCCCACTACCGGACATCATCTAGAAATATTTCTATATATGCATCCATCGTAGCCCCCAACCCATACATACCCTATCATTCTGGTTCTCTAAAAGGTTCATTAAAAATCCTACGTCAATCTTTCAGATACCACATAATTAAAAATCATATTTTTAATCAATTGAGTGAAATTTTAATGTTTTATTTCAAATAGATCTCATTTAATTCTATTTCACATGTCCTATGTTGTATTTAAATATCCATTTTTTCTGTCATCCTTAATGAAGGTTCTCTAAACACACTTTCAAAATTCACCGCCTCCATGGTTGTGTACATTTGGTACAAAGACAACAACGAACTTCTAGCAGTCCAAATCATTGACCCATAGGCTACAAAGCTCAGCCCACTATACTGCAACTAGTTCATCTTATCGTACCTAATACTGATCATGTAGGTTGTTAAACAGGGCCATCCTCACCTTCTAGACACCAATGTAATGTGTCTGTCCCCCAATTATTAAAAAATGTTTTGTTTTCCTTTATTTATTTTTTAGATTCGGTAATGACTGTCGGTGCTTTTTAATCTTGGTTCATTATGGGGGAGTGTTGTCACTAATAACATATTATTATTTATAAAATATTTTTTTCTATTTTGTCTGATGTAGATAGGTGGGATAAGGCCGCATGATGTTGATTCTTTTAGAGTATTGATGTAGCTGATGATTAGCTGGGTGTTGCTGAGCATCACTGGAAATGCTGAAAACATCCCCATAAACAACATAAGTGTCACTTAGTATGATGTTGATATTATATATTAATATCAATTTATTAGCATCATCATGCCTTCCAACATCTTGTGACATAAATATTTATGTTATTGATAGATTTATTTTTTCTATTTTCCATTTCCATAATAGCTTATTATACTCTTTGAAAACTATATTTTTTATGTCATAGTATTTTGATCATCTTTAATGGTAATGTTGAATGAAAAAAACTTAGGAAGCACTTCATGCATTGGTTTTCATCACATGAGAGTTGTGTAGACCTTTTTCGAGCTATTGACAACAAGTCCAATGAGGTGTGTCTTTTGGCATTGAATGGTGTCAAATATGAATTCCCTAATTTTCATTGCGGTTTGGACACAATCCTTCAGTTGGAGATAATGATTATCTTAAATGAAAAACACCACACTGTGATCTACTTGATGGAGGACATCATATGATCTTTATATATTCTCTTTGGGCGTTGTAACATTAATTCCTCAAACTCCACACACACACAAACACACATCAATCAATTGTTTAGTTGTTTTATCTTTTCTTACTGTAAAACATCCTTTGATTTTCCAGACATCTATCTTATTTTAGATGATGACATGAAATAATTATTATTATTTTGCATAGTAGACTTTTCATTATTTTTATTATCATAGTAGACTGTTCTTCATTTATATGATATTAAGACTATTATGAATTAATAGTTATGTAATTTTGGTCTAAATACTCAATGAATTTTAATTGTATTTATCTGTGTTGTATGTTTTGTAATAATTAAAGAGAAACACTTTTAGTAGTAGACCTTGGAATCTAGCAGTCAACATATTCTTATATTTTTAGGGTCTCACCTCAATGATCATTGAAATAAGTGGTCAGTGTATTTCCTAGTTGGGATTACCTATTATTCTCTATCCCTGAACATAATATACTTTCTAAGTTTAATTTCATTAATAATTACATGTTATGGGCCTTTAAAAGCATTTCATATGATTTTTTTCATCAAATAATTTTTTTACCATTTGATACTATATCATTTTCCAATTCTAAGACACACTCATATACCACTTCATCAAGTAAAAATGTGTATTGGATGAATCTATTTAGATAATTTATGTCACTGATGTAATAAAATTTCTATTGTGATTAAATATCATGTCTTTATTTAATCCACCGTGAATTAGTCAGGTGGTTAGGTAGAGAATGAATTTATTATTGGTGATATATATATTAGTGCCATAATTTGTTTGTATGAAAATTTTTCATTCTTACCGTGCGGAGGATCCACTTTTACAAAAGCATTTTTTGTTGAATTTATTTACAAATTTTTCTGGTTTCACCTTCACATGATGATAAAATATACCAAATTATGGTATCCCTTGGCATACTATCAGTACTAATTTCTGACAAACTATTCTAGTAGGAACCCCTCTTTGGTGCAATGGGCCTTTCTAGAAGCATGTATTGTTCAATGCTTATAGATCTTGGTTGTGGAAAAAGGGTATGTTTGTAAAATGCACACCCATACATCAAAATTATGAAATAGATAATTTGATACATACTTGATTTCTATATTGAAGACCATTTATATCAAGAATGATGATGTGAAACTGGTTAAAAAAGGAAACCTAATTATGGTGTGCATGTGGAGGCAGTTCCCAATGATGGTGATGGTTTCTGAATGTATCTGGGTGATGACACAGGTAATAGATCACGTTTAGGTTCATCCATATTCGACTCTGAGAGTTTTTTTAGTTTGGTAGTGTTTAAGTAATCAATTTCAATGGTTGTTCATATCCATTTTACGTTGATTCTTCCCCCTTTTGTCTTTTTAACTCATGGATGACCACATTTTTATATGGTGAAAAGTGGATATACAGGCTTCTAAGAATATTTTTTTAGACATACTTCCTAGAACATAAAAATTTACATTGTAGGCATTATTAATTCCCATAATCATTTTAAAAAAATTGTATTTTACCTCTTAGATGATTGTAATGGGAGATTCTACAACTCTCAGGAAGAAATTATATGTCGGTTTTATTCTTTATTAGATCAATTAGGGGTTGGCTACTCAAATTTTCATTCCAATGTGTTGTTTCACTGAATTGACATCTTTTATTTCATTGTTAAAACCTATAAATATAGTTATGAGTTTTTTTTGAATTTGACGGGTGTGTTTAGATCAAAGGTATGATTATTTTAGCAATTCATTGAAATTTTGTTATGCATCATTACAGTTGTTTGTTCTTATTATTTAGATACTTTCACTAATAGTAATGGGGTATTTTTAAAATTGATTTTATTTTTTAGGTTTTCATGTGGAGGGATATTCAAAAATCTATTATATATTTGAAAATTACATAGTGTAACAGATTTCCACAATAACATTTTATTGCCTTGTTTTATAATATGGATCATTCAAAGTAGTTTGTAGGGTAGATATGTATAGTTTCATTTGATGTATAGAATAGAAAGATGATAAAAAACTCTGGCGCACCTTTTCGAGGAGATCTGTTGGTGTGTGGTTTTACCGAAGAAATATATTTTATTTTTATTTTGGGGTTTTGGCCTTTCTATTTTTCTGCATTCATGCATGCATTGAGAAACCATTTCCATGGAATGAGGTGTTTGAGAAATGCTTTTCCCAATTAATCGTTTTAATTCCTGGATAGTTTATTTTCATTGTTTTTTTGTAATAATCACTTCCTAAAAGACATTGCTCTTCCTTGTATGTGATGCTTATTGAGATATGATTTGATTAATCAAGGCATTTATTTTGTGAAATTATATTGGATCTTTATCCCTTTACGACACTGAATCATAGGTACAATGATAAATTTATTAATTTTTTTATAAATTCATGCATTATGGGATTGGTATTTTAACATGAATGGAGATCAGTGTTCCTATGAAAAATAAATTACAAACACTAACTGATATTGTTTCCAATGTTCATGAAAATAAATTTGGGTGTATTTCCTCTCTAAATTTTTTTATATTCATTTTTTTCATTAACATTTCATAGATTTGATGTTTGAGATTTAGTTATTAGATTATGTTGTAGGAAAAAATTTATACATGAAGGAACAAGAGATTGTTCTTATGCTTCTACTTCAATCAAGAACCATACAAGAAATTAGAGTACTAGATAAACAATTCATTATTTGATAGGACACTTCACAGATTCCGTAGTCATACTCTACAATTTCTAGTTATTGATCACTTGTAAGGATTCTCAACACTATTGAGTTGTACTCTTTCACATATTTCATAGGTAGAACAAACAATTTACATGTATCCAATTCTCGTAAGGAGTCTAAAAAAAGAATCTTTCATAGATTAATTGAATTATATTACTGGATAAACAATGTTTGAGTCAATAGACCCCTACAAAAATTGATGAGGTACTCATTCATGTGACCCTTTTCTTGTTAGAATATGAAAACTTATTCATTTAATAAGATTCGGTTATGATGTTAGAGACAATGGTTGTTTTGATTTTTATGGTTTTTATATTTATGTAACAATCATGTACATCATGTGATGCTACCAAGAAACCCACATCTATGATTTGGGATGACCCGCATTATACATCTATTGTGAGCTATAGATGATTTCCGCCATCATGGTCATGTCGTGATTGTGTGAACAAAATTCATGGACCACAATACTAGTGTGAACCATGATAATGATAGTTAATGTGAGATATACCATTTTGTTTTTGTGTTTTTCCAAATGTTTCTCAGAAGTAAAAATTGCTAGTATTTATATTTTAGTCATATGTATTATCGAATCTTGAGATGTCAACTAGGTGGATGTAAAATTCTCACTATGAAAATTATTTTTTATACTAATATTTATTTCTATATGAATTTCAATTGTTTTAGATATTATTAATCGATTTGTGTGTATGATCGTTGATTTTTTAAGGAAGATATTGGAGTAGATGGGTGTGGAGCGAGTTCTGGGGAATGGATGGACAGCTCCTTGGGGCTTGGATGGGCTTTTCGCTGGGGCATGTATGCGCTGCTCGTGGGGGAATGGATGGAGGTGTTCACTAGGGCAAGAAGTTGATTGCTAGGGATATTCATTGGGGCATGAATACAGTTGTTAACTAGGGTATGGATGATCTACTCACTAACGATATTTGTTCATAAGGATGAGCTGGTCACTGGTGATGTGGCAAGGATGACTAGGTTGCTGGTGCTGGGGCATGGATGAGCGGCACAATGGAGCTAGTACATATATGGGCTTCTATCTAGATATGTTATCTGGTACTGAATAATGTATTTGAATTGATGGATTGATGGGTGGGTGAGGGGATCCTCTCAATGATGGAGGGTTCAGGGTGGGATAGAATGAATCATCGTGATCATGTGTTTTTCTATTTATTCAATTTGTAATAAATTTCATTATTAATATATTTAATTTTTATTCTAACTTTGAATATGCATGATTAAATTATATGATAAATTAAAAAATGTAATATAAAATTTTACAACAAATTTTTTATAATATTTATTCAAATGTAATTTATAAATATATTTTATATATTGGTAAAAATATTACCAACAGAAAAAAATTTCTTTACTATATTTTGCTAGACACATTAACCAACATATATATTATCAGTTGGTATTATTATAATTGTAACAGAATCATTTTAGCAGCCGCAAAAACAAATAGTGATAGAGTTATTACCAATAATTTAGTGATAGGGACATATATTTTGGTAAAACGTTTTACCAACAAAAAATTTTCTCTTACTAACAAATATTTCTCTGCTGGAAAAAGATAAATATTTTGTAGTGGTAGTATCACTGCTACCAACTCCATGTTCTGCTCCATATCATACCTCTGATCCATGAGTATTAAACGATCCCTAAATCTCAGCTACTCAAGTTCTATTTCCGCAAAATATTTCCAAATTCCCCATCTATTAGCATTATTTTCACTCAATAGGAGGACAACCAAACTGGGTTCAAATTTGAGGTTGCTTTTGACTTAGGAAGAACACTACCAATGATCTACCACTCTTTATTGATCTACATTAATATACGGAGTAATTTAACTAATGAGACTCATCACAACTATGATTATGAATACCCAAAGAATAATTATTTTCCTCATACATCAATATCACATAAACCAAATACATCTATTACATAGAATTTTCATCGACATTCAATGAATTGTTCACCACATTCAATAACGAAGTCAATATGATGATTGTTTCCTACCCCCGATGGCATTCAAAAAACCATAGTGAAACTATATTACACAAGAGATGTCATGTCAATCCATATAGTGAGAGAATCATGATTGGATTATGTACCTTCTATCATAGTCCATGAAAAACATGTCTCTTAGTTGTGTGCTCATGAACAACCCAACCGAATTTTCCATCAACATCTCAGTGAAGAAATGCTCAAATAAACATTCCTAGAAAATTTTCTATTCAAGTATTTCATGATTTATTACCTACACATATACCCCAAAAAATAAAATCTTCAATTTTCATAGCATATATGTATCCATTTTCAACCTCTAGTCAGAGGGTATCTCAATATAGTCAAATATGATCTATATAGAAAAAAATTAGTTTTCCACCACCGATTGTCCACTGCCACCATAAAATAAATGGTCTATTCTACATATATAATTGATGAATCTGATATTTAATAGATTTATCAACTCCATGTTATCCCCAAAAGAACTATATTTGATCAATACCATGCTATCTTTAATCTGTTGATTTATACTTGGCCCAAATTAATCCAACTATTATATTGTTTCTACCTATATCAAATTCAATAATCATAGATCGTGATCTAGCCAAACATTATTGGAATTATTGTAACACATAGGGGCCTCATCCCATCACTCAAGAACATTATCCCCTCTACACTCTAACTGTACAACATCAATACCCACTTGACACTCTACCGGTTCCCATCTTGATGGAATCATGCTTAAAAAATACGTTGGCCAATACAGAAAATAAAAATAATATATATATATATATATCAATTTTTGGGAAAACAATAATTATTATCATATAACCCCACACTTACATATCCCTATCACAACCGTATCACATATTAGCTATCCTCAAGGACCATTGCCTTCCAATATCAGTGTAACATACAACATATCATGGATGTTAGAAATCACCAGCCTATTGTGGATGAGTAGAGTGCCACCAATATTCAATATTGAAAAAAATGTTTCCATTCCTATTGATATATGAAACATCTAACCCCTTTCATTACTCATTCCTACCCATATCATAGATTGCCCCATATATCTCATTAGGAACCACATACATTGGACGGATGAGTAGAATACCAAGAAGGGACTATAAAATGAAACATTGTGTATCATTTTCTGAATAATTAATTACATGTACCCCTCATCATGTATTCTAGGTTCTGAATAATAATTATAATCGCAAACATGTATCATATTAGAATATATGCCTATCATGATACTTGGATAATTAACACTTGTCATACTGAAACAAGCATCAAATTTCTATAAACCCATTACATCATATAAATGTGTGATTGTATATATTGAAATGAGTCAACAATAAAACCAAAAAAATATAAGATCACTTTACTACTACTGGAAACCATGTTTACCGCAATGCATGGGTCTACAAGAACCCAAACACGATATCTTCTCCCATATCCGACTAGTTCCTAGTCATTAGTCTACCATTATCCAAATAATAAGACAAAAGAAAAATTGATATAATTTTGTAACTATCCAAATAACATTACTACTTTCCTTGAACAATATTTTTGATACTGAAATGATCTACTAGTAAATATTTTCTCATATAAAAATTATAACAACCCAACCCGGAATCTACATAACGTGTTATCCATGCCAGAGGGCCATTAAGCCTTAAATGTGCCTCCTATTATTGAAATGATTTCCGACTAGTTATGAGTATCTATTTGAAATAACAGGGAGTCTAAACCATCTTATGAAAATAATAATAATGGACCAATTAATAATAATAAAACACAATGAAAACATAATTACGATTATCAAAACATAGTGGAGAAGTACATGAAACTCAGTATAAGCATATTATAAAGAATAATAATTAAAATGAAAAATCATGATAATATATGTTCCTGATAAATAATAAATCAAATGGATATTATAATGAAATACATAAATGTTCATCCACATTATGGCATACTAGTAAAAGTAAAAAATACCAAAAGAGACTGTGCTCTGATGCAGTGGAACCCCCGTGGACCATCTTACATCAATCCCATTCACATGATCATCTTAACTTACATTGGTCCTATGAAATATCCATGTCCCTTACATAATGTCAGATCTATAGTGTTGACACGCATCCCAAGGGTTCCATGTAGTGTGTGAGTTTTAACTCAATAAGATAACACCAAAATTTACCTATCTTACATCGACATTTATGAAATTATATGCGTATGTAAATAAACAGTGACCAGACATACACATAAAATATATATCATTCATTAATCATGATCAAAAAAATTATTTATGTTTCCAACTATTTAAGACAATAGTGAAAATGGAAAGATGCATAAATAATAAGTAATAACCCAAAGAACCTCCATATCTCATCCATATACTTGCCCATGGGTTCCTTGTTCCGATAAATATCACATGTATCACATATCGTGTCAATACTACATCACAGATGTATGTCCATTATCACATTAAAATTCCCTCATTCATCAACTAGAACATCCAACGTCAGCTCAACAAAATTTCATCCAAAGGAAATACTAGGTCATTACTTAAACAAATAATAAATCATCATCAGATCATAACACAACATTCCATGGAAAAACAGGGTTGATACATCAATAATATTACCCCATTGGCCTCAACATACATAGTGATATGAATCCAAATATTTATGGTCTCACATACCATCATCCATAACATTATAGAGTGATCACCTCCTCTATAACTAATGTTCACAACCATACCCTATGTCTCTAAATCTACCGAGGACTCCACCATCAAAAATTTGTCTACACCACCTTAAATTATTCCTTAGCTTTTATGAAATGGTTCTAAATATGATAGTGGACTATCAGTGTTAGTGTAAATCATAAAAAGTAACTAATACATACCGACTGACAACCTCATTTTCACCTACAAATGTCATCACCTAGGAACAACATAGTTATCACCATAGGTCTCAATATTATAATCACATATGCATGAATTTAAGGGTAAACAGAATACAATAAATCCTAGAACCTATAATTATCATGACGAACATTAACCAGTTTTTTCTATGGATCAAATTCACCTGAAGCATTCTAATCCTTTCCCTACATGTTCCCACCCAACAAATATATTCATCAGACAATATTATTAATTCAATCAAAATATCATATTGAAATAGCCATCCCAACAAATCCAAAACACCATTTCACTCAATCCATGATATAACTTTCTAAAAAAATTATGTATAGAATTGATTTCTCATAGGCACCCCAAAATGAAAAAATATATATTTTAAAGACAATAATTAATATATTGATGGTTTCATATGGACAATCCACACATTCATATTTAGGCAGACATCCCATATCATAGAAATATTTATGTTGAATAATTAAAAAATCCTACATTATACATGTAGATGATCACTCATTTAAGAATAAAATGTAATACAACACAAAAGAAATAAAATTAGTACTTTTGAAAAATGAATTTGAAATATGGAAAATGAGATAAAAATGAATTATAATTTTATATAGAATGAAAATATAAGAAGTCAAGGAAATCAAATAAAATCATTGATGATTGATATCCAATACATCTAATAAATATTGAATATATTCTCTTATAAAAGAGATATGACAAATACTAGAGGACATGAATAAGGGGAACTAAAACAAGGGTTGTTGAATGAATGGGAGAAGAATGAAATTTGAAAGGAGGGGTAGAATAGTAATTTAAAACTATTTAATAATATAAAAAATTTGACCGTACAGTTTTCTATCCCATGTTCTAACCATACAGTGCTACTTTACAAGGGTACTCCACATCGCACTGTGAGGTTATTGGTTTTTAAAACCATGTAAACCCCATACATATCACCTCTTATAAAAACTATTGACATTTCACATGTCCAAGCACACCACCTAGCATGTTTTTCGTATCCATCTCTTATAACAAAATGGGATGAATAATTTGGGACACATGATTATTAATATCGATGGACCCCATGTCATTTCTCCCAGTCATTTGTTTTCACATCCCAATTCTTCTACAACCAAACTAAACCTTCAAAAAAAATACCGATCCTTAAACCCCATCGAAAAAATTTAAGGCTGAAATATATCATTTTTAATTAAGTCATGATGATAAAAAAATGTTGTATCTTCTACCGAACTGAATATTTTAATACACTACTAATTTCTAAAACACAAAAAAAAATGAGATGATAAAACAGATAGTGTTATATATAATTATTCATAAATTTTATATAAAATATTCTATAAGGATTCATGAGACTAATTCTGTGGGGTTGATAAAAAATCACATAAAGATGTATAATTGTTCCAAAAAAGTATTTATGTCCAAATCTTATCTTCAATTAATTTTGATATCATTTCTTAATCATAATATCAATTATGGAAAACTATTATTAATAATAACAACATAATATATTAATCATGTCAAACAGAAAACTCAATTAAAGGAATCCACACCTAATTCAACATTTATATAATTTATCAATTATCATATATTCCATTTTTATTACATAAATACTTCCTCAATTAATCTTTTTATATCATAAATAATGAAAAAACAACATTTAACAACATTAAAGTAAAAAATATCATTATTTGAAAATTTATATGAATTATATTATCCATATGTCAAATAATTAATTTAATATAATAGTTCACAATATATAATTTCAATCACCCATTTAACATTAGTATAAATTTCAAAAAAAATCAATTAATTTAGTGATTTATTATAACAATTATAGTAATCTCTGTATATTTTTAAAAGAATATTATTTTTGTTATATTACACAGTATATGAAATCAAGCTAAATTGATCTTTGAAATATTAATATTTTAATGTCATATTTATAACATAGATGTTAAATTGGAATGTTCGAAAAATATTAACTGCATTACAAAAAATATGTATTAGTCCTAGTAAATATTAATTATTAATTATTAGTAAATATGGACCTAATTTTTATTATGTCATTTTATGCATAGAAAAATAGTTTTCTATAAATATGATTCATATGTATTTTTATGTGAAAAAATTATTATTAAATTCAATAAATTATAGAAATGTGATTTGAAAAAATCATATAATTTTTGTATTCATAATTAAAATATTATTTTAAGGTGATTTTTGATAATTTTCTAAATATATTTGTTTTTTAATGAATCGTGAAAATAATGATTATTATTGAAAAACTCCTTTTCATTTCAAGTAGTTACAAAGACACAATATATTTTTATTTTTCCTCTTGTTTTGGAGGATTAATTTTTAATCAAATAATTCCACATCTATGAATTTAATTTGATAAAATAAATTACACATTTTAAATCGTTATAGTCAATTTTATTTATGAAGGTTAGCATAATATTGTTTCAACATATATAGATTCCATAACTACTTTTTCCACTATAAGGGTAAAATGTGTTAACTAGGTATAAAACAAATGTGTGGAAGAATAAAATTCATTAAAAAACTTCAATTAGTTTTATTTGAATAATTTAATTTATAAATAATCATACGAACTTCTAAAAATATTCATTTTTATATTTATCCTTAGTTTTGTTCATTATAACATTTTAAAAGGAATAACACAAAATTACATCTATCTTGCTTTAAATATATTTAAAATTTTATAAAATGAATGAAATTTAATTTTTCATGTTATAAGTTTTTAAACGAAATAAATTTTATTATAGAGGTATTTTATATAATGATATTTTTTATAAAATATTTAACATAAATGGTAACACAAAACTAATGCATCTCTTATGCAGCTATAAATAATTAAATTAATTGTATTAAAAAACACTAACAATAATATATTTTTGGTGTGTAATCGTGTCCCATGAGTTTTATAGTTGAATATAAAATATCATTGAATGTGATAAATGTTTGTAGTGCCCAGATCAGTGTGAATCACTGAGAGGGGGAGGGGTGAATCAGTGATCCTTTAAAACTTTTTACTAATTGATTCTTGATCAATTAAACCTCTATGGCTGGTTAAAGCCTCGATCCACTATTCTTGTATCTCTCACCTTTCCATGAATGATGCAGTAAATGTAAAGGCACAGGACACAAGGATTTACAAGGTTCGGCACCAAAGGCCTACGTCCTTTCCATGTTGGTTAAACGCCCCAACATGGTTTCTCCCATTATAACTTGTTAGAATTAAAATGGTCGATACAGCTTCCCACTGTATCTCTCCTGAGTCCCACAGGAGGGTCTTTATACTGTGTCCCACAGTGTTACCAGAGTCCCACTGGCCTGCTCCAGAATCCCACTGGAGACTTCCTCCACCCTGAGTCTCACAGGGTCTTCTTCTGGCTCCTCGAGTCACACGAGTAGCTCTTCTCCTCTTTAACTCTTCAAGTATCCTCAGCAGCCTGGGATAAAGGCTGCTGGCCTTGCTCTGTACCTCTGATCACTTGAGTTGATCAGGTCTTCTCGTCTTGCTCGGGCTTTATCACCTTCTTCTAAGGATGACCCAGCCTCACTCTTCAACTACTGAATACTCAGACAACTGATGTCTTTAACTTCAGTCTGGTCCAGTCTCACTTCACATCAACTTCATGCACTGAGTGCATGGAAACTCTTCATCTTCATGCACTGATAGCATGGGTTCTCAAATATCTTCAAGAACTCTTGGTCTTGGACAACTCAAATGCACACAGCCTGATTTAGCTCTGTTCAGGTGTGCATGTGAATGCATGCATGCATGCACTCCCCTCTTTCTTCCTTGGTGCAATAAACCCACAAAGGGTGTAGTCAATTATAGCACACACCTTCTTCACAATCTTCACACACTTAATTCTATTTGTTTACACACTTAAAATTGTGTTGTACTTTGTGTGGGTCTTCTCCTATTCTTCTAAGTGAGGACACACTTCTTGTGCACACACATAGCCTTCGGCCACTTCTTTAATTTGCACACACAATTTGTTCTTTTAATTTGTTCTTCAAAGTGTGCACACACAAGGCACTAAAGGCCTCGGGTTCTCCCTCTTTGCACAAGACACTGCCCGTAGGTGTTCTTGTCTTCTTGGAACACAAGCACAAAGGCTCGGCCTTCTCAATGTTCACACACGAGGCACTGCCTCGGTCTTCACTTCCTCTTCAAGGCGCGCAAGGTGTGAGTTCACCTCGGGTGAGGCTGGCCGCGCAAGTGCTTGGATAGCCACTGCCGTGCAGGGGTGCAAGTGGCCTCTCTTCTGTCGCGCAAGTACAAGGCACAAGCCGCGGGCACGCAAGCCTTCGGGCACGCAAGGTTCACGGCACAAGGGCGCGCAAGACCTCGGGTGAAAGGCACCTCGACCGCGCAAGTGCGCAAGCACCTCAGCCGCGGGGCGCGCAAGTATGTGCTTGACCCCTTGCTCTTCCTGCCGCGCAAATGGAAGGCGCGCAGGGGACCCTTCTTCTTGTCGCGCAAAGGTGTTGCGCGTAAGGGACTCCAGCCGCGCAAGTAAACTTGTGCGGGGATTCTTCTTCGCAAAGCAGAGGGCTCTCACGGATCAACATATCTTCAACAAAAACATAAGCAAGCAAACAGAGAGCCCCGACCTCTCCTTTTATAGGCAAGGGAGAGGCGGTTCATCCACGTGAGATATTTTTAATCTCCCGAAGATTTAGGGAATTCAAGATTTCCTTAAATCTTGTTTTCTTCTCTATGTTCACACGGGTTCCCTTTTTTATTTTCCTCCTTCACGTGCATGCGTTTTAGAACGCATGCATGGCCTCTTTAATACCTGTCCATGCAGATCAACAACCCAAATGGCCTTCGGAAGCTTTGCTTGCCTCGGCCTCGACCAAAATCATTGAAACATTGCATGCATGCCCATTTCTTTACATGGATCAGTTCTTTACGCTCTTACGAGCTCCATGGTGCCTTCGGCTTCATCAAAGGTGGTCGGATGCTCGACATAAGGTGGTCGGAGACCCTCTGGTTCAGCGGGAGACGTCAGGTGGCCTCGGCATGGGCTCGAGGTTGAAGATGGTCTCGTAGCCGTTGGATGAGGCAATTAATGAAGGCGGATGGGTGGATTAGATCGGGGGTGCGGCAGATGAGATGTGCGGCCGCGATTACACGCAGATCACTCAGACGGCCAGGATTAGATCCCGGTTAAAACACTGCATCCCACATCAAACTGGAGCGCGGTTTTTCCGCGCTTTATCAAAGTCGCGCTCCCCCAGCCTCCTCAATTGAACTTCCAACCTCCACGGTGCCGCCCCGCACCGTGTTCTCCCTGCGGGCGCGCTCTTGCGCCCACCTCTGCTCCTCACGGGCGCGCTATGTGCCCACTATGCACACACGGGCGCGCTCATGGCGCTCACGCTACGCGGGCTTCACCACCGCGTGGCCTCGGGGCTTATACACGGCCCCGGCCTCTCTCGGGCTGGCCCCATGGGATCCCCTTTGGGCGTGGCGACCTTGAGTCCCACAAGTGCCTTGGGGTTGAACCCTTAAGGCTGGCCCTTGGTGGCTTATTTTTTGCTTGAATGTACACTAAGTATACAAAGTACTCAAGTGTAAAATGCCAAATGCCACATCTTCTTCTTCTAAGCCACTTCTTCTTCCACAAACTTCATCAACTCCTTTCAACATGTATTCTAGACTTAGGAGACATTTGTAGAAGGTTCGTCATCAACCGAATCTCCTGAATCACATAATTATTCAATGTTCTTCATTGATCCAATCAGAGATCAAGTTGGATCTTCTTCTAATTCACATGCACTAAGTGATAGTGCATGGACTTCATTAGCACCACTTCAGACACTTAGGAGTTTTGGATGGTTCTCCTCATCTCCTCATGCATTGTGAAGACAATGCATGGTCTTCTAACATTGTTGTGACTTTGTAACATCAGGATACAAGTTCTATGAACTTAAAGATCAGCTCAACAATCGTCAGATGTTCATGGATAATGTTTCAACCACAACATCCAATACCATTTAGTGAATATCCTAAGTGATATGCATCTTAGTACCATGGCCATTCTTCATTCCTCACCAACACTATCACATCCTTTGTCATTCACATCTTGATATTCCTAGACATCCATTCATTCTAAGACAACAACATGTCTCATTGACAACAAATGCAACACAGTGCACTTCAATCTCCCCCTTTGTATTTGTTGTCAATACACTCCTTCAGCACATATGAATGGGTCAATATGTGTGCCAATATTTTCTCCCCCTTATTGGCAATCAAATTCAAAGGTGTGGTGTGGTTTTCTTTCAAAAAATCTCTTCCTCCCTTTGAAAAGCATCTTCTTGAAAAACACTAGGAGAGGGATGATGTCACATGTTCTTCTTTAGTAAAGAACCTTTAGTAGATCAACTCTAAGTCTACTTGGGATAACCCGGTGTAGAAAATAAGAGTGATGTAACCAAGGAACTCAATGCTCTCCACATTCACTATAACATGTGAGATCATGCTTCAGGGGTTTGAAATTTTCAGATATTCAATGAATTGCTAAATCCTGCACATACTTCACAAAACTCATTAGAAAGTTCAGTGCAAAGATAAAGCTCCCCCTTTCATATACTTTCTCAAGATGATATTAATTTCAGAACATCATCTTCTCCAGATTGGCTCCCCCTCAAGGGGTGTTCTCCATTCAATCCAAACCACTCTCCAGATGAGAATGATCATCATCTTCAATTCCCTGAAATGTTAGCACATGTAAATACCAATGTATAAGGGAATAAGATGGAACCTCTTTGGTTCATCAATGTGAACAACAAGGTTGAGAAGATTCTCTCAACCGAGATGTCCCATTTTCACCATTCTTCACACTTGTACATCTGATCTTCAATGATGATTGTGCTTGTGTGGATATCAACACATCTTCATGTGGAATCTTCTTCTTCCCTTTTGCCTTATCAATTACCAGAACTTCCTCTTCAGCTTTTTGCAGTTCTCTGGCAAGTTGCAACTGATGTGGCCATATGACTAGTAAGTCACTTGGAAGTGTGGCCTCAGTTTTGGAAGTTCCACATGGTTCTTTGGATGCTGCTAAGATACCTCTCTTAGGCAACTTATTTTCAATCAATCCCTTCTTATTCTGGATTGATTTTCTTTTGGAGTTCAGTCTGCTTCTATTCAGTTTCATGGCTTCTTTACAAAGATCCATGATGTGTCCTTTCTTTCCACAGTAGAAGCATGTCTTCTTGGTGGTCCTTCTGGATGCATCACCCTTCTTGGATTTAGACTCCAAGGACTTCTCTTCCCTTTTCACAATCTTCTTGGGAGCATCTTCCACTTTCTTATTCTTGCTTCCCAAGGATTCTTTCTTAGCCAGGTTCAGTTATCTTCTCTTCTTTCCAGCTTTGGATACATTCGGAGATTGACATGTATCTTTCTTATGAAAACTTTTGCAACCATCCCAGATGTTGTCAAGTAGTCCAAATATGTTAGCAGTAAACAGATGTCTCTGGACCTGTGGATGTTGCCTCTTTTCTTTTGGCTTGCTCCCCCTTGGCATGGGATTCCTTTTTGCTTTGACATTCAGTGGATTTTACCAACAATCCTTTGCATAGTGCCCATACTTGTTACAACACCAACATTGTCCCACAAATCTTGACTTCTTGAGTCCTTCTGGTTGTTGGACATATTTCTTGAGCTGCTGTGTTGTTTCAGGAGATCTCTGCTTCTGCATTTTCTTCATCCATACTTGTTTGAAATTATTCTTCCATCCTACACTTTTTGTGGAAACACTTTTAGAAGCATTAGTACAAGATGGGATGGATGGTACCTTCTTTTTAGAATATGTTGCACTTTTATTAGAGGATGTCTTTCTCTTAGAATCATCCTGCTCAAAGCATACTTGAGTAGTAACATGTCTTCTTCCAGCTGACTGGGAGGATTCAGCTTTAGGTGATTGCAGATTTTTCAATATCACCTCCAGTTCTAAACACTTCATGTTGAGGGAGTTCTTCTCATCCTCAACTGTTCTTAGCCTTCATTCCCATTTCTCTTCCAGCTATTTTATCTGGTCTTCATGCACCTGCTTCATTTAAAGAAATGAGTTGTCAAGCTCCTTCACCCTTTTGACTTTGTCTTCTAGTTGAGCATCTCTGACAACCATTGACACTTTGTGCCTCTTTTCCAGTGCATGGACAACATCTTTGACTATTATCATAAAGAATTCTTTCTCAGAAAGTCTTCTTTGCAATTCTTCAGCAGTGTCTTCATATATTTCATTGCAAAGAGATATTGTTTCATCTTTGGCATTTACCAACTTTCTGAGAGTGTTGGATATGCCAACCCTTTTCGCCAATTGATCTTCCAGTGAATTGGCTTCATCTTCTAGCTGTAATTTTTCTTCTTGAAGATCAAGGATGCCTGTAGCTATACACATTGCCACTTTTTTGGGGACTCTCTTCTGAATATATTTGAGTTCATTTAGAAGATCATCATATGTTTGAACTTCATCACAGCTAGAGCAGGCTTCATCAGAAGAATGATAGAAATAATTGTCATCTGATGTGACTTTCACAGTACCTTCCATAGAAGGTGTTTCTCTGTTTGTATCAACCATCTTCTTCATCTTCTTGGCATGTTTCTTCTTTCTGTTTTTCAGAGTCTTGGCAGATATCTCCATTTGAGGGTATTTTCTTACTTCCTCAAATATGCACTTGATGTAGACTCCTTGGATCCTTTAGAGGTAACCTCGCTCTGATACCAATTATAGTGCCCAGATCAGTGTGAATCACTGAGAGGGGGAGGGGGTGAATCAGTGATCCTTTAAAACTTTTTACTAATTGATTCTTGATCAATTAAACCTCTATGGCTGGTTAAAGCCTCGATCCACTCTTCTTGTATCTCTCACCTTTCCACGAATGATGCAGTAAATGTAAAGGCACAGGACACAAGGATTTACAAGGTTCGGCACCAAAGGCCTACGTCCTTGCCATGTTGGTTAAACGCCCCAACATGGTTTCTCCCATTATAACTTGTTAGAATTAAAATGGTCGATACAGCTTCCCACTGTATCTCTCCTGAGTCCCACAGGAGGGTCTTTATACTGCGTCCCACAGTGTTACCAGAGTCCCACTGGCCTGCTCCAGAATCCCACTGGAGACTTCCTCCACCCTGAGTCTCACAGGGTCTTCTTCTGGCTCCTCGAGTCACACGAGTATCTCTTCTCCTCTTTAACTCTTCAAATATCCTCAGCAGCCTGGGATAAAGGCTGCTGGCCTTGCTCTGTACCTCTGATCACTTGAGTTGATCAGGTCTTCTCGTCTTGCTCGGGCTTTATCACCTTCTTCTAAGGATGACCCGGCCTCACTCTTCAACTACTGAATACTCAGACAACTGATGTCTTTAACTTCAGTCTGGTCCAGTCTCACTTCACATCAACTTCATGCACTGAGTGCATGGCAACTCTTCATCTTCATGCACTGATAGCATGGGTTCTCAAATATCTTCAAGAACTCTTGGTCTTGGACAACTCAAATGCACACAGCCTGATTTAGCTCTGTCCAGGTGTGCATGTGAATGCATGCATGCATGCACTCCCCTCTTTCTTCCTTGGTGAAATAAACCCACAAAGGGTGTAGTCAATTATAGCACACACCTTCTTCAAAATATTCACACACTTAATTCTATTTGTTTACACACTTAAAAGTGTGTTGTACTTTGTGTGGGTCTTCTCCTCTTCTTCTAAGTGAGCACACGCTTCTTGTGCACACACATAGCCTTAGGCCACTTCTTTAATTTTCACACACAATTTGTTCTTTTAATTTGTTCTTCAAAGTGTGAACATACAAGGCACTAAAGGCCTCGGGTTCTCCCTCTTTGCACAAGCCACTGCCCATAGGTGTTCTTGTCTTCTTGGCACACAAGCACAAAGGCTCGGCCTTCTCAATGTTCACACACGAGGAACTGCCTCGGTCTTCACTTCCTCTTCAAGGCGCGCAAGGTGTGAGTTCACCTCGGGTGAGGCTGGCCGCGCAAGTGCTTGGATAGCCACTGCCGCGCAGGGGTGCAAGTGGCCTCTCTTCTATCGCGCAAGTACAAGGCACAAGCCGCGAGCGCGCAAGCCTTCGGGCGCGCAAGGTGCACGGCACAAGGGCGCGCAAGACCTCGGGTGCAAGGCACCTCGACTGCGAAAGTGCGCAAGCACCTCATCTACGGGGCGTGCAAGTATGCGCTTGACCCCGTGCTCTTCCTGCCACGCAAATGGAAGGCGCGTAGGGGACCCTTCTTCTTGTCGCACAAAGGTGTTGCGCGCAAGGGACTCCAGCCGCGCAAGTAAACTTGCGCGGGGCTTCTTCTTCGCGAAGCAGAGGGCTCTCACGGATAAACATATCTTCAACAAAAACATCAGCAAGCAAACAGAGATCCTCGGCCTCTCCTTTTATAGGCAAGGGAGAGGCGGTTCATCCGCGTGAGATATTTTTAATCTCCCGAAGATTTCGGGAATTCAAGATTTCCTTAAATCTTTTTTTCTTCTCTTTGTTCACGCGGGTTCCCTTTTTTATTTTCCTCCTTCACGTGCATGCGTTTTAGAACGCATTCATGGCCTCTTTAATACCTGTCCATGCAGATCAACAACCCAAATGGCCTTCGGCAGCTTTTCTTGCCTCGTCCTCGACCAAAATCATTGAAACATTGCATGCATGCCCATTTATTTACATGGATCAGTTCTTTACGCTCTTACGAGCTCCATGGTGCCTTCGGCTTCATCAAAGGTGGCTGGATGCTCGACATACGGTGGTCGGAGACCCTCTGGTTCAGCGGGAGACGTCGGGTGGCCTCGGCATGGGCTCGAGGTTGAAGATGGTCTCGTAGCCGTTGGATGAGGCGATTAATGAAGGCAGACGGCTGGATTAGATCGGGGGTGGGACAGATGAGATGTGCGGCCGCGATTATACGCGGATCACTCGGACGGCCAGGATTAGATCCCGGTTAAAACACCGCGTCCCACATCGAACTGGAGTGCGGTTTTTCCGCGCTTTATCAAAGTCGCGCTCCCCCAGCCTCCTCAATTGAACTTCCAACCTCCACGGTGCCGCCCCGCACTGTGTTCTCCCTGCGGGCACGCTCTTGCACCCACCTCTGCTCCTCGCGGGCGCGCTATGCGCCCACTATGCACACACGGGCGCGCTCATGGCGCTCACGCTGCGCGGGCTTCACCACCGTGTGGCCTCGGGGCTTATACACGGCCCCGGCCTCTCTCGGGCTGGCCCCATGGGATCCCCTTTGGGCGTGGCGACCTTGAGTCCCACAAGTGCCTTGGGGTTGAACCCTTAAGGTTGGCCCTTGGTGGCTTATTTTTTGCTTGAATATACACTAAGTATACAAAGTACTCAAGTGTAAAATTCCAAATGCCACATCTTCTTCTTCTAAGCCACTTCTTCTTCCAAAAACTTCATCAACTCCTTTCAACATGTATTCTAGACTTAGGATACATTTGTAGAAGGTTCTTCATCAACCGAAGCTCCTGAATCACATAATTATTCAATGTTCTTCATTGATCCAATCAGAGATCAAGTTGGATCTTCTTCTAATTCACATGCACTAAGTGATATTGCATGGACTTCATTAGCACCACTTCATCCACTTAGGAGTTGTGGATGGTTCTCCTCATCTCCTCATGCATTGTGAAGACAATGCATGGTCTTCTAACATTGTTGTGACTTTGTATCATCAGGATACAAGTTCTATGAACTTAAAGATCAGCTCAACAATCGTCAGATGTTCATGGAGAATGTTTCAACCACAACATCCAATACCATTTTGTGAATCTCCTAAGTGATATGCATCTTAGTACCATGGCCATTCTCCATTCCTCACCAACACCATCACATCCTTTTTCATTCACATCTTGACATTCCTCGACATCCATTCATTCTAAGACAACAACATGTCTCATTGACAACAAATGCAACACAGTGCACTTCAATGTTTATATTCAAAATATATTTCAACATTATTGAATTTAAATAAATATGAAACAAGTAGTATCAAAGATTACATTACAAATATTTTATGTTAAATAAAATACTATAATGTAATTTATGAATTTATAAAAACAATTATGGGGATTAATATGATAAATATTGGCTTTAAATTTCATTAATTATAAATTTAGGGACAATTAACACATTATAAGAATAAATAAACAAATTAATACCTAAATATATGTTACTGAAATAAATGAAAAATAACAGTTCATGTTAGGGTTAATCAAATGGATAATGTCTCAAATGATATCTAAACCTATATAACTATTATATGATGATTATATTAAAATTATATTTCATTTATAGTCAAACACATTTCATTTTTGAACCATTTGATATGAGTTAAACACATATTATATTATAATGTTACTTATATGGAAAAAAAGTGCCCCCAATAACTTATAAAAAGACACCCCGCCTATGTTCTTCTAAACTCTTAATGAGATATTTTGTCAGAGATTACCTAACCAAATGCATTCCAAGAATATCAACCCATTTCATGAATGTACTATTTTATCTATAATACTAACGATGTATACATTATTTTTTACAGAAAAATAATTTATTTGAAAAAGATATATAGATTGTAACCGAATATTTTATTTTTATTTATTGTTATAAATAATAAAAGTACTATTTAAACATATTAAAATAATAAAACCACTATTTTTAATATACGATGAAGTTTTTAATATAGTTTAGTAACTTATATCTATCGCATTTTTCTATTAAATTGGAAATTAAACCCTTATTTTGTTTACAATAGACTATAGCCTCGAAACCCAAGTCAATACATTTATTATCACTATAACACCCCAAGCTTCTACGGTACGTTTCCCTTTGAATAATGCGATAGCGTGTGTTGTACGCAACCTCGAGTTCTAACACACACCACAACTAATTAAACTAGCCGTTGTGAATAGTAATACCTAATTTTTGAAATTATATATATTTTATATTTGAAAATGGACTTCATTTTTGGACTCGGAATATCGAATTTAGCCTAAGGTGAAATTTTGGTACTTTTCGGATAACTTTCATATTTTGATGAATAGTGAAAATTAGTAAATTTTAATTAGAAACAACTTTTTTAATAAAAATAATTAATAGTGATAAATTATGAATTTTAGTGGTTTTAAAGTATATTTAGAATATATTTTTACCATTTAATATAATGTTGGTCATTGGACATAATTTTACAATTAAACCGAACATAAACAAGTATCAATCTTTTGATAGTTATTATCTCTTAAAAACACGCTTTTTGTTTTGACAGCGGGAATTAATTTTAAATTAATTTCTGCCACTTATGTGTTTTGATTTTAGGAAAATGGATTCCATATTTGGAATCAGGATGTCCAAATTGTGTAAATAGGTAACTTTTATTTTTAGACATTTTGAATAATTACTGCGGTAAATATTTTATTTACCATGGTTAAGGGTAAATCCGGTAAATAAGGGTTAAAAAAAATATTATAATAATACTAAATTACCCTAAAAACGTGTCTTAACCCTATTGGTTGATATATGGTCGACCATGGGCATCTTTGTGTCAATTTTGGGACCCCATGGATCCACTTGTAAGTGATAATGACACTTTATTTTAATTAAGTTAAAATGAATACAAAAATGACACAAGCATATATCTTTTAGAACAACAATTGTTACATAGGGTTATATATGTTGGATTTTAGATTATAAATATTCATTAGAAAGATAAAAATATTTCCTACATAATGATATTTTATTTATAATTTTTAGACATTAAATAATTTATTTTATATATGACACAATGATGATGCAGTAATTACTATAATAGTGAAAAATTAAAATAATTGATATTATAAATACCCAAATAAATATAATATGAAACTTTTAATGAATTAAACTAATTTTCTAGGCTAATATGATATATTAGGATTGATTTAATGGACTTTGTTCGAAGTAATCAATCTGTTATGAGTTTCACAAAAATCAACTATTGAATAGTGTCAAAATTGACATAAAAGAGTTCTTAAAACAAATATTATATTATTAATTGATATTAAATTCCTAAAAATCTAAGGTTCGGCCAAGAGACTTATATTATGATAGGTTAATCATTAATGGACCACTTGGGGGTCTCTTGGATGTATATAGTAAGTTTATTAACCATATTATATAAAAATACAAAGAGACATTGTAAAAGTGAAACTAATTAACTTAGAGTTAATACTTAAAGATAAGGTTAATATAAGTACCCAAACCTGTCTAAATTATATTGGTTGGGTGGTTTTAGACCTATCCCCACCTTAACCTTTGAATAATAAGCTTTTGAGCCATTAGAAACCGAATATTAATTTATTATAAATTAATATTTCTAGCTTTTCCAAAGGTGCCCCTCACCCCTCTTATAAAAGGGCACTCCTCCTTCTCATTTCTTCACACCTTCAAAGCCTTTTGGTTCGGCCACACTCTGCCCAAATACTCTCCCAACATCCCTCACTACAACCTAGGGGCCTTAGTTTGATCAGAAAGATAACCTAAGGAGCCCTTTTTATCAAATCAAAAGGAAGAACCCGAAGAAGAGGTAATGTTTTCACCACCCCTTTTCCAAGTTCATTTCTTCTTCCACTTCTTCTTCCTTTGTTGTTACCATTCTAAAATAATGACTCCAGTATCATTTATATACTGTGATGTTATTATAAATATGGTACAACCATATTCAGTATTCTATCCACCCTTTGAATAACATGTCACCATACGTGCGTACGTACGGCTTACCGTCTCCACGTCGTGGTGTAATTGTTATTCAATATATTATTATTTGGATAGGTATAATAATGATGTGTAACTCATGTAAATAATAAATATAACATATTAATGATTCTGTATATATGATATACCATCCATTTATATATTATTTTAATATCAAAAGAATGATATTGTCGCTCGTGCGTACGTACGGACTACCGTCTCCACGAACTCGATGAGATTCATTCTCCATCGTAACCATTAAAGTATAATTATCATTTTATGATTTAAAAATGATGTTTAAGGACTTGATATCATTCTGGATATGAATAATATACAACCTATCCTTTACAAACATGTCTTACGTAACAAAACATATGAAAGAAAACAAGTAAGTTAACACCCAAAACAACGATAATACTAAGATATTATTATCAAATCAATATTAAAAGATCATATATGATATCATATTAATGTATATGATTCTTGTATAATTTAATAACAATTATTTCACCATTATACAGGAGGTTAACCTACCACAACCAAGGAAAAGTACAAGGTAAGGGTTATTTCACAATCTCTTCATTATCCGAGGTTGTATATACGTAATAATCTACTGGGATCTCTTTATCATCCACATCCATGTTTTCTTAAAAATGTTTTTCAAAACATTTTTACTATTTACAAGAATATGGGTTAAAGTCATTTATACCCTTTTTTGACTTTTTATAAGAGGTTTATAAAGGAATCTTTCCGTCGTTTTCAAAACAATGTCCTTTTTAACCTTTTCGACAGAATTGAGGTAAGAATGTTTTTTTAACTTATACGGCGGGTGCGGTTATTTTCCGCCGTTATAAAATCATCGAAGCTTTCCATACAAGATTATAAGAATATTTTCAAAGAAAATGTTTTATTTTATATGGATCTTAAATGATTTCAAAATAAAAGGAGATACTTCTTTAAAAAGAATTTTGATTTCATCTATGTCAACATCCTTTGATGGATTTTAAGATTATTTGAAGTTGATTTATTATGATACAAAACTTCTATATTGTATTGAAGGTTTTGTGATATGTTTGACTGTGGATGTGCTATTTTTATACCATTCATAGTTTATGGTGAAATTATTGACATTTCGTATGCTAGTTTTAATACGAATGTTTATGTTATGTTTAAACCTTTTCATATGGGAATGCATTGGACTTAATAAGTGACGGGTGGAGCCCGCTATAGCTCCTCGATGCATCGGTAGGTCTCATGAGACAAACTAGTGTCTTGGCACAAGGCCTTGACAAAATCTTATTTGTAGTCTTGGCACGAGGCCTTGGCTATGTGGTTATGATAGTCTGGCATTATGCATTCCAACATTATGAAAGTGGTTATTGATATTGCATGTGATTATTCGATTAGTAGAATATCCATGTGAATAAGTAAATGGCATTATTTCATTTTTATTTTTGCCATACTATGTTGAAGTTCAATTTTAAAAGGCTTTTGTTTTAGTAATTCATTGCCTTAAATGTTTATGCTTATTATGAATGTTCCGCTATATTGTTATCCTTACTGGGCATTTGAGCTCACCCCTTTTCTATGTTTTATTTTTCCCAGGTAGTGAAGAAGTAAATTATGAATGACTTGCAGGGATATTATGAGGGGTTAATAGTGTGGATATGAAGACTTTGTTGTTGTAGTAGTTTTTCACTTTGAAATGTAATGTAAAACTTTATGATTATATCTAGTGTTTCCAAGGCTACTAAACCAATCGGTCTTTCGAGATTTGATCTTTCTTGTGATCATGCCAATGTTACGAAGTAATGCACCGACTCTGGGTAGCTGGGGTCGGGGCGTTACAGTTGGTATCAGAGGAAGTTTAGTACAAACCTTGGAAGCTTGATTTAGATAAACTCTGATTAGAGCACATAGACCTAAGATGAACTTTGAGGATTAGTATAGAAGAACTTCCTAGAATTTTGGTATTGTAGAGACTTTGTGAGTTTTCCGAGCAATACATCCCTGTCTGGATACGAGCAGGTAGAGGCGGCTCTGGCACAGATGTACCTAGGGGTAAAACCCGAAAACACCGCTTTGAGCTAGACTCGAACGGGAACTGGTGCACGACAACGGGCCTTGCTGCACTCTTGGTTACGACACTCCCGGGGGATATGCTTAGGATAACTCTCACTTTCTTTACAAATCATTATGAAGGGTTTATGAGTATATACTTCCTCAAAGAAAACATATTTATGATTATGGATTATATCCATAGATAGTTCAATTTATGTTTAGTGTTTTATAAGTATGGGATTATGTATTTTGATTCATAAACTGATCTAGTTTATGACATTGTTTAGAAATGGCGCCTAGTGGAAGAAATGGAAACCGTATCAATGCACGCACTCCATGTAGGGATTGCCCTCCTGCTCAAGATAATTATAGTGGGGCTGGTGATGCAACTGGTGCTGATCAGCTAATCACCGTACTGGGACAACTTACTCAGGTTATGAATAATAACCTTACCCGTATGGAGCACCCTGATCCGCAGCGTGGAGGATCAATGTTAGATCGATTCATGAGACAACAACCACCAACGTTCAATGGGAGTACAAATCCCTTAGTAGCTGAGCAATGGATATTTTCCCTAGAGAAAATATTTCAGGCTTTGGGGTGTAGTGAAAGGGAAAAAGTTACCATGGCAGTTTACCGCCTCACTGGAGATGCTGATCAATGGTGGTCATTGATTCAAAACATGAAGGAAGATGATGAAGTATCAAACATGGAATGGATGGAGTTCAAAGATCTGTTTTTAGAAAAATACTTACCTCGCGACCATCGAACAGATATGGAAAGGCAATTTCTGAGTCTGAGACAAAAGGAGGATGAGAATGTCACAAAGTATGAGGCTAACTTTACAAGGTTAGCGAGGTATGCTGGAGATTATATTCGCAACCCAAGAAGTAAGATTGATCGTTTCTTTGATGGTTTAAAACCATTTCTCCGTCGAGCATTAGTCTCACAATCCTTTTCATCGTACGAAGACATTGTCTCATGTGCTATAAAGACCAAAAAGGAATTCTATAAGTCTTATGACTTTAAAGCAAAGCAAGAGAAGAAGAGACCTGCTGATCAATCTGGGAATGGAAATAAGGGGAAGAAGGGAAAGGTTGAATATCCATCTTGTGGTAAATGCGGGAAGAAACATCCTGGTACTTGCTTGAAGGGAATGGGAGTCTGTTACAAGTGTGGTGAAAAAGGCCACCAAGCTCATGATTGCAAGGGGAAGAAGGAACCTACCAACGTTCAGTGCTACAATTGCAGGGAGATGGGGCATTATGCAAATGCATGTCCTAAGCGTCAGGAGAACTTACCTCAGAAAAGGCCAAGGGATCAAGGCCAGGCTTATGCTATCACTACTGCTGAGGTAGAAGCTCCGAAAGACGTGGTGGCAGGTAATTTAATGGTTTCCTCAAGTTTAGCAAATGCATTATTTGATTCTGGATCATCGCATTGTTTCATATCTTCCCAGTTTGCTAAGAAAATTAGATATTTCCAATTTGATTTAATAAGGGAGTTGTCAGTTAAAACTCCTAAGGGAAGTATCGTTGCAACAAAGTTTTGTGAATCAGTCCCCATTAGAGCACATAAATTTTCTTTATCTGCTGATCTCATCGTCATACCTATGATCGAGTTTGATATAATCCTCAGTATGGACTGGCTTTCGTACTATGATGTGAAGATTTATTGTAAGAAGAAAGAGGTTACGATTCTTGATGATAATGATAAGGAACACCTTATTTTTAGAGAAGAATCGTCACCACCTAATTCTTATTTAGATCCACCCTCAATAGCTCAACTAAATTCAATTATTGGGGAGGAAGAGAATGAAATAACTACGGGTGAGGAAAGGAATGTTCAAATAGAGGATGTACCTGTTGTGAAAGAATTTGTAGATGTATTTCCAGAAGATTTACCTGGACATCCTCCAGAACGATAAGTTGAGTTTTCTATTGATTTGATTCCTGGATCAAGGCCTATATCGAAGACCCCTTATAGAATGGCCACTGTAGAGTTAGTCGAACTAAAGAAACAACTAGAGGAATTGAGTAATAAGGGATTTATTCGCCCTAGTGTTTCTCCATGGGGAGCCCCTGTTCTTTTTGTTAAAAAGAAAGATGGATCTATGAGGTTATGTATCGACTACAGGGAGATCAATGCTATAACGATAAAGAACAAGTATCCCCTACCTCGTATTGATGATTTATTTGACCAACTGCATGGAGCTCAATACTTTTCAAAGATTGACCTTCGATCTGGATACCATCAGTTGTGTGTGAAGAAGGAAGACATTCCGAAAACAGCATTTCGAACCAGGTACGGGCATTACGAGTTTACTGTAATGCCGTTTGGATTGACTAATGCACCCTCTGTATTCATGGATCTGATGAATAGAGTATTCAAGGAGTATCTCGATGAATTTGTGGTGGTATTTATTGATGATATCTTGGTATACTCCAAAACCTACGAAGATCATGAAAATCACTTGCGCATTATCTTGAAGACTCTGAGGAGGCATGAATTATATGGGAAGTTTAGCAAGTGTGAATTCTGGCTTCAGGAGATTTCTTTTCTTGGCCATATTGTCTCTAAAGATGGAATCTATGTTGATCCTTCTAAGACCAAGGCAATCCAAGAATGGCCAGCACCTACGAGTATAACTGAGGTACGTAGTTTTATTGGTTTGGCAGGTTATTATCGACGTTTCGTCCAGAATTTTGCCCGATTGGCTAACCCATTAACGAAGCTCACACGTAAAGGGGTTAAATTTGTTTGGACAAAAGAGTGTGAAGAATATTTCGAAGAACTGAAGAGAAGATTAGTCAATGCTCCTATATTGACTCTACCATCGGGGAATGATGGGTTCGTTATTTATAGTGATGCATCGAAGAAAGGACTTGGCTGTGTCCTTATGCAGAATGATAGAGTTATTGCCTATGCATCACGACAGTTGAAAATTCATGAACAAAACTATCCTACTCATGATCTTGAGTTAGCAGCTGTGATCTTTGCTTTGAAGATATGGAGGCACTACCTCTATGGTGAAAAATGTGAGATTTATACTGATCACAAGAGTTTGAAGTATATTTTCTCACAAAAAGAACTCAACATGAGGCAAAGGAGATGGCTTGAATTACTCAAGGATTATGATTGTACGATACACTACCACCCGGGGAAGGCAAACAAGGTGGCAGATGCTTTGAGTAGAAAAGACCATGGAGTTTTGAACAATATGAGAATTGAAAGGGATCCAATTTTCATGGATCTAGTGAAAATGGACATGGGAATAACTAGGGAAGGTGAAACATCAATGCTTTTTCAAATGGTTGCCAAACCATCTTTACTAGAAAGGATTAAGAGTTCTCAGACCGATGATGACGAATTCCAAAAGAAGATTAAAGCTGTGAATGATGGGAGATTGAGAGACTTTGTGTATGAAGATGGAATTTTGAAATTCGGGAAGAGACTTTGTGTTACCAATATACCTGATCTAAAAAGGGAATTGTTGGATGATGCTCATAGTTCCAATTTCTCTATACACCCTGGGAGCACCAAAATGTATAGAGATTTGAAGGAACATTTTTGGTGGGACAACATGAAGAGGGAGATTGCTGATTTTGTGTCAAGATGTATGGTTTGTCAACAAGTGAAAGCTGGAAGGCAACAGCCTGGAGGAGTCATGCAACCTCTTCCCATACCGGAGTGGAAATGGGACAATGTTACGATGGACTTTGTCATGGGGCTACCGAAGACTCCTAGAAGGAACGATGCAATATGGGTTATTGTTGATCGTCTTACCAAGTCAGCACATTTTCTTGCTATAAGAGAAGATCTACCCCTGGAACGTCTAGCAAGACTATACATTAATGAAGTTGTGAGACTTCATGGAGTACCCCTATCAATTGTTTCTGGTCGTGATCCCCGTTTTACTTCAAGATTTTGGAAAAGTCTTCAGAAATCCCTGGATACTGAACTTCATTTGAGCACTTCTTACCACCCTCAGACAGACGGACAATCAGAACGGACTATTCAGACCTTAGAAGACATGTTGAGATCTTTCTCACTTGATTTTCAGGGTATGTGGGATCAATATTTACCACTAGTAGAATTTTCCTATAACAATAGCTTCCATTCGAGTATTCAGATGGCACCATATGAAGCGTTATATGGAAAGAGATGTCGTACACCAACCTGTTGGGATGACGTTGGTGAAAGAAAACTTGTAGGCCCAGAACTGGTGGAGGAAACGGTGGAAAAGGTGAAGGTAATCCAAAATCACATTAAAGCAGCTCAAAGTAGGTAGAAGAGCTATGCCGATAATCGAAGTAAGGATTTGGAATTTCAAGTCGGTGATCATGTTTTCCTGAAGGTATCTCCATGGAAGGGAGTCATACGTTTTGGTAAGAAATGTAAATTGAGTCCCAGGTACATCGGACCTTTCGAAATTCTAGAACGAATTGGGGCTGTAGCTTATCGATTGGCAATGCCGCCAAGTCTCTCCAAAGTTCACGATGTGTTCCACGTATCTCTGTTGAGGAAATACATGCCTGACCCAACGCATGTACTCACCTATGAAGATTTAGAACTGGAACCCGATCTGTCTTATTGCGAAGAGCCCATCAAGATTCTTGATACGAGAGAACAAGTGCTGAGAAACCGGACGACGCGCCTGGTAAAAGTTTTGTGGAGGAATCATAAGATAGAAGAGGCAACGTGGGAACCCGAGGAACTTATGATGAAGAACCACCCGAGTCTTTTTATGCAGTAATACCCTAGAAATTGCGAGGACGCAATTATTTGAAGGAGGGGAGAATATAACACCCCAAGCTTCTACGGTACGTTTCCCTTTGAATAATGCGATAGCGTGTGTTGTACGCAACCTCGAGTTCTAACACACACCACAACTAATTAAACTAGCCGTTGTGAATAGTAATACCTAATTTTTGAAATTATATATATTTTATATTTGAAAATGGACTTCATTTTTGGACTCGGAATATCGAATTTAGCCTAAGGTGAAATTTTGGTACTTTTCGGATAACTTTCATATTTTTGATGAATAGTGAAAATTACTAAATTTTAATTAAAAACAACTTTTTTAATAAAAATAATTAATAGTGATAAATTATGAATTTTAGTGGTTTTAAAGTATATTTAGAATATATTTTTACCATTTAATATAATGTTGGTCATTGGACATAATTTTACAATTAAACCGAACATAAACAAGTATCAATCTTTTGATAGTTATTATCTCTTAAAAACACGCTTTTTGTTTTGACAGCGGGAATTAATTTTAAATTAATTTCTGCCACTTCTGTGTTTTGATTTTAGGAAAATGGATTCCATATTTGGAATCAGGATGTCCAAATTGTGTAAATAGGTAACTTTTATTTTTAGACATTTTGAATAATTACTGCGGTAAATATTTTATTTACCATGGTTAAGGGTAAATCCGGTAAATAAGGGTTAAAAAAAATAATATTATAATAATACTAAATTACCCTAAAAACGTGTCTTAACCCTATTGGTTGATAGATGGTCGACCATGGGCATCTTTGTGTCAATTTTGGGACCCCATGGATCCACTTGTAAGTGATAATGACACTTTATTTTAATTAAGTTAAAATGAATACAAAAATGACACAAGCATATATCTTTTAGAACAACAATTGTTACATAGGGTTATATATGTTGGATTTTAGATTATAAATATTCATTAGAAAGATAAAAATATTTCCTACATAATGATATTTTATTTATAATTTTTAGACATTAAATAATTTATTTTATATATGACACAATGATGATGCAGTAATTACTATAATAGTGAAAAATTAAAATAATTGATATTATAAATACCCAAATAAATATAATATGAAACTTTTAATGAATTAAACTAATTTTATAGGCTAATATGATATATTAGGATTGATTTAATGGACTTTGTTCGAAGTAATCAATCTGTTATGAGTTTCACAAAAATCAACTATTGAATAGTGTCAAAATTGACATAAAAGAGTTCTTAAAACAAATATTATATTATTAATTGATATTAAATTCCTAAAAATCTAAGGTTCGGCCAAGAGACTTATATTATGATAGGTTAATCATTAATGGACCACTTGGGGGTCGCTTGGATGTATATAGTAAGTTTATTAACCATATTATATAAAAATACAAAGAGACATTGTAAAAGTGAAACTAATTAACTTAGAGTTAATACTTAAAGATAAGGTTAATATAAGTACCCAAACCTGTCTAAATTCTATTGGTTGGGTGGTTTTCGACCTATCCCCACATTAAACTTTGAATAATAAGCTTTGGAGCCATTAGAAACCGAATATGAATTTATTATAAATTAATATTTCTAGCTTTTCCAAAGGTGCCCCTCACCCCTCTTATAAAAGGGCACTCCTCCTTCTCATTTCTTCACACCTTCAAAGCCTTTTGGTTCGGCCAAACTCTGCCCAAATACTCTCCCAACATCCCTCACTACAACCTAGGGGCCTTAGTTTGATCAGAAAGCCAACCTAAGGATCCCTTTTGATCAAATCAAAAGGAAGAACCCGAAGAAGAGGTAATGTTTTCACCACCCCTTTTCCAAGTTCATTTCTTCTTCCACTTCTTCTTCTTTTGTTGTTACCATTATAAAATAATTACTCTAGTATCATTTATATACTATGATGTTATTATAAATATGGTACAACCATATTCAGTATTCTATCCACCCTTTGAATAACATGTCACCATACGTGCGTACGTACGGCTTACCGTCTCCACGTCGTGGTGTAATTGTTATTCAATATATTATTATTTGGATAGGTATAATAATGATGTGTAACTCATGTAAATAATAAATATAACATATTAATGATTCTGTATATATGATATACCATCCATTTATATATTATTTTAATATCAAAAGAATGATATTGTCGCTCGTGCGTACGTACGGACTACCGTCTCCACGAACTCGATGAGATTCATTCTCCATCGTAACCATTAAAGTATAATTATCATTTTATGATTTAAAAATGATGTTTAAGGACTTGATATAATTCTGGATATGAATAATATACAACCTATCCTTTACAAACATGTCTTACGTAACAAAACATATGAAAGAAAACAAGTAAGTTAACACCCGAAACAACGATAATACTAAGATATTATTATCAAATCAATATTAAAAGATCATATATGATATCATATTAATGTATATGATTCTTGTATAATTTAATAACAATTATTTCACCATTATACAGGAGGTTAACCTACCACAACCAAGGAAAAGTACAAGGTAAGGGTTATTTCACAATCTCTTCATTATCCGAGGTTGTATATACGTAATAATCTACTGGGATCTCTTTATCATCCACATCCATGTTTTCTTAAAAATGTTTTTCAAAACATTTTTACTATTTACAAGAATATGGGTTAAAGTCATTTATACCCTTTTTTGACTTTTTATAAGAGGTTTATAAAGGAATCTTTCCGTCGTTTTCAAAACAATGTCCTTTTTAACCTTTTCGACAGAATTGAGGTAAGAATGTTTTTTTAACTTATACGGCGGGTGCGGTTATTTTCCGCCGTTATAAAATCGTCGAAGCTTTCCATACAAGATTATAAGAATATTTTCAAAGAAAATGTTTTATTTTATATGGATCTTAAATGATTTCAAAATAAAAGGAGATACTTCTTTAAAAAGAATTTTGATTTCATCTATGTCAACATCCTTTGATGGATTTTAAGATTATTTGAAGTTGATTTATTATGATACAAAACTTCTATATTGTATTGAAGGTTTTGTGATATGTTTGACTGTGGATGTGCTATTTTTATACCATTCATAGTTTATGGTGAAATTATTGACATTTCGTATGCTAGTTTTAATACGAATGTTTATGTTATGTTTAAACCTTTTCATATGGGAATGCATTGGACTTAATAAGTGACGGGTGGAGCCCGCTATAGCTCCTCGATGCATTGGTAGGTCTCATGAGACAAACTAGTGTCTTGGCACAAGGCCTTGACAAAATCTTATTTGTAGTCTTGGCACGAGGCCTTGGCTATGTGGTTATGATAGTCTGGCATTATGCATTCCAACATTATGAAAGTGGTTATTGATATTGCATGTGATTATTCGATTAGTAGAATATCCATGTGAATAAGTAAATGGCATTATTTCATTTTTATTTTTGCCATACTATGTTGAAGTTCAATTTTAAAAGGCTTTTGTTTTAGTAATTCATTGCCTTAAATGTTTATGCTTATTATGAATGTTCCGCTATATTGTTATCCTTACTGGGCATTTGAGCTCACCCCTTTTCTATGTTTTATTTTTCCCAGGTAGTGAAGAAGTAAATTATGAATGACTTTCAGGGATATTATGAGGGGTTAATAGTGTGGATATGAAGACTTTGTTGTTGTAGTATTTTTTCACTTTGAAATGTAATGTAAAACTTTATGATTATATCTAGTGTTTCCAAGGCTACTAAACCAATCGGTCTTTCGAGATTTGATCTTTCTTGTGAGCATGCCAATGTTATGTAATTAATGCACCGACTCTGGGAAACTGGGGTCGGGGTGTTACAATCACCGTCTATAATAGATGGTTATAACAATAGAATTAATGAATATATGATACTCATTAAATAATGATATTTATATAAATATAATATATCATAAGCTTCCATACCTTTTCAAACATTAGCAATTTAAAGATATTTATTCTTTTAGTGATTATTATCACCTCCATGAAGGGATTATATTTTTTTCCATCACATCATAAAATAGCATGTCATGAAACAACATGGGAATACCTGGGATATTTCATGAAAAAATGGAATCAGATACAGATTGTAATTTTTATGAACATTTTCATAGAGTGTCCTTTTTTATTTTATATAACAAGGTAGGTGGAGTAGGACTATCAATGCTTGGGGTGTAGGTCTGATGGATTGTCTGGCTAAAAATTTCTAGACAGAACATTGAAAGGCCTTATTTGTAATTATGAAAACATGATTATTATTTTTAATTGTTTGGATATTTTGAAAAAGTAAAATTGTTTTTCAGATTTATTTTGAATATATTATTAGAAAATGAATTTTTTTAAATGGAAATTGTGGTAAAAATTGAATGGTTTCATGCGATTGGATTTATATATTCGAAAAATTGTGTTTATTGATTTTTATTAAGAAAAATTAATTTATTTTGAAAAAGGTTGTGTGAATTTATTTTTATTTAGAAGATATTTGTTATTAATCAAATTATTTTTCGATGGAATGATAATTTTTGGGATGTTGGAAATATTTTTAATGGGATGAATTATATTTTTCAATAGAATCAATTGGATATTATTTTTGGAAGAATAAAATTGATTGGTTCATTGATTCTGAAAATCTATTTTGGTAGTGCTATTGGTAAAAATTTGATTTGGTGTTGTGAAATTTTAATTGTGAAGTTATTTAAAAATAAGAAAATTTGGTTGAACATTTCATTTCTAAAAGGAGAATGTTTTGTTATGACATTTGGTATTCTGATAGATTATCATATCCATGGATATGTGTAGGAAATTGGAGTTATAGATAAATAGAAGGATGATTTCCTAGATTGGCATGAATTTATGAGTTCCCATGGTGACATTGGAATGTGAATGTTTAGGGTTCCATGAAATACCATAGGTGAGTGTGAAACCCACCATGTATATTCTCTTTCAGAATTGTTTTTGAGGAGAAAACTGAGATTTTTTGGTAATAAGTGGTTGTGAATATGCCTTCATGTGTGTTAGTAATGTTGTTTATATAGTATTTTGATTTTATACATTCATTTTTATGAGTTAATTTTGATGCATTTAATGGTTTTTTGTTACATAGTTTTTTCCTCCAATAATATTTCTTTTCAATTAGATATGACACCGTGGGTGCTACATTGTTGGTAGAACCTCCAGTTGATCTACCAATATAAGTACATATTGAGTTTCAATATTTTAATTCATCACCCCTTTATGGTAACGAAGATCCTATTTATGTGGAATAATGGATGTATAAAATTGAGATAATCATTAGTTTCCATGAGTTTCTTGAGTTGTTAATGGTCAAGTTCACTAACGATTAGATTAAATGTATAAACTATAAGTGGTGGATTCCATTATAACAAAACAGGCCATGGGAAGATGGTACATAAGTCTTCTACAACGCTTTATTACGTTGGATGTATTCAACCAAGGTTATGAAGCTGAGGAAGGGGATGGGAATGTGCTATCTAGAAAAATGTGATAGACCAATGTTAGGGTTATTTTTTAATTTTCTGGTTTTATTTAATTAACATTTAGAGTGGACTCTAGAATATTTTTCAATGGTTCTATTTATTTGAGTGATATATTTGTCCTAATGTACAGTCAAATGTGGTAGTGTTCAGTTTGACCACATTTTCAGTTTTCGTTAGGTTAGTTTTCTGGGTTATGGAAATTTTAGTGGGATTTCACGTGGTGGATTACATTACCCATGTAATTGTATGTGTTGAAGAAAATTATATAAAGAATAAAAAAAATATACATGATACTACTAGTTCATGTAGAAGAATTAATAGGCCTCTAGAGATTTCATCATCTTTTTCTAGGCATATGATCATGTTGTTTCATCTGTATGAAAATTGTGTTCGTAAAATTTTTTTATGTTCACATTATTAAAATAACTTCCATAACTATAGATTCTAATGTCACATAAAATGGTTATTCTAGGGACATTTCCAGAAGCGATTTGTACCAAATCCATCCCTTCAAAAGACTAACAGTCCATTGCCAGGTGTACTATTTGGAATTCAGTTTATTTTGAAGGCCCCTTCATTTTGGGTTTTACTTCAATTGTAGTCATTGTCATTAACTTAATTTTTTCATTCATTGTAGTAATGATTTTTTATTCCACTTTTTGTTTGAAATTTTGTAGTTGATTAATGAACCTCTTTAAAATTTCTATTTTAATGAAATATTTGTCTTCTAGAGATTCTAATTTTTTACCATTTAATGTTGAGTTGTTCTCCAAAATTCCATGGTTCCGGAAAGTTCATGTTAGGTTGTAAGAGTATTATGTTTTTATATATTCAACATCAAAATCTTGGCGAAACATACGTCTCAGAGGGAAGCGAGTCTCATGGTATTTCATGTAATTTTGGTTCTACCTAGGATGTCATGTGACCATATGTTACCGCAAAAGAATAATTTTCATGTAAAATTTATCAAATAATTACTACGAGTAAGAGAATAATTCATGTAATTCAAAATCCTTCCATAGGCCCTAGAGTTAAACTCGTGAACAGTATTGAATTGTAGGGGTGTGGAAGATCGTGGTTTGGAATTTGTCTCCAATTTTTAAATATGGGATATTTTTGTTTTCTATTTTAGATTCTTCATCTTGAGAGGTCCTTTTTTTAGGATATGGTGTAGAGGCCTCATTTTATTATTACAGATATTTTTATTTTGAATTTCATATTTGAATGTAAGATGTTGTAGCTATCTATTTTTTTTGAATTTTTTTGGTTTTTCATATTTGATTGAGAATATCTGATTGGTGACCACTGTTAGTGATTATCCACTATGGGATGGATTTGGTTTCAGAATGTGTTCATTTTAATATTTTTGCATCTTATGAATATGAAGAATCATAAATTTTCATGTCATTTGGTTAAGAGCTTCATTCATCAAGGACCCTTAGGGTGTGGTTTTTGGCCTGGGTGTAGAGTTCCAAAATTGATGTGTGGTCATCCCAGTCTAGTGTGTTGGTGTTTTTCAAGTGTTGTTGTTTGGGATTTGTTCTATTATCTTAAAATGATGTAGAGTCTATAACAGCCTCCCATGTTGGTAAATCGATTTAGTTTCATATATTTACATAGAAATGTATATTTTCATATGGGGATTTTGGTTCTAATATTTTCCATCTTGGTGATCATTTGGACGTTTAGGAGTACATAAAATAGTGATTTTTGAAGGATGTTTTTGGAATTTATGGTTTTAGATTTCCATTATTTTTCAACAAGTCATATTGGTTAATTAATTCATTTCATGTGAGATTTAGGATTTGATTTATGGTTGTGGTTGTTGTGTTCTTGGTATGAGAGGATTGATAATACAGTTTATGAAATACATTATCATTGACTGATCAACTAGAATGTGTTGTGGCATTCAAGGGATAGAATATTTAATGATGGGGAGAATTTCTAGGCCTGTATTATTTTTTTCTTCCACTGTTCCAATTCATCTTTTGAATCTAGGTTTTTCAATCATGTTTTGTATGTAATGGATTTAAACAATAAATATGGAAATATTTCCCATCAATTTCATTGTGTGGGTATATGGAAAGAACAGACTGTCTAAACTCTTCCAGGAAACCATGTAAACCTTGCGATAACTTAGGTCACGGGTGCATGACATATTCATGGTTACACAAAACACGCGGAAGGAGTTTACATGGTTATATATTAATTCATAGAATCAGGTCACATGGTTGGTACACGGTTTACAAAACATTGTGGACAAACCATCTAGGGGCCCAGGTAATCTAGGATGGGTCTTACGATTAGCGCACATTTTGGTAAACTATGCAGTGTATCCTTGAATAGTGCCCAAATCATTAAAAATGTAAATTCTCTCTACTAAAATCACCATAATTTTACAAAAAAACACACCATATTCTCCCTCTTATAGTTTGTAAAACCCTCAGAAAATCTCCCCTTATTGTTTATTCCCTCCATCACATTCCATGGCTATTCTAATTCTCTTTATTCACGATTTTATTCTAAATCATTAAGGAATTATGAACATATCCTCTTTTTCTTCATCCATCCTTCATTTATTATTGTGTTCTTATTCTCTATTAATCTCATAGATCTACGGTTCATGTATTTATATGTTTAATTTAGGATATCATTTTTTTAAGATAGTTTTTTGTTCTTTTTTACTTATTTGGACCTTTGTGAGGTTGTTTCAAGTTGGTGTTGTTCAATATCTGTGAGATTGTCGAACGGTTCCATATTAACATACACTTTATTTTAAAGAATCATTTTCTATTTCATTTCATACCATCCTTATATGTAAAAATAGTGATGTTAACTTTTTAGAAAAGATAATTATATATTAAATTAGTTAGTTTTCTTAACATCCTTATTGTATATGGAATCGTTTCATTATGATTTCCACACCAACTATTTGATAAAATTTCAAGTACTATTTTCTATGTGATTGGTGGTTTTCAAATCATGGATTGACCTTTTAAATTTATTTTTTATCTGCAATTGGATTATAGATTTATAAATTCGATTTCTAAATTTGTTTAAACATGGATGTGGTGTGTGTTTGATATGTTTAAAATGGGCTTCCATGTGATGATAATAGGTGGACAATTTGGCATTTTTATGAATGTTTCATTGGATAGAGAATGTGGTGTGAGTGCTTAATGAATATTTTTAAATGACTGTTAAATTAAAAAAAGGTTTTCGTAATATATTTTGGAAAAGAGGATTTGGTTTTCGAAATATCGTGGTATCTTGAAAGGTTATTGAGGATCGATTGGCACATTTGTGAAAACAAATGTCATGAAAAACTCTACATTTAAAATAACCTTAACTTTATTATGTTTATTATTGAATGAGGCCCATTAATTTAGGATCCCTTGTGATCCATTTGATCAATGTAAAGATATTGTTCCCTGGGGTGGCCCACGGGTGACATGATGTGTGAGTTGCATGTGTTTGATGTATGCACATGTAATTGGACACTTGGTTGGCATTTGTTCTATCATCCCCAAATTAATATTATAATGTTATCCTATCATATCTAGAATGTTTTTAGTGGAAGGTTTGTTCACTAGCATAGTATTTCTCCCTAGATAGTTGCCCATAGTTTGGGATTCGTTTTTATTTAATAGGAATGTGCCCCTCGGTCAGACCAGGTATGGTGAGATAAAAAATTGGTTGAGAAAGTTTTCATCATGCGAGTATTATGTTTATGATGATTAAATATTTATATTAAGTTATATATTATTACAATAATGTCTTAGGTTCTCTCATGTATGTTGGAAGTTAGTTATATGCGGTGGATGATTGATATTCATCTTTCTTGAATACTTGTGTGTGTTATTTTATAATTTCCCTTGCTATATTATTATTACTACTTCTCTATATCATGGTGTAGCAATGTGAAAAGTGATTTTATGGGCTTAAATGGATTATGAAAAGCATTGATAATTTTTTACACCCCTTACATTTGTTAATGAAATCATCATTTTCCTCTTTTGAAATTAAAATGTTTCCTCCATGGAAATTAATGATGATTTAAATGGTTATATGGGAATGTAATGTGTTTTTATTTACCAGAAAAAATTTGGGAAAATCATTATTTTATATATTATATTTCTAACCTGAAGTTGATGTATCATTTATTTAAAGAAAGTGAATTGGGATGAGAATTGTTCTGGCAGACCTACAGTGTTTTAATAATCACTCTTATAGTTTATTATTAATCTTATATCTTTGTGTTGGTTTCATCATGGCATCAATTTCTATGGTTCATGGTTAGGTTTTGTATTGTATAGTGACTATTGGAGTTACATGGAGACATTTTTGTCGTCATGTTCAGTTTGGGATTTTTTGTCTCATTTGTTGTAACACCCCAAGATTTCATAGTGTGTTATTTCTTCAAAATAATTCAATAACTTGCACTACACGCAACACTGAGTTCAATTGCACCATGACTTACCAAAAAAAAAAGCCATTAAAAGAGGTCATGAATAGTATTAACTAAATTTTAAACTTTATATAATCCTTATAATTTTAGAATCCATATTATGAGTTTCTTAGTCATAATGCAAGAACAGATTCATTTTCAGTATTGCACTTTTATCAAATTTTGATAGTGAAACCTTTTTAAATACAATATTTTAAACTTTTTGACTAAATGGAGACATCAAAAAATTTAAAATGAAACATCCCAAGCTTCCACGGTACGCTTTCCTTTGAATAAAACAGTAGCGTGTGTTGTACGCAACTTCGAGTTCTAACACACCGTAACCAATCAAACTAGCTGTTATGAATAGTAATACCTACTTTTTGAAGTTATATATATTTTAAAATGGACTTCATTTTTGGATTCGGAATATCAAATTTAGCCTAAGGTGAAATTTTGGTACTTTTCGGATAACTTTCATATTTTGATGAATAGTGAAAATTACTAAATTTTAATTAAAAACAACTTTTTTAATCAAAATAATTAATAGTGATAAATTTTGAATTTGAGTGGTTTTAAAGTATATTTAGAATATATTTTTACTATTTAATATAATGTTGGTCATTGGACATAATTTTACAATTAAACCGAACATAAACAAGTGTCAATCTTTTGATAGTTATTATCTCTTAAAAACACGCTTTTTGTTTTGACAGCGGGAATTAATTTTAAATTAATTTCTGCCACTTCTGTGTTTAGAATTTAGGAAAATGGATTCCATATTTGGAATCAGGATGTTCAAATTGTGTAAATAGGTAACTTTTATTTTTAGACATTTTGAATAATTACTGCGGTAAATATTTTATTTACCATGGTTAAGGGTAAATCCGGTAAATAAGGGTTAAAAAAATAATATTATAATAATACTAAATTACCCTAAAACGTGTCTTAACCCTATTGGTTGATAAATGGTCGACCATGGGCATCTTTGTGTCAATTTTGGGACCCCAAGGATCCACTTGTAAGTGATAATGACACTTTATTTTAATTAAGTCAAAATGAATACAAAAATGACACAAGCATATATCTTTTAGAAAAACAATTGTTACATAGAGTTATATAAGTTGGATTTTAGATTATAAATATTCATTAGAAAGATAAAACGATTTCCTACATAATGATATTTTATTTATAATTTTTAGACATTAAATAATTTATTTTATTTATGACACAATGATGATGCAGTAATTACTATAATAGTAAAAAATTAAAATAATTGATATTATAAATACCCAAAAAAATATAATATGAAACTTTTAATGAATTAAACTAATTTTCTAGGATAATATGATATATTAGGATTGATTTAATTGACTTTGTTCGAAGTAATCAATCTGTTATGAGTTTCACAAAAATCAACTATTGAATAGTGTCAAAATTGACATAAAAGAGTTCTTAAAACAAATATTATATTATTAATTGATATTAAATTCCTAAAAATCTAAGGTTCGGCCAAGAGACTTATATCAGGATAGGTTCATCATTAATGGACCACTTGGGGGTCGCTTGGATGTATATAGTAAGTTTATTAACCATATTATATAAAAATACAAAGAGACATTGTAAAAGTGAAACTAATTAACTTAGAGTTAATACTTAAAGATAAGGTTAATATAAGTACCCAAACCTGTCTAAATTCTATTGGTTGAGTGGTTTTCGACCTATCCCCACCTTAACCTTTGAATAATCAACTTTGGAGCCTTTAGAAACCGAATATGAATTTAATATAAATTAATATTTCTAGCTTTTCCAAAGGTGCCCCTCACCCCTCTTATAAAAGGGAACTCCTCCTTCTCATTTCTTCACACCTTCAAAGCCTTTTGGTTCGGCCAAACTCTGCCCAAATACTCTCCCAACATCCCTCACTACAACCTAGAGGCCTTAGTTTGATCAGAAAGCCAACCTAAGGAGCCCTTTTGATCAAATCAAAAGGAAGAACCCGAAGAAGAGGTAATGTTTTCACCACCCCTTTTCAAGTTCCATTCTTCTTCCACTTCTTCTTCCTTTGTTCTTACCATTATAAAGTAATAACTCCAGTATCTCACATATACTGTGATGTTATTATAAATATGGTACAACCATATTCAGTATTCTATCCACCCTTTGAATAACATGTCACCATACGTGCGTACGTACGGCTTACCGTCTCCACGTCGTGGTGTAATTGTTATTCAATATATTATTATTTGGATGGGTATAATAATGATGTGTAACTCATGTAAATAATAAATATAACATGTTAATGATTCTTTATATATGATATAACATCCATTTATATATTATTTTAATATCAAATAATGATATTGTCGCTCGTGCGTACGCACGGACTACCGTCTCCACGAACGCGATGAGATTCATTCTCCATCGTATCCATTCAAGTATAATTATCATTTGATGATTTAAAAATGATGTTTAAGGACTTGATATCATTATGGATATGAATAATATACAACCTATCCTTTAAAAAAAGGTCTTACGTAACAAAACATATAAAAGAAAACAAGTAAGTTAACACCCGAAACAACGATAATACTAAGATATTATTATAAATCGATATTAAAAGATCATATATGATATCATATTAATGTATATGATTCTTGTATAATTTAGTAACAATTATTTCACCATTATACAGGAGGTTAACCTACCCCAACCAAGGAAAAAGTACAAGGTAAGGGTTATTTCACAATCTCTTCATTATCCGAGGTTGTTTATACGTAATAATCTACTGGGATATCTTTATCATCCACATCCATGTTTCTTAAAAATGTATTTCAAAACAATTTTTATGGGTTAAAGTCATTTATACCCTTGTTTGACTTTTTATAAGAGGTTTATAAAGGAATCTTTCCGTCGTTTTCAAAACAAGGTCCTTTTTAACCTTTTCGACAGAATTGAGGTAAGAATGTTTTTTTTAACTTATACGGCGGGTGCGGTTATTTTACGCCGTTATAAAATCTTCAAAGCTTTCCTTACAAGCTTATAAGAATATTTTCAAAGAAAATGTTTTATTTTATATGGATCTTAAATGATTTCAAAATAAAAGGAGATATTTCTTTAAAAAGAATTTTGATTTCATCTACGTCAACATCCTTTGATGGATTTTAAGATTATTTGAAGTTGATTTATTATGATACAAAACTTCTATATTGTATTGAAGGTTTTGTGATATGTTTGACTATGGATGTGCTAATTTTTATACCATTCATAGTTTATGGTGAAATTATTGACATTTCGTATGCTAGTTTTAATACGAATGTTTATGTTATGTTTAAACCTTTTCATATGGGAATGCATTGGACTTAATAAGTGACGGGTGGAGCCCGCTATAGCTCCTCGATGCATCGGTAGGTCTCATGAGACAAACTAGTGTCTTGGCACAAGGCCTTGACAAAATCTTATTTGTAGTCTTGGCACGAGGCCTTGGCTATGTGGTTATGATAGTCTGGCATTATGCATTCCAACATTATGAAAGTGGTTATTGTTTTTTTCATGTGATTATTCGATTAGTAGAATATCCATGTGAATAAGTAAATGGCATTATTTCATTTTATTTATGCCGTACCATGTTGAAAGTTCATGTTTGAAAGGCTTTTGTTTTAGTTATACATTGCCTTAAATGTTTATGCTTATTTTTGAATGTTCCGCTATATTGTTATCCTTACTGGGCATTTGAGCTCACCCCTTTTCTATGTTTTATTTTTCCCAGGAAGTGAAGAAGTAAATTATGAATGACCTGCAGGGATATTATATGGGGATATGAGTGTGGATTATGGAGACATTATGTTGTTGTAGTAGTTTTTTATTTTATGATGTAATGTAAAACTTATGAATATATCTAGTATTTCCAAGGCTACTAAACCAATCGGTCTTTCGAGATTTGATCTTTCTTGTGATCATACCAATGTTATGTAATAATGCACCGACTCTGGGTAACTGGGGTCGGGGCGTTACAGTTGGTATCAGAGGAAGTTTAGTACAAACCTTGGAATCTAGATTTAGATAAACTCTGATTAGAGCACGTAGACCTAAGATGAACTTTGAGGATTAGTATAGAAGAACTTCCTAGAATTTTGGTATTGTAGAGATTTTGTGAGTTTTTCGAGCAATACATCCCTGTCTGGATACGAGCAGGTAGAGGCGGCTCTGGCACAGATGTACCTAGGGGTAAAACCCGAAAACACCGCTTTGAGCTAGACTCGAACGGGAACTGGTGCACGACAATGGGCCTTGCTGCACTCTTGGTTACGACACTCCCGGGGGATATGCTTAGGATAACTCTCATTTTCTTTACAAATCATTTTGAAGGGATTATGAGTATATACTTCCTCAAAGAAAACATTCTTATGATTATGGATTATATCCATAAATAGTTCAATTTATGTTAGGTGTTTTATAAGTATGGGATTATGTATTTTGATTCATAAACTGATCTAGTTTATGCCATTGTTTAGAAATGGCGCCATGTAGAAGGAATGAGAACTCCAGAAATGCACATAATCCAAAGAGAAGGAAGGATCATATCTTTCATGGTCTTAAGCTAGAATTTATAAGAGAAATAGTCTCCCATGTATTATCATCATATGAAGAAATAATATCATGTATTGATAAGATAAGTAAAGAGTTTACTGAGTCCTATGGCTTTGAAGGGAAGCAAGAGAAGAAAAGGATGGAAGAGAGAAATATGGATAAAGGGAAGAGGGAAAAGAAGAATTTTCCCATATGTGGTAACTGTGGAAAGAAACACCCTGGAACTTGCCTGAAAGGAATGAGAGTTTGTTATAAGTGTGGAGGAAAAGGGCACAAAGTACGTGACTGCAAGGGTAAGAAAATGGTTTCAAATGTACAATGCTTCATTTGCAAGGAGTTTGGACACTACGCGAACCTATGTCCCAGTCATCAGTCTATGACGCAAATGATGCTATTGGATAATAATCAAGTTATGATACTACCACAGATGAAGAGGAATGATTAGAGTTCTTATGTTGATTATGTCAATTGAGTGTTGTATCAACAATGTACTTGTTATAATAATTATGGAGTATATAAGGATTGTACTGCAGTACTATTTCATTAAGGACTTGAGATTGTGTGGAAAAAAGAAAAGTGACTCAATAGCAGGTTAAATTTTTGAAAAATATATGGTTGAGAGAAAGATAAACCATAATATGGTTCAGATACCGAGGTGGTGATTTTAGAATAATACATGATTGATTTGGATAAATTATATTGGATATTATTGACTACCTTGAAGCTGATTAATGATTTTTATATTCCATCATTGTTGGGGTTTTAAACTTTTTTGGATTAATGAAGTATATCCAGCATTCTATATGGAATAAGGGATCATGAATGTAATCAATAAGGAATATGGTAATACATGATGAAGGTATTTATATGCTATTACGGGGTAAAAAGGATCTATATTATGTTTACCTTCCTTATAAATGTTGGACTGTGAGTTTGGATAGAATTATTTTGGATAGTTCTTATTTGGATTATTTTGGATTGCCATAAAAGGACAACCTGGAGGTCGGGCAGCAACCTGTTGCGTCCGGCAAGGCTGCGAGACTTGAGCCCGCAACCGAAGGGCGACAAGGGTGTATCACCTACCACTGGCCCAAGAGATGTCCTGGATTAAATAATGTAGTTTTTTTAAAAGATCTGGTAGATGAATTATAAATTCGTTTATTTTGGAACCCTATACGAATAGTATAAATATAATTTTTTTTACGAGTGAAAGATGAGTTTATGGTAGAAATTTATTAATGGACAAAACTCTAATTATAAAGTAAGTATATCTCCTTATGATCTTAGCCAATCTCATAAATAAATTCCTCAATATTAAGAAAAGAAACTTAGAACAAAAATGTTGTCCTAGATGGTACCTTAAATCATCACTAATTTATGGCTTTGGGATTGTTGGCCTTTTCATAGCCATGTTCTCTACCACTCTCCATCAGATAATTGATGGTTAGATTTCTCTTCCATATCCATATTTTCCTACATGGAACCCTAGTATGTGTTATTTTCGGTAATCTTCATACTTTCCACTCTTTATTTTAAATAGAGGCCTCATTAATTCATTTTTCGATGTGGGATTTCAACTAAGATATTTTGAAACGTCAAAAATGTGTTATCCTAATACCCTATGTTTTGTTGAACCGATGGTATTTCAAATCATCATAGATTGATGAATTTAAGGACCTCAATTATACACTTGTTTGTGATTGATGACCTCAATCACTACCTATAAATATTTACGTTTTTCCTCCGATTATATGTCTCTAATTGCCACCAATGTTCTCCTAATCAAGATCATAATTTGGTGGTGACCGTTTCATTTCTCTTTTCCTCATATTAAGACTAAATTTTAGTAACCCAATTTCCGATGTGGGTTTTCCCACAAATATATTTTCTACTTTCAACCTTTTATTTTTGAAGAACAATTTCAAATTGCGAGGACGCAATTTATTGAAGGAGGGGAGAATGTAACACCCCAAGATTTCATAGTGTGTTATTTCTTCAAAATAATTCAATAACTTGCACTACACGCAACACTGAGTTCAATTGCACCATGACTTACCAAAAAAAAAGCCATTAAAAGAGGTCATGAATAGTATTAACTAAATTTTAAACTTTATATAATCCTTATAATTTTAGAATCCATATTATGAGTTTCTTAGTCATAATGCAAGAACAGATTCATTTTCAGTATTGCACTTTTATCAACTTTTGATAGTGAAACCTTTTTAAATACAATATTTTAAACTTTTTGACTAAATGGAGACATCAAAAAATTTAAAATGAAACATCCCAAGCTTCCACGGTACGCTTTCCTTTGAATAAAACAGTAGCGTGTGTTGTACGCAACTTCGAGTTCTAACACACCGTAACCAATCAAACTAGCTGTTATGAATAGTAATACCTACTTTTTGAAGTTATATATATTTTAAAATGGACTTCATTTTTGGATTCGGAATATCAAATTTAGCCTAAGGTGAAATTTTGGTACTTTTCGGATAACTTTCATATTTTGATGAATAGTGAAAATTACTAAATTTTAATTAAAAACAACTTTTTTAATCAAAATAATTAATAGTGATAAATTTTGAATTTGAGTGGTTTTAAAGTATATTTAGAATATATTTTTACTATTTAATATAATGTTTGTCATTGGACATAATTTTACAATTAAACCGAACATAAACAAGTGTCAATCTTTTGATAGTTATTATCTCTTAAAAACACGCTTTTTGTTTTGACAGCGGGAATTAATTTTAAATTAATTTCTGCCACTTCTGTGTTTAGAATTTAGGAAAATGGATTCCATATTTGGAATCAGGATGTTCAAATTGTGTAAATAGGTAACTTTTATTTTTAGACATTTTGAATAATTACTGCGGTAAATATTTTATTTACCATGGTTAAGGGTAAATCCGGTAAATAAGGGTTAAAAAAATAATATTATAATAATACTAAATTACCCTAAAACGTGTCTTAACCCTATTGGTTGATAAATGGTCGACCATGGGCATCTTTGTGTCAATTTTGGGACCCCATGGATCCACTTGTAAGTGATAATGACACTTTATTTTAATTAAGTCAAAATGAATACAAAAATGACACAAGCATATATCTTTTAGAAAAACAATTGTTACATAGAGTTATATAAGTTGGATTTTAGATTATAAATATTAATTAGAAAGATAAAACGATTTCCTACATAATGATATTTTATTTATAATTTTTAGACATTAAATAATTTATTTTATTTATGACACAATGATGATGCAGTAATTACTATAATAGTGAAAAATTAAAATAATTGATATTATAAATACCCAAAAAAATATAATATGAAACTTTTAATGAATTAAACTAATTTTCTAGGATAATATGATATATTAGGATTGATTTAATTGACTTTGTTCGAAGTAATCAATCTGTTATGAGTTTCACAAAAATCAACTATTGAATAGTGTCAAAATTGACATAAAAGAGTTCTTAAAACAAATATTATATTATTAATTGATATTAAATTCCTAAAAATCTAAGGTTCGGCCAAGAGACTTATATCAGGATAGGTTCATCATTAATGGACCACTTGGGGGTCGCTTGGATGTATATAGTAAGTTTATTAACCATATTATATAAAAATACAAAGAGACATTGTAAAAGTGAAACTAATTAACTTAGAGTTAATACTTAAAGATAAGGTTAATATAAGTACCCAAACCTGTCTAAATTCTATTGGTTGAGTGGTTTTCGACCTATCCCCACCTTAAACTTTGAATAATAAACTTTGGAGCCTTTAGAAACCGAATATGAATTTAATATAAATTAATATTTCTAGCTTTTCCAAAGGTGCCCCTCACCCCTCTTATAAAAGAGAACTCCTCCTTCTCATTTCTTCACACCTTCAAAGCCTTTTGGTTCGGCCAAACTCTGCCCAAATACTCTCCCAACATCCCTCACTACAACCTAGAGGCCTTAGTTTGATCAGAAAGCCAACCTAAGGAGCCCTTTTGATCAAATCAAAAGGAAGAACCCGAAGAAGAGGTAATGTTTTCACCACCCCTTTTCAAGTTCCATTCTTCTTCCACTTCTTCTTCCTTTGTTCTTACCATTATAAAGTAATAACTCCAGTATCTCACATATACTGTGATGTTATTATAAATATGGTACAACCATATTCAGTATTCTATCCACCCTTTGAATAACATGTCACCATACGTGCGTACGTACGGCTTACCGTCTCCACGTCGTGGTGTAATTGTTATTCAATATATTATTATTTGGATGGGTATAATAATGATGTGTAACTCATGTAAATAATAAATATAACATGTTAATGATTCTTTATATATGATATACCATCCATTTATATATTATTTTAATATCAAATAATGATATTGTCGCTCGTGCGTACGTACGGACTACCGTCTCCATGAACGCGATGAGATTCATTCTCCATCGTATCCATTCAAGTATAATTATCATTTGATGATTTAAAAATGATGTTTAAGGACTTGATATCATTCTGGATATGAATAATATACAACCTATCCTTTAAAAAAAGGTCTTACGTAACAAAACATATAAAAGAAAACAAGTAAGTTAACACCCGAAACAACGATAATACTAAGATATTATTATAAATCGATATTAAAAGATCATATATGATATCATATTAATGTATATGATTCTTGTATAATTTAGTAACAATTATTTCACCATTATACAGGAGGTTAACCTACCCCAACCAAGGAAAAAGTACAAGGTAAGGGTTATTTCACAATCTCTTCATTATCCGAGGTTGTTTATACGTAATAATCTACTGGGATATCTTTATCATCCACATACATGTTTCTTAAAAATGTATTTCAAAACAATTTTTATGGGTTAAAGTCATTTATACCCTTGTTTGACTTTTTATAAGAGGTTTATAAAGGAATCTTTCCGTCGTTTTCAAAACAAGGTCCTTTTTAACCTTTTCGACAGAATTGAGGTAAGAATGTTTTTTTTAACTTATACGGCGGGTGCGGTTATTTTACGCCGTTATAAAATCTTCAAAGCTTTCCTTACAATCTTATAAGAATATTTTCAAAGAAAATGTTTTATTTTATATGGATATTAAATGATTTCAAAATAAAAGGAGATATTTCTTTAAAAAGAATTTTGATTTCATCTACGTCAACATCCTTTGATGGATTTTAAGATTATTTGAAGTTGATTTATTATGATACAAAACTTCTATATTGTATTGAAGGTTTTGTGATATGTTTGACTATGGATGTGCTAATTTTTATACCATTCATAGTTTATGGTGAAATTATTGACATTTCGTATGCTAGTTTTAATACGAATGTTTATGTTATGTTTAAACCTTTTCATATGGGAATGCATTGGACTTAATAAGTGACGGGTGGAGCCCGCTATAGCTCCTCGATGCATCGGTAGGTCTCATGAGACAAACTAGTGTCTTGGCACAAGGCCTTGACAAAATCTTATTTGTAGTCTTGGCACGAGGCCTTGGCTATGTGGTTATGATAGTCTGGCATTATGCATTCCAACATTATGAAAGTGGTTATTGTTTTTTTCATGTGATTATTCGATTAGTAGAATATCCATGTGAATAAGTAAATGTCATTATTTCATTTTATTTATGTCGTACCATGTTGAAAGTTCATGTTTGAAAGGCTTTTGTTTTAGTTATACATTGCCTTAAATGTTTATGCTTATTTTTGAATGTTCCGCTATATTGTTATCCTTACTGGGCATTTGAGCTCACCCCTTTTCTATGTTTTATTTTTCCCAGGAAGTGAAGAAGTAAATTATGAATGACCTGCAGGGATATTATATGGGGATATGAGTGTGGATTATGGAGACATTATGTTGTTGTAGTAGTTTTTCATTTTATGATGTAATGTAAAACTTATGAATATATCTAGTATTTCCAAGGCTACTAAACCAATCGGTCTTTCAAGATTTGATCTTTCTTGTGATCATACCAATGTTATGTAATAATGCACCGACTCTGGGTAACTGGGGTCGGGGCGTTACATTTGTGTTTTCTTCAGTTTATGTATAAATGAAATTCAGTTTGTAAATTTGTATTTAATTTATTTGGCATGATATTTTTATTTAAAATATATTATTTGTTTATTTATATTAAAAGAAATAATTACCTTATATTTTCTGTTGATTGTCCGAAATTAGTTTCCATCCTTGGAGGATTATTAATGCCAATCTGGCCTTGTCTCAGGCTGACTCAGGTAACAGTTTCAGGTTCAACCTGAGTTGGTTCATGACATAGCTAGTATATAAAAATAATTTAAATATAAATTATAATTATATGATGAAGTCATTATTTTGGAAGAATAAAATTATAGATATCTTCTTTACCTCATGCTCTTTATGAAAGGGAATCATTACTCATGCATGGAAAAAAAATATATCTCCATGATTGTAACATAATTCATTGCTCATAAGTACTAATAAAAATTGGTTTTTATCGAATTATTAATTTATAGGAATTTTAATTATGACTTGATTATTATTATTTACATTAGGGAGAAAATATCACATAGAACATAAATAATATATTGATGCTGATTTGAAATTATGAACCAAACATCCTCAAAAAACAAGACATGGACATAACTGGTTATGTCCTTAAATGTGACATTAAATAATTGAAACTAATGCTTCAATAAAACAATAATCAACCTGTATTATTTTCATGAAAATAAATATAATTTATATAAGTTTATTATATATGATTTAAAAGATATAGAAATAAATTTTTCACTTGAGTTAAAGGCCTCTTTCTTAATTTCTGATCAATAAGGCATATTTTAATTTTATAATAGGAATTTATTTTATAATTTATATATAATTTATCATTGTAGCTGTGATATCATCATCCATTCAAAATTACTGGAATTTTAATATAAATTTACAATTATTTCATTTAATGGGATCTTACATGAAATTTTTTTAAATTATAAGGTGATTCATAACATAATTTACATTTATTTGTTTAATATTAAAAAAAATAACGTTTATAGAAAATGATTATTTTTAAATTTATCTCTAAATGGTTTCAAACTACATGTAAATTTATATTACAGGTTTATTTTATATTTACATATTCAATTTATGTATTACTTATAATATGAAAATTTATAATCTTCATAAGCGGTATCTTTGACTCAATCTCATTTTCCTATGAAATAATTCATGTCATGGTCCATGATTTCTATTAATAGTTTATTTAATATCCCATGATATAATTTTCACATATTATATTATTTATTTTATGTTATTTATATATATATAAAATTATCTTCCATTAAATTTTTTTTTATTTCAAGATATTCCAATGTGGTGATGTTTTTTTCATATAAACTCATTTAATTCCAGGATTATTTATTATAAAGGCCATTTTGGGGAAACCATCAGAAATTTCTTTATTGAACCAAATAAATCTTTTACTACAATGGATATGAATTTGGATTAAAAATTATTTTCCATTTCCTACCCATTTAATATTGAAACAATGAGAATGTTATTCATATCTGCTACTGGTCTTTTATATTTTGAGGATATGAATTATCCCATTAAATATCAATTTTTTCTAAAATGTCTTCATAATTATCCATTTATAAAGAAATATATTTTTTCGAATGGTAGGATTTATTGATCTCTTATATTAATTTAAAATGTATAATAAGAATATTGTAAATGTTTTTATGGTTAACTTTAGATAAAATTCTATGAAATGAATGACTATGTATGGATTATTCAATCATAATGACCATTATTTTTTATTAATCATACAATTTAGGTTTCCAAGTTAATATTCATTGAAAATTATAGAAACAATATTTGTTATGTTTTTAATTTTGTACAGTTACTTTCAATGTGGAAAGGGAAATTTTCTCTATAATTTTTTTAATTATTCTTATTTGGTATTTCTATTTAGAAATGACAATATCCTGTGATGTTACATATGCTCTACTATGGATATATTATAATTTTAACATACCTATTCATTCACTCAATGGAGTACGATCTTTTAATAGAGAATTTGGTGGAACCTATTTCTTTTTCTTGTGTAAATCAAGACACAGGAGAAAAATGATGTTAGTTATGATTATAGATTAAATCATTCGAGTTTTTTGATTATATTATGGATCTCAAATATTTTTAATGATTTCATGTGATAATAGTATTTCTCATGATGATGGGTGTGGTTGATATAGGTCATAAATTCAATTGATAATAATGAAAGAATTTCACTAAATATAAGCGACTCCTAATATATGATGATATTAAATGGTTAATAGGATATTCCTAAGTGATTATTTCTAATAATATGTAAGGTTATAAAATTTTTAAGTGTTATATGAGAATATTTTTTCATGATAGAAAAAAAATCATATCGCTTATAGGAATTATAAATTGTTCCTTTAATCTTGGCTCACATAATAGAGATCATGATTATTCATTAATATAAGAAAATTATCTTATCATAAAATAATATTCCATATCCCATGATTTATGATCTATGTTTTGATCAGTATAAATAATCTTATGACATGATTATCTACGTTTATTATTTCATCATATCCATATATTAATATTATTTTAAATAATGAAATTTAATTATTAATTCTTATTTTTACTATAACTAAGAACCTGAGTTCATCCTTTTTATGGCTTCATTTCCACATGTTATTGAAAATGGTATTAAATTAATTTTTTCACTAAATATTTCATGTTTGATGAATTTTATTGGATATATTTAATTCTTAATAAGTAATATGAAAATATGGATATAATTAGGAAATGTGTTCACTTATAGACATTGTAATTTTTATATAAGAATATTTACTGATTCACAAAAACACTAATCATATATTATCCTTGGTCAAATAAGTGATCCAATATTTCATTTTGATGTTATATGTTTTGGATGGTTATAATAGTGGATATATTTATTTGTATATATTATAGAAATTTAAATTTGTTGTTTTTGTACCAGATATGTCTATTCATAATCATATGTATTATAGTTGATATCATGGTATGGTTTAGACAATTTTGGATATTAGTATGTCTTCTTGAGAGGATAAATTTAGTTTTTTGTATACCATCATGTGTTTGTATGTTTAAGTCTGATTATATGATTATTGGAATTGATAAAAACACTTATGGTTTTGAGTGATTGTATTTTGAGGTGATTAATTATTATTTGTGATACATTTCATTAGGTTGAGGTGTATGTATCCTTTATGATTAATATGTTGTATTATTTTGGAATAATGAAACTACTATTTTCAGGATTTATATTAGATGTTAAAATATAACCCATTAATTTTAAAAATTATTTAATATTGTTGTTTTTGAGGTTATTTGGGAAAAAATTATTTATTTATGGAAACATCTAATTTGACCCTTTTGAGTTATTGGTTAAATTTTGGGATTAATATATTATTTACTCATATTAAGGTTTATACATTTTGGGTTTTATCTTACCATATAAGAACCATATCAATTATTGTTATTATTCAATTATATGAAGAATATGATATTATCATTTTCGGATTATGTGAACCGATAGAAGTTGATTTTATTGCTTCGGGCATGAAAAACACATCATGTATACTCAAAAGTTGAAGAAAAAAATGATGTTGTTGCAGAAATTGATTAAAATAATAAATTTTCCATATCATGTAAGTATATTTCCTTAATTTAATAGTTCATATGAAAAAATGAATTTTTCAAATCTAGGGAAAGAATCATAAAATTAAAATTTTATAAAGTATCATTAATTTATAAATTCACTACGATTTTTTATCTAAATTTTTATATATATATTTGGTCATTTACATTATTATCATCACTAATCTTCTCATTATCAGTGATAACTGTCAATCAACATCATTATTTTTCAATTAACATAGCTCTATTTACATATTTTTGCATCCCAATAATGTTATCTTATTTGGGAACATAGTATGTGTTATTAAATATAAGCTTCTTATTTACTTTTTCTAGTTTATAAAATAATGTTTCATTTATCCTTCTTTAATGTTGTTTTCTAATGAAGTTATTTTAATATTAAAAATCATTTATTTCTATCAACATGTGAAAATTTTAAGGAAAAATTTTATTTTAGGGGGAATGTAAAATTCATGGATTTTTAAAAATTTCTATATTCGATAGCAAACAAAACACACAACTATAAACATAAACTGACCATCAAATATTAATAATTAATATGTAATTTTATAAACTATCCATCAAAATGGATATTATTGCTAGCATTAATTACATTATGAAATATTAATTGTTTTCTGACTCTATACAAATGTACATAATAATTATTAGAAATATTAACTAAATTTTTCAGAAATTTTTTTTATGCTTCAAAATTATGGTTTTTCCAAAATGGTTTTTATTAATTTATTTATTGGATATTATATTTAGTTTTTTAGATCATTTAAAAATTATGTTTGATTAATTCGGTATAAAATTTTAGTTACTCATGAATAAATTATCTAATTTTGAACTTTTCATATTTTTTATAATGATTTATTTTTATACAAATAACAGAAATGATATTTTTTATTATAAATATTCTATTCATATAATGTACCCAAAAGATCATAATATTTTTATTCTATATTATTTAAAATATAATTATTTTCATTTGAAAACCATAAATATAACAAATTTATTGGAATCAATAATATTACTAATTTTTTTATAATATTATCTTATTAAAAAGTATTTTTTCTAGAAAATCATATTTTTCATGATTTACAAATTTAATTTCAAATAATATCCCTCGAATTACAGTAATTGAACTTTATAAAAAGGATTCAATAATAAGAATCACAATATTTTATATGGGTTTACAAGATAATCATAATTATTGGTCAATGTGAATTGTTACCATTATAAATTTTTCATTCCACAACAAAGGTAAAATAATTTAATTATGTTATAAACTATTGTTAAAAGGCTTCAAATTCTATCATATATTTTCATTAATATCGTATGATGATTCAATTTTTTCAATATTCATGAAATCATAGAAAATATGACATTTTGTTCCCATTTTTCTGTAATTTTAACATTATAATTTCTTATTTAAATATATATTCCAAAAACGGCTATCTTATTCCATTAATATTTTTAAAATATTGTAATGTCAATAAAATCAAATAATGATCATTTAATTTTATATATTTTATATATAAATTATTAATTCATATCATTATATATTATTTTTAATTTTCATTGATGAAATAAATTCATTAAATACTTACTCAATGTCGACAAATTAATTGTTCATGATTTTAAAATTTTAATTTATTTATTTTAATTACTGTAAAAGTAATATATTTTGGGTTATTTAATGTAACGCCCCGACCCCAGCTACCCAGAGTCGGTGCATTAATTACATAACATTGGCATGATCACAAGAAAGATCAAATCTCGAAAGACCGATTGGTTTAGTAGCCTTGGAAACACTAGATATATTCATAAGTTTTACATTACATCATAAAATGAAAAACTAATACAACAACATAATGTTTCCACAATCCACACTATTAACCCCTCATAAAATACCTGCAGGTCATTCATAACTTACTTCTTCACATCCTGGGAAAAATAAAACATAAAAAAAGGGGTGAGCTCAAATGCCCAGTAAGGATAACAATAAAGTGGAAACTTTCATAAATAAGAATAAACATTTAAGGCAATGTATAACTAAAACAAAAGCCTTTTAAATATGAACTTTCAACATGGTATGGCATAAATGAAATAATGCCATTTACTTATTCACATGGATATTCTACTAAATGAATAATCACATGCAAAAATCAATAACCACTTTCATAATGTTGGAATGCATAATGCTAAACGTTAATTTCTTTGTCTAGGCCTCATCCCAAGACCTAGGGGTTACTTCTAACCGGAACCCAACCCGGAGTGCCTCTAATAACCGGACACCAACCCGGAGTGCCTCTAATAACCGGACACCAACCCGGAGTGCCTCTAATAACCGGACACCAACCCGGAGTGCCTCTAATAACCGGACACCAACCCGGAGGGCATACTTTTACCAGTCCCTAACCTGGAGGGCTTACTTTAACCAGTCCCCAACCTGGAGGGCTTACTTTTACCGGTCCCCAACCCGGAACATACTTGTTTAGCACATTCATCTGAAGAAAAGTTTGAAATATAACATAAACATTCGAATTAAAACTAGCATACGAAATGTCTATAGTTTCACCATAAACTATGAATGGTATAAAATAGAACATTCACAGTCAAACATATCACTAAACCTTCAATTCAATATAGAAGTTTTGTATTATAATAAATCAACTTCAAATAAGCGTAAAATCCATTAAAGGATGTTGACATAGATGAAATCAAAACACTTTTTAGAGAAATATCTCTTTCTATTTTTGAAATCATTTAAGAGCCATATAAAATAAAACATTTTCTTGAAAATATTCTTGTAAGATTGTAAGGAAAGCTTTGACGATTCTATAACGGCGGAAAATAACCACACCCGCCGTATAAGTTAAAAAAAACATTCTTATCTTAATTCTGTCGAAAAGGTTAAAAAGGACCTTGTTTTGAAAACGACCAAAATATTCCTTTATAAACCACTTATAAAAGTAAAAAAGGGTATAAATGACTTTAACTCATATTCTAGTAAATAGTAAAAATGTTTTGAAATGCATTTTTAAGAAACATGGATGTGGATGATAAAGAGATCCCAGTAGATTATTACGTATAATACAACCTCGGATAATGAAGAGATTGTGAAATAACCCTTACCTTGTACTTTTCCTTGGTTGGGGTAGGTTAACCTCCTGTATAATAGTGAAATAATTGTTACTAAATTATACAAGAATCATATACATTAATATGATATCATATATGATCTTTTAATATTGATTTGATAATAATATCTTAGTATTATCGCCGTTTCGGGTGTTAACTTACTCATTTTCTTTATATGTTTTGTTACATAAGTCATGTTTGTTGTATCTTATTCATATCCAGAATGATATCAAGTCCTTAAACATCATTTTTTAATCATTAAATGATAATTATACTTGAATGGATACGATGGAGAATGAATCTCATCGCGTTCGTGGAGACGGTAGTCCGTACGTACGCACGAACGCTACTTCCATTTAATTTTTATTTTAAAAGAATCAAATCCAAATGATACATAGGTATATTACTATTCCAGTATAATATAATATTTTATATATGTTACTTAAGTTCATTAACACCATCCTTTATACGTTCCATGTGTGGTATGAACGAGTCATATCATTTTAAGGGGGCGGTAGTCCGCACTTCCTCAAATGAAATTATCGTATGTATATACAACATGAAACGAATAATGGTATGAAATAAAATGGAATTACAGAAGCTTATATATAAAATATATATCATTAATATCATATTTAATTACAGTGCCATCATAATGGCCACCCTGAGAGGCGGTAAGATGTATTTGAACAATCATCGTTTCGTGAGGCGTTAGTTTGTCATCCACAGAAACATTATGTTCATCATCCATTAGATGGAGTTGTGTATATGTGTAGTTTGAATACTTCTTATAACAACATCCTAGTATATTGAGGATACTGGTGTTGTTACAAAAGAAAGGAAATAAAAAGAGTTTGGGGGTTGGAGAAGCAAAATAAATGAAAATAATTTAAGAGAAAACGTTACCTTTAATTTAGGTAACTCACTTTGGTTGGAACCAAAGGACTTCTTGAAATGCTTTCTGCCTAAGGGGAAGCTTCAAGGAGGAGGAGAGGGATTTGGGGAGCTTAGTTGGGCAGAGTTTGGACGAGCCAAGTGGCTTGAGAGGTGTGAGGAAAAGAGAAGGAGGAGTGCCCTTTTATAAGAGGGGTGAGGGGCACTTTTGGAAAAGCTAGAAATATTAATTTATAATAAATTCATATTCGGTTTCTAATGGCTCCAAAGTTGACTATTCAAAGGTTAAGGTGGGGATAGGTCGAAAACCACTCAACCAATAGAATTTAGACAGGTTTGGGTACTTATATTAACCTTATCTTTAAGTATTAACTCTAAGTTAATTAGTTTCACTTTTACAATGTCTCTTTGTATTTTTATATAATATGGTTAATAAACTTACTATATACATCCAAGCGACCCCCAAGTGGTCCATTAATGAGTAACCTATCATAATATAAGTCTCTTGGCCGAACCTTAGATTTTTAGGAATTTAATATCAATTAATAATATAATATTTGTTTTAAGAACTCTTTTATGTCAATTTTGACACTATTCAATAGTTGATTTTTTTGAAACTCCTAACAGATTGATTACTTCGAACAAAGTCAATTAAATCAATCCTAATATATCATATTATCATATAAAATTAGTTTAATTCATTAAAAGTTTCATATTATAATTATTTGGGTATTTATAATATCAATTATTTTAATTTTTCACTATTATAGTAATTACTGCATCATCATTGTGTCATAAATAAAATAAATTATTCAATGTCTAAAAATTATAAATAAAATATCATTATGTAGGAAATCTTTTTAGCTTTCTAATTAATATTTATAATCTAAAATCCAACATATATAACCCTATGTAAAAATTGTTTTTCTAAAAGATATATGCTTGTGTCATTTTTGTATTCATTTTGACTTAATTAAAATAAAGTGTCATTATCACTTACAAGTGGATCCATGGGGTCCCAAAATTGACCTAAAGATGCCCATGGTCGACCATGTATCAACCAATAGGGTTAAGACACGTTTTAGGGTAATTTAGTATTATTATAATATTATTTTTTAACCCTTATTTACCGGATTTACCCTTAACCATGGTAAATAAAATATTTACCGCAGTAATTATTCAAAATGTCTAAAAATAAAAGTTACCTATTTACACAATTTGAACATCCTGATTCCAAATATGGAATCCATTTTTCTAAATTCAAAACACAGAAGTGGCAGAAATTAATTTAAAATTAATTCCCGCTGTCAAAACAAAAAGCGTGTTTTTAAGAGATAATAACTATCAAAAGATTGACACTTGTTTATGTTCGGTTTAATTGTAAAATTATGTCCAATGACCAAAATTATATTAAATGGTAAAAATATATTCTAAATATACTTTAAAACTACTAAAATTCATAATTTATCACTATTAATTATTCTGATTAAAAAAGTTGTTTTTAATTAAAATTTAGTAATTTTCACTATTCATCAAAATATGAAAGTTATCCGAAAAGTACCAAAATTTCACCTTAGGCTAAATTAGATATTCCGAATCTAAAAATGAAGTCCATTTTGAAATATAAAATATATATAATTTAAAAAGTAGGTATTACTATTCACAACGGCTAGTTTAATTAGTTGTGGTGTGTGTTAGAACTCGAGGTTGCGTACAACACACGCTATCGCATTATTCGAAGGGAAACGTACCGTGGAAGCTTGGGGTGTTTCATTTTAAATTTTTGATGTCCCCATTTAGTCAAAAAGTTTAAAATATTGTATTTAAAAAGGTTTCACTATTAGAAGTTGATAAAAGTGAAATACTGAAAATGAATCTGTTCTTGCATTATGACTAAGAAACTCATAATAGGGATTCTAAAATTATAAGGATTATATAAAGTTCAAAATGTATTTAATACTATTCATGACCTCTTTTAATGGTGTGATTGAACTCGGTGTTGCGTGTAGTGCAAGTTATTGAATTATTTTTAAGAAATAACACACTCTGAAATCCTGGGGTGTTACATTCTCCCCTCCTTCAATAAATTGCGTCCTCGTAATTTGAAATTGTTTCTTCGAAAATAAAAGGTTGAAAGTAGAAAATATATTTGTGGGAAAACCCACATCGGAAATTGGGTTACTAAAATTTAGTCTTAATATGAGTAAAAGAGAAATGAAAGGGTCACCACCAAATTATGATCTCGATTAGGAAAACATTGGTGGAAATTAGAGACATATAATTGGAGGAAAAACGTAAATATTTATAGGTAGTGATTGAGGTCATCAATCACAAACAAGTATAAAATTGAGGTCCTTAAACTCATCAATCTATGATGATTTGAAGTTCCATCGGTTCAACAAAATATAGGGTATTGGGACAACACATTTTTGACATTTCAAAATATCTTAGTTGAAATCCCACGTCGAAAAATGAATTAACGAGGCCTCTATTTAAAATAAAGAGTGGAAAGTATGAAGATTACCGAAAAGAACACATACTAGGGTTCCATGTAGTAAAATATGGATATGGAAGAAAAATCTAACCATCAATTATCTGATGGAGAGTGGTAGAGAACATGGCTATGAAAAGGCTAACAATCCCAAAGCCATAAATTAGTGATGATTTAAGGTACCATCTAGGAAAACATTTTTGTTCTAATTTTCTTTTCTTAATATTGAGGAATTTTTTTATGAGATTGGAAAAGATCATATGGAGATATACTTACTTTATAATTAGAGTTTTATCCATTAATAAATTTCTACCACAAACTCATCTTTCACTCGTAAAAAAAATTATATTTATACTATTCGTACAGGGTTCCAAAATAAACGAATTTATAATTCATCTAAAAGATCATTTAATAAAAACTACATTATTTAATCCAGGACATCTCGTGGGCCAGTGGTAGGTGATACACCCTTGTCACCCTTCGGTTGCGGGTTCAAGTCTCGCAGCCTTGCCGGACGCGACGGGTTGCCGCCTGACCTCCGGGTTGTCCTTTTATGGCAATCCAAAATAATCCAAACTAGAACTATCCAAAATACTTCTATCCAAACTCACAGTCCAACATTTATATGTAAGGTAAACATAATGTAGAACCTTTTTACCCCGTAATAGCATATGAATACCTTCATCATGTATTCTTTTAATACACTGAAACATCCTGAATTACCATATTCCTTATTGATTACATTCATGCTCCCTTATTCCATATAGAAAGTTGGATATACTTCATTAATCCAAAAATGTTTTAAACCCCAACAATGATGGAATATACAAATCATTAATCAGTTCCAGGGTAGTCAAGAATATCCAATATAATTTATCCAAATCAATCATGTATTATTCTAAAATCACTACCTCGGTATCAGAACCATATTATGGTTTATCTTTCTCTCAACCATATATTTTCCAAAAATTTAACCTGCTATTGAGTCACTTTTCTTTTTTCCACACAATCTCAAGTCCTTAATGAAATAGTACTGCAGTACAATCCTTATATACTCCATAATTATTATAACAAGTACATTGTTGATACAACACTCAATTGACATAATCAACATAAGAACTCTAATCATTCCTCTTCATCTGTGGTAGTATCATAACTTGTTTATTATCCAATAACATCATTTGCGGCATACTCTGATGACTGGGACATAGGTTCGCGTAGTGTCCAAACTCCTTGCAAATGAAGCATTGTACATTTAAAACCATTTTCTTACCCTTGCAGTCACGTACTTTGTGCCCTTTTCCTCCACACTTATAACAAACTCCCATTCCTTTCAGGCAAGTTCCAGGGTGTTTCTTTCCACAGTTACCACATATGGGAAAATTCTTCTTTTCCCTCTTCCCTTTATCCATCTTTCTCTCTTCCATCCTTTTCTTCTCTTGCTTCCCTTCAAATCCATAGGACTCAGTAAAATCTTTACATATCTTATCAACACATGATATTATTTCTTCATATGATGATAATACATGGGAGACTATTTCTCTTATAAATTCTATCTTAAGACCATGAAAGATATGATCCTTCCTTCTCTTTGAATCATGTGTATTTCTGGAGTTCTCATTCCTTCTACTGGGCGCCATTTCTATACCATGGCATAAACTAGATCAGTTTATGAATCAAAACACATAATCTCATACTTATAAAACACTTAACATAAATTGAACTATTTATGGATATAATCCATAATCATAAAAATGTTTTCTTTGAGGAAGTATATACTCATAAACCCTTCATAATGATTTGTAAAGAAAATGAGAGTTATCCTAAGCATATCCCCCGGGAGTGTCGTAACCAAGAGTGCAGCAAGGCCCGTTGTCGTGCACCAGTTCCCGTTCGAGTCTAGCTCAAAGCGGTGTTTTCGGGTTTTACCCCTAGGTACATCTGTGCCAGAGCTGCCTCTACCTGCTCGTATCCAGACAGGGATGTATTGCTCGGAAAACTCACAAAATCTCTACAATACCAAAATTCTAGGAAGTTCTTCTATACTAATCCTAAAAGTTCATCTTAGGTCTACGTGCTCTAATCAGAGTTTATCTAAATCTAGCTTCCAAGGTTTGTACTAAACTTCCTCTGATACCAACTGTAACGCCCCGACCCCAGCTACCCAGAGTCGGTGCATTAATTACATAACATTGGCATGATCACAAGAAAGATCAAATCTCGAAAGACCGATTGGTTTAGTAGCCTTGGAAACACTAGATATATTCATAAGTTTTACATTACATCATAAAATGAAAAACTAATACAACAACATAATGTTTCCACAATCCACACTATTAACCCCTCATAAAATCCCTGCAGGTCATTCATAACTTACTTCTTCACATCCTGGGAAAAATAAAACATAAAAAAAGGGGTGAGCTCAAATGTCCAGTAAGGATAACAATAAAGTGGAAACTTTCATAAATAAGAATAAACATTTAAGGCAATGTATAACTAAAACAAAAGCCTTTTAAATATGAACTTTCAACATGGTATGGCATAAATGAAATAATGTCATTTACTTATTCACATGGATATTCTACTAAATTAATAATCACATGCAAAAATCAATAACCACTTTCATAATGTTGGAATGCATAATGCTAAACGTTAATTTCTTTATCTAGGCCTCATCCCAAGACCTAGGGGTTACTTCTAACCGGAACCCAACCCGGAGTGCCTCTAATAACCGGACACCAACCCGGAGTGCCTCTAATAACCGGACACCAACCCGGAGTGCCTCTAATAACCGGACACCAACCCGGAGGGCATACTTTTACCAGTCCCTAACCTGGAGGGCTTACTTTAACCAGTCCCCAACCTGGAGGGCTTACTTTTACCGGTCCCCAACCCGGAACATACTTGTTTAGCACATTCATCTGAAGAAAAGTTTGAAATATAACATAAACATTCGGATTAAAACTAGCATACGAAATGTCTATAGTTTCACCATAAACTATGAATGGTATAAAATAGAACATCCACAGTCAAACATATCACTAAACCTTCAATTCAATATAGAAGTTTTGTATTATAATAAATCAACTTCAAATAAGCGTAAAATCCATTAAAGGATGTTGACATAGATGAAATCAAAACACTTTTTAGAGAAATATCTCTTTCTATTTTTGAAATCATTTAAGAGCCATATAAAATAAAACATTTTCTTGAAAATATTCTTGTAAGATTGTAAGGAAAGCTTTGACGATTCTATAACGGCGGAAAATAACCGCACCCGCCGTATAAGTTAAAAAAAACATTCTTATCTTAATTCTGTCGAAAAGGTTAAAAAGGACCTTGTTTTGAAAACGACCGAAAGATTCCTTTATAAACCACTTATAAAAGTAAAAAAGGGTATAAATGACTTTAACTCATATTCTAGTAAATAGTAAAAATGTTTTGAAATGCATTTTTAAGAAACATGGATGTGGATGATAAAGAGATCCCAGTAGATTATTACGTATAATACAACCTCGGATAATGAAGAGATTGTGAAATAACCCTTACCTTGTACTTTTCCTTGGTTGGGGTAGGTTAACCTCCTGTATAATAGTGAAATAATTGTTACTAAATTATACAAGAATCATATACATTAATATGATATCATATATGATCTTTTAATATTGATTTGATAATAATATCTTAGTATTATCGCCGTTTCGGGTGTTAACTTACTCATTTTCTTTATATGTTTTGTTACATAAGTCATGTTTGTTGTATCTTATTCATATCCAGAATGATATCAAGTCCTTAAACATCATTTTTTAATCATTAAATGATAATTATACTTGAATGGATACGATGGAGAATGAATCTCATCGCGTTCGTGGAGACGGTAGTCCGTACGTACGCACGAACGCTACTTCCATTTAATTTTTATTTTAAAAGAATCAAATCCAAATGATACATAGGTATATTACTATTCCAGTATAATATAATATTTTATATATGTTACTTAAGTTCATTAACACCATCCTTTATACGTTCCATGTGTGGTATGAACGAGTCATATCATTTTAAGGGGGCGGTAGTCCGCACTTCCTCAAATGAAATTATCGTATGTATATACAACATGAAACGAATAATGGTATGAAATAAAATGGAATTACAGAAGCTTATATATAAAATATATATCATTAATATCATATTTAATTATAGTGCCATCATAATGGCCACCCTGAGAGGCGGTAAGATGTATTTGAACAATCATCGTTTCGTGAGGCGTTAGTTTGTCATCCACAGAAACATTATGTTCATCATCCATTAGATGGAGTTGTGTATATGTGTAGTTTGAATACTTCTTATAACAACATCCTAGTATATTGAGGATACTGGTGTTGTTACAAAAGAAAGGAAATAAAAAGAGTTTGGGGGTTGGAGAAGCAAAATAAATGAAAATAATTTAAGAGAAAACGTTACCTTTAATTTAGGTAACTCACTTTGGTTGGAACCAAAGGACTTCTTGAAATGCTTTCTGCCTAAGGGGAAGCTTCAAGGAGGAGGAGAGGGATTTGGGGAGCTTAGTTGGGCAGAGTTTGGACGAGCCAAGTGGCTTGAGAGGTGTGAGGAAAAGAGAAGGAGGAGTGCCCTTTTATAAGAGGGGTGAGGGGCACTTTTGGAAAAGCTAGAAATATTAATTTATAATAAATTCATATTCGGTTTCTAATGGCTCCAAAGTTGACTATTCAAAGGTTAAGGTGGGGATAGGTCGAAAACCACTCAACCAATAGAATTTAGACAGGTTTGGGTACTTATATTAACCTTATCTTTAAGTATTAACTCTAAGTTAATTAGTTTCACTTTTACAATGTCTCTTTGTATTTTTATATAATATGGTTAATAAACTTACTATATACATCCAAGCGACCCCCAAGTGGTCCATTAATGAGTAACCTATCATAATATAAGTCTCTTGGCCGAACCTTAGATTTTTAGGAATTTAATATCAATTAATAATATAATATTTGTTTTAAGAACTCTTTTATGTCAATTTTGACACTATTCAATAGTTGATTTTTTTGAAACTCCTAACAGATTGATTACTTCGAACAAAGTCAATTAAATCAATCCTAATATATCATATTATCATATAAAATTAGTTTAATTCATTAAAAGTTTCATATTATAATTATTTGGGTATTTATAATATCAATTATTTTAATTTTTCACTATTATAGTAATTACTGCATCATCATTGTGTCATAAATAAAATAAATTATTCAATGTCTAAAAATTATAAATAAAATATCATTATGTAGGAAATCTTTTTAGCTTTCTAATGAATATTTATAATCTAAAATCCAACATATATAACCCTATGTAAAAATTGTTGTTCTAAAAGATATATGCTTGTGTCATTTTTGTATTCATTTTGACTTAATTAAAATAAAGTGTCATTATCACTTACAAGTGGATCCATGGGGTCCCAAAATTGACCCAAAGATGCCCATGGTCGACCATGTATCAACCAATAGGGTTAAGACACGTTTTAGGGTAATTTAGTATTATTATAATATTATTTTTTAACCCTTATTTACCGGATTTACCCTTAACCATGGTAAATAAAATATTTACCGCAGTAATTATTCAAAATGTCTAAAAATAAAAGTTACCTATTTACACAATTTGAACATCCTGATTCCAAATATGGAATCCATTTTTCTAAATTCAAAACACAGAAGTGGCAGAAATTAATTTAAAATTAATTCCCGCTGTCAAAACAAAAAGCGTGTTTTTAAGAGATAATAACTATCAAAAGATTGACACTTGTTTATGTTCGGTTTAATTGTAAAATTATGTCCAATGACCAAAATTATATTAAATGGTAAAAATATATTCTAAATATACTTTAAAACTACTAAAATTCATAATTTATCACTATTAATTATTCTGATTAAAAAAGTTGTTTTTAATTAAAATTTAGTAATTTTCACTATTCATCAAAATATGAAAGTTATCCGAAAAGTACCAAAATTTCACCTTAGGCTAAATTAGATATTCCGAATCCAAAAATGAAGTCCATTTTGAAATATAAAATATATATAATTTAAAAAGTAGGTATTACTATTCACAACGGCTAGTTTAATTAGTTGTGGTGTGTGTTAGAACTCGAGGTTGCGTACAACACACGCTATCGCATTATTCGAAGGGAAACGTACCGTGGAAGCTTGGGGTGTTTCATTTTAAATTTTTGATGTCCCCATTTAGTCAAAAAGTTTAAAATATTGTATTTAAAAAGGTTTCACTATTAGAAGTTGATAAAAGTGAAATACTGAAAATGAATCTGTTCTTGCATTATGACTAAGAAACTCATAATAGGGATTCTAAAATTATAAGGATTATATAAAGTTCAAAATGTATTTAATACTATTCATGACCTCTTTTAATGGTGTGATTGAACTCGGTGTTGCGTGTAGTGCAAGTTATTGAATTATTTTTAAGAAATAACACTCTGAAATCCTGGGGTGTTACATTTAATGTGTCACAAGAATTTTATATATATAAATAATTTATTATGTGATATTTAAATGATTTATTATTCTCAATCTAATACTATCATCATGACATTAGAGTAAGAAAAATGAATAATTTAAAATATAAAATAAATTAGATTTTTTAAATAATATTTTACTAAATTATTGAAAAATTCTCAAATACTGAAAAATGATAATTTGGATTAAATATTCTTATATATCATAGAATTTATATTTATTTTACAATTTTAATAATATATGTAAAATTATAACAATTTATATTGAAAATTTTGTTAATATAGTAGAGGTTAATAATGATTAATATTGTAATGACCCGAGTTCGGAGCCACATAACTGGTGCTCCGTACCTGGTTCGCCACATGACCTCAAGCGCGTTTCCCCAAATGCCAGAGGCTGCCGACTAGCAGTGAGGGCCTCGGTAAGTCTGTGGGGAAACTGTGCCCTCATTTGGTAAAGTATACAACGGAAGATTAAGCATGGACAATAGTGGAAACAGTTAAGAACATACAACAACTGAGCTAAAATTCCGAGTAATAACAGATATAATAATGATGCAGATTGGTAGAAGAATCTATGGAAAATAGTAATCAAATCCACATGCTGAAATACATCTGAAACCAATAAACTAAATGTAAACAGCAACTCAGCAGAATCACGAGCCAAGGCCTGGTAACATGCTCTCCAGCTCCAACTAGCCATCATGTACCTGAGGTAGAAGGGTCAGAATCCCTCTCTAGACCTGCATCCATATAATTGTTTGGGCTGAAAAGCAGGACCCAAATAGGTTGTGAGACTAATCCCAGTAGGCAACCACCACAAGATCAATGCCCGGCTGTGAGTTACTGATATAGAAAAAGTAAAGATAATACACACAGTAGTAAACTAGGAATATGCCAGTAAATAAATCCTACTAGTTACCATACACAAACTTGTAATTAATGACCATGGGAAAATAGCATGGAACTCTATTCCAAGGTAAGGAAAGTTACACATCAGGTATCTCAATGACTACCAAAACAAAAGCAGTACAAAACCCAAGCTTGTTCTCTGGCTTGGAGGACTCGTCACAACCAACCATCACAATTACACCGACTCTCGGTGTGGCTCAAAATAGCATACCCCTATAGTCTAGTAATCAAACAAGGCACATACACTCTAGGAAGCTCTCACTTCAATTTCCCAGTGGTCTTGCAATGATAGCTACAGACTCTTTGAGGAAGCACTTACGTCTAATTCCTCATGTGGTCTCGGTGCATGTGTAAAACTAAGGACACTCTTGGGAAGCACAAATTACTATTCCCATAGGTCCTACGTATGAAACAGAATCCAACACACCCTCTAGGGAAGCACTTAATCATCAATTCCCTCTTTGATCTCCCGCACCAGGTTCTCATAGCCCTGAGCAGTCCAGTCAAGCGTAATCTACTGTTAGAAGCTCTATGTATGTACAACAACTACTTAGATAATAGCTACAATGCATCAAAAGCATAAAAACATCAGGAAAAAGCATGTAATCAATCATATCAAGGCAGACAAACACTGAAACAAGGTATGCCTCACATGCAACCTAAGCCAAACAGTGATAAACATACAAAACAAGGGAAACTCTCATGGGGTGATCCTTAACCATGCTAACATACACATATCAATCATTTAATAACCTCAATAAATACATGCAATCTAAGGCAGATAATAATACAGGGTCAAAATCCTAAACTGAGATACCCGATACATGGGTATCCGACACTTTTGCACTAAAAACTCAAAGACATTCAACGTAGGGAAACAAACCACCTACCTATATCCTAAGAGATCGATATACGTGATCCTTTGCCAGTGAATCGTCCTAGAACGGAGTAGATCTGCAAAAAACAACTAAAACGTTCAGCCTCAGATAACTCACATGTGATAAAGAATAAGAAAATGAGGCTTAAGAAGATGGGAGAACTCACCACTGTTATTCCAATGTAATCGACCATGCTCGAATCAGAGAAAGGGTAGAGATGTGGTGGCTCGTCGAAGATCCGGCCGTACGACTTTCTCTTGGATGAACGAGGGCAAGAAGAAGAAGAAAAAAGGGGTTAGTTGTGACCCCGATTCATTTAGTGAAAAAAAATAAAGTACACGACGTGTACTTTTGGAGTACACGACGTGTACTAGGTCATTCTGTACTCCGCCAAAATCAGCCTCCACGTCACCCCTACACACCGTGTGTGTGGGCTAGACACGGCCAGCACAAGGCTTCGATCCGGGAAAGAGTACATGGCATGTACTCAAAAATTACACGGCGTGTAATTTGAAAATTTTCAGAAAGTCTATTTTTCTTAAAAACTCCACAAAAAGGAAAAAAGCGTACATGAAAAGAAGATCTGGGTTCTTACCAACATCCCCCCTTAAAGAAATTCATCCCCGAATTTCCCTAACGAGGGGGAGAAGAAGGAACCCGAAACAGCTCCAGGCACTGCGATCGTTCATCGGCCTCCCTCTCCTAGGACTCGTCCTATACTCTATTGTGCTGCCATAGCACCCGTACTAGAGGAATAGACTGCCCGCGGAGAACCTTCGTAATAAGATCGACAATCTGGATGGGATGTTCCTCAAACAATGCATCCGCTTCGAGCTCAACATCATCAGGATGAAAGTCATGAGACGAGTCTAATAAGTAACGTCGGTGTTGAGAGATGTGGAAGACATCATGCATGGCCCGATACCTCTGAGATAGATGCAACCGATAGGCAACCGGCCCAACACTGTCTAACACCTCAAACGGCCCGACGTACCGTACTGAAAACTTACCCTATCTCTAAATCCTCTTGTGTCCCATACTCGGTGCAAGACATAGGAAAACCTAATCCCCGACCTTGAACTCCAGAGGACATCTTCGCTGATCCGCATAAGACTTCTGATGAGACTGTGGTTTAGCCATCCTCTTCTGAATCAACTCTATCTTCTCTGAGGTCTCTAGGAAAAGACGTGGTCCTAGGAAAGCTTTCTCTCCTACCACTACATAATATTTCACTTTTTACAACAGGAACATATTTGTTGGTAAAAATATATTTTCTGTTGGTAAAACGTTTTACCAACATATATGTCTCTGTCACTAAACTGTTGGTAAAAACTCTGTCGCTAAATGTTTTTATGACAGATAAAATAGTTCTGTTGCAATTATAATAATACCAACAGATAATATATATGTTGGTTAAAGTGTTTAGCAACAGGTTCTGGTGATAAATTTATCTGTAGGTAATAATATTACCAATATATAATATTTGTTTATAAATTACATTTAAATAAAAATTATAAAATTTTATTGCCGATAAAATTTTATATTATATTTATTAATTAATCATATATAATACATGTTTTAATTATTAAACCGGAGATTATTTTAACACATGTTCAAAATTAGATATGAATTAATTATATTAATAATGAAATTCATTACAAATAGAAACTCTTAGATCCCCACAAGAATTGTTCCACAATTCTGTCCCACAATTCTAGCCAACCCTAACCACCCACCCACCCTGGATGCCCCCCAAAAAATATCAACCACCATAGCAGCTCCAACCCATCATCCTTAATGACTCCAGCACCAGCAGCTCTAACTCATCCATGTCATCTCTAAACCCATCCCATCCATGCCAACTATAGCCCCATTCATGATAGCTTCTGTCTATTTCAGCTCATCCAGCTCTAGCCACATCCATGTCAGCTCCAGTCCATGCCAGCTCCAACTCCACTCATCCATGTCAGCTCAGTCTAGGCCAGCTCTGGTCTATGCCCCCATCCATCCCATCTTCAGTCTATGCACAAAAATATGAGCAAATACATCATATGGAATTGGTACACAGGTAAACAGACAAGTAATAGAAATACACTTACATGATAGAGATAAAGGTAGTACCTGCGCAACAAGAAATAAACATTTGCGTTGAAATTCATGAATTTGTGTTTAACATTCTTTTGACTTTCATCAAAGGTAGTACCTGCACAACAAGGAAAAAAAATTCTATGATAGCCTTTTATTTAGAAAAAATATAATACATGACATTAGGTTTGAAATAATAACATGCAATGTACCCGTCGTATTAGATTTTGCTAGTTAGTGTACCTAATGTCTGAACACAATGCCAATCATCACTGTCACCATCCTCTTCCCAGATCATAACAGTATAATTATAGCTACAAGAGAGTAAAACATCAATAAATGGGTGAGAATGAACCATTTTAACAGAAAAACTTTGAAGAATCTATTAACTGGGTAATGGGCATACATGCTCTTATCAAAAACTGGATCTTTAATGAGTGAATCAATGCTGGAAACATGGATGCAGTCACAAGTTCATGGATGTGTTTAGAATGGTTCACAACTGCAAAACATTAACATGTGAACCTGCATATTGTATGGTTTTTAGCTCAGAGATGATCCTGCATATTGCAAGCTGAAAACATGTAACCTATAATCCTGAAAATAAAAAAACATTAATTGAAAAACATGTAAAACTGTAAACATATATACCTAAACTATAAAACCTATAAAATTATAAACTACTAATGAAGATTATTCTTACCTACAAACATGTAAACAAATAATCATGGAACCTGCAAACCTCTAACATACCAACCTACAAAACTGTAACCTACAAACAGTTAAATTTTAACTAGATGACATACAAACCGAAAAACTAGTAATTTTGTAACCAGTAACATAGAAACCCATAACAAAGAAAAATATAAGCCTACAAACCTGTTTGTGAAAACTACTAACTATTGAACATAAAAATTAGTAAAAACAATGTCTGATGGGGGAGAATGAGATTGTGTAAACCTGTTTGTGAAAACATGGGCATACATGGGCTCCCACAATAAAAATATAATTGTGAAAACCTGAAAACCTGTTTGTGCAACCCTGTTTGTGCAAACTACAATCTTATTTGTGAAAACCTGTTTGTGAAAACCTATAAACATGTTTGTGAAAACCTATAAACATGTTTGTGCAAACCTACAAACATATTTGTGCATGCATGGGATCCCACAAACTACAAACTATTGAATATAAAACATAATATCTTGTAAAACCAACATTCAATTTACAAACCTGGAACCTGAATCCCGGAAAACTGTATCCTAAAAATTAGTAAAACAATCGATATAGAAACCTGTAATCATGTAACATGAAAACATTGAAATCTATAAACATGGAAACATTTGAATAACCATCATGAAAACCTAAAATGGAAATTCAAATCTGATCATCCACATAAGTCTTCCACAATATTTCTGTATTTTTCTTACTAATAATCCAAGATACCTTGATAAATTGAAAAGGATGAAATTAGATAAGCAGAATTATGTAAGAGGACAAAACAAAAAATCTATTTTAGTATAATAAGAAATGAAGAATTCAATAACACGTGATTACAAAAAAACATATACTTTCATAAATTCCAAATGACTCGTGATCAAATTCCCATCATTTTTATTATTGTTCTTATTCTTGTAATGTTAAAAAACACTTTATTTCAATTCAGAGAGACTTGTAAGTATATGATAGCTTTATGTGTGTGCTTTTGTAGATTTATGTGTGTGCATTCGTAGTAGTTTTCCACAACCATAAATTGGTATGATTATAATGGATAAGTGAAATTATTTCATTGATTTATATCTATTTTTAGATAAAAAAATACAAAAATACAAAAAATATACTCAAATTGGAATGCACAACTTTTACACATTTTCAAACGGATTAGATTTATGGAATTCTCACTGTATAAATCTTATAAGCGTTAATCCACAAGCCTCAAGAAGATAGATCAATAGAAAAGATGAGGAGCAGCATCAACTACCTGGATTGAAAAATCCATGTGAAAGATGTTGAGTTTTCACCCAATCTCAAAATACATTATCTTGAGAGTTTAGAAACACATTAGCAATTGTAGAACCTCTTTCATGTAGGCTCAGATTGTGATTGATGATGCCTATTCAATTCTCTGAACACCAAATCCAGAATAAAGTGAAATGCATCAATTGAAATATGCACTATCAAAAGCTCCATTGGATAGAAAATCATATTACATTCCACGTAATAACAGTAGAGTCATGGTAGTAGAATAATCATATTACAGTCACTTATCATATATCTTGCCAGAGTACTACAATCTGTATATGACTCTGCTACCAATATATATTATGTACTACAGTCTGTGTGACTGCTACTATTACATAGACGTCTGTGTGAGACTACTACTATTACATATGTTTGTGTGTGTAATAGCAGCGGAGTCATCAATCAGTGTGTGTGCGACTAAGGCAATGCACACCTGAATTCTAGCAGTCTTCATCGCCTGGCACACCAGGAAGACGCTCACAAACCCACCACAAAACCGACACAAGCACACCAATAGAACAGTCTTTTAATATATAAAATATAAATAAAATATGAAGAAAAGATTCCTTTATAAATATACATAGTTTTACAATAAGGGATTGTGCGACCACACTTTCAACCCCTTCAAATATATATATATATATAGTGCAGTTATTTAACTCTATCTCGTGGCATCAAAGAGAAAGATATGATGACAACAACAAATTATATGAGTTCATCAATCCCTACACTAGTCATCCATGTAAGGAGAATAGTTAAAACTCAAGGTATGATGTCATTATAAATTTATCCTTCTCCAAACTGATCCTTTGTGAGTATAGACCTATCATGAAAACTGGACACACAAAAACAAAGTCAGAGAGATGGGTTTCCATTGAAGTCACAAAAAAAGTTACTTGCACTTCACAGCACAGGTTTGGTCCTTATTGACAATCAATATAGGAAGGTATGATTTCAGTCTAAGGTAGGTCCATGAAAAATGTAGGGAAATAATGCTGGAAAAAGATGAAGACGGCTACTGGTGGTTAAAATAATAAGACATAAAAACAGGTGGATTTAAGTCGAAGGAATCATAAGATTGGGAGGCTATCTGTTATGCCCAGTGCCATTAGGATTTTGATGAATCCCACTTATTGGATCCATGTAGAGTTGAAGAACCGATAAAGAGGTATCCTTACCTTCATTGTTTCTCTTAATACGCCATCAAGTAGAACTTCATAGTCCTTCTGCGTAATGCTATGATCAAATCCTTTGTCCGATGCCTCGTTTGAGAACCATCTCATGTTCAAGACCTGACCACATATGTATACGGCCTTCAGTGTCAGAGTCGTGAACACCGACGAGGACCAGTAGACCCCTCCCTATCTCTGATACGGTACGCCCTTCCACCTCTACGCTAGCAGATGAAACTCGCTGAACAATGGCCCTCATTGCTGCAATTTATCCTCTGAAGATGTCTACACAGCCCCCCACCCCGCCCCCGTAGTGTTTGGTCCTTATTAGCAAAGTAAAAAATTCAGGTGTAATACTTAACATCAAATGTACATCAATTCTGTTCCAAAAACCTCAGCACCTGGGTGCAATTGAAACTTCTGATTTAACAATAAAAGGGAAAGCTGATCAAAGAAACTCAGAAACATGGATTGAATCATCATTCATGGAAAAAGAGCAACTAACAAAATAAGACATCAGGTTCTCCACCTCAATCTAATCATGTAAACAAGAACAGAGCATTAAAAATAACTGTTCATATCATGTGCTTTTAAATAATGCAGTACAAAGAGCATCTTCATACATTCAATTCATACAAAACAGCTTCAAAGAGCAGCCTCTCCTAGCATTAGGAAATACATAGTAAAACATTAACATCAAATGAAAACAAAACCTTAATCAATGGACCCTAGAAACGAACAATACAAATATGGAAACAAAATTTGATGACCTTTCAGGCGTAAAAGTGAATCAAATTCAAAAATTGGTGATCAGGTATTAAAAGATGAGACCGAATGATCATCAACTAAGATAATGCCAGTACACAGAGCAGCTTCAGACATTCAATTCATACAAAATAGGTTCAAAGAGAAGCCTCTCCTAGAATTAAGATATACATAGTAAAACTTTAACATCAAATGAAAACAAAACATTAATCAATGGACCCTAGAAACCACCAAATACAAAGATGTTAACAAAATTTGATGACCTTTCAAGCGTAAAAGTAAATCGAATTCAAAAATTGGTGATTGGGTATTAAAAGATGAGACCAAATGATCATCAACTAAGGTAATTCCAGTACATTTAAAGCAGCATGATAATCATCAAAGCAAACACAAAGGAAAAATAATATTTGTGATTGAAATCCAACATCACTTTTAATTACTAACCTGATTAGAAAAGAAATTACGTTGGATCATATCAAGAAGTTCAACCATTATAAATCCGTGTACATCATAGAAACTTTTCAAAAGCGCGGATATACATGTAATACCATCTCCAAGGAATCACTAAAATGGAGTGAAACTCCATTTGAGCGTTAAAATTTCTCTCCAACGCATCGTTATATAAAGCATCAAATTGAAGAAAACCCACAGCGGAGCGCCATATTTGTAATACATGGGTTAATTAATGATAAAAATTACCCCAAGATTCAAACCATCATAGGACTGCAAAATGCAGGAGTTGAATGCCTAAACATCCAATGCTTCACTTGCAGGGGAGGCGGAGCACAGGGAGGTGGAACCCGGGGAGTCGGAACATTGGGTGGCGGTGAGAGGGGAGGCAAAATACAGGGAGGCGGTGGCAGGGGAGGCGGAACACCGGGAGGCGGAACACGAGGAGGCGGAACACGAGGAGGCGGAACACCGGGATGTGACAGGGGAGGTGAAATATAGGGAGGTAGTGGCAAGGGAGGCGGAACACCGGGAGGCAAAATGCGGGGAGGCGGAACACCGGGAGGCGGTGTAAGGAGGGGCGGAACGTCGGGAGGCTGTGGCGGAGGAGGCCGAATTCGGGGAGGGTGTTCAATCAAACCATTAGGGTTTAGCCCTATTTTATGTTTTTACATATTTTTTTTTTTTATTATTAAAAATATATTTTAAATTCATTCTAAATGATAATATTTTTAAATGGCATGTTATTTATTTTTCTCATTTTTCTGTAATTTTTTTTAAACAAATATTTAGAATGGAATTGAAATTATCTCCATTGGTGTGTTTTTATAAGATGATGTATAATAATAAAAATATAATTATAATAGGTCATCCGACACTATAATCCTTCATTTTTTCTATCATTAGTGAGTTGAATGTTAATTTGGTGGAGTTTCAAAAAACTTGGGTAACTTGTTAATAGATGCACACAAAAAATGTATGCGTGTCTATATGCATGCATGCATACACGAGGAGGCGGAACACCGGGATGTGACAGGGGAGGTGAAATATAGGGAGGTAGTGGCAAGGGAGGCGGAACACCGGGAGGCAAAATGCGGGGAGGCGAAACACCGGGAGGCGGTGTAAGGGGGGGGCGGAACGTCGGGAGGCTGTGGCGGAGGAGGCCGAATTCGGGGAGGGTGTTCAATCAAACCATTAGGGTTTAGCCCTATTTTATGTTTTTACATATTTTTTTTTTATTATTATTAAAAATATATTTTAAATTCATTCTAAATGATAATATTTTTAAATGGCATGTTATTTATTTTTCTCATTTTTCTGTAATTTTTTTTAAACAAATATTTAGAATGGAATTGAAATTATCTCCATTGGTGTGTTTTTATAAGATGATGTATAATAATAAAAATATAATTATAATAGGTTATCCGACACTATAATCCTTCATTTTTTCTATCATTAGTGAGTTGAATGTTAATTTGGTGGAGTTTCAAAAAACTTGGGTAACTTGTTAATAGATGCACACAAAAAATGTATGCGTGTCTATATGCATGCATGCATACATTTATTTATGTATATACGTATTCATTTCAACAAATATCTTTCATTTATAAATTACTTTAATTCGATGAATAAATATGTATTTTTATTAACAAATGATTTTATGGTATACATATATATATTCATTTATTTTTATTACATTTTTTTAGAAAACAATTTATTGGAACAAACCTTATAACGGTAAAATATTTGTTTGTAATAGTGAGTATTAATAACATATTCATGTGTTGGTAGAAAAATATTTGTATTAATATGAAAAAATAACAGATTTAACTATTGGTAAAAGATATGTTAGTATTGGATAGTTTATACCAACAGATATACCTGTCAGTAAAAACAATTGTTGGTGGTTAAAATTAATACTAACAAGACTCAATATCTGTTGGAATTAATCATTTTTACCAAAAATATATATGATGTGTCACTAATTTTCTGTTGGAAAAAGCCACATTTTTTGTAGTGTACCTCCAGCCAGCATAATGGTGATTGGCAAGGCCTAACGTACAAAGCCTCATAAGGTGCCATTTGAATGGTCTCTTGGAAAATGTTGTTGTAGGTGAACTCCACCAGAAGAATATGCTTCTACAAAGAATGACAAAAGTCTAGGATGCAAGATCAGAGCATATCATCAAGCACCTAGATTGTACGCTCGGACATGCCATCAGTTTGGGGATTGTATGTTGTACTAAGAAGTACATGTTTACGCAAATCATTCTGAAGTCCCTATCAGAACCGAGAAGTAAAGCGAGCATCCCTGTTTGAAATAATGGTGTGTGTAACTCCATAAAGAAGAACGGTCTCTCTGAGGTAAAGTCATCCCAGATCATCAACACTGAAGGCATCCTTAATAAAAAAGAAGTGATCAACCTTCGTAAGTCTGTCGACGACTTCCCGAACAACATCATTCCCTCACGGTGACCTCGGCAACTCGGTCACGATGTCCATCACGACATCATTACACTTCTACTCTGTAATGGGTAACTGATGTAAAAGCACTTTTGGTCGCCGATACTCTGCCTTCACCTGCTGACAAGTAGAATATCTCATGACAAAACCAGCAACATCCTTTTTCATACCTGGTCACCAATACTGATGATGTAAGTCTCGGTACATCTTGGTGGCACCTGGATGAACTGCCCATGCTGATGCATGAAACTCCCGCATCAGCTCCTCACGTATGTTTGTTGAAACCCATACACGGCCATGAAAGCGTAGCACCTCATCATCGTCCATCGTCCATCCAGAAAGAGGGTCCTCTCCTGAAACACTCTCATGTAGGACAAAGCCTTCTGAGTCTGATAGATGCCTCATCCGTACCCGATCAAGAAGTCTAGAGGTAACAGCTATAGACGATTGGCATATCTGTCGCTTCTTGTCATGAACCTCCATATGCATCTCAGAGAACATAGCCATAAGCTGCCTCTCACAGATGGCCTCCTACACCAACTGAATCTGATTTCTCTAAATCAACGCATCTGCCACTGTGTTGCCCTTTCCTAGCATAGAGGTGAGCTCGATGTCAAAGGCTGAAGACACTCGACCCACCTACGCTTTCTAAGATTCAGATCACGCTGAGTTAAGATGTACTTGAGACTCTTGTGGTCGGTGAAATCCACAAAGTTCTCTCCCAAAATATAGTGTCTCCAACAGCGTATGGCATAAACGATAGCTTCCAACTCCAGATCGTGCATAGGGTAATTACTCTCATGTGGCCTCAACTGTCGAGACCCATATACAACGACTCCATCTCACTGCATAAGCACAACTCCCAGACCGATACCTGACGCATCATAGTAAACAGTGTAGTTCATGCCCAGCTCTGGAAAGACTAGTATCGGTGTTGACATCAACATCCATTTCAGCTCTTGAATGGCTGACTCACAAGGATCAAACCAGTTGAACATTGCCCCCTTCTTGGTCAGACCGGTCAAAGGTGCTGCTAGACGTGAAATGTCTAGAATGAAGCATCTATATTATCCATCCAGTCCTAAGAAACTTTGTACCTCAAAGACATTCTTCGGCTACTCCCATGAAACTACAACTCTCACTTTCTCTGGGTCTATTTATACTCATGGATTTGATATGACGTGACCCAAGAAGTGGATCTGGTCTATCCAGAAGGGGCACATCGAGAGTTTGGCATAAAGTCGTTGCTCTCTCAGTGTACTCAAAACGATCTCAAAATGTGTGGCATGGTCGTGTTGAGTGTGATAGTACACTAAGATAACTTCCACAAAGTCCATGATGAAAGAGTCCATGTAAGGACGGAACCCTCGGTTCATCTGTGCCTTGAAAACTGCTGGCACATTCATTAGACCGAACGTCATGACTTTATACTAGTATAGACCATACCTACTCTTGAAGGATGTCATAGGTATATCTGAAGGTCTAACGCGCAACTGATGATAACCAGACCTCAAATCGATCTTCGAGAACACTCAGTCTTCTCGAAGATGATCAAATATATCATCGATCCACGAAAAGGGATATTGGTTCTTGACTGTCCAGTGGTTCAGCTTCCGATAATCCACACAAAGCCAAAGGCTACCATTTGCATTTTTTGAAAATAGGATAGGCGAACCCTAGGGAGAAGTACTGGGTTGAATGAAACCCTTTTCCTGAAACTCCTCCAAAAGATTCTTGATCTCTTGAAACTATGGTGTGGAGATCCTATAAAGAGGAATTGACACCGGTGCTGCTCCAGGCATGAGCTCAATAGAGATGTATACATCATCATCTAGAGGAAAAATAGAAAATTCCCTTGCAAAAAACGTCTGTGACGCGATACGCCATAGGTGGAAAGTCCAACTGCGAGGTCCCCTGATTGTGTAGATAAATACTAGAAATCTGGGCTGTCTCCCTTCCTAGCCCATGATGTTCTAGTCCTACTCAAATCGACTGAACATCACACTCTCCTCTATGTAGAATAGACTCGCCCTCTAGTGAAACAAAATGCGCTATGCGGTGATAACTGTCGACGACTGCCTGGAAGGGAACTATCCAGTCTATTCCAAGAATGACATCATAATATGTAATCTCTAGGACATATAGATCCCATAAGAAATGATACCCTACATCCTCGAGAGGGAACTCTCTACACTGGCGTACACTAGCAGTTCTATGTCCCAAAGGATTGTCTAGTACCAAAGTGTCCATGGAAGTAATGATTGTAAGTCGAGGGCTCTCAACAGTGTGCATAGAAATAAAGCTATGAGAAGCTCCAGTATCAAAAAGTGAAGATGATAAAACTAAGGCTACTATGATCATACCTCGAACTGTGGATGGTCCATCATCCATCTCTTAATGAATCTTCTCTACTGTAAACGTCTGGCCCCTACCGCGGCCCTGTGTAGTAGTCTAATATCCCTGAGCTGATCCTCCATGAGCCTTACCACTACGTCCATGACCTCTGCCCTAGCCTGAATGATCTGAAGAACCCCAGCCCCCAGTCTGATGCGGAACTGGTAATCCCGCTCCTATATGTGGAGAAGAAACTGATCCTCCTTCACTAGCTTATGGGAGAAGAACCCTACAAAAACGCTATATATGACCCATCTTGCCGCAATCTCGGCACCCCACTAGATCTCTCGGGCACTGAGGCTTTTTATTCCTGCTCTTCCCACACTGATAGCACACCACCTCATTGCCCGAAGAGAGATCTCGTCTACCAGAAGAAATACCTTGCTTCCTCGGGTCACCATGAGTAGACTCTAGGTGGTGCTTCCTTCTCTAAGCATGAAATGAATCAGTCTGGGGTGATGAACCACCCTAGTCAACTGCTCTATTCTCCCTCAGATTCTGTTCTGTGACCAGTGCCTGGTTGACTATCAGAGTAATAGAACTCAACTTGAAGACATTCACTTGCAATCTGATCCTTGGATTGAGGCCTTCCTCAAACATTCTCACCAAAAATAGCTCGTTAATAACTTGAATAGAAGTGAAATGCTCTAACTTAGTAAAAAGGGAGGATTACTCCATGACCGAAAGAGTACCCTACTGAAGGTTCCAAAACACTCTGGCTCTATTGGCCCTCAACGTGGCTAGATAAAAGTAGTCGTATAAAGTACTCTTGAACGTGTCCCATGACATAGTATATTGGCACCCTGCCTGCGAGACCACATCCCACCATCTTTTGGAGGAATTTTGGAGCATATAAGTTTCTAGCTTCAACCTTCTTTCTGGGGGTGTCTCCAGATGCTCCAAGATAGAGAGTATGGTCTCTATTTATGACTCGGAATCCTGAGGTCCTTCGTCCCCTGTGAAAGTGAGAGGATTCTGCTGCTGGAAAACTCACGTCAGCTCTTCCATAGACGGGGCGGGATGTTGTGATCCTTAAAAGGTATGCATAATCCTCATGATACCCTCTCTGAACTGAGCGTCAGCACTAGTGTCTGGAATCACTGCAGGTGCCATATCCAGAACGATCGACGGAACTACATGAAGTCTCTCGTCTGCCGTATCATAAGAATGGTCAATGCCTGGATCCTGGCGTGCAACGGGAGGACGTCGTGGTGCCATCGTTCTGAGAAAACAAAATCACACATCAAACTTTAGGATTTACAAGGACAAAAAACACAAGAGTACAAAATGGAAATAGGGAAATGAAACTAACATGTGCTACAAAACATGACTACACAGAGTGTAATGAAAATACACGGTGTGTATACATAATCCATAGACATGGGCATGAAACTCTACCACCCCTGGTCGTGTACAACCCCAAACTATGTGGCGTGTTATCCCCCACACACGTCGTGTACCAGAAAACCATTCCCCTGCCTGATTCTCTTTAAAGGGCTAACCCACACCATCTTGTCAACTTGTGACTACACGACGTGTTCCAAACAAACATAGTGTGTACTCAAAGGGTCTTCCCAAATCGTATGTTGGCGACACAACCAAGTACACGACTGACCCTTACATGACGATTTCCTAATAAACACGACGTGTATAGGTAAATGTGAGACCGACCTGTGTCGTTCGCGACAAAGAGGGGTACATAGGCACGACTACACGACATGATCTGAACAAACATGACATGCCTAAGAGAAGGTTATGCTGACTCGTGTTGTTTGTGACACAGTTGGATACCTGGAAGGGATTACACGGTGTGTTCTGTTACAACACGACTTGTGCTACTCGAGCTTCCCCAACCCGTGTAGTTAGTGACATGGCCGGGTACACAGCTCTGAACTACATGGCATGTATCTAATGTACATGGTGTGTTCCTAAAGTTGTTTCTACGACACCATGCTTCTACTCACATGGTCAGTGACACTGCCTGAAAACTACATGGCATGTATCCAAAAAGTACATGCCGTGTATTCTGGGTTTTTCTGGGCAGTAGCTCTGAAACTGCACAAATTTCCAGAATCACTAAAAAAAGTCAAAGAGGTGACAAATTCCAATTCATGAGGGCCCGTAATCCCCGTGAATCAATGCATGGCATCTCTTACAGTTATATACAAGAGAAACTGATCAATGACCCACCAAGTCTCGATTAATGAGGTCCCATAACACCTCAAGAATCAAAATTTGGCGTTCATTTTTAAGTAATGGAAAAAAATAGTCCTCTAATATAATAGCAGTAATTCTATCAAGAATCTATCACAATAGTGTGCATAGTCTACACAAAGTCTATCAAAATAGCATTAATTTTCTGACACACTCAAGATGGCATGAAAAAAATGCATGACATGCGTTTTCTACAAGTGTATATATGATGCTTGAGATGGCATACCCACGTCTCATCGAGTTGCATAAGAAAAGGATCTGTAACATCAAAACAATAACAACACAAAGCATGTTAATCACTCTTGGTGAAATCTAATCAACCGTAAAATCTCAAAATCAGAAAGCAACATTTAATGAGGTAGTATGGTATTTCGCTGCACACGAGTTAGTTACTCTCAGGCACAACTTAATACCATGTACATAATCTGTCCTATCCCTGGATAATGTCTCCAAATGTTAAAGTAAGACAAAGGAAGCTCCTATGATACCACATTGAAATGACCTGTGTTCGGAGAAACATAAGTGGTGCCCCATACCTGTTTCGCTAGATGACCTCAAGCACATTACCCCAAATGCCATAGGCTACAGACTAGAAGTTAGGGCCTCTGTACATCTGTGGGGAAACTATGCCCTCATTTGGTAATGTATACAGCGGAAGAGTAAGCATTGACAATAGCGGAAGCAATAAACAACATACAACAACTGAGATAAAATTTAGAGTAACAACTGATATAATAATGATATGGTATGGTACAAGTATCTATGGAAAACATTAAACAAATCAACATGAAGAAATACAATTGAAACCAAAAAACTAAATGTTAACAGCAACTCAGAAGCATCGTGAGCCAAGGCCCGGTCCCATGCTCTCCAGCTCCAACCATCCATCAAGTACCTGAGGTAGATGTCCCACAATCCCTTTCTACACCTGCAACCATATAATCTTTTTCGGCCGAAAATCAGGACCCAAACAGGGGGTGAGACTAATCCTAGTAGGCATCCACCACAATATTCGTGCGCTACTGTCAGTGAGTGATATAGAAAAATTAATGAAAATAAACAGAGTAGTAAACATGGAATATGACAGTAAATAAATCCTACTAGTAACTATACACAAACATTTAATTAACGACCATGGGAAACTATGATGGCTCTCTATTCCACGGTAAAGCAAGTAACACTACATGTATCTCAAGGACTACCTAAACACAAGCAGTACAATACCCAAGATTTTTCTTTGGCTTGGAGGACTCATCACAACCAACCATCACAATTACACTATCTCTCTGGGTGTCTCAAACTAGCATACCCCAATAGTCCAGTAATCAAACAAGGCACATACACTTTGGGAATCTCTCACGTCAATTCCCCTATGGTCTTGCAACAATAGCTATAGACTCTCTGAGGATGCACTTACGTCTTATTCCTCCTGTGGTCTCGGTTTGTGCGTAAAACTAAGGAAACTCTTGGGAAGCACAAAGGCCTATTCCTGTAGGTTATGCATACAAAACTAAAACCAATACACCCTCTATGGAAGAAATTAATCATCAATTTTCTCTTTGATCTCCCGCACCAGGTTCTCACAATCTTGAGTAGTCCAGTCGTGTGTAATCGACTATTAGCAGCCTTATAAAAGTTCAACAACTACTTAGCTAATAGATACATAGGATCAAAAGCATATAAACAACATGCAAAAGCATGAAATCAATCAAATAAAGGCAGACAGACACTGCAGCATGGTATTCCTCACAGGAAACCTAATCCAAACGACGATAAACAACCAAAACAATAGAAACACCCTTGGGTTGATCCTTAAACATGCTAATAAACATATATCAATCATCTAATAACCTCAAGTATTATATGGAATCTAAGGAAGATAACAATACAGAGTAAACACCCTAACCCGAGATAACTGATACATGGGTATCCAGCACTTTTTCACAAAAAACTCAAATACATTCAACGTCGGGCAAAATACCAACTACCTAGATCCTAGGAGATCGATATACATTAACCTCGACCTGTGAATCGGCCTAGAACGGAGTAGATATGAAAAAAAAACGTCTAAAACGTTTATCCTCAGATAACTCAAAGAAGAGTAAGAATCCGAAAATGAGGCTCAAGCCGAATGGAGAACTCACCGCTGTGATTCCAACGCAATTGACCATGATCGAATCGGAGAATGGACAGAGAGGTGGTGGATCGTCGAAAATCCGGTCGTACGACTCTCTCTCAAATGATTGATGGCTAGAAGAAGAAGAAAACATGGGTTAGCCACGACCCTGGTTCATTTAGTGAAAAAATGCATGGTGTGTACTTTTAGAGTACACGACGTGTACTATGTCTTTCCGTACTCTGCCAAAATCAGCCTCTATATCACCCCTACACACCGTGTGTGTGGCCCAGACACGGCCAGCAGACGGCTTCGAGCCTGGAAAGAGTATACGTCGTGTACTCAAAAATTACATGGTGTGTACTTCGAAAATTTCAAAAATGCAATTTTTCTTAAAAACTCTAGAAAATGGAAAATCGTACCTGAAAAAGAAAATCCGAGTTCTTACAAATATAAGGGTTAGTTAAATATATAAAAAATAAAATGAGATGTATTGAAATTTAATTTTGATTAAATAATTATATAATGATCTTATAATCCTTATATTCTATTACTTTTCATTTTGGAACTATTTCACATTAGATAGTCCAACATTATATTATAATATTTCTCAAAATTATAAAAGTACCACTCCCCTAACTTTTTAATGTACACCCCCTCTCCACTCATATATGCACATCATGAGGCATTTATATTCACCATTACCAACTTAAATAGACGCATATCATCCCTCAACATGTTATAGAGTTATTAGATACAAAATTATACCATAATTAGATGAAATAAGGTTTAAAAAATGACATTGTATGAAAACAATTGTGTAGCCTTTAAACAATTAATTTAGTTTTATTTCATCAACTACCTCATTCTAATATTAAAAAAAAATCGTACATAAAAAAAATTATCATATAGATTCTCCGATATTTTGATGTTAATGAAATAATCTATATTTATCAACTTCTTATATAAATGGGATATGAAACCATCATATCATTTTATGTTGTATTACTTCCTTATGAAATAATGTAAATTTTTTTCCATCACAAAATATCATCGAAGATTATAATGATGTATTTCGTATATATAATTTATATTAATGAAATAATTATTATACAAAATATAATATATATTTTATTGTTTTACCTTTCAATATATTTATTTATTATAATGTAATTTGTGGGTTCGTGGGAGTCACCATCTCAATGAAACAATTTGATTAATTTGTCAATACAAAATCACATGGATGGTATATAATATGTATTTAAAGATATAATATTATATTTATGATATATTAACCTCTCTTAATGACATAATTACACCAAACTTATTTCCCTAGTGCACTAAATCAATATAAATGTTATTCTAATATATTTATGATCTACCATTTCAATTATTCTAACATAAATCATTCATCATAATCATCCATACTGGTTGGTTTTTAAAGATTTATAAATATACATATTTTTTAATTATTACATTATTATTATTTTTGATAATATGAAAGAAATATCACATTGACCCCAATCAATATACCGAAGATGTTTTAAAATTATTACTCAATCATACTCAGAATTGCTGAATTGGAATCAACAAATTAAGTAATTATATATATCATTGAAATAAATGAAAAAATACTTTAATTATAATGAAATAATAATATGTAATATTCTTATGGAATTGAATAATTTATTTAATGATACTATACATTACCTAAAAGACACACATTGAATGTCTGGACATGAGGTAAGAATTTCATCTATATCTCATTTCAGTATGGAATAATTTAATGTTATCCTCATCGTTTTTTATGTTGTGTATATGTTAAGCCTCTTACCACGTTATATCATAAATACTTCAAATGTCATGACCCACATTCACCAAATAGAGGGAAGGATCGGCAGATTGCCAGGACCTTCCATCATTATGTTTAAGGAGAGATAATGTCCCCCGAAACCCGCCTTCAATAGGTCCCTGAGTGGCGACCAGCACCAAGGTTATAGAATCACACACTAAATGGAAGGCATTTCCCTTTTTCCTTTAAAATGATTTTGAGATAAGATAATAAATCTCACAACACCAAAACTGAAAGTGAAAATAAGACTGAAAAATAAACCATTCCATATGCATGTTTGAAGGTAAAAGATACAAGTCACAAAACTCCAAAGGTATAAAGATTCCAAGAAAAAGGTGAAAAACAACACCATCTACCCCAAGGGTCCATGCTAGTACGGTCCCGCGTGATCCCTGAAGTCCTCCTGGAATCCTAAAAGTAGTTTATATACATAGGGTGAGCATACAAGTATACTCAGTTGGTAAAAACCAAATACTCTCATGCACATGTTGGGAGGCATACGAATGCCCTGTGAGAAAAGAGATAACCCATCACCTAGCAATGAAACTAACCACCCAAGCATCACCAAGTTACACTCCCCAAATATCTAAGTCAATTAATGTATAGTAATAGAACATTGATGTTTGGGTACCCTGTTCCACTTTCCCACAGGTTATTGAAGACATCCTACGCATCAGAACAATCCCGGAATTCTCATTGCAATGCCACTACCATACCCCGCCCGCACACACTTGGGCCGCAACCACAAATCCCACCCACAAACACCTGGGACACAACTGTCACATGTAACCAAGCCTGCAAACACCTAGACCAGCACAACCATCTCCACACCCGATGACACCTGGGCTAGAAGAACTTCTGCCACGACCGAAGACACCAGCGCCTCATCCTGAAGATACTTTGGAAGCCACCTGCCCGCACACACCTGGGGAAACCACCACACTACACTACCGGAATATTCTTGGGATATTAATGATCTTCAGGCCATCACAGCCTACCCATAAAGACTTGGGCTATTTGGGAAAAGGAGAAGAAAAATAGCTAATAACCAGCCACTCATAAGAGTGTTGGAAAAAACACCCCCCTGAAGTGGGGGTGTTCGACACAAAGTGCTCAACTTGGGTGGAGAGCGAATAAGAAACAAAAAAAAAACGACATTTATATGTATAGGTAACAAGCACTCACCCAACCTAGGTTTTTCTTTATCCAACCTAATGAACACTATACATATTATTCATTCACAAGAGATGATAACAACATCCATGCCCAAGTCACAACTCACACAAAACCAAATTCCCATTTATCTCATCCTTGTTTTCATGTTCAGTAATAATGTTTATGTAAGTTTATTCACCTACTTGGGAAACAATGATGCATAAGCACAAGCCATGGAAAGAGTATACACAACTGCAATTTAAACATTCACACTCGGTTCCCATGTAAAAACACATCAAGCGAGAACCCTCCAAGTATTGGAACCAATGCATGTCAAAGTTAGATAAAGTCCCATGTTCCCAGAACTAGGAATAAGAAGGTTTCATAATAGAAGATGATCCCACCCCAATTCGTGATACAAACAGAGGATCCCATCCTCACCCACATCACCCCAGAATTCTAAGCTATTGTCCAAGAAAACCATAAGGACACCCATACTCAGCCCGTGAAGGAAACAACCAAAATGAATACTACAAACACGAGGCATCATAAATAAGTATTTTCTGATTTAAATGAGTCAACACACTCCATGATTTCAATTCCACTGGTTTTAAATAGGGGTTATCATTGAAAAGGAGATGATCGTGGTGCTTCTAATTTATTTAGCCATATATATGTAATTAACCAATTTCATTTACACAACAATAGGATCACAACCAAAATACATGCCATTTAAACATCACAAGAGATAAGGGTTTGTTAGTCCACATAGAAAGTCCACCAATAGCCATGGTTTTTAGTAGGCGTAAGCCCACACAATTAAGAAATCATTAATCATGAATGAGGAGAAGAACAGAGCACCATCATCGATCACACCTCTCCCATTCATTAATTAGAATCTATTTATTATATTCATTAATTTTTGGTTCATCCAATTCTATGGAAGCAATAGCATACCCACCTTGCGAGATACACTGAAAAGAAAGATAAAGTTGAAACCCTTACCTGACTGATCAAGGATCGACGTGAAGTCCCCACTTGAGTAGCAGTAGCTCCATAGAACATGACCAAGGAAAGCATCGTCGGGCTACAAATTGTCTGGAGGAAGGGTACTCATTCGTCTGGGTGATCAAGAAAAATAATCGTAGGAATAAGACTTTAGGTTATAAATGCAAATAAGGGGTGAGATACAACATGCCTCAGACGATTAAGATACATAGAGAAGATTCGAAACCGCGTAATGTGCGGGATCGTGCGTTGACCACGTAGCTGGGACACCCCACACATCCTTAAAGGGTCCCTGCATTTCAGAGCTATTTAAACAGACGCACACCTCATGGTATTGGAGGGTACATTTGATTAAACGCCATTAATGGGAATTAATGGGCTTTAAAACAGGTCAAAGCTGGGTGAGAGCTAATGGTAGGTGAGAGCTATAGGTTGGTGACGGCTACCGGATGGCAATAACTACCAGTTGGCGACAGCTACAGGTAGTCATAAGATAAAGGTAGGCGAGAGCTACCGGTAACCAAGAGCCACCCGTTGGTGACAACTACCGGTAGCTGAGAGCCACTTTTTGGCAACAACTACCGGTATCCAATAGCTACCGGTAGATGAGAGCCACCGGTTTGCGACAGCTACCGGTAGTCGAGAGCTACTGGTTGGCGAAAAATACTTGTAGTTGAGAGCTACCGATAGCCGAGAACTAGCGGTACCCCAAGGTCACCAGTAGACTATGTCTACCGGTAGGCCGAGGCAACCAGTATGCCAAGGATACCGCTAGGAGTCACCTAGAAGCTGGGATGGCCTTCCAGACCACTCAGAACATTTCAAACATTAGATTTTTACCAATTGATGGATCCCCCAAAAACCTGGTCCATTAGATCAGATAATTCTCAAACCATTCTTGTCCCCATGAATATAAGAACACACCAGAACAGATAAAATAGGGGTCCAAATAACCACCCTCTAAAGATACTTCTCATGGGAAACCACCTATGTTGTTGGAAAACTGGAACAAATCCTCCAATAGTTATCAACGTCAAATATTCACAATAATCACAAGGATCACACTGTACAACACATGAGTTAGGGAGTCTCCTCCTACATGTGAGGATATTATCCGGTTTGGGTGGCACTAACTTGCCTTCATTGGTTTAATCGTATCCACATTAATGCATCCTGATTAGCAATCCGTTTTTCCCATCATCACACATTCGGACACACACACATAGGACAGGGAACTGATTATCTAATATATAAGAAAAACAAGTATTTAATATATTAAAGAGCAAAGTAAAATGTCTCAATAATGGTCAGAACCAAAATAACAACAAGGAAGTCAGAATAGCTCTTGGTACTGAACGTAGATGTCACGACCCGTCCTCGGGGCCCGTGCCGTGACTACCCCAAGCCCGCCTTCCATAGGCCAGGGGCTGGCGACTAGCACCAAGGCGTAAATCCCAACAAAAAGGGAAGGCATTTGCCTTTGAAAAGAAAACAAGCACCACAGAGTAAGCAAACAGAAAAGTAAACACTAAGTAAAAACTGTACAAGCTGTGCTGAAAGTAAAAGGGGCCGGAAATACAAGCCCAACTGTAAAGTACAACTGAAAGGAAAAACAGTAACTGAAAAGGGAAAACTGCAGCGTCGAGCCGTCCTCCGGAAGTCCCACCTGAAGGGTGGGTACAGATAGCCTCCACTGCTCCTCGGGTCCACCTAACCGCTCCGAGTACGTCCCGCCCAATGGTCCACCTCCGGGTACTGTCCTGCTCCGCACGCCTCCTCCACGATCAGCGTTGTCCGTCGTCTGCAACCAACACCATGAAGTGCGGGCATAGCCCGTGCAGGGGTGAGTATAAGCTACTCAGTAGGGACCCCGAGACCCCCGAAGGTCTCCCGAAATCCACAAAGTATAAAACACGAAGAAGGGATGCAATCACGAAGTAACATCTGACACGGCTTAGGTATATGCCCATACATATACCTAAGTCTTCAATTCCCCGTTCGGCTCCAACGTCCGAGCCCAAGCACAACCCAGTCCACACAGGAAATCAAAACGCATACCCACGCAGGATAGAACAACACAATCCACAAAGGAGAGTAAACAGTAAATCCACACAGGATAGCTCAACACAATCCACAAAGGAGAGTAACACAAGATTCATCTCACACAGGTATACTTCTTCAGATGACGATAAAGATGATCATTGAACCATCTAAGTCGTCGGACCCACGAAGGATCGATAGGTACTAACCTTGCAGTGACCCACACAGGATCGGGCCCACGCAGGACCTGTAGGAGTTGGCTCACACAGAACCGCTGAGAGATGACCCACACAGGATCGGGCCCACACAGGACCGGGCCCACGCAGGACCTGTAGGCGCTGGCTCACACAGAACTGCTGAGCGCTGACCCACGCAGGATCGGACCCACACAGGATCGGGCCCACACAGGACCGGTAGCACTGATCCACGTAGGATCGCTGAGTGCAGTAGTCGTCGCAATCCGCTGAGGATCTCTGCACAGTCGTCGCCGCAGTCCACTGAGGATCTCTGCACGGTCGTCGTCGGAGTCCACGGAGGATCTCTGCACAGTCGTCGCCGCAGTCCACTAAGGATCTCTGCACGGTCGTCGCTGTCGAAGTAGCAGTCGCAGCCAGCACTAGGGTTCCCGCACACAGCAAGCTCGTTCGGGAGGGTCCGCTCCACGAGCCGAGAGGCTGATACATCAACTGACACGAAGTCCGAAGTTGATGTATCCAAAAGTTCCGTATCGTCAACAGGAACTCAACGTCGCAGACGGCGCGTCAATCGGACGCCCGGTCTGAGAGATATTGGCATTTTCGTCCCAGGGGCCCGGTTGGTTTTTAAGGCAAAACCAACCCGACCGCACTCCACCTGCGTCCAAACCTCGGGCGGAGTATTCCAAAAGATCTGTCTCACTTAGAGGAATTCAACAAAGCTGACGGCACGTCAATCGGACGTTCGTAGCTCAAGATATGAGCGTTTCCGCTCCGAGGGCCCGGTTGGTCTCGTGTACGAACCAACCCGGCCGAACTCAAAGTATTCCGAAACCTTGAGTGCGATATAACGAAATGACCGTCTCGATCCAAGGATCGCGTTGCCGCTGACGGCGAGTCGTTTGGAGGCACGAAACTCAAGATACGGGCGTTTGAACGAAAACGTCCGAAGATGGGGGGTACGGGCCCGGGCCGACCCGACCCGGGTCCGACCCGGCTACCCCGGCCTGGACCGGCTCGACCGGCTCGGCCGGCTCGGCTTGGCCGAGTGGCGCGGGTGGAAGCCGCGGGCGCTGACCCGCGGCTTGAGGAAGAACCGCGGCCCGCGTGCAGGCCGCGCTGGCGAACCGCGGACGCGGCTGAGCCGCGTCCCGCCTGGACGAACCGGACCCGCGCGCCGCGGGTCCGTTGGCCGCCGCCGCCGCGGCTTCAGCCGCGGCGGTCTTGTCCGGCGGCGCGCCGGGGCGCCACCGCCTCCGGCCGCCGGCGCCGCCGCGTCGGTGACCCGCGCCGCCGGCAACTTCCACGGGCCGCCGGCGTCGCTCCGGTGGCCCGTTTTCCTTCCCGTCTGCGCCGTTGCTCCTCCCGGGATCCGTTCTTTACTGCGAGATCGTCAAACGTCTGCTGCGGCACGTTCCGTCGTCGACCGTCAAATCCGCACAAAACGAAGAACGGCGGAGGGTCGTCGGGCCGTGTTCGTTTGGCCCGCACCCACCGCGTTAGAGATAAACAACCGGGAGAAAATTGTTCAACACATGAACCGACAATTTTAATTAAAATAAAATTGTTCATTTGAAACCGACTTTTTAATTTTCAAAGAACGTTCACCGGAAAATTAAAAAGGGGTAATTTTCCAAAATAAATCCCTACCTCGTCGATCGTCATGCGCGGGCGTTCTTCGCGGAAGAGATCGTCGCGGAAGAGAGGGATCGTCGCGTCGTCGCGGGGAGGCGTCGCGTCGTCGCGGAAACCGGCGTTGAGTCGGCGAACTCAACGAACCAAGAACAACAGATTTAAATTATTAGTATTTAAATCTGTGTTTAAACCCAAAGAAAAGAACCTTGAGCAGAAGTCCGAAATCACTCACCTCAAATGGTCGGTGATCGGAGATCGGAGATCGGAGATCGGAAGAACATCTCGGGCGAAGGCATCGTCGATTTCCGGGTTCGGCGTTCTTCGCGTTCTTCGCGTTCTTCGCGAGGGAGAAGAAGTTACGATGGTTCTCCCAAATCTTCTCAAGCGCAATTAACCAGAGGTTAAGCGTTGGCCTTATTTTATTATTACGCCAACGAATTTGAAAAACTGGTTAAGAAATGATCCATCAATTCGTTGAATTAATTCAACGAAAGAAACGAACCATTTAATTCACGAAAGAAACAGCCCATTTAATTCAAAAAATAAACCGCCCAATTAAATGGTCTGTTAAGAATTTAGAAAACGCGTCAGTTGACTTTCATTAAGACGGGTTTTCACGGGTGCGTTTCTTAGCGAAAAGAAACGGCGGGGCTCGTGCGGGCCCCACCTCACAAATATCCTACCAAGGGGGGTAGGATATTTCTGGATAGCATCCTATCCAGTTCAACTCAGTTCAAGCCACCTTTAAGTGGCTTCAAGTGGCTTCCAAGTGGCTTATGTGAAATAAAATAAAGTTGTCGCAAAATTATTTTATTTCTTAACTTTAAGCCCGAAAATTAAAAACCACACCCGAGAAAACGCAACTCCGGAAGAGGCGTTTCTAAGCGAATACCGGCGCTGCGATTTCATCGGTGCCCTCAGAATTCTATTCCGGGCACCGGTTCAAAAGTTAGAAAAACCCGCTCGTCTGTTCACTGAACGTACCCGAGCCAAACTTCAGAAAATGATTCCGGGCACACCGGGCCTCAGAATGAGGCGCCGTCAGAAACTGCGTTCTTGTAAAATTACAAAGAAAATTAAGAAAAAAAAATTTCCTTGAAATTTACGGGTCTTTACATTACTCCCACCTCAGGACTTTACGTCCCCGTAAAGATACATCAAAAACTAGGGAAACAAATGTGGGTACTGAGCACGCATCTGAGCCTCCCGCTCCCAAGTGCTCTCCTGGAGGTTCCCGTGCTACCATCTGATGTGCACAAGAGGAATCGATCGCCCACATAGGACCCGCTCCTGTCGATCCTCTATCTCCACTGGGACCTCCGCAAAAGTCGCTCCATCATCCACGTCTAGCTCCCCATAGTCAATGATGTGCGTCGGGTCGTGCACGTATCTCCTCAGTTGGGATACGTGGAAGACGTCGTGCACCCGGTGCAACTGAGGTGGCAGAGCCAGGCGATAAGCCACCTCTCCAACCCTGCTGAGGACCTGGAAGGGTCCGATGAAGCGTGGAGACAACTTGCCGCCTCGGCCAAATCTCCTCAAACCACGTCGAGGTGAGACCCGCAAGAAGACGTGGTCGCCATCCTCGAACTCTAGTGGCCTCCGCCTCCTGTCAGCATATGACTTCTGCCGGCTCTGTGCTGTCCTCATCCGCTCCTGGATGACCTGGACCTTCTCTGTCATGGCCCGGACCATCTCTGGTCCCACAAGTGCTGACTCCCCAGGGTCTGTCCAGCACAAAGGAGATCTGCAAGGCCTGCCGTACAACGCCTCGTATGGTTCCATCCCGATGGTGGAGTGGTAGCTGTTGTTGTACGCGAACTCCACCAAGGGTAGGTGGTCCTCCCAGCTGCGACCAAAGTCGAGGACACATGCGCGGAGCATGTCCTCGAGAGTCTGAATGGTCCTCTCCTTCTGACCATCCGTCTGAGGGTGAAAGGCGGTGCTCAGACGTAGTCGCGTCCCGAACGCCTCCTGCAACCCCTTCCAAAGCCGGGAAGTAAAACGAGCGTCCCGATCGGATACGATAGTCGATGGCACACCGTGAAGTCGTACAATCTCCTGAACGCAGAGACGCCCCAAGCTCTCCACTGTGCCCTGCTCTCGGATGGGTAAGAAGTGTGCCGACTTGGTGAGTCGGTCAACAATCACCCAAATGGAATCGTGACCTCTGGAAGTGCGTGGAAGTCCAGTCACAAAGTCCATAGATATCCCGTCTCACTTCCACTCCGGGACCTCCAAGGGCTATACCAAGCCTGCTGGTACCTGATGCTCTGCCTTCACCTGCTGGCAGGTGAGGCACCGTGAAACGAACTCTGCCACAGCCTTCTTCATGCCCGGCCACCAGTGCTGTCGTCTGAGATCCTGGTACATCTTCGCCACTCCAGGATGTACCGCCAAAGGAGAAGTGTGAAACTCTCTCAGCACCTCCTCTCGTAAGGCGACTGGTACCAAGGTACGTCCTCTGAAAAGGACATCGTGCTCTGCTCCAAGGGAGAAACCATCAGGTGCCTGTCCCGAGGATATCTGTGCACGCCGCGTCTCATAGTCAACGTCCCCATGCTGTGCCTCTCTGACCCGCTGAAGAAGTGGAGGAGAGACTGTGAGAGACTGAAGGAAGGCTGCTCCGTCTCTATCCACGAAGGATATCTACAAAGCGGCTAGCTGCTCTGTCGCCTCCTCAAGTAGCTGGATGCCCGTCCTCCTGCTGAGGGCATCAGCCACCACGTTCCCCTTCCCAGGAGTATAGACTATCTCAAAGTCATAGTCCTGGAGGAACTTGAGCCATCGCCGCTGTCTCAGGTTCAGGTCTTTCTGAGAGAAGATGTACCTGAGACTCTGGTGTTCAGAAAAGACTGTGAAGCGCTCGCCCATCAGATAGTGTCGCCATGTCTTCAGGGCAAAGACCACTGCTGCCAAATCTAAGTCATGGGTAGCGTAGTTCTTCTCATGCGGCCTCAGCTGACGTGATCCGTAGGCAATCACGGCCCGCTCCTGCATCAGGAAATACCCGAGTCCGGTCCCTGATGCATCGTAGTAGACTACGTATCCAACTCCCTCCTCAGGCAACCTCAAGATAGGTGCGCTGGTCAACCTCTGCATCAGCTCCTGGAAGCTCTGCTGACATCTGTCTGACCACACGAAGGGTTTCCCCTTCTTCGTCAACGCTGAGAGTGGGGCCGCAACTCTGGAGAAGTCCGGCACAAATCTCCGATAGTATCCGGCTAGGCCCAAGAAACTCCGCACCTCTGTCACGCTCTTGGGTGGCTCCCAAGATAGCACTGCCTCGATCTTCGCAGGATCCACTGCAACTCCCGCCTCAGAAATGACGTGCCCCAAGAAGTGGACCTCACGTAACCAGAACTGACACTTCGAGAGCTTGCCATAAAGCTGGTGCTCTCGGAGTGTGTCTAGCACAACACGCAGGTGGTAGGCATGCTCCTCCTCCGTCGTCGAGTACACCAAAATGTCGTCGATGAAGACCAAGACAAATCGATCGAGGTATGGCTGGAAGATCCTGTTCATGAGGCTCATGAACACTGCTGGAGCGTTGGTCACGCCGAAAGGCATAACCAAGAACTCATAGTGGCCATACCGACACCTGAAGGCCGTCTTCTGCACATCCTCGTCTCGAACTCTGAGCTGATGATAGCCTGACCTGAGGTCTATCTTCGAGAACCACCGTGCTCCCTTGAGCTGGTCGAAGAGGTCATCAATCCTGGGTAGCGGATACTTGTTCCTCACTGTCACCTGATTCAGGCGACGATAATTGACACACAGTCGCAAGCTCCCGTCTGCCTTCTTGGCGAACAAAATCGGGGAAGCCCAGGGCGAAACACTGGGTCGGATGAACCCCTTGCCCCGCAAGTCCTCCAACTGTACCCACAGCTCTCGAAGCTCAGCGGGGGCCATCCGATATGCTGGAGTGGATATCGGGCCTGTCTCGGGGTACAGGTCAACATAAAAGTCTACCTCTCTGCGAGGAGGTAGTCCTAGAACGTCGTCGGGAAAGACGTCCGCGTACTGATCCACCACTGCAGGAAAACTGGGACTCCGCACGTCAACTGCTCCCAGGATGAGGTTAGCCAACTGATGAGTGATGGGCTGACCTCTCCTCTGCGTGAGTCCATCCTGTGCTGCTAAGGCTCCCTTCTCGCCGGTGAAGGTGAACCTGCTCCCGTCGGTGCGCACACATCGCACCTTGCGCCTAATGCAGTCAATCTGAGCATGGACCGTAGATAACCAATCCATGCCCAAGATGACGTCGTAAGGCCTCGACGCTGCTACAAGAAGATCCCAGCCGAAGCTCTCGCCTCCTAGAGTAAGCTCACACTGCCGGCACCAGTGCGTAATCGTCGAGTCTCCTCCCGTAGGAGTCTCTAGCCGTAAGGATCGAGCCAACGGCTCTGTCGGAATCTCCGAGCTCCGAACAAGGGCAGTGGCTATGAAAGAGTGACTCGCTCCTGTGTCTATCAGAACTGCAGCAAGGGTGGAATAGACACAGATCGTACCTCGAATCATCTATGGCGCGCCGTGGTCGTAGGCCTCCGCTGCCTGGAGCTGAGCCTGTCTCTGCCCGCCAGCTCCCTGTGGTCGGGGCGGGCCTCCTGGTGGTGGTGGTGGCAGAGCCTCAAAGCGTCACCCACCACCTGCTGCTCGGCCAGCTCCTCTGCCTCGTCCGCCTCCTCCCTGCGGACCGCCACGGTCGACCCTCTGCCTCTGCCTGGGTGGTCCCTCCACCGTCTGTTGTCCCTCGGTACGACGGGTCAGGCAGTCACGAGCCATGTGGCCCTGCACGCCGCACTCGTAGCACTGCCTGCCTCTCGGAAGACTGGCTCCGGGCTGGGTGCCCTGCACTGCTGAGCCAGTGTCCCGAGGTCTCCTGCCGGAAGGTCTGGTCCGTCTGGAACCCTGAGTCATCCGCCGGCTACCAGTTGCCGATGACTCCGCTATCTGCCGCCCTGCGGTAGGTCTCGCTGTGGACTCAGCCAGGAAGCTCTCGATCAGGAGGGCTCGCTCCAGTACTCCTGCCTGGGTCGGGATGCTGAGGGAGATCAGCGACGCCCTGATCTCGTGTCTCAATCCCTGCTCGAAGGTCCGGGCCCGGAAGAAGGGGTCCCGTACCATGTCTGTCGAGTAGCGAGATAGGTCGGTGAACCTCGCCGCGTACTGAGCGACCGTCAAGCTGCCCTGCCGTAGCTGAAGAAGCTCCTGAATGCGCACCGCACGGAGGGTGGCCGGGACGAACTCTGAGCGGAAGAGGCTCTCGAAGTCCGTCCAGATGAGGGTGGCCTCATCGTGTACCTGGAGCATCAGGCTCCACCAGAGTCCGGCTGCTGCGTGCAGTAGGCTCGCCGCGAGGATCACCATGAGGTCTGCTGGTGTCCTCACTAGCCTGAAAACTCAGACGACCGCCTCCAGCCAGTCCTCGGCTGCCTGGGGGTCCGACTCCCCACAGAACCTGGGTGGTCGCTGGCGCTGGAACTCGTGCAGAGCTCCGAGGCGTCGTGCGTCGTCAGCTGCCAGTGCTGGTAGCATCGGGGGCTCGGCGGGTAAAGGTACCGCCGGTGCCTCTGCTGTCAACGGGCCCTGTACCGAGGCCTCGTCGCTCAGCGGGCTGTCGTCGCGCCCTACTCTAGGAACCCTAGCTGGCTGCTGTCGTCGTTCCATCCTGAAAAGGAAACAAGTGCACCATGGTCAAAACAGTATACCTGGTGAGCTGACACAAGTAATCACAAAGAAAACTTGAAACACACATGCAATCAATGTTTTCGTGCATTAAGTCGGGAATCAGAAGTCAGGGTCCTGGTGTGTGGATACGTCGGCCGCCGCACCAACACTGGACTCCCTGGACTGATAACCACACTCAATACGCTAAACACTATTGCTTCACATAGAAGAAAGATCAGAGTCTGCGGTAGAACCGACCAACTCTGATACCAATTTGTCACGACCCGTCCTCGGGGCCCGTGCCGTGACTACCCCAAGCCCGCCTTCCATAGGCCAGGGGCTGGCGACTAGCACCAAGGCGTAAATCCCAACAAAAAGGGAAGGCATTTGCCTTTGAAAAGAAAACAAGCACCACAGAGTAAGCAAGCGGAAAAGTAAACACTAAGTAAAAACTGTACAAGCTGTGCTGAAAGTAAAAGGGGCCGGAAATACAAGCCCAACTGTAAAGTACAACTGAAAGGAAAAACAACAACTGAAAAGGGAAAACTGCAGCGTCGAGCCGTCCTCCGGAAGTCCCACCTGAAGGGTGGGTACAGATAGCCTCCACTGCTCCTCGGGTCCACCTAAACGCTCCGAGTATGTCCCGCCCAGTGGTCCACCTCCGGGTACTATCCTGCTCCGCACGCCTCCTCCACGATCAGCGCTGTCCGTCGTCTGCAACCAACACCACGAAGTGCGGGCATAGCCCGTGCAGGGGTGAGTATAAGCTACTCAGTAGGGACCCCGAGACCCCCGAAGGTCTCCCGAAATCCACAAAGTATAAAACACGAAGAAGGGATGCAATCACGAAGTAACATCTGACACGGCTTAGGTATATGCCCATACATATACCTAAGTCTTCAATTCCCCGTTCGGCTCCAACGTCCGAGCCCAAGCACAACCCAGTCCACACAGGAAATCAAAACGCATACCCACGCAGGATAGAACAACACAATCCACAAAGGAGAGTAAACAGTAAATCCACACAGGATAGCTCAACACAATCCACAAAGGAGAGTAACACAAGATTCAGCTCACACAGGTATACTTCTTCAGATGACGATAAAGATGATCATTGAACCATCTAAGTCGTCGGACCCACGAAGGATCGATAGGTACTAACCTTGCAGTGACCCACACAGGATCGGGCCCACGCAGGACCTGTAGGAGTTGGCTCACACAGAACCGCTGAGAGATGACCCACACAGGATCGGGCCCACATAGGACCGGGCCCACGCAGGACCTGTAGGCGCTGGCTCACACAGAACCGCTGAGCGCTGACCCACGCAGGATCGGACCCACACAGGATCGGGCCCACACAGGACCGGTAGCACTGATCCACGTAGGATCGCTGAGTGCAGTAGTCGTCGCAGTCCGCTGAGGATCTCTGCACAGTCGTCGCCGCAGTCCACTGAGGATCTCTGTACGGTCGTCGTCGGAGTCCACGGAGGATCTCTGCACAGTCGTCGCCGCAGTCCACTGAGGATCTCTGCACGGTCGTCGCTGTCGAAGTAGCAGTCGCAGCCAGCACTAGGGTTCCCGCACACAGCAAGCTCGTTCGGGAGGGTCCGCTCCACGAGCCGAGAGGCTGATACATCAACTGACACGAAGTCCGAAGTTGATGTATCCAAAAGTTCCGTATCGTCAACAGGAACTCAACGTCGCAGACGGCGCGTCAATCGGACGCCCGGTCTGAGAGATATTGGCATTTTCGTCCCAGGGGCCCGATTGGTTTTTAAGGCAAAACCAACCCGACTGCACTCCACCTGCGTCCAAAACTCGGGCGGAGTATGCTAAAAGATCTGTCTCACTTAGAGGAATTCAACAAAGCTGACGGCACGTCAATCGGACGTTCGTAACTCAAGATATGAGCATTTCCGCTCCGAGGGCCCGGTTGGTCTCGTGTACGAACCAACCCGGCCGAACTCAAAGTATTCCGAAACCTTGAGTGCGATATAACGAAACGACCGTCTCGATCCAAGGATCGCGTTGCCGCTGACGGCGAGTCGTTTGGAGGCACGAAACTCAAGATACGGGCGTTTGAACGAAAACGTCCGAAGATGGGGGGTACGGGCCGACCCGACCCGGGTCCGACCCGGGCCGACCCGACCCGGGTCCGACCCGGCTGGCCCGGCCCGGCCCGGCCAGGACCGGTCCGGCTCGACCGGCTCGGGCGGCTCGGCTTGGCCGAGCGGCGCGGGTGGAAGCCGCGGGCGCTGACCCGCGGCTTCGCTCTGGTGGCCCGTTTTCCTTCCCGTCTGCGCCGTTGCTCCTCCCGGGATCCGTTCTTTACTGCGGGATCGTCAAACGTCCGCTGCAGCACGTTCCGTCGTCGACCGTCAAATCCGCACAAAACGAAGAACAGCGGAGGGTCTTCGGGCCGTGTTCGTTTGGCCCGCACCCTCCGCGTTAGAGATAAACAACCAGGAGAAAATTGTTCAACACATGAACCGACAATTTTAATTAAAATAAAATTGTTCATTTGAAACCGACTTTTTAATTTTCAAAGAACGTTCACCGGAAAATTAAAAAGGGGTAATTTTCCAAAATAAATCCCTACCTCGTCGATCGTCGTGCGCGGGCGTTCTTCGCGGAAGAGATCGTCGCGGAAGAGAGGGATCGTCGCGTCGTCGCGGGGAGGCGTCGCGTCGTCTCGGAAACCGGCGTTGAGTCGGCGAACTCAACGAACCAAGAACAACAGATTTAAATTATTAGTATTTAAATCTGTGTTTAAACCCAAAGAAAAGAACCTTGAGCGGAAGTCCGAAATCACTCACCTCAAATGGTCGGTGATCGGAGATCGGAGATCGGAGATCGGAAGAACGTCTCGGGCGAAGGCGTCGTCGATTTCCGGGTTCGGCGTTCTTCGCGTTCTTCGCGTTCTTCGCGAGGGAGAAGAAGTTACGATGGTTCTCCCAAATCTTCTCAAGCGCAATTAACGAGAGGTTAAGCGTTGACCTTATTTTATTATTACGCCAACGAATTTGAAAAACTGGTTAAGAAACGATCCATCAATTCGTTGAATTAATTCAACGAAAGAAACGACCCATTTAATTCACGAAAGAAACATCCCATTTAATTCATGAAATAAACCGCCCAATTAAATGGTCTGTTAAGAATTTAGAAAACGCGTCGGTTGACTTTCATTAAGACGGGTTTTCACGGGTGCGTTTCTTAGCGGAAAGAAACGGCGGGGCTCGTGCGGGCCCCACCTCACAAATATCCTACCAAGGGGGGTAGGATATTTCTGGATAGCATCCTATCCAGTTCAACTCAGTTCAAGACGCCTTTAAGTGGCTTCAAGTGGCTTCCAAGTGGCTTATGTGAAATAAAATAAAGTTGTCGCAAAATTATTTTATTTCTTAACTTTAAGCCCGAAAATTAAAAACCACACCCGAGCAAACGCAACTCCGGAAGAGGCGTTTCTAAGCGAATACCGGCGCTGCGATTTCATCGGTGCCCTCAGAATTCGATTCCGGGCACCGGTTCAAAAGTTAGAAAAACTCGTTCGTCCGTTCACTGAACATACCCGAGCCAAACTTCGGAAAATGATTCCGGGCACACCGGGCCTCAGAATCAGGCGCCATCAGAAACTGCGTTCTTGTAAAATTCCAAAGAAAATTAAGAAAAAAAAATTTCTTTGAAATTTACGGGTCTTTACAGTAGAATTGGGCCTCCCACTCCCAAGTGCTCTCTACCAGGCCACCATGCCTCTACAACACACGAACCAAGGGGATGTTTCGACCATGAATAAATTTCTCTTTATGATTCTAGATCTTGATTGGTCTATCTATGAATGCTGAATCATCTTCGACATCCAACTCTCCCCAATCGATGTCATGGGAGTCTTCGTGTAGATATCGACGAAGTTGGGAGATGTGAAAGACGTTGTGAACTTTCTCCAACTGAGGTAGCAATTCCAGCTGATATTCCACCTCACTAACATGTCCCAACACATTGAAATGTACGATGAACCTAGGAATGATATTACTCCCCTTCCTCAAACCATTGCTACCCACTTCTAGGTGAATCCTTAAAGAACATATGATTCCCAACCTCGAACTCCAAGGGCCTCCTCCTCTGATCAGCATATGACTTTTGTCTATCCTGGGCCACCCTCACCCTATTCTGTATAAGCTGAAACTTCATTGTCGTGGTATGAACCACCTCCGGGACAAGGATTCCAACTTCTCTGACATTAGTCCAACACAGGGGAGAGCGACATGGCTGCCCATACAAGTCTTATAACAGAGCCATGCCAATGGGAGAGAGATTGGTATTATTGTAGGCAAACTCTATAAAAGGTAAGTGTCACTCCCACGATCCTCCTAAGTCCAGAACACATGACCGCAACATATTCACAATGGTCTGGATGGTACGCTCTATTTTTCCATCTATCTGGGGTTGGAAAGTAGTGCTATGACATAGTTGGGTGCCAAAAGCGTGCTGCAATCCCTTCCAGACTCATGATGTAAATTGTGCATCCCTACCCGATACTATAGTCCTTAGAAATCCATGCAACAACACCACCTAATACACGTACCTTCATGCTAAAGCATATACTGCTCCCAACTCAATGATAGCCATAATGTGAGCTGATTTCTTCTACTGGTCCACTACTACCCAGATGGCGTCGCATCCCCATTGCACATTGGGCAGTCCCGTGACGAAGTCCATTGAGATGTCATCCCACTTCCACTCGTGGACATCTAGAGACTACAACAGGCCTCATAGAACATGGTGTTCATCCTTCACATGCTGACACACTAGTCACTTGGCCACAAACTCTGCCACTGCTCACTTTAGTCCGGGACCCCAAATCTATCTCTTCAGACCCTAGTACATCTTGGAGACTCCTGGGTGCACTGATAGTGGTGAGTTATGGAACTCACTACGAACCCTGTCGTGCATCGCCTCTAGATCAAATAGCATTCCTCGGAAAAGCATCTGGTTCTGACCATCCTCCATCCACCCTTCCGGAGCATTGCCCCGGTCAACTCAGTCACACATCACATCGCACTCTAGGTCTCCCCACTGAGACTCCTCCACTTTCCACAATAGAGAAGAATGCACTATCATCTGATACTGGCAACCATTACCGATATCCATCCTCGCATCCAGGTGCAAGGAATCCAACTCCTCCAATGCCTTCTAGGCATCTACAGACTCGCAGACTGCATCCTTCTACGACCTCCTACTCAAAGCATCGACCATTACATTACCTTTTCCTTATGTGTAGAAAATCTCGATGTCGTAATCCTAGAGGAACTTCATCCACAATCATTGTCTCATGTTTAGGTCCCGCTGGGAGAAGACATATCTCAATATTTTGTGATCCGTGAAGACCCCAAAGAGTTCTACGATAAGGTATTGATGCCAAAACATTAGTGAGAAAACGATCGTTGCATGCTCTAGATCATGGGTGGAAAAATCATTCTCATGAGGGTGTAGCTTCCTAGATCCATAAGAGATCTCCACTTGTTGCTGTATCAACAATCATCAGAGGCCTTGCCCTAGAGCATCACAAACCACCTCATACTACGCCCCTTCTTCTGGCAGTCTCAGCACTGGTGAACTAACCAACAACTCCTTCAGATCGCTGAAGTCCTCCTCACACTGCACACTCTACACAAAAACCTGGTCATTCTTGACTAAGGCTGTCAAAGGCACTGCAACTTGGGAGAAGTTGGGTGTAAACCTCCGATAGTAACCTGCTAGCCCGAGGAAACTGAGAACGTCTGCCACATTCTTCGGTGCTACCCAAGAAACAACCGTCTCAACCTTTGATGGGTCCACCACTACCCCCTGATCATACACTACATACACTAGGAATTGTACTTCTCAGGTTCAGAACATTCATTTCAACAAATTCCTATAGAGTTGGTGCTGTCGGGGGACATCTAAAACCGTCCAAAAATGCTCCATGTGGTCCTCCTCTGATCTTGAATAGATTAGGATGTCTTCGATGAACACAAATACGAACCGATCCACGTACTCCCGAAAGACGGAGTTCATAAGTCCCATGAACATAGTCGGGGCATTCTAAACACAGAAAGGCATGAATACAAACACTAAGTTCACATATCTCCACCTGAAGGCCGTCTTAGGGATTTCTCCTTCATTCATCCTCAACTGTTGATAACCTGGTTGTAGGTCGATCTTCGAGAACCATCCTGCCCCTTCAGCTGGTCAAGGAGATCATCTATCCTCGGAAGAGGGTAGAGATTCTTGATCGTCACCTGATTCAGCCTCTTGTACTCTATACACAATCTGAGACCACCATCCACCTTTTTTTCTAACAAAACTGAAGCACCCCATGGTGAAGAACATAGTCGAACATGACCCCTCTTCATTAGATCGTCAATCTGAAACCGCTGCTATTGTAGCTCCGAAGGTTCCATCAGGTAAGAAGCCATCAAAATCGGACGAGCACCAGGCTGCAAGTCTATCCCAAAATCGATATCATGTCAAGGGGGGTAGAGTCGTTACCTACTCAGGAAAGTCATCCATAAACTCCCTGACGATCCCTAGTACCTCTACCATCTCAGCATCTACTGACTCTACTGACAACTCAGCTAAAAAGGAGAGGATGGGTTCTTGTCAACTACTACCATTCCGACCGCTCCGCTTGCCGGTGAATGTAAAATGCCGCTCGCCCATGTCTGAGAATAAAACAATTCCATAGAAGCAGTCGATGATGGAACACACAGAGAATAGCAATTTGATGCCTAGGATGACATCTTATGATTGTATCTGTAGCAGCAGTAGAACCATGACCTACTGATGTGGCCCTATCATCAGCCTGCATTCTCGACAAACATATAACAAGTCGGTCTAACCTCCGACTGGTGTGCTCAGCACCAGGGGCACTGGAAGACTCTTGGCATCTAGTCCCAGATCACAGGCCACACCCGGTCCAACAAAGGAGTGCGAAGCTCCGATATCGAACAAGGCATAAGCATGTGTACCAAACAAACTGATCGTACCTCGAACGAAATCCGGTCCAGCTGGGAATGATTCCTCTGCGGCATGCAACTTCCCACTACCAGCTCCTTTACCTCTTTCCTATTAGCCGCCTCCCCGACCATGCCCTAGTCGAGGTCCCTGAGGAGCACCCTGAGGTCGGCCTCACCCTGCAATGCCTTCCCTCGAAGGAGCAGGAACTCGCTTCCCCTGTTGCTGCTGCTGGAAGGGCCTATCCAGATGATGCTGCTGGGGTGGGTGTTGGGCTTCTCCTCCACCTTCGTACTGTACTCAGTCCGGGCACTGATTCCAGAGAAGTCCATGGCTCTCACAGACGACACACCTGAGTCTTGTGCCGAAAGGAAAAGCGCGAGGACTGGGGGACCAGAACAAGAAATGATGCGGCCTACTCCCTAATAGTTAGAACCTAGAGGGTCCCTATGATGGAGGTCTGGTGCTAACAACCTTCCCTTTTGACCGGCCAAGCTAAATCCCCTCTTGTGACACACCTCCTTGCACGTGCATCCTCTCCACCACTTCGGCCTTCTTCTGGACCTCCATGTATGTCGCCAAGGTGAAGGGGGTAACAACGTTTTGGAGGGAGGGTCGGAGCGCCTCCACTAAATGACTTGCCTGAGACTCCTTATCTTGAAATATGTCCAGAGATAAATGGAGGAGGTTCGTGAAATTGATTTCCAGCTCCATTACTTATATATTCCCTTACTGGAGGGAGAGTAGCTCCTGCATCTTCTCCGCCTTCATCGTATAAGAGACGAATTCCTCCCGGAACTCCTTATCAAAATCATCCCATGCCACCTTAGCCTCTCTCCACTCCCTGGGTAGAGCGTCCACCACTGACGCGCTGCTACCGGCCTCTGACTGATGGCCAGAGGGACCCAATATTCGGTTAGAGCCCAAATCAAGCCAAAAGCTATCCCCAGCTCCTCGTGCCAGCTCTCTATTTTCATGTCAGAGGTGCTGCCCTCATACTTCTCCAGGGTCTGTCGCTGGAAGGCTCAAAGAATCATCTGCCACTGGTCATCCCCTTTCTCTTTACCATCCCTCATTCGATTGTTTAAGTCAGGATCCCGGGCCTCGATCGGCCGCACCACACATGGTCACCTCCCTGGTGTCATAGCTGCAAGATAAACAAGGAATGCCTAAGCCCAAGTATTGCATAACATTGATCATAAAAAGATTTCTTAATCTTATTACTTATTTAAATCCCCAAAAAACATTTGAAACACAAGAACCCAAGTGATTATGATGCATATAACTTTCCTAGGGTATCTACCCTGCAATCAGCGTGGCCTTAAATGGATGTTCAGTAGGTCCAGAGTCCTTGCATCAGATCACGGGGGGCCCTAATATCCAGTGTCCTAGATGGTCTTCCCTTGCCTAATTCATGAACCAAGGTCACCCAACACTGTTCCCTACCATCCCATGCAATACTTAGTATGCCTAACTCAATATTCCATACTATATCTTAACCAACCTCGCCTCTGATACCATTCTGTCATGACCCACCTTCACTAAAGGGAGTGAAGGGTCAGCAGATCGCCAAGCCCTTCATTCATTACGTTGATGGAGAGATAATGAACCAAGAAACCCTCCTTAAATAGGTCCTGGAGTGGCGACCAGCACCAAGGGTACATAATCACACACTAAATTGAAGGAATTACCCTTTTTTAATAGGATCGTGAGATAAGATAATAAATCCCACAACACCAAAACTGAAAGTGAAAATACAACTGAAAAATAAACCATTTTCATATGCATGTTCAAATGTAAAAGATACAATTCACAAAACTCTAAAGGTAAAAAGATACCAAGAAAAAGGGAAACAATAACTGAATCTGCCACAAGGGTCCAAGCTAGTATGATCCCACATGATCCCTGACGTCCCCCTTTGAATCCTGAAAGAAATTTATATACAATGGGTGAGAATACAAGTATACTGAATAGGGAAAAACCAAAGACTCTCGTGCACAAGTGGGGAGGCATACTAATACCTAGTGAGAAAAGTGATAACTCAGCACCTAGAAAGGAAACTAACCACCCAAGCCTTAGAAAGGAACACTCCGCAAATAACTAAGTCATGTAATGTATAGTAATAGAACCTCAATGTTTGGGTACCTCATGCCACTTCCCAACTAGTTACTGAAGACATCGTACACATTAGACCAATCCTTCCATTCTCATTGCAGTCCCACTGCCATACCATACCCGCACACACCTGGGCCACAACCACACATCCCTCTTGAAAGCACCTACCCACAACTATCACATGTAACCACGCCTACAAACACCGAGTCCGGAATAACCACTACCACGCCTGAAGACACCTGGGCTAGAAGAAATACTGCCACACATGAACACACATGGGCCTCATCCCGACGATACTTTGGTTACCACCTTCCAACACATACCTAGTCCAACCACCACACTACACTACACAGAAAATTATTAGGCTAATAATGGACTTCAGGTCATCATAGCCTGCCCGTAGTGTCTTGGGCGATTCAGGATAGGGAGAATAAAAAGATCTAAAAACAATCCACTCAATGTAGTGTTGGGAAAACACCCTCCCCTATGAAATGGGGGTGTTCGGCACTAAGTTCTCAACTTGGGTGGGGAGTGAATAAGAAACACAAAAACTACAGGTATATTTATAAGTAACAAGAACTCAACCAATCTATGTTTTTCTTCATCCAACCCAAAGAACTCTATCCTTACTATTCAATCACAAGAGAAGTGATCAATACCCAAGCCCAAGTCACAACTCACACCAAATCAAATCCCCATTTGTCCCATCATTGTTTTCATGTTCAGTAATAATTTTTAAATAAGTTTCTGCACCTATTTGGGCAACTAGAAAGCAGAAGCCCTAGCCATGGAAAGAGTACACCCAACATAAATTTAAACATTCACACCCAATTCTCTTGTAAAAACACATTAAGCATGAACCCTCCAAGTATTGGATCGAAAGCAGGTCAAAGTGAGATACAGTCCCAAGTTCCAAGAACTATGAATAGAAAGGTTTCACAACAGAAGAGGATCCCGCCCCAATTCTTGATATAAATAAAGGATCACATCCTCACCCACATCACCCTAGCAATCCATGCCCTTATCCAAGATAAAAATATGTTCACCTGTACTCAGCCCGTGAAGGAAAAAACTAAACCAATACAACTAACACGAAGCAGACTCAACATGTATTTTCAGATATAATAGATTTAACACACTACATGATTTCAATTTTACTGGGATTAAACCAGGGTTATCATTATAATTGAGTTTATCCTTGTGATTCCAATTTAAATAGCCGAATATACGTAATACACCAATTTCCTTTACACAACAATAGTTTCACAACTAGAATAAAAATCATTTAAACATCACAATATGTAAGGGTTTATTAGTGCATTGAGAAAGACCACCAATAGCGTTGATTTTCATTAGGCATAAGCCCACGCAATTCAGAAATCATTAATCATGAATTAGGAGAAAAACAGAGAACCATTATCAATCACACCCCTCTACATTATTCTTTAGAATCTGTTTATTATCATCATTAAATATTGGTTCATCCAATTCTACAGAAGTAATAGCATACCCACCCAACGAGATACACAGAAAGGAGAGATGAATGTGAAACCACTACCTGATTGATCAATGATCGAAATTATGTCCCCCTGTGAGTAGTAGTTTCTCCACTGAACACAATAAAGGAAAACTTCACTGGGCTACAACAAGTCGGGAGGAAGGGTACTCCATCAGCATGGTGATCGAGCAAAATAAACAAAGGGAGAATCCATTAGGTTCTAAAGGCTGATAAGGGGTGAGATATAACACTCATCAGACAATTATGATACAAATAGAAGACTCGAAACTGCATATAGAGCAGGATCGTGGGTTGACCATGCGGCTGGGACACCCCACACATCATTAAAGGTTCCCCGTCTTTCTGGGTGGTTTAAACAGATTCAAACCTCATGGTTTTGGAGGGTACATTTTGATTAAACGCCATTAATGGTAGTTAATGTGAATTAAAACATGTCAAAGGGGTCAAAACAAAGGTTAAAACCCAATTTGCGCAAAAAGGAAGCGCTACTGAAAAACCCATGGGGGTAGGTGAGATCTATCAGTAGTTGAGAGATACCAGTTGGTGATAGCTTCTGGTTGGAGACAGCTACCGGATGGTGACAACTACTGGTATCCAAGAGCTACCGGTGGGTGAGTGTTACTTTTAGCCGAGAGCTACTTGTAGCAAAGAGCTACCGGCAGCCGAGAGCTACCTGTTGGTGATAGCTACCGGTAGCCAAGAGCTACAGGGAGCCCAGAGCTACAGGTTAATGATAGCCACCAGTAGCTGAGAGCTGCCGGTAGCCGAGAGCTGCCAATAGCCGAGAGCTACCGGGAGCCGAGAGCTACTGATACCCCAAGTTAACTGATATGATAAGTCTACCGGTAGGACGAGGCTACTGGTAAGCCATGTCTACCGCTAGGATTCACCTAGATGCTAGGATGGCCTTCCAGACCACACATAACATTTCAAACATCATATTTTTACCAAGTAATAGATCACCCAAAAACCCATGCCATTAAATCAAAAATGATGTTATATTATTTTTTAATTAATATTACTTCATCTAAGGGGATTTCCCATGAATAAGACCGACTGGTAAAGAGATTTTTAAATCATTTTCAATTCATGAGATTTTATTTATATTTAACTAAATATGTTATGAAATTATAATGTTTGAATTTATCTAAACGTTATTTATCAAGTGTATTCAGTTGTTTTATGTGGAATTAAATAAATTAAAATAATAACATCATTTATTAATTAACACATCAAAATTTATGATCATTGCATGGAGGTTCTTTATCACAATATCATTTCCACAAGGATTGTTTGGATCGAATGAACCATTATTTCTTTGATATGGTGTAGAAAATTCATAATGAATAAATTTTCAAATGCTAATTTAATAAATTCCTAGGAAATACATAGAAATATCATATTGTTTATTACATTTAAATTTGTTTTCAAATGTTACCAAAATCGAAAAATATTCATATTAAAATATCATTTATTTTCATGGAGGATTATGTTCAATGTATCCTTGGGGAAATCATAAAAACATTTTTTAATGATATAAATATAATTTATTATCCTATATTTCTTAATGTGTATGACATTTTTAGATCACCTTTTCTCCATTATTGAAGAAATTAAAATCATGAATTTATTATATGTGATAGTGATCAAGTATCTTTATTTAGATCATGAATATATTTATTCAAAATCCATGTTTTCAAAAATGTATTTAGTAATTTCCATTTATAAGAATATATTATTTCTTAATGTTCTTTTACTTGATCATTAACCATAGAGTAATTGTTTTCAAAAGGAAACTTGTAAACACTCTTGGTAATTATCACATTTTACTCTCATTAAAAATGATTAAAATGAATGTTTATGAATGCTTTTCCCCACAATTATTAAATTTAATTTCACTGAATATTACATTTTAGTTTTTATAGTGTAAATTGTATGATAAATAAATCAATAAAATTATAATTTTTTTTGTTTTGATAGTAAATTTTCATAGTGGAAACTGTCTCTTCCTGAAAAATGACTGTATTTATTATATTATTATATATATATTCATGAATTATATTAAAAATTTAAATTACATATTCCCTATTAAGGATATGATATAATGATACCATTCATTCTATTTATCTGGAAGTGTTATTATCATTTCATTGATATTTTCATTGCATCCATTTATTTTCCATGTGTATATAAAATATGATTGAATAGTTGATATTATTATGGAGGAAAATGAAATATTTCAGGAGTTATGATTATGTTATGATCTTTTTTATGTGTTTTTTATGATGGGTGACCACCATATAGATCATGATGATAGGCGGGACCGATATATCTATCCAATTCATTAGATAATGATAACATAATTGATTGAATATATATAATAACCAAGAGGTGATGTAGTGATCTGGTTACTTGGTACACCAAAGAGATTATTCCTTTTAACCAATTAAGGATATGCCATCTGTAAGTGTTCATGTATAGGTTCGATGAAGATAATTTTCATCACTACATCTCATTTTATCCATGATTTATAAGAGTTTTAAATGGAACAATTATTTATTACTAACATCAAATGGATCATGATTATTAATTGATATTTGACTATTATTTTATGTTAGGATCATGCACTTGGATTATATCATCACACCCTTATGAATATATTATACATACTAAAACCATTGAATTATTAATGTATATATTTATACTTAATATGTGTTTTAGATCACACTTCATATATTTTCCATTTAGGATTGTTATTAATTATGTTGTTGAATTAATTATGTCTTGAAATTATCCATGTGTGATGATTTTTATGCAAGATTTTGAAATATTCATATTGAATATGATAGGATTGATATATATTAGAAAAAGTACAACCTAAAGACATGTGAATGTTTATGTATGAGTTTTTACTAATTATATAAAAATACATCTTTAATATATAAGTGATCTAGTATTTCTTTTTCAAGTAGATATTTATAGATGAATGAAAATGGTTAATAATTATTATTTTTAAGGAATTTAAAATCGAATGTGATGTTTCTGAACCATGTCTCAATGTGAGGGTTTGGTGTTCGTATTCTTGTTGACACACATTCCATTGAATTTCAGATGTTATTCTGTAGTAATTATTGTTTTCATCAATATCAAAAAAAATATATAACTATATTTATTCTACACATTCTATATTACCACATCTAATAAATTATATTACATATTCATTCCATTCCATGCTTATATATTACTATTGTAAGACTCGAACGACTTTGATCAACAATTACATCATAATAAAAATTTTGAATATGAGTGTGAGTTGTCAAAATATAATGTTTACATGATCAATAATACAATACGCCTCACATGAACATTATTATTTTAAAATAAAAACATAATCACATGTTATTAGTTATTAAATATATATCATTACAATTACACAATAATTATATAATTTGATATTATATTTTAAGAAAAACTACAATAAAATATATTATTAAATAATCATGTCAACAATGTATGATTTTTAATGTTGAACCTCTCATGATCATGCAAGGAATATTTAATGAATATAGAATTCATAAAGATCAAATCAATCGTTTATCCCAAAAAACTGAAAATAAAATATATACCCTATATTAAGGATAAAAATATTAAAAATTAGTATCATTATCATAATTGGTACAACATAATATGAATAAAAAAACTTATATTGGAAAAAGAAAAAAAATTAAACACCATCAAATTCATTTCTTGGGAAATAATGTCAATCAAAAGTTCATATTGGGTGTGTATACAGAGGAATGAAATTTATATTTAATATTTATGTGGACCAAACCATGGAATATTAACCTAAATTAAATAATTATTTTGGTATGTTATTTTTTATATAAAATATTAGATAAACTAATAACTCATTTTATGAAATTATAAATAATCCATTCACTCAAATTCTATATCCTTTTAATATAACATGATGATTCTGATACACCATGATGTTTTCCTTGACTCATAATGAAACAAAGAGAAAATATTATTATAGAGACTCTCTAAACCTTATTATTATTCTAATATAATGTATGCACATCATATTGATACTTCTTATATTTATTATAAATTATTATTAAGTATCTATAATAAATAGACAATTAGGGAATTTAATAATATAACAAAAATTAAATTGAAATAAAAACATAGTTATAATGTTACAATTTCAAAAATTGATCCAAAAATCATTAACTAAAAAAACACAAAGCACACAATTTCGTCCATAAAAATGATTATCATTGAAAAAATATAAGTTAATTTAATCCCAATGATTATGAATATTAATATATCTCTCAATGTTACTTTAAATAAATAGTTATCATCAATACTAATTTTCACCACCATTAACACCCTTAAATAAAAGAGGTCAATGATGATAAAAATAATACAATATAACTTATACTCTTCAAATTGGATTTTCTCTTTTATAAATCCAATGAAATACTAAAAGTTATAAAATTATTTCCAAAAATAAACATTATATGATATTACTATAAAATAGTAATGTCCTAGTCAATATGTCTCACGAATTTCATTAAATTAAAAGTAAAATAAAAAACATCCATGAATAATAAAATCATAATTACTCTAATGATATAATTTTTTAAAATACAATTATTAATTTAGCTAATATATTTGACGCATGAACCCATTTATATTCCATTAATATAAAATGAATATAAAAAAATTATACTTTCAAAATAACGTAATTTAGAAACACATTCTCATGAGGTTTGGTAATCTATAAATTCCACTCTTTATTTAAGATATCATCGTCACCATTAATATAAACTATATCATTAACATGTTTGTAATGTTTATGATTTATTATGGAAATTTATATGTAGCCTATTGTATAAATTTTATCAATTTGAGGTGAAAACACCAACCTATAAGCCACATTATCAATCTACACAAATATATTGTAATGATCAATGAAATACGGTGGTGTTTTAAAATGCATATTAGACCACCACTATCAATGAATTTTATAATATATCAGTAAAGTTTTATAAAAAAACATTAAAATCAATGGTATCCACTTTTATTCATATTATATTTTATAATAATGTTTTCCATTTTACTTCATCACCTCACTGTCATAAAATTTCACAATTATTATTTTCTATAAAATTATAATGATAATCCATAAATATTGACAATAAATTAATAAAATTAATTTCAATGTATTCATGTGTATAATTCCTAATGTATTTTCATTAATATAGATGAGGGATAAGAATATTTATAATAATATCTATCAATTGGAAAAATTAATCTCAATAAAAAATTAATCCATGAACACTTAATGTCAGTATTTCGTCATACATATTTATTTTCAACTATGTATACCTAACATACTAATTATGTAATATATTTAAATACAATTAATATTATATAAAATCTCATTTCATGATCTAATATTTAAATGAATTTATGTTAGTGTTTCAGAAAACATAAATCATCCCAAGTACTCTACGTGGGATCTCAAAATCATCCACATGAGACATATAAATTGAATACAACACACTAAAATCTCATATTTCTAAAAAATATTGTATCCCCATTAGAATATATATTGTATCTAATTTTTGTGTAGGAATATAGTGTTATTAGATAAATATATGTCAAAATGAATGGGTATATCAATCAATACCTATTGTGGAAAATCCATTGGATTCGATGAATTAGATAAAAACAGAAGATCAATTCTCTCTCTTTAAGGTATATAAAGTCGGACCAAAACTCGATTAATGTATAATTTTCATACATAACATAGTATTACCCCATTATGTATTGATCTTTCCAATAATTACTTGTCTATTATAATGATTTTCTTTAATAAACTCATCCTTTAGCACTTACTCACATAACTAACATTAGAAAATCCTTCAACAACTTGATAGATCATAATAAACCTCAATTATAAATGCACAATTTTCATCAATATGTATAATATAATATCCCCACACTACCCCATCATATTCAATTTCTTTAGTTTTATCTACGTATATAATCAATAGATTAAACATTATCATATTGTTTATGTGAACTCATATGTTATTCTCGTCAATATCTAGATATAATTTATCAAAATTATTTACAATTAATATATATAACCAGTCATGTGAAAAAGAATATATTTGTATATATACAAAATATACCATCTTACATGTTTCCCATACATAGATTATAAAATATAGCATTATAAAAGTCCTTTAAATATTCAAACAATGTCCCCATAATCATATTCATATTCCCATAGAATTTATATATTTGGATTTTTTTAGATCAATAAATAATGATGATTAATTAATTATAATGTATGTAATTATAATATGAAATAGAAATAGTATATAAATAATACAATAATTAGTGCAACAATATTTATTTAGAGACACTAGGTTTTTATTGAACATTTTTCAAATTTAAATATAGACTATTACTAACATCTTACTTCACATGAAAACGAAAACTAGAATGAGCTGCCAATTATTAAGAAGTCATTATTAGGAAAACAAGAATAACAAAATATTACATTAATAAGAATATTGGAATGAAATAAAATGTCAATATTTAATGGATAGATGAATAATATGAATTAATATTTTAAAGGGTTGTTTTTTAATAAAAATTTATTTTAAGTGACATGTATGTTTTTATAGATTAAAAAATATAAATTTAAACATAATTATGATGCACTATACTATTTTATTGTATGAAATATTATATATACACTAATTTAAATAAAATATTATTTGAAATAATATTACATGCAACTAATGTTCACATTACTCATATTTTTGTAATAATAATTTATTTATTCATTGAGTTTTTATATAAAAGTAAATCATTAACATCTAATATTTTAAATTTTATTAAATGAAATAATTTTTTTTATTTCTCATATCAATATAACAATGGAGTGTTTTTATGATATTTTTTAGAAAGGGTTGATTTTTAGGTGAATAGGTAAAAATAATTTTTTCATAAATACCAATCATTTTATGAGAATCATAGGGTATAAAACTAATATAAAATTTATGACCCTTTTATTAGACCAATTTTATAATTTATAACAAAAAATATATAATTAAATTAGTATTTTTAATTTAAAAAGATATTTTTTTGTAATTTAGAAGATAATATATTATTTAATCAAATTGTTTTCAATGTGTTAATCAATTATTTTTTAGATATACGATATTATCAGATTATTTATATTTATTCTAATATAATTATTATAATGCTATCTATAAAAAAATATAATTTTATAATAATTTTTTTTTATTTCTCAAAATCTAAATTTACATTGGTTGAAAATTAGTTATCAAACAAATATCGACAAAAATGAGAAAAAATTTTATTCAAGGGGTAAAATAAATATTTTTTAAAAATCGTTCTATATGATTGGTTTATGGATATCACGTCAAGAAAAAATATGATATCCTTTTCAAATATTGCTTACCATAATTATATTGAATGAAACATTAAATTCATTAATTTTTTAATTATTTATAAATGATCTACCATATTAACAAAAAAAGGATTCATTCAACCATTAATCTTCAACACCAACAAAAACCACTTATAATTTCATATCCTCTACCAAAACCAAGACCATTCCACATGGAATTGATTTAGGTATGTTTGTTTAAAAAAAATATAATTATATTAATGGAATGTGAATCTTCATATTTATTTTACTTTATTTTGAACTTTCAACACAAGTGATACATGTTCCATTTTCTGTAGGTAATATATAACAAAATGATCCTCCTTTTTCAAATGTAATATAAAATATTTATGAATTAAAAATTATTTTCCTGTTTTCTGCGTTAATATTAATTTATTTAATAGAATAGAATAGGTAAAGGTTATTGATAAATCAAATAACATTTCATTGATATATTTTTATTCATGATATATTTTACATTATATTTAAGATCATCAAACCATAATATTTTACAATATAAAAATTCTCACAATCTCTCATTGGAAAATGAGTAATTAATATAGAACTACATAATTTAATGAATTTCATTATTTTAAAGGTATATCATTCTTTATAATAATTCCCATCATATAAAATATCTTTTTTTCATACATATCTATATTTTCACATTATATAAATATTACCAAATATTATATTGAAAATCATTTTTAAAATATTTATATTTTACATAATATTTCAATTTTCCATAAATAATAGAATTTTTATTAATTTTTTTTATATAGTACGTTTCAAAAAAGATATATTAATATATTAAAAGGGGTTTTCCATCAATGGTTGAGTGGTTTATCCTCGACTAAAAATTTTATCTAGAAAATATATGTCTTTTTTAACAACACAACATTGGTATCACATTTCAAATAATCATTGAAATGAAATTATGATGATTTTATAATAATGATATTTTCAAATGTGATTTTTAATGTCATTCCAATAAGAAGATGTTAATGAAATAGTTTTTCAATAATAGTTTTTTTAAATCTGTTTTCCCATTTAACATCTAATAATATATATATATATATAATAAAATATTATTTTATAAATCCCTCTCATAAATTTCGTTATTAAATACTAAATTTAGTAGATTGAAATTTTTTATCATATAAATAATTTCATGAAGTTAATTTATTTGATAAAATTTAGATATGTAAAGAACATTGTTTCATTCTATATGTTTTTGATTAAATGGTAAATGATTTTTTAAAATTAATATACAAATTTAAATATTATTATAATATATAATTTGGGTTCTTTTATAGCCCTTGAATACATTTGGTAATTCCTTAAATCTCATAAGATTTCACCATTGTGTTTTATAACATCATCTATGTTGTACACCGTTATATGAACAAATCTAGACATTATTGGACATTAGGCACAACAACCTATATTTCCCAAGCTATCGACTAGTATCGAGGGTATAAGTAATTAAGCAGTGAGACAATACCCCCATGATGGAGTATCAATACAGATGATTATAATGTTAAAAACATAAAATATATACATGAAAAAACATACAAGAATAACCAAACCAAAACAGACACAAATAAATAACTAATGATCAAAATAATAATAAATTCTTATTCCATTGAATAATTTATTTTAAAAAAATATTTTCCACGTTAATATGAGTAAAATATATAATATACTCAAAATTAAGAATGTTAAATCCCTAATACAAGTCCCCATGTTATTCAACACTTAATCATCTAGTATTGTTCTCTAAGAAATAGATAAATGTATGCCCCCTTTCTGTTAGCTGGTACTGCATCCCTGAAATATTCCTTAGTGAAAATTAATGACCGAACATGTTGTGAGTATAACTCAGTAGATTGATATGCATGATGTCTGGAAATATCCATTCAATATAATGAGTTCAAGAATTTATAAAAAAGTAATTAAATTATAAACGTGTAGTGAACTTCAATGAACCATTCATGAACTAGAGAACTAGGGTGAGGATTGGGGTTATCCAAACATGCACCATCTCCATGATAAATGTCTCTTATAACTGCTGTAATCACCTATATCATATGAACATTCCATACCACTGGATGATTCTATTATTGATTTTGAATCACCCATGTTATATCATGAACTAGTGAGGCTCTCCCAATACATAAATAATAATTTACCTGCATGAAAACATGTGAACATGGATCTAACCCTCGGAATCCCATACCCATGAATTATACCCTCTGGTGGGTATTAAACAATGCACTTTACCCTCAGTAATAACAAATAATTCTCTAAGGATTCAATCATAGGGTTTTTTCAAAATAATACATCAATCCAACAAGCCTTTCAATATCCCACCGTTTTTATAAAGCATTAACAAGATCCCTAAAAACATAATATAGAGATAAAAAACAAATAAACAATAATGAATAATATTATCATGCCATTACATGCCACATTGGTTAATAAATCTTATTTCCAACTAGAAACTATTAGTTCTAATTATCAATGTGACCAATTGACATTATCATTAATCTTTATTTCATTGTATATATTAATTCTACTTATAATTCTCATTTCATTATACCCAATATTAATTGATTTATAACGCATATGAAAATTTAATGAAAACTCACCCTTTCAAGTCTCATTATTTACATTCTATCCAATAATACAATTAACAACTATTTCTATAATCCTTGTTAATCTAATTCACTTGTTAAATAGTTCAATTCAACATATGTTCAATGGTAGTCCCACAACTCTTCTATCTAATAATACATTCTCAATGGAAGCATACCCAAAAGCATATATGGGAGGTATAAAAATAATATTTAGTCAAATTACAATCGTTAACATTTAAATTAATTTGCGCACATAATGTGATAACTTGTACTAATATACAACACATGCTGATAAACAAAACTAGCTATAAGGATATGTCATATGACACCCATAAAAATATTAAAGGAGTATACACCACATGATCTATTATCATGATAAATTTACTAGATGATGATACCCTATTGATATTTTTAATACATATTTTCAATGATACATTAATCATATTGTAGGATGAAATGAGAGTATTTAATTTAAAGAAGAAAACATTAATGATTTATGTTTAACAAAAACATGAATACAGTAATTGTTAAAATATATGTGTTTGAGAAGATTACATGAATTTGAAGAATCCCTCAAATTCTAAAATCATTTGTTAGTGTCGAATTAGGAGATAATTAGTCAAAATATGGGGTTTTATGTGATATAATTTCATCAAAAACTCTTAAAAACTTGTCAAATCCAGATTCCTACTATTGTGGTAGTGGGTACCACCAGTTAACTTGTTATTTAAATAAGTATCCCTATATGACTTGGAATTCCTGTAACACCCCAAGCTTCCACGGTATGTTTCCCTTCGAATAATGCAATAGCGTGTGTTGTACGCAACCTCGAGCTCTAACACACACCAAAACTAATTAAACTAGCCGTTGTGAATAGTAATACCTACTTTTTGAAATTTTATAAATTTTATTTATCAAAATGGACTTCATTTTTGGATTCAGAATATCGAAATTATCCTATGTTGAATTTTTGGTATTTTTCTGAGAACTTCTAATTTTTATGAATAGTGAAAAATACTTAAAAACAACTTTTTTAATCAAAATAATTTATAGTGATAAATTATACTATTTAGTGGTTTTAAAGTATAATTAGAATATATTTTTACCATTTTATCCAATGGTGGTCATTAGAATTAATTTAACATTGAAAATGGACATAAACAACTGCCAATCTTTTGATATAAATTGTTTCTTAAAAACACGCTATTTGTTGTGACAGCGGGAATTAATTATAAAATTAATTAATGCAACTTATATGTTTGGAATTTTTTAAAATAGACATCATTTTTGAATTCGGAATATCAATTATAGCTTAGGGTGAAATTTTGGCATTGTTCTGAAAAACTTCAATTTTTGATGAATAGTGAAACCACTAAGTGGTAGTTAAATAACTGATTTTTCGTTTAAATGAAATATTACCACTTCTGTGATTTGATTTTCAAAAATCTGACATACATGGTTGTCATTAAGAAGTAAAATGTGGTTGAATGAGATTAAAATAATTTTTGGTGAATAGTAACTTTTAAGTTCTTAATCGCAATTAGAGGTAATTAGTGTAGTTTAAGGTAAAAATAATGTTTTAATAATATGAGATGAGCTTGACACATGTCCTACCCTCATTGGATGTGCCATGGCCGACCAAGACAATCCATGGGTCAACTTGGGGACCCCATGGAGCCACTTTAGTTGGAAAATGACATAAATACCTTTTATTTAATGTTAAAGTAAAAAAATGACACAAACATGAACTGTTTTACTAAAACAATTTTTATATGGGGTTATACAAGTCATATTTTTGACTATAAATAGTCATTGGAAAGATAAAAATATTTCCTACATCATAGTATTTTTTTTAGAATTTTTAGACATTAAATAAATTAAATTATTTATGACATCATGATGATGCAGCGATGACCTCATTATTTAACGATTTAAATAAAATGAGAAGATAATGCAAAATCCAAGGCTTACACTTGTCCAAAGCCTATTGGATGAGGATATTTCGAACCATTATCACCTTATCCACGAATTGTATAAGTGTGGGACCTTTAGAATCCGAAAAGCATTGTATAATAAAGCAACATTTCAATCTTTCCAAAAGAGCCCCTCCTCTCCTCTTATAAAAGGCCCCCACCTCTACCACCTTATTCACACTTTAAAGCCTTTTGGTTCGGCCAAACTCTGCCAAAATACTCTCCCAACTTCTCTCCCTTCATCCTAGAAGCTTTACGTTAGTCAGAAAGCCATCCTAAGGAGTCCTTTTGATCAAATCAAAAGGAAGAACCCGAAGAAGAGGTAACATTTTCATCACCCTCTTTCAAGTTTCTTTCTTCTTCCACTCCCTCTTTGTTTATTATTTCAATTATAAAATTATAACTCCAGTATCTTCTATATACTGTGATGTTATTATAAATATTGAACAACCATATTCAGTATTCTACCCATCATTTGAATGACATGTCACCATACGTGCGTACGTACGGCTTACCGTCTCCACGTCGTGGTGTAATTGTTATTCAATATATTATTATTTAGATGGGTATAATAATGACATTTAATTCATGTAAATAATAAATATAACATGATAATGATTCTGTATATATGATATACTATCCAATTATATATTATTTTAATATCAAAATAATGATATTGTCGCTCGTGCGTACGTACGGACTACCGTCTCCACGAACGCGATGAGATTCATTCTCCGTCGTATGCATTCAAGTATAATTATCATTTGATGATTTAAAAATAATGTTTAAGGACATGATATCATTCTGGATATGAATAAGATACAACCTATCCATGAAAAAAATGACTTACGTAACAAAACATATAAAAGAAAACGAGTAAGTTAACACCCGAAACAACGATAAATCTAAGATATTGTTAACAAAGCAATGTTAAAAGATCATATATGATATCATATGAATGTATATGATTCTTGTATAATTTAATAACAATTATTTCACCATTATACAAGAGGCTAACCTACCCCAACCAAGGAAAAGTACAAGGTAAGGGTTTACTTCACAACCTCTTCATTATCCAAGGTTGTTTATACATAATTATCTACTGGGACCTCGTTATCATCCACATCCATGTTTCTTAAAAATGTCTTTCAAAACATTTTTACTATTAAATGGAAAATGTGTTAAAGTCATTTATACCCTTATAAATTTTTGAAAGTAATCTTACCGTCGTTTTCCAAACAATGTACTTTTTGACCTCTTTGACAAATTTAAGGTAAGAATGTTTTTTTTAACCTATACGGCGGGTGCGGCTATTTTCTGCCAATATAACTTCGTCGAAGCTTCCCTAACAAGATTATAAGAATATCTTCAAAGTAAATGTATTATTTTATAATTATGGGACTTTTAAATGATTTCAAAAAGGAGATATATTACTCTCAAATAGCTTTTTTTTCATCCATGTCAACATCCTTTGATGGGTTTTAAGTTTAATTGAAATTGATTTATGATACAAAACTTCCATTGAACATTTTGTGAAATATTTGACTGTGGATGTGTTATTTTTATACCATCCATAGTTTATGGAGAAATTGTTGACATTTAGTATGCTAGTTTTAATACGAATATTTATGTTATGTTTAAACCTATTCATATGAGGAATGTATTGGACTTAATATGTGACGGGTGGAGCCCGCTATAGCTCCTCGATGCATCGGTAGGTCTCATGAGACAACTAGACATGGAATTGGCCAAGGCCCTTTCCCAATTTGATTTATGGTTTTGGCCGAGGCCTTAATCATTTTAGACGTCTTGGCCGAGGCCTTGACAAAGTGTTTCAGAATGTCTGGCATTATACATTCCCTCATTATGAAAGTGGTTATTGATATTTCACGTGATTATTCATCTAGTAGAATATCCATGTGAGTAAGTAATGGCATTATTTTATTTTACTTTTTCCATATTATGCTGAAGTTCAAGTTCAATAAGGCTTTTGTTTTAGTTATACATTGCCTTAAATGCTTATGTTTTCTTATGAAAGTTTCCGCTATATTGTTATCCTTACGGAGCATTTGAGCTCACCCCTTTCAATGTTTTATTTTTCCCAGGATGTGAAGAAGTGTATTATGACTGACTTGCAAGAATAGTCAGTGAGGATATGAGTGTGGACTAGGGATACCATGTTATTGTAGTTTTCATTTTTATGATGTAATGTAATTTTTATGAATGTATCTAGTGTTTCCAAGGCTACTAAACTAATCGGTCTTTCGAGACATGATCTTTTGTGATCATGCCAATGTTATGAAGTAATGCACTGAATCTGGGTAGCTGGGGTCGGGGCGTTACAGTTGGTATCAGAGGCAGTTTAGTACTAACCTTGGAAGCTAGATTTAGATAAACTCTGATTAGAGCACATATCCCGAAGATAGACTTTGAGGATTCGTATAGAAGAACTTCCTAGAATTTTGGTATTGTAGAGATGTTGTGAGTTTTCCGAGCAATACATACCTGTCTGGATACGAGCAGGTAGAGGCGGCTCTGGCACAGATGTACCTAGGGGTAAAACCCGAAAACATCGTTTTGAGCTAGACTCGAACGGGAACTGGTGCACGACAACGGGCCTTGCTTCACTCTTGGTTACGACACTCCCGGGGGATATGCTTTGGATAATTCCCATTTTCTTTACAAACCACTATGAAGGGTTACGAGTATATACTTCCTCAAAGAAAACATTTTTATAATTATGGATTATATCCATAATTAGTTCAATTTATGTTAAGTGTTTTACAAGTATAGAATTATGTATTTTTATTCATGAACTAATCTAGTTTATGCCATTATTTAGAAATGGCGCCTAGTGGAAGGAATGGAAACCGTATCAATGCACGCACTCCGTGTTGGGATTTCCCTCCTGCTCAAGATAATTATAGTGGAGCTAGTGATACAACTGGTGCTGATCAGCTTCTCACCGTACTGGGACAACTCACGCAGGTTATGAATAACAACCTTACTCGTATGGAGCACCCTGATCCGCAACGTGGAGGATCAATGCTAGACCGTTTCATGAGGCAACAACCACCAACCTTCAATGGGAGTACAAATCCTATAGTAGCTGAGCAATGGATAAATTCCTTAGAGAAAATATTCCATGCCTTGGGGAGTAGTAAAAGGGAGAATGTTGTCATGGCAGTTTACCGCCTCACTGGAGATGGCGATCAATGGTGGTCACTAATTCAAAACACAAAGGAAGATGATGAATTAACAAACATGGAATGGCAGGAGTTCAAAGAGCTGTTCTTAGAAAAATACTTTCCTCGAGACCATCGAGCGGATATGGAAAGGCAATTTCTGAGTCTGAGGCAGAAGGAGGATGAGAATGTCGCAAAGTATGAGGCTAACTTTACAAGGTTAGCAAGGTATGCTGCAGATTACATACGTAACCCAAGAAGTAAGACTGATCGTTTCTTTGATGGGTTGAAACCATTTCTCTGTCGAGCTTTAGTATCACAAACCTTCTCTTCATACGAAGGTATTGTCTCGTGCACTATCAAGACGGAAAAGGAATTCTCTAAGTCTTATGACTTTAAATCAAAGAAAGATAAGAAGAGATCCACTGAAAACTCTGGGAAAGGAAATAAGGAAACAGGGAAGAAGGGTAGAAATGAATTTCCACCCTGTGATAATTGCGGTAGGAAGCACCCTGGTGCCTGTCTAAAAGGAAAAGGAGTATGTTACAAGTGTGGTGAAAAAGGCCACCAAGCTCATGAATGCAAGGGAAAGAAAGCGGCTGTCAACGTGGAATGCTATAATTGTAGAGAGAAGGGACATTATGCAAATGAATGTCCTAAGCGTCAGGGGAACTTACCTCAGAAGAGGCCAAGGGATCAGGGCCAGGCTTATGCTATCACTACTACTGAGGTGGAAGCTCCGAAAGACGTGGTGGCAGGTAATTTAATGGTTTCCTCAAGTTTAGCAAATGCATTATTTGATTCTGGATCATTGCATTGTTTCATATCTTCCCAGTTTGCTAAGAAAATTAGATATTTCCAATTTGATTTAACAAGGGATTTGTCGGTCAAAACCCCTAAGGGAAGTATTGTTGCAACAAAGTTTTGTCGATTAGTTCCCATTAGAGCACCTAAATGTTCTTTACCTGCTGATCTCATCGTCATACCCATGATTGAATTTGATATAATCCTCGGTATGGATTGGATTTCGGACCATGATGCAAAAATTTATTCTAAGAGGAAAGAGGTTACGATTCTTGATGATGATGATAAGGAACACCTTATCTTTAGAGCCGAATCGTCGCCACATAATTCTTATCTCGATCCACCCCCAGTAGCTCAACTAAATTCAATTATTGGGGAGGAAGAGAAGGAAATTACTGAGGGTGAGGAAAGTAATATTCAAATAGAGGATGTACCTATTGTGAGAGAATATGTTGATGTGTTTCCGGAAGATTTACCTGGACATCCTCCAGAATGAGAAGTTGAGTTTTCCATTGATTTAATTCCTGAATCAAGGCCCATATCGAAGACCCCTTATAGAATGGCCACTGTGGAATTAGTTGAACTAAAGAAACAACTAGAGGAATTGAGTAATAAGGGATTTATTCTCCCTAGTGTTTCTCCTTGGGGAGCCCCTGTTCTTTTTGTTAAGAAGAAAGATGGATCTATGAGGTTGTGCATTGACTATAGGGAGATCAATGCTATAACAATAAAGAACAAGTATCCCCTACCTCGCATTGATGATTTGTTTGACCAACTGCATGGAGCTCAATACTTTTCAAAGATTGACCTTCAGTCTGGATACCATCAGTTGTGTGTGAAGAAGGAAGACGTCCCAAAGACAGCATTTCGAACAAGGTACGGGCATTACGAGTTTACAGTAATGCCTTTTGGATTGACTAATGCACCCTCTATTTTCATGGATCTAATGAATAGAGTTTTCAAGGAATATCTTGATGACTTTGTAGTGGTATTTATTGATGATATCTTGGTATACTCCAAAAGCCACGAAGATCATGAAAATCACTTACGCATTATCCTGAAGACTCTTAGAAGACATGAATTATATGGGAAATTTAGAAAGTGTGAATTCTGGCTTCATGAGATTTCTTTTCTTGGCCATATTGTCTCTAAGGATGGAATTTCCGTTGATCCTTCTAAAACCAAGGCAATCCAAGAATGGCAAGCACCGACAAGTATAACTGAGGTACGCAGTTTTATTGGTTTAGCAGGTTATTATCGACGTTTCGTCCAGAATTTTGCCAGATTGGCTAACCCATTGACAAAGATCACACGTAAAGGGATTAAATTTGTCTGGACAAAAGAGTGTGAAGAATGTTTTGAATAACTAAAGAGAAGATTAGTCAATGCCCCTGTATTGACTCTACCATCGGGGAATGATGGGTTTGTTATTTATAGTGATGCATCTAAGAAAGGACTTGGTTGTGTCCTTATGCAGAATGATAAGGTCATTGCCTATGCATCACGACAGCTAAAAATTCATGAGCAAAACTATCCTACTCATGATCTTGAGTTAGTAGCTGTGATCTTTGCTTTAAAGATATGGAGACATTACCTCTATGGTGAAAACTGTGAGATTTATACTGATCACAAGAGTTTGAAGTATATTTTCACACAAAAAGAACTCAACATGTGGCAAAGGCGATGGCTTTAACTACTCAAGTATTATGATTGCACGATAAATTACCACCCAGGGAAGGCAAACAAGGTGGCAGATGCTTTGAGTAGAAAATACCATGGAGTTTTGAATGTGATGAGAATTGAAAGGGATCCAATTTTCTTGGATCTAGTGAAGATGGACATGGGAATAACTAGGGAAGGTGAAACATCAATTCTTTTTCAAATGGTTGCCAAACCATCATTACTAGAAAGGATTAAGAGTTCTCAGACCAATGATGAAGAATTTCAGAAGAAGATTAAAGATGTGAATGGTGGAAGATTGATGGACTTTGTGTATAAGGATGGAATTTTGAAATTCAGGAAGAGACTTTGTGTTCCCGATATACCTGATCTAAAAAGGGAATTGCTGGATGATGCTCATAGTTCCAATTTCTCTATACACCCTGGGAGCACCAAAATGTATAGAGATTTGAAGGAACATTTTTGGTGGGACAATATGAAGAGGGAGATTGCTGATTTTGTGTCGAGGTGTATGGTTTGTCAACAAGTGAAAGCTGGAAGGCAACATCCTGGTGGAGTATTGCAACCTCTTCCCATACATGAGTGGAAATGGGATAATATTACGATGGACTTTGTCATGGGACTACCAAAGACTCCTAGAAGTAATGATGAAATATGGGTCATTGTTGATCATCTTACTAAGTCAGCACATTTTCTGGCTATACGAGAGGATCTACCACTTGAACGTCTAGCAAGATTATATATTAATGAAGTTGTAAGACTTCATGGAGTACCCCTATCGATTGTTTCTGATCGTGATCCTCGTTTTACTTCAAGATTCTGGAAAAGTCTTCAAAAGGCCTTGGATACTGAACTTTGTTTGAGCACTGCCTATCACCCTCAAACAGATGGACAATCAGAACGGACTATTCAAACCTTAGAAGACATGTTGAGATCATGATCTCTTGACTTTCAGGGTATGTGGGATCAATACTTACCACTAGTAGAATTTTCCAATAACAATAGCTTCCATTCAAGCATTCAGATGGCACCTTATGAAGCGTTATACGAAAAGAGATGTCGTACACCAACCTGTTGGGATGACGTTGGTGAAAGAAAACTTGTGGGACCAGAAATGGTGGAAGAAACAATGGAAAAGGTGAAGGTAATCCAAAACCACATCAAATCAGCTCAAAGTAGGCAGAAGAGCTATGCCGATAACAGAAGAAAGGTTTTGGAATTTCAGGTGGGAGATCATGTTTTCCTAAAGGTATCTCCATGGAAGGGAGTTATACGTTTTGGTAAGAAGGGTAAGTTGAGTCCTAGGTACATCAGACCTTTCGAAATTCTAGATCGTATTGGGGCTGTAGCTTATCGTTTGGCGATGCCGCCAAATCTCTCCAAAGTTCACGATGTTTTCCACATATCGCTATTGAGAAAATACATGCCCGACCCAACACATGTACTTACCTATGAGGAATTAGAACTGGAACCCGATCTATCTTATTGTGAAGAGCCCATCAGAATTCTTGATGTGAGGGAGCAGGTGCTGAGAAACCGGACGACTCGTCTGGTAAAGGTTTTGTGGAGAAATCATAAAATGGAAGAGGCAACGTGGGAACCTGAGGAACTTATGATGAAGAACCACCTGAGTCTTTTTATGCAGTAATACCCTCGAAATTGCGAGGACGCAATTATTTGAAGGAGGGGAGAATGTAACACCCCAAGCTTCCACGGTACGTTTCCCTTCGAATAATGCAATAGCGTGTGTTGTACGCAACCTCGAGCTCTAACACACACCACAACTAATTAAACTAGCCGTTGTGAATAGTAATACCTAATTTTTGAAATTTTATAAATTTTATTTATCAAAATTGACTTCATTTTTGGATTCAGAATATCGAAATTAGCCTATGTTGAATTTTTGGTATTTTTCTGAGAACTTCTAATTTTTATGAATAGTGAAAAATACTTAAAAACAACTTTTTTAATCAAAATAATTTATAGTGATAAATTATACTATTTAGTGGTTTTAAAGTATAATTAGAATATATTTTTACCATTTTATCCAATGGTGGTCATTAGAATTAATTTAACATTGAAAATGGACATAAACAATTGCCAATCTTTTGATATAAATTGTTTCTTAAAAACACGCTATTTGTTGTGACAACAGGAATTAATTATAAAATTAATTAATGCAAGTTATATGTTTGGAATTTTGTAAAATAGACATCATTTTTGAATTCGTAATATCAATTATAGCTTAGGGTGAAATTTTGGCATTGTTCTGAAAAACTTCAATTTTTGATGAATAGTGAAACCACTAAGTGGTAGTTAAATAACTGATTTTTCGTTTAAATGAAATATTACCACTTCTGTGATTTGATTTTCAAAAATCCGACATACATGGTTGTCATTAAGAAGTAAAATGTGGTTTAATGAGATTAAAATAATTTTTGGTGAATAGTAACTTTTAAGTTCTTAATCGCGATTAGAGGTAATTAGTGTAGTTTAAGGTAAAAATAATGTTTTAATAATATGAGATGAGCTTGACACATGTCCTACCCTCATTGGATGTGCCATGTACGACCAATACAATCCATGGGTCAACTTGGGGACCCCATGGAGCCACTTTAGTTGGAAAATGACATAAATACCTTTTATTTAATGTTAAAGTAAAAAAATGACACAAACATGAAATGTTTTACTAAAACAATTTTTATATGGGGTTATACAAGTCATATTTTTGACTATAAATAGTAATTGGAAATCTAAAAAGATTTCCTACATCATAGAATTTTTTTAGAATTTTTATACATTAAATAAATTAAATTATTTATGACATCATGATGATGCAGCGATGACCTCATTATTTAACGATTTAAATAAAATGAGAAGATAATGCAAAATCTAAGGCTTACACTTGTCCAAAGCCTATTGGATGAGGATATTTCGAACCATTATCACCTTATCCACGAATTGTATAAGTGTGGGACCTTTATAATCCGAAAAGCATTGTATAATAATGTAACATTTCAATCTTTCCAAAAGAGCCCCTCCTCTCCTCTTATAAAAGGCCCCCACCTCTACCACCTTATTCACACTTTCAAGCCTTTTGGTTCGGCCAACCTCTACCCAAATACTCTCCCAACTTCTCTCCCTTCATCCTAGAAGCTTTACGTTAGTCAGAAAGCCATCCTAAGGAGTCCTTTTGATCAAATCAAAAGGAAGAACCCGAAGAAGAGGTAACATTTTCATCACCCTCTTTCAAGTTTCTTTCTTCTTCCACTCCCTCTTTGTTTATTATTTCAATTCTAAAATTATAAATCCAGTATCTTCTATATACTGTGATGTTATTATAAATATGGAACAACCATATTCAGTATTCTACTCAACATTTGAATGACATGTCACCATACGTGCGTACGTACGGCTTACCGTCTCCACGTCGTGGTGTAATTGTTATTCAATATATTATTATTTATATGGGTATAATAATGACATGTAATTCATGTAAATAATAAATATAACATGATAATGATTCTGTATATATGATATACTATCCAATTATATATTATTTTAATATCAAAATAATGATATTGTCGCTCGTGCGTACGTACGGACTACCGTCTCCACGAACGCGATGAGATTCATTCTCCGCCGTATGCATTCAAGTATAATTATCATTTGATGATTTAAAAATAATGTTTAAGGACATGATATCATTCTGGATATGAATAAGATACAACCTATCCATGAAAAAAATGACTTACGTAACAAAACATATAAAAGAAAACGAGTAAGTTAACACCCGAAACAACGATAAATCTAAGATATTGTTAACAAAGCAATGTTAAAAGATCATATATGATATCATATGAATGTATATGATTCTTGTATAATTTAATAACAATTATTTCACCATTATACAGGAGGTTAACCTACCCCAACCAAGGAAAAGTACAAGGTAAGGGTTTACTTCACAACCTCTTCATTATCCAAGGTTGTTTATACATAATTATCTACTGGGACCTCGTTATCATCCACATCCATGTTTCTTAAAAATGTCTTTCAAAACATTTTTACTATTAAATGGAAAATGTGTTAAAGTCATTTATACCCTTATACATTTTTGAAAGGAATCTTACCGTCGTTTTCCAAACAATGTACTTTTTGACCTCTTTGACAAATTTAAGGTAAGAATGTTTTTTTAACCTATACGGCGGGTGCGGCTATTTTCCGCCATTATAACTTCGTCGAAGCTTCCCTAACAAGCTTATAAGAATATCTTCAAAGTAAATGTATTATTTTATAATTATGGGACTTTTAAATGATTTCAAAAAGGAGAGATATTACTCTCAAATAGCTTTGTTTTCATCCATGTCAACATCCTTTGATGGGTTTTAAGTTTAATTGAAATTGATTTATGATACAAAACTTCCATTGAACATTTTGTGAAATATTTGACTGTGGATGTGTTATTTTTATACCATCCATAGTTTATGGAGAAATTGTTGACATTTCGTACGCTAGTTTTAATATGAATATTTATGTTATGTTTAAACCTATTTATATGAGGAATGTATTGGACTTAATATGTGACGGGTGGAGCCCGCTATATCTCCTCGATGCATCGGTAGGTCTCATGAGACAACTAGACGTGGAATTGGCCGAGGCCCTTTCCCAATTTGATTTATGGTTTTGGCCGAGGCCTTAATCATTTTAGACGTCTTGGCCGAGGCCTTGACAAAGTGTTTCAGAATGTCTGGCATTATACATTCCCTCATTATGAAAGTGGTTATTGATATTTCACGTGATTATTCGTCTAGTAGAATATCCATGTGAGTAAGTAATGGCATTATTTTATTTTACTTTTGCCATATTATGCTGAAGTTCAAGTTCAATAAGGCTTTTGTTTTAGTTATACATTGCCTTAAATGCTTATGTTTTCTTATGAAAGTTTCCGATATATTGTTATCCTTACGGAGCATTTGAGCTAACCCCTTTCAATGTTTTATTTTTCCCAGGATGTGAAGAAGTGTATTATGACTGACTTGCAAGAATAGTCAGTGAGGATATGAGTGTGGACTAGGGAGACCATGTTATTGTAGTTTTCATTTTTATGATGTAATGTAATGTTTATGAATGTATCTAGTGTTTCCAAGGCTACTAAACTAATCGGTCTTTCGAGACTTGATCTTTTGTGATCATGCCAATGTTATGAAGTAATGCACCGACTCTGGGTAGCTGGGGTCGGGGCGTTACAATTCCACTGGCTGGCTAATGGGTATACATTTAGAGAATTCCACTAACCTAATCCTACTATAGGAATAGTGGGGCACACTTACTGGCTACTGGGACTCATTAATATTTTTTAAAAATGTGTAGTCCCATCACCTGATTGGTTGATACACTCAACTAACTGATGATTATTCACTTCCTCTGACATGCATAACCACCTCTATCTACTACCATACACTACAAGTTTATCTTCTCCAATCCCACAAGAAATATCTAAAATGAAATTATAGTCCAGGAATGTGGATCATTATCGATTTCATAATCGTTTATCCAAAACTCAGGGATGTTATAATAGAATCAAATTGAAAATTTACCAATAAAATGACACGATATTCTAACTTCACCATCATATAATTATAGGGTATTGATAAAAAAATATTATTCCATGTAATTATATAACAAAATCGAAATCCTTGGTAGATTTTTTATCACATCAAAGATAACACTACATTTTCATTAGAGGCATAGTCTCTCATTTAAGATTCGTTTCACTATGGTCATTGATACGGGTCAGAATCTACTTGAAGAAAACATCAACATTAAGATGAAATTCACTAATATATATGGAATGAAAATATTCATGATGATATCAACAATATGGAGACACAATATTCACATTGTGAATGGAACTAATGAATTACTGGAAATTCAAATATTATACTAATAGACTAAATGTCCCATCTATCATAAAAGTCCCATAAAACCCATGTGATGGACTTCTCTATTTTCTGATATGTAATTTTAAAAACCTATAAAAAAATTAATGATAATCATAATAATGACCCTTATTATTCGGATGGCATATCGAATAGTCATTGTATTATTTCTTATGGATATATTTGGATACCTATTATTTCATAATCAATTAATAATTCTCAAAAGTATTTTGAGTAGAAATTTTCAATAAATTTATAACTCACCTACATATAAGAAGAATGAAATTATTACATGACCTTCCATAAAATTCCTCAAATGGATCAATTATGATGTATTCTTAGATGATGTTATTATAAGAGAACACCAAGAGTAACACATTATTTCCCCACATTCCAATAAAATTGAAAACATAGGATAAAAATATATAATCTAGAACCTATATTGTTCAATATGATTGTACATACTAATTATTATTATATGATGTTCTTATAAAGAAATGTGATCCCAAATCCTTCATAAGGTGCTTCCAAAACATTGATGTGGGACACAAGTATTGATAAAATCTAATACACATTGGAAGACCATACAATCAAATTACATACCATTTGTTGAAAATACGTAGGTATCAATACCGAAGAACTCCAGTATAGATATAATAGGGGATAACATCACGATCAAGTTTTTATCAACCATGATACTACATTATTCTGAGGATTCCGTTGAAATATAGTAATGAAGTATATAGAAGTATTATCACTTTTTATTCTAGAATTGAAATGTTTTCTAGTACCTATGCTTGCCTATGATGTATAACCATCACCATCAAAAATGTGAACCCTTATGTGAAAAATCCAAATATCAAATTATTCAACAAAGGAAACCATAACAACCAATAGATATCAAAAAAACATCATTAATATATATTGATATACCAACCATTTTTAATCATTTAAATCCCTAAACATATCTACAAAAAATCCTATAGGAAACCATAATGTTATTGTATAAGAATAAAAAATATCACATTTGCGTCACCATCTTGATGAGCGATCTCATACATATATGTTGTCTCTCAGTTCTAATCCATCTAGATCATATGAATGGTAACTATTGATCCATTATCGAAACATTAAAATAAATCATTTTGAAAATAGAGAATCTTATCCTAACAAACATAAATATATAAAATAACGTCTCTAAAGAGAACCTTCATCCCCCAATCATAAAAATAATCCCACAATACATCTTATTAAGCCTTCTATTCTAAGTTATTAGTGAATCCATCTCATTTTCTAAGGGTGTAATCATGGTCAATATAAAAAAAAGAGATACTACACCCACATCCCTTATTGATGTCTAAGTTCAAAATATGGTAATATTTACATGAGGATCCATTAGTTATTTTAAACATAATAATCTCCCCAAAAATACAGTGCCTTAGTTATATCAAGGAAGGTACCATAGAAACCATCTTTAGATCATTAGTGGGGCAACTCTACTCATTTATCTTCAACCCATTGATAAATTAAAAATTACTCGACCCCCAGCTATAGATGTTCTCAAATTATATATTTAGAAGCATAATTGTACATTGAATATTCCATTCTCAGCTCAGTTAAGGTAATTAGTTGTCATAAGTTCAACATACTCTTTTTATTTTGAAAATCCCTCACAGAGAAATCAGACCAAAGGAACATCACCCTCTTATAGGTTATCCTAGATATCAGTACATATATATGGACCATATCCTACATGAAATGATAATAATATCCTCATAGAACAAGAAATATCAAAATCATGAATACATTATTGGGATAATACCGTGATCCAATGTCTAAAATATCACATTGTCAATAAAAATACCAACTCTATATGACAATATGACACAATAAGTGGAAATTTAAGATCTAGAAAATTTATATATATATATATATATATTGATATACATTATGTTATCTTACTATACTTGAGATGTGTTATGATATTTGGAATGATTTTATATATAATGGGTGTAAAAAATTAAGTCATAAAAAACCACAACAAATTGACTCAATAGTGAATGAGAAAGTATGTTTTTATATTTTGATTTAAAAATATATATTATTTGGAATATTCCTTAAAAAATTAATATTTTCTGAAAAAACCCAAAATATAAAAGAATTTATGTTTTTATATTATATTTTAAAAAATTATTTTAATTTTAACTATTATATATATTAATATTATTAAGATTTAATTTAATTATTTCCATATAAAAAGTAGTAAAAATGAATTGTCAAGAAATGTATTATTGTTTGAATAAAATTAATTACTATAAAAATAAGTGATTAATTAAAAATAATTTATAAATAAATTTATATTAACTATAACAATCATATAAATTTCATAAAATAGTCAATCCTATTAAAAAATCCTAATTAAATAGGTAATTTATAATATTTGCATTTATATAATAATAATTCATAATTCATTTGGGATAGATATTGCATGTCATATAAATTATAGAACAAAAGGTTTTTCTTTTTAAATATAAATGTGTTTCATTTTAACCACATTAAATAGATTTAATCCATTAAATTTATTATTAAAATTGGTAATATATGGTTTTACATTAATTAATATTTTTGTGGAAATCCCACATCATGAAAAGGATAAATAAAACATCAAAATGAAAAAATGTAATGAAATTTGTGATGGTCATTACAAAACTAGGTCTCCCAGTAAGAGACGATTATTATGAAATGTGTATATAGACATTGATTAAATGAGTAAATAATTATGGAGACAACTATATACCATTTATCATAAGAAATTAAATGATCAAGTGACAGTCAATGTTAAAAAACACACAACCCAATGAGGTATGAAAATGCAATAAATTCATTGGAAATAAATTTAATCATATAAATTTTTCCATTCAACATTAATTTCCCATGGTTGAGAAATCACTGTTCTATCTATATGACTAAAATAAGAAAACATACAAATTTTAAAATTAGAATATCATTCATTAATCAATTTCCCCCAAACTATCATGTTTTTATCCAAAAAGTGAGTAATTATGTTTATTTTTTCCTAAAGCAAAATAATTATCTTCTAAACTCTCATAATATTCCATAAAATAATAAATTAATAGTCCTCTAATATTTTAAAAAACCAATGTGGTTATCACATGTTATCCAACACAATACAATACCCTCTTTTACAAAAAATATTTACTCTGAATGTTAAACAAAATACATTTTTTTCTATTTGTCCTTAAAACAACATATTATACATCACCAATATCATCATAACATTATTCAAAAATATTCATTTACATTAAAACTAATGGTTATATATAATTATAACTTATAAAAATTCTCTTAATATATCATTGTTAACCTCGAAATTAGTTCATTAACATAATATTCACGCATAAAACCATTTTTGTAAAAATAATGTTATATTAAAAAAGACGTCATGTAGGTCAGGGGTTGGACATTCAGCCATATAACCCTTTGTTTTTGGGTTCACACCCATTTGAATCTTAATCTGTTGAGTTAGAGAAAATGTAGTTTTTATGTTTTATATAACTATAATAATATCATTTTTAAATTATTCCCAATAATATTATGTGCCATCTTAAAATAACATTAGTCCTCAAATCTATTTTTAAACAGTAAAAACTTTTATACAACTTATTTTTTTCCAAAAAATAAACTAAAAATAATTAACATTAATTAGATCAACATAAATGACAAATCAAATATATTTACATCTTTAAGCATGTGTATTGTTCATAAAATTTCACCTTACAATTAAATTCTATTTCTTTGTCATTAGTACCATTAAACATATTCCTACAAATCCATAATAAAAAAATGTTATAAAATAAAACACAAATGTTTCATGATTATTATAACTAATACAATAGAAATACAATTATATTAACAGTAATATTAGAATGTTCCACATTATGAACCCGTCAATCATTACAGTTCAATTATTTTCACAACATATGAATTCTTTTATTAATCATTGGATTATTAATTTTTGTCATATATTGACCAATTTACCAACATATATGTCAATATATTATATCAACACCACATTTTTTTAAAAAATAAATTAAATGCATTAAAATTTATTATTATATATATTTATAACTATCCTTTGAACATAATTTTTCTGCATAAGTGATTTGAATATCAAAAAACGGTCATCCTAAATTGTGATCTGTAATATATTTTGAGTCTAATAGAACCCACATGATATTTGGAAAATAATAACCTACCCTAATGATTAGTAACATGACCATAATGAATAGTCAATAATATTATTATTTTATTTTTTAGGATATTAGATAATGAGATTTCGATTAATTTTCCAAAGTGTAAAAAAAGAGTTATAGATTTAAAATGGTTATTTATGTTTAAATGATGATTTTATTTAAAAATTAAATTAATAATATTTAGAAAATTATTTTCAAAAAATGCAGTTCATTTTTTAATTCAAGATGTCAAAAAAATGGTTGCTGTAATTTTGTGGGATTTTTCTAAAATAGTTGAATTTTTTATGAATAGTGAATTATATTTTTGAGCATCGATGTGTTTATTGAAAAGTATATTGATGTAATAATGATGTAAAAATTCTGGTAGACGTATATACAGTAAATATGTTATTAGGTGTCCCATATTACCATTACGATGGGCAAGCACTTGGTTTTGAAAATACCACTAATGAGGTTCGCTAAGAAATTAACAAAATATTCCCTCACTTCTACTATAAATACAAACCCATCACTTCATTCCATTGAATCTAAATTTCTCCTCAATGAAGATATGATTTCGTTACCTCCCTATTAGTCCTCTCATGTTGTTCCCATACCCCCAAGTACCTAACCATCATTTTCTAGTGGTTACACTACAATGTATGAAATCCACCACCCATCTATTTTTCAAGATTTCATTTTATGTTATTCTGTTTTATTTACTTTGAATTATGTTCAGATATATAATTTTATATCCAATTAAATCACATATTATATATGAATTATAAGAATACCTTTTTCTATCATCAAAATATTTTATTAAATTTTAAGCGACATCGTTATTTTGCAGAATTTTCTTAAGAGATTTCTGAATTTTTTTTATTTTCAGTACCTTTCTTTTCATATTTTCTCATCTCCTATTATCTAATTGGAAGGAATGTTCCAAAAAACATGTATTTTATGTATGTTCTCGTGTTCATGAATATTTAATCATTATTATTTTTCTCCTCTCAGACTTATTTATTGAATAAAAACATTTTCCAGGATGTGTCGAATTACCGACACGGAGGAAGATGTGATTTCAATTTCCATTAATTCTTTTATGTAATGTCATGAAACAATTTTAATGGTTGAACCAATTTATAATATATGTATTATGGATCATACATGGTTCTAAAATTCTTTTTTATTAATTTAATTAATTAATTAAAAAATATGATGTCATAATTTTCAAATAACCACTAAAACGATCTAAACAATCGCCATTAATGTTTCAACATAATAATCATCCTCATTTAAAAATTAAAGATAATAAATGGTATATTTTATGGTTTTCTAAAAATTTATCTACTATTCCATTCCATTTATGGAGTTTGACACACAATCTACATGAATATCCATCATGAACCGATCCTAGAAATCATGTAAAGAATACACCCAAAATAATGTAAATATCAAAATATTAGTAATAAATGCGTCAAATGATGTTCTAAAATGATCATATAATGTGATAAAAACAATAATATGTTTCATTAAGATATTTATATCTCATTATTAACCCTTATAAATGATATTTAGACACTTTTAAATTAATAAGAACCTGAGGTATGGGAATTCTTAACCCAATTTCAATTCATTTGGATATACACCTTCTTTATTCATTAAATGGTATTAAGATTATTGTTGTGATTAGTTTTCCTTGACATTATGTTGAAATATGTGTGTTTATAATGTACACACATATCAATGTCATTATATTATATCTAAATCCATTTATATTTTAAAGGGTGTTTCATTTAAATATAATTTTAATACACTCTATAATAAATTTCAAAATGATAGTATTTCATGTTTTTGGAATGAGAGGTTTCTCCTGATTTCATGATACATTTTTACACTAATATGTTCCGTAGAAATTATTTATGTTGGTTTGAGCACATTATTTCTTTATATATGTTGTCTTGATCCCATTATATCTCAAGATATGTTGGGTTGATCTCCATATATATCAAGATATGATGGTTGAGCCCCATTATAGCATTAAAATGCATTGGGTACTCCAGGGATGGAAGCTGACCAAAAGTTCATTCCACATTTAAGGTTTAATGTAATAATGATGTGGTAAATAAGTCCCAAGAACCTACTAGTGTTTCGATGCATACGAGTTTTTATGCATAGGTATTTTAATGATTTCTATGATATCACATGACTAAATATTTCTTTCTTCATATAAATTCATGAGTTTTATACTCATCCCATGTTTTTAAAAAAAATTCAAAATATATTATTTTTGGTAAGAGATTGAATTGAGTCATAATTAATTATATATAGTTTTTTTAAATAATAAATTTTTTAAGATTAAATTTTTTATATTTAGAATAAACGATAATGTTTTTGTAGTGTCCTCTTGTATGAAAGTGGTTTTTCATGTATGTAAAAAATCCTAATTTTACAAAACTCTAGACCAAAAATATTATCAATGTGGAATAATTTATGGTATGGTCTCAAATTCATGATTATGTTTATTTTTAAGGAATTATCCTTATATTGGGTATCATAAGATGGTTTAGATATAATTTGGGTTTGGATGATATTAAAAGAATAATATAAATTATTTTACTAAATTTTAATTTTAAATGTAATCTATTTTAAGGAATACCATGATTCTTAATATAATTTATGATTTATAGAATGGTTTATTGTATATGAAATAGTGAATCTATTCTAGTAGGAAACCAAGAGGATGATGTATGTCAAAATCTGCTGCCTGAAAATGTGGGAATAAGGACCTAGAAGTTTGTGATAATAATGGCTCAGTTGACTCAATAAATTAATGGATGTAGTATCCATGCAAGAGAGTAACATGATCTTCCACAAAGAAGAATTAATTTTATGGATCATTTTATGATTAATCCTCCTTTATCATTCAGTCTAACCACAGATCCACTGATAGCTGAAAGATGGATAAATTCTCTAGAAAAGATATTTGATGTCATGGGATGGTCGGAACATCAAAAGATAATACTAGAAATTTTACATTTCAATGTTGAATCTGATCAGTGGATGTATCATGTTAAGAATATAAGGGAGAGATGTGATCTTTCCTGTCTTGAATGGGTTGAATTTAAGAGTCTATTTCAAGAAAAATATTTTACCAAAACTATTTGACACATAATGGAGAAACATATTTTTGGAACTGTAGTAGAATAGTAATTATTTCATGGTAGCATATGAACCCAATTTTACAAAACTATACATGTATGCACTGAATTTTACTAAGGATTTTGAATGTAATATTGAAATGCTTTACTGTGGTTTGAAACCGTTTTTTCAAAGATATTTTGCCTCATGAGAGTGAAAAATCTATGAGAATCTAGTTCGTTGTGATAAAAAAGATGAGATGGAGTTCTATGACACATATGCTCCATTTTATGAAAATAATAATATGTTTCTATAATGGAAGGAATTGGTGAAAACTCATCAATGATTCTAGTTCTAAGAAAATGAATTTCCCTTCTTGTGAAATGTGTAATAAAAGGCATCCTATTGAATGTCTTGTAATTTTTGGGATATTCTACCAATGTGGAATGTTCAGATACATGTATCATGATTGAATTGAAAATGATCCCAAAATTAATGTTAAGCTGATGGTGAGATGAATTAAATTTAAGTAATTGAGTCATTTTTCTAATTATTGTAAGATGAAAGTTACTCAACTAGGGAATCCGCATTATTAGAAGAACAAGGGTTTTGTAATATAATTTAGAACAACTTCTGAAAATATTGATCCTTCAAATGACTTCGCATCAGGGACATTTCTATTTTTTACAAATTTTCAATTGTGTTGTTTTATTTTGGGTATACACATTAATTTATTTCTTAGATTTTTTTTTGAAAATTTGGGAATTCATCATCATTAAATGAATCCAAATCACTGGGTAAAAACTCATGGAGGAAATATTATGTGAAAAATAAATCAAATGAATATTTTGATCATTTTCTGTAGAAATATTTTACCTGTAACCCTTATTGTTTTTTCCTCTAGTAAAATTTTATGTTATTGTGGTTATGAAATAGATTTATTTTTGTATTGTTAAGAATGATTTCAGAGAAAAATATGTTGTTTCTTAGAATGAATATAAGTTTGTGTAAAATAATGAGCCCATATAATTAATAAAATTTCTGAAATCTAATAAAATAAAAAAGCTTGTATATAAAAGTTAATAAGCATATATTTTTGACTATAAGGTAACATTCAAGATTAATTTTGAACTAGTGGTAATTGAATACATGGAGTTTTCTCTCGACGATTTTCATAGTGGTATTCTTAATTGAGAGGTTAAGTTTACTATTGACTTAGTTCCATATTCTAATCTACTTTCAAAACCTCCTTATTTAAAGGCATAAATGGTACTTCTTGAATTAGAAATTAATTTGTAGTAATTATGGGAAAAATGGTTCATTCGACCTAGAACATCACCATGGGGCACTCTTGTCTTGTTTGTTATGAAAAAAGATTGTTCAATGATATTTTATCGATTTTAGAACCTTGAATTACATTACTATTAAAAATATTATCATTTTTCTCATATCCATAATTTGTATTATCAGCTCTATGGAGAACAATATTTTTCGAATGATAGATTAAGGTCAGGGTTCCATTAGTTGAATGTAATGGATAAAGACACCCCAAAGATAGAATTTCATACAAGATATGGTCATTATGAACATGTAGTTATGCCTTTTGGGTTAACTAATACATCTGTTGTATTCATGGATCTTATGAATAAAATATGTCATGAGTTCATGGATATGATTTTTTTATATAATTATGACATTGTGGTATATTCTTTAATTATATAGGATCATTAAAAACAATAATGCGTTGTTTTTCTAACCGTAATAGAAAATAAAATATATGGAAAATACACAAAAATTTATTTTTTGTTGCAACCGATTTCTTTTCTTGGGAACATTGTAAATAAATATTGAATAATAGTTGATCCTGTTATAACAAAAGTTGTTGAATAATCTCCAAGACGATCAAATGTTATAAAATATTCTTAGTTTCCTGGGATTAGTGGGTTCTTAGTATAGTTTGTTAAAACCAATGAATAGTTATCTAGCCCAAAAACTATGTGAACACAAAAAAAAAGATAAATTTGTTTTGATAGAATAATGTGATTTATTTAGGAACTGAAGAATGGATTGGTGAATGTTCCCGTTTTGTCCTTACCTTCCCAAAATGGTGACTTTGTCTTCTACAGTGATGATTCAATGATGAGACTTGGTAGTGTTCTTGAAGTGCATTGTGTTGCATTTGTTGTCAATGAGGCATGATGTTTTCATGGAATGAATGGATGTCAAGGAATGTCAAGATGTGAATGACAAAGGTTGTGATGGTGATGGTGATGAATGGAGAATGGCCATGGTACTAAGATGTATGTCACTTAGGAGATTCACTAAGTGACAAAGGATGTTGTGGTTGAAACATTCTCTATGAATATCAGACGATTGTAGAACTGATATTAATGTTTCAATACTTGTATCAAGGTGATACTAAGTGACAACACTTGAAGAATGATGATGGAGCATCATTACATCTGACAATTGTTGAGCTGCTCTTTAAGTTCAAAGAACTTGTATCCTGATGATACAATGTCACAACATTGATTGAAGACCATGCATTGTCTTCACAATGCATGAGGAGTTGAAAGGAGTTCCATCCACAACTACTAAGTGGATGATGTGCACTAATGAAGTCCATGCACTATCACTTAGTGCATGTGAACATGAAGATGATCCAACTTGATCTCTGATTAGATCAACAAAGCACATTGGAGAATTTAAGTGATTCAAGAGATTCGGTTGATGAAGAACCTTTGGGAATTCCACCTCCTAAGTCTAGATTATATGTTAAGGAGGATTGATGAATTCTAATGAGGAAGAAAGGGAGATGTGGAATGTGGCATTTGGCATTTACACTTGGTTACTTTGTTTGTATACAAAGTACTTAGTGTTTAAGTAAGCAAAAAGGAAGCCACCAAGGGCCAGCCTTAAGGGTTCAACCCAAGGCACATGTGGGACTAGGTCACCACGCCCAAGGGGATCCCATGGGGCCAGCCCGAGAGAGGCCGGGGCCGTGTATAAGCCCCGAGGCCACACGGTGATGAAGCCCGCGCAGCGTGAGCGCGAGGAACGCGCCCGAGGAAGCATAGTGGGCGCCAGTGGCGCGCTCGAGTGGCAGGGGTGGGCGCAAGAGCGCGCCCGCAGAGAGAACACGGTGCGGGGCGGCACCGTGTAGGGGGAAGTAAAACTTAGCATTGAGCGGCATGAGTTATTTGATAAGGCGCGGAAAATCCGTGTGCCGAATCGATGTGGGACGGGTTAAAAACCCGGGGTCTAATCCGAGCCACACATCTCATCGCGCACGAGATGTTCTAATCCCAGCCATCGCTGATCATTAAAGATCTGATCCAACGGCCTGTGGATCGTCTCCTACCTCGAGCTCGCTCGAGACGCCCCGCGAAGCCGCCGATGAACCAGAGGCCCTTCAAGCACCAGATTTCGAGCTTTCGGCCACCTCCAATCGAAGTAAAGGCTCCATCTTGATCGTCTGGCCCTACTGAACATATCCATGTATAAATATGGTCATGCATGCAACATATGGGAAATTTCGAAGACGACCGAAGAAGAACGAAGGTGCGAGGCCGTGTACATGGTGTTCATGTCCTTAACCGAAGGCTATGCATGCGTTCTAAGTCGCATGCACGTAGAGAAAAATAAATGATCCCACGTGAAACAGAGGAGAAAGTTCAAGATTTGAAAAAATCTTGAAGATCCGAATATTTCGGGGATTTGAGATTTATCCCACGTGGAAGATTTGAGGCTTATCTGCCTATAAAAGGAGAGCCCATGCTCTCGTTTATGCTTGCTGAAACTCTGTTGAAAATCCGAGTCCCGCGTGAGTCTCTGCCTCGTGAAGAAGAAGCCCCGTGCAAGTTTACTTGCGTGGCTGGAGTCCCTTGTGCGCAACACCTTTGCGCGACAAGAAAGAATAAAGGGGTGACCCCTGCACGCCTTCCCCTTGCGCAAAAATGGGTACCCAAGACCCTGCGCGCTATTCCTTGCGCGTCAGGAGAGGTCGGGCTGCACTCTTGCGCGCCCTTCTTGCGCCCCACGGTGTTGCACCTTGCACACCCGAGGGCTTGTGCGGGGGTAGCACTTGCGCGCCCCGCGGCACTGGCACTTGCGCGCCCTTGTGGCCTTGTTCACTTGTGCGGATGTTGGAGAAGAAGTTGGCCGCACCCCTTGCGCGCCTTCATTGATACAGGGAGTTCGGGTTGTGAAGTGTATAACACACCTTGTGTGTGTGTGCAAGGAGAACCCAAGACTTGGCCGTGTGTGTGCATAAGGAGGAAGACCACACTATTTGTGTGTGTGAAAAGTGGACAAGAACACCTACGGGCCAAGTGTGTGCAAGTGATGTAGGCCAAGCTCAAGTGTGTGCAAAAGTGAAAAACAAAGTTTGTGTGCAAAAAGACAAATAGGCCGAACCTTAGTGTGTGTGAAAACTAAAGTGTACACACTAAGAAGGAGAAGAGGATTACCACACTAAAGAACAACACACATTTAAGTGTGTGAAAAAATTGGATAAAGTGTGTGAAGAGTTGAGAATGTGTGTGCTTAAAGTGTTACACCCTTTGTGGGTTTACTGCAGCAAGGAGAAGAAGAAGGGGAGTGCATGCATACATGCATGCCATGCACACGTAAACAAAGTTAAACCAGTGTGTGTGAATTTTGAGTTGTCCAAGACTTGAAGATCTTGAAGATATTTGAGGAGCCATGCTATCAGTGCATGAAGAAGCAGAGATGCCATGCACTCAGTGCATGAATTTGAATTGATGTGAGACTGGACCAGACTGAAGTTAGAGATATCAGTTGTCTGAGTATTCAGTAGTTGAAGAGAGAGGCCAGGTCATCCTAAGAGAAAGGAGATAAATCCTAAGCAAGATGAGAATACCTGTTCATCACAAGTGAGCAGAGGTACAGAGCAAGGCCAGCAGCCTTTATCCCAGGCTACTGAGGATACTTGAAGAGTTAAAGTGAAGAAGAGCTACTCGTGTGACTCGAGAAGCCAGGAGAAGCCCCCTGTGAGACTCAGGGTGGAAGAAGTCTTCAGTGGGATTCTGGAGCGGGCCAGTGGGACTCTGGTAACACTGTGGGATGCAGTATAAAGACCCTCCTGTGGGACTCAGGAGAGATACAGTGGGACTCTGTATCGACCATTGTAATTTTAACAGGTTATAATGGAAGAAACCATGTTGGGGGTGTATAACCAACATGGCAAGGACGTAGGCCTTTGGAGCCGAACCTTGTAAATCCTTGTGTCCAATGACTTTACTATTACTGCATATCTAATGAAAGGTTGAGAGATACAAGAAGAGTGGATCGAGGCTTTAACCAGCCATAGAGGTTTAATTGATTAAGAATCAATTAGTAAAAAGTTTTAAAGGATCACTGATTCACCCCCTCCCCCTCTCAGTGATTCACACTGATCTGGGCACTACAATTGGTATCAGAGCGAGGTTACCTCTAAAAGATCCAAGGGAGTCTTTACTAAGTGCAGATTTGAGGAAATGAGTGACCATCCTCAAATGGAGATATCTGCCAAGACTCAGAAAAACAGGATGAAGAAACAGGCCAAGAAGATGAAGAAGAAGATTGCTGCTGATAGAGAAACACCTAAAAATTACTTTTATCACTCTTCTGATGAAGCCTGTCCTAGCTGTGATGATGATGGAAGAATCAATGATCTTCTAAATGCAATCGAATATCTTCGGAAGACAGTCCCCAGGGAAGTAGCAATGTGTATAGCTACAGGCATCCTTGATCTTCAAGAAGAAAAATTACAGCTAGAAGAAGAAGCCAATGCAATGAAAGATCAATTGGATAAAAGGGTTGGCATAACCAACACTCTCAGAAAGCTGGTGAAGGCTAAAGATGAAACAGTTTCTCTTTGTAATGAATGATATGAAGATACTGCTGAAGAATTGCAACGAATCCTTTCTGAGAAAGAATTCTTTAAAGTACTGATCAAAGATGTTTTCCATGCACTAGAAAAGAGACACAAAGTTTCAATGGTTGTCAAAGATGCTCAACTAGATGAAAAAGTGAAAAGGGTTAGGGAGCTTGACAATTCATTGCTTGAATTGAAGAAGGTGCATGAAGACCAAATGAAACAGTTGGCATAAAGTTGGGAAGGTAAGCTAAGAGCGGTTGAGGATGAGAAGAACTCCCTCAACATGAAATTCTTAGAACAAGAGGTGATATTGAAAAATCTGCAATCACCCAAAGCTGAAACCTCCCAGCCAGCTGATAGAAGAAATGTTGCTACTCAAGTATTCCTTGAGAAGGATGATTCTAAAAGAAAGACATCCTCTAAGAAAAGTGCAACATCTTCTAAAAAGAAGGTACCATCCATCCCATCTTGTACTAATGCTTCTAAAAGTGTTTCCACAAAAAGTGTAGGATGGAAGAATAATTTCAAACAAGTATGGACGAAGAAAATGCAGAAGCAGAGCTCTCCTGAAACAACACAGTAGCTCAAGAAATATGTCCAACAACCAGAAAAACTCAAGAAGTCAAGATTTGTGGCACAAGGTTGGTGTTGTAACAAGTATGGGCACTGTGAAAAGGATTGTTGGTACAATCCACTGAATGTCAAAGCACAAAGGAAGCCCATTCCAAGGGGGAGCAAGCCAGAAGAAAATAATCAGCATCCACAGGTCCAGAGACATCTGTTTACTGCCAACAGATTTGGATTGCTTGATAACATCTGGGATGTTTGCAAAAGTGGTCAACAATTAGATACATTTCAATCTCCGAATGTATCCAAAGCTGGAAAGAAGAAAAGATCACAGAACCTGGCTGAAAAAGTATCCTTGGGAAGCAGGAAGAAGAAGGTGGAAAATGCTCCCAAGAAGATCTTGAGAAAAGAAGAGAAGTCCTTGGAATTGAAATCCAAGAAGGGTAAGTCATCTAAAAGGACCACCAAGAAAATATTCTTCTACTGTGGTAATAAAGGACACATCTTGGATCTTTGTAAAGAAGCCATGAAATTCAATAGAGGCAGACTGGACTCAAACAGACAATCAATCCAGAAGAAGAAGAAGGGATTGATTGAAAACAGGTTGCCTAAGAAAGGTAGCTTGACAGCATCAAAGGAACCATATGGAACTTCCAGAACTGAGGCCACACTTCCAAGTGACTTACTAGTCATATGGCCACATCAGTTGCAACTTGCCAGAGAACTGCAAAGAGCTGAAGATGAAGCACTGGAAATTTCTAAAGCAAAAGGGAAGAAGAAAATTCCACATGAAGATGTGTTGAGATCCACACAAGCACAATCATCAATTAAGATCACATGTGCAAGTGTGAAGACTGGTGAAAATGGGACATCTCAGTTGAGAGAATCTTCTCAACCTTGTTGTTCACATTGATGAACCAAGGAGGTTCCATCTTATTCCCTTATATACTTGTATTTACATGTGCTAACATTGCAAGGAATTGAAGATGATGATAATTCTCATCTAGAGAGTGGTTTGGATTGAATGGAGTGCACCCCTTGAGGGGGAGCCAATCTGGAGAAGATGGGATTCTAAGATTTAATTCTATCTTGTGATGAATGAAGGGGGAGCTTTATCTTTGCACTGAACTTTCTAATGTGTTTTGTGAAGTATGTGCAGGATTTAGCAATTCATTGAATATCTGAAAATTTTCAACCCCCTGAAGCATGATCTCACATGTATAGTGAATTGTGGACAACATTGAGTTCCTTGGTCATATCACTCTTGTTTTCTACACCGAGTTAGCCCAAGTAGACTTAGAGTTGATTCACTAAAGGTTCTTTGCTAAAGAGAACATGTGACATCATCCCTCTCTTAGTGATTTTCCAGAAAATACTATTCAAAGGGAGGAAGATATTTTTGGAAGAGAACCACACCACACCATTGCATTTGATTGCCAATAAGGGGGAGAAAATATTGGCACACATATTGACCCATTCATATGCGCTGAAGAAGTGTATTGACAACAAATACAAAGGGGGAGATTGAAGTTCATTGTGTTGCATTTGTTGTCAATGAGGCATGATGTTGTCATGGAATGAATGGATGTCAAGGAATGTCAAGATGTGAATGACAAAGGTTGTGATGGTGATGGTGATGAATGGATAATGGCCATGGTACTAAGATGTATGTCACTTAGGAGATTCACTAAGTGACAAAGGATGTTGTGGTTGAAACATTCTCTATGAATATCAGATGATTGTAGAACTGATCTTAATGTTTCAATACTTATATCAAGGTTATAATAAGTGACAACACTTGAAGAATGATGATGGAGCATCATTACATCTGACGATTGTTGAGCTGCTCTTTAAGTTCAAAGAACTTGTATCCTGATGATACAATGTCACAACATTGATTGAAGACCATGCATTGTCTTCACAATGCATGAGGAGTTGAAAGGAGTTCCATCCACAACTACTAAGTGGATGATGTGCACTAATGAAGTCCATGCACTATCACTTAGTGCATGTGAACATGAAGATGATCCAACTTGATCTCTGATTAGATCAACGAAGCACATTGGAGAATTTAAGTGATTCAAGAGATTCGGTTGATGAAGAACCTTCGGGAATTCCACCTCCTAAGTCTAGATTATATGTTAAGGAGGATTGATGAATTCTAATGAGGAAGAAAGGGAGATGTGGAATGTGGCATTTGGCATTTACACTTGGTTACTTTGTTTGTATACAAAGTACTTAGTGTTTAAGTAAGAAAAAAGGAAGCCACCAAGGGCCAGCCTTAAGGGTTCAACCCAAGGCACATGTGGGACTAGGTCACCACGCCCAAGGGGATCCCATGGGGCCAGCCTGAGAGAGGCCGGGGCCGTGTATAAGCCCCGAGGCCACGCGGTGATGAAGCCCGCGCAGCGTGAGCGCGAGGAACGCGCCCGAGGAAGCATAGTGGGCGCCAGTGGTGCGCCCGAGTGGCAGGGGTGGGCGCAAGAGCGCGCCCGCAGAGAGAACATGGTGCGGGGCGGCACCGTGGAGGGGGAAGTACAACTGAGCGTTGAGCGGTAGGAGTTATTTGATAAGGCGCGGAAAATCCGTGCGCCGAATCGATGTGGGACGGGTTAAAAACCTGGGGTCTAATCCGAGCCGCACATCTCATCGCGCGCGAGATGTTCTAATCCCAGCTGTCGCTGATCATTAAAGATATGATCCAACGGCCTGTGGACCGTCTCCTACCTCGAGCTCACTCGAGACGCCCCGCGAAGCCGCCGATGAACCAGAGGCTCTTCGAGCACCATATTTCGAGCTTCCGGCCACCTCCAATCAAAGTAAAGGCTCTATCTTGATCGTCTGGCCCTACTGAACATATCCATGTATAAATATTGGCATGCATGCAACGTATGGGAAATTTTGAAGACGAACGAAGCAGACCGAAGGTACGAGGCCATGTACATGGTGTTTATGTCCTTAACCGAAGGCCATGCATGCGTTCTAAGTCGCATGCACATAGAGAAAAATAAATGATCCCACGTAAAACAGAGGAGAATGTTCAAGATTTGAAAAAATCTTGAAGATCCTAATATTTCGGGGATTTTAGATTTATCCCACGTGGAATATTTGAGGCTTCTCTGCCTATAAAAGGAGAGCCCATGCTCTCGTTTATGCTTGCCAAAACTCTGTTGAAAATCCGAGTCCCGCGTGAGTCTCTGCCTTGCGAAGAAGAAGCCCCGCGCAAGTAAACTTGCGTGGCTGGAGTCCCTTGCGCGCAACACCTTTGCGCGATAAGAAAGAAGAAAGGGGTGACCCCTGCGCGCCTTCCCCTTGCGCGACAGTGGGTACCCAAGACCCTGCGCGCTATTCCTTGCGCGTCAGGAGAGGTCGGGCAGCGCTCTTGCGCGCCCTTCTTGCGCCCCGCGGTGTTGCACCTTGCACACCCGAGGTCTTGCGCGGCAGTAGCACTTGCGCACCCCACGGAACTGGCACTTGTGCGCCCTTGTGGCCTTGTGCACTTGCGCGGATGTTGGAGAAGAAGTTGGCCGCACCCCTTGCACGCCTTCATTGAGACAGGGAGTTCGGGTTGTGAAGTGTATAACACACCGTGTGTGTGTGAAAGGAGAACCCAAGACTTGGCCGTGTGTGTGCATAAGGAGGAAGACCACACTATTTGTGTGTGTGCAAAGTGGACAAGAACACCTACGGGCCAAGTGTGTGCAAGTGATGTAGGCCAAGCTCAAGTGTGTGCAAAAGTGAAAAACAAAGTTTGTGTGCAAAAAGAAAAATAGGCCGAACCTTAGTGTGTGTGAAAACTAAAGTGTACACACTAAGAAGAAGGAGAAGAGGATTCCCACACTAAATAACAACACACATTTAAGTGTGTGAACAAATTGGATAAAGTGTGTGAAGAGTTGAGAAGGTGTGTGCTTAAAGTGTTACACCCTTTGTGGGTTTACTGCACCAAGGAGAAGAAGAAGGGGAGTGCATGCATACATGCATGCCATGCACACGTAAGAAAAGTTAAACCAGTGTGTGTGCATATTGAGTTGTCCAAGACTTGAAGATCTTGAAGAGATTTGAGGAGCCATGCTATCAGTGCATGAAGAAGCAGAGATTCCATTCACTCAGTGCATGAAGTTGAATTGATGTGAGACTGGACCAGACTGAAGTTAGAGATATCAGTTGTCTGAGTATTCATTAGTTGAAGAGAGAGGCCAGGTCATCCTAAGAGAAAGGAGATAAATCCTGAGCAAGACGAGAAGACCTATTCATCACAAGTGAGCAGAGGTACAGAGCAAGGCCAACAGTCTTTATCCCAGGCTGCTGAGGATACTTGAAGAGTTAAAGTGAAGAAGAGCTACTCGTGTGACTCGAGAAGCCAGGAGAAGCCCCCTGTGAGACTTAGGGTGGAAGAAGTCTTCAGTGGGATTCTGGAGTAGGCCAGTGGGACTCTGGTAACACTGTGGGATGCAGTATAAAGACCCTCCTGTGGGACTCAGGAGAGATACAATGGGACTCTGTATCGACCATTGTAATTTTAACAGGTTATAATGGAAGAAACCATGTTGGGGTGTATAACCAACATGGCAAGGACGTAGGCCTTTGGAGCCGAACCTTGTAAATCCTTATGTCCAGTGCCTTTACTATTACTGCATATCCGAGGAAGGGTTGAGAGATACAAGAAGAGTGGATCGAGGCTTTAACCAGCCATATAGGTTTAATTTATTAAGAATCAATTAGTAAAAAGTTTTAAAGGATCACTGATTCACCCCCTCCCCCTCTCAGTGATTCACACTGATCTGGGCACTACAGTTCTAATGCAGAATGATCCGGGAATTTTTTATGAATGAAGACAAGTAAAAAATCATGAGTTAAATTTTACAACAAATGATTTATAATTTGTTATTTTGGTTTCGTTTTATAGAAAATTTGGAGGCACCATTTATATGAATCCAAGTGTGAAATATATATAGATCTTAAATGTCTGAAATATATATTTACTAAGAATGAATTAATCATGAGATAGAGACGATGGATTGAGATGATAAAAGATTATTAATTAAAAACCAATTACAATGTAATAAAATCAAACAATGTGGCAGATTCCTTGGTTCAAAAAAATCATGCTCTATTTACCATGTTGTGTTTAGAACATTATCCATTGATTAATGATTTGATGAATTTGGATCAAGTGTTTTCAGTGTACGAAATATATTTGATTTGTTTCAGGTTTCAATGCTTATCAGACTTAATTAAGAAATCGTAGTGTAAGACTGTGTAGTAGATAAAAATGTATAATTGGTTAAAATGGGTAAGTTTACATAATATAACCATAATAATGATTGTGATTTATGAAATGGAAAAATCTTGTGTATGCCTTGGGATTCCTAGTTAAAGAAGGATTTGTTTCAAAAATCTCATAGTTCTCCATTTTTAGTTCATCCTGGAAGTACTATTATGTACAGAGTCCATTATGAGTATTATTAGTTGGATAGAGTGAAAATAGATATTGGTGATTTTGCTATAAAATGTTTGAAATGTCAAGAGGTTAAATAAGATCGGTAGTTACCAAATGGGATGCTTCAACTATTTAAATTTTCAGAGTGAAAATTGGATAATGTACACATTGACATTATGGTGGGACTACATATGACATGTCGAGCTTACAATATGATTTGGGTTTGTGTGGATCTACTGACAAAAACATTAAATTTCTATTATATTTGAGATACAATGTTGTTGAATTAGATTTCTCTACTGTACCTCAATGTGATATTCAGGTTACATTGATTTACTCTTTCCGATGTATCTGATCAGGACCCCAGGTTCACATCCACATTTTGTAAGGGGATTTAGAAGTCGTTGGGCACAAAAATAAATTTCAGTCTAGGTTTTTATTCGTAATCGAATGCGAATTCAGAGCGAATGATTCTGAAATGGAATGATATGCTTTGAGAATGCTCAATGGACTAAAAAGAAGTTGGGATCATCATCTTTCTTTTGACGAGGTTCATATAATAACTATTTTCATTCTAGTATATAGTTGATAACATTTGAGGTATTGTATGAGAATTGGTGTCGAACTCATGTATTTTAGGATGAAGTCGATGAAATGATGTTTATGGGACCATAAATAGTAGAGTAGCATTTTTGTGATAAAATTATATAACATTAATGATGAAGATCAGCAGAAATACATGAGGAAATCCAAGAAGAGAATTTGTCCAACCAGTCCTGGTTAGAACCGAATGGGCCTGAGGCCGCCAGCTGATGGGCCTCGTTGTTGCCTTCCCTTTTGGTGAATGAGAAGGTTCACACTGAGAATCATGGGCGGAGTGAGAGAATTATCCTGATGATGACACCAAATGATTGGATACCACTTTCATTGTGATTGATAACATCAATTACGGTAGGATAGTCAGACTCAATTATAATGTCTCCCCATCCACATTCAATAGCGAGCATCATACCAGAAAGGATGGTCGAGGCTTCAGCAACTTCAGGCTCCTACAATTCCTGATGTGGTTCATTCTAAGTAGCATGGACATGCCCCAGATGAATTCTGGCAAAGAGGTCGAAGGAAAAGAGACCAGTTTTTTGAAGGGATGCGTCCACATTAATTTTGTGAATCCCTTCCATTGGGGTATTCTAGGGAGCAAGATGGGAGTGGGAAACACCCAGCATAGAGCATCTATTGTGGCCTTCCCAACCAGGGATCCAAGAAGTCGCCCTATCAATCTAGAAATTGGGGGTTCTATTATAATTATTGAAAATATTGTCATTGCGTCATACCCAAATAATCCTAGCCAATGTGAAGAGTGAGCCAACATCAGCTGAGGAGAGAGAGGAGCACCAATGCGTCAAAAGATCAGAAAGGTCAGAGTCCAATGCCTGCGAAGAAACTGAAGCCTGGCCCCATTGATTCCATATTTCTTTAGATCCCTGGAAAAGAGTGATAGCATGTAGCCGAGTTTCAGGAGTGTTCGGACAGAAGGGGCAAAAAGAGGACTGGCGATGTGCTGATAAGAGAAAAGGCTCATTGTTGGGAGGGTACCCGTAAAAACTTTCCAACAAAATTGACGAATTTTGGGGGAACATTGAGCGACCTGATCGATTTCCAAGGACCCTCATTCTGACATACTCGGTGAATTCCAAAAGAAATTCTGTAGCTGGATCTCATTGTGTAGTCGCCCAAAAAATCATTGGACCAGAAAAGATGGTCAGGGCCTATGTCTAGTACCCATGAAATGATAAGGATAATTATTTTATCACTATTGTTAAACCATTCATGAATCTTTTTTAAACTCCACTCTCGTCCCTGGTAAGAAATGAGGCCGCTAACTGTGGCGTCTTCGAGACCTAGTTGTGCTGGAGATGTAGCTCATAAGCCTTCCTTATCATCAATCAAGGTATCTCTCCAATAATTGACAGATTTGCTAGTCCCAATCCTCAAGAACAATACTTTATACAGAATCTTTTTAGCCCCCCAAATGCTTCTCCAGAAGAAGCTAGGACGGGGACCAAGAGATAAAGCAAGAAAGTATATGTGTGGAAAAGTATTTATCTCTTAGAACTCGCACACATAGAGAGGATGGAAGGTTAATCAGACGCCATCATTTCTTGGCCAATAGCACGTAGTTGAAGAGAAAAAGATTTTGAAACCCCATCCCATCATCTGAATTGGGTTTGCACTGTTTCTCCAAAGCCATCCAGTGGGGTCGATTAATTCCATCGTGCTTCCCCCACCATAAATTTGCAGTACGTGTGTGGATCTGGTCGATGATGGCCACCAGAGCATAAAATGGACATGAAGTAGCTGGGGAATGATTGGATGACATCTTAGATGAGGGTCTCTTTTCTAGCATTTGAAATTCTTTTTGGGGTCAGCCTTGAATTTTAACCTCAATCATTTCTATAAGGGATGCAAAGATTTCATTTTTGCACCGGCCATTCACTATAGGAAGACCAAGATACATCTGATGTTTGACAACCATAAGTATGCCAGTAGCCGCACAATGTTAATCCCTCATAGAAAGAGGGACCCTTGAAGTGAAGGAAATTTTAGATTTACAATGATTGATTGTTTGTCCAGACGCCCACTCATACTGGCAAATCGACTAGAAGATCACCCACATTCATTAATTGTTTCTCTAGAAAAAAAGAGGCAGTTGTTAGTGAAGAAGAGATGTGACACTGGCAGGCTAGCATGACAGAATTTTGTCACATGAATAGAATTAGAGGATACAGCCCTGGAAATAATATTAGAGAAAACGTCAACAACCAAAATGAAGAGAAAAGGCTAGTGGAGATCTTCCTCTCAAAGCCCTCGAGATGGGGCGAACTCTCCAGTGAGCTCCCCATTAACCTTGATTTTAAAGGAGACAGTCAAAACATAATTCATGAACATATCTATCCATTTATCACAAAAACCGTTTTTATTCATAATGAGTCTTTGGAAGTTCCATTCAACTCTTTCGTAGGCCTTGGACATGACCAATTTTCAATGCATGGTTCCTATTTTTGCCATGGAGCGTCATTTCAAATAGTGGAACACATAATGGGATACAATCACATTATCAGTGATCAGTCTCTTAGTAGAGGACCTTGTTTGACCATGTTATCGTTAAAATCACTCATTGGAAATTTATTATGCATTTTTGTATGAAAATGAATCGAGGTCTGTGATTCATTGGTCCATTTGAAATCCTGGAGAAAGTTGAACAAGTTTCATACCGAGTAGCATTTCTTTCGAGTTTATATCAGGTAAATTATGTTTTTCATGATTTGATGTTGGGAATGTATATGCTATATTTATCACATATATTGAGCCCTGAATAAGTTTAGCAGGAAGGTAACTTTTCCTATAGTGAGAAAATAGATTAGAATCTGGATAAAATGGAACATGTATATTGGAATATGTTAATCTACATGGTAGATGTTTTGTGGTGAAACCACATGGTGGAAGAGGCATTATGGGGATATGATAAATCTATGAGGGAAGGTTACCTACAGTTGTTTAATGAGTAAATACAATTTCAATGATGAAATTTATAGAAGGTGGGGATAATGTAAAAACCTGAGGTAAAAAAAAATTAAATTAAATTCAAGAAACATGATTTTCATTTGATATTAATAATTATCCTTTAATATTAATTTTTCTGCTTCTATTTTTGGAATTTGGAAAACAAGCCATCTACAATTTTGATTGTTATGTTATTTAGAGTATAATGGAAACAACATAATTTTTGGTGAATTGTATCCCCCCATAATGAATAGTGATTGGAATAGTAATTTAACCTAATGAATTGTAAATCATATTAGTATTTTATTATAGTAAGGATATAAGATAATGATATGTCAGTTACTTTTTAATGGTGATTAAAAAAGAGTTACAAATTTGAAACTTTTATTTACGAATAAATGACGATTTTATTTTAAAATAAAATTATTAATAGTTATAAAATTATTTTAAAAAAATTGAGTTCATTTTTTAATATACACGTCGAAAAATGGTTGGGGGAAATTTTTTGTGATTTTTCTAAAATAGTCGAATTTTGGTTGAATAGTAAAAATACAGTTTTGAGTTTCATTGTGTATAATGACATCAATAATGATGTAATAAAGATGTAAAAATTATAGCCTACTAGTGTAATGTAAAATATGTTATTAGGTGTCCCAAATGGCTAATACCATTGTACTATACCATATGAATGACCATAGTTTTTCATAAAGCTCGAATTAGGTGTCCCTTGGAAATTAATAAAATATTCCAAAACATTTGCAATATGTAAAAACCCATTTCTTAATTACATTCTTTAAAAACTAATCCACAGTGAAGATCTGGTCTTCATGCCGACATATTAGTACTCCCATGGTGTCCTAAAGACCCCATGGTCTCATCATTCGTGTTCTAGGACATACTCTACAAGGAAAGAAAATGCACCGCCCTTCTATTTTTCAATCATTTAATTTATGTTAATCATTTTAATTTTATTTTTATTATGTTTCTATATTTCATCCAATATCCTCTTAAATCCCATATTATTTATGAAAAATTAGAGACCCATTTTTTCTCATCAAATTTTTTTATGAAATTATAACTGATATCGTTTGGCTACTGAATTTTCTTAGGTGATTTCTCATCTTTTATATTATTTTGAGTTCCATTAGTTTATTTATTCCTCATATGGTCTTATCCAATTAGCATGAAATCTCCAAAAATCATGTATATTATGGATTTCCTCATGTTCATGGAAAATTCGTCATCTTTTTTATTCTCCTATCCCAATTATTCGTGGAATGAAATCATTTACGGTGATGAGTCAAATTACTGACATCGTGGATGATGTGATTTTAATTTCCATTAATTATATAATGTATGGCCATGAAAACATTAGTAAGGTTGATCCACACCATAAAATATTTATTATGTATGATCCATGGTTCTGAAAAAAAATTTATACATGTTTTTAATTTATAATAACATTGATGTTGTTATTATCAAAGAACCACTAAGATGATCTAAACCAACATCTTTAATGTTTTAACTAATGAATCATCATCTATTAAAAAATAAAAATAACAAATGGTATAATATATGGTTTTGTAAATATTTAACTACCATTCCATAAAAATTCTGCTGTTTCAATCTTAATTTACATGTATATCCATCATGAGTCGATAATGGAAACCATGTAAAGAACAAATCCGAAACATTGTAAATAACAAAATATTACAAATAAATTTGACTAATGATGGTGTAAAATGATCCTAAAAAGTGTTATAATTATTTATATTTTTCATTAAGATATTAATAACACTTTTTAAATTATTATAGTGGAGGTCAAAACACATTTAATGTAATACGAACTCAATGAAAGGGAATTTTAACCCAATTTCTATTCTTTGGGTTGATGTTTTTCATTATTTATTCTATTGTGTTATGATTATTGGTGTGATGATTTTTTGTTTAAATTATGTTGAACTATTTTTATATATAGTTTATACATAAATCCATTCAATTCTATTAATTCTTAGTCCATTTATATTTTATGGGTTTTTCCCATATAAATCCTTTTAAAACACTCTTTAATAAATTTCAAAATGATGCCTTTTTTATGTTTATAGAATTAGAGGCTTCCCCAGATTTGATGATACTTTATTAACGTGATATGTTTCATTGAAATTATTTATTTTGTTTTAACCATGATATAGCTCAATATATGTTGGGTTGATCCCATTATAACATAATATATGATGAGTGATCCTCATTATATCACTCCAATGTATTGGGTAATCTGAAGAAGAATGATGACCAAAGGGTCATTTCATGTGTAAGGGTGAATGTAAGAGTGATATGGTAAATATGTCCCAATAAAACTAGATTTTGTTTCTATACATATTAATTTTTATGATTGTGGATTTTAAAGTTTTATATTTTATCACTTGAAAAATTATTTCTTTCTTTATATAGCATATTGAGTTTTATACTCATTGAAATATTTAAAAATATTTATCAACATATATAAGGATGGGTAAGAGAAGGAAGAAAGTCACGATGAATGATATACTGGGTCTTCAATGAAATCATGTTTTAAGTTTAAACATTTTATATTTTGAAAAAAGGGATATTGTTTTAGTAGTATCCTCTTGTATTAATGTGGTACGTCATGTATGTAAGATATCCAAATTCATTAAAACTCTCTACCCAAAATATCACCACTATGGAATAATTTATGTTAATGACTACAATTCATGATAAAGTAACATTTTATGGTCATGTCCTTAAAATTATTAGTGATACCTTTGGTTGATCTTTATATCCCTATTTTGTGTTAATCTGAATCAGTAATTTTTACCATAAATTTTGTTTTATGGCGTTATTTTCCACATATAAAGCATCCTACAATTCTTCTAAGACATGTTACATTGTGCCTCTTTTCAAAACATTTACATGTAGAAAATTAAATTTCATTTTCTTTATCAACAATAAACATGAACATCCATGATGCATCATCCTTATATTAATTTATGTTTTTTGTAAATAAAAATTAGTTGTAGTAGTTAATATTCATTTATGTGTTTTACAATGAAAAAATTCATTATTTTTATAACTTAATAATTTTTCCAATTCAATCATAATTGTTCATAATGTGTTTTTTTTATTTTAAAATCATATCCCATGTGAGTATCAAACCTAGTGTTCAAAAATTACAACTATAATTCATCTAGTGACAATATATGTTAGGTTAATAAAATATTTTTATGTTTATTAACATTATCTTTAACTCTGCAATATCCACGTCTATTTTTAGTATATACATAATGATATAATTTCATGAAAACCACTACCTATATTGATTAAAATAGTTCCATGATATTATTTTTTACATTGGATTATTCAATGAATTTTTTGTAGGGTGCTCATTAAATAATTCAATTTTGAATTCCTAAAAAAAGAAAGACCTTTATATGATACACATATTAGTTACAAAATATAATTATAGATATAATAGAATTATTTTTTAAATAAAAAACTATTTATAAAATCTATGAATTAAAATGTGTCTGGTTTATTTGAAAGACTAGTTTCATTATACATAAAAGGAATATAAAATGTACAACCCTTAAATTATTCTCAATAATGACATCATAAATCTACCTGGGATAACCTAAAGAATACATAAACAAATTTAGTGATAAAAAAAATGAGAATAAATATTATAAGGAAACATAACAAGTGATTTTATGGTCAAACATGATATCTAAAATTTATAGATCATTAGTAATCACATAGGAGTATAACATGAAAATAATAGAATCATAATTTATTTAATCATAGTAAATGTGGAAGAAACATATAACTTGACATAATCATTAGATGAGGCTAACTTCCTATATAATATCTCATGGTGGCTAATATGACATAATGGATTAGGTTTACTCTATAATCCCATAGATGATGCCTCGAGATATTAATTATTTACCCATTAAATTATAGAGTTATTTTTGTTTATGAATTAAAACATGCCCATAGTCAATGTGTTATATAAAAAAACGTCAATTATAAGGAATACAAATTAATTACACATTAAAATGAAATGGGTTTCATAATCACGATTCATATCATATTCCAATGTGATTCCATTAAGAACGAATTTATGAAATTAGAATAAGGTATGTATTTACCGATCAATGGAATAGAGACCAATATATCCATATATGTAATATTTATATAAATATAAAGTCTCTAAAATAATTACATAACATTAATCATTGTTGTTGATGATGAATAAAAATACAATTTACAATATTAAAACAAATTTGAGGAAAATCAGTATCCCACTATGAAAATAACTTTTGAAAAACTTAACTTTACCTTAATATTGTGGAAATATTTTTCATTGAAAATAAACATGGAAACATATATAGTCATATTAAATGAAAATAAAGATCATTTGGGTGGGTAATTCTGTACATATAGTATATGTTATATAAAATATTTCTTTGACAATGTTATAAAAGGATAAAAAGTTTCTTTTTATATAAACAATAGAATGATTCCATTCAATCCATTTTTTAAAATTATATCATATGTCAAATTTCATTTAATAAATAATTGTTAAAATTTTGATAAAATTCATGAAAATATTTTTTGAAAACATCTGAATGGATGAAAATTTATTTTCTTCTAAATCGATAAAAATGTTCATCTTCACTTGAATAACATTTATACAAAATTTTATGTTCCAAATAAATGAAAAAATTAAACTCTTACATGAATAGATAATGAATAAATATAGGGGAATAAAATGAATAGTATTTATTACATATTTATGAAAAAATTTCCTACAATTTATTTTTACAATTGAACAAACATGATATGATTAATAGTAATACATAAACCCTTATTACATTGGAAACATTGTAATCATAACTATCCTGAATGAATGAAATGAATTTTAAAAAAATATAATTATTTCTAAATTATTAATGATATAATATGTTATGGGGAAAAATATACACCATTTAAATGATATTATGTGCCTAATATAACATATATCTCAAAGGTGGTCATTTTTAGATAAAACCATTACATTTAATCCATACTTATAATGTATATCATGTATATATCTTATAATATAATTATTTCAATTTTGTTTGTCTTATCAAAATTTTCCAATTTTTATAAATTATTTTGTAGCCATTTACTTTATTTTTTAATTATATGTCTTATTCTGTAATCAATTACGTCTATGTTATGGGTTTTCCGGAAATTTTTTTCTTAATAAATAAATGTAATCAGTGATTTGGGTGTGGTCAAATGGAAAAATTTTCGGTCAAATATATAAAAATTATAAAAAAAAATATATAATTTTTATATATAAATTAAAAAAATTAATCCAAGATTGAAATATTTTTTTGAAAAATGATCCATTGTACAATTATGGAGACAATAGAGCATATGTTTGTGTAATGATTCCATTTTTCAATCATCATGATTGAAATAAGGTACGTGTTGTTATAGAATTATTGAATTAATATTATATACTAAATATAATATTATTTATTCAAATAAACTTACATATTACATCCATGTGAATCGGTAATAAAAAATTAATCGCAATGCCTTGTGAGGTTGTAGACCACGGTACAAACATACAACATTATCATTTTTAAATCGATTGTGAGTTATGATTTTATTTGACATATAAAATTTCCATACCTATTAATATGAAATAAATATCATATAATACATTAAACAAATTATTATAAATTTCCAGGAGTGAATATGATGAGAAATGTGTTATGTCAGTTCACGTGGTGGTAGTTTTTCGTACATAAGAATGATGGTTTTGATTCACATTTTATGGAAGTGGATAAATATTTAGTAAATGAAAATCACATATTAAAATTCCATTTCATATTGGATAATGTTGTTTTTATATTCTAATTATAGAATAATATTCCAGTTATTTGGAAGATTAATTAAACAAAAAATCTAGGTCAAGAATGATAACATTTTTTCAGACCACCTCTTCAGGATTATATATATAGAACTCCTAAGATTTATTTCTTTTCATAAATGATTCTAGGAGAATGTATGGGTGTTATTATTTTCTTTATCATATAATTGGGCTTCGATGTGTTTATATAATAGGATAGGCGTGATGTTTAAAAACTAACGAGGACATGTATTCTTGTAAATACCAAAAACAATTGTATATTTTGAATTTACTCTCAAAATAATTGCCTATAAATTTGAAAAATAACGAATTCATGGAGAGATAATCTCATTACAAACAACATCAACAAAAAATAAATATATTTTATAAAAAATTTATACTCTTTATCTATACTATTACTCACTTTTACAATATAATTTTTCTATCCTAGGAACTATTGTTTTACTAAAATTTCTATTCCTTAGTAAAAAAGATTAATTTCAAATTATTATTTATTAAAAATTATTAAAATTTTATATTTTTAATTAATTTCATCAAAATTAATTTCTGTTAGTGGAATAATTTATTTTATGATGATTCTCATAAATTCGATGAATAATGATATATTCCAAAATATTCAATTTTCACGGGAATACTTATGTAAATGTTAATTATATATAAACTAATATTCAAAAAATTAATATGAATTCATATGTGAAGAAATATAATATTTAAATATCATTTAAATCATTACTAAATAGGTTTTATTTTAATAAGTTAAAAAGTGGAACATTATGCATTTTAAAATAATTTTTAGAAAAAACATGTTCTTAGAAATAAGAATGAATTTATACTAAAATATGGTATAGTGTTGTTTAAAATGTAACTATATCAATTATATAAAATTAAATAATTATAATTATAATTTAAATTATATTAAATGAATAATGATAATTCTGAATTACATAATTTATTATTAGAGATGACATGTTTGAAAATAACAATTTCATTCAATATTAGTTGAATAATAATTATTTTCTAAAAAATCTAAAAAAAAATAATCCAGATTTAAATATTGATATTATTATATAAAAATGAAAATAATATAATTAAATAAATTTTCTAGAAGTAAAACAATTATTCATACTATTTTCTCAAAATAAGTAGTAAAAACCAATTTAAAGATAACAAATTCATGATTGGATAAAGAAACATTTAATTTAATTTATTGATATATTAATTAGAATTTATAAACATACTTAATCATTTTGTTCCAATAAATAATTTTTAAAAATTATTTAATAAAATTTATACTTTACAATTTTATGGACTTTTTTTAACTGTTTAATTAAAATCCAAATATTTTGGGGTGTTATGTATTAGTGTTGTGTGGCTTATTCACTATTGAATGTAATTTTAATCATTTTAAAACAGATTGAATTAGAATTATCACCATTTTATATATATGAGATTTATCTTATTACTAAAATGTATTTCACTAATCATTATATGATTTTATTATTCTATTATTGGAATTTATTTACCAACCCTCTCTTATGAATATCCCCATTTTATCAGATGAACTTTTACATAAAAACAGATTTTATTGGAATGTTATGTGAGTTATAAATAATTTTTATACATCCCTATTTCATGTTATGGTGTTATATGTCTATATATCTATGTAACAATCCTATTAATATTTTTGTATTGTAGTATTTATCTATTTATATAATAAATCATGAAATAATGTATATTAATGATATGTGTTTCCATAGTTGGTATCAAATAAATTTAATATTTGTTTTGATTATTTTGATTAGAAAATAACAGATTAATCATCAATGATACCATTAAACATAAGAGAATATCCCTAAATTATGTAATGTACATTTTAAGTGGTATTCGAGAAAAATAATCTATGTCGAGATACTAAAAGTTGATGTAGATTTGACATAGTTTCACCTTGTGGTAATCCCTTTGGAATGGGTGAATTAGTTATTAACATGATTAACACATACTGAAAAACAAGGAGGCCTTAAAAAACACTTATTTTTAGACACTTAAATAGTATTCTTTGCTCAATTCACAATAACATTATAATCCCTTCAATCAGGAAGAAAAACTAGCTTAAAATTAAAAGTAAGAAAATCGAGCATGGAGAATATACATTGAAACCTTTTAAAGCATAGGAAAAATATTTTTTTAGATAGTATTAATTACTTTAATGATTATGGTATCTATTCTATATTATTAATAAATATATTGTTATCAAAAATATTATCCCCATTTTAGTAAAATGGTTTGTAATTAGAGGAACTATGTAAAAAACCAATGTGATAGGAAATGTAATGCCTAAAAATGTAATTCTCAAACTAATGAGACAAGGAGTTAGGAAATTCATGAAAATATTTAATAAATTAATTAATTTTTTGAACTAAAGCATGAAACATTACGATAAACCACATCCCCCCAAAAAATAGAAGGTTTCAATTATGTCATTTCTGTCACAAGGTTCCCTAAATATAAATTAATCATATGATCCATTAACTGAGCTAAAATGTTTCAAATACAATAGAAAATAACATATTGATCTTTTTATTTTTATTAGATAAATAATTTCATATTGTATATATATCATATAGTGGGAGATGGTAATCAATTTTGGACATTGATGAAAAAATCTGACTAAGGGATCAAATATATTGAGTGTAAATAATTATATATATTTTTAATAAATCATTTCTTTCCACTATCTAACTTAGAATTGAATAGGAATTCCTCAGTTTTACGAAAAACTATTATTAATCATCTAGGTAATATTAGTATAACAAAATAATAGATTAATGATAAAACTATACATTCATCACAATCACTGAAATTAAAATTTATAACTTTATTATAGATCTATCACCTAGTATTCAAAAAGATTTTTTTAGACCTTGATATAAGAGATGAATTTTCTTGATGTTTCCTATGAATAACAATTAGGATCCGAAATTTTCAGGTTTCTCTTTAATATATAGATATGAAAATAACTTATGGAGTTAATAATAGGGTAGCGGTGAATAATTATCATGATTGAAATAAATTATACTATCTAGCTTGTCAATTTTGTGGGAATGGGAATAACATAATTTTTTTAAAAGGGAATATGGAACAGATTAAGGTGTAGAATGTAAGGGAACCTAACTAATGAATATTCACTATAGAAACCAATATATGTGAAGGATTAATGGAATGATATATTAAACACTTAGACTATTATCAATTATTTTAACTTCATGGAAGACAGAAATAATAGAAATTTATAAACTAAGACAATGGTTCCCAACTGCAACTAATAAAATCGACATCATTGTAATAGTGATTAATATGACTTTTATTTCATCATAGCTACTAAGGTGGATTCTAAAAATAAAATTCTGATATGTGAGGTATTATTTAATTAAATGTTAGATAATTTACTTTTTGATTCATGATCAATGCATTCATTCTTATAAATAATTATTAGCATAACTAGACAAACAACACATAAAAACAAGTTACTGGAACTATCATTGAATGAATAATATGGTATAATTATCACTTTGAATGTATATAGCTTCTCCCATGTCTATATTTTTTGGTTGAATATCCCATAGAATCTTATGATTCTACATTTAGTTGAATTTGATATAATTGTAGGTATGGATTTCCTCTCATTATATAGGGAAGTCATATATTTACAATAGAAGTCAAATATCATCCATATGATTAATTTTCATCTTATTTTATACAATGTAATGGTGGAGGATCAATCTTCTTTGTAATCATTATCTTTATCATGGAAATAATGTCGTTATAGGACATTCAATATATTAAAAATGACCGAGACTGAAGAAAATATCAACCTTGAAGGCATGCCTATCGTAAATTAATATGATGATGTTTTTCTCAATTAATAATATAGTATTACTTCAAGAAACAAGGATATGTTTTCAATCAGTATTATAGATAAATCATTTCAAAATTCAAATAATTCATATATTAGTTCAAAGGATAATCTTTATGTGTTACATCATTAAGTTATTATTAATGGGGTGAAGTGGTACTTTTTTCTCAATGAATGATGTGAAAATGTGTCTCTTCAAAGATTATCATGAGACCAAATAGTTCAAAATAATTAATAAGTATCATCTTCCTTGGAATGATGAGTAATTTAAATAGCTACAAAGAGATTAGTACATATCAATGGATGAATTTTGGATATAAAATTATCATATAAATGTGATGTATGAGGAACACATCTAGTCTTGTTTTTTACATGGTACGAGAAATAAAAAACATTGTTTTATTATTGGTATATGTAATCCGCTTTAAATATTCATTGTGTAAATGAATATATTGATTTTGGAGCACTTAAATAATTATTTTTGTCTTGAAGAAAAAAATATTATCTAATTTTGAAACAAGATGAACATGAAGAGAAATTTAATATTGTACTGAAGATCATATAATTGAAAACGTTATGTGTGATATATAGTACTTGTTATTCATGGAATGAAGATGTAAGATTCTTGGTGAATGGAATCACCCAAAATGGGATTTCATTGGATCATTAAAAAAATCAATTGATTGATGGCGCAATCCACATTTGTGATGGAGATCAATAATTTCCATGGATTATATATGTACTATCATTGATTTTTCAAAAATTTACATTAATTATCATTTTTATGACAGTGATAATACAAAATAGAGTGATGTTTTCAAGGAAAACTAAATGGTAGGAAATCATTAATGATATAAATAAGAAGATAATCATAGCCCCATCGATGACAATATCTTATAGTGAGGATGGAATAGTCATCTAATGTGACACATCAAAAAAAGGTAATGTGTTTTTACTCAATAATTATAAAAAAGTGTTGTATAATTAATCATTTCAATTAATGATCTACGAATATAACTACCCAACAAATGATTTGGAATTTTTTGTAGTGATATTCTCTATGGATATTTAAGGGAATTGCAAATATATAGAAAAGTGAGAAATATATATATATATAATAAAAATCTAATGTCTATATTCACATAAAAGTATCTTAAAATACACCAATGATCGTGGTTAATGAAAATCATGTATCATGATTGTTTAATCCATTACAAACCTTGGATGTAAATAAAATATAATATGAATTATATAGAAAGGTCTTGAAACCCTCCCCATGATGAGGATTGAAACAGATCTACTATTTATAAACATAAAAAGATAAAAATTGAAATAATATAATTATATTAATAATTATTTAAAAAATAATTTCATAACTATGAATTTGTGAAGGAAGTATGGAGTCCAAAAAATTCTATGATAATCTATTAAAAATGGGAGTGAATGTCTAATGTTCATCTTTTCTAAAGATGGAAGTACATGGTTTGGAACATTGATATGTGGCCCATAATTTAAAAAATTGATAAGGGAACCTCTAGATGATGTTTAGCACTCATTATTCTATATATATATTAGATTCACAATGATATATATATATATATATATATCTTTAATGTAGAACATATTATGGGATAAAATGAAGAGTGTGATTGTAAAAATTCTATCTCAATGTCTCGTATGAAATTTTTTCAAGGGGTAATGGTATAGATCTAAGGATATGATAAAACTAAATCCATTACAATAATAGAAATGAGAAATATTAAAAATGGATTTCATTTTAGTATTCCCGAGTACATTTAATGTGAATAACCCCATCTTGGTAGTGCCTTATAATGTCGAGAAATTTCATTTCTATTGTGGAATATGTATTTCTTGGCCAATATTAAAGGATATATATATATATAGAAAGTGGTAAGACTGAATGGAGTACCATTATCCTCTATATCTTATTGAGATTGTATGGATACCTCAAGGATATGGGGAATCCATTAGTAAGAGTTAGATACATACCTGATAATTAAATCCAGTTATCACCCAAGGGCTGGTTATTAGACTAAAAGAACCATTAAATAACTAGAGGATATTTTATTACAATTTTTAATAAATTTTCAATGATATTGGGATCAACAATTTCCACTAATAAAGTTCCCATATAGAATCATTTTCAATTCAATCATTCATGTGAAACCATATGGGGATCTGTAATGGAAGTAGTTTTTAAGTGTAATGAATTTGGAGAGTGAAAGTTTGATGGAAGTGATTTTATCCAAGAGATTATATAGAATGTTCAAACTATTAAATTTATTACGAAATCCAAACTATATCAAAAAAAATTATGAATATAATCTACAACGAGACCAGAAGGTTTAGGCCTGAGATAAGGTGTTCATTTGTATATCTCCAAGGACTAAGGTCATGTGGATTTCGAAGAAGGGACTAATTAGTCCAAGATACATCAACCCTATTGAGATATTTTATCACATAAGTCCTATGTCCAATCAATTATAACTACCACCTAACATACAAAAAGTACATGGTGTGCTCTATATATCCATCTTGATGATGTACATACCAAACCCCTTATAGGTACTAGATTAATAGTTGGTACCCATTCATAATGAAAAATCATATGAAAATATACATTGAAGATACATTGTAATAGATACAATGTTCAATGGAATAATATAACTGATATATTAATTGTATGTTGTTGAACCATAAAAACTATAATGAATATTGGGTACATGAAGTGTAAATGAAACAGAAGTACATGCATCAGTTAAAAGTAAGAAATTATAATTTGATGCATAAATTTTGGACGGGGTAGAAAATAATGACTGAAAAATAAATAAATTAAAATCTATTATGGAATGAATAAATTCAATATTATGGATTGTAGTAATATATAACACATTCACATATATTTTTATTTTGTTATATTATAAAATTTAATTGGTATTATTAAAATAAGCCTTTGCAATAATAAAAATTGATGCTATAGTCATTGTGCAATGAATGATATTATTATAACATATTATTGATTACGATAATGTCTAATTGACATAGCTGAATAACTGAAGGACTCAACTATTAGTATAATATACTATAAAAATGAATTATCTTAACATCCAAGGGAGGTGAAATCATTGGAATTTTAATTTGTCCAATCCCAAGAAGTTATTCAACTTCTAATGTTTGACAAAACTATTTATATGATATATACAATATTATCGAGATCACAAGTTTATAAATATTTTTAAAACCAAACAAGAAAAAGAAAAACCATTGCACACATTCCCTATAAGGTGTATACAAGTGTAATAAGATCATATATATAAATATCATATTAACTAGAAAATATAATATTATTTAATAAAGCCTGAGTCAAGTTTTATAATGGTCAGAATTTGTAAATGTCATAATAAATTGTATTTCCCAAAAAATAGATTATTAATTAAAAGTTACAAATCATATATTTATGGAAAATATTTTTTAATATAAATTATATTGTTGATATCATGAAATGTAAATTTAACAATGCTTAATATTTCATAATTTTCTGAAATAATCAATTTTTGGGTATAAATTAAATATGTTATAAATATAATGTATGTATTAAGTAATATTAACCACTAAAACATGATTTAAAAAATGAAATAATCGGTACACATTACCAGATATATATTTACACATTAAAGATAATGTGTTTTTATGTAATTTAATTAAATATATAAACATTTAAGTAATCCCTCATAAACTAAAATATATGTTATAGTCTTAAAATCTTATCTAAATGAAAATGGCTAATTTACTCATAATTAAATTAATTTTTTTTATATGTATTGTTATTGGACTTATAATAATTTATAAATTACCTCCCCATTTGATGATACAATAGAAAAAACACTATGATGGTTTTTGGATTTTATTATTTTATCATATGGAGTTTAAAACCTATGCATAAAAATTAATAATGTATATACATATATTTTTCTAAAAAATACCGGTTATACTTCAGAATAAACATCACTAATAAAACAATACGAATTATTTGTCTCTACCTAGGTATATCTAGATCCCTCCCAATGTGATGTGCAGTTGTTAAGATGATCTTCCCATGATTTTGGATTACCCAACTCTAGGTAAAGGATCATTTCCTTTTAATTTAAAGTATAATATTCATACTAATCATTTTAATTTTAAATTTTAAACATTTAAATGTGGTTTTACACAATCTATTAGTTTAATTATTATTCCAATGTATTGATAGGTTCAATTTTAAATATCAAGAATACCTTCTATGAACCGTTATGTTGACTGGTTATGTTGCCAAATTTATTCTATGAATTTCAAAACCAATATATTTTATTTTGAATACTCATACCTATTTACTCTTAGTGAAATTCATGTAGATGTTACTATCCATCATATATTTGTGACTTCCATATATTAAACACTCACTACTGAATCATTGGATAAAAATTTATTTGTTTTATTCTTATGTTGTATGATCTATGTTGAAAAAAATGCATGTACATAATTTGAATTTTCATAGTGGTTATGAAACAATATATAACTCCAATGCATTGAATGATTATTTCATCTCATTAGATTCCATGAATGTGAAAAAAATTACACTAATACTATTATGTTATATTTTCTTGATGGTGAGCCTTAACTTAAGCTTATGATTTCTTGTTTTTTAATATTTTCTCATTCATATCTTTCTATGATGTAATAAAATTATATAATTATTTGATGTTCATGTTTTTCATTAAATCCACATTTGTGTCATGTATATAATTACTCTTGAATAATATGTATTAATTTAATCATATTATTCTTTTATTATTCACTTACTGGGTTTATTAGCTCACCCATTTTGTATGTAGGTCCTAATGTTATCCCTTGATATTTTAAAATATCTATGTAATTTATGTTCATTTTATAAGAATTGTAAATTTTATCGTTGCATATATATTTAAATTTATGGTTTTATGTGTCTAATCACCCAAATCTAGTATGCATTAATATATTCTTGGGATTTTATATTACCTTTAATTTTGTAAAAAAGAATATATTAAGTTGTATAAAGATTTTATCATTCATAATAAAAAAGGAAATATTGAAATTTTTATGAATTATACAATAGTTCTATTTTTAAGATAATTATAATTTTTAATTACTTTTAATTTTTTTGATATATCAAAATGTTTAAACATCACTCATACATATACATGGATTACATTCTCCATAAAGTGATGTAATTTATTTTTCATAAATTATTCGTATGATTAGTTTTTAGAGTGTATATAATGATTACATATAAATTAAATGGGGTGATTTGTATTATTTGTATTATTGAACCATCATATATGCAAAGGTATCAATACTATAGAACCTATAAAAGGAATAAATTGAATTAGTTATCATCCTAAAAAATTATTTTAAAAATTATTTTGTAATAAATGATTGATAATATATTATCAATACATCGTTTCTGTTATGATGTAATTAAATTGTTTGTATCAATATATATATATTAAATATTTTTTATTATTATATACCATTTATTAACACATATATTGATATAAATTCCATGAAATTTGCTATTTATGTTTCAGTCTCGTCACATTTGGGATTGTCTGTTCTGGATTTTTTTTAGGAGATTATATAATCATTTTTTGATATTCCCCTTCAGTTTTTTTCTCTTATAGTTATGTATTAAATCATGATTTCTTGGAACCATTTTATCTATTATTTACTAATATAATTTGATATTAGTTTTTATAATGATGAAATTATTTTTCCACGTTGGTCGTAAAATATTTTTCTTTAATATAAATGATTTCTAAAATGTTTTAATGAATTATTTAGATATTTGAAAAAGTTTTTTTGTAATAAAATTTATTCAACTAATGAATTTTAGAATTTTTTTTAAAATCTATCATATTTTTGTTTTCGGAATGTGATACAATTTTTGAATCTATAAATAAAACCGTTACTATATCTATTATAATATAAGAGGAATTCCCCTCCATCATGACCACTCAATGATTCAAAGAATCTATTTCTTGTTTCCATTTTTTTCATAGAAATATTATTAATGAAAATAATTTTAACGTTTCTATATTTTATATATGTAATTTTTTTAAAAAAAATTACTTCCTCAGGAAACATTTTAATGATATTTTAAAGAAAATTTCTATCAATGATAAAATCCATTGATGTTAATTATGGTTTAAAATGGATGTGATGTAATTTTAGTACTATTATATTATATTATGATACTTTATAATTATGTTAAGGAAATATTAATGATTCATATTTATTCCCATTCATTAATACTATGATGAAATAAATAAATAGTTATACCACTAGATTACATTCCATTTGTTTTTATATTATGATATAATGACTGTTTAGTGATATTTTGGTACACATATTAATTTTTAAAAATATGATTGTAATGGAACTGGAATCACACATCCATAAATTTAACTATGTAATTATGGTAATTTCATGTGAAAATATGAACTGAAATGGTGATTGAACCCAGTTTAGCAATGGACATTATCAATATTGAATTTCTTAAGAGTGAATCTCGAAAAATGAATCATGGAAAGTGGATTTATACCAATCCATGATGATAGTTATCAAAATGAAAAATTACTATAGAAAATAAATTTATTTTTTATTTTTTACTAACATTAAATATTATGCACCCTTATGATGTAACACCCCTTGATTCTTAATTAAAAAACTATACTTGATATCATATAAAATACTTAACACATTGCTTAAATAAGTAATTGAATATTTAATAATTATAAAATAAAAGATAAATTGGATGGTATGAATAATATTATAAATATTATGAAATATATATATATATATATATATATATCCAATTTAATATACATATGTTGATAAATTCATAGTAAATAATCACTTAATTTTTAGTAAATTCATTTAATTCAAATAAATGTTTTCGTAAACAAATATTTTGTTGGTTTTTTATATAATATAATAATTTAATTATATAATATTAAGAAATGTTACATTATAAAATATAATTCACTGCTTAAATAATAATATCTAAATTAACTGAGGGTGAAATTATTACATTTTTTGAAATTGTAAACTATTTATTAAATAGTGATAAAAATGATATTTGTAAAACCATAATTTATTTATAATATATTAAATAATATAAGAGCACCATTATTAATATAGTTTGATTTAAATATAACATAATAATTATTTATTTATATTTATAATGATTATTTACATTTAATCCATCGTGAAATATTATTTAACTAAATGATTATTCTAAGGATTAAAAATGTTGTTCACTAAAAAATATTTTTAGATGTATAATACTTTATCATTATTATTTATTTAAATAACCACTAATTAAGAATAATTAAAATGAAATGAATGGATCTTAAAAAATATAATTTTTACTTAAATTCAAATAATCAAAATTACACGTTACATGTTTAATGTCATGTCACCATTTTCCATTAAAAACAGATTTATGAAAAAATTTGTTTTTCATCGTTTGTTCATGTATTATTTTATATTAAATTAAGGAAATTATATTAATTAAATTTGATAAAATTTATTCAATATTTAGTATCAGAATAATTTATATTATTTAATATATTAAACTTATACATTTTAGTCTTAATTAATAGTTAAGATAATAAAAAACTAATTATGATTAAAGAAAAATTAAAATGGTATAAGTGAGTAAGATTATAGGAAAAGGGGATAAACTGTTAATATATGTTTATTTTTGATGGTGGTGGTGTGGATCATACTTATTTATCTTTCAATCCTTTGTTTCACAATTTCGATAGATCTTCTCTTGTTATTAGCCTACCATAATAAAATAAACTTCTGTATTTACATGAATTCCACTAAGCTTCATCTATAAAAGGGATACAACTATCATTTCCATTAAAAATATCAAAAGAATATTTATATTTCCATGATATATTAATATCCATTCCTATCATACATACCATTTTCCAACAGGTATTTTTTTTATTAAAAATGCAATATAGGATGGACTAATTTTAATACTAAAGAGGTGGTTCGAAGATTATGTATTGTTCTTAACCGAGCATTTTGATTATTTTTTCATCCTCCTCCAATAAATATTATCCTATCATTATGAAATTATAAATCCAAAATCTATCAAAGTTAAGAAGTAATTTTTTTAATGAAATATTATACATCCATCTATTATTCTATCAAAAATGGAAAAGAATATGTTGTGCATGTGTATAGAGGACTACCTCCACAGGAACTGATTTAATTCATTTTCATTAATCACCTCGAATAGATGTTAATGGTGATGTATTTATTGTTTATATATTAAATTAATGACATAATTTTTATTAGTTAAAATTAACATATCATATACTTTTTATATTAATATCCACTAAAAAATAATAGCATTTTTCAAATAAATGGTAGACTACCGTCTCATGAAGTGATGTTATTACTTTTTTATTAACACATAAAAAAATTGTATATATTAGTTTATTTTAATAAATAATATATATATATATATAATTTAGTTATCATTATATTAATTAAATATGGTTCTTACCTTATTTACAACAACATAATTGCAAAATTTAAATGATGCACATATGTACGTAAAATCCACTATCTCTATGATTGTAAAATATTTCATTTTTATTACCCACATTTTATGATATATAATTATTAATTTATGAATAAAATGATAATTATGTAATTATTAGTATTATGTATAGTATAGAACAATGAAACCTTTGACACCGATCAACACAACAATTTTATTTTCAATTAATAATTTTAAAATCATCAAAACACAAGCTTTGTACATAACAAATTAAGTAATTGAATATATTATCAAAAAAATAAATTATATTTAATATGTATGATGAGTTAATTCTATAAAGATTTTATTAGAAAAACAATATTTTATCTAATTTCATTATATAAGATAAAAATGAAAGATATTATAAATTCTTGACTTGAGGTAATAGTTTCATCTCAAAATATCATTCTTTAAGATAGATGAAACATTATGATCCAAATTTCATTTAAATATTTTATATAATATAACATAACATTTTATACCATGATTCATTCATGCATTATAATATTTTATGTAACAATTAATTTACTTCAATAATCATAGTTTTTATTCAATAATAACTAAAGGATTAAGGGTATATGTTTCACTCTCGTTCTTGTCATGATTATTATGCTTAAAAAATCCTTTTATAATGTAATATTATCATTATATTATAAAAAATAATTTTATTCTAATATGGTTATACATGAAATTTTCATGTAATTTACCATTTTCTTAACATTGGAACATAAATTTTATTGAGAATGGTTCTATGAAAATATTTCATCATTTCTATATTCATTTAGAAATCTATTTCCATCAATATCAATGTTTATGAAAAAAATCATGATTTTTTTATTTTATTCAACAAATTATTTCATTATATACATTTTTACACATAATTTCTTTTAAATTGTTTGAATGTAATATTCATATCAATTTCAAAATTTGGATATTTTTTTCCATTATTACAAAATCTTAAAATATTTTATTTATTTATGGTATATATAAAAATAAAAACCATCATGACCACTCATTTAAATTAATATTATCTATAATGATTATTTGTTTATTTTCATTGAATTGTTTTTCTGAAATATTTGGAAAATATAATAGACATTAAAAATTAATTTTCAATATGGACTGTATACATTGTATAGGAATGTTTAAAATCCATTTAAAGTATTTATTTTAATTAATGAAAATAATATTTGATTCTATTTCTTATAAAATATATATAAATATATCCTAAAAATATACCTATCTGATTATCCCTTTCCTTGAGGTGGTAATACATTCATAGTGGACATTTCAGAAATTTCATTATTTTTGAAACATATTTTGATTATGATATGTGGAATGATTTTAAAAGCTATTTTATTTCAATGGATAATTGTGATTTTTATGAATTATGATTAGATTCCTTTTTGTGGAACAAATATTCATGTTTTTATGGGTTCACCAATATAGGGCTCCAAATTATTGGGTTAATCGTTATTCTATGAACATGTGATTAATGGGGTTTGGGACTAAACATAATTCATTATGGGACATTTACAACCATGAGATATATTCTAAAAAGTAATTCTTGACTCATGATTATGTAATTTTATATATTTACACCATATTTCTAATTGATCAACATGTCCTTGGATGTGAGATTTCTGATGATTAAATATTTTCAACTATTAAATTTTTCTAATTATGACATGATCCTACTATTCAATGATCATATAATTCTATTCTAATGTGATGAAATTTTTTTATGTTATTATCCCTTGTGATTACTCATGATAATTATCATTCATTATTTATTGTTATAACACTAAGTAACTCTTCGTGTTTTCATTTCATATTGATAACCATATGAGGATATTTATCTCACATTATAATTTTATGTTTCCCTTGAATATGTTTTTTATTTTTATGCGATGAAAGAAATTTTTTAGGACATTATAGAGAAATTATAAAAACGTTATGTTTTTGTTTCTTTTGATTTTTTTATATATAATTCTAATACACTAGGAATCATCCTCTTTGTGTTTTACATATTGGATATTTTTATTAAAAAATATTTATTAATATGCATTAAATGTTTTATTCAATATAATCTATAATATAAGATGGTAAATATATTTTTGTTGATTAATACTTGATTAATTTAGTGAGGACCATAGAGAAATATATAAGGATATGACTACGTATATTAAAATATCTTCAAATTTTTGAGAAAATTAGAGAGAGGTTGTTCCATGAAATTTAATCACATTACATATACTACAAGTTTAGGTGTCTCTATAAATATTGTACATATGAGAACAAAATATGAAAAAGGAATGTTGTGGTTTACTCGACCACCATAGTTTCATTACAAAGGGCCTTGCTAAACTACTGGTTTGATACTATTTATGGATATGTTTTAGCGTTTTGTAAACACTTTAATAACCATTATGTAGGAATTGAAAGAATTATTAGACTAGAAAACCTTATAAGAAACATTACCATTTATATAATATATTGAATAATAGAGACCGGTTTGTTAGGATTTAATTCTAATTTATATTTTATTCCATCTAGGAATATACGATTGTAATTGTGGATGTTAATGAATTCTAAACACTTTTTATTTTTTTTGTAAATGATTGGAAATTAGAGAAATAATTATAATAACCTATATTATGAGAAATGTGATGCTTTACACAATGATATTAATAATATAATGTAACAAATGAAATATTCACTATGATCATTCCATATAATCTATCAAATATTTATATTTTTAAATGGAATATATTTGACAATTCAAACACATAAATGATAATCGATATGATGCCTCCTTGATGATCACATGTGAAAGATAATAAAACCATAGAAATTTAATTTACTACTTGTACAAAATGTGGGGTGTGGAATCATGGAAATTTTTTTAGAGAATCAAAAGATTAAATATATGTGGAAAATTATTGAATTATATTGTAAATTTTTGAATAAAAATGACGATTTTAGTAGTAGTATGCCTATAAATAAAAGTCAAATTTGGTATTGAATAACAGTTCAATGTCATAGATGTGGTGATCTAGGTCATTTTATGAGTTAATTCCCTTATTGAAAACTAAATTACAATGGGAATATGTCATAAAAATCATTCACGTTGAATTACAGATGTTTTTATAGATTAGAAATTGAAAATTATATTTATGAAATAGATTTTTTCATTAGTATGATGTTTATATAAATAGTGGAAAATATAAGGATTTTATTTATTTTTGATGTTTACATATCTCTTTAGGAAATTTTAACATAAGATTTTTGGATACCATCCTTGCATTATAATTTATGGTTCATCAAATATTTAAAATTTCATTAATCCCTTTTGAGTATTATGGTGATGGGATTTTTATTCTAGAATGATGGTTGAATTTTATTTTAGATTAATATATGATTTTAATGTGGCTTTATATACAATTCAAAAATATATGAAAATGAATTTCATTTCTTCATGATATTTTGATTTAGTAATGTAGATTTTTAGAATGTGACATTATGAGTGAAATATGTTATTTTGAGATAAATTCTAAATACATAATGGATTAATATGTGATCAAATCATTCTAATCGTTCTGTTTTTATCTTAATCTAGAACATTTTTATGATTTCTATGAATATTTATTTATTGAATCGTGTAATTTACATTTTCGTTGTAATTTTTGAAGCAATAGCGGTTAATGTTTTATTTCAACAAATAATTCTTTAATGATTTTTATAGTCTACTTGATATAAATATATTGTTTTTGATTAATTTCATATGATGGGAGGAATAGATTTTTACCCAATTGTGGAATTAAACGATTCATTAAATGTTTACATAAGTGATTCATAAATTTAAAAATAATCTTAAATACACTTTTTTTGGTTAAATTGATGTGATTTTTAGTGAAATTTTTATTTGTTTAAATTATAATTTTCATGTATTTATAATTCCCAATTTTCATAGTCATTAATGTAAAAGAATCCCTCAACTTTTAAAAAATGACCTTAAAAAAATTAATTAATTATCAATAAATCATGGAATCATAATATCATAAAAAACCTGAAAATTATTTAAAAAATAGATATTATTTTCAAATAACGGTTTAATCATCCCTCCAATGTTATACTTATTCGGAAAACTAGTTTCCAATTATTTTATATGACTGTTGAATTTTCTTTTTTATCTTTTTAATATGATGTTTTATTAATACTTTTTATGATGTGCATTTTAAACAAAATAATTTTTATACGTAATACCATTATTTTATATTAAATGATAAAATTTTATTTTTCATTTTAATTTAAGGGGGTAGAATGTGACTCTCTGATATTTTAATGGAATAAGATTATGTTTGATATTTATATGTCATGCAACACCGAGCATTAATGACACCCAAAATATATTACCATTATAAAATGACATATAAGATCATGGGAATTAGAATTATTAAATAATTTATTATATATATATACTTTAAAATATAAATGTAATGATAAATTTTTATAAAACATTTTATCAATTATTATTAAAGTCAATTTAATCAATAAAAATCTATTTTCTATAAAAATGTTTTTTTATTTTTATGAGAATATAATATAATTTAATAAAAAAATATTTTCAATTTTTGTTTAAAATGAATACCATTTTTAAAATAACAATATTTAAATTAACATAGTGTGAAATTTTTGGTTTAAAAAAAATGGAAAATTTACCAGTGAATAGTGAAAATACTGATTTTAGTGAAACAATAAATTTTTTATTATAAAATAATTAAATTTATTCTATAATAAGTATTAAAATTTTATTAAAATATAATATATAAATTATTTAATTACATTTAATCCAATTAATAATTTTTAAATCATATTTGTAATTTATTTTAGTATAACTTTATTCTAAGACATAACAAACTTTTTTCTGATTACTATTAGAAAGTGAATACTTTTTCATCATATTAATTAATTAAAATAAACCATATTGAGTAATGATTCAAAATTTTAATATATATTTTACAATTACATTTTGGAATTAACTTTTATATAATTAATATTACTAGTCATAGAGTAAATATGAAATATAATTTTCTGTGAAAAATGAATATTTCTGGAAATTATTTTATCTATGTTTGTACGTATTTAATTTTAAATTATATTTGGGAACTTATAGGAATTTATTTTTATATATTGTATTCCATAAAAAGAATCATCATTATTATTTTTAAAATATGTTATACTTTTTATGTCATATGTAATAGTAAAAAAAATTAAAAACATGTTATTGTGGTTAAAAAATTAAAATATTATGTGTGATTACACTTATTAGTAATGGTTTTCAAAAATAAAAATCTTGTTTCCATTAATTTTTTTATGTTTTATTTATAAATATATATCCTCAACTACATATTTTAAATTTAAGAGATACATGGATGGACAATGACTTCCATATAATGAATTTTTTTTGGTATTTACATGAATGTAACTCCTTCTCCATTTTTATAGGGAACCACATATTTTTTCATTAAAAAATATCCAAAACCATTTTGATAATCTGATAACTACACTAATAATAATATTATTTCCCTCCCCATTTCCATGAATTTTTTGTTTCATCATAATGATTATATAAAAAGGCATTAGGTATAATCATAAAGAGGAGGTACAAAGAATATTTATTATTCATAACTGAGTGTTATTTTATTTATTCATCACCATCAATAAAATAATATTTAATGATGTTAATATAATAAATTTAGTATATAATGTATAATTATATGTTATTATGCTAATTTCATAAATTACATCCATGTCTTCATTAATAATATTTATAAATGAAATCACTATTCATGTGTTATGTGAGTTACAGCCTCACTAAATGATGTAATACACATTCCCTCTTTTCCACACATCTATTTGTGATTATGGATTTAATTTTAATATAAGATATTTAGGAAATATTAATCATTATATAAATATAATATATATTAAAATTTTTTACAATATCATACATTTAAAATTGAAAAGTTCCTTTGTGTAGACGACGGTCTACCACCTCACAAAGCGATGCGAATTTATTTTGACATATCATGGATGTAATATGTATCTGTATTTAAATAAATAATATGATATTTAATATATGTTTATAAATATGGAATGTTAAAGTCACAATCACCATCATTCAATCAAGACAACTGGAAAATATAAACGTATAGACATGCATACGTGCAATCTAATTTCAAAATGACGGTAACATACTTCATTTTTCATAATCACAATTCATATATGGTTTAAATTAGAAATTATTTATAAAATTTTAGTTATATCATTATCATTATATAGGACATGATGAATCATTGATTCCTTTTTTAGTTCAACGTATTGATCTAATTTTTTATTTATGAATGGATGGTCTTGAAAAGACCTGATGTTGACATTACTGCTTTATTAATTATATATTTCATTAAAACATCTTATGGAATTGATTTGAAAATAAGCGTTTAAAATTAGTTATTTTTATTGATAAAAAAATAATTGATATAGGTTTTTTATTCTGGAAAAAAATACAAACATGATAATGTTAGATCTTGCGGTAATGATTTTATCTGAAAACATCATTCATTCATTATAGTGTGCTTTTATATAATGAATTTTTATAGAGTATTTTTTTTACTATCCCATTAGAAGATATATCAAAAATTAAATAAACATTATGAATATATTAACATAAATTCCTTTACATGATTCATGGGAGTTATGATTCAAGAGATCACCAAGCCATATGGGTATATGAATGAATTTTACATTAATCATGATTATTTATGCTTAAATTTCAATTATAAAGAAAATATTTTATAATTATCTCAAAAATCCATTTCATTTTATTCTTTTGTTGTTACTCATTATTTTATTAAGTAATATTAAAAAATTTCATCTCATTAGAACTAAAAATTATTGGAAAACATTATTTAAAATAAAGATGAAATTATTTCTATAATCGGTGAAATTGTATTTCACATATCCATGTTTTAAAAATAATGGCTTCTATATTGATTTATTTACTTATCTAAAGAATTTAATAATGTCAATTTTACTAATATATGAATTTGTACATAATGGTTTTAACAAAATATTTTTGTCGTGCTCCAAATAATGAAATTTTTAACAATTATTATAACAATGTAAAAGGAATATTTTTTTGAATTATATGGAATATTAAAAATTTAACACCATCATGAATACTAATTTCATTGATTTATTATCTAGATGTTTATAACCTTCTTTTAGAGAAAATAAATTTCCAGAATATTTTGGAAATATATAGATTTCATAATATGATTTTCAATGTGGATCAATAATTTTCCATGATAATGTTTTTAATCAGTTTATAGTACTTATTTTCATCAACGATAACAAAAATTGATTGTACTAATATATATATATATATAATTATATCACATATATACCTATATTATTCTATAATAATTTTATGGTGTAATACATGCGTTATGATCATTTCTCAAATTCCATATTTATGAATTCTCGTTTTATTTTTCAATGATTCATGAGTATGAAACTAATTTTCATTATAAGGGAAATTATTATTTTTATACCTTTTGAATTATTTACTTTTTGTTGAATTTTTATTAATGAAAGTTTTATGATGCGTATTCCCAAATAGCTCTCTGATGTGTTCTATAATGCATTAGACACATGAGACCTCATGTATTTGATTAAGGAGTAATCCTAATCAATTATCAGACTTTTTCCTCCATGTGAGAATTTAAGGGATGTTATTCTTGAACCATGTATATGTTTTGTTGTATATTTTAGGATATTTAATATGTTTAGACATTTCATATGAAGCGAAATTTTATATGCTTCCAAAGTTCGAACAACTATTAATTTTTTATGACGCCACATTTCCTTGGAATCATTAATAATATGATTCCAAGATCGTAAGTTTCCATGATATTCAAATTTGAGAAGCATTATGTTATGCTCCCAAGATATTAATCAGAGGAAGTACCTTTTAGGTTATCTTTCTTTACCTTAAACTTAAATATTATGTTTCATTATTATTTCAATTACCTTGCCGACCTTTTTTGCTCACACGGTTATATTATGTATCCCCTTTTATCTTAGGATGTTTTAGGATCTCAAAGTGATTTAGGGGGTAACTAAATATTATGATCATTTATATTCATATTCATATAAATAAATTATTCCTCATGATCATTGGGTAATAATTAGTAGATAATAATGTTAAAAAGAACATAATAATATGTGATAAAGTTTTCGGTCACCATATATAATAATTTTTCTTGTTTTATGACTTATTATTGATGATTACAAGGAATTAAAAATTATGATTATTATCAATACAAATACTTATAAAAATATTTATGATAAATGATATTTTAATTATATATATGATTATTTTAATTATTTAACATGTTCTAATGCCATTAACATTATTATATTTTATGTATGATATTTTATTGATATCACTTATGTTTATCTTTATTGAAAATATAAGATCACCCTTTCAGATGATTCCATTACATAGGTTATGAAGAATAGTATTTAGTAGGACATGTCTATCATGTGTCTTTTGTGAAGAGGTACATTTATAAGATGATGATGATGTTTTTTAAAATAAATAAATTATGTGTTGTGCCTTTATTTAAATTTAAAATTTTTTTATTTATAGGGATCATAGTGTCATGAAAGGGATATAAATATATTAATATGAAATTTATTGCAATAAATATTATGGGTATCTATAAATATGTCTTCCTATATTCAACTAAGTATCCTTTGATTCATCAATTAAAAAGAGATAAATCTTTCATAATATCTGAATGTTACTCTTAATAAACCAATAATTTAATATATAAAATTACCAATCCTCATTAAAATTAATAGACATATGAATTTAATGTCTTTAATTAACATTTCTATATATTTATCAAAATTTGATATAAAATATTTTTAAAAAACAACACATTAAAACTGATGAGTGGGTTTCATATATGGACAATTCTGTACATAGCCTCTATTTATGTCATGAAATTAAATTCTATTATTTTACAATTAAATTCTATGATCACTAATATGTATGAAAAAATTGACTTGGTTGATCATTAACCGATCTTATTAAGCCAATTTCCCTTTAGCATGAAAAAAATGAAATTATATCCCAATTAATGAACACCAAATCCAGAAATGTTCCTTCTTCAAAAATTATCCATCCTAGTCCACTCCATTACTCAAAAAAAAAGACAATAACATAAAATAAATAAGATTAACTATGATTTTTTATTATATAAATTTTTTACTATTGTAATATATCTTTCATATATCATCTCATCCTTGATGAAAAAAAATAATTCCAATCAATAATCCCATTGAATTCATGATTCAACTATTCTAAATTCATATATAGAATCACTACAATTTAATGATAAATAATTTTGGTTCACTAGAATAATGAATTATTGAAGTCAGTTTATCATTATTTATATTAATGTGATCATTCCTGTATATCATTATGGAGGAATTTAATCTCATCAGACAGTAACATTACTAACTCATCTAGAATTTCCATTATAGGGGCATAGCACAATAAACAATAAATCCTTCAAAGCTCTACTGATTAAATAAGAATTGTTTCACTATAATTAGCCAATATGGTGACCATTCTCCCAATTAATTTTCATAATAGTGTAAAAATATTATCCATGCTATCATTTCACCACAAATGTCTTCTTAACCGTTGAATTTTGTTCCATTCTCTTTGTACAGAAGTAAAATATGTATCAGAAAACACTCCAAACATTTCCATAATATTAACATGTGGTCAACATAGTCATCAATACCCATATAATAGTGTTTTTTAACTAGTGAATGATGTTTATTATAAATTCATGGTGACACTATTCCCAATGCATGATCAAAAATAATAAATTTAATTAAACTAAATATTGGGTTTTTTAATGAAAACAATATTAAATTTGTAATCCAATTGTATTGTTTTCAAAAAAAAATTATTAACACATATTTTATATAAAAGTTTTACATATAGGTCCTATAATAACAAATCAATAATGACCACCCAATATAAGTATCACATATAAAAGAATAATAAATCTATTAATGATTAAACAATGATCATCCAACATAGTCCCAGGCATCACTTACAGTTTAACTGTAAGACATTATTTAGTTAAAATATCTTATCTAGATATACATTGGTTGATACACAAACCAATATATCTAATATAATGTATATACTTGTGCACCACAGTTCCTATATTGGTTGTTATCAATTACTATATAATTCCACTATAAACAATAAACCCTATTAAAATATATTATATTTATGTGCATGAATATATTAAATAATTTTTTTATTATCAACACATACATAATCTTTTATCTTGACCTGTACACAAAAGGAATCTAATATCTATTAATAATAGTAGATTAAATTTTTTATATACCTGGATGATTATCCATTTTTCTTATGCCAATAAAAATTTGAATTGAGTTATTATTATGACACCAAAATAGATATTGATAAAACACCACTTGAATAATGAATCATAGTAAAATGAACAACCATGATAACATTATATCTGAAATTATCATTATGAAAAAAATAATATGTTTATTAATGTAGAAAATAGTGACATATGTATCATCATACCAATACTAACAATGAATATAATGTATCTATAAATGAATGATAATTATCAATACTTAGTAATATTTGATGAATAGATTATTAAATGGTGAATTATATATATTCAATTATATTAAAAATCACTAAGCGAATGAGCTATAAATGAAATACAATACACAATTTGATGCTATAAAACTATGAATTTATGGGGAATGATATATTGAGGAAAAAAATTAGATCTAAATTTTATATTCAAGGAAAATGATTTATGACCTCAACAAGACATATATTGAAGAAGATGTCACTTACCAAAGAACTGATATTTTTATTGAAGTATAAGTAACTTATTAGGTAAAAATATAATAAAAAACACTTACTTATAAAATTAGTATCAAACATTTAAGTTCCTTAGAAATCATATGATCAATTTATGAATTATTTTTAAAATTCCAAAATCATCCAGTTTGACAACTATACACCTAGAGGTTGTAAATATTGAAATATCTATCAATCCAGGAATTCAATGACCCAAGCATAGATCTATCAAATTTTCTTATATTACAAGGGAAATGAGGGTTTTTCTAAAAAAAATTAAAATACCCCATGTACTAGTTTATTAGTCTATTATCCTAAACCATGACTGATATTCATACACATTAGGAATTATTTTAGAATCCTCATAAGGAACATTATTCGCTTTTTGGTAGAGGGCCCATGTAATCACCAATTATAATGTGAATATTATTGTTTTTTACAAGGTGTTACGATGATAAAATACTAATGTGTTTACATTTATGAGGGTTAGGGGACCTAACATGAAATTGATATTTTATATTCATAATTTATGAATGCAGGGAAAATTATTTGATTTTTAATGAATTAGTCACTTATTGCTACCCATGATGACATGTTATTTATATAATTTAATAACAATCCAAAGGATCACAAATAGTTATATAATTAAGATAGAACCAACCCCCAAGACTAACCTCCCTCGATTAGTTTTTGTAAAAAACATTGATTTACATCAATCCTTTGGTTTGAATCCCATATTCATAAATCCTCTCATATATGAACACAACCATTAATATAGAATATATAATATATTGAAATTTCTATCCAACCTTGATTTGAATTGAAATCATTATCTTTATATTTTATATGATGACCAACTCATTTTTTTATGTTAGTTATATCATACCAACATATAACCACATATATAAAATTTTATACATGAAATCGAACATAATGAAGAGTGAATAGATAAACCAGTAAAAAAATATAATGATTTTAAACATTAAATGTGATTTCAAGTTAATATTATCATATCATTCTATAAGAAACATAAAAAAATGTTTTCATGAGACAATATCACATCCCAGATGCTCCATAATGAATAACTAAAACATTTATTTACATAACCCAACTGATTAAATAAAATATATATTACAATAAACTATGTGAAACTCTTTTTATGTATTTTAATCATGAGAAAACCAATGTGGTATACACACAGAACACCCTTATGTCCACCGAAAATAAATACCAAAAACATGGAATTCAATTTATTATAAAGATAATCATAATATATATGATAACACAAAGGAAAAAGTTAATAAATACACCTAAAAAATCTATTAGTGACCATTTATATTTGCACACTCTAATACTAAATTATCCTCTCAAAATGACTATCAATTAATAATAGACTATTTTCAAAATTCCATAATGGGAATACCATAAACATCATCATTCCAATCCACTAGAACATGATAAATATTATTAATTAAAATATTAAATTAACTAGGCCTGATCCCACCACATATCACAAATTATACTCATAAAATAAAACTACCATATATGTTATATAAGTGGAAATAAGATATATATATGTAGCCTCTCTTGGTCACCTAATTGAATATATATCCCAATAACGGGATTTTGTTATTTTCATACATGAATGGAAAAATTTTCCTTATTTTTTTAAATAAATTGATCTTTATAGAACTATCTACAATTTAATACATCATAAACCTCATTATTATACAATCATTATATGGGAAAAAATATCTACTACCTTGTATTTCATATAAATTGAATGAAACATATAACATCTCTAATAGGTACATAGTTCCATAAATTAGGATACAGAATAACTCACGACATCTACCAGCATTAATATTTTTGACTATACAAAACATGAAATTAATTTTTGGTCACCAATACTTAATAAAATACATTGAGAACATCAATTCAAACATTTAGAAAAATCATCCATTGAATTTGTTTTATTTAAATCAATGAATAAATATAATTCTAGATCCAATATATTTGGAAAAAGGAATTTACCTCCCCTACTAAAAGATACTATGTCATTTATTATTAACACCCAACCAAAATACTTTTCATCCCAAAAAGTATATATGTGAATTTTATTGAACCATATCGATCTACAAAATCTGAAAATTTTGAAAATATGAATTTTCTACATAATATGATAATATCGACACTCTAAATAATTAGTTTGATCTACCAATTCACATTGAAAAATAAATTAATATCTTATAACATTAATCAATATTCCATTGACTAATTTTATTATATGAATATTTCTGTCATCTTACATGATCATACATGAATCATGTCTCTTAGTATAAAAATTCCTCATTCTTCACTAATTAACAAAGCCTAATACACAATGATTCCAATTCAACTAAACAATTTTTTGATTCTGAGAGAATCATTGATTTTTTATTTTACATATTCTAATGTCATTAAATAATTATCTACATAAATTAAATATAATAGTAATTCACTACATAGTGTAATATTTTTTCATCACATAAAATATTATTATCAGAACTAGTAGTCATGCACCTATTTCCATAACAATAATCAATTCCCTTATTAAATTTACACATTACCACACTATTTATAACAATTGATATTTATCACATTCATTTATCATATTCATCCATTTTACAAATCATATACATAGTTATTCCCATTAATTAGAACACAAAAATAATACTCAAATTATTATGAACAATCATTCATAAGATGATTATCATTATTTTTACCTATATCTAGTAATCATATAAACTCTCAACCATTCATAGAAAATTTAATACATGTAGTAATATAATCAAAAACTAGGAAGTTTTTGGTTCTACTATCATGTTAACCTCAATTATCATCATATATCCCCAACAATAAGGTTTTGCTGAAATAAATTAAAATGATTTCTCTATAAAAAAAATCATCATACCATATTAATAAGAAAAGTGATACTAGAAATCATCTTTAAGAAAACCATTAATACTCATGATCTCCACACATTGATACCCACTAGACCCATCTCCTAGGACTCACCTTAGGTTCAATATATCATAATTAATCACAACCAATTTTATACAATATCATTAATTTTGTACATTAATTGAAGAAACTATCTATGGCTATGTCATTATATATTATTATTCATAGTCATGATCATTAGAATAGTGTTTTTAATTAATTCCAACCCAAATAATTTTCAAATGATTCTTGTGAATTTCAGGACATAAAAATCATGATGATTATGAAATGAACCATCCGAACGAGGTTCGCATTGATCCGTTATTCCATTTGTATATATGAAAACATACAAAATGACCCACCATATTTCATTCCAGTCATAAAATACATCAAAATCACTATTTATTATTGATCATTTAAGTCATATTATTACCAATAATTATCCCTCATTTAATATATATATATAATTAAAAGAGGATTATATATTATGAAATCAAAATGCAACCTATTGGGCCCCTTTTTAATTTGTTGTAAATGAGTTGTCAATATATGTTTTTTAGAATATGGTGATTATTGGTACAGATCATTACTTTACAAGGAATATGTAATTTAGGATTCATTTTTTGGAATAGTAAATGGATTGACAAAGAAGGCCATGTAATATGAATTTAATACGGCATGATTTAATGAAAATATGAAAAGATTCTAATGAAAAATAAACATATATTTTTCATGATGTTTCACGAGGAAGTCTTTTGAGTATAGAATATATAATGAGTAAGTTAGAATTTTTGATGATTATTTTTCATTGAAGTATCATTGAGAATACTTTAAATTTCATTTATAATAGTTATACTATTTCTATGCATTCAACATAGAGTTACATAAAAAAACATGCCTAACCTACATGACATCCATGGAAATGGCCCAACCATAGGCTCATGTGGGACTATGGTCTACCATGCCTAGTGGGATCCATTGCACGTTAGACATAAGTTAGTTGGGTCATTTATAACACAATAAATATTCCATCTATAATGTCTACTATAGTATATGTGTATGATCCTATCATTATTTAGGTACGTCTCAATTTGTGTTTTCTTTTTATATTTTCTTTCGGTTGGGGTTTTATCAAGAAAATATTTTATTTTAACAAAATTAGTTTGAGTTTCAATAATAATTTAACAATACTAGAGAGTATCTATGAGGAATGATTTGTTGGAGAAAATGAAAAAATGATTAGGGATAACCTGTTTTTTTAATTTATAGTGACTAATTATGAATGGCTGAAGTATTTCATTTGTTCATTGTGAGTTGAGATACTTCACAAGAGAATTCCTTTCATTAAAAAAATTAATGTCAAATCAACTAGATAACATTTACATATTGTGAAAAGTGATTATTCATGGTGTAATTTCTAATGGATTTAATAAAATAACTATAGGGTGATGTGGTTTTAATCATTTTATATTAAACAAATTTACAGAATGTGTAATCACATTACATGCTGTGTAAATGACCAACCATTTATTTTAATGACGTTGTGCGGCTAAATTATTCTTTTATAAGATTTATATCCTCTCATATCAAGCCTAGTGTAATGACCCTAAAATTATATATATATATATATATATTAAATTATTTTGGATTATTATGAGTCTGTTGAAATTAATGGAACTTGATTTCGATGCCCGATGTGCCCGAAACAGATATTTGAACTTTTTTAATGATGTGTTCGGTAAACATGGGGGTCGCGTTTTTTTATCTTTTTAACTATTGGTAGGATTATTAGTCTGAGGCCTACATTGAATCCAAATCATAGTAATTCTCTTAAGGTAGGCTTATCATTTACCATTGTTGGTTGGGTGACAATCATAGTTTTATAAATTTTATTAAGAAAAATAAAATAACATAATATTGTTATTTTATTTATTTACCAACTATTGAGTGGTGGTGGTAGGACACCTGGGTTGTCAAGCCATTTAATGGATTGACTCTATTGTTTTGTAACCACTCCATTGAGAGTTAATAAGATCATTTAATAATGAACCACATTAAATCTTTCGAGGAATTAATCACCCTTTCCATCTTTTTTATTGTGTCTTTGGCATCAAATTTATACAAGGATGTGAGGAACCTCTGATGAAGTACCGTGGAATCTTCCACCAATGATGAAAGGAGGCTTGGATGGAAATGATGGATGAATTAATCAATAAATGATGAATGCTGAAAAATTCATAAAATTTTCATTCTATTTCCACAACTGCGACGTCTCCATTGAATCCAAGGTATGGTTTTTAATTAAATTAACGTAATTTCTTGATTATTTTTCCCTTTCTTGTAAATCATGAGGAATGTGGATCAACCAAAACATGTTGATCAGTGATTCGTATGAAATTGTGGGTGGTTGTTGTGGGATATTTGAAAAGGGTTTAGTCATTTTCTATTAGATGGTTTTTATTTAATACCCTAATGATATGATGCTATTGCAGAGGATGTGGGCCAATCAAACAAGGGCCATACCATCCACCACATCAGTTTTTGTCATGATCTTCATGGGTGATGTTTGAACATAATGATAACTTGAATCGGGGAGCTACGCAGTGATAATAGCATCATGGGAGGCCTGTAGGAATGTTCGGAAGGGAAAACAGACAATTGGAGCTCACAAGAGGGCCCCTAGAGGATCTGCCGGCGAGCCGCCGGTGGCCGGCGTTAGTCGGTTGCGGTTGCATCAGGGGTCGTGTCGTTGCATGCCATAGTGTAAAGCCACGACATCGAGTTATGATGGTCAGAAGGGGCGACTGACCAATGACCGACTACATTATCAGAATGCAACACACCATCGGGGTCCACAAAAAAGAGCCATGGCATCTAGCCATGGAAGAAAGGACACATGTACCATGGGTCCCGCTGACAGGATGGATGTGCCAAGTGACGTCGCATTTTAATTAACCTGAATGAATTTATCATTCTAGAAGGAGGCATTTGATTGGCTGGCGGACCATGCCAGCCACCGGGCTAGGTTCCAACATGGTCCATCTTATTCACTCAAGGTCGGGTCGGACCAGGTCGGTTCAGCCTATGTCAGGGTGGGTCAGGTCGGCCTGACCGGTCCCGTACCCCCTTTCAGCCCGAATATGCTTAAAACGTTGTATCTCAAAAACCACACGTCTATTTGATGAACCATATGCTGTTTCGAAGTCCTTGAAATGAGATCACCCTTTTGAGATAATCCATCAATGTTTTGGTGAATGATGAAATATTGATTGGTTGTATCAAATATGAATCTAACTGGGATCTTGGCACTAAAAAACCAATAACTGACAGATCATATATCTGATTGAAGTGTCGTCTATCATGTTTGGACCCTTACAACCTGCTAGGGATACTCCTTTGTGGAACATCATTGATGTAGAGGCAAAACTAATATCTTGAGCAGAACATACTATAAGAATCAAGGGCACCTGGTGTGGGGAATCTTTCAGCTGGCTGTCAATTGAATAGCGACACCGTGTGGATCAGCTTCATAATAACATTATTTCGATCAGAATCATAGAGACCTTATGTGGATAAATATCATAGAGACCCTATGTGGATCTTCATTATAGTGACCTTTTGTGTATCAATAATGCATAACTCAATAATAAACAACATAAGAGCATCCCATCGTGGATCAATGACATACGACTCTGTGTGGATTGACAATGGAACAACTCCTTTGTGGTTCATTTGTGAATACATCATAATAGAATAAAATGACATATCTTATGAAAAATCATCTTTATTTTTGAACTATGATTTTTATAACTGGTTTGATATGAGTCTTCTATTTACATTGTGATTTAGATCATGCTTTGTGGTTTTTCCTTTGTTGAATACCTAGAGCCATTCAGGGGTCTCTGGGTACCTACTAGTTATTGTTATACTCAACATAGAATAGAAATTACCCACACATTTTCATGCCTTGTGCAGGCGATGAGCGGATTTGCTGATTAATAGGAATTCAAGACCATACAGGACCCATAAGAGACTTGTTGACATGGAGAGTTGCAGAAACGAGTTGTACCAACCTTTCTGGTAGGATCCTTGGTGGACAATATCATGATCTAATGTCTGTTGTAGTTTTATCTTTTCATTTGGGAAAATATTCAATCCCCATTACTTTCATTACAAACATTAATACAGTCATTTAAATATGTGGATAACATCTTTTCGTGTTCTTGGTCTATGTGTTTTCAAGTATAAAGGCAATGCCTTCCCACATTAAGGGATATTCCTTTTCTTTTCAATTCACCAACCCTTGGCCTATGGAAGTTGGGCTTAGGGTAGACACTGTACGGGCCCCGGGGGACGAGTTGTGGTAATGTGGCATTAGAGGAGTTTCTTTTACAAAGGAATTAGGACATTGATCTATACAATGGATCAATAGTGTTAAGTGTTTTGAGTGTTTTTTTCAGTTCAAGGAGTCATGTTTTGGTGTGGCGGCTGACAAATCCATACATCAAGACCCTGAATTCGGATTTCATACTCAGTGCATAAAAATAATGAATTTGTGTGTTTTGGAAATGTTTTACTTTTGATCTATTTTATGTCATGTCACCATGCATAACATATTTACTGCGGATCCCCTATTACTTTTCAGGATGCCTCCAAGTAAACAGCCAGCTAGGATTCTCGAGAAAGTTCATGATGACGGACCACCGAGCGATGATGATTCGATGCATGGCCCTCTTATAGTGATAGCACCTTCAGGTGGTGCACCAGCAGCACCACTACCTGTTGGGATGTATATGGCTCTTGCCTCACTGATGGATGGTGCATGATTACTGAGTGTGATTCATGAGTTTTAGTGGTAGTGGCTTCTGAGGATTCGAGGCGAGACAGATCCTCATGCACCTGAGGACTCGATAGAGTTTTTTACTAGAGTTTTCAACCGTGGTGGCACAACAGCAGAGAAGATAGTTATCATATCATATAGTCATTTCTAGGGAACTACAAGGTGATTTTGGATACTGACGTTCATGTTACACGATGAGGCAAACCTCCCTTGGATGGACTTTGAGAGACTCTTCATGGTGGACATCATTCAATAGACAATATTCTATTTTCTTATTCAGGATCTTTTACACTTATTTTAGGGAAGCCTGACTGTATACCATTACTCAACAACATTTACTAAGCATCTGTTCCCCTCCACCATGATGGTACGATACCCTTTCATCACTGCTAAGACCTTTGATCATGGCTTCCAGTGGGTTATCATAGCTTTTATGATATCACTCAATATCCCGAATCTGGTAGGAGTACATGAGAGAGCAATATTGGTGGAGTGATTTTTAGCTGATCAGGCCCTGATGGTGAGTGCCACCACCAGACGACAAGTAGTCGAGTCATCTACAGCTAGTTGTAGACAGATGACACATAGGTCCAAGTAGACCATACCATCTAGAGGATGACCCTAGGATAAAGGGTCAGTGGAGTGGAACATACGATGTAGAGTAGGCTAATAGAGAAGAAGATTGTGCTTTACATGTGGTGAGTAGGATCACAGTGCTCGTGACTGCCCAAACTACCATACCAACGTCCAAAAAACAGTTGAGGGACTGCCATGGAAGAGGCAGTGATTTGATAGAGGAGGGTCGTAGGGCTTCAGACATGGGAGAGAAACATGTCATGCAGTATGTAGTGGGTAGTGATTTGTGGTTCTACCACCACCACCTCTAGGTGGACCAGCCTGAAATCAGGGAGCTGAAGGATAGAGACCAGCTCAACATCATGCAGTTGGGGTATGTGACCACAGTTCTCCAGAGATGACTTGATATGTGATGTGTGTATAATCCACCCTAGCTTATGTACAAAAAGGCATGGGTTCTAGTCACTCTTTTACAACACATATCTCATTCCGATGTCAGATATTCTGGTAGGGCCATTGGCTCGATCCTTCAGATTAAAGAGTCTTACAAGTAAGGATTTGATGATTACTCAATGGTTCCAGTAGTGGGTTTTTAGTCAAACTTGCAGGAGATTTGGCTCGGATCTCATAGTATCATCATCGAGGCTTTACAATGTCATATTGGGTATGAAATGTTTATCCATGGTCTATGATCAGATTGACAATCTTAGGCCCAAATTGTTGTGTGTCTGTGGGTATGAGACATAGTTTTCCTTCACTAGCATGAAGGAAACATTTAAACCATATGATGGACATTCTCGGAGGAGGGTGCAGCCAATAAATGATCAGTTAGATAGTCATACCTAAAGTGAAATTGATGTACAGAGTCCGAGTTATCCTGTAGTGGTGGACCGTTATACTGATGTTTTTACGGATGTTTTTTTGGGACTACCTCCTAATTGATAGAGAGACTTTTTCATCGACCTATATCCCCAGATGACACTGATATCTACACCAACATATTGTATGGCACCCGAGGAGCTTCATGAATTAGGGGTTCATTTGGAGGACTTGTATAAGAAGGGGTTAATAAGTCCCATTATTTCTTAATGATAACCCATAGTTTTGTTTTCCATTGAAGTCAGATGGTTCTATGAGGCTTTGCATGGACTATTGGCACCTAAACCAGGTGATTGTGAAGAATGATTAACCTATGCAGATGATAGACAATCTGTTCGACCTGCATATGGGAGCATGGTAATTTGTGAAGGTAGACCTCTGATCAAGTTATCATCATATCAGTGTAAAAGATGAGGACATACCAAAGATGGATTTTACATGTCGATATATCAATTATGATTTCTTGGAAATGCCCTCCAGCATGACCAATGCTCTGACAGTGTTCAATGGACTCATGAACATGATCTTCCAGCCTTACCTCGATCTCATTGTGGAGGTCCTCATGGACGTAATCTTATATACTCCACATTAGTGTATGAGCACTCCACACACCTATAAATAGTTATGGATAATCTCAGAGAGCACCATCATTATGGAAATCTCTCGAAGTCCAATGTTTGGATATGGGATGTCATCCCCCGGGGACATGATTTCACAGAGGTTGGAGTAGTTGTGAATTTTACGAAGCTAGAGGTAGTGATTTCATGGATCTACCCAGTAGTGTGATCGAGGTGTGGAATTTTTTGGGACATATCTTCGTGTATTTATAATGATTCAAACAGTGTTTTCAAGAGATAAGGCATTGTCTGATGAGTGACCCAATCTTGAGGATACCATAAGAGAGAGCTGGAAATTTTTTTTACAACAACACATCAGAGACCACACTAGGTTTTGTCGTGATTCTGGAGAGATCGGTGATTGCCAATGACTCAAACCAATTGAGACATCATGAAAGAAACTATGCTACCCATGACCTGGAGTTAGCTACAGTGACCTCTACGATGATGATGAGGTGGAACTATATGGTGGGAGAATGTTTTAAAATTTAATATGATCACAAGAGTCTCATGTATATCTGCTTAAAGAAGTACCATAACATGTGACAACGATGATGGCTTGAGTTCATCTAGGACTATGACTTTGAGATAGTATAAAATATTGGTAATGGTAACGTGGTTGGAGATGCACTCAGTAGGAGGACTAGTATACAATTGCTATGTGAGGTGACAAAGTAGCTAGCTGAGGTACAAATATCCATCATGGATAGTGATAGAGAAGCATACCTATAGTCTATTGTATATACTCTTCCACACATTCAGTGAGTCATGGAGGCACAACATGGGGACATTGATTGTGAGGCCCGATGTGGTCATATATCCTTCGAATAGACTGCTGATGGATTTTTTAAATGTGGGGCATATATTATCGTGTATAGATGATACACTATAGTACCCGTGATGCTACAGTATTTGGTGTTGATTGAGTTTCAAAAATCCCCTTTGGCAGTATATCCTTGTGTGGAAAAGATGAACCTTGACCTCTGGCATTAGTACTAGTGGCCATGGATGAAGAAAGAAATGGTGGAGTTCATTCCCCATTGCATCACTTATCAAAAAGTGATGGTTCAGCATAAGGTAACAGCATGAATAGATCATCCACATGAGGTACCAGGATGGGTGTTTGATGGTATATCCTTGAACTTCATGATAAGCCTGCAAAATATGTCTAGTGGACTGATTCCATTGACGTGATCACTTACCGACTCCCCATGTCGGCCCACATCCTACCCATCTATGAGTATGTATCAGTAGAGATCTTGACACACCTATATATAAATTATATTGTATGACATCATGGGGTCCCATCAACGATATTCTTAGATCACGACTCTCATTTTACAACCCACCTGTGGAAGGGATTACAAGAGACGTTCGGGACTCAATTATGTTTGAGTAGTGCCTCCCATCATCAGATAGATTATCTGACGGAGCAGACCATTCTACCACTCGAGGACATTATTCATTCTTGTATCCTTGTTTTTGTTCATAGTTGGGAGTATCAATTTTTCATGGCGGTGTTCCCATACAACGACATCTATCACTCCACCATCGGCATGACAGAGTTTGAGGTCTTGTATGAGAGACCATGCAGATCACCAAAATGCTGGGCAGACCCAGTAGAGTCATCACTTATGGGTCCAGAGTTGGTACCGACTACCAATGAGAAGGTAAAACTCATCCAAGAGAGGATTATTTCTATATAGAGCCAACATAAGTCTTATGTCAACAGGAGATGAAGGTACATGGAGTTTGAGGAAGGATAAAATGTATTCTTATGGGACTCACCTCGATGAGGATTTCAGAGGATTGGTCGGGGCAGATAGCTATATCTGAGGTTCGTCAGACCATTCTCGATCCTAATTAGAGTAGACGAGTTGGAGTATCGTCTAGAACATCCCCCACAAATGCATTGGCTGTATAATTTTTTCCATGTGTTGCAATTGAGGATGAACATGTATGATCCATCACATGATATCGCCTAGGGCGAGATAGACATAAATGACGTGGTGATGCTTATAGAGTTCCTAGTGGATATAGAGGATCAACATTAGAGGGTCCATCATGTGAAGTAAATTTCTCTGGTGAGTGTTCATTGGTTGTATGAGAACCTCCACTATAGCACATGAGAGAGGGAGGATCATATTCATGCTCAGTACCCCCATTTGTTAACCTAGTATTTTTGTATATTTTGAGGATGTAAATCCTTAATAGGGGAAGAATTTAATGGTCTGGAAATTCCATATATTTTTTTTTCAATTATTTGGTATTATAACAAGTATACAAAAATTTACGATACTTGATTTTGAGGACCGATGTGCCATGAACAGATTTTTTTATTTTTAAATGTACACTCAGTAATCGTGCATGCATCATTTTTTTTCTTTTAAAACGATTATCAGATTAAAAATACAATGGAACTATTGAATCCACAATTCTAGTAATCTCTTAAGAGAGGTTTAACATCGACCAATGTAGGTCGGGTGATAAATCTAGTTTTATTGAATTTTTTACGAAAAATAAAATAACATAAATATTTTATTTTATTTTCCTACCAACTGTTGATTAGTGGTGGTAGGATCGATGGGTTGTCAAGTCATTTAATGGATTGACTCTTTTGGTTGGTAGCCACACCATTTAGAGTTATGAGATTCATTAATTAATGAACCTCATTAAATTTTTTGGTATGCTAATCACCCTTCTCCCTTATTTTATTGAGGATTATGATTTGGGTTGTTGGACATGAAAGGGAGGAACCTCTAAAGATGTGTCATGGAACCATCCACCAAAAATGAATGATGTATTTGATGGAAATGTTGGATAATCAATATAAAAACAAAGAATGCTGACAACTTCATCATACATGGATTCTTATTCCTTAATTGCTATGTCTTCTTCGAATCTGAGGTAGGGTTTTTTATTAAATTCAGTTAATTTGTTAATTATTTTCTTTTTTCATGAAAATCATGATGAACGAGAATCATCCAAAATTATATGATCCAGAATTGTTATTAAATTTTAAATTTATGAAGCATGAGTTTTGAAATGAGATTAATCATTACCTATGCGATATTTTTTTAATAACATATTGATTTGATTCAAATGCGGAGGGTGTGTGCCAAACGAACAAGGCCCAGAAACTCTTATTCTTTGGTTTATTTTTATTTCATAATGGTTGAATTATGAACTCTATAGATACTTGAATTAAATAGCCATGTAGTGACTACAACAACATAGGAGGCATGTAGGAGTGTTCGGATGGGAAAAAGGACCACCGGAGGTCACACGGTGGCCTGTGAGATTTCTACTGGTACGGTACCAGTGCCAGTGGGAGACAGAGGTGGTCCCCATTGGCGAACATCAGTTATAATAGGTGGTGGTCCATTTTGTGCCGAAGAGGGATGAAACAACATTGTGTTGTGGCAGTCAGTTGGGGTCGGCCGCCCTCGGCCGCCCACATTGGTGGAAGACGGCCTACCGTCGTGCACCACAGAAAAGAGTCATGACATTGAGCTATAATAGAATGGACCATCACATAGTAGGTCCCACTGACAGGTGTGTGTCTACACATGGAATGACTAATATATTAAGTTGAATGGATTTCCATTTCAGGAAAAGAGTCGTTCACCTTTCTGGAAGACCTTACCAGAAAAATGCCCGGTCACCCAGCATGTCGCGCCCTGCCGAGGTGGGGCTGGGCCAGTCCGCAGCCATGCTGGATGAGCCCTCCATGGCCAAACCCACTCAGGCCGGCCCAGACTATTCGTGTCGGGCTGGGTTAGACCCAGAGCAGGTACTAATTTCCCAGGTAAGGGAAGTTCGATCATTCATACTAGGTCAGACCAGATCCAAAACCCTTTTAAGACGAGATACGCTTAAAAGGTTGTATCTCACAAACTAGATATATGTTTCATGAACCATTTAAATTGCATGAATCCATGGAAAGAGATGGTGCTTTTGAGATACTCTTCTTGAGTTTTGGAGAATTTTAGAGTATGACCATGTTGGATCAACGTCGAATCCAACTGGGTCCCTAGAAATAAAAAGAATATAACTCTGATACACAGCGTCTGATTGACCTGCAATATGTCACGTTGGGATCATCACGACGTGGCAGTCCTTTAGATTACTCAATTGTTGAACATCATGGCATTTTAGGTTCAAATGATACCTTGAGGAGAAGAATCTACAGAACTCAAGAGCACCGGGGATGGGGAATCCTGTGGTTGGCTATCAATAAAATAGAAACATTGTGTATATTAGCATCATAGTGACACTATGTTGATAAGAATCATAGTTACCATGTGTGGATAAACATCATAGATACCATGTGTTGATCTTCAATAAGGGTACCTTTTCTGGATCATCATCATAGCGACCATATATGGATCAAAATCCTTGTAACTCTATATAGATCAGCATTCTAGTGACCCTGTGTAGATTAGCAGTGCGAGACCCGATGAGGACCATATTTAGAGTGTCCCATGTTGGATTAATTACATATGACCTTGTGTGGATCAAAAATAGAATATATAAATTTTGGTATTTTTGTAGAAACATTCTAATGCAATAATATTATATAGCATAATAATAATCTTCTTTATTCTTAAATATTGACTTGTATACTTTGTTTGAGCTGAGCCTTTTGCTTGTGCTTTGTGATTGAGATCATGTTTTATGGATATACTTTGTGGAATTTTGAGATACCTTTTAGGGTCTCCTAGTCTATACTATGTATTAATTTACACACCCCTACAAGGGCTTCACCCAGACCATGTTGTGTCTTGTGCATGTGATGAACAACTTGGATGAGTCTTAGGGATTCACGACTATGCGATTCCCAGAATTGATTGGTATATGTAAAGAGTTGCAGAGATGATATGTACCTACCCTTCATGTAGGATCCTTGGTGGATGATCTCAGGATGTTTTTTTCTAGTTGTATCATTTATGTTGGGATTATATCCCCACCCCATTACATTCTGTACAAACATTACCACTACTGTTTTACTATTTTGTTGTATATTTCCATGTTCTTTGACTATGTGTTTACATGTTTAATAGAAATGCCTTACCACATTCTGGTATATGCCATTCCAATGATGGTCGCCATCCTCTGGCCTATGGATGGTTGGCTTAGGGTATTCACGTCCCAAGCCATAGTGGACAGGTCTTGACACCTACGGTGTTCTAGAAATATTTTTGGTGGTGCCAACATCTTTTTTGGATGTCCATATTATTTGGGAAATCCCAGTTATGTTATTTTGGTTAGGTTTCTTTCATATCTTCATTATTCTCAATCAATTTTTCTAAAATCCATCAACTGATTACATTTCTTGTTTTGATGTTGACTAGTTTTGATATATGAACCTCTTTAGAGTTGTTCACAACTTCTTCCATATGGGTAATTTCTATTGGAAGCATTATAGGATTGTCAGTTAGAGGTTTGTGTGGGTCTAAATAATAACATTATGTATAGATAATTTCTATTTTTAATTAATATATTGATTTCTCCATTGTAGCATGTGTACCAATCTGTAAAATAATAAATGGAATTATAAAATTATGTCACTTTAATGATGATTCCTTTTGACCAAGATTGTGGATAACCTTTTAGTGAAACTTCAATGATTATAATATAATTTGAAAATGGCTTTTTTTATTTTTATAATGACATAATTTTTAGGGTGATTTTATGTTATAGAATCCCAAAATTTTGTCATATTTAAAATTTAAATATTTTCTAATCAATTGTGAATTTAATTTGAAGTGTAATACGAATGTATACTGCTAATTATCATAAATAAAATTTTATATTTGGGATGTGATGTTGTGGTATGAATGTTTTCTAACAGAGACATTATTCCATGTAACAATACTTATATATTGGGGTCCGCCTTATCTCATTCACAATTATATGGTGCAATGATAACATTGAGTAGTCTTAGAGTCATCACATGTGGTAATTCTTATTTACAGTTAGCTATACCCAAGAAATTGTTTTAATTCATATTTGGATTTAACATATATTACTATAATGCTTATAGGGATTTGACTTGGATTAATCGTTGTGACTATACCATGGTTATATGTTTTTGATTGGAATGGTCATAGGACGTACATAGAGACATGCCGACATGACATGAAATCTTGTTGTTTTGCCATGGTAATATGGTTATGGTTTTCATGGTCAGAAGACATGCTCATAGATATTCTATGTCGACTTTGATGAAATATATTTTTCCTTTTTAATATGGTTATGATTGATATGGTCATATGATATGCTCAAAGATATTTAGGCATGGTGAAAATGCAGGGTTTTTTTACCATGGTTATATGGATGTGTTGGCCATGGTCATAAGAAAAGATTAGATATATTCAATGATCTAGTAGAAGTATGTTGTTATTTTATTTTTTTAATTGTTAAATTAAATAATACACATGGTTATCACATTATTGAATACACCTTTTATTAGACTGGTTTTTTTATACATGGTAGTGTTGATAGACGAAGTGATAATCACAATAAATTTCATCAGCCATTGGTACCCAAAAATATTTTGTGGATGCATGATTGGATATGGTAAAAGGCCCTTGGAGTTGATTAGTTGTTTGAGAATGGGATGATATTTATAGATGGGCTGATATGGGATTTTAGATGTGAGAATTTGTGTCTTTTATAAGGGTCTTATAGTTTTTAATTTTATTGTTATAACATGACATTTAGTTACATTGCCACAAATCATTACATTATTACTTTAATAATTATTAGATTAGTATATTGGATTTTATTGTTTTATTTCACTATGTAATTAATATTATTATATTCATTTTATTATTGAATTTTTATACAATTTTAAAACATCATAACAGGGTGTATAATTTCTCCACTATACTTTTCACACCCTACTTCTAGTAAAAAGCCTCTGGTATATAGAGATATGTGATTGAGGTCACATAACCAACCATTTTTTTCCAATTGAGATAGTGTAAGATTGGGGGATGATACAATCTGGTATTATGGAGAAGGTTTTCTTGTATTCATCATTACTATTTGGGGGAAGGCATATATGATACTAGGATATGTTGGCACATGGTAATGAGACTATGCATGAGGGTATCTGTCCCATGTATAGAGGAAATCTGAGAATCCATTGATGGGATTGTTGTTTGTTTTATAATCTTGTCACAATTAATGGTATTTCACCTTCACATATTTACATGTGTTATAAGGTTATTGTTTTATGATATTATTATTTCATGAAATTTATAATCATGGCCCATTAGGATGCGAGATGATAATAAAAGTATCATAATAAGAATATATGAATATATTTTCATGCGTTGTTCATAATAAGGTAATATATATTATCATGTGATGTATACATTCCTATTAAACCTTTTTTGAGATATATATTTTTATAGATATAGTAAATGAGTTTTAATTTCTTGCAAAAATACTTGCATGCTACATCTAGAGAGACTAAGAGCTGATGTATGTTTGTTATTGTCACATTATTTTTTAAATTTGTCACAAGCTAGATCTCTATTGAATGTGTTTGTATCATAATGAAATCACCTCATAATTTTATTTTACATGAGCATCGTGATATTAGAAATTAGAAGTCCCCTAATGAAGCTGAACTCTAATATCATATAGTTCTTTAGAAGAATAAGGAGGTTCATCTTCACTAAAGCTTATATAGGTTCATTCAATCCATGGAAAGGGATATTTATTCTTACTGAAGTGCCCAGATCAGTGTGAATCACTGAGAGGGGGAGGGGGTGAATCAGTGATCCATTAAAATATTTTTAATAATTGACTCTTATCAATTAAACCTCTATGGCTTGTTAAGGCCTCAATCCACTCTTCTTGTATCTCTCAACCTTTCGCGAATGATGCTGTAATGAAAAGGCACAGAACATAAGGATTTACAAGGTTCGACACCAAAGGCCTACGTCCTTGCCATGTTGGTTATACCCCCCAACATGGTTTCTTCCATTATAACTTGTTAGAATTACAATGGTCGATACAGAGTCCCACTGTATCTCTCCAGAGTCCCACAGGAGGGTCATTATACTGCGTCCCATAGTGTTACCAGAGTCCCACTAACCTTCTCCAGAATCCCACTAAAGACTTCCTCCACCCTGAGTCTCACAAGGGGATTCTCCTAGCTTCTCGAGTCATACGAGTAGCTCTTCTTCACTTCAGCTCTTCAAGTATCTTCATCAGCCTGGGATAAAGGCTGATGGCCTTGATCTCTTTATCTGATCACTTGTGGTTGATCAGGACTTCTTGTCTTGCTCGGCCTTTATCACCTTATTCTAGGGATGACCCGACCTTTCTCTTCAACTACTGAATACTCAGACAACTGATATCTTTAACTTCAGTCTGGTCTAGTCTCACTTGAAATAAACTTCATGCACTGAATGCATGGCATCACAATAATCTTCAAGAATTGTTGTTCCTGGATAACTCAAATTGCACACAAGATGATTTGGCTCTATTCACGTGTGCATGTGCATGCATGTAAGAATGCACACCCCTTCCTATTCTCTTGGTGCAATAAACTTTCAAAGGGTTTAATCACTTTAAGCACACAACTTCCCACTTCTTCACACACTTTATCCAATTTGTTCACACACATAAAAGAGTGTTATACTTTAGTGTGAGGGTCTCTCTTCTTCCTTCTTCTATGTGTGTTCACTTCACTTAGTTCACACACACTAGGTTCGGCGTTTTTGTTCTTTTGCACACACAACACTAAGGTATGTCTTTGGCCTTCACTTCACTTAGCACACACAAGCCGTAGTTATACTGGCCTTCTTCAATTGGCACACAAAGGCACAATTTTCTTGTATTGTTCAAGAGCACACAACCCATAGGGTGTAATGGGATTCCTCTTGTCTTTAATACACAAAATGTCTCAGCCCTCTTCTTCACTAAGCACACACAACCTTGGTGTAATGGACTCCTCTTTCTGACACCCGAACTCCATGTCTTCAAATGGAGGCGCGCAAGGGGTGCAACCAACCTTCTCTTCCACTGTCGCATAGGTGCACAAGGCACAAGAGCCACACAAAGGGGTGAGACAGGTGCAAGGCACTCAGGATGATACTGCGGGCGCACAAGTGGTGCTCCTTGAGTACAAGGCAGCCGCGCAAGGCCTCGGGTGCAATAGCACCCCAGGCTTCAACTGTGGGCGCGCAAGGTTCTTGCGGCCGCGGGTTCTTCCTACCGCGCAAGGGGAAGGTGCGCATGGACTCATCCAACCTTCTTTCGTGCAAGGGGTGCGCGAAAGGAACTCAGCCGCCCAAGTGGGTTGCGCGGGGCTTCGGCTTCGCGAGGCACAAAGTGTTCCGCGGGACTTCGGTTCTTCAACAAAATCATCAGCAAGCTAAACCGAGGTCTCGACCTCTCTTTATATAGGCAGAGGTGGTGCCTCGGTCATCCGCGGGAAACAACTCAAATCCCCAAATATTTCGGATCTTTAAGATTTTTCCAAATCTTGAAATATCCTCTATTGAATGCGCGATTAGATGGATGGCTTGGATTCACTCCGCGGAAAAATTCGCCGTCCAACATCGAAATGGGCATTCAGGTTTCTCGCAGTTTAACAATTAGCTCCTGCCGCAAACCCTCGATTGAACTTCCAACCCTCTCGGTGCCGCCCCGCACCAACTTCTTATTGCGGGCCCACTCTTGCGCCCACCCCTGCCTCTCGGGTGCGACACTGGTGCCCAGTATGCACACACGGGCATGCTGCTATGCCCACGATGCGCGCTCCTCCAGGGGCACGCTGCCTCAGGGTGTCGCCTTGGCCTGAGGGTTCTCCATGGGCATGGTGACCGTGAGTCCAACAAGAGCCTTGGGTGATGACCCTCGGCTGGCCTCCTTGGTGGCTTCATTTTTTCTAAAGGAAACACTAAGTAATTTGTTAAAACACAAAGTGACCAAGTGAAAATTCCAAGTGCCACTTCTTCCATTCAACTCTATTCTTCTTCATTTGAAATCCCCTAATCCTCTTCAACATGTATTCATTACTTAGGAGGTATATTCTTGAAGGTTCTTCATCAACCGAAGCTCCTGAATCACATAATTCTCCAATATTCTTCAATGATCCAATCAGAGGGCGAGTTGGATCAAATTCACATTCTCATGCACTAAGAATTAGTACATGGTCTTCTTCATCCCACTTCATCCACTTAGAAGTATTGGATGGTTCTCCTTCACTCCTCATGCATTGTCAATACAATACATGGTCTTCTAATCATTGTTGTGACATTGTATCATCAGGATACAAGTTCTTGGAACTTACGAACAGCTCAACAATCTTCTGATGTAATGATGATGCTCCATCATCATTCATTCTTCAAGTGTTGTCACTTAGTATCATCTTGATACAAGTATTGAAACATTAAGATCAGTTCTACAATCTTCATATGTTACTAGATAATGTTTCAACCATATTCTCCTATTCCACTTAGTGAATATCCTAAGTGACATCCCTCTAAGTTCCATGTCCATTCTCCATTATTCACCAACACCAACACATCATTTTTCATTCACATCCTGACATTCCTTGACATCCATTCATTCCATGAAAACATCATGCCTCATTGACAAAAAATGCAACACTGTGCACTTCAATCTTCCCATTTGTATTTTTTTCAATACACTACTTCAGCATGTATGAATGGGTCAATATTTGTGCCAATATTTTCTCCCCCTTATTAGGAATCAAATGCAAAGGTTTGGTGTGGTTCTCTTCCAAAAATCTCTTCCTCCCTTTTAAAAGTATTTTCTTGAAAAAAACTGAGAGTGGGATGATGTCACATGTTCTTCTTAAGAAATGAACCTTTAGTAAATCAACTCTAAGTCTACTTGGGCTAACCCAGTGTAGAAAACAAGAGTGATGTAACCAAGGAACTTAATGCTGTCCAACATTAAATGTACATGTGAGATCATGCTTCAAGGGGTTGAAATTTTTCAGATATATCAAAGAATTGCTAAATCCTGTAAATACTCCACAAAACTCATTAGAAAGTTCAGTGCAAAGATAATTCTCTCCCTTTCAACCAATTGTCTTCAATCACTACTCCCCCTTAATTGTCATCATGATACAATTAAAAACAGGGGATGAAAGTATGATTGGAATACCTTCAGTCTTCACAAGATAATACCAATATCAATATATCATCTTTTACAGATTGGCTCCCCCTCAATGGGTGCACTCCATTCAATCCAAACCATCATCCAACTGAAAACGATTACCATCTTCAATTCCCTAAAATGTTAGCACAAGTAAATACAAGTGATTAGGGAATAAGATAGAACCTCCTTGGTTCATCAATGTGAACAGCAAGGTTGAGAAGATTCTCTCAACCGAGATGTCCCATTTTCACCATTCTTCACACTTGCACATTTGATCTTCAATGATGTTTGTGCTGGTGTGGATCTCAACACCTCTTCATGTGAAATATTTTTCTTCCATTTTGCTTTAGAAATTACCAGAACTTCATCTTCAACTCTTTGCAGTTCTCTAGAAAGTTGCAACTCATTTGGCCATATAAAAAGTAAGTCACTTGGAAGTGTGGCCTTAGTTCTGGATGTTCCACACGGTTCTTTTGATGCTGTTAAGATAACCTTCTTAGGAAACTTATTTTCAATCAATCCCTTCAGCTTCTTCTGGATTGATTGTCGTATTGATTCCAGTCTGCCTCTATTGATTTCCATGGCTTCGTTACAAAGATCCATGGTATGGACTTTCATTCCACAGTAGAATCATGTTTTGGTGGTCCTTCTGGATGCATCACCCTTCTTGGATTTAGACTCCAAGGACTTCTCTTCCTTTTTTGAGACCTTCTTGGGAGAATTTTCAATTTTCTTCTACTTGCTTCCCAAGGATTCCTTTTTAGCCAGGTTCAGTGATCTTCTCTTCTTTTCAGCTTTGGATGCAGTTGGAGAATGACATGTATCAACTTGACCACTTTTGCAAACATCCCAGATGTTGTCAAGAAATCCAAATCTATTTGTAGTAAACAGATGTCTCTGGACCTGTGGATGCTGCTTCTTTCCTTCTGGCTTGCTCCCCCTTGGCATGGGCTTCCTTTGTACTTTGACATTATGTGGATTGTACCAACAATCCTTTTGCACAGTACCCATACTTGTTACAACACCAACATTGACCCACAAATCTTGACTTCGTAAGTCCTTATGATTATTGGTTATTTACCTTGAGTAGCTGTGTTGTTTCAGCAGAGCTTTCATTCTTCACCTTCCTCATCCAAATGGATGGAACCTTCTTCTTAGATAATTTTTCCCTTTCATTAGAAAATGTCCTTCTTTTGGAATCATCCTGCTCAATACACACATGTTTAGAAAAATTTCTACTTCTAGCTGACTTGGAGGCTTTGGCTTTGGGTGATTGCTGATTTTTCAATATCACCTCTAGTTCTAAGCACTTCATGTTAAGGGAGTTCTTATCATCCTCAACAGCTATTAGCTTTCCTTCCCATTTCTCTTCCAGCTTCTTTATCTGGTCTTCATGCACTTTCTTCATTTCTTGCAATGAATTGTCCAGCTCCTTCACCCTTTTATCTTTTTCTTCAAGTTGAGCATCTCTGACAATCATTGACACTCTATGCCTCTTTTCTAGTGCATGGAAAACATATTTGACCATCATCTTAAAAAATTATTTCTCAGAAAAGATTCTTTGCAATTCTTCACTGGTGTCTTCATATCATTCATTGCAAAGGGAAACTGTTTCATCCTTTGCATTCACCAGCTTTCTGAGAGTGTTGGTTATGCCAACCCTTTTAGCCAACTGATATTCCATTGCATTGGCTTCTTCTTCTAGCTGTAATTTTTCTTCTTGAAGATAATGGATTCCTGTAGCTATACACTTTGGAACTTCCATGGGGACAGTCTTCTGAAGATATTTGAATGCATTCTGAAGATCATTCATTGTTCCATCTTCATCACAGCTAGGACATGATTTCTTCATCTTCGTTTCCTGTTTCTTCTTTCGGTTTTTCTAAGTCTTGGCAGATATCTCCATTTGAGGCTGGTCACTCATTTCCTCAAATATGCACATCATAAAGACTCCCTTGGATCTTTTAGAGGTAACCTGCCTCTGATACCAATTGAAGTGCCCAGATCAGTGTGAATCACTGATAGGGGGAGGGGTGAATCAGTGATCCCTTAAAATCTTTTTACTAATTGATTCTTATCAATTAAGCATCTATGTCTTGTTAAAGCCTCGATCCACTCTTCTTGTATCTCTCAACATTTTCTCGAATGATGTAGTAATGAAAAGGCACAGGACACAAGGATTTACAAGGTTCGGCACCAAAGGCCCATGTCCTTGCCATGTTGGTTATACCCCCCAACATGGTTTCTTCCATTATAACTTGATAAAATTACAATGGTCAATACAGAGTTCCATTATATCTCTCCCGATTCCCACAAGAGGGTCTTTATACTGCGTCCCATAGTGTTACTAGAGTCCCACTGGCCGGCTCCAGAATCCCACTGAAAACTTCCTCCACCCTGAGTCTCACAGGGGGCTTCTCCTGGCTCCTTGAGTGACATGAGTAGCTCTTCTTCACTTCATCTATTCAAGTATCTTCAGCAGCCTGGGATAAAGGCTGCTAGCCTTGCTCTCTTCCTCTGATCACTTGTTGTTGATCAGGAATTATCGTCTTGCTCGGGCTTTATCACCTTCTTCTAAGGATGACCCGTCCTCTCTCTTCAACTACTGAATACTCAGACAACTGATATCTTTAACTTCAGTCTGGTCCAGTCTCACTTTAAATAAACTTCATGCACTGAATTCATGGTATCACAATAATCATAAAGAACTGTTGTTCCTAGATAACTCAAATAGCACACAAGCTGATTTTTCTCTATTCACATGTGCATGTGCATGCATGTAAGAATGCACTCCCCTTCCTTTTCTCTTGGTGCAATAAACCCTCGAAGGGTGTAATCACTTTAATCACACACCTTCTCACTTCTTCACACACTTTATCCAATTTTTTCACACACATAAAAGTGTGTTATACTTTAGTGTGAGGGTCTCTCTTATTCCTTTTTCTATGTGTGTTCACTTCTCTTAGTGCACACACACTAGGTTCGGCCTTTTTGTTCTTTTTCACACACACCACTAAGGTAAGTCTTTGGACTTCACTTCACATAGCACACACAAGCCATTGGTATAGTGTCCTTCTTCACTTGGCACACAAAGTCACAAGTTTCATGTATTGTTCAAGTGCACACAACCCGTAGAATGTAATGGGCTTCCTCTTTTCTTGCACACAGAAAATGTCTCGGCCATCTTCTTCTCTAAGCACACACAACCTTGGTGTAATGGCCTTCTCTTTTTCACACCCGAACTCCCTGTCTTCAAATGGAGGCATGCAAGGGGTGTGGCCAACTGTCTCTTCCACTGCCGCGTAGGAGCACAAGGTACAAGAGCTGCGCAAAGGGGTGCGATGGGTGCAAGGCGCGTAGGATGATACTATGGGCGCGCAAGTGGTTCTCCTTGAGTACAAGGCAGCCGCGCAAGGCCTCAGGTGAAAGAGCACCTCAGGCTTCAACAGTGGGCGCACAAGGTTCTTGCGGCCGCGGGTTCTTCCTGCTGCACAAGGGGAAGGAGCGCAGGGACTCCTCAAACCTTCTTTCACGCAAGGGGTTCGCAAAAGGAACTCATCCGCGCAAGTGGGTTGCGCGGGGCTTCGACTTTGCGAGGCACAATGTGCTCCACGAGACTTCGGTTCTTCATCAAAATTATCAGCAAGCTAAACCGAGGTCTCGACCTCTCTTTATATAGGCAGAGGCAGTGCCTCGGTCATCCGCAGGATACAACTCAAATCCCCGAATATTTTGGATCTTTAAGATTTTTCCAAATCTTGAATTATCCTCTGTTGAACGCGCGATCAGATGGACGGCCTGTATTCGCTCCACGGCAAAATTCGCCATCCCACATCGAAACTGGCACGCGGGTTTCTCGCGGTTTAACAATCTGCTCTTGCCGCAACCCCTCGATTGAACTTCCAACCCTCTCGATGACACCCCGCAAAAAGTTCTTCTTACGGGCGAGCACTTGCGCCCACCCCTGCCACTCGGGCGTGCCACTGGCACCCAATATGCACACACGGGCGCGCTCCTGCGCCCACGATGCGCGCTCCTCCGGGGGTGTGCTGCCTCAGGGTGTCGCCTTGGCCTGAGGGTTCCCCATGGCCGTGGTGACCTTGAGTCCCACAAGAGCCTTGGGTGATGACCCTCGGCTGGCCTCCTTTATGGCTTTCTTTTTACTAATTGAAACAGTAAGTACTTTGTTAAAACACAAAGTGACCAAGTAAAAATGCCAAGTGCCACTTCTTCCATTCTCCTCTATTCTTCTTCATTTGAAATCCCTTAATCCTCTTCAACATGTATTCATTACTTAGGAGGGAAATTGTTGAAGTTTCTTCATCAACCGAAGCTCCTGAATCACATAATTCTCAAATATTATTCAATGATCCAATCAGAGGTCGAGTTGGATCAAATTCACATTCTCATGCACTAAGAATTAGTACATGGTCTTCTTCATCCCACTTCATCCACTTATAAGTAGTGGATGGTTCTCCTTCACTCTTCATGTATTGTCAATACAATGCATGGTCTTCTAATCATTGTTGTGACATTGTATCATCAGGATACAAGTTATTGGAACTTAAGAACAGCTCAACAATCGTCTGATGTAATGATGATTCTCCATAATCATTCATTCGTCAAGTGTTGTCACTTAGTATCATCTTGATACATGTATTGAAACATTAAGATCAGTTCTACAATCGTCATATGTTACTAGAGAATGTTTCAACCATATTCTCCTATGCCACTTAGTGAATCTCCTAAGTGACATCCCTCTATGTTCCATGGCCATTCTCCATTCTCCACCAACACCAACACATCCTTTGTCATTCACATCTTGACATTCCTTGACATCCATTCATTCCATGACAACATCATGCCTCATTGACAACAAATGCAACACAGTGCACTTCACTTACTATTCCATAGATTATTGAGATTAAAAGAGATTATTAGTTGAAACATCATCCTAGATTCAATTGGGATGTGGGACCCCATTAATCTAGGTTCAGGATTGAGTTAGTATATATAGTATTTAAGAACCTTGATTCATCCATTTAATGGAAGGGGAAACTATATCGGTATATTCTTTTTAGAAATTCCAAGAATTTGTTGGATATTCAAGGGGAATCTATGTCAACAGATGGTCTATCATGGAAGGAAATTGAGGTGACATTCCATATCTATATCTATCCCAAGACCATGAGTGATGAAAAAGAATTTGACTTCATGAATATGAGAGAGGCCACAAGCATCGAGTATTCAATTACAACATGGGGATCTGGAAGTTCTTATTTGAGTTGAAAGAAGAAACATTATTATAGTTTCTATCAAATCAGTAGAGTGTAGAAAAGTGAGGGTGGTTGAAGCCATATAACGATCATGCCCCATTATAGTGCTATAAGTGTGTCATTCTAGGTCACAAAAATTTACAATTTCCCTAACAAACAATTTTGTGTCATATATATGGTAGAATGGGTCATCTTCATAGGATTTGTGTTAAAATTTCCTAGAAGACTAGTGGAATAGGTTTTAAATAAGCAATAGAAATGATAAAAGATTCAACTCCCCCTCTACAGGGTGATAACATGAGTTCCAAAAGCTGTTCAAGATGAGGTAGAGGACGTCGTACCCCAAATAATTATATGTTGCACTATGAAAGAGAAATCGCTCAGTGTAGTCACACTAGATCTCGGGGAAGAGTAAAAAATTTAGTTTCATATTATAAGGACAACATAAGCTATTGTGGATGTAGGTATGTCTACCAAGAGAGGAATGATTCTTATATCATCAACCATATATTGTGTTTTGTTTTAAAAAAGAGAATCATATTCATTCTTATATTAATTATTTACAATTGTTTTGGGCATGGATGTGGAAATATTAGATTGTGTTTTAACTGTTGACACACCATTAAGAGTTTGATCTAAACATATTAAACAATGTATGTTGTTTTAACTATATATTAGGGTTTGGAATATATAAGAGAAACCATTAATGATAGAAATATCTAGATATTAATTGAATGTTGGTGTGGATTTGTTAGTTCAATACAATAATAATATTGAATATTAGAGGAGGAGAGTTTTTTTTCCTGTCACCATGTGGAAGAAGTTATTCTCATGAGGGTGGGTGAGATCTTCAGGGTGGTCATAAGTTATAAATTCATTATATATTGGATTGTATCAAGGTGAAGATATAAATTATAGATCTATGAAATGGTAGAATGCGACATGATTATTTTTTCAAGTAGTATTCCTTTTAGAATGTTTTCCCTAATGATTTATATTGGTTACCAAATGAGTGATATATCACGCTCACAATTGAGTTAGTGCTGAAATGAGATCTATTTTCTATACCAACTTACCAAATTTATCCAAAAGAGTTCGAGGAGTTGAAATTTCAGTTGGGAGATCATGAATATATATTATTCATATTTCTATGTAATTATCATTGGGGTTCTCTAGTTCTATATTCCTAAATGGTTGTTTATGGGTGGATTATCAGAATTTGAACCTGATAAAGTTGAGAACATACATCCTCTTCTATACAATGATTATATTTTCAATCAGTTGAGAGTTTTTAAGATCATATCCAAGAATTCATTATGATCAGGATATCATTAGTTTTTGGTAATGCTATAAGACATTATTTATAATACTTTTAGGAGTAGGTAAAACTTTTTTTAATTCATAGGAATGTCATTTGGGATTACTAATGCAGCTGTGGTATTCACAATAATAATAAATATGATCTTACATACTTTTTTGGATTAGTTTTTAGTAGTTTTTTTTATTATTACATTGTGTACTCCCAGTTAGTAGTAAATTAGCTCAAATACTCGACATCATCATGAGTACATTAACAGAGCATCGACGTTACACAAAGATAATAATATTTAGTTTCTAGATTAATGAAGTTAACTTATTTGGAAATTTCATCATAGATAATGGAGTGTCATTGGGAAAAGATAAATCCATTTTCATGATATACTGCGAACAACCCAATAATGACATTGAAAATTCGATATTTCTATGTTTAACAGGTTATTATTATTGTTTTATCAATGATTTCTCTTATTTGGATGAACTTATGTCATAGATAACCAAATGTGGTGTTATGATTATTTCAGATAATGATTTTAAGAGATATTTTTATGATCTAAAAGGATAGATGAACTTATCACCAACACTCACATTACATATACATGGTAATGAATATAGCATGTGTTATGATGAATCTAGAGTTGGACATTGAGTATTTATAATGCAGGAGGATTGTGTGGTCGCTTATATCTCAAGGCAGTTAAGAGAACATTAGAAAAATTCACATACTCATGATATAGATTTAATGATTGGGGTAATTTCACTGTGAATTCGGAGAAACTATCTCATGGGAGATAGGATTGTGGTATACATGGATCCCAAGAGCCTTAAGTACATGTTTTCTCTATGGGACTTGAACCTTCAGTTATGAGGATGGTCTAGTATCAGTTGTCTTTTGACAATGAATTGAATTTTACAATAGGGAATATAAATTTTATTTTTGAAACATTCATCCAAAACACACATATAGAAGAATTATGATTGTATTTTGAATATAGGCATTTAGTATTCCACATTAATGACATGCATCTAGATGGTCATATATCTATGTGGTGACTATCTATGACATTGACATCTATTATATCCATTCTTTCTGACTAAATTAAAACCATGATGGTGTCTTATTTAGAGGGATCATTTCTAGAGAGATGTTTTATGGTGGGGAGATTCCATGAGGACAGTCTCCCATTAGTGGTAATTCTATTCATTTCAATAAATGAGTATGGGTTCCTACAGGCATGCTTGAGATGAATTTAAGGGAGTTTTATGTTTTAATATGGGAGGTGAATTCTGTTATATTAAAGATTTTTCATGATCATAATAGATGGTACTAGTGGTTAGGAATTAATAATTAGTGGAATAGCATTGTGGCTAGATGCTTAACTTGTTAACAAGGGAAATTCGAGCATTAGAGGCCAACTGGGTTTTTGTAGTACTTACCAATTTTGAGTTAAAATGGCATTATTTAACAATGGATATTGTGATTGTATTTCCCATGATAAAACATAATAATGATGATGTATTGGTTGTTGTATGTCAAATGACTATGGTATCCCACATCATACTATTTTGGGAAACAATCATAGTTGATGACCTAGAAAACATTTACCTACATTAGGTGGTTTGGATGCATAGGATTCAATGGAGTTTCATGTAATATAATTATACTTGATTCAAATTACGTTTCTTGATGGCTCCTTAGAAATCACTGGTATAATGAGTTCTTTACAGAACGACCAATCACCTATAGACTGATGGTGAATCTGAGTGGACTATACAAGTTTTAAGGAATAATTTATAAGATCATGTTTTTGATTTTGGAGATTAATGGTTGTATCATATTGTATTCATGTACTTTTCATATAATAATATAGTTTATGAATCAATCAAAATGGATCCTTTTGAGGCATTGTATGGAGGGATTTTTCATTCACATCTTTGTTGAATGGAGGCATGTGAGTCAACACTTGAGGGGCCTAGTATAATGCAAGAGACATTTCAGAAGGATTAGATGAATAGACAATGGATAGTGAACATACATTATAGGTATAAATAATATGGTCACCAATAGATATGAACTCTATGAATCAAGGTTGGTCATCATTTTTTCCATCAGGTATCTCCTAGGTTGGGTCCGCACCGTATCAAGAAACAGGGGAACCCCGTGACCATGTTTTTCATTCCCATTGAAATAGAACCACGAGACAGTCAAATGGTGTATTGTAAATCCCTCCCATAATTATCTAGTGCCATTCACCATGTGTTCCATCATTTATAGCTTGGAGATATCATCTAGACATTTCCAATGTGATATAAAAAACATACAGTTATCATTGTGATGATGAATCTGTTTTGTAGAATATGATAAATGTTGTGGATTTTAGTGATAAATATCATGCAGGTAGGAAAATACCATTAGTTAGGGCACATAGACCTCATGAGAGAGTTCGTGGGGAGTCCTTGAAAAGGGAGTTAGATATGTGAACATACTGTGTGGACAAGTTCACTGAGACCACTCTAAGATTTTTGGAGTATCACAGGGATGATCTATTATATAGTGGGGTGGTTTTAAGATTATGTATTTTTCCAGGAACATGTCTTTCTGTGTTTTTCATTAATATTTCCATTTGTGTGTGAATTCTTCATGATAATAATTTTTTAAAAAACTCTATCTTCAGTTTAAAGGAATGTTGAGAATGAAAAGAGAGTATATACTACAAGAGATGATTTGGAGAAAATTATTTTATGTTTATGGATGTATTCATATTATAATTAATGGACTATGGGTATGAATAAGTTACATATATCATGGGATGATTAAAATTTCATAATATTTAAAATGGTTTCATTTTTATATATGTAAAATGTGATGAAAATTTAATTGTGAAACATTTAAACAACATATAAAGGGACAACACATTGTGTAAATGTTCATAGTTTTTAATAAAATGAATCTATGTCAATGGGGTTTGCAGTGTATTCTATTAAAAACATTTAAAATACATTTAATCACATTACATGTCATGAAAATTCCATACCATCACCTCTAATATCAACCCTAGGTAAATCTCAAAGCAATTTTGGTGTTTCAAATTCCATATTTGATATTTTAACATTGTGTCAAATCCATTGTAACACATTTTGGTTAGGTTTCTTCCTTATCTTCATTCTTCTCCATCTTTTATTGTGAAATCCATTGATTGGATTCATTTTTTGGTTTTGATATTGAATAGTTTTGAACTAATAACCTATTTACTATCCACCACAAATTTTTATGCATGGTTGTTGCTAGTTATTCGGTCAACATTTAAATGTAGTGGTCTAAATCTCAACTCTATGGTTTGATATTTCCCATGTATATGAAATATTGTGATTTGTCTGAAAAATCAAGCACCAAAATAAATTAAATAATGAATTTAATTATTTAATTATGATAATTTTTTCCATTATATATTATCCTTGCTTATGTATAACCATGGGGTGAGAAAATAATAATTATAATTTAATGGAAAAATACCTTAATGTGTGAATATTCTGTCATGATAACTAAAGTAATTTCTTTTTATAGAATCCATAAATTGTTTCTTACAACTTGTTGAAATAATTTTTAATCAATTATGAATTAAATTTCATATGGAACAAGAAATAATAATTTAATTTTTTGTAATTTACAATTGATAATTGTGATGTAATATTCTGTTATCCATTTTTTTGATAGGGGAGTCTTCCATGCTTTAATGATTATTTATTAGGATCAAAACTATAACTATCACAATTATATTATTTAATGCTGATATTGAGTGGGATCTACCATTTCCCATGCTATAATTTATTTAGAGAGTGTGCTAGGCCTTGTTTTACTCTGTAATTCTTATATATATTTGACGTATAATTCAATAATGCTTATAAGGCCTTGTATTAAATTTATTCTTGAGACTATTCCATGGTTATATGTGTGTGGATTCATTGGTTGTAAGACATGATCATTGATATTATATATTGGTAGTGATGTGGGTAATTTTACATGGCTTATATGGTTGAGGTTCCATGGTTATAATAAATTATTAATGGTATTTCATCAAGTTATTGAAGTATGATACATGGTTATATGGTTGTGGGTTTCAAGGTCGTAATACATTATTATAGATATTATGACTATCTATTGAGTAGTTTATTATACCTTGGTTATATTGTTGTGGTTGGCATGGTCATAAAACATGCTCAGATATATTCTGGAACATATCCATAGAATGTTGTTTTTGTATTTTCATAATTAATTAATTAATTAATACACCTAGTTATTTATTTATAGAATAAAATTAATATCATACATGTTTATAATGGACACCTTGGATTAAACCTACTAAGTTATACTCACAGACTATTCAAGACACCATTTGATACCCATGGATGTAGGGATTGAAAATGACAAAGGACCATGCAGTTGATTTCTTATTTTCAGATTGTCTATATTTTGGTGATGGGAAGAACATGATGTTTTGTTCTCAAGATAATGATTATTTTAATTAAGGATACTAAAATTTTCTTGAATAGTTTTTGTATTACATTTTGTTACATTCCATCATGTATTTACATTGTTCCGTAATTAATTATTATTTTAATTTTTTTTGTCATTTTTTGTTTTCATACACTATGTATTTAAATTGAATTTTTTTATTTTATTATGAAGTGTGTAAGCTGCTATGTCACTTCATACCAGATGGCATAGACCCACACAATACCATTCAAGCCCCCACTGCTAGTTATAAGCCAATGTTGTTTGAGGAGGCACTCATGAAGTCTCAAAACAAATCCTTTCTAGTGATAACAGAAACTTCCATGTTGGGATATGTTATAAGATGGGTGAATGAAACACGCCATTAGGTTGCTGGTGGCCACGCATGGTAGAAATTATGGGGTGTGTCTCTTTGTGTATGTGTGTGACTATTTCTCATCCCAGTAGAATGATTGATCTGTTAGTTGGAATCCATGGTTGATAAACCATGAATAATAATGATTATGGATAATATGTATGACATAGTGTCACACCAATTGGATCCTCTATCATTTAAATTTTAAAAATTACCAGTACCACTTGATTAATACAATTATTGTTATCCAAGCAACACGTGTCATCATCACCCATATATTGTGATCCTTTATTGATATTTAGTACACTAAAACTCAATCTAAACCATTATTAATCATTTCCATTTATCTTACCAGATGTTTCTGATGAGAAGAGATTTTCAGGAACGAACTGAATTCATGGATGAAATCTAACGAGTTCCTTGCATGCATAGATCTTAAGGAATTAGCTATGGCGTAAATAAAATGTAGTTACTTGAAGAAAGTAAATAACTAATCACCATGGTGAAATTTGAAATTCATATTATTAATTTAAGGTGATCCTCATCACTAGTACATGATCTCCACCAGAGATACTACAGAATCGTGTAAAATAATAGAACAAGATTTATGACATACATTTGAGAATACTAGAATGACAACGTTAAGCCATCAATGTAATATTTTATGGTATTTTTATTTATTCCATGTCATGGCATGAATAATAGAGATATTTTGAAGTTCGTTTCATATAAATATCAGATACTGTAAAACCTATTGATGATAGCAGTATTTTTGGTGAGATATTTTTTTTTCAAATAACAATAGAGCATGATAAAAAGAACAATGTTCACGAAAAAGGAAGGAGACCTGATAATTTTTTCGTTGGAAAAATAAATGGATTCTATAGATCATTTAGCATTTTAACTATGCACTCAAGATTCTCATTAATAATGTGAGTTCCGTGAAGTCATTCGATGATTTGTGAAATTCTAATTCTTTTCCATTACATGTTTCATAAAGGAGAAGAAGTTCTACACATGCATGCATGCATTCATAAATGTAGAAAAAAAATTTATGGATGAGTGAACCCTCGATGAAGTAGTGACCACCTCAATAACATCCATGAGTAGACACATGGTGAATATTGTGGGTGTGCATAAATGGTGTGCATGACAAAAACTCAAGGAGGATAGTGTATTCACAACCCTATAACATTTGAAATGCATGATACATAAAATATAATAGCATTCCATGACATTCATTCATGATAAATATGATTAATGTATAAATCATAAAAAAATAATCTAAATTTGGTGAATTTCTGATTACATTCATACGTACCAACATTGAGATACATAAAACTTGATTTTTAAATTTTATGCAATACATTTGAGAAGTGTAAATAAATTTGGATAATAATTCATGAAGATGAACATTGAGTCTGTGGATATATTATATATTAATGGGATAATATTGAATACTTTTTGAATTAATTACACTCATTATTGTATTGAAGGGACTTCAGTTAGAAGGAATCATATATCGTTCATTTTTTTCATTGAAAAAAAAAATTATATTAAGGAGATCTGTTTCATTTGAGAAAGATAAACCTGAGTGAAAATGTACGAAAATTGTACACATGAATGTTTAATCCAACATGATCATGGAAGAGGATCATCAATAGAACATTCTGCATTAAATATGCTTTGAAAATATATAGGTTGTATCTAGCGGTATAACCATTTAGTGAATGATTTTTATTTGGGTATATCCTATGAAAAGAGTGGATGGGGAAATTTTTGTGGGGGGGGGGGGTTAAATATTCTTCAAAGTCTGGATTGATATTGTCGGATATAAACACCATGTAATTGATCAGTATAACAAATTATTGATTATAATCAACTTCTATAATAGAAGAAAATCCATTTTAGGGAAAGTAACCATCCTGAGAATTAGTTGTTATTTTGTACTGAACCTTCTAAATCCTTATGTTCTTTCCTTTGAATTATAGAAAATAAAAAAATTAAGGTTCATAGAAATAATATGCGTGGATAAAATAATTGAGATGCCATAGTGGTCAAATAGATAATGAAAAAAATTTAAACAGAGAAGGGGTCACAAGTTCACCACTCCCCTTATAGTGATTTTACACTGATATACGATCTTTATGTGGAATCTTATTTATGACCACCACTATAAGATCATATAAACATCTATGGTTGGAGAACATGAATTCCATAAAAATTAGGGTTGTTCATTTTTTCAATGGATAGAACTATCATGGTTAGAGAAATATGATAATACAATATATAATACCACATGGAGTGGATGTTAGAGATGAATATATAGTGGTATTTAATTCCTCTGATGATATTTATAAAATCAATTTTATAAATAAGAAGAACTCATAGATGGATAAAAAACTCAATATGAAATCTCGATAACTCTATATTAAATGATGTACACTAAATTAATGGATCTCAAAACTATTATTGTTATGTTGACTAATTTTATATTTAGCTATGAAGGATGTCCCAAAGTCAAAAAAGTGATGTTTTAAATTGTGAGAATAAGGACTAAAAATATTGAAATCTTTGTAGATGAACATTATTATAACTTCATTAAAATTATAAATATAATTTTTTGTAGCATCATAATATTTGTGGTGAAGCCGGATAACTCATTTATTATGATGAATATAATTATTAATATTATACAATATTTTATCCAAGAGATTTTCTACTATAATAGAGATAATATCTATCATTTGATAGAAATTATAATATTCTCATTATATGAGAAATGAGTTAAATTAATGAATCTATGAAGAAATAAAAAAATGAAAATCAATTTGAATCAATGCTAAAATGTATGGAAATAAGAAATAAAAAACTAGAATATTGTGATTCTATGGATGTGGAAGGTGGAAGATAATACAATAAAATGGTAGCCTTTTTTAATGGAATGTTTAACAGAGTAAGGTGGAATGGAAAAAGAAAATAATCACACCAGTGCTGGATATCAAAAGGAGTGGTTATTTTTCTAGTGACTACACAAATATGAAGGGTATTACAAATGAACTATATAAAGATGATAACATGTCTGTCAAATGAAAATGGAAAATTTATAAGATGAATTTTTATTCCTAGAAGAAGAAATGGATGAGTGAATAAATTGATGAGTTATCATAAATATGTAGTGAGTCAGAAAATTAATGTTCTTATAAGAGTCAACATTGTTTTATGGATAAATACATTAATCCAAAGGACTCATATGAAGATGATAGAGGTGATGAGATAACAAAACCATAATGGATGTTAAATGAAAATATTAATGATACAGTTGTGACCAAAATTAATCTCATAAAAGAAATTTAAAAAATTAATATTTAATTTTATTAAATGACATTCTTATAAAATGAATGTCTTATGAAATATTAGATACATCATAAGAACAAAGGGTATATAATTTGAAGATAGATGTTTTTGTAATCCAGATGAAAACTATTAATGAAAACATACTTTGAAGTGATGAATAAAATATTTTTAATGAATACAAATAAGACATATTAAAAATAGTATAATCTATGAATATTTATAATGATATAAGTTAAAATCCTTCTGTGAAACATTATTATATATATAAGGGGAAATAAATGTGTATTTATACATAATAGTAGTTAATGAAAATGATAAAACACAAAAAAAGTTCTATTTAACATAATGGTGAATCATCACAAACCAATATGAAGAATTTTCAATTTAGACAAGTTTATTATACACATAAAAAATCTCAATCTATATCAGTCACCTCTAATAGTGTAGGTTTGAGTGGAAATAATGAATATGGATGGTCAAAATGAACAAATGAGAAAACATCATCTACAACGGAAGAGATGAATAATTCATCCAAAATATTTCCTCCTATATAGAAATAGACATATTCAATAAAAAATAAAAAAAATTATTAGAGTAGAATTGTTATCAATAACGATGATCAAGGTTCAGGTGATATGGTTGGTGTTATGGAGTGTTTTCCCATATGTCCAATTCATTCTATTATAACATATCACTAAAAAGAATGTGGCAATAATCATGGTTGATCAAAACTGAACAAATGACATATGATTATCAAAATACAGATTTATACGAAAAATACATCCCCAAAAATAACAACACAGAAAATATGTGAATTATTGAATATAGATAATGATTGATGTGGTAAATAACATCATAAAGCTAATAAATGAATGACATGAATTCTTGGAGATATTCTATATACTAATATAGGAAAATACATTCCATATAAAAACTATGGAATGTTCTGTGAAGACTCTAAGATGATGGAAAAAGTTAATAGTCAATGAATTTTTGATTGGATAAATCATTTAAAATTGTCAAATAAGTTATAGGAACCATAAGAAATTTTTATTATAATAGGAGGAATGTTTTTATAAAATATTCTGAGGAAAAAAATGATACTACACAATGTTGATGTAAATTCATCACCATGTGATGTCATAAACACCCTTCAGAGTGAATGGTGTGATAAAACATGGCATGACATATGAAATTGTTTAAAAATTATAACATCGTAAGAAAAATCTTTTAGAAGATATGCGATCTAATAAAAATTGAATTTGATGATAAAATTAAATTTATATAAATATACTAAATGTAAAATGATGAGGACAAATCAATCAAACCTTTTTTAGTTATCAATAAAGGAGAATATGTGTAGATTGAGAAGATTCACTCCATCTAAATATTATTAATATTATTCCAAAAATCAACCTCTATATTTAATATTTTTTAGCGTTTTATGACAATATTCATGGAATTTAATGATATATTTGATGTTGTCACTATTGGGAAAATTTAATTGATACTACTTCATTGATTATACCGACTTCCATAAAATAAAAGAAAACCGATAATCCCTTAAGTGTGGAGAATCCATGGGAATGAGTCTGAAAAAAATAAGAAGATTCAAAAAATTAAGGAAAATGTATGATACTCATAGTTACATCATTCATTTATAATTGTTTTTATCATATCAATTAAGGTGGACTTCTTGGTTGATGAAAAATGAAATAAAAATGGAGGATTAGTTTTATAGTTGATCATTATGATATGTTAGTTTATGTGTGTGGATGATTTTTCATTTCAATGATTACATTTATTATTTGAAACCCCTTAGAAGGAAATTGATAACTAATGAACATGATATCACCAATGTCTCTCCTCGGCCTCATATAATAATTTATTTCATTCTATTCTGGATATTGGCGATTTTTGGATAAGGTTCGGGTTGAGCCCTAGTTAAAACAATTTGTTTTTTGATGCTTTTGGGGGCTTGTTTCCCTATACACGGCATGGGCACATAGTTTGGTAAACTATGAAGCACAACCCATGTAAATATTGTACAAGTGTATTACTAGTTTCAGAACCTACAACATGTTTTGTGCAAGGTAGATCCCAATGTGCATCATGGTCATGAGGTCGATCCTCCTTGGGCAGAAGCTACAACATGGTTTGAGCATAGTCAAACAAACCATGTTGGATGGACGTGCGGTCGGATCCCTCTTCAGAAATCGCTACAACATAGTTAGTGGACAAATTGGTAAATAGTTTGGCCATACCCTACAATCAGACTAGATCTTTAGAATGTTAACACCGCTAATATACTCATTCTCCTTTTTAACCCAAAAATGTTCCTCCTATTTTTTTGGACACATGAATGGATCCCCCTAACCCAATATTTATGGCTCCTCCACATCCATTAATTCTCCTCCAATCTTCCAAGGAATTATTGTCAATGTTTATGTCCATTTTTCTCTTCACACTCTTCTCCACACCTAATTTTTTGGGGATTCATTATGAGATCTTCACTTGGACTAACCCTACACTTAATGTTGACATATCTTGGTCAATTTCATTGAATTTAGGATGTCTGGATCTTATTTCGGTATCAGTTCATCATTATCCAAAAATTTAATCTCATTAAAACTTTTTTTAGGTAGGCATTTCCATTATTTTCATTTATAAATCAATACATTGATTCTTATTTGTCTTTAAATAATTTATAAATATATTTGTCATGCTTATGATATTATTGTTCTAATTGTTATGATCATTTTGTGTTGGTATAATTACTCAAAAATTGGGTTTAAAAGTGTTCATTTCCAATGAGTATATGTTTTTTTCACCATATTTTTTTCTAAATTTTTTATTTCATTCTTAATATGAAATAAAGAATTGATGTCATTTTTTTCCTTATTAAATTTTATTATCATATTTTTAATTACAAATTAGATACATGGGATGGGTTGATTTCTTTTAATTTTTAATATCTTGTGTTGTGTCTTTGGATTTTTTCCCATATATGGGTTCATAAAGTGCACACATGTATGGGCATTCAAATGAATATGACAATTTATAATTATGTTTTCAATGAAACATGGTTTTTCAAATGGTTCCTTGTTTTCTAAATGGTCTGTTTCTATGTTTGTTGACATGAAAACGACTTCAAATGTGTTTATTAAAACATGGACCATTTGGAATATTGGAACATGGTTTGTTTATAAATTTTTCAAAATCCTATTATGAAATCCATTTTTATTTTTTGTATGTTTTCAATATTGGATTTGAAATAGTTTTTTGAAAAATTATGTTATGTGATGGACCAGTTGGAACTTTTCTATGGATTACTGTGTGATGGTAACCCATATAAAGGAATTTATATATATGGGTGATCATATAATTGGTGTTAGTGCTTGGGGTACGCAAGTGCAGTTAGGGAAGGTATGGTGAGTCTACTATGTTAGGGCATCCAACTTGTATATTATACATTTACCATGGGATCATGCCAATAATTTAGGGGTCCATGTGACGGTTTCTTATCAAACCTTTTTAGAGGGGTTGTTAATCCATAGAGTAGCTGAGAGTCCATGTGTGAGGTGGCACTAGATTGGTTAGTTTAGGGAGGCCATTTGGTTATTTACTATACAGCAGCTACATATGGCGGGTGGTGGTTCTGAATCAAGTACCTCCATTGATTACTATAGCATTGATTAGGAATTTCCCTTGATATATTATTTATATATGATTTTTGTATAGTCTTTGGAATTATTATACATGTTTATACAACATTTATATTTTTATCACAACTTGTTATTGTTTGTTTGGGTTTTTTGGTTTCTTATTTGTTTTCAAAAATGATAGACTCATTGAAAATAAATGGTGCAGTGTTCAATTTTATAAAGGGGAAATTATATTTTCTTATTTATTAAAATTTAAAACCCTGTTTCTATATTTTTTTTAAAAACTAGTGTTTATAGATTTTTTTTTCAGAAAGGAATTATATGTATTCTTATGGGGATTCCTGCTAAATGTTTTAGCTTAGAAATTAATTCTATCATACAGTTTCAACAGAACCGAGCTATTTTACATGATCTGGTTCTTGTTCTATGTTTTATTTATAGGATGAAGTAGTATGGTTGATGGTGGTGACCATGAGGTCACATTGAGATCATGATAGCATGGTTAACTTTTTAGTAATGTTATTAGTTTTTGTTTTGTTTGCCCTATGTAATTGAATTAGTTTTGTATGATTATTTTAGATTCAGTTAGTTTTTTATCCATCTATTTTTGGAATTTATTTTCTTTATTTTGTCCTAGTTATTGGGAGAAAATAATTCCCATTACTAATTATTATAATAACCGACACTATTTCCCATGTTGTGGGGATCGAGAACACCCTTCAGTCCATGTAGCGGATCGGGTTTGGTGCCATTTTAGATGGAATCCTTGTATTGGTTCTCAATTAAATTGTATCGTAGGAGTCCCTAATTTTTTTTTGGGTCAGGTAGATTATAGTATAATATTGTCTTGTTTTAGGAGGTTGGTACGGGAAGATAGTTATGAACTCTTGGTCATTATGAAACTTTAGTTACCATTTGTTGCATGTGATTTGATTAATATTTTTTTTGGATTGATGGAAGACAATTGAGTTGAATATGTGTTATGTTTTGATCTCACATGAAGTATAGGACCATGTGGAGTCTATGTATATAGTTCCTTCCCATTTAATATATTATTTTTTACCTAGGTAATGAGCCTCTACCATGTTGAAGGGTTAGGCATGACTACTAGTTCCTCATTCCGTTGGATTTGTGTCAGTTTTGTTTCTCCTTCATTTCCATTAGCATAATTGATCATTTAAAATGAAAATTGTTTTTGAAATAGAATTGATATCTTTTAAATGAATTCGGATTAAGATAATGTGATTTAAAAATAGATGTATTAAATTAAAAATTAACGAGTTATTGGGCTTGGATATTGAAATTGTATGTGTAACCCTTGATATTTCATATGAAAATTTGTACAAGTGACGGTATCAGTGGAATGTACCTTTTAGGACATGTGGATGGAAGATGATGAAAACATTTGAAATTGTTCTTCAAATTCCACTAGTTTGTGTCTTTAATAAAATGCATGGATCTACTTTTACAAAGTGATTTTCATATAGAAATATTATTCTCAAAATTGGATCCTATTTTATATTTTGGGTTTTTTCAAAGAATATTGGGTTTTTATATTTTGTAGTTGTATTTCAGTTTTAATGAAAGTGTCATTGGGAGGTGGCATTTTTCAGATTAAAATGTTTGTGCTTATTTTTGATAAGTAAATTTTGATTATTCTTGTATGTGTCTTGTTATTGATCCTGTTATTTCAGCATGATATATTATTTTCTATTTAGTTTTGGATTGACATTATATTTGAATTGGTGTTCATTATTTTATTCATAATATGAAACCTAAAAAGGTCCTTAAAATTTCTAACAAGTCATGCATAGTTTCAGATTCTTCTCCACTATTGCTTGTTTTCCATGGTGACTGAGGTCAATTGGTGAATGTCATTTGGATTGAGGAAGATTATAGTGTCTTCAAATAACTAGGAACTCTCAAAATAGTTGATGTTTGTGCTTTCCTATGATTGTTTTAATGTCCAGCTATAACCACCAGGACCTAACCAGAAACCCAAACAGTTCAAAACGAGTCTGGTGTTACTACCTTAGGCACACCTCCCCTGAAAAACAAAGGATTCCGACTAGAAGAGGGGGTATGATTAGGTATAACGGGGATGCTATACCCTCTATGTGGAATAAAAATAGTACTAGTCTGACTACAATAATAAAAAGGTCCAGCGGAAATAAATGACTCAGCAGACTCGAACCAGACCCTCATAGCAGAAGCATATCAAATAACATAAACTAGTGGAAACAATATAGAATAAAAAGAAACAGAAATTAAACAGAACAACAGGCTGAATAACGCAAGCAACTACTACTCTAAACAAATAAGGCATGAATCGAAAGAAAGTAATACAACTCAAAATATAGTGGCACTAATGACTAACCAACAGTTTCTACAGAATGAGGTATGCATGCTGATACAAGGAAAAACTAAACAAGAAACTCCAGTAAGTCCCGACGTCATGGTCCATACTGGTCTCCATGCCAATAGCACTAAAGTCCAGCTCCTGAGGCTGACCCTCTACCAGCACACAATTTCATGAAGCCTACACGCATATCAAAGGGCCCGTGTAGGGTGTTAGACAAGTCTCAGTAGGATACCACCCAGTGGTGTGTACCTAATATAAGTGTTTAGGTAGACAAGCTTATATAAGAAGAACAATAAACAATATAATGCCCAAAAGTAAACACAAGCTCCACTAGTGCTCAACAGCCACCAGGAAGTGTCACCTACTTCATCCTGCACTGGAATCTATAGTCTCTAGCCTGGCACCTCGTGCCTCCTGATACCACGTGTGTCAAGTTCCGACATCCCCAAGGCACACCCAACCATTGTAACCCATCTCGGCATCTCCAACTGCCCATGGCACAACATCTGAAAAAACAGTGATACCTGTCCTCAAAAGATAAACGGAGGGACATCGATGTCTGCCCTCATATCATGGAGAGCCTCTTCCCCCAACCTGACCACCTCAATGTTGTCTCCCAAATGATCCTCACCTTCCACATGGCTTCCTATGGCAAGCCCCCCCAAACCAAATATACCTAACCTCATCTGTCGGGGGCCTCTACCCAGTGAGTGGCCATACCACCTCATCTCGGAGTCTATCTGTGTGCACTCTACTCAAAAGTACCCGGTGATTGGTAATCAACTCAATAAGTTACCAAGACACATAATCTTTGACACCTAGTGTCCCTGCATACCTTTCGATCAAGTCTGATGGCATCGCCATCCATTTAACCTAGGCCATGCCAACCTGAAAGTCCAACTCCGTCAAGCCGACGTCCCTGATGCCCAATCACGTGGTAGCAACCACCCAATGTAACCCAAGAAAAAGACCCAACATGTGATTCCCATCACTCAAAAATATATTTATCCGGGCCATTCCCAACAAAACAAACAGTTCAACACAGGTAATATCACATAGAGCATAACTATACTCAAAGCATCACATTAACCAAGAAATTACTAAACAATAAAATTGCACTAACTAGTGATAATCCATATCAGCACCTAACTGATTCATAATTAAACAATCAAACTCAACAGTTTAACTCAATATTCAACAAGAAAACTAAAAACAACATTTTTAAACAAAGGACCAATTCATACTCATTTCGAGACCCCAGGCCGAATTTCCCCAAACAAGCTATGACCTCTTACCCGACCTCTCTCAAGCAAAACAAGGGTTAGGGAATACCCAAAGGTATCACACAATGTAGATAAACTACTAAGGGTAAATAAACAATAGTTTTTCTCAATACCCAACATTGCTCCCAATGGTCGAAACTCCAAATTATCTACAAAAACACGAAAGTTGGTATGCACCACCCAACTCATACTCGTAGGATGACACTCCATTTATTTCACCCTATGAATGAAAATGAATGTCGATAGATATCCATTTCCATAAAATCTAGAAATTCCATTCGGATGGAATCTATGGAGGAACATGTGAAGGATCAAAGACGAAGAAGGGTGTGCTGGGTTATCCTCTCCGATGTGGTCCCACTACCATCGACAGATCGAATAATGTAGGTTGTATAGACATTCTGGAAGGCTTTAAGACTTTCGGGGTTTCTCTGAAAAACTGTTCATCTTAAGGGGGATAAGATGGGGCTTCTAGGAATGAGACGCGACAGCGTCTCAATCTCTCAAATAAAAATAAAAGTACATGACATGTATTTCCAACGTACACGCTATGTAGTTGTGTTACCATAATCTGACATAAGCAGAGTCCGGCACACGACTTGGACTGAGTACAAGGTCAACACATGGCCAAGGACATGTTTGCTACATGGAACAAAGGTACACGACATGTCAAGGAAGACTACATGTCTTTTAGATAGAAATTTATAAATTGAAACCACACTATAGGTACTGGGACATGCACGGGTAAGGGCTACAAGGCATGTCTGTAAATACATGCCATGTAGTAAGAATCTTCTACATGGTCTTCACACGAAATGTCCTCGGCGAGCACATGGCCAGTCTCTCAGGTAACTCACACACGGCATGCACTTAAAGTACACGACGTGTAGTCTGTAAATTTCTAGAAACCACATTGATCTTCTAGACTTCCCAAAAACCTGTCAAAAGTTTAAGCAGTGTTAGGATTTGACAAGTTTTTAAAAAACACGGGTTCTTACAAACTCTCCACCATAACGTAACTCATCCCCGTGCTACCAAACAAAACCATGAGATTGCACCGAAAATGAGAATCCTGGTTAAACAACCCGGACTACCCCTATATCAAGGTTCTGGCTAAAATAAAAAAAGGGGCTCCCCACCTCAGGAATTGCCTACACAGTATCAACCCGAACAATGATCAAAGAATGTCAAATAAACATGACAGACATAACAACCTATTTTCCGGACCAATGTTCTTCCCGTGATGCATCATCACCCCTGTACCACCTTGGTGCTCACATGTCGCTTCCAATAACCAATGTAACCCACACCACATCAGTGTCCACCTCCCTGAGGTCCTGCATCTAATAGATGCTCAAATCAAACATGGTGCCATACACCTCATGTATCCCGCATCCACAATGCCTTAATGCCCATGGAACATCATGTAACCTTCATTCTTGATGCTCCTAATACCACACATCTCATAGATTTAAATAAAATATATAACACATCTGATATGTTTCCAATCTCACTAACTAGCATCTAGTCAATCCACAAGTATCATGTGCAGCCCGTGCACTCAACCAAACATTCTTCAAGAGGCCATACCAAAAAAATGAAATGAAACTCATGGCCACATGCGAGGTGTACCTACCACCATCATCGGCTCTCCAGTCTGGTCAATCCCTGGAAGCTCCACAGTGTGCACCTGGCCTGAAGCCCGACTGCCTAATGGCTGACCACACTGCGGTGCTTCTCTAGTCACCGGCCACATGTTCCTGAGCTGGATCATGCTATACCTATAACGTCCCCCACGTGCAGATGATCCTCGGCTGCCCTCACCTGGTATTGAACCACAACCAGCGCCTGACGCCATAGTCTGTCCTAGTCCCTTCCTGTTGGCTGTCTGAGCAGGCTGTCAACAAAAACCTCTCTAAATTCCTAACCTATCCACACGCCAGGCACTCCTTTGAGGGGCTATCGCACTAAGCCTGAGCATTCCCTAGCTTTCCACACTGAACTCAAACCACAGCCAAACTTCCACGAGGTGGTCTAGTTGAGTCATTGTCCTGCCTTCCCTACTGGAACACATCACTCCCTCACTTCCTACTGTCTATACCATCACCTGAAGCTGTCACCCTAACAAAATGTGATTTCTCTCTCTAGTTTTCCTTGGCTATGATCGCCTGATTCACCACCTCGGAGAAAGAACCCAGCCTGATGATGTTTTCTTAAACTAGAATGGGCTATCATAAGCCATCCTCAATGAACCTCACCCTAGCTGTGTCATCTCTCACCATATCAGGTGAAAAATGGGACATCTTTGTGAAGGTAGATGCATAGTCCATGATAGACATATATACCTGATGAAGGCTCAAGAACTCCCGAGCTCTCTCTTCCCTCGGCATATTCAGATAAAAGTGCTCGGAGAACCTATCCTCGAAGTCCTTCCATGCCAGTCCCTCGTGCCTATGAGCCTGAACCTACACATTCCAACAACGCTTCACCGGTCCTCTCAGCATGTACGTCGCCAACTTGACCCTCCGCCCTGGAGGCATCTCCAACTGTTCGAAGATCATCTACATACTCTCTATCCAGTTCTCTACTACCTTTGGACCTCCCTCACCCTGAAAAAGTTGTGAGTGATGGGACTGGAACTCTCGCATCAGATATGTCAAAGAATGCTTTGTACCGTATGCACCTCTGACAATCCCATGCAAGACGCGTACTAGGCTAGCTCGAAGCTACTTGTCAAGCCATAGTCCGAACGCTGCCAAACCCGACTGCTGCACTGCCTGCACTGGATCCTGAATCTGATCCTATCCCTGAGCCACTACCTGCGGCTCATGATCTTCATGCACCAGATTTTGAATGAGATTTTGTGGTACCATATCCTCTCCTGCCTATCGCTCCATCACGCCATGAAGGAATAACCCACATAATGCCATAAATGGTCAGACGACCGACATATATATATTAAAAAACTATTCTACACAGATATGGAATGAATTAAAAGGCAGTGCATAACATCTACCCCTACCCCCCCTCACCACAACCCATGCCTCATGACACCCCATCCTCATGGCCTCCTTACCCACCCTGAACAGAGCCATGTATCAATAGTACCTCGGGTCATGCCCATCCTGACAACCAACGTTTCTTCAATCCCGATGACCATGTCACCCAATCCTGACAGTTACACTACCTCAACCATAGTACTTGTATTCTCTTATAAGAACTATACCCAAAATCCTAAAACATGAGATTCTACAAAATGCAATGCATTTCATATAAATTTCTATAAACAAGCAATTCTATGAAGAGTCTCACCTATTGACATTTAAGAGCATACATAGCATGGCTATTGATTATATTCACATGGTTTTATCAACGTCAAAAAGAATAGGTGCAGTTATCAAATTGAAATACCATAAAATGTGTCTATCAAAAGCCTAAAAAATAAGCCTTTCCATACTGGCCAAGGTTTTCATATCGTAATAAATAACATCACACAACAAGTGATCTTCCAAGGTGGAAATCATATAAAATATAATCTGAGGAATATAAAATAAATATTCCCACCCCTGGAAACTCAATCCATCCCTCGTACATGGGGCAAAAAGCAACCAAGACCAAGTTCAAAAATCAAGTTCCAACAAAATCTATCTCTAGTCTACCATATCTAAAATAGTAAAACTTGCAGAAATAAAGAGAGAAGTCTCATACTCATTAGTAGCATGAAAAGAAATGCTACATAATCTTTGTCAATAACTCATATGATACCACTTTGTAACAACCCGGACCTAGCAAGCCACACAAACAATGCAAAATGCATCAGGTGTTACTACCTTGGGGTCACCTCCTCAGAATGAAAATGGATTCCGACTAGCAGTGAGGGTCTGATTAGGTATAGTGGGGAGGCTATAACCTCTACGAAAAATAAAAACTGTATTGGTCTGAGTACAATACTAAAATGGTGCAAGAGAAATAAATAACATAGCATACTCGAACCAGACTTGCATTTAGGAAGCATATTAAATAACATAAACAAGCGGAAACAATATAGAAACAACAACAACAAAAATTAAATAGAACAACATATTGAAAAATGCAAGCAACTACTACAGTTAAAAAACAATGCATGCATAAAAATCAAGTCATACAGCTCAAAATATAATGGTACCAATGGCTAACCAAAATTTGCTACATAAAGAGGTAAGAATGATGATACAAGGAAAAACTAAACAAGAAACTCCAGCAAGGCATGACATCAATGTTCATACCAGTCTCCATGCTAACATCACTAAAGTCCAGCTCCGGAGGCTGACCCTCTACCTACACATAATTTCATAAAGTCTACACGCATCATGAAGGGCCCATGTAGGGTGTGAGACATGTCTCAGTAAGATACCACACAAGGGTGAATAACTAATATATGTGTTTAGGATACCAAGCTTATAAAAGAAGAACAGTAAATAGTACAATGCTTAGAAGTAAAAAGAAGATCCACTAGTTCACATCAGCCACAAGGAAGTGTCACCTGCTTCGGCCAGCGCTGGAATCTTTGGTCTGTATCCCGACATCTCGTGTCTCCTAACACCATGTGTCTCAAGTACCGACATCATGAAAGCACGCCAAACCATCATAACCTAGCTCGAAAGCTCCACCTTCACATGGAACAACAACCAGATAAATAACGATACCTCTCCTCAAAAGACAAACAGAGGGACATCGATGCCTGCCCTCATATCACGACGATCCTTTACCCCCAACCTAACCACCTCAAAGCTGTCTCCCAAAGGCTCCTCATCTTCTATGTGGCTTCCTATGGCAAGAACACCCAAATCAAATATACCTAACTGCATCTTCTGGGGGGCCTCTACCCAATGAGTGGTCGTACCACCACATCTCGAAGTCTATCTATGTGCACACTACTCAAAAGTACCCCGTGAGTGGTAATCACCTCAATAAGTTCCCAAGACTCATCATATCTAACACCTTGTGTCCCTAAAAACCTGTCGCCTAAGTCTTAAGTCCTCCCTATCCATGTAACCTGGGCCAAGCCCAACCTGATAGTCCAACTACCTCAAGCCGACATCCATGACGCCGAATCCCGTTGTTACAACAACCAAAAGTAACCCGAGAAAAACCCCCAACCAGTTATTTCCATCACTCAACTATATATATCTAGGACATTCCCAATACAACAAGTAGTTCGACATAGTTAATATCACACATTTTATAACTATACTCAAAGCATCAATTTATCCAGGAAATTACTAAACTTTCAAATTCCACTAACTTGTTCTCATCAATATCAGCACCTAACTCATTCATAATTTAACAATTAAATGCAGTAGTTTAACTCAATATTCAATAAGCAGACTAAACACAGCTGTTGGAATCAAAGGTCCCATTCATACACATTTCGGCACCCTGGGTCGAATTTCCCCAAACGAGATATGACCTCTCACCCGACCTCTGTCAAGCACAAAAAGGGTCAGGGAATACCTAGAGGTATCAAACAATGGAGAAAAACTACTAAGGGTAAATAAACAAGCGATTAGCTCAATAACCAATGTTGCGCCTGAAGGTTGCAATGCTCAATTGTCTACAAAAACATGAAAGAAGGTATGAACCACCCTGATCATACTCGTACGATGACACTACTTTGATTTCAGCTTCTGAATCAGACGGAATCATGGTAGATTTGTGTTTTTTTCAAATCCGGAAATTCTGTTCAGATGGAATCTGTGGAGGAATAGGTGGAGGATCACAGACAATGAATGGTGTGTGGGGTTAGCCTCTCCGATGTGGTCCCGCTGCCACTGACATCTCGAAGAACGGAGGTCATATTGAGATTCTTGAAGGGTTTGAGTATTTTGGGGTTTCATAGACGAACTGTTCATCCAAAGGGGGAGAATAATGGACTTCTAGTAATGAGACATGATGGCGTCACGATCACTCAAATAAAAATAAAATTACACTATGTGTATTTACAATGTACATGCAGTGTAGTTGTGTTTTCGTACTCTAACATAGGCGGAGTCTCGCACACGGCTTGGACTGAGTACATAGTCAACACACAACTAGAGACCCGACCACATCATGGAACAAAGGTACACGGCATGTCAAAGAAGACTATAAGCCATGTAGATAGAAATTTAAACCTGGACACCACATGGCAGGTACTGGGCCTTGCATGGGTAAGGCTTACACGGTGTGTTTGTAAATACACGTCGTGTAGTAAGAAACTTCTACATTGTCCTCACACGGTATGTACTCGGCGAGCACATGGTCTGTCTCTCGGGTTACTCATACATGGCGTGTACTAAAAGTACATGGCGTGTAGTCTGGAGATTTTCTGAAATCACCCAGATCTTCTAGACATCTCAATAACCAAACAAATGTTTAAACACGGTCAGAATTTTACGTGTTTCTAAAAACATGGGTTCTTACACCAGCTATGAATGAATTGCTGTTATTATCCCCCCATCTATGTATGTTGGGATGACAATGGAAGTGATTAATTCTTTCATTGTTTAATAAATTATACCTGAGGAGTTGAGGATGTTGGAAGGGGAATAAATCATGGGTATTCAATAGGATGAGTGGATGGTTAAGGATTCTGTTGACCACATCATAGAGTTTGATTCCATTTCTCCATAGGTATAATTTCATGGTCTACTAAAGGATTCTATTATACATAGGTCGATTTTTACAGATTTGAAGGGGTGGTCTTTCACTTCCAATGACCATTGATTTTAGATGTTGATGGTTGAAGCATTTGATTCATAGTTTATTTCCAGAGCATGATATGTTGTAAATCTAGGGTCTCCTGTTTCATTTAAAGGATCCCATCTAGCGAGGGGTGATTTATAGAGTAATTTGGTCATGGGAGGTCTCCTACACTTGTTATATATTCATGTTTTTCATATGGTTCAATTGTGTGCCATCAATGTGGCCAGTTAAAGCACTCAAAGTCACCTTTTAACAAAACTCTAAAAAATTTCCATTTTTGTTGATATATGGATCATCTGGAGATGTTTTTTATGATGTGTAACCCAATAAAGATGCACTGATTAGATGATTCAGTTTCAGACTATTTTTAATCCAATTCTTTAGTCCTAAAGATATGACCATAGGCCATCGTGTGAAGCACACTCACAGTCATGAATTTTCTGGGGTGTGTAAAATTATTCCCTTATTTTGTTATCCATTTTGAGATTGAAACATTTGATATTTAGTTTTATTAGTTTTATTGTTATTGTTAATTTATATCTCTATTTTAATGGTGTAATTTACTTTAACAATTGTAATATGAGTTATTGATTTTTTCTGAATGAGGATCTTTTGATGGAATTTTCTTCTTTTAGTGTGCTTAGCCATTGTCTAGGTTTTTCTTGTGTTTTAGATGTGCCATTTGAATATGCCTACTTTTTTTTGGAATTAATGAATGTTTTTTCCTATTTTTTTGTGGTTAGAGTTCCATTTGATTGATTTCAATAGCATTAGGTGTTCGGTATATGTAGTAATTTTCAATTCTGATGGTGTTCTTGTATTGATGGTGTGGTGATTTTATGGTGTTTGGGTGTGACTTGGGAGTTCCTTTGTAGGTAGCGTCGTCTTTAGGGTTTGAATGTTGTTTTTATTTGTATAGTTTTTGTGGTGGGGAGAGCCCTCTCATGTTCTTACATTGTTATTATGATGTGGTTTCTTCTTGAATGGCATGGTGGGGCTTTTGGTGTGTATGGTCACCCCGAGGTTAGTGGCATATCATTGTTTTGATCAGACATGGATTCATGTTTATTTTATCTTTTTCATTGGAAAATTTTTCACGAAGAAAGTGTCCATAGTGGGGATAATTGTCACACCCTTACCTAAGATACTCCTATACATTATTTTTTTCTTGATATTGGTTCTTTTTTGTTGATGTTCGGGTTGATCCCCAGCTTTATATATTGTATTATTTTATGATTTTGTTTGCTTTCTTCCTACACAAGGTCAGTCACATCATTTGGTAAATCATATGGCCTGACCTAGGTAAATGTGTGATTGGGGTAGGACTCATGGAAGAAAAAAAAACTATTTGTGCAGAGATGATCAAACATCATGACATTTTCATGTATTCGATCATCCATGTGAAGATGATACCTCCCAGTTTTGGAATAGTTAGTCAAACCATGTGGGATGGTACTGTGGTCAGTTACCTCTTTAGCAGTGTCTAATACACAATTGGTGCATGGTTCGGTAAACCATGTTTCCAAACCATGTGTTTATCCATAATCATTAAAATGGTAAAAACCATAATCTACCCTTTCCCCATTTTAATCCAAAATTCAGCACCCTCCTCTTGGGTTGTTTATGGCATAGATAGGAAGGCCCCTAACCCCATATCCTCATCTCATCCTCCTTTATTGATTCTCCTCCAAGATTCCAAGGCAGTTTTTTGAGGGTTCTTGTACATTTTTATATTATCTCCCATCTCCACCCTTAGATTCAATGGGTTTCCTTGTGGGCTATTTTCAAGTCTGATTTCCATGGTTAGGCACATCTAACTTGGCCGATTTCATGGATATTTGTGTTTGACTATCTTATTTAAGGCACAATTGTTATTTCTCCTATTGTTTTGTTCGTTCACCACCCTTTGTGGAAGGGGTTTCCATTATTTTTCTTTTATTGAATAATCTAGTGAGGATTATGTGTCTTCAAATAATTTATAAACATGTTTTGAATGCCTATGATGTGATGGTCCTTATTATTGTGATTTTTTAGAGTTGGTAGAATTTGACAAAAAATGGTTTTCAAAAGATTCTGATGTTTATATCTATAATTTTATACACATTAAGTGTTTTCAAAAATAGTTATTTCATTGAAAATATGAAATCATGTTTTTTTTAATGATTGGACCTTTTTACAATTAGATAACATATTTTAAATTAAAAATTGGATTCATAGGTTTGGTGAATACCATTTATGGTGTAATTTCTTTTGGCGTGTCATTGGATGGTGGAACATCCATGAGATCTTGAAGTGAACTCATGGATGGGAAGTGAAGTGATTATTACAGATTAAAATAATATTTTCTATGCACCATTGTTTCTCAAGTGGTTCCTTGATTTCGTAATGGTATTTTTGTATATTTGGTGGATTGAAATTGGTTTCATATGGGTTCATTACAATGATTCACATTTGTTATTTCATAACATGGTTGTATTCTAAATGAAAAGAAATACAATAGGATAATTCAAAATTATTTAGTGTATTTTTTCAATCATAGATTTGAAATGGTGTTACATGTGAAATTGTATTTGGAACTTAAAGGCCCATTTGGTATTGTTAATGTAAAAGTGGTATTTATATTCTTTTAGAAATTTTTTGAGCATATTTTTAAATATATAAATTAAATGTGCAGATGTCCCATTGGATACTTTTTTTGTTTGAATGTGAAATTTTGCATGAAATTATAAATACATGGTTTCCATGTTATGACATTTTGAGAAATATTTTGGAATATTATGTGATGTGATGTTGAATTTGGAACTTTTTATATATACTACTGTATGATTTTAACCCATATAGATATATTTTCATATATGTTTGTTTGTAAATGTGGTGTCATTGTTCGGGGAATTCAGGTGTGGTGGGGGTAGGTAAGGTGTGTCATGTTTTATTGGACCTCTTACATAAATAATATACTATTGAGATGGTTCCTTTGTGTATTTTATGGGGTTGAGTGATGGTTATTGATCAACCCCAATAAATGGGTTGGTAACCCTATGAATAGTTGAGATTCTAGTTGGGATGTTCCACTAGATTGGTCAATTTAGGGAAGCTAGTTGGTTATAGAAAGTGGAACTTCAGTATATGCCAAATTAGTTGTTCTGAACTGAGTACATCTCATTATCACTCTTGGGATGTTTCATAAATTCCCTTTTTGTATTATTTGTACTTGATTATTTATTTTTTATGGAATTTGCATTGTTTTTTTACTAATTGTTTTTTTTCATATTATCCCAGTATTATCTGCATGGGTTTTTAGATTGGGATTTGGTTTCTAAAATGATAGACTCTCTGAAAATAATGGGTATTGTGTTTTGTTTTATAAATGCAACATGAATTAAGTTTATTATAAAAATTTAAAATCATTTTTTCTTATTTTATTTTTAACAAATTGGTTATAGAATTTTTTCAGGAAATTATATTTGGTGATACTATGGTGTTTTACTACTATGCTGTTTAGATCACAACCTACTTGTGCCATTCCATGTCAGTATACATGAGCTGTTTTAGAGGTTCAGGTTCATGGTACCTAAGCTTGATTCTTCATAATGTTGGATGGTGGATGGTGGTGACATTGAGGTACCACAATGATCTTGATAACGGGGTTCTGTATTGTATTTTTTTGATCAATTTTATTGTTTATCTATTGTAATTGACGTGGTTTTTTAAATTTATTTTAGATTCAGTTGTAATTGATACTTAATTTTTCCCGGTTTATGTTATTTTTTTGAACCTGGTTATTTAAAAATAATCATTCCCCTCACAGATTACATTGATTCATGGCACTTGTTTCATGATTTTTGGGATCATGAATGTCCTTCAGTTTGTGCCACAGACTGGGTCAGGAGTCTGGTTGGATGGAATTCCCATCTATGTTCATGAAAACATGAATTGTTTTCGATGGAAATAATTTAAATCCTTGGTAACATCTCTATGATTTTTTACCCCTAGTTTTCATACATGATCCACTAAAGGAAATCCATGATTGATAAAAAATTATGAAAACATATACTAGTTATGCTGTGGGAAGAGGAGGTACAATACACTGTTCCATTGTAACACCCCACCCCTACCTCATTGGCTTGAGGAGGCAGTGAGGGTTACATGGACTTATGAAATGTTCCCAGGGTGCCAAAGGCCGGGAATAAATGTCGATGGCTCCAAAAACATATGGGGAATTATTTTCACTAATGACAAAGTCACCCAAAAACCACTTTATGATGCATGTCATCAAAATCCAACCATTCATTTCCAAAAGAAAACCAAGTTGTTCCATAGAACATCCCAAAGCCAATACATCCAAACATGTCCTCACAACATCAGAGTACACTTCGGAAACTAACAACCAACACCACAAGCCAAGACACCACCCCATCTCCACTTCAAGAACCAAGATCCAAGCTCCAACAAGGAATCACAAAGCTCCACAAAAGGAGGATGATGCCTTACCTTTGCCCACATCACGATACACGACATCTGTAAAAACACAAACCTGTCAAAGCATGGTGTTACTACTAAAACTCAGTAGGTTTTCCCCAAATGACATCCCGACACACGCCACTTGGATAAAACAGTTAGCACATTTATATAAATCAGTTTCTATAAAATGAATCACAGATGAAACAATCACCATATGCCAACCAAGTCATTACCAAGACATTTCACCCAAACCAAACCACCAAGGGAAAACCAAGCAACAAGCCACAACCATGTCATCATTTACACGTAGGCACAACAATTCCATCTAATAAAAAAATGCACACATACAACTAAAACAACCAAATGGTGGAGCTTCCGTCCAACCTGTTCACCCATTCACAACTAGAGGCACATCTCGTCCACTTATCCTTTGATGGTGGCCCTTTCGTCCACTATCCATATTCTTCATTATAGTGGTACTTCCCACCCACTTCCACATATCATTTCAATAAATCCATACCAAGCACACAAACAACCAAGGTCACAAAATCATGCAATCATCCAATTTCCATTTCATATCATATCACTTCAATAAATTACCCATTTATTGAGAACATTTTCCCCCCGAAAAAACCTGATTCCAATAAAACAAACACCTTTTTAATAAAAACCATTTCCAATCAATCATTTCAAAAATCAACCATAGAATTCCATTTTGAAATCCCAATTTTAAAATTGACAACAATAGGATTTCATTACAAATCCCCTTTTTCTTACAAAAACCCCGAAATGGATTTCCAACAAAATTCTCACATCGATTTAAAATTAATTTAAAACACAAAAAATAAATTGTAACATGTAACCACTAGTTCTAAATAATTGGAGTCGAGAGAGAAGCCACATACCTTTAGGGTTCTCAAGAATTCGACCCACGAACAATCGCACCTCAAATCTGGCGAACACACCACCAAAACCTCTCTAGATCACCTTCCCTAACCATAACAAGCCTTAAAAATAAAATCCCAGGCAACCCCAACCCTAGATCTACACACCACAAGTTTATATGTAGAATACCAAGAATGATAGTGAAGTAGATCTAGAGAAAACACAAGAGAAACAAGAGGAGAGACATTCCGAGAGAAATCACCATCAAACCACCTTGAAACCCCTTTGAAAACCTTCCAAACCAAGTGGGAAAGCACACTAGACCTCTATGAACCCAAATCCTGAGTAAGGCTCGAGTGGTTGGAAGAGAGGAGTGAAATGTGGAAATCCTGAGTGATCCTGGGTTTTATATCCCTAACATTATGTGGCTGCATGGTTTAGCCCGCACAGTTTAGAAAACCGTGCACTAATCGTGTGCACGCCACTGCCTCGAGAGCCAGGGTCTGCATGGTTTACTCTTACGGTTCTTCAAACCATGTGCATGTCGTGGGAGACCTACTGTTTGTAGAACAGGGGTCTGCAAAGTTTTCTGGGAAACCTTCACGGTCTTCATTAACCATGCTCAAAGCGTTCAACCATTTATAAGCCTCCAAACTCATTCAAAACCATTCCAAACTCTCCCAACCTCTTCCTAACTCATTCCATGCACTATAAACACATAACAGATGCATAAAAAAATGTTACATACCTCAAACTGGTGGTGCTACATTCTCCCCACCATTGGACATTCTGTCTTCAGAATGCAGTGAACCCGCCCTTTGCCGAAAGAGCTCGGGCCACTGCTCAACCATCTATTTCTCCCGCTCCCAAGTCTCCTATTTAATCTTACCATGTAGCCACAAAAAGCAAACTAAAATGATGCTCTTATAATTCAGGAAATCTTATAGCCTATCTACAACCAGCACTAGCACGTGCACCAAAGATGCATCTGGTTCTAGCTCAACATGATCCCAACGAATCACACGGTCACGATCCGGATGATAGTTTTTCAATTGCAACACATAAAACACATTGTTCACCACACTGAAACATGGTGGCAAGGTCAAACAATATGCCACCTCACCAACCCGCTCAAGAATCTTGAAAGGCCCAATATACCTGGGTGGTAACCTTTCTTGCATCCCAAACCGATGATGTCCCAACATAAGAGAGATCCTCAAGAACACATGATCACTCACCTCGAATGACAACAGTCATCAACGATGATCCACATAAAATTTCTGATGACATTGAGCCGTCTCCATTCCTTTCTTGATCTTCTTGATATTTTCTGTAGTCTCCTGGACAAGATTCGGTCCATCCATGGAAGACACACATGTTTCCGCCCAACATAGTGGAGAATGACATGGTCATCCATACAACACTTCAAAAGGAGCCATCTGTATGGATCCCTGATAACTATTATCATAAGAGAACTCAACCAACGACAACTGCTCCTCCCACAATCCACCAAAATCAATAACACAAGCCCACGTCATATACTCCAAGGATTGTATCGTCCTCTCGGATTGGCCATCCGTCTGAGGGTGATTCGTTGTGCTCATCGTCTACTACATCCCAAGGGCTTGCTATAAGGATTTCAAGAAACGAGATGTAAACCTTATATCTCTATCGGATATAATCAAAACTAGAACAACATGCCACTTTACCACCTCCCGGATATTGATTTTGGATAGATCCTCCACTGTATGAGATTCATGAATCTTGATAAAATGAGTCAACTTCGTTAGCCGATCCACTATCACCCAAATGGTATCATGCTTTCTGACTATTCTTGGGATACTTGTGAAAAAATCCATCGCTATCTACTCCCACTTTCAAACAGGGATTGGTAAAGACTACAACAGGCCTGCTGGTCTCTGATGCTCTGCCTTGACCTACTGACAAGTCAATCATCTTGAAAAGAACACAGCCATAGTTCTTTTCATTCTATCCCACCAGAAATGTTCTTTATGCGGATTATAAATTTTCTGAATTCTATATTGTACTGCCCACTTGGAATGATGATACACCCTATGAAGATCCTCCTGACAAGAAATTGGTACATCCATCAGATTCCAGAAACACAAAACTGAATCTCCATTTAGTTTCTAACCCTCAATGGTCTCTGCACCATCTAGTCTCAACACCATGATTACACACTCCAAATTGGATATCCGTACCTCTCTAACTAGGCCAACAAAGTTTGGAATCACTATAACTGGAATGAAGACCACCCGATCACACTGGTCCTCACATTCCAGCCACATATCAGCTACAATAGACATCAAATTCCACTGATCTAATTCCTGCTTCACAACCTGAGCATATGAAATCCTACATATTGCATCTGCCACCGAATTTCCTATACCTAGTGTGTACATTAAGTCAAAATCAAACATCATTAGATATTCCATCAATCTCATTTGTCTCAACTTTATATCCCTTTGAGAGAAAATGTGCATCAAACTCTTATGATCCATGTAGACCGTGAATTTCTCACCGAATAGATAATTGCACCACACATTCAAAGAATGCACCACTACTGCCAACTCCCAATCATGAGTTGGGTAGTTCTTCTCATTCACCCTAAACTACCATGATCCATACACAACCACATGATCCCCTAGCATGAGAACTCACCCTAACCCTGATCTTGATGCATCACAATACACCAAGTACCCACATCCTGGTCCTGGAAAAACCAAGATTGGTGTTGATGTAAGGCAAACCATTAGCGCATCAAAACAATGATGACACTGTTCATTCCACTAGAATGTATCATTCATTCTTTTTAAATTTTTCATCGGCGAGGCTAAACATGAAAAATCATGAACAAAACACCGATATTACCCATCTAGACCACGAAAACACCGTATCTCAAAAACATTCATTGGAGGTTTCCATTAGATAACAACCTCTATCGTTTCCAGATCCAGTGAAATTCTCCTTTCAGAAATAACATGGCCAAGAAAATGGACTTCCTGTATCCAAAAGTCACACTTTTACAATTTGGAATACAACTTATGATTATGCAAGATCCCTAGCACTATCGCCAAGTGCTGCTCTTACTCCTCCCTTTTCTTTGAATATACCAGAATATCATCCACGAACACCACCATAAACAAATCTAGATATCTCTGAAATATATGATTCTTCAATTCCATAAACACCACTGGCGCATTCGTTAGACCAAAGGGCATAACCACATATTCATAATGGCCATATCTATTCTTGAATGTTGTTTTAGGAATATCCTTATTCCTCACACGCAATTGATGATATCCCGACCAGAGGTCGATCATGGAGAACCATAGATAACCCCTCAACTGGTCGAAAAAAACATCAATTCGTGGAAGTGGATATCTTTTCTTTGTCGTTACTTGTTTAAGACTACGATAATCTACACATAGACTCTGGTTTCCGTCCACCTTTCTCACAAACAACACTGACGCCGCCCACAGAGATGTGCTAGGCTGGATAAACCCTTTGTGTTCCTACTCTTCCAACTAGACCATCAATTCTCGCAATTCAGCTGGTGACATCCGTTAAGACAGATGTGAGATAGGACTGGTCCCTAGAAGAAGATCATTCGTAAACTCCACATCTCTTACGTGAGGTAACCCAACGAATTCATTAGGGAAAACATCCTTGAACTGATCCACCGCTGCCAAAATTATAGTCTTCCCAACACCCTCTGTCGATTCCAATGACAAAACCGCCAACTGTTATGATAACGTACGTACTAATGGTGCCACCAAACCCGTTGCACCATGTCTTTCATGCCTTTCACTTATAAAGAGATGTCTTACACCATCGTGTGTTGTAAATTCCATTGTTCACGCATCACGATCAATGTGAGCCTTGAACGACACTAGCCATTCCATTCCCATGATTAAATCATGCCCATCCATCTTAAGCACTGAGAAGATCCATTTTATCTCAACCTCACCCACAACGATACAACAATCTCTACACAAGAAGGCTTGGCACTCTCTTTGACCCAAGGGATTTTGAAGTTTCAAAACCGAGGGCATCATTGCTACCCTTAAACCCAAAAAATCAACCACACATGCAACAATAAAAGAGTGTGAAGCACCCATAACAAACAACACTGGCATCAAGGTAGAATTTAGAATAATAGTACCTCGCACCGTAGATGGTCCCGATTGATCATCCACCACAACTTTCTCAGCTCCGAATACATTCTTTCTTGACCCACTCTGCTCTTTATTGCTCTATTGAGGTGTCATGGTATTCCGAGAATCACTATGAACCACTTTAATCTGCTATCGAGGGGTATGCTGCTACCCCCGTCCCATTGAAGCATACTACGTCTATGACCCCTGTGGAGTGTCACGCGCACCCGACCATGGAGAGCCAAACAAATCCTACTCAACCACCGAGGCTCTATTCACCATCTTCGTGTAATCATTGAAACATAGAACCGCTATCTTTGAACGGATTTATTGCCTTAACCCCGCTCCAATGATTCTTGCCTTTAAAGATGTGCTACCAACCACCTCGGGTGAAAACCGCACTATGTTCATGAATGTGGCTGCATACTCTATCACCGACATAAGCTTTTGCTTCAACTAAAGATATCAGTCATACACTAAATTCTGAATGTATTTGGGTATAATTGATTGTTAAACAATTCATCAAAGCCTTACCACATCATTCCTTGGTCTGTCCCCGCTTGGAATACCAACTCCCACCACTGAAGGGCAAGATCTTACAACACATACATGTCCAACATCACTCTCAGCTACCGGTGTTCCCAATAACTCAAAGATCATGTTCATCAAATTCATCCATTCCTCTGCACTTTCTGGATCTGAATCAACCCTAATGATGGGTGGATTTTTCTTTAGTAATTGAACCGCATGATCCACATGCCTTGGCTCATACACATTATTCCCACCCTCAACACCTTGTAAAGAATTCACTATGCATTTCACTCTCTACTGGATCACCTGATTCTTAGGTGCTACCACATTCTCAGCAGTCTCCTCCGGTTGGTCTCTACGACGACTACACGATGCAATTTCTTTAAACAAAAAACAAACAACCATGAGTCTCACTTCCGTAGAAATCATGAAATCCCATTTCCAATCACATTACACAGCACTATCACAACAAGGATTTCCACCAATTCACATTTTTCCACATGTTCCGTGTTTCACCATTTTTAAAACGAAACCATTTTCAAAATACCAATTTATTCTCCTTACAATTTCACAAATTCTTATGACATCATAAATCATTATACCCCAATGAAATAAGAATCCTAGAGGAACGTCATTTCTACTATGCATGCCATGCTCATCTCATTGGCAACACCCACATCAATGAGATATCCAATGACTATAAGTGTCTCCAAAACACATATGTACCCAAATCCCTGGTAACATGAATTTTCGCATAAAAGGGTTAGCTTTGTCCTTTTATACTATACATTCCATGTTCTGACAATCCTAAGCCTTACTACCATCCCGACTCAAGGAATATACAACATTGAATGTCAACTCCGAAACCATTTTTCAACACCAATGATCTAACAAACTGATACCACTTGTAACCCCCCCTCCCCTACCTCATTGGATTGAGGAGGCGGTGAGGGTTACATGGCCTTAAGTGATGTTCCCAGGGTACCAAATGTAGGCAATAAATACTGAGGGCTCTAAGAACAAATGGGGAACTATTTTCCCTGAAGACAATGTCAACCAACAACCACTATATGTTGCATGTCAACAAAATCCAACCAATCATTTCTAACATACAACCAATATGTTCCATAGAACAACCCAAATCCAATAAAACCAAACATGTCCTCACAACATCAGATTACACTGTGGAAACTAACAACCAACACCACAAGACAAGACACCACCCAAGCTCCACGCCAAGCTCCAAGCTCCAAGCTCTAACAAGGAATCACAAAGCTCCACCAATGGAGGATTATGCCTTATCATTGCTCACGTAATGATACACGACATCTGCAATGACACCAATGTGCCATAGAAGGGGGTGAGTACTAAGAAACAGTATGTTTTCCCCAAATGACTTCCCTGCACATGCCACTAGGATAAAACCGTAAGCACATTTATATAAATCAGTTTATATAAAATTAATCACAAATGCAATGATCACCATATGCCAACCACGTCTTTACCAAGCCATTTCACCCAAACCAAACCACCAACATAAAAACATGCCACAAGCCACAACCATGTCATAATTTACACATTGGCACAACAATTCCATCCAGCAATGCAATGCACACAAACAACTAAAACAACCAATTAGTGGTGCTTCCATCCAACCTGTTCACCCATTCACAACATGTGGCACTTCCCATCCACTTATCCTTTGATGGTGGCCCTTCCATACACAATCCATCCTTTTCATTATAGTGGTACTTCCCTCCCACTTCCACACAACATTTCAATCAATCTAAACCAATCACACAACCCACCAGGGTCACAACTTCATGAAATCAATCAATTTCCATTGCATATCAATTCACTTCAATAAATCACCAATTTATTAAAATCACTTTTTCCATGCCAAAACATTATTTCAATAAAACAAGCCCCTTTTTACTGAAAACAATTTCTAATCAATCATTTCACAAATCAACCATAGAAATCAATTTTAAAATATCCATTTTAAAATTGACAACAATAGCATTTCATTTCAAAACACCATTTTCTTCCAAAAACCCCCAAATGGATTTACAACCAAATTCACAAATTGATTAACAATTAATTTCAATGCGATCAAATTAATTGTAACATGTAACTACTAGTTCTAACCTAGTGGAGTCGAGAGAGAAGCCACCTACTTTTAGGGTTCTCGTGAAATCGACCCACGAACAACCGCGCCTCAAATACGGCGAACACACCACCGACACCTCTCTAGATAACCTTCCCTAACCATCACAAGCATTAAAATTAACATCCTAGGAATCCAAAACCATAGATCTACACACCACAAGTGTATATCTAAGAAACCATGAAATATAAGGAAGTATATCTAGATAAAATACAAGAGAAACAAGAGGAGAGACTTACACGGAGAAATCACCATCAAACATACTTGAATCCCCTGCGAAAACCATCCAAACTGAGTGGGAGAGAACCCTAGACCCCTGAGATACCAAAATCCTGAGTGAGGCTCGAGAGGGAGGAACAGAGGAGTGAAATGTGGCAATCCCGAGTGAGCCCGTGTTTTATAACCCTAAAATTAAGTGGCCACCCGGTTTAGCCTCGCACGATTTAGCAAACCGTGCGCTAACCCAGGGCACGCCACTACCTCGAGAGCCAGGGTCCACATGGTTTGCTCGCACGATTTGTGAAACCGCGTTCAGGCAGTGCGAGACCTACTGTCTCAAGAACAAGGTTCTGCACGGTTTCCTAGAAAACCCGCACCCTTTCCACTAACTGTTCTCAAACCGTGCACACCTTTAAAAGCTTTCAAACTCATCCAAAACCATTCCAAACCCTCCCAACCTATTCCCAACTCATTCCAAGAAATTTAAACACATATAAAATGCATAAACAATAGATAAAAACCTCAAACCAAGGGTGCTACATCCATCATCATTTTAATGACATACATCATTAATACCAAACAATCAATATGATAAGAATCATTTTATCAAAATGTTATTTTTTCATCCATCATCTGCGATCTGTCATGGACCTCTAGTACGCTAGATCTCCGACAAAATCACCGTAAATTTCAACAAGCTATATTCTGTGTTGTTCATTATGAGATGATTCATTCTAGATTGAACCGAATTCATTCATGAAATATGTAATCTTTAATGAATTCATAGATCCTGAGTAACAAGTTATGAATAAACAAATAACATTGTTATAGGAGGAAACTTGAACAATCGTACACCATGGAAGGTAGATATTCAGAATATTAAGGATATTCAATCCTCATTACATAATTTTGATCACTACAAGGGATGTTTCCGAATACTATATAATAATATAAAAGGATCATATACGTACATTTTAGAACAATAAAATTACTCAGGTAATACATTTATTGAATATGGTTATGCTATTATGGAATATTTTTTGGGGCTGTGGAGGATTCGATGATGTGTAATAAATATGATAGATAAGGCTATGAACATCACCTAATAATATCTGATGCATGTATACCCAATGTTTTTACCAATATTTTGTGTAATAGATGTCATTTTACAAAGAAAAATAGAGAACTGAAAATAGCCTCTGTTTAGCAATGATGGAAGGCCTCCCATGCAACATTTTTTTATGGAAATTAATTTTCATCCCTTCTGGTAGGAAAACCACTCAATAGTTCAATAATGAATGTGAGTTTATGGAATCCATCACATGGTGCATGATATTCCAACATGTTTTCATCCTGGTTGGCATGATTGAAAATACATTCTAAATAAGAAATAATGGATGAATTTGTGAAGAAACAATATTTTCACAAAGTCTATGTGAAGCTTTCTAAATTGGGTTCACACCTCAAGCACATAAATGATGAGGAAGATGGTGGAAATTTTTTGTGTGAGGACCTGGTGTGTGTGAAAAATGAATAAGGTGCAACATGTATACACACCCCTTTATTGATGGACTTGAAAAATACATATAATATACGCGCATTTGATATGAATGAATGAGATATAATTGAGGTGTGTGATTCTTGATGTATGAGTTTTAAATTCATGTATGTATACTTACATAGATATTTACCAACCATGAGATACCATATCCATGAGTTTCAGATTAAATACATGTATTAAGTGTGAATGAGATAAATTCATAATTTAAGAAGGAGATGTTTTCCATTTTGTCTATATTATTCATTTATTGAATAACATATAATATTTCTCCCAATTTTTCTCACATGTATGTGAAACTAGGAAATCAGACAAAGAAACCATATCTTGAACATTGATTTTATTAAAGCAACTTATTACCTACTGATGATCTAAATTTTTTTAGAATGACCAACATTACTGAAATTGTACATGAACTATACAAAAACAAGGGTGATCAATAATGCTCATGTATGAGGGACATAAAATAGATATTCTATTGTGTTTGAATATTTCCGAATATAGATTTCATAGTTTGGGGGTATAACTAGTAGATATAAATATATTTATTTGGGGGTATAACCAATCAATGGATAATATGGTGATGTTGGAAGGGGGTGTGACCAATTTCTGAAGGTAGATTGATGTAATGGGTATAAAAAACATGTAATTTGGTCTATAATCAATTAATTATGGTAATTATCTTTTGGAATAGTGTTGAATTGATGATGGGGGGAATAACCAATACTGCAAGTAGTGGTTCATTATAGCAATCCATGTAAATCATTGTTTACCATACTTTGATTTACATCATTATTCATGATAAGAATATGATACACAAGATGAGTATATCGAGTATTTTACCACCCATAATGGTCATATTGAAAAAGAATAAAAATAAAATGAAAAATGATCAATAAATCACCCATCCCCCTCTCAGTTATCTCATTGTTATTTTGGATTTTTAATTCACTATGCTTTTAATTTTCCCAAAAACACATAACCAAATCATGAGAAATTAATAAAAACTAAATACAAAAATTAGAATAAAAATTAGGTTAGTCATAAATTTATATAAGGAATTGCTACCACCAACATTACAAATATTCATTTCAAACATAATAAAAAATTAAAATGGTTAAATATATAAAATTCAATCCCATGAACATATTATTAGTGTATAGTGATCATCAATTTCATTAACCAACTCATAAAATATTAATATCATTTTCTAAAACAACAATAAATCTACATTCCTAAAAAATTGTGTAGTATTGTATGGCCTAGATAACCATTCCTCCAAATCTGGTACAAAAAATTGATGTATATATTGTTTTCTAAAAAATAACGAAAACTGATAATATACAGTCCATTTTACATCGAAAGATCTTTTATAGATTTGGATATTGAAGAAAATCGCTATTATTACAAATTATTGAAGTTATAATAATAACGAAAATGTTGTTGTAGAACATTTATGTTGATATTTTTTTTATTTAATTGAAAATATACCAAACCTATAAATGGTATTGAAAAACAATTTATAAATCATAGGGTGCCAAAAAATTTATAGTATGGGGTTTTTGAAAACCCATAAAAACATATATTCAAAATTCCATTTGAAAAAAACATTTGAAAAAACATTTTGAAAAATATTTTAAATATATATAGCTTCAGAAATCACTTTTAGAAATACATTGAAAATACTTGTAATTTTGAAAAACGTTTTTTGAAAACACATTTTGAAAATATCTTTATAAAAAATAACACTTTTGAAATCATCAAAATATATTTGAAATACTTTTTAATTTTAAAACATTTAAATTCCATAGATAATACATATTTAATTTAAGAAAATTATAATACAATTGAAAATAAATACATATTTTTGAATCATTATAATACCACTGAGAATAATTATAGAATTTGGAAACATTATAATACCTTTTAAAAAGCATATATAATTTTTAAATATTATAATACCATCATAAATACTAACCCCTATGGAATATGTTGTGATACATTTTGAAAATACTTACACATTGAAAATACTTCAAAATAATCTTGTAATTTTTTTTTTCAAAAAATGTAATGAAATCATTGGAAAACCGAACCATGGTGATAGTTCAATCATTGATGGTTGTTTGGGAACATACATTTTCTTTAGGGAATGTTTCAGTCCCCACATCTCTTTCATGTTTATAAATTTTATGTGAATGTTTTTCTAAAAAACAATATAATCCTGACAATTTATATACATATATTACTGTTTTTTTAATCGTTTGAAATCATTAAAATGAATGATTACATATTTAAATATATATATATATAAATAAATATGAACATTCAATGAAAATCACTTATTTAATTTCAAATAACAAAATCTCATGAAATTTAGACTTTGTATAGATTCTAGGGAAGTTAATTTGCATCCATATAATTACATCAACCCTCATAAACTAATGAATTACATTTTATTGAAGGATATAAATAGTTAAAATCAATCTTTTAAACTCATACATGAATAAGATAATTATTTACCCGTTTACTTAATTCAAAATATGCTTTATTTTTATATAAAATAATTGTATAATTGAATGTAATCATTACATAAAATTATATAAATTTATAAAATACTATACAAAAATACACTAGATATATAATTTATATTTCTCAAAATACTAAAAAGAGAAAAATCACAATAAATTATAATATGTATAATTTGAAAATAAAACCTTTCAACATTACAAAAAATGAAAAATATCTACTTGTATAAGAAAATATAAATAAAGAAATTCTAAATTAAATAAAATAATTCAATAATTGTAATTTTTTTTATATATAAGTATATATATAAATACACATGGACAATATGTATTAAAACCCTTACACATTGAGATTTATTAAATTATTAAATAAAATATAAAATTGGTCAATGAAAATCCCTTTTCAAATTATAAAAAAAATCAAGAAATCATAATTCAATATTAATACCATGAAACAAGTACATTCTTATTATACATAAAATATGAGAAACTGTTAACATTAAAAAAGATAATAATTTGAAATTTTCATAATGATATTGTATATATAGAATATATGAAAAATAAATATTAGATTATATATTACATTATTACTAAAAAAATTATATTGTATTAACATAGAAATACACACACACACACACACACACACACACACACACATATATATATATATTCTTGAAGATGTTGAGATTGAATATAATATATATACAAATATTTACACACCATTTTCTTGAAAAAACTAATTTTTTTTAAAATAAATATTTTATAACATTTTTAAATAAATATATTCTTAAAATAAAATACCCTCATTACTTGCTGAAATATATGGAGTCTTTTTTTCTAATTGATATTTTTGCCCGAGGGATCTCTCATTAGTTGGAAATAAATAATGAAATTATGGAAAATGATTCTTTTTGTAGTTACTTTAGAATGGTTCCCTCTGATTATACATTTATATAGTGGTTGAGGTTTGATGTGGGATAACAAAACTATGTGGTAAATGAGATTCATTAATGAACATAGGACTACATCTAGGTTTTAAACCTAGTAGAGGTCAAAATTGTTTCTTGTAGGGAAATATAAGGAATGTATTATTATATATATATATAAATTAATGTTATATTAGTAGTTAAAATGAATTTATATTTACATATTCCTTCTCACTAGCTTTTGTGCGGTGATTTCTACGCTACCTTGGTGCGAAGGCGTTTTTTGTTCAATTGGGATGTGACCTACAAAGGAACCTCATGGGACATTTATTTTATTTATGGAAAATAAAACATTATTGAATCCTTTCATTGGAATGTATAGAAGGAGAATAAAAATTATGTGTTGATGTCAGATCCTATGTATATTGAAAGCGAATTAGCAGTTCACAGTCAGGGAGAGGACATTATGAGGTCAAAGAAAATATGGTTGGAATATTAGACAACCATAATGTTATCATTATATGAATGTACTTTAACTATGTTTTTATAATGGTGAATATTTAATCCATTTCAATACCACAATTAAACAAAACACTACTCCCTCATCTTTAATAAATTATGTTGTAAGAACACAAAGTCAGAAGCATCTAATGAGGTATGCTCTTTGCGGGCCTTATATAAGGATCATGAATCCCTTTTTCCAAACCAAATCATGACTCCTTTATTACATTCCTTCTATTACAAAATTATGCAAATCCTCAATGTGATAGGAAACCAAGAAACTCTAGCCACAATGATGGGTGGTGTTGACGAGATCTCCCCATAGGTTGAGCTTGTTCCTGCCAATGGGTTTCTGTTCAAGACAACCACATGTCAAGGAAGTCCTCATATTTTCACTTTCTAAAAAAATCTACAATATGTACTATACAGTAATAATAATTTTATTTAAATTAGTTATTTTGATAAATTATATTTAGGTAAACATTATTCCTTAAAATTGGTCACAAAAAAATCAATTTTTCATTGTTTAATAAGAACATATCAGAAGATAACAAATGAAATAAGATATTATTTGATAAAATTACATCTCTATTAGGGATAACTGATATTAATATGAAATTGACAAAATGAAAATATTAATGTTTAAATATCAACGATAATGAATCTATAAATTAATAATAATTTACTTAAAAAATATTTAAATTTTATATGATGTTAATTTATATATATATAGTAATTTTTTATAAAACTAATAACTTATTTACATCTTTTAATATATAAAGGAGGAATTTGTAAATAGTTCTTTTATGTGATGAATTATATATTTTAGCCTGATTCAGGAAAATAAAATTACCAATAGAATATAGTTATACATTATCATTATATATAATATTTTTATATAATATATATTTTTATATTAAATTATAATTTTATTAATTTTAATAATAAATCACTTTTATATAAGAAATAATCATTAAATTTGTAAATTAATGGGATGTTACATTCTACCCCACACAAAAGGTATTTCAGAGTCAAAATTTGTTTGTCATTATGATGGAAAATTATGAAATTTTATTTTTAGAATTTTAAAATTGTAAATAACAAGAATAATATATTCATAATGGTCACATAACATCATAGGATTTAAAAATTATATTTATAACTCATATAATTTTCCACAAAAATAATTGTAATAAAATTGTAATTTTACTGAAAGTATATACATAAAAACATAACCTATTTTTTAGTTAAAGGTCATAATATCCAAAATTATCTAAAATATTCATTTAATACCAACTTAAGGCCTCAAGACTCACACATCCATGTCATGTTAAAAATAATAAAACAAATTTTTTTATTATATGATAATCTAAAAAGAAAATATATAGAACATTTTAAATCAGTGGATATTTTATTGTTTTTTCATTAGAGAAAAAAGACAACTATAAAATATTATTGAATTTTAAATGTTAAATTAAAAATATGATATAGAATACTTATTGTTATATATCTTTTTTGATGATAAATTTAAAGAATCCTAAAAATGATCTTGAAATTTTTTTATAAAAATTATTTTTAAATACAATTCTCATAATGGTGTTTTTATATATCATGAGGAGAACTTCTTTGAAAATACCTTTTGTATATAATTTTGAAGACATATAGATTCAGAATTTTTTTTTATAAATACATTGAAAATATGTATATTTTGGATTTTTTTGAAAACACCTTTTGATTATATATTGAACATAATTACTCATTTGTTATCATTATATTACGTTTTAAAAAACATACATAATTTGAATCCATTGTAATAGCGTTTAAATTACTTATGTAATTTGATAAAGTTATAATACCATTGAAAATATTTAATTAATTTGAAAACATTATAAATAATTTTTAATTCGTAATGTCATTTTATAACATTATAATAGCTTTGAAAATACTTACATAATTGGAAATCTTTCTTATACCTTTGAAAATAAATAATCCATTTGAAAATCATGTAATAATTTTTGAAAATACGACACATTGAAAATGTTTTAAATAATCCAGTGATTTTTTAGAAATTATAATGAATTATTTTAAAAACAAAACCATGTGGATAATTAAATATATGAATTATGTGTGAGCCTACGCACATTCATTATTAATAGGGTAACACCTCAATTCCATTTCAAGCTTACAAAGTCCAAGTTCCAGATTTTTGTTAAACCATTTTGAGTTTTCCATATCAAATACATATATAATTAGAGTTTTAATATTTTCAAAACATTAATATTATTTATTAAATTTTTACATTATATATATATATATATGAAATTTTATTTTATATCACCTGTTTAATTGGTATAACCAAATATAGTTAAATTTGGACATTGAATAAAAGCATGGGATGTTATTTAAGATCTATTTATTTAATAAATACTTCATAAACAAAGGGAAGAAATTTCGATTAACAATGACATAAAATGTTAAACATTATATTTAAAAACCCTCCCTTGAATAACATAATCAGATTCCCATTTAAATAATTGAAAAATTTATTATTTAAAAAAACAATAGAATATTTATATATAACCTTCATGAAAAATAATGTCAATTTAAAAATTACTATTAAAAAATAATAGATATATAATTTTTATTTTTCAATGTAATAATATTAAAAAACAATCCCATAAATTTCTAATAATAATGAAATCATAAATAAAACATTTCAACCATGCATAAATTGAAAATTTTCAACATGAATAAAAAAACCTACAAAAATTTGATTTATGAATTCAAATAATGCAATAATAATAAGAATATATATATTTGTATATATACACATGCATGATATGTATATAAAACATTATAATGTGAGAATAATTTTTTTAAAACAAAGTAGATACTTTGAAAATGAATATCACTTCTTATATCAATAAAACATGTAATCCTAAAATCATAATTCAAAATTATGATGCTAAAAATAATAATTTACTTCTATAAATGAAATATATAAACCATAAAACAGTCCAAGAGATCATTGTTTGGAATTATATTTATAATTTCAAATATATAAACTATCATAAAAAAGTATTAGATTAAGGAATAGTTTTATAATTAATATAAATACTTTATAATGATATATATATATATATATATATATATATGAATTTCTTATGATTGAAAATAATATACTCACCTATGTACAAACTATTTCCATGTATTGAAGAATGGTTTGAATTAAAAAATATAAGTCATAATACCCCAAAATAAATATAGTTTGAAAATAAAAGTGTACCCTTGATTTCTTGAAACCACAGGAAGCATTATTCAAATATTAGATTGGTTCTCAAACCATAGTTATGGAAAAGAGTTTCTGCTTTCTTGAGAAATCTCAAACTAAGGGAAAATGTTGAGTAAAAAAATTTAGAATACATATTCTTCTAGTGGCGAAAGAAGGGTTCACTTTGTATATTCATTTTCATAGGGGTTAGAGTTTGAAGTGGGATCATAAAAATGGTCGTATACAAATGATTCATCAATGAAAAGTGGTATAACATGAGGGTTAGAAAATAGTGGTGGTAAAAGATGTGGCTTTTTGGGAATTTCAAATAAATGTTTTCTTTTATTTATATATATGTGTGTGAAAAAAACATAAATTTGATTGTTTAAATCTATATTAAATTTTAAATATACTAGATTGATCTCATGCATAAATTAAAAGTATTCGATGCCACTTTGTTGATAATGAATTTTTTTCACCAGATATGTGTCATATGAAGGAAGCTTGAGGGACATGTCGTGTCTTTATGAAAAAATTGGCACTAGTAACACATTATGATTTTGTATACGATGTTCATTCAATACACTAGGAGGATGAGAATGAGAAGAAAATGAAGGTGGTGATGTCATATTAAGAATATATTATATGATATGGATTAGTGATCAATAGGGTAGATGAGGTTTTCAGGCCTTAGAAGACATGGGTGGATGAATAGACAATCATATTTTTATCATTATATATATAGTGATTAACTTTGGATTAAAAATGATGTAAAATAAATTTATGTTGATCCAACATCAAAAGGAAATGATGATCCCCACTATCTCATAAAATTAGTTGTGATAACACAAAGTCATAAGAATCTAATGACATGCGGTCCTAGGGGGCTTTATAACCAAACTTGTGATTGAATTTGGCTAAAACAATGCTTGAATTGGTCATTATAAAAGAAATCTTCAAAAAATAAGCACAACATTCATGTTAGAGGATACTTATAATATCTTTCCCCAATGATGAATGATGTTTTTTAGATCTCCCTAGTGGTTAAGCTTGCACTCCATCATGGGATTTATGTATTTTGGAACCACTTGGCTTTAATGCCCTAAATTTTTTGGGTGTTGTAAAAATTCTAAATAATGAAGTATAAAATAAAATTATTTACTTTTAATTTACCTTTTCTATTAAGTATATTTTATGTAAGCAGTATGAATTCAAATTTCTCACTAAATACCAATCAATGTTTATTTTATAATAATTAATAACAATAGATATAATATAATTAGTTATTATTAGATAATATTTAATCTAAATCTGGGCTAAATATTGAAAAAAAATTCAAAAAGAATGATAAAAATAATTTTTACATACCAATAATAATAGATTAATAACATAATAACCATAGCTTATAATCTAGAAAAATTATATATTATAGTTAAAAATTATAATATATATATAATTAGATGTTTTTGGTTTAATAGTAATAATGTTTTAATAAATGATAATATTAAAACACGAGATTTGGAAAAAGTAATTTAAAGTGATGAAATATATATATTTTTTATTGATTATTAGAAATCAATTATTTTAAAAATACAAATATACATTTTATTAATTTATAAAAATTATATGAAAAAATCTAGGATTATATTAAATTATACATTAAATATTTTAACATTAAAAAAAGTTTTGATAAATTTATTAAAAGTGTAAATTCTTGGGATGTTAGATTCTATACCATTAAATTTAATTTCACCGTAAAAATATGTTTATAATTTTTAATTAAAAAAATGATATTCCATTATATGAATTAGGAAATCTATAATCACTAGAATTATACATTATTAAAGTTAATTTATATGATATGTAGTTCAAAAGTATATTTCTAACTATTAATTTTATCTCAGTTTAAAAGTTTATAAATAAGATGTATTTCTAATAAATATACCTATAAATATTAAATATTTTTTAAAAAACCTCATAATCTCCATTATTACACAATAAATACCCTTTCATAAAAATTATAAAGCATTTATACCTAAATTTCACGATCTGAAAGAAAATAATGTTGTATATTTTTTAAAAACATATACATAAAATTAAAAATATATATTTCAGTTTACATACAAGGATATTTAGTAGTCTAGGATTTAGAGAAAAAGTATCAGTATAATAAAATAATTATGTTAATATAAAAAATAAAAATGTCGTGATAGAAATTTTATCATGCAATACTTATATTGATGCTAAATTATAAGAAACCACTAAATGTCTATAATTTTGTTTACAACACAGGATGAGAAAAATATCATAATAAGGGGTTTTAAAAAACCCTGATCAACTCATTTTTTTAAATTTTGTTAAGATAACTTTTTAAAATACATTGAAAAAAAAATATCTTTGAAAAACTATTTTAGAAATCCGTTGAGAATACTTTAAATTTACAAAAATATTTTTTTGAAAACATGTTTTGATATTTCCTATGATAAGTGTTAATTATTTGAAAACATTATAACACCTTTTAAAATAGAAACAAAATTTGAAAACAAATAATATTTTTTAAATTGGTTACTTAATTAGAAAACATTATTATACCTTTGAAAATACATATGTAATTTCATGACATTATGGTACATTTGAAAATAATTAGATAATTTGAAAACATAAAAATAAATTTGTAATTACTTACGTAATTTAAAAATATTTAAATTAAATTGAAAAAACTTACATCATTTGAAAATTATAATACTATATCAAAATATATATTCCTTAAAAAATATTTTAAATAATCTTTTGTTTTTTGAAAAATATTATACCGGATTTGGAAGAAATATCCATGGGGAGACTTCCCAAATTTTATGTCTCTCTAGGCCTACCTACTTTACTTAGTGATGAGTTCACTATGCACATCCCATTCATGCTTAAAAATTCAATGTTCTAAATTTTAATAAAAACATTTTTATCTTTTCATTATGTATATATATATATATTATTGGCTTTTAATCTTTTGAAAAATTGAGAATGCATTATTACACATTTAAACTGATATTTATAAATATATATATATATATAAATACATTCCTTGTAAATCTAATGATTAATTTTTTTTACAAAATATCATGACATCTAGAATTTTTAAATAAGAATGGAATTTTAATTTACATGCATTCATTTAAAAAATCCTTCATAAAATGATGAAATACATTTTTTTGAAAAAAGAAATAAAATGTAAAACATTAACTTTTTAAACACGTGCTTGAAATAACATAATTATAAAACAACATACATAATTTAGAATGTTATTTTTTATTCATAATATTATTATATAAATGTATTAACCCTTTATATAAAATAAAATCAAATTTTATATTACTATTCAAAAAATAAAAAATATATTTTTTTAGTTAATAAAATAATAATAAGGAAAAAATTCACATAAAATTATAATAAGTAATATTCTTAAATAAAACATTTCATCCTAATTTACATTGAAAAATATGTACTTTGAGTATGAAAACTTTAAAAAATTTGGTACATGGATTTAAATCATGAAATGAAAGTTAAATGTGTTTATATATATATATGTATATATATTTACACAGTTACAAACATACATAATAAGTATAAAATCTAATATTCATTGATAGTAATTTTAGTATTTCATAAAATATAAAATTTGATATTGGGTATCCCTTTTTAAATAAAAAAATGAAATCATGAATTAATAATAAAAAAATATGTATATGAAAATAATATATTATTTTTGTATATAAAATATAATAACCTGAGAACATAATATAAATCATAATATTAAATTATAATAAAAATATTATATAAATAAAATATATAAAATCTATTTATTTGTTATAAAAACACATTATTACTTGAAAAAAAACATTTCATTAACAAATATATGCCTGACGATCCTAGGATTGAAAATAATATCTATATATTTTATTACACACCGTTGACTTGAATGAAATAATGGACTTAATTAAAATATAGAATTTATAAGTTTTTAAAATTAAATAATCCCCTTACTTATTGGAAAATGAGGGAGGGATTCCTCCTTCGGGTGGTAGGGGATAAAATTATGGTGATGGAAGAGAGTTTCATTTTGCATAACATTTTTCAACCCAGTATAAAAGAAAGAAAGAAAAGATGTGGAATATCTTTTTTCAAATGAACTATGATGGGATCTCTCTGTATATTAATTTATACATGGGTCAGGTTTGATGTCGAAAAAAAATGATGTTGTTCATGTGATTAATTACTGAAAAGGCCATCATCCAGGTTATAAATACAATGAAGGTCTAAAACATGGATTTCAATAGATACATATGGCTAGTTTTAGTTTATATATATAATTATATATAAACCATAAATTAAATTATTTAAGTTGATATGAATTCATGTTCGCATTGGAATTATCCCAAGATTCCCTGGGAATATTTCCATGCCACCTTGTTGACAAGTAATTTAAGGTTTATATGGAAAGTTACCTAAGAAGGCATGTCGAGGGACCTATCTTGACACCGTAGAGAAATCGACACTGGTAACACACTATGCCTAGGTTTACACGGTTAATTCCATACATCGTGAGCATGATAAGGAGCGCATAACATGGGATGATATTTCAATATTTGATTAAATTGTGGAGAAGTATTGGTGAATATCATGGGAGAGGATTTTCTGAGAAAAAAAATGATGTGTACGGATGAATGTATGGTCATCAGTTGATCATCAGACGACATTGTTTTAACCATGCTTTTCAAATAGTTACCAATACATGAATTTTAATTCAATATAATAACTAAATTCATCTCCCTACACCCTTATAAATTATTCCATGTGAACACAATTCCATAAGTAATAAATGGGGTTTTCTCTATGTAGGCCATATACTCAGGCCCGTATAGGCATTTTTTCTATCAATTGCACAACTCAGTTCTTATTGGTGCTCTCTTCCCAAACCTATGCATAGCCTTCATGCTAGAGGTGTCCAAGAGTAACGAATATTCATGTTGGGAATGGTTTTTCATATGTCTTCGTGGGTTGATCTTGATCCCCATAGTTGATTTTAAGGTTTTCTACGCCACATGTCTTAGATGGCCTTAAACTATTATGTGTTGTAAAAATTTATAAAATATAAAAGATAAATAAAATAAAATTTAATTCAACTAATATTTTTTAAATTATATTTTATATAAACATTAACCATTAAAATTTATCACTAAAAATTTAAATATATAAATTTTTAATAATTAATCATAAGATATTTTATTCAATTATTTATTATTAGATAAATTTTAACATAAATTTTGTCTAATTATCAACAATAATAAAATTTAAAAACATTTATATAAATTAATTTTACATATACAATAAAATTATTTTGTAATATAAAAACTATTGACATATAAACTATATTTATTTTATTTGTCGTTTTGAATGGTAATATATATATATATGTAGAAATTTTTATAAAAATTATAATGTATTCAAAACGTATAATATTCAAACATGAGGATAGGAAAAAGTAATTTTATGTTTATAATAATATATTTAATCTTGTTTTAAGAAAATAAATATATTTAAATAATATAAATATAATTTATCTTAATATATAAAAACAATCTAAAATATATCTATGTTTTTGTTAAAATATACCTTCATTTTTAAAAATAAAAAAAAAATTATGATACCATTATTAATAAAATTAATTATAGGTTTGTTACAAGTATATATCTACATCCATAACATACTAGTAGAGAAATATCTTGAATGAAAACCCATCAACTAAAATCATCACCAACTATAAATATAAAAAACCTCATCTTCAACTATATTCATTTAGAAAAATTCCTTGTATTCAAAAAATGTTTATTCACATCTTAAAAATGTAAATATCAAGATCTATTTAATTAATAGACAAGATTTCATCCCTCATAATATATAGAATATATGAATCCCCATTTCAAAATCGAACAACCAAACATAGATACTGTAATCATAGTTATAATTTCATATAATAGTCATAAATCATGTCTTAGACATATAATATTACTTTTTTATGATATGATTGATGAAAATAAAAAATAACAATGTAGAGGAAATATTTATATAGAAAAAATTTGGAATCATTAAACCTTTAACTAACATGACGTCTTTCAACCCTAATAAATTAAAATTTTACCAATATACCATGAAATAATTTTTCATTAATTTTTCATAATTGTCTCCCAAAATCTATCTATAAAACAAACTATTATAGATAAAACATATGTTCTAAATTCATTCATTACCCAAGGATACATGAAAATAAGAAGAGTTTGGATCAAATACAAAGTGAGGCAAAGCATATGAGAAAATAATCAGAGATGTTATGTGTGTATAATATTATCATATATGTATTAGAATAAAATAATGGAATATAGATTCATTATAAGGAAAGAATATCAATAAAACATGTGTAATAATCCATGGGTCATTAATTTTTGAGTACTAAGTGATTTATATCATTTGATAGTGGAATATATTATTCTTACCACTACATATGAATGATATCATAGTTATAAGTGACATTTTTATCCTATGAATATTAAAGTGGACAGCAAACTAAAATTTATTAGGTTCGGTCTATAATCCCATAATAACATCTCATGTTAGATATTAATATTTTTTGAAGATGTATTGGGCTTGTTTTCATGAATACCTTTTCCATGTTTTGAGTACTATAGTATTGTATTGTACATTGGGTGAGTTTGGATGAGATTTGAGAATATTAGAAGGAAGAAGTATTGTGATTGGTTGGAGGATGGGTTTCCAGAACCATGTTCCCAAGTCCATCAAATAATGAAAAAAGTGAGGGGTTATCAAAGTTGGTGCATGGTTTTTAAAACAATGATCCATATCATGAGAAACCGTGAAACCCATATAAGAGATTCTGGATTTAGCCACATAGTGTGGCAAACAATGTGCCCCTAACCAATATATATTGCAATATGTTAAAATTAATAAGTTTTTTAAAAAAAATTACCCGAGTACCCATGTTAATCCAATGTCGATCCTAAATTAGATATAACATATTCCTCTAAATATTGGAGTCTCCATGATGAATTACTAAAGAACTCAACATCAATTCTTCTCAATTCAAATCCTGATTTAATTTATTCACCTATCTTATTTAATGAATCTCATACCATCGGCATTGTCGTATCTTTTCCATTATTCTACCATATTATGAAGGAATGTTTCCCCAACTATATTTTGTTTTAGGATTATGTACAGTAGATCTTTTTGGATTTATCTTGGATCTTGGATTTGAATCAATATCTCAATCATCAACGTGATTAGGCTTACTCCACTCATTTTTTGGAAATTCACTGGTGTGTTTTAATCACCATTTATGATTTATGTTGCATATAATTCAAATCCTAAAGTCCTAATTTAGTTACATGTATTTAATTTTTTATTATAATTAATCATTGACTTCTACAAAATTGTAGATATTAATTTGGTGACTATATTAAATTAGGGTTTCTATTTTGGATAATGTGTGTTGAATTATTTGTATATTATAGGATTTGTGAATAGAATAACTAATTATTTTCTTAATAATGGAATAATTGAATTGTGGATATATTAATGACTTATTCAATTAATTATTGTAAAAATTTTATGTTTATGATATTCATAAAATTGGAGTAAAAAATCATTGGATCAGTTATTGGATTTATGTGATTCAATTAATTAGATGTGGAATTAATTAATGAGATATTGTGGTAAATGATATATATGTTATTGTTTTATACAAATTTGGTACATTGGCTGATGTTCCAAATACCCATATTATATTGATTGAGAAACATGATTGGGACATAGAATAAATCTCCAAATAACCATAGGATTCTAGATATTTTATTTTAGTACACATGGAATGAATGAAAATTGATTGGGAGATGTATTGTTTCTCTAAATACTCATGACGTGCGAGACATGGACCAATTCCCAAAATTTTTATTTGTGCGAGACATGATGATCTTAATCAAAACTTTTGGAATTAGATTATGATTCCAATTATACTTAATTAAATTTAAAATGAAATAGATAATAAATTCTCATGTTTTATGATGAATTTTTAATTAAATATGAGATATAGTTCAAAATCGATCATGATCCAAATCATGTATGGTGGTTTTGGTGTCTTTGGGAACATGGTGGTTTGTGTGTTTAAATATTGAAAAAACTGTATAAATGTAAACTATTTACTATATGGATTGTATTTTATTCATTATTCAACTGGATACACTATAATTTAATTAATCTTTTCTTTATGCCATTGGTGGTGGACTATAGATTTGTACTCAAAAACTACCCATGATACATAAGTGGTACATAAATAGACATCATTTTATAAGGAAAGAATACACGAAGTGGCCCTTTTTTAGATGTGTGACCTAGGATGGAGCATGGATGAGTTATCCAAACATTCTTAGGGACCCACTTATAATTTTTCAGTGTCTTTTCTTTTGGATTTTCATTTTTAATCATGGAATGTAAACTGGAATGACATATCTAATATTTCTAGTTTGATATTGTATTTCATGGTTTGGTAATATTTTTGTATTGGAATGGTTTTTATATATATTTTTTGTTTCTTTAGTATGTATTTTCAATAGGTGTATTACTATGATAAATAGGGTATTGTCTCCCCACTATTGATATTATACTATCACTACTAGTTGGAATCTTCTATTGTATGGGGAGGCATGCATGAGGTCCTGTGTCTGACCAGCTCGATGCACCGGTGTGTGGCACTAGGGTTAGGATGTTACAAAGTTATACCAAGCCCATTTTTCATTGATTTTAATTTATATTAATATTAATAAAGGTAGATAGGAAACAAAAAAGTGTTTATCCTTGATTATGATCTCGTGCATGTGAGTACCAATTCCATATATGGTGGAATCCCCATGTACCTATGGTGAGATGATTATTATTGGTATTTGATGATATAATTGATTTTTATTTCAATGAGGCTGATACACTTGTTATGTGATATGAAATTTATTTTTGAGATTCTATGTTATTTTTCTTGGGGATCGATATGGAATGTCTGTTGAGTAGGAATTCTTCATTATAGTAACTACATATTATTTTGTGATGTGTAGTACTTTATCCATGCATAGGATAATGGGATGTCGTTATGTTATTGAAATTGTGGTGTTTTTATTTGCTTTTTTTCAATGATAAAATTTTATAGCTTGATTTTAAAATTTTTAAATGAATAAAATTGTGATTAAATTAGTTTCTATTGATAAATGTGAATAATTATAATTTTATACCATTTATAACAATTACATTTATGTAGGATGGTTAAGGGTAGTGATAGTGCCACAGTTTTGACAGTGTGGAAGAAAAGGGAGAATGACTTGTTATGGATTTTTTGAAACTCCCTTATTAAATGTGTTATACTTGTGTAATTTTTGATAAAATGTTTTTCTTGGAATTATAGAGGAAAACCTCTATAATGAAACTTCTTTAGTAGATAAAAAAATGATAAGGTAGGGGATGATCATCTATTAATAAAACATGAGTCATTAGTAGTGCCCGATGAGGATGTTGAAGAGCATTTTGATGATAAATTTTCCCGATATATGGAATTAATGTAATTAAAAATAGGGGAAATTTTTAAAAACATGTCTAATATAAAAATGAAGTTCCAATCATAGAACCCTCTAAATATCACTAAATATGGTGGACCTGAGGTAGATGAGTTTTGGATTGAGTCTATCCAAACTAAACATGACCACTTGGAGACTCTAACCAATATGAGAGTAAAATTACATTCCTATATGTTACATGGAAAATATTTTTGATTCTTGGAAATACATCCATAGGATGTACAACAATATAATATTTAAGGAATGAACATTGGGGAGATGTTATTGGTTAACTTTTCTCCTCTAATGCTCTGGCCAGAGAGAGATGCTGAGTTCATGATACTAAATCATGGGAGCATGCCTACGATTTACTATGCCTAATGATTTACATATTTGATGAAATTTTTTCCAAAATTTGTGGGTGTGAGGATGCTACATAAAATTGACTTCAAGAATGGAATAAATGTCAAATTATGTCCTATGTTAATATGTACCTGATGATGTTGTTTTCAAAAGAGGTTAAACAAGATTTGAAATCATAGGGGAACATGAATGATAATTCTTGTGTTAGATATGTGGATTTATAAGGATGATTAGAAGGTATGAATTTTGAGTGAAATAATAACCACTATGAAAACATTACTCAGAATAGTGGGACGTTGTGTGTTGAGATAGATTGATCAATTACATAGGATCTTACTCAAGTGATATACCAATAATTTGATAGGTTGTTCTACTTTTATAAATATTTTCCCCAACTGGCTATAATCTGAAAATATTATAGTAGGATTATTTATCATCAATGGTTCTATAAGAACCAATGATAATAGAGTGGTGATGGATCATCATTGAAGATTCAGTGTATGGTAAGAGGGCCTTCTACAACATAATAGTCAGGTGGGAGTAGTTCTACTAGCTATGGTGATAAGGTAAACAGACACATTACTTTTTGGTAAGAGAGACCATATCAGCAGAGTGTTCATGGTTAGGGAGTTCATATTGCATTATAGGGAATTGGGGTAGAAAAATTAAATGTTGATAAACCAACACTTGTTGATGGAGAGGCTTGACTATCGATAGTGAGTGGTTCTATTCTTGTAGATCTTACATTAGACTGTGCCTTATTTGATACTAGTATACATAATTATTTTATTTTAACACAACATTTGAATTGATTGAGAATTGAATTGGAGTTCATGAGTGATGCAATGATGATAGATACCCCACTAATATTATGGTCGATATTGATCTTCTTGTGTAAGGGATGTTTTCTCAAGGTTGACAAGTAACACATTTTTTGGGATCATTACGTCCTTGAAATGTACAGATTTCAACTAATATTATTTATGAATTGGATTGTAGTATAACAAGGAAAAATTTATTTCCACCACATGAGAGTGACTTTTACATTTCTTGGGGTTAAAAACTATGTACACTGAGGAAAATTGGATATCATGGTGGGCGATGAATGTCCAATTCATCAACAACTGTGGTATTACTTCCTAAATCAGTATGTTTCTATTGGATGATGGGGGTGTGAAACAATATGTATTTCCATCCATAGTGGAGATGATTAAAGATGTGTTTCGAAGTTAAATCTAATTTTTTCATTTAAAAATTTCCATCAGTTTACAATAGATATCATGATGGGAAATGATCTAATTTTTATTCCACTATATAAAAAAATTACTAGAGCTCTGGAAGATTACGACTCAGATAGAAGATTTGATCGATAACGTGTTTATTAATCTGAGTCCAACACATTTTGTTTCTCCAGTTTTTATTGCAATGAAAGATAAAGTGAGTTTGTCCTTGTGTGTTGATTACCAAATGTTGGACCACATGATTTTGATGAACTGATATCCTCTTCCACATTTTGATGTTATTTTTTACTATTTGAGAGGACCTTGAGTATTCTCCATGATCGTATTGATATTTGTGTATCATACATTGAGGGTTTGTCCTTCAGATATACCAAGTACTTTATTAAGAAAATGTAATAGTCTCTATGTGTTTTTTTAATTCTATTTCTGTTGAAGAACACATATTCATTTTTTATAAACATTATGAAAAAAATATTCACTTTATACACAGATCATTTTGTAGTTGTGCTTGTGGTTGAAATCTTTGTGTACTCAAAGACCCATGATGATCATGTCCATAATCTGGACATCTATTTATATACACTGAGAGAGCATCATCTGTACACTATGAAATATATGTGTCTATTTTCGGTTGATCAGTATAACTTCATAGGTCACATAAACATAGAGGATGGTATTTATGTAGAACCATAGAAGGTTAATTAATTTTTTATTGGTTGTATCGTGGGAATTATTTTTATAACCTTATATTTATAAGGTTATCAAGTTATTATCGTAACAATTTTTGGAAAATTTTTTATGGGAATAAAAACTTTTAGGATTCATTATGATGTTCATAATATATTTATGGTATGGAAAATGAGAAAATTCATTCTGGATACGATGAAGCAATTAACAGTTGAACCTATCTTTATCATACCTGACTCAGGTGAGGAGTATACAGTAGATTGTGACACTACATGGATTGGACTAGGAGAAGTGATGATGTACTGAGATCAACATGGAGATTATGGGTCTCATTAGATAAGTCCACATGAATGGAACTTCCCTACACATGACCTTGTGTCAGATATAGTGGTTTCTAATTAGATGTGTTAGAATCATTATCAGTTTGATGATAATATTACTATGTATACAAAACACAAGAGCTTAACTTATATCTTCTCAGTGTAAAATTTCAATTTCTAGAAGTGGAGATGAGATGAGTATATTTAGTCAATGGTTTTATTGTTATTATATATTTTCAAGAACGGAAAATGTTTTATGAAGGATTTATGTTGAAATACTCAGACTCAGAATTCTTACGAATATTGATCTGTGAAGAAGATGATGACCTTACTAGAAAAGATGTGTGTTTAGATTTAAGAAGGTCAGTAGCAAAAGAATCTCATATATGTTTCAATACATAATACACATTTCATATATGAAAGGGATATGGGATATGAGGATACTATTTATTACCTTAATTCAAATCCTTGAAGGTGGGTAGTCAAATTCTAATTAGATCATTAATTAAGATGTGATAGTATATATCTAGAAAATTGGTTATTGTGCATACATGTAACCGAGAGGAGATGATGCTCGAGTTTCATATCTCAAAGTCGTTGGTACATCCCTTTGTCAACAAAATGTATCTCATCCTATGAATATAGTTATTGTTGATGGGCACAAAAAAAGTTCATTGGTGGATTAGAACTATTGTGACCATGTCTAAATCAGGAGACATGAATGAAAATTCAGCTGATTTAAAAGTGAATGACTTTGTATTTGAGTCAATAGAAGTCTTATTATATTATAAATGTTTATGACCCCTAGTGTTTTTAGAGGGTGATAATGTTTTTCTTTGGTTTGAACATATATTAGGTAATCATAGGATATGAAAATGGGTAAAGCTACAATCTAGGTTTATAGGATTGATTGAGGTTGTGGAGTGAATCAAGAATGTTACATACCAATGTATCTCTTCCATAGAGATATGTTTTCATGAAATAATATTTCACATGTTTAACAAAAACATTGGTATCAACCCTACCCTTATTATGTGATCGATTTGGATTTTTTTGAGTGGTAGATAAAGGTTTTCTTAGAGAAGAATATGGTATGTGTGTTGGATCACAATGTTAACGTGATGTGGGGAAGGATTATGTCAATTGATCGTGTATTATGGAAACATGAGAATGTTCAAAAAAGAGACATGAGATAGAGAATATATATGAAGGCATAATTTCATTATCTATTTATCTGAAAATGATATATATGCATGGGAGAATAACTCAAGGATGAGTTATTATAGGGTGGAGAATATGTGAGATCCCAACAAATTCTAGATATGTCTCAGGATTCATTACATTCATTGATTTTCCTAGTTTTGAGTATATATTATTGGATTGATCATTGATATGTGTTTGGGATAAAATTATGAAATTTTAAACAAAGTGGGAATGTGCCCAGTTGGCACAATGATATTTTGAATTGTGCACCCCAGCACAGAGAATAATGTGAATTGAATTAAATGGAATTTATTAGCTAGAGCATTTCATTTCGAATTTTTCAAAATACTAAGAGAAATCATTAACCATCGAGAAGAAGTGCATGGTTTAGGCTCATCGTTTGGAAAACCATGCTCCCAACCTATGATAACACACAAAACATTTTAATTAATGTGAATATTGAATCTAAAAATACTTACACCCCCATATTATCAAATTATTAACCCTAACTAATATATAACCCATTCCTATCATATTTTTTGTATTCAAGACGAATTCTAAAGTCTCCAGACATATCATAATCATGGTTTGAATCCCATTTTGTGGATATTCACTTCTACAGAGAAATGGATATCACTTTGATTGGTTTCCCATTTCTTTTAAATTCATTTTAAATCCATTGAATTGTTTTCACACTGTTGGATTTGGATATTCATATATGTTTAATAGATCTTTATTATATTTGATATTATATGTTGAATTTTTATTAATATCTTGATATTAAATTTGATTAGGGTTATTCCACTCAATTTGTTGATATCTATTTGTCAGAATTCATCACCGTTATTGATGTAGGTGATATTTTATTCAAATTCCAAATACATTTTTCACATTAAATTTATGTAATTATTTTATTTATATTGTTTTTATAACAATTTTGTTTCATAAAGATGAATTAATTAATTTGGGAAATTAATTAATTAAGGGTTTGTGAGTTGTATAATTGATTGTTGATTTAATTATGGGTCATTGACTTTGTCAATTGGATAGTCAATTTTTTAACATAATTATGTGATATTAGGTTTGGGTATGGATTAATTAATTGTGGACTTAAATAGTATATAATTTTGTGTTTCTTTAGTTGTAAAAATTTATTAATTATTTATTGGTTTAATTAATGGCATTGAGGTGATTAATTAATTGTTGAATTAATTAATGGAATAGATCTGATCAATGAATTGGTGAATTAAATAAATGTAATTATGTGATTAATAAAATGTTTATTTATTTAATGAATTGACCTGAATATAAATATTTTCTATTTGATTAATTTTTTTTGAATTATGTATTGTGATATTTTGGTACATGTGATATATTGGGTTGTTGATATATTTGTATGGGACATGGAATAATTCTCCAAATACACATATGTTATTTATTGAGAAAAGACAATGGGATATAGACTAATTTCCAAATACACACAGAGTCACAACCATGATGTTCTAGGACCAATTGAATTCATAAAAATTGAATGGGATATAGAATTATTCTCTAAATATCCACATTGTGTTAGATAAGGATTGATGCTTCAAATAATAAAAGGTGACAGACATGACAATCTATGCACAAAATTTTGGCAATGGACTATGGTTCTAATGAAAAAATTTATAATTTTAAATGAACTAGATAGTGAAAACACATTTTTTATGATTAATTGATAATTAAATATGCTATATCATTCAGATTTCGACATGGCCTAAGTAGGTATAGTGGATCATGTGTCCTCAAGATCTCAGTGGTTTGTGAGGTTAAATATAGGATAATTGAATAAATGAATATAGTTTACATTCTTGCTTCTATTTTTTTTATACTTTTACAACTACATACAATATTATTGACTATATATTTTTAGACAACATTGGTGGTGGCCTTATAAGTTGTACAGACACCCTACCTAGTATATCTAATCAGTAACTTTATAAATATCATGTTTTCAAGTTAGGACAAAGCAAAAGGACATGTGTTAGACGGATGACTTTGTATTGAGCATGGATAAAGAAACTAAACATGGATCAGAGAAAGCTTGGGAGATTTCAGTGCCTTTATTTTTAGGTATTCATTTTGATTCATGGAATATATTTTGTCATGAAATATCTATTGTTCGGTTTTGATATTGTATTTCCTCATTTTGTAATCCTTTGTTACTATTTTTTTCCCTATTGGGTATATCTTTTGGTAATATCTTTTGTATTTTCCTCTAGTGTATTACACTAGAAAAGAAAATATAGTCTCTATATAATCGATATAATAACCTCACTTTTAGTTGGTAGCCTCTAGCATAAGTGGGGGCATGTCTATGGTCATGTGACCTACTGTCTTGGGTGCCCATTTTTGTGGCACCTAGTCCAATACGTTACATCTCATGAGATATAAAACTTTTCCCAATGCATTAAAAGGAGATATAATTTTGGACCCAAACATCAAAAAAGTAATATATAGATGAATTTTATTATCAAATGGTAAAAAAATCATAAAATCATAAATTCCAAATTTTTAACACCCCTTGATTTCTTAGTATTTTATTTATTTAAATTAATTCAATTACTTGCACTACACGCAGTACCGAGTTCATGTGCACCACGATAAACCAGACTAGCTATTAAAAAGTTGTTATGAAAATTAGTAACTGGATTTTTAACCTTATATAATCCTTATACTTGTATAATCGATATTATGAGTTTCTTAGACATAAGGTAAGAACAAAATCATTTTTTTCATGTAAAAGATTTATTTTTCTAAAAAATGCATTTTTTCTACCTTTTATGTGAGAACCATTGATAAATAAAATATTTGAAACTTTTATATATTAAATTTGACAAAATAATCATTTTATTTAGAATTATGACAATGAAATTATGTTTCAAAAAATTTATGTTTGTTTCGAATAACATTCTTATTTTGGTGAATAGTCAAAATACTATATTTTAACTGAAAACAAATTTTTTTATCAAAATAATTTATAGTGTTCAATTATAAATTTTAATGGTTTAGAATTATATATAGATTATTTTTTTCATTTAATCCAATGCATTTAATTCTATGTAATTTCACTGGGAAATTGGATATAAACTAGTGTCAAAATATTGATAGTTATTATTTCATAAAAAATATGCCTTTTGGTTTTGAAAATGTTAATAAATTTTAAATTAATAAATGAAACTTATATGTTTTAAATTTTGTAAACTAGAATTCATTTTTTAATTCAGAATATCAAAATTAGTTTATGGTGATTTTTGTGGTATTTTTCTGAACACATTAAAATTTTGTTGAATACTTAAAAACACTGAGTTATTGTTTAAAACCGACGTATCGATTAATTTTTTTTTAATTATTTTAATTTATTTTAGTTAAATATAGATAAATAATACCTATATATGTTCAATTTAATTAATTTGACTCATTGTATAATATGTTTAGATATATATAAATTTTATTGAACTTTTTATCATCATTTACCCACCTCCTAGGAGCATTTATAAATATGCAGAAAACATAATTTTACCTCTTATTTGAATTAAATTTCCAAAATCCAAAGACACAATTTATATCATTATGTAATATTTGGTTTAATAAGAAAAAATTAATTTTTGGTGAATAGAAACTTTTGACTTTTATTTACCATAGTTAAAATGATAAACGGTAATTAAAGGTAAAAATTATATTATTATTACACTAACACATTCCCTAATTCTATTGGATAACTGAAATTTGACCAAAACAACCTTAGGAATAAAATATGATACACTATGTATACTTGTATTAGATTCAACCATTTATTTTTATCTAATTTAAAGAAGAGTCAAAAGTGTTAGATTCAAGTTTGCATAATTACATCATTTTTATAGGGTTATATATATAAGATAAATTCGACTATAAATATTCATTATAAAGAAAAGATTATTTCATAAATATTGGTATTTTATTTTTAGTTTTTAGATATTAAATATTTAAATTTATTTATGACACAATGATGATGCAGTAATTACATTATTAATAAATGAATAAAATAATTGATATAACAAATAAACTAATAAATTTAATTTGAGACTTCTGTAGAATTAAACAAATTTTATAGGTTAATATGACATGATAGGGTTGATTTAATCAATTATTTATTTAATTATGCTATTATGATTCTATCAAAAAAGAACAAATAAAAAATGATGTCAAAATTTTCATAAAGTAGTTTTGAATGAAAATATTATATTATTAATTGATATTAATGTTCAATAATATCTATGAATCGACCAAAATTCATATATAATAATATATATGATATTAATGAACCAATTGGGCTAATATTATCATTTTATTGTATGTTTATTAACCATATAATAAAAAAATACAAAGAGACGTGGTAAATGTTAATCAATTTAACAAAGAGATATATCTAAATAATAATGTTAATATATTGACGCAATCCTGTATAAAACCGATTGTTTGAGTGGTGTTAGGCCAATACACACCTTAACATTTAAATAATTAATTTTGGAGCCATTAAAAAACGAAAATAATTTTATTAAAAAATAATATTTAAACTTTTCCTATGGTGCCCCTCACTTTTCAAATAAAATGGAACTTTCACCTCTCTATAATTCACACCATAAAAGCCTTTATGCTTGGCCAAAACCTACAAAAATAACCTCAAGACGTTCCTCCCTTCATCCTAGATGCCATATACTATTCCTAAAGCCAACCTATGGAGCCATGTTGATAAAATTAAATGGAAGAACCCAAAGAAGAGTTAATATTTCATCACATCTTTTATGTTACTTTGTTCTTCAATATCCTCTTTCTCTGTTATTTCCATTCTAAAATAATAACTCTTGTATCTTTTATATACATTTATTTTGTTATAAATATTGTAAAACCATATTCATTATTCCATCGATCTTTTGAATGACTTGTCACCATACATGATTACATACGGTTTACCGTCTCCACATCATGGTTTAATTGTTATTCAAAACATTATTATTTGGATTCATATAATAATGATGCTTAATTGATTTAAATAATAAATATAACATGATAAAGATTTTGTATATATGTTATACCATTACAATTCATATTATTTCTAAATCAATATAATTATATTGTCACTCGTGTGTACGTATGGATTACTGTCTCCACGAAGTGATCAGATTCATTTCTACTTTCACCATTCAACGATGGTTAAAATATATATATCATTAATATCTATGTAATATATAACATAATAACTCTAATTGATATATATATATATATATATAAATGTACTAACATATATGTTAGTCACTTAGTTAAGTTCAATACGATATGAAAAAGGAAAAGGCATTTATTCCTACATAAGGACAATCGTCTCAATAAACAATGTTTTATATTACATTTATATGTCTATTATACATATTTATATTCTAAATATATATTATATATAAATCATGTTTTATATTCTGGATTTATATAAATCATGATCTTTTTGATACAATCAAGAGTGACAAGTTATAACAAGTACGATGAACAAAGCGAGTATTATCTGAAATGTTAATTTATCATGGAAATTATTATTAAATTCATATTATAAATTCCTAAATGATTAATTAATGATATAATAAATATTAATAGGGTTCTTATATATTTTAATAACATACTACAGTCTTCACACATGAGGATAAATGTACCCTTGACTAAAATAAAGTACAAGGTAATGGTTAATTTCACAATCTCTTTATTATTCGAGGATACTTTTACCAAAGTATATAGTAGGACATATTAATTATCCATGTCCATGATTCATAAAATAGTATTCAATGCGATCATTTTTATTGTCTTTTTATTAAAACATATTTTTAAAAGTTTTAAATATTTATTCTTTTATACCCTTCTCATTAATTCCCTTGATTTCAAAATGGTTTTTTGGATTTATTTAAATGGACATGAATGATTTAAAATATTAATTACATTCAAAAGTATCATAGTGTTATGGGACACTTTGATTCAGAAATGACTTCAAATTTCATAATTTCTAAATTGTGTGAATATTAAATGTTTTCATAAAAAGGAATTTTTCTCTCAAAATGTATTACAAATCATTTTCATCAATATCAAAATCCATTATCTTATTTTAAACTGATTTGAATTTGATTTTTTATGATTCAAATAATCCATATTTTATTGAATCTTTTTTGATATGTATGACTATGGATGTGTTATTATTATATCATTCATGGTTTATGGGTAATGTATTTATATTTCATTTGACAGTTATAATACGAATGCATAAGTTTTGTTTTAAACTATTAATTTGAGGAATGCATTGGACATAGTAAGTGACGGGTGGATCCCGCTATAACACCTTAATGCATCGGTAGGTCTCAAGTAACAAAATAATGTCTTGGAATAATGCCTTGACAAAATCTTATTTGAGGTCTTGGCACATGGCCTTGATTATGTGGTTATGAAAATATGAGATTATGCATTCTATCATTATGAATGTGGCTATATATATTGCATGTGATTATTGAACTAGTAGAATAAACATATGAATAAGTAAATGGAATTATTTTATTTTATTCTTTTAATATTATGTTTAATTTTATATTTAAAATGTATTTTTTTAGTCTTACACATTTCCTTATTTTTTATACTTATTTATGAAAGATTCCTTACTGAGCATCCGAGCTAACCCCTTTAAAGTTTTAATATTTCTAGGATTCTAAATGATTATTATGATTGATTAGCAGGGTTAATCTAGGGGATTAATAGAATTATAAAATGATCATTTATATGGTGTTATATTTTCTAATGTTTAATGTAATGCTCTTGTATGTAATCTATTTTCCAAACAGCTAAAATGACCAGTCTTTCGGGACATGATTTAATTTAATCATGCCAATGTATTAAAATAATTCATCTAATCTATGTAACTATGGTCGGGGCATTACAGTTGGTGTCCGAGGAAGTTTAGAAATAACATTGGAATTTATATTTAGGTAAACTCTTATTGGAGCACATTACCCTATGATAGAATTTGAGAATTAGTATAGAATAACATCCATAAATATTGGTAATGTAGAGATTTTGTGAGTTTCTGAGAAATACATCCATGTCCACATACGAGAAGGTAGAGACTGCTCTGGCACATATGTACCTTGGGATAAAACATGATTAAACCACTTTAAGCTAGACTCCAACAAGAACTGGTGCACGACAGAAGTCCTTGTTTCACTCTTGGTTATGACATTCTCGGAAGATATTCTTAGGATAATTCACATTTTCATTAAAAGAAATTCTGAAGGATTTAAGAGTAAATACTTTCCCAATGAAAACAGTTTATGATTATATATTATATGCATAATCATTACAATTTAGGTTACATATTTTTCATGTTTGAAATTATGCATTGTTATTCATAAACTATACTAGAGTATGCCATTTTTTAGATATTGTGCCTTGTATAAGGAATGATAATTCTAGCAAAACGCGTGATCGAAAGATTAATAAGGACCGTATATTTCACAGTATTAAGCCAACATTTAAAAGTGAAATAGTCTCCGATGTATTCTCATCATATATAGAAATTGTACCATGTGTTAATAAGATATGAAACAAATTCTGTGATCCCTACAACTATAAAGGGAAGCCAGAGAAGAAATTGATATTTAAAAAAAAAGGATGATGGAAATAATGGGGAGAAGGATTTTCCATATGTGATAACTGTAGAAGGAATCACCTTGTTAAATGCTTGAATGGAATGAGAGTTTTTAATAATTGTTGAGATAAAGGATATCATGTAACTAATTACTTCATTTGAGTGTTGTGTCAGTAATATACATGTTATATAAATTATCTAGACAAATAAGGATTGTACTGCAATACTATATTATTGGGGATTTGGGATTATATGGTTATATGAAATGTGTTGTAATAGTAAGAAATAGTTTTTGGAAAATAAATGGTTGATGGATATTTAATCCATAATATGGTCCTGATAAAGATGTATTAATTTTGGAATAATATATAGTTGATTTGGATAAATAATATTTGATATTCATGACATCCTTGGAACTTATTATGAGTTTTTTTATTTCATAATTCTTGTAATATTCAATATTTTTTGATTTAAAAAATATATCATGTATTATATAAAGGATTAGGGGGCATGAATGTAATAAATAAGGTTTTATGGTAATTTTGGGTGTTACCATGTTTTAAAATAATACATAATGAAGGTGTTTACATATTAATACGTGGCAAAAGTATCATCATTGTGTTTAACATCCTTATAAATTTTGGAATCTGAGTTTGGATAGGAGTATTTTGGATATGTCTAAAGGATTGAATGCATTACGTTTGACATTGGATAGTATAGGTTAGGATATTTTTATAATGTTATAAAAGGAAAAAAATTTCAGACCGTGTGACAATCTGTCTTGTCAGACAAAGATACGAGAAGCATACCCACAAACATAGTGCGACATGGATTTATCACCTACCACTAGACAACATGAAGTCCTTGTATTATATAATATATATTTTTAATCGCTCTAGTATGTAAATTATATATTTATTATCTTTTGAACCCTATATTATTAGGATAAATATAATATTTTTTTTAATCTTTTGGAGTTAAAGATGAGTTTGTGGTAGGAATTAGTTGATAAATAAAACACTACTAGTCAAGTATATATACATATATTTCCCAAATATTCTATGAGTAAATTAATTATTAATCTCTTCTAAAGAGAAATTAAAACCAAAAATTTGTTATCCTAATACCTTATGATTTGTTGAACAAAAGGTATTTTAAATCATCATAGATTGATGGATTTGAGGCCCTCAATTTTACACATGTTTGTGATTGATAACCTCAATCACTCCAAATAATTATATACATTTTTCCTCCGATTATGTGACTCCAATATGTACCAACATTATTCTAATCTAGATCATAATTTGGTGATGACCCTTCAATTTTTCTTTTCCTCTTATTATGACTAAATTTTATTAAACCAATTTTTGATGTGGGTTAACCCATAAAGGTATTTTATATTATCAAATTATTATTTTCAAAGAAAAATTTCCAATTGTGACAATAAAATTTATTGATGGTGGGAAAGATGAAACACCCCCAAGAATTCATAGTGCGTTATTTTTTCAATGTAATACAACAACTTTCACTAAACGCAACCCCGAGTTCAAGAGCACCACGACTTAACAAATTAGTCATTCAAAAGCAGTTATTAATAGTATTAACTGAATTTTGAACTTTATATAATCCATTTATTTTTTGAATCAATATTATGAGTTTCTTAGACAAAATGTTAGAACTAATAATTTTTTTTCAGATTAAAGAAGAATTTTTCAAAAAATGCACTTTTACAACCTTTTATTGGTGAACCATTGTTAAATCAAATATTTTATACTTTTATATATTAAATTTGACAAAATAAACATCTTCTTTAAAATAGAGACATATGAATTTAGTTTCAATAATTTTTTTGTCTTTATGATAGCATTCATATTTTGGTTAATAGTGAAAGTATAAATATTTTAACTGAAAACAACTTTTTTAATAAAAATAATTTATAGTGTTAAATTATACATTTTAATGGTTTGGAAGTGTAAATAGATAATATTTTTAAAATTTAATCTAATTCAGGTCATTCTGTGTAATTTTACATTGAAATTGGATATAAACATGTGTCAATCTTATGATAGTTATTATTGCATAAAAAATATTTCTTTGGTTTTTGACAACGGTAATTAATTTTAAATTAAAAAATGAAACTTCTATATTTAGAATTTGGTAAAATAGAATTATTTTTTTAATTATGAATATCAATATAATCATGGGGTGAATTATTGGTATTTTTATTGAAATCCTTCAATTCTTGATGAATAGTGAAAAACACTAAGCTATTGTTTAAAACCTACTATTTATTTAAATAATAATTTGTATTATTTAAATTTATTTTCTACCGAAATAAATAAATAATACCTATATAATTTTAATGTAATTCATTAGAGTCATTTTATAATTTGTTTAGATATATATAATGTTCATTGTACTTTTTACCGTCTTTTTCCCACCTCCTAGGAGCATTTGAAAATTTACAGAATATAAAATTTTACCTCATCTGTGAATTGAATTTCAAAAATCTGATTGAAATGGTTGATATTAACAATTAAAATGTGGTTCAATAATATAAAAATATTTTTTAACGAATAATATATTTTGACTTTATTTACCACGGTTAAATTTAAAAACTGTAATTAAAGTTAAAAATGATATTATTATTACCCTAACAAATGAAATAATTCTATTGGATAAGTGCTATTCGACCAAAAAATCCTTTGGATTAAAATATGATCTTCTAGACCCACATGGTTTAGATTTGGAAATTTTTTATTATTTAATTTATTGAAGAGTAAAAAGTGTTAAATTCATGTTTTCATAACTACTAAATTTTGAATATAGAGTTACTCATAAGATAAATTTGATTGTAAATATTCAGTAGAAACCTAAAAAAATTTCCTAAATAATTTTATTATATTTATAATTATTAGACATTATATAATTAAAATTATTTATGAAAATGATGGTAGAGTAATTACCTTATTAATACAAGATTACAATATCTGTAATTATTAATAACCAAATAAATGTAATTTTTATCTTCTGATGACTTAAAATAATTTTAATGGTTAATATGACATTTTAGGGTTGATTAAATAAATTATGTTTAATGTAATCATTATGTTATGATTTATAAAAACAAATACCAAATAGTGACAAAATTGATATAAAATACTTTTTAAAACAAATATTATATTATTATGTGATATAATGGTACTAAAAATCTACGGTTCGGAGAAAAATACTTATATAATAATAAATATGAAATTAATGAACCAATTGGGGATCTATTGAAATTTTATTGTATGTTTATTAACCATATAATATAAAAATACAAAGAGACATGGAAAATGTCATACTACATAACTAATAGTTAAATCTAAATGATACAGTTAGTCTAGTTATCCAAACCTATCTAAAATCTATTGGTTAATTTTTTTCAACCCATCAACACGTTAAATTATAAATAATTCATTTTGGTGCCATTAGAATCTGAAAATGATATTTTTATAAAATAATATTTTAATATTTTCCTAAGGTGCCCTCACTCCTCTTATAAAATGGCAGTTCCTTTTATCCAAAATTCACCACATAAAATCCATTAAGAGTGGACAACCCCTACCCAAATACCCTATAATCTGTTATCCCTTCATCCTAGTGGCCTTTATTTACTTATAAAGATATATTATGAAGCCCTTTTGATCAAATCAAAATGAAGAACCTGAAGTAGTGGTAAATATTTAATTATCCTTTTAATGTTCCTTTCTTTTTCCACTTCTTCTTTCTTTGTAATTTCCATTATAAAATAATAAAACTAGTAACTTCTATAAATTGTGATGTTATTATAAATATGAAACCACAATATTGATTATTATATCCATCCTTTTAATGAAATGTCACCAAACATGAGTACGTACACCTTATCATCTCAACGTCGTTGTGTAATTGTTATTCAATACATTATTATTTTTGTGGTTATAATAATGATTTTAAATTGTTGCAAATAATAAATATAACATGATAATGATTCTCTATATATGATATACCATCAAATTAAATAATATTTCTCCATCAATTAAATGTTATTGTTTCTCATGCGTACGTACGTATTACCGTCTCAACGACGTGATAAGATTCATTTCCATGTTCAACATTCATTTATGATTAAAAAATATATATCATTAATATGTATGTAATATATTAAATAATAATTCTTATATATATATATATATATATATATATATACATACATATATGTTATTTACATAGTTTCGTTCAATACGAAATAAAAACAGAAACAACGTTTATGCGTACGTACGGACTACTGTCTCCATAAATGCTGTTTTCCATTACATATATATGACTATTATAAATATTTATATTATAAATCATGTTTATTATTCTAGATTTATTTAAATCATTATATATGTGATTCAATCAAGAGTAACAAGTCATAAAATGTAATATAAAGAAAGAAATTACTACCTGAAATGTTAACTAAAAATAGAAATTTTTATTAAATGGGTAGTATAAAGTAATAATTTAATCATTTATTATATCTTAAATGTTAATATGTTTCATCTATAATTTTATAACATACTACGGTATTCAAACATGAGGTTAAATGTACCCTCGACTAAAAGAATGTGCAAGGTAAAGGTTAATTTCACAATCTATTTATTATCTGAGTTTGTTTTTATGTATGTATCTACTAAAAAATATTTATTATCCATGTCCATGATTTATAAAATAATTTTCAACGTGATTATTTTTATGTGACTTTTACTAAAACATCATTATAAATGTTTTAATGATTTATTCTTCTAAACCATTCTCATTAATGTACACGTTTTAAAAATTGTTTTAAGGATTTCATTAAATGGACATGAATGTTTTAAAATGATAACAACATTAAAATGTTTCAAAGTGGTATGGGACACATTGATTAAAAATGTATTTAAATGTCTTCCATTCTAAATTGTGCGACTTTTGTATTTTTCGAGAAAAAGTTATATTTCCATAAAAAAGTTTGACAAATATTTTTCATCAATTTCAAAATCATTTAATCGATTTAAAATATGTTTAAAGTTGATTTATTATGATAAAAATCATACATATTGTACTAAATGATTTGTGATATGTTTTAGCGTGGATGTGTTATTGTTTTTACCAGTCACGGTTTATGGGTAAAGTATTGACATTTTGTATTTCGGTACTAATATGAATATTTATGTTATGTTTATAACTTTTCATATGAGGAATGAATTGGGCTTAGTAAGTGACAGGTGGAGCCTGCTATAGCTCCTCGATTTATCTGTAGGTTTCATGAGACAAACTAGTGTGTTGGAACAAGCCTTTGACAAAATATTATTTGTATTCAGGGCACAATGCAATAACAACATGGTTATAAAAGTCTGGATTATGTATTTCATTATTATGAATGTGTCTATTGATATTCCATGTGATTATTAGACATGTATAATATCAATGTTAATATGTATATGCCATTATTTTATTTTACCTTTTCAATATTATGCTGTTGATTATGATTAAATGTTTTTTAGTCTTTTAAATTTCTTGAAATGTTTATGCTTATTTATGAATGTTTCCACTAAATTGTTATCCTTACTAAGAATCAGATCTCAATCCATTGTATGATTTAATTTTCTCAGGAATCGTAGAGTTGTATTAAGATTTATAAGCATTGTTAAGGTATTGGAATAATGGTGTTCTTAAAAGATCATTTATGTTGTGTTTTATTTTCTAATATTTATATAATATTCATGAATGTAATCTTGTTTCCAAGACTACTAAACTGATTGGTCATTAGCGACATGATTCCTTGTAGTTATGAAAATGTATTAAAATAATGCACTAACTATGGGTCACTGTGTTTTGGGTGTTACAAAATTAAACATATAATTAAATGACATTAATGATTATTTCTCAAATACAAGGTCATATTACTTCAATTGAATGATTTTTGATGATTTCATCAAATCATATCATCAAATGATTTCAAGATGCTTTGATAGAGGGAAATAATGTTATAATTAAACATTAGCAATGATACTAAAATATTTGAAATCATTAATTTCAGTCTATTTATATCATGTTCTTAATTATTCAGATTTGAAAAAGTAAAGGATATATTATATATTAAATTTGTAAAAATAATCATCATGAGTTTATATAACAATTTGATGTTTTTTTAAATAGTTTTTATAAAATTAATATTTTTATTTTAGGAATTTTGAATCATAGATTTTATGATGCATTACATTAAACTATAACTTTATCTTATGATACACACAACAATGAATTTAACTTGAATTATACAAAACAAAGATTTTTAATGAAACATAACATACAATAAAAATTATATTATTCAATATTATAGTTTACCCAAAGATTTTTTAATGGTGGTTAGGAAAAAGATTCCATAAATATATAGTTTAAAATTTTATAAAAAATTAATTATTTAGGTAAGATTTAAATATATATGAAATAAAAAAGTTTGAAATAAAAGAATGCATTATCTAAAAAACTATTTGTTTGATGAAAATTGTGTTCTACCATAATAATTTAATCAAATATGTTTTTATGAATTAATTTAATGTAATTTATATATTATATATTTAATAAAATGTTTAACAATCATTTTATGTGGTTTTTAGACAAGAGATAATAACACATATAATATAATGGTTAAAAACTATATTCTTCTAAAAAGGAAATTTTGTCGCCTTTTCATAATTTATTTAAAAATTAATTTATCACAGTTTAAGATTTTTTTTTTAAAAAATGGAGATTAATTTTGAAATCATATTTTCAAAATTATATTGGATTGATTTCTTTGAAACTTAAAAAAAATGAATTTTTTTTCTCTGTAGTTATTAATATTTATTTTTAATTAAGAATTGTAATTTATTTTATTATATTGAAAAATTAAAATGATTATTTAATATGGATTTAAAAGTGAAATTAGTTCATTTTTATATCAATTCATACAATTTTGGTAATTTAAATCATCTTAATATGGAATTTCTATATTAAAAGTTTTGAAAATTTATAACATTTTTTTAAAACCCTATTTCTCGTACTGTAGATATGAATAATTTTATATTAAAACTTCCCATTTAATTGAATGTAGTTATGAAAAAGTGATAAAATATTTCAAATATTAATAATCTATATTATATAATATTTTATCTTAAATTTTTACCCTAATTATTTGTAAAAAATTACAAATTATTTACCAACATCATATTAACAATGTGTTTACAAAGGATGGGGATTTAAAAAATGGATAACAGATAAAATTTATCTATAAATGTTATCAAATAAATATTTTTTCTATATTTTTACCTCAACTATTCTATTATTTTTAATGGACTATTATATATCCTTGTTTCATGTAAATAACCAGGGAATACCAATGTTTAAAAAAATTTACAAATTTTGTAGTTATATAGTATATAAAAGGAAACCCCTTTTATCTCCCATTAAAATTTAAAAAACCCATTTTATATTGATAATATTTTCAAATTAATTCAATAATTGTACCTTATTATCATGTAATACATTCTTTTTTCAAAAATCTATCCTACAGATCCATTTGTTGAAAAACCAAATAAATTTTTATGAAAAAGAGGTAACATCCCAAATATTAGATTGTTTAATATTTTTTTCCAACACGTACATAAATTATTATTAATCCAAGATGATAAAATATCGATATTATATTCTATATATTCAGTTGTTATTATGGTTATGTTATAACCTATATCCATCTACGATAATATCAAATGGAGTGTGAAATGAACATTTATGTTTATGAGGGAATATCTCTAGGCAAACAAATGTAATTTAATTTGTACCACCAACTATCATGGATGGATCTACTGATATATTTATTATTTATATACAATATTTCTAAAATTACTAATTTATTGGAATCATGATATCACAAGTTCTTATGAATTTTATACTCCATGGGAATATGATAACATCGTTCTTGTGTTTTGCGGACTTCTATCTCACAAAGTGATGTGAATATTTCACACTTTAAATCAATGTTAAGAAGTATGGATTTTATGAATATATAATAAATATTGAAAATATAAACGATTTTATAATTTTAATATAATATTTATCATTATTTCTTTTTTTCTATCTCAAAAATTGATGTTATGAATATGTGTATGTGTGATCCACGATCTCATTGAATGGTGTATTTAATTTCTATTATTAAATATCATGGATAACTATATATACATTTACAATGAATTTATATGTTATTTATATAATTATTTGTTGTTTAAAAATTATTCAGCCAAAATTAATGTAAAAATACTAGACATTAAAAATCAAAAAATAAATTGGAATTAAATTAGATATCTTTGGAAATGTGTATTTAACATGAAATAGTTAACAAATAGGTATTGAAATTCAATAACAAAATAATTTTTTATATATATAAGTATGCTTCTATAATATATGATTAAAAAAATTACATTTATTAAACAGTTTTTCTCAATTGTATTAATTAAGTTAATACTTAATGTAATGGATTTCTAGTATCTCTTTTATTCTTGGATGACATATAATAATTATCTACTCATTTCTATCATGTTGTATATATATGTACCATTAGTGATGATATATCCTGAATATCATTATATTAAATATATTTATAGATACATTCTATGTTTTTATTTTTTTGGTATTTTTATCCAAAAAAAATTCTAAATCGGTTGGGGATTTCCCCAACAATTTTTTTTGAGACGCATTCCATAGTCATAAAATATTTATTTTATGTTGTGTATATAATAAACATTAATTTATTTTAAGAATATTATTCATAAAATTTTATGTATTTGAATATCTATTTTTGGATACCTCTTCAATGAGACATATAATTCAATTTATTACTATAGAACAAATAGATTTTTGTCTCAATTTTCATTATTAAAGAAATATTTTTTTAAAGTCACCAATCTTATTATATGAGTTATAAATAGTGAACATTTTTTATATTATAACATTTTACTCTATATTTTTGTGATATTTTATTTTTTAGTAAATTATATTCCCACATGATTACTATATTTCAATGTTACTAATGTGGCAAGAGTTTTATGTTATAATGATTTCTTAATGAGTTTACATGGATTTTAAAAATGGAATAAATTTAAAAAATGTTTAATGTTATTAAATGTCCTTTTAAAAGTGAAAAGGATATGTTCCATCAACAAATGTTCAATTGAAATTTACAACCAGAATTTCCTTCTAAGATGACATCATTTGATGTTACATATTCATTTCTAGTGATAATATTAAATGATATTATATTTTTTATCAATCTAGATGTGTAATTTTATATATTTATGATCTGTCTAGGAAAACCATTTATTTTTCATGTTATATGATTTTGTAATTGAATAAGTTTTAACGAAACCCCAAATCATTACATAAGAAATGATTTGATTATATGATTAATATTTTATGATGTTATGGAACAGATAATTTTGGTTTTCATTATGATATTTGTTCGATATATATCTCCCTCTAATGAATTTTTAATTCATTATATGTCATGGGATAATATTGGGATACAAGTCGACAGAGTTGATCCACTATGAGAAATAGGTGAGTCATGACCAACAAGAAGTAAAAACTGTCTCTTATTCCACTATAGAAAATAGGTGCATCCTGATCCATAATGGGAAACATGTAATTTGTCATGATACACTATGTTTATGATCTTAGTAGTTATCCATGAAATATTAATTGTTTTGAAGTATTTGTGATGGTTCCACACTCTATGAACATTCTATAATGGGTACATTTTGATTTTCTATTATTTATCAATCTTAAAAGATATGTATTCAAGAATTGTAATATTTTATTCAATTACACATGTTTGTGATCATCAAATCATTGGGTATGACATTCATAATTTATATTTATCAAAACATTCACTTTTTTATCATAATAATTTATATAATCATAAGTTTATACCTCATAAAACCTGTACTGAGTATCTGAGATCACCCATTTTTTTTCTTCCCAAGATTATTAAAAATTGATTAGGTATGTAATTCTTTATAGGAGTAATATGTGAGAAGGTCTTCATGAGTGATTGTGAATATATTTCATGAAATAATAATATTGTGTTCCTAGTACAAAAAATAAATAAAAAATTCCATTAGAAGTGTGTTTATCAAATGTATTGAGTATTCATATAAAATGATGTTATATTAATGTATGTAAATACTAGGTCATTATAGTCTAAACCCATCGAAATATGAACAGTGAAATGGTTGAGAAATCATAAATTTATTTTTAGATGTTATTTATAATGTTTTCATATAATATGAACATATAGGTTTCATTGAAATTTAATTATTAGTAATGTTTATTGAATTATATTGAAAATATTTACATTTAAAAATAATCAACAATAATGGATCCTTGAAAAGGATTGTGATTTATTCATTAATAAGTGCATGTTATAATAGAGTCTATTGGTATGTAAGGGATGAAATTAATTTAAATAATAATAAAAAATTATTGAAAACTAAAAGCATATGAAAAAATATAAAATTCTATTTTAGTATGGTGTAATGGGAAAAATGGATTACATATTAAATAATATGGTTTGGGATTAAGAACACTCTTTGAATACATTAGTTGTATTTAAATATATTTTTAAATAGATGATATAGTATCCTTGGAATTGTTGGTAATTATTATTAACAATTTAGAATTTAAAACAATTAAGATATCCCAATGTTAATGTTTATTTGGATCAATAATGATATCTCAATATATAAATAGTGTATTCAATAAAAAATTATTGATGAATATCAGACACAAACATTATATATCACGATATCATATTGAATTTTGAAATACAATGATACATTTTTTTATAGATAAATCAAATTTTGAAGAAAGGAAGAAAACAAATATAAGTGAATCATTTATCCTTAGTAATATTTTCTAATCCTATAAATTATGGTTCATGAATTCAAATTATACTAAAAAATATGGGGCATAAAATAAAAAAAATCGCTTGTAGAGTTTGATTAATAAAATACGATGAACTTTATATGGATGTTCATGATTACAATATAACCCTATGAATAACAAACATAAATAATCAATAACACATTTAATAAACTTATTAATTACAATATCTATTTATAATCCTCATTTATATTAATTTTCTAGAAATTTACTTGTTAATTTTTCCCTATATTCAATATCATGTGGCTATAATCCTGATAATTCTGATAATGTCCCCAACCTTGAATCCACAAAAATGGTTCTCCAGGCCATGACTCAACGTGACCTTAGGCTCTCCACCTCGTATGTTAATGGCTGAAGACTACTAGAGATGCTCTAAAAGATCAAATGTGATGACTATACACTATTTTTTTTATTAATCCAGAACAGATTAAAAATAATAATTGAATCATGAAACATGAAACATATAAAACCAACCATCTACCAAAAATAGGCACAAACCATAACCAAATAATAAATAAATTTTTTCATTCCATATTATGTCAAGTGATATAAAATATAAAAAAATATGAGAATACCAAAAATGATCCCCAAACTCATGTTTTTATTCCTATCCCAATCATGTACCATGTCTATCTCGACGTCTTAGCATAGTGAATTATCCATTTTCTTGACCTGAAATAATGAAATCTTCTCTGGTACCCTACCACTGATAGAGCAAGGTGATAATACTACTCAATAGGCCACCACCAATATTGTCTACCAATATACAATCTATGTAGATAGTGCATCCATGTATTAAATTAATGAAATGGAAATTGAAACAAATAGTAACTATAGTTAATAGTATTCACTCGAACCAATTTAATCACATAATCTATTTCATCAATCATTCCATGGGTTAGTCATTTACATCATTAAAATAATGGACTATTTTGTTTTACTACTATGTATAAGTGAGTAGTTCATGTTCTCTATCTTACCTAGGAAAACCATTTCATAATAAATTACATCACTATTAACATAGAGACTTAGTCTAGTTATTTTAATCAAATAAAACAATTCGGGTTTTAGAGACACAATCTAACTCACTAAACAATGCATACCTGAGGTTGGGATTCGAGCCTCTGTCCAAAAAGAACCATGGGAACCGCCTTTGTCCATTATCTCACACACCATCTATCCATGTGCATATTCTTATTTATCAAATTACAAAATATACCATTTTACAAACAATACACAAGTCAATACACATACCATTCACATTTAATAACTATTCAACATGTTAATTAACATCCAAACTTATCTAATAATAACATTTTCCATTTATATTTCATATCACATTTAACCCAGTTTTTATTCTCATGCATTAATCTATAATAAATATTCATCAATTCCCATTATTTTTTCCATTCAACAAATTAATCATTTTCAATATGTTGTCCCATTTAATATATTCACCATGTCATAATATTTTATCCTTTATATCATGTACATAGATCCATATACATTAACCCACATTTCATTTCATGTATAATTAATATGAAATTTAGTAAATCACAATATTTCATCAAATATATTTAAAAATAATCCAAAATACTCTCTATGACATTAAAAATGTTTGTAATCACTATCAATTTTACATTTTCAACTCTACTAATATACAAACATGTTCATCATGAGATCTTCATATTCATAATTCAACTATATTCATAACATTAGCATTCTCAATGATCGGGAATCATTGGGCACCCCATGGGTGTCCCTAAATAGGCCTAGTAAACCTCAATGCATCAAAGATAGGATAAATAGAGGATTAAATGATTATTTATCAAATATATTTACAAAATCCATTTAGTGGAATCAAAATCCCAATAATAGAATCTGTTAACAAAACCACAAATTCACTAATCAACTTTGAGAATATGGGATTTAACATATATAACAATTACCTCAAATCTATAGATGAAATCTCACTTATCATAGGCCTTAGATCTGGATTAATGAACCATATGAAACCCCACATATAATCTATTAGAATATATGATTTTAGAGCTCCAGAAGAAGTATAATGAAACGAAAATTTCCAATCCATAATAGAGAATAAAGATGATCATTAGACTTAAACATAGTAAAATCCACACCCATCAACACTTTAAATGGTCATAAAGCAAAGTAGACTAACCCTTGATATGATTTGGGAACATATGATATTGATTGGGGATAGAGGAGGATGAAGGAGCATATATTTCACAGAATTAATCAAACATCAAAAACTGAAATAGTCTATCATGAATTATCATCATTTGAAGATATTGTATCATGGGTTAATAAGATATCAAAATATTTCTATGATCCCTACAACTTTGAAGGGAAGCCAGAGAAGAAAAAGATGGTAGAAAAAAAGATGGATGATGGGAATAAAGGGAAGAAAGATATTCCATATGTGAGAACTATAGAAGGAATCACCTTGATAAATGCTTGAAGGGAATGGGAGTTTGTAATCTGTTTAGAGATAAAGGACACCATGTACTAGATTTCAAGGTTAAGAAAATGGTTTCAGATGTACAATGTTTCATCATGAAAGAGTTAGGACACTACCAAATCATTGTGCAAATCATCAGAAAATACAAAAAATGATGCAATTGGATAATAATAAGGTTTTTAAACTAACTAAGATGAAGAGGAATGACTAGTTTTATTATGATGTTATAATATAATTATTTCATTTTATTGTTGTATCTGCAATATACTGGTTATATAAATTATCTAGAAAAATAAGGATTGTACTGTAATACTATATTATTGAGGATTTGAGATTATATGGTTCTATGAAAAGTTACATAAGATTAAGAAACTGTTTTTTGGAAAATGCATGGTTAAAGGAATTCTAATCCTTAATATGGTCCGGATAATGCAGTATTAATTTTGGAATACGAGATGGTTGATTTTGATAAATTATATTAGATATTCATGACATCCTTGGAAATTATTAATAGTATTTTTATTTCATCATTATTGAAATATTCAAAATTATGGATATAAGGAATATGTCCTACATTATATAAAGGATAAGGGGGCATGAATGTAATCAATATTATTTTATAGTAATTCATGGTGTTACCATGTTTTAAAATAATACATTATGAAGCTGTTCACATGTTATTACCTAGCAAAAAGGATCTTCATTTTGATTAACTTCCTTATAAATTTTGGACTGTTAGTTTGGATAAGAAGTATTTTGGATAAGTCTAATTCTTAGAATGGATTACATTTGACATTGGATACTATAGTTAAGGATATTTTATATTGTTTTAAAAAGGAAAATAGGCAGATCGGGTGACAATCCGCCTTGTTAGACAAAGATGTGGGAATCAAACCCACAACAATAGTGCGACTGGTATTTATCACCTACCACTGGACTACGCGAAGTCCCCAAATTATATAATATATTTTTTAATAGGGTATAAAAATTGAATTATAAATTTATTATTTTTTGAACCATATACGATTAGGATAAATAGAATTGTTTTTTGAAATCTTTTTGAGTGAATGATGAGTTTGTTTTAGGAATTATTTGAAAGATGATACTCTACTAGTCAAGTATATACATATATATATTCCTAACTTATTCTATGTGTAAATTAATTATTAAGCTTTAGTGAAGGGATATTAAAACCAAAAATGGGTTATCCTCATACCTTATTATTTGTTAAACCAATGGTATTTTAAATCATCATAGATTGATGGATTTGGGGCCCTCAATTTTAAACATGTTTATGATTGATGACCTCAATCACTCCAAATAAATATATATGTTTTTCCACCAATTATGTGTCTCCAATTTCAACCAACGTTTTCCTAATTGAGATCAAAATTTGGTGGTGACTCTTCAATTTCCCTTTCATTCTTATTAAGACTAAATTTTATTAACCCAATTTCCCATGTTGTATTTCCCACAAAGGTATTTTCAAATTTAAACATATTATTTTCAAAGTATAAATTTCCAATTGTGAAGTTTCCATTTATTGAAGGTGGGAAGAACTAAAGACCCCACGAATTCATAGTATGTTATTTTTTCAAAGTAATTCAATAACTTCCACTAAACGCAACAACGAGTTCAAGCACACCACGACTTACCAATGTAGCTGTTCAAAAGCAGTTATTAATATTATTAACTGAATTTTGAACGTTATATAATCCATTTAATTTTTTAATCAATATTATGTGTTTCTTAGAGATAATGTTAGAACTAATAATTTTTTTTTCAGATTATAGAAGCATTTTTTTTAAAAATGCACTTCTACTGACTATTAATGGTGAACCATTGTTAAATCCAATATTTGATGAATTTATATATTAAATTTGAAAAAATAAACATCTTCTATTGAATAGTGACATAAGAATTTAGTTTCAATAAATTATTTTTGTTTTTCTAATAGCTTTCATATTTGCGTAAATATTGTAAAATAATATATTATAACTGCAAAAAACATTTTTATGAAAAATAATTTATAGTGTTAAATAATAAATTTAAATGGTTTGGTAGAATAAATAGATTTTATTTTTACAATTTAATCTAATTCTGATCATTGTATGTAATTTCACATTGAAATTGGATATTAATAAGTGTCAATATTTTGATAGTTATTATTGTATAAAAAATACTCCTTTTGGTTCTGACAGATCTAATTAATTTTAAATTAAGAAATGAAACCTATATGTTTTGAATTTGGTAAAATAAAATTAATTTTTGAATTCTGAATATCATAATTATCTTAGGGTGAATTTTTGGTATTTTTATAAAAAATTATATTCTTGATGAATAGTAAAATACACAGAGTAATTGCTTAATACCAACTATTTATTTATATAAGAATTTGTATTATTTAAATTTATTTTCTGCCAAAATAAATAAATAAAACATATAAAAGTTCAATGTAAATCATTATAATCATTTTATAATTTATTTAGATATATATAATGTTTATTGAACTTGTTACCTTATTTTTCCAACCTCCAAAGAGCTTTTGAAAATTTGCAGAAATTAAAATTTTACCTCATCTGTGAATTGAATTTCAAAAATCTTAGAAACATTGTTTATATAAATAAATAAAATGCGATTCACTAAGATAAAATTATTTTTTGATGAATAGTATAATTTGACTTTTTTTAAAAACAATTAAAAGTAAGTATGGTAATTAAATATAATCATGATATTATTATTACCCTAACAAATGTCTTAATTCTATTGGATAAGTGTAATTCAACCAAAAACAACATTATGATTCAAAAATGATCCTTTATACCCGCATGGTTTAGATTAGGACATTTATAATTATTTAATTTATTGAAGAGTTAAAAGTGTTAAATTCAAGTTTTCAAAACTAAAACATTTTTAATATAGGGTTACACATAAGATAAATTTGACTATAAGTACTCAGTATAAACCTAAATAGATTTCCAAAATAATTGTATTTTATTTATAATTATTAGACATTCAATAATTAAATTTATTTATGACAATGATGATAGAGAAATTACCTTATTAATAAAAGATTACAATAAATATAATTATAAATACTCAAATAAAAGTAATTTGAGACTTTTGAAGAATTAAAATAATTTTATTGGATAATATGACATTTTAGGGTTGATTCAATCAATTTTTCCCAATGTAATCACGATGTTATGATTTTATCAAACAAAAAACCAAATAGTGTCAAAATTGATATAGAATTGTTTTTAAAACAAATATTATATTATTAAATGATATAACAGTACAAAAATCTATGGTTTGAAGAAAATACATTTATAATAATAAATATGAAATAAATAAACTAATTGGGTTTCAATTCACATTTTATAGTATATTTATTAACTATACTATATTAAAATACAAAGAGACAAGGTAAATGTCAAGCTACATAACAAATAGTTAAATCTAAATGATAAAGTTAATATAGTTATCCAAACCTATCTAAAATCTATTGGTTGAGTTTTTTTCGACCCATCTACACGTTAATATTTAAATAATTCATTTTGGTTCTTTTAGAATCTAAAAATGTTTTTATTATAAAATAATATTTCATTCTATTTCTAAGGTTCCCCTCACTCCACTTATATAAAGAAAGTTCCCCTTCTCTCAAATTCACACCATCAAATTCATTAAGATAGGCAAAACCCTACGCAAATACCTTATAAGATGTTCTCCATTCATCCTAGAGCCCTTCCATTACTCAGAAATCCATCATAATGATCCCTTTTGATCAAATCAAAATTTTGAACCTGAAGATGACGTAAATATTTAATCCCCTTGTTATGGTTCCATTGTTCATCAACATCCTATTTATTTGTTATTTCCACTATAATATTATTACTCCAATATCTTCTATATATTGTGACGTTATAATAAATATGGTTCTACCATATTCATTAATCTATCCATCCTTTGAATGACATCTCAACATACATGTGTACGTACAGCTTACCGTCTCAACGTCGTGGTGTAATTGTTATTCAATAAATTTTTATTTTTATGGTTATAATATTTATTTTTAATGTATGTAAATATTATATACAACATGATAATGATTCTATATATAAGATATTCCATCAAATTACATATGATTTATCTAACAATATAATGATATTATCGCTCGTACGTACGTACAGATTAACGTCTCAACGAATTGATAACATTAATTTCCATGTTAACCATTCAGTGTTGATTAAAATATATATATCATTAATAAGTATGTAATATATTAATTAATAATTATAATTTAGATATATATATATATATATTTACTTATATATATGTTATTCACTTAGTTTTGTTCAAAACGATATGAAAACAGAAACATAGTTTATGCGTACGTAGGGACTACCATTTCCATAAATATTGTTTTCCATTTAATATATATGTCTATTATACATATTTAAATTTTAAATATATATGATATATAAATCATGATTAATATTCTATAAGTATTTAAATCATTATCTAAGTGATAAAATCAATAGTAACAAGTTATAACACGTACGCTAAAGAATGAAATTATTACCTGAAATGTTGATTAAAAATTGAAATAATTATTAAATGGGTAGTATAAAGTCATAATTTATTCATTCATGATATCATAAAAATTAAAATAAATTGTCTATAATTTAATAACATACTACAATATTCATACATGAGGATAATTGCACCCTCGACTAATGGAATGTGCAATGTAATGGTTAATTTCATAATCTCTTTATTATCTGAGGTTGTTTTTACGTAAGAAACTACTAGGAAATATTTATCTTCCATGTCCATGATTCATTAAATATTTTTCAAAGAGATTATATTTATGTTACATTACTAAAACATCATTTTAAATGTTTTAATGTTTTATTACTCTAGACCATTCTCATTAATGTCCATGATTTTAAAATGGAATTATGGATTTCTTTAAATTGACATGAATGTTTTAAAATGATAATTATATTAAAATTTTTCAAAGTGGTATGTGACACTTTGATTAAAAAATTTATTTACATGTATTCCTTTCTAAATTGTGTGACTATTAAATTTTTCCTAAAAAAGGGATATTTCCCTCAAAAATATTTACAAATAATTTTCATATATTTCATAATAATTCAATGGATTTAAAATTTTTTTGGAGTTGATTTATTATTATATAAATATTACATATTGTACTGAGGGATTTGTGAAATGATTGATTGTGGATGTGTTATTTTTATAACATTCATGGTTTATGGGTAAAGTATTGATATTTTGTATGCCGGTATAAATATGAATGTTTATGTTATGTTTAAAACATTTCATATGAGGAATGCATTATGGTTTGTATGTGATGGGTGGAGCCTAATATAAATCCTTAATATATCAGTAGGTGTCATGAGACATACTACTGTCTTGGAACAAGGCATTGACAAAATGTTATTTATAATCTTGGCACAAGGCCTTAACTATGTGGTTATAAAATTCTGGCATTATGTATTTCATTATTATAAAAGTGGATATTGATATTTCATGTGATTATTATACTAGTAGAATATCCACGAGATAATATAAATTCCATTATTTTATTCTATCTTTTCAATATTATGCTGAATATTATGTTTAAATTTTTTTAGTCTTTTAAATTTTCTTTAAATGTATATGCTTATTTATGAATGTTTCCACTATATTGTTATCCTTACTGAGCATATGAGCTCAAAAAGTTATATGTTTTTATTTTCATAGGATTCTAAGAATAGTATTAGGATTTATAATCAGGGTTAAGGTATTGGATTAATGGTCTTATCAAAATATCATTTATGTTTAGTTTTATTTTCTAATGTTTAATATAACATTCATGTAAGTAATCCCTTTTCCAAGACTACTAAACTGATCTGTCTTTAGGGTAATGATTTCTTGTAATTATGCCAATGTATTAAAATAATACACCGACTCTGGATAACTGGGTTTGGGGAGTTACAAAATTAAACATACAATTAAATGCAATTAATGATTATTTCTTGAATACGTGTTCATATTCCATCAATTGAATGATTTTTGATGATATCATAAAATAATTTAATAAAATGATTTCGCGACACTTCGATAGTGGGAATGAATATTATAATTAATCATTACAAATGATACTAGAATATATGAAATTCGTAATTTGAGTCTATTGATATCATGATCTTAATTACTCATATTTCCAAAAGTAAAGTATATATTATATAGCAAATATGTAAAAATAATCACCATGAGTTTATATAAGAAATTCATATTTCATGAAATAGTTTTTTAAATTAATATTTGTATTTTAGGTATTTTGAATAATAGATTTTAGGATACATTACATGAAACTATAACAATATATTATGATACACACAACACCGAGTTTACCATTCTTTACACAAAACACCGAGTTTTAAAGTAACATAACATAAAATAAAAATATTATTATTCTATATGATAGTTTACCCTTAGATGTTCAAATGGAGGTTATTAATAAGATTACATTAATATATGGATTAAAATTTTATTCAAAAATAATTATTTATGTAATAATTAAATATATATGAAGAAAACATGATTGAAAAAAAAGAAAATATTATCTAAAAAACTATTTGTTTGATGAATATTGTATTATACTATAATAAGTTTATCAAATATGCTTTTATAAATTAATTTAATGTAATTTATATATTATATATTTAGTAAAATGTTTAACAATCATCTTATGTGGTTATTATACAAGAGATAATAACAAATATAATTTAATGGTTAACAACTATATTTTTCAAAAAAGGAAATTTTCTCTCCTTTTCAACATTTATTTGAAAATTAATTTTTTCTCAATTTTAGATATTTTTATTTTTAAGAAATATATATTAATTCTGAAATCATATTTTAAAAATTATATTGGATTGATTTCTTTGAATCTTACAAAAATGAATTTTTTTTACTCTGTAGTTATTAATACTGATTTTTAATTAAGACTTGTAATTTATATTATTATATTGAAAAATTTTAATGTTTATTTTATATGGATTAAAAATTGAAATTATTTCATTTATATATCAATTAATTCAATTGAGTTCATTTAAATCATATTAATATGGAATTTTTATATTATAACTTGTGAAAATTTATAACAATTCTCCATAAAACCATATTTCTCGTCGTGTCGATAGGATTAATTTTAAATAAGCATTTCCAATTTATTTGAATGCGGATATGAAAAATGGATTCAATATTTGGAATATTAATAATCTAAATTATTTAATGAGTTTATCTTAAATTTTTATAATAATTATTTGTAAAAAAATTACAAATTATTTACCAACATCCTTGAAAATATGTGTTTATAGAGGATGGGGAGTTAAAAAGTGGATAACAGATAAAATTGTTCCAGAAACATTAACAAATAAATATTATTTCCATATTTTTACCTCTAGTATTCTAGTATTTCTAATGGACCATTATAGATCCTTGTTTGATGTGAATAACCAGAGAATAACATTTTTTTCAAAAATTACATATGTGGTAGTTACAAAGAATATAAAAGGAAACCCATTTTCTCTCCAATTAAAAATTAAAACACCCATTTTATATTGATGGTATTTTTAAATTAACTCAATAAATGTACCTTATTATCATGGAATAATTATTTTTTTAAAAAATCCATCATCCAGAGCCTTTTGGGGGAAAACCAAATTAATTTGTATGAAAAAGAGGTAACGTCCCTAATCATACAATTTATATTATTTTTTTCCATCACCTAATTAAATTATTATTAAATCTATTGATATAATATCCTTATTATATTTCATATATTCAGATGTTATTATGTTAATGTAATAACGTATATCCATCTATTATAATATCAAATGGAGTGTGAAATCAACATTCATGTTTATGATGGAACACATCCTAAAAAACAAATATAATTTAATTTTTACCACCAACTATCTTGGATGGATCTACTTGTATATTTATTATTTATATACAATATTTCCGAAATTTCTAATTTTTTGGATTCATGATATCACATGAATACCATTATATTAAATATATTTAAATATTGATTTTATGTTTTTATTTTTATGTATTTTGAACCAAATGATTAATAAATCTGTTTGGGATTTCCCTCACAATTTATATTTTGAGACACATTCCATAGTCAAAAACTATTTATTTTATGTGGGGTTTATAATACCCACTAATTTATTTTATGAATATTAGCTATAAATTTTTTTGTATTTGAATATCTATTTTTGGATACCTCTTTCATGGGACATATAATTCAATAGATTACAAAAGAACAAATAGATTTTTTTTCTCAATTTTTCTTCTTAAAGACAGATGTTGTGAAACACACCTATCTTATTGTATGAGTTATATATAGTGACCACTTTTTTAATTTTAACATGTCATCCAATATATTTGTGATTTTTTATTTTATAGTTAATGATATTCCATCATGATGACTATAATTCAATGTTATTAATGTTGTAGAAGTTTTATGTTATAATCTAAATATTTATTGGGATAGTTTGGAATTGTTCATAAAATGTTGAACTCTTATGATATATATCTTATTAAACACATGAATTTTATCCTATGGTGATTATTACATTAGAATATATGTTTTCCATTAATTTTAATCTTAGAATGTACTTATGAATTCATGATATTTTCATAAGAAAAATAATATTTATTTCTCACATTGGTCGTAAACCAATTGATTCCCAAAACCATATTTTTTTAAAAAATAATTTATTTCAAAAAAATTAAGATTAATTATATAATGATATTTTATGGATGATTTTATTTTTGAATTATTTTAATGTAATATTTATGTCATTAAAAAATCAATTAAAATTTTTATTTTAATAAAAATGATCGTGGAATATTTTTTATAACACGCACAACATGAAATTAATATCACACCATACATACCATTATTTTCATTGAATATTTGATATTTATATTTGATGTTACTTACCAAAGAAACGTATATTAATTTTTTTTATGATTTAAATATTGTTTTTTCGAAGGGAAATGTATATTTTTTTCAAGTAATTTTTCATAATTATTTTTAAGGATTATTTGATGAGTTTACATGGTTTTTTATAATAGAAAGAAATTAATAAATGATTAATGTTTTTAAATGTTTTTTTAAACGTGGAAAGGATGTATTCCATCAACAAGTGTTCCATTGAATTTTTCAAACATAATTTTCTTCTTAGATGACCTCGTTAGATGTTACATATTTTTTACTAGTGATAATATTATATGATAGCCTCCTTTTTATCAATATAGATGTGTAATAATATATGTTCATGAACTGTCTATGGAACCCATTTATTTTTCATGTTATATGATTTGGTAATTGAATAAATTTTAATGAATCCCAGAATCATTACATATGAAATGATATAATTATATGATTAATATTTTATGATGTTGTGTAACTGATAAGATTGGTTTTCATTATAAAATTTGTTGGACATATATCTCCCTCTAATGAATTTTTTATTTCATTATATGTCATTGGATAATAATGGGATACAAGTCGATGGTGTTGATCCACTATGGGAAATAGGTGAGTAATGACCAACAATATGTAAAAACTCTCTCATATTCTACAACAGGAAGTAGGTGCATCCAGATCCAGAATAGAAAACATATTATTGGTCATGCTCCATTATTTTTATGGTCTCGGTAGTAAACCTTGAAATATTAATTGTTTTTAATTATTTGTGATGGTTCCACACTCCAAGGAAATTCTATAATGGTTACTGAATGGTTTTTTATGATTTATCAATCATAATGGATATCTATTCAGGAATGGTAATATTTTATTCCATGACACATGTTTATGATCATCGAATCATTGTGTATGACATTTATATGCTATAGTCATAAAAAATTTCATTTTTTTTAACATTATTATTCATATGATCATATGTTTATATCTCTTGAAACCGGTACTGAGTATCAGAGCTCAACCGTTCTTTTGTTTCCTTCCCAAGGTTATGAAAAATGGATTTTGTATAGTATTATTTAGAAGAGTAATATGTGAGATGTATTTTAAGTGTGACTGTGAATATATTTCATGAAATAAGAATATTGTGTTCCTAGTCCACAAATTAAGAAAATTGAATTCAATAGAAGTGAGTTTATCAAATGTATTGAGTATTAATATAAAAAGATGTAATATTAATGTATGTAAATAATAGGTCATTATATTCAAAACCCATTGGTATATGAACAGTAAAATGGTTGACAAAACATAAATTTATTTTTTAATGTTATTTATAATGTTTTCATATATTATGAACATATAGTATTTATTGGAATTTAATTATTATTAATTTTTACTTAATTATATTGAAAATATTTACATTTTAAATTAATCAACAATAATGGATCCTTGAAAAGGATTGCTTTTTTTCATTATAAAGTGCATGTTATAATAGAAACTATTTGTATGTAACAGATGAAATTAATTTAAATAATAAAAAAATATATTGAAAACAAAAAGCATATGAAGCAATATAAAATTCTATTTTAGTATGGTGTAATGAGAAGAATGAATTACATAATAAATAAAATTTCATGGGATTCATATAACTATTTTAATACATTAGTTTTTTATATATATCTTTTTAAATAGATGATATAGTATCATTGGAATTGATGGTAATTATTCTTTCCAATTTAGTATATAAAACCATTAGTTATCCCAATGATAATTTTTATTTGGATCAATAATGATATCTCAATATATAAATAGTGTATTCCATACAAAATGATTGATGAATCTAAAACAAAAACTTTATATATCATGAAATCAAATTGAATTTTGAAATACAATGATACATTATGGTATAGATAAATCAAAGTTTCATGAAAGAAAGATAATGAATAGAAGTGAATCATTTATACTTAGTAATATTTTTTTTCAAATAAATTAAGGATCATGTATTTAAATGATACTATAAAATAGGGGTGTATATTTTTAAAAAAAATTCACTAGTAGGGTTTGATTGATAAAAAAATGATTAATTTTATATGGAAGATGAAAAATACACTATAACTCTATGTATAACAAACATTACAAAATCGATAACACATTTAATAAACTTATTAATAACTATATCTATTATACTTTTAATTTATATTTATTTTCTAGATATTTACATGTTAATTTTTCCCTATATTCAATATATTGTGACTAAAATCCTGATTATTCTGATAATGTCCCCAACATAGAAGCCACAAAAATGGTTCGCCAGGCCATGTCTCAACGTGACCTTAGGCTCTCTTTCTCGTACGCTAAAGGCTGATGACTACTATATATGGTCTCAAATATCATATGTAATGACTATAGAATTATTTTTAGATTACTCCACATCATATTAAAAAGAAATATAATTGATTCAAGAAACAAGAAACATGCAATACCAACCATCTACCTAAAATTAGCATAACCCATAACCAAATAATAAATAAAAATTGTCATTCCATATTATGTCAAGTTATAGAAAATAGAAAAAAATATGAGAATTAAAAAAATCAACCCCAAAGTCAAGTATTTATGCCCATCCCTATTACATCCCATGTCTAACGCAACTTCTTACTATTCTTATTTTTCCCTTTTCTTTAAATGAATCAATGGAATATTCTCTGGTACACATTCAAGGATAGAGCAGGGTGTTAGTACAACTCAGTCGGACACCACCAATAATGTATAACAATGTACAATCTAAATACAAAGTGCATGCATTTATTAAATCAATGTAAATGTAAGTGAATGAAAAAAATAGTACCAATAGTTAATAGTATTCACTCTAACCATTTTAATCACATAATCTATTTCTTCACTTGTTCTAGGGGTTTTTATTTCATGTCATTAACATAATGGCCTCTTTTGTTTTACTACTATGTATATGTGAGTAATTCATGTTCTCTATCTTACCAGGTAAAACCTTTTCATAATAAATTACATCACTATTAATATAGAGCCTTAGTCTATGTAGTTTTACCTAATTAAACCATTAGTGTGTTAGAGCCTCAGTCCAACTCCCTAAACCATGCATTACTGATGTGGGGATTCGATCTTCTGTCCAAACAGAACCATGGGAGCCCCCTTAGTCCATTATCTCACACACCATCTATCCATTTACACATTATAATTTATCAAATTACCAAATATAACATTTCACAAACAATACACAAATCAATACACAAAACATTCACATATAATAACTATTCAACATTTTAATTAACATCCAACATTAACCAATTTTTACATTTTTCTTATTACATTGCACAGCCCATTTAACCTATTTTTTATTCTCATGCTTTAATCTATAACAAATATTCAACAATTCTCATACTTTTTTCCATTAAAAAAATTCATCATTTTCAATATGTTGTCCAATTTAATGTATTCACCATGTCATAATCATTTATCCATTAGAGCATGTACATAAATCCATATACATTAACCCACTATTCATTTCAAGTATAATTAATATAAAATTTAGTAAATCACAATATTTCATCATATATAATTAAAAATAATCCCAAATAATCCCTATGACATTAAAAATATTTTTAATCACTATCAATTTTACATTTTCAACTATACTAACATACCAACATGTTCATCATGAGATCTTCATATTCATAATTCAACTCTGTTCATAATATTAGCATTCTCAATGATCGAGAATCATGGGTCACCCCATGGGTGTCCCTAAAAAGGCCTAGTCAAACTCAATGAATCCAAGATGGGATAAATAGGGGATTAATTGATTATTTATTAAATAAATTTACTGAATCCATTTAGTGGAAACAAATTACCAACAATAGAATCTGTTAACAAAAACACAAATGCACTAATCAACTTTGAGGTTGTGGGATTTAACTTATATATCAATTACCTAAAATTTTTAGATGAAATCTTAGTTAACATAGGCCTTAGATCTAAATTAAAGAACTATTTTAAGCCCCAACATTTAATCTATTAGAATATAGTATTTTAGTGCTCCATGAGAAGTAGAATGAAACAAAATTTTCAAATACACAATAGAAAATCAAGAGGAACATTTGACTTCCCCATAGTCAAATCCACCCCCAACAACACTCAAAATGGCCATAATGCATAGTAGAATAACCCTTGATATGATTTGGGAACTTATGGTTTTTACTGGGGATATAGGAGGATGAAATGGGAAGATAATTTGGTAATACATTTAAAATCTCAAGGGTTCAAAACAAGAATATCTCACATTTTAATGAATTGAACAGATGTGCAACTTGTGCATCAATTATGCACCAACATATGGACAAAAGAGGAAAAATTAACACTATTACCTTGGTATACCACCCATTTTGCAAAATCATACATAGAATGTGTGGAATTTTTATTTTCAAGACTGCACAATTTTTATTTTTCCTTTCACTGTTTGTTTAACCATGTACCCCTCCTTATAGTGAAGCTATAAAAACAAAATCTAAAAGAATAGTCTTACCATGATTTTCCTTCATAATAAATTCTTTAATAATAACTTGATACTAATTGAATGATAAATCACCCTTATAGTTAGAATACTCAACATCCATCTTGTTTAACATTATAAGGTGTTCCTAGAAGAGCTGTGACACATATAAATCAATATGTGTTCCACTATACCATTGTGTATGATCTAATTTCGTTGACAGTAGTATGATACTCTCGATGAAATAAGACTATACCACACACCTGTCTTCCAACATACCTTTCTTCCATATATTATGGTGACCCAACCTTGGTAACAATTGAGAAAACACATGATCACCCATCAGAAACTCAAGAGCTCTATGATGCTGATTCAAATACAAATTATACTTTACCTGAGCCATTTCAATACATTTCTAATTCAATTGGACCTATTTTGACATCTCATATATGACACTCTAACTAAAAAAATCTATTACCTTGGCTCCAACAAAATATAACAAAGATCTATGTGGCCTCCCATAGAGCGCCTCCAATTGTTCCATCTAAGAAATCACTTTTAAAATATTATTATATAATAAATCTACACGTGGAAAGTGTTTCTCCATGATACTCAAAATACTACCACCAATGATCACATCATGTCCTCTAGTACATGAATAGTATGATTTGATTTCCTATCCATCTGTGGGTGGAAATCCATAATAAAAGAACATGGGTAACAACAGACAAATGCAACCCCTTATAGAAACATGATGTAAAATGTAAATCATGATTTAGAACTGTGGTTTCAATCTCACCATGAAACCACAAGATTTACATAACATACATGTTACCTAATTAATCAATGGTGATGGATTCTTGAATTGGTAATAAATGTGATAATATAGTCAAATGATACCACACTACCAAAATCAGGTCATTTTTTGATGGAATCATAGGTATACCGACATCAAAATACACCATCACATCATTCCATTTCAATTATAGGACATGAAATTGATGTAATAAACCACTGAACTATAGGTTATCGACATTCACCAACTGAAATTTACAACATAATGTTACAAACACATCAATTTACTTCTTCTTCCTTAGCCACTAATTCTACCATTAAATTTCATGATACATTTTGTTCGAAGTGGGAGTCACTTTCTACTTAAAATCATGAAACTCATGTATCAATTATTCTCACATATAAGTAAGAAGTAAAAATCCTTGAGAATAATCAATATAATCATTACTAATAATTTAATCAGAAGGTTTCTCCCCAATTTCAATACAATTCTTTAAATCCAGACACTCTAGATCTTCATACAAACCCACATTGATCTATATTGTAAGGGTTAAATAAACGTCTATGGCTGCAAGGGTCATCTTGTCCTTGCACATCCTGATCATCCATGTTCATCTCTAAAAACATATCTATCATCTTCTACATAGAAATGAATTTATAGACACCCTAATTTTGAGTAATCTAGATTAATTAATTAGAGACATTATTCGCCATTCTCATTATGTATACTAACGCAAAATCAAAGGATTTGATATACTCAACATTTTTTCACTGCTAAAGATTAATATTGCACTGAGAGAAGATTCATGTTTGGATTTTATGGTTGGTATAAATTTTAAACCACTCTAAGAACAAGTAATGATGCCAACACATTAAAGCATACAACACTATGGAAAATCCCAGATCATGCATCAGGTAATTTTTTTCAAGGGGACTCAGTGTCTGAGAACCATACACCATAACCTGATCATTCTACATCGACACTACCTCAATCCCAACATAAGATACATCACAATAAATGGTATGCTCTATTCATGGATCATGTTGAAACAAACCTACTGATTAATATAAATGGTTCTTTAAGTTATGTAAGTCATTTTAACAAACCACATACCATTCAACCATAAGGCCCCTCATGGTTAATGCCAAAAGTTTTTCATTCAAATGGTACGTGTATTAGATGATATTTCGATAATAGCCTTCTAATCCTAGAAAAAATAGTTTATTAGAAAAATTATTAGGCTGATAGAAAGAAAAAGGTGCCTATACATTCTCTGGGTCCACTAACAAACCTTCATCAAAGATAATATGACATAATAAATGAACCTTATCAATCAATAAATTAAATTAATATTTCTTGGATAAAAGAATACAATAACATAGAGTACTCCTGAGTGTTTTAAGTTCTCAGGAATGATCTTCATGGGTCATAGCGTATAGCATAATGTTATAAAAATGGAAACTATGAAAAAATCTATGCATGGATGAATTATTTGAATAATTAAGGTCATAAACACTTTTGGAACATTATTCAACCTGATTGACATCACTATAATGACATAAAACCCATACATAACCCTAAATATAGTCTATGGTAGATAAGTAGTTCTCACGCACAACTGGTGATACCATGATATCAAATCAATATTATAGGGAAATTAAACACCCATTAGCTAGTCATAATGTTCATCAATTCGACGAATAGGGTATCAGTTCTTGACCGTCATCTTATTGGAATGTTAATCAAACAACCACACACACACATTCCTCTTCTAGGACCAAAACAATAACAAACCATGAAGAAATGAATTTATGTGAGGAACTGGTAAAAAAAAGTACTAGCAAGGGTGGAAGATAAAAGAATCATAACTCAAATATGTTGATGGCCTATCCTCACAACCTCCAGGTATAGGCTAATCTACATAAATAAAGTATGTTATTCTATCCTGAGCTCTATTTTGATTTCCTTGTACTACAATTACATATAGTTAATGAAACCCTTCTCCTATCGATCACCATCCACATCCCTGACTAGTATTATTGGTAGAGCTCATGCTTCCCACCTGATATGGGTTAACTGACCCCTTGCATGTACTTACATTATCCTCATCACCCACATTTAAGAACTACTAGGTGTTACTACAGTACATATTCTCATTCAATGACCTTTTAGAAGATTTTAACATAGCTGGTGATAAGTGACATTGACACCACCTATTTCATCACCTACCATATTGATAATATAATACTATGTTGCATCTTTTAGAAACATATACTTTTTTCTGACAACATAGTTTATCACTTCTTTGGTGGAGACATTCAAAATGATCATACATATTATAGATTTAAAAACCCATATATCACCCAACATAAACTATATGACCACCCCAAGAAAAGATTTTGATGTTTCCTTATGAGATAGGTTATTAATCCATCACATTAGTAAATCTCTTTAATTGCAAGATATTTATTGGGGACATTATTGAATGTCTAAGTCCATATGATAATCTTTTATCCATAGCTGCCTCATCCACTACCAAATATGAAAAATAACTTTATAATTATGTGATAAAACCATCATAATCAATAACTATCATAGTACCATGGGATAACAACACATATTTCATATCCATCTCCAAACTAATTTTATCCAGATAGAATTTTTTTGGATACCTTTTCTAGAAATCATTATACATCATAACTTTTTCATTCTTTGATTTAACAAAAATATCTCACTATCTATTTATTTGGACTCATAACATGTATGCTGTTATGATGAATATGTTATCATGAGGAGTCTCTAAGTGATCAATAATTGTATGAGTAGACTCTATCCAAAACATGGAAACATTAGGTACTCCCTCCATAGAAATAGTCTGAGGGTGTTTTAGTAGAAACTCCATAGTCAAATCAAACATACTTATAACAACATGACTTGTGTCTTTTACTATCATCTTCAATAAATGAACAACATTCTCAATGAATTACATCTCTCCCCTTTTAGTCTATACCACCTAGTCTTCTTTATCCACATATGGATTGGAATTCTCTATGATTTCCTATTTTCTCTTAATAGGGACATGATGTCCTGGGGGAATTTAAATGCACTTTTAAACAGACATCATATAATATTTAACAAAAAACATCCAGAATTTTCCCAAAGTAGTGCTCTATACTAGCATTAGCATCCCATTTCACTTTGACTATAACAAATGATATATTCACATATCATTAAATACTTTTAAAAATCACTATCACTAGTCATGGTCAACAGTGGGTAAACCAACTAAACATACAACATGTTTTTTATTAGACACCTTTTAAAACCATTTCCACACTCACAACATTAATCATTTCTCTTATAAAAATTTACAATTTAAATACCTTTTTCAACCAAAATTTTATTTCATTCACATACATTCATTAAGCCCAATTCCATGACCATTTCTAACATTATTTCATTTTCTCGTTAGAATCATCATTGTTTTACATGAATTTCATTAGATTATTAGGGTAATGGAAATTCATTTTATCCCACATGTCTAATACATTTTACCCATGCATTCTTATAATTATTCAGGTCACATATATTTCTAGGTTCTGAAAATAATTAATTATTGACCAACCTATTGAATTATTGGCCACAAAAATAGTATCATAGAAAAGTCACATCACACAAAAAGTGTACCACCAAAAGATTAGATATCATTTAACTATTTCTAAACACACTAAGAACTAAAATCCCATAATAAGAACTTGGGTTTCCCCCATACATGTGTTAGCTAATCCATTGAATAAGCTTATTGAAAATAACTTTCACATCCTTTTATATTTTCTTCAATCCCAAACTAATAAAATAATAGATAATAACTACTATAACAACAAATTGTAACATCCCTATCATTGAATCCCCTAGAATCATGCCATAGGATGGTTGATAAATTACATAATGTCTATGTACCCTTACACTAGAGGCTTCTGATATACATTGAGTGTCTATAAAAACTCAAGTAGAAACTATACCCTATTTATCCATGTAAGACACAATATATGAATATGATAAATATAGAAAAAAATAAACACTAAACCAGAAAAACTCATTGCAAACTATCTTCTAAGAATATGTAGAATCCATAAAGATAATATAAATATGCTATATCATTTCATTCAATTTCATGTGATAGAAAACCAAAAATAATAATGAAAAAATGAAACCCTAAAACATGTCCTGACGATTTTTCCATATCTACATCCCTACACATCCCATGACCAACTTATCTTTCTAGAATGAGGCATTCTTCATTTTCTTATCCTACAACCACAAAATCCTCTAGGGTTCTCAATGGAGGCCAAATTAGGTCGTCAGTACTAATCAATAGGCCACCACTAATGGTGTTTACAAATACATAGTCCAAATGTATAATGAAATCAATTATAATATGAATGAAAATATATTAAAAAGAAAACCCATTTATATTTGTTAACAATATTAATATTAACCATTTTAATCTATTAATCCATTCCATCACTTGATCAATGGGATAATAATTCACATCTTTTACACAGTTTCCTTAGAAAATATGTTACTATACAAAAGAAAATGTGTAATGATCCTTATCTAACATCAGAAAAACATTTAATAATCAAATATATAATAGTTACCTTGTAGTATCAATCTAGGTATGTTAATCTAAAGAAACAATTAGGGGCCTAGATAATTAGTTTGACTCCTTAACCAATTAATTCTTGGTGTGGAGTTTAATGACTCAGTCCAGCCTAAGTAACGGGGGAACCTCATTCCATTATCCCAGACACCATCAATCCATGTGTATATTATTAATTATCTAATTGCACATAATACAGGTTAGAAAAAAAATACAAATGAAATTCACATTTTGTAACTATTCAAATTGAGAATTATCATAAATCTATAACTTATTATCACATATAACATTTACATTACATATCCAATATAACGAAATTTACTTTCTGATTCATTACCATATAAATAATATTCAATAATTTCCATTATTTAGAACATTTAACATATTCATCAATTTACATATATGATCCAATTTAATGCATTCAAAAAATCAAAACTGTTTACCCATTTCAACATGTTCATAACTCCACACTCATTAAACAACATTTTTTGTTCATGTACAATTCATAATGCATTTAGCATAATAACAATATTTCAACATTCCCATTTCATAATAAGTAAAAAACCAACATATTTAATTATCAATGTCTTCCCATAGTTTCAATATTCACTATTCAATTCATATAACATGTCGTCATGTTCATCATTGGATCTACATATTCAAAATTCAATTCCTTTCTTAACATTACAATTTTTAATATTTGGGAATATTGTCACATCACATGAGTGGATATAAATTATTCTAGACAAATAAGATGGATTTCTCATGGATCATGAGGATTTCAATTCACCATTTATCAAAACATTTTACAGTTTAATTTAAAATTAATCAAATTCAATGAAACAAAAAACAATTTAGACAACCACATATGCACAAAAATCTTTGATAAGGTGAGATATAACTTATAGACCACCAGTCCCGAGTCTGTAGTTAAACACCCACGTATCCATAGCATTAGATTTTAATTCAAACATCCTTTGAAATAATATCATGTGATCTATAGAAGAAATGTCTGTCTGTTCTATGTAAGAATAAGAATTAATCTACAATATCTAGTCTAGAAAAGAGAAGAAATATGAGCGTTAGAATTACCCATATTAATAATTAGCACCAAACAACACTTCAAATAACTAGAAGTGAAATATATTAACACTTGAGATGATTTTAGGGATTAGGTTATTCACTATTGAAATGGAATACAAGAAAAGAATAGAAAAATGTCATAAACTAAAAATGATTATGTGGAAATTTGTAATTTCTCATTTGTAAATGAGGAGCATAGTATGGTCGCAATGTTTTCCAAAATGTGTGCTAACCATGCACCATCTCTTCCCAAAAGAGGTCCAGGCCTCAAAAATAACAATGGATACCACATGGTTTGAAAAACTATATTGAAACTATATATAATTCATCTATCTATAACTATATGGGTTGGCATTACACGTTACATGAATTGATTAATCATGAACTCCTCACGCTATAAAGAACTATTTGGGAACACATTTTCCTCTAACTATGATTCAACAATTAAAAATACATTGGAAGAATATTTTCCTTTTATTTCATGCCTCAGACCTCATGATCACTCTTAATCCCCCCCACACTATGTAAATATTAAATTAAAAAACATTTAATTAGTTTAAATAGAGATTTAAATATCGAAAAACCCATATAATATCTGGGATCCTATTTTTTTAAAATTATTTATTAAAATAATAAGAGATATTTGTTTATTTAAAAAAATTCCATAATAATTAAAATTCTATATGTAAATTAACTGATTCATTATAAATATTTATAATGTTAACATATAAATTTATGGTTGTAACCGTAAAAACCCTTGATTGTGTAATCTATTATGAAGATTTTTTAGTGATTTTTAACAAGAAAATGGTTGAATCAATATTAACGAGTTTAATATAAATATTATAATTCTATAAAAAAAATTCATTACTTAATTATCTATATCATTCATTATCAATACTCAAATTATCAAAGTGTTACATGACACTATTTTATTTCATTTGTATTGTGGGTAGGAATAATGACCCAATGAAAAAAAGCCCTAAATTTATAAACAACTATGATGTGATTAAGATGTAAAATAATAATAATATAATGATAAATTTTATATTTTTAATTCTTCTTATATATAAAATTTTGAATGATTGTGAAGAAATTATAGTATATATGAAAATATAACATGCCTATAAATTTTTTTTCTCATATAACACTTTTTAGATAGTTCTATATAAATTTTAAATTTATTTATCAAATTATTAATAAGATGAACAATATATCATACATGAAATATAATAATTTAGTGAACACTATATTTATATATTAAATATATTCATATAACATTCATTTATATGATGAATGTATAAGGAGAATATGTCATTCCATAGAAGATCTAGTGAATATGTATATAAGGATTATGATTTTTTCCATATATTTGAATCAATGTGTAATTATGATTATTATTTAAGAATAAATAAAAAATTATTATTACCAAATTTATTTATGAATATCCTCTTTTGGACTATCCATTCTAGGTGGTGATGGAAATTAAACAAGAATCTTCAAGGATTGGGTATATTGAACATAAAAAATATTGGTTATCTCATCATTATTTATGTTAAAATTAACAAGGTTGTTACTAAATATTTCATTATTATAATAAAATTCAGTTTAAAAATGATACTAATGTTATTATATTTTTTTGATAAACATGAATTGAAAATGTATGATTGAATAGAAAATATCATAATACAAATTTGTTAATTATGATGCGATCATTGAGTTTTCTTTAGAGGTTTCTTTTGAAGTGGAGGTATTAGGATAATATTGACTAATCATAAGATAATTTACGTAAATTTAGATTATATTCTATTTATTATGGGATTTCATTAAGATGAAATCTGAATTTTTTGGTTTATCATGAAGGTGTTTGGAATGACACAATTTATATGTTGTGAGAATGGTTTTTTCATAGATACACTTTATTTTGTTATTATGTAATTATATTTCATAGGGATAAAAAAATTGATATTATTGGAGTAAGGATAAGTGGTAAGGACATGTGTTTATCATCAATCAATTAGAATATATTTTTCTAACATGTTGTATAATTTTTTACTATGTTAAACCCTTTTTTCAAAATTTACAGTTACACTACAACCATAACTATTTACTCATGAAAAATTATTTTTTTGTAAATACTAAAATATCTATTCATGCATAATTGGAAAACATAGATTTTGAAAAATAAAAACAATTTATTGAAAATAATATATAAGTTGGAGTATTTTTATTTATAAAATTTTTATTCAAAAAAATTAAAAACTGAAATGAGAAGATTTTGTATTTTATGATAAAAATTATTTTTAAGATAAAATTTATATTTTTTGTCCCTTTATTACTATATTATTAAATAAAATAAAATTTATATTACTTTCAGAGTATTCCAAAATTTAAATATGAAATTTCAATAAAAAATATAAATAAAATTCCAAAAAAATAAATATGATTTATATATTATAGAAGATCCACAATTATAAACATTTTTTTCTTAGATTCATAATATTTATTTAAATGTTTAATTGTTAATATTACATGAAACATTAATTATTATTTAAATATCATAAATATTTATTTTAAATTTCCATTATAAAATTTTCATAAAATTTACACAATTTATGAGATCATATTTTATAATATTTGTGAACAAATGAATAATTCAAAAAAACACTAAACTCAGAAATATATATTCTTGTTATGCGAAGTCTACAATTGAAGTAACATTTTTATATTTTTTTTAATATTTATGTAATTAATGAATAAATAATATAAAAAAATAGTTTCATAAGAAAATCATGTTTTATAATATTAGCTATTTATAATATGATTTTAAATAAATTAATTAATAAATCAATTTCAAATCCTTTTTCATATCTAAAATATAATTTATCAAAAAATTACTATATTATATATATGTTCCATAAAAAATCAGGTTTTATTGAAATATTGATATTGTTATGAAATAAATTGAAGTAAAAAAATAATTTCTTTAGTAATCTTAGTAAACTAATTGAATTTCATTAATATTAAAGTTGATCATTATAATTAATTATATATATATATATATCTGTATATGGTTACTATATTAATGACCAATATTTAAACAATTTGGTTTTTCGAATTATTTTTAATATTTTTTTAAAAATTTCATTATTTCATTCGAGTTTTTTGTTTTAGATCGAGGAACATATTATGATTTTTTAAATATATAAATGAAAAAATAAATCATAATATAATATTGATACATTCACTCCCATAAAATTAATTATTTCTTAAAGATATTAAAACTAAAATGTTGGGAGTAATTTCTATAGGTAGTTCTTAATATAATCATATAAAAATAGATTATAATGAGTTGATTTATTTAATAAATTAGACAATTTATATACGTAATTTGATATGAGTACTTTATAAATAGAGATATCCCATTAGAAAAATAATACTAGAAATTGATGTGGATATAAATACTTATAAATAAACATTCCCAAATACATTAAAAACATTCACATTATATATATAAAAATTTACCCACAAATTTAATTATTTTCATTTCCATACTAAATTTGTGAACTCATATGTAAAACATTAAATCCGAAAATCTTGAGTCAAAAATAACTATGTAACGTTAGATTTTTTGGTTCAGTTCAATTTCCCTAAACCATGTTATTTGGGGTGGTTAGTTAATCTTTTTTATCAATAAAACGTTGATTCATGTAATGAATGAAGTAATGTGTAAACTTCCTAAAATTGACATATTGGATAATCAGTACGGTAATTTATAATGATCCATTATTCCATTTTATTCAGTGATTTTTATTTAAAATATATTAAGCATCTACATGCTTCAGGATCGTCTCATACAAATTTAAACCAATTACCTATCCCTCTAAGGAAATACCATTCCTGATTCATTCCCCATGAATACATTTAAAATGTATAATATTATTTCAATTGTGTTGTTAATCACATGAATTTTCATAATACCATGTCTTATTATTATTTGGTATATTTTCAACATTTTTTATATTTATTTGGTTAGTTATATTTCATTATTGATGTTTTTGAATGATAATGAAATTAAACCTTCAAAAACCTATCCCAATAGATTTATCATTGGTGTAATCATCAGTATACTCCTCACATCACGTCTGTGTATCATTCATTTTAGATCCCCCCCTTACTAGAACACAATATGATTTATAATTATTTTGAATAATTAGCTTCATATCAAAATTATCATAAATAAATATAATAAAATTTGACATCAAAATGTCATAAAATATGATTATATCTTGTCAACCTAATGTACTGTAGTTCAATATATATCTGTCGTAAACTGGAATATATTATTATTAGAAGATTATACGTTACACATTATTTTTGTTTTCTTTAAGGATCTAAACACAACACCATAATTTATTTTTGGAAATATATCATTCATAACTATTTCTGAGGAATATATGATCAACCAGTAATTATCCTCCATTATTATCTAGCTGGGTCTGATTTAATAGGAAAACTCACAATAAAAATTGTGTAATGAAAAATTCAGTGTTCATTCATCCATTTTCATGGTTATTACCTCTAGATGTATATATTCCACATCTGCAACCATGATATAGTATCATTAAAGGTATGTTATTTTATGGAAAATCACAAACTGAAAAATTAAAAAAATATTAGGATACCATCCTAAACAATGCATTTTTATATTGTTTTCCATTACAAAATGTAAAGACCCAAACCTGTTATTTTGAATTCTTTGCTTAAAATATTCTATGATATATTATAAGAGGTAACCAGAAAATACAAGGTGTATTATACAATTGATTTCCTTTTCTAGTCCAGGCTATGGTGAATTAGAAAACACCTTAAAATTTAACATAGTTGAACAAATATATATTTAACACAAATATTTTTCATCCCATGCACTAACTATTTATTTAAATACATTAGTTTTATGATTTAATAAATACATATGATTATATTTCAAAACATTGGATGACTAGAAAACATTCCCAGTAAGGGATTTCAAGACTTGTGATAAATGATTTGATAAATACACATTTAAAATATATTATATCCAATATAGATATTATATATATATAATTCCAATAATAAATAATTAAAACTTTTAATATTCCATTGAAAAATAAGTATTTCAAAAATTTGTTGGATTTAACATGTTATATTCACTTTTAAAATAATAATTTCATTACATTGTATTTTGATACTTGGAAGATATTATGAAGACTATATGGCCACAAAAAATATTTGTTCTATGAGGTCATGGATTGATTCCCCATTCATCATTAACTCATTTGATACCCATGTTCCAGACATGACTAATAATTATTTTTTAAGGAAAATACTTTCATAAAAACATCAAATTCAATACAACCTGAATTTTATTCAATGAATAAAACAATTTTACATATACAAATGCATCTTTAAAAAAAACAATACCTGGTTTTTATAAATCCTTATATTATGAGCAACAAAAATTCTCTAAAAATGTACCTCAAATACATATTAATTAAATAATTTTACAAATAAAAAAATCAATTATGTACATACATTTAGAGAATATAAATATAAAACAAAAACTAATTTTTTTTTACTTGGGCATGCATGAAAGGTGAACATGTTATAGAAAATTTCCATAAATTATATAATATAGGAAATCAATGAATGTACATGAACTTTTGACCAAAAAATATATTATTTATTATGTTAATCTTAATATAAATAGTAGAACCACTTTAAATTATATGTTTCACTTATTAAATATGTATTAAAAATAACCATAGAGATTTTGATAAATTAAATTAGAATTTAGAAATAATAATTAAAACGATAAGTATAAAACTTTTTTATTGTGTTATAGCATAGATAAAAATAAAATTATAGAAACAAATATTATAAATATAGTTAAATATATATATTCCTTTTGGATAATTATTTCTCATACAAAATATAAAATATAAATTTATCAAAAATTTCGTTAAATAAATTCATAATTGATTTTAAAAAACGTGATGCCCTTATTTTGGTGCATAATTTAAAAAATAATGTCTTCTGAGTTACATAATATTTTATGAAATACATTATCATGAAATATCTCTAATAAAACCCCTAAAAGGGTATCATGAAATTAATTTTATCTTATAGGTATAAATAAGAATTTTTAGTTTAATTAATAAAAATATATTTCTTTAAAAATTGAACAATAAATTCCTAAACCTCGCTTTGTAATACGTTCCAAAGGGTTAAAACCTCGTGCAGAATTTTTAAATGTATGTAACAAAAAAATTAAAAAAAATTATTATTTATTATAATATATTAATTTATGACATTATAACATCATATGTCCGACTTGGTATTAATGTTTACATATTTTTAGGATTTTAGGTATGTTTGTATCGTGGTTTCACTATCGGTTAATTTTTGTATGATTATTGAATTTATTGTAAAATGGGATTATTCCGCCCAAAGTGGAATGAAATAGTATTAATGGACATATATATGTATAAATAGAGCCATATATAATTTTTATTTCTATAATTAGGATGACTCGTTATATAAATTATTAATGTCAAAAGTTTAGTTATTTTTTGCAGTTTTTTCTGAACATCAAGAACTATATTCAACCATTTTAATATTATATGTGTGTATTAGATCCAGAAAATGAAATAGGATTAAATATAAATATTTTTATCTAATATAAATCGAATAAAAATATTATTAATATCCAATTACTTTAAATTGATATTTAAAAATCATAATTGTAGAATTCAATAACCCGACATAATTTTGTCAATAGTTTTGTTTTTTAGAAAAAAAAAGACGAGATGAAAAAAGGGATGGATATTAGACACTCAATTAAAACCATTGAACTAAATTATATAAATTATATTCGATTTACTATGATTTAATGTATGAATTATTTGGGGAGAAAGGAGATGAAGAAAAAAATTAATATAGGTTCTTTCATAAAATGACCTTTTGAATATCATCTCTTTGAGAGAACCTTAACGAACAATGATTAAGTATTTTGTCAAAAAGAATAATTCAATAGACATGGGGAGACTATGTAGGATTAATATTGTTGGATATGTTAGTATCATCAAAAAATGTGTCGTGAAATGGGATGGTGAGGAGTGATATTTATGCATGAGGGGCGAGTTTATGTGGTTTAATAAAGATTATTTTACAATTAGTTGAAACCACCAAGAGGTGGAATTAATTTAAATCAATTTGTTAGATAATTATTATTTTAGAGACTATTTATAGTCTATAAATATCTCAATCAATCATTATATGTTGATGTTTTTAAATTTTTTAAAACTAGACCTTTTTTACTTTAACTAGTTTCATTTTTTACCTATACAGCCGTAAATAATTTTTCCAACATAGTAAATTTTTATCCCTTAAAATATTTACATAATATGTAATTAGGTACTTATAATTAAAAATATGGAACCCATTTTAACTAAATCAAATCAATGATTTATAAATAATAGATTTATATTTAATCTTATAGACACAACAAAAAACAAGTATTTGATGTGAAAAAATCCAAACATTAAGGAATTTTATATCAAATTTAAATGTAAAATTTTTTACAATGACATCAATTATATTTGTAGATATATTATTTTATGAATTATAATTCAATAAAAATATATATATAATTAAACTATAAAAATAAATTAGAAAATAATTAAAGTTTAAATTAAAATTCATTATTTTCACTAGTCCTGAAAAAACTAATATTCTATGAAAAATACTAAAATATTTACCCCTATTATATTTTTTATATTACAATTTTATAAATGGAGTTTATGATGTTAAATAAAATTTATCAATGTGTAATATTTTGGTTTTAAAATAGGTACATCGGTAAAATATATAAAATAACAATTTTTTTAAATGTATCTTATTAGGTTTAAAATTTAAATTATTATTATAATAAGCATATGAATTTCATTTGATGAATTTAATTTAATTTTATTCAATATAAAACATATAAATTTCAATATTATCTTTTAGTAAAAATAATTAATCTAATTTTTTTATATTACCATGATTCCTCTTCAACCATATTGGTTTTTATATCATTAACCAAGTGAATTTTCATGTGTTACAAAACATGCTATGTATGGTCAAGAATATAAATGGGTTGTTCCTTATTTGAATGGTTCTATACCTAATAAACTATTCCATGTCACAAAATTCGAGATGAGTCAGTCACAAACTTCCTTAACATTAAAACAACAAATTAAATTTTTTCTTGGGAAAACCCCAGTGGAAAATAAAATTAGTAAAACATGATTGCATCATTCTCTATGATTTTAAAGTGTCAATGAACTATGGATTAATCTTCCCTTTCAAACTAAAACACATCATACTTTTCAATGGATAACAGTTGAGAACGTCATGATCACCAAACTTGAAACAAATATTCTTCCTCAGGTTATCCACACATGTTTTATTCTAGATCTTACATATCCTTAGCATTGCTGAATCAATGGAACTATCTCCATTCATTTACTCAACCAATCCTAGTCCCATAAACATTATTTCTCCAACATCATTTCAAAAGATTCTATCTGACACCAATTTCCCAGAAATTACTCAAATGGTTCCATATTAATATTGGAATGAAAAATATAATAATAATAATAATGAACCAAATAATGATATCTATCCCAACATCACTGGTAACCCATCAAACAACCTCAATGCATATCATCTAATGTATGAATTGTTCACATGGACATTCAATAATATTGATGTAAAAAGTAGTGAGTAAAATTAATTCCTTACCCAATTACGTTTGAAGGTTGCTCTAAACATTTAAAGTAATCCTGGGTTATGAATCATGCACATGGAGAAAAGAACTCCATCTAACCTGACTATCTCTTTATAATATAACCAATATAGTTGATATAGAGACAGAGTGTCTCAAATAAGAAGTACATTTTAAAATTTTGTTAATTTATAAATAATGACAATAATTTAATTATTACCAGAATATTTTATTGAAAATTCAATCATGATATATATTTATATCTTCTTCCATTTAAACATAGGTTTTGGGAATGGATGGAGCATCAGATTCGATAAATATCAATCTCTATTAACCTATTCACATGTCAAACACATCACACTAACTTTAGAAAATATCTCTTCTCATTCCATCAATCCAAAAATACTCCCAAAAGTCACTTAACTTCTTTTTCAATCATAGTTGAATGGAAAATAGGGAACTATGATCTTCAATTAATAACACTTTCATCAACTAGGAATAACAAGGAAGACCTAATCATTTTCCAAATAGTAACAAAAAAGTTTATGCAATATTTAAATCATGAAACATACCTTTATTTACATATTCCAACATTTCATGAAATTATTGATCCCCATTCTATGATTTCATTATATTTTTTATATGATTTGACTACAACGAAACCTGAAACAAAACATAATTCTAGCACAAACATCTTCAAATACAAAATTCATCAAATCATTAACCAAGGTGTTATATTTGAAACATTACATGGTTAATGTAGAAGTATTTTTTCAACTAAATGAATCATCCACTTTTTTCTATTCCTGTATGATATTGAATCATGCTATCATAATTTTGGAGCAGTTCACACCTTCTTGTCAATTTGAATTCAATTATTTTTTAGAGAATATATACTTAAATATTATTTTATATGAATATATTTATACATTACACTACACAAATTATTCTACCATTTTATTAATGAAAAACAACTATAGTTAATTACAAATAATTTTTAGGGTACTTTTAATTATGAGGATTTAACTTTCATCATGTATAATAAATCTCATGATAATTTTTCATGAGGAAACAACATAATAATTTCAATGAATAATCATTATAGATGATTATATCACTATTTTTGGAAGCGATGATAAAAATTGGAATAATGAACAATACATCATTCAATTTATAAAAACAACCATCACATTATTTTTTCCAAAATAATTAACTCCATTTTGTGATAAATTAATTATTATGTTAGATAACCATGAAATGTTCCAACAAACCATTGGTATTATCATGATAATCCAAGAAATATAGGTATCACAAAAAAATTGGTAGGATTTTCCCATTCAACAACTATTTTTTTGCGAGATGAGATCTTATACCATCATTAGAAAAAATATAAGGAATAAATTATACTTTTTCAACAAAAATTAATTCGTACTATAAAATTTATAATGTTTCTTTTCTTTTAAGTATTGGAAAAAGCTCATTATGTTCTTTTCTTATTCCTCATATATTTTAAAATATATAAAAATACAATTTATGAACACAACCAGTAACAGATCCATAAACTAATTAAAGACACTATTCATCAGATTAATAAATACAATATGAGGATTAGTTAAACCATAGAGAATAAAAAAAACTCAAATTTCAAAATTCTCATTTGAATCACTATCATTTGCATGGAATCCCACTTATCCTTTGACTGATGGTACTCAGACTATATTTCAACCTTTAAAAATAATGATCTTTCTATAGATGATTAAAAAATTTATTGATACGAGGTAATGAAAAATTATTCATCATATATTTCTTTTCAAAGAACTATAATTAATGAAAAATATCAATGATCAATATTTATTTTTATTAAATAATCTTGGTGTTCCCCATGGTTTATTTTTTTGTTGAATAAAACCATTATCTAGAAACTTCTGTAATTGTATTTTCAATTTCAGAAGATATGCATATTCATTTAGACAATGGGGGTTTTAAAATTATATTAGAATTATGAAAAATACAATAGTAAAATAAAAATATCTATTATGTATAATATAAAGAAAAAAATTAAAAATCTTTCATAAACTTAATTACAATTTTTACATCATTAATATTAATAGTAATGTTGTTTTCAACAATATTTTAAAGATATGTTTTATTTCAATATTTTATCATTTTACTGAATAGAAAATTTGTAATCAATAGTATAAGTTCATTGAATTATAATAATTTTAATCATTTTTGGAATAAAACATACTTTCCTCTAAAATATACTATATAATTGAAAATTAAATGTCAATCAATACCCCAAATAATATTAAACTCTTCTAGGGGTAAATCAAAAAGTATTATTGGTAAATTCATTCCACAGACAATGATATAGTAATTATTATAATATATATATTCCTATAATATTTCCCATTATGTATTTTTCTCACATTTTATTGATTTATTTCATGACGAGTAATTTTCAATTTACCATAAAATTTCAATTAAATGATTGAATGTGTATCCCATGTATAAAAAAAATTCAACAAAAAAATCTGAGTAATCAAAAAGTGTACCTAATACCACATCATTTCATGGCAAAAAAATTTATGAATTTGAAATAAATGATTTCGACACACCATTACACTTATATTATGGATTCATCCAATAATTTAGTTTCGTCTTATGAAACTAAATTAAATAATGACAATTATCATGGTATTTTAATTTTTTTAATGGATATATATTATAATAGGTTTTAGCATTCTAATTATCATAGTCATTGAAATTAAGAGAGATATTCCCAAACATATAAAATCCTAAATTCATACAATACAAAAAAGGAAATCCTCATTAAGTCTTTAATAAAATTATATCAAACTGAAAACATAATTTTCTTACAATTTTTTTTATTCATTCATCCCTTTTTCACGCCACCATGACATATTTCTTGGCTAGTTTTGAATACATAGATGGTCATATGAAAACAATATTTTCACTTTCTCTAAACATAAAAAAAAATAACTCTTTAATTCATAATAGTTCAATATTATTTGATAATTTTCCTTCAATCCTGAGTAAAAATGATTTATCATTATTTCATGATTCCAGATAAAATTTATTGTGTACATTCACAATATAGTGAATATATCATAGTATTTATACACTAAGTCCTCATACAAGAACAATTATATTATCTTTATACATTCATATGTATAATAGTCATAAAATAATGTTTATCTCAAAAAATAATTTTAAAAACATCACATTTTATGTCATAAAATGCCTCACTCTCTTTCATATTCTTGACCACCGACCACAACTTGTTAAGATGCCATTATAAATAGTAAATAATCAATGTGTTTTATACGTAGATACAAAGAAGAAGATCATCCAATGTGCCTTCAATCGTTATGTCTTCATAATTGATACCCTTGGAAATACATAATTCCAAAATATAATTTTTAAAACTAATTAGCATGATATTCACATTTTCATTTCAATGTACTTATTATGATTTATTTATGAATTCATTATATACTCAAGATACGATTAAAATTTTGCAAATTAATTTTTGATATTCATATATATATATATATCTGAACAAAAATCAATATAAAATGTTCTAAATTTGGATGTTTTATTTTAGTGATGAGTATGTAACTTTATAGGTTATCTCAGAATAGGGTGTATCTATGGAACTAGTGATGATCAAGATGGTTCTACCATTGGAGGTCCCAATGCTCATTTTAGGAATGTGGTGATTTCTTGTGAATGATGCATATTAGTACATTTTTTTTATGTTTCTATAGAAAATATAAATTCATTACTATATATATCAAAATGGATCATCATTTTCCATGGAAGGGAAGTGAATGTATTTAAACATGGTTTTATTCATGATATTGATGTGATCCCTTATCATATTATAATAAGAGGTTATAGTCTTCCATAGGATAAAATTCTTTTGTATTAATGGAGAGGAATGGTGTATGAACATAAGGATAAAAGAATTTGATATCTCATGAGTATAATTTCATGACTCTTTATTTGGACATGTAGATTGAGGTTATATCTATAATTTATTAGAAATAGTACCATCTATTAAAGAGTCTATTGTTGAATCCCATCATAAGTGTATCATGTATAACATCACCATGATGTATATTTAACTATAGTAGAGGTGATGGATAAGGCCCTTATTGATGTATGATAATAATAGTGGTTTTACATGGGGAAAGGGAATATATGGGTGTTTTTAGTTAAAAATAAATCATATATATATTATTTTTGTGGGGATTCATAGGATCCAACCACCTTGTTTTTTCCTTTTATGTTATGAGCATGGACTTGCATATTTATTGTTTCAAAACCATTTTCATGTATATAACACTTCCTTTATAAATATTTTTGTATATTTGGTGTTTGGGTGTGCTTTGGTATGATTTAGAGTTATTTTCCCATATATGGGAGGATTTTATAGAGGTTCATTGTTTGGTCATGATATGTATAAATTGAGAATCTTTTACATGATTATATACTATGTTAAATAGAGTAATCTTGGTTGGTGCGCGGTTAGGTTCCCTATACGTCCAAAAAATGTGACCACTAGGGAGAAACTGTGCATTGGAGTAGGGGGATTTTTCACAATTGTTTCTCAATTTTTATAACCATTTGGATGAACAATGTGAAGTTCTCTTTAAGAGAGTGGTTGGAATACATTTTGAATACAATTTCCCTAACGGTGTGGCCCAATTGTGCATGTTAGTTTTTTAGATTATATAAGAGTTAATATTACTCAATTTATTCTCATATCCTATTGATTACATATATCTCAACCATATATCATAAATGCATCCTTACAATCTATATATAGACATTATACTTCCCTATGGGAGTGATCCGTTGGTAGATCTTTATGTGTCGAATGATATATTCCTTGGTAATTTATCATTCAAGGTCATTTCCCATAGATCTACATCTATTCACTTGCTTGAATTAATATAACATATCCATTTAAAATATATATATATATATATATGATAGTTTATTCCAATCATGGTAATATATGGCTAGGATTGTATTTTATAATGAGATCTATGGCAAGGTTCTGAAGATTCAACACCGTTTTGTTGAAGAATTCATGTTGTTCTTCTTTTTAACCAAAAATATATTTTATCTAGGTTAACTATGGACTTCTATTATTTTACAATGAAGCATTAGATTCAAATTTATTAAATTTCATGAATTTAATAATGATACTGATGTGACAATCATTTTAGAAACCCTTTTTATGGATGGATTATGGATTAGTATGAATTAGATATTGTGTAAAGTGCCTGAGTTAATGATTTTAAAATTATATTTTTAATCATTGATATGGTATGATTTTTGGAAAAAAATATTATATAAATATTTTTTTTATTTGATATGAATAGTTTGACATGGTTTTGGAGTACACAGGGTTGTTTCCGAACATGTGCGAGATATGACCCGAAATAAAGGCCATGTACCATGTTGGTACAGGTGAAGTGACCCTTGAAAATGGACATGTTAATTTAGGGAAAATGGTGAATAGAAATAAAGTGATGAATTATTGGATAGATGAGAAACCACTAAATGGAATCGATCATTCACTAAATCATGCATGTGTGGGTGTGGGTGTAAATCCGATAATAGGTATTATAAGAAGGAATGTGAAATAGTTGAAAGAATAGTTTGGTTTGTTTTCATGGGAACTATTTAGTTTGAAATTTATTTTCTAGTTTGATATGGAATATTTTAAATGATTTTTATATAAATTTTCTAACATGTTTTATCTTAGTGTCGTGAGTAGGGATGTGCTTTGTGTAAAACATTTTGAATTTCATTACTATAAAATTCCTTGAAACATTAGTGATTCTGCATAGGTTTTTTTGGATAAATAATTAAAAAAGTATCTCATTTCATTAGTGGTGCATCATGACAATTTGGATTTATTTTGGAGTTTGGATCATGGAGAATTTTTGTATCAGTTGAGTTATATCAATTTATTTTTTAGTTTTCTTAGTTTTTTTTCCACTATGTAATTGATGTTGAGCATAGTTCATGTATGTCCCTCCAATATAGTTTTATGCTTAATTTATAAATTTAGTGATCGTACATTGTTATCATGTATCATATTGTTGTTTTATTTTGGCTATTTTTGGTTTTGGATTTCACTACTGGAAAAATACCCTATAACAACGGTTTGGAACCGTTGGTATGTGCCCCCAAACCGTTGGCATGTAAGCCGTGACAATAGGTCTATACCAACGGTTTTGGGAAAACCGTTGGTAAAAGTAATGAGAAAATATATACCAACGGTTCTCAAAACCGTTGGTATATGTATTTAAAAAAAACATCCAGTGGGATTTGATCCCAGGACCTCTAGTTTATAATTGAATGACTTAACCACTAACCTAACATGACTTTTGTGAATATAATTTCATAAATATACATATGTATTGATATAATTATTTTAAATTTTGATTTATATAATGTTATCGGTAAGAAGATTCGGAAAAAAATCGAAGGACCTATACCAACGGTTCTCAAAATCGTTGGTATAGACCTTTACCAACGGTTTTGATAACCATTGGTATAGGTCCATGGATTTTGGGACCTATACCAATGGTTTTGGACAAACTGTTGGTATAGGGGAGACCTATACCAACGTTTTGGCCAAACCGTTGGTATAACTCCTCTAAAGGACCTATACCAACGGTTTGGCCAAAACCGTTGGTATAGGTCCCGATTTGGCCAAAACCGTTGGTAAAAGTCATATTTCCAGTAGTGTTTGTTGTATTATAATGTAAAACCATCTCATAAGTATACGGATTCCCTTCTTGTTTATTTTCATCCATTTTTTTCATATTGATGTTTCCAATGGTCAAATAATTTTTCTTCCTAAACTATAGATAATGTTGTGTTGTTGGATGTTACTTGTGGTGTTAGCTTGTTTATTCCATGACATACAAGTGGTATAATTTTTTTTATCCCTGTTTACCAATTTTGATGTTCATAGAGAGAAAAATAATTCTTATTCAGTTTATATGTTCGGATGGTATAAATGATTATGATTCACGAGACATGAAATATAGAGCCTAAAAATATGTAGCAAATTTTTTTATGATGAACAACATGTAACAATGTATTTGGGTACATTAGTGTTTTAGAGAGACTTATTGGATTTGCAATCCTGTTTTCCAAATATTATCAAATAAATGAGCATGTCATTGATTATATAGAAAACATCTACTAAGAATTAATCGATTATTTTTACTATTGATTTATGTTTTGGTGAAAAAATGATTATTTTTAAAAACTGTTGAAATTGATTTAAAATGTTAAATTTTGAACAATTATTATTATGTGATTTTTAAAATGTATTGACATTCAATAGGACTATATAATTATAAAAGATTGATGAATTTGAAAATTGATGAATTTTATGAAATCATTTTATTGATACTTGTGAAATGGTGAATTTGAAATTTTTAGTTCTTCTGTTTATAGAAAGTGAGAAATGAAATGATTTTTCACTAGTGAAAAAAGAATCTTGTATATGTTATAGAAACAAACTAAAATAATCTACTAAATATGTGGTTACACCTGAGCCATAGGTGAACCAACAGCTGGTTACGAGTACATTCAAAACATTTCGTGTTTTGTATTGAGGTAATCTAAGGGATTAACTAGTGAATGTGGATTAATCCATTTGGTTCCATAATCATATTCTGCCCATCCTTCATGGCGATTTAGAACTAGAGAAGGAACATGTGAGGATGAATAGGATGAAATGAATCTTCGATTAAATTTGAACACCAAAGGAACTGAATGAATTGTTGGAAACAAATATTATAGAGGATCATGCACACCAGTTGAAAGATTTATAAATTATTACTAAATTAGACGAATGAATTTTATTGGAGTATTTTTTTTAATTTTCGATAACATATTCCATCCTCATACATTTACAATCAGAAGAATGTCATACCAATTCTACTTTAATGAGGAGAACATTCCATTGATAGATTTTGAGTCAAAATTTAGGAATTTAGTCAACTTTTCAGCAAATATTGATGCTAGTAAATCTATGAATTCAAACATAATATAATTAGGGCTATGGTATAATATTCACACAAAAATTTTAATTTTTTTATAATGGATTATATAGAGATTGGAAATAGAGAGATGATGGTATAAATGGAAATATCAAGAGCTACATGTTGAAGAATCATGTTGATACCTATAAGAAATGGTGGAAAATCCAATGTTGTAAAAATCAAGATGAGAGGAATCTATTAACAAGATTATGGGATAACTAAAAATCATATAACTGGTTCAGTGAATCATCCTCTTATACCCAAGAGAATAACATTATTTTTTCATTGTGTATCATTGGATCTAATGTATCATGACTTTATGAAACCATCAAGAGAAATTCACAATTGTAAAAAATGATGAATCTTAACCACAACCCATACAATTCGATACAATCAAGTGTTTGAGAACTTATCAAGTGCTGAAAATGTAATTTGATTCGATGGGATAATGGAAGAAGAAAAATTCACTACATCAGAATCATGATTGACATGGTGACTCCAAGAATACCATGAATCTATAGAAAAATAAATCTGAGGAGGAAAACTGGGAATAATGTGTAGTGAGTAAGTAATTGTTTTAGATTGAGCACGTGATGGTGGATTCTGAATTTAGAACATTGATGTCGAGTGTTATGGGTATTTTGAATTATAATAGTTTGCATTCTTTTTTTGATATATGTTCATCTTATTGTTTATTGATTCTCATTTTATAAATCATATTATTTCAAATGTTGAGATGATGCATTCTATTTTCAAACATCAAATTTGTCTTGGTCAAAGAGAATTTGGAGCCTTTATGTGTGGAGAATATTCTATAATGAATGATGAATCTATTTAATATGTGATTTATCTATGATGGAGATGTGTGTCTATGACATAATTTGGGTACGGGTTTGTTATCAATGTTCATGGCTCACATAATTTTTTAAATAAGATGGGAGAGTTTCAGGCTGATGATGGCATAAATAATATCTATAGATGAGATAAGAATATAAATTAAGGAGTAATGGGATTTTATCAATAATAGTTGGAATAATATCATACAAGTTGGTAGTGTTTCATTTATTAGTAATGTATGAAGTCTATAATAGTAGTTTTCACTAAGATGTTGATATGTTTATAGATTTTATTGCTAAAAATTTACTAGGGACCCACCCATAAGGGATGTTGAGTTTATAATTGATAATATTCATAATATCATTCTTATTTCCATTTTTCATACTATATTACGCCACCATTGTTATGGGAATTGAAAGTGTAGTTTGAACAGAATGAGTGAATAGGGTTATTCGGCCTACGAAATCTCCACGGGAATCTGTGATCTTGTATGTTAAAAATTGTAGATGAAACACTAAGGATGTGTGTATTTATTGTATGCTTAACTAAGTTATGATAAATAATCAACATCCACATCTAAAAAATGAATACCTGTAATATCATTTTATCGGAGACTAATGGTTGTATAAAATTTATATTGGATATAGTTATCTACCATTGTGGGTTCTGAATGAGGATATTCCAAATATAGAATTTAGGTTAGAATATTGCCATTATGAGTTTTTGTCAATGCCTTTTAGTTTTATGAATTAACCTATGGAATTTATGAAATTGATGAATTTGATATTTTAGAGATATATATTTTATTTTGTTGTGGTGTTTGTGGATGACATATTGTTCTATTCAAGGAAAAGGATTGAACCTGATTAACACTAGGTGAAATGGTTTAATTCTACATAGTGATCCTCTATATTCCAAATTATCATTGTGAAATTTTTCTATATAATAGTAACATAGTATAGGCCATGGAATATATAAAAGTTTCATTCTTTTTGAACTAAAAATTATATGGGCTCTTATCTCTTGGGATCCATCAAATAATTTCATTGATATATGATGTTATCTTAGATTTTGTTGTAATTACTAATTTAATGTTATTTATTTTTCTTTGATATATTCACTGTTGCTATCTTTGAAAATGATAACTATTCAATTTCAATGGAGTGATAAATGTTATAAATTTTTTACATAGATAAGGTTTCACCATACATCATCATAGATAATGATATTTTGAGAATCAGGACAAGGGTAGGTGGTGTGTTGTTATATTTTTGGATATGGGTTGGAATTTTTTCTCAAACATGGAGATCATGTGGTATCTTATAGCATAATATTGATACAGTTTCATGAAAATAACTACTAAAAAATTATTTCAAGTTAAATTTGTAATCATTTCAATGGATACATGGTTTCCTTAACTCTTTGTTAAATCATTTATAGTTTTTATTTATGATAATATCTTCAGAAATATTTTTTTTACAAATTGAATTGAACCTGAAAAAAATAAGAAGGATTGAATATCACCAAATTTTTTAATTTTTCTTGATTTATACATCACCAAAAGAAATTAAGTAGTAGATGCATTATGTATAATGACATTTGATCAGTTAGAAAAAGATTCTTCAGATCTGTTGATGTATATATTGGAGATAACCAACATGAAACTATAATGTTATGAAAGATGTAGTGTAGTTGTTTTATTTATGGAATATTTTTTTCTAATTCTGTGGTGATGGTTAAAATGGATCATACATATAATTTAGAATGGTTAGAATGGTAGAAAAAATCAAAGGATAGGTGATGGAAGAGATATGGAAACTTTATGGGTGTTCTATTTTCTAGTTTTTTAAATTAGATGGTCATACCCATGGAATTTCCAGAACTGCTTCGTTATGCTTATTGCAATTCATGATAGATTATTAAACCTAGATGTTTGATATTTTTTAAGTTATTGAAAAACCAATTTTGGTGGTATGGTATGAAATAAAAAAATAATGAGCTTTTTTATATTCATAATTTTTATGTGGGTTACAGAAGATCAACAATTGCCAATGGGTATGTTATAGTCGTTACCTATTCTTTTTATGAAATGGTGCCAGCATTCCAAGGATCCTATGATAGGTCTCCTATGAATGTTTCTAAAATATGATTCCATATAGATGATAGTGGATTAGCTCTGAAATATGTCCAATTTCATCCATATTTGTAATTATTTTACGGTGAAGGGTATGACTAAAAATATTTCTAGTTAATGGAAAAAAGGCTTTGAATACTAGTTTTTATAGTATTAGAATGAGATATGAGGATTATTTATTATTTTTAGATATTCCTACAGTAATACCCTAAGACTCAGTAAACTATGAGGACGGATTATCATCATAAAATGGATAGAAAATCCAAACAGATGACAATAAAATTAGAATACATTCTTTTGTCTTGTGTGTGTATTTTTGTGGTTGTTTTTTTATTAAAGGGAAAACCATCTCTCAGTTATAATGAAGACCATGTCATTTATTGATTGGGTTTTTCATCATGGGGATTCTAGCTAAGTTCAAGTATCAATTCATCCCTAAATCAAGACAATGAGAAGGGGTGGGATATTACATATATGATCGATGGATGGGAATCCTTCATTTCACCATAACATTAAGGAATAAAAAATTGTATATTTTTACTCTTAGTTATTTCAATAACATATAATTTTAGGACATGATATTAATTTTTTTATAATGGTTGGAGAAAATAATTATTTTTCTATTATTTATGATCTTCCATATATTATTATGTATGGTGATATAGTTTTTGTTTCATTAATATCCTATCTTTTTATATATCATTTAATGTCAAAGATGTTCTAGGACTTTCGGAAACTATTTTTCATACATGGAGGAAGTTGAAAATTTCAAAATTCATCTCTTTATTATACTTATATAAAAAGAAAAAGATTGATTATATAGTTTAATCAATTTCATATCAAACCCATGGAATACATGAATATATGAGTGATGGTATACACATACTGATGGATTTGGAATAATTACAATTATATAGATTTAATGACACTATATTGGTAATCATTGACTGGAAGAGCATGTTATCTATCACCCATGCCATTAATATAATAGTTCTTGATAAATATTGGGTTGTCTGTATGTGAATGAGGCCATGTAGATTCATAGAGTCACCATAATATTTTTACTTTATGAATCCATACTTATTTTTCCACATCATTTTTTTGGAGACGGTATTATTAGTCCTTTTAGATCATGTTGTTTATGAGCATGATTTTTTACCCACATACATATGGATAGATCATGAAGACCAGTATAATTCTCGAAGACATGTTATAAGATTTTGAGTTAGTGATAAAAAATTTTATAAGACCATTGAAAATTTATTTATATTTAAAACTGCTAGGTATGTCACTCAATCAATGACATTCTTCAATTTATATTCAAGTATGGTAGATACTACAAGTCAACCCTATGTTTTTTAGTGGTGGAATAAATTACTATTATGGGGTCTATGTTGGTACAAGATATAATGTATAATATATAAATCCTTACTTTAAGTATGTGGACTACATAGATACACCTGAACTACTATGAATACTAATGATCGCGATATATGATGTTCGTCGAGGGAGTCCATGTGTTCCTAAAGTATTCTCCTCATTATAGATTATTGTGTTTTAAATAGGATGAATGTTATGTTCATGATTGATCAAATCTATTATATACATAATATGATTTTACAATCATAGTTATTCATATCATTAAATCAATATTTAGAGTGCATCAACAATAGATTCCAAGTGTCTTGGTAGGGGAGATAAATTCACGACCCATCACACATTCTAAACTAGGTTGAGTTAATGATTCAGGATAGAAATTCTTCATTAGAGAATCATTACAAAAATTGTGTCTATAAAAGAGGATATATAATGGGATAATTCACACCTTACTGTGCATTCAATGGTTGAAAATTGTATTATGTTTAACTAATGCTTGTTTGAGAACTAAATTCTAGGTTACTATCATCACCTCTTTGAATCAGTTTTTCTTTTTGGGGAAATTATATAAGAATGAGGTGATAGGGTAACAATTTTTTTTTTGAATGTAGTCATTAAATATTTTAAATAGAATCTTTAATGCTACTGCCATAGTTTAAAATGTGTTTTAAACATTTCCAATCACATTTTTGATATAAATAATATTAAATATACAAATTCACATAAATGAATTATTTTAGAATTAATTATTTCATACTTATATAGAGTGTAATATAGGGATAATAAAATAATAAAAATTACACATTATATGGGTTTCACTTTTAGTTTTGAATAAATTACATACAAATCCTAATCTATGGCCATTTGTAGTTACTGAATAAATTATTAAAATAAATAAATATATAATTTTATTTATTGTACTATAAAACACAGAATATCTTATATATAACATCACATTAAAAATAATATATCTCTACCAAAACACCATTGAGGGATTTATAAGATGACGTTCCTAGTAGAGATTCTATTGGTGATTTATTGGGAGAAAAATGAGATGATCAATGATATGTGAATTAAACACCATCAACGATATAACATTTGATCATGTATATGTTGATAAATTGATTAATTATGGGGGCGTGGACCATTATTCATTAATTTTTTTAAAATATTATGATTATCTAAACATGTATCAACTTTTTATAAACTGAATCTATGTTCAAAAATATTTATGAAGAATTTTTTAATGATTTAAGATTGATAAAATAAGTAGTTTTGTTATTGTAACTTTATTACTGCTTCTTTATCACCATTAATGTAAGATGACGATGATTAAGATAATGATAATTTGTAAAAGAAACATTTATAGTTCTTGGATTACCCCCATAAATCTTCTTGCTTTTATCAGTAATATTCATTTTTGGTGGGTAATTTCACTATGACCAAAAAAATTAAACATTGTGTAACATTTCACATGATTCATTGAGTAATTATGCACCCTCAGCATAAATGAATTCATAATTATGAAAACTAATTGTTTATGATTGATCATATAGAGTTGGTAATTGTGCGTTTTCTATGTTACTGATGTACAAATGACGTGGGTGGTGAAATATTTCAGTTATTCTAGTATAGGGTGGATAGATTATGGATAAAAATAGTGAATGAAACAGGGTAATCATGAATCAAAATAATTTGATGAATTTATAATTAAATGACCTGTGATATGGGTATAGAAACATTAATTTGTGTTAGATCTATGGTTTCTTAATAAAAAACATTAATATGATACATGGTTATGAAGAAAACACCTAATGTAACTTCATTAGGCTATTTACAAGGGTATAACCAAAAATGAAATTTCATTTAATAATAGTATTTGAATACAATACAGGGGATCACAAAACAAATAGGATGAATTATACCAATTAGTACACACCCATGATCTCGATGTGACCCACATGTTGTGTGTTTGTGCCTCTACCCATGTACCCTTATAGTAACGCAAATTAGGCTAGAATGGTATATAAAATTTACCTTCATTGTAGAGACCCAAGCATGACATAAATGGACATTGCATTACATTTTTTGAATACCTAATATATAACAAAAATAGACACTCATGGATCATATTAGTTTAGTGTCTTCAGAAAATCAGAACACAATATTCTAATCACGGTGAATGTTCTTCAACATATCCTATGAAGATCTTCCCCTTTTGTTTTCATACATAAAATTGTTCCTAATATCATGGGTAAAGAAAACATATAATGTGTGAACTCAAATTCTCAGTAAGGGTAATCATGGAAATCATAAAACAATCCATACACATTTGAACATGAAAACATGAACATAACATTTAAACATCAAAATCATGAACAATAACATAATACATTGCAGTACCTAAGGCATTGATCATAAAGAAACATTAATCATGATAAAATATCATGAAAATAAATCATTTAATTATGGAAAACCATTAATCACATTATATGATTTCTATAGTAGCCCAGACATTGCTGCCAAAACTATCATAGTGGACAAAGTCCTTTTCTGAACTGGGTTTACATGACGTTCCAACCCTATATTACTAATCCGGATTTACTTATAATCCCTACATGTTTATCACATGAGATAAAAATCACTACCCAATTAATTGGAGGGATATATAGGTCCCACCCATCTTATATTGAAATCATTCTTACATGTGCGACAAAACAATCATATTTCATTCATCATAACCAAAATAATAAAATGGGTTTCATAAACATCATCTCATCTTAACAAAATCCAAATAAAAAAAATGGATATCATTTAATCAATAGAAAAATCAGACCATGTGAATAATAGAAAAATTATTCTTGAAACATAATCATAGTAAATAATGTCGTCATAGAAGGGAAATAGTTTTGATAAAACACTTGAAATGAATTCTTGAGAAAAATATCCATTCTTCAAAATAATATTATTTTCTCAAAATGACATGCTATTTTAAAAGAAATGATTTTTTTTAAAATAATCTTTAAATACTTCATAGAATTCTTCATGGAAATAAGGAATTATGAAACCATAACTAATTTCAGTCATGCCATATAACATATACAAAAGCATTCTCCTCGTATATTTGCTTGAAAAAACAATAAGTACCTTGTATGGTAAACTAAAGAAAGATCCTTACATACCTTGAAGTAATTGTCAAAAATTGGTAAAAAATACTTTTAACATACATGAAAACATTTTTAGAAGACATGGTCATGGATGATATATATAACCCCAGTAATTACTTACGAATAAACAATATTGGATAAGAATTAGATTGGAATAATTATTCCTTACCTTAGGCCCAAAATACTTTCTATGTATCCAAACCTCTTGTATAATGATATAATGAATGTCATTGACATACTAAAGAATCATATTCATGGTTATTATATCATATATGGTAATATTATTATCTTCTTATCAATAATATTTCATTTCTACTTGTTATTCAGGTGTTCATTGCATTATACTTTTAAGTGTGTTTTGTAGAATAAATTCTTATTCCACATTTTCTGTTATAGATGCATCATTTACAGAATGGTATTAGTATAATATATATCCTATTTATTAATTCAATTCATTTATAAAATCATTGTTTATTGAAGATCATGTAGAACGAATCACTTCAGATCGTGGAGACGGTAAGTTGTACGTACACACAAGTGACGATATCGTTCCCATAATTTTTAAATGGTGTTGGAGTTGATGATAGAATATCTCATAATTAGTATCATGTTATAATAATCATATCTACATATTATTTACACCAATATAATAATCAGAGTAAGGTGGTGGTGGAAAATAGATTACACCACGATGTGAAAACAGTATTCTATAGGTACGCACGTGTGATGATTTCATTTTCCACTGGATGTATAGAAGCTGAAATATGGTCATTTCATATTTATAATAAAATATCATAATATGAGTGATAATGATTTTATCACATTATAATGAAACAATTAATGAAGAACAAGTATGAGAAGAAATATATTTTAAATAGTCAGTAAAGTATATTACATCTTCTTCGGCACGCCTCTTCTAAACTTCCTCTTAGGGTGCAAAAGATGGTATTTGAAGAACACCAGGAACTATAGTTGGATTATAGAGAATTGGATAATTGAAATGGGCAGTGTTTGGAAGAATTTTAAAGAACAAAAATTGTGTGAAGTGGGGTGGGAGGATGTTATGTTTTATAAGGGGGGGGGGAGTGGCACCTTTAGAAACCTAAAAAATATTAATTTATAATAAATTCAAACCAAACTTAAAACCCACAAAAAATGACTCAATTCTAAAATGAGATGTTATAGGGTTGTAATATCATCATACAATAATATTTAGGCTTGTTTTATGTTTATTTTAAACCATATGATTTTGATTTAACTTTAGTTTATCTATTTAATTTTATTTGTGGTACTGATATTCTAAATATTATATTGTAATAAATATATATTTGTTGCGTAAAAATAAAAAATAATTACTACAACATTTTTTATATTTATTTAATATACTTATTTGTTGTAGAAAATTAAAAAACAAAATACAATGATGAAGTTAAATTAAATAGCTTTCATAAGAATACTTTTAGTCGAATTTATCTTTTAAATCACCCAACTTTTAAAATGATAGGTTTATTAGATTATGAATGTGACAACATTGACATCATTTAAAATAAAATAATATAAGTGTCATAATTACTTTTTTAATGCATTAAATGGTCAAAAATTATATTTTTGGATGATTATAGTTTATATATACATGACCAATAAGTATTGGTCTGGTTGTTGGCCTTTTGTGGGTATTATTTGTTTAATAAAAACTATATTATTTTTTTCACTGAAACAATAATTTCTGCATAATTAATGTATAAGTTATTGAGGTAATTATATATTTCATATATATTACAAATAAATTTCAATGATAATGAAAATCATTATATCTTTCAAATGAGTTTTTAAAACAGAATTTATTTTTAGTATATCTTTATATTAAAAATAATTTAAATATTATTGTTTGATTGAGCCTTATTTCTCTTTCATTTAAATTAATAAATTAAAGGGCATAAGAAATTAAATTAGGTTTTAATAGATATAATTTAGAGTCATGTATATTATAGTATGTAATATAATAATCCAATTATATTAAGACATGTGTTTGGGTAATTTTATAATATTAATTTTACCCATAATTACTTAATTTACCTTTTACTATGGTAAATAAAATTTACCGTAGTTACTATTCATAATGCCCAAAAATAAAAAGTATCATATTTAAATTATTTGGACATATTGATTCCAAATATAGATTCCATTTTTACAAATTTAAAATAGAGATGTTGGAGAAATTAATTTAAAATTATTTCGATTTTCGAAAAATGGGTTATTATTTAAAACATTGCAAAAGAATGAAATGTATTATCTATGAATTCAATGTTAAATTAATTATAATGACATTTATTATATTAAATGGTTATAATATATTCTATATATAATTTAAAACCATTCAATATTATAATTTAACCATATAAATTATCATGATGAAAAATGTTGTTTTAAATTAAAATTTACCGTATTTTTACTATTCATCAAAATATGAACGTTATAAAAAAAATATCAAAACATTATACAATGTAAGTCATTATAACCCGATTCACATGAAGAGTATTTTTTTTCAAAATTTGACCTTATAGACTTGTTAAAAATTATATTTAAAATAGGCGCGCCATCAAATGGTTGCAAAACTACATTTAAAAAAAATACTTATTTTAATCGAAAAATTTATTTTGTTCTCATACCATGATATAAAAATGTTTAAGATGAATGATAATTTTATATAACACAATATATTGTTTATAATATTCAGAATGGCTAGTATATAATAATGATTTACCAATATATAGTTGTTTAGTGAAACTCGGTATTGCGTACATCACACACTATTGAGGATGGTTATTCTTACATGAAACATAAGTCAAGAATAGTGTTTTCATATAATTCCAGCTGATAAAGAGTTGTGTATTGTGCAAGATAATCTTGGTGTAGCATAAAACACTATTCATCAAAGTAATTAAAATGAATATTTCTAATAAAATCTCAGGGTGTTACATTCTACCCACCATAAAATGAATTACGCCCTCGAAATTCATCATGGTTATAAATCTGGGACTACTTGTATGTTTGTTTCAAAAAAACCCACATCATTAAAATAAATACTAAAACATAATTTTAAACAATAATGTATGAAACATAACGGTTACCCAAATTAACTCATCTTTGGGTGTCCACATTGGAGAAAAGATGTGAAAATATGGATATGGAAGAGAAATCTAACCATCGTGTTCTGATGGATAGTGGTAGAGAACATGGATATATAAAATCCAACAATCACAATAGCCATAAATTTTTTATAATCTAATCTACCATCTAATTCATCAGACATGAGGGTACAAGAAAAACGTTTTTGGTTTTCATGAACATTTTTTTAAAGTCGATAAATTTTTTCACAAGGAGAAATAATTAATTGATTTCAGTGTAATATTATAAGGTCCCGAAATTAAACCTTGCTTAATATTGAATTAAATGAATAATTCACATTGAGGATCTTTTCAGGTTTAGTGTTTTAGAGAATTAGGCCATCAATTTTAAATAACTACTTGAAAATTACATGTAGACACTATTACTTAGTATCCATTTTTTTTATTAAAAAAACTCTTAAAAGAAACATGTCTAGTTCTATATTTTAGATTTCATGAAGTTTCCTTGATCACATCTTTGACCTTATTCATCTTAAAGCCCTGTGGAAAACATTTCAAAAACTTGGGATGAACATAAAAATCTCAGTAATTGTTATAATATATGGACCGAAAAAATTATCCCATCAATAAATACAAATCAATGAATCCTTACTGTTTAATCATAAAATACATTATGAAAACATAAGATTTATGAGTAACACACAAAAATCATAAATCATAAAGGTTAATTATGGCATCCATATCAAACTTACATTGTATCTATCACTACTACGTAGGGAGTTACTTTGGAATACCCATCACAGTATATTCCCAAAATCTCTTAGGAGAAACATCATGTTTACCTCCATCACGTTACCCAATTCATTGGAGAGCTATCTCGGGCTCACCCGCCCTAGGTTTATCACTAAACCACCCGTATATGTAAAAAATTCCCAATAACCATAACATAAACATAACACATAACACAAGTATAAAGGAATGATAACATTCCCACATTCCAATATATATCCAATCAAGATATTGAAATAAACAATGCTTTATCAAATCCTTTTCAAAACAATTTAAAATGTGATTTTTGAATCAAAGTGTACCATACCACTTTGAAGCTTTTAAGTGAATTAACATTTTAAAAGATTAATTTTCATATAAATAAATCTTTAAAACCATTTTAAAAACATGGACATTAATGAGAAAGACTTAGAATAATAAATCTTTATAACATTTAAAAATGATATTTTAGTTAGAGTTCTTAACCAAAAGAGAGACACTTGAATACAAATAATTGAGTTAATAAAAACATTATAATATCATGATAATAAAGGGATTCATGATATAATATGTCAAAGGATAGTATATACACCATATAAGATGGAATTGGTGCATAACAACAATGATGTATCAATAAGAATGTAAATTGAGATAAAATCCCTTATAAAGATGGTATCCGTACATTAAGGATAAATCAATGAAAAAATTTATGTGTGAAAAATTTAAATACACCCAATATAAGTGGATATTATGTGTAATATAATCAGAGGTCATTAACACATATTCATAGCACGGCATAATCAACAAGTAGAAGTTTAACCCAAAGAATTGAAATTGGGTTAAGAAGTCCTTTTACAAAAATTCAACAGCTTAACGACGTCACTTTAAAATTCAGAAAACAAGTTGATGAGATAAAAAGGGTATCTCAAAACATAAATATAAAATTTTCAGCAATAAGGATATAGATGAACTTATCCCAACATAAGAGGATGTAAATTAAAAAACATAACAAAAAGATGTCTTTTAAAAAGAGGTGGGTGAAAGCTTCCCTTACCAATTTGGTAACTTATAAAAGATATGCCACATAAAAGAAGGGTCATACAATGAAGTTTTAAATACCCATAAATGAAAGTATCTTATAGAAAGAATACAATCATAGGCAGCACATATACTACACAAAAGGAAGTAGTGGAAAATATAGCATTATTCTCATGGGGATAAAAGTGAGATGAAAACCCCTTACCACGTTGTAATCAATCGAGCCGTATGACCAAAAGTTAATAACCACCAAATTAATCACAGAATACCATGAATATAATGATAATCATGATAATATATATAAAAAGGTAGTACACCATACACAACATGCAGCGAACAATGGAAATCTCACGGAATTAAAAGTGAGATAAGAAATCCCTTACAAAAATTTGACAGCCTAACTACGACACATAAAAATTCTTAAAATGAATTGATGAGAGAAAGAGAGGGTATATCATCATATTAAAATTATAAGGTCAGTAGGATGAATATAAACGAAAATCCTCCAACATAAGAACATGGAGCATAAAGGAATGACATAAAATAGAGTACTTGAAAAGAAAGAGAGAGGTTGGATCCCTTACCTCGTGTCTGACATGACTCGACCGTTATTTAATCTCCTAAATAATAAACTAAAGTTAATTTCTACTTTCTTAAGAACTTTTTTCAAGTTTATTATTCCATTTATATCACTTATTACTATTTTATAAACATTATGTAATCATTTAAGTTAATAACGTCAATTTTGTCGATATTTGGTACTTGAGTCAAAAATGGACTTCTTATAATTACATGTTGTCCATGTGGTCAATATTACACTATATAAAGAGGAGGAGAGGGATGTAGGAATCTTATTAGGGCAGCGTTTGGACTAGATAAATGTCTTGAGTGGTGTGAGAAATTGGATTGATGTGGTCTCCTTTTTTAAGGGAGAGGAGGGGATCTTTAGGGAAGAGTGAAAATATTATTTTATAATATAATGATATTCGGTTAATAATGGACCAACAATCATTATAGTCAAAGATAAGATGACTCATGGTCGAAATATAATCAACCAATAGGAATTGGACTGTTTTTTGGATCATATTTTAATCATTATAATCTTATTTATTTAAATGATTTATTAATCAGGTAAATACTGCATCATTATAGTGTCAGAAATAATTTAATTTATATGATTTCTAAAAATTATAAAAAAATTACCATTATGTATTAAATATATTTATCTTTCCAATGAATATTTATAGTCTAATAGACAACCTATATAACACCACATAAAAATTAATTACTATAAGATTTTTGTTAATGTCAATTTCCTCATTACATTAAATTAAATGATCTAATGTGTCATTATCTTTAAAAAGTGTCTCCATGGGGTTGAAAAATCGACCCATGGATGACCATGGTCGGCCATTACTCATAAAATAAGGTTTGGACAAGTGTTAAGGTAATTTTGAATTATTATAATATTCTTTTAACCTTAAATTACCCTATTTACCTTTAACCGCGACAAATAAAAGTCAAAAGATACTATTCACCAAAAATTATTTTCATCTTATTGAACCACATTATACTAACTAATGAAAACCATGTATGTCAGATTTTTTAAATTCAATTCACAGTAGTGGTAAAGTTTTATTTATATGAAAATGTCAGTTTTTTAACTACCACTATGTGGTTTCACTATTCATCAAAAATTGATGTTCTTCAGAAAAATACCAAAAATTCAGCCTAATCTATATTTAATATTCTGAATTCAAAAATGTTTTACATTTTTCCAAATTCAAAAAATAGAAGTGGAATTAATTAATTTTAAAATTAATTCCCGTTATCAAAACAAATAACATGTTTTTAAAAAAACAATAACTATCAAAAGATTGTTACTTGTTTATGTTCAATTTCAATGTGAAATTAATTCCAATGACCAACATTGGATTAAATGGTAATAATATATTTTAATTTAAGTTAAAACCCAATTAAAAATATAATCTAACCTTATAAATAAATTAGATTTAAAAAAACTTTTGAATTAAAATACAATATTTTTCACTATTCATTAAAAAATGAACATTATCAGAAAAATATCAAAAAATTACACAAAGTAAATTTTGATATCCCCATTCTAAATAATGATTTTATTTGTTCATATATAATGTATTATAGTGACCAAAACTAGATTTAAAAAGGGTTATCCATTTAAAGGCATTAAATCGGCCTTTTAATGTAAATTATGCTTAAAATTAGATTCATTCATATTTTAAGCCTCTGACTTTTATTGGATAAATGTAAATACATTTTAAAAAACATGTATAATAATATATTTGTTAGTTTTGTTCATTCTCACCAATATAACTACTAGGAGATAACGACCACTTATAATAATAATATTATATTATTAGTGGGCAACGTAAGATTCCAAAGAAACCCGTTGTTGCGTATTAGGTAAACTATCGAACATAACAACCCTTTTAATGTAATATTAATATTTTATTCACAAATATTAGTAAATATGAAAAAGTAATATTCTTTATTATCCTGGGATGTTACATCCTTCCCCCTTTTGGGAATTGCATCCTCGCAATTTTAAAATTTGGCTTGGAAACTTCATTGAAAGTCCCACATTGGAAAAAGGGTCAATAAAACTATCACTTTAAAATAAATAAAGATATATATAAAGGTCACCTAAGACAACCCATACTAGGATTCCATGAAAACATGGATATGGAAGAAAATACAAATGGTCAATTTTTGATGGATAGTGATAGAAAACATGTTTAGGAGAAAGTTAACCACCAGAAAATTACAAACATGTGATGGGTAAAATGGTATTTGATTCCCCAGTAGGAAACGTTAATAGACAGTGTTTTTGTTTTAAGTTACTTTTCCTTGAGGTATTTATTTTTGAGCTTAACTAAATCATAAGTATAAATACTTACTTATCATATAGACTTTCATCTCTTACTATATTTGTTTATAAAAACTCATATTTTCTCTAATAGATAAGTATTTAGGATGCCTTGATCACATTAAGAGTGCTATAATCAACTTCTTGAGAATCTCCTAATCCACAAAAGATGAACAATATATTTTCCATTCCATTGGACCATAATCAAAACCCAAATTTTTAGTACAAGATCAGATAATTTCCAAAAAGGGTAAACATTTACATAAAGATAAACTACTCTTAATCTCCAAAATTTGTCTTAACAAAACCCAATGTTCAAAAAAGACCATTCTATAAACTTTTTTCCTCAAATTATTCAAAATTAATCCAAACTATGATTGTAACCCAAATCTCATAAGGATTTAAAAACATAGATTTCCATGATACATCTTAACATTTATCTCCAAGTAACACAAATTACTCATAATGTATCATATTGAAAAGTAATTAACCTAATCACATATCCTCCATGATAGATCAATAATTTCCTAGATAACTAAAAATCAACTTATTCTATATTCCTATGATCATCAAACTAGAAAACATTAGTCAAACTCACCAGGGACTTCATGTAGTCAAGTGGTAGGTGAAAAATACCAGTAGTACTTTGGTTGTGGGTTTGATTCCCATAGCTTCATCTAATGCGACGAGTTGTCACATGGTCTACGTGTTGTCCCTTTTCCAAAACTATATAATTCATAAAACATTCCCTAAAAAGAGATAAAATCATCAAAAATAACCATAACATAATTTATCCTCAAGATTATCTCATGCTTTTCATTTTCCATCATATCATATAGTAACCCATAATTACCTCAAAAGTAAGGATCATATAAACCCTAATGGTTATCATTATAATTATTACCTAAACATCCACATTGAGTTGGTTCACTCATAAATGATGCATTAGAGAACTCACCATGGTTCATGTGGTTAATCATGACTCCTGGTAGTTGGTTGAGAATAACCACGAGATTTCTCATTGAATCCACCATTTCGTCTAGTCTCTTAATCCGAGAACCACCATAGTTTCCTTCAAACCCATTGTCACATTGGTTCCAGCTAGATCCATCCATTTAATAAAACCAATATGGTCAGTGTGAGTATATTAGTAAAATCATCATATAATATATAATGAGGAGGGTAAACACTAAGATATACTTATTCCTGTTATCTAAAACTCATTCACTTTATAAAAATAACTTTGACCCTTTCTAAAATCCGAAACATTATGTTAATGTCACATATTCTTAAATTTTTCCCTAACCTCTAAAGTTATCAAAAACGGCCTCTGATACCAACTATAAGGTCCCGACCTTAATCCTTGATTAATATTTAATTAAATGAATAATTCACATTGAGGATCATTTTAGGTTTAGAGTTTTAGGGAATTAGGCCATCACTATTACATAATAACTTGAAAATTACATATAGACACTACTACTCAGTATCGAATTTTTTCATTAAAAAACCTCTTAAAAGAAACATGTCTAGTTCAATAATTTAGATAGCATGACTTTTATTTGATCCCATCTTTGACCCTATTCATCTTGAAGCCCTGTAGAAAACATTTCAAAAACCTGGGATGAGCATAAAAAGCTCAGTATGGGTTATAATATAAGGGAGGAAAACATTAGACCATCAATAAATACAAATCAATGAAACCATACTTTTTAATCATAACATACCTTATGAAATCATTAGATTTATGAGTAACACACACAAATCACAAATCCTTAAGGTTAATTATGGAATCCATATAAAACTTATATTGTAGCTATCATAGCTACGTATAGAGTTATTTTGGAATACCCATCATAGTATATTCCTTAAATCTTCTAGGAGAAACATCATGTTTACCAATGTCACATTTTCCAATGCATTAGAGAGCTATCTCGGGCTCACACGCACTAGGTTTATCATGGAACCACCCGTATATGTAAACAATTCCCAATAACCATAACATAAACATAACACATAACTCAAGTATAAAGGAAAGATAACATTTCCACATTACAATATATATCCAATCAAGATATTGAAATAAACAATGCTTTATCAAATAATTTTCAAAACCATTTAAAACGTGATTTTTGATTCAAAGTGTCCCATACCACATTGAATCTTTTGAAAAGAATTATCATTTCAAAACATTCATGTCCATATAAATATGTCCTTAAAATCATTTTGAAAACATGGACATTAATTAAAAATATTTAGAAAGATAAATATTTAAAACATTTGAAATTCTGATCTTGATAAAGATTACCTTTAAAAATCCTTAAAATCTTCATTTTAAAATCATTTTTATGAAAAACGGACATGGATGATAAAAATGTCCCAGAAAATACATACACATAAACAATCTCAGATAATAATGAGATTGAGGAATTAACCCTTAAAAATATTGTAACTTACGAAATATACAACCCATGAAAGAGGAATCATAAATGGAATATGTAAATACCCATAAATTAATGTATCTTACACAAAGAATACAATCATAGGAAGTACATACACCACACAAAAGGAAGTTGTTTCAAATATAGCACGAATTTCACGGGCATAAAAGTGAGATGAAAACACCTTACCATGTTGTAATCAATCAAGTCGTATGACCAAAAGTTAATAACCACCAAATAAATCACAGAATACCATGAATATAATGATAATCATGATAATATATATTAAATGTCAGTACACAATACACAACATGAAATAAATATGTGGCGAACAATGGAAATCTCACGGAATAAAAAGTGAGATAAGAAATCCCTTATGAAAATTCGGCAGCCTAACGGCGCCACATAAACATTCTTAAAATGAGTTGATGAGAGAAAAGGAGGGAATCTCATCATATTAACATTAAAAGGTCAGTAAGATGAATATAAAATAACATCCTCCAACATAAGAACATGGAGCATAAAGGAATGACATAAAAGAGAGTATTTGAAAAGAAAGAGAGAGGTTGAATCCCTTACCTCGTGTCCGACTTGACTCGGTTTTTCATTAATCTCTTGAATAAGAAACTAAAGTTAATTTCTACTTTCTTAAGAACCTTTTTCATGTTTATTATTCCCTTTATATCACTTATTACTATGTTATAAACATTATGTAATCATTTAAGTTAATAACGTCCATTTTGTCGATATTTGATACTTGAGTAAAAAATGGACTTCTTATAATTACATGTTGTCCAGGTGGTCAATAGTCTATTATATCCAAGAATGGAATTCATGATTTAGATATCATATATATCATATATATCCAGTATATACATGTATTTATAATAGTACATAACATCTATAGGTAAGAAATGAAATGCACCGTTCCTGGAGACGGTAAGCCATACGTACCCATGAACGCTACTTTCATTACTATTTCTTACATTAATGGAATTAAAACATAACTATACATAGTTATATTATAATTTTAGTATAATATCATATATAATATCATAAACTTCATCATTTATTCATACCACATATGGAATTAACGAATGACATCACTTTGAGTGGGAAGTAGTCCGCACTTCCTCTAATAAGATTATCATATTTACCCCCTATGGAAACCATAAAGGTGTTAATGGCCACCTTTAAAGGTGTTAAAAAGAATATTGAACAATCATTGTTTCGTGAGGCAGAAATTCCCTACCCACAGAAACAGTATGTTCTTTAACCATTAGACATAGGTGTGTGTATGTGGAGCTCGAATACTTCTTATAACAACATACTAGTATATTTAGGATACTGTTGCTGTTACAAAATAAAGGAATAGAAAATAGTTTAGGGGTTTGAGATGTAAAATAAAAGAAAACAATTTAAGAAAAATTGTTACCTTTAATTTGAGTAACTCCCTTTGGATTGAACCAAATTTTTTTTGAAGAGCCATATGCCTAAGGTGAGGCTTGAAAGAGGAGGATAGGGATGTTGGGAGCTTAGTAGGGAAGAGTTTGGATGAGACAAATGTCTTGAGAGGTGTGAGGAATTGGTTAGAAGTGGTCTCCTTTTATAAGGGAGAGGAGGGGATCTTTAGGAAAGAGTGAAAATATTATTTTATAATATTATGATATTCGGTTTATAATGGTCCAAAAATCATTATAGTCGAATATAAGATGACTAATGGTCAAAATATATTCAACCAATAAGAATTGGACAGGTTTTGGATCATATTTTAATCATTATAATATTATTTATTTATATGATTTATTAATGAGGTAAATACTGCATCATTATGGTGTCATAAATAATTTAATTTTTTTGATGACTAAAAATTATAAAAATAATACCATGATGTCGGAAATATTTTTATCTTTCCATTGAATATTTATAGTTGAAAATTGGACCTATATAATACCATATAAAAATTAATTACCAAAAGAATTTTGTTAATCTCAATTTTTTCTTTAAATTAAATTAAATGATCTAATGTGTCATTATCATTAACAAGTGGCTTCATGGGGCCCCAAAATCGACCCAAGGATGATAATGGTCGGCCATTACTCATACAATAAGGTTTGGACAAGTGTTAAGGTAATTTTGAATTATTATAATATTCTTTTAACTTTGAATTACCCTATTTACCTTTAACCACGGTAAATAAAAGTCAAAAGTTACTATTCAGCAAAAATTATTTTCATCTTATTGAACCACATTTTACTAACTAATAACAAACATGTATGTAGTATTTTTGAAATTCAATTCACATATGTGGTAAAATTTCATTTAGATGAAAATGTCTGTTTTTTAACTTCCACTAAGTGGTTTCACTATTCATCAAAAATTGATGTTTTTCAGAAAAATACCAAAAATTAAGCCTGAGCTATATTTGATATTCTGAATTCAAAAATGTTGTCCATTTTTCAAAAATCAAAACATATAAGTGGCATTAATTAATTTTAAAATTAATTCCTGTTATTAAAACAAATAGAGGTTTTTTATGAAACAATAATTATCAAATGGTTGATACTTGTTTATGTGAAATTTCAAAGCGAAATTAATTCCAATGACCAAAATTGGATTAAATGGTAAAAATAGATTTCAGTATCAGTTAAAAATTAATTAAAAAGATAATCTAACCATATAAATAAATTAGATAAAAAGGAACTTTTGAATTAAAATACAATATTTTTCACTATTCATTAAAAAATGAACATTATCAGAAAAATACCAAAAAATCACCCAAAGAAAATTTTGATGTCCCCATTATAAAGAATTATTTTATTTGTTCATATATAATGTATTATAGTGACCAAATCTAGATTTAAAAAGGGTTCGCCATTAAAAGGTGGTAAATCGGCCTTTTAATGTAAATTATGCTTAAAATTAGATTCATTCATATTTTAAGCCTATAACTATTGTTGGATAAATGTAAATATATTTAATAAAAATGTATAATCATATTTTAGTTAGTTTTTTTTATTCTCACCAATATAACGGCTAGGAGATAACGACCACTTATAATAATAATATTATATTATTAGTATGCAACGTAAGATTCCATACAAACCCGTTGTTGCGTATTAGGCGAGCTATCGAACATAACAACCCTTTTAAAGTAATATTAATATTTTATTCACAAATATTAATAAATATGAAAATGTAATATTCTTTATTATCCTGAGATGTTACAAATATTTTCATTGGTCATTTCATTAACAATTTTCACTATATCACTTATTGAACGATATGAAGTTGAATTTTTCATTCATGAATTGTTTATAGATCAAGTTATAGAATGATGGGTCCTTTCATCTGTCTCGATGAAAAGGTTAGAAAAAGTTATCAATTATAAAAAAGACCATCTATTATGAGATTAACTGTATATGATTCAAAAAATGGACTTATACATCATATAGCATACCGCATAATAATATAAATATAATTTTCACTAACAAGGGACTTCCTTTAGGACATTGGAAGGTGATAAAGGCATGCCACACATCAGTTGTGATTTTGATCCCCGCAACCTTGTCTAACGCGATGGGTTGTCGCCCATCCTATGGGTTGTCCATTTTCTAAAACTATACTGTCATAATATTAGAAAGTTTAATCCTCCAACAATACTATATTATGTCCAACTATATCAATTCAAATATTTAGGATTATCTAAAATAATTTTTTCCAATCTCTTATTATAATGGGAAAGAATACTAGAGAGGTTATATACAATGCATGTGATTACCGTCATTTATCACCCATATATCAAAAGATATATTTTGTTTGTTATATTACAAACAAGTGAATCCCTTAATCATGTATTTTCAAGAAACATGAATTACCATAGAACCTTAGTGAAAACATGAATTCTATGAAAGGATAGTTATTTCCACATACTAAAATCACAAAATTTGTATATACACAAAATATATGTAACATTGTTCTTATCTTAATCATGAGCTCATTAATAATATGAAATATATTATTTTCTTTGTATCCTTTCATTATGCGTATATCATCTTCTTTAAAAAAATATTTCAATCAGTTTTAATGGTAACTAATACCATACAATTTTTGAAAACAAACAAATATATAATCCAATTTCCAAAATATTATAAATAAGATTCCACAACACAATTATGGAATCCATTTAAATATACACATTAATATTCCTCCACTACTTTTTCATATTCAAAATGCACAATAGTTATCGCATGTGACATACATTTGTCTTTTTCCAGAAGAGTTTGTTGATGTCTATCTTCATTAATCCTGGGATTAGGTAATTGGTTTGTATAATTCCCCATATCATTCACTTGTAGTATTGAATAGTCAGTGGTGCGTTGTCTGTAGTCTTTTCACTGTTCACATAATTAGCTACCTTTATCCCATTAAATTGACACTCATTTTCTTGATGAACTTCTTTTCTGCACTTAAAAAACATTTCCTATTTTGTTTAAGACAATCCTCACCATGATTCTTTCCACACTTTGATCATAACGAAATATTTGACTTTTTTCACCATTGATTTCATATTTTTCCTTCAACTCCATCATTAATTTATTGTCAAAACAACGAGATGAATATGTAACACCAACTTAAAATTCTACCATGATAGCACAACAAAGAATTTCTTCATTACTACTGAAGTCTCTTATAGCTAATTCCATTCGATGAATTAGTTTTATGCCATAGAAGAATCAATCAACATTAATTTCATGTTGGATGATAAAGCCAGATGCATACCACGAAAGCATTGTAAAATTCACCTCATATATACTAACATATTTATAATCCTTTTTCTTAAGCTTACGGAACTCCTTTTCCTTCTTTGTTTGAATAATAAGAGGGATATACTTATTGAAAAACAGGAACTTGAACTCGTCTCATTCCATCAATTCAATATCATCGTGGGGCTTTGTATTCTTAATTATAGTCCACCACCGGTCTACTTTACCTTATAAATAATAAACATCCAAAATAACTTTTTAATGTTATGAATAGAGAAGTATAGAAAATATATTTTTAATGGTACTAATCCATTGTCCAGCAATAAGTGGTTCATAAGACCCATTGAAAGATGTAGGACGTTGCCTCATGAAGGACTCAATAGAATATTGTTCTATTCTCTGCTCATTTGAAAGTCGAGAATGATTCATAGCTTTTGTAAGAATAGAGATAATATTTTACACTCCATTTCCCTTAACATTTGGTTGTTCAGAAGGAAAATAATTTCATTTCCCAGTGCATTGATCATTAAAATTGTTCATTCAGGTTCCATCCAATATATAAAACCCAAAAAGAATAGTGTGAGAGGGAATAATCATACTAGGATCAAGGGGTGTACCTTCAATATCAATCATCATTGGTTTATTTATAAGATCATTACCTTATTTTTAGGATTATAACTTATACTAATACTTAAACATAACGACATCCCAAGACATACCGTAGAAATATCTTTATGGATCTCACTAAAGTTTTTTCATCCTAGTTTCCGAAGGTTTACTAAGCCTTTCTTCTGATACCAGCTATAGAGACCCTAGATTGATGTACATGTACATTACAATACTTTTGTGGGATACTAAATATATAACAATAAAGACACCCATGGACCGTAATAGTTTAATGTCTTTGGAAACTCGGAACATAATCTTTTAATCATAGTGAACGATCTTCAACATCTCCCATAAATATCTTCTCCTTTTGTTTTCATACCTAAAACTATTCTTTATATTATGGGGAAATAAAAAAATATATAGGGTGAGCTCAAATCCCCAGTAAGGGTACACATGGAAAACATAAAACAATCCATAAACATTTGAATGTGAAAACAATAACATAATATTTAAAAATCAAAATCATGAGAAATGACATAAAACATTGCAATACATAAAGCATAGATCATAAAAAACATTAATCAGGATAAAACATCATGGGAAGAAAACATGTAACTGTGGAAAACCATTATGAACATGATATGATTTCCGTTGTATCCTAGGCATTGCTACCAATACTATCATAGTGGACAATGTCCATTAATAAACTAGGTTTACATGTCGGTCCAGCCCAGTATTACTAAACTAGAATTTCCATCCATTCTAGTCATGTGTATCTCATGAGATATAAAACTATACCTAATGCATTGGAGATAGATATTGGTCCCACCAATCTCATATTGAAATCTTTTTTAAGTATGCCACAAAACAATCATAAATCTTTCATCAATACCCTAATGAATAAAATGGGGTTCATAAACATCATCTCATAATAACTTAATCTATATAAAAAATGGATATCATTTTATCCTGAGAAACATCAAAACATGTAAATAATAGATACATTATACTTGAAAAATAATCATACTACATAATATCTTCTTAGATGGAAAATTGTTTTGATAAAACAATTAAAATGAATAATTTGGAAAAATATCTTTTCTTCTTCAAAATCATTTTCTTTCCCCAAAATGATATGAAATTTTAAAAGAAAATAATATTGTTGAAAATAATCATGAAATCTTGAATAGGATGTTTTATGTAAATAAGGCATTATGATACTATTAAAAAATTCATTCATGTAGTATATGTTAAAAAAACATTCTCCTCGTACTTTAGCTAGATAAGACAAATAATACATTGTATTGTAAACAAAAGAATGATTCCTTACATACCATGTAGTAAAAGTAAAAAATGGTTAAAAAGTCTTTAAATTACATGAAAACTTTTTTATAAATCATTGTCATGGATGATAAATATAACCCGACTAATTACTTATAAATAAAAAATCTGAGATAAAAATGAGGTTGGTATAAATTTTCCTTACCTTAGGTCTGACATTATTTATACATATCTGAACATCCTTTATAATGATTTAAAAAATGTCATTGACTTATTACAGAATCATATTCTTTGTTATGATATCATATAAGTTCATATTCTTATCTTATTATTGGTAATATTTCATTGCGACTTGTTATTTGAGTGTTCATTGCTTTATGTTCTTTTGGGTGTTTGGCCAAATAATCTCTTATTACTATTTTAAAGTTATATCTAAATCATGTACATAATGGTATTAGTATAATATATATCAGATTTATTAATTCAATTATTTTTTATAATATTGTATTAATTATGATCATATAGAACAAATCACATTGCTCCATTGAATATGTAAGTCGTACGTATGCATGAGCGATGACATCTTTCCCATAATTATTGAATGGTATTAGAGTGGATGATAGAACATTTCTGAATTAATATCATGTTATAATAATCATATCTATTTATTATTTACACCATTATACCAATCCCTCTAAGGTATTGGTGGAAAACATATTACACCACGGTGTAGAGACGATATTCTATACGTACACATGCATGGTGACTCCATTTTCCATATGATGGGTAGAAGGTGAAACACGATTGTTTCATATTTATAATAAAATATCCGTATATGAGTGATACTGAAGTTATAACTTTTTAATGAAACAATTAATGAATAGAAAGTAGAATAAGTATTATATTTCAATGAATCGGTAAAGGATATTACCTCTTCTTCAACACGCCTCTTCTAAACCATTACATAGAGAACCAATGTTGGTCTTTGAAAAAGACAAGGTCCTATGGTAGGTTTCTAGAGATGTTTAGAAGTGAAATGGGATGGGTTCGAATGAATTTTAAGGAACCAAATAGATGTGATGTGGAGATGGAAGAGGTGCACTTTTATAAGGGAGGAGAGGGGATCCATTGGAAACCTAAAAAATATTAATTTATAATAAATTCAAACCCAGTATAAAAACCTCCTAAAATGACTCAATTATAATATTAGATGAGATAGGGTTGTAATATCATCACCCAATAAAATTTATACATGTTTTAGGTTTATTTTAATCCTTATTCTTTTGATTTATCGTATATTTAATGAATTTAATTTTATTTTTCATAATAATATTCAAAATTTTAAATTGCAGTAAATGCATACTTATATGTTGTAAATTTCCAATAATTAGATACTTTATAACACTTTAGAAAATATATGTAACACCCCGACCCCAGTTACCTAGAGTCGGTTCATTATTACATAACATTGGCATGATCATAAAGGATCAAATATCGAATGACCGATTGGTTTAGTAGCCTTGGAAATAGTAGATATTTTCATAAGTCTTACATTACAAAATAAAGTAAAAAAAACTACAACAACATCTTTTTTTCATATTACTTCATACTATCCCTACAGGTCATTCAGAAATTACTTCTTCACATCCTAGAAAAAATAAAACATTGAAAGGGGTGATCTCAGATGCTCAGTATGGATAACAATATAGCAAAAAATTTCATAAATAAGCATAAACATTTAAGGCAATGTATAACTAAAACAAAAGAATTTTAAACTTGAACTTAAATATAATATGGCAATATAAAATGAAATAATTCCATTTACTTACTCACATGGATATTCTACTAGTCGAATAATCACATGCAATTTCGATAACCACTTTCATATTAAGGGAATCCATAATGCTAAACTTTTAATTTCCTTGTCAAGGACTCGTGCCAAGACCTAGGGGCTAACTGTAACCGGAACCCAACCCGGAGTGCCTCTAATAACCGGACACCATCCTGGAGTGCCTCTAATAATCGGACACCAACACGGAGTGCCTCTAATAACTAGACACCAACCCAGAGTGCCTCTAATAATCGGAGACCAAACCGAAGGGTCTACTATAACCGGACCCCAACCCAAAGGGCTTATATTTACCAGTCCCCAACCAGGAACATACTAGTCCAACACATTCATCTGACGAAAGAGGAGAAATATAATATAAACATTCGTATTAAAACTAACTTATGAAATGTCAATAAACTAACCATAAACCATGAGTGATATAAGAGAAAATCATCCATAGTCAAACATATAACAAATCCTTCAATAAAATGTGGAAGTTTTGTATCATAATTAATCAACTTCAAATAAGCTTGAAATCCATCAAAGGATGTTGACATAGATGAAATAAAAAATATTTTAGAGAAACATCTCTTTTTTTTAAAATCATTTTAAAATTCACATAATTATAAAATAATACATTCAATTTGAAAATATTTTTTATAATCTTGTAGGGTAAGTTTCGACGAAGTTATAACGGCAGAAAATACCCGCACTCACCGTATAAGTTAAAAAAACATTCTTACCTTAAATTTGTTGAAAAGGTCAAATAGTACCTTGTTTGGAAAATGGCGGAAATATTCTATTACAAACTTATATGGGTATAAATGACTTCAATACATTTTCTTCTTAATAGTAATTTTTTTTGAAAGACATTTCTAAGAAACATGGATGTGGATGATAATGAGGTCCCAGTAGATAAATACGTATAAACAACCTCGAATAAGGATGAGATTGTGAAGTAAACCCTTACCAATTTGGTAACTTACAAAACATACAACCCATTAAATAGAAATCATAAAATTAATATGTAAATACAGATAAATTAAATATTATTACAAAAAGAATACAATTATGGGAAGTACATACACCACACAAAAGTTAATAGTTGAAATATGGCATGAATCTCACAGGAATAAGGAGTGAGATGAAAATCTATTACCTCGTGTCCAACTTGTCCCGTTCATTCTTTAATATCTTGAATAATAAACTAATGTTAATTTCTACTTGCTTAAGAACCTTTTTCAAGTTTATTATTTCTTTTATATCAATTTTTACCATGTTATAAACATTATGTAAACATTTAAGTTAATAATGTTTATTTTGTCGATATTTTGTACTTGAGTCAAAATGGAATTTTTATAATTACATGTTGTCCATGTGGTAAATATTTCATCATATACAAAATTTTATTCATGATTTAGATATCATATATATCACATATATCTAGTATATACATGTATTAATAATATTACATAACATTTTGAGGTAAGAAATGAAATGCACCGTTCATGGAGACGGTAAGCCGTACGTAAGCTTGAACGCTACTTTCATTTCTATTTCTTAAATTAATGGAATTAAAAAAATGATACATAGGTATATTATAATTCCAGTATAATATCAGATATTATATAATTTACTCTATCCTTTATACATCCCACATAGGGCATTAACGAATCACATCACTTTGAGGGGGCGGTAGTCCACTCTTCCTCTAATGAGATTATCGTATTTACCCACTATGGAAACTATATAGGTGTTAAATAAAAGGGAATTACAGAAGAATAAGGAAATAATAAAAACAATATATATCATATATAAATACAGTGACATCTTAATGGACACCTTTAATGGTGTTAAAACGAATATTGAACAATCATTGTTTCGTGAGGCAGAAATTCGCCACCCATAGAAACAGTATGTTCTTAAACCATTAGATGTATGTGTGTGAATGTGTAGCTCGAATCATTCTTATAACAACATCCTAGTATATTTAGGATACTGGTGTTGTTACAAAATAATGAAAATATAAATAGTTTAGGGGTTGGAGAAGTAAAATAAAAGAAAACAATTTAAGAGAAATCATTACCTTTAATTTGAGTAACTCCCTTTGGATTGAACTAAAGGAGTTCTTGAAGAGCCTTCTGCCTAAGTTGAGGCTTTATAGAGTAGGAGAGGGATGTATGGAGCCTATTAGGGCAGAGTTTGGACGAGCCAAATGGCTTGAGAGTTGTGAGGAATTGGTTAGAAATGGTCTCCTTTTTATAAGAGAGAGGGGGGCTCTTTAGGAAAGAGTGAAAATATTATTTTATAATATAATGATATTCGGTTTATAATGGTCCAATAATCATTATAGTCGAATATAAGATTACTCAGGGTCGAAATATAATCAACCAATAAGAATTGGACAAGTTTTGGATCATATTTAAATCATTATAATCTTATTTATTTAAATCATTTATTAATGAGTTAAATACTGCATCATTATTGTGTCATGAATAATTTAATTTATTTGATGTATAAAAATTATAAAAAAAATACCATGATGTAGAAAATCTTTTTATCCTTCCAATTAATATTTATAGTTGAAAAAGGACCTATATAACACCATATATAAATTAATTACTAAACGATTTTTATTAATATCAATTTTCTCTTTACATTAAATTAAATGATCTAATCTGTCATTATTATTAACATGTGGCTCCATGGGGCCCCAAAATAGACCCAAGGATTCCCATGGTCGGACATTACTCATCCAATAAGGTTTGGACAAGTGTTAAGGTAATTTTTAATTATTATAATATTCTTTATCCTTGAATTACCCTATTACCTTTAACCACGGTAAATAAAAGTCAAAAGTTACTATTCAACAAAAATTATTCTTATCTTATTGAACAACATTTTACTAACTAATAAAAACTATGTATGTTGGATTTATGAAAATAAATTCACAGAAATGGTAAAATTTCATTTAGATGAAAAAATCAGTTTTTTAACTGCCACTAAGTGGTATCACTATTCATCAAAAATTGAAGTTTTTCCGAAAAATACCAAAAATTCAGCCTAAGCTATATTTGATATTTCAAATTAAAAAATGATGTACATTTTTGCAAATTCAAATCATAGAAGTGGCATTAATTAATTTTAAAATTTATTTCCATTATTAAAACAAATAGAGTGTTTTTAAAAAACAAGAACTATTAAATGATTGACACTTGTTTAAGTCCAATTTCAAAGAGAAATTAACTCCAAGGACCAACATTAAATTAAATGGTAAAAATATATTTCAATTTCACTTTAAGACCAATTAAATATGAATTCTAACCATATAAATAAATTAGATTAAAAGGCACATTTGAATTAAAATACAATATTTTTCACTAATCATAAAAAATGAACATTATCATAAAAATACCAAAAATTACCCAATGTAAATTTTGATGTCCCCATTCTAAAGAATTATTTTATTTGTTCATATATAATGTATTAATGTGACCAAACTAGATTTAAAAAAGGGTTCGCCATTAAAAGGCGGTAAATCAGCCTTTTAATGTAAATTATGCTTAAAATTAGATTCATTCACATTTTAAATCTCTAATTTGTAAATACATGTATAATCATATTGTAGTTAGTTTTGTACAGTCCTGTCAATACAACGGCTCGGAGTTAACGACCATTTAAAATAATGATATTATATTATTAGTGTGCAACGTAAGATTTCAAAGAAACATGTTGTTGTGTATCTGGTACGCTATCGAACATAACAACCCCTTTAAACTAAAATTAATAATTAATTCACATATATTAATAAATATGAAATTCTATTATTCTTCATTTACCTGGGATGTTAAATTTGGCTTGTTTGGAATGTCATGGTGCGTTTGAACTGAGTGTAGTAAAAGTTATGATTTATTTTGAAGAGGTAACACACCTTGAAATCTTGGGCTGTTACATTTTTACCTCCTTCAATAAATTGCGTCCTTGTAATTTGATATTGTTCATTGAAAATAAAGGATGAATTTTAGAAAATATCTTTGTGTGAAAACCCACATCGGAAAGTGTGTGAATAAAATTTAGTCTTAATAAGAGGAAAAGAGAAATGAAAGGGTCACCACCAAATCATGATCTCAATTAGGAGATCATTAGTGGAAATTTGAGATGTATAATTGGAGGAAAAAAGTAAATATTTATAGGTAGTGAATGAGGTCATCAATCACAAACAAGTGTAAAATTTAGGGACTTAAATTCATCAATCTACGATGATTTTAAATATCATCGGTTCAACAAATCATATGGTATTATGATAACACATTTATTGTTTTAAGATCCCTTCACTAAAGTATAAGAATTAATTTCATCATTGAATAAGAGAAGAAGAAAAATATTTACTTGACAAGTAGAGTCACAACCTTTAACTAAGTTCTACCACAAATTCATCTTTCACTCTAAAAGATAATACAACACAAAAATACTATATTTATCCTAATCATATAGGGTCCCAAATATAATGAATTTATAATTCACATATCAGACCCTTTAAAAAAGATTCAACATTATACAATCCAGGGACTTTACGTAGTCCAGTGGAAGGCGGTAAATCCCAATTGCAATATGGTTGTGGGTTCGATTCTTGCAGCCTTGTCCGACGTGACGGGTGGTCACACGGTATCCGTGTTGTCCTTTTAAAGAAATCCAAAAATAACCTTTCAAACATAATACATTCAAACCATTAGACTTATCCAAAATACCACTGTCCAAACTTTCTCTTAAAGGTCTATAAATACCAAAATCAATTGTAACATCAGATTCCCCAAACAATGTAATGTTTCTCTTATTGTCACATACTATGATTACCTTAATCATATTAAAACCTTAATGAAAACAACAAGTACAACAATAAAATCCTTATATATATCACATTATTCTTATAACTCGAATATAATCCTTGAGTCCAAAAGCACCAATACATATATTATTCTGCTTCAACTGTAGTAACTGCATAAGAATGGCCTTGATCCCTTGACCCCTTCTAAGGTAAGTTTCCCTGATGATTAGGACATTAATTTGCATAATTCCCCATTTCCCTACAATTTAGCATTCAACATTGATAGACTCTTTCTTTCCCTTGCAACCACGAGCTTGGTGGCCTTTTTCACCACACTTGTAACAAACTCCGATTCCCTTCTAGCAAGTACCAGGGTGTTTCTTCCCAAATTTACTGCAGGATGGATGTTAAACATTTCCCTTCTTCTCCTTATTTCCATTTCTAGATTGATCAGAAGATTTCTTCTTCTCTTTATTTGATTTAATGTCATAAGACTTAGAGAATTCATTTTCCATCTTGATAGCGCACGAGACAATGTCTTCATATGAAGAGAAGGATTGTGATACTAAAGCTCGACGAAGAAATGATTTTAACCCATAAATGAAACGATCAATCTTACTTCTTGGGTTACATATGTAATCTGCATTATACTGTGCTATCCTAGTAATGTTAGACACATACTTTTCTACATTCCCATCCTCCTTCTGCCTCAGAATCAGAAATCGCATTTCTATATAAGCTCGATGGTCTCGAGGAAAGTATTTTTCTAATAACAGCTCTTTGAACTCCCTCTATTTCATATTCTATACTTTATCATCTTCCTTCGTGTTTTGTATCAATGACCACCATTTATCAGCATCTCCAGTGAGGCGATAAACTGCCATGACAACTTTTACCCTTTCACTACTCCCCAAGGCATGGAATATTTTCTCTAAAAAATTTATCCATTTCTCAGCTACTATGGTATTTGTACCCCCATTGAATGATGGTGGTTGTTGCCTCATGAAGTGGTCTAACATGGATCCTCCATACTGTGGATCAGGGTGCTCTATATGCGTAAAGTTATTATACATAACCTGAGTGAGTTGTCCCAGTACGGTAATTAGCTGTTCAGCACCAGTTTCATCACTAGCTCCACTATAATTATCGTGAGCATGAGGGAAATCCCTACATGGAGTGCGTGCATTGATACGGTTTCCATTCCTTCTACTAGGCTCCATTTCTAAAAAATGGCATAAAATAGATTAGTTTATGAATCGAAATACATAATTCCATACACATAAAACACTTAACATAAATTGAACAGTTTATGGATATAATCCATAATCATAAATATGTTTTCTTTGTAGAAGTATATACTCATAAACCCTTTATAATTGTTTGTAATTATAATGAGAATAATCCTAATCATATCCCCCAGGAGTGTCGTAACCAAGAGTGCTGCAAGGCACGTTGTCGTGAACCAGTTCCCGTTCGACTCTAGCTCAAAGCGGTGTTTTCGGGTTTTACCCCTAGGTACATCTATGCCAGATCGGTCTCTACCTACTCGTATCCAGATATGGATGTATTTCTTGGAAAACTAACAAAATCTTTACTTTATTAAATTTATATGATGTTCTTATATACTAATCCTCAAAGACTATCTTAATACTATGTGCTATAATCAGAGTTTATCTAAATCTAGCTCCATGTTTCATACTAAAATTCCTCTATTACCAACTGTAATGCCCCGACCCCAGTTACCCAGAGTTGGTTCATTATTACATAACATTGGCATGATCACAAAGGATCAAATCTTGAAAGACCGATTGGTTTAGTATCCTTGGAAACAGTAGATATATTCATAAGTCTTACAATACATCATAAAGTAAAAAAATCTACAAAAACATATTTTCTTCATATTCCCTCATACTATCCCTGTAGGTCATTCATAAATTACTTCTTCACATCCTGGAAAAAATAATACATTGAAAGAGGGGAGAAAAGATACTCAGTAAGGATATCAATATACTAGAAAATTTCATAAATAAGCACAAAAATTTAAGGAAATGTATAACTAAAAAAGTCCTTTTAAACATGAACTTCAACATAATATGGCAATATAAAAGGAAATATTTCCATTTACATACTCACATGGATATTCTACTAGTCGAATAATCACATGCAATTTCAATAACCACTTTTATATTAATGGAATGAACAACGCTGAACTTTTAATTTCTTTGTCAAGGCCTCGTGCCAAGAACTAGGGGTTAACTGTAACCGAAACCCAACCCGAAGGGCCTCTAATAACCAGACACCAACCTTGAAAGCCTTTAATAACCGGACACCAACCCAGAGTGCCTCTAATAATCGGACACCAACACGGAGTGCCTCTAATAATCGGACACCAACCCGGAGTGCCTCGAATAACCGGAGACCAAATCGGAGGGTCTATGGTAACAAGACCCCAACCCGGAGGGCTTATTTTTACCGATCCACAACCCAGAACATACTAGTCCAACACATTTATCTGACGAAAAGGGTGAAATATAATATAAACATTTGTATTAAAACTAACTTATGAAATGTAAATACGTTAACCACAAACCATGAGGGACATAAGAATAACTCATCCACAGTCAAACATATCACAAAACTTTCAATAAAATATGGATGTTTTGTATCATAATAAATCAACTTCAAATAAGCTTAAAATCTATCAAAGGATGTTGACATAAATGAAATCAAAACTATTTTATCGAAATATCTCTTTTTATTGAAATAATTTTAAAAGTCACATTATTATATAATAAAACATTCACTTTGAAAATATTCTTATAATCTTTTAAGGGAGGCTTCAATGAAGTTATAATGGAGGAAAATAGCTACACCCTCCGTATATGTTAAAAAAACATTCTTACCTTAAATTTTTCGAAAAGGTTAAAAAGTACCTTGTTTGTAAAATGACGGAATGATTCCATTAAAAAACGTATAAGGGTATAAATGAATTTAACCCATTTTCTACTTAAGAGTAAAAATGATTTGAAAGAAATTTTTATGAAACATGGATATGGATGATAAATAGGTGCCAGTAGATAAATACGTTTAATCAACCTCGGATAAGGAAAATATTGTGAATAAAACCATTACCAATTTGGTATCTTACGGAACATAAAACCCATGAAATAGGAATCATACAATTAATATGTAAATACACATAAATTAAAGTGTATTATAAAAATCATACAATTATGGGCAGTACATACCCCACACAAAAAGGTAATAGAGGCAATATGGCATGAATCTCACAGGAATAAGGAGTGAGATGAAAATCCCTTACCTCATGTCCATCTTCACCCGTTCGTTCATTTATATCCTGAATAATAAAATAAAGTTAATTTCTACTTGCTTAGGTACCTTTTTCAAGTTTATTATTCATTTTATATCAATTATTACCATGTTATAAACATTATGTAAACATTTAAGTTAATAATGTTCATTTTGTTGATAATTGGTACTTGAGTAAAAATGGACTTCTTATAATTACACATTGTCCATGTGGTCAATAGTTCATTATATCCAGAATGATATTCATGATTTAGATATCATATATATCACATATATCCAGTATATAAATGTATTTATTATAGTACATAACATTTAGAGGTAAGAAATTAAATGCGCCGTTCATGGAGACGGTAAGTCGTACATACGCATGAACGCTACTTTCATTTCTATTTCTTACTTTAATGGAATTAAAACAAAATGATACATAGTTATATTATAATTCCATTATATTATCATATATAATATAATTAACTCTATCCTTTATACATCCCACATAGGGCATTAACGAATCACATCACTTTGAGGGGGCGGTAGTCTGCACTTCCTCTAATGAGATTATTGTATTTACCCACTATGGAAACCATAATAGTCTTAATTAAAAGGGAAGTACAGAAGCATAAGAAAATCATAAACATAATATATATCATATATAAATACATTTACATCTTAATGTCCACCTTTAAATGTTTTAAAAAGAATATTGAACAATCATCGTTTCATGAGACAGAAATTCGCCACCCACAGAAACAGTATGTTCTTTAAACATTAGACGTAGGTGTGTGTATATGTAGCTAGAATACATCTTATAAAAACATCCTAGTATATTGAGGATACTGGTGTTGTTACAAAATAATGGAAATAAAAAGATTTTAGGGGTTGGAGAAGGAAAATAAAAGAAAACAATTTAATAGAAACTGTTAGCTTTAATTTGAGTAACTCACTTTGGTTTGACCAATGTAGATCTTGAAGAGCCTTCAGCCTAAGGTGAGGCTTTAAAGGGGAGGTAAGAAATATAGGGAGCTTATTAGGTCAGAGTTTGGATGAGACAAATGTCTTGAGAGGTGTGATGAATTTTTTAGAAGTGGTCTCCTTTTATAAGGGAGAGGAGGGGCTCTTTAGGAAAGAGTGAAAATATTATTTTATAACATATTGATATTCGGTTTATAATGATCCACAAATCATTATTTTCGAATATAATATGAGTCATGGTAGAAATATAATCATCCAATAGAAATTTCACATGTTTTAGATCATATTTTAATCATTATAATCTAATTTATTTAAATCATTTATTAATGAGGTAAATAATGCATAATTATTGTGTCATAAATAATTTAATTTATTTGATATTTAAAAATTATAAAAAATATACAATGATATAGGAAATCTTTTTAGCTTTCCAATTAATATTTATAGTCTAACAAGGACCTATATAACACCATATAAAAATTAATTACTAAAAGATATTTGTTAATGTCAATTTTCTCTTTACATTAAATTAAATGATCTAATGTGTCATTATATTTAATAAGTGGCTCCATGGGGCCCCAAAATCTACCCAAGGATGCCCATGGTCGGACATTACTCATCCAATAAGGTTTTGACAAGTTTTAAGTTAATTTTTAATTATTATAATATTCTTTTAACCTTGAATTACCCTGTTTACATTTAACAGCGGTAAATAAAAGTCAAAAGTTACTGTTGACCAAAAATTAATTTAATCTTATTGAACCACATTTTACTATCATAATAACAACCATGTATGTTTGATTTTTTAAATTAAATTCACAGAAGTGGTAAAAAAATTTTTAGATGAAAAATTCAGTTTTTTAACTAACACTATGTGGTTTTACTATTAATCAAAAATTGAAGTTTTTCCTAAAAATACCAAAAAATCAGCCTAAGCTATATTTGATATTCCAAATTCAAAAATGATTTCCATTTTTTCAAATTCTAAACATAGAAGTGGTATTAATTAATTTTAAAATTAATTCCCGTTTTCAAAACAAATAGCGTGTTTTTATGAAACAATAACTATCAAAAGATTGACACTTGTTTAAGTCCAATTTCAAAGCGAAATTAACTCCAATGACCAAAATTGGATTAAATGGTAAAAATATATTTCAATTTCTCTTTAAGACCAATTTAAAAAATAATCTAACCATATAAATAAACTAGTTTAAAGGCACTTTTGAATCAAAATACAATATTTTTCACTATTCATAAAAATTGAACATTATCAGAAAAATACCAAAAACCACCCAAAGTAAATTTTGATGTCCCTATTCTTAAGAATGATTTTATTTGTTCATATATAATGTATTAATTTGACCAAAACTAGATTTAAAAAAGGGTTCTCTATTAAAAGTCTGTAAATCAGCCTTTTAATGTATATTATGCTTAAAATTTGATTCATTCACATTTTAAGCCACTAATTTGTAAATACATGTATAATCATATTGTAGTTAGATTTTTTCAGTCCCCCTAATGCAACGGCTAAGAGTTAATAACCATTTAAAATAATAATTTTATATTATTAGTGTGCAACGTAAGATTTCAATGAAACTCGTTGTTGTGTATCGGGTACGTTATTGAACATAGAAAACCCTTTAAACTAAAATTAATATTTAATTCACAAATATTAATAAATATGAAAATATCTTATTCTTCATTTAACTGGGATGTTACATACAGCTTGTTTGGTAAGTCATGGTGTGCTTGAACTGAGTGTAGTGAAAGTTATTGATTTATTTTGAAGAAGTAACACACTATGAAATCTTGGGGTTTTACAATATAACATTAAATTTGTAATTTTTAAATATTTTTGTGTTTTTTAAAAAATTAAATAATATGTTATTTTTATAAAATACCAATTGTGTCAATTTTGGAACTATTTATTTATTTGAATTAAATGAAATACAGAAAGAGAATATATTCGAATTTTTTTAATTGGTTCCTAACATGTCATATTCATCTATAAAATTCATGGATCATATTAATTAGTTCATATGATATTTATTTTTATATTTTTAAAAAACATTATTTGATATTTCACTTAATAAAAAAATTACTAAAACATTTTTTATAATTATTAAATATAATTATTTGATAAATAAAAATAATAAAAATACTATGTAGAAAATAAATCTAATATATTTCATGAAAATAATATAAGTTAATTTTACTTTCTAAGACATCCAAATTATAAAATGTTATGTTTATTAAATAATTAAGGTGAAAACATTGACGTCATTTAAAATAATATAAAAATAAGTGTCATAATCACTTTTATAAGACTCCAAATGGACATCAATTCGACCATTGGATGATTATCGATAATAGGTACATGAAAAATATGTTTTGGTCATGTTTTTTGGTCTTTTATGGGTATTATTATTTTAATGAAAACTAAATTATTTATTTTTCACTAAATAAATAATTTCTGCATCATTAATGTATAAGCTAATAAGGTAATAATATATTTTATAAAAAATACAAATAAATTACCATGATAAATAAAAAAATGTTATCTTTAAAATGAGTAATTATAACTGATTTTATATTCTGTATAACATTATATTAAAATAATTAAATTATTAATGTTTGAGTGAGACATATTTCACTTTCATTAATATAAAATAAATAAATGGTATTAATCATATAGAAGTGGGTTCTAATAGATATCATTTCGACCTAAGTATATTTTATGTCGAAATATTATGATCCAATTATATTAAGACATGCTTTATGGAAATTTTATAATATTATTTTTACCCTTAATTTCCTAATTTAACTTTAGTTGTGATAAATAAAATTTACCATAGTTACTGTTGATAAAGCCCAAAAATAAAAAGTAGTATATTAACAAAATTTGGACATAATCATTCAATATATAAAATCCATTTTTCCAACATAAAACCCAAGAATTTTCAGTAATTAATTTACAATTTACCCCATGGTCGAAAAAATGGGTTTTTATTTAAATATTTCCAAAGATTAAAATGTATTTTTCTGTGAATTCAATGTAAAATTAATGACAATGAAATTCATTATATTGAATGGTAAAAATATATTCTATTAATACACAAAAACAATTAAATATTATAATTTATCCATATAAATTATCTTGATGAAAAATGTTGTTTTTAATTAAATTTTTGAATATTTTTAATATTCATCAAAATATGATCGTTATCAGAAAAATATAAAAACATTATCCAATGTAAATTTTTATATCAGGATTCCAAAGAAGAAGTTTATTTTGTAAAAGTTTACTTATAAACATGATAAAAATAAGATTTAATATAGGTGCACCATCAAAAGCCGACAAAACTGTATTTCTTTAAAAATACTTATTTTACATAGAAATTTTATTTTGTACTCATACCATGATCTAGAAAATGTGTAAGATGAATGATAAAGTTATATAATTTAGAATCTAGTTAATACTATTCATAATGGCTAGTTCATAATAATATTATAAAAATATATCGTTGTTTAGTAAAACTCGGTATTGCGTACAACACACACTATTGAGAAAGGTCGCTCTTGCTTGCAACACAATAAAAACATATTGTTTGCGTATAATACAAGATAATATTATTTTGCATATAGCACAAGCAAATTATGTTGTACTTTACAACACAATACATCAATGTAATTACAAATTATATTTCTCACATAATCTTGGGGTATTAAATTCATGATGTAAAAAACCATTATTTATAGTATATAAAAAAAATATTTATTCAATAGAAAGTACATTTACGGTTTCAGTACATGTGTATAAATTTTTTGGAGGGCTATATAACATGTACCGCCGATTAATTTTACGTACCTTCCTAAGAATATTTTTTGATATTTAATTATAATTCATTTGATTATGTTTGGAATAAATATTTCATTTCTCCGATGAAACAATGATTTTTTTTGATGAAACCATAGTTGAGATATGGTACCAAATTCATTGTATGTCATGTGTGATCCCCTATATACAGCTCAATTATAGATAGGTTCATGAATCCAACATGTGAATACAAGTTTAATACACAATCCCTTTCTTTAATGTATAGTGTTATGTATCCCATTACTATCACATTATACATTTGATCTGTTACCAATTTTAATGAAAAGATTATTTTAGTTATCACCCTTAACCTTACACATGATACATTATTTTTTATTCAACATATACTATCTTCATGTCCCATTATAATCTAGAGTGGTGTGATATGAAGTGAACTATTATCTTTTATGGGAAAATTGTAGAGGCCATACGTATAATTAATCGTCTTAACTATGTGGAAGGCCCCTTACTCTATGGCATAAAGCCTTTATATGATAATATAATGTTTATGAAAACCATCTGGATCTATTATTATTTAGTGTTTACATATTCCTTATAATATACTTTAATTAAATTATTGGATATTTTTAGGTGTCTCCCATGAATTTTTATACTAACACCTATATTGGATATTCCGTAAAATTTAATGTCTTATGGAAAAGACATTTCATTCAATGGGGTTTTAAAATTACCAATAGTTGGAGTCGCTTACTTCTGTATGAATAACTTTTAGCTATAAATTAATATGATCTATGATGTTCCAGGCAGAGAAAGACACATTTATTATTAATATTGTTGACCCTTTTATTTTTTGTGGAATTGTATTATTTAGTATTAAATTTATATATAGGGTCTACCATATTGTGTTGGGGGGGGAGGGGTAAAAAATAACAATAAAACTACTATTTGGTTTTTATATTGACCTATTTTTGATAGAAATTCATATGTATGTGTGAATATTTATGTGATAATTTACAAAAGGCCTCACATATGTGTGATATGCCTATTATATGATTGTCACATACCCATGTTCTTTTTTATGTTGGATTGGGATGGTAATCAAAACATACCTTTTGCTAGAAAGATCATTATGGGTTAATCATTTAAGTATTTTTGAGTTCATTTGATTCCATGTATAATCATAAATCTATAGGAAAAAAATTTATTCATTAATATATAAATAATAGACTCCTATATTAGTCATGGTTATGTAAAATTAAAATTTTCAAGAATTATAATAATTATGTGATTAAATATTTTAAAATTCACATCACATAATGAATCTAAAAATAATTTATATATATTAAATTTAGTTCAATGTAATATATATATATATATATATAACATGAATATTGCCTAAATTTAATTCAATTTTTATTTCAAAAGATTACATAAGGAATTGTAGTAAGTGGAACATTGTGACACCAAATGCTATAATATAATGAATTACTATATTAGTTTGTAATATGTAATACAAAGGGAATTATTTTAAATAAATCATTAATATTTATCCATCTATCATGTTTTATTCACAGAAATATGTCAATAATATTATTAATTTCCTACAATGATGCAAAATTAACAACATCCATATGATTTTTTTCATGGTGAATTATTTTACCAAATTTATGTTATATCATATGTGAAAATTAAATATTACTTATTTTTAGTGTATAATAGCACTTAATTAAATGACACTATTTGATGAGGAAGACAAATCTCTTTAATGAAATTCGTATTTCATATGGTCGAATAAACGAAAAAAATTTTCTAACCACATCAATATCATCATATATTTACAAAAAATAGTTATTACTATAAAGTAGTCAATATATATATATATTTAATTAACATACATTAAGAACAATATTTATCAAAATTTGATATAATTAATTTATATTTCTATTAGGTGATTTTATATAATTTTATAAAATCAATTTATAATTTAAATGAATATAAAATATATATTATACTTCTAAATTTATTTTTACTGTATTTTAAGGCATTTTATTCATTATAATGTATTATTAAATTTCAATATATATTATAATAATATTTTTAGTACTCTATGATTTACATAATAATCTTACAATGATTTTTTTTACAATCAATATATATAAATACACAATATATTTTCACTATATAACATTTCATCATGTTCATAATTTGGGAAACTATATTTATTATAAATTTTGAATGATTTTTCCATTTTATAAAATAAACGTATAAACATTATAATTTTTAATGATTATTCACAAGAATATGTTCATCATAATATTATATCAACTATAATATTTAATACCATTTTTTATATAGAGTATCATTTATTCGATAAGACATTATATTTTTTCATTTTATTTATCAAAAAAATAACACTTAAATTTTTTCTTTAACATATCAAAAAATAACTGCTTTGTGTCTATATTTTAAATTATATATAACTCTCTATTGTATGATAAATATAATAATTTTATTTTCCACCATTTAATTCTATAGTATTTTAAATGATGAAAATTATATATATAAATGATTAACTAAAATGATAATCCTGTAAAAATATAGTTATCAATATTTTATAATCATTGAATTGCATTAAATATTCTTAATAAATAATTTCACTAATGATATATCATTTTATCATTTGATAGAAATATTTTAATATTATTCTTAAAAATGTATGATAATTATATTACAATGAACATTGAAAAATATTATTCACACATCATTAAAAACAATACTGTATTCATTTGTACTAAATAATTTTTCAAGGATAAATAAAACACTATACCGAATTCATCAAATATTCAAATAATGTTATCTATTAAAAGTATTTTATAATTAATTGTTATTATATATTGTACATGTTTTATATAAATCACTTTATTTACGATGATTATTCTGTATATACCATTAATACCTTCCTGTTAATGTATTGGTAAATTGATAAAAATTTAAATTATGTATTTTATGGTGAAATGATTAATTTTAAATGTTGTATGTAGTATTTATGAATTTTAACCAATTTATGAATTGTATTTATATTGTAATATAAAATATTATCATATTTATAATGACTTATGCAAAAATTATCCATTTGTTATAAAATATTAAATCAAATAAAGAGTACACCATACATTCCCATTATAAATGAAATGTTTTCGATAACATTCTCTTCATAAAAATACAAATGTAAAATAAAAATATGATATTTTATTACCATAAAAAAATATATTTTGAATTAGTAACAATTAAAAATATTAACTAATTTATTGAATATATAACGAAATAAAAAAAATATAATTTTAACAGGAATGAAATAAAATTGATATACCTAATACTCTTAATTTGAATATTATATACTTAAAAATATAATTTTCAAAATATTTCTTTTTTATAAAATACTATGTAATTAAACTATTGAAAAATAAACATTTTTGTATTTTATATTTATAGTTTTATGTTTTTTATTTTTTCAATAAATGATTTGAAATATGAATGTGAATCGTCGGTCTTAAAAAAATCTATTTTTTTTATAAAAACAGTTTTTATTTATATCCAATTATTTTTAATAAATGATAAACTTTTATCATTATGAATTTGAAAAAAAACAATATTTTTTATTCATCATATAAATAATATAATAAGATTATTTTATTGTTTTTTGGGAGAAACTTCATGTTATGTGAATTGTGAAAAGTAAAACATTTTAAGAAACACATTTTTTTGACATTAATATTATATATATAAGAATAAAATAATCATGAAACTCTTTCCAACACTCAATTTTTTTTTCATATATAGTTTTATAAATGATATGTTTTAGTTTATATAACTATATTTTAAATTTTCACTTTAAATTAATATTGAAAATTATTTTTCTTTTTTGAAATTATTATTTAATAAATATGTACATATGGAAATTTTGTTGGTAAAAAATCCCTCAAGAGACCATTGAAGCAATTTTGAGGTGATTGTGTTTGTTGACAAAGTGTACATCTGAGCAGTGATTGTCGACAATGCAAAACAAATATATAAAATTTTGTTGACAAAGAGGATTTCAAAAGAGAATTTCAAGTTCAAGAGCTGAGGTCAAAGATCCATGATTGATTCAAAATCTTCGACCAAGAGATTGATGATCTGGAGGAGGTATGAAAAGTACAGATACAAGGTGGAGTTGTTTTCCAGTGTTTGCCAAATTTTTGGGCCTGAAAATCGCCATATGAAGAAAAGATGATTTTGACGAAGGGGACTTGCGCGACACAAAGAGTCTTCCGCGCCGTATAGTATATATATTAGAAACTTGCGCGCCATATGTTTTTGAGGACCAGAACACCAAAATATGGCCAAAGGACAAGGGTCGCACAAGTATTGGTTTGGTCGCGCATGTGACTTGCGCGACATGAAGGGACTTGCGCGCTGGTGCCATGGAGGCTTTAGAACTTGCGTGCCAATGATGTCTCAAAATCAGGAGTTCAAAATATGGCAAAGGAAGAAGTTCACGCAAGTTTGGAGTTTGGTCGCACAAGTGTTAAGAAATACTTTCATGCCTATGGGGACCTGCACACTGAGACTTGCACGCCGCATGTAGCGCGGCAGAGGCGCGTTAGAGGGACTTGCGCGCCAGAGGAGGACTTGCGCAACCATCATGCAGGTGGATCAAAAGCCTATAAATACTGGACCTCCCCTCCTCATTCTTCACCAGAGTTCAACACTTTGAAGATTCAGAGCTCCCGTCGCGCAGGTGTAGGACTCGTGCAAGTATAGTGTGGTCGCGCAAGTTTGGACTTGCATGCCAGATTTGAAGAAGGGCGAAAGTTGTTGGTTGCACGCCTAAGGTGGAGTAGGCCACAAAGGAAGTGTGTCGCACAAGTATAAAGGGGATATGGCTTGTGTCGTGCAGGTGTCAATAAATACTTGCGCGCCTATGGAGTGTTGCGCGCTGAGACTTGCGCGCCGCGGTTGACCTGCGCGCCAAGTGAGGGTGAGTTCCCGGCCTGTTTCTTGGGATGCATGGAAGATGGAAGTTTGCCCGATTCTTTCGGTGCAAAGATAAATTCATCTTCGGGTGAATGTGGAAGCTGGAAGTTTTCCCGATTTTGTTCGATCAAAAAATATGTTCATCTAAGTGTGAAAGTAGAAGCTGGATGTTTGCTCGATACCTTCGGTGCAAAGTGATATTCATCTACGGGTGAAAGGTGGGCGTCAACAGACCATCTATCTACAGTAGAAGATGCATTATTTCATGCAAGTGAAGAGACCTACAGGTCTATAAACTGTGAGTGGATTCCTTCCAGATCAGTGAGAAAAGGAAGAGAAAGAAGGTGATCCTCTCCAACGGCAGTGAGATAGAGAGAGAGAAACAGAGAGTGACCCTTGGGAAAGCTGTGAGCTGACACTAAACTTTGTATAGGCAGTGAGCTTGGGAATAGAAGTGATCTATCCCAAACCTTGTAAAGGCAGTGAGATTGAGGACATAATGACTGTCCCGAATCCTTGTATCCACATCTTATAATGATTAGTGGGATTTGGTACGACCGACAACATGTCGGTGTATGCTCTTTGGACGTAGCCCAGTGCGGGTGAACCAAGTAAAAATCATTGTGTCTGCATGTTCCCATCCCTGTACTGCATTCAAAGCATCATCATCTGATAAAGAAGAAACTAAGTGATCATCATATACACACAAGTGCAAACAAAGTGACCCTTGTAATAAAGAGGTCAAGATCCAGTGGGGCAGAAAGGATTTCGAAAAGAATATCCATACCCTGATTCACCCCCCTCTCAGGGTATATAGGCCCCTATTGGTCCCAACAGATTTAAATATCAACCATAAAGGATAAATTAAATTGGTAAACACTAGAGAACATTGTTGGAAACAATAATATTTAAAAGCACATAACCATGATGGAAAGTGAAAACAATGTTTAAAATATGTGTGGGATATGGTTTTAAGGCCTTTGTGGACCATATACATCCCCATATACATTTGTTAAAAATTATTGGAACTAACTTCCTTGAGTGAGAATTCTGATTATCTAAATTATTTGGGAATTTATAATAATTACATTACTTTATAAATAATAAATGGACCGTAATCTTCTCACTCAACCACTCATAAAAAACAACATACTTCACCGAAAACTGTACATAATTGTAATGGACCGGATTCTCCTAGTCAATTAATTTTATAATTCCAGTGTTTGGAGCACTGTATACCCCATTAGTAATTCCAAAGGGTGGTATGTCGGTGGAATGATGTCACCGTGGTGGCACCAATTCGGTAGTCACCGATCAACACCACAGCCGATCAGTGCCACATAGTCTTGTCAGGGTTTTCGTCACCATGTTTTCTTATAATGCCACATTTAAGTCCATAAACCATTAAAATTGGTTCAAGGTCATTTTTATCGCCATAAACAATGTTTTAAATCCACTATGTGTGGGGAGACACTCAACAAACCCAATCAATGTTATGATGTTACATGTTTTCCTCTATTTAAATGAATTCCATCAACTCACAGCTGTTATGGACACCTCTTTGATTAGAATTATTAATTAAAAATTTATTTTATTGTGTGTAACTGTCGAACCAAGTGGTAAAACCACAATACCCATTTAATTTCATTCAAGATTTCATATCCCATAACTCCATGACCTCACCTTTTATCACTCAGGAATTATTTCTTCTTCATGGATGGTCTCTTTTCTTTTTTATGGTGTGTTTGTAGCACACTTATCAAGGCTAGAGGTTTTCCTGTGCTGGAGGTTTTCCATCTCACTATTGGAGTCCCAAGAGTTCATCCCTAGTAACGCATCCATCCCAAGTTCTTGGAGCGGGGAGAGAAACATCAATTGTTGATCATCCATGTAGGGGATTTCCTTCGGCTCTCTTTACTGTGTATCATGTTGTGTGGGTTCAATGATTTTCCTTTGTATAAGGATAAAATCAAACAATAAAAAATATATAAAATGGTTTCTAATGAATGTTGGTGTGTGATTGATAATGGTGTTTTACTCTATTATCATTTTTTTGTTTTTTGAATTGTATAGGCTTATGTCCATTGAAAAATGTGGTCGTTGGTGGTCCTTTCTTATGAACAAAAGAACATCTTTTTTATGGAAAATTCTGTTACTAAATGGCTATAATATGGAATCCATTTAATCACGTAAACTAAATTTATTTAATGGATACCAAATGAATATGAATACTTATGTGGTCACCCATGTAAATCAAACAAAATGAATGAACTAAATGAATAGAGTATTTAAGTATGAAAACATCCCTGCTCTATTCGAGTGATGTTAATGGGTTTTATAATTGATTCTTTTGAGGTGATATGGATGCGATTGGATCCCCTATTGTGAATTTGTTAGTTTTTTGATTCGGGTCCATGTGCGATAGTATGTTTCAGCATGGTTTGGTTTCAATACATTGAGTGTTCTCAAATATCCATTTTATTGTCGTGACTTTATAAGATAAACTGGTGTGAATGATAAACATTCCTATTGGATGACTTTCCTCCATGGATTATGGCTATGATTATTAGTTTCCATGTATAGAATAAACATTTAAATGGAACCAATTGAATGTGACAACAAGTATGAGTTTATTATGGTATTGTTTTCAAGGAATGAGTTGTGACATGGTTATGGCTATTGTGGTTTTTATTAATGAATAGTAATGAGGGTGTTTATGTATGGGATGGTTTTAGGATCCCCTTGAATGGGATGAGTTATTGTTTACCTATATGTATAATTTTAGTTATAACGTTTTATATTTGCGCCCCACCCATGTTTTAGCACTACTTACAGAACACACCCATTTCATAGGGGTGGTTGTTTTTTCCAACAATCATATGAGTAGCTAGATTTTAGATCTATTTATGCTCTCATTCCTGTGTATCCCAAGACTCTTCACGCTGACTTTGCTGGACTGAGGTCCACTATATCCCATAATTATTTGGGAATGGTAGTAGTGGTAGTAGGCTGAGTTGTGTTTGGAATGTTTTTTCCCAAGTGTCTTTAGGATTAGATCTGGTTGTATTCAGGCATGGTGATATTTGTTGTGGCCAAGGTGTCTATGGGTGAGGATGTGCATTGTTGTGGTGTCCTAGGTGTCTGTGGGTCTTATTCATGTTTGTGGTGTCCCAAAAGGTAGTTTTTTGGGTGGCATTAGGACTGCGGTGATAATGGAGGGGAATGTATGATGCGTAAGATGTCTTCAATAACCAGTGTTTATATAGGGCTGTGTAGCTAGACATATATGTGTCATTACAATTACAATATATCACTTGTATTATTTGGGGTGTTTTTATTTGTGTGGATTGAGTGTATATTTTCCTTACTTGGTTATTTGGGAATCTTTTTTTCTCATGGAGAATTTGAATAACTCTCTATTTGTGCATGAGATCATATGGATTTCCCTACTGGGTATACCAATATACTGACCCAACATTTTTAAAACTACTTTTAGGTTTCAAGGAGGTTATCGAGGAACGTGTCAGACACTATTATCTCAGATATTGGGACTATTGAAGTTAATTCTTATATTTTGATTTGGTACATACCATTAGAGTTTTCATTTACATTTTAGAACATATAATTGGATTATGCATATGGGAATGGATTTTTTTGACTTTTACCTCCATTTTGGTGTTTTTTGGGATTTACAATATTATCATCACATCATAATAAATAGAAAGTGTAACGACATCCCAATTATCTATGATTATATAAACTTGGTGTTAGTTTCTACTATAGGGCCTATTGAATGTGGGTCTCTGATATCACTATCTCTCCTACAACATGAGAATGATAGGGTTGGGAAATCTGATATCGCTTCTCTCTTGTTGGTGAAAGTGGGTCATGAAAAAATGGTATCATGGGAAGGATGACAGATAAGATGGATTCCATGGATAAGCTTAGTGAGGATTTCATGGGATTGTCAGGCAACAGTGTTAAAAAATCCTGGCTTGTAATTTAAGCCTGAGATGAACAGCTAGGACACGGGATTTTAGGGCCCCCGTGATCTAGTGCAAGGACTGTGGGCCTACAAAATTTCCAAGTGAGGCTATAATGGTTGCAGGGTAGACACTCTAGGAATGGTACCTGCATCATAATGACTTTTGTTCTTGTTTCACATGGATATTTTTGTGATTTAAAATATATAAAACGTAGAAAATTTTGAATGAAATCTTCTACACAACTCGTTCTAAGGAATTATTTGTTTACCTTACAGCAATGAAACCCATATTTAGAACACATGTAGTGTGGGCCATCGAGGAAAAGGAGAAGGATTATTCTGATTAGTAGACGACTAATAGAAAGGAGGAGGATGTCCAATGTTAGAAGACACTTTGTGCCTTCTAGTGGAAGAACCTCTAGAAGTACGAGGGAAACGTCAAAAACATATAGACATAGACCTGGCTCATGAAGATGGGGATAGCTTTAAGTATAATCTAGGCTATGAAAGATTACTGGGTTTTTCTGGTAGTAAGCCACATGCGGGGTCTGCACGTTAGTGGTGGAAACACTATCTTGGGGAGTAGAGGGAGGTTTTAGTCTCGTGGACTGACAATGAGATGGAATTCCGGGCAGATATCAAATCTTCTACGTTGAAGTAGAAGAATAGGCAAGAGATATACTCCCTTCATTAGGGGAGCATGATAGTGAGGTAGTTGGGGATTTTTTCAAGGATATCATTCTCTTCACTCTAATCCTCTTTTTAGATGAGGAGTCACAAGTGAGATGTTTAGAGTAGGCACTCCGACCATTCCATCGGTATGTTGTCACTCCCTTCACTCTACAAATGTACATGGATGATTAGATGAAGGATGAAGTGGTGGAGAGGATGCATATGTTTGGAGTTTTTTCCACAAGTGGGAAACCATTTGAGCTCATTAACAGGGAAGTCTATCACTAGTAGGCCTCCAGCATCAAGACCTTCCAGGTTTCGGTCAGGGGGAGCAGGCCTAAAATAGTTCTACAATCAAACTTTTGATCATCGACCCTTCCTTGTTAGCCCAGGGCTGAGATTCTTCATCTGTGGATGTCTGGGAAAACATCATAATCATTGCCCAGACCAATTTTATAATAGTGGGGTTGTTATATTCATCTCCCACCTCATAAGAAATATTATTAGGCTTTGCCTTTTTAGCAGTAGTAGTAGGGACAACAAGCTCCCATTCTCTGAGAGAAGATGTTGCAATAGGATGGTAGCTTTACGGCGCCCCTCAAGGACCAAAAAAAGGGTGTTCTAGAAGAAATTGATAATATATGGGGGTCATAGGAGGTGGTAGTGGGCAGTTTTATGCCATAGAGCCAACAGATTCAACAGGGCCAGAATTCGATTGAGGTGCGATCAGTATGATTAGCACTCTTACCTGTACATTTTTTGATTTAAGAGCTTCATACACATTTTTTCACCCAATAAATCCCATACATTGGATATTGATTCAAAAAGGCATATTGTGCCCATTGTTCTGCGTACACCAGTTGGAGGTCAAACCATCTTTTCTCGTGTCTTTCGTGGATGTAGACTGATGTACGAGCCACATCAGTGTAATGGAGAACTACTTTTGTTGTAGATCCAGTCGTATGATGTCATTCTAGGCATTGATATTTTGTTATCTATGTGTATCATTATCGACTTCTAACATAGAATGATAATGTTTCCATATATGGGAGTCTATTTTAAATCTTTTGTCGGAAGGGAAGCCGGTGAGTGGAGCCCCTCCATTCCCTGTATGCTAAGCTATCAATGGAACTAATGGATACAGAGATTGTGGATGTATCGTGGATCGTCAGTGAGTTCATGTACATCTTCTTTAAAGTGGTGGTGACTCCACCCACTCGATGTGATGTTGATTTTGGGATAGACTTGCAACCCGATGCATATCAGATTTTGATGGTTCCATATCAGATGACACCTTCTAAATTGAGGGAGTTGCAGATTCATATTGACTATTGGATGAAGAAGCGTTTTTTTCGACCAAGTGAATCTCTATGGGGTGCTCTAGTCTTGTTCACTATGAAGGAAGATGGTTGTCTTAAGATGTGTATAGACTACAAAAAATGAACCCAGTGATGGTAAAGAATAGTTACCCCCTCTCGAGGATTGATGACCTTATTGATCTGTTGAATGGAGTAGGATGGTTCTCCATGATCGATCTACAATAAGTATATCACTAGTTCAGGATGAAAGAGTCTGACACTACAAAGACTTACTTTAGGTGTAGATATTGGCACAAGGATGTCATATCCATTTTGTTTGGTGATACAAATGCACCAGCCATGTTCATGGGACTCATGACCACTGTATTCTATGAATATCTGGACCGATACATAATTGTGTTTTTAAGACATATTAACATAATTATGATCATATGAGGATCGTGTGAGCATCTGAGAATAGTTTTACAGGTCCTTCGACAGCACCATCTCTACGAGAAGTTGTCTATATGCATGTTCCAGTCAACAGAAGTGCACATCCCTAGACACGTGGTTCACCATCATGGAATAGAAGTTGGCCCGTTGAACGTCAATATGATTTATTCATGTGCATTACCCAATAACGTGGAATATGCTTGTGTTTTCTGGGTCTAAATAGTTTCTATATGAGATTCATGCCCTACTTCTTTTGATTTACAGCACCATTGACATCATTGACCATGAAAGTCCATGCTTTTATATGGTGTGATCAGTTCTAGGCAACCATCAGTTATCTGAAGGGATATTGGTTATTTTCCCAGTGATGATGTTTCTAGAGGAATGGGTGGTGTTTGAGGTGTTCTGTGAGGCTTCATACCAAGGCTTGTGGTGTGTGATGATGCAACAATGGGGATTGATCCCTAATGGGTCTAACAAGTTATGCACCGATGAGCGTATCTATGCCAACCATGATATGGATCTTCTCGAAGTCACATTCTAACTAAAGTTTTGGTATAATTACCTCATTGGGAATCACATTGTATTGTTCACAGATCACAATAGTTTGTGTTATATCATATCCCAAAGGAACATGCACATGCGACAACAGAGATGCATGTAGTTTCATTAGGGCTACAGCTTTGATATTTTTTACAACTCATGAATGGGGAATGTGGTGGTCGATGACTTGATCAAGAAGTCTCAAAAGGATGTTCTTCGATAATTGGTAGATGTCTAGAAGGCGTTTGAGTTGTAGGATGACCTACACTAGGATATATGTGTAAATGATGGTATAGGAAATCTATTCTAGATGAAAATGTAGTCCTATCTATAATGGTAAGAGGAGGAGTCATAGTTGGGGAGTTAAATGCTGATGTGATGTGCGATCATGTTATACAATGAATGGCTTAATGAAAACTATCAGAAGAAGAGCAAAGATGGATGTTGTTTCAGGGAATGTTTTTCATCATGGTGGGAATGAGTGAGATATTTCTTGGTGAGTTCCACAACTCACCCCTGTTGGTTAACCAAAAAGATTCCATGAAGTATCGGGGCTTAAGTGGTTAGTTTTGGTTGAACGGGGTATAGCAGGAAGTGGCAGATTTTGTGGAAAAGTAACATTCCTTTTAGAAGGTTAAAATTCAACGCCACGTCCCATGAGGTTTGTTACAACCATTATATGTCCCTGATTAGATGTGGGTTGACATATTGATGGATTTCACCATGATACTACCCAGAGTTCAAGGGGGTTGTGTTGTAATCTTGATAGTGGTAGACTGTTTGATAAAGTCATCTCACTTCCATGCGATCAAGGAGTAGGGTGTGTGGATGAATTAGCATAGAGGTACATGGATGGTGCAGTCAAATTGTGTTCCGAGGTCCATAGACTATTATTGGGTTTCCATATTTACTTTACTGGTTTGTAAAGGATTGTAACATTCTTTTGGCTCCCAGTTATACCTAAACATTACATTCCATCCCTAGATAGATGGGCAGAAAGAGCACACCATATATACGTTTGAGGATATACTAAGGGAATGTGTTTTGATCTTTTGAGGATCATGGGTGTGGTACATGCTTTCTGTAGAGTCATCCTACATAAATATCTATCATTATACCATTGGCATGGCTTTGTTCGAAGCCTTGTACGAGAGGTTGTGTCACTCACCCGTGTGTTGGGTAGAGGTCGGGGAAGCAGGTTTTCCTGGCCCAAAGGTAGTGCAGAGTAGGATGGAGATGGTTTAGCTTCTACAGGAGAGGATAAAGGCATATATGGATAGGAAGAAGTCATATTCTTATCATAGGAGGAGAACCTTTGAGTTTGAGTTCAGGGACCATGTGTTCTTGAAGTAACCCCTCAGCATGGGAAACATAGGTCTGGAAGAAGAAGTAATCTTTCTATTATGTTCATCGAACCATTTTAGGTGTTTTTGGCAGGTCTGTGAAGTGTCTTATCAGTTTGTGATACCCCCGCCGATACCGAGGGGGTATGACTTTTTTCATGTGTCTCAACTCCATTGATATATAAATTATGATTCACAAATCCTCAACTGGGGAAAGATGGATATCGAGGATTACATGACATTCATAGAGCGACCAGTGAGGATTGAGGATCATGACGAGAAGGTGCTTCATGGAAAAAACATTCCATTGTTTTGTGTTTCATGGATACATGGTTTCCTTTAGGAGAGTACATAAGAGAAAGAGTCAAAAGTGCATGCCCAATACCAAGAGTTGTTTTGATTTTTTTTTGTGTTGTACATGTTTTTTATGTAATGATTGACATTATTAAGTACGAAATGTGTTGTTTTCCTTGTTCAATGAGTGTGTTTGAAGAGTCCTGACAATAGAAATGGGAGGAATTGATCCCATATAACAACACATTAAGCTGGATGTGATTAAAATCATGCATGAGAGTCTGTGTCACCCAAAGAAGATAGTATCATATCATAGGATGGAAATGAATCCCTAATCCATTTCACTAAATGGTGTGAACTTTATATGTATTGTGGACACAGAGGGAGAGGTGTTCCCAGATTACAAGGGCAGTTTTTCCATGAATGGTATCTTTTGATGTGGTTGTTCAGACCCCACTCTTTACATTGGGTTTCGTTATGATTAATGAGGACGGATATAATTTGATAGCTATCTAATATAATTGCATAGACCTTCCTAGTTGAATACATTTCCAATTCTGGCGTTTGGGGTGCCATGTACCCCATCAGTAAGTATGTTGGGCGTTTTGTCAGTGGTTGGATGTAACCATTGTCCCAACCATTTGTGACACTGATCAATGAGTCACTAATCAGTGTGTCCCTGAACTGTGAGTCACCGATCGGTGTGTCCCTGAACTATGAGTCACTGATCGGTGACAGACCCAATCGGTTCCAGGGGGCTTCTCAGGGTTTTCAATCCCCAGATTTCTCATAACACAATTTTTATGTCATTTAATCTTCTAAAGTGGTTAAAGGATATTTTTATTATCATATACAACGTTTTAAATATCACAAGAGTGGGAGACAATCAACGATACCAAACTATGTGTTGTTGTTAAGCTTTTTCATATGTTTAAATGATATCCATTAACTAATAGTTGTTCTGCCCACATTTCCATTGAGAATTGTTAAATAACAACTTATTCCTTCGTGTGTAACCATCCAACCACGTGGTAAATCAATGATCCTACTTTAAAGAGGTTCAAGATTTCATATCTCGTAACTCGTGGTTCTCTCCTTTTTTCAAATATGAATTATTTCTTCTTTTCGATAGGTCTCTTTTCTTTTCCATAGCGCATTTGGATCCCGCTTTCCAAGGATAGTGGTGCACCAGTGTTGGAGCCTTTCCTACTCACTCTATGAGTCCCCAGAGTTCATCCCATGCAAGTAATAGAACCCCAATTCTCGGCTCGAGGAGAAAAAAATTGATTGTTGATCATCCATGATGGGGTTTTACTTTGTTTATCTTTACTGTGTATTATACGGGGTGGGTACAATTATTGTCCATCGAGGATGGATGAAATAAAACCTTAACAAAGTTAATAAATGATTTCCAATGAATTATGGGGTGTGTTTGATAATGGTTTTCTACTAATTTATCATTGCTTATATGTTATGAATTTTATGGGATTATATCCAAAAAAATCATGGATTTTGGTGGTCCTTTCATTGGTACAAATAAACATCTGAATTATAGAAAATACTATGACTAAATAGCCGAAATATTGAAATTGGATAATTATATAAAATCAGTTGATTAATGAATTTTTAATGAATAAGAATTATATTTTTGTCACCCTGGCTAACCAAACAAAAATACAAAACTAATTTAATGGTGTATTTAAATCTAAAAACGCCATTTCTCTGTTCTAGTGATGTTTACGGTTATTTTTTTGATGATTGTGAGGTGACTTGGATGGGAATGTGATCCCCTGTTGTACAGTTGTTATTTTGTGGATTTGCGGTCATGTGGGGAGGTAGGATGGGGCTTGGTTTTGTTCCAATACTATGAGGGATCTCACATATCCCTTTTCATATTGTGACATTACCTGGGAACTGAGTGTGAATACTTAATTTGCTGCATTGATATATTTCCTTCTTTGGCTTGTGGAAATGTATGTTAGTTTCTCAATAGTGATGAATCATTCAAATGGATCGACATGATTGTGATAACAAGAATGGGTTCAATGGGTAATTGTTTTCGTGAATGATTTGTTACTTGGTTGTGGTTGTTGTTATTATTATGAATGAATAGTGACAAGGGTGTTTTAGGTGTGGGCTGGTTTTTTATAAACCTATGTTGGGATTAGTGCCCGTTTACCTATAGGTATATTTTTAGTTCTTATGATTCTTATTCACTCCACATCCATGTTGATCACTCCATGCCAAACACCCACATCACATGGGGGAGGGTGTTTTCCCAACAATCCTATGAATGACTGGTTATTTGATCATTTTATTCTCACTTTTCCTAGTAGCCCAAAATTATTCAGGCAGGTTGTGATCACCTAAGGTCCATTATATCCCATGATAATTAAAGATGGGTAGTTGTGGTAGTGATCCCAGGTGTGTGCATGTAAGAACTCGGACCTTCTTTTCAGGTATGTCTTCCTTTTTCTGGAGTTTTTAAGAAAAATGGAATTTCTGGAAATTTTGGAAGTACACGCCGTGTACTTTATGAGTACACGACGTGTACTCTTTTCCAGCTCGAAGCCGTGTGCTGGCTGTTTCTGGGCCACACACACGGTGTGTAGGGGTGACGTGGAGGTCGTTTTTAGAAGAGTACGGAAGGACCTAGTACATGCCGTGTACTTTTCATTTTTTTCATTAAACAGACCGGGGTCGCGGGTAACCCCATAATCCTCCTTATTCTCCAGGTTTCATCTGCCCGAGATTGTCCCGGCCAGCCGAACCTTCGACGAGCTCCCGCCCGTTCGTCCGTCCTCCGATTGGAGCACGGTCGATTGCGTTGGAACCGCAGCGGTGAGTGCTTCCTTCTGCTTGATCCTTGTTCCTTGATTCCCCCTCATTTTCATGTTATCGTAGGTTGAGAGTTTGTGCATTTTTCTCAGATCTACATTGTTCTAAGGGGAATCTATTGCTGATGTTCACATATATTGATCTCTTGAGATCAAGGTAGGTGGTTTGTGCCTTACCTTTGGGAGTCTTTGAGTTTTTATTTGAAAATTGTACCGATACCCATGAATGGGGTATCTGGTGTTTACCGTTTTACCCTTTTTGTTTTCTTTCCATGATGTTATGCTTGTGTAGATGTAATTTGATCATATTTTGTGGATAATTGAGGTGCTTGGATGTGTTTTGCCCATGATTTGTTCTGTTTACGACCTTCGGGTTCCGTCAGCCATTGGCTGCTCTGCCTTTTTTTCTTGCCTGGTGTTTATAGGTTAGAGTGTTACACATGACCTGCCTGTTGCCTTGTAGATTGGTATCCAAGTAGCTCTATAGATGTACTTTGGTTAGCCAAGTAGCTCCTTAGGTGTACTTTGGCCTTTATTCATTATCATGAACTGACCGGCACGGGGCTGAGAGAACCTGTTGCTATAGACTATACGGGATAGAGTGAGTGAGCTTCCGAGAGAGTCATAGATATTATAAACTATAGGGGATGACCGAGTGAGCTCCCAGAGAGTTTTGGATTTTATAGACTACATGAGGGTATATTGAGTGAGCTTCCTCAGAGAGTCTTACCTTGTTTGAATCTCTTTAAGAACCTTCCCAGGCTAGAGGAGGATTGACCGAGTGAGCTTCCTGAGAGAGTCTGCGGTGTACCTAAGGCTATAGGAGGAATTGACTGAGATAGCTTCCTCAGAGAGTCTCTAGACCTTAGGGCTAAGAGGATTAGACCACGTGATCTTCCTTAAGAAAGACCCTGACTAACCTAGACTATGAAGGGAATTGACCGAGCATGCTTCCCCAGAGAGTCTGATAATTTTGTATGACGAAGCCAGAAGGGTTAGCTTGAGTGCTCTGCCCAGAAGGTTGTGGTACTTCTTGGATAGGCCCAGAGTGAATGGCTGCGTGTACTTCCATAGGGTCCCTGCTATTATCCTTTGTTAGCACTTGTGTTACTGGTTACTGTTACTACTGCTGCCCGTTGCTTGCTGTGTTGTTTACTGCTTGTTGCATATTTACCTGCCATATACTCACTGACTGTTAGGCACCGACCTTTGGGTGATTGCCTACTGGGATTGTATCTCACACCCTGTTCGGGCCATGTTTTTGGGCCCGGGAAGACATTGTTGCTGCAGGTATAGATAAGGGCAAGCACCCTTCCACTTCAGGTATCTGAGTTGCTGTAGAGCTAGAGAGCATGGGACCGGGACTTGGGCTCATGATGCTATTGGAGTTGCTATCTGATTTTAGTTATTTGGTTTCAGTTGTATTCAGCATGTTGACTTGTTTACTGCTTTCCATAGATACCTATATTACATTACATCATCATTTATATCAGACTTGTTCCACTTTTGGAACAGTTGTTGTATGTTGTTCACTACTTCGGCTATTGCATGTTTCTGTTTTCCCACTGTGTACTCTGTCGATGAGGGCATAGTTTCCCCACTGACTCACCAAGGCCCTCGCTGCTAGTCGGCAGCCTCTGGCGTTTGGGGTAATGCGCTTAAGGTCATGTAGAGAACCGGGTATGGGGCACCAGTTGAGGGTCTCCGAATCCGGGTCGGTATAGTGCATGAATTTTGATTCCCAAGTGTCTTCGGGATGAGGACCATGTATCAATAGGCGTGTTGGTTGTTATTGTGGTCCAAGTGTCTGTGGGCAGGGATGTGCATGGTTGTTGTGACAAACAATGTCTGCTGTTGGGATTTGTGATTGTGTTGGCCTAAATGGATTTTATTGTTGAGGTAATGGGACTGTGGTGAGAGTATAGGGGGTGTTATGACACATAGGATGACTTCAATAACCAGTTGGAAAGTTGGGACATGTACCCAAAAATCAATGTGTTATTACTATTACATTATATGACTTGCGTTATTTGGGGAGTGTGCCTTGGTGATGTTTGGGTGCATAGATTCCTTTCTTAGTGCTTTCGGTATATCCTTTTCTAATAGGCCATCAGAATTCCACCTTCATGTTGTATAGATATTCACAATAGTTATTCCAGGAATCAATTAACATATTTTTCAATAGATATAATCCAGATGATTGGTATAAATTTTTATGCATTCCATTAATAAATATATATATTTACATTCACTTATTATCAAAAAATTATATTAAAAAATCATAAAAATAAAAAATATGTATCATTACTATATCTATATTATTTATAATGATGGTAGAAGTGCTAACCATCATTACCATTTCTATTAAGAAAATAAATTGTCATTCTGGTGTTGTGCAGTCTACCACATATATGTGAAAACAAGTTAAATTCTCCTACACCACAATAGAAGGATAGTCCTAATATAGATAATAAAAAATTTATGAAATTTAATATATATATTATGTTCATAAATGAAAAAAAATATTATTGATTTTCCAAAATCAGTTTATAATGAAATAACCATCCATGTATACCTCTAGACTACCACATCAATTGATGGATTGATTTATTTTATTTGTCTCATATACACCATAAAAATAAGGACCTAAAAATGGGTGTAATTAAAAAATATGTTATTATAAAATAATTATTGTTATAGAATGAAACTTTTGATAACCTATATAACAATTGAACAATAGAAAACTATTATAAACACAATCATTCAAGGAACATTAAAATATAAAAACTTATATTATTATACAATAAATTAATATCATAGAGTTTATCTTAATCTTATCGTTATTTTTTATACTAATATATCAATTTAATAATTAATAAGTGAGATCATTACACTTCTCTAATAGTGATATTAATATTAATTGACATCATTATCATCCATTAATTATTTTATGTTATAGTAAAGGTTGATCTAAAAACTGACATGATGAATACTATGAAAATATATCATGCATGACTATGTGAACACAATTAATGGTATAAAATTATATAAATATGTAAATAAATATGGTTTTTTATTTATAATGGAATAATAATAATAATAACAAACAATTAATTAATTATATTTTTATCCTTATGAATCATAAATATATAAGCACCATCTGTTTTGTATTAATGGATCATAATAAAATAAACATTTGAATGAAATTCATGCATCATAAATATGTTGTGAAAATTATTCTAGGACCATAAAATTTATTTTAATGTCATAAATTTTAGGATGAATAAATACCATAAATGCTAATATGAAAAATGTTCAATCATTCAAAATAATAAACACTGAATATTAGAAATTACTCAAAACTAACTAATATATATATATAATGATTACATGTGAAGAGTATAAATGGATATATATTTGAATATTGATATTTACTTTTAATTTTAATAATTTTTTTTCTTATTTAAATCATTTAGTGCATGTGGGGAATTAATATATATCGAGGATATGATTTACCTATCAAATTCACCTCTTTCCTACATAAATGGTATTATGAAACTTCATAAATTTATGTGGATTATATATTAACTATTATATATACTATATCATCAAATATAATTTTTTTGGAATTTGAAATATAACATAAATCGTTCACCCTTTTTAAATGTTGTGATGCTACTCAAACAACAATAGTTATTTTCATATATTTTATTTTAAAAGAGACATGATTCATATTCTTTTCCATAATTAAATTTTATATAGTGTAACAAAATCCCAAATTAATTATAATATCATGAATGTTTAACTAGTATTATACATTGAAATTCCAATTCTTATCTTTCATAATTTGGCCTTTTAGTGATAGCATCAAAAATATTTATATGATATTAATCAAAAAAATTTATATTCCATGAGTTATATATTTTTCTTGAAAGTTTTTCTTACATCCTAGGATTCTTCCACATTAATATTTTTTCCAATTTCATTTTTTATTTTCCAATAAAAAAATAATTTTTGATAACATTTATTTTTTAGAACACATAAAACAATGAGGGTTCTCAATAATAGTGATGTTAAAAGTTTTTAATATATGTTTTCCTTCAAATTATTTTGTTTTTAATCCTATCCACATTAATCATAGATAATTGTTATTTCACATTTTTTAATTATTAATATATATTACATTATAAATTATGTTTTTCAATGGGGTTTCACTTCAATATTTTAAAAGGAATTATAGATGTGGCTCCTAACTTCTTCATTTATATAATTGTTTTTGTAAAATAATTGTTATATGATTCTATTTCCATTTATTTTTAATAATTAAAATGATTTAACATAATAGGATTTATGTTATCAAATATACCATATTATTTATATTTTTCTATTAATTTTTTTATCATTATTTGAAAAAAATCCATTTCATTTTCACTTAGTGGTAGGTATCATTATTACATTCTTCTGGACTGATATTTTTTGTCGACGTCATCATCATTATTTGATTATATGATACACAGAAGAATTTTTATTTAGAATCTATCATCCTTGGTTTATCAAGATATATTATAATCATTTAATAATCATATTTAATTTATTGTATACTTCTTAAAATTTATATATTGAACATTAGAATTTATATTATTTCTATTGAAAGATATTATCCAAGAATGATAGTCATTTTATTAGCTACAAATATGTTCAAATTAATGGTTATTATTAGATACAATGTATTATTTTTATGTATTTACATTCTATAAATATGATTGGGGTTGTATTTAACTTCTATATTTATTAACTCTATATGGAATATTATTGGAATCATTGATTTATTCATTTCATTATATGATGTCTGAATTAGAAAAAAGCATATGACATGTGGGTTGATATATTATATTTAAATTCAATTTAATAAATAGGTATTACGAGACAAAAAGCCTAGGTTTTTTATATACCTCACCACATATCAGATATTTGTGCCTATAAAATTATTTATCTGCATGTTTGTTACGTAATGAAGCATGAATTCCAAGATTATGTGATAAGTAATTAATATTGTCTATGTTTTATTTTATTCATTGATTTTAAATTCTCCCAGATTCAATTATTTAGTGATTTATTCTTAGTATTTTTAAATCAATATTGTTTTCTCTTTAATTATTCTTTTATATCTTGAGTAATATGATTGAAAATTTGAAAGTGTGAGATTACTATTATTTGTTTTTAGTTCCCAATGTTATGATGAGATGTATTGGAAAATTTATTTTTAGAAGGATCAAATGTGGGAGATGATGTTTTTTGGTGGACATTGAAAAATTTTCTATTGATTAATTCTCCCCGCATGCGTCAATTAGATTTATCTATTAATGATGAATCATAAATCTATAATTCTATAAAACTAAAATGTCTTCAGAATATATAAAATAAAAAAAAATTCATATTCTCCGTTAATCATTAGAAAAAAATTTCTAGGATTATAATATTTGTATCATGCCCAATGTATAATTTATTAGTTTATGGAACTCAATTGAGATTACGGGTCCATGATTTCACTATTTCTACTAAATCACAATTTATTTATAATTGGTTATTAAAATTGTTCATAATAAAATTTATACATTGATTATAATATAGTCTATTATTGTTTTAATATAATATATTTCTATTGCATTTAGTGAAAATAAAGTTTATTATTTTTCAGATTAGGATAAGAGAACATTCGTAAAAACCATATAGATTATATTTATGGGTTATGTCAAAATATGGGATATCATTAGAGAATTTGGTAAATTATTTTACATGAAATAAAATACATTTATAGATGCTACTGGTGGATAATGTGTCTATCTGTGATGACCCAGACCCCCCTTGGTCCCTTCATTTGCCAAAATCCGGATCCTTAAGGGGTGCCGATCGGTGAGACCGATCGGTGAGACCGATCGGTGAGACCGATCGGTGAGACCGATCAGTGAGACAGATCGGTGCGACCGATCGGTGAGACCGATCGGTGAGACGGATCGGTGAGACGGATCGGTGAGACCGATCGGTGAGACCGATCGGTGAGACCGGTTGGTGAGACCGATCGGTGAGACGGATCGGTGCAACCGATCGGTGAGACCGATCTGTGAGACCGATCGGTGAGACCGATCTATGAGACCGATCGGTGAGACCGATCTGTGAGACCAATCGGTGAGACCGATCGGTGAGACCGATCGGTGCGAGCGATCGGTGCGACCGATCGGTGAGACCGATCGGTGAGACCGATCGGTGTGACCGATCGGCGGAACCGGCCGACGTCACCCGACCTTGCCAAGTTGTTCCAGTAACGCGCACAAAAGTTTTAATTAGATACTGAATCGACTCATGAGTCGGTTTAAACCACTCAGCACCTTTAATGATGAGTCAAGCCGCGTGGTCAACCCACGACTTCCACGTCTTACGCGGTTTCGCGTTTTCACCTCAACTGTCCCCGGCTCTTATAAATTAAAGGTTAGGCCGTGGTTTCCCCCTTCTTCGATCGTGGCTCTTCTGGTGCATCGGGACCGCCGCATCGTTATCCGTAAAGTTCCGCGCCCCCGGCCTAAACGTCGATCATCTATCAACAAGTAGGGAATTTCTCTCATCTCTCACTTTTGTGTATCATGCGGGGTGGGCGCTATTTTTGTTCCTATGGAATTGGTTGAACCAAACCTTAATGAAGATAATAAACGAAGTTATAAAGAAAGAAGGGGAAGGGGTTGTGATCGTTGTTTATGCTTTATCTTGTGATCATCTTTTTTTGTTGTGCTGGTTTATGTTTTCTGAAAATTGAGGCCGTTGGTGGTCGTTGTATGTGCGCTAATGAATCCCTTCGTGATGTTTTAAATGGGTTGCTGAAATTGTGAACTCCTGCTGTGAAATTGGTTAATCACGTATATCCTGCTGAATAATTGAAAGCACCAGGATCAACCTTTCTGTGATAACTCCCGGTTAGAACACACGGAATTTGAAATCATGGAGTGTGTTAAGTCGTTTAAATCTGAAAATCCCTGACTTGTGTTGGTAGTGGTAGTTGGTTGTTTTCCTTTCGGGCTGATTGCTGGAAATGTGGGAGGGGATGGGATCCCTTGTTCTTTTATACTCTCGGTGGTTGTGTGAATTTGGGGGATGGGATCTACTGTTGGTATGGATTCGGTGGTTGTGAGTTTTAAATCCGAGTGGTTACTTGTTGATATCACAAATTGGGGAGAGATCCTCTGTTAACAGAACCGGGTGTGAGTGTTTTGGATGATCCTTTCTTTTGACGCTTTCCTTGGTTATGCTTATGGTAGTTTCCCAGTAGTGCTTAAAATTAATTGAACATTTGACTGAACGTGAAACAAGAATGGGACAAATGGTTTTGTGGGCAAGGGTCGTGAACTGTGACTCGGACGCAGTGGTGTTGTGTCCTGTAGGTTGGCTAGGAAAACTTAAGCTTTTGGGTGAGTGTTTGTTACCTATATCTATACTTGTAGCTTTGTGTTTCTTATTCGCGCCCCACCCAAGTTGAGCACTCAGTGCCGAACACCCCCATTTATGGGGGAAGGGTGTTTTTCCCAACACTATTCTTAGTGGATGGTTATTAGCTCCTTTTCTGCTCCCTTTCCCGGATATCCCAAGTATCTTCGGGCAGGCTGTGATGGCCTGAAGTCCATTATTATCCCAAGAACCATCAGGCGGGGCGTTGTGGTGGTTGGCCAGGTGTGTGCGGCAGGTGGTTTCCCAAGTGTCTTCGGGATGAGGCCCAGGTGTCTTCGGGCGTGGCAGTGGATCCTTTAGCCTAGGTGTCTTCGGGCGTGTCGGTGGTTGTTCTGGCCTAGGTGTTTGCAGGCATGGTTACATGTGACAGTTGTGGCCCAGGTGTGTGCGGGCGGGATTCAGCAGTGGGACTGCGTGTGGTTGTGGCCCAGGTGTGTGCGGGCGGGTGTGGCAGTGGGACTGCGGTGAGAATAGCGAGATTGGTCCGATGCGTAGGATGTCTCAATAACCAGTGGGAAAGTGGAGCGGGGTACCCAAACATCGATGTGCTCTTATTATATATATTACTTGACTTGCGTTATTTGGGGAGTGAGCCTTGGTGAGGCCTGGGATGGATAGTTTGCCTTGTTAGGTGTTTGGTTTACTCTTTTTTTCTCACGGGACTTTAGTACGTTCCCCCACTTGTGAACGAGAGTCTTGGTTTTCCCTACTGAGTGTACTTGTATACTCACCCTACGTTTACTTTCAGGTTTCCAGGAGGACTACCAGGGCTGTGCGGGACCCTACTAGTCAGACAGTTGGAGTTGTTGCTGTTGTCGTACCTTTGTTTTCTTTTGGTATTTTACCATGAGTTTCTTTTTGTACTTGCACCTTGTTGTAAACTGTTTAAACATGCATGGGGGCTTTGTTTGGGTTTATTTATTTACACCTGTTTCTTTCCCTTTTTGGGTGGTTGACTTGTCCTATTTCCCGATCCTGAAAAATAAAAAGGGTAATGCCTTCCATTTGCGAGAATTTTCTATACCCTTGGTGCTAGTCGCCACTCCGGGACCTATTGAAGGCGGGTTTTGGGGGTCATTATCTCTCCTTCAACTTAAAGAAGGAAGGGCCTGGCAAACTGCTGACCCTTCCCTCCTTTTGGTGAAGGCGGGTCGTGATAGAATGGTATCAGAGGTGATGGTTGAGAGATAGGACGGAGTCTAGAGTTAGGCACAGTGAGGATTTCATGGGGTGGTAAGGCAACGGTGTTGGGTGAACTTGGAGCGTGAATTAGGCCAGGGAAGACCGGCTAGGACACTGGATTTTAGGGCCCCCCGTGATCCGATGCAAGGACTCTGGACCTACCTAACGACCAAGTGAGGCCACACTGATTGCAGGGTAGAGACCCTAGGAAAGGTACATGCATCATAATGACTTGTGTTCTTGTGTTTCTGGGATGTCTTGGGAATTAAGAATAAATTAAATCTTAAGAAGTTTTAAGAACGATATTCTGCACTACTTGGGCTTAGGCATTCCTTGTTTACCTTGCAGCTATGGCACCTGGAATGCGACCATGTGTGGTACAGGCGATCGAGGCCCCTGAGACTACTTTGGCCAATCGGCAGAGATCTGATCGAGAGGAAGAGGACGACCAGTGGCAGAAGACTCTTCGAGCCTTCCAGCGACAGGCCCCCGAGAAGTATGAGGGCAGCACCTACGATATGAAGACGGAAGGCTGGCTAGAGGAGTTAGTTATAGCCTTCGGCCTGATTCGGGCCCCGACCGAGTACTGGGTTCCTCTGGCTGTTAGCCAGATGCGAGGAGCGGCACGTCAGTGGTGGATGCTTCACCTGGGGAATAGGAAAGAGCCTGAGGTTGCTTGGGAGGATTTCGAGAAGGAGTTCCGGGCGGAGTTCCTCTCCTCGACAATGAAGGCGGAGAAGAGGCAGGATCTACTCTCCCTCTAGTAGGGGAGCATGTCCGGGAGGGAACTTGGAATCAAGTTCAAGGACCTCCTACGTTTTGCTCCGGACCTCTTTCCCGATGAGGAGTCTCGGGCAAGACGTTTGGAGGAGGCGCTCCGACCCTCCCTCCAGTATGCTGTTACCCCCTTTACCCTTCCGACATACTTAGAGGTCCAGAAGAAGGCCGAAGTGGTGGAAAGGATGCATGATCTGGGCGGAGTGTCACGAGAAGGGATCCAGCTGGGACCATCGAAGGGGAAGGCCGTCAGCACCAGGCCTCCAGCATCGGGACCCTCCAGGTTCCGACCCACAGGGAGCAGACCGCAGCAGTTTCAGTTTCGATCCCCTGGCCCACGTTCCTTCCCTTCAGGCTCGGGACCATGGTGTTTCATTTGCGGGAGCCCTGGACATCGCCGGAGTCAGTTCCCCGATCGGGTGCAGTACAGCAGTGGCAGTCATCCCCAGCATCCACCGCAGCAGCAGTTTCCAGCCAGACCCTTCCGGCAGCAGCAGCAGGGACAGCGAGCTCCCGCTCCTCCGCAGGCGGACATAGGAGGAGGAGGCCGACCTCAGGGCGCTCCCCAGGGACCTCGACCAGGGCGTGGTCGGGGAGGTGGCCGACAGCCGAGGGGCAGGGGAGCTGGGCGTGGACAACTACACGCCGTAGAGGCAACAGTTCCAACAGGGCCAGAGGTTGTTCGAGGTACGATCAATGTATTTAGCACTCTTGCTTATTATTTGTTCGATACCGGAGCTTCACACTCCTTTGTTGCACCCAGTCTAGCCCGTGCCTTGGGTCTAGATGCCGAGAGACTTCCAGTTCCCCTGGTGTTGAGCACACCAATTGGAGGTCAGACTGACTTGCTGTTCGTTTGTCGGGGATGTAGACTGATGTTAGGGCCACATCAGTCGGTTAGGGATCTCCTTCTGCTACAGATTCAGCCATACGATGTCATCCTAGGCATCGACTGGCTATTTCCGTGTGTGCCGTCATCAACTGTTTCCAAAGAAGGGTGGTGTTCTCAGGTTCGGACGGCCAGCGTGTTACCTTCACCGACGAGCAGAGCTGTCCGAAGGGAAACAGGAGGGAGGAACCTCTCCTCTCCTTGTTGACCGAACTGACGGTAGAATCAGTATATGCAGAAATGGTGGAGGTTCCAGAGATCATCCGTGAGTTTATGGAAATCTTTCCTGAGGAGGTGACGACTCTACCCCCTCGACGTGATATCGAGTTCGGGATAGACCTGCAGCCCAGCTCTCGTCCAATCTCGATGGCTCCTTACCGGATGGCACCTTCGGAGCTACGGGAGTTGCGGATACAGATTGACGATCTGATGAAGAGGGGTTATGTTCGTCCAAGTACGTCACCGTGGGGTGCTCTAGTCTTGTTCGCAAGGAAGGCGGATGGTGGCCTCAGGTTGTGCATCGACTACAGGAGGCTGAATCGGGTAACGATCAAGAATCGCTACCCTCTTCCGAGGATAGATGATCTTTTCGACTAGCTGAAAGGGGCAGGATGGTTCTCGAAGATCGACCTGCGGTCTGGGTACCACCAGCTGAGGGTGAAGGATAGTGACGTCCCGAAGACAGCGTTCAGGTGCAGGTATGGGCACTTCGAGTTCGTGGTCATGCCCTTTGGTGTTACGAACGCCCCGACCGTGTTCATGGGGCTTATGAACTCCATCTTTCGGGAGTACCTGGATCGGTTTGTGGTGGTATTCATCGACGATATCCTGATCTATTCAAGGTCAGAAAAGGACCATGTAGAGCACCTGAGGATAGTTTTGGAAGTCCTCCGACAGCACCAGCTCTACGGGAAGTTGTCAAAGTGCAAGTTCTGGGCACGAGAAGTGCACTTCCTCGGGCACGTAGTGTCTGAGCAGGGGGTAGCAGTCGACCCATCAAAGGTTGAGGCAGTTGTTTCTTGGGTAGCACCCAAGAATGTGGCGGAAGTCCGGAGTTTCCTCGAACTGGCAGGTTACTACCGGAGATTCGTACCCAACTTCTCCCAAGTAGCAGCCCATTTGACCGCTTTGACCAAGAAGGACCAGGTTTTCGTGTGGAGCGAGAAATGCAAGTCGTCCTTCAGCTACCTAAAAGAAAAGCTGGTTAGTGCCCCAGTGTTGAGATTACCAGAAGAAGGGATGGCCTATGAGGTATTTTGTGATGCTTCAGGAAAGGGCCTGGGATGTGTGTTGATGCAGCAACAAGGGGTGATCTCTTACGGGTCCAGGCAGCTACGCCCCCATGAGCGTAACTACGCCACCCATGACCTGGAGCTTGCAGCGGTCGTTTTTGCGCTAAAGTTATGGCGGCACTACCTCATCGGGGAATGCTTTGTGGTCTTCACAGATCACAAAAGCTTAAAGTATATCTTCTCCTAGCGGGACTTGAACTTGCGACAACGGAGATGGGTGGAGTTCCTCCAGGACTAAGACTTTGAAATCTCTTATACTGAGGGCAAGGGAAATGTGGTGGCCGATGCCTTGAGCAGGAGGACACAGATGGATGCGGTCCGAGAGTCGGCAAATGCCTGGAAGGCAATGGAGGAGTTGGCTGCCTTACACCTGGATGCGAAGATGGATAGTTGCAGAGGCTGCCTATATCAGATGATAATGCAGCCATCCCTGTTTCGACTAGTGGAGGAGTCTCAGTGGGGAGACCCCGAGTGCGAAGTGATGCGTGATCGGGTTGACCAGGGCGATGCTCCAAGAGAATGGACAGAGGACGGTCAGCACCAGATGCTTTTCCAGAAAGGGTTGTTTGTTCCAAGAGTAATGCGTGGCAAGGTTCTCAGTGAGTTCCACAACTCACCCCTAGCGGTGCACCCAGGAGTTACCAAGATGTACTAGGGGCTGAAAAGGCAGTTCTAGTGGCCCGAAGTTAAGAGAGCGGTGGTAGAATTTGTGGCTAAATGCTTAGTATGTCAGTAAGTGAAGGCTGAACACCAGGTTCCAGGCGGCCTACTGCAGCCTTTAGCTGTTCCCGAGTGGAAGTGGGACGACATCTCAATGGATTTTGTCACGGGACTACCCAAGGTCCAAGGAGGGTGCGACGCCATCTGGGTGGTGGTGGACAGGTTGATGAAATCGGCTCACTTTCTGGCAATCAGGGAGTCAAGTACTGTGGATGATTTGGCACGAAAGTACGTAAATGAGGTGGTGCGGTTGCATGGAGTTCTGAGGTCTATAGTCTCGGATAGGGATGCACGGTTTAGCTCGCGAATCTGGAGAGGATTGCAGCATGCGTTTGGCACCCAGTTACGCCTTAGCACTGCTTTCCATCCCCAGACAGATGGACAAACGGAGCGAACCATCCAGACCTTGGAGGATATGCTACGGGCATGTGTTCTGGACTCAGGAGAGTCATGGGTGCGATACTTGCCTCTAGTAGAGTTTTCCTACAATAATAGCTTTCACTCTACCATCGGTATGGCCCCGTTTGAGGCTTTGTACGGGAGGCCATGCCGTTCACCTGTGTGTTGGACCGAAGTAGGAGAGGCAGGCATCCTTGGCCCGGAGGTGGTGCAGAACACGACAGAGAAAGTTCAGCTCATATGGGAAAGGATGAAGGCAGCCCAGGACCGGCAGAAGTCGTATGCTGATACCAGGAGAAGGCCCTTGGAGTTTGAGGTTGGAGACCACGTGTTCTTGAAGGTCTCCCCGCGGCATGGGCAACGGAGGTTCAACAAGGGGGGTAAGCTTTCCCCCGGATTCTTCGGACCCTTCGAAGTGTTACGGCGGGTCGGCGAAGTGGATTATCAGCTAGCGTTACCTCCGCCGCTAAGGATACATGATGTCTTTCATGTATCCCAGCTCCGTCGTTATCTGCGCGATGATTCACACGTCCTTGATTTTGGTTAACTGGACATCGAGGACGACGTAACCTTTGTGGAAAAACTAGTGATGATTGAGGATCGCAAGGAGAAGGTGCTTCGTGGGCGATCTATTCCCTTGGTTTGTGTGTTGTGGAGACATGGCGGGATCGAAGAGAGTACGTGGGAGAGGGAAGCACAGATGCGTGCCCAATACCCCGGGTTGTTTTGAGCTTTGTTCCTTTTTTACCTGTTGTGGTAGAACATTTGACTTTTGGCTATGAAATGTATTGGTTTATTTCCTCTCTTGTGTGTGAAAAGCCCCGGCTAAAGGGAAGAGGGAACCTGACCCCTAATCAAGACGCATTAAGGTGGATGCGATTGAACCCGTGCGGGCGAGTCAGTGCCGCCCAAAGCGGATAATATCTTGACATGGGGGAGGGAAACTCCTCAAACCCGCATGACCGGGCAGTTTGGCGTGTTATGTTGCTTAGTTCTTGACAGGGGAGTGTTTTTAGTTAGCAGAGGTTCACTCCTAAGAGGTATCTTTCGAAGATGGTTGTTCGGACCCTCTCTTTCCTTCTGGTTTGTTGTGATTCTCGAGGACGAGAATCATTTAAGAGGTATCTGATGTGATGACCCAGACCCCCCTTGGTCCCTTCCTTTTCCAAAATCCGGATCCTTAAGGGGTGCCGATCGGTGCGACCGATCGGTGAGACCGATCGGTGAGACCGATCGGTGAGACCGATCGGTGAGACCGATCGGTGAGACCGATCGGTGAGACCGATCGGTGAGACCGATCGGTGAGACCGATCGGTGAGACCGATCGGTGAGCCCGATCGGTGAGACGGATTGGTGAGACGGATCGGTGAGACGGATCGGTGCGACGGATCGGTGAGACCGATCGGTGATACGGATCGGTGCGACCGATCGGTGAGACCGATCGGTGAGACCGATCGGTGAGACCGATCGGTGCGATCGATCGGTGCGACCGATCGGTGAGACCGATCGATGTGACCGATCGGCGGAACCGGCCGACGTCACCCGGCCTTGCCAAGTTGTTCCAGTAACGTGCACAAAAGTTTTAATTAGATACTGAATCGACTCATGAGTCGGTTTAAACCACTCAGCAACTTTAATGATGAGTCAATCCACGTGGTCAACCCATGTCTTCCACGTCTTACGCGGTTTCGTGTTTTCACCTCAACCGTCCCCGGCTCTTATAAATTAAGGGTTGGGCCGTGGTTTCCCCCTTCTTCGATCGTGGCTCTTCTGGTGCATCGGGACCGCCGCATTGTTATCCGTAAAGTTCCGCACCCCCGGCCTAAACGTCGATCATCTATCAACAAGTAGGGAATTTCTCTCGTCTCTCACTTTTGTGTATCATGCGGGGTGGGCGCTATTTTTGTTCCTACGGAATTGGTTGAACCAAACCTTAATGAAGATAATAAACGAAGTTCTAAAGAAAGAAGGGGAAGGGGTTGTGATCGTTGTTTATGCTTTATCTTGTGATCATCTTTTTTTGTTGTGCTGGTTTATGTTTTCTGAAAATTGAGGCCGTTGGTGGTCGTTGTATGTGCGCTGATGAATCCCCTCGTGATGTTTTAAATGGGTTGCTGAAATTGTGAACTCCTGCTGTGAAATTGGTTAATCACGTATATCCGGCTGAATAATTGAAAGCACCAGGATCAACCTTTCTGTGATAACTCCTGGTTAGAACACATGGAATTTTAAATCATGGAGTGTGTTAAGTCGTTTAAATCTGAAAATCCCTGACTTGTGTTGGTAGTGGCAGTTGGTTGTTTTCCTTTTGGGCCGATTGCTGGAAATGTGGGAGGGGATGGGATCCCCTGTTCTTTTATACTCTCGGTGGTTGTGTGAATTTGGGGGATGGGATCTACTGTTGGTATGGATTTGGTGGTTGTGAGTTTTAAATCCGAGTGGTTACTTATTGATATCACAAATTGGGGAGAGATCCTCTGTTAATAGAACAGGGTGTGAGTGTTTTGGTTGATCCTTGCTTTTGACGCTTTCCTTGGTTATGCTTATGGTAGTTTCCCAGTAGTGCTTAAAATTAATTGAACATTTGACTGAACGTGAAACAAGAATGGGACAAATGGTTTTGTGGGCAAGGGTCGTGAACTGTGACTCGGACGCAGTGGTGTTGTGTCCTGTAGGTTGGCTAGGAAAACCTAAGCTTTTGGGTGAGTGTTTGTTACCTATATCTATACTTGTAGCTTTGTGTTTCTTATTCGTGCCCCACCCAAGTTGAGCACTCAGTGCCGAACACCCCCATTTATGGGGGAAGGGTGTTTTTCCCAACACTGTTCTTAGTGGCTGGTTATTAGCTCCTTTTCTGCTCCCTTTCCCGGATAGCCCAAGTATCTTCAGGTAGGCTGTGATGGCCTGAAGTCCATTGTTAGCCCAAGAACCATCGGGAGGGGCGTTGTGGTGGTTGGCCAGGTGTTTGCGGCAGGTGGTTTCCCAAGTGTCTTCGGGATGAGGCCCAGGTGTCTTCGGTCGTGGCAGTGGATCCTTTAGCCCATGTGTCTTCGGGCGTGGCGGTGGTTGTTCTGGCCTAGGTGTTTGCAGGCATGGTTACATGTGACAGTTGTGGCCCAGGTGTGTGCGGGCGGGATTCAGCAGTGGGACTGCATGTGGTTGTGGCCCAGGTGTGTGCGGGCGGGTGTGGCAGTGGGACTGCTGTGAGAATGGCTGGATTGGTCCGATGCGTAGGATATCTCAATAACCAGTGGGAAAGTGGCGCGGGGTACCCAAACATCAATGTGCTCTTATTATATATATTACTTGACTTGCGTTATTTGGAGAGTGATCCTTGGTGAGGCCTGGGATGGATAGTTTTCCTTGTTAGGTGTTTGGTTTACTCTTTTTTTCTCACGGGACTTTAGTACGTTCCCCCACTTGTGCACGAGAGTCTTGGTTTTCCCTACTGAGTGTACTTGTATACTCACCCTACATTTACTTTCAGGTTTCCAGAAGGACTACCAGGGCTGTGCGGGACCCTACTAGTCAGACAGTTGGAGTTTTTGCTGTTGTCGTACCTTTGTTTTCTTTTGGTATTTTACCTTGAGCCTCTTTTTGTACTTGCACCTTGTTGTAAACTGTTTAAATATGCATGGGGGATTTGTTTGGGTTTATTTATTTACACCTGTTTCTTTCCCTTTTTGGGTGGTTGACTTGTCCTTTTTCCCGATCCTGAAAAATAAAAAGGGTAATGCCTTCCATTTGCGAGAATTTTCTATACCCTTGGTGCTAGTCGCCACTCCGGGACCTATTGAAGGCGGGTTTCAGGGGTAATTATCTCTCCTTCAACTTAAAGAAGGAAGGGCCTGGAAAACTGCTGACCCTTCCTTCCTTTCGGTGAAGGAGGGTCGTGACACTATCAAATATGTTCAATGGATTAAAAACATTTAATGTGACTAATGGGTATTAACAATATCATCACATGGTGCATTTAAAATAGACGTAAAAAAAAAAATCTTTCAAAATTCATGCAATTATGGTCGGGTTCATTCACATAATCTATGAGGAACCATTCTAAATTATTTTAGTATAATGTTAACATGGTATGAATATACACCTAATATAAAAATTACCATGTAAAACCATGTATTTAACAATGTACATTGTAGGAGAGAAATGTGTGATAAATTTTTATATGCATGCATGTTATGCCTAAATAAAAATTTCACTAGAGAATAAGTATTGGAATTCATTATTCATATTCATATAGTTTTTTGTCCTTATTTTATAATAAATATTATTATTTTTTATTGGTTACAAATGATCATGAAAATGAGTTTTAAAATGTATGTATCTCATTATACTATGTCTTGTAAATGTATAATTTTGGAATCATAAATTTTTATAATTTAATTACATTCATGATTTGACGTAAAAAAGGTGATGGTTGTACAAACAGCTAAGGTATTCTAGTTGATAAATTAAATTAATTTAAATTATTATACTCTATGTATTTTATAATTAGTGGTAGATATTTTTGAAAAATTTTATGATAAATTATAAAATATATACAGATTATTTGATACATATAATTATTTTTAATTAATAGTTATATTCTGAATTTTCAAAATCACATATTAAATGTTATCAATAGCATTAAAATTTGTTTTTATAAGAAATTATTTTTTATGGGATAATGTTAAAGAAGATAATATTTAGGGATGTCTTACTCATAAGATCAAGAAACACATGATTATGTCATAATAAAGGATTGTTTTATTTTCAAAATGATTATTACGATTTATCAGTAAAATATCTACATATAATTGATTAATAGTATTATTGGCGATGCTAATTAAATATTTTAATGACTATGGTATAAAATTTATCTTCTTTGATAAGATACCATTTTAGGCTTAATGATAGTTTTTATTTATGAAAGGGTATATAGTTATAATAGGGTTTTTTTTCTTCAGTATTAAATTGGTTTTTAAAAAATTACGATATGAAGAATATATTATTAGTATATATTACTATTTCTGAATATGATTTTATGAATGGATAATAAACTTTGAAGAATGATAAGTGACATAACATAGCCAAAATAAGAATTGTAGAAGTCACTTTTTAGGTTATATGAAATATGATAAGTACTATAGAAACACCCTAACAAATTCTAGTCAGTGTATAAGAATTAAAATTTCATGGATTCTATCTATTTTAAGGGGGGTGTAAATATTTATGATATCAATTTAATTTTTTTTTTAAAAATATTGATAGCTTTCTCCATATACAACCCTAAGTGAATATAAAACCATGGTATGTTTGGACCAATAATAATTATCCATTGAATTGGCATTAATTAAAATGAGTAAACCTGATATTAAATATTTAAAAAATTAATGTAACAATTTCTTTTAATATTAATAGAATTTAATAGGGATAACTAATTTATCTAACACAATAGTTTATTCTATTAAATGTATTTTATAAAATATTTATCTATTTCACATAAAAATATATTTCAATAAACCACTTATCAATGATTATAAAAAATATATTATATAAATAAATTGTTATTACAAAAATAATTAATTAATGATATTAAATTTGAATTATAAAGATTAATATTGAAAAATTCTTTTGGATATCAAAACAGTTTTTTCATTATTTCTCATCAATTAATTTACATGTAAAATTTCTGAATTTTATGAATTTATATTATAAAGTGATAATTATTTTAAATTTCAAAATAGTAAAATTTTCCTAAGATAGTTTATTTTTGGTTATTTCTAAATATATAAATTTTAATTTTAATAATGAATGATACAGTCATTTCACATAACACTACTTCTACTAAATTAAAAGAATATTCTTATGTTTTAATAATTCATTAAAATGATATAAAAAAGTTGCATTTTAAAATATACAATATAATATTATAAATGTTTTTTATAATTAAAATCACCCATAAATAATATTATATAATATTTTTAAATTATCAATTAAAATATTTATAATAATTAAAAATATATACATATTGATAGATTTTTATCAGTTTGAATAAATAAATTAAAAAAGTATTTCATATTTAGAAAAATAATTTTTTAAATATGTAATACGGTAAAATTTATTTCCACAAATGATTGATAAAATTATTTTGTAATGACATATTTCCATAGTAAATATATAGTTGTAAATAAGATTTAATCATGAATTAATGATAATAAACATGTTAAGGACTTGAGTAGGAAATGGTGGTTAAGGACTTCATCAATATTATCCATTCCCCTTAGAAATATATCTAAATTTTGGTGATTCAATCCTTGGTAGTCACATTAAATTAATGAAATATAATGGATAATTATAAAATTGTGATATTGTTTTATAGGTTAAAAGGGAATTGTTCTCCACACAACACATGAGACCACAACCAAATTTGTATAAACAACGTTTGGAAAAAAATACACTAAAAAATATTATCCACCATCATGATTTTAATATTTTATCATAAGACCATTCCTAAAAATTTAAACACCATATAAAAAAGAGATAATCTTTGAAGTGTGGTATAAAATTCTGACCACTTGATTAACATATATATACCATTCCGTTAATATTTAATAAAAATAATATCTATTATTAATAAAATTTAAAATATCATAATGCTTAGTATTATGATCTGTTATTATAATTATGTTATAATAATTAAACTCATTTCCCTTTTCTATTATGAAGAATGAAAAATCTATTTCAAACACTATTAAATGTTTCGCTTCAAGGGTGTAATGGGTTTGATTTTCATAACATCAACACAAGGATTATACTAATTGGTAAATTAATATATAAATAAATTATTTTAAAAAAATATTATATTTATGAATGATAAAAAATATTACTACATTTCCCCATTATAAGGAAATCAATATCATCTAGCATTCATATATGTGGAAAACATCATCGACATAATGAATTATTTTAAAAGATCTTTCATTTAAAACATTAAATGGATGGTAATTAAAATTTTATTAAAGGATAAATTTTATTTTGTATGTAATTATTAATTTATAAAATGAATAATCATAAAATGTGTTAAATATCCGAGTAATAATTAATTGATGAAAATCCAATTGTCTAATTTTTCTTCATCATATTATGAAAAAACGTAAAGTGTTTATAATATTACACTAAATCGATCTAATTATTGTATATATCACTAAAAACAAATAATAATAACATATTTATTATTATATAATAAAATTATATATAAATAAATTAACGATAATCAATTAATTATGTTATGTTATTTTCTCGGATGGTTTTAAAAAAAGATGACAAATACTATGTGTATTTTACTTGGATGAATTTTGGAAAATAATTACTTGTAAAAAATTATATAAAAATAATGTATTGGTTTTTTTGAATTATAATGATATCATTATTATTAAATCATTAATTTATGAAACACTGATTTCTTATTATGAATCACTACGATATATTCATTATTGATTTCATCTTAATTTATTGTAAGAAACATATCCATGGAATGAAATTATATGTTTATAAACTGGAATCTATAATCTATTATGGAGTCATAAATTATCTAATAATGTTTTACATTGGCGGAATACTAAATAATTACACCAGAAATAAGTGATTACTAGGAAAAATAAAAAGTTATAACACCTAATTCAGAATATAAGTAAAAACAATCTTCTATGTCTTTGAGTAAAATGATATTTTCTATTCATAAGTGTTCAGTGTAAGAAAAAAATCATTTTTTGTTTATATTTTGGACGGTAATGAAAATTATAAGATTAATCGTATGATTAACAGAAGGTAATAAGAATAAATTAATTTTAATTAATGTTAATGGTTAAAGGGGACATTAATCTTTAAGTAATTCCCTCGTATTCTATGAAAATTATAGAGAAGTAATTCAATTATCTAAAAAAGGATGATAATATTAGAACATATGAAGCTAATTTTTAATTAAATAATTTGTAATAATATGGTTTAATCATTATATAAAAAAATTTGATGGATTATTTTATCAAAAAAAAAACCATGTGTTCTAATTAACATTGATATAAATGGTGATTATAGCTATTATTAAATCATTCAATTTTTGTTGAGGGTGGAAATGAAAATCGTATATTCCCACAATTCATTTGGTTTTGATTGCAAAAGGAAGATCAAGCCTCTTGAATCATAAATGGTTGAATGAAATTATTTACATATGTATTCCAAAAATATGTGATAAAAAATCAAGACATTTGGTTGAAAATAACAAGAAGGATATTTAAATTTTGGAATGGTGGGACTTATATATTATGGATGATAAAATAATATTAATGGGAAGGATAATTTAGTAGAGGAAAAAAATATTAAAACTAATACACCACCAAAACACCAATGATTCATGAAAAATTCGTTTAGGATTTATGAACATTGATGCCCTAATCCAATTGTCAATGGAGATGATAAGGCCAAAAAACAATTGAACGCATAAGAAAAAATGACATTTTATCTACTAATAATGTCTAAATTGAATCGGGATAATTATGGAACTCTTTCCCTCTCCTCATTATTTAAGAATTTAATTATTGAATTTGTATAAATAAACCCAATGAAAATTTTATTGTTAATCAATTAGTGAAATTTCATGTCATTAACTCGAACTACATGGATTCTAGAAAAATGAAGTCACATTTCATTTTATTTCAGAAAAAGGATAAATCCAATCATCACATGAAAATGTCATTGTATAAGAAATATTATTATAAAAGGAATTATGGGTGAATTATCTGTTGTAATTTTAAATTATTTTATATATTAATAGATTATGATTTATAAATATCATCATGGTATTATAATTTTATGGTTGATCATAACCTCAATTTCATATACACCCATTTAGTGGCTATATGTGACGTGATTTTATCATGGTTAAGGATATTTTTAAAGAAATATGTAAAAATATAATCATTTGGTTTTGTTTATATTTTAGTGGTTCATTTATCTAAGAAGTAATACATATATAATTTTATAGAAATATGATTAATGGTACATGTATCAAATGTAGTTTATCTTATCTTTTATGTTGATGTAATTATGGGTTGTAATGGATCACATTATGAAGTTAGTGCACTTATTTGCTTTTGGAGATGATATATATCTATATATTTGTTGAAAAATATATATAAAGGAAGCTATAAAACCACATGGTGTATGAAATTTATTTTTAGGTAATCAATATCCAATGTTTATATCGATGTTTTGTAGGAGTCTTCATCGATATATAGTTATAGAAAATTGATTGAGCACTATGCATCATCCTCTAATAGATTTTATGTGTCAATGAACAATTCAAATCCAAGGGGATATACTACAATAATTTTCTATGGATTTCAAAGGTGGTTTGTATTCATAACTTCTTATAGCTGTGTATTTTAAAACAGATTTTCAGTTAAGAAATATGATGTATTTTTATGAATCCATTAATGGATGGAAGTGTATAACACCAATGATTTGGAATGAAGATGATGATATAAATCCATTCGGACTTGATAAATATGATGAAATGGAAGGTAATTCTAATAAATTTTAGTCACAGAAAAATAAATCAAAAAAATGATTAGAATTTTATTTTAATAACTATATACTTGATCAATAATTTAATGTAATTGATAAGTTCATTATATAAATTTATCTATGGAAGAATTAATAGAAACTAAGCCCTATAGATATTGGTCCCTTGGAAATACTTGATAATATTGATATTATTGATCTTTTTGGAGAATATATTATAAATATCTCAATTAAAGGAAGTATTCTATATAGATCTACTATGGAAGGGCATAATTGATATTTTATATTTATTGAACTCACAGGTCATATAAAAGATGAATGATATTTTATATAAGGAAATATTGATTGAGAATATGGATCATACATAAAATGTTCATTAAAATAATAACACTCACATAATAATTTTTTATTTGGAAACCACCATCATAACTAAGTTGTATGGGAGATTGAGCATGTAATGAGGCAATGTATCATGAATTGATTGTACAAAACATATAAATTTTTAAGGAAAATTCCATTTAATGGGTGTAGAATGTAACACCCAAAGAATTTGTGAAATATTTTTCATTAAAATAAATGATCTCATATTGATGTTTTTCTATATTCAAAACAGAAATTTTTTTGTGTTACAATAAACATTGTTTTTATTATTTGTTACTGACAACAACCATTTTAGCTTATTCTATAGACAATAATAATTATAAATCAAATGAAACTTTCTATTAAGTAATTATTTTTTAATATAAATTTTATGAAATTTACATCCAAATGGAATGTATTATTAGGAATTATTAATTATGAAATTATATAGATTAGGCAAGTATAATAAATTAATTCCTTGTTTTCTAGTTAATTAGAAATGTAAATTATAACCATTTTAATAAATGGAAACATTTTCTTAAAAACCATTTTTATTATGAAAAACATGTATTATCTCAAAAAATTAAACATATAAAATTTCATCAAAGATTTAAATAAATTAATATATAAATTATTAATTAATTCTTTTGAGAATTTATCTTATTTTTTTTCAAAACCTACATAATAATAAAAATTTAATGCTTAAAATTTATATTTATTTTTCTAAACGGGAGTTCTCTCACCATTTGTGTATATGTTTTAAATTTAAAAATTGAATCATTTAGATAAATTATTTTACAAAATATATTTAATTATTTAATAAAAATTATAAATATATATTTTATTGAATTTTTGGAATTTTCGAAGTTGCTATATTTTTCGATGAATAGTGAAAAATATTGGTTTTTATTATGAATGGTCATCTATCATAACAATTTTTTTATCAAATTGTTTTTATATGGTTTTAAATGATAAAATAGTATAATAAAATATATGTTAATCTATTTCAGGTCAATTTATTCGTTTTACAATCAAATTTATAATAATAATCATTTTAAATGTTTGATCTTTTACTTATTAAAAACACTTATTCGCATCACATTAAAAAGATTAATTTTATATTAAATATTTCCATCTCCATGAATTCAAATTTAAAAATTAAATACATTATTTAGAATAAAATTAATTTATTTTATATAGTAACATAAAATTCATTATTTTTTACAATCATTAGTAAAAATTGTAAAAAATATTTACTGTGGTTATCTTTAATATTGGATTACATTAGAGATAAATTAAAATTATAAGAATTATAAACACCCCAAAACTATTCCAAACCTCATATTATTGAAATAATTTGAACGAATGATTTTATTTTATAAAAATTCTAATTTTTTCCTTTTTTTATAAAAAACACAGGAACACATTTTTAATCTAAAAATGTTGAACCCTCCTACTCACATCTATTATATCAGTCTATCCACTCTCCTCTCCTATTAACACTATAAAGAAATATTTTATGAACCAAAAAATACACAAACTATATACTTAATTCTATATAATAATCCTAGAATAATATTTGTGGTCTTAAATCAATCATAAGAGGGATTTATTTAAACAATAAGGGCTTATTTAAAGAAGATAAAATTTTCTTTATTGAGAATTTTTTATATTAATATATCCTTCACCTCATTAAATTATTATTAAACTATTATGATCTAATAAAAATATTATATTAATTATACATCGGTGGTATTAATTTAATGTCATGACCTAAGAACATCTATTAACATTTGAAATGTGTTCTGAAATCATTATTCGAGTGTACGGTGGACAACTACATCTGGGACCAACGTTAATCCTCTTCCATCACAACCTCTCACATATGGATATAAATATGGATTTATTATATATATATATATAAATGATATTTATGTTATTTTTATGCATTTAGAATAATGATATACCATGTTACTACATATTATTCATTCTTGGGAACATCATCGTGTTGTCCATGTGTACGATAGATAAATTTCTCATGATGTTATCTTATTCATTAACAAAAACCATGGATGTTAATAATGAATGTTTAAATTAAAATATTTAATATATATACATAATAATATTATTTTTTTCTTCTAATATATTATTTGTCTTTATTTCTATATTTTTATCTAAATAATATAAAAAATGTTCATGCATATGTATGACCAACCATTTCCATGAACAATGTATTTAATTTTCAATATATAAATATTTTGGATCATTATAAATACATGTATATGAAATATATATTTATATAAGGTTAATGAATATATAGATTATGGAAACATGATCAAAATATGATGAACAGAAATAAAAAAATAAGTCATGCAGAAAAAACAAGGTAGTTATTTGTCGAAAGACGACTTTAACCATGAATTATAAATAAACGAATAATAAAAGGTAATAAAAATCATATATGTATTATATAAATACTTATGGTCATTAAAATATTTTATAACAAACTATATTTAATATATAATAGGATCAAATGAATACAATGTTTATTGAGTCTTATTATAATAGATTTCCACTAACATTAAATGTTTATGAGACAAATTCTGTATTGACTATTTATTTAATTTAAGTTATGTATATAATTTCCTTAACTATAATTTATAATTATTATCCTAAAAAGTATATATATTGAAATATCCATTTTTGGATCACTCTATAAAGGGGTTCACATGTTAAATGATTCCAATGAGATTGGTGGATTTTGTCTCAATTTTGCTTATTTTTTACAAATGATGTCCGATGAACCTAAATTATTTTAATAGGATTGTATATAGCACATAGAACATATAATAAAATGAAATTATTTATTTTAATGATATTTTAAAATTAATTTTATTTTATTCATGTATTGTATTTATAATTAAATTTTAATAATGTGGTAATTGTTTTGTGATACAATCTCATCATTTATTGGGAAAATGCAGGTATATGTATTCGATGGTGAATTCATCTGATTCATATATCATGAAATACATTACAATTATTTTGATCTAATAATTTCAGGATAACATATGTTTATCTTTGTGTTCAACTGTTAATATACTAAAGAGTTTAGACTGATGTTTTCATGAAAAAACACATTTATTTAACCCATTGATCAAAAAACAATTTTCTACTAAAATCAAATTATCTTAAGACATTTTATAATTTTTGTACATTTATAAAATGATTTAACTAATAAATTTTGATCCATATTATATTTTTATCAGTTTTTAATGGAATATTAATGTATTTTTTCAAACAGTTATTATTTTTAATTTATCAAAAATGTGAATGGAATCATTGTTTTAAGGTGTATAGAATGCGAATAATTTACCCCTTAGACCATTATTTCCATTAGATTTTCATTTTTATTTTACCGTGTAATTTTTAAATTAATATATTTTCCAAAAAATGTTATTAATTTATTTATTTAAAATAAGAAATTATATTTCTCTCAGTGTATATTTTATATGAAATTTTATTCTTCATTTACATGCATTGAATAATATATTCAATAAAAGTGATTTTGAAATGAAATTATATTTTAAAAAGTATTTTTAATTGGAAGGTATATTTTACTATATAACATTTCAAATAAATATTCCAAAATTAGTTTCTGTTTAAAATGAGATTATTCTTTAACTTATGATTTACGATGGATAATATTATATGACTTGATTTTTATTATTTATGTAAATTCTTAATTAATATGGAGATAAAATGTTTCTGAATCCCCATTTTTATACATGGGTCATGATTTGATGATAATGAAAATATTTATGAATATATGGAATAACATAGTATGGTTTTAATTATTACTTTGGATAGAAGTATGTATCACTTTAATGAATTGGGTGAATCATTATATCTCATGATATAAAAATGGGAAACAAATTGATGGGCATGATCCTCAGTTAGAAATAGGTGAATCAGAATACACAATGGGAAAGAGTTTTTTCCCAATCCCTTATAATAAATATTTCTATCAATATCCTAAAAAGAAAATAGGTGATATACCCTGATACACTAGGTTTATGGTCATTGTAGTTAACCTTATCATATGATGTAGTTTACTTTATTAATGATGGAGCTATACTATTATGGTATGAGAATTTGGTAATGGTTTTTTCATAATGTTTTATCACTGTTGTGTCCGTTGTTTAATGAAATGATAATTTCTCTTCCACGACCCATGTTTATGATATATGACATGTTTTGTATGAATATCAAAATTTATATTCACGATAACATACCATTACACATATATTATTCTTTCATATGATTATAGATCTATATATAATATGGTTAACATTATTGATAATACGAGCATAATGTTTATTATATTTCCATCCCTAGGCTGTGAACAAATATTTATGTTGGGTATACCTAAGATGAGTACTCTGTGAGAAAATCTATATGGTAGACATTAAATATCATTCAAAAAATAAGAATATTGTGTTTCTAGTCTCAAAAGAAATTAAAATATAATGGACCTTGATTATGTGTTTATGAAATTTATTGAGTATTATTATAAAAATATGTGATAAATATGTATGAATATTATGGATCAATTAATTATATTTATGTTATTTAATATAAATTTTTTTGATATTAATTTTATGAGGTGGCTTATCACACAGGATTTATCAATGTTGTATTGATTTGTTTCAAAATAAGATCATTATTCATTATTTTTTATGTTAATATAATTATTGGGGGAATTATATTGTACTTATATGTTAAAACCAATCTATATCATTTTGCTCTTGTTATTGATGGTAATAAAAAGTAATATTACTACTTTTACTCGCTTTGATACTTATAATAAGTGGGAAATTTTTAAGAAAAGTGGAATTTTTGTCTCTTTTTAGTTGAAATCCCATTTTTATATATATCAAAGTTCTCTAATAATGTTCTGAACATTTTCAAACTAATTTATTACATAAATTTTTTGTTTATTTAGTTTTCTAAACATTTATTTGAAATAATACATCATCTCATTATCTGAATAGGGTAATTTTTAAAATTGTGGAAAATGTATTATTTTTAACTTATACCACATGTATGGACTTATCATCTTTCATGACCAAAAATCAACCTTATAATGTTTAGAAGGATAATTTTAATTATTATTAATCATAATAGTATAAAATCTATTTGTTTTAGAAATATAATTTCTAAAGTGGAACGAATATTATATTCAAGAATATGTTACTATTACAAATTTGGAATTTTTATTATACATAATATACATTAATAATTTGTTGTAATGATACAATGATTATAATTTCTCTTAATGGGTTATAATAAATTTGATAATGGATTCACTATATTAAAACATATCTCTATATTACTCAAATTGGTTTATGACTGTAATGATTTATTGGTGAATATTTTGACAATTCATATGTAATTATTCAATTATTTATATTCAGGTTGAATATGATTCACCCCATTCATATGAGGAATGAATTGTACATAGTGAGTGATAATAAATTACTATAATAAACACTTATAGAATCTCTATGTTATAAGATACAAACAATCAGAGATATTTTGAACAAGACAAGCCCATTTATGCTATATTGCATGGAGGGAGGAATTGATGGTAATATGTCATTGAATGTGAACTTGAAAATATGTTTATGATCTCTAATGTTATGAATTCCTACATTATGAGATTGAATATTTACATTAATTAAATTATTAAGTTTTTTTAAATATTATTATACATGTTTCAAGATCATGTGATTAGTGAAACATCATTTTTATTTATCCCCTTTAAATTAAGATTTATATTTTTGTTTTTGAGAAAATAATAATTGCCTCATTTATTTAACATCAATTACTAATTACACATTATATATTCATTATACCTTGTTCTATATTAATAAAATTGTTGAGAAATTGTGGTCAACAATTTTTTATATTATATTTTCCAAAGGAATCATGTTTATTTTTACTTTTTGAAATTAACAGATATTCAATGTAGAAAAAAAGACATTTAAAATAATTTTTATTGTTATATTAAATTATTTAAAATGTAATTTTCATTCAACCCATGTGTCTAGTTTACCAATAATACTAAACTATTTGGACTATTAGAATGAAATCTCTTCAATCTTGTTTAAATGTAATAATCTAAATAGAAACTCTATGCTGATGGTGTCGTATTATTTATATGAAACCTTAAGATTCAATTAATTAAAACATGTTATAATAACCAAAAAAATGATATGGGAAAAGAATTCATGTTATCTACAATCATAACATATTTAAAAAAGATATCATTTGATTTAGTATGATGGGGTCCCTCGAACAACATATAATGGAACACATAATTGAAAAGGGGATGAATAACTGACATTCCCCACCAAGGATGTATCCATTTAATCCTGTAAAATGAGTACCATTACTAAAAAAACAACATGGAATGATTACAAGCACCATTGCATAATGATCCTTGAAAACTGGTTCCAGGGTAAAACCACACCTTTTTTAGAATTTATATATTCTTTTCATGAATATGAATAACTAGAAACGTATAACCCTCTATGAATCAAACCTTTATTAGTGGCGTGGTTACGCTCGGAAAAAAGTACTAAAAACCTATTACACAAGTTGTGGTGTTGCATCATCTTCTTTGACATGGTCAAAACACATTAAAAATATATATTTGGGAAATATGAACCAATTATATAGTGAATCCCCTAGCCATGGTGTGTCCTGATATGGGTAAAAACTACGTACATAAAAAATTCAATAAATGTTCGATTATTATATATGTACAAATGTTTTTGAAAATATAACATGTAATAAATAACATAACATGACAATGACATGGGGTGTCATTATTATCCCACAATATTACTTTCTATACATATGATAAATATGATTAATAAAGAGGGAATGGATATTCAAAAAAATATGAAACCCGAAATAACTATGGGTGGGGGACAGTTTGTTCGACTATTAAGAGGTCTATTGATGAATGATCATGAAACTATAATGTTAATGATAAAAATTAATATACCATTTTATCATGCATCATTAATGAATAAAAAATGACGATTCAAAACTAATTTCATTGGATTTTAACATGAAGGATTAGGAATAAAAATAGTAATCCTTCAAATAATTTATAGTACATCTATATTGCAGAGATAAGAAATAGAAACTCATAAAAATTATATAGTCGAATCATGAATTTGATAACATATGTCATGATGAAAAAAATCCTCTCCCAACTATAAACATTTCCTATATGATGTGATTAAAATAACTGAAATGAATACGACAGAAAAAATATAATCAAATATAAAAAATATGGCAAGGAAATTCATCTAAATTACTCAATATCAAAAGTAAGTTTTTTTAAAACATAGGACATGAATATACAATAACCATCTTTGGATTCAACTGATGGTCATGAATCTACATTGCAAGAAACATGGGATAAGTACACAAAACACTGGATTATAGTGCTCATGATATAAAAATTCATTAGTAATTGTACTCTTTTATAACAAAAGACAAGTCCTACCATCCTTATTATAGATAAATATACTCAATTAATCCCATGAAAAATACCCAAATTCTATGTATTTACACATGTACGTTTTCATATATGTACCAAATTTGGAATTGTTGTCAAATAAAAAAGAGATTCATTACAAGATAAAACACCCATAGAAATAGAAAAACATTAGATCTGACTAATAAACATAGAATATAAAATAAAAATCAAAACCATATAATCATAATGGAAATGAAAAGTGAATCCCAAAAATTACTCATAAGAATCTAGATAATATTTGTAAACCCCTCTGAACCAATATAAATTTTATAATTTTACAAAATCATAATAATAATTCATCTATGTGATAAATAAATATCTCATAATATGATACTCAAAAATTTCATTAAGAATATTATTTTATAAATATTTAACATAATTATTAATTTCTCATTCACCCATGTAAAATCATAATAGTTAATTATTTATGCACAACCATTCAATTAACAGTATGTGTAGAGTAATTAACCCATACAGTTTACTTTATATGAAGGGGAATCAAAATTGAGATATATTTCATATATTTGATGAAGGTAAAATTGGGAGAAAATTATAATTATCCCTTGTAATGGTTCAACACATCAAATTTATATATCTTTATAATAAAAGGAAAATTAAAAATATTGGATATAAAAAAAATATCATATCACAATAATAAACCCATTTACATAAAATCATATAGTTGAAGAAGATTCTAAAAATCTATTACTAAACAGAACTCATAAATTAAAAAATATTTTACTTATTTGAGACAATTATCTGATTAAAACATTATAATTTTCTCCCCTCTTGAAAAATATAATCCAATAAAATTGTTAGAGAAAAATATTTCCCACAAATTTATATTTCATATAAAAGACATTAAAAATAAAATAATTTTAAGAAAATATATTCAGATATATCTCATAATTTTTAATATAAATAATAACATACTTTATTAAATAAAACATAATCATTACATGAAATAAATATTTTGAAAATAAAATAAAATCAATTTTATGAAAACCCCTTCATTGAGTTTATATAAATTTTTAAAAATATAAAAAATTTAATTTTAAATTGAATAACATGTAGATGTTTTTTCTAATAGGATTGAAATATATTACAAATAAATCAACCAAAAAATGTTTTAAAAAATAATTTCATGAATTTAATTTTTGGGAAAAAACTTTATATCATTTCCATTGTTAAATAACATTAACACATCACTACAAAACTGTACTATACGATGTCAAAGAATATATATATATGTATCATTAATCGATCTTTAACTACTATAATAATCTTTATGATCTATTTGAAAATAAATATGGTCTAATAATAATATTTATTGAAATGTATAACAGTTGGTGAAATTGATAGATGATATGTAAAACTGTATTATAATCGTAAACCAATATATATAGAACATCAAGGATCAAGTTCATGGATACCATATGTATTACTAGAAAATGTTATATAAATATAAAATGTATATTTAATTTCCAATTTATCATAACAATCTTTGGATATTATAATGTTTTCATATATAAATTAATGGGGATCCCACTATCCTATGGAATTCAAAACACATATCAAATTTACATGATGGAAACCATCCTAACAAATATAATCCCTGCCTCATCACAAAAGGTGTTTATCATGTCGAAAACCTTGACACACAAATTGAATTCATTAATTATATCCTTGTTACCACTATGGAAATAAAATTTTATTTGAGGGATATCTAAACCTATTTCATAATGAATCAAACTAGGCTAATCTCACCATACATTTTAGAAAATAAACCATAATTGTTGAATTGTGTTCTTCAAATATAAAAACAATTTTTTTGTACTAGGTTATGAGAATTGTACATGGTAGTAATTTCCCCCACTAAAAATAATAGTGAATATACATAAATATTTACTGATATTTCATCATGAACCATCCATATCATGGATTCTTATACATTTAACTAAATGGAAATAAAAAATAACATGAAACCTATTTTACATAACGTACATTTTGAAGAATAAATTACAAATAAATTAAATAAATTATATATACAACATCTTATTTATATGTGAAGGTGATTTTTACAGGGATTGTGAAATAAAAATATGTTAGATATTACAAGAAGATATATTTAATGAATAAAAAATACACAAGTCCTCAAAGACCATTACATATATATCATGGAAATAAAATATTTATATAGTTTACTTTTGGATCATCTCCATTAAACACTTGCTAGAAAACAATATCTACTACATCAATTATTAGTTAAACTAAAATATTATGAATAAGATATTTTAACATGGGATCTTGTTTCAATATATTAAATTTTTATACATTCACACTAGTGTGTATGAAATGTGTATTAGAAAATAATCTAGTTTGAATTCAAAAATGTATCAACATAAATCTATTTAGAAAAAAATTCAAAAATTGGACATTAACTTCTTTTAAAATAGAGATTTTTAGTAATGATAATACATAAAAAACATGAATATAACACCAAACAGAACACCATGGGATTTAATTTCGAAAAAAAATTATAACATATATGTTTGGAATCAACAATATAAATTATGAATCAATTATAAGAATTTATAACTAGAGAAAAAAAATGTTGGAAAAAATACAATGATTCCAATCATTCAATTATTTTTTTAATACATTATATAAAATAATATGTGGCAAAAATAATATCTATTATAGAAAATAATTGACTATAAACATTATTTCAATATCATTGAATGAATTTATATAATAAATCAATAATCATTTTAAAAAAATATAATTAGGATGTAGGGGATACAAATATGCATAATAAAATGTCCCCAAAATAATCTACAATGGTTAAAAAGTATTAAGGAAGATTTTAATGGGAAATAGACTTAGTAGTAACATTGGAAACAAATAGAGAGTCACATGTCATTAAGTATTTTTTAACCTCTCCTAGTAATACATTGTTGTTCTAAATTACTCAAAAAAATATAATATGATCATAATTATTAGCTGCAACTCTCTTATTATGTCAATTTGATATGTTCATATTGTCTAATAAGAAAAATTATTATAATTTGGATTGTGATAATTCTTTATCATTAAATATATTTATTACATAACATGTGAAAATATATTTCTTGTTAACTTAGAAAAACTATTAACCATCACATACTGATTCATGAACAACAAACTCCACCACTTATACAAACATTCATAAAAAACCAATTATTATAAATTTATCAAAAAAATATAGCATTCATTCCCATCTAAAATGTTTACAACTATATCCCAAAAAATTAAAAAACTTTTTAGATAACAATATGGTTTATTAATCATAAAAAACATTATATAACATGAATCTAGTTCATTGATTTTCAATAGGAATTTAGTGATGAAAATTATTATTTGAAATATAATCAACAAAATAAGTTTTAAGAACTACATTATGATTTTATGATATATATATATATATATATTTATTTTTACATGAACCATAAAAAACTATCAATTTAAAATATAAAAATTCTGAAACATATTTTCCATTGAAACACAACAATTTTAAAAAATATCATAGGAATATCAAAAATCACATTGTATAGACAATCATTTTTACATTAATTTGAATATAATAAATAAGTCCAATTACCCTTAGTCCAATCATAAAATATTATTTTAGACCTTTAAAACACATTATTAAAGTCCCATAAAATTATTATTTCCCAATAATCCGTATAGAAATACACAATAACATCATAGAAAGATTTATAATTGTATTTACCATATTCACATTCCCCAATGTAATAAGTGATTTGTGTAACAAGACTCATTTAAATTTTAAATAAATATCGAGTATAAAAATGAAAATTACATGCCCAAATAAATGATTTCCAATATCTAGACCCATGTTAGACATTAAATTCATCCTACAAATTTATTAAGTTCTCCAGGAAGTTGAAATTAAAAGGGATTCAGGAATATATTTGGGAAGAAGTATTAGAGATGGAAATACATTTAGAACTATATTTAATATATGGCTAAAAAAGGGTAAAAGTGTGTAGGGAGGTGGAATTAACTTGGTAACTTATCCACGTCATTTATTAGTGAATATGGAGAAATTTTGTCACAAAAACATTAATAATAGTCCGAAAAAGAAAATATATTTTTTAAAATGAACAATTCATCCACTGGTCGTGGCATAGTCCCCATAATAGTATATTTTTTAATACCAGAATTTATTCTATATACGGGTTTCTATGAACCATGGTACACCTAGGCCAAAAAATGTATAATGGATTGACGCATGCCGCAATGAATATACTAAGATTCAATTGGATGTAATAGGATTCTTAATGATATTTAAATAACGTTTTATAGCGTTAATGGTTCATAAAATATAAAAATTAGTTTTGGGTGTTTTTAGGTCACACCATTTGTATAACAACAACATAGAATAAAATTTTATATACCCAGTGAAAAACTATGAGAAAAAAGAATGTCCAACACACCTAGTATTGGTGTGTCATTGAGCATGGATTCTTGAGATTCATCTTGTAAACTATGACAAGAGAATCCTAAAATTGATATAGTAGAAAAACATAAATTGGTAGGTAATTTATCCAACGCAGTTTTGTATTTCATTGTTGATGATCATATGAATAACATTATTGAGGCCACCAGGGGTATAATAGTTTTATGTACATAATGTTGGGATAGGTTTCAGAAATATTAAATGGACAAAATCAAAAGAAAACATTTTAATATTATATTATTTTCACTATGACACGTGTGTTATCGTAATATAGGATTTATATTTCCATTTTACATAGTTTTCCCTCTATAAATAATTTTTTACTTTTTATCTTATTAGTTCAATATATTAAGTTGATTTTTATGTGAACCTAGAGGGTAATTTATATAACACTCTATCTCTTTCTAGTTAACAATGGAGATTATAACCATCAAGGGATTATTCCTTTTCACATAGGTCTATGGGAGATCCAAGGATCCATCTCTAGTCATTGTTCCTAGTGTGAAATTAATCTTTTTCCACCAGACCATGATAAACTATTGGTTGTGGTTATCATTGCAGACCATTATCTATTGGGTTGATCCAGAGGTTTGATGAAGTGATTTGGGAATTGACCACCAAAAACCAATATTTTATAGAAAATGATCATGAGGATGGATTATCATTACAATATATAGACCATGTATATGATACTTCTAATGAAATGGTGATATGTTATTCTATGCTATACAAACCATTCTTGAGGTTGTTCTTATGTATTTGTGTGTAACCCCTGAGAACAATTTTTGATATTGATTAAATGGGTGTTCATTTGTACTCTATGAGACCCATGTTTTATGGTGATCACATGTATGTTTTTATGTTTTTTTGTGGCTACTAATACTCATTATTTATTTCTTATGTTGTGAATATATGTGTTCATTCTTCTCTAGTATTATGTATGGACTTTGAAAGATTTTCTTTTGGTAGAAAATGAATGTTTGAATGTCATTTATAGGGTGAAATAAAAAGGGGGACCATGAGTGACATTTGAAAAATAAGATAATGGACAGATACATATTGTATGGTTAAGAAATATTTTCCTTTATACTCGAGATTCTGTTAGTCTAACATGACCATTTGGCATGACCTAATGTATAGGAATCATTTTTTGGCATGTGCCCATACTAATGATAGAGATGGGTATTTTGGCCTCATGTCTATAACCAATATTCATTTCCCATATTTTTATATAAGGATACTTGTGGTTTTTTATAGAAGTCCATGGTTCATTGCATTTATCATTAATAAGCTTCCATATTTGAGATGATGCTGGTATAAATATAGTTTATGGATTCATGATTAATACAAAAAAAAATTGGGACATTTTTGATTTTTGAATGATTTTTATTCTCCTTATTAATTTAGAATAAAATAATTTTACATTTTCTCATAGGATATGGTATAATTAGTGCCTCCATATAGTGCTGTATCTCAAACCCCTCCATGGAATTTCCAAGCATGTGTCGACATCTTCAGTAGGGGATAAGTGATGGGAAATTGACTAGTTATAGTGTGCTGAAGAGATAGATCATGGTGTGAGAAAGTAGAAAATGCAAGTAATAAAATGTATTTTCATATTTAATTCATCTACATTAGGTTTTTTATTATAGCATTTTTTACCATCAAATTTGGGTGCCTTTGGTGTATTAGCTACCTAACATGAGATATGAGTCATGTCATCTGATATAAAATTATTATTATTCCTTCCACTATGAAATTAATGGATATTAATTTATATATGTCGGTTGGTTTGTTATTCCAATATGAATACTTATTGTATAGTCTACCCCTATAATTTTATTCAGACTCTCAAAACATTCCAAGAACCTCTTGTTAATGTGGAGATATGTTTGAGGTCCTGATACAATTTTCCCTCATATATGGGTACATTGGATGAATAATTGGAAAATATTATCAATTGACATTCTATTCTTTATATCCTGGATTCAGTAAGATTATGTTAAAAGGGGATAAGAACATTAGAACACATGTAGGTGAGTTTCCATATTCTTATCTATGTCATAGTTAAAAACACTATTAGTTATCGATTATATGATCATTTTTAATGTTTTAACGGGTCTTTGTGTGTTTATGAATCATTAATATGAATGTAGTATCCCATGTCATGTATTTATGAATGTTGTTATTTAAAATTATCATGATAATTAAATTCCTTAAATCTATTCAATTATTGTGATAATATTCCATGTCCTATGATTTTCTAATATATCACTTTTTTATTTATTAGAATAACTTATTCATGGTAATTATATATATATACGATTTGGACTAACCTATAGGTTTGATGGTATAGGTTTGATCCTTCTATATAATTATATGTGTTACACCAATTTTGTGGGTATCTCATAGGATAATTTTTCTAGTAGAAATCAATTATTTGTTTTCTACGAAACTACATATGATCTTATCATAAGAAATATATTATAGCTATTTTATGAATATGTTTGACAACACAAAAAAATTTCACCTCAATAGATGCCAGAATTTTACTAATCGATTTGACCACCAGTCCCACCATAGGTTATATAGTAGTATACAATTGAGAATTCTCTTAGATATTATATAGTGGATAAGGTAGTTAAATAACCCCAACCAATATTCATAGATATTCTAGATTTTATGTGATGATGAGGATAGTGGAATATTGTTAGCTATGCATGATGTATTTATATCAAATATCCACAAGTATACAAGGGCTATGGTAGTCCTCAAGATTATATGAACAGAACTAAAATTTTTAAGAGTTTATTTTAATTGGTGTAGAAATGTAAGAATTGAAGGGTAATTATTTTTGTAGTATCTAATAAGGGAAAAACCAGAAGATGGTGGGAAGTATGAGATAAGAAATAAAGAATGATGGTATTAAATGGGAAAAATCAAAGGAGATATTTTTCCAGTATTACATTCTTTATATGCTAATATATTACCTATTACATGTTTTTATGGAGACTAAGTATTAGATGATGTATTTTTTTATTTACTCAGATATTTTTTTGTTGGTTGTAAGATTTTATCTGCTTTTATTCAGTAGTGGTGAAAATAAGTCTAGTAATTTTGGTATTGGGTTTCATTCAGGTCATATATATCAAATAAAGGGTTTTGATATGATGATATATACATATGATTCATCCATGAACATGACTTTAGACAATGGTATGGTTGAGTAATGTGTTTCTCATATCATTCATATTGATGGTGGGAGAGATAATATACATCTATGTATTTTAGTGAGTGCAATTTCTAGTTGTAGGAATGTAATGAGGAAGAGGTGTATTACATTGTATGATTAACATAACATAGATTATCTTGTATTGATTGATTTATATGTTTGAGAACTTATTTTTCCATTGAATTACTTTGAAATAATTCATTATATATTTAAAGAGAAAATAAAAAAGATGATATGCGATTCAGAGACATGATGTAGTTGGAATTAATTTGTTAATTTTTTTTTTATATTTTTATATTGTCATAATTGATTCATATAGAAAGAAAGAGGAATCCTATACAGAATATATATACAAAAATGTAAGAGCATGGATGAGCCCAGAATATGGTGTTTAGCAAATTCAGTACAAAAAACAGGTTGGAGATGTATGTCTCAACACCTCGATTCCTCAAGTTATGTTTACTGTGTAAAATATTTATTAAATTCATTAATAAATTCATTTTTGACGTAGAAAATGTGATGAAAATATATCATCATGGAATGTATTCTTATGTTAACCTCTTAATCCATGAAGAGGCAATGATGTTCTCATTCCACCATCCATTAGAGGATCGCCTCAAATGAAGATGAATCACTATATTGGATTAGATAAAGATATTGTGAAAAAACAATATCTAAATCATTGAAGGATGCATTCTTTATTAATGGGTGATCCATAATTAATGTATGACACAATAAATTTTCTTTTTACAACATTTGTATTAATCATTTTGACTATAACAACCCCTTCTAACAATGTGTTCCATGTTGCCTCTTATGTATGTGCCTAGGTACAAATAATTTTGATTATATCAATAGTCTTCAAAACATGGATGCACATTCCTGTAAATTAGAAAAGAACGGTTCACCAATGAGTTTTGAACCTTTTACCTTGTTCTCATTCACATTTTTTCTTCACGTTCATCACTGTTTTGACCCTGAGTTCCTAGTTCGATTGTTTCATAGTGGTACCAAGCACAATTGCACCCTATATTTGAAGTGTTTTCATGAAAATAGAGTAGATCAATGATATTTGTACATATGTGGACTTTTTTTGAGTTAAAAATCATTTATTTAGTGATTTTATTCAGAGTAATAAAATGTTTATGGTTAATTGGAATGTGGGACATGATTCATACATTTGATGAACCAATGCAGCTAATTACTGCTGAGAAATGATCGGAGTCCCACAATAATGGATTCATACCCCATATTATGACAGAGATCGACTAAAATCAATGGAGTAATTAGATGATTCATGTGTTGATCTTAGATCAATATAATTGGATAAAATGTAACTACAACCCATGTATATAAGAGAACACATGATGTATTTCCCCATCTCTGGTGGAATCTATGGTTTAAGAAAGGATAAGGATATCATGATGTGTAGTCTTCATACAAGCCGTTTTCCACCATCCCCATATCATAAATCATGTGATGGATCACTTGGGTGAGAAATAAAATATAATTTCATTTCCAGAAACATGGCCATATACATGAGTACATATACATGATGTCAGTACGCAGAGACTATGAGCAAGACATTGTCGGGTACCGGTTATTTTTGAAAAGCTTCTATTCCAGCTACACGGTGTGTACAACTATATGTGTTGGATCCAAGTGTCATCCATGTGCATCGACAGGAGGAGGAGTTGGAACACATTACATTTGTTTCACCTCATACGTGTGTATAACCATTGACCTCTTTAGAGGAAACATCAATAACCAACATCTTCTTCATTTTAACCTAATTTGTTCCCACATGTATCATATCCTGATTATTTTTTCATATTGAATGTTATTATTCCCTCATTTTTTATTATGAGATATGGTGTAAAATATTCAATGAATGATTCTCACATAGGTGATCCTCTTTGATGGAAATGATATAGCATGGTCTCCAAAGACTGGTGAGTTATACCCTCTAGTAGATATATGTATTGGAATCAAAGAATTTTATAGAGGAATGCTCCATTGGTAAATGTGTGGTTCCTCTACAGCTACCCTTAGTTTCGAACCACTCTACCGGGTAGGGTGTGGTTCCTTAATGACTATGGTGGAACACCCTATCATACAATGGTTTGGGTCCTGGAAATCTATGTGGAACCCCATATATGATAGGGAGTGGTTCCTCAATGACTAGTGTGGAAACCTTATGATACCGGTGATGAGGTCCTTTACCTATAGAGTATACAACCCATCATCATGATGAAAAATATTATTCATTACCCAATGAGACCCCATATATGCATAGGGAATTGGACTTCATGAACTAGAGAGAAACCATCCATCAGAATGAGTGTGGTAGACTATAGATATTTATAGACTGAAAACCCCATGACATACTAGGGTGAAATACATCTACATTGAGTTCGTAGACCCTCAACTATGTGGCATGTCATTGATGTGTTGTATAACATGAATAGAAACATCTAGTGAGACACATGTTATATTGGACATCATTGATGGAATTTAGGATCTATTTGATACTCTTCTTCATCAGATGATTATTGAGCTGAAAATACCATTATTCTCTCATTTGGGATTTTTTAATAGTTCATATATATATATTCTTCTATTTTATCTACTCCTTGGATTTTATTTCTATCCATATACGGGAGGAAATGAATCATAAGGAATTACAAAAGAATTTCAAGTTTATCCTCTCATAGTTGGATGGGTCTACTCTCATGGTATATGTGGCAAAGAATCGAATGGTAGTTTATCTAGAAACTGTGTTTAGACCCTTGTGTTTGAATGAGAATACATTAACTCATTCCTAGGTTAATCTACTTATATTGACGTCATATTACATATATTTTCATTAAATTGTTATTTTATCTCTTTCATTTCCCCATTTAGCGTTCAGAGGTTCATACATGGTTTTTATATAATCACCCTTGTATGGGATCTCCATGAATGTGTCATGTCTTATGTAGATGAAGGATAGGTCAACCGTGACTACTGAGGAGCATAGAGATATAGGGTGCTTATACAATATATGGTGGTCTTAGTTGGGGATTCATGAGATAATGTCTCTCAGCTGGTTACATTTCAAATTTGTTCAGGATGGGTCATACTTTTGGGTTGGCGTGTAGCTTTGATCATTACATTTAAATTTACATTGGCAAACTATTATACTATATAGAGGCTCATACATGCTTAGTTTTCATTATAGTGTTATTCTATATTTTACTCTTTCCCTCAATAATTAAGCATCTAGATACTTTTGTGTGTTCATTTAGTTACAATAGAAATGTCCTCTAGAAGATAGATATGACTTCAGTTTTTGTTCCCACCCTTGTCCTCTGTAGGCGTGCATGGGGTTGTTGTGGCTCGAGCCCCATTTTGGGTCGAGTCATTAGACATAATCCATATGAATTATTAATATATATCTACTAGTGAGTTATCATGGATTATAATATATGTTTAAACAATATTGATTATGAATTTTTGTTATTTTAATGAATTTAATCATTTATTTATTCTGATGTAACTTTTCTTGTCCTATATTAGACACTAATGTCTCCAAATCTAGTTTGGTGAATCAATTATTACTGTCAATTATTATTCTCTATGATCCTTAAAGAGGAGGTTTATAATCAGGTTTTTTATTGTTGAATTCCATTTCTGATCAGATGATATGTTATGTATTAAATAGATACTTAATCGTAAAATATCTCTTATAAATCAATTAGACGATGACATGAGATAATATATATTGGATAACCCATTAAAACAAACATTTTTTTAGATTCAATTATCATGATAATCTATATGTTCTCTCATAAACTAATAACAGATAGTGTAACATTATATGGAATTAGACAAATGGATCCCTACTATAATTACAAATGAAATAGGACCCCCATAATCCAATGTATTAATTAAAAATATAAAATTAATGTTCAAAATATTTATTTATCCACTTTTAAAAATGTTGGGGTTATTATAATATATTCGTGAAGGACCGTGGAGTAAATGGTAGGACTCCATCATGCATACTAAGATGCATTATAATATTTACTAGGACTTAATTAACAGGATCTACAATAAATAGTATTTTAGAGAATATTTTATAGTGGTGATAAATCATGAAATTTTTAACATATAATGATGGAAATGTTCCATAATGTAGTATTATTCTTTTTTTCTGTTTTAGTCAACCAATCATAGAAGATAATTTTCATTGACTACCTAATGAATCATTCATTAAAGATGGATTTATAGGATAATATTTAGTCGATTCTAATTCACTAATTCCATCTAATATTATATGATGAGGTTTATTAAGAAGCTCTATATTATGTTTAATTATATATAAATATTTATTTTAGAGGATCATTTTTAATAGTAACAAGTATGTAGGGTATGTTGACTAAAATAATATGAATATGCAGTAAGTGTTCCCAGTTTAGGTATGGAGAATTTATGAGGGCTTCCTCGTGTTAATGCTTGGTATTTTGTCAATGTATGATAAGCATACATTCTATGACTAAATTTATTGTATCACCCATGATATGAAAGCATTGTATATAGTCCAATAATGTTAACAGTTTTTGTAGAATAATATCTCATAACATTAGAGTCTGATCCAATATTACCTAATTATCAAAGGTTCGAACTCAAGTATAAAATAGTAATGAATAAAATTCTAATGAAATTGATTAAACTAATATATTGAGAAAATATGAAGTTGTATATTAGGTCATACATCTTTATTCAATGATGTTTGTGACTAATGAATCAAATTATTAACTCACTATAGTGATAGGTGTGATGATTAATTTATCCATAACAATTATGAATTTTATTTATATTGGTTTTTCACATCACATTTTATCATCTATTTCAATTAATGTAATCATAAATATTCTATCTGTTTATTCAATTTATGATTTATGATTTATTTTTATTTTTAAGGAAGAAATAGAAGGTATTAAACGTTTCTAAACTCCATGTAATGATCGATGACTACAAGGTCATGTAATATTTCTTTGTTATTGATCTTGATATTTTGGACTAAAAAATTTAAATGGACTAGATGGTGTGATTCAAATCCTAGATTTTTTGTTCACATATCCATGTTAGTTATCTAGTCCTTATACGATTAATACTGAAACTGTTATAGTGCAGTATCCTCGATATGGTAGAGTGGGGCATATTTTATATGTGGGAAATATAATCTCATGCTAATTTTTGGAGACTTTTAGTGATGTTTAAAACTAACATTTAAGATGTCATATTTATATTGTTTTGAATGACTACCGAGAAGCCTTTTAGGATGACATTCATTGATTACCAACCAAGAGTTATGTTTCATTTTCTAATAACATGATATATTGGATGGTCCCCATCTCCGTGTTATCTTATCATAAGGCTATCACTATGTTATTCATATTATATTAAAGGTTAAATATGACCTTGAAAAATGATGTATTTGTTAAAGTGTATCACCATGATAAAAAGTAGATATAATTCAAATAAAAAGAAGAAAAATTGTAATAAATTATTCTTGGTTGAAAAATCATTTCCAAATTATTGTAAATATCATGACAACTTTTCATAGGGTAAGTGACCAGTTTTATCATATAAGGGGAGTCAATTGGGTTTTCATGACTAATATTCGATAGGGTTAAATTTAGTTTTGGTTTCAATAGAATTATATTCCAAATACAATCACTAGGGGTATGTATCAATATTTTGAATATTTATTATATCCATGTAGTAATAATATAATGATAATAGCCAATGAATTTTTAAATAATATTAGTTTATAGTGTACAAGACATACAACTCATCGATTAAGAGAAACATGAAATATTAATATTTTAAGTATATTGTCATAAACTAGACATTAAATATAATTGTATATATTTGTTTAATTAAACTGTGAAATATTTATAACGTTTATAGTCCATAATATTTATGATTGTAGTATGGATCTTATAATATTTTATGTAATGGATAAATTTATAAAATGTCACAATATTTATTTTAATATTTATAATATTTTTTTCAAATATATGATAATTTTTTTTATTATTTATAAATTGTTATATTAAATTTAAAATATTTTTTATCATGATAATTTATTCACCTTTTTTAGTGATGAAATAATTCCATGAAATGCTAATGCAACACAATCATAGAGCTTGATAAAGAGTTATATAAATAAATTAAATCACCATAAAAATTGTAAATTTATTATTTTTTTGTGTGATTTATAGTATCCAACAATTTTTTAGATCCTTATAAATAATTATTTATGTGTAAAAAAATTATATTTTTAAGCCAATTATATATCATTACCTAATAGAAAATTACATTAATAGCGTAAAAATTAACATTAATGATATTTTCAGATAACTAATACAATATTGAAATAATTAGATGTAATAATAATATGGAAATATAACAATTAGTGTTAGAAATTGTAAAAAAAATTCATCAATTTTATATTTATGATCCAATTTTCACCTTATATATAAAACAACAATACATTTATATTGAAATTATTATGATACCTATTATGGTTAAAAATTGGTAACAAATGGGTTAATCCAGATGAAAATGTTTTAAATGTTATGTGAAGTTAAAATAATAATTTTATTATTATTTTAATACCATATAGTCCATATCATAGAACACAAATTATTTTGGAATCATTTTGAATGAGTTAGACTAATATTATATTATAATATATCATATATCTCAATGAATTCTCCTCCCCACAAAAAACAATATAAAACACTTATCCTCTTCTTTATAAATATGATGATCTATTTTGTCAAACCAAGAAATTAAAAAATACTTTCCATAATACATCCATATATTCTATGGGACATTGTTTTGTAATCATACATTCCTACAAAAGATTATGGTGTAATCTAGAAGCAATTGTGTGAAAATTATGTATAGGGCTTAAAAAATGTTTTTGTTTAATTTGTTTTTATTACATTTTGAAATATTATTCAAACATGATGAAATAATGACACCCATATCATTCATATAACATCTCGTTATTATTTTAATATAATTTACTTTATCCATATCCTTCTTTATTCAAATGGATAATGAATCCATGTTCATGTGTATGGAAGACAATCTCCTCGCAACCAAATTTAATTTGTTCTCCATAACTACCTCTATATGATTTTTATAATGATGTATTTAATTTATAAATATGATATTAATGATAATGTAATTCATATTAAATGATTATGTATCATCAAAATATTTTCCATTCCATTCGTTCAAAAATATATCGTTGTTCGGTCTTACATGTGGATGACCACCTTCACATAGGAATGTGATTTTTTTCTTAAATATTTCTCATGTATTGTATATATAATGTATTTTAGGTGGAAATATTATCTTTATAACGTAATAAAAATATTTAAAAATATAATGATACTTTTCATTGTCTTCATTCTCTATACAAGAAGCGAGAAACTACACATGTGTATATATGACTTGTCATCTCCAAGAATGTAACAAAATACATTTATCATAATACTTCAGGATTCATTTTTGAATAATATATTATAAATAAGAAATAAATTTTTTCAAGATACATATTTTTTTGATTATATAAATCAATCTCTTTGAGCATGATAAATATTACAATGTCATTTTTATATTATGAAATTAGAATCCTCCACAAATTGAAAGTGGATTAGAAATATTTCATTAAATAATATATTGAAATAAATTATAAAAAAAATTATTGATAAGTGAATAAACATTTAAATAGTTTTTTAATAGTTAAAAAATATATATTTATTTTTTATAGTACTTAAGTGACATTCATTTGAAGTTTGGACTAAGGATAAGTGATTATACGCTATTCCACGTTATTGAAGAATTTGTTTATATTATGTACATACATTCCTTTAAATGTTTTACAAAATGTTCTTTTTAAATTTTATATCATGAATCATGAATCATTAATTATTAATATTATTTAGTGTTTCCACAAAAATTATTTCATTGAGGAGGATTTTAAATTAAATGGGCCACGTAATTTGGGATTTCATAACTCAAATTCATTTCACTCTATTGGAAAAATTCATCATTATTTAAATTATGTATAAATTATATGTTCAATGGAAATTTGATGGGTTTATGATTTATTTCCATAATTGTTTTGTATTTTAATTTTTATATAAAATAACATAATTGATTAATTCTCAATTAAATTATATGATCTATTATCATGACCCCCTTCCATCAAAGATGCCCCTCCTGAGCTGGCAATGGTAAAAGGGAGATAATGACCACAGAGTCCCTCCTCCAGTAGGCCCTGCGGTGGCGACTAGCACCAAGGGTATGAGTTTTCAAAAATATGGGAGGCATTAACCTTTTTATTTTTTATGATCGGGATATAGGACAAGTCAACCACCAAAAAGGAGAAGAACAATAGTATATAAATAAACCCAAACCAATCCAACATGCACGTTTAAACAATTCTTGAATCAAAGTACAAGTATTATAAACTTCAAAAGTACAATACCAAAGGAATCAAGAGTAGAAAAAACTGCAACAACTCCAGCTTTCCCGACTAGTAGGGTCTTGCACGGCCATAGTAGTCTTCCTGGAAACCTGAAAGTAAACTTCGGGTGAGCATACAAGTATACTCAGTAAGAAAACCTAAACCTCACGTGCACAAGTGGGAAAAAATACTAATGTCCTGTGAGAGAACAAAAGAACCAAAACCTATCAAGGAATTCCATCCACCCAACCTCACTAGCCACACTCACCAAAACACAAAACAGCAGGACGTAATATATAAGAATAAGAGCATTCGGTACCCCACATCATTCCCCACTAGTTCGCTGCTCTTCCTAATGGCGAACGTCCAGATGCTACCACACTCTTCCCGCCCGCACACGCCTGGGCCTCAAGAACCACATATCATGCCCGCACACACCTGGGCCTCACAAACCACAAATCCCGCCCGCACACACCTGGGCCTCACAAACCACAATCACGCCCCTGCCCGAACACACTTGGGCCTCATCCTGAAGATTCTTGGGAACAGAAAGCACGCCCTAAGAGTCTTGGGATAAACCACCCCAATCGAAACCTACCCGAAGAGTCTTGGGTGTAAGGTCGCCTTATGCCATCACAACCTATGGAAGGAAGAGCATGAAGAAGTTAGTATCTAAGGGGAAAACACCCTCTCCCAAGAAATGGGAGTGTTTGGAACTAAGTTCACTACATGAGTGGGGTGAGACAAAACATGAAGATAGAGTTATATATATATATATATATGTATATGAATCACACAACCCAACCTATGGATTCTAAATAGAGAAACTAAGCACGTGCCTCGACACTGCTAATACGAAGCTTGCATAGAACAAACAATCCCAACCCCATTTAGGTTTTCCCATTTCAATAGTATTTGATTATTATTTCTTTACTACTATGAAACTATGAAAATAGATCAAGAGTTTTATTAAACATATCCCTGCCAACCACAACAAAAGTTAGGTAAAACACAAGCAAACACATACCATCTCCTTAACAATTTGATTATCATATCCATCTTTAATTCATTTCCATCACAATACCCACTAGTTTATAAATTCATTTTCCACATTCCACATTTCCATTACCTTTCCCCCATATATAATCAACTACTGACCACTTTAATAAAAATCACCACCCATCATTGCAGCCACACTGCCAAACATCATATCACACAACAACCTAGAACATTTCAGCATCACACATCCCATAACAAAACCAACCCAAAACCAACATTTTATAATAATGTTGGCTTAAATTTTGAAAGATACATTAATAAAGATTTAATGAGATTTCAATTTTTAATTCAATGCAATGATATTTGAGATATGAGAATAGATGAGAGATGTTATTATTTATGATAATTGTGTTAAAAATAATAATAATAATGGTAATGGTTACACAAATATTTGTGTGTTTGGTATATGAAATTAAATTGGATTATATTAGATCATTAATTATGGGTGTTATTATTATTTATTTTATTAATAATATAGTATATGTGAGAAAGAAGGTGGGGCGTGTGTTGGCCATGGAATGAGGAAGAGAGAGGAGACACTTTTTGTAGAAGAGGGGAAGAAGATTGTAGAGAGAAAGAAGTTAAAATGAAATAAAATTTATTGAAAAATAAATATAAGAGAGAGGCGCCACTTTGGTTAGATCATGAGAGAATTGTGGAAGAGATTGGAGAGAGAATATGAGATATCAAAAGTTGAGAAATAATAAAATAAAAAAAACGAAATCAATCAAGGGGGAGGGGCATGGTTGACATGAAGTTAAAGGAGATATGGTTTTTTGGTGGTGCGTGGGTATGGAAATGAGGTTTTAAGTAATTAAATTAAATTAAAATTATAAGAATATAATAATAATATTATTATTTTTCGTTTGGTAAATCGTTTTTCGTCGTTAACATCTTTGTGCGACCTCGGTTTCACGAACCGTCAGTGGTAGTTTGACCCTAACATCGAGACGGAAATCATGAGTCCAATATTGGATGTATTTTTTGGTATTTAGGATTGTATACCCGAAGCGGTCGGTAAATCATTGATTTAATATTTTTATTAAATCTTTGACCCATCACAACTCCCGCGTGCGATGTCCGATTGACTTTTCATCAGTGGTGACGTGATCTCGCCGTTAATATGGTCGATTGAAGTCTAAGGTTGGATATTAAATTATGGTTCGTGGCTCAGGTCCACGAAACACCCAGTAATAATATTGTTATTATTACGAGATCTTGTATCCAACTTATCTCCCTCATATGGTGTCAGAATGACGAACCATCAACAACAGTGTAATCCTGAAATTAAGGCGGTCACTATAATTCCAGTGATAAACACCTTTTCATGACTGATACCTTGGGTCAATGAATCACTAAATATTAATAGAATTATCATTATTATTAAAATGTGTGGGAACCACGTGATGTGTCATGTGTTGACCAGTAAAAATGTGTAACGGGTGTACGGTCACACCTTGTATTCATTAATACACGCGGAATACCGTTTTACCTATTTGTTTCCTATATAAGAAAGGGGTCACAGATTATTTCCATATCGATCGTTTCTTTGTCACATGACGATGCTCTTGGACGATCAAGAAGTCATCCTCCTCTAAAATCTTCACCCGGACTCCGATCATCGATCTGTCAGTGAATGCGGGATCGTGTCGACGAGGCAAATGTAGAGACCCGTAGCCTAACGTACATGTACATTACATTATTTTTGCGGAATACTTAGTACATTACAAAAACACACACACAAGGACCGTAATAGTTTAGTGTCTTTGGAAACTCGGACTATAATCTTCTAATCATGGTGAAAGATCTTCAACATCTCCCATAAAGATTTTCCCTTCTTTTTTTTTTACCTAAAACCTTTCTTTATATCCTGGGGAAAAGAAGACATAAAAGGGGTGAGCTCAAATGCTCAGTAAGGGTAAACAAAGGAAATATAAATCACATAATTTTCATAAGAACATAACATTTTTGGAAATCTTAACCTGCAAAAGAGAGCATAATTTCATAACATGGGATAAATCATAGTAGTGAAATGAAATCATAACTTAAAACATTACTCATTGTGGCATACACACATAATCATAGAGAATCATTTCTTGTTAGTCAAGACTCATTGCCAAGACTATCTTAGTGGACAAAGTCCCTTTCTGAATCGAGTAATCCTCGTTTCAGTCCTGTTTCACTGAACCGGTATAACCTACCATTCCAGCCATGTCTATCTCATGAGATATAAAATCTTTACCCAATGCATTGGAGGGAGATATAGGTCCCACCCATATCTTAATGAATCCTTTCTTATGTGTTCCACAAAATCATAAATCATACATCATTGCATAACCCATGTAATAAAAATGGGATTCTTAAACAACATGACATCATAAAACCATTCATATAAGATAAAGGAATTCATAAACATAATTCCATCACAACATAGTCAAATCAATGTAAAAATATGGATAGAAACAGAACCCTTTATTATCTTAGATGGAAAATAATTTTGATAAAACACTTGAAATGAATTCTTGAGGATAATATCCTTTCTTCTTCAAAATCAATTTCTTTTCACAAAACATCATGAAATTTTAAAAGAAAGATATTTTATTGAAAATAGTCATAAAATATTTTAGAGGAAGCTTCATGAAAATAAGGCTTCATAAAACAGTAGAAATCCGTTCGTGCCGTATAAGTTAAAAAAAACATTCTTTTTTTTACTTTTGTCGAAAAAGTCAAAATGTACCTCGTACGAAAAACGACAAAAGATTCCTTTCATATCTTTTACTAAAAACTCACCAAAGGGTAAAATTGGATTTAAAACATTGTAGGTGGATGGAAATAATGTTACATATTGAGGAAACATGGATTTGGATGATAAGATACACCCCAGTAAATACTTACGAATAAACAATCTCGGATAAAAATGAGATTGTGATATTCCCCTTACCTTAGGTCCGACTTGCTTTGTAAGTGTCCGAAACTCCTGTATAATGATTTAAATCATGTTATTGACTTATTACAGAATCATATTCATTGTTATGATATCATATATGGTTCACTTATGACATTATATTACCCGTTCTTTTGTAAATTCCATGTTAAAGAAGCGTTTTGGGTAAAATCGTTTCATTTATCTTAGGTGTTTTGACTTGTTGTTCTTGACATCACTATTACTTATATCATGATTTACTTACTTCCAGAATATAAAATATGATTTATATATCATATATATTCAGTATATATATATATATAATAGATAGATTAATAAAATGAAAAACACCGTTCATGGAGACGGTAGTCTGTACGCATGAACGCTGTTTTACTTTCCTTATTGTCTTGAAATGGAAGTAATTAGATGACATACATATATATATACATAAATCCAGTAGATTTATAATGTCATATATTTCATTATTATTTCTTATATATACTTTATAATCATTCTTTAATGGTTTACATGGAGAATGAATCTCATCGCGTCGTGGAGACGGTAGTCCGTACGTACGCACGAGCGATGATATCATTTCCATAAATATTGAACTGAATTGGAGTGGATTATACAATATATCAGAATCAATATGATGTTTTAATAACTATGTATAGTTATTCTTTACACCATTATACCCATCCATGTAAGGTGGTGGTGGAAAATAGATTACACCACGGCGTGGAGACGGTATTCCGTACGTACGCACGCGCGGTGATTTCTTTTTCCGTAGGATGGATAGAAGGTGAATTAGGGTTGTTTCATACTTATAATAACATATCAGTATATGAGTGATACTGATGTTATTACTTCATAATGAAACAACCTAATAAGAAGAAGTGGAAGAAGAAATAAAGATGAAAGAATTGGTAACGGTAATTACATCTTCTTTGAAGCGCCTTTTGGAGACCTCCTCTTAGGGAACTAAAATTGGTCTTTGAGTAAGACCAGAACCTCTAGGATGTTGCTAGGGAAGTGGAGAAGAGATTTTGGCAGGGGTTGGACGAGCTTGAGTGCTCAAATTGGTGTGAGGAGGAGGGGGAGGAGGTGTCCTTTTATAAGGGAGGAGAGGGGCACCTTAGGAATATCTCAAAATATTATTTTATATTAAAGTCAAAATCGGTTTATAATGGTTCCAAAGGGTCTTATTTCGAAGATAAAGTGGGGATGGGTCGAAATCCTATCAACCAATATGATTTAGACAAGTTTAGGGTATTATTTTAACCTTATCAATTAGATTTAACTCTAAATTAAATAATTTAACTTTTACCGTGTCTTTTTGTTTTCTTTCACTATATGGTTAATAAACTTACTATAACATGCCAAACGAACCCCAAATTGTATATTATTAATACATATATCCTTATCTAAGTCATTTGGCCGAACCTTAGATTTTTAGGAATAAAATAACAATTAATAATATAATATTTGATTTAAAAACTATTTTGTGTCAATTTTGACACTATTTGATATATGATTTTTGTGAAAGTCATAACAGAATTAAATGTTCGAACCAAGTTGATTAAATCAACATTAATATATCATAGTAACCTATAAAATTAGTGGAATTCATAAAAAGTCTCAAATTATATTTAGTTTGGTGTTTATAACATCAATTATGTTAATATTTCATTAATAAGATAATTACTGCATCATCATTGTGTCATAAATAAATTAAATTATTTAATGTCTAAAAATTATAAATAAAATACCATCATGTAAGAAATCTTTTTATCTTTCTAATGAATATTTATAGTCGAATTTATCTTATGTACAAACCCATATTAAAAATGATTTACTTATTAAACTTTGATTTTAACTATTTTAACCCTTCTTTAAATAAATTAATAATAAATGTCCTAATCTAATCCAAGTGGGCCTAAATGGTCATATTTTATTCCTAAGTTTGTTTTTGGTCGAATTACACTTGTCCAATAGAATTAGGACATGTGTTAGGGTAATAGTAATATCATATTTACCCTTAGTTACCCGATTTACTATTAACCGCGGTAAAAAAGGTAAAAAGTTACTATTCACCAAAAAATTATTTTCATCTCATTGAACCACATTTTAGTCCTTGATATTAACCGTGTCTCTCAGATTTTTGAAATTCCATTTACAGAAGCGGTAAAAGTAAGTTTTATGCAAAATTCAGTTTTTAACCTACCACTTAGTAGTTTCACTATTCATCAAAAATTGATGTTTTTCAGATCAATGCCAAAATTTCATCCTAAGCTATATTTCATATTCCGAATTCAAAAATGAAGTCTATTTTACCAAATTAATAACATAGAAGTTGCATTAATTAATTTTATAATTAAATCCCGCTGTTAAAACAGATAGCGTGTTTTTAAGAAACAATATCTATCAAAAGATTGACACTTGTTTATGTCTAGTTTAAATGTGAAACTACATCCAATGACCAACATTGTATTAAATTGTAAAAATATATTCTAAATATACTTTAAAACCACTCAAATTAATGATTTATCACTATTAATTATTTCGATTAAAAAAGTTGTTTTTAATTATAATTTAGTAATTTTCACTATTCATCAGAATATGAAAGTTATCGAAAAGTACCAAAATTTCACCTTAGGCTAAATTCGATACTCCGAATCCAAAAATAAAGTTCATTTTGAAAAATAAGATTTACAGGATTTCTAAAAGTGGTTATTACTATTCATAATGGCTAGTTTTAATAATATTTTAATAGCATATCATTGTTTAGTGAAACTCGGTATTGCGTACTACACACGCTATCGAGGAAGGTCGCGATTGCGTGTAATGCAAGGCAAGTCAAGGATGTGTGTTGTGCAAGCTCCTTTTGGTGTAGCGTACAACACAAGACATTAATAAAATTAAATAGTTTTCATAAAATCTCGGGCTGTTACATTCTACCCCCCTTAAAATGAATTTCGCCCTCGAAATTCGTCGGGGTTATAAATGGTTTACTATTTGAAAGTTTCTTTAATAGAAACCCACATCGTAAAAAGGAATATCAAAACCAATCTTTAAAAACAAAAGTATGAAACGTAACGGTTACCCAAATAAACTAATCATTGGGTTTCCACATAGGTGAAAATATGGATATGGAAGAGAAATCTAACCATCATGTTCTGATGGAGAGTGGTAGAGAACATGGCTATGGAAAAGCCAGTAATCACAAATCCATAGATTTGTGATGATATAAGGTACCATCTGATTCATCAGGTATAAGATCACTAGGACAACATTTTTGGTTTTCAAGATCATTTCCCCTAAAGTTGAAAATTTGAATTAGAATAAATACTTACTTTATTTTGGTACAATCTCACTGTTGTTCGTGCTTTGAACAATTTCCACTTCATCTCTTAAATAAATGAAGTTGAATTTGTTATTCGTGAAGTGTTAGCAGATCATGTGATAGAATGACAGGTCATTCCATCTGTCTCAAACAAAAGGTTAGCAAAACTTATATACATAAGTCGATCTATAGTGAGATTAATCATATATGGTTCCTAAAATGGACTTATACTTCATATATCATACTGCTTAATATAATAAAACTAGTTTCTACTAAACAGGGACTTCCTGTAGGTCAGTGGTAGGCGATAAAGGCCAATCGCACTTCAGTTGTGGGTTCGATTCCTACAGCCTTGTCCGAAGCGATGGGCTGTCGCCCGTCCTGCAGGTTGTCCCTTTTTCTAAAACTACGTTACTATAACATCCCATCAATAATATCGAAAATATTCTATCCTGAAACAATACTAACTTATGTCCAACATAATCCAATCTAATCTTTAGGCTTATACATAATACTGCAGTCCACTCTCATAATATAGTGACATCGATTACCAGAGATTTAATACTGTCATTGATCCCCACATATCATAAGATATGTCTTGTTGGTCACATTCCAAACATTCAAAGTCCTTAATCGTGTATTCTCTTGAATACCTTAGTGAAAACATGAGTGCAGTTAAAAGTTAACACTTTCCACATACCAAAATCCTCAAAATTCTATATACTCAAACCATGATATCACTTCGTCCTTATATCAATCATGAGCTCATGAATACTATTAAACATTTCATTTTCTCGTCTTCATTATGCGCATATCATCTTATTTCCAAAAAATTTCTCAATCACTTTGAATACCACATCAATAAATATTGCAATACTCAATGATACAACATTATTTTGGAATCCCATTACATAAACACTTAATCATTCCACCACATCGTTGTCATATTCAACATTGCCAATAGTGATCGCATGTGATTTCCCTTTTTCCTTTGCCTTCAGTGGTTGCTCATGTTGATCATCACTAACCCTTGGATTAGGGCAATTATTAGCATAATTCCCCATTTCCTTGCACTTGAAGCATTGAAGTGTTGGCGGTGCGTTCTCTGCAGTGTTTGCTTTATTCACATCATTAGAAACCCTTTTTCCATTACTTCGACACTCAGCTGCTCGATGACCTTCTTTTCCACACTTAAAACATTTTCTAGTCCCTTTAAGACAATCTCCACCATGCTTCTTTCCACACTTTGTGCATAAGGAAACATTCATCTTCTTTTCACCATTATTCTGAGATTTCTCCTTGAACTCCATCTTTCGTTTCTTGTCAAAACCATGAGATGGATATGTAACACCAACTTCCATTTCTACCTTGATAGCACAACGCACAATTTCTTCATAGCTACTGAAGTCTCTTATAGCTAATGCCCTTCGAAGACTTGGTTTTAAGCCACTGAAAAATCGATCAACTTTACTTTCAGGTTGGATGATAATTCCAGAAGCATACCTTGCAAGTCTTGTAAAATTTGCTTCATAGGTACCAACAGATTCATCGTCCCTTTGCTTCAGTTCAAGAAACTCTTTCTCCATCTTTGTTCGAAGAATACGAGGGAAGTACTTATTGAAAAATAAGTTCTTGAACTCGTCCCATTCCATAGACTCAATTTCATCCCTTTGCCTTGTATTCTTAATAAGATTCCACCATTGATCAGCATCTCCTTCCAAACGATACACTGCTAGGATGACTTTATCATGTTTAGAACATTGAAGAACTGAAAATATCTTTTCAGTAGTACTAATCCATTGTTCAGCAACTAATGGATCAGTAGACCCAATGAAAGAAGGTGGACGCTGCCTCATGAAGGATTCAACAGAATGTTGCTCCTTCCTTTGCTCGTTTGGAAGTCCTGGATGATTCATAGCTTGAGAAAGTTGTGTGAGCATGGCTACAAGATTTTGCATTCCAGCTCCTATATCATTTGGTTGCTCAGGGGTACAATCATTGCATTGCCCATCACATTCCGCATTAACACGGTTCCTTCGGGTTCCAGCCATCGTCTAAAACCCCAAAAGAATTGTGTGAGAGGCAAAAATCATGCTAGGGAAAACAACATAATAAAGGGGGAGTATCCTCGATATCTAACTTCTTAGGTTCAATTCTAAGATCGTTACCATAGTAATAGGACTGTATCCTATATGTATACTTATCCTTAGGGACATCCCTAGACAAACCTTATAAATATCTCTAGGGATTTCACTAAAGTTCTCGCATCCTAGTTTCCAAAGGTTGACTAAACCTTTTCTCTGATACCAACTGTAGAGACCCGTAGCCTAACGTACATGTACATTACATTATTTTTGCGGAATACTTAGTACATTACAAAAACACACACACAAGGACCGTAATAGTTTAGTGTCTTTGGAAACTCGGACTATAATCTTCTAATCGTGGTGAAAGATCTTCAACATCTCCCATAAAGATCTTCCCTTCTTTTTTTTACCTAAAACCTTTCTTTATATCCTGGGGAAAAGAAGACATAAAAGGGGTGAGCTCAAATGCTCAGTAAGGGTAAACAAAGGAAATATCAATCACATAATTTTCATAAGAACATAACATTTTTGGAAATCTTAACTTGCAAAAGAGAGCATAATTTCATAACATGGGATAAATCATAGTAGTGAAATGAAATCATAACTTAAAACATTACTCATTGTGGCATACACACATAATCATAGAGAATCATTTCTTGTTAGTCAAGACTCATTGCCAAGACTATCTTAGTGGACAAAGTCCCTTTCTGAATCGAGTAATCCTCGTTTCAGTCCTGTTTCACTGAACCGGTATAACCTACCATTCCAGCCATGTCTATCTCATGAGATATAAAATCTTTACCCAATTCATTGGAGGGAGATATAGGTCCCACCCATCTCTTAATGAATCCTTTCTTATGTGTGCCACAAAATCATAAATCATACATCATTGCATAACCCATGTAATAAAAATGGGATTCTTAAACAACATGACATCATAAAACCATTCATATAAGATAAAGGAATTCATAAACATAATTCCATTACAACATAGTCAAATCAATGTAAAAATATGGATAGAAACAGAACCCTTTATTATCTTAGATAGAAAATAATTTTGATAAAACACTTGAAATGAATTCTTGAGGATAATATCCTTTCTTCTTCAAAATCAATTTCTTTTCACAAAACATCATGCAATTTTAAAAGAAAGATATTTTATTGAAAATAGTCATAAAATCTTTTAGAGGAAGCTTCATGAAAATAAGGCTTCATAAAATAGTAGAAATCCGTTCGTGCCGTATAAGTTAAAAAAAACATTCTTTTTTACTTTTGTCGAAAAAGTCAAAATGTACCTCGTACGAAAAACGACAAAAGATTCCTTTCATATCTTTTACTAAAAACTCACCAAAGGGTAAAATTGGATTTAAAACATTGTAGGTGGATGGAAATAATATTACATATTGAGGAAACATGGATGTGGATGATAAGATACACCCCAGTAAATACTTACGAATAAACAATCTCGGATAAAAATGAGATTGTGATATTCCCCTTACCTTAGGTCCGACTTTCTTTGTAAGTGTCCGAACCTCCTGTATAATGATTTAAATCATGTTATTGACTTATTACAGAATCATATTCATTGTTATGATATCATATATGGTTCACTTATGACATTATATTACCCGTTCTTTTGTAAATTCCATGTTAAAGAAGCGTTTTGGGTAAAATCGTTTCATTTATCTTAGGTGTTTTGACTTGTTGTTCTTGACATCACTATTACTTATATAATGATTTACTTACTTCCAGAATATAAAATATGATTTATATATCATATATATTCAGTATATATATATATATAATAGATAGATTAATAAAATGAAAAACACCGTTCATGGAGACGGTAGTCTGTACGCATGAACGCTGTTTTACTTTCCTTATTGTCTTGAAATGGAAGTAATTAGATGACATACATATATATATACATAAATCCAGTAGATTTATAATGTCATATATTTCATTATTATTTCTTATATATACTTTATAATCATTCTTTAATGGTTTACATGGAGAATGAATCTCATCGCGTCGTGGAGACGGTAGTCCGTACGTACGCACGAGCGATGATATCATTTCCATAAATATTGAACTGAATTGGAGTGGATTATACAATATATCAGAATCAATATGATGTTTTAATAACTATGTATAGTTATTCTTTACACCATTATACCCATCCATGTAAGGTGGTGGTGGAAAATAGATTACACCACGGCGTGGAGACGGTATTCCGTACGTACGCACGCGCGGTGATTTCTTTTTCCGTAGGATGGATAGAAGGTGAATTAGGGTTGTTTCATACTTATAATAACATATCAGTATATGAGTGATACTGATGTTATTACTTCATAATGAAACAAACTAATAAGAAGAAGTGGAAGAAGAAATAAAGATGAAAGAATTGGTAACGGTAATTACATCTTCTTTGAAGCGCCTTTTGGAGACCTCCTCTTAGGGAACTAAAATTGGTCTTTGAGTAAGACCAGAACCTCTAGGATGTTGCTAGGGAAGTTGAGAAGAGATTTTGGCAGGGGTTGGCCGAGCTTGAGTGCTCAAATTGGTGTGAGGAGGAGGGGGAGGAGGTGTCCTTTTATAAGGGAGGAGAGGGGCACCTTAGGAATATCTCAAAATATTATTTTATATTAAAGTCAAAATCGGTTTATAATGATTCCAAAGGGTCTTATTTCGAAGATAAAGTGGGGATGGGTCGAAATCCTATCAACCAATAGGATTTAGACAAGTTTAGGGTATTATTTTAACCTTATCAATTAGATTTAACTCTAAGTTAAATAATTTAACTTTTACCGTGTCTTTTTGTTTTCTTTCACTATATGGTTAATAAACTTACTATAACATGCCAAACGAACCCCAAATTGTATATTATTAATACATATATCCTTATCTAAGTCATTTTTCCGAACCTTAGATTTTTAGGAATAAAATAACAATTAATAATATAATATTTGATTTAAAAACTATTTTGTGTCAATTTTGACACTATTTGATATATGATTTTTGTAAAAGTCATAACAGAATTAAATGTTCGAACCAAGTTGATTACATCAACATTAATATATCATAGTAACCTATAAAATTAGTGGAATTCATAAAAAGTCTCAAATTATATTTAGTTTGGTGTTTATAACATCAATTATGTCAATATTTCATTAATAAGATAATTACTGCATCATCATTGTGTCATAAATAAATTAAATTATTTAATGTCTAAAAATTATAAATAAAATACCATCATGTAGGAAATCTTTTTATCTTTCTAATGAATATTTATAGTCGAATTTATCTTATGTACAACCCCATATTAAAAATGATTTACTTATTAAACTTTGATTTTAACTATTTTAACCCTTCTTTAAATAAATTAATAATAAATGTCCTAATCTAATACAAGTGGGCCTAAATGGTCATATTTTATTCCTAAGTTTGTTTTTGGTCGAATTACACTTGTACAATAGAATTAGGACATGTGTTAGGGTAATAGTAATATCATATTTACCCTTAGTTACCCGATTTACTATTAACCGCGGTAAAAAAGGTAAAAAGTTACTATTCACCAAAAAATTATTTTCATCTCATTGAACCACATTTTAGTCCTTGATATTAACCGTGTCTCTCGGAGTTTTGAAATTCCATTTACAGAAGCGGTAAAATTAAGTTTTATGCAAAATTCAGTTTTTAACCTACCACTTAGTAGTTTCACTATTCATCAAAAATTGATGTTTTTCAGATCAATGCCAAAATTTCATCCTAAGCTATATTTCATATTCCGAATTCAAAAATGAAGTCTATTTTACCAAATTCATAACATAGAAGTTGCATTAATTAATTTTATAATTAAATCCCGCTGTTAAAACAGATAGCGTGTTTTTAAGAAACAATATCTATCAAAAGATTGACACTTGTTTATGTCTAGTTTAAATGTGAAACTACATCCAATGACCAACATTGTATTAAATTGTAAAAATATATTCTAAATATAATTTAAAACCACTCAAATTAATGATTTATCACTATTAATTATTTTGATTAAAAAAGTTGTTTTTAATTATAATTTAGTAATTTTCACTATTCATCAGAATATGAAAGTTATCGAAAAGTACCAAAATTTCACCTTAGGCTAAATTCGATACTCCGAATCCAAAAATAAAGTTCATTTTGAAAAATAAGATTTACTGGATTTCAAAAAGTGGTTATTACTATTCATAATGGCTAGTTTTAATAATATTTTAATAGCATATCATTGTTTAGTGAAACTCGGTATTGCGTACTACACACGCTATCGAGGAAGGTCGCGATTGCGTGTAATGCAAGGCAAGTCAAGGATGTGTGTTGTGCAAGATCCTTTTGGTGTAGCGTACAACACAAGACATTAATAAAATTAAATAGTTTTCATAAAATCTCGGGCTGTTACAGCGAACATCGTGCACCTCCTTCCTTTTCCTTTTCATCGACTTCCTCTTCCCACCAATGAGATGGATGATATTTGATTGGAATGAAACTCTTCGACGAACGTCATATTAATGGTATATTCTACCCCATTCTTATTCCCTCGATATCCTCTTTCTATTCCTCCTTGCCATGATATGACAATTGAAACCTTAAACCTTAATGGAGTTTCTCTTGGTTGTTAGTGTTGTTGTGCCGCAACATCCATGGGAGGACGTAGTTGTCAGGAGGAGTGATCAAAATCCTCATGGTGGTTTTTCTCGTAGAGGGACATCAAAACCTATTCACATAGGGATCTTACCTTTGTCTCTCCCACTTTTGTGCATCATGCGGGGTGGGTATCCTCTTGTTTCCCTGAGATATGTTTGAACCAATAAATAAAGATAATAACTGGTTAAAGAAAAGTGATGGGGACGTTTTTATGTTCATCCTTGTTAATCCTATTGTTATGTTGTGAATTGAAAAGGCTTCTGCCTACTAAAAATCACAGCCGTTAGTGGCCTTTTCTTGCACAATTAACTGTTTCCCTATCTTTCTAAACATTTTTGTGCATGTAAACTTTATGGAATGTGGAAATTGGTTAGACACGTAATGTTGGCTGATTAAAATCTGGAACCCTTGTGTAATCACCCCCGTTGAACAAAATGGAATAATAAAAATTTGGTGTTGGGATGGTATTGTTATGGGATGTGTGAAGTGGAAATGCTCTGGGTTGTTGTGTGATATGATGTTTGGCAGCGGGGCTGCAATGATGGGTGGTGATTTTTATTATAGTTGTCAGTGGTGGATTATATACGGGGTAATGTTAATGGAAATGTGGAATGTGGAAAATGAATATATGAACAAGTGGGATATTATTATGGAAATGAATTAAAGATGGATATGATAATCAAATTGTTAAGGAGATGGTATGTGTTTACTTGTGTTTTACCTAACATTTGTTGTGGTTGGCAGGGATATGTTTTATGAAACTCTTGATCTGTTTTGATAGTTGCCTAGTAGTAAGGAACTAATAAACTAATACTAATAAAACATGACAACCTAAATTGGTTTGGTATTGTTTGTTCAATGAATGCTTTGTAGTAGCTGTGTCGAGGCACGTGCTCAGTTTCTCTATTTAGAAGCCATAGGTTGGGTTGTGAGTTTGATATACATATATATATAACTATATCTTTGTGTTTTGTCGCACCCCACCCATGTTGGGCACTTAGTGCCAAACACTCCCATTTCTTTGGAGAGGGTGTTTTCCCCTTAGTTACTATCTTTTTCATGCTCCTTCTTCTATAGGCTATGATGGCTTGAGGCGGCCATAAACACAAGACACTTCGGGTAGGTTTCTATTGGGGTGGTTTTAGCCCAAGACTCTTCCGGCGTGCTTACTGTTCCCAAGAATCTTCGGGATGAGGCCCTTGTCTGTTCGGGAGGGGACGTGATTGTGGTTTGTGAGGCCCAGGTGTGTGTGGGCGGGATTTGTGGTATCTGAGGCCCAGGTGTGTGCGGGAGGGATATGTGGTTTTTGAGGCCCAAGTGTGTGCGGGCGGGAAGAGTGTGGTAGCGTCATGACGTTTGCCATTAGGAAGAGCAGCTAACTAGTGGGGAACAGTGCGGGGTACCCAATACTATTATTCTTATATACTACTTCCTGTTGTTTTGTGTTTTGGTGAGCGTGGCTGGTGTGGTTGGGTGGATAGAATTCCTTGATTGGATTTGTTTCTTCTATTTCTCCCACGGGACATTAGGATGTCTCCCCACTTGTGACGTGAGATTTACGTTTTCCTACTGAGTATACTTGAATGATCATCCTACTTTTACTTTCAGGTTTCTAGGAGGACTACCAGGGCCGTGCAGGACCCTACTAGTCAGGACAGTTGGAGTTGTTGCAGTTTGTTGTACTCTTGTTTCCTTTGGTATTGTAACAAAATCAAGAGACGAAGGTGAAATTCCCTACATGAACAGGTTTTGATGTCCCTCGGCGAGAACAACCACAACGAGGATTTTGATCACTCCTCCACACGATTACGTCCTCCTGTGGACACTACGGCACAACAGCACTAACAACCAAGAGATACTCGATTAAGGTTTAAGGTGTCACTTTTCATAGCAAGGCAAGGAGGAACAGAATGAAGATATTGAGGGAATAAGAACGGGGTAGAATGTACCATTAAGATGACTTACATCGAAGAGCGTCATTCCTGTCAAATATCAGCAATCTCCTCGACAGGAAGAGGAAGTCGAAGAAGAGGAAAAGGATCGAGGTGCATGATGTTCGCCTCATCAACACGATCCCGCAGTCACTGACAGATCGATGATCAGAGTTCGGATGAAGATGTTAGAGGAGGAAGAATTCTCGATCGTCCAAGAGCATCGTCGTGTGATAAAGAAGCGATCGATATAGAAATAATCTGTGACCGCTTTCTTATATATGCTACAAATAAGTAAAACAATATTAAGCGTGTATTAATGAATACACGGTGTGGACGTACACCTGTTACGAATTTTTACTGGTCAACACACGACACATCACGCGGTTTCCATGCGTTTTAATAATAATGACAATACTATTATTATTTGGTGTTTTATTGTCCCGAGGCATGAGTCATGAAAAGGTGTTCATCACTTTTCTTATAATGACCGTCTTAATTTCAGAATTACACTGCCGCTGACGGTTCGTCATTCCGACACCATATGAGAGAGATACGTTGGATACAATATCTAGTAATAATAACAATATTATTATTGGTTGTTTCATGGACCCGAGCCACGAACCATAATTTAATATCCATCCTTAGACTTGAATCGACCGTATTAATGGAAATATCACATCTCCACTGACGAGAAGTCAACCAGACGTCGCACGCGGGAGTTATGATGGGTCAAATATTTAATAATAATATTAAATATATTATTTACCGGCCGCTTCAGGTACATAATCCGAAATCGCGAAATAGACAACCAATATTGGACTCATAATTTCCACCTCGTAGTGAGGGTCACACTACCACTGATGGTTCATGAAACCGAGGTTGCACAAAGAAGTTACGGATGAAACACGGTTAACCCAATGAAAAATAATATTTACATTATTATATTATTATTATTTTTAATTTAATTTAATTACATAAAACCTCATATCCATACCCACGCACCACCAAAAAAATGCCTCTTCATTAACTCCATGTCAACCATGCCCCACCCCTTGATTTATTTCCTTTTTTTATTTATTTTATTAGTTCTCAACTTTTGATATCCAATATTCTCTCTACAATCTCTTCCACAATTCTGTCATGCTCTAACCAAAGTGGCGCCTCACTATTATATTTATTTTTCAATAAATTTTATTTCCTTTTAATATGTTTCTCTCTCAAATATTCTTCCCTTCTTCCACAAAATGTGGCTCCTCTCTCTTCCTCGTTCAATTCCCAACACACACCCCACCTTCTTTCTCACTTCAACTTTATTATTAATAAAAAAATAATAATAACACCCATCATTAATGATCTAATTTAATCCAATTTAATTTTATATACCAATAACAGAGATATTTGTTTAACCATTACCATTATTATTATTATTTTTAACATAATTATCATAAATAATAATATCTCTCATCTATTCTCATATCTAAAATCTCATTCCATTGAATTCAAAATTTAAATCTCATTAAATCTTTATTAACCTGCCTTTAAAAATTTAAGCCAACATTATTATTATTATTATTTATTATAATAAAAATAACAAATCCCCAATTAAAATTTAATAACATGTCACCAATTATTATTATTATTAATTATTATTATTAACGTTCACCGCGTTGACCATGTCCATCCACCGTTGCGTCAACCTCCCATTACACAAATAATTTATTATTTATTTAAATTTAAATAAATCAAAAAGAAACCATGCACCTCCCCTCATTGAAATAAGTACATTCAATTTTATTTCTTTTATTTCACAATTATTAAATTAAAACCATTTAATCTAATTAACACCAAAAATTTTCCCGCCACCATTATCAATTATTATTATCAAAAATTATTATCATAACACGTGTCGTGTTTGACCACATAAAAAAAAATTTACAATGTAATGGACCGGAGAGGTTCGGGCCATTACATCTATATAATTCTTATTTGTGTAAAATGTTCATTGTTTGGGGAGTACATTTATTTTGTATACCATTCTTCTTTTATTAGTTTAATTTATTATCACTTTTAAATATAACATATTGAAACACCATATTTTCATTATATTATATATTTTTATTGTATTTTATTAATTGATTGGTATTACAATTCAAATGTAACCAAATTTGATAAGAGTTTATGTATGAATCCTATTTAATTATGGATTAAATATCATTTAATTTACTTTTTTTGAATTATATGATACGTATTCAGTAAAACCATTTCATTTTTATTTTCCTTTGAATAGTTTTAGAATGATATTTTTTATGTACTATTTTTCTCTATATAATACTATTATATTTTCATAATGTTTCTTTATAAATGACGACCTTATATGTCTTATATAGATCATAATATATTTTTATTACATATATTTTTTTTATTTATTTTTTCTGATTAATAAAAAATTATTACTTATATTAATTTTTTTATGTTTTATGTATTTTAAATGTATGTAAAATAATTTTTTTCCCTTTTTGAAATAATTTATTTCTTTTAAAATGATTGAAATAAATTAAAATTTTATCAATTATTGAGTAAATGGGATTTCCAAATTATTGTTTCGAATAATCATTTGTTGTTTCCATAGTTTTTTTAAAAGAATGTTTTTACTAATTTTTTTGTAATTTAAAGTTTTTAAATTTTATTTTTAACATGGGAAGTGTATTTTCATCATGAATGATTTTAATTTTCATTTAATGTTATTTATATTGAAAAATTACAATAACATATTATTTTATATATTATTTACAAGGTATTTGATGTAATTATTATATATTTTTTAATATTATTAATGTATTATAATTACTTTATGTATATCCTCATTGAAACTATTTCATTTCCATAGGTAAAAAAACCTATAAATAATATGGGATATTATTATGATGAAATATTATACCTTTGATGTGTTTGGATTATGTTGAATTTCTTGTATAAATGTTATGATGATTATTGAGACAGATATAGCGCATGCTAATGGGCGCTCATGAAATATATCCCCAAAGCATTGTGTAATAAATTCTGAGTTAGATGAATATAGGTAACCACTATAGGACAAAAGAGTGAATCATTAAACAGGTCACACCTATGATATTATAGTAATTTACTTGAAGAGGATTTGAAATATGTAAATGTTGTTTTTAAGGGTTTTATGTGTGTATTATTTCATGATACTAACATTATTTAAGAAATACATCTTTAAAATACCAATGGATCTATTGAAAATGATTGACATTACATTGATAATAATTATTAGTTTTTATATTTCTCTAGTTTGACATTAAACCCTTATTCTATGTCTAATATTTTTCATCTATGTTTTGAAGGTTATTAAAAAAATTATTTTATTTTTATTAAATTTTATTAGATTATCTTACCTTTATAATAATATTATTCTCACTAATAATATTTAAATATTAATGTTTATGTTTACCCTCCCTATGTGTTTGATCTGACACATAATTTTTCCACTTCACATGATTATAGATAAACTTGTTTATATAATTATTTATCGAAATATATCTTGTTCTAGTAATATTATTCTTGATGTTGTTAAAATAAAATGAAATATGAAAAGCTTAGTATAAGGTAAAATATATGAATATAAAGAAATGGGTTTTTTCAGGTAAATTTTTCCCTATTTCCCCAAAACCCAAATCGTAAAAGATAATTTGGTAAGTAAATGATTTGATATTTCTTATATTTATTGCCCAATTTCTATATTTGAAATTTGTTACAATTATTTGAAACAAATACAAAAATGTTATTATTATTTTTCAATTCCACATCCATAAGTTCTTGTGTGATTGTGTTATATTTTGTATTTGAGTAGGGTTTAAACATCGCTACAGATTTTAATGTTTCCATGCGGGGTTACCATAGGTTATAAGGATACTATTCTGCTTTTTTATGTTTACGATTTTTTATAAGATCAAAATCACTAATACCAAATTTTTTGGTCATATGTGATATAATTTTAAATAGATTAAATAATATTTTTGAGGAATTTATAGTGGGATGATGAATATGTAAACATTTGGTTTAACATTAGTTGTTATTTTAGAAGTATGATTTTATAATTTTGTGGACATATAAAGTAGTGTACGAGTTAAACTATTAGGTTAATATTAATAAATTTTGTGTTTACTAAGGTTATTTTGGGAGATAATGATATTTAATTTTAAAATGATCTATGTTGATCCTTTAGTGTTAAGTTTCTATATTCTATGTTAATATATAATTTAATCATATGTTGGTTTCTGATTTTTATATATTATCTCAACATTTGAATAAAATTTAAATTTCGGTTAATATATTCATATATATATAATGAATATATTATTATTTTAACACCCAAAGTTTTTTTTGAGAAATATTTTGTTTTTATGTTATATTCATCATCAAAGGAATTATTCACTAAACAAAACACTAGCATGGCTTGCTTTACATGCAATCACGACCTTCCTCAATAGCTTGCATTGTACTCAATACAGAGTTTCACTAAACAAGGATTTGATACTAAAATATTATTAAAATGATCCATTCTGTATATTAATACCCACATTTTAAATTTTTTATAAAATTTACCTTTTAAAATGGACTTAATTTTTTGATTCAGAATATCAAAATTATCTTAGTGTGAAATTTTGGAATTTCACTGAAAACATTCAAATTTGTATGAATAGTGAATACACTAGGTTAGTATTTAAAACCCGACATTTTATTTAAATAATTATTTATTTTATTTAAATTTTTTCTCAATTAAAATAGAAACATAATACCTATATATATTCAATGTGATTCATTGTAGTCATTTTATAATAATTTTAGATATATAAAAATTTTATAGAACTTTTCACTTCCTTTTACCCACCTCCTATGAGAATATTGAAATTTACAAAAATCATAATTTTACCACTTCTGTGAGTAGAATTTCATAAATCCGAGAGACGTGGTTGATATTAGTATATAAAATGTGGTTCAACGAGAATAAATTAATTTTTGTTGAATATTATCTTTTTACTTTTATTTAACATGGTTAAAAGTTAATAGGGTATTTAAGGGTAAAAATGATATTAGTATTAACCTAAAACATGTCTTAATTCTATTGTATAAGTGTAATTATACCAAAAACAAACTTAGGAATAAAATAGTACCATTTAGGTTCACTAGTATTAGATTAGGACATTTAATATGATTTTATTTACAAAAGAGTTTAAATAGTTAAAATCAATGTTTAATAACTAAAATAATTTTAATATAGAGTTATAAATAAGATAAATTAGACTATAAATATTCATTATAAATATAAAATGATTTACTACTTAATGGTATTTTTATTTATAATTTTTTGAATTTATATAATATATTTTATTTATGACACAACGATGATGCAGTAATTACCTTATTAAGAATATATTAACATAATTGATGTAATAAATGACCACATAAATGTAATTTTAGACATTTTATGAATTAAAATAATTTTATTGGTTAATATTACATGTTATTATTGATTTAATTAACATTTTTCGAACTAATCATGATGTTATGGTTTTCACAATAATCAAGTACCAAATAGTGTCAAAATTAACATAAAATAGTTTTTAATACAAATATTATATTATTAATTGTTATATTATTCCTAAAAATCTATGTTTCTTCCAAATGATTAAGATAAGGATATATATATTAATAATTAACCACTATGGGTTCTTTTGTCTTGTTATAGTAAGTTTATTAACCATATACTGTAAGAAAACAAAAAGACACAGTAAAAGTTAAATTATTTAACATAGAGTTAAATCTAAATGATAAGGATAAAATAGTTACCAAAACATATCTAAGACCATTTAATTGAGATTATTTAGACACATACCCACCTTATTTTCGAATTAAATAAATTTGGAGCTATTAAAAACCGAATAAGTCTTTATTATAAAATAGTATTTTAAGTTTTCCTAAGGTTCCCCTCTCCTCCCTTATAAAAGGGCACATCCTCCCTCTCTTCCTGACACAAAATTGAGTCTTCAAGAATAGCCTTACCTTGCCAATATCAACTCTACAAACCCATATAAACATCATAGAGGTGATGGTATTCTTCATAGTCTATCTTTAGTGACCTAAGAGATGGTTAAGAATAGTCGCTTCAAAGAAGAGGCAATGTCTGTTACTGATTCTTTCTACATTATTTCTTCTTCTACTTCTTCTTATTTAGTTGTTTCATTATGAAGTAATAACATCAGTATCACTCACATAATGATATGTTATTATAAATATAAAACAACCCTATTTCACCATCTATCCATCCTATGGAAAACGAAATCACCGCGCGTGTGTACGTACGGAATACCTTCTCCACGCCGTGGTGTAATCTGTTTTCCAGCACCACCTTACTAGGATGAGTATAATGGTGTATAGAATTACTATATATGATTATTGTAAAGTGATATTGATTCTAAAATATTATAAATACACTTCAATACAATACCACAATCATGGTAACAATATCATCGCTCGTGCATACGTACGACCTACCATCTCCACGATGTTATGTTACTCATTCTACATGATCTTCATTGCATAATAATTATATAAATGAATTTAATGAATAAATATGATATATAGTACACTAATACAATTCTAGAAATGGGGTATCTATAACATAAAAATATTAATATGAATTTATTCAGCAAAACACGCATAAGAAAAAAAAGAAATAAACACCCGAATAACAAGTAACAATGAGATATTACTAATAAGAAGCTAAGAATATGACCATATATGAAACCATATCAATGAGTGTGATTCGAGAATAAGTGAATAACATTATTTAAATCATTATACAAGAGATTCGGACATGTACGATTCCAATCGGACCTAAGGTATGGGAAAATCACACAATCTCATTTTTATCCGAGATTATTTAGACTCCCGTATTTACTGGGGTGTATTTATCATCAACATCCATGTTTGTTCAATATGTAATATTATTTATATCCTCCTTCAATTGTTTAAATACGATTTTACCTATTAGTTAATTTTAGTAAAAAATATGAAAGGAATCTTTTGTCATTTTCAGTACGATATACTTTTTGACTTTTCCAGCAAAAGTATAAGGATAATATTTTTTAACTTATACGTTGTGAATGGATTCATATAACATTATTTCAATGAATATTCCATTACTAGTTTTCATTATTATTATTAATTTAATTCTTTTAGTTCAAAATTATTTGACAATATAAGAAGGGAAAATGTTTTTGATGTAGAATGGATATCATCCTCACGAATGAAGTTTAAATGTTATATCAAAATTATTTTCCATCTAAAACAAAATAGGGTTTTGTTTCTATCCCTATTATTATATTGATTTGATTATGTTATGATGGAATTATTTTTATGATGTCCTTTATCTCATATGAATCTTTTTATGATGTCATGATGTTTAAGAATCCCATTTTTATTACATGGGTTATGTTATGATGTATGATTTATGTTTTTGTGGCACAAATAAGAATGGTTTCATTATGAGATGGGTGGGACCTATTTCTCCTTACAATGCATTGGGTAATGATTTATTACTCATGAGATAGACATGGCTAGAACGACAGGTTAATCTAGTTCAGTAATACATGACTAAAACAAGGAGTAAACTCGGTTCAGAAATGGGCTTTGTCCGCTATGATAGTCTAGGAAATGAGTCTTGACTACTATGAAATGATTATCAATGAATATGTGTGTATGCCACAATGTTTCAAGTTATGATTATTTGGATTACATTTCACTACTATGATATATCCCATTTTATGAAATTATGATCTCTTTTGCAGGTTATGATTTCCAAAATGTTATGTTCTTATGAATATGATGTGATTGATATATAATTTGTTTACTATTACTGAGAATTTGAGCTCACCATTTTGTATGTTTTCTATTACCCATGTCATGATTAAGGGTATTAAGTAAAATATGCGAAAAATAAATTCTATATATGATGAAATGAATGGGAGATAATGTAGATGATTTATTGACCAGTTGTTTATGTTTCCCAGTTTCTAAACACACTATACCTATAGAGTCCTTTTGTGGTTTTGTTATATATTGTACTAAGTATGTTTCAATTTTGATGTAATAAAAATTTATGTAAAGTATCAGTCATTGTAGTTTGTATTAAAGGAAAGGTTTAGTCAACCATTGGAAACTAGGATGTGAAAGCCTTAGTAATAAACCTAAGGATATATCTAAGAATAGAACAATCTTAGTGTTTTAGAAACGGCCATGAACAACCTATGACAAGACCTGAAGTGTGAAATTTTATTCTTTATTATGTTGTTTTCCTATTATAATTAGTGTTGATCACACTATTCTTCTTGGTTTTAGTCAATGGATGGAACCCGAAGGCACTGTGTTAAAACAAAATGCGATGGGAAATGAAATGATTGTACCCCTATGCAACCAAATGTTATGGGAGCTGGAATGAAAAATCATGTATCCTTGCTCACACAACATTCTCAAGCTATGAATCATGCAGGACTTCCCAACGAGAAACAGAAGGAGCAACATTCTGTTGAATCCTTCATGAGGCAGCGTCCACCCGCATTAAGCGGGTCTACTGATCAATTAGTGGCTGAACGATGGATCAGTTCCACAGAAAAGATATTTTCAGTTCTTCAATGTTCTGAACATGATAAAGTCATCTTAGTTGTATATTGTTTGGATGGTGAATTTGATCAATGAGGGAATATTATTAAGAATACGATGCTGAGAGATGAAATTGATTCCATCGAATGGGACGTGTTGAAGAAGATATATTTCAATAAGTACTTCCCTTCCATTATTCGAACAAAGATATAGAAGGAGTTTCTTGAATAGAAGCAAAAGGATAATGAATCTGTTGGTACCTACGATGCAAATTTTACCAGACATGCATGGTAATCTTCTGGGATTATTATCCAACCTGAGTGTATGATCAATCGATTCTTTAGTGGCTTAAAACCAAGTCATCGAAGGGCGTTAGCCATAAGGGACTTCAATAGCCACGAGGAAATAGTTCGATGTTCTCTCAAGGTTGATATGAAGATTGGAGTAACCCATCAGTCATATGTGTTTGATAATAATAGAAAAATAGAATTCAAAGGAAAATCTAAAGAGAACACTGAAAAAAGATGAATTTTCCCTTATGCTCAATGTGTGGAACAAAACATGGATGGAGTTGTCTTAAAAGGACAATTAAATGTTTCAAATGTGGAAAAGAAGGTCATCGTGCATTTTAATGATGCAATGATGGGAAGAAGATGTCCAGTGATGTGAACAATGAAATGGCTACACAGAGAGCACCTCCTACACATCAATGTTACAAGTACAAGGAAATGGAGAATTATGAAAATCAATGCCCTAATCCAAGTGTTGTTGATGATGATATACGTTAACAATCTCTTAATTCTAAAGACAAAGGATAGTCACATGCAATTTCTATCAGCTATGTGGAGTACGATAATGAATTGGTGAAACGTAAACTTACCATACACTCTAACGTAGAAAATGTTTAATTTAATTTTGGATACACCCACTCTTTTATTTCTGATGTATTTTCTAAGGTTATCGCAGTATTACCTAAAAAATTAGATGTTGAGTAAGCTGTGACAACCCCTAATGAAAAAACCATCACATCAAAAGTTTATAATTCTTCTCCGATTGATGTTTGTGGGAATGTGATTCCTGCAATTCTTGTGATCCTTCCTATAGTGTAATATGATGTGATTATTGGCATGGATTATAATTCTTTATATGGAGCTCATATCAATTGGAAAAGAAGGGATGTCACATTTCATCTTCTAGATCAGTCTACGATCATCTATCGATGCAAGGATGAACATAACCTTCTAGTGGAAATTTCATCCTTCCAATGCGTCTTGATTCCCCTAAAAGAATTTTATTTATATCAAATGGTTGGAAAGAAAGTCAAAATTAATAATTTTCCCATTGTACGGGAGTTTGATGATGTCTTTCTTGGGGAATTTTCAGGTATTCCACCAAATCATGATGTTGAGATTTCAATAGAACTCGTACCAGTTGCTTTGCCTATTTCAGAGACACCTTATAGAATGGACCCAATTGAGTTGCAGGAATTGATGAAGGAACACCATGTAAATATTGATAAGGGATTAATATGTTGTAGTGAATCACCTTGGGGAGAACCTATTCTATCTGTTAAGATGAAATATGGATCAATGAGACTCTACATTAATTATCATGAACTTAACAAGATCACTATCAAGAACAAATATCATATCCCACGCATTGATGACTTATTTGACAAACTAAGCAGAGCTCAATACATTTCCAAGATTGATCTTCTTTTAGGGTATCATCAATTAAGGGTCAAACGAGAGGATATACCAAAAACAGATTTCTGTACAAGGTATGGACACTATGATTTTATAGTGACGCCATTTGGACTTACTAATGCCCCTGCTATCTTCATGGATCTGAGGAATAGTGTCTTTAGAGACTATCTTGTTCAGTTTGTGGTAGTCTTTATAGACGATATTCTTGTCTATTCAATGAGCAAGGAAGAACAGGAAAATCACTTGAGATTTTTATTGAAGACCCTGAGAAAAGAGATAATTTATGCCAAATATACCATGAATTAATTTTGGCTTCAAAAAGATTCATTGTTGGGTCACATAATTTCAATAGAGGGGATATCTGTGGATCCCGCAAAAACATCAGTTATCAAAAGATGGTTGAGACCAACAAAATTAACTATGATTCGATGTTTTCTTTGTTTGGCTGGATATTATCTACATTCTATGAATGATTTCTCGCAATTATCTAATCCACTAACCATGTTGACAAAAAAAGAAGTTAAGTTCACAAGGATAGAGGAGTTTGAAGAGAATTTCATGGAGATAAAAATAAGGTTATCCATTTCACCTGTTCTCACACTGCCTTTTAATGGAGAAAGGTTTGTGATCTATCGTGATGGATCCAAGAAGTGATTAGGGTGTGTTCTCATGAAAAATGATATGGTGATAGCTTATGCCTCATGACAGTTGAAAATTCATGAGCAAAATTACCCAAATCATGATTTGGAGTTAGCTGTGGTAATCATTGCATTAAAAATGTGGATGAATTATCATTATGGTAAAAGGTGTGATATTTATACTGATCATAATAGTTTACAGTATATTTTCACACAAAAAGAGCTGAATATTCACCAACAAAGATGGTTGGAGCTGATTAATGATTACGACTGCTCAATTCATTATCACCCTGGGAAAGCAAAAAAGTTGCCATATGCATTAAGTTGACTTGACCATGCTAATATATCCAAGATGAAGATAAAAAATGATCCAATATTTATGGATTTACAAAGGACGGATCTTGGTATTATAATTGAAGGGGAAAAATCTTATCATTATCAAATGAATATTCAACCATCTATACATTTGAAGATTAAATAGGCATAGAAAAAAGATGTAGTTTTACGAAAGAAGGTGAGAAATTTTCCTAAATTCAACCTTGATAGTGATTGGATAATAAGGTTCAGGAATCGGGGTTGTGTTCCTCCAATCCTAGAATTAAAGGAGCTGATGGATGAGGCTCATTGTTCTTCATTCTCTATTCATCCGGGATGCTCGAAGATGTATAGGGACATGAAAGAGTACTTCTGGAGGGATGTCCTGAAAAGAGATGTTGCTGAATATGCCACTCGAATCTTGGTTTGACAACAAGTTAATGCTGACAGACAGATTTCTAAGGGGATGTTACAACTATTATCCATACACGAATGGAAATAGGAAAACTTCACTATGGACAATGTCACCGGACTTCCTAAAACATCCAAAGGCAATAATGCTATTTGGGTCATAGTTGATCGTCTTACGAAGTCAGCACACTTCATTGCTATCAGAGAGGATTTCTCTCATGATCAGATTTCTAGGATATATTTAAAGGAAGTGGTAAGATTGCATGGAGTACCACTTTCAATTATATATGATCAGGATCTGGGGTTTACATCAATTTTTTAGTTAAGTCTTCAGCATATGCTGGATATAGAGTAGAGTTTCAACACTGCTTATCATCCTCAGATAGAGAATATGTCTGAATGATCAATTCAAACTCTAGAAGATATGTTAAGAGATTTCTCTATGAATTTCAAAGCTAGTTGGGATCAATAAATACCATGGGTGGAATTTTCATATAATAATAGCTTTCACTCTAGTATTCAGATAACTCCTTATGAAGCACTATATGAAAAGAAACGTAGAACTTTAACTTGCAGGGATGAAGTTGGGGAATGAAAGCTATTATGACTTGATCTTGTTGATGAGATAACATGAAAGGTCTGATCTATTCAACAATACATAATTTTAGCTCAGAGTCGATAAAAATTTTATGCTGATAACTGATGAAAAGTCCTATAGTATGAAGTGGTTGATAAAGTGTTCTTACGAATATCTACCTGGAAGTGAGTAATGATATTTGGAAAGAAGGAAAAGCTGAGCAATAGGAATATTGGTCTTTTCGAAATACTGGATCATGTTGGGAAGGTAGCTTACCAATTGGCGCTTCCTTTGAATATCTCTCAAGTTCATGATGTGTTCCATGTATCACTCCTCAGAATGTATGTACCCGATCCTTCACATGTACTCTTCTTAAAATTTATACTACTGGGGCAAGATCGTTCTTATGAAGAACAGTAGGTAGAGATTCTTGAACGTAGCGAAAAAGTCTTACTGAACAAGACCACCAATTTGGTGAATGTTTTATGGAGTAACCACCAATTAGAAGAAGCTACATGGGAGCTTGAGGATATGATGTGGGAGAGGTATCCTCATCTGTTTGTTACAAAGTGATGAATTTCGAGGGAGAAATTCATTTTAAGCGGGGTAGAATGCAACCCCTGATATTTTTATGAGAAATATTTTGTTTTTATGTTATATACATCATCAGAGGAATCTTTCAATACACAGAACACTATCTTGTCTTGCTTTACAAGCAATCACATCCTTCCTCGATAGCTTGTGTTGTACACAATACCGTGTTTGACTAAACAACGATATGCTATTAAAATATTATTAAAACTTGGTGTTATGAATAGTAATACCCACATTTTGAAAATTTTATAAATTTTATCTTTTAAAATGGACTTCATTATTGGATTTTGAATATCAAAATATCCTAGGGTGAAATTTTGACATTTCTATGAAAACTATCAATTTTTTATGAATAGTGAAAACACTGGGTTAGTATTTAAAAACCGACTTTATATTTAAATAATTATTTATTTTATTTAAATTTATTATAGGAAAAAATGGATACATAATACCTATATACATTCAATGTAATTAATTGGAGACATTTTATAATAATTATAGATATATACAAATTTTGTTGAACATTTCACCGTATTTTACCCACCTCCTATGAGATTTTGAAAATTTACATAAAATGTAATTTTACAACTTATGTGAGTGGAATTTCAACAATCCGAGAGACATGGATGAGATTAGTAAGTAAAATTTGGTTCAATGGGATGAAAATAATTTTTGTGAATAGAATCTTTTTACTTTTATTTAGCATTGTTAAAAGTAAATAGGATAATTAAGGGTAAAAATGATATTACTATTACCCTAACACATGTTCTAATTCTATTGGATAAGTGTAATTCGACCAAAAACTACCTTAGTAATAAAATATTTCCATTTAGGTCTAGTTGGTTTAGATTAGGACATTTAATATTATTTAATTTAAAGAATAGTTAAAATAGTTAAAATCAAAGTTTAATAACTAAATTTTTTTTAATATTGGGTTATAAATAAGATAAATTCCACTATATATATTATTTAGAAATAAAAAAAGATTTCCTACTTAATGGTATTTTATTAATAATTTTTATAATTTATATAATTTAATTTATTTATGACAGAACGATGATGCAGTAATTACCTTATTAAAAAAATATTAACTTATTTGATGTTATAAATGCCTAAATAAATGTAATTTTAGACTTTTAATGAATTACACTAATTCTATAGGTTATTATTACATGTTATTATTGATTAAATTAACATTGTTTGAACTAATCATGATTTTATGGTTTTCTCATAAATCATGTACCAAATAGTGTCAAAATTAAGATAAACTAGTTTTTAAAACAAATATTATATTATTAATTGTTATTTTATTCCTAAAAAATATAAGGATATGCCAAATGACATAGATGAGGATATATATATATATTAATATTGAACAACTTTTGGTTCGTTTGGCTTGTTATAGTTTGTTTATTTACCATATAGTGTAAGAAAACAAAAAGACACTGTAAAAGTTAAATTATTTAACATAGATTTAAATCTAAATGATAAGAATACAATAGTAAACTAAACTTTTCTAAAACCTATTGGTTGAAATTAATTCGACCCATCCCCACCAAAGCTTCTAAATAAATCAATTTTGTGCAATTAAAAACCAAATATGACTTTAATAAAAAATAATATTTTATGTTTACCTAAGGTGCCCCTCTTCTCCCATATAAACGGGAACCTCCTCCCACTCCTTCTCACACCACATTGAGCTTTAATGATCAGCCAACACATACCAATATCTCTTCTCCACTTCCCTAGATGAATCTTATAAGTCCTGTTCTTTTCAAATACTATCTTTAGTTCCCTAAGAGGAGCATATGAAGAGGTGCTTCAAAGATGAGGTAATGTCTGTTACCGATTCTTTCAACGTTATTTCTTCTTCTACTTATTCTTCTAGAGTTTTTTAATTATGAAGTAATAACATCAGTATCATTCATATATAGATATGTTATTATAAATATGAAACAACCATATGTCACCTTCTATCCGTCCTAATGAAAACAAAATCACCCCACGTGCGTAGGTACGGAATACCATCTCTACGCCGTGGTGTAATCTATTTTCCACCACCACCATATTTGGATGGGTATAATGGTGTAAAGAATAACTATATAAGATTATTGTAATGTTATATTGATTCTATGATATTATACATACACTTCAATACAATTCCACGATCATGGGAATGATATCATCGCTTGTGCGTACGTACGGCCTACCGTCTCCACGATGTGATGCGACTCATTCTACATGATCATCATTTCATAGTGATTATATAAATGAATTTAATGGATAAATATGATATATATTACACTAATAACATTTGGAAATGAGGTATCTATAACCTAAAAATAAGAATAAGAATTAATTCAGCAAAACAAGAATAAGAACAAAAAGCAATAAACACCAGAATAACAGATAAGAATGAAATATTACTAAAAAGAAGCTAAGAATATCACCATATATGATATCATATCAATATATAATATTATGGAATATTTCAATAACATTATTTAAATCATTATTCCAGTTGTTCAGACATGTACAAAGCAAATCGGACCTATGGTATAGGAAAATCTCAAAATCTCATTTTTATCTGAGATTGTTTATACTCGGGTATTTACCGGGGCGTATTTATCATCCACATCCATGTATCCTCCATATGTAATATAATTCATATCCTTATACAATTTGGTTAAATAAAATTTTACTAATTTGTGAATTTTAGTAAAATTTATGAATGAAATCGTTTGTCGTTTTTAGTACGAGAAACTTGTTCAGTTTTCCGGCAAAAGTACGAGGAGAATGTTTTTAACTTATACAGCATGAATGGATTCAAGGAAAATTACTTCGACAAGGATTAATTTAGATTTTTTCATGTATATTTTTAATTAACTTCTTTTAGTTTAAAATTATATTCCATGTTAAAAAGGAAAATGTTTTTTATGTAGAAAATATATCTTCCTTAGGAATGGAGTTCAAATGTTTTATCAAAATTATATTCCATCTAAGTCAATATAGGGTTCTGTTTCTATCCCTATTATTACATTGACTTGATTATGTTATTATGGAATTATTTTTATGAATTCCTTTATCTTATATGAAGATTTTTTATGATGTCATTATGTTTAAGAATCCCATTTTTATTATATGGGTTATATTATTATGAATGATTTATGTTTTTGTGGAACACATAAGAATGGTTTCATTATGAGATGTGTGGGACCTATATATTTCTCCAATTCTGTGGGTAAATAATTATATCTCATGAGATAGACATGGCTGGAACTTTAGGTTAATCTTGTTTAGTGATACATGACTGAAATGAGGAGTGAACTCGGTTCAGAAATGGACTATGTTCGCTAAGATAGTCTTGACAATTAGTCTTGACTACTAAGAAATGATTCTCTGTGATGATGTGTGTATGAAACAATGATCCATGTCATGATTATTGAGATTATATTTCACTACTTTGATTTATACCATTTTATTAAATTATGATCACTTTTGATGGTTAAGATTTACAAAATGTTATGTTCTTATGAATATGATGCGATTGACATTTTATTTGATTACGGTTACTGAGCATTTGAGTTCACCCTTTTGTATGTTTTTTTCCTCAGGTCCGTAAGTAGGGTATTAAGTAGGATATTCCAAAAAGAGATTCTAGAGATGATGAAATAAATGGGAGACAATGTAGATGCTTTATGAACCAGTTGATTATGATTCCCTGTTTCTAAAGACGCTATAACTATACAGTCGTATTATGGTATTGTTATATGTTGTACTAAGTATGATCCAATTGTGTATTAATAATAATGTATGTAAACTATATGTCAATATAATTATGGTTTTTTGGATTATGTGATATGATTGAAGATGAATTTATTTCATTATGCATGATAAATTGTACTTGAATACTCATCTTATAGAGAACAGAAAATGTGATTCTAGTTTAAATTTATTCATAAACTAAATTATATATTTCTTGTGATTATACTTCTTTTTTATTATACTAAATGGTATAATAATTGCTAAACTATAGGGAATGGATATTAAAAATTAATTTATACCATTATCATATTTTTTTATTAATCAATGGAATTTTTCACACTTATATTGATTATGGTTTGGTGGTTGTTGAATTTCTTATGATCATTCCCATTCATATTGTAACTATTTTCTATCACTGTCCATAATTATTTGGACTTTAAGTTTTTCCTACATGAGCATATTTCAACTTCCCATTAATATTTTCATAGTTGGAAACATATTAGGATTTATTCTCTATAAAATTATTATTTCAATTTTAATATTTTCAAATTCTTTTTTTAGTACATTTATTAAATTTGGGTTCACAATACATTATTTTCAAATTCAAATCCATTTAATACTTTGAAAATGATAAAAGTGGAAGGAAAGTTTTTATTAATGGTGTGGGAAGGGTGAAATATCCTAATATCATAAATAAAACAATATGTTAAATATATTTTAAAACACACAACACCAAGCTTCAACAAACAATGAAATATTAATATTTAATTATTGTAGTTATAAAACAACTATTATATAACCTATTATGATTTGGAATAACCACATAATAAAAGATATATTATGTTCATAAGTTAAAAAAATTTAATGATTTACATTTATCAAGAAATTTCACTATATCTTAGTAAATTATTCTTATGAATAAAAAAGTGTTTGCATCAAAAATATTATTTTTTAAATTTTATTAGTGAATATAATAATAAATTTACTAAAATTTTAATAATATTATATTATTTAAATTATTTTATATTAGAATACTACTTTTTAAAATTATATTACATTTAATTTTTAAAAATATGTGAATTGTTTTATTTTGAAATAAACTGTGATAATACTAATTTTAATTAAGAATGTCATTTTGTTCCATGTTAATATAGAGTAAAATTATATATTGGATTAGTTTTAATATTTCATTAGATAAATTTTGTATGATTCTGTTTTTCTTCAGGTATGTTTTCCTTTGAATCACGTATTTTTATAGATTGTAATTATTTTATATGAATTGTATAATAATATTTTTCTGGTGAAACAAAATAATAAATGATTAAAGAATTTACATAATAAATAATTCCCATTTGACATTTTATAATATTTTAATGGAATTTTTTCAAATTTAGTCACTGTGTAATGAACGATTCAGAGGCCCAAAAGGCCTCAGCATAGACAAATTAAATATATTAATTAAATTATATAAAATGCGGAATATTTTTTGTAAAATATATGAATAACTTAAAAATGGTTTAACTTATAGGAAATATGAGATTACCTGTGTATCCAGAATATGGTGTTTTCCCTAGGTAGAGTTTGACATGTCTTTCCTGTCAGACGTTTGGATGCCCCGCTGGTATGTTAAAGTTATTAAATAATTTTTTTCTATACTATGTTCATAAAAATAATTAAATATCACACAAACAGTGCATCCTATGGGAAATATGAGGCATCCAATGGGTCCGGAATGAGGGTTTTACCCTACAGAAGGTATAACATCTGTTTGCATCGAGCATTTGGATGCCTCGCTCTCAAGAAATTATTATTATTTTTTAATCAATTATTTATTCTTATTGTTAAATATTAAATCATTAATATCTCACAAACCATGCATCTTTCGAGAAATCCGAGACCACTGATGAGTCCAAAATGGGGGTTTACCCAATGTAGAGTATATTGTTTTGCAACAAACTTTTTATTAATGTATCAAATTTAAATTATTTAATTTAATTAAACAATTAAATAAATTAATTAATATCACTGTTACTGATCATTCTTCTTCAATATATGACATTTTTCATTTTTTGACTATGGAAGCATTTGGGAACTCCATTATAGACCGTTTTAAATGAATTATATTTTAAAACTTCTTCTAGGAGTGAAATAAATGACTCTTCCATCAATAAATAGATCAAACTGACATCAAATTAAGAAATTTAATTTATGGTTTTTAATTGAATCAGAATGGTTCTTGATCTCTTTTTAAAATGCCACATTCTTTTGAGTTACGGGTTAGAGTGGTCATGTGGGAATTTCTATAGATGTTATTTGCATAGCACCCTTGACCTTCTTTCTCTCGAAGTCTCAATTCGTTACAATCCTTGTCCACCATTTTTTTGGCCTCTCAACCCGGTGCGCACAACAACCAGGTTATTGTTTAATTTTTTAATTTTTTAATCTATTATTATTATTTTCTCACCCATTTACAATAATTGTTTTTTAATAAAACAAGGATGAAAAAAATAGAGGATTTCTTTATAATTGATAATTTTGATTTCAAATGGCAATTACATGGATTTTTTATAAAATTAAATTATCAAAGTATGATCTGATAAGATAATCATTCAACAATCACCTTTTAATTGTATTTACATAATAATATAAAATATATTTATAAAAGAAATATGGCATTATTACAAGATAAATAAATATTATATTATCATAATAATATTTATCAGCGGTTGACGTTCATTTTTAGGGTGTTCATAAATACTCTTGTGCTCAAACCAGATGGAACCATACCTCAAATTTTAACGTGTGATTTATCTTTGACATAATGTAGTTGGTTTAACATTCAATCCCAAAGTCTCATCTATTATGCGTATGCAGTTCTACAAATATCATGTTGTAAATAATAATTGTGATTTTTTATCAATTAATTAATTGGTTAAATTAATTAATTTGGGAAATATGCAATTGGTATTGAATTGTTTGGCTTAAATAATTAATTAATAAATTAATTAATCGGACATTGTGATGATTGATCTTTGGAATTAATTGAGGCCATTATGTGGTTAATTTGTTAGTTATTTTAAATAATTAATTTTTGGTTTTGTTATTAAGATTTAGTGATTGTGGATTTAGTTAAATAATTTTATTTGAATTAATGGAACAATTGTTATGGTTAATGGTTGAATTGATTTATCAATATTTTGAATGGGAATTGAGATGGAAGGTTAAGATTGATTACAAAATAAATGATGTTTAATATGTGAAATTGATATTTGATTGATAAAGTGTTGTGGGAAATGAATTGATGCTCCTAATACCCACAGGGGTTGTAGAGATGGGGTTCTAGAACAAATGAGATTAATGAAATTATTATTTTATGGGACAAGGACTGATGCTCAAAATACCCATGGTGTTGTGAGATAGGGATTGATGCTCCAAATACTCACATGTGTGCTATACAAGACGTTCTACAATACCTAGTTAATTTGGTACTATGGTTTATTTTGGCTATTAATAAATTTTACACTATGAAATAAGGATTATGACATGAACAGGAGAAATGGTTTAGACTCCAGCACATGCCAAATAAGGTATTTTGTTTTGGGTTCCTTGGTAACTCGGATATTTATGTTATTAAGAAAAGGTTATTGGATAAATATAAATGGTTTCCTCAATATCATTATTTTTTTTATTAATACAACTGCATACAATGCTTCTAACTGGATTTGTTTTAGACACTGTTGGTGGTTAACTACTGAGTCATACTCACACCCTACTTGGGCTGCCTGATCGGTACCCAAATAGACTTTGTTGGTGCAGGACATGACAATGGTAAGAGCCCGGTCATATTGTTGATTGGGGATAGAGCATGGTTGAGGGAACTGGACATGGTTCGGAACCCGCTTGGGAGTATCTAGCCTATTAATCCAGTTTTCTCGTTTTTAGACACTTGATACATATTTATTGACATTGCATGTTTACCTTTCATTTGAGTATTTTATTTCTTATCTTGGTTATTTTGGTTACATATGCACTGTTATAATTATATTTGCTTCTGCTATTTCTAGATTACATTCACATGTATTTTTACACTGACAATAGAGGGTATAATATCCCCATGACTGACTTACCATACCCTCACTACTTGTTGGTAGCCTTTGGTGTACGAGGAGATGCACATGAGGTCAGGTGGTGAACTGGCTCATGGCACTATTGCATGGCACTAGTGACGGGGCATTAAAAGTGGTATCAAAGGTAGGTTTTCATTATTTTTATGAGTTACTATTTGGGGAAAGGTATATAGGGTACTAGAGAATTTCGGGGCTCGATAATGAAATCGTTCATGGGAGTTGTGAACCCATGTACGATGGAAAACTCATGTACATAGGGTGGGATCGTTGTTATTGATGTTTTTCATTACAATTGAATTTTATTTCACCTTGGGTGATGCAATTGTTTTGTGATGTTATTATTATTTCTGGAATTTATTGAGTATTGATTCATGGCCCGGAATGGCATCAGTGTTTCATCTCCATTCATCATTCTAGCCAATCATGATTATTATGACATGCATCATTTTAGGCACACACGGCAAAACGTGTTATAGGTATGTTATTGAACTTAAAATATATTTTTTACATTTCTTGTGTAATTGAAATGAAAATGTTGTCTAAATTTGAAATTGAAATAAATAATTATTAAATGATATAAATATATTGGTTTTTTGTAATTGTGATAACATTGTGAACCATTCCATGAGATGCGTGTTTGGCTTTGTATAAATAATCATCCACGATGCTTATTGAGAGGAAGAACAGGGGGAATAACTAGGAATGGTCCTCCAGTAGTTGAACCTGAGGCACCAATAGTACCAGTTGAAAAAGCAGAGGTACATTTTCAAGGTAAATTCACCCATTTCGTGAAAATGATGCAATGAAACACATGGAGGGCTATGAAAATCATGTCTGATATGACGAGAGAATTTTAGTTGCAGCACCCCCCAACTTTTACAGAAGAGGGTGTTTCAGAGAAAGCTGAGTTCTGGATAGAATCTATCCAGACTATACATGACAACCTAGAGACTCTTGTTGGGATGAGAGTCAAGTAGGAATCTTACATGTTGCATGGTCCAAAGAAACATTGGTTGGAAAACCATAATCGAGATGGAAAGATGGAAGCTATGGAGTGGAAGGAATTTCAGGAGAAGTTCATTGAGCACTTTTATCAAGAGATGCTCAGTCAGTGGAAATCAGGTGAGTTCATGAGGCTAACTCAAGAGAATATGTCTCTGATGCACTATTTTGGATGCTTTATAAACATGCAACGTTTTTCTCCAGCATTGGAAATAGACAAGGCTAATTCAACAAGATAATTTTAGGATGGACTTAAATTTGAAATTAAGTATCAAGTGAATATTTTCATGCTGGAGAAGTTTTCAGAAGTGGTAAATCAATCTCTCATCTCTGCGGAGAACCTGAAGGATGCTTCCTGTGGTGGACAACTGGTTTATAATGGATGGTCAGGTGGTGCGAATTTTGAGAGAAGGAAGAGATGTTATGAGAATGTCATTCATAGAAGTGGAAAGCAGAGTAACTAGACAGAGGGGTCGGTTACACAGGACCTTACCTGAGTGTTTTTCCACCAGTGTGGTATGTCGGGGCACTATCGTAATCAATGACCCTAACCACCTGTGGAATGCAGATCTTGTTGTAGGATGGGTCATATCAAGAGGTTTTGTAGGAACCTAAGGCAGTCGCGTAGTGGTGGAACAGCTAAACAGAGTCAGAGTGTTGGATAGAGATCTTCTACACATTATTAGTCCTAGAGTTGGTGTTCTACTAGCCGAGTTGTTAAAGGTAACAGACGTGGTGCTTTTGGGAAAAAAACGCCCATATCAGCAGTGTTGTACAACTATGGGGAGTCATATGGCATCACAGGGATGAGGAGAAGCATAGTTGCATGTGGTAAAACCTACACTTGTGGATAGTGAGGCTGGACCATCGATAGTGAGAGGTATTTTATTGTGGCTTCTACGTTAGATTGTTCCATGTTTGATATTGGTTCCTCACAATCTTTCATATCTCAAAAACATGTTTATGGTTTTATTTTGATGGTGGAGTTTGTGAGCAGGGTTATGATAATAGATACACCATTGTGACTGAATTCTAGAGGCATTTGTATGTGCACGGGATGCTCTCTTGAGATCGTGGAGTACCGTTTTCTATGGGATCTTTATATCCTCAACATGACAACATTCGACCAAATTCTCAGTATGGACTTATTAGTCACATACCGAGCTCACATAGATTGTTATCATCAGAGACTGACATTTACATCACCTGTGGGTGACCTTTACATTCACCGTGGGGAGTGGGATATCCAGGCAGGCCGAGGAGGTCCAATTTACTCAACAACTTGGAGAGATCACAACCCATGTTGCTAGTATTTTACAGGATGACGATGGTGTTAGGAAAAATTTCCTTCCACTAGAGGTTGATTTGTTTCAAGATGTCTTCTTGAAAGACTTCATAGGGCTGGCACCTACGAGAGATATTGAATTTACTATTGAACTCATACTAGGAGCTGAGCCATTATCTATTACACCATAAAGAATTGCACTGAAAGAGCTTCAAGAAATCAAATCTCAACTGTATAATTTGAAAGATAAAGGCTTTATCCATCCATGTACATCCCCTTGGGGATCACTTGTGCTATTTGCAAATAAGGCTATTGGGAGTTTACATTTGTGTGTCAATTACTAGAGGTTGAACAAGATGACTATGAAGAACCGACATCCTCTACCATGTATTGATGATCTATTTGACTAGTTGAAGGGAGCCTCTATTTTCACATAGATCGACATAAGATCAGGTATCATCAGTTGAGAGTTCAAACTTCCGATATACAGAGGAATGCTTTCAAGAGTATGGGCTTTTTGAGATTGTTGTAATGCATTTTGGGTTAAGAAACACACTATCAGTGTTTATGACCATGATGAACATGATCATCCATTCGTTCCTAGATCAGTTTGTGGTGGTATTTGTGGACGAAATATTTTTGTACTCCAAGACTCATCACGATCTTGCCCAACATCATGACATCGTCCTGAGTACACTAAGAGTGAATCGGCTATACGCAAATAAATCTAAGTGTCAATTTTCGATTGATTGGGTACACTTCCTGGGACACATTATCTCAAAAAATGGTGTTTCAGTGGATCCAGAGAAGGTGAAGGCAGTGGTTTCTTTGGAGAATCCCACAAATATTTTCAATATCTGATGCTTTATGGGTTTATCTTGATATTACATGAGATTCATCCATGACTATTCCCATTTGGCAGCACCACTTTTGGTCTTGACCAAAAATGTAGTAATGTTTCAATGGTCAGAGGCATAAGAGAATGCTTTTTAGGAGTTGACGAAGCATTTGACGTCCGCACCAATTTGGGTTCTACCTTAGGCAAGGGAAGAGTACCCAGTGTATTGTGATGCTTCTAGGATAGGTCTTGGATCTGTGTTGATGAATATGGTTAAAGTTGTGGCGTACGGGTCTCAACAGCTGAGGCTGCATGAATGGAATTACCCAATGCATGACCTTGAGTTTATTGTTATGGTATATGATTTGAAGTGTTGGAGACACTAACTCTTGGGTGGAAGGTTCATAGTTTAAACAGATCACTAGAGCATGAAGTTCATCTTTTCTCAGCACGATTTGAAACTTTGACAGCATAGATGGGTTGAGTATATGCAGTCTTTTGATTTTGATTTGGCATATTCACCCGATAAAGGAAACAATGTGGTTAACTCTTTCAGTAGGAAAACTCAAAGTCAGGTTGTTCCGGAGTCTAGTGCTGAGTGGAGGATAATGTCGTTTCTAGCTGAGATGCACGTTGTGGTTCAGAAGAGACATGAGAAGATGAAACTCATGTCGGTTGCAGAAGAGTCTATACTTTTCAGATGGATCAAGGAAAAGAAATATGAGGAAACAAAGTGCTTGGCCTTGAGGGAAAACAGTGAAGGTGGGGAGACACCTTCAGACTGGAAGATAGATGTGGATGATATCATTAATATGAAGAATTGGGTTGCTGTTCCTATGAGCATGCGAGAAGATCTCATATGGGAATTTCATGTCTCAAAATTGGTGGTACATCCCTGTGTGACCAAAATGTACCATGACCTACGACGACAATTTTGGTGGCCCGACATGAAGAAGGAGATAGCAGGGTTTGTGACACAATTCATCACCTTTAAGAAGGTGAAGGCAGAGCATCAAATACCTGGAGGTTTACTACAACCATTTCCCATTCCATAATGGATGTGGGATGACGTGACCATGGAATTTGTGATAGGTCTTCTAAAAAGACATTGGATGAATGATTCTATTTTAGTCATTATTGATCGACTGGAAAATTTAGCACATTTATTGCCTATAATGGAATCATTTACAATTGTGTAGTTGGCAGAGCTATATTTACAGAAGATAGTTAGATTGTATGGGGTACCACGATATATAGATTCAGATCGTGATTCATGATTTACATCACACTTATAGAAGGGTTTGCAAAAGGCACATGGTACACATGTCTTATTGTATACACATTTCTATTCGCAAATAGATGGACAGTCAAAGCGTACTATACACGTGGTTGAAAATATTTTGTGAGTGTGTGTTCTTGACTTCTATGGCTCATGGGAGAAACACCTAGCTTTAGTGGAGTTTGCTGATATCAATTGTTATCAGGAAACAATGTAGATGGAACCATATGAGGCTCTATATGGTAGGCCATGTAGATCACCGCTCTACTGGATGGAAGCAGGTTACTCACAATTATTGGGAATGAGTCTCATATATGAGATGACAATGTAGGTTCATCTGATTCAGAAACATATGGCTACGACTCAGAGTAGGCAGTGTTGAGTCAAGAGGGAGTTTTTTGAGTCAATATGGTTTTCTTTATGGAAATTTTCATTCCTACTTTCCTTGAGATTCATCTGGGTTTGAAAATCACAAACACCCTAACAAACACCTTCACGAATACCCTAACCTTAAGCAACTTTTTTTCCTTCCCTAAAGAAAATTTCCTTTATGAAATTTACCATAACTATGTTTTTCCTATACATATTGTAAATCATTCTATGTATAAAATCCAGATTCATATCCAAAAACATAGAATCATATAAAATCAGATATGAAGCATTCTGTTTAGGATCCAAATTCTGGAAGTGAACTGTAATGAAGTTCCACTCTGAATTCTGGATGAGAACTGTAATAATGTTCCATTCCGAATTCAGGAAGTGAACTGTAATGATGTTCCATTCCAAATTCTAGAAATGAACTGTAATAAAGTTCCATTCTGAATTTCAGTCTCTGAAAATCAAAATAGGTCAAATCCGAACTTTTTCATGTTCGAATCCGAATTTCAAAATAGTTCGACTCCTATCTTTTTCAAGATCGACTCCAAACTTCAAAATAGTTCTACTCCGAACTTCAAAATACTTCGACTCCAATATTTTGTGAGTTCAACTCCGAACATCAAAAGAGCTCGACTCAAAACTATTATTGAGTTCGAATCTGAACTAAAAATGTGTTCAAATGCAAACTATTATTATGTTCGACTTCGAATATTGAATGTTCAGACTCTAAATTCTGGAGAAAACAGACTCTGAATTTCCTTAGAAATTCAGTCTCCAAATTTCTATAGAATTCAGGTTCTGAATTCTTAATAAAACAGAATCTAAATATCATTTTAGTATCCATTAGGAATTTCAGTTTGGTTAGACTCCGAACTATTATTTTGTTATACTATGAATTCTTATTTTCTTATATATCAAACTCCATTTTTTCTTAGACTTGTTTTGTAAAATGATGTCACGAATTCAGTTACATTTGTTTCATTACAAAATGATGTTTTCAATTTTGTTATAAAACTAACTATTGGTTGAGTTCCACATATACAGGCCCCTCTGAGAATCAAGGAAAATATAACCATTGGAGGAGGTCCATGCTCCACCTATAAATAAGAGCTCATTTGAACCGACAAAGTACTTTTGATCTTTTGGAAAATCGTTGATACCGAAGTGCTGCTGATGTGATTTCTAGAGTGAGAGGCTCGTAACAACTCTCATGATTCGTGCGACTCCAAATGATGGTGATTACATTTGAGGGCTTCAGGGGATAGGAAGACAGAGGTGCCGACTATCATAAACATCGAGGACTTCCAATGATAGGAAGATAGAGGTTCCAAATATCTTAAACATCTAGGGCTTACCCTGGTGTGAGTAAGGTATACTTTCATGGAAGTATAATCTAAGGGATACCTTTATCCAATGTTGTTGGATACTGGTACCATGTTTTGTTCATTACTAATCTTTTAGGTACATTAATTACGTTTCCATTCCCTCAATTTTTTTTGAAAATTACAAAGGGGGAGAAATGGAAAAAGAATCAATCTCTGGAGAAGAAAATAATATTGATCCCCACATAAAGAATAAAAGAGGAGATGTTAAATTAAGAGGGAGTATAACATTTCAAAATTTTTATTCCAATAGTAATGAAAAACCATCTTGATAATCATGAATACAATCCTTAGAGATTAAATGCACAAGAGAGAGTTATTTGTATTAATTGACCCTCATAAACTAAGGAAGATAAGTTTTAATTTCAATGTCTACTGAAATTTTTCAAAACCCATTATTCATTTTCAAGAAGTTGTTGTGCTATCCAAAAAGGGGGAGATTGTTGAGTCAAGGGGGAGTTTGTTGAGTCAATAATATTTTCCTTACAGGCTTTTCCATTCCTACATTCCTTGAGATTCACGTAGTTTTAAAAATAACAAACTCCTTAACAAACACCTTCACGAATACCCTAACCTTATGCAATTTTTTTTTCCTTCCCTAAAAAATTTTTCTTTTATGAAACTTATCGTAACTATGTTTTTCCTATACATATCGTAAATATATCTAAGTATAAAATATGAACTCATAACCAAAAAATCATAATCATAAAAAATCATATATGAAGCATTCTATTTAGGATCTGAATTCTGGAAATGAAATGAAAGGAAGTTCCACTCTGAATTCTGGATGACAATTGTTATAAAGTTCCACACCGAATTAAGGAAGTGAACTGTATTGATGTTCCATTCCGAATTCCAGATACGAACTGTAATAAAGTTCCATTCCAAAATCCAGACTCCGAACATCAAAATAGTTTGACTCCGAACGTTTGCAAGTTCGACTCCGAACATCAAAATAGTTCGACTCTGAAATTTTTCAAGTTTGACTCCGAACATCAAAATAGTTCGACTCTGATCATTTGTGAGTTGGACTCCGAATTTTAAAGGATCTCGACTATGAACTATTATTGATTTTGACTCATAACATCGAAATAGTTCGACTCTAAACTATTATTAAGATCAACTTTGAACTATGAATGTTCAGACTCTAAATTCTAGAGATACCCGACTCTAAATTTCCTTAGAAATTCAGACTCCAAATTTCTACAGAATTCAGGTGCCGAATTCTTACTAAAACAGAATCTGAATATCATTTTAGTATCCATTACAAATTTTAGTTTGGTTAGACTCCGAACAATTATTTTTTTACACTCTGAATTCTTATTTTCTTATATATTGAACTCCAGTTTTGATTATACTTGTTTTGTAAAACGATGTTGTGAATTCAGTTACATTTGTTTCATTACAAAATGATGTCGTCAATTCTGTTATAAAACTAACTATTGATTGAGTTCCATGTGTACATGCCCCTCCGAGATTCAAGGAAAATATGTCCATTGGAGGTGGGAGCTGCTCCACCTATAAATAAGAGCTCATTTGAATTGACAAAGGACTTTTGAACATTTGGCAAAGCTTTGATACTGAAGTGCTGCAGAAGTGACTTCAAGAGTGAGAGGCTCGTATCAAATCTCATGCTTCATGAGACTCTGAATGTTGGTGATTACATCAAGGGCTTCTGGGGATAGAAAGACAGAGGTGCCGACTACCTTAAAATTCAAGGGCTTTCGAGGATAGGAAGACAGAGGTGCCAACTACCTGGATGTTGAGGGCTTGTGGGGATACCAAGACAAAGTCGATCTTCGTATCGAGGACTTACCCGGGTGTGGGTAAGATATACTTTCTTGGAAATATAAACCATGGGATACCATTATCTATGAATGTTGGGTACCCTTCTCTTTGGGTTAAAAGAAATTGTTTTTTTCCGCTTCTTTTTGTACTGTAAGGAAAGTATAACCCTTTTATATTTCCTTACACTTACTCTGATTCATTTAAATTCAATACGCTATAAGGTAGAATCTAATATTGTTTACCATTAGTAAGAGGTGTTGTGAATTTACCTAGTTTATCATTGTAAAACATAGAACATTCTTTGTCTAAGGAAAATTATGAAGTGTACGATTCACCCCCCTATTGTATTGTGAGCATCTTCATAGATATTTCGATCCTACAATTGGTATCAGTGGAGGAAATCTAAAAACCTGTACCAATTCTATAATTGGTATTAGAGAGGGTGTTTACCTCAAATACTTTATCAATTCCACAATTGAATAGAGATCTTTGATTTTCTCACATTTTCATTGCTTGTTTTCCTTTCATAGAAACATAGTTTCTTTCCGAACTTTGTCATTCCAGGATTTTTCATTCCTAACTTTTTCTGTACTAAATTTTTCTATTATGAACTATGTCATTCTGAACAGCTACATTCCGAATTTGTTATTCCGAATTTTTCTTTTCAAATTGTTCATTCCGAACATTGTGGTTACGAATTTTTTTATTTTGACTTGTTTGGATTCCCAAAGTTTTGTTATAGATAGCAGGTTTACCTATTGGATCGATTGACAACCATAACCCCACAAGACCACCAATTGTTTTTTGGAAACTACTATGAATACTAGAGAGACATAATGAAGATATTCATTATCTATACTGGGGTAGATAATTTCGTAATGCTGACTGGAGGATACAAAATACCTAACAATGAAGTAAGTACCATTACAAATCAATAAAATCACTAGTATCAACTAAACTACAAGATACACAATACACATTTATTTGCAATTACTTGTAATATATATAGCCAAAGATCATCTTGTGAAATAGAAAATTGTATATGGATGATATTAGAGGTTACACATTTTTGAACATCCAAGGTGATTGAAACCAACAGAGCTATGCTGAGAGAAGAATATGATTCCTCGGCTCAGAAGACTATGTGATTCTATGCTAATACATCTTTTACTCTTACTTTTTATATAGCCATGGTATGCTCTTTAGAGGATTTAACAAACATATCCTTTAATAATAATTAATATTCTAGAAATAGTACATCAAATGAAGATATTTCATCTATTGAAAGTGGAGAACTTTCATATGAAGAAGTTGCTAGATTTTCCCTGTTACATGAATCAAAAAATTGTAAGATATCTAAGAAGTTAGACAATTCAAATGCTAGAAAGGAAATTCATAAAAAAGAGATTTCAGATCGTTCTAATGATCTTAGGAGTAAAGATGAATTGTTAGAAAAACATTCTAAATACCTTGAGAAAGCTAATTCTGAAAAGGAAGAACATTCTAAAGATATTAATGAAGCGATTTTAAAGGTAAATGTTTTTGAAGAAAAACCTAACTCTAAGGAAATTATTCATGAGGATAAATTTTTTTTGTAGAACAAAAATACAAAATATTTTTCTCAATGAAATGTTTGTCAAACATTACCCATGATAACGAAAATATTGATAAAATGTACTCATAAATACGACCTTTAAGAAGAATGTCTGGATTTGGTTTTACACATAGCAAACCAACATTCAGCAACAACTATTGTGTTCCACAGAGTGCTCCATTCTAAACCAAGTGTCCATGTCGTGGTCACTGGGCAAAATATTGTTCCATAACAAAACCCAATCTTCAGGTTTTCATAAAGCTTACTTTTCTAAGAAGATGTGGGTACCAAAAAAATTTTTTATCTGAAAATCGTGGATCCAAACATGTTTAGATTCTGAAATTCTAATCAATATTTCATTTTCAAGATGATAAAGGAAGTACCAACAGCAACATATAGTACATGGATAGTGGGTGTGCCCATCATATGACTGGTAACAAAATCGATTTCAAAAATATTATCAAAACAAGAGGAGGAAAAGTAACTTTCGGAGACAATTCTTAGGGAGAAATTGTTGGTATATGTAACAATGTTTTTTTTGTAAAACATTAATTTCAAATGTTTTGTTTGTGAAATGTCTTAAGCACAACCTCATTTTCATAATCCAATTATGTGACGAAGGATACCTTGTGAATATTAGGAGACATAAATGTTTAGTACACAATTCAAAGGAAGAGTTTATTCTCTCAGTCCATAGGCAAGAGAATGTTTACACCTTAAAATTAGAAGACATTAGGAGCCATGACATACATTTCCTTAGTGAAATGGAAGATCATTCTTGGTTATGGCATAGAAGGTTAGGACACTGTAACGTTAGGATCTTATTTAAACTTTCTACAAAGAAACTAGTTAAGGATCTACCAGAGCATATATTTTATTCTTCTAAAGACTGTGATCCTTGTCAATATGGCAAGAAACATAAATCTAGTTTTAATTCAATTGGTGATGTCTCAACAGCTGATGCATTATAGTTAGTGTACATGGATCTTTTTGGTCCCACACAAACTTGATGTATTGGGGGAAAATAAATTGTATTTGTTTTAGTTGATGACTACACTAGATTTACATGGGTCTATTTTCTCACAAAGAAGTCTGAAGCATTTTCCTATTACAAAAGTTTTAGAGCCCATGTTAAAAATCAGAAAAACTGTCCATTGAAAACTATTCATAATGATCATGGAGGAGAATTTAAAAATTCTAATTTTGATACTTTTTTTAGTGGAAAAGTTATTACTCACAACTTTTTAGCACCTAGAAAATATCAACAAAATGGTGTTGTTGAAAGAAGAAATAGAATTCTTCATGAAATAATGAGAACCTTATTGATTGAATATTCTATACCTAAACATTTTTGGGTTGAAGCTGTAAGTACTGCTTGTTATACTATAAATCGAGTATTGATTAGACCTTTTTTTAATAAAGCTCATTATGAGTTGTAGAATGGTAGAAAACCTAGACTTTCCTACTTTAAGGTTTTTGTTTTCAAGGTATTCATTCTGATTACTAATGATAACATACACAAATTCACACCAAAATCTGATGAAGGAATTTTTTTATGCTACTCCACAAATTTTTAGGCATATAGTGTTTCCAACAAAAACACTTGTATTGTTGAAGAAATAGTAAATGTAAAATTTGATGAAACCGATCACTTTGATTTTAAACAACACCAACCATCATCCTTGGATGTGTTTTAAAAAACTGATTATCAACATGTGATAGAAAATCCTTCTTATAAAGAAAATGTTCAGGAAGATCCTTCTGAAACATTTACCCCATAAGATTTCCTAACATATGTTGATGGACAAGGTGGTGATGGTTGAAGAAGATTTTAGAAATTTTCCTATGGATTATGATGTACATAGAAAATCTTGAAGCAAAGTGACAAAGTAGATGAAGAAGGATGATGTAGAATTGAATGAGTTTGAACGTTTTCAAAATGATGTAACAAGTACTTTCGACATAGAGGACAAAAAGATAAATAATATTCACAAAGAGCTGATAGTTGAACAAATTTCCTTGAACCAGGAAGTCCAGAATCTAAATGGAAAACTCAATTCCTTAGCTCAAGTGTGCAAATAAAAAAGAGACATCAGAATCGAGCTTGTGGATAGGATGGCCAAGAATGAAGATGCTGTTAAATCTCAAGAAATTGTTTTGAAAGCTCAAGAGGAAAGGATAGCCACCTTGGAGAGGCAATCAGAGGAGGACAAGAAGGATATGAAGAAATTGAAGACTTTGTTAAAGAAACTCATCCCGAAACAAAAAAGAGGAGAAATGAAACCCATTAATATATTTTGTTGTACATTCTTTTTGTTGTAATTTTTTTCCATATCTAATGAATGCTTGTATACGGGTACCATGTTTTGTTCATTACTAATCTTTTAGGTACATTAATTACGTTTCCATTCCCTCAATTTTTTTTTTGAAAATCACAAAGGGGGAGAAATGGAAAAAGAATCTATCTCTGGAGAAGAAAATAATATTGATCCCCACAGAAAGAATAAAAGCGGAGATGTTAAAGTAAGGGGGAGTATAACATTTCAAAATTTTCATTCCAATAGAAATGAAAAACCATTTTGATAATCAAGAATACAGTCCTTAGAGATTAAATGCCCAAGGGAGAGTTAGTTGTATTAATTGATCCTCATAAACTAAGGAAGATAAGTTTTAATTTCAATGTCTAATGAAATTTTTCAAAACCCTTTATTCCTTTTCAAGAAGTTGTTGTGCTTTCCAAAAAGGGAAAGATTGTTGAGTCAAGAAGGAGTTTTTTGAGTCAATAATATTTTCCTTATAGGATTTTCCATTCCTACATTCCTTGAGATTCACGTAGTTTTGAAAATAACAATCTCCTTAACAAACACCTTCACGAATACCCTAACCTTATACAAATTTTTTTTCCTTCCCTAAAAAATTTTTCTTTTATGAAACTTACCCTAACTATGTTTTTCCTATACATATCGTAAATCTATCTAAGTATAAAATATGAACTCATAAACAAATGATCAGAATCATATAAAATCAGATATGAAGCATTCTATTTAAGATCTGAATTCTGGAAATGATATGAAATGAAGTTCCACTCCGAATTCTGGATGACAACTGTTATAAAGTTCCACACCGAATTAAGGAAGTGAACTGTATTGATGTTCCATTCCGAATTCCAGATACGAACTGTAATAAAGTTCCATTCCAAATTCCAGACTCCGAACATTAAAATAGTTCGACTTCGAACGTTTGCAAGTTTGACTCCGAACGTCAAAATAGTTCGACTTCGAACTTTTGCACGTTTGACTCCGAACATCAAAATAGTTCGACTCTGATCATTTGTGTGTTCGACTCCAAATTTTAAAGGATCTTGACTACGAACTATTATTGATTTTGACTCATAACATCGAAATAGTTCGACTCTGAACTATTATTAAGTTCAACTTTGAGCTTTGAATGTTCAGACTCTAAATTCTAGAGATACCCGGCTCTAAATTTCCTTTGAAATTCAGACTCCAAATTTCTACAGAATTCAATTGCCAAATTCTTACTAAAACAGAATCTGAATATCATTTTAGTATCCATTCCAAATTTTAGTTTGGTTAGACTCCGAACTATTATTTTTTTACACTTCGAATTCTTATTTTCTTATATATTGAACTCCAGTTTTGATTACACTTATTTTGTAAAACGATGTCGTGAATTCAGTTACATTTGTTTCATTAAAAAATGATGTCGTCAATTCTGTTATAAAACTAACTATTGATTGAGTTCCATGTGTACATTCCCCTCCGAAATTCAAGGAAAATATGCCCATTGGAGGTGGGAGATGCTCCACCTATAAATAAGAGCTCATTTGAATCAACAAAGGACTTTTAAACTTTTGGGAAAGCTTTGATACTGAAGTGCTGCTGATGTGATTTCAAGAGTGAGAGGCTCATATCAACTCTCAAGATTCATGAGACTCCGAATGTTGGTGATTACATTCAAGGGCTTTTGGGGATAGGAAGACAGAGGTTCCGACTACCTTAAAAATCGAGGGCTCCCGAGGATAGGAAGACATAGGTGCCAACTACCTGGACGTTGAGGCCTTGTGGGGATACCAAGACAAAGCCGATCTTCGTATCGAGGGATTACCTGGGTCTGGGTAAGATATAATTTCTTGGAAATATAAACCAAGGGATAGCATTATCTATGACTGTTGGATACCCTTCTCTTTGGGTTAAAAGAAATTGTTTTTTCTGCTACTTTGTGTACTGTAAGGAAAGTATAACCCTTTTATATTTCCTTACACTTACTCTGATTCATTTAGATTCTATACGTTATAAGGTAGAATCTAATATTGTTTAACTTTAGTAAGAGGTTTTTTGAATTAACCTAGTTTAACTTTGTTAAACTTAGAACTTTCCTTGCCTAAGGAAACTTTTGAAGTGTACAATTCACCCCCCTCTTGTATTGTGAGCATCTTCATAGATATTTCGATCCTACAGGCAGAAGTCATATGCTAACAGTCAGAGATTACCCTTAGAGTTTATCAGGGAGGTATTTTTTTCATTCCTGTGTCACCTATGTTGGGTAACCAAAGGAATCAAATGTAGGGAACGATGGAAACCAAGTTTGTTGGACCTTTTGAGATCATTAAGAGAATCGGCCTAGTATCATTTTGATTAGCTCTTCAACAGAAATATAATTGTATGCATGATGTTTTCCATTATTCAAAACTACGACAATATCACCCTAACCCTTATCAAGAGATCGAAGTGGATGATGTTGAGCTTGAGAAAGATTCGTCCTTTGAGGAGCCTCCGATAAGTGTGTTGGAGCGCAGTGAGAAGGTGTTGAATAGAATCACAATGCCGATAGTTCGTCTATAATTGAAAGATGGACGTGTGCAGGAAGAGACATGGGGAAGGGAGGTAGATATGCAGGCTTAGGGGCCCGATAATTTTATCTCAGAATCTAAGAGATCCTTGAGAGTATAGCTTGAGGATGAGCTCTTTTAAGGTGGGGAGATTGTAAGATTCCTTTTTTTCTTCTGGTATATTTTGCTTTCAATCACACCTTTTAATTGATTATAAATTTTTTATGTGAAATATATAATAATAATTTATTGGTGAAACAACTTAATAAATTATTAATGGTTTTACATAAGAAATAATTCCCAGATAACACTTTATAATATGTTAATGGAATGTTTTCAAATATAGTCACTGAGTAATGAGTGATTCAGAGGCCTGAAAGGCCTCAGATTAGACGAATTAAATTATTTAAAATTAGATTTTTTTCTAAAATAATATAATAACGTCAAAATGGTGCAACATATTTGAAATATGATATTACCGGTTTATCAAGAATACGGTGTTTTCCCTAGGTAGAGATTGGCATGTGTTGGCGTCAGACGTTTGGATGCCCCGCTCGTATGTTAAAGTTATTAAATAATATTTTTTATATTATTTTCTAAAAAATAATTAAATTTATCTAAAATAGTGAATCCTATGGGAAATCTGAGGCCACCAATGGGTCCGGAATGTTGGTTTTACCCTTGAGAAGGTATAACATCTGTTAGTATCGAGGGTTTGGATTCCTCGCTCGTAAGAAATTATTATTATTTTTTAATCAATTATTTTTTTAGAGATTAAATCATTAATAACTCACAAACCATGCATCGAAATATAAATCAGTGACCACCAATGAGTCCGAATTGGGGGGTCTACCCTAGATAGAGCATAATATTTTTTCTCAATGAAATTTTTATTAAAGTAAAAAATAAAAATTGTTTAATTTAATAAAAAAATTATATAAATTCATTAATATCATTGTTCCTATTAATTCATCTTCAATATACAATGTTTTCCTATTATATGTCCACAGAAGCTTTTGGGAACCCCATTGTGGATAGTCTTAAATTCTATAAATTTTAAAAGGACTTCTAGTAGTGAAATTAATGACTCCGCCATCAATAAACAGATCAAAATCACATCAAATTAATAGTTTTAATTTAGGGTTTTTAATTGAATTTTAATGGTTCTAGATCACTCTTTAAAACTCCCCCTTTGTTGGGTTTCGTGATAGAGTGGTCGTGTACGAATTTTTCTAGATGTTATTTGCATAGCATCCTTGACCTTCATCCACCTGAATTCCCAACGCGTGACCATCCATGTGCGTTATTTGTTTTGGTCTCTCATCCTAGTGCACACAACAACCAGGTTATTGTTTAATTTTTTTATTTTTTCCTTCCATTATTATTATTATCTCACGCATTTTATATAAATTGTTTTTAAAAAACAAGAATGTAGAAATAATACATAATTATTACAAGATAAATAAATATTATATTATCATAATATTTTTTATCAGTGATTAACGTGAGTTTTTTTAGGGTGTTCATCCATCCACTTGTACTCGAACCAGATCGAACCATACCTCAAATTTTGACATGTGAGTTATCTTTGACAAAAGGTAGGTGGTTAAAAATCCAATCCAACCGTCTCATCTATTATGAGTATACAGTTGTACAAATGTCATGGTGTAAATAATAATTGAGTTTTTTTTCAATTAATTAATAGGGTAAATTAATTAGTTTAGGAAATATGAAATTTTTAATTGAATTGGTTGGAATTAATAATTAAATAATAAATTAATTAATTGAATTTTGTGATGATAGATCGTCGGAATTAATTTATGGACATAATTTGGTTAATAACTTAGTTATTTTAAATAATTAATTGGTCATTTTGTTATGCGGATTTTGTTATTGTGGATTTAGTTAATGAATTTTATTTGAATTAATGGAACAATTGTTGTGGTTAATGGTTGAATTGATTAATAAAAACTTTGAATGAGAATTGTGATGGATGGTTGTTGTTGATTAAACATTAGATGATGTTTAATATGAGAAATAGATATTTGATTGAGAAAGGGTTGTGGGACATGGACTTACGCTCTTATTACGCACAGGGGTTCTAGACATGGATCTCTAGGACCAATTACATGCATGAAATTATTATTTTATTGCACAAGGACTGATGCTACAAATAACCATGGGGTTGTGAGACAGGGACTGTCATTCAAAATACTCACATGTGCACTGGACATGATGTTCTACACTCCCTCATTTATTTTGTAATATTGTCTCATTTGGATATTTATAAATTTAATATTGTGAAATAATGATTATCAATTGAACAGGGGAAATGGTTTAGACCATGGCATAGGCCAAAGATGGTATTGTGTTTTGGTGTCATCAGGAAATCAGAATTTTTTGTTATTATGTAATGGTTAATTGGATAAATATAAATGGTTTCCTCTATTGCGTTATTTTTTTATTAATACAACTCCATATACCGCTTATGATTGGATTTGTTTTTGACACTATTGGTGGTGACCTACTGAGTCATACTAACACCCTACTCGGGCTGCCTGATCGGTACACAAATATACTTTTTTGTTTCTAGGACAGGACATGGGAAAGAGCACTTGTTAGATTGCTGATTGGGGATGGAGCATGATTGAGGTAAATGGACATGGTTCAGAACCCGCTTGGGATTTTCTGGCATTTTACATCCATTTTTCATGATTTTAGACACCTGATACATATATATAGACATTACATGTTTACATTTCAGTTGAGTATTGTATTTCTTGTCTTGGTTATTCTTGATACATTTTCACTGTTATAATTATATATTCTTCCGCTATTGCTTGTTCATTTTCACTAGTATTTTTATACAGATAATAGAGGGTATAATCTCCCCACGACTTACTTACCAGACACTCGCTGGTCGTCACCAGCCTCTGGCTTATAGGTAGAGGCCCCTGAAGTCATGTGGAGAACCGGCTCGGGGCACTGTTGCGTGGCACCTGGGTCAGTGTGTTACAAATTTGATTAAAAATAATATAATTATTGTTATTTAAATTAAAATTATACTTTTATTCGGAATAAATTATTTTTCAAAATGTATTATTATAGAAAATTAGTTTTCATCACAATTTGAATGTATAAAATTAATATAATTCTATACATATATATAAATTGAGTTAGGTATACTATAATTATTTTATTGAATCATAATAATAAATAATATGTAATATGTCCAATTTATACTTTTTTCAATATGAATAGAAAACATATTAAAAAAATTCTATGATTCGGGTAAAATTTTTATTTGTGGTAAAAACTAATGTCATTAGGAACAAATTTAATGAAAAGTAGCCATAATTTAATTAAATGAGAATATTTATTCATTAATCATTATAATATCGAGAATATGATCTTTTTTCCATTTAGATTTTACTTATAACTTAATAATATTTTTTATAATTTATAAAGTTAAAAATATCACACTCTTGATTTTTATATTTAATATATTTTTTTAAATGGTTATAAATAACATATGATCTATTATAAATCTATATTTGAATCATACAATAATTTTCACCATGTTAAATACTATTTAATTTTTTGTGATGAGATTAATACAATAAATTATTAGGCATCATCGACATATCTCCGTTGAAAGATATAGAAAGATACATTAAATGATTTTATATGATTTAAAAGTAATATTAATTATTGACATATAATTGGAACAAAATTTAATATATCTATATTAAAAAATAAGTATGTTATAAATGATTACATTCAAAATTCATATCTCTCATCTAGGCCCTAAATTTGAACTATTTGAATAGTAAAAATAGTATATTAATTATAATTTTTGTTATATTATGTTATATTAAATTATTTCAAATCATAGAATAATTATTCAGAACCATTAGGGGAATGCATTTTTTAAAATTTCTTCCAGTTTTTATTTACTAAACAATTTCAGCTAATGAGAAACATTGTGACACATTTATATTTTCATTATTATTACCAGTGTTATTGTTAGATATTATTAATGGAATGGTTAATACAAATGATAAGGTAAAAATGATTTTTTGTATCATAATTATATAATTGGAAGTCTATATAAAAACCCATTCATAATTATATTATTATACATGTAATTTGGTAAACATTTCACTTGAGTTTGACATATATTATATTATAGTATATCATGATTTTCTATAGGTTACCCATCATTATTAAAAGTACTCCAATCTACAATTTTATAAATAAATATAAATCCCTTTTATGATAAAAATCCCACCATCAAATATTCATAAAATCCCTAATATTCTAGAGGTCTTATTTTTGTTATAATATAATCCATATACAAATTATGGTTAAAAGAAAATGTTCTCTTATCAATAAGAGGTATAAATTTAATACAAATGCATTAGATTTATATCTTATTCTAACACGATCAAATAATTATATATAATTATGAAATAATAAAACTATTATATTCTATATACAAATATCTTATTTTGTTAATGAAATAACTTTTATCCATATCATTGTTCCTTCCAATGGGATATAATACTATCATTTATTTATATGAAGGACAACAACCTTACTTTCCGATGCAATACATCTTCCATTACCAGCTTTCATGGATGGTTATAATGATTGATTTAATATACTTATATATATATATGTGTGTGTGTGTGTGATATAAATAAATTTAATTTCATTATGGAATGAAAATATTTTATCTATTTCCAAAGATATCAGTCTATTGAAAAATTTAAATGTCAATTGTGAGTATGCATGGATTGCCATCTTCATGAAGCAATGTGATTGATTTTTCTCCATCACAGCAAAATGATGATTATTATAAAGTATTTAACTATATATATTGATATATATTATATAATTATAATTATGGAAATAAAAAATTATACATACATTCTTTCCCTCTCTCACATTATAAAATGGAAATGTAATTCATTTGTGTGTATGCCCTAATGTCTCCATTATTATAACATAATTCATTTTCCATAACCACATTTCATGATGGGATTTAATATTATAATTAATTTATAAAATTAATATAAATTCATTATTATTAATTTTTATATGATATAACAAATATCCCACTGACCAAGGTTATTATACCCAAGTTAGTTTGAAATTATGAACTATAGATCCTCAAAAAACATGAAAATGATCTAACATAATATATAACTAAATATGAGATTAATATAATTAAAAAATGTTTTGTGAAAAATTTATACACCTGCTGATGTTTATTATAAAACTAAATAATTTTTACATGTTTTCTATTCAATAGATAATAGTCTAACATAGAAATTCAAGACTCTATGTATGTGATTTGGTCATAAATTCACTTCAATGAAGAATGTTTTCAGGCTATGGACATATTTTCATTTATATTGATTATGGTGATATATTCATCATTCATTTGAGTTTTGGATAATCATAATTTGGTCTAAACACTCATTGAGGTTTTATTTTTGGATTCAACCTTGGAACCATTACTTAAAGATGATTCACTTTTTTGGTGAATGAATGGAGGAGACAAATGGATTCCTGCTAAGGAAAAAATACACTATGTGAAATAAATTCATCATGTGAATTAAATATGTCATGTTTAATCAATATATTATGTGAATTATTCCCCAAAAACTAAATACATGATTAAAATTGATTTTACTCAAGGGGGGCCTAAGCTTTATAAGATGTGATATGTATACATGTAATGTATATGATCCTGATATCATAATAATGGTGGTTAACCACCTAATTTTAAAAAGACACTTATTTTTCAATATTTCTCAACGCATGTGCATCCATCTAAATCCTATATTGTATGCCTAAATAGGATAATTTTTTCTTATTCTTATAAACATTTATCAACCCCATATTTATCACGTTTTACTCACCATAATAATCTCTTTGATCTGGTTAATTCTTTTTCATGTTTATCTTTATATCTTTTGTGATCTTATGTTTCACTGTACCAGAAGATGGATTTTCATTGAGTGTTATAATAAAATTGAAATATTTATTTATTTATTTATTATAAATTATGGAAATGATTTAGTGTATCTTTAGTCATGTTGGTATAGGTCACCATCGAAACTTTCTACCTTTTGAGGTGTGCCTTTTGAATTTACCAATACAATTATAAGTTCATATTTTTTAAAATTTATATTTTTTCGGTTGAATATCGAATTTAATGACTATAATGATTCAAATTTAGTTATATTCTCATAACCATGTCATGTGTTTTTTAAAAATAATTGTTACACACACGTTAATGTGTATCATTAATTATGTATAATAACCTTTTGATGGTATATTCATATGATACATTGGAATTGAATCCCTTTTGATAGTGATTCTCATGGATAGTGCTACAATTAATAATGTTACCTAGGTATGGAATCCAATATTCTAATGATACATGGGAATGTATACCCCTTTGATCTATGATACTCGGGCATGAAATCCCATATTTCTATGAGTGACTTCAATGACTACACATAGACACCTGAGTTATAACTCAGTTTCTCACTAGAAATATATATATATATATATATATATATGTGTGGATATAAACATCATAATTTATAATATATATATATATATATATATAAACAAACATAAATTATTATATGCATATTTTAATGATCAAATTTGTTTAGAGGTATCCCTAACACATTCCAAAAAGGGTACTATTAGCTTGGTGTCCTTCATGAATAGCCTTAATCCCTTTCAAATTTTTTTTTCTACTTAATGTTATGATATTTTAATAGTACTCATATTATATGATCCTAGTAGATATTCATGAAATTGTTGGTTTTCACCTACTGAACAAATCTCATAATCTATTCAGGCCAACATTTGGTAACGAGACACACTACTTGGATGCATGTAGGGAATGGGTAAATCACTTTGTTGTCAATCCATGAGTTGATTATACCAAGGGGGTTTTGGAGAAAATGATTTTGTAATCTATTTAGATTCTATCTAAATAGATTATTTGTAATATTAGGCTCATTTGATATTTTTGTATGAATATGTGAAAATTAGCCTATATTCATTTAACTTTTTTTATAGATGCATAGAATTAAATAATTTAATATTTGGTATTTGGTATTGCTATAGATGCATATTTATTTTTTCTATAGTATTTATTTAATGGTGTTTGATGATATTATGCTTCCACAATTTTTCCATTTATTACACCACTGATTTTATATAATCATATGGATATATTTTCCCCACAATACCATCTTGGACCCTTTCTTCAAGTCTAAAACCATTGGTATACGTGGAGGTGAGGTTGCGTCCATGTGATCGACCGTGTTCAATAACCTATGAGTGATCTGAATTTAGTATGATTAAAAGTGATATCAAATCATTATTCTTATTCCTTATTATGTTTGGATGTTAGAAATGAGACAACAACATATCAAATTTTTTATATAAACAATGTATTGGGTGTAGACAACTTTTGTCTAATGAGAGTCCAAAATTTTCATTGATGCAAATTACTATTTTAGATTCAACTTATTACTATTTTTATAGTTTAACTTTTGGATGGAGCTGATGATGTGTGATGGATGTTATTATGATTGAGGATTATAAATAAACCTTTTCATAATATAGAAATTAATTCTTTTCCTTTGCATCATCATTAGAAGACATGGATTAACATTTCATGAATTATTCTAGGATATATATATCAATCCCATCACTTGTATTTCCAGTCAATTCAATTTGGGTGTTAATGTATTTGATGAAAATTGGGATAATATTTATTGTAGAAGAATTTTAAAATAATATTAGGTTACATAAGTTTATAAATTAATTCTAATTTTGTAATCAACATATCAATATGCTTTCATCTTATATAGTCAATTTTTTAACATTGATTTAGGGACAATGTTTTTATGGGTTAGAACTTGTATATGACTTTGATTAAATGGAATCCATATTTCAATTTATTTATATAACGTGCCTTTATAACATTTATTTTTGATCAATTTAATTCAACTACTAATAGTTTATATTTAAATTAATACGAATTTCAAGGTAGTTTTATTCTAAAATGAAATGGTTTTTATTAAATTGTAATTACAACTATAAATTTATGGGCTCTCCCTCAAAAAACTGAAATGAAAACTCTATGTAAAAGGACATAAAAATTATATCAGAATACAAGACTGTAGAATGACATATGCAGTGCACTGTAAGAATTTTGTCTTCTGTATTTTATGATCTATATATTGCTTAGACCTATATTTAGGAGTAGTAATATGGGTTTGACATTTTTAATAAAGTATTTGTAACTATTTTATTTGTATACATGTGGATTATTACATTATCAAATATTATTTTATTCATGTCCTTAAAATTTAAAGATTCATTCCACCACGATGTGACTGACTCAGAAACTCGAAGTGTGGCTATGACCATTATCCATAGGTAGTGGGCCATAAGCCACCAATTTTAGAAGGATTAGTGCCATCAGAGTAAACATCAGTTATACAATACATGGGCACTAGTTTACATTTTAAGAGTGATTCCTAGGTCATATGAAAAACATGTAGTTATAAATATATTTATATGCATTGAGATTCTTACAAGAGAGGATGGGATGTTTTCACGAATTAATAGCTTTAACATGATATTTCTTGGGATAGTTTCAAGAAATAATTCTATGACTATTTCTTTATTGATATGTTGAGAGAATACCTGGATAGAGTGCTTATGATTCTAATGTATGGTAATATTTCTGTTATTTTCTATTCTAATTTATTTAATAGTGATCCATTGCTTTCCATTGAATCATTATAGTTAGGCATTGGAATGAATTGGAAATTTTATGGTGTGGATTATATATTACATAAACCTCTAGGTAAATATATATCAATTATCCAAATACTTGAGATATAAAAAAACAATGTATTAATAGTGATTGGAACCTAATGGAATATAAATTTTTTGTCGATGGTGGTATATAACTGAGACATGGAAGTGGTTATAATTGTAGCTGAAAACATCTCTCTGAGGATACTAGTGGGAGTAACAGTAACCAGATGACACCCATTGAAAATCACATGGGATCCAACTATTGTGAGAACCAAAGAATAGTAGGTACCCATGTCCTAGAGAATCATTTTACTCCTATGGATGTTGAAAATTAGGGAATATTATGCATTTAAGGACATTTTCTGTCAATCCTTGTTTAGAAAGGATCTATATTATCTCCTCCAATAATAGTAGGATCAGTGTAACCATGTGGGGCTGGTGTGTTGGCTACTATTAGCCATTCACATAAAGAAGGAGTTCATGAATTGGGTACATAGGCTACACGTGTTTATTTATAGTAGGGATGACATTCTCAGGGGTGTCAAGTTGTATCTCTCTACTACATAATATGGCATTTCATTACATTGTATCCTTTTTTGGTGCATTAGAGAACCGATACCTATAATATTTGAGGTTATATTATACTATACTCATATTTATTTTATCCATTATATTATGTATGAGCTTCAAATGTTTTATTATATGTTGATATTATGGCAAGTATCATACATAGAACATGGTGCCTTGGGGAGGCGATAATCCTTGATAATCATTTTTGTATCTATTTTTAGTGTGTATTCCATTCTAAGAAGTTCCCCTCAATGTAATAAATAATTTTTTTTCATATTGGACCTCTTATTTTGTGAGATTAGATGATTTTATGTCATTATCATCAATGAATAGTTGGTTAAATCCCACAACTCTGTGAATCTATATCCTTGGTGGGTTTCTATTACACCACTAGAGTGTGGTAGTTATATATATATTGGTTAATGGGAATTTGTAGGTTACTCAAGATGGGGTAGGGAATCAAGGACATTCAGTTGTGAAAATTGATATTTCTTACCATTTCATAGATGATCAAGGAGTATATCAAGTTTATTACTCTTCGATTTTTGATCAATTTAGAGATTCCTTTTTTTCTAAATTTGTTTGACTACCTCATGAAAGAGAGGTATAGTCTACTATAGATCTTGTTCTATGTGATTCACCATTGTTCCTTCCTCCTTATGGTATGTATACTATTGAGTTGTATGTGCTTAAGATGAAGCTAGATTTTTCTATGATTATTGGTTTTATATAACCCAGTACATCATAATGGTGATCACCTATTCATATCTTCAGGAAGGAAGATGGTACTCTCAAACATTGTGATGGTTATTTATGGTTTAACCAGGTTACATTTAAGAATTATTATCCACTATCTCATATTGAAGTCCTCATGAACTACCAATATGGGTAAAAGGTTTTCTAAATAATCAATTTGAAGTCAAGATATCATATGATACAATGTAGATCATCATACATACTTCATACAGTGTATCCAAAAATGTATATTCATTATGAGTATTTATTTATATTGTTTGATATTACAAAAAGATCTGATGTTTTCTGGGATTTTGGTGAATCCATTTTTGACCCGTACATGGATTTGTTTGTGGTTGTCTTAATGGATGATATATTTGTAAATTATCAAAATCATGAAGGACATTTCAAACATATTTAGATAGTATCGAATACACTGATAGAGCACCAGATATATGCTAAGATCACTAAATGACCTTTTTCGATAAAAAATGTTCAATAAATGGGTTTCATAATATCAAAGTCAAGAGTACATTTTTGGACCAGATATGGTGAATAATTTCATTTCATGGATGAAAATGATAAACGTATTTGACCTAAATTGATTCTTAGTGATGGATGAATATTACATGTGTTTTATATCAGACATCACAAACCTTATAGATCCTTTTAATGCATTAACTAAAAATTATGTGAATTTAGTTTTTTAAAGAATACAGTAAGGTCATTTAGGTGCTAAAAATGATTGAATTTAACAATGATAATGAATCATCTTTATCTAGGTAACAACTATTTAGTATTTTTTGATTCATAAGTATAGGGATTGGAATATTTTTTATTCACAGGGATATTTTTTTCCATAAAAATGACATTAGTTGATGCATGTTGAGGATAACTAACTAATGCATGATCTCAATCTACATGTTTATATTAACGGCTTAGGTTATTTGAGGAATTACATATTGGGAGATAATTTTAAAGTATTCATAGAACACTAAATCCTTAAGTATATAATTTCACAATGAGACCGGAACACCATGAATAATACATGGTATGAATACCTCAAGTTCATTAACTTTGATCTTAACTATATGATGATAATTGGAAACATAGTTGTTTGTGTGGGATTACACATCTGGTATTTTCTATCGAGGTAGATCAGATCATGAATGTTCATTGATATATCTCGGTCTCCAAGGATAAGTGAGATTAATTGATGAGAGAATATAATGTATCATAATGGGTAGTAAAATAAGGTATGTTTAAGATGTTTTGAGACAAGTCCTGAATGTATTTGTTGTCTTAGATGAAATTTCATATTGGAGGTTTTATCACCATGAATTCCACATAACTGTAGGTGATGGATGTTCTCTAGAGGAATGATGGCTTGTTATAGAATTTTCTATTTCTGAAATAGAAACTGGATGAAATCACTATGTATATTTTGAAATGTTTTTAAAGGATGCCTTGGGGAAGAGATTAAATATTGGTAGTCTTCAATAAGATATCGATGGTTACTCACTTTCTTCCTATCAGGGTGAACATATCTGTGTATGAGCATAGGAGAATATATTTCTATGAAATTATACACCATCATGGGGTCCCAAATACAATTAATTATAACTATGATTATTAATTTATATCTGGTGTTTGATGGTAATGAAGAAGTATCATAGGATACCGGTGTTTCTGAGAATATCCATTGATGCACAGACTAATGGAAACTCCCAATAGACGATATGGATACTCAAGGAATGTTTCAAGTGTGTGTCCTAGATTTCAAGGGTTCTTGAGAGAAACATATATCTGTCAATTGATTTTCACTTCAATAACTACTTACATAATACTATTCATAATGTTCCCTTTTATACATTATTCGTTAGGTCTTGATGTTTTCAAAAACATTTGTCTGAGATAAAAAATGTAGTGTTACCGGGACTTTTCTCATTCATGAATCTTTGGTGTATGTACATTTCCTTGAGAATTTTAAGGTTACTTCTAGATCTAGGTTGATATATTATATAGATCCTCATTAAAGACCTCTAGTACTTGATGTTAGGGATCATATCTTTTTTAATCCCACATAGGCTAGTTCATATACATATTTTGAGGTAGGAAAAGATACCATCTCATTATTTATGGCCATTATAGAATTTAGAGGGAGTTGGGATTGTAGAATAATGGATATATATTCTTCAAAGTTACAATGTGATGCCTGAATTATTCTATATATCATAGGTTTACAAATATCATGTTGTCATGTCTCAAGTTTTTGATTATGATGAAGTTCAAATATAGAAAGATGCTTCTTTTTAGTTTTATCCAATTCATATACCGGATAGAAGAACTATGTCCCACCATGGACTCTCTATCATTTTAGTTAAGGTTCTATAGATAAGCAAGTATATATTAGAAAATTCATGGGATATAGAGTGGCCAAAATACATTCTAAATGACAAAAGTTTTTCATAAATGATGCATTACCAACTTTAGAAGGTAACGTCGAGGATGAGTTATTTTTGGGAAAATATTGAAAGATCTTAGATTTAGACATGAGGTATGAGGCATTTAAATATTGGATAAACACCCATTGATGTTATATTTTTTATCTTATACAAAGGAACCATTCCTTTTTTGGTGATTTTTTTTGATTGTGGTAATATGTTGAAATAATATTATAGGTTGTATATAGAAAAAATACAATACATGAATTAGTCATGTCGGACAAAATTCATGTTGTGTGTTGGTGTTCCCATATGGGTTATCCATTATTTACATAACATTTAATGTATAACCATGATGAATATCCATGGATTTTAACATTTGGTATGAATTAATTTTTTAAAACAACCATTATTTGTTATTTTCATGCAATGTAGGGCCATCCATATGAATCTCCTCTTTAATGGATACACTAGTTTCCATTTTTTCATCTTCAATCAAACTCTGATTGGAAAATTGTTCATCAAGATGGAAGAGAATTAGTAAGATCATAAACCAAAATTCATCAGATAAAAGATTATTTTCCTCTATTTCTATTATTTTAATGCAAGATAATATGGCATATTTTTAGGACAAGTTTCATGTTTTTCAATTTCATCCACTCTAGGAAAATTCTGAATCCAATAATAGATGAATAGACTTCTGTATGTATATGGTTGGTGGTCTTGTAATTAAAGGACATTAATTTTAGCCTTATATTATGTTTTGTGATACCACACATAATATTATCTACATGATATCATAAAAACCCCACATAACTGTTGTTGAATTTGTTTCGAGTTCATATAAATGAATTATATTCTCTTTATTATTATTATTATTATAGGTCCCTGTAAATTATTTCTATCCCATTATGTGTGCCAATATAATTATACCATGGAAGTATAAATTATAATGACATCATACCATCTTATATATTATTTTGTATTGAATCATTATTTTAGTGACTATATCGAATCAATTTAAGGGTGAGTTGTATGGCCACATGACATTATTTTACATTAAAATGGTTACAACCTTGTAAAAGTTTAACATTAATATGTTATATATACTTTTTGACTATATATAATTAGGATAATCAGGCATGGAAGCCCTTATAATTGTCACATTCATGAATTTCATCCATTGTACTCGTTATACTCAAAAATGGAGTCTAATATATCTTTGATATTTTGGGAATGGTGATGCTTGTGATCTTTGATACTCTATCATGGATTCTCTTATTGCCATCTCCAACTCTAGGGAAAATAGATGTATTCTTTATCAAAACATCATGTTCTAGATATACCTCTGTATATATATTATTGGCTATAAATATCACTATGTATGTAAGACATATATACAAAAAACACAGAAACACATATATGATTACATTCATGGTGACATATTTTCCATTGTTTTATCAACATTGTACGAAGTAAGTAGTGTAGCACTGGTGTCCTATAACAAGATATGGTCCTTTATAGTTTTTATTACAAGTAATAATAATTATATATGCACATTACTCAAATTATATGAATGGTTTGGATAAATATATATTCTATTGATGGTGGTTTACTAAGAATGCATCACACACTATTTAGGACACAATACTGTACATGGAAAAAACTCAGTGATGTCTTTTGGGACAATGGAATGCCCCCGATTTTTTATAACTAATATGATTGTTGTAATAGAGAGGGAATTCATAAAACTGAGCTCTGTCTCGTTATGCTTTCTAGAGATATTTTTTTTTCATTTGGTTAATTTGAAATGACAATATATATGTGTTCCTGTTCTATTATGTCCTATTCTTTTTAATAGACATGAAATCACATCATTTATTATATTGTATTAATCATTTATATGTATGACTATTTATTTTTTCTAGATGATTTTTATTCTTCAATTATTATATATTATCCTTCCATCACATATCAATTTATTTCAAAATTCTGTTACTCATATCATTGTAGTATGGTATCCCCACTATACCACCTTTGACCATCGCTACTATTTGGAAGCCTCTATAATATGAGGTTTTGTGCTTGATTCCATGTGACTAAGTGGGTTTGGTTACTTTTTAATAAATAATTCAAAATATATTACATTTATATATAGTAAACAATAAATGTAATATCATAAATCATTTATATATTATTGTATTGTTTTAAATTTAAATGATATTATCAAAGAGGTTTTAGCATTAATGTTACCATGATATTCAAGTTTACTTTAGAAAATTTCATTATGTTTGATTGATTCACAAATTTTACAAATCTATAATTTAATTATTATTTATTATATTCAATTATACTGATTTATGTTTTAATTTGTTTTGTAGATATACCTTTTTTCACACTAAATTTCCATATTTATTAATTCACAATTCAATTATACAGTCTTTGTAAAAATTATTCATATAAAATTACATTTATTGGGATATAAATTTGTTTTATTAACCAGTTTTATTTTAAAATGTTTCTATACAACCCCATAGATATTTTAGATCATGAAAAATACTAGGTCGTCATCTGAACCAGTGCCCGACCTAGTCTGTGGAATGTCACAAATTGCATTCCTAAACCCCACGAGTCGGCATCAAGTTCCTAGATATAAATAATAATCATGAAATTTATTTTAGGAAATTTAATAATCATAATACAACTAGAAATAAATAAATAGAAATTTAAAATTCACAACCAAACTAGGAATCACTACTTTTTAGATTTAATATTTACAACATTAAACAAAATCAAAAAATCAGTTACAATAACTTGGAAACAAATAAACAGAAAACCACAACATAAAGAGAGAAAAATGTCCATAAAGTCATAAACATCACCTTCACAAAAAGAAGAATGATAACAACTGAATCCACTATTTTTATATTCCTTGACTTTTTATTTGTCAAACATAATAATGTTTACATACACCCAATGGTTTGTGTAGGGTGACAGCCAAATTGCAACAAGATTATACCCAACAAAAGATCCCATGATATTAACATTATAAGGTAAATGAATGTGAATGTTTTATAAATTAAATGCTAAATTCCATTTCATGGATTCTATTAATGAAAATCATGATTTCTTTTTAAATAACCAATGTTGTATACATTATGATAATGGTATGTATGATATCACCATAGATAACTATTCATGGAAGAAACCTCTAAAAACTATAAAAAAACATTACATTAGGTACATTATATCTCAGTGAAATGTCTAATAGAGACAAAAAATAACTATGTTCTCCAACATAATCCACTATGAAGGGAACCCCTAGGGGCTTATTGATCTGAGATCATAAATATGTTTGGTTGAGAGATAGCTTCATCTATGAAAGATGAAATTAGGGTTCACAACATCGATATAATCTAGAGTACTAACCCTCTTAGACAAACCCAGTTACTCAGTCTTCTCATTGTGATAAATCATGTTTTACAATTCACATAACACATCATTTTGATATTAAAGAAGACATAAATTATAATACACATATAATTACATCCCGTATAGAGCCAAAATAACTTTTTAAATCCAACACACAACAAAACCCATTTAATAAAAAATTTCCACCAATTAAATTTTTTTATAACTATCTTTCTTAATATAATAATACCTTCTACAAATCACAAAAATGGGTACACAAGAAATATAGATGATTTCTCATTTTAAAAACTTTTCCATTCCATATTAATATTATAACATAAAAAACCCATTTCACTCCACACTAATAAATTGTAAAACACATCATAATACATATGATATAATAATAAATTAATTAAATAATGTTTAACCACGCAATCCCTATCCATGGGTGTAGAAATTTATATAATCTGGATTGAAAATCCATCTGAACAACACATACACAAAGAACAATAATGATATAATGTATAACATCATGAATAAATACAATGAATTATTATATAAACATAAATTCTGTTTCCAACCCTCTTGAGAAGAGAAAATCCAATGAATGTGTGATGAAATTCTATAACAGAGAAGCAATCAATGAGGATAGGAACTTATATTAATAACTGAGAAAGATGAATAACAAATTTGGCACAAAATTTGAGCTCTAGAGGATGGTAATGGGGAGGGAGGTGTGCCTAGGGAGAATAATATTGAGTGGGGATGAAAAGAGTGAGTTTATGGATAAAAATAAGGGATAAGAAAAAAAATACAAATTTAAATTAACTTTATATACTACATGGTTTATCCGCATGGTTTGAAAACCCCTGTGGAGAATGTGATTCCATTCTATTCTAAGAGGATTCTACCACACAATCACTTCACATGGTCTGACTAACCATCCAATAGACATACATCAGCTGCTGCCTCAAACATGAAATTTATCGCATGAGTACCATTGTCGAGGTGCACAGTCTTACTAATAGTGTGTTGGTCGTGTCGTATCTACTTCATCACTTAGTCACATTCCACATGGAAACTTAGGTAGTGGTGGATAGTTACGACTAACTTTGTTATGAATTTGTGCCACATTCAATATACCCATTATTCACACATCTCTCTGAAACACAAAGTAATCCCTGGGGAAAAATATTCGACAAAAAATAAATAGAAAAATATGTTTAAAAAATAACAAATGTAGCATTATATATCATACATATCATTTTACTCATCATGATAACTTTTTATGTGTAATTTTTTATACTTATTAGATGTATATTTTACCAATGTTGTATGGGGTATATATTTCAATAACTTTTAAAAGAAGATTCTGTTTGATTTAATTTCCTTTGGGGACAATATATTACATTATTTAGTAATGTCATATTATTTACATTATCCTATAAATATTTTTTTAATTTTCTATTTATAATCAATTTTCCATTATTTGGTAATAAAAATGGTTATAGTATTTTTTAAACAAATTTGTACATTGTTTTTTCTAATTCAATAATTAATCCATTTTAATTGATCAAACATTATTATGAATTGTTTTCATGAAAGTTATAGAATATTAATAATTGATTATATAATTTCATCATAATGGTTTTGTATGTTTCTTAAAAAATTTGAAATACAATTTTCATAGGCTTTTCTAGTTAATGTAATTTTTATTAAAAGATTAAAATAGTCATTTATTTAAAATATTACAATTTGAATGAAATTTCTCGCAATGATGCCCATTGAATTCATTTTAGTTTCATTTAGATAATTTTTTGTATTTTTTGTAAAATAACGCTATAACATATAGTAATGATAATATTATTATATAAATTTTATTGAAAATTTTAAATTTATATTCTACTCAAGCATGTATTTGTTTTTCTTTTCACGATATTTATATTCATCGACTAAAACAATCCATTCTATTACTTATTATTCATGGATGTTATCAGTAATGGTTCCACCATTATTTATTATTTAGATATATTACTATTTCTTCAACGATATTGATATTGATTTTTTTTTCTACTTGGGTAAATCAATCTACGAATGAAAAATAGTTATTATTATGTTATAAAATGAATATTTTTTGGTGTTATGATTTGGATATAGTTGAATGGTTTTATTTTGATGTGTGATAAATAGATAAGTAATAATGAAGGGTGTTAACGACTATGATCTAAATTTTAGAGGAAAAATTTACATAGTAGACCAAATATATAAACCTCTTAATAGATGATGAATGTTAAACAGTTAACTGGTTACTCCTAAAAGATTATATTTTTTTTTATCAATGTTTGGTTATCCTATTTATAGGGCTTCTCATAATTGATTTGTTATGATAATGTACCATGATACCCATAAATTTTCTATATGTTTTAAATTTTTATTAAATGGTTCCTTAGATGATGATTTATATCACATGGATCAAAAATATTTATTCTTATATAAATTTTTTCTTACATTAATGAATCATTCCATTTATCAAATTTTAATCGAGATATTTGTGGTATGTATCATCTTATATTATTCTTATGTACGTTGATTATGTAATCATATCCCTAATATACTATTATTAGCATTGATGACATTGAATTCTGAATTCTTATGATTTCATCATTCCCTAATACTATAAACCTAAATGTTTCATGTGTGTGTATGTGATCTAATATTTTTTTATTTTCAGGTTGATATTGGATTTAATTATTTATATCAATTCCAAAAATGTGAAAATCTTATTATTTTGGAAAATATATATTTGTGATTTGGTGGTTTTATAACTTCTTTTATCATTTTTATGGACTCAAATGATTGTATTATTCATATATTGATGAATTATTTTCTTATTTCTTTTTTCATTTTCTATTTTTTTTATTCGATCTTCAATTATAAAACTATGATTATCTAGATATTTTTCATGGAAATAAGAACTAAAATTGTCTATGTGGAATGATTTATATATATCATTTCTGTATCGGAAAAATTAGTTTTTTATGAAATGTTTTATGTATGTGTTTAATGAAAATGGATTTAGAAAATATTTATCCAATGATGCATTTAGAGGAACACATATATTATTTTGATATTTATGGATTATTGCATTTAGTAGTTTTTAAAGACGATTTCATTGGATTTCCCCAATATAAAATCTCATAAGAATTTGTAAAGCCATAGTACTGTTATGTTTTAATGGAATGATAAGTGTCGTATTATATTTGGGAACTAATGATAAGGTTTATTTTGACATGTTCTGATTCATTTTGAACTCTCTTCATGATATAATGGTATATATTATTCATTATGCATATGATTATTTTTTATTGATATGTATTAAATACAATTTTTGGACTATCATTCTCAAAAAATAAATCCTAATTAGAAGAATTGTCCTAAAATTGTTCTCGAGTACGTTATAGTGATGCATGTACTCAAGACATAGCACCACTGTCTCATCGATTATCTATTTACTATATATCTAAATCATGATATACAAGAGAATATATTTTCCAAGAGAAGATTGATCATAATATAGAGATACTAGGATGGGTAAATTCAAACATTGTAGCTTTATATTTCAAATATATATATATATAAAGGAATATATTATCTGACACATTGATAAGCATGTTACCAATTCATGATTTGAGGAATCTCTAAAAGGGTGGTTTCTGATGTGATTACTTTATGAGATGATTATAGAAGTTCAAAATTATAATTGGAAGGCGTTTTTTGTTTTTTCATATAATTTATCAAATTATTATTGGGTTCATATATGGAAATAATATTCTACAAATTTATGATTTTTTGGATAATTTCATTGTTTTGAGATACATTATGTAATAGGTTTTAGTCTCATGATTGGGTCTTGAAATTTCATTGATGGTTGGACATTTATATATATCTATGGACTTAATATAATAATGATGGAATATTTTGTAGTTATATAGTGAAACTATAGACTATTAACATTTATTAGGAATTTAGGTTTCACTATTAGTGGTTGGCAATGTGGCGGTCGATAGAAGCCTTCATACACAATGTTATAAATTTGAAAATATAAATGAAGATATCTAGGTTAGATTTTGTTTTTTCTAGTCATTACACATTATTATTTTCATGTTGTATTATAAAATCATTTAATTTGAATCTTGTTTTAGTAAAACCATAAACCTAGTATCCCTGATTTATTAGTTAATCAATTACATTTCCACTCAATGTAATTAATGAAATTTTGATGGACCATATATTTTAGCATTCATGGTAATATATATATATACTTGAATCCAATATAAAATTGAATCCTTTAAAATATTATTCTATTTTATATATTTGTCACTATCTCAAACATTTACATGAATATCAATCATTGTAAATTTTCTATTATCTTGGGGAAAATGCAAGGAAATATTTAAATCATATGATCAGAATGGTTTAAATATAATGGACATGGTATTTATTAAAAAAGGGATAAAAAATCATATAATTTCAATGATTAAAATATTCTATTAAATAAATAACATTGGTATATAAAATAATAGGATAAGAATTATTACAGATAATATAATTCCATATAAGTAATTACATGATCTTCAAAAATAAAAAAAAGATGTCATAACAATTCATATAATCCCATGGACAACAATGACATATTTCATCTTGATAGAATTTCATTTATAGAAATCTTATAAATCTCATGAATGGATCATTCCTAGTAATGATAAAAATACCATCAAGTCTAAATTTCATGACATCATACATAAATATGTAATCCTCTGAAAATAATCAAAATTTAGTTTTTTTATGAGACAAATTAATTTATCAATTTTCTATAAAGAGACCCACCCATTAATTAATTTGTTTACTCCATTCAATATATAAAGGAAAAATATTTCATATTCAATATTCCATAATCATAAATAATATTTTGTATTGAATGAACTTGAATACAGAATGTCAATACATTCACCTATTAAACTGATGATATATCATCCAAAGAAATCATATGGATGTTATTATTATAAAATATCCCTATTGTATAATAAGAATAAAATGGTTATTTTCATTGATAAATAAGTATACCATAAAAATATCAAAAACATATTTATGAAAATAACAATTTATCATTTAATTCCAATTTCTACAACTAAATAATTCTAGATTAACAAGAAAAGCATTTCATTGAATGTAAGAATTGTTATTTCTATTGTAATCTTAAAACGACTGGGAAATATTGATGGCCCAGTTTTTTTTATTATTTTAGTGATCATTAAAATAATGTCTCATCTCACACCATGTTTAACAGTAGATGGTTTAGAAAATTATATGATGAATATTTAAAATAATTTATGTAGAAATTAATAAATCGGTTGATATAAAAACATTAAATAAATAATAAATTAAAAAAATTGAAAATGATTATAAAACCATTATTATGGAAGAAAATGGTTTTCTGATTGCATATAGATTAATGTTTGTTTTCTTGAAAAAAAATATTTCCAAAAATTGTGTTCAAAAAATAGTAAAATTAATTAAAAATAAGAATATAAAGAAATAAATATTGGAGAATAATTTTTTTTGATTTATAATGAAATATCCTATAATTTCACCAATTATGAGTTAAACATATACAATAAATAATAATAATGTGAATTTTCTATTAACCTTAGCACATTGCTATCATTGGTATCATAACCAATATGAGAGAAATATCCTCAAATGATTATTTGAATATATTTAATATGAAGTGAATTATGATATATAATATAAATGGGGATGTATATGAACAACGTGAAATAATAATGTTATGAATATTACAATATCCCATTGAATCAAAATTAAGATGACATGTTTATTTCGAATATCATATCATTGGAGTTAGAATTTAATAAATTAAGTGATTATACGTAAAAAATTAAATCAAAAAACATATAATGGGTAATATTACATAATAAAATTAGTGGTAATTCCCTACATAATCATGGACTATAATAATAAATGATGTTTAAGTATTGAAAATGAATTGAAATTTAGTTACGAATTAAATTACATTATGTTTGAATGATCACATATTCTCTTCATATTAATTTATTTAAATAAAAATAATCATATTATCATTTCAAGGATATTTTTCATGTTTATTATTAATTTTTTTTAATTACCATATTATACATAATTACATAGTCAATTAACTTCACATCAGATGTTTTTATTATTTTTTATTCATCTATCCAATACAACTCTGATACAATGACTATGGTAAAAATTTTAATTATAACATTGTATAACAATTAAATTCAAGATATAATTATAATTCTTATAAAAAAATAAACTTTTATGACAAAAAATGTATGATAAATAATAAAAAATACTAATTTCATAGTCTTGGAGTTTGTAAGTCTCACATTCAAATTAGTAACATTCCTATTTTTAATGATAATAATTCAATGAAATGAATTATTATTGTGAAATTCAAATAACATAATTATATACTAATGGTATTATATTTTTAAATAAATATTCTTATATAGCATCAATGTGAGGTGGTGATGGTAAAAATGTCACATCTCTTATAACGACCCATACTTTACCTATATTGTTATTACTTCATATTTGAAGCATACTTAGTACAACATATAACAAAAACCACAAAAGGACCGTATAGGTATAGTGTCTTTAGAAACTGTGAAACATAAACAACTAGTTCATAAATCTTCTATAGTGTCTCCCATTTATTTCATCATATCTAGAGGCTCTTTAAGTGTATTGAACTTTATATCCTTTTTCCTGGCCTGGGGAAAAGAGAAACATATAAAAGGGTGAGCTCAAATGCTCAGTAAGGGTAAATAAAGGTAATCATAACATTTTGAATATCTTAACTTACAAAAGAGATCATAATATCTTAACATGGGTTAAATCATGGATGTGAAAATGAAATCCCCATAATCATAACATAAAACTTGAATCTTTGTTGCATGAACACATAATCATAGATAATCATTTCTTGTTAGTCATGACTCATTGCCAAGACTATCTTAGCAGACAAAGTCCATTTCTGAACTGAGTTCACTCCTCGTTTCAGTCATGTATCACTGAAACCAGAATGACCTTCCGATCCAGCCCTGTCTATCCCATGAGATATAAATCTTTACCCAATGCATTGGAGAGAGATATAGGTCCCACCCATCTCATAATGAATCCTTTCTTATGAGTGCCACATAATCATAAATCATACATCATCGCATAACACATGTAATAAAAATTGGATTCTTGAAACATCATGACGTCTTAAAACAAATCATATAAGGTAAAAGAATTCATAAAAAAATAATTCTATCACAAAATAATCAAATCAATGTAATAATAGGGATAAAAATAGAACCCTATATTATCTTAGATGGAAAATAATGTTGATAAATCATTTGACCTCCATTCTTAAAGAGAATATCCTTTCTTTTTCAAAAACATTTTCCATTCTTTACATGTCATATAATTTTAAACTAAAAGAAGTTAATTAACAAAAACATGAAAACTTGTAAAGGAAGATTCATTGAAATAACGTTCTATGAATCCATTCATGCCGTATAAGTTAAAAAAACATTCTTCTCGTACTTTTGTCAGAAAAGTCAAAAAGTACCTCATTTTGAAAACGACAAAAGATTCCTTTCATATCTTTTACTAAAAACTCACCAATAGGTAAAATTGGATTTAAACAATTTTATATGGATAGAAATAATATTACATATTGACGAAACATGGATTTGGATGATAAATACACCCCAGTAAATACCAAAGTATAAACAATCTCGGTTAAAAATGAGATTGTGAGATTTTCCCTTACCTTAAGTCCGATTTGATTCATACGAGTCTAAATATCCTGTATAATGATTTAAATAATTTTATTGACTTATTCCAGAATCATAATTATTTATATGATATCATATATGGTCATATTCTTAGCTTCTTATTAGTAATATTTCATTGTAACTTTTTATTCGGGTCTTTATTGCTTTTTGTTCTTATGAATGTTTTGCCGAATAAATTCTTATTCTTCATGTTAGGTTATAGATACCTTATATACATAATGGTATTTGTGTAAAATATATCATATTTATTCATTCAATTGATTTATATAATTACTATGTAATGAATATCATGTAGAACAAGTCGCATCACATCGTGGAGACGGTAGGCCGTACGTACGCACGAGTGATGATATCGTTCCCAAGATTGTGGAATTGTATTGAAGTGTATTCAAACTATTTCAGTATCAATATAACTTTATAATAATCATATATAGTTACTCATTATACCATTATACCCATCCAAGTAAGGTGGTGGTGGAAAATAGATTACACCACGGTGTGGAGACGGTATTCCGTACGTACGCACGTGCAATGATTTCATTTTTTGTAGGATGGATAGAAGGTGAAATAGGGTTGTTTCATATTTGTAATAACATATCATTATGTAATTAATAATTATGTTATTAACTTATCATGAAACATCTAAAGAAGAATAAGTTGAAGAAGAAAGAAATTGAAAAAGATCGGTAGTGGATATTACCTCTATTTGACACGCCTCTTTGAATCCTCCACTTAGGGCACTAAGATTGGTTTTTTAAGAATACCAAGACCTCTAGGATTATTATAGGGAAGTGGAAAAGGAAATTTTTCAGGGGTTGTCCGAGCTTGAATGATAAAATTGGTGTGAGGAAAAGAGAGAGCAGGTGCCCTTTTATAAGGGAGGAGAGGGGCACCTTAGGAATATCTCAAACTATTAGTTTATATTAAAGTCAAATTCGGTTTATAATGGTTACAAAGGGTCTTATATTGAAGTTAAAGTGGGGATGGGTAGAAATCCTCTCATCCAATAGGATTTAGAGTAGTTTTGGTAATTATTTTAACCTTATCAATTAGATTTAACTCTAAGTTAAATAATTTAACTTTTACCGTGACTTTTTGTTTTCTTAAACTATATGGTTAATAAACTTAAAATAACATGCCAAAAGAACCCCAAGTTATTTATTATTAATATATGTATCCTTATCTAAGTCATTTTACTGAACTTTAGATTTTTAGGAATGAAATAACAATTAATAATATAATATTCGTTTTAAAAACTAATTGTTGTCAATTTTGATATTATTTGGTACAAGATTTTTATAAAATTTATAACAGAATGATAAGTTCGAAAACAGTTACTTAAATCAACACTAACATGTCATAATAACATAGAAAATTAGTGAAATTCATAAAAAGGCTCAAATTACAATTATTTGGGCATTTATAACCTCAATTATGCTAATATTTTCATAATAAGGTAATTACTGCATCATCGTTGAGTGATAAATAAATTAAATTATTTAAAGTCAAAAAATTATAAATAAAATACCATTATGTAGGAAATCTTATTATCTTTCTAATGAATATTTATAATTGAATTTATATTATGTGTTACTTTATAATAAAAATGTTTTAGTTATTAAACATTGATTTTAACTATTTTAAATATTCTTTAAATAAAATAATAATAAATGTCCTAATCTAATCCAATTGGACCTAAATGGTCATATTAAGGTTGTTTTTGGTATAATTACACTCATCCAATAGAATTAGGACATGTGTTAGGGTAATAGTAATATAACTTTTACCTTTAATTACCATACTTACTATTAACCGCGGTAAATAAAAGTAAAATGTTACTATTCACCAAAAATTATTTTCATCTCATTGAACCACATTTTACTTACTGATATCAACCGTGTCTGTCGGATTATCGAAATTCCATTCACAGAAGCGGTAAAATTACATTTTATGAAAAATTCAGTTTTTTAACTACCACTTAGTGGTTTCACTATTCACCAAAAATTGAATGTTTTCAGAAAAATAGAAAAATTTATCCCTAGGCTAATTTCGGTATTCCGAATCCAAAAATGATGTCCATTTTGAATGATAAAATTTATAAAATTTCAAAAAGTGGTTATTACTTTTCATAATGGCTATTTTATATAATATTTTAATAGCATATTGTTGTTTAGTGAAAACTCGGTATTGCGTACAACGCATGCTATCAAGGAAGGTCGCGATTGCGTGTAAAGCAAGCCAAGATAGTGTTGTGTGTAGTGAATGATTCCTTTGCGTATAACATAATTCATAAAAAGAAAATATTTCTCATAAAAGTCTCAGGTGTTACATTCTACCCCCCTTAAAATGAATTTCACCCTCGAAATTCATCACTTTGTAACAAACTGATGAGGATACCTCTCCCTCATCATATCCTCAATCTCCCATGTAACTTCTTCTAAATGGTGTTTCCTCCATAAAACGTTCACCAAGTGAGTGGTCTTGTTTCGTAGAACTTTTTCGCTACGATCCCAAATCTCTGTCGGCCGTTATTCATAAGAAAGATCTTGCTCCAGTGGTACAACTTCTGAGCTGAGTACATGTGAAGGATCAGGTATGTACATTCTCAGGAGCGATACATGGAACACGTCATGAACTTGAGAGAGATTCGGTGGAAGCGCCAATCGGTAAGCTACCTTCCCAACACGATCCAGTATTTCAAAAGGACTGATAAAACTAGGGCTTAACTTTCCCTTCTTCCCAAATCTCATTACTCTTTTCCAGGGAGATATTCGTAAGAACACTTTATCGCCCACTTCAAACTCTAGGTCTCTTCTTCAGTTATCGGAATATATTTTTTGTCGACTCTGAGCTGCTCTTATGTGTTGTTGAATAGATCGGACCTTTTCTTCCATCTCATCAACAAGATCAGGTCCTAATAGCTTTCTTTCCCCAACTTCATCCCAGAAAGTTGGAGTTCTGCATTTCTTTCCATACAAAGCTTCATAAAGATCCATTTGAATGCTACAGTGAAAGATATTATTATATGAAAATTCCACCAAAGGTAGGTGTAGATCCCAAACACCTTTGAAATCCATAGAGCAAGCTCTTAACATATCTTCTAGAGTTTGAATTGTCCTCTTAGACTGACCGTCTGTCTGAGGATGATAAGCAGTGCTGAAACTCAACTTTGTATCTATAGTATGCTGAAGACTTCACCAAAACATAGAGGTAAACCTCAGATCCTGATCAGATATAATGGAAAGTGGTACTCCGTGCAATCTTACAACTTCCTTTACATATATCCTCACAAGATGATCAAGAGAGAAATCATCTCTTATAGCAATGAAGTGTGCTGACTTCGTAAGATGATCAACTATAAACCAGATAGAATTATTGCCTTTGGATGTTTTAGGAAGTCCAGTGACAAGGTCCATAGTGATGTTTTCCCATTTCCATTCGAGTATGGGTAATGGTTGTAACATCCCCTTAGACTTATGTCTCTCAGCTTTAACTTGCTGACAAACTAAGCATTGAGAGACGTATTCAGTAACATCTCTTTTCATGCCATCCCACCAGAAGTACTCTTTCAGGTCCCTATACATCTTCATGCTTCCTGGATGAATAGAGAATGAAGAACTATGAGGCTCATCCAGAAGATCCTTCTTTAATTCTGGGATGGGAGGAACACAATCCCGATTCTTGATCCTTATTATCCCATCACAATCAAAGTGGAATTCAGGAACATTTCTCACCTTCTTTTGTAACTCTACATCTTTATTCTACACATCTTTAATCTTCACATGCATATATGGTTGAACATTTATTTGAAATAGATAAGATTTTTTCCATTTCATTATGATACCAAGATCCATCCTTTGTAAATCCATAAATATTGGATCTTTTGAGATCCTCATCATGGAAAATCTAGTATGGTCTTGTCGACTTAATGCATCAGCAAACTTGTTCTCTTTCCCAGGGTGGTAATGAATTGAGCAGTCGTAATCTTTAATCAACTCCAACCATCTTCTATGGCGCATATTCAGCTCCTTTTGTGTGAAAATATAGTTCATACTTTTATGATCAGTATAAATATCACACCTTTCCCCATAAAGATAATGCCTCTAAATCTTTAATGCAAAGATTACCGCAGCTAGCTCCAAATCATGAGTTGGGTAATTTTGCTCATGGATTTTCAACTGTCGTGAGGCATAAGAAATCACCATATCACTTTGCATAAGAACACACCCCAGTCCCTTCTTGGATGCATCACTGTAGATCACAAACCTTTTTCCACTACAAGGCAATGAGAGCACAGGTGCACTGGATAGCCTTCTTTTCAACTCCTTGAAATTCTCTTCACATTCCTCCGTCCACACGAACATAACTCTTTTTCGAGTCAACCTGGTGAGTGGATTTGATAACCTCAAAAAATCTTTCACAAAACATCGATAATATCCAGCCAGACCGAGAAAACTTCGGATCTCAGTTACTGTTGTTGGTCTCGACCACCTTTCTATAACCTCTGTTTTTGCTGGATCCATAGATATCCCCTCTTTTGAGATTATTTGACCCAGAAATGAAACTTTTTGAAGCCAAAATTCACACTTGGTAAATTTGGCATAAAGCTTCTCCTTTCTCAGGGTCTTCAACACAATTCTCAAGTGATCTTCATGTTCTTCCTTGCTCTTTGAATAGTCAAGAATATCGTCTATAAAGACTTCCACAAACTGATCAAGATAGTCTCTAAAGACTCTTTTCAGCAGATCCATGATAATAGCAAGGGCATTAGTAAAACCAAATGACATCACTATAAATTCATAGTGTCCATACCTTATACGGAAAGCTGTCTTTGTTATATCCTCTCTTTTGACCCTTAATTGATGATAACCTGAATGAAGATCAATCTTGGAAAATTATTGAGGTCCGCATAGTTGATCAAATAAGTCATCGATGCGCGAAAGAGGATATTTGTTCTTGATAGTGATCTTGTTAAGTTCTCGATAATCAATGCAGAGTCGCATTGATCCATCTTTCTTCTTAACAAACAGAACAGGTTCTCCCCAAGGTGACGCACTAGGGCGTATGAATCCTTTTTTATGATTCTCTTGAAGTTGCTTCGTCAATTCCTGCAACTCAATTGGGGACATTCTATAAGGTGTCCTTGAAATAGGCATAGCACCTTGTGTGAGTTCTATTGAAATCTCAACTTCACGATTTGGTGGAAGACCTAGAAATTCCTCCAGAAAGACATCATCAAACTCCCGTATAATGGGAATATTCAAAATTGCGAGTTTCTCTCCAACCATTTGAGATAAATAACCTTCATTTAGTGGAATCAAGACCCATAATACAGAAGAAATTTCCACTGGATGGTTATGTTCATCATTGCATCGATAGATGATCATAGATTGATCTGGAATATGAAATGTGACTTCCCTTCTTTGGCAATCGATATGAGCTCCGTATAAAGATAGACAATCCATGCCATGAATCACATCAAATTCCACTATAAGAAGGATCACAAGATTTGTAGGAAGAACTTTCCCACAACCATCAATTGGAGAAGAATTATAAACTTTTGATGCAACCGTTGTGCCATTAGGATTTGTCACAGCTAACTCAACATCTAATTATTTAGGTAAATTGGTGATATCCTTAGAAAATTCTTCAGAAATAAAAGAAGGGGTGGATCCAGAATCAAATAAAACATTTGATACTTTAGATTGGATGGTAAGTGTACCTTTCACCACATCTTTATCATACTCCACATCGCTGATAGAAATTTTATGTGACATTCCTTTGTCTTTAGCCTTAAGTTTTTGTCGACGTCGATCATCATCAGCAACCCTTGGATTAGGGCATTGATTAACATAATGCCCCAATTCCATGAACTTGAAACATTCAAGGGTAGGAGGTTCATTCTGTGTATCCTTTTCATTGTTCGTATCACTAGACATATTTTTCCCATAATTGCGGCATTCAAATGCTCGATGACCTTCCATTCCACATTTGAAACATTTACTTGTCCCTTTAAGACAATTCCATCCATGTTTCTTTCCACAATTTGAGCATAAGGGAAAATTCATCTTCTGTTCAATGTGGTCTTTAGATTTCCCTTTATATTCCATTTTCCTCTTCTTATCAAACCCATATGACTGATGGGTTACTTCAATTTCCATCTCAACCTTGAGAGCACATCGAATAATTTCCTCGTAGCTATTGAAGTCCCTTATGGCTAATGAACTTCGAAGACATGGTTTTAATCCACTAAAGAATCGATCAATCTTACTCTCAGGTTGGATAACAATTCCAGAAGTGTACCTTGCGTGTCTTGTAAAATTTTCTTCGTATGTACCAACAGATTCATCATCCTTTTGCTTCAATTCAGGAAACTCTTTCTCCATCTTTGTTCAAAGAATACAAGGGAAGTACTTATTGAAAAATAAGTTTTTGAACACGTCCCATTCCATGGACTCAATTTCATATCTTGGCCTCGTATTCTAGATAAGATTCCACCATTTATTAGCTTCTCCTTCCAAATGATATACCGCTAAGATGACTTTATCAAGTTCAGAACATTGAAGAACTGAAAATATCTTTTCAGTGGTACTATTCCATTGTTCAGCCACTAATGGATCAGTTGAACCACTGAATGAAGGCGGTCGCTGCCTCATGAAGGATTCAACAGAATGTTGTTCCTTACTTTGCTCGTTTGGATGTCCTGCATGATTCATAGCTTGAGAATGTTGCGCGAGCATGTCTACAAGATTTTTCATTCCTGCTCCCATATCGTTGGGTTTCTCAGGGGGACAATCATTGCATTTCCCGTTGCATTCCGCATTAACACGGTTCCTTCGGGTTCCAGCCATTGACTAAAACCAAGAAGAATAGTGTGAGAAACACTAATTATAATAAGAAAACCTCATAATCAAAAAGAAACTTTCACGCTTAATGTCTTATCGTAGGTTCTTCATGGCCATTTCTTAAACACTAAGATTGTTCTAGGCTTATATATATCCTTAGGGTTCTTACTAAGGCTTTCACATCATAGTTTCCAAAGGATGACTATACCTTTCCTCTGATACCAACTATAACGACCCATACTTTACATAAATTGTTAATAATTCATAATTGAAGCATACTTAGTACAACATATAACAAAAACCACAAAAGGACCGTATATGTATAGTGTCTTTAGAAACTGGGAAACATAAACAACTGCTTCATAAATCTTCTACAGTGTCTCCCATTTATTTCATCATATCTAGGGGCCCTTTAAGCGTATTATACTTAATATCCTTCTTCCTGACCTGGGGAAAAGAAAAAAAATAAAAGGGTGAGCTCAAATGCTCAGTAAGGGTATATAAAGGTAATCATAACATTTTGAAAATCTTAACCTGCAAAAGAGATCATAATATCTTAACATGGGATAAATTAAGGAAGTGAAAATAAAATCCCTATAAGCATAACATTAAACTTGAAACTTTGTGGCATGCACACATAATCATAGAGAATCATTTCTTGTTAGTCATGACTCATTTCCAAGACTATCTTAGCCTACAAAGTCCATTTCTGAACCGAGTTCACTACTCGTTTCAGTCCTGTATCACTGAACCGGAATGACCTTCCATTCCAGCCCTGTCTATATCATGAGATATAAATCTTTACCCAATGAATTAGAAGGAGATATAGGTCCCACATATCTCATAATGAATCCTTTCTTATGTGTGCCACATAATCATAAATCATACATCATCGAATAACACATGTAATAAAAATGGGATTCTTGAAACATCATGACATCATAAAGCAAATCATATAAGGTAAAGGACATCATAAAAAAAATTAATTCCATCACAACATAATCAAATCAATTTAATAATAGGTATAAAAATATAACCCTATATTATCTTAGATGGAAAATAATATTTATAAAACATTTGAACTCCATTCTTGAGGAAAATATCCTTTCTTTTTCAAAAACATTTTCCATTCTTTACATGTCATATAATTTTAAACTAAAAGAAGATAATTAAAAATAAACTTGAAAACTTTTAAAGGAATCTTCATTGAAATAATGTTCTATGAGTTCATTCATGCCGTATAAGTTAAAAAAACATTTTTCTCGTACTTTTGTCGGAAAAGTCAAAAAGTACCTCGTTTTGAAAATGACAAAAGATTCCTTTCATATCATTTACTAAAAACTCACCAATAAGTAAAATTGGATTTAAAAAATTGTATAAGGATAGAAATAATATTACATATTGACAAAACATGTATGTGGATGATAAATACACCCCAGTAAATACCAAAGTATAATCAATCTCGGTTAAAAATGAGATTGTGAGATTTTCCCTTACCTTAAGTACGATTTGATTTGTACGTGTCGGAAGCTCCTATAAAATGATTTAAATATTGTTATTGACTTATTCCAGAATCATACTTATTGATATTTTCTCATATATTGTCATATTCTTAGCTTCTTATTAGTAATATTTCATTGTTACTTGTTATTCGGGTCTTTATAGCTTTTTGTTGTTATGCATGTTTTGCCGAAGAAATTCTTATTCTTCTTGTTAGGTTATCGATACCTTATATCAAGAATGGTATTAGTGTAAAATATATCATATTTATTCATTCAATTCATTTATATAATTACTATGTAATGAAGATCATGTAGAACGAGTTGCATCACATCGTGGAGACGGTAGGCCGTACGTACGCACGAGTGATGATATCGTTCCCATGATTGCGGAATTGTATTGAAGTGTTTTTATACTATTTCAGTATAAATATAAATTTAGAATAATCATATATAGTTACTCAATATACCATTATACCCATCCAAGTAAGTTGGTGGTGGAAAATTTATTACACCACGGCGTGGAGACGGTATTCCGTACATACGCACGCACGATGATTTCATTTTCCGTAGGATGGATAGAAGGTGAAATAGGGTTGTTTAAGATTTTTAATAACATATCAGTATGTAATTAATACTAATGTTATTACCTTATCATGAAACAACTAAAGATGAAGAAGTTGAAGAAGAAATAATTTGAAAAAGATCGGTAGTGGATATTACCTCTTTTTGAAACGCCTCTTTGAATCCTCCACTTAGGGCACTAAGATTGGTTTTTGAAGAAGACCAAGACCTCTAGGATTATTCTAGGGAAGTGTAAAATGGATTTTGACAAGTCTTGGACGAGCTTGAATGCTCAAATTGGTGTGAGGAGAAGAGGGAGGAGGTGCCCTTTTATAAGGGAGGAGAAGGGCACCTTAGGAATATCTCAAAATATTATTTTATATTAAAGTCAAATTCGGTTTATAATGGTTCCAAAGGGTCTTATTTCAGAGGTAAAGTGGGGATGGGTCGAAATCCTCTCATCCAATAGGATTTAGTCAAGTTTAGGTAATTATTTTAACCTTATCAATTAGATTTAACTCTAAGTTAGATAATTTAACTTTTACCGTGTCTTTTTGTTTTCTTAAACTATATGGTTAATAAACTTACAATAACATGCCAAAAGAACCCCAAGTTGTTTATTATTAATATATATATCCTTATCTAAGTCATTTGGATGAACCTTAGATTTTTATTAATTAAATAACAATTAATAATATAATATTCGTTTTAAAAACTAATCGTTGTCAATTTTGACATTATTTGGTACATGATTTTAATTAAATTTATAACAAAATGATATGTTCGATACAAGTTACTTAAATCAACAGTAACATGTCATAATAACCTAGAAAATTAGTGGAATTCATAAAAAGTCTCAAATTACATTTATTTGGGCATTTATAACATCAATTATGCTAAGATATTCTTAATAAGGTAATTACTGCATCATCGTTGAGTGAAAAACAAATTAAATTATATAGTCTAAAAATTATAAATAAAATACCATTATGTAGGAAATCGTATTATCTTTCTAATGAATATTTATAATAGAATTTATCTTATATATAACCTTATATTAAAAATGTTTTAGTTATTAAACTTTGATTTTAACTATTTTAACTATTCTTTAAATAAAATAATATTAAATGTTCTAATCCAATCCAAGTGGACCTAAATAGTCATATAATATTCATAAGGTTGTTTTTGGTCGAATTAAACACATCAAATAGAATTAGGACATGTGTTAGGGTAATAGTAATATCATTTTTACCTTTAATTACCATATTTACTATTAACCGTGGTAAATAAAAGTAAAAACTTACTATTCACCAAAAATTATTTTCATCTCATTGAACCACATTTTACTTACTGATATCAACCGTGTCTGTCGGAATTTCGAAATTCCATTCATAGATCCGGTAAAATTATGTTTTATAAAAAATTCAGTTTTTTAACTACCACTTAGTGGTTTCACTATTCACCAAAAAATGAATGTTTTCAGAAAAATACCAAAATTTCACCCTAGGATAATTTTGGTTTTCCGAATCCAAAAATGAAGTCCATTTTGAAAGATAAAATTTTTAAAATTTCAAAAAGAGGTTATTACAATTCATAACAGCTATTTTATATAATATTTTAATTACATATCTTTGTTTAGTGAAAACTCGGTATTGCTTACAACGCAAGCTATCGAGGAAGGTCGCGATTGCGTGTAAAGCAAGCCAAGATAGTGTTGTGTGTAGTGAAAGATTACTTTTCATATAACATAATTCATAAAAAGAAAATATTTCTCATAAAAGTCTCGGGTGTTACATCTCTTCATAGAGATTGTAGTCAAAATTGTACACAGTAAAGAAATTGTCAATTTTCTATGGTTTTAAATGTATGAATTTATGTGATATATTTTTTTAATAATGATAAATATTACATGAATATCATATACAAAATTTAAGTGTTTTATATTAAAAAATTGATTTTATATGACTATGAGAAAAAAATACATTGAATTGTTATGCTGTAGTCCATCATACATATGGATAAATGTTTTGTTTCTTCTTTATTGGATGATTATATAAATAAATGGTATAACATAAATCTATGAAAATAATAGTTGGTGAATGATAAGTTTTTATTTTATATTTTTTATGGATACTTGAAGGTGTTGATGTATAAATGAAACAGTAATGCTTGATTAAAAGGTATACCCATTTTTAAGAGAACGCCCTTTTCATTACACATTATTTCCTATAAGGAATCAATTATGACTAAAATAGGACCTAAAAAATCTGGAAATGTGTTTGTTTAAAAATATTTTTGTTGGAATTTTCTAACACAAATTTTCCTAATTTGTGGATTGTAGTGGATAAGGTGTTCCCATTTATATGCAAGGGAACAAAAATCATGGATTTTCTTAAACTACGAAATTCATATTAATTAAATTTTTTATTCAACTAACATAATATTTATAAAATTAGTATATAATAATATTTTATGTCATTAAACTTTCATCCAATAATATAAGGAAAATATTAAGTGACCTTTGACCATAGTAAATTTGTTTTAACCGCCGTTAACCCATTTGAAAATTACTATGGAATCATTATGTTTTACACTATATGTGTAATGAATGATACTATTTATGGAATTGTGATCAATAAATGGAACCCAAATTTTATTTTAAATAATTTAAAATTATCTTGATATATGATTGAATTTTTATGAATATTAAACTCACAAATAAAATATTGATTATTTTCCAATATAATTAATGTAATTATTAACACTATAAAATGAATTTGACATTGAATACAACATGATAGAAACAAAATTATAAGTTAATAATCAAAGCAAATCAAACAAGTTATTTTATGTCATTCATTTTTTCTATACATAAAAACTGTAATCTAAAATAATAATCAATATTTTTAGAGACATTTCATTTATTTTTCTTTTATTTTAAATAAATAAAATGTCTACATTGCCTAAAAATTTTATAAAATTATTTAATCACAGGATAATTAAATTAATATCCAATGTAAAAAATAAATCAATCACACAGATAACCATTTATAAATAAACATAATATATTTTTTTCCTTATCAAAAAATACTTTAGATACTTGATGTATCAAGATGATTTTTATTGTTTAACTATAATTAAAATATTATAATGGTTAAAATCAAGAAATTTCTAAATATATATTTATATGTTTCTAAATAATGGATAAAAAATATTATTTAAACTCATCTTTTAGGATAGAAAAATGGTTTTGGGTAATTTTTGCTTTGTATATTATTCTTTTCTTAATTTAAATACATATTCGTTCCATAGTGAAAATTATTTACATTTGTCACTATTTATGATAATAAGAAATAAAGAGGAATTGTCACGACCCCCTCCCCACAAAGTGTACCCCTCCTGGACCGGCAATGTGACAAGGGAGATAATGACCCCCGTGTCCCTCCTCCAGTAGGCCCCGGTTTGGCGACTAGCACCGAGGGTATAGTAAACACGTAAATGGGTGGCATTACCCTCTAAGAGAACACATACGAAAGAGAGAGATAAGATAGACACCAAACAAATCCAACTCAGAACTGAAATATAAAAGAAACCCATGACCATATATGAAATTCTATGCAAAAGTACTACAACTGAATGGGAAAAACCGCAAGTACCCAAAGGAAAATAAAACAGCAGTGACCACGAGCGCAAACAGCTCCTACAACCACAAGCTAGTAGTGACCAGCCTGATCTCCAACCTGCTCCATGTAACCTGTAAAACAGTTTATAGATACATAGGGTGAGTATAACAGTATACTCAGTAGGATCATCCCCAAAGCCTCTCGAGCAAAAGTAAAGAGAGCATGCTAAATCACAGTGAACAACAAGTGAAACTAACTCGTTACCTAAACAGGTATACTGTGTTCCCAACCTCACCATGGAAACTATCACCAAGTAACGCATACATGAATATAACATAAAATAAAGAATATCATGGGTACCCTGCTACTACATCCCCACTGGTTTGCCGCTTTGCCCCAACGACATACGTCCTGCGCATCTCTCTCCAAAGGCTTGCCCGTATAAACTTGGGCTATGCTCCACAATCTGCACCACGTGCACCACAACGGCTTGCCCGCAGACACCTGGGCTAAGAACCACACCATCCTCACAACCAAAGTAACCAAGTAGTTTCTGGGATCCACCACAGCTCGCATAACGTGTATCATATGTCGGGTATTATACCTCAAGCCATCACAGCCCATACACTGAGTATGGAACCTCAAGCCATAATAGCCTATACACATTACACCTATAGTAGTCCATAGGATACTATATCCAGAATATATGTGTGTGAAATAACCACAAGCCATTACAGCCCTCTACACACATATATGGGGAAAACTAACCGCTGTGTCAAATACACAAGTATCTACCAAGAGAAGAGAGTGGGGCTAAAGAGGGTAGTCAGCCATTCAACCTCCCATCAGAATGTTGGGGAAAACACCCCCTAGGGCTCGGAATCCCCGGGGTGTCAGTTGCCCTTACCGACAGGGTGGAGTAGCGTATAGAAACACAAAAAGTACAGAATATATAACTCACAACCACACTAAGGGCATTACCTAGTCTTAGACACAACTACAGCTAATGTCTCTCAGACTCCGGGCTGCTACTTCTAAGACTAGGTATGCTATAAGCACACAACCAATTTGAAGAGCTTTATTAGATTACTCCATTCTCATTTTATTGATTCCACTGTACGTTAATTAATTCTTTAAACATTAATTAACCATGAAAAATTCCACATTAAACTGAGTAGACATCACATTCAAAAACAACTTCTCCTTTTAAGATTCACAACCCTTTAATTTTCCAGCATCTCCATCCCTGTGGATTATCACCATTTTAACAAACCTTCGTTACAGAATTACTTTCCCATTTTCCCAGGCATTCTAGAAAATCATCCTATTCTACTAAACACAAAAGGGGCTCAACACGGTGAGTAGATGTACTACTCGTTGAGTCTTTTCTGCCTATAGCAAGAGCATAGACCCATTCTCCCTCGAGAGGCTAAACACAGAAATCACGTGGCATACCCCGCGTGTCTTCACCTCCTTCGGAAGAAGGGTAAGCAAAACCAGCTGCCTTGAGCAGTGGGGAAAAGTAAAGTAGATAAACAACCAAAGAAAACCAACAACATCTATCCGTCACATTTATCCCAAACCATCATCCTCGGTGTCCTCCACGACACCCACATGCATAAACCGATGCATCTCACCACACTAGGCGTCATCCGCTGCCACAACCACAAGTCCCCATGCCTCCACATATCACAATAGCCATCCAAGCTCACATCAAATCACAAGCAGTAGGAAAATCAAAGATCACAACAAATGGGCTCTTGGCCCTTTAATAAGGTATCCAACCTTCATACAAAATGAGCACTCAGAGCTCCAAACCACAAGGCATTCAGCCTTACAAATAAGAGGTTAACTCAGAACCCTTTTTTGAAGTTATCGAACTAGCAGTTCTTTAATCCAAATTCAATTAACAGATTCAATTGTAGGTTCCAATTCTAGGAAAACCTACTCAGTAAGCTATCACAAAAGACATAACATGCTTACTGCTTTAATCCAATTAGAACAAAACAACAAAGGAAAACAACCGGATTCATTGACACGCCTCTTTATCTTTAGCCAATTAATTATCAATTAATTCCGGATTTACATTCTTTATTAATTTCCATCATGAACGAACAACCAATCAAATTAAAACATAGATCTCACTGTATCTAGGAAAACATGAGGCAAACTGTAATCACGGTACAAGGAAACAACATGCGATCAACCAATTATTTTAATCCGGTTCAAGTATTTAATTAGGTCAATTTCATTGTGATCCAAAGGGCTGAATCATGCTAATTCTACAATTGCACATAAATAATCAGATAAGAAACGAATCCCCTACCTCAACAATTCTTGGTGTCCTTTATCCGCACAACAGTTCACAATCCCCCTCTCGCGGCAACTGCATCCACCCGAGGATGCCACGGTACGACAGCACCAACCAACCCAACATAACCCCGTTAGAGTCTTGGAAGTTCATGGTATAAAAGAGAAGGGAGAATCATGAAAAAATGATCCCCAAAGGATCGACGATAAAACATACCTTATATGGAAGATTGACCGACATAGCTCGGTTGCATCCAAAATTGAACGGAACCAATCGGAGGAGTAGGGTTTGATTGTAAAACTCCTACGGGAATGATTGAATGGTTCTAGCGTCTCTTGGCTAAGAACAGAGAGGAAAAACAACAAATAATGATATCTCTTTCCTTTTTAAAATATTTAGAGAGGCGACGGTTTAAGATCCCGTTTACTCTCTCTTAAAAACGGATCGCACTAACCCACGCGGTTTGACCAAGTAAAAACATCTCGGCCTTAGGAATAATTAATATAGAATTTATGGGCTTTGAATCGGTCTTAAAGTCCTTAAAATAAGGTTTTAAATGTATTTTATGTTAAAGAAAATGCCAAATTTGCGAAGCTGGAAACACTGTTCACATACTCAAAATTTTGCAAAGGAATCGGTAGCTCTTAGGAATCTGGAATCACTATTCAAAAATGTGAAATTTGGCAAAGAATCAGTAGCTCTTGGAATCTGGAAACACTGTTCATTCGTGAAATTTGGCAAAGTATGGAATCGGTAGCTCTTAGGAAGTCTGGAAACACTGTTCATTCGTGAAATTTGGAAAAATAAGGAATCGGTAGCTCTTAGGAATTCTGGAAACACTGTTCATTCATGAAAATTGGCAAAGTATGGAATCAGTAGCTCTTAAGAAGTCTGGAAACACTGTTCACAGAACTAAAAAAATTCGCAAAGGAAAGAAAAGCTCACTGATAGAACCTTACCGATAGAAACACAAGTCTACCGATAGATCCTCACCGATAGAAACACAATTCAAGTCTACCGATACTATTCACCTACCGATACTATTCATAAAACTAGAAACACTATTCACAGAACTAGAAAATTGGAAAAGCGTTAGCCCAGCTACTGGTACACTGCGACCACCAGTAGGCCGAGCTACCCATACGCCACGGTTACCAATAGACCCAGCTACCGGTAGGCTGCGGCTACCGGTAGACCGAGCTACCGGTAGGCTGTCGCTACCAGTAGACCGAGCTACCGGTAGGATGCCCCTACCGGTAGTCCGAGCTACCGGTAGGCTGCCACTACCGCTAGACTGAGCTACCGTTAGGCTGCCGCTACCGGTAGACCGAGCTACCCGTAGGCTGCCCCTACTGGTAGACCGAGCTACCCGTAGGCTGCGGCAATGGGATAAGTCACCTTGACCTCCCGGAACACTTCCAACACGACATTTTCACAAAGTAATGGACCAGGGAGGTCTGGGACATTACATCAGATACCTCTCAATACATTCTCATCCTCGAGAATTAAAAACCATCTGAAAGAGGAACAAAAGAAACGAGATTTGAAAAACCACCCGTCGAGGTACCTCTCAAAGAGAGCAAGCCACAAAAGGAACAAACGAAGTTCTTAAATAAAACATGAAAGGTCTAACCACGAAGGAACATCATTACATGAAAGAGTTAAACATTAAACAACTCTGGGTACTGTGCATGTATCTGTGACTCATGCTCTGAGGTACTCTCCTCCATGCCACCATGTCACCACAAGACACGAACTAAAGGAATAGAACGCCCACGCAACACCTTATCCTTGCGGTCTTGGATCTCCACAGGTCGCTCCTCGAAGGTTGCATCATCATCAACATCGATCTCTCCCCAATCGATAACGTGAGAGTCATCATGAAGATAACTACGGAGCTGAGATACATGGAAAACATCATGTATCCAACTCATCTGTGGGGGAATTCCTACTCGATACGCCATAGCTCCAACACGAGCTAGCACCTCGAAAGGTCCAACAAACCGGGGAGAAAGCTTACTTCCATGACCAAACCTTCGCTGCCCACGACGGGGAGCCACCTTCAGAAACACATGATCCCCAACATTAAACTCTAAGGGTCTTTTTCTTTGATCAAAATATGATTTCTGAAGATCTTGTGCTATCTTCATCCTCTCACGAATCACCGGAATCATCTTTGTTGTATTCTGTACTAGTTACTGTCCCAGAAATGCTGACTCTACAACCCCAGTCCTGCACAATGGAGAACGACAAGGCTGGCCATACAGGGATTCAAACGGCGACATTCCAATGGTGGAGTGAAAACTATTATTGTAAGAAAACTCCACTAGGGGTAGGTGCCTCATCCATGAACCTCCAAAGTCAAGAACACAAGAGTGCAACATGTCTTCAAGAGTCTGGATGGTTCGCTCTGTCTGAACATCCGTTTGAGCATGAAAAGCAGTGCTAAGGAATAGTTGAGAACCAAAAGCATGATGGAGACCTCTCCACACCCTAGAGGTAAAACGAGGATCTCGATCATAAATTATTGTCCTAGGAACTCCGTGAAGCCTCACCACCTCCTCCAGATACTGCCTCGACAAAACCTCCACTGTGCTCGACTCCTTGATCACTATGAAGTGGGCCGATTTAGTTAAACGATCAACTACAACCCATATAACATCATGTCCTCCCGGAGCTCGAGGTAAACCCGTAACAAAGTCCATAGAGATGTCCTCCCACTTCCACTGAGGAATCTCTAATGGCTGGAGAAGACCACCCGGAACACGGTGTTCGGCCTTCACCCTCTGGCAGACTAAACATTGAGACACAAACTCTACCATTGCACGCTTCAGCCCAGGCCACCAAAACTGACTCCTCAAGGATCAGTACATCTTGTCACACCAGGATGTACTGCTAAGGGCGAACTATGGAACTCTCGGAGAACCGTCTCGCGCATTGCCAAGGGAACAAGAATCCTTCCATGATACAACACTCGGTGTTGTTCATCCTCTGACCAACCATCAGGGGCCTCTCCACAAAAAACTCTGTCTCTCCAAACTTCCACCTCTAGATCACCCAACTGGGACTATTCCACCTTCTGCATCAGGGACGACTGCACCGTCATCTGGAAAAGACAACCTCTACCTCCAACCTCTTCCATATCATGATGTAATGCTGACAGTTCCTCCATTACTCTCCAGGAATCACCGGATTCACGCACAGCATCACTACGTGACTTTTGGCTCAGTGCATCAGCAACAAAATTTCTCTTCCCAAGTGTATACGATATTTCGAAGTAGTATTCCTGCAAGAAATCCATCCACCGACGCTGACACAAGTTCAAGTCCCGCTGAGAGAAAACATACCTCAAACTCTTATGATCGGTGAAAACCACAAAGCGCTCACCAATAAGGTAATGTCTCCACAGCTTCAGCGCAAACACTACGGCTGCCAACTCAAGATCATGGGTGGCATAGTTGCGTTCGTGGGGATGCAATTGTCGAGACCCATAAGAAACAACTGACCTTTGTTTCATGAGTACACACCCTAGCCCCAGATGTGAAGCATCTCAAAAAATGTCAAACTGGACACCCTCAGCTGGAAGACTAAGAACGGGAGCACTCACCAACTTATGCTTTAAGTACTCGAATGCTACCTGACACTGATCAGTCCAGATGAACGCTTGATCCTTCCTGGTCAAAGCCGTTAGAGGAGTCACAACCCGTGATAAAGTTTCTACGAACCTTCTGTAATAGCCTGCGAGACAAAGGAAACTTCGCACCTCTGACACTGTCTTGGGGTCTTCCCAAGACACCACAACTTCTATCTTTGATGGATCCACATCTACTCCCTGTTGGGACACAACATGCCCTAAGGAACGGACTTACCGAGTCCAAAACTCGCACTTCGACAACTTCCCAAACAGCTGATGTTGGCGAAGAACTTCCAAAACGGATCGTAAGTGCTCTGCATGCTCCTCTTCAGATGTGGAGTACACAAGGATGTCGTCAATGAAAACCACCACAAACTTGTCCAAGAACTCACGGAACACAACATTCATCAATACCATGAATACAGTTGGAGCATTCGTCACGCCGAATGGCATCACAACGAACTCATAATGCCCATGAAGGCAACGAAAAGCAGTCTTTGGGATATACTCATCCTTCACACGCATTTGATGATATCCTGACCGCAAGTTGATCTTTGAGAACCAACTTGAACCCTTCAGTTGATCAAATAAGTCATCAATCCGCGAGAGAGGATAGCGGTTCTTTATTGTCACTTTGTTTAAGCGACTATAATCGACACACAACCGTAAGCTGCCATCGGCCTTCATCACGAACAAGACCGGTGCACCCCATGGTGACACACTATGCTGAACAAAACCGCACTTAAACAGACCATCAAGCTATATACGTAGCTCTTGTAACTCAGAAGGGGCCATTCTATACGGAGACAAAGAGATATGAGATGCTCCTGGCTGTAGCTCGATCCCAAACTCGATCTCTCGTCGAGGGGGTAATGCTACAACCTCTTCGGGAAAGACATCAGGGTACTCCTCCACAACCCTAGTAAACTCCAACTGATGAACCTCTGAAGAACATAGAAACATCTCAGCCATCATGGATGATAAGGATGGAACCTGCCTATGACCCATCCGAGGGTCTCGCTCACTAAAAAACACCACCTGCTCTCCATATGCACCGATGAAGATGACCTTCTTCCTGAAGCAATCCACAATAGCCTGCACCGAATACAACCAATCCATGCCGAGGATGACATCATATGGTTGTATTCGTAAACATAGAAAATCTACCCTAGAGAGGTGCTGCCCCAACACTAGCTCACAGTCTCTACATACTTCAAACAAGCTAGCTCGACCTCCAACTGGCGTAGTCAACGCCAAGGGCACTGGAAGCCTCTATACCTTAAGTCCCAAAGCATGGACAAGGGTAGGAGATATAAAGGAGTGTGTCACTCTTGAATCAAACAAGGCATACACCAAGGTAAAAAACAAGCAAAGGGTACCTCGGACGACATTTGGCTCGCCTGGAGCTGGCAATGCTAGAGCGTGAAGCTGACCACGACCTCATCCACGACCTCTCTAACCCTGATGAGGACCACCACCCCAGCCGCGCTCTGCTCTCTGAGGAAAAGGAGCATCATGGGGTTGTCCTCTGCCTGCCCCATCTACCCTCTGGTGAACTAAAGCTGGTGCAACCTACTGCTGCTGCCTCGGCTGGTACTACCTCAACGAAGGAACCTGGGGCGGAGCGTCCGGTGCACGATGACTGCTCTGAATGGTCGGGCACTCCTGCTGCTGATGACCACGACCACAACAAGAAAAACAAGCGTCTGATCCCTTAGCATAGGACTGAGAGTTGCTGCCTACAGAGAAACCAGATTGGAAGGGCTAGGACCTACCCCCAGGTGAACAGAAACTCTACTATCCTGAAAACCGGTAACCCCGGACCACAACTCTACTTCGTGAGGAATCATGATGATTCCCCTCTCGTGACGATCCTGTCCTGGCCAAATTCCTCTCAACAACCTCTTCCCTCGCCAGTACCTTGAGATATGTCTTCAGCATAAATAGGGTGACTTGGCGCTGGATCTCTGGACGCAAAGCCTCCTCGAAATGCCTTGCCCTGGCCTCCTCATCTGGTAACAGGTCTGAAGCATATCGTAGAAGGTTCCTGAAATGGATTCCAAACTCTCGAACACTGGAGCTCCCCTATCGAAGGGTAAGAAGCTCTTGGCGGCTGGACGCCTTCACAGTCGAAGAAAGGATCTCGACTCTGAACTTGTCGTGAAATTCCTCCCATGATATCATTGACTCCTCACGTTCCCCGAGGAACAAGAGCCACCACTGCCGCGCTGCTCCACACAGCATCATCACAACCAAGGACACCCAGTGCTCCTTCCGAGCACGAATCAAGCTTTTGCCGATCTCAACCTCCTCTAACCAGCCATCTGTGACTGCATCTGAAACAGATCCCTCGTACTTCTGTAGACTTTGGTACTGAAAATCTCGGTGTGTCTTCCTCCAAGTGTTGCCGTCGTCAACCTATAACCGGAGGCGATCTGCTGGAACGGCTTGTTGGACATTTTCTGCGCAAACCTGACGAGGACGTCGACCTGGAGCCATACCTGCAAGAGAAAAAACCGTTAGAGATCTTATGCCTGGGTTATGGGAGACTCAACATTAATTAATTAATTGTTTTCTTTTAATCATTTTAGGTTAACCTATCCCAAGGTCTACCAATTCAAACACAGGCACAAAGAGGAATGATGCATGATCCTTTCCTAGGTCTTTACCCTACAACCAGTATCACCTTATTTAGTAGTCATCATAAACATAAAGGTCCGTGCAACAGATCATAGGGGGCCCTAAAATCCTATGTCTTTGCCGGTATCCAGTGTTTACCCCGATGAATAAACATGAATGACACTGTTTCCCTACCAACCCATGCAACCTCACCTGTGCCTAACTCCAAAAACCATCCTATCCCTCAACCAGAGCCTCTGATACCACTCTGTCACGACCCCCTCCCCACAAAGTGTACCCCTTCAGGGCCAGCAATGTGAGAAGGGAGATAATGACCCCCGAGTCCCTCCTCTAGTAGGCCCCGGGTTGGCGACTAGAACCGAGGGTATAGTAAACACGCAAATGGGAGGCATTACCCTCTAAGAGAACACATACGGAAGAGAGAGATAAGATAGACACCATACAACTCCTACTCAGAACTGAAATATAAAAGAAACCGATGTCCATATATGAAATGCCATGCAAAAGTACTACAACTGAAAGGGAAAAACCTCAAGTACCCAAAGGAGAATAAAACAGCAGCGACCACGAGCCTGAACAGCTCCTGCAACCACAAGCTAGTAGTGACCAGCCTGATCTCCAACCTGCTCCACGTAACCTGTAAAACAGTTTATAGATACATAGGGTGAGTATAACAGTATACTCAGTAGGATCCTCCCCAAAGCCTCTCGTGAAAAAGTAAAGAGAGCATGCTAAAGCACAGTGAACAACAAGTGAAACTAACTCGTCACCTAAACAGGTATATTATGTTCCTAACCTCACCATGGCAACTTTCACCAAGTAACGCATACAAGAATATAACATATAATAAAGAATATCATGGGTACCCCGCTACTAATTCCCCACTAGTTTGCCGCTTTGCCCCAACAACATACGTCCTACGCATCTCTCTCCAAAGGCTTTCCCGTATAAACATGGGCTAAGCTCCACAATCTGCACCATGTGCAACACAAAGTCTTGCCCGCAGACACCTGGGCTAAGCACCACACCATCCTCACAACCAAAGTAACCAAGTAGTTTCCGGGATCCACCACAGCTCGGATAACGTGTATCATACGTCGGGTATTATAACTCAAGCCATCACAGCCCATACACCGAGTAAGGAACCTCAAGCCATCACAGCCTATACATGTTACACCTATAGTAGTCCATAGGATACTATATCCAGAATATATGTGTGTGAAATAGCCACAAGCCATTACAGCCCTCTACACACATATATGGGTAAAACTTACCACTGTGTCAAATACACAAGTATCTACTATGAGAAGAGAGCGGGACTAAAGGGGGTAGTCAGCCATTCAACATCCTATAAGAATGTTGGGGAAAACACCCCCATGGCTCAGAATCCCCGGGGTGTCAGTTGCCCTTTCTGACAGGGTGGAGTAGCGTATAGAAACACAAAAAGTACAGAATATATAACTCACAACCACACTAAGGGCATTACCTAGTCCTAGACACAACTACAGCTAATGTCTCTCAGACTCTGGGCTGCTACTTCTAAGACTAGGTATCCTATAAGCACACAACCAATTTGAAGAGATTTATTAGATTACTCCATTCTCATTTTATTGATTCCATTGTACATTAATTAATTCTTTAAACAATAATTAACCATGAACAATTCCACATTAAACTGAGTAGGCATCACATTCAAAAAAAACTGCTCCTTTTAAGATTCACATCCCTTTAATTTTCCAGCATCTCCATACCCGTGGATTATCACCATTTAAACAAATCTTCATTACAGAATTACTTTCCCATATTCCCAGGCATTCTAGAAAAGCATCCTATGATACTAAACACAAAAGGGGCTCAACACGGTGAGTAGATGTACTACTCGTCGAGTCTTTGCCGCCTATAGCAAGAGCATAGACCCATTCTCCCTCAAGAGGCTAAACACGGAAAGCACGTGGAATACCTCGCGTGTCTTCACCTCCTTCGGAAGAAGGGTAAGCAAAACCAGCTCCCTTGAGCAGTGGGGAAATGTAAAGCAGATAAACAACCAAAGAAAACCAACAACATCCAGCCATCACATTTATCCCAAACCATCATCCTCGGTGTCCTCCCCGACACCCACATGCATAAACCGATGCATCTCGCCACACTAGGCGTCATCCGCTGCCACAACCACAAGTGTCACGAACCAACCCGGGTCGACCCTGAACCGGTCACCCAAGCCGGTCCGCGACATGGCCCGAGAGGCGTTCCCGATCCTCCCGGGCTGGCGACAAGTGCCAGGGCATCAACAGAGTCTATGGGAACGATTTCGCCCAATATAAATAAATAAGACAGTGAAAATAAAACAGAGCAGCGCAGAGAAGATAAACCAAATAAAGTGACTAAATAGGAACAAACAAGAATCAAACTAACCAAACATGACGTGCGAACAAACTCCGTGCGACCTCGCGGGTCGCTCTCCGACTCAACGATCAAGCGTCGCCCTCGGCGAGCGCACTCAAACTATAGCCTGCACAAACACTAAAAAAAGAAAAGAACTATAGGCGTGAGTATTAAAACTCAGTAGGCTAGCCCGATATCTATTCCCAATGCACTACCTTTAAAATAAAAGAAACATCATTTCAAGTTTGAACTACAATCTATAAAAGTATGTTTTTAATAATATTCTACTGAAAACAAAGTAAGAACCATTGCCCTTAGCCATTTCCAAATTCGTGTTCATTTCATTAGTGCCAATGACATTTCAGGAAAAGGGGAAAGTGATGTTTAAATTTTCAAATTTGAACAAAAGGGATTAAACACTTCCATTTGAAAACAATTTTTAGAAACCCATTAAAAAGCAATTTATCAGTTTCCAAGGAAAACAATATGCCAGAATGCACAAAGTAAAACATACAGCAAGGGCAATGTAAGTATACACGTGAGCATCATAATCATTACTGCAAGCTACAAAAGCTGAATAGACATGGGTAAACCTAGAAGATCGAGAATAAACCAGAAGACACCAATACATGAGAAATCATCCTTATTGACATGTCACGATGAAATCAAAACACACAAAACGCTCGACCATCCACTCACAGGCAGGTCGAGGGCAAATCCCATAGTAATAAACCCAATATATCCACCTACTATGGGCCACTGGTCAGTACCATAACCTACCAGTGCAGCAATCGTTCTTAGAATATTCTCTCAATATGCCAGATTCCCATGTCTCAAGTGTTTAAGAAAAAGGGGTGAGCCAACCGATGCCAACCGAGCATCCAAACAAATATATATATATATATATAAAGAACAACAGGCATTCCCCGAGCCACTCCATGGGACAACCTCATGCCCTTTTCTACTCAAGTACCCGGGAGCCACTAAGCGCGGCCTCCCAAACAATCAATCGCAACCAAGGCATGAGAGTCGTCCTAAGAGGGTTTTTATAAAAACATTTCCATCGCTTTCCATAAAGTGCCAAACGGGCATTTAATACAGTTCACAATTACTACCGAAACCAGTTTAAAACTATTTGAAGAACCCACAAAACACTACTTCACAGGTTGCCAGTATTTTTATAAACCAAACCAAACCATTTTCTTTTCCAAATAAACTTTAAGAGCCAACCGGGCAATTTCTCAAACGAACCAATGTATTTGTTCACGCTTCAAAAGAAATCATTTCTCATTAAACCAGAACTCTATTTTATATTCCGTGAATTATGTTTAAAAGCCAAACGGGCATTCTTTCATTATTGGGTGTCCGCTCGTCAAAAGGATGTTTCATGTGTCGTGTATAAAATAAACGGCTCCTTTTGACATTAAATAACCATTAAAAAATTAACCATCTTATATTAAAAATTTATTAACGTATATTATCTCATATTTATTAAAATTAATAAAATGTTGATTTTAAACAATTAGGGTGCGCAAACAGCATGAAATAATATAGCTTAAATTTTAAAAGCAGTGCAAAGGGAACCTACCTCAAAATCAAGCGTGTCGACAAACAACCTCGGATCCAAGGCGCGATGACACGACGTGTGTCCGAAACCACGTGACAAGGTCTAACACTCTGCATAGTCAGTACCAAGGACTCAGACACATCCAAAAACTCACCAGAGCATGCCAAACCAAGCGTCGGAAAGAAACGCTCACCTCGGAACTGAAGCGCGACAACAACGGAACCTCGGAGACAAGGCGCGACGATGGCTCTCACTCGAAAACACCCTGCGCGGGCCCCCAAATAATAATCCTACCAAACGAAACATAAATTCATAAAAACCCCTAACAAGGAAAAGGCGAAAGCAATAGTAGTAATAATGATAATAATAGTGATCATTATAACAACGACAATAATAAGAATAGTAAGAATCATAAAAATAATAAAAACAAGGATAATAATAATAATAGTAAGAATACTAATAATAATAATAATAATAACACTAATAATAATAATAAATAATAATAGTAATGAAAAATAATAATAATAATAATAAGAATAATAATAAGAATAAGATTAATAATAACATAATAGTAATATTATTGATACGAATGTTAATAAGAATAATAATAATAATAACAATCATAAAATTAATAATAATAACATTAAAAATAATAATAATAATAATAATAATAATAATAGTAATAATAATAATAATAATATTATTATTACCATTAATAAAAATAAAAATAAAAACAAAAATAATAATAGTAGTAGTAGTAACAACAAGAATAATAAAAATAAAAATAAAAATAACAAAAATAATAATAAGGATGTAGTATTAACAATAATAATAAAAGTAATATAAAAAAAACAAAATAAACCAAACCTGGTCGGGGGGAGCCGTGCCGGCTCGAGCAGGGGAGGGAGAAAGAAAAAGAAGAAGAAGAAGAGAAGAAGAAGAGGAAGAAGGAGAGGAGAAGAAGAAGAAGAAGGAGAGAAGAAGAAGAAGGGAAGGAGAAGAAGAGAAGAAGAAGAGGAAGGAGAGAAGAAGAGAGGGCAGCGAGTGTCGGGGGAGGGAGAAGTCGGATAGGAGGTCCGAGGCGGACACAGAGGGAGGCGAGGCGCCGGGTCTGGCGTGGGTGCAGCAGGGGGCGCGAGGTCGAGCTGGAAAAGTATGGGGAGATGGGGAGAGGATGCGTCGGGAGATAGAAAAAAAAAGAAAGAAGGCCGGAATGGGGGGGGCTCCGCCGCTGGAAGAAGAGCCGCTGAAAAGGGGGTGCACCTGGTTTGCAAAGGAGGCCGAGCGGGTTGCGCAGGAAGAAAAAGCAGGGGGGGTCGCGCAGGCTGGCTGGGTGCGTGGGTCACCGCGACGAGTAGACAGGGGGAGCGACGGGGCGCCGGAAGGCTGCTGAGGAGGCGACGGGAAGGCAGAAGGGTGATTAGGGGAGGACTGCGCGGCCGGGAGCAGGCCGTGCTGCTGCTGTGCCGCGCCGAGCCGAGGGAGGGGGGTGCATGCCGGACTGCAGGGGGTCGAGTGCGAGGGGAAAGAGGCGGCCAGGAGGAGAGAAACTGAGGCGGGGCTGCTGCTCGGTAGCGGACAGAGGAGGGCTGCGCTGAGAGAGGGAGGTCGTAGGGTTCGGATGGTGCACCAGGTTCGGACGGAGCAGGAGGGAGCGAGGGAGGAGCTCCTCGCTACAGAGGAGAGGGAAAATGGGGGCGGGGGGTGGCGGCTCCCGCGGGGGAGGAAGAAGAAAAAAGTATATATATAAAGGGGGCTAGGGTTAGAGAGAAGGAAAGAAAAATAAAGAAAATAAAAGAGATAAAAAAAGAAATAAATAAATGAAACAAAAATAGTGATAAAAGAATGATAATAATAAAAATAATGATAACTTTAATCTCTAATAACAATAATTTCATTTCATAATAATTATTTTATTTAAATAGCGCAACTGCGCGGTCCGCACATGCCTCTAGCGACTGTGCGCGAACTAAGCGTGAGCTTTTGTCTGATCCAGAAGTTGTCAGACCGGTGTCCAGGCTGTCCGCACAGTCTCTGCCAAACATGTAGTGCATGCGCACTAGTCTAAAACTCAACCCAACTCTCGAAAAGAGAAAATAAATAAATAAACAACCATAATAATTAATAACATCTTTATTAAGATCAATTATAATAATAATAATAATAATAATTATTATAATAATAATCATGATGATAAAAATACAAATGATAAAAATACTCATTTCGTCTTAAATAATAAAAACAACTATGAACTGATAACAATAGATGTGCGCGTTAAATATAAAGACTCTATTTAAAATTTTCCAAAGACAACGGGATGCGAAAATACACTGGGCAGGGACGAGCGGGGTTTCCAGAACAGGCTCCGCTCACGCGCCCAACGACGTCGCGTCAAAAAGCGCACATTTTTAACAAAAACTCAAAAATCTAATCCGAGACTGGACACAAACCCCAGCAAAAAATTCAAAGTCAAAGAAATCATAAAATAAAATAAACGCGCATGTCGGGGTGTGACAATTCTCCCCACCATAACGCTTTCCGCCCCTGGAAAGCCACAACACCAACCAGTTGATCGATCAACACCTAAGGATTTCACAGAACACGATCCGACCTCTTAACCAAGGATTCCACAACGACCACCAGCGGGACTGAACCTCATTTCCCAAAGTAAATCACCAACAGAGGGAAGGCTTGAACGGGCTCCCCACCATAAGAACTCCACTAGAATTCAATAACTATTTAAGAGAAAACCTAACGAGACTCGTGGTGTGTCTCCCCACCATAAAAGGACTGACCTCCTAGCGACCAACCAGAAATCCAACTTAGGCCAGAACCGGGCCTTACCCAAGCTATAAAAGCACAGCAAAAACATTTAAACCACTTACTCCCGTCCGAAAGGGATAGAAGCTTAAATGGATACTTTGCGCAACTAAAACCCTAACCCCATGGGCGGGGAGGGTGGGCCCAAGGATCAAATCACTGAAACTACGACGTACGACTACTCATGACCCATCACTTCGGGATGGACACAAACCAGGGCCGCAACTGATTTACATCAGTGGCCCACGCAAAGTCACTGATCAGCAACTTACATCCAATAGGCACAATTCCCGACGTTACACGAGGGATAAGTCCATCGCGCACTTTGCGACAAGAGAGAACTACAACGATAGAGAAACCAGAGCAACAACACCAAAACTATCACACCACGACGATAGAAGCACGACTTTCACCAGACTCTTTAAAAATTTCCCCCGGGGGTTCCTGATTACGCGCCGGCTTCACTCCGAGACCTTTTGGCTGGAGCTCTGATGGATGAAGCATCTCCTGCCTCGCAGTCAGGTTCTGATAATCCCAATGAGATACATACATCTTTTGATCTGACAGATTGAAGGACAAGATTTTAAAATTAAAAACACATCAGCATTGAAAGCCAAGGTTCGTCAAAAGACCCATGAAGTTCCCATACATTTCAAACCCAAAACAACACTCATACATAGGCCACGATAATAGATCACTTACATTGAAAGGAAACTAACACTAGAAACTTTGAACAAAAACCCAACAACACACTACTTCTGAGAACTTCCTCTGCGACGTTTCCTTGCTACGCCCCGACAAAATCGTTGCAAGTGACCCAGGCGTCCACATGCCTGGCAGGGATTCGGAGTGCTTGGGCATGACAATTTCTTGTGACCCCTCTTGCCAAACTGGTAACACACAATAATATATCGCTCCGAAGAGGTTGATGAAAGATCTCGAGGCCTCTTGATTCCACGACTTGATCCATCCACTTCCATTTGCTTACTCATTTCCTTTCCAGAATCTTCACCACTGCTCATAGGGATCGAAGGAGGGAGAACTACTTTGAGCACTCCTGCCATCGCGGCTTCAACATGAAAAGCTTGTCTTGCCACATCGACAAAAGAAGTTAGGTTGGACTCTGACACCTTCGACTGTAGATCATGGCAGAGACCTGCCTCGAAGCGTCGAGCCTTCACGGGGTCATTTGTGGCATACTCTGAATCATAAGGTACTAAATCTACAAAGCGCTGGAAATATTCCAACACGGATCCGTCGCCCTGCTGCAGACAACACACTTCCATCCCCTTTCTCACCCTTTCTTCTTCAGAGAAATACTGACGAATGAACGAGGCCTTGAAAAACTCCCAAGTAACCTCTTGACGGGGCTTGTCCCGAGACACTGACTTCCACCACATCCACGGTGAACCTTCAAGCATGAAGGTCGCAAACTTGTCCTTCAATGACTCGGGCAACTCAATGAGGCTAAAGTCCCTTTCAATCTTCCGCATCCACTCCTCTGCCACAGAAGTTTCTTCTTGACCATAAAAGAGAGGTGGATCGAGCTTCCGAAACTCAAGCATAAAATCCATAGGTTGATCAACCGTACTACGATCACCCATCGAAGCTTCAAAGGGATAACCGCTGGACAAGGAAAAGTCAAAACCCCAATCAAGGCCAACTCAATGAATGAATAACAACCTCAAAATCAAAAACTGCATAGGTGACAAGCTCAAAATCCGAGAAAACAAGTTATCATAACATCAAAAATTTTCTCTTTGAAAACATCTTTAATTTAGAACAAGCTTAGTGGGTTAAACCTTCGCCATTGGTATTCTTTAGAGCCTCACTCACATGCATGTATCCGTGCCACCCAGGGCATCCATCCACCATACCAGAAATCCATCCACATTTCCAACATACCAAAATGCATGTGAGTACTCATCGGAACACCAAGGCCAAAACAGAGCAACTTCATTTTCCAAAAACAATTTATTCATACCACTTCTTTTAAAACAATCCACAAATTAAACATGTCATTTCAAACAACACTTTTTTTTTTCAAAACCAACTTTTCTGATTCAAACCACTTTCAGAAATCAAGGGGGAACCCAATACAACTCAAACAGGGGACTAGTGTCAATGGGTGGCTTGACCATATGGTTGGCGTCCATATGCCAAACACGTCACTAACACAGAGAGCCTTCTTGGACCATGCCCCTAGCTCTGCATGGCTTGCCAGGCCGTGCGGGTTAGGAGGACTAGTGGCCCAACTCCCTTTGTCGTACCCCAATCGCAAAACATTTCCATAAAAACCCAAACAAACCAATTAAACCGGACTTCCCATGGAAACCTGAGGATCAGTACGGGCAAGAGTTCGCGACGCTCTTCTCGCACCTACCCCTCAAGTCCCGACAATCCTACTCCATCTACCTTGACATCCCAAGTAACAAAGGGCGCTCTGAAAAGTGAGGTCTGCAAAGAGAAAACCTCCTCTGATACCATTTTGTCACGAACCAACCCGGGTCGACCCTGAACCGGTCACCCAAGCCGGTCCGCGACATGGCCCGAGAGGCGTTCCCGATCCTCCCGGGCTGGCGACAAGCGCCAGGGCATCAACAGAGTCTATGGGAACGATTTCGCCCAATATAAATAAATAAGACAGTGAAAATAAAACAGAGCAGCGCAGAGAAGATAAACCAAATAAAGTGACTAAACAGGAACAAACAAGAATCAAACTAACCAAACACGACGTGCGAACAAACTCCGTGCGACCTCGCGGGTCGCTCTCCGACTCAACGATCAAGCGTCGCCCTCGGCGAGCGCACTCAAACTATAGCCTGCACAAACTCTAAAAACAGAAAAGAACTATAGGTGTGAGTATTAAAACTCAGTAGGCTAGCTCGATATCTATTCCCAATGCACTACCTTTAAAATAAAAGAAACATCATTTCAAGTTTGAACTACAATCTATAAAAGTATGTTTTTAATAATATTCTACTGAAAACAAAGTACGAACCATTGCCCTTAGCCATTTCCAAATTCGTGTTCATTTCATTAGTGCCAATGACATTTCAGGAAAAGGGGAAAGTGATGTTTAAATTTTCAAATTTGAACAAAAGGGATTAAACACTTCCATTTGAAAACAATTTTTAGAAACCCATTAAAAAGCAATTTATCAGTTTCCAAGGAAAACAATATGCCAGAATGCACAAAGTAAAACATACAGCAAGGGCAATGTAAGTATACACGTGAGCATCATAATCATTACTGCAAGCTACAAAAGCTGAATAGACATGGGTGAACCTAGGAGATCGAGAATAAACCAGAAGACACCAATACATGAGAAATCATCCTTATTGACATGTCACGATGAAATCAAAACGCACAAAACGCTCGACCATCGACTCACAGGCAGGTCGAGGGAAAATCCCATAGTAATAAACCCAATATATCCACCTACTATGGGCCACTGGTCAGTACCATAACCTACCAGTGCAGCAATCGTTCTTAGAATATTCTCTCAATATGCCAGATTCCTATGTCTCAAGTGTTTAAGAAAAAGGGGTGAGCCAACCGATGCCAACCGAGCATCCAAACAAATATATATATATATATATAAAGAACAACAGGCATTCCCCGAGCCACTCCATGGGACAACCTCATGCCTTTTTCTACTCAAGTACCCGGGAGCATCTAAGCGCGGCCTCCCAAACAATCAATCGCAACCAAGGCATGAGAGTCGTCCTAAGAGGGTTTTTATAAAAACATTTCCATCGCTTTCCATAAAGTACCAAACGGGCATTTAATACAATTCACAATTACTACCGAAACCAGTTTAAAACTATTTGAAGAACCCACAAAACACTACTTCACAGGTTGCCAGTATTTTTATAAACCAAACCAAACCATTTTCTTTTCCAAATAAACTTTAAGAGCCAACCGGGCAATTTCTCAAACGAACCAATGTATTTGTTCACGCTTCAAAAGAAATCATTTCTCATTAAACCAGAACTCTATTTTATATTCCGTGAATTATGTTTAAAAGCCAAACGTTCATTCTTTCATTATTGGGTGTCCGCTCGTCAAAAGGATGTTTCATGTGTCGTGTATAAAATAAACGGCTCCTTTTGACATTAAATAACCATTTAAAAATTAACCATCTTATATTAAAAATTTATTAACGTATATTATCTCATATTTATTAAAATTAATAAAATGTTGATTTTAAACAATTAGGGTGCGCAAACAGCATGAAATAATATAGCTTAAATTTTAAAAGCAGTGCAAAGGGAACCTACCTCAAAATCAAGCGTGTCGACAAACAACCTCGGATCCAAGGCGCGATGACACGACGTGTGTCCGAAACCACGTGACAAGGTCTAACACTCTGCATAGTCAGTACCAAGGACTCAGACACATCCAAAAACTCACCAGAGCATGCCAAACCAAGCGTCGGAAAGAAACGCTCACCTCGGAACTGAAGCGCGACAACAACAGAACCTCGGAGACAAGGCGCGGCGATGGCGCTCACTCGAAAACACCCTGCGCGGGCCCCCAAATAATAATCCTACCAAACGAAACATAAATTGATAAAAACCCCTAACAAGGCAAAGGCAAAAGCAATAGTAGTAATAATGATAATAATAGTGATCATTATAACAACGACAATAATAAGAATAGTAAGAATCATAAAAATAATAAAAATAAGGATAATAATAATAATAGTAAGAATACTAATAATAATAATAATAATAACACTAATAATAATAATAAATAATAATAGTAATGAAAAATAATAATAATAATAATAAGAATAATAATAAGAATAAGATTAATAATAACATAATAGTAATATTATTGATATGAATATTAATAAGAATAATAATAATAATAACAATCATAAAATTAATAATAATAACATTAAAAATAATAATAATAATAATAATAATAATAGTAATAATAATAATAATAATATTATTATTATTAACATTAATAATAATAATAATAAAAATAATAATAATAATAGTAGTAGTAGTAACAACAAGAATAATAAAAATAAAAATAAAAATAACAAAAATAATAATAAGGATGTAGTATTAACAATAATAATAAAAGTAATATAAAAAAAAACAAAATAAACCAAACCTGGTCGGGGGGAGCCGCGCCGGCTCGAGCAGGGGAGGGAGAAAGAAAAAGAAGAAGAAGAAGAGAAGAAGAAGAGGAAGAAGGAGAGGAGAAGAAGAAGAAGAAGGAGAGAAGAAGAAGAAGGGAAGGAGAAGAAGAGAAGAAGAAGAGGAAGGAGAGAAGAAGAGGGGGCAGCGAGTGTCGGGGGAGGGAGAAGTCAGATAGGAGGTCTGAGGCGGACAGAGAGGGAGGAGAGGCGCCGGGTCTGGCGTGGGTGCAGCAGGGGGCGCGAGGTCGAGCTGGAAAAGTATGGGGAGATGGGGAGAGGATGCGTCGGGAGATAGAAAAAAAAAGAAAGAAGGCTGGAATGGGGGGGGGGGGGGGCTCCGCCGCTGGAAGAAGAGCCGGTGAAAAGGGGGTGCACCTGGTTTGCAAAGGAGGCCGAGCGGGTTGCGCAGGAAGAAAAAGCAGGGGGGGTCGCGCAGGCTGGCTGGGTGCGTGGGTCGCCGCGACGAGTAGACAGGGGGAGCGACGGGGCGCCGGAAGGCTGCTGAGGAGGCGACGGGAAGGCAGCAGGGTGATTAGGGGAGGACTGCGCGACCGGGAGCAGGCCGTGCTGCTGCTGTGCCGCGCCGAGCCGAGGGAGGGGGGTGCATGCCGGACTGCAGGGGGTCGAGTGCGAGGGGAAAGAGGCGGCCAGGAGGAGAGAAACTGAGGCGGGGCTGCTGCTCGGTAGCGGACAGAGGAGGGCTGCGCTGAGAGAGGGAGGTCGCAGGGTTCAGATGGTGCACCAGGTTCGGACGGAGCAGGAGGGAGCGAAGGAGGAGCTCCTCGCTACAGAGGAGAGGGAAAACAGGGGCGGGGGGTGGCGGCTCCCGCGGGGGAGGAAGAAAAAAAAGTATATATATAAAGGGGGCTAGGGTTAGAGAGAAGGAAAGAAAAATAAAGAAAATAAAAGAGATAAAAAAAAGAAATAAATAAATGAAACAAAAATAGTGATAAAAGAATGATAATAATAAAAATAATGATAACTTTAATCTCTAATAACAATAATTTCATTTCATAATAATTATTTTATTTAAATAGCGCAACTGCGCGGTCCGCACATGCCTCTAGCGACTGTGCGCGAACTAAGCGTGAGCTTTTGTCTGATCCAGAAGTTGTCAGACCGGTGTCCAGGCTGTCCGCACAGTCTCTGCCAAACATGTAGTGCATGCGCACTAGTCTAAAACTCAACCCAACTCTCGAAAAGAGAAAATAAATAAATAAACAACCATAATAATTAATAACATCTTTATTAAGATCAATTATAATAATAATAATAATAATAATTATTATAATAATAATCATGATGATAAAAATAAAAATGATAAAAATACTCATTTCGTCTTAAATAATAAAAACAACTATGAACTGATAACAATAGATGTGCGCGTTAAATATAAAGACTCTATTTAAAATTTTCCAAAGACAACAGGATGCGAAAATACACCGGGCAGGGACGAGCGGGGTTTCCAGAACAGGCTCCGCTCACGCGCCCAACGACGTCGCGTCAAAAAGCGCACATTTTTAACAAAAACTCAAAAATCTAATCCGAGACTGGACACAAACCCCAGCAAAAAATTCAAAGTCAAAGAAATCATAAAATAAAATAAACGCGCATGTCGGGGTGTGACAACAAGTCCCCATGCCTCCACATATCACAACAGCCATCCAGGCTCACATCAAATCACAAGCAGCAGGAAAATCAAAGATCACAACAAATGGGCTCTTGGACCTTTATTAAGGCATCCAGCCTTCATACAAAATGAGCACTCAGAGCTCCAAACCACAAGGCATTCATCCTTACAAATAAGAGGGTAACTCAGAACACTTTTTTTGAAGTTATCGAACTAGCAGTTCTTTAATCCGACTTCAATTAACAGATTCAATTGTAGGTTCCAATTCTAGGAAAACCTACTCAGTAAGCTATCCCAAAAGACTTAACATGCTTACTGCTTTAATCAAATTAGAACAAAACAACAAAAGAAAACAACCGGATTCATTGACATGCCTCTTTATCTTTAGAAAATTAATTATCCATTAATTCCGGCTTTACGTTCTTTATTAATTTCCATCATGAACGAACAACTAATCAAAGAAAAACATAGATATCACTCTATCTAGGAAAACATGAGGCAAACCGTTATCACGGTACAAGGAAACAACAAGTGATCAACCAATTATTTGAATCCGGTTCAAGTATTTAATTTGGTCAATTTCATTATGATCCAAAGTGCCGAATCATGCTAATTCTACAATTGCACATAAATAATCATAGAAGCAACGAATCCCCTACCTCAACAATTCTTGGTGTCCTTTATCCGCACAACGGTTCACAATCCCCCTCTCGCGGCAACTGCATCCACCCAGGGATGCCATGGTACGACAGCACCAACCAACCCAACATAACCCCATTAAAGTCTAGGAAGTTCATGGTATAACAGAGAAGGGTGAATCACGAAAATATGATCCCCAAAGGATCGACGATAAAACATACCTTATATGGATGATTGACCGACACAGCTCGGTTGCAACCAAAATTGAGCGGAACAAATCGAAAGAGTAGAGTTTGATTGTAAAACTCCTACGAGAATGATTGAAAGGTTCTAGAGTCTCTTGGCCGAGAATAGAGAGGAAAAACAACGGAGAATGATATCTCATTCCTTTTTAAAATATTTAGAGAGGCGACGGTTTAAGATCCCATTTACTCTCCCTTAAAAACGGATCGCACTAACCCACGCGGTTTGAGCAACTAAAATCATCGCGGCCATAGGAATAATTAATATAGAATTTATGGGCATTGAATCGGTCTTAAAGTCCTTAAAATAAGGTTTTACATTTATTTTACGTCAAAGAAAACGTCAAATTTGCGATGCTGGAAACACTGTTCACATACTCAAAATTTGGCAAAGGAAGGAATTGGTAGCTCTTAGGAATGTGGAATCACTGTTCAGAAACGTGAAATTTGGCAAAGGAAAGAATCGGTAGCTCTTGGAATATGGGAACACAATTCATTCGTGAAATTTGGCAAAGTATGGAATCGATAGCTCTTAGGAAGTCTGGAAACACTGTTCATTCGTGAAATTTTGAAAAGTAAGGAAGTCTGGAAACAATGTTCATTTGTGAAATTTGGCAAAGTATGGAATTGGTAGCTCTTAGGAAGTCTGGAAACACTGTTCACAGAACTAAAAAAATTTGCAAAGGAAAGAAAAGTTCACCGATAGAACCTTACCGATAGAAACACAAGTCTACCGATAGATCCTCACCGATAGAAACACAATTCAAGTCTATCGATACTATTCACCTACCGATACTATTCACCTACCGATACTATTCATAAAACTGGAAACACTATTCACAGAACTAGAAAATTGGCAAAGCGTCAGCCCAGCTACTGGTACACTGCGACCACCAGTAGGACGAGCTACCAGTACGCCGTGGCTACCGATAAACCCAGCTACTGGTAGGCTGCGGCTACCGGTAGACCGAGCTACCGGTAGGCTGCCGCTACCGGTAGACCGAGCTATCGGTAGGCTGCCCGTACCGGTAGTCCGAGCTACCGGTAGGCTACCGCTACCGGTAGACCGAGATACTGTAGGCTGCCGCTACCGGTAGACCGTGCTACCGGTAGGCTACCGCTACCAGTAGACCAAGCTACCGGTAGGCTGCCGCTACCGGTAGACCGAGCTACCAGTAGGCTGCCACTACCGGTAGACCGAGCTACCGGTAGGCTGCCCCTACCGGTAGACCGAGCTACCAGTAGGCTGCGGCTAGGGGATAAGTCAGCTTGACCTCCCGGAACACTTCCAACAAGACATTTTCACAAAGTAATGGACCAGGGAGGTCCGGGCCATTACAAGAATTATTTAATAATTTTTAATAACCTAGTTCAATGTATTGAATGATTATTTAGTATTCAATATAAATAAGTTTTTGTAACGTTATTGTGATTATTACATAAAATTTAATTATAGTTTGAGTTTATAAGAAAAAAAAATTTAGTTTAAAAATATATTTTTTATAAATTTCATCCATAACATTGAAACCATTAGACTAAATGTTATTTTTTAAAATATAATATATGAAATTATAATTTAAAAATATTTATAAAAATGTGTAAATTTTTAAAATATATAATTAACAATACGATTTCCAATTGATAACAATATATTTCAACATTCACTAGAAAATCTACATTTTTGAAAAATTCAAAAAAATCAACCATGTTAAATAAGATATTATATTTTTAAAAATTAAATATAATAAATTTGAGTGAATTTTCCATAATTCTACATATTAATTAGAAATTCAATAATATATATCAATATTGTCTTCAGAGGTAACAAATATTTCACATCTAAAATTTTTTATAATAGAAAAATTAGTGCTTATTTCATATGAATTAATGAATAAATATTTATTACATAGAATCAATATATGTATTTCTTCATATTTTTAATATTATTCATACCCACTAAATCATGTGCTCAGTTATAAATTTAAAATATAAATAGTAATATTTGTGGGTTTTTCGGGCTCGATGTTGCGTTTCATATATTCTATTTAAAATAGCGTAACACTAATAGATCAATGTGTTGCATTATCTATCCCATTAAAAATATTTTACTCAAAATTTGAAATTTCTATTTGTAATAAATATTGTGAAACTTGAATATTTTTTTAAAAAAATCAACTACATAAAATTTGTTAAAAAATTCATCATAGAAATTATAAATGTGAAATATGAATTTCATTTAGAATAACACATAAATAGTTATCCAAATACGAAATATTAAATGGGGTTGAATATAATATCATGAAGCAAAGATAAAAGTCTAAATAATGATGCATATGGATTGAGAACATTGATATAGGTAATAAAAGTGATCTTGGGAATGTTAATTACCATAAAACAAAATGTAATTTAGGTGTGGAAAAAACAAGATATTTTTCGGGAATGAATTTCGTATATCCACAATTTTTATGTCTCTCTGAATAGATTTGAATACTTCCTATGACATCTACATTGAAAACAAAAGGAAATATAATTAATTGAAATGATTTTCTTTACAATTAATAAATTTTCCCAAAAATATCTTCTTTTTCTCCAAATGATTATTATTTGAGATTTATTTTACTTCATGAAGCTCTATAATCATCTTCAGGTGAATCTCAGTATTGTCCTCCAATCATAAGACATTATCTGAAATGAAATATTCTTATCACATTAATTTATTCCAAAAAATAAATACACATTTATAGTAATTTCAAAATTGAAGGTTCAACTAAAATAATTCAATAAATAAATAACATCACATATATAGTATGTTCATTGATTAAAAAATATATTTACATTCATACCAAATATGTTTTCTTTTAAAATCACATATTAGACCATTGTGTCACATATACCTCATCCTACTAAATAAACATGGATAATAATATTCATATATTCAAAATAAGAATAATTCTAAAAAATGATCATATAACATGCTTACCAATATATGATTTATATTTATCATTCATAATTTGGAATAAAATGAAATGTTATACTAATCAGTACATCTCATAGGCTAATGACATGTGTTGAACCCTAATCTTCCTTATGTTCTGGGTTCTTTCTTCATGGTCATTCTAGATACAATATGTTTTTCTCAACAAGTGATGTATAATATTTATAAAAAAATTAATATAAATAATATTATATTAAAAAAATCTAATTAACATGCCAACAAAATAATATATCATCAAATAAATTTTTAACCATGATATTTTTCTATAAAACATGTATTCTTTAAAAAGTTTAAAATCATATATGAACATTATTACCATAAAAATTAATCATTTTAATACAATATGTTATCAGTAACATTAAACATATAACCAAAAATTATATATTAATTAATCTACAAATAAAATTCACACTAAATAACATAGAATGGTAAATGGTTTTATTCGATAAAAGTATCCATAAATATTTATCATAATCTTAATAACTCTTCATATAAAACATAAAATGATGTATCTATGCCATTACATTTATGATTAAAAATAGAATCATAATCTCAAGACACATTACATCTCTCTCTTATCACTATGGAATATCATAGGATTATGTTTGTTCTATTTAATATTTCATCATAATAGTTCATAATGAATAAACAATTAACCCTATAATATCTTTAATAGTGTCTATATAGGATCAAAGAAAAGGAATACTCCTTGAATATGATAATAAATACTAATATATACTTGAACAAATATTTATTAGATTATTACACCTATATGTTTATATAGAAATACCACAAGCTCTTTTTATATAGAGAGTTATTATTTACATAGAAAACCACATAATATCTATATTAAAAACATTTAAATTGACATATCCTCATTGTAGTTATATGGTTATGTTCCATAATATTTTTTCATCTAAATATAGTTCATAATATTTTAAATAAACATTCTCTAATACATACTGTAATATCTTTGGAAGTAGTCTCCTAGAGTTGGTTGTTAGAATATTCTACTAGCGATTTATTCAAGGAATAACATCTACAAGGAAAAAATAGATTATTATTTTTTAAAATAGATAAAATATTGATTTTCACATTCCTCAGATAACATAAAATATTATAAACTGCATTCAGTGGTAACATAATTATTCATTCAAGTAAATACTATTAAATAAATAATAAGAAAATTTTATTAGAATTGTATGGAATGGGAAAAATGAAAGGGTGAGTTTTGATACTCATTAATGGTTATATAAAATGATCTATTATTATTAAAAAGGAACAATTAATATGGAATGATAAAAAATTGAAAAAACATTCCATTTTATAATGGTCTTTATAATGATTAATGATTTGACAGGAATACATGATAATAAAATAATTATATATAAATAATCACATGATCTTGGATATTTTATATGGGTATAATAATTTCTAAATTATCATATTTAAATTAAATAATATATTTTATAATGTGGGAATTCATAACTCCGTACATCAAAAACATACCATCAAGACCAATTTCCAATATATCATAAGTATAAAATAAATGCTCAGTTCCAACATATGATTCATAAATGGGTAATCCTATGTGATATACAAAAAATGTTTTTCATGTGTGAACAACTGATGTATTGGGGGGATATAATGACCCAAAATATTTTATTATATAGTATAATTCATTCATAATATGAATAAATAATATATCTTAATCAATATTCCTAAATAGTAATTAATAATTTATATCAAATGGTCTCGATTATAGAATTTCAATAAAATTACCAATAAAAATTATCATAAACCATACCAAAAAGTAATATGGATGGTAAAATTATATCAAATCCCATTGGTTCTGGATTAAAATAAACGGTTGTTCTTGTGGAAGAATATATATATATAAATGATCAATATGTCTTCAAATACATTATTGATGACAACACCCTTTTGTCATTAAAATTCATATATAAAAAATTAAATGATTTATAATATTATAAAAATAGTAATTGTTTAAAGGAATCATTTAATCATTTACATTGACCATTATAGCATTTGGTGATCTAGAATGCAAGAATTTTCATTTCTGATGTAATCATTAAATACATGATTCAGTTCACATATTCTGCAACACTTATATTTTTCAGATAATGATATGAAGATTATTTGTTAAAAAATTAAAAAACAATTGAAAAATGACTATAAGAAATCTATAATTAATTGTTTGAAATCATTTTGGAAAAAATATCATATATATGAAAATTGTTTCATACTATATAAAAAATATCCTGGGGTCTAATAAAAAATAAATTTTGTTTAAAGAGTATTTTAATGAGTAAAATTAATATAGTAGTAATAATTTTTAGAAATTACCATATCATAATAAAATATTTTTTTTAAATAGTAAAATATCATATAATTCCCCCAATGGATACCTAAACAAAAACAATTTCAGAAATTGATCAAAATGTGAAATAAACAAATATTTATTTGATAGCCTTTGATTAATTACCTCCATGAAAGAAGTAAATTTGAATAATTGGTAAAATACAATGAATATAAATAGAATTATGAAATATAAAATTAATTGTGTAGTATAAACAAAACCTGAATGAGTCATGTGGTGGATATAAAATATTTCTTATGAGAACAAAATTGGGAATATAAATCCTTTACTTTGATCATATCATTGGATTGAGAAATTAATTAGTGAATTAATTATATGAAACAAAATAATATCCAAAAAAACAATTAATGTAAAAAATATTTCAATAGGAAATATCACCTAGTATAATATAACAACGGAGTTATGGATGATTAATAATTGCAAATTGAATGGATATTTAGGTATGAAAAATATATCATGATGTCCAAATGGCCACATATGTTCTTTATCAACGTGAAATAAAAAATAATTTTATTTATTTAATTTCATATGAGTCTTTAATTTTTTAAATAACATTAATTCATTCTTACCCTATTATATTCAATTACAAAATCAATTAAGATCACATAATATGATTCAAATATATTTTATTCCAGTGTCAAAATTTCCATATGTATGATGAATATCAAAAAATAAGTCTTATTCAATAATTTATTTATAATAATTAAGACATGTATATATATATAATTTATGACTAAATTAACATTAAAAAATTAAAAATATTTTTGAAGAATGTCCTATGTTTCAATCATGGAGATGATAAGCCATATGTTCACATGAGTAATTTTTTTTATGATCATGTTGGAAATATTTTATCTATTAATGTATCATATTAAAATAATCATTATATGATAAATAACACATTATTTACTTAAATAATCATATATATATAATAAATGTGATGTGGTGATAGAAAACAAAGGACAACCCTTTGTTGAGGAGGTATCCCACAAGTAAGAAAAACATTGATTTCATTTTTCAAAGGATGTATTGGTCTGGAAGTTGATGATAAAAAATATTTTAATATTGAAAAAATATCATGAATATAGTATATAAACATTTAATCATTCATTTTTACCACTAATTAGATATTGTTATGGAAAATGAATTTCATCAGTTTGTGAGATGGTAGTCCACTATACACACGAATGATGGGTTTTTTCTCATTTTATTGAATTGGAGATGGATACAAGTTATTACTTTAACATAATAATATTAATGTATATAGATGATACTGGTGGTATTATTTCATCATGATTTAATAAATATTTGATGAATTAGAGAATGATATAAAACTAAAACATTTACTTAAAATATATAACTTTTTTTATACATGGCCTTTTCGTTGCAATGTATTCAATCTTAGCTTTCTAATATATCCAAAATAATACCTGATTCTCGCTCAAATTTACCCAAGAGATGAAGGTAGAACGGTTCTTGAAGTTTAGCTTGGGTTATCGAATCCTCAGAGACCTAAGAAGTAACCTAAAGACACATACATTCTATGGATTGTTTTTGGCTATTAAGTGGCCAACTTGGTTTGATTTATGATGGTTTTAAAGGATATCTAAAATATTTAAGTGATTTCAATTTAAAATAATGAGTTGATCCTAGGTTATCACTCGGGGTGGATTTGATGAAATTCATTCTTCAACTATATCAATTTCTTATATTTGAGATGAGTTTATTTAAGAAGATAAAACAACATTATCCCTTACTGGTTTAATACCTACAACCTTTAATACTAATCACCTATACACTTGAAGGATCAACGTTTTGAGCACTTCAAGGTAAAGGTTCGTATTAGCACTTGAAGTGTGTGGCCTTAAATTCAACAAGGACAATGATGTTTAAAAATCATCAAATTAAAATCTCAATTAAAGAACTGATTAGAAATTAATGGGGTGATAAATAACATCCAATCCACCCCCTTTCTACTCCCTTGGATCAACCCATAAGTGGGTTATCCCTCCATTGATTCTATTGTTTCAATGGAAGCGGAAAGTAGACTCATGAGGGAGGAAATGGAGAAGTAAAAAAAACAATGAAAATAAAATGATCACTCTACCGTTGTGTGAATAATTTCACAATGTTTGGTGTGAATAAATTCACACCTTGAGGAAACGGTATCAAAGTGGGATGGAAAACAACAGAATAAGAGAAGAAGAATAACTTTTATTAAGAAACTAAATTGAATTTAACAACTTACACGTGAAAGAAATACTTGAGAAACCAAAATCGCAGCATAACATTACAATTGAACAAAGCATCCAAGATTCCAAATTCCTTCACCACCACTGCCTTAAATAGGAATTTTGGGAGCCTTGGGTCGAGCCTTCAACAGTCTAAGTCTCCTCAATTATTTTGGTAGGCCATAGGTGGGTGGAATGTTGAGGGAGAGTTGATTTTTCCACCCTTGACCCGAGGTGGCATCCAGCTTTCATCCACCGCAAAGACGCACTTGAAAGACCTTTAGATGTCCAAATCAGAGTGGTCCATATACGAAGAACATGGAGTCCCAGATGTCTCCTAGATGCCTGTAAAATTTGGGCCCATTTGGAATTTGGTATTCCGAGATAAGATTATATTAATGAACTGTTTTTCTGGGCCTCAGAATCTGGCACAGAATATTATCTCTGACTTGGGACACATAAATGACCACAATAGAGGCCGAATTGGCACTGGCCCCAGAAGAATTATTTGTTCCACTCTATGTCTTATATCCTTCCACAAAATTTGGGATTCATTGGGCCTGAATTGTGGTCTCCAAATTCTCATCAGTAGGATGATGTCCAATATTCCTTCTCTAGTATTGCTTCCATTCATCTCCAAATATCCCCATCTTCTTCCATGAATTATCCATTGAACCCTGAATAAAAAATGTTCATAATGAAGTGTAGATAAATTTCACAAAATAAAAAATTAAAATATGAAAATTAACATTCCTTATAATCATATTACTCATTGGGCCTAAATTGGTGTACATTAGGCATGAAGTGCACAAATGATGAGAATGGATGTTCAAAATCAAAATCCACTAACTCAGGCCCATAAGATCGAAAATGAACATTTAATACCATTAAAATGTAATTAAAATATGTGTTTTTATTGGATAATCACACCCCCCCAACTTAATATTTTCTAGTCCCGAGCAAATAATTCAATGATTTTATTTGAATTCCTTTTTTCAAACACGTTATAACAAACAATGCTCACAATGTATACTGAACACAATTATATTTTTATAACCTATCAAAATGATTTAAAACAAGATAAATTTATAAGTATATCCTAATCCCAAGCCCATTCCGTTGATCAAATCCATCATCATAATTCATCCAACTCAATTAGGTGTAATGATGTGTTGTGAATCACAATAGATATGGGGGTTCATTTTCATTGAAGGGGAAATCATGGAAGCGCTAGTTGGAATCACATTTAATCCTAATATGTGTATTCATTATTTTTTTCTTTTTTATTTTTTTTTATTTTTCAATGTTGCCATAGTAATTGAGATTGCTGTTAATCAAATTAACCCATGTAGCGAGGCTTTGTCGATGACTCCCAGGCTCAAAGGACTTAGGGCACCAAGTGAATCCCACATACTCGGGCATCATCTCGAGTTAACTTGATCAAAAACAAAATCATATTACCATAAATAGAGATAGAGTAAAAAACTCATGGCTAGACAACTCTAGAGTCACAATCCCCATGTGCCGAAAGCCTCGCATTTTATCAATCCATTGCTCTACACGCAATTTTTTTTAAATACACATATTATTTATAAAAATAAAACCAGAATATGCTATTTATTATGGGACCCTGAGAATTCAAATTATTACCCCACAGTCTGGAGGACGTGAATTGTGGCATTTTGATTTAATAGATGAAAATAAAAATGATGGAAATTCTCATTGGACAACCAAACTTCCAAAATCAATGCTTTTAAACTTAATCATGAATTAAATTAAGAGTCATGGAAATAAAAATTATTTGCTATGTAGTTTTAATGTGAGAAAAGATGTTATTATATGAATGATAAAGGAATTTTACTTTTTTTTATCATTGTTTTTTTAACAAACATTTTATTTCCACACCCCCCAACTTAGAATGAAACTATCCCTAGTTTCGTAAAAAGAAAATTTAGTATGGGGTATAGAAATAAAAGGGGAGTTCAACAATGAAATTGAAATATAAGGATCATGGAATGAAGTCACCTGGTGGTTGAAGTTTGATGTTCTTGCTGCTCCAATTTAGTCCTTTGATATCCATGTCGCTTGTAGAGTTCCCTAGTGGGAAAAAAGGAAAACAAACAAACAAACAAAACAATATATATATATATATATAAGTAAAATATAAGTATATATATAAAAATTATAGAATAAGTAATCACATTAAGCCGTAGGTCAGTGGTAAGTACGCGCCCCTGTCTCCCTTCGGTCCCGGGTTCGAGCCCCGCGGCTTCGCCGGTTGTGACGGGGTTTGCCCCGCGACCTACGATGTGGCCCCCTTTTTTATTATTATTATATAATTATATTATTTTTATCTTACCCTACCAAATAAAAATAAAATAAGATAAACTGATGATACATTGTCTTCTTTTTAAATTTCTGGGTAAGGTATTACTCAAGGATTACACCACGTGACACAGATAAATATGGTGCTCCCCTTTCGTAACCATCCATACTCATAATAGAAGAACAGGTCAAAAGTATCTTTTTTTTAAATATCAAAATGATTAATTAATCTTATTTGAAAAAAAATGATTCAGAAAGATTAGGAATATGAAAACCACATGTTGCCCCCCGTGCATCGCTTTTGTTTAACGTCGTTAGCCCGACATGGATTCTAAATGTATCAATTTTTTTTTTCAGTTCATAGGTTGGCTCAATTAACTCAACCTCTATATCATGTTTATTTAATGATTCAATGAATGGTTTTAACCTATGACCATTGACCTTGAAAATGTGTCCACTATTGGGATCATGAATCTCTACTGCCCCATGGGAGTGCACATGATGCACTATGAAAGGACCTGACTGTCTAGACCTTAACATTCCTGGGTGTAAATGAAGATTTGAAATATATAAGAGCACAAATTTTCCTGGTTCAAATTTTTTGACTTTGATATGCATAGATTAATAGGCTTGAACTCTAGCTTTATTTATCCTTGATTTTTCATAAGCCTCCATCCTAAGTTCCTCATGTTCATTAAGATCTAATTTTCTTTTTGTTCCATCCAATGAGAGGTCATAATACTTTTTCTTAATTGCCCAAAAGGCCTTCTTCTCAATTTCAACTGGTAAATGGAATGCTTTTCCATAAACCAACCTATATGGAGAGATTCCTAAAATAGTTTTATATGCGGTTCGATAGGCCCAAAGAGCATCTAAGTGTTTCTCAGACCAATCTTTCCTAGAGGGGTTGACAGTTTTTCCAAGAATTTACTTAATCTCTCTATTTTCTAACTCATCTTGACCATTGGTTTGACGATGGTATGTAGTGGACACTTTATGAGAAATACCATACTTAGACATGAGTGAAGAGAATGGGCAGTTGCAGAAATGGGTACCTCGATCACTGATTATAGCCCTAGGAATTCCAAATCGAGAAAATATGTTCTCTTTAAGAAATCGAATCACAATTTGATGATCATTGGACTTAGTGGGAATGACCTCAACCCATTTTGAGACATAATCAACAGCTAATAGTATGTATAGGTATCCCCTAGAGTGTGGGAAGGGACCCATGAAATCAATTCCCCAACAGTCAAAGATTTCAACCACTAAGATGGGTGTGAGTGGCATTTGATTCCTTTTTGTGATGGACCCTACTTGTTGACACCTAGTACAGCTTTGAAATAATGTATAAGAGTCCTTTGAGAGGGTGGGCCAGAAGAGACCACATTGAAGAATCTTAGCAGATGTTTTTTTAGAAGAAAAGTGACCTCCACATGCCTCACTATGACAAAATTTAATGATGGACTCTTGTTCAGATTCTGGGACACACCTCCTAATGACTTGGTTAGGGCAGAAATTATAGAGGTATGGATCATCAAACACATAGTGTCTAACATCATAAAGTAATTTCCTTTGAGCTTGTGTCCCTAAGAATTTTGGAATGTCTCTTGTAACTAAGAAGTTGGCTATGTCAGCATACCAAGGGTAGTCACTCACAGAGTATAGGTGTTCATCAGGAAATGAATCAGACACAGAAAAGTGATTTGAGTTATCTTTGAATTCCATCCTAGAAAGGTGATCTGCTACAACATTTTCAACCCCCTTTTAATCCTTGATTGTTAGGTCATATTCTTTTAATAGAAGGACCCACCTAATCAGTCTAGCCTTAGCATATTGTTTTTGGAAGAGGTATTTAAGTGCAGAATGGTTAGTGAACACAGTGATGGGGGATACTAAGAGGTAGGACCTAAACTTATCTAATGCAAACACAATAGCAAGTAACTCCTTTTAAGTGGTGGTGTAGTTGATTTGGGCATAATTTAAGGATTTTCTTGCATAAGCAATGACATAAGGAGTTTTATCACACCGTTGTCCTAACACAACTCCTACAGCAATGTCACTGGCATCACACATGAGTTTGAAAGGAAGGTACCAGTTTAAAGATTTCATAATGGGAGGAGAGGTGAGAGAGGATTTAAGGGTTGAAAATGAACCCTCACAACTTTTCTTCCAAACAAATGGAGCATCCTTTACTAGGAGAGCACAAAGAGGACGAGAGATTGAACTAAAGTCCTTAATAAATCTTCTATAGAAACCAGAATGTCTTAAGAAGGACCTCACTTCCTTAACAGTTCTGGGTGATGGAAGGTGATGAATGGTGTCAAACTTTGCTTTATCAACTTCAATTCCCCTACCCGAGACTATATGGCCAAGTACTAACCCCTCTTTTACCATGAAATGGCATTTTTCCCAGTTTAGGACCAGATTATTTTCTTCACATCTTGACAAAACTCTCTCCATATTCCTAAGACATCCCTCAAATGTATCCCCAATGATAGAGAAGTCATCCATGAAGACCTCTAGAAAATCCCCTACCATATCTGAGAAGATTCCCATCATGCACCTCTGGAAGGTTCCAGGGGAATTGCATAACCCGAATGGCAAGCGTTTGAAGGAAAAGGTGCCGAATGTACAGGTGAAGGTTGTCTTCCCTTGATCCTCCAAGGAGACCTCGATTTGATTGTACCCTGAGTACCCATCTAGGAAGCAATAGAATTGATGACCCGCCACTCGCTCAATGACTTGATCAATAAAGGGCAAGGGAAAATGGTCTTTCTTGGTACAAGAGTTGAGCTTCCTATAGTCAATACAGACTCTCCAGCCACTACTCACCCTAGTTGGAAGAATTTCCCCATCCTTATTAGTGATCACAGTGATTCCAAATTTCCTTAGGACAACTTGAATTGGGCTTAGCCACTCACTCTCAGCTATGGGGTAGATGATACCAGCTTTCAACAACTTATGAAGTTATTTCCTTACCACATCCATAAGATTTGGATTGAGTCTCCTCTGAGGTTGACGACATGGTTTGGATTCAGATTCAAGAGTAATCCTATGAGTTCCAATAAGTGGGCTAATCCCAGGAATATCAGACAGGGTCCAACCTATGGCTTTCTTGTGTTTCCTAAGGACATCTAGAAGCATCCCCTCATGATTGGCTTTAAGAGAATAAGATATTACTATAGGATGTGTTTGATTTTCCCCTAGGAAGGCATACTTGAGGGAAGTATGAAGTTCCTTCAATTCAAGATCAGGTTGGTTCAGATTTTCAGTAGAAGATTGGGGAATTGGATCAAGATCAAATTTGTTTCCTAGATTTTCAGATTAAATTGATTCCCCATGTGTAGAAGTTTCAGCCACAAGATTGTATTGACCTGGGTTAGGGAAGGGAGTTTTAGTTGTCTCCATGAATGTGGTTTCCTGAAAGGTTTCACTGATTGTTGGTCCTAAGACATCATCATAGGAGCAATTTGAAAATGATTCGAGCCAAGGAGATAAGCTTCCTTCATGTGAACAAAGGAAATCAATCTCATCCTGACTTAAACATCCATCAAATATTTCTTGATGTTCTATGGATTCATTTTCAATGCTTCCTAACATGTTTACATCATGAATGTCCTCATCATGTCCTATTTGTGAGCTTGCATTATAGATGTTCAAGTCTAGACTCATGTTCCCAAAGGTGATGGTCATGTTCCCATTTTGAACTCGGATAACAGAGTTGATTGTTGCAAGAAAAGGACGGCCAAGGATGATTGGGGTTTGTTCCTTATTTCCTATGTTTGAATGGTTGTCGAGGACAATGAAGTCAGCAGGGTAGATGAAGTTTTCAACCTTTACTAGAACGTCCTTTAAAATCCCCTTTGGAACCCTAATGCTATGATCAGCAAGTTGAAGTGTGACAGATGTGGGTTGGAGCTCTTCTAGGCCTAACTGGCAGTACACAACATATGGGATGAGATTGACAATAGCACCTAGGTCACACAAGGCCTTGACAACTTTGCTCTCTCATAGTTCAACATTGATGTAAGGGCAACCCATGTCTTTCAAATTAGGAGGAATTGTTCCTTGAATGGTGGTCCTCACATTAGCAGCCAAAAGGACTTGGTTTTTATGTAAAAAGTTTCTTCTAAAAGTGCACAAGTCCTTAAGGTACTTTGAGTAGGCAGGTATGGTTTGGATTGCATCGAGAAGAGGAATGTTCAACTTGACTTGTGAGAAGATTTCCCTCAATGTTTCACTCAACTCAGGCTTGGTTTTCCCCCTCATGCGTTGAGGAAATGGTGCAGGTTGTTGGGTTGTTTGTTGAAGAGTTGTTTCTTTAACAATGTTATCAGTTTCCTCAGTTTGATCTTGTGTTCCATTTGAATTTTTATCCAATTTGAATCTTCATGTGGGTTCTGAATTAGTTGTTCAGGTTTCTCAACGGATTTCCCACTTCTTAAAACAGTCACAGCCTTTATTTGTTCATGAGTTGTTTGAGTGCAGCTTGACTCTCCCCTTGAAGTTGAGGATGGCACCGCCTGTGTAGGCATGGGTGCCTTTCCAGTTTTGATGGTTTTAAGTTCTTGTTTAAGAGAAGAGACTTCTGAGTTCATCCTCTCCATTTGTTTGCATAGTTGTTCTAGAAGGCTTTGTGGAACAGTTTGGGTTGGTGCTTGAGAGGATTGGTTTATCCCAGGGGGATATTTTGGAGGTGGAATGGTCTGTTGAAAATGGACTGATGGCTGTTAGTATTGGATAGGTTGGGTTTGGAACTGGTTTTGGGTTTGGTAGTTCTGACGGGGGTAAGGATTTTGTCCGTGTGGTTGGCTAGGTTTTTGGTTATCTTTCCAGCGGAATCCTGGGTGGTCATTATACCTTGGGTTGAAGTTGTTTTGGTATTTAGGCTTTTGAAAGTTCAAATAATTTACTTCCGCTGGGGGTTCGCCTAAAAGATCATCCTTGATGGATGGAATGGTTGGGAAGTTGTCTGTCTTATGGTCATGTTTGTCACAAATTGTGCAAACAAAGTCAACATTTTGGATTTCATGGACTTTCCTAATGTCTATTTCTTCAACCTTCCTAGAGAGTGTTGCGAGTTTAGCCCTGAGGCTTTCCTCTTCTCTAAGTGTATGAATTCCAGTAGTTCATTGTGTCTTTTCAGAATAAGGCAACGTTCCCCATGTTTGGTTTTGTTCAGAAAGGCTTTCTAGATACTCGTAAGCATCATTAGGGGCATTGTTTTTAAAGGTTCCATTACACATCATGTCAATAAATTGTTTGTTCCCCGGACCCAACCCTTCATAAAAAATTCTCACTTTGTTCAGGGATAGAAAAACCATGGTGTGGAACCATGTTTAGAGTGTCATTGAACCTCTCCCATGTTTCATAGAATGACTCTCCCTCTTTTTCAAAAAAGTTTTGGATACTCTTTTTAAGTGTAATTGTTTTGTGATGGGGAAAGTATTTTTTGTAGAATTCTCTTTTTAGTTGGTCCCAAGAGTTTATAGATGATGGTCTCAAATTGTTTAGCCAATTTTTAGCTCGATCCTTTGAAGAAAAAGGAAATAGCCACATCTTAGATGATTCTAGTGGATGTGGGGGACACATGGTTTCTACAATGTCATTGAATTCCTTAATGTTAAGGTAGGGAATCTCAGACTCCATTCCAGGGAATGTGGGAAGGTGGTTTAGGACATGGGGATTAAATATGTAGTTGGCATCTCCTAGGGAGTTGTGTCTAATTCATGAGGGGGCATTGGTCCAAGATGGAGTGAGATAGTCATTCATGGTTTGATCGACTACATTCCCTAGGTTTCAAGCCTCTTGGTTTCCATTTGAGTTTATGAGTTGATTTCTTTGAAGACCTTCCATTAAAATGGGCTCAATTTCAGACTCTGGAGAATTAGGAAGATTAGGATCTAATGGAAAAAGTTCACTTGGTGTACTTGACTCCCCAACCCCAGGACTATCCACCCTAACAAGACGGTTTTATTGATCGCGGGTGTAGGCGGATGTGCGCCAAAAGAAAAAAAACGAGAAAGGGACAAGATAAGAGAATTTGGATGAGAAAAGAAGAAATGGGGAGAATAGAATGGGAGTTTAGATTACTTACTTGGGTCTCCGACAATGGCGCCAAAATTTGATTCTCGATCAAATTTACCCAAGAGATGAAGGTAGAACGGTCCTTGAAGTTTTGCTTGGGTTATCGAATCCTCAGAGACATAAGAAGTAACCTAAAGACACATACATTATATGGATTGTTTTTGGATATGAAGTGAACAACTTTGTTTGATTTAAGATGGTTTTAAAGGATAACTAAAAGATTTAAGTGAATTCAATTTAAAATAATGAGTTGATCCTAGGTTATCACTCAGGGTGGATTGGATGAAATTCTTTCTTCAACTATATCAATTTCTTATATTTGAGATGAGTTTATTAAAGAAGTTAAAACAATATTATCACTTACTGGTTTAATACCTACACCCTTTAATATTAATCACCTATACACTTGAAGGATCAATTTTTTGAGCACTTCAAGGTAAAGGTTCGTATTAGCACTTGAAGTGTGTGGCCTTAAATTCAACAAGGACAATGAAGTTTAAAAATCATCAAATAAAAATCTCAATTAAAGAAGTGATTAGAAATTAATGGGGTGATAAATAACATCCAATAAAGCTCCTTGATACTCCCTTGGATCAACCCATAAGTGGGTTAGCCCTCCATTTATTCTATTGTTTCAATGGAAGCGGAAAGTAGACTCATGAGGGAGGAAATGGAGAAGTAAAAAAAACAATGAAAATAAAATGATCACTCCACCATTGTGTGAATAATTTCAAAAGGTTTGGTGTGAATAAATTCACACCTTGAGTAAACGGTATCAAAGTGGGATGGAGATCAATAGAATATGAGAAGAGTAATAACTTTTATTAAGAAACTAAATTGAATTGAACAACTTACATGTGAAAGAAAAACTTGAGAAACCAAAATCGCAACATAACATTACAATTAAACAAAGCATCCAAGATTCCCAATTCAATCACCACCCCTGCCTTAAATAGGAATTTTGTGAGCCTTGGGTCGAGCCTTCAATATTCCATGTCTCCTCAATTATTTTGGTAGGACATAGGTGGGTGGAAAGTTGAGGGAGAGTTGATTTTTCCACCTTTGACCCGAGGTGGAATCCATCTTTCATCCACCGCAAAGAAGCGCTTGAAAGGCCTTTTAGATTGCCGAATCAGAGTGGTCCATATAAGAAGAACATGGAGCCCCGGATGTCTCCTAGAGGCCTGTAAAATTTGGGCCCATTTGGAATTTTGTATTTCTAGATATGATTATATTAATGAACTGTTTTTAGGGGCCTCAGAATCTGACCCAGAATATTGTCTCTGACTTGGGACGCATAAATGACCACAATAGAGGCCTAATTGGCACTATCTCCAGAAGAATTATTTGTTCCACTGTATGGATTCTATCCTTCCACAAAATTTGGGATTCATTGGGACTGAATTGTGGGCCCCACATTCTCATCAGTAGGATGATGTCCAATCTGCCTTCTCTAGTATTGCTTCCATTCATCTCCAAATATCTCCATCTTCTTCCATGAATTATCCATTGACCCCTGAATGAAACATGTTCATAATAAAGTGCAGGTAAATTTAAAAAAATACCAAATTAAAATATAAAAAATCACATTCCTTATAATCAGATTACTCATTGGTCCTAAATTGATGTACATTAGGCATGAAGTGCACAAATGATGAGAATCGATGTTCAAAATCAAAATCCACTAACTCAGGCCCATAAGATCGAAAAAGAACATTTAATACCATTAAAATGTAATTAACATATGTGTTTTTATTGGATAATCAATACCTGTAAAATATTTTATATTGTGTTAGGAGGTGATTTGGATACGTATTTTTGAATCCAAATTCTACTTAAGGTGTGTATATAAGAACAAGGGGGGTCCTTTTATAAGTGAGGTAAGGGCATTCTTGTATTTTTAAAACATATTAAAATAATAAAATTTTTTTTTGAAAATTAAATTTTTCTAATGTTATCATATTAAATTATAATATGAGTTTTATTCCAAATAAACTCATTCAATAATTATTTTACAAGTACTAGTGACTTTTTAATAGTTATCCTTTTTTAACCGATATTAATCTTTAAGACAAATTACCAAGATTTTTTTTTTCAATATTGGAATTATGAACGTTACTACTAAAGGGATAGTGACACATAAATGAATTCCAATTGATATTTTAAACTATATAACACTCATTTGGTATAATATTGTATTTTTTAAAATTTTTAATCATTTAATAAAATATTATCTGTTAAAAATATAACAAATTCCATTTTAGATAATATACCCATATTTTGAATTTTAAATGACATTACATAAATTTAATTTAAATATATAATATAAATAAATCCAAAATATTGAATTATTTTATTAAAATTACATAGGAATGATTAACTCACCAAAATAATATTACATTAACTATTATTGGAATCATTTATTTTATTAATATATTAATTTAATAAATGTTGTGTTCTCATTGCGTATGAATTTAACATAATTATATATTCAGAATAATAAGAAGTAAATTATCAAGGTAAAAAATTCTCTCTAAAATATGGATTTATAACAAATTTATTTTTCACTATAACAACATATTAAAAATATTAAATCAATGAAAATTAAATTATTAATATAGTTGTTTACATTAATATAATAAAGGTTAGATCCACTAAAATATATATCCATGTATAATTATTTATTAATAATAGAAATTATTATACAAAATCGAATCAGCCAATAATATTAATGAATTTGTTAGTTTAATTTTTTAAATTTGATAATATTCTTTTACTTTTATTAATCGATTTATTTTTATCATGGTGAAAATTATTTACTATTATTGGTATTCATTGTGAAAAAATCTAAAATAGACCAATTTAATAATATAAATATATACAATCTATGTTTTTATAAAAAATTAAATATTAATTTCATTATTTTAAAATACTATGATATGATTTTAAAAATGTCATAAAAATTGTTTTTTACAGTAATGAAAGTATAATTATAAAAATATTTTTTTATATAATTGAACTATAAATTATATATTAATAAACATAATTGGAATTAATATAATATAAGTGAATATATTTTATTTGTAAAGATGATAAATATTTTACAGTATATAATTTTGAATTGAAATGAAATAAAAAAATTCTGATTTTTCAATGTTCCATTGAATATAATAATTTTTGGAAATATCTTAAAAATTGATCCTAATTTAAAATTTATATTATTTATTAAAATTAATTTTATATAATTATTTATATTTTAAAATATTTTTAAATTATTTATAATATTAACTCTAAAAAAATATCTTATATATTTGTTGAAATGTGATTTTTTAGAATAACATGACTTTACTAAAATATTGGGACCTTATGTTCGGAAAATATCCCTCAATTTAACATTGCAATATTTTTGGGATGATTGTATTTGTTGAAGAAACAAGTTTCCAAAGTGAATTGTCATGTTCTAGATATATTGTTGACAATCAATGTTGATAAGGAACCATGACAATGGAATGGACGATCTGGATGTGGTTCAAAAGAGTCGTAAAAGGTTGATATCCTTGATGATATCATTTAAATATGGAAATGACTTGAGTTTCTGAAGATAAACTTCATTGATTTAATTTCACGAGGACAAGAAGAATATTGACGGTGTTCTACGTGATTACGTCAAGCTTCGCGAATGTCAGAGGTTTAAGCACATCACAGTGGTGAAGGGCTTTGTGTGGGAGCTTCACAGCGATGGTGTGAAGGGATTGAAAGTGATGATCCATTATTACATCAAGCTCCGTGATCTGAAAATTGTTGTTGTGATTCGCGAGATTGAGATAATTTCGGCAGAAACATTAGAGCTTCGCGATTTGTGATGACTTTGTGTTGACTTCATGTGGAGGGATCGAGGGTTGGTGGAATAACCTATAAATAATGGGCAACACCCTTGAGAGAAGAAGAGAGAGTTTTCGATGAAAATAAATTTGATCTCAGTTTGAGAATGTGTTTCGCGAAGGTAGTGTGCTTCGTGAACGAGAAGAGATTCTTGACGACTAATCAAGCTCCATGAATGAAGGGTGCTTGACGAGGTTGCGTTCTCTAAAGAGTGTGATTTGTGAAGAGGAAAGGGATTCTTGATGGACTATGATTAGAAATGGCTTGAGCTTCGTGAAAAGGCTGGAGAATCGCAAATGCTTGTTTGAGCTTCACGAAATTGGGAGCCTCATGAAGTAGGGTGCTTTGCGATGGTAAATCATATTGATTTGCCTAATGATCAGAGGAAAAGGGTTATTCATATGTGGATGAATGTTGGATTTCATAAAAGCATCTATTAAAAGAGTACGATTCATGTATTCCTGAAAATGAAGAGTCATACATGTCTATACGCTATGAGTGGATCCCTTCCATGCGCAGTTTTCAAAGGGAGAGGAAGAAGGCAACCCTTTCTACCTCCAGTGATCTAGTGAGAGAGAAACATGGAGTGACCCTTGGAAAGTTGTGATTTGACACTAAACATTGTAAAGGAAGTGAGCCTGGGAATAGAAGTGATCTAGCTTGAACATTATTGTCATTGAGCTTTAGTGGATTTGGTACAACGGCACTTCGTCGTTGTATACTCCTTCAATCTTGCTCAGTGATGGTGAGCCAAGTAAAAATCTATGTGTTTTATTGGTTGATTCCCTGCATTGCATCTAAAGCATAACCATCAGATAAATATGAAATGAAGTGATCAAAATAGACACATAAGAGCAAACAATGTGACCCTTATAATATAGAGGTTAAGATCCAGTAGGACAAGATGCATTTTAAAATACAATATTCATACAATGATTCACACCCCCCCTCATGGTATCTAGCCCCCTTTTGGTCCTAACAACTTATTTCATAACAAATAATCATTACATTTTTTATTAGTAATAAAATTTATATATATTTCATAACATATATATTCTCATTTTCATACATCTTTATTCATTATCTACTTTATAACATAATGATTTAAATAATAATATTTTTCTATTCATTTATGATTGATTTTAATTGTTGTTTATGCTATCGATCATAGTGTTCTTTGGTAATAGTTTAATTTTATTGTTTACCATAGTGTCTTGTTTGGAATGATTTAATTAGTTTTATAATTGATCGAAACCTAAATTTAGCTCATACCTTACAAATTAGGGAGACAATGAAAAATGAAGGGACAAAGAACATGTATTCTCAACAGAATGTGTTGCTCAATAGATTGCCTTCTATTTTTTTATGATGAGGATATGTGATTTATTTTTCATTTTTTTATTTTTGTAAGATTCACAAAGTACCTAGTGTAAATTTATCATGTCATATCATCCGCAAATTTATTTAAAGATCGACATTGCCATTCTCGTTCATGAGGATATTCATTCAGATTATGTTATTGATTTTGAAAGGTGCTTTCAAATGATTTTTCCATGAAATCACCAATAAAATTTTTTATAACATAATGATTAAAATATGATCCTTTTGAATACTTTTAATGAAAATCATATAGTAATGAAAAATGTTAGAGAGAATTAGTGGAACGATTTTTGGTTGGATAGAATTTTTTCAATATAAGACTATGAACATTGCTTTTATTTTTAAAATGCTTATCGGTTTATCAAATTACATTAAAATTCTACATGGTTCATTGTAGTCACATGTTGGATATTTGGTGGATGGTATCATTTACTTGGGTTTCACCTCTTGTTTTCATCATGTTTAGGCTAATAATGGTATATTGGTGTTGAGGTTTTCATGAGCTTTAGAGATCATCAAATGATGTGAAAATGCGACTTATTGATTATAATTTAAATCTCTCATTAGGTATATTCATGATGTGTTTCATGATTCCCCATATAAGAGGTATAAACCGGACCATCCCCGTGTGATTAAATTTGATAATATTGATATTGAGTCCAGAAACTCAATGTTTGAACAACTATTTCAAAGCACTAGTCTTCATGATAAGGTATTATATAATGATATTTTATCTATGTATTAATAATGGGAGGAAACGACACCCATGAGGTATGTTAGTGGTAATATTTAATGATATAACAATTATATATATTTTATATATTTAAAAAAACATGAGTACTCTCTAAGGAAATAATTAATAATTTTATAAAGAATTTTGGAATACTAAGAGTCATAGGTATGTTTTATGTTGATAATTAAGTTTGTTAAATTCAAATTTATATGTTATTTCTATGAAATTTGACATAATAGATTTTTTTCATTCAATTTTAAATAGAGGACATTCAATTTAATTAAAAATGATTTGTAGAAATTGGGAAACTCATATTTGGAATGATAAGGGGCAAAACAACCATGGTAGGTTATGGAATCAGTCATAAGATGATTGTTGACTTCATATAGACTTAGACCATATTGTCTATCCCCATTCCATAGTGGATGGTTTTATTGTCAAAAAATTGTGATGGTTTCTACAATGTGTTATATGTTTGGATTATTATTATATATCTATGATTGGGGAAACCCAAGACACAACACCATGGTTCGAATCCCAAGGAAATGGGGACAATTGTTTTAGAATTTGAATTTCACTATTCGGAAGGTGGTTATAGAGAGATTTTCCCCTATATAAAAAAATAAAATGTCACAATTATGGTGTAATGTTTAATGTGTCATAAATAATTTTCTCTTATATTATGTCATTTTCCCTCAATTTCATTCGATGGTTCCCAATCCATCATACTCCTAGAATGGTTTTGGGAATTTTTAATTATTGAAGAAGTTGTTAAGGGTGACAAAATTCATTATGAAATTGTACATATTTTTCATAGATCATGGTGATCTAAATATATATGTTTTAAAAAAACATTTTCGAAGATGAAAAGTTTACAACTACTAGAGAGGTTGGTGTCGCTATAAAATGGTTCAATATTATGAAAAACATGATGTTTATATTAATATATTTTTTTATTGTATTATGAAATACAATAATTTTAAATTAATGAGGGATGATATTGAAATTTCATTATGGATTTCACAAAAAATATAATTTAGTTTAATGATGTTTTTTAAATATAATGTGTTTCATAAATCCAACAATGTTGGTTTATTCTATAAAATTAATAGTCAATAATTGGGGAAATGATTTGTTTCAAGTAAAAAAGATATATTAAATTTTTATAATAATATATTAATGACTTTTACAACATATAAACAATAGGAGACCATTTGTTACATTGGTAGTATTTGGTGAGGACATTTTTGTAATATAGAATTTTTGGAACCATTATGGGTTATAGATTTCCTATCAATAGACTATTCTTGGGCCAGATAACAATTGATTCATATTCATTATTATTAATTTTCCTTGTATGTCCTAGTTAATTTTTATAACATTCAAGACAAATTTTGGATTAATCTTGTTTTTATTTTTGAATCATGTTTTGTCGTTCCCATGTTTATTCATTGGAATTATGATTTTCATCCATATCTAAGCTCTATATAATCTATATATTATTGATCATATTCATGTTTCATTGGATATGGGTTTTTGAAAGTAAAATAAATGTTTTTTAAAAAAAAAATTAAATGTTAAACAATCATGATAATTGTTTTTTGTTAGTTATACAATTAATAGATTCATGAAGAAATATATTTTATAGAATGTGTGTGGGATCCAATAAATTGTCTTCGGCATAAGAAAAATACCCCTTTATGAATTTTTAATTTTTTTGGAAGGATAATGAAAAGGGAATTATACCATATACCTATTTGTCTTCTCTTTAGAGATGTAATATTTATAGTGATTTGGGATAGTTGTGATAGATGGTCACATGGATACTTCTCTGTGGCATTGGTTATTTTTATTATGTGTTTATTTTTTGGGAATATTTTTATACATCTATTTTTTCAATCTTTTCTTAAAAATTTTACATTTATTTTTTATCATTAATTAAAATTATATGAAATTGTTTTTGTTCTCATTAAGGGTGAAATATGTTTAAATGTACGTATGTTTGTAGCTTTGTTCATATAACCTTCTTTTGGATATGGAGAACTAAATGAATTCCATATGTCAAGACATATTTTAGACTTTTTCTTGACAACTCGACGTGTTCGAGATCCACTATGTCCATGAACATAGATAAAAATGTATTTTTGGTCATGAATCAACATGTTCTGTTTCCAAAATATATCAATAAAAACTCAACAAATTAATTTAAATTCATATATTATGAAAAAAACATGAAAATTACATATTTCATAGTTTCCTCTTTTGGATAGCGACACCGATTACATGTCTTATTTCAAGATGTGTTATACTAGTAATCCGTTATGATATAACATTTATTGTATTTTTAGATTATTCATTGACATTAATTGGAATCTCTCTTATTAGTTTTTCTATCAAAATTTATAGAAGGGGTTACATTACATATATTCATATATGTTGTGTAAATTGTATCTCTTTCCTTATATTTGATTAAATGGAAATTATTTTATTAATTTATTATTTTGTATTTTTCAACACCTATTTTGATCCAATAGAATTATCATAATCACACATTACACTCACTGATAGAGATATATTTTTCATATTTAGTCTAATACAAGTAAATTAAAAGTTCCACATGGTGGTGGTGATTTTTCCAGAAAAAAGGGTGTGGTAGTCTAATGGTGGCTTCATGTCATAAGGATATGTGTTTTTTATCTTTAGATTTGGCATCTTTGTGTATTTTCTACAAAGATGAGTTTTTCTATAGTAGTATCCCTCTCATTATAAACTTTTTTTTGAATACTGATGTTTTCTATATTCATGAAATTTTATTTATTATCATCCTTTGTTATGAAATAGTTCCCAAAAGTATGAATTTCATGTCTGGATCTCATTTCCAACACTTGGGGATATATAGTACCGATCATGTTGTGCGAGGGTTCGATAACAATTTAAATTGTTAGTTAAAAAATATGTTCTTGAAAAAGTTTCACATACTGACATGTGGTATGCTATAATTTTTCACTTTTCTATTCAAATTGTTTATTTTTAGGATTTGATTGTTGGTACCATATTCCACTATAAAATAGTTTTTCAATGTGGGTAAAAAAAAATTATCAAGATAATGTCCTGGTAAATTCTGTTATGTAACATGGTGTTTCTTATGTAATATATTTAGGATCAATATTTCCATGATTGGGTGTGATCATGGGGCTAGGTTATTAAAACCCTTACTATGTACATTAGCCATTTTTCCACTATAATGTCATATAACGATCATGTTGGGTCCAAAACAACTATCGTTCAATTACAACATCATAGGTTATTGGTGTTTCAGACTCCTTAGAATGGAATAATAATGGATATCCCATGCATAGTGGATTCCCACATCACCATAGTGCCTTCAGTTTTATAATTTCAAATTGGATTCTTTGTCTTCCTAGTCTCTAAAAGGGAGTTAAACCATTAATTTTGTTTATTGCGATAGTTGTGGGGTTGATTTATATACAATAGCTTTCTTTATTTAATTTCATATATCCATATAAAATTTTCTTATTCAAGTGTTTTTGTTTTAGATGTATTTAATGAGGCATGTTTTGGGGGACCACTATTTCATTGATTTCATTTCCTTAGATTTCATCATCAATCCCTAATTTTTTTATTTTGGAGACACTACGATAATTGTTTCTGAGAGGTATGTGGGTTATATTTCACTCTATCAATATAGAAAAAACTAATTTTATGTCTATGAATTGATTTATTACATGGAGTTGTTTCGTATCGCTTTATGTCCCTCCTTGTCAATCTATTGTGAAATTATTCATTCATTTCATGTACGATTTGATTCAATATAGGTGGACACATGATCGTTCATTATTAATTATAACATCATTGTTCGATCAATAAATATTTTTTTAATGGATTAAAAAATATGTTGGTTGATTATAATATGAAATTTATCTTGGTTATATAATGGAGTTAATTTTAAATATTTTAGAATATTTAGCATGTTATGAAAACGGAAAAAATCAATCATCTTTGTGTATAAAAATGGTTTATATTTTTATTTTGAATGGTTACAAGAATGAAATTACCATTTAATTACTAATATATGTTAATTAAATAAATGATAAATGATTATGTTAGCATCTTACCACAATGATGAAATATTTCAAGTATAAAATATTCTTCTAATGAAACATGTGCATATGGTTTCGTATGGTTTTCCATGGAGAATATGTGTTATGAAATAACATACCCCATAGACCATTTCTAATATTATAATGTGAATAATAGGTAGCCTATTAATCATTTTACTACTATGATGATCTTAAATAAAATGTAATTAATGTGACTAAGGGTTATATTTCATTTTTAAATTTATATTTAATAAAACAAATTAAGGTTTGTTCTAATTTTTTGGAAATTATATATTTGAATTTTATAAATACTTTAATAAAGGGTCAAATTTTTTGTATTCATATTAAAATTTTTAAATTTTCACCTCATTATATATTAATGATTAATTATGGAAAACATGCTTAGTTTATATTTTTTTTATAGAAGACTTTTTGAATAATATTAGGCGTGATTATTTGAAATAATTTATAGAGAAATTGGTGTATGTTGATCTTCTCTTATTGATGATGGTACGATAATAGTGTTGTAGGGTAGCGGTGAGTTTAGTTGTTATGATGGTGTAAAATTCATGAGGTGACATAATTTAACATATAGAATGGGTTTTTTTGTACTCGTGATCTGTTGGTTCATTATTATTTTTTAAACTGTTTTGTTTTAATTTCATATCCCTCATATTTTTGAATAATATTGAAATATTGATGCATTTATGATTTATATAATATTATTTTTTATTGTTTTATTAAATAATCATTCAAAAATATATATTATTATTTCATGAATCTCTTCAATATATAACATAGATAAGGAATTCCCTTTAGAACACATTTTGACTGAGTTAGTTTTCTGATAGTTGTGTAATTCGGTTTAGATTGTGGGAAAATTTTATATTCCTGGTAAATTAAAAACTTATAAAATGTTTTATATCATGGATAACATGGACTAAAAAGTTATCAATTATTAATAAATAATTTATTCCCATATCATGTCACTTAAACCCTATTATCTCTGTTGAATATTACATTGTTGTGGATCCACTAGGCATAAAAGATCCAATTATAGTGAAACAAGATACAAATATGAGAAATACAATATATATTTCTTCTACCTTATTGTATTCTATATTTGAAAAATGATCCTTTCAATCCATTTTATCAACATATATGTTGGAAATTTTATCATTACCAACAAAACTCATTCCATTCATTATATAAATTTTGAAATCACTTGTAAATAAAATGGGTAGGGGTGTTTTATTACCCTCATGGACATTAATTATGTTTTATGTTAAACATGTCTAGAATGTTTTGGTTATAAACATTTAACTCTTAAATGTAATTATCACAATTGATTTTATAATAAAAAAATTTGTCATTTTTTATCATTTTATAGTTTTTTTCATCCATAGATTCGAACTCTCATGTGTTGCAATATTTGTGTGACCCAAGGATCAATTGAGTTAGAGGGTATCTCATAAAACATTTTCTATTGGTTTTTTATATTGAGTGTAGTGAGGAAAAAACTATGTTACCTGTGTGCCTCCTATAGTAATTATGTTATATTCTAATGATTTTATAGATTATGTTTTCAGGTTACATATGAGATATAGATGGTTAAATAAATGTAATTAATGTAAATAACAAATCCAATAATTATTTCTTATTACCTAATGACTCAATATAAGTTCAATTAGTTGAAATTCTAAATTTATATTTTTAAATTGATTTACATTAACTGTGTGATTTTTTCTACCAAGATATACCATATGAACATTTCTTAAATGTGTGATGGAAACAGTTACATCTCGGACCTGGATTCCACATAATGGGTGCCCCTATCTAGGTGGTCTACAAGGTCTCAAGCATATATCCCCAAATTCTAGAGGCTTCTAACTAGTAGTGTGTTCCTAGGGGTGTCTATGGAAAGTATATTCCCTCATTAGCAGTGTGTTTCAAACAATAAAGAATATAAATGAATATTAAATAGTGGATGCAAACAGATTCCATAGATAAACAAGATTAATAATTACTGTATCATCTGGAAGACTGATGATGTAATGTCGTTTCACTAGAAAATAATAATACATGGATATATTATATTGCGCATAACATGTTTCATACAGTAAAAGAAAACAATGGCTAATCTAAACATCCAAAGGTCCAACTCGTCCATCTACTATGAAAATATAACCTATTAGCAAGAAATCAATTATTTGAAGCATTATGGATTCCCTTTTCAACACCTATAACCATGTTAATCTACATCCAGTGAAAAATAGCATCTATATTGGGTGTGTGATAAATCTCAACGGGATGCAACCAATGGTTTCTATAACATCTGGCCAATGTAATAGAGTATAGAAGTGTGAATACATGCATATATAATTTTAACAAAGCATTATAATATAAATAAATACCCAAGTAACTGCATCGGCCTTTAGTTTGTTTCTGTACATGTAACCACTTCATTTATTAATTAATTAAGATTTAATGTTAATAGGTTATGTGAGCCATAACAAGCACTAACATAATCTCATGATAGTATATGTAGTGAATGTCTAATGACATAACAAGGAAACTTGAATAGGATATACAATGAGGATGTTCCAATGCAATTACCTATGTAATTTAGATCTAATTGAATGCTTACTCATTAGTATCCGAGCCTATATAGTGGGTAAGAGTGTAATCCATATATCATAATCCAAATAATTCAAGAATAAGGAACCTACCAAGTAAAAGGTGACAGACCAAAGTAAAATGGGGCTACTAAATGATAGGGCCCTATGGGCTTTCACCATGGGACCTAATAGCCTATGCTGGATTCAAGGTGTGTATCTGATGTATCCTGTAATAATTTAACGGACCCTAGGGTAGTATACAAATAATATGAGGAATATACACGAACTTATGTCTAGGTGGTTATCAACCTATGAAAACCACATCCTTGAATCATAATGGGGTTATTGTGTCCCATGGTTTCCTCCAAAAATCAAAGTTAATCCAGATTCAGTACATTAATATTTTATTTTTTAATCATTTAATCTTTAATTAGGTTTAATCCTTGTCTTACATTTGTTTGGAATGTCCATGTATCATTGCAACTATTTAATCAAGTCTTTATCAACCATTATAAAATTTTCCATTAGTGGGGTTCACTCCACTACCTTCTATCAATATAAAATTGGTTCTACTAACATTAATCCTTTAATAAATATCTTTTGGGAAGGCCAATTTATACACATGGTATACTTTCCATGCCACATTTTATGATTTAATAATCATTTTGAAGAAAATTCCATATGTGTTTTAAGTGGTGAGCATACATAGTAAATTCTATTTTCGAATTAGCATTAATAAAAAGACCTTTAAAATAAGAAGATTAACTGATATAATTATCATGAAAGGGAACACACGAACGGTGGAACAAATGTTCCGAAACACTAAAACCCAATTGTAGCATAAACATAGACATGAGGAAGATTGTGATATTGGTGTAACCACTATTAACAAATAACATATATTGAAGATCGTAAAAAATAATTCTAAAATGTATAATCATTGAATGTGAATTTAAAATATGGATTTCGATGAAATCAGTTGGCCACAAATAAATATACCAAAATTATTGAAAATTAGGGATGAGTTATAGACCATCGACCATTGGGTTTTACGATCCTCATCAACCGGTATTATCCCTTGATTTTTCTCACATCAGAGTAGATCCATGAAATGGATAAAAAATTCAGATGAAGATACCTAGATCGATAGATAGAGAGAATAAGAACAGATAAGGAGGACTCCATTACTTACTATTGTGCATCCAGTATGACAAAAAAAATCTCAATTGAATGTCAGATGAAGAAGATATATTGGTCATTAAATATGGCCATCAAAAACCTTCAAACAAAAGAGAAATGTATTTAATCTTGTTGGATCTTGTCTTATGGAGGAAAAGATGTTTTAATATATAATTAATAGAATTTTGGAAATTTTACATAGGATTTTTTCCTTAACATGGTTTATATTCTATGTTTTTAAAACTATGTGAAATGGCTCTTCTAGTAAAAACATTCTCTGTATGGGTTGATCAAACCATGCAGAAACCATGCATGGGTACCTGGTAAAAATGTGGCGTCCTCATGGTTGTTCTTCATGGTCATGTCCCAACCATGATATATGACTCTGTCTAAAAGAACACCATCTGCATAGTTAGGAAAACTGTGTGGAAATCATATGTGGTTTTCTCTAAAACATGCACCGATCCAATTTTTCTAAAAATGATGGGTTCTAGGCTCCTAAAATTCCCCTGAGACCCTTGTAACCATTAATAACTCATTATGCATTCATATTTGGTCCAATGTAATAATTTAGACAAAAAATTAAAGGATCCACCCCTAAGTGATAAACCAGGTTCATACATTCATTACCCATTAAATTAAATCCCCTCATTGTGTTCTCTTTCTAAGGGTTAAGTAACACTATCTGAGAACATCTCTAGCCATTGGCCATGTATGTCAACTTCCCTATCCCACTTCTCATCTTGTACTCGGTTGTACTATCATAGAACCCATACATGAGAGAAAAACATGCATCAGAGAGCCTTCATGCTTTGGTCAATGATGCATACTTGATATTCCTCAAAGGTAGCATTGAATTATTACTCAACATTATTGGGATGAATAGTATGAGATGGGTCAGCATGATAATGCAGATTCATTAAGACATGAGAGATGTTGTCCCTGGTATGGTACCTCTAATGTAGTATTACTAATAGGCCAATGACCCTACATGCTTTAGGATCTCGAATGAAAAAACATAATGAGGTGAAATATTTATGGATTACATAACCATATATGACCTATATTGGGTGATACCCAAAGAAAAACACAATCCACAAACTCGAACTCAAGAGTTCGTTAACGGTGATCAACAAAATATTTTTGTCTATACTGAGTATTAGTCATACACTAATAGATCAACAAAGCCTATTTTAATGTATTTTAAAAAAGACGAGCAATTGATAGGGATACTTTAACCTCCTTTTGATAGAGTAACGGTGAATGGATATTCCTAGAATATAAGTCCTCAAAAAGAATCTTCTAGATCATCACATGAAAAGTGTTATTATAAGAAAACATGATGAGATGGATATGATTCTCCCATGAACTATTGAAATCATGAACACACGCTTATGGAATATTCTCTATAACTTGTATTGACTATTCCAATTTTCCATCAATATACCAGTTAAAAGATGTTCCTACATTCAATTGAGCCCCCATATAATTCAACACACCTTTCTAGAACAATGAAGTGAAGTGAGCATCTCTCTCTAAAAGGATTGTACAAGGAAACTAGTGTAGTTCTATAATCTAACAAACCTATAGTCTTCCCACCTCATCAACTGAGAATGTATCCCAAATAAGAATTATCTGGGATGATTTATTTTCTCAGTGAATAAATAACCAAACAAAATCACTACCCATTGGAGACCAATGTTAGATGACTATGAAATAAATATCACAATATTCCCACTACCATTTCGAGACTGGATGCAGCTTTAATAATCATGCAGGTATCTGGGGATCTTCCTACACCTGCTAAAAGGTGGAACACCTAGTGATGATGCCTGTAATCTCACATTTCATTCAATGTCACCAATATTGGTGTCTCATACATCGATATAAATTTGAGATTCCTGGATGAACTACCAATTGGGAAGCATCAGACTCTCTAATCAACTCCTCCCATGTATATACAGGAACCCATATACATCTATGTAGAAGCTGGATGCCATCATTATTCATAGAAAAAGTTGGATGTGGGTTATCCCATGATATACTTTCATGGAGAACTAATCCATCTAGATTTGAAAACATCCCACTATTCATCTTTACAAGGAGGGAAGATGTATGTTGTTAACTATGATAGGTATGACTTTTCATGACTATAATGAACCTCTAGATGATGTTCATAAAATATGTCCATTAAATTCAATTCATCATTGGATTCTTGTATGATTTTTTTGAGTTTTTTGACCCAGTTCATCAAAATCCACATTTTACATTCCATGTAAATAAGCAAGAAAAAAATAAAATGATTCTATAAATTTAAAATATATTCATTTTTTGGGGTTCAATTAATTCTGATAAAGATATATATGAGGCTCCTATAATCATTATACCACAATGTTTTCACCTAAGAAATAATTTATCCAAAAATAGAAGGCATTGAAAACTGTTGTTAGCTCGAGGTTACTCATCAATTAATTTCTCTCATGAGGCCAAACATGCTGTGCTTTGTACGCAATGACTTTTTGTTCCTAAATATACATTACTCCTAGGCTAATTAATGATGAATTATAGGAAAAAATATAATATTTTATATGTTTTGGATGAATCTGAATCAATGTCTAGATAATCATCCATTTCTTTTCCTGAATGGCTTTCTCATATGCTTCTGACAGTAGGAACTTAACATCATTTGTTTTACGTCCAGAAATTGGTGAATAATGTAATGTCAAGATTTGTAGGAAATTCTTGTAATATACATCAATCCAATGGAATTTCCTTATATAAAACATGTTCTTGGGCTTCTCCAATTAAACTATATCACTAACTCTTTTATGGTCATCATATACTCCTAATTCTGACATAATATGACATAAAAAGTGGACATTGATGATCTAGATGCTACATTTATAAATATTGGAATAAATTTTAGGCCATAATAGTGTACTCATAACGATCTCAAGATGTTTTGGATGTTCTTTATGAGTGTGGGAATACACCAAGATATCGTGCACAGTGACCATGACACATGTGTCCATATAGGGGTTGAAAACACTAATCATCAAAGCCATTAAAAGGAAGTAAAATTTCAACATTTAATGTCATAACAAGATTATCATACAGACCATACCTATATGGAATGATGTATATGGTATGTTCGATGGTCGAACATGCACATGATGATAACCCTATCTCAGGTTGATATTAGAAAACAACTGTACTCCTCGGAGAAAGTCGAAGAGCTCATCTATTTGGGAAAGTGGATACCGATTCATGACTATTAGCAGATTCAGCCATGTATAGTCAATGCATAGTCAAGAAGTCCAATATTACTTCTTGGTGAAAATAATGGGTGAATTACATTAAGATTTACTAGGCCGTATAATGCCATTGGCCTATATGTCCCATATCTGCCGCTTGAGCTCTTAAAGCTTTGTAGGTTCTATCTTATACAATGGGATGGGCACTAGAGATGCTTTTGGAGGGAAGTCAGTGTGATGAATACCGAAATCCATCCTTAAATTATTTTTTTTTCAGGGCGGTAACTCTACCTAGATCATGATACATCGTTCCAACTCTCTTAGCCTGGACATCCCACTAATCTTTGATATGATAAATTATACCTGCTAGTGATCTAAAAGATACACTATGTGTAAGGACCCATTTGAGGTAATGTACCACTAAGTGCAGTGGTGAATCAATTGTACCCATTTTTCTTTTATGTTCCCTTAATGTAATAATAACCTTTGTTTCCAGTTAAAGAAATACTTCCCTGCTGAGAAACAACCAAGCACACATCCAAAGGAACACACGTATTTACATGGATCAATATTTAAAAAGAATATCTACGTCCTTTGTATGGTTTGAAATAATTCAGCACCATACAATCCACTAAGAAAACAATCCTTGGATTACAACAAGTAGGATATACACTTATACTCGTAGAGCACTATGAAACAATCACTCTAGAGCATGTACACTCTATTAGCACAATATGGTAATGATTTTTTTCTTGTAACAAATTATGTTACCTGCAATTCATTTCAGTTAATGATGTATAAAAAATTTCACCACCAATCTTCTATTACTTACCCAGAAGATAGGTAAGGACTTCATGGACATGAGATATATCAGTTGCAGTCCGAACATCCCATTACGAATTCCCATTCCGAAATCCATTCTGAATTCATCATTCCGAATTCCCTTCCTCATTCCAAATTCATCAATACGAGTCTTCCTCAGTCTAAGAAACACAATATGGGGTCAAAAAGTATGATTCCCCAGTCCAAATCTCTACTACTAATCTCCACTCAGAATTCTCTACTCTGAACTCTTCTTCACTCTGAACTTCTTCTTTGCTCTGAATATCTTCACCACTCCGAATTCTTCAATCCGAATTCTCCACTCCGAATTCGTCACTCTGAAATCTTATTCAGTATAAGAAACTCAATATGGTGTCAACCAGTACTGATTCCCCATTCTGAATCAACAATTCGAATTCATGAATCCGAAAACATAATACGGTGTCAACTAGTAGTAAATTTATCATAACTATTGATACTGAAATGAAACTTTGTCGGCCACCAACTTCTTCTTCTCACTAGATTAACAGAGCTTCTCTTTTTGGATTTTCATCCATAGAAAATGTTTCACACTGATCTCCTCTTATAGGGAGTCTAGAAAATGCATAAGCAGGAAACCAAATATTTTCCCGCTCAATCAGAATCACCGAAATCATAATTCCTCTTGAAATCACAAAGCAATTAAGACATTTTCAACGCTTCAGGATTCTTCATGAAACTTCTTACACTTCGCATGATTATAGTTCTAGCCATTTCCAGATCTGACTTTGTTTCACATGTCTCTCGATATCACATTCTCCAGATCCACTCTTCTATCATCTCAACATCCAATTCTCGGATCCACTCATCTTTCTTCTCAGAATCACATTATAGGATCCACTCATCTTGAGTCTTTTGCATCACATAAACTCTCATCTTGACTCTTAACTACTTCTACGATATGATACCACTTCAAATATCAGCAAGTATCTACTTCACCCCTTGGTACAACTTCACCAAGACACTTCATGACTTTGCACTTGTGGATACGAACATCAGGTTCAAAAAAGTCAACATTGAATGTTGAAACTCTGAAATTCTGACTCAGCAAGTTGAAACTGATCTTTTGACTCAGCAGTCCAACTTTGAATATCCCACTTTGAACTTCTGTCATAGCAAGTTGAATCTGAACCTCTGACTCGGCTATCAACTCCGAACATCTATCTCACCAGGTCGACTCGGATCTTCTGACTTGGCTGTCAACTCCGAACTTCTGTCTCAGCATGACGACTCTGAAAATTTGTCTCTGCATGATGACTCCAAACTTCCATCTCCGCATGATGACTCTGAACTTCATCGCTATGATCTTCTTTTTACGTTCTTCCTTGGTACAAACATTTCAGTTCTAATCTTCTTGGAACGATATTCTCAGTCAGGAAGTCAAGCTCACACCGAAAACCTATCTTTTGTAATGACTTCTCCAAATTCAAATTATGCACTTCTACTTATGAACTTCTTATTACAATCTTCTCACACCAAATTTTTCTTGCATGTGAGTACTTGCATAAACTAACAAATTAGAGTTATGAATCAGCAAAACATCGTCATAATTATTGGGACTTCAATATCTAGACTCTGAATTTTATGTTTCGATCTTCTCGATTCCCATACTCGGAATCCCAGACACCGATTTGCTTCAAACACCAGGTTCCATAATCGTGGTTCCGAATCATCAATTTTTAGCTTCAGGCGTCATGTTATGAATTCTTTGTTCAAAATTCTTGGTTATGAACTTCCGACTTTCTTAAACATCCAGCATACTAATTCTTAGACAACCAAGATATCTTTCCTCTATGAAAACTTCATCAAGATAAGATATATTTCCTTTATGAAAACTTCCTCAAGATCAACAAAAGGCAACATAAAAAAATCAATTATTCCTTCAGCTTCCATCAGCTTCCTTCACCTTCCTTCAGCTTGGTCCCAACAATCTCCTCCTTTAGATTTTGTAGTGAACCAAGTTTTCATAAAACACCAAACATTTTAACCACATGAAATGGATTACTTATCAATAATTCTAAGCCTACATGAGCTATATCATTGTAGAAAACATGAATCATTGATAGAAAATCCATTCTATCCATAGGAAGTGATTATGTCATCTTCAACAACATCCTTCTCTATCTTCTTCATTTTCCTTGTAAGAAAATTCAAGAACATTTCAACCACTACTCAAACAAACAGTTAGGAAAGTTCACAGACACAAACAATGATGAGTTCACAACTTACCCACAAGCCACTCTTTATGAAATATATTTATTATACAAACAAATTATCCCCCTTGAAAATATAATCCAAATGTAAGAATAGAGAGGGGATGGAACAACATACCTTATCCTCGAAGAGAAAGTGGTTAGACACCCAGGTTCAACCTCAATCTTGAAAATGATTCCTGATCCAATTCTGCATGCATGGATTGAACCCATTCTGGATGCTCAATGAATTCTTTATCATCATTTGGTTCGACTTTGGAATACATGGAAGTATGTGATATATATTTACTTCTACTTCTTGTTTGAACCGTGTGACGCTGATCACCAATAATATTCTGAGATGCACTTGCTTCATCAAACTTGGATACATTTTTTGTGTGGCTTTCTCATCTCTTGATGTGGCAGAATCTGATTCTTCATTTTGATTTGTATTACAATTCATTGCATCCCTATCAGAATCCTTAACATTATCTTCCTCACCATCCCTATCTGTCTAGACAAGCTTATCCTTCCCTTGAGTTTCAATAACTTTTACGTCAACTTCATCCACAATTCTTCCAATTTGATTGTTATAGAATCTATTACCTCTTCCTTCTGGTGAATATCCATTAAAAATTCCACCTTCTTCTTTCTCCTCAAATTTTCCACTGCTTCCACCTTTCTTCTTTATAATGCATGTGCTCCCAAAAACATTAGCATTCTTCATTATTGAAGTAATTCTATATAAAAGTTCATATGGGGTTTTGTTTGATTGAGGCCTGTAGAGGAATCAATTTTTAATAAAAAAAGATGTACTTGTATTTTGCCTCCAAAATTAATGATTAATATCATGTTCAAGCAACATGGTTCAAAAAATTTCCACCAAACTTTTGTTCTTCCTTTCTGCAACCCCATTTTGTTGAGGTGTATATAAAGCACTATATTCATGCTGAATCACATGCTTCTCAAGATAGTCTTCAAATTATTCACTTCTATTCTCACCACCATTATCTCTTCTAAACTTCTTCACAAGGTACTCACATTCTTTCTCAGCCTTCTTCTGAAGCTTTTAAACATTTTCAGGCCATCTAACTTGTTCTACATAAATACAACACATGTAATGTGAGTAAAATCATCAATTAAAGTGTTGAAGTACCTGTATCTTTTTGATGATTGTTTTCTCATCTGCCCACAAATATCAGAATGTATATGTTCAAGGGGTTTCATAGAGAAAATGTCAACATTCTTATGCATAGCACCTGTAATCTTTCCTTTCTAACAGGTAGTGCAACACCAATCTATTGTTCTAAGAAAATCAAGAATATCTCGAACACATTATCTTTGAGATAACTTGATCATATTTCTCTGAAACATGTTCCCAAGTATTCTATGCCACAACTGATTTTCTTCCACTCTGCTCAAGTAACACGATTATTGTGAGTTTCCTACTTGAAAATGAATTCCTTTAGTTCGTTTTCCTCTTGTAACAGTCTCCCCATCTTCTTCACTTTTACCAGCAAATCCATATTTCATGATGATAACATTGTTATCCTCATCACAAAATCATGATACACTTAAGAAATTTGTGCTTTAGACCATTAACATACAAAGTTTTCTTAGACATCAATTTTTCCTTCACAATGATGGTTGTACAACACCATTGATTTTTATGGATTCATCATTACCAAATGTCATAGTGCCTTATTGGAACATTTTCACATTCTTCAGTAACTTCAAGTCTCCTGTCATCTATGAAGAACACCCACTATCAAGTATCCATTGTCATTCTTCATTTGTTACTCTTAGAGAAGTTTCATCAATAAGAGCTTTTTCTTCTTTCACCTCTTTCTTAATGGTTGTCATCTGATGATTAAGAACATTTTGTTGAGCCGATAACATCACAAAACATCCTTTTTCAAGGTGTCCAGGTTGTTCACATCTTTCACAAATAGTCTCCAGAGGCTGAAACCTATTTTCAGTATTGACTTCATTCTTCTCAACATTCTTTAAGAAATCTTTCATACACCTCCTCCTTTGAGGATATTGACTCACCCTCAATCTCTACCTTTAATAATTCGTGGGATGATGGTATTAATGTTGGTTAAACCAAAACATATTTGTTGTATGCCTGAATCAACCACAATACCATCAATACCAATAGAAGGAGTATTATCCTCTAAATCTTTTGTACTGATCCTTCTTTGTTTATCTTTATTCAGCCCCACCAACCATTCTTTTGTTAGCAAAATTGCTTTGCTGGAATTCTACCTTCTTTGATTTTCTATGTATTTCCCCAGTGAAAAACATAGATTTCTTTAAGGATTTAGAATTCCCAGAAACGCTGGTCTTGGCCACATATTTAACTTTCTCAGCTTTCATCTTCACAGTAACCACTTTACTATTCTGTTGGATTCTCTCAGGATTTTATTTTTGGAAGTTTTCACCAACTAAAGTAGTTGAGTTTTGGAAACATATGTTTTTTAACTCAACTACTGAGAACTTATTTTGAACCAGCTCTAATTCTTCCACTTTTGCAATCAGCTTAACAATCATGTGCTCCTTTTTATTTTTCTCATCTTCAAGGCACTTTTTCAATATTTTATGTTCTTTCTCAAGTTCTTCCATAACATTAACTTGGTTGCATGCTGTGGAACATACATCTTCCAAAGTTTTTTAAGATTCTCTAGCTTTCTAATTTTCCTTAAACATTCCTTCAATTATTCTTTCAAATGCATCTCAAGATGAGTTTCTTCATCTTCCGAGCTGCTGCATATCACCTTGCATGTGTACAAACAACATACCATCTCCACACAATGGTGTAATTTATTATAGGAAAATAGTTTATTTATATGGGTATAAAGCTGAATATAGAGGGTTTTATTAATAAATATGACTAGATAATGATAATTTTGAATTAATATAAAATCCAATTCCATACCATTTAACCATTAAAGGAATGATATCACTATTCTTGTTTACGTATAAAATATTGTATCCACTATGAGATAAGATTCATTCTCCATGTCAACCATTAATAAATGATTATAAAGTATAAATAATAAATAAGAATTAAATATAAGAAATTGTAATTCTATTGTTATTATAGATATAAATGTAATTTACGTTCTTCTGTTCATATCTATAAGGAAAAAAAAACAACATTTATGCGTACATATGACCAATCATCTATATGAAAAATTTAATTATTCTCCTTTAACTATATATTATATATTTTTACATAATGAATATATATATGATATATAAATCATTTAATTCATTCTAGAAGTAATTAAATAATGATCTATGCAATAAGATCATGAATAACATATAACGACAGATAATTTACATACATGGATATTTATTCATAATTGAAGCATACTTATTACAAAATATAACAAAACCCTGATAGTACTGTATATGTATAGTGTCTTTAGAAACTGGGAAACATAAACAACTAGTTCATAAATCATCTAAATTGTCTCCCGTTTATTTCAACATATCTAGAGTTCCTTTTTGCATTTCCTTTTTAATACCCTTCATCCTGACCTGGGGAAAAGAAAACATATTAAAGGGTGAGCTCAAATTCTTAGTAAGGTTAAACAAAAGAAATATAAATCATATTATATTCATAATAACATAACATTTTGAAAATAATAACCTGCAAAATAGATCATAATATCATAACATGAGATAAATCATAGTAGTGAAATGTAATACCAATAATCTTAACATAAAAGATGAAACTTTGTTGCATTCACACATAATCATAGAAAATAATTTCATATTCGTCAAGGCTGATTTCTAAGACCATCATAGTGGACAAAGTACATTACTAAACTGAGTTCACTCATCTTTCCAATCCAATATCACCGAACCAGATTAAACTGCCATTCCAGCCATGAATATCTCAAGAGATATAAAACATTACCCAATTCATTAATGGGAGATATATGTCCCATGTATCTCATAATGAAATCATTTTTATTTTTTCCACAAAATCACAAATCATAGCATAACCCATGTAATAAAAATGGAATTCTTAAACAGAATGCCCTCAAAACATAATTCATATAAGATAAAAGGACATCATAAAATTAATTCCATCATAACATAATAAAATCAATGTAAATAAAAGTGATAGAAACAGAACCCAATATTATTTTAGATGGAAAATAATTTTGATAAAACAATTCAACTCCATTCTTGAGGGAAAAAACATTCTTCTCGTACTTTGTCCAGAAAAGTCAAAAAGAACCGTGTACTAAATACAACAAAAGATTCCTTTCATATATTATACTAAAAACTAACTAATTGGTAAAATTGAATTTAAACAATTGTAGGAGGATTTAAATAATATTACATAATGAATAAACATGGATGTGGATGATAAATATTCCCCATGGAAACTATAAAGTATAAAAAATCTCAGATAAAATTGAGATTGTGAGATTTTCCTTTAAGTCTGATTTGCTTCGTACATATCCAAACCACCTATATAATGATTTAAATATATTCATTGTCTTATTAAAGAATCATATTTATTGTTCTGATATCATATATGGTCATATTATTATCTATTTATTAGTATTATTTCATTGATACTTGTTATTCGGGAGTTCATTGCTTTATGCTATTATACATGTCTTGTCGAATTAATTATTATTCATCTTTTTAGGTTATAGATACCTAATTTATAGAATGGTATTTGTGTGAAATATATCATTTTTAGTCATTCAATTCATTTACATAATCATTATTCAATGAATATCATGTAGAACGAATCACATCTCATTGTGGAGACGGTAGGCCGTACATACACACGAGCGATGATTTCGTTCCCATGATCGTGGAATTGTATTGAAGTGTATGTATACTATTTAAGAATCAATATCACTTTACAATAATCATATATTGTTAATCATTACAAAATTATACCCATCCATGTAAGGTGGTGGTGGAAAACCGATTACACCACGGCGTGGATACGGTATTCTGTACTTACGCACGCACGATGATTTTGTTTTCCGTAGGATGGATAGAAGGTGAAATTGAGTTGTTTCATATTTATAATAACATATCACTATATGGGTGATACTGATTTTATTAATTCATAATAAAACAACTATATAATAATATTTAGGAGAAGAAATAAATTTCAAAGAATCAGTAACCAATATTACCTCTTCTTTGACGCGACTCGTTGAAACCTACTGTTAGGGAAATAAAATTAATCTTTGAAGAAGACCAGGACCTCTAGTATATTTCTAAAAAAATTGAGAAGGGAAATGGTCTGGGTTTGTCTGAGAATTAATTCTCAAAATAGTGTAATGAAGAGAGGGATGAGGGCACCTTTTATAAGGTAGAGAGAGGCACCTTTGAAAAAAGGTAAAATATTATTTTATAATAAAGTCATATTCGGGTTTTAATAGCTCCAAATTGATTTATTTCGAAGCTAATTTTGGGATGCGTCGAAATAATCACATCAAATAAGATTTAGACATGTTTCAGTTACTATTTAAACATTATCATTTAGATTTAACTCTAAGATAAAAAAATTTACATATATTGTGTCTTCTTGTTTTATTACACTATATGGTTAATAAACATACTATAACATGCCAAATGAACACTAAGTGGTTCACTATTAATATATATAACAATATATTTGTCATTTGGCTGAGCTTTATATTTTAAAGAATAAAATAACAATTAATAATATGATATTTGCTTTAAAAATTATATTTTTTCAATTTAGAAACTATTAGTTAATTGATTTTTTTGAAAATCATAACAGCATGATTAGTTTGGAAAAATATAATTAAATCAATTATAACATATCACATTGACATATAAAATTATTGTGATTCAAAAAATGTCTTCAATTAGTTTTACTAGGGTATTTATAACATCAATTATGTTAATATTTCATTAATAATGTAATTACTGCATAATCATTATGTCATATATAAATTAAATTATTTAAAGTCTAAAAATTATAAATAAAATACCATAAGGTATTAAAATATTTTTATCTTTCTAATGAATATTTATAGTCGAATTTATCTTATGTATAACCCTTCATTAATAATGTTTTTATTTATTAATCATTGATTTTAACAATATTAACAATTATTTAAATAAAATAATAATATGTGATTTAATCTAATCCAAGTAGACCTAAAGGGTAATATTTTATTCTTAATGTTTTTTTGGTCAAATTACACTAATCCAATAGAATTAAGGCATGAGTTAGGGTAATAATAATATAATTTTTACACTTAATTACCCTATTTTATTTTAACCATGGTAATAAAAGTAAAAAGTAACTATTCACAAAAAAAATTTATCTTATTGAACCACATTTTACTTCTTGATATTAACAATGTCCCTTGGATTTTCGAAAATCCACTCAAAAAAGTGGTAAAATGTTGTTTTATGGAAATTTTCAAATTCTGTTAGGTAGTGGGTAAATGACGGTGAAAAGTACAATAAAATTTTTATATATCTAAATTTATTATAAAATGACTCCAATTATTTACATTGAACATTTATAAGTATTATTTATATTTTTTGTCCTATAAATTTTAAATATATCATTATTTAAATAAAAATTATGTTTTTAAATAGTACCCTGTGTTATCACTATTCATAAAAAATTTTATGTTATCAGAAAAATAACAAAATATAACCATAGGATAATTTCGATATTCAAAATAAAAAAATGAAGTCAGTTTTGAATGATAAAATTTATAAAATTTCATAAAGTGTGTATTACTATTCATAATGGCTAGTTTATATAATATTTTAATAGCATATCGTTGTATTGTGAAACTCTTTATTATGTACATCACACTATCGTGGATGGTTGTGATTGCGTGTAATGAAAGCCCATCCAATGTTGTGTATAGTGAAAGATTCCTTTGATGTTTCATATAGCCTAAGACATAATGAAATATACTTCTCATAAACTATCAGGGTGTTATATAACATGACAGAACATTTACTGTAAATAAACCGACTATTACCCAAAACGTTAAATTATCATGGAATTGATAAATGAACATGTAATATAATGTAAGAAGTTAATTATATATGATATCATAAATATTTCAATTGTCCTTTTAGAAATTAACAAAATGTCTAAAACTACTATACAATAGTTTCAAAAACCTGTTGATGGAATCAGACTTTAGGCAAGGGATATATTTTTAATCCAATTATTTTTATTTTATTCTTATACATAAGTATTTATTGGGGTTTAATTATTATCAACATCCAGGTTTTCTAGGTATGATATATTATTTATATTGTTACATAAAAAATTAAAATCAGTTTTACCCTTTTGTGACATTTTAATAAACATTAAGAATTGAATATTTTGTTGTCATTCGATACGAGGTACTTTTTGAAATTTCTAGGAAAAGTATGAGGAGAAGGTTTCTTTTAACAATTATTACATGAACAAATTTTTAATTTTTCATATGGCCTTATTTCATTTAATAATCCTTTAAATGATAAAATTTTATTTTCTATTAAATTATATCTTTTTATATTACATGAAATTTTTAGAAAATAAAATCTTTTTGAAGACTAAAGAATAATTTTCGAAATAATTAATATCTGATGTTTATCAAAAAATATTCCAGCTATGATGGAATAATTTAATTATGTTATGTTTCATTTATTACAGTGGTCTGATTGTTATTATTATGTAATGATATTTATGATATTTATTTGTTTTATATGGATTATGAGGGAATGATGTTTATGATACCCATTTTATTCCTTGGGTTATGCTATGATGGATGATTTATGTTTTTCTGGAAAATGTAAGAATGATTTCATAATGTGATGGGTGGGGCCTATATATAACTTGAATTCATTTTGTAAAGATTTATATATCATGATATATACATGGAAGATAATTGAAATTATCTCAGTTCAGTAATACATGGCTAGAATGAGGAGTGAACTCGATTCAGTAACATAAATAATCTGGAATGATGGTCTTGGAAATGAGCCTTGACTAATATAAAATGATATTCATTTCTAATGTGTATTCCAAAAAACTTCTTTCCTTGTGTTATATCTTTTGTGATAATGATCCATCATTATTATGAACAATTATTATTTATCCCATGGAATGATACCCAATATTTTATATGAATGATTTGATTTTCCAATAATATGTTTTTTTGTATTATGAATATTATTTGATTAATATATCCCTTGTCAACTCAAACTAAGAATATGAGATCACCCATTATTATTTTTCCAATTAACAGTTTATAACGAATCATTTCATCTAGTTGTGAAAAAGGTGGAAATCATTATTGGAGTTGTTAACGATCATTCACATATTAGAAGAATGTATTCCAGTATTCCCCAGGTAGTATACAATTACGATCCTTTAGAGTTCCTTTGTAAAAAGTAATGAATATTCATCTAAAATATGTAATATTCATGCTAGTCATGCATGAGACATTATTGATGAGATCCAAAACATACTCCCACATGAGACCCAAAATTCGGTACCATGAAAAACATGATGAAATCAAAATACCAAAATGCAAAGACTCCATAACTCAAGATAGTCTAAGGAGCACAATACCAAATAAATAAGACCCCATATCCTCCTGCAATGGGACATTGGTCAGTATGTCAACTACAGGTATAGAAAACATTCTCATAATTTTGTTTTTTATGCCGGGTTCCCATTATATGTTTACAAATTTGTGTGAAACAAAATAAAATAAACAATCTATAAACCTTATTCACCTACACATTACATAAATGGGTACCACTGAGGTGACCTCCATGTTTTCCCCTTTCCTAAACACATTATTCACAAATGGGAGGTACTATATAGAGGACACTTTTATATCATGGCTATCTAACATGGAAAGTGACTTAACCCAATAAGGGTTTTCATATATAAATTTAAAAATTCCATAAAATCCTTTTGATTTTAAACATTCATCAATCTACCAATAACACATTGAAACTATATCAACTGCAACATCAAACATCATTTTTCTATTAACATTACCAAAGAGGTTCTTAATGCATCCTTAACCGTGAGACACCACAAATTCCAAGCGGTCCATACATTTTATTTCCAATTAATCTCTTATATAATAATTGGATGAAAAACCCAACGTACTTAATGATTCTATATAGGAATCTTTTTCATAAAATTGAATCATTCATTATAGAAACCAAAATGGGAAATCAAATCAGAAATCATACAATGAACTATTTTTTATTCCAATACTATTTAAAGAACACAGGTCTATGGATAATCACCACATAATTTTCCTCCATCATTTGTGGGCACATCCATCCATGAACATCGTAAGACACTGTATTTTCTTACATCAATTGACACATTCTTATCTTCCAAGAGACACAAAAAACCATCATAAAAAATCGAACACACCCCTAATGCAGTTCAAAACATCATTTTTCCAATAACATAAATATTTTAATAAATCATTTATACCATTAATAATAAATTTTTATGTAGAACTACAATTATTCCCTAAAATACCCACATGAAATCCTCTTTTAAAATAAATTCACACCAAGACCCTTCAACAATAAGGGTCACAACTCACACACAATTTTATAAACTACTGTAAAAATTTATAAAAATATATCAAATCAATCAATAAAGATTTACAAAAAAATAAAACCCAATTACCCAAAGATAAATTTAACATAAACCCACGTGCATTTTAACCCTTTAAAATCCTACTCTTCTTATTACACGCATTGTTTAATAAAAGCCAAAATCCACAAGATAAAAAAAAATTTTCATCACGAAATGATTAAGCATAGACTGAACTAAAAAACCATTGTTTACAAATTTTAATAAATTGAAAACACCACATTGAACTAACTGTATACTTCTAGAAGCTAAAAACTTTGTTCAAAAAATAAAAAAAAATATCATTTGAAACCGACTCAAACACATTACGAACGAAAAATATATAAATAAATAGTGAAATGCCTCCATACCCATTTTTAACAATTTTAACTACAAAAAACACAATAAATAATTAAAAATATGTCCCGATATGGTGAAATTAAAATTAAATAATTTTTGTAAATTCTCAAGTGATAATTTGATTTCTTTGTAATGGAAAAAATATGGAATCATCAGCATTGTCATTGTGGAAACGTTGCAATGCACTCAGATAAGGGATATAACATACTGATGACAAATATTCACACCCTAGTAATTGAGAATAAGTCAATATAAAAACTCGAGGATTAATTGTTTTTATATAATTCAAAACCCAAAAAACATGATAGACAAACTCACTACATGAGTATCGTGTGATGGGAAGGTCAGTCCAAATGAAGAGTCCCACACTGGGATGGTAGCGTGGGACAGATACTGCTAGAAAGAATACTTCTAATTAGGGGGTCATGGTTTTGAATGGAGCTACTAGTCAGTGAGGTTATTCCAGAGTAGGCCACACTAGATAGGGGGTTCACACTGGAGTAGGCTGTGTCATATAGGTTGACTGGAAGAGGGAAGGAAGACCAATGAGAGGGGGGGAGTTGGTGATGGAGAGTGGAAGTGGTAGACGATGAAAGTTGTATATGGGGAGGGGGTCACTCCACACAAATATATAAGTGGGAACAACCGCTCTAGGTTTTCTTCATAAAAAATAAAACAAATAACAATCCAAATAAAAATTATAAACAAATAATAATATAATGACAATCAAAACAATACCAATAATAATACACAAAATATTATAAATAAATACCATATGATTTGTTTTAATAAAGTAATTTTAAAATAATGTGACAATAATAATATTTATTATTATTTTAAACATAATAAAAAAAGTTAATAATAATAATAATAAGGTTAATAATAATAATAATAATAATAATTCTCATTATATTTTTATTGTAATTATTATTATTATTAAACATTCAAATAATTTTTTATCTCCTAATCTTATTTTATTTTCCATCAACTATATTTTTAATTTTATTTTAATTTTTATAATTATATACTATCTTTCATATAATATTTTTTATTTTCTCTATAGAGAAGTTTGTACGGTCTATCGAGTCGTGTGCCTACTATGTGGAAACCGAAATTTACTTTAATGTTTTAATATTGTATAATGTTATTTGATTCATAACCAGAGCCACAGTAGGAATGATCGAAGTCTAAGAAAAGATTTAAACTAAAAAAGAATCAGGGTAAGGGATGTTACAATTATCCCTAGTCCATACACATTGTTCTTCCTGAATGTCACCATGCCAATAGTAAACAACAACTCATGTACATGCCCAGAAAAAACCGAGGAATCTCATGAATCTCGCAAGGAATTTACTATCAAATGGTCACACCAAACTTATTAAATATGAATCTTGTATCCCATGGGTGAATGAATAAAACAAGGGGGGTACCCTCACCAAAATAACTCAACAATATGCATAACATTAAAACAGAATAAGCAACAATGTCATAAAAAATAATCCCACTATGATGGATCCAAACAAACTAGAAATCTAGGATTAGATAAAAAACACATCACATTATCTACATTAAAAACAACAACCCCAACGAGGCTGGAAAATACATACATTTACTTCTTCCAATTTCTCTATGTTGAGTAGAATCACACCCACACCAGAATCTACATCCAAACACCATAGAATACCAATAATAATATCTTCGATCAAAATATCTTACCAAAACAAACAATCGAACATCAATCTTCCCAAATAAAAAAAATCCATAAATGATAAAAATTGGATCAAAAAAAGAATCCAACCCATGTGTGGGACTAAATTCTACTAATAAAAAGAAATGACTCCAAATGACACATTCAAATAGTTATAACATCTTGGATAACAAAAAAAATATATCATAACCTTACAAAGTCATGATGAACCTACAATGGAAGGGAAAAGAATAAGGAATCCATAAATGTCAATATTCATTGATTAGTGATAAAGAACCAGGAAATGGTCACACATAACCATGAAAATCTTGCATGTTCATGATCACCACCCATAGACCTATGGCTAGGGTCTGATGGTCGACGAATCCGCTGCCTCATATCAGGAACAAACATCCCTCAGTCACAACATGTTCTTAATGAAATTCTTCCTATAAGACGTTTGGATGACCCAAATTGTCACATCATGTTGAAGACTTTGCAAGGATGCGACAAAATGATTTAAAGTTTTCAAACATACTCCAATGCTGGTACACCAGGATGTGTTCTAATAATATAGATTCCAGATCAAAGGAAGACGAATCGTTAGAATCATTCTCTTCTCCAACAAAAAATAACTAAAATTATGGATTTAACCTACTGAAGACCCTACCGAACATCGTACAACTCTACCACCATCCTCAAATTCACCACCATATGTATGAAACCTTACATAATGGTGGAATCATCGATTTCCCATGTCACCTGAGCTCTCAATTGAGACGGGAAATCTAACCACTACTAGTCCAAAATAGATCTATTGATCAAATCCAGAATTGCATAAACACTGATATGCTCAGTAGTTTGAAAACCCTAAAGACACACCCTACCTATTCAAGCCATATACCTTCCTATTACATATCCTAACACCATGAAAGACATGTAATACCCCAGAAAACTCAGGAACTATGAATGACGTATTAAAACATTATAGACCATTTTGAGGGGCACATTATGAAAAGTAGAAAAAAAACCAAAACTGACATAAAATCAATGTAAAATTATAAGCAACAGCCTAATCCCAAATGACCATCACAAAACAATAAAATAAAAACAAAACCACAAAAAATTTCAATCCAAAGCATCATCCTTAATTAAATTTAAAATATCCTTCTTTTATCTCCACTTTCCAAATTCAAAACCTCACTTTTAATCCAAATTCATTTGCCAAAATCATTTCCCCATTAAAAATAACATTAGAAAAACATGTCCAAAACATTAATTTCAAATACAAACATAGGTAATCCCAAGAACTATTGGGATTTTTTTGATTCTTTCTTCGATACAAGCTAATCCACAGCTCCCATATATACCCGTGGGGAAAACATTCATGAGGAACACCCAAGGATGAACCCAAACCACTCTATTTACCATCATAAAAATTTTTAATGATGAAAATAATAATTTTAAAAATATCTACATTTTTAAAAATGTCATTAAACCTTCAAAAACCATGAAGACACTCATCATGCATCAAAATTCTACATTGAGGGAATAATTGCCATGCCTAACCTAGTGATATAGTATCAGGCCCTGCCACATGTAAGCATCAGTTACTAAAAAGAGAGCAATCCATCTATTCAAAATCCATAAGGGTCACTAATTCATTTATAATCATTATGAAACACCATTGTGAATCCTTTTTCATCCCTGAATCCAACATAAGAACATAAGACTCAAATATCAGAATACACCTAGTATCTCGAGGATCCATGCGAGTTAGAGTTTGCAAAGAAGTCCCCACTCCTAACTACCAAGCCATAAAATTCATTGTATCCATCTACCAGAAAACCAAAATATCATGAACCTGGCACCGATATCATCTTTGGATGAACTAACCCAGGTCAACTGTGAACTAGTCACCCGAGCCAGCATGTGGCATAGCCCCTAGGGTGTTCTATATACCAATAGCGTGGTATCATCTACTATGAATAATATATTACCAAAAAACTAATTATTTGTTAGTAATGGAGCTAGGATAAAATAAAATAAATTGAACATGCATGGAAAAAAACACAAATAATATAAAAAATACCCAACTAGTATATATAAAAATACAAATGAATTGTCAAATTAAAATTGAGATTAAAACTAATGGAACTAAAAAAGTAACAAAACTAAACTGCACTGACCAGGTCTCCATGTGACATATTTGTCACCTACAACCAGAATATCAACATTATTACGATAATGAGTGACTAAACCAGGGGAACAAGATCAAAATAGAATTAGCAACTAACAAGATAAACTAGGAATGACCACCGATGTAAAATCTTACGTATGTAATGAATAATAGATTTTCATATATATTTCTATTTATGAAATAGATAGTGTTTTATAGGATTAAAATGAGAATAAATCTAATCTTAATCATTTAATACATTAATATTTTTAAAAGATGGTTTTACTACCTTTTGATGGAATTCCATTTTTAAATCAATCTATTGACAATTTTATAAGCTCTATTTGTCAACATAAACTTATTCTTTATAATTGGGATTTTAAAATTTCCTTTGGATAAATTTTTTGTATTTTTCTGACAATGTTCATTTTTTAATGATAGTGAAAAATAGTGCATTATACATCAACACTGATTTTTCATCTAATTTAATATGTGCTTAGATTATCATTTTAATTATTTTTAAAGTGTAATTCGAAGATCATTTTACCATTTAATCTGATAGTGGTAATTGGAATTAATTTCACTTTGGAATTGGGCATAAACAAGTGCCCAAATTTTCATAGATATTGTTTAAAAAACGCTCAATTTGTTTTGACTACGGGACTTACATTAAAATTAATTATATCCATTTTAGTGTTTGGAATTTGGTAAAATGGATTCCATATTTTCAATCATAAGGTGTAAATTGTTTAATTAATAATATTTTTGTTTTTGGACATTGTGAATTGTAACGATGGTAATTATCTTTAATTATCGCGATTATTTAGTAATCAGGTAGTTAAGGAAAATAAAATAATATCATAATAATCACAAATGACCCCAAAATGTGTCCTAATGTTATGGGTTGTGTCATGGACGACCATTGTATTCCTTGTGACATACATTGAGACCCCATTAAATTAATTATGGGTGATAGTGAATCTTTATCCTTTTATTTTTAAAGAAAGGATAATATCACAAAAGAATGTATCACACAAGTATAAAATTTTAGTTTTTCCTGTGTAGATTATCTCTTAGTCTATAAATATTCATTGAAAATATAATAATATTTCCTTCATCATAGTAATTTTTTTATAATTTTTAGACATTATATAAATTAATTTATTTAGGACACCATGATGATGAAGCGAATACCTCATTAATGAACGATTTAAAAAATTAAAATATATTGTAAAATATAAGACATAAACTTGTCAAAAACCAATTGGATGAGTATATTTAGAACCCTTATCACCTTATCTTCTATATATATCAATGTGAGACCTTTAAAATCCGAAACACATTTTAAAATAATGTAACATTTCTTGACATTCCAAGAGTGCCCCTCCTCCATCTTATTGAAGGTCCCCAACTCTACCTCCATATCCACACCACTGAAGCCATTGTCTTGGCCAAACTATGCTCATTTTATCTCTCAAAATCCAACTATTCATCATAGAATCCTTACCTTATACAGAAAGCTCTTCAAGAAACCCTTTTGGTTCAAACCAAGAGGAGTTGCCTCATTTAAATGTACAGTCTTCTCTAATGGTCTTTTGTTTTATTTAGCTTCTCAAACCCTATAAACACTTTTTATTAAATTATTTTGTAACAAAACATGTATCTTAAAAATACTATAATGTTTTTATAAGATGTATTCAAGATACACATACAAACACCTATATCTGATGGTTAAAGAACATATTGTTTCTGTGGAGGGCGATTTATTGCCTCACGAAACGATGATTGTTCAATATTCTTTTAACACCTTTAAAGGTGTCCATTAAGATGTAACTATATTTATATATGGTATATAATATGTTTATGTTTCTCTTATTCTTATGTATTTCTTATTTATTGCATACCTCTATGGTTTCCATTATGGGTAAACGTGATATCATCATTTTAGGAAGTGCGGACTACCGCCACCTCAAAGTGATTTGATTCGTTAATGACATATGTGGGATGTGTAAAGGATTTAGTTAATAATATTATATATGATACTATACTGGAATTATAATTTACCTTTATATCATTATTATAACATTCCATTAAATACAAAATAGAAATGAAAGTAGCATTCATGCATATGTACGGCTTATCGTCTCAATGAACAGTGCATTTCATTTCATACCTCTAGATGTAATGAAATATTATAAATGCATGTATATACATGATATATATGATATATATGATATCTACATCATGAATAAAATTCTGGATATAATGGATTTTTTACCACATGATCAACTTGTAAATATAAAGAGTTCATTTTTGACTCAAGTAGCAATAATCGAAAAACCAATTGTTATTAACCTAAATAATTATAAAGTGTTCATAACATGGTAATAAGTGATATAAATTGAATAATGATCTTAAAAATTGTTCTTGATAAAGTAGAAAATACCTCATGTTTATTATTCAGGAGATTAATGATCGATCGAGTCATGTTGGACAAGAGGTAAGGGACATCGTCTCAATCTCCTTTCAATAAGGGATATTTTTCTATATACACAACATTCTTTTATACGGTGTATAAACCTCTTTTACATTTACATTTAATCAAAATGAATATTTTTTATATGAAGAGTTTTACTAAACGACAAAAGGCAATGTTTTTTTGTCATACGTATGCGTTGACAACAACTTCTCCGCCGCCATGAAAATTATTTGAGTTTTGGCTTCCTCTACAAGCCATAACATTATTTAAAATGAAAAATAAATACCATGTTTTAATTTTAATTTATTCTGTTATTGAAAATTGGTTTATTATGTCAATGTGTTGTATTGATATCTTGTGATTGAAATGTGGAAATGTTATGTTTCCTTTATGCATGTTTTATGTGATACAATTATGTTATGGTTCCTGGGCATTATGTATAATGACTAGTGGTTCCAGGATAAAATAAGCACCGGTGAGCCCGTGATAGCTCATAAATGCATTTGGTAATGCGAAAAGGGTAAATGATAAGGTTTCTCGGATGATATTTAGGGAATATACTTTGACGGGTATTCCAAACGTAACAATGATGGTTACTCCCTACGTAAAAATTTTATAAATGCCTCATGTTCCCTTTATGTCTTATTATTTCTATGAGTTATTCAAAAATCTTATGACTTCATGAGTTATGTTAATGTGATAACTTATTATGTGTGAAGTATGATTTCATTGATTCTTATGTATACAAGGACTAAGGTTTTTTTTTGGTATTTTTATATCCCTTACTGAGCTTTTTTTCTCATCCCTTGTTTTTGAAATATTTTTTCACAGGTCATGGGAAAAGTGCATGATGTAATGATAGTGTCGAGGAACTCTTAAGAAAGAATCCATGTTTTATTTTAAATATGTTTCTGTTTATTGGAAAAATGAATATTATTTTTCCTGTAACCACATTGTTTGAATGTGTAATGTAATGCATGATTTATGATCTAATTCTCTAAAATTCTAAGCCTAAAAAGATCCTCAATTTCTATTATTGAAATATATCATGATTAATTAATGTTTAAGGATGGGTCCTTATAGTTGGTATCGAAGGTTGGTTTAGATAACTATAGGAGTTAGAATTCTATTCAATGATTATCTAAAAAATGATCAAATTGAAATGATATTGCATTTAATGATTACAATGTTGCTTCATCTAAGACATGTTTGTTCAAAATGGATTTCTGTAGAGGAAACAGGGATGTAGTTCTAGGAAGGAATACAGAAGGAAATGACCTTCTGAATCAGCAACTTGAGATGGTCAGAATTGCAATTGAACAGTTTGTTGCAGTAATTGCGCAGTTGACTCAAGAGAAAAATGGTGGTGGTATCCATGCACGAGATCAGCCGGATTAACCGCAGAGGAACATGTTAGTGGTGGAACATTTCATGAGGCAACATCCCCCCTCATTCAGAGGATCAGTTGACCATGTGCTAGTTGAAGGGCGGATTAAAGCATAGGAGAAGATTTTCGATTTCAAGGGGTGTTCAGAAAATCAAAAGGATAAACATGATGTTTACATTTTGGATGGTGAAGCAGATTAGTTGTTGTCGATGGTTAGAAATATCAGGGACGCTGATGAGATTGATGGTCTCGACTGGGAAGAATTCAAAGGTATGTTTCTTGAGAAATATTTTCCTAAAGCTGTTTGACATAGCATGGAAAAATAATTCTTGGAATTGAAGAAAGAGGAAGAATCAGTTGCTGCTTATGAATAATGGTTCACTCGATAGGCAAGGTATGCTCCAAATATTATACAAGACCTTAATAGTAAAATCAATCGTTTTTACTCAAAATTAATGCCAAAATATCAAAGGGAATTGGTATCTCGTGAGTTAAAAGTTATGAAAATCTTGTTCGATATGCTGAGAAGGTGGAAATGGAGATTGCAAATGATCAACTGTTCTATGACAACCAACAAAAGATGAGACCGAGGTGGAAGGAGAAAGTGATGGTTTTTTTTAAAAGGTTTGATGGTAAGAAAAATAAGTTTCCAGTTTGTGATAAATGTTGTAAAAAGCCTGCTGTGAAATGTCTTTTGAATTCTGGAAAGTGCTAAAGATGTGGTAAGAAGGGACATAAGGATTTTGATTTCACTGGAAAAGATGAAGGTGATGGTAAGACCAAATTTGATTTACAGTTAGTGAAATGTTTCAAGTGCCATGAGATGGGTCACTATGAAAACGAATGTTTGAAAAAGATCTCAAATGATGGGAAGTATTTAGAATACAAGAATAAAGGTGTTGTGAAATATTTTACAACTAATTCAGTAGATTTTGGGCCATAAAATGAAGTGGTATGAGATATATTGTTTTTTTGAGATTATTCTAGTGTGTTGAAGGATTCAGGGTCTACACATTCGTTCTTATCTGAAAAATTTTCTAGTTAATTGGGAATAGCATCTCAAGTAATGACTCTTAAACATGTGGTAAAAACACAAGGGGGAAATGTTCATGAAAAATGAATTTATAAGTATCTTCATATACTTATCCGTGGAAAGAAATTACATGAAAACCATATTTTTTTACCTCTAGTAGAGTTTGATGTTATCCTGGGTATGGATTGGCTCTCTGTTTACCATGCTAAGATTAATTTTAGAGCTAAAGAAGTTTCTTTTTAGAATGACATTCAGTTTGTGTACAATAAAGATACCTTAATGTTGATAATATATCAAGAGGCAAAGAAACTTGTAAAATATGGAAATGAATGTTACCTTTCACATATTGTTGAAAACAAAGGAACAATTCAGATTAATGATGTGTCAGTGGTAAATGAGTATCTTGATGTTTTTTCTGATGAGTTTCCTGGAATAAAAAAATATCGAGAATTTGAATTTAATGTTTACATAGTACCTGAGGCTAAGTCAATTAGAAAACCCCCTTATCGAATGGATCAAATTTAACTTTTAGAGTTGAAGGAGCAATTGCATGATTTATTTGAGAAATGTTTCATTCGACCTAGCACATCACCATGGGAAGCTCCGGTATTATTTTTTAAAAATAATGATGGTTCAATGAGACTTTGAATTTATTATAGAGCCTTGAATAAAATCACTATTAATAATGATTATCCTTTGCGTCATATCAATGATTTGTTTGATCAGCTCCATGGAGCTCAGAATTTTCAAAGATTGACCTGAGGTCAGGGTACCATCAGATGTAGGTAATGGAAGTAGATATTCTGAAGACCACATTTCATACATGATATGACCATTATAAATTGGTAGTTATTCCTTTTGGGCTAACCAATGCACCTACTGTATTCATGGACCTTATGAATATAATTTTCCCTGAGTTCTTGGATAAGTTTGTCATTGTTTTCATTGTTGATATTTTGGTGTTTTCTAAAAGTAAATAGGACAATGAAAGACATTGAATGGTTATTATTCAAACCATAAATGAAAAGAAATTGTATGGGAAATTCAGCAAGTGTGTGTTTTGGTTTCAAAAATTTCATTCCTTGGTCACATTGTTTCTAAATATGGTATGACTATTGATCCTGTAAAAACAATGGGTTTTAAAGAATGGCCAAGACCCACAAATGTAACTGAGATTCGTAGTTTTCTTTGTTTTGCAGACTATTACAGAAGGTTTGTTGAATTTTTTTTACAGTTATCTAGTCCAATGACTAATCTAACTCGAAAGGGTGTTATGTTTATCTGGAAAAAAGAATTTAATGATTGCTTTCAGGAATTGAAAAGAATAATTGTGAATACTCCAGTTTTTTCACTACCTTCTAGGAATGGGGTGTTTGTTGTCTACTGTGATGCTTCATTAAAAGGACATGGTTTCATCCTAATGTGGAATGATCGGGTAACTGTTATGCTTCACGACAGTTTAAAACTCATGTGGTAAATTACCCAACACATGATTTGGAATGTGCTGCTATTGTTTTCACTTTAACAATTTTGAGGCATCATTTGTATGGAGTGTAGTGTGAAATATATACCTATCACAAAAGTTTAAAGTATATATTCACTCAGAAAGAATTGATCTTGACACATAAGAGATGGCTATAATTAATCAAGGATTAGGAATGTACAATTCATTACTATCTATGAAATGAAAATAAAGTGGCTGATTCTTTGAGTCAAAAATTTAATGCTTCATTAACCAAATTACATTTGGAACGTGATATTTTGGTTAAGGATTTGTTTAACTTTGGAATTGAAGATGTTGTTGTAGTAGGTTATTTTATTTTGTTTCAAGTATTAGTGAAATCCTCTATATCAGACAGAATTGAGAAAACACAGAAGCAAGACAGTGAGTTGCAGAAAAAGGTAGAGCTGGGTCAGAAGGGTATGTAGCCTGAATTAAACATTGATAAAGATTGTGTTTTGATATTTGGGAAATGATTGTGTGTACCTTTTGATTCACAGTTGATAAGAGAGTAGTTATATGAAGCTCATAGTTTTCTGTTTCCAGTTCATCCTAGCAGTACTAAGATGTATAATGATCTTCAGAAGTATTATTGGTGGGACGGAATGAAAAGAGATATTGCTGATTTTACTGTGATGTGTTTGAATTGTCAATAGGTTAAAGTAGAGAAACAGTTAACAAAAGGGATTCTACATCCTTTACCAGTTCCAGATTATAAATGGGAGAATATATACCTAGACTTCAATGTGGGATTTTCGAAGACACCTCGAGGTAATAATGCAATCTGGTTTACTATTGATCACATGACTAAATCTTCTCATTTCCATATTATACGAGGTAATTTTTTCCTAGATCAACTTTCTCGTTTGTATCATAATGAGATATTCATGTTACATGGAATTCCCCTCTCCATTGTATCTGATCGTTATCCCAGGTTTACTTATAACTTTTGGAATGGCCTTCCGAAGTCATTGGGTACATAATTAAATTTTATTACAACTTTTCATCCTCAATTATATGGGAAGTCAGAACAAACTATTCAGTCATTGGAGGATATACTACATGCTTTCTCGATGGACTATCAGTGAATTTGGGACCAACATCCTTTTTTTGATGAGTTTTCTTATAATAACAGTTTTCTTTCTAGTATACAAATGGAACCATTTGAGGAATTATATGGGAAGCGATGTCAAACACCAGCATTTTGGGATGAAGTAGGTGAAAGGAAGATGATGGGACCAGAATTGGTATAATAGTTGGTAAAACATTATTTAGATGATACAGAGTCACATGAGAACAACTCATAGCAGGCAGAAGAGTTATGTGGAAATAAGAAGAAAGGATCTATCTTTTGAGGTAGTTGATCATGTCTTTCTCAAAGTTTCCCCTTGGAAATGTGTGATGTGATATGGTATGTAAAGAAATATGAGAACAAGTTTCATTGGAACATATGTAATTCTGGATAGAGTTGGATCAGTTGCATACTGAGTGGCTTTACCTCAGAGTTTATCTTAGGTACACAATGTTTTTCATGTCTTAATGTTAAGGAAGTACATGCCATATCAATCTAATATTTTGAGTCCAGAGATAGTTTAGCTAGAAGAGAATCTATCTTATGAGGAATAACCAGTCCAGATTCTTGACCACAGAGAGAAAGTGTTTCGGAATAAGGTGATTCATCGAGTAAAGGTTTTTTGGAATAACCACATGATTGAAGAGTCAACATGGGAATCTGAAAATGCAATGGGGGACAAATACTCCCACATATTCTATAAGTAAATAAATTGTGAGGACAAAATATTATAAAGGGGGAAGGATGTAACATCCCATATAAGTAATGAATAATTTGTTTTCTTTTATATGTCTATTTATGAATAAGATAGTGTTTTAGAGGCTTCAAATGAGAATAAATCCAATTTTAAGCATTGAATAGAATAATATTTTTAAAAGAATGTTTTACTACATTTTGATGGAAAAACATATTTATTTCAAAAATTTAAAAATTTTATAAGGTCTATTTGTCAAAATAAAATTATTCATTTTTATTGGGACATTGAAATTAATATTGGATAAATTTTTGGTATTTTTCTAACAATGTTCATTTTTTAATGAATAGTGAAAATACAACATTTTACATCAAAACTGATTTTTCATATAATTTAATATATGGATAGATTATATTTATAATTTCTTTTAGAGTTTAATTATAATATATATTTTCCATTTAATACAATTGTGGTCATTATAATTAATTTCACTTGTAATTGGGCATAAACAAGTTCCAAAATTTTCATAGGTGCTGTTTAAAAACCCACGCTAATTCTTTTAACAACGGGAATTAATTTTAAATTAATTATTGAAATTTATGAGTTTTGAATTTGGTAAAATGAATTCAATATTTGGAATCAGATGTTACAAATTATGTAATCAAGACTCTTTTGTTTTTAGTCATTTCGAATAGTAACGATGGTAATTATCTTTAATTATCACAGTTAATTAATAATTGGGTAGTTAAGGATAACGAAATAATATCATAATTATAACAAATGACCCCCAAATGTGTCATAATGCTACTAGTTGTGTCATTTAAGACCATGGTATTTATTGTGCCAAACATTGTGACCCCATGGAATCACTTTTGGTTGATAGTGACACTTTATCATTTTATTTAAAAAAAAAGAGAATATCACAAAAGAATGTATCACCCATGTAAAACAATTTTAGTTTTGTCTATGTAAATGATATCATAGACTATAAATATTCATTGGAAACCTAAATCGATTTCCTACATCATAGTATTTTTTTATAATTTTTATATATTAAATATATTAATTTATTTATGACAACATGATGATGATGTGATTACCTCATTAATGAACGATTTAAATAAAATGAAATGATAATGTGAAATATAATAATTACACATGTCAAAATACTATTAGGTGAGTATATTTTTAACCCTTATCACATTATCCTCTAAATATATCAACATGGGATCTTTAAAATCCGAAACTCATTTTTAAATAAAGTATCAATTCTTGACATTCCAAGAGTGCGCCTCATTTCTCTTAGAAAAGGCCCCCACCTCTACCACCATACCCACATTTCTCAAGACATTGTCTCAGCCAAACTCTACTCATTTTATCTCTCCACATTCCTCTCTTAATCATAGAAGCATTACCTTGGGCATAAATCTCTTCATGAAACCTTTTTTGTTCAAACCAAAGGAGTTACTAGATTTAACGGTAAAGTTTTCTCTAATGTTCTTATGATTTATTTTTCCTCTCTAACCCCAAAAACACTTTTTATTCATATCATTTGTAACAAAACCAGTAACTTTATTATAATAGGATGTTTTTATAAGAGTTATTATAGCTACACTTACACACACCTATATATAATGGTTAAAGAACATACTGTTTCGGTGGTTGGCGAATTACTGCCTCACAAAACTATGATTGTTCAATATTATTTTAAACCATTAATGGTGGACATTAAGATGTAGATATATTTCTATATGATATATAATATGTTCATGTTTTCATTATGATTCTATATTTCTCATTTATGGAATACCTTTATGCTTTCCATTATGGGTAAACGTGATAACTTCATTTTAGGAAGTGCGGACTACAACCCCCTCAATGTTATTTGATTTGTTAATCCCATAAGTGGGATGTGTAAATTATGGAGTTAATAATATTATATATGATACTATACTAGAATTATAATCAACCTTTATATCATTATTATTCAATTCCATTAAATATGAAATAGAAATGAAATTAGCATTCATGCGTACGTACGACTTAACGTCTCAATGAACGGTACATTTCATTTCTTACCACTAAATGTTATGTAATATTTTAAATACATGAATATATTTGATATATATGATATATATGATATCAAAATCATGAATATAATTCAGGATATAATGGATATTTTACCTCATGAACAACTTGTAATTACAAAGAGTTATTTTTGACTCAAGTACTAATGATCGCCAAAAAGACCGTTATTAACCTTAATAATTACAAAGTGTTCATAACATTCTAACAAGTTACATAAAATAAATAATTAACATAAAAAGGTTCTTGATCAAGTGGAAATTAAATCATGTTTATTATCCCAGAGATTAAAGATTGATCGAGTCATGTCGGACACGAGGTAAGGGACATCGTCTCAATCTCCTTTCATTGAGGCATATTTTTCATATACACAACTTTCTTTTATATGGTCTATAAACCCATTTTACTTTTAAATTTATTCAAAATGATTCTTTTTTTATATTAATAGTTTCACTAAATTACTAAAGGGAATGTTTTTTTGTCGTACGTATGCGGAGACAAAGACTTATTCACCGCTGTGACCACTATTTGAGTTCCGACATCCTCTACAATCCATAACATTTTTTTAGAAATGATAAATAAATATGAAGTTTTACTTTTCTTTTATTTTTTATTGAAAATGGTTTTATTATATCAATGTGTTGTATTGATATCTTGTGATTGAAATGTGGAAATGTTATGTTTTTTTTATGCATTTTTTATGTGATACAATAATTTTATGGTTTATGGGAATTGTTTATGAAGTCGTGATGTTCTGTGGTAAACTAAGGGTGGGTGAGAACATGATAGCTCTCCAATGTATTGGGTAACGTGAAGGGGTTAAATGCTAAGGTTCCTCCGAAGATATTTTTGGAATATACTGTGATGGGTATTCCAAACGTAACCATGAGTGTTACTCCCTATGTAAGAATGTTATGAATGCCTCAAGTTACCTTTTTCTCTTATGATTTCTATGATTTATTCATAAATCTAATTATTTCATTAGGTATGTTATAGTGACTATGTTTTATGAGTGATGTATGATTTTATTGATTCTTATGTATCCATGGAGTAAGGTTTTCTTTCCATATTATTATATCCCTTACTTTGATTTTTATGCTCATCCCATGTTTTTGAAATGTTTTTCACAGGTCAAGGGAAAAGTGTATGATATGATGATTGTGTTGAGGATGTGTTAAGAAAGAATCCATGTTTTATTTTAAATATGTTTTCATTGATGGGAAAAATTAATACATTCTTTTATGTAACCACCTTGTTTAAATGTGGAATGTAATGCATGATTAATGATCTAATTCTCTAAAACTCTAATCCTGAAATGAACATTAATGTGTTTTCGTAAAATATCTCAAAATTAAGTAATGTTTAAGTATGGGGCCTTTTAAGCAAAATTTTTAATAGGGATGAAAAAAATTAAACCACAAATTCTAGGTATTTTTCTATCCCAAAGAAATATATTAGCACTAGAATTAATTAACACGATAAAAATAGTTTTTTGTATAAATTGAATTATAAAAAAAATCAGAATCCATTTCCCTGATTATTTATGAGAAGTCATAAGTGAATAATTTAGAAGTGAATAAAATATAAAGCAATCATTTTTATATTAAATTGAAAAAGGTATGTGTTCTTTATCACATAAAACATATTTTTTAAAATCCATTTGAACACAATATACAATTATTATTTTATAGATAAATACAAAATGCACATACAAGGTATGTGATTTTTTCAAAGAATGGAAATGTAAGTCATAGTACTCATATTAGAGGAACACCTTAAAAATTCAGAACTCATAGTTCAACCAATACATACTATCACATGAGACCCCATACCTTGTATTATGCCATACAAAATGAAAGTAACATTCCCAAACACCCCACCATCATAACTAAAGAAAGGGCAAGGGGCATAATCACATAGTAATAAGACCACATATCCAAAAGTTATTGTCCACATGTTATTATGTCAACTATCAGTGATGTAAACGTTCATAGAATTATTTTTTTCTATTCACGGATTAAATTATATTTTCACAAAGGGGTATTCTACACAATAAACTCAGCAATCCTTATATAAGATTCAAATACACATCATATAAAATGGAACCACCCCAACTACCTCAATGGTATTCCCTTGCACATCAAAAAAATTCACACATGGGAGGTCCTATACCAATGATACACTTTTCTCATGGCCAAATAACAAGGCAAGTGACATAACTCGAGAAGGTTTTCCCAAATATCCATTATAAAATTCCAATGGACCTTTATATTTTTGAAATTCAAGCATCTAAAATAAACTCATAGAACAAATTTCTAAAAAAAATCGAACATATATTTTATATTTACATCATCAAATGGTGCTTCAATCAATCATTCACCAAAAAACACCTCAAATTCCAAATAGGACTTACTATTTTTTTCAAATACATCAATTATTTCATTACATGATGAAAAACCCAATGCACATAAATATTCCAAATGGGATTCCCTATAATAAAATTATCCCTTATGAAACAAAAAATAGGAAATCCCTTAGAAAATCACACTTGAAACTATTTTTAAAAATTGTCCCCCATTTATATAACCAAGATTTTATGATATAAAATATCAAATTTCCCACATTAAATTGATGGGAAATTCAAGTTCGCACATTGTAAAACCCTCAATGTTCTTACATCAATCGAAACATTATATCCATTCAAGAATCATCCAAACCCCACACTAAAAATCAAATTCACACTAAAACAATTTCAAAACAAGTTCTGTAATCACCTAAACATTTTTATATTATTTAAATCATTTATAAAACTATTTTTTTGTAGTACAGAAGGATTCCTCCACATACAAACCCAAAATCATATTCTAAAATCGAACGTTCATAATGGCCCTTCAAAATTAATTTTAACAAGTATAACAGAATTTAATAATTCACATTCATAATTTACAAAATGTTATCAAATGACACAACCGTGATTTTCACATAAATAAATCCCATTAGCTCAGAAAGATCTATCAGAAAATCAAATACATGAAAACTGTATCCAAAAAAATCACTTGTCACATTATAGACAATCTACATGAAATATGATAAAATTCCCATGAATGCATAATATTTTCATCAAGATATTTTATGCCAAAAGTCACCTCAAAACCAATATTTTTCAAATTATACTATATTAAAAAAAAAACACATTAAAATAACTATATAATTCTAGAATCTATAAACCATGTTTTAATAATTAACAATGTAAAATCTAAGACCTACAAAAACAAATTTTAATAGAATCATGTAGGCATAAATAGGGAAACACCTCAAATCCTATTAATAACAATTTCAACTAAAAGAAAATACCACAAATAGTTAACAATATGTCTTAACAAGGTGCACATCGAATAAAAGAAATTATTGAATCACTCAAGAGATAATTATAATGAATTTGATGTAAAAAACATTGAATACCCATCCTTTAATGTGTAAAAACAATAAAAAACTCTGAGAATGGAGAGGAAATCCTAAAGACCATTCCACACACACTAGACAAAGAAAAATTGAAACCTGAAAACCCCTTGGCATTAGAGTTAATTAATGGGAGAAACCCCCAAAATATGATAGAAAAAATGCACCAGAGGAGGAACACGCACTAGGAAATCCATACTAAATGTAGATCCACATTCTTGAAAGGATGGACGAGACATAGACTACCGAATGGTGGGATAATTGTTAGGGGTCACAGGTGTGTAGTGACCTACGGATGGGTAGGGTTATGCCAGATCATGTCGTACCACACAGGGGGATCATGCTAGATAATGTTACACCAGAAATGTCGACCTAATGTGAGAAGGGAGGTTGGATAGATAAGGGGTATGTTTCTAACAATGAATAATGGATGTGCTATAAAAGGGAAGGTGCACATGAAGTGGGGGGGGGGGGTCGCAGCGCAGAAAGAGAGAAGTGGGTGACCACTATAGTGTTCATCCATAAAAGTGAAAAAAAAACAAAACCAAATAAATTTTTTAAACAAAACAATATTATAATGATAATAATAATTTCAAAATTACTATGAAAATAATTATTATTAATTAATATCTTAATAATTAGAAGATAATTAATAATAATAAAATTAATAAAAAATTATAATTATAATAATAAAATTATTATTAATGTTATAAATAATAACATTAATAATAATAATAATAATAATATTTTTATTATTTTTATTATTTTTATTTTTATTAAATGATCATTTATTTTATCCTATCCTCATTTTATTTAAATTTTCTTCTATGTTATTTTTCAATTTGTTTTATTTTTTATTAAAATTTTCTCCTTTATTAAATAAGTATTATTTTTGGCATAGAGTACACATAACAGTCTTCTTGGTCATCTTCCAGTTACACATAGCCAACAAAATCACTAAATGTTCAATATCATATATTTTTTACCTAGGATACAACTGTAATGCCAATCGGAAAGAACCACGATCATAAAAAATCAAAATTAAAAATGTTTCTGGGGTCTAGGTCTGGGTGTGAAAATAAATATGAAATCTTTGTAAAAATTACAATATTAGTGATGATAAGTCTATATCCAAGGAAAAATTAACGAATCATCATACTAAAATATGAATAAATAATGATGTTATTATCACAGTGAATTGTGATGTAATAATGATTTTTCTAAACAAATTATATGAGTTAACTATTAAATCATGTATAGCTTGTAATATAATAATTTTGTTATATAAAATGTTTTTAATAAATCTATAATTATTATAATTGATATTTTAATTTGTAGTAGTAATGATAGGCCCTGAGGAAATTGACATATGATTCAATTCCTTTTTTATTTGGACTTATTATCCACAAATTTTCATTCTAGAAATTATATAATCTTTTTTTGAAAACATTTCCATTTTTACAATAGTATGTTTATTTCAATAGTTTTGATAATTTTTTTTTTCATTTTTAACTATTTTTTTCTTAAAATGGTTTTGATAATCATTTATGAAATGTTATATTATTCAACCTCATTCAATCTAAAAACTTTTTTCTTTCATTTTTGTGCATTATTGATTTTTATCATGAAATTCTATTACTATAAGAAATGATTTTTAATAAGAAATTTTTAATTTTATTTCAATTCTACAAATAATTTTAGAAATAAACTGATTTTTCATATTCTGAATCATAAATATTATAGATATGTTTTGATACTATCAACATTAATTAATATGGAATGATTGGATGTTTTGACCTTCAGAACCACTTAGTGCTTTAAAAATTCAACTACATGTTAATAGGTTTATATTCAATGAATGTGCATTAAAGAGTATTTTGGATTCTATTATATTTTATGTATGTGGGTTTACAACCAAAAGATTATATTCCCAATGAAATATTGCAATGTTATTTAAAATAAATTCTTCAAATAACATAACATTTATTGATGTTAACAATTTATTTTTGGGAATATGATTAAATGATAACATATTTATTATTTCACAAGATGGTTTATGATGAATATGATGATATTTTTTATAACGTAATTATTTCATAAGGGTTATAAGATAATGAAATGATGGAATGATTTTGAAAATCATGTCATTCACATGGGTTATGATATGATGATATAATGTATGTTTTATAATATTTTGGAACTCATATTTATTGTTTTTATTATGTGTTGGGTAATTCCAAAATTACATATCCCTATAATGAATTATTAAAGTTGCTATATCTAATGAAATAATTAGAATATAAATTTGGATTGATGTAAATACTAGGGATATGTGTTCAATATAATAGTCTTTTGAGCGATCCTTCACAACATATATGTAGAAATATAGAGGGAAGCCAATCATGTATTATAGTCTTGGGAGTTATCCATATCTAAATATATAATTTCCAATCCTTATCTATATTCCAAAAAATTATATATTATTATTTTGATTAATTATCATGGATTATGATTGATTTTTAGAACTTCTTCATACATATGAATTTTAATGTTTTTTATGATAAAGGCTAAATCCATGATTTATTAATAATTATATATGAATAATTGAATCATATTATTAAATTTTGTGAACATGTTCAAATACCTGTATTCAAATCCTTTTATCAGCTATAGTAATTGATTGATATCTATTATGATTACCATTATTGAGAATTTTATCTCACCCTTTAATATGTTTCTATTACCAAGGATATATCATAAGGTATTATATAGGGATTTCATATAATGAAAACAATGTGGGGAGATATTTGTGGGTGATGTTGTAATTAATTTATGTAACAATTTTTTATATACCCATATATTAAAAAAATCTATGTTGATCTGAAATGTATCGTAATATTCTTCATTGTATAATCATCTTAAATGATGAAGTATATGTATATGTATTTTTTTCATGTTATTATATATATTCATAGAAATTATTTGTATTTCAATTATTACAAAATCTGGGATATTGAAAAGGAAGAACCATAAATAAATATATGATACAAGGTGGGGATTTCATGAATTTATATGACTTTTACTATTGGGTATAATAAAACTATGATATGTAAATGGATGATCTCAATATTTTTTGTATATTCAATGATATTGGGATTTAATATATCAATTAATAAAATCATTTACTTCTATAACTGAATAATATCAGGAAAATTTTTCAAACATGACCATAATTAATTTGATCTATGGATAATAGTGTACCAATTTTTATAAAATAAAAAATATTTCATGGATAATAATATATGAAAAAACAATTTCATGATCCGATAAATAAAATAGAGATAGGGTGATTAATGACAGAAACAAATTATAGAAAATCTTTTTATTTATCAATTAGGTTTGTAGAACTAAAAGGATTAACTCAAATTACACTACAACCCAATAAATACATAGTTTGAAATATTTTTATTGATGGATAAATGTGAAATTAATGGATATACAAAATTAAACCCTATGAATCACATATTTTTTGAATTAATAGTCCCATCAGTTCATCCTAGATTTCTGAGAGTACATGGATAGTTGTTTTATATTAAATGTGGGAATGTCTATAAACCAAAGTATTTCTAGTTTCATGAATTACCTTCATATCATATGTATGTTTATGGTAAGGGATTCATATATGTTTTTGAGACCAACATATTCATAATGGTTGAGTATATTGTATTTTGGCACCACATCTAACATTAAATATGAATATTTTTAATACTATACATTTTATTTGGTCACATGAGTTATAGATATGTGCCACTAATAATTTTAAAATCATTAGGATTTCAGTACATGTGGGTAATTAAAAATTTTAGTGGATTAGATTTTTAATATTAATTTAACATTGTATAATAAAATATTAAAATTTCTACTAAATATTATTTATATACAACCTTTATATATATATATATATATATTTGGTGATACACACCATGTGTTTAGATACAAAATTCTATTTCTACCTAATCATCACTCATACAAGAATCATCTATATTGACTCCAATGATGAGAGGTCAATTATAGTGGAAATTTATATATTTTATTAAAAAAAATTAAAAATTGATAGGTTCAAAATGATATAAAACATGATGGAAATTGATATATTAGTTCATATCTCTAAAATAAATTAATATAATTAATTAGTACTTACATTAAAAATATCATTTCATAGGGATAAACTGTGTGTCATTGTAGATACTATTATTTGGGAACAATGAAGATAAATTCACACAAGAAGATATCCACAACATATCATAATTATATCAGTATTATTTATATATATATATATATTGGATTAGATGAAAAAATGAAACTGAACTCATTTATGGATATTATTTAATAATAACTAGGTTGTTTGGGTGAAGATTGAGTTTCCAAAATAGAGACCTTATAAATGAATAATGTATTTTTAATGAGGATACAGCTACCGTGGTGAATCTATATCCTTTAAAAAAACAATGATTTCATTCTTCTATTGATATTATAAACCATGATTATTTGAACATGAATAAAAATATACTCTAAAATTCTAATTAATATATGACATATTTGGATTCATATTTGATGGCTATGAGAATTTTTGTTATCATAATTTAATATATTCCATGATTTTTTGACATACCATCTTCTAGGGAATCATGGAATTAATTGAGGATGTTTCATATGAGGAGGAGGCTATAGGGATACTGAAACATCAATCAACATCTACAAATCAGAAATTCTGTTTATTTAATCTACATTAATGATCCTAATGATGGTGATCATTTTCAATATAAACTAGAAATATGATCTAGAGTAAAATAACATATAATGAAATATATTCACTAATTTTTTTAAAAAATAATTTCGAATGTGATCAAAATATATTTTGAAAACTTTTCATCATAATAGGTCATTTGTAATAGTCAGTGTCTGTTAGTGACATAAAAAATGAATGTGATATGGATTAAGAAAAATTACAGATGAAGAGTGTGGAAAATATGTCTTAATTGAAATCTATAAATATCTATCAAGATTAAGATATTATTAAATCCTGAAACTATAATTTTTTAGTATAGTATAAAAAAATAAACTATTTATGTATAAATCATAGAATTATGAATCATCGAAAAAACCCAAATCCTTATTCATTGGAGAAATGTTATCTTCTGTTATAGTAGCCTAAATTTGGAGGGAGCCTCTCCATTTTCCCTATCATTATCAATAATAAAATCAATGATTCTGTTTAACAATTTATTCATTTCAATACCATAATTTGAAATATACAGCAGAATTACCTTTTCTATATTAAGGATCAACACAAAACATGAAGAATTTATGTATTATAATTACCTAATACATTAAAATTCATTATTGTACATTTACAGATTAACATGAGGCTTCTATTATAGAACCACCACAAAGGGTTAATGATTTTTGTATAGTAATATCACATTTATAGACATGAATTATGGTTAATATATTTATTGAGTATGCCTTTAAGACACCATTGTGAATCATTATTTCAAACATAGTATATTCTATATTTTAAAAAAAGAACAGAAATTACAGGGGACCACCTATCCACACTACTGATAGTAGATGTTTCAGTAACCACATTGGAGGAATGCAAGATTTCTCTAAATCAAATCATCATTTTATCATTATAATTAATATGTATGGGGTATATTTTTAATATGTGTATAAAGTAAAATTATAAATGTTCTTGATGTGGAAACAATTCTAGATGATTAATTCAACTCTACCTTGATAGTGAATGTTTATATATAAGTAGTTTAAATAAGAATCTCAGTCTATCATGATGATGTAAAATTCTTCAACTCTGAAGAGATTCTAATGGGATTTCCACATGAAAATTTTTAAAATTTAGAAAATAGGTGATGATTCAAATAAACCATAGTTACTCATTTAAAATATTAGTGGTAAACCATTGTGTCCTTACTCATACATCATTGTTGTTGAAAAAGGTTTTCTTATTTTTTTTGTTCATATAGTAATAGAAATTTATCGATCATTACATACCTCTGTAATATAATAGGGTTAGGTGGTATATTCAAATGTTTTCTTATGACTAAGGGTTATATATACATTTACATGATCTGTACCTAATGGTTTAAATCAAATCTCTATTCCAAAATTCCATAGAAAATTATACATTCTGATAATGGTATTCTATGGTATCAATTGGTGTCTATGACATCATTCTGATGGATTTTATGGGTGACTATATAATGATTATTTTATTTTGGTCAATGATCCCATTGACTGATGGGGTTATCAATCACATCCTTCATTTATCCCCTTATTAATGAATATATTCTATGGTACTCATTGTACTTCTATATGAATCATACAATGTATTTCATTTTAATTTTAGTACCCAAATAAAGTATATCCATATTTTTTCTAGAAGGAATGTGAGAGAACTAGGAACTAAAACAGTGCATAATAAATCTATTGTATATTGACATTTGTGAATAATATATATTAATGGTAATAATAATATATAATTTAAAATTAATGTCTAAGCGATAGCCTCAACCAATTGGTTGATGGACTATAAATCCATTTGGTAGAGATTTGAATGGATTTGACATCAGCGGGCCATTTCATTATCTAACATTAACTATTTTTCGACATATGAAACATGTGGGAACCAATTTGTTAGACCTTTTTAATTTTATATATATCATAAACCACAAAATCTATTCTGAATGTCCCTATGATGTACCATAATCATATACAATGCCCTTAGGGCATATAGTAGTTAAATATTGTTTAATGTGACAGGACTTCATTTGTGTAATTTAATATATATATTTATATATTATTAAAATAAATACTAAATTTACCAAATCATATCATTATAATATTTATACATGATTATAAAATTATTTTTATAGAAATTAGATTTTAAAATGATGAAAAAATGTTATAATTTAGGATATATATTAACAATTAAAACAATATTTTTAATATATTTGGGATAGTTGAAATAAAATATATTTTCCAAATATAATATTATTCAATTATACGTATTTAATTATAAAATACAATATATTTTAATGAGGAATATGAAATTTTTTTATTTGTTATAAAGGTGTCGGTTTTGAAAAAATTGGTAATTATTAAATAAAAACCATTTTTTGATTTTATATTTTATACTTCTATATTTAGTAAAATACATTTGTATAATACTATATATATAGCAATTATCATTTTGAAATTATAAAATGATTAATAGTTTTAATAATTTTTTTATAATGTAAAATTTTAGGGTAAAAATTAAATAATGAAAAAAGACATGGTAAGTATTATGAAATAATAATGCTATAAAAGTGATGTATGAAATACTATTACTGGAATCCTCAACACAATATTTTTTTTAAATTATTTCTTTTTGATGTATCATGATAAATATTACAAAAATATTATGAGCCCTCCATATCATATATTATATTAAATGAATTTGAGGAAAACATTGTATGACAATGAATATTATACACATCATCAATTGTATTGTTTTAATCAGAATAATTCTTAGACGAATAAAATATTGAAAACCACACCGCTTTAATAGAATCCATTTGAAAAAATATGGGATTCATTAGATTTAGATTATTTTAATACATGTTTATACATTGTATATGGAAATAAATTGATGATTATTTCTCATTCATTTTCTATATATAAAAAACCAAAACACCATTCATTTTCAACCTGATGGCATAATGCATGTTCCTCTTCACTATTTTAAACCATAAATCCAAATTTTTTTGATCCCATTATCTTATGAATATCCCTCAAACATTTATAAGAAACCCGTAACATAATTGTTTCTCTAAATCTTCATCCTTATTCATGTACATACATTGAATCTCGTATTTTTATTCCATATTATTCCTGTAATGGTGTGTTTTTAGACATGAGAAAGTTATTTGGCTCATTGATCCATCCCGTATAATTATATTATCACCTATTTTGATTCTAATATAATTCATTTATTTTTCAAATGAATTTTTCAATTATAAATACCCAATAAAAGATCTATTTAATATTATTCACCTATATATATATGATTCATTTATATTAAATTTTTATGTTCTAATCTCACCCTCTATAATTTTAAGATAAAAATAGATTAATTGAATTATGAAGTTGCATAATTTAAATATAAGACAAATTCATCTACAAGATATGTATAGTATAATATTACAAAACTAATATATCAATATTTTGAATTATTTAATGTTTTTATATCATGGAAGACGAATTTTCTCAATTTCTTATTTTTTTAAAACACTATATTATTATGTCTCAAGGGTTTAACATGATATATGTGTTTGAGGTTATGTTTTATTCTTATTTTCACATCCTTTTGTCCCTAAATAATTTCATCTTATATTCAGATTTGATATTCATTATAACCTTTATATGTAATCATTTTATGCCTTTTTCCATGAATTTAATTCCATAAATTAAAGCATTCATAGAAAACTCCATTATCATGATCTATAATGCACCCCTTTTATATGTATATCCTTAGGTTATCAGATAAAATAATAGGTGATATAAGGAATTTAAGATCATGTTATGGATATTTTAAATAATAAAATTATATATATGTTTCAATATATTAGGATATGAATCATATCTACCAATGGCCTTTGGACCCATTGTTATATGGGATTTTATGATTTATATAATTTTGTATCAGGTGATGAAATTAATTATAAAAATGATATTGGGTGTCATACTCAAATATATGATCTATGGTTTCTTCATCAATTGAATTTACGTAAATTAAATATTATTGTTTCATCACATTATGAGTACAACGGTCATGTTATAGAGTTATCATTTTAAATTAATCATGTGACTATTTTGATAGGTTTTGAATAATTCAAATTGAAAATTTCAAACCATGATGGGGAATATGTAATCATCCAACTAAGATAAAAAATATCATTTTTTCGGTTGATCTATACATTGAAATAGCTCTATAAAATTTATGTTTGGATCAATCTAAAAAAATTTAGTTAATTTTACCCACTATTTCATATAGGTATAACAAATTATAGATGTGAATAATCGTTTTTGGTAGGATAATGATTCCACATATAAATGTAAAATAGATATGTAGTGAGGAATATCCATGGAACTAATCCTTAATATATATTTTCTAGAATGATAAGAAAATATATTTTCCATGATGTTCCTTATTTTTCTATGTAATGAATTATTAGTTTTTGAGAATAACAATTTTTAATTTAATTCATTCTTGAAAATGGAAAATATAATCTAAAAAATCATATAAAAAGTTGTAAGTCATTCTTAATGTTGTAATTAAGGGGTAATATACTATGATTCATAATAATGTATAATTCATAATAGGAAACGATGAATCAATTTTGGAGTTTATTATTGACTACAATAAACAAATTTTTTAAGATTATGGAACTAGGGTATATAAGATTCTATAAGGACATTTAAGACTAAATCATTTTAAAATTCTCATTGGCGAAACACTGATAATATAAAAACTCAGCAGGAAAAATGGATTTTTGGGAAACTTATACAATGAATTTGAGTGATTAAATTAATGTTTAATGTCATATATAATATTATTATAGATACATAATAGATGTTAAAAAATGAACCATGAGTACATAGTTTTATAAATGAGCGTAAAAAGATAATGGATGATATTTTTATATTTTCAAAATGGATGTGATGAAATATTATAATGATAAATGATTCCTCTATGAAATGATTCATATAATTATATTGATGGGATTTTACTGGAGATATTGTTTCATCTCCATAATCCAAGGGTTGTACATTTGAGAATTAATCATTGAAATAATAAATTAATTATAGTTGATAAAATATATATTGAAAGAGAATAATAAAAACATGAAGACTGATTTAAGAAATTTTGTGTTAAACTATCTATAATTATTCATATCTATAAGAAAATAAAATAATAAGGAAAAAATTGAAACATATGATTTCATATAATAATCAAATCCCAATACATTTAGTGGCACAGGATAATGATTCAATAATGACATTAGGTGTATAGTTAAATATTATAATTGTATCAATAGGTATTGGTTATATAGTTTAGAAATTAAAAAATAGAAAACAATGATATAATGATATCATGTGGGAGATGATAACTATCTATAAGAGAACATCATTCATTGTGATAAATTACTTATTTTTAACTGAACATGGGTTAAGATATCATTGTATCCCATTATATTCATTAATATTGGAATCGTTCCTTTTATAATTATTTATGACATGGATTCTAAATGAAAACAATCCATATATGAAAAATAATGGTGAATGAAATAAAAATTAATATATGTGGATGTTATATGGGACTCGACATCAGTTTAGGAGGTGAACAAAAGACTGGAAAAATGTGATATGAATATGTATGGGCTGAAAAGAAGTGGATTATGATTTTATACATTCACTATGTTTATAAGAACCTATTTACTATATATGTATTGATTGATCAATGAGGTAGGAGACTGGCATTAAATTAAATAGGATCTGTCGTCATAGAACTACCTCAATATAAATGTTGTATCCTTTCACTGGATTTATCATATATAAATCATTATTTTATGTTTAATATAGAACTAAGTCATGCATATTGTTTAATAATATTTATTGATGAAATATGAATTGTGATATTTAATTTCTTATGAAACATATGTACCAATACATTTTAACATTATTTTTTATGTACGATGATTATTCCCATTGACAACAGTCAACATAACTATATTATATAAAACTATTATATCATGTTGAATAAAATAGTCATAGATTTTTAATTTTATTTAGAAATAATTTAATAATTGATTATATATATATTATATAAATGATATTAAATGTATTATTCAATTATGTTGATATCTTTTCTAAAAAAATTTATTGGGTGTATATTGTTTCTCTAAACATCAATAGTGATTAGGGAAAATATTCTAGTATAGTAAAACATTTTAATGGGGTTAGTAATTTCCACATAGGAAAATGACTAATAAATTTTCTTCTTAACGTCATCGGTGTTATAAATTCCATTATTGTATCACCATATAGGAATAACAAATTGATACCTTTTACTACATATCCTATAATAGTTGTTCATTTATTTCAATTCACCATGATGGATATATATTTTAAAAATTTATCATAACCTCTATTTTATAAACAAGTACAAAATTAATTTCATTGATAATTCTCATGTTCATGAATAATGTTATAAAAAAATATTTGTGGGTTATCAGAGTCAAATAATCATCTTTTGAACTATATTCAAATGAATAATTACAGTGAGACTCTTATTGAATAACATGGTCGGCTGAATCGATAATACTCAATAGTGGGTTGTGTTCTATGATATGAATTGGTACATAGATTACCCCATTATTATCATATTGGTATATAATATTTCTATTTTCTTATAATGTATAAATATATCATTTAATTAATGATTACGATGGATTTTAGGAAAAAAACATTGACATGACCTGGACTACATTTAGTAGGATATAATTATCCTATTTATCTATGAAATGTGTAGTATTATGAATAAACCTAATTTTTTTCACAATAATTTTTGGTAGGGATATATTTAATCAAATAATTGTAATATAATATTGGATTATTACCTACCTGTGTGGAGTAACAATAGAAATTTGTTTATAAATTTTTCATTGACATGACGTGTCTAACACCACTTTTTGAACACAAAATTTTGGTGACACACAATTTGTCAAATGGGTCATATTAATCAAATATGATTTTAATAATTAAATAAGGATCAATGATCCTGACCTGATCATACATTAACAACAATAATTTTTTTGTAATTTTATATTATATGATGAAGAAAAATTATACAATATTTAATATGATATTATTTTGGACTTTCTCTAAGATAATTTAAAAATGGAAAATGTTTTCATGTAAACATGGAAATTATTCAATATAAATAAATTAAAATGTTAATCTAAAATATATAATTTAATCATTTAATATTGTAATTCATTACGTTACATCTCTTTCCACAAGAGTATTGGATGTGTATATCCACGAACATCTTATAAATATTTTATTTACCACTTACTATTATACTCAAAGAAAAAAATGGTTTATTCACAGATGTGATGGAAATATATGAAATTTAATAATATGATAGGTTTTTTATTTAATTAAATCAAACTCAATTATTAAAAAATAAGAAAAAATGAATGAAATCCTAGAGAGGACCCAAAATATAGAATTCTTTAGGATCATATTGTAATTTCTAGTATGGATCATGGTGAAAACAATCTTGTGATAAATAAAAAAATCATTTAATTGGGATTATTTTTTCATCAAATCATCAATATGGAATATAAATATTTTTTTACGAAGGGTAATATTGGAGTGATGTATTTCCTGTAGAACGGTTGATATTGTGTTCATAAGGATAATGGTATTTACAATATAACAATGATCTTATTTTTTTCATTTAACACATTGTAGTCAAAATAATTAGATCGAATATTGATGTTGTTTCAACTAAAATATCCATCAATAATATATATATATAGATCAATTTTTACTCATAATTGAATTACATTAAAAATGTAGAAGTAAAACATTAGCTAGAGGTATTCATGTTCCTAGATGATGATATAGAATCTTATATTTTCATTAGACTTCCATGATAGAATAATTTGTGCTGGGAATAGTTATAAGGACCCGGCCTTAAACCTTGCTTAATATTGAATTAAATGATTAATTCACATTCAGGATCTTTTCAGGTTTAGAGTTTTAGAGAATTAGGCCATAACTATTACATAACAACTTGAAGATTACAAGTAGACACTACTACTCGGTATCCTATTTTTTACAAAATAAAAACTCATAAAAAGACACATGTCTAGTTCTGTGTTTTAGACAGCATGACTTTTCCTTGATCCCATCCTTGAACGTATTCATCTTTAAGTCCTGTGGAAAACATTTCAAAAACATGGGGTGAGAATAAAAAGCTCAGTAAAAGTTATAATATAAGGAAGAAAAACATTAGCCCATCGATAAATAAAAATCAATGAAAGCTATACTTTTCAATCATAACATTCCTTACAAAATCATAAGACTTATGAATAACACATAGAAATCATAAATCATAAAGGTTACTTGTGGCATTAAAATCAAACTTACATTGTAGCTATCACAGATACATAGATAGTCACCTTTGGAATACCCATCATAGAATATTCCCTAAATCTCTTAGGAGAAACATTCACATTTACCTCCGTCACGTTACCCAATGCATTGGAGAGCTATCTCGGGCTCACCCGCCCTAGGTTTATAACGGAACCACCCATATACGTAAACCATGCCCAATAACCATAACACATAAAACAAGCATAAAGGAAAGATAAAACTTCCTCATTCCAATCACAATATGTCATATCAAAATATTGAAATAAACAATGCTTTATCAAACCATTTTCAAATCCATTTAAAAAGTGATTTTTGAATCAAAGTGTCACATACCACTTTGAAGATTTTAAATGAATTACTATTTGAAAACATTAATGTCCATATAAGTAAATCCTAAAACCCATTTTGAAAACAAGGACAATAATGAGAAATATTTAGATGAATAAATCTTTAAAACATTTAAAATGGTATTTTAGATAAAGAGCTTTTAAAAAAATGAGAGGCTCTTGAAATCAAATAATTGCGGAATAACATTTAATCATAACTTTATAATATCATGAGAATAAAAGGATTCATGATATAATTTGTCAAAGGAAAGTATATACATCATATAATTGTGAATTGGTGCATAAAAATAATGAAGTCTCAATGGGATGAAAATTGAGACACAATCCCTTATAAAGACGGTATCCTTAGATTAAGGATAAATCATTGACATAATTTATGTGTGACAAATATAAATACACCCAATATAAGTGGATATTAAGTTAAAAACAATAAAAGGTCATCCACACATATTTATAGTATGACATAATCAATAAGTATAAGTTTAACCCAAAGTATTGAAATTGGGATAAGAAGTCCCTTTACAAATATTTGACAGCCTAACGACGTCACTTTAAAATTTAGAAAACGAGTTGATGAGATAAAAAGGGTATCTCGTCACATGGACATAAAAATTTACATCAATAAGGATATAGAAGAACATATCCCAACACAAGAAGATGTAAATTAAAAGACATAACAAAATGAAGTCTTTTTAAAAAAGAGGAGGGTGAAAGGTTCCTTTACCGATTTGGTACCCTTCGATACATACACCACATGAAAGAGGAATAATAAAATGAAGATGTAATTACCCATAAATTAATGTTTATTACACAGGTAATACATTCATGGGCAGTACATACACCACATTCAATAAATAAGTGGTGAACAATTGAAATCTCACGGAATTGAATGTGAGATAAGAAATCCCTTATGAAAATTCGGCAGCCTAACGACGCCACTTAAGACTTCAAAAAATGGATTGATGAGATCAAATAGGGTATCTCATCATATGAAAATAAAAAGGACAGTATGATTTATATAGATATCATACCCCAACATAAGAATAAGGAACTAAAAATACTTTACATGAAAATAGAACTTTGAAAATGAGAAGAGTGAATGAATTGTCGTTTACAAAAAATTCGGCAGCCTAACGGCGCCACTGAAACATTCATAAAATGAATTGATGAGAGAAAGAGAGGTTATCTAATCATATTAACATAAATTGGACAGTAGTATTAATATAAAAGGGCATCCTCCAACATAATAACATGGAGCATAAAACCCATGACTTAAAAGAGAGTACTTGAAAAGAAAAAGAGAGTGGTCGAATCCCTTACCTCGTGTCCAACTTGACCCGTTCGTTCTTTAATGTCCGGAATAATAAACTAAAGTTAATTAATACTTGCTTAATAACCTTTTAAAGTTTATTATTCTTTTTATATCACTTATTACAATGTTATAAACATTATGTAAACATTTAAGTTAATAACGTTTGTTTTGTCGATATTTGTTACCTGAGTCAAAATGGACTTCTTATAATTAAATTTTGTTCATGTGGTCAATATTCCATTAAATACATAATGATATTAATGATATAGATATCATATATATCATATATATCTAGTATATACATGTATTTATAATAGTACATAACATTTAGAGGTAAGAAATGAAATGCACCGTTCATGGAGACGGTAAGTCGTACGTACGCATGAATGCTACTTTCATTTCTATTTCATTACATTAATTGAATAAAACATAATTATACATAGGTATATTATAATTACAGTATAATATCATATATAATATCATAAACTTTATCCTTTATACATCCCACATAGGGCATTAACGAATCACATCACATTGAGGGGGCGGTAGTCCGCACTTCCTCTAATGAGATTATCGTATTTACCCACTATGGAAATCATAAAGGTGTTAAATAAAAAGGGGAGTACAGAAGCATAAGGAAATAATAAACATAATATATATCATATATAAAAATAGTGACATCAAAATGGACACCTTTTAAGGTGTTAGATGAGTATTGAACAGTCATCGTTTCGGGAGGCAGAATTTTTCCATCCACGGAAACATTATGTTTATTGACCATTAGATGTAGGTGTGTGTGATTGTAGCTCGAATACTTCTTATAAAAACATCATAGTATATTTAAGATACTGGTGTTGTTACAAAATAAATAAATAAAAGGACTTTAGGGGGTTGGAGAGGAAAAATAAAACAAATGAACATGAGAGAAAGTATTACCTTTAAAAGTGTAACTCCTTTTGATTTGAGCCTAAAGGCTTTCTTGGAAAAGATTCTGCCCAATGTTAAGCCTCTAGGATGAGGGGAGGGATTTGTAGAGAGGAAATTGGCAGGGGTTGGCCGAGCCAAAAGCTTGAGGAGTGTGGGAAATGAGGTAGAGGTTGGGGCCTTTTATAAGAGGAGAGGCGGGCACTTTTGGAATGTTTAAAAATATTATTTTATTATAAACTTATATTCGGTTTTAAAAGTCCCAAAAAACATTTAGGTAGAAGATACGATGAGTCATGGTCGTAATATAATCATCCAATATGAATTGGACAGGTTTTGGATAATATTTTAATCAATATAATCTTATTTATTTAAATCATTTATTAATGAGGTAAGCCCTACATCATTATTGTGTCATAAATAATTTAATTTATTTGGGGTCTAAAAATTATAAAACAAATACCATGATGTAGGAAACCTTTTTAGCTTTTCAATTAATATTTATAGTCGAAAATAGGACTTATATGACACCATAAAAAAATCAATTACTAAATGAAATTTGTTAATGTCAATTTTGCCTTTACATTGAATTAATAAATCAAAAGGGTCATTATCATTCATAAGTGGCTTCATGGGGACCAAAAATCGTCCCAAGGATGACCGTGGTCGGCCATTACTCATCCAATAAGGTTTGGACAAGTGTTAAGGTAATTGTGAATTAATTTAATATTATTTTTACCCTTATTTACCTTACTTACCCTTTAACCACAGTAAATAAAATATTTACTGAAGTAAATATTTAAAATGTCTAAAAATAAAAGATACCTATTTACACAATTTGGGCCTCCTGATTCCAAATATGGAATCCATTTTTCCATAATCAAAACACAGAAGTGACAGAAATTAATTTAATATTAATTCCCGCTGTCAAAACAAATAGCGTGTTATTAAGAAACAATAACTATCAAAAGATTGATGCTTGTTTATATCCCATTTGAAAGTGAAATCAATTCCAATGACCAACATTGAATTAAATGGTAAAAATATATTTCAATTTCACATTAAAAATAATTAAAAATATAATCTATCCATATAAATAAATTCGATTAAAAACATTGTTTTGAATTAAAATACAATATTTTTCACTATTCAAAAAAAAGAACATTATCAGAAAAATACCAAAAAATCACCCAAGGTAAATTTTGATGTCCCCATTCTAAAGAATAATTTTATTTTGTCATATATAATGTATTAAAGTGACCAAAACTAGATTTAAAAGGGGTTCCCCATTAAAAGGCGGTAAATCGGCCTTTTAGTGTAAATTATGCTTAAATTTAGATTCATTCAAATTTTAAGCCTCTAACATTTATTGGATAAAAGTTAATACATTTAAAAAACATGTATAAATATATTTTAGTTAGTTTTCTTCATTCCCTCCAATACAATGTTTACAAGTTAACGACCATTTAAAATAATAATATTATATTATTAGTGTGCAACGTAAGATTCCAAAGAAACCCATTGTTGCGTATTGGGTACGCTATCGAACATAGAAACACTTTTAAACTAATATTAATATTTAATTCCCAAATATTAATAAATATGAAAATATTTTATTCTTCATTTACCTGGGATGTTACAATAGTAGTCAATAAACTACACTAAAAAATATCTTTTATCAACATATTAAATACATTATTAGGCACCAAACATTGGAAAAGTTGTTTTCATTATGGTGTTTAAATATATATTCTCTTGTTGAATGTATAATGTTGCTCATTTACACTGATTTTATGATTAAAGGAAATAATATCCATCTAATTAAATGTATAAACAACATATTTTTCAATGTGACATAACATAAAACAAAATTAGTTGAGGGACATGAATAAGCTATTCAAGTTCATCTGTTAATATTATTATGTTACTATGTTTACCTTTTTAATCTATTTTATAATCATTTAGACAAAAAATTAATATTAGGAGGGGATACATCTACAGCTTCAATCTTACAGACACGAGAGTGAGGTTAAGGGAATTTTAATCATTTTCCCTAGTATTTTTTTCTAGGGAATCATTTTCTAGTTATTAGGAATAGATGGTAATCACTTTCAAAGAATCACAATAAACCCTGATGTTGGGTTTCAATGTTCCATGTCATTTTTTTGATAACATATACTATCAAAAAGTCATTTAATAGTAGTGCACATATTTCAATTACAAAATTGTTTACAATACCCTTATATATATAAAAAAATATACAGATTGAGAATGAAATAGATAACTCTCTAATGAATTTTCTGAGATAATTCCTAAGTCATTAGACTAACCTATACATCAGAAAATTCATTTATAATCTATGAAAACATCATTTATTATTGAATGATTATTCATTTTCATTTATAAATATCTATATCTTGTAGTATTTGTATATTACGTAGTGAGCATTTCATTTATTGAACATATGGACAACCCATGGAAAACACCAGATTATTATTCATATTAACAAATTCTTAATTCTTGAAATATAGATGAAATCAAATGTGTTTATAGTGTTTTATTCTAATGACCTTGGACTCACATAATCCAATGTATTAGTAACTACAATAAATAATCCGTACATAACCATTTATAGAGTACTTTAATTATTTTATATATAATGAAGTAATTAATATATAAAAGAATAACCATTTCCCCACAATATAAGAGTTTAACTTAGTGTATTGTGATGTTTAATTATTAATATTAATAGTTTCTAAATCACTTAATGGTGTTTTCATAGAGATATTTATATGTGGTCATCAGTCACACCTATCAATTCCTCGGATTAATTTTTTTAATAGGACTATGATATACATTGTATTTATAAGCATGTGGATCAAATTTATTTTTTCTATGATAGGTAAAAGAGCGATTAATATCTAATTATATGAGCTCGCTATTAAAAATTTTCTTCCATAATTCATTGTGGGACAATACGTGAAATTCATAAACCTACCCCATCATCAATTGAAAATGTTTTTATTATATAATATTCTTATTTCTCACATTATTTTACATGATATTTGTTGGAAGAATGAACAATGTTTTCTGATAATTATAGGTTTTGAAAGAACAGAGTGAGTTACTCATTAAATTACATTGAAAAAAAATGTGAATTAGTAATTGAGTGTTTATTTCTAATACTGATGAGTTTCAATATTATGGTATTATTTTTTAACATGTTTATTATTTTATTCATATAGGGAATCTCCTTGAACAATAATATAATAGACCCAAAAAATTATGGAGGAGGTTTTTTAAAATTAAATACATTATTCTCTTAGTGATTGGATATCATTAACATAGATATGCTAAAAAATATATAAATGGGGTAATAGAGATATGATATTGGCATCCATTATTTTTTATAGACATTATAAAACTGTTGTAATATATTACTTCCAATAATAGAAATATAAATAAAATATTTTTATAAAAAACCATATATCATATTAATTAACAATTAATTTTGTAATATTTATTAGGAGTATTAATATGTATATTTTTGATGATCTAGTAAAAATAAATGATATATAGAAATGAAACTATGATTTATAAAAATTGATACTTAAATATATATATATATATACATTTATTACACATCGGTGAATTATTTTTACAATATTGTGGTGATGTAATTATTACCAATATGGGTGAAAATAAATATGTTGTAGTGTATGTCAAATTCGTGATTATAAGGTCTTATAGGATTCCAACGAGATATAAATGTTTACTCATTCCATCTTTAGAAAATGTGTATCTAATAGTTAAATTGTAAAAAAATATTGTGTATGGAATGTGTTGACTTATTTAACAATGCATGTATTCTTCCATTTTTTTATTAGTAAAACTTTCATCTATATAGTATATAACATTTTGTACATCATTAATAAAATCCCAATTACAATAATAGTCAAGTTTGTATTTATCATCATATTATATATAATAGCATGCCACATGCTCCTATGGATCAATCAATTCCATTATACCATGTTATATAATTTCATAAGGCATTTGTGAAACATGATAAATCATCGATGGTGTGTTCATGGATCCTTTCATACAAAATTTATATATGATATTTTTTTCTTCTTATTTTCTTATGGAATTATGGAATAATGAATATAGATTTCACACATTTTAATTAAATTTAAAATGAATATGGAGACATGAATATTATTAAATGAGTAGCCCTTATTCATTTCATATTAGCTTGGTTTAGATATTATTCAATGATGAAATCCTTTTCGAGAGTTTTTTCATGGAAATATACATTATTTGATATATTCCATGGCACCATTATGACCAAATTTATTAAAGGATCGAAGTATAAATAAATGTATATACTTATAATAATCACTTATTTAATGGTTACTAGTTAGGATGTGGATGAATCATTTTCATGGTCCCCTATAATTATTTCTATAAAATGTTATCAAAATATGAAAACTCATAATATCTATTTCTCAATGTTAAAAAAACAATTTTTATATCAAATTAATCTCAAAATATAACTATGCATATTCATAGGAACAATTCCTATTAGAATTTGATAAAAAGGTATTACATTATCAATTTCATTCTTACTGGTTATGGAAATATGTGAAATAATGTTGAACTAGAAAAATTATGGAATATAAAAGTTTTATATGAAAACCCATTCTTGGTAACCTGTTATGTTTCTAGAATCTGAAAACTAAATTTAATCTAATAGGAAACGTGTTCATAATTTATCACAAGGTCACCTATGTAATAATTATTTAAAAATATCTATTCTCTAAATTATTTTTATGATAATTCATATAGTAGGACGATTATGGGTATGGGTTCTTTTTAGGACACACTGTGAACCGATTGGAATATATGTGAGTGGAAATGGAAATAATAATTTAATTCTAAGGGGTATGATCAATATTTTTGTCAACGATTGTTGAATAATGTATGTCATGACATGGCTAGTATCTTGAGGAGAAATTACACTAATCTAATCGTGGGGGAAAATGTTGACTAGTGAATCCTATAAAAATGATGATATTACCTTGCCTATATTTTAGATGATGTATTGTTGGTTATGTGTAGAGGAAACACTATTCAGGTTTCCATTATTTTAATTTTTAATATAATTTCCTCGGGGAGGGAAACACATATTCTGTCAGACGTTATTAATTTTATATCCCACAATCACATGTATAGTGGAAAAGGTTTCTTGGATCTAGATATACATATTTAGTGACATCAAAAAAATTACATAACTCTACCATAACATAACCTATATTTATATACCAATGGGGATTATAAAATGGTTTCTGTAATATCCTGCTTTTTAGAATGGTGAGTTTTCATTATGTTATGTCTGAATCCCTTGTTTTGGGCCTTAAGTGATGTCTTTGAAATGTGTGAGAGGCCTTGGGGGTGTTTTGGGGGCTTGGGGCACATAAGAAAGTAAATCTGGGAAAGATAAGAAAGGGATCATGGCCTACGCACTTCCAAGGAAAACTGTGTGGCCTGCCCAGGAAAACCGTGCAACCCTCCTCCTATAGATATTAGCATGCGCACAATTTACTCAAAGTTTGTCAAACTGTGCAGCCAAACCGTGCAGCCTCTTAATGTTGGGAAAAATTACATGTTTTCCACTCCGTGCTATTAAACCCAAACTCGGGATTTTCCTACATTCATCCCCACTCAACAATACTGACGAACTTGGCTGACCCAAGCTTCCCAAGGGTAGATCTCCTTCGATTCTTGGTCTTTTAGAGCATTGTTGGTTGTGGATCGAATCTCTGGGTAAGGATAGTCCCATATTTACGTCTCTTTTTGTATTAGTGTTTGTATCTTCTCTCCCTCTTGTTATGAAGCTCAAAAACCCTGTCTTGTGGGTGAGTTTTAGGTTGATGATCCAAAGGTTGGTCGGATCTAGGTCTATGGACTAGATTGAGAGTGTGTTCAAGCACAGTTTCGAGGTAGGTAGTCTACAATCTATATCTGATTGTTATTTGTGTATTTGTGCATGTTTAGTTGTGTTCTTGTTTTCCCTTGGTTATTTTTTGAATAACCTTGTAATTTTTGGTAATAATAATGTTTAAAATAGATAATGGGAACCAAAACTATCCCTGAAGGATATGTTGGGATGGAATTGACCTAATTTAGGTCCATCCATGCGATGTGCGGCTTTTCCTGGGTTTATGGATTATTATTAAAAAAGTGACCTTGTTATAGTGAATTGTAGATCCCGTGATAAACATGTTTTCATGAATTGTTGAATCATGGAATTGATGAAAGGGTAAAATGGGTAAATGTGAAAACTTATTAAAGACCATAAAGGATAGATTATGGGTCTAGTTCTAAATGCTTAGTTAGTTAGGCATAACACATGGGAATTGGGTGAATAGTTAAATAATGTGAAATTGTAATGTGTTAATGGGTTATGGCATGATGTGGATTCCCATGTGGGGTGTTCTGAATAGTGTTGGACGAAGGACAATGGTTTGGATGGTTGATGGTAACTTACGTATATAAGATTGTTCACATGGCTTTGTAAAGTGGGGTATGACTTGAGGATTTACGCCCATGGGTTGAGCTAAGACTGAAGATTTAAACTCTACCATAAATGTAAGGGTTATGAAAGGGGGATTCGGTTCTATTCTCCTAATGGTTGCATACACCTGGACAGAGTCTTTGAGGTGAGGATATAGTTTCTATAAGTGGGATAGTCCAAGTGAAATAAAATAATGATGTGTTCACACTCTTACATGTGATTGTTGGACTTAGACCCATATAACATAATTTATGTGATTAACCCATGGAAATGTGATGAGATGGTGACTATTTATATTTGGTGTGTAATGAATGGTAATGGAGGTTGAAACAAAATTGCCTCAAAAATTGGATAATGGAACCTAAATTAATTAATTTCCAATTATCATTCAATTTCATTTTGCATGCACATTGTGTGTATACTCGATATTTTTTAGACACCATTGGTTGTGGCCTACTGAGTTGTACAGACACCCTGCTCGGGCCTCCATTGGGTACCTGGACAGACATCATGTTTTAGGTCAAATAAAGGGCAAGGTTCCTTGCTAGATAGTTGAGTGGACATGGGTGGCACATGGCGGAGGATCCAAACATGGTGTCAGGACCGTTTTGTGGATTGTGGAAGTTGTCTTTATTTTGGGTTTTTATTTTGTTCACTCGTGCACTGGTAGAATGACATGACATATTTATTATTGTAAATGGTTGATATACAAGTACCTTGTTAATTAGTTTTTGTTTATGATATTTGTATTATTTATATTCTGTATTAATCTGATAAAAAGTGGGTATAGTCTCCCCACATGACCCATAGACCCCCACTACAAGTCGGAATCCATTGGGGTATGGGGAGGCGCGCTTTTCATGTTACCACCCATCATGGAGCATCGGTTTATTGCCTTTCGGACCGAGGACGTAACAATGTTGTATAATAGGAGGACTTTATTGTCCTTCCTTGAGGACATGTTATTTGGGATTGGTAGCCAAGTGGTAAGACATGTCAGGCCTTGGTAATGAGATTGTTCTTGGGAGTAGCTAACCCAGGTACGTGGGAAACACAACTCACACGATGTGGGAGTTGTTGTTCTTTGTTATGTGTTGTTACAGTTGATGATATTTCATCGTTGAGAGATGCACATGTGGTTTGATGTGACAGTTTTATGTTATTTGGACTGTGGAATTCATGGCACGAGTATTTTCATTCATGCATAATTGTAGGCACCGAGGAAGCTAGGTGACATGCATTATGTTAGGCACACAGATGGGGTGGTTGTGTGAGGTAGGAATGTTTGATGCATCATGCATATCATGAAATCAAGATGATGATGAGATGAAAGAAATAACATATGTGGGTAATGATGATTGAATTGTAAATGATGATTAATGGAATTTTTGGTTTTGAAACATATTGGAAAATTTTGACGGGTTAGTGTATGAATTGATGGTTATGGATAGTGATGTGTCTTTTTTGATGGACTCATGAATGTTTTCAGTTATGCGTACTAAATATTTTTCTTGGAAATGTAGAGGGATGCCATTATGACATCAGATACCAGTTGGGAAACAGGAAGATGTTGCTGAGAACACAACTCTGGTAGAGGAGCATGAAAAATTGTTGATAAATGAAAACAGAAAAGACAAGTTCTGAGAGAACATGGATTACCTTTTGCAGATGCTGGATCGGAAACTAGGACGGGTTGCACAGAGAATGTTTTAGCTTACCAGGGTGTTCCAGCTACAGCACCCTCCGACATTCACTGGAGAGGGTGGCCCAGAGGCAGTGGAGTTCTGGTTAGAGTTTTTTCAGACGATAATGGATCATCTATAGACCCCTATAGAAATGTGAGTGAATCTAGCTGCTTATATGTTGCAGGGCCAGGAAAGTCGTTTGTGGGACATTCACGCTCAAATTGAGCAGGCTGAGTGAATGTCATGGATGGTTTTGTAAGAAAAGTTTCTGGATAATTTTTTCTCCAGATACTATGTGGAAAGAGTTGGTTGCAGTGTTTATGAGCCTGACTCTGGGATCACTATCAGTGATGGAATATGCTAGTCTCTTTCCCTGATTTGAGACGCTTTGTCCCAGTGTTAGCAAGGGATAAGGCAGAGGTAGCCATGAATTTCTAGGATGGGCAGATACACGAAATCAGGTCTCAAGTAATCTTCTTCAGCCTGAGGAGGTTCGTAGAGGTAGTAGATCATGCACTGATTTCAGAATAGAACCTGAAGGGAGCCTTGGTTAGTGGGCTTGTGATGACAGTGGGGGAGATGAGTAGTGCAACAACAGAGGGTCAGAAGTGACACCATGAGAGCCCACATCATGGAGGAAGTGTTAAAAGTGGATGGAAGAGAGGGTCAACCTCTTATTGTGGAAATCTGGTGTTCTGCTATAAGTGAGGTAGGCCGGGGCATATGCATGGTCAGTGTCCTCGACCTCTAATTGTGTACTGTTTTTATGGCAGGATGGGACATGTGCAGATGTTCTATAGGATACCTCAGTATGTGGGTGAATATGATGGTGGATGGCAGGTAGAAGATACAGGAAGGGTTCAGTTACCCCGTATCAGACTGGATGTTGGAGGTCCACATGCTATACTGGTAGGGATGGCAGATTCAGGACTCCAGAGAAAGATCTCTCACACCAGTAGGGCAGTTTAGCATAGGGTACTCAGGCAGGAGCCTATGGTAGGGGTTCAGGTCAGCTTAAAGAAGTTCAATTTTCACCTGGTGATGGAGAAGCCAGACCATCGACTGTTCGAGGTACAATCCTTGTAGCCTCTACTTTTTCTAGTGTGTTGCATGAAACAGGTTCCACACTCTCTTTTATCTCTGTTTAACATGTAGTAGAGCTAGGATTACCTATGAAGAGGGTGTATGGAGTTATGTCAATTAACACTGCATTGGAAGTGCGCGTTGAGTATATTAAGCAGTTTAAGGGATGTCTCATGGATGTTGATGGGTATCGTTTTTTATGGTAATTGTTCATTCATGAGATGCTAGGGTTTGACCTAATCATTTGAATGGATTGGTTGGTGTTGTATCGGGCGTACATAGACTGTTATCGTCACAATGTATCATTCAGGTCACTAGATGGTGATGGTTATGTCCAACGCGGTGTATGGTATGTTCGAGCCGGTCATGCAGGGCCGTTTTGTCAATAGATGAGTGGAACTAATGCTTAAGTGGCATTTCTTATTCTTGATGATTATGAGGGTGAAGAACAATATGATTTTTCTCCCATGGTGGATCGGTTTTAGGTTGTGTTTGCTATGGATATCTTGGGGTTACCACTTGAGAGGGATGTCGAGGTCACGATCGTGTTGCTACCAGGAGAGAAGCCAATTTCTATTAATCCATACCAAGTGGCACCGAATTAACACCATGAACGGAATGTTCAGAATGAGGATTTGGAGCATAAGTGGTTTATCCATCCTAGTACATCTCTTTTGGGTTCTCCCGTGCTTTTTACAAAGAAGGCCGATGGGTCGTTGAAGATGTGTGTTGAATATCGAAAGTTGAACCAGATGACATTGATGAATCAATACCCTCTTCCTAGAATTGATGACATGTTCGATCAGTTTAGGGATTAGTTAGTATTTTATATGTTTTATCTGCGGTCAGGGCATCACCAGATGAGGTTGAGGCCTTCTGATGGACTACAGACATTTTTCTGGAGTCGGTATGGGTTGATTGAGTTTATGGTGATGCCTCTCATCCTGACCAATTCACTGACAGTGTTTATGGCTTTGATAAACCTAATTATTCATCCTTATCTAGATCAGTTTGTAGTTGTCTTTGTTGAAGATATCTTACTGTACTCAAAAACTCACGACGATCATGCCCAATATCTTGACATCGTCTTGGGTACACTAAGAGAGAATCTACTATACGCCAAGCTATAAAAGGGTCAATTCTGGATTTGTGAGGTGAATTATCTAGGTCACATCATCTTAGAGGAAGGTGTGTTAGTGGATCCATAGAATGTGCATGCAGTTGTATTTTGAGAGCAGCAGAAGAGTGTTTATGATGTTCATAGTTTACAAGGATTACCTGGTTATTACCGATGATATATTCATCATTTCTCTCTCTTGGAAGCACCACTCTCGGGCTTGGCCAAGACTGGAATCATGTTTGAGTGGTCCGAGGCTTGTGAGAGTGCCTTTAAAGAGTTGAAGAAGCAGCTGACGACCACACAAATCTTGATCATACCTGAGCCAATTAAGATTTACTACATGTTTTGTGATACGTTCAGAATCGGACATGGGGATGTGTTGATACTTGATGACCGGGTTGTGGCTTATGGGTTATGGCATTTGAGACCCCATGATCGGAACTATCCCACTCATGACATTCAGTTGACTACAGTGGTGTATGATTTGAAGTTCTTGAGGCACTATATATTGGGAGAACAATTTACTATGTTTACCAGCTATAATAGTTTAATGTACATCTTCAATCAGTGCGATCTGAATCTTCGGCATTGAATATTGGTTGAATAACTCCAGTATTTTGACATTGAGTTGGTGTACATGCTGGGAAAGGGAAATAGTTTTTCTAATGCTCCAAGTAAGAAGGTTCAAAATCATGTTGTTCAGGAGTCCAGCACAAACTGGAAGGTGATGTCTTTGTTTATAGAGATGCACCTGGAGGTACATGACAAAAGTGGTCAGGTACCTCTTGATTCCATAATGATAAAGTAGATGATTTTGAGTCGAGTTAAGGAAGTTCAATATGATTATCATGGTGTTGTTCGTGTTCAGGATCACGTGGTTGTCATAAAGTGTGTGCGAGAAGAGTTGATGTGTGAGTTCCATGCATCAAAGTTTATAGTGCATCCTGGTTTGACCAAGTTGTATTGTGATCTATGAAGGTAGTTATCGTGGATTGTAATGAAGAAGGAATTTGCAAGCTTTGTGGAATGGTGCCTCACCTGTTAGCAGGTGAATGCTAAGCATCTACACCCAGGTGGTATGTTGCATCCATTGACTATTCTGAAATGGAAGTGGGAAGAAGTGACGATGTATTTTGTCATGGGATTTCAGAGGATGACGTGGAGGAATGATGCAATCTGGGTGGTTGTTGATCGGTTAACGAAAGTGGCTCATTTCATACCGATTCAGAAAACCATTACAGTCCACTAGTTGGGTGATGATATATGTTCAGGAAATTGTGCAGTTGCATGGTGTCCCACAAACCATAGTTTCAAACCAAGATCCACATTTCACATCACATTTCTTGCATGGGTTCCAGAAGGTTCTTGTTATGCATGTGTTTTTGAGTATGAAATTCCACCCGCAGTAGGATGGGCCATCGGAGCATAAAATTTATGTGTTGGAAGACATGTTTTGAGCTTGTGTCTTGGATATTGGTGGTATTTGGGAGATGCATCGTCTGTTAGTTGTTTTTGCCTAAAAAAATAGTTTTTAGGCTACGATTCAGATGACACCATTTGAGGCACTCTACTATAGGTCATGTAGATCTTCGATGTGTTGGCTAGAGGCCGATGAATTTGAGTTGTTGGGGCCAAGTCTTGTGCAGGTGACATTTGGGAGGGTTATTTTTATTAGGAAGTAGATGGCTACGGATCAGAGTAGGCAGAAGTCGTATGCATATTGGAGGCATAAACTACATGAGATTGCGATGGGTGATAAAGTGTTCCTTCGGGTGTCTCCATGGTTGGATCACCGTAGGATTCGAAAGCATGGTATGTTGGTGCCCAGGTATGTTGGAAAATTTAATGTTGTTGAAAGGATTAGACCAGTGGCTTACCGATTGGCTCTTCCACAGCGGTATGGTGGGATGCATGATGTGTTTCATGTGTCACATCTTCGATCATATCACCCTAACTATTCTCACATGGTTGGCATGGAGGATGTGGAGCTATAGGCTGATGCGTCCTTTGAGGAGCATCTAGTTCGTGTGGTGGATCATAATGAAAAGATCTTGTGAGGCATGGTTGTGCCATTAATGTGAGTACTATGGCATCCTATAAAAAATACAATTCATTTTTTCATTTTAATCAATATTTTATCTCAAAATAAATAAAAAAATTCTATTGAAATACTCATAAAATGAAGAAAACAATAACATTTATTGACATTTAATAATTATTTATTTCATGAAGAGTCACAAAAAACTATCCAATAAACTATATAATAAAAAATCATTTGGTAAATAAAATCATTTCCTAATAACATGAAATATGGGTGTAGATATATTATTCAAAAACTCTTTTTTGTTCCATAAAAGTTCATTATTCTTACAATACCGCAAGTTATATCATTGGATATTCATAAGAATGGGTGAATATATAATAAATATATTGTTAATATTCATGGAATATTATCAGGTAATGTAATATAATTGATTCGTGAGGCATGTCATGGTACAATGAATTTTTTTAATCATAATAATGAATATTAAACCACACAATAAGATTATAAAAATGGATTCCACATATGGATGTGGAAATAACATATAAAAATTACATCAAAATAATACAAAATATATATCATTGGAGACATCAATACATTGATTTATTTTGGTAACCCTCCATGGATCTCATAGTTTTTCTCATGGGATAATATGTGTACACAATTACATATAGGGCCATATATTTTTAGGTTCATTCATCACATTCATATCATGCTCATTCATTTGTGGGTCACATATACTATAAAATAGAAGATTTTCCTTCATCAAATCTAATCCCATTATTATGTTGTTTGGTATTCATAAATAGACCTCTCAAATTAATTAATGTTTTTTAATAGAAGTTAAGTACCATTGATTAAATATAAAAATGGGTATCAAAAAACAATAAAAATCAAAGAAGGTTTTTGATTTATTTTAGAATAGTGGATGTACATAAATTATCCTGAATTGGATTAATGAGACGGATTATTGGTATGTAAATAATTTAAAAAATCATTGATGGTAATGTGATAATTAAAAACTCATTCATAAAAGAAAACATTAAAATTTAATGATCAATAAAATGAATTTACTAAAATAATTAGGAATATAAAAATATTCACATACATGATTAGTTGTGTAAAAAATATTTGGAGAAGTTTTTATGAGAATGTGGATACCATTGAGGGGATTCATTGTGGATGATAGAGAGTAAATCCATCCATAACAAGTTTATAATAAATAATAATGTGAGGGTGTGAATATTTATAAATAAAAATATAAGGGAAATCAATATTAATTTTAAAACAATATTATTTGGAATATTTTAAAAAAAATATGATCTAAGAATTATCGAATTGATTTCTCCCATGTGTTCTACAATATTAGAGAAACCTAAAATATTATTTTTATGTAATTAAAATATATAAATGAAATAATATATTTAATGATGTTTAAGTGAGTAATTTTTATAATTGGTAGTGTTTATAACAATAATTTAAAATATAGGGTTCAGTGAATTCATTATTGGTCTATAAAGTTAATCAAATAACGTTATAAATACATTATTATTAAGTGGAAGCATATTTTCTATCATGTATTCCTTTAATTTCATAATTTAAATCAAATCTTGTATATTATCATGTTATAATACAAACATTATTTTAATAATGTAATTAGTTTCTACAAAAAACTTTTTTTCTCTAAAATAATAATGAAGACCTAATATTGGGTGATTTCAACTTATTTATTTTAATAAAATTATTATTTTATTATAAAAATAATTTTATATAAAATATAAATTTAAAAAATAATAACAACAATTATATATTTGAAAATATTAATTATTAAAACATTTATAAAATTTGAACATTCATAATAATTTAATATTGATTAATTCAATTATATTTTCTTTTATGTTTAATTTAATTTCAATTAATAATAATATTTATTTCAAATAACATAATTTTCAAAATAAAATGATTTATGAAATTTTTTTCCAAATGAAAATATAAATTTCTAAAAATTTAAATGATGGATTATTTCTACTGAACTCTAATTTTTATTGAGATCTTTATATAGTAAGGTATATACTTAATGTGTAATTATGAAAATTTAGCAGTATATGTTTTATTTTATTAAAATGATAACATAAAAATTCATAATACCATTGTCTAGATACCTAATCCATTATTACAATATTATATTCTATAATGGTAAGGGGTTTTATTGTAATTCATTCATGAGTTTTTTTAGTGAAAATAGATATGGATGTTATATATCAATTAATTAAATACTAAAATAATTGGTTTCCCTTAGTATATGTGGTTAATAGAGGCTTGTGTTCTGCTATTTAAAAATCCATGTAATGTCATCTCCAACATATGATTAGATATATGGTATTAAAAGTGTATAATTTTACATTTTGAGTTTCTTAATTAATTCTTAATGACAATTAGATTTTATAATATAACTTAATATATATTATTCATAATTATCATATTAGAATAACTATATGAATATTGGTTTTGATTATAAATGGTATTTTATGAATTACATGCAAATTATTGAAATATTTTATTATGTTTGAATGAAAAAATCAATATTTTTGTACGAATATCAATATTTATGTTTTATAATGTATAGTTTTTTATTTTATAATATAATTTAATTTATAATTGTATCCTTCATCACATTTTCCACTATAACGAATAATATTAATCATAATATGGATTTTACACTAAAATCTATTATAGTAAATTTATTACGACATATCATATGTATTCCTGGTTTCTTTCTCTAACATATTGTTCCTCCAAAGTACATGGAATAGTTATGTTTTATTAATTAATATTTTCATGACCCCCTTCCATCAATGATGCCCCACCTGAGCTGGAAATGGTGAAAGGGAGATAATGACCCCCGAGTCCCGCCTCTAGTAGGCCCCGGGGTGGAGACTAGCACCAAGGGCATGAGTTTTTCAAAAATATGAGAGGCATTACCCTTTTTATTATTATGATAGAGAAATAGGACAAGTCAACCACGAAAAAGGAAAAGAACAAAGGTGTAGAAAAGAAACCCAACCCAGTCCCATATGCATGTATGAATAAAACTAAATCAGGTACAAGTATAAGTATGCTCAAATACAATACCAAAAGAAAACAAGAAAACAACAACTGCATAGCTCCAACTGTCTGGCTAGTAGGGTCCCGCACGACCCTGGAAGTCCTCTTGAAAACCTAAAAGAAAACGTAGGGTGAGCATACAAGTATACTCAGTAGGGAACCTAAAGCTCTCGTGCACAAGTGGGGAGACATCCTAATGTCCTGTGAGAAAACAGAAGAACCAAAATCTATCAAGGAAATCAATCCACCCATCCTCACTGGTCACACTCACCAAGTAACACAAGAAAGTATAGTATAGATATATAGAACAAGAGTATTGGGTACCCCACACCATTTCCCACTAGTTATTGAGACATCCTACGCATCGAACCAATCCCGCAGATCTCACCGCAGTCCCACTGCCACTCTCCGCCCGCACACACCTGGGCCTCAACCACTATCCTGCCCGCACCCAACTGGGCCACAACTGTCACATCCCGCCCGCACACACCTGGGCCACAACTGTCACATCCCGCCCACACACACCTGGGCCTCCCAAACCGCTACCCCGCCCGCAGACACCTGGGCCCCAACCGTTGTCCCGCCCGCTGACACCTGGGCCTCATCCTGAAGATTCTTGGGGAACAAACCTGCTCGAAGAGTCTTGGGATAATGTAACCTCTCTCGAAACCTACCCGAAGGGTCTTCAGTGTAAGGTCACCTCAAACCATTACAGCCTATCGAAACCTACCCGAAGGATCTTGGGTGTAAGGTCGCCTCAAGCCATTAAAGCCTCTTGAAACCTAACCGATGGGTCTTGGGTATAAGGTCACCTCAAGCCATTATAGCCTGTCCGGGAAAGGGAGAAGAAAGGAGCTAATAACCAGCCACTATTGGAAGTGTTGGGAAAGAAACCCTCCCCCATGAAATGTGGGTGTTCGGCACTAAGTGCTCAACATGGGCATGGTGCGACAAAACACAAAGCTACAACGATACATATACATATATCAAACACATAGCCCAACCTACGGCTTCTAGAAAGAGAAACTGAGTACGTGCCACGGCACTGCTACCACGAAGCATGCATACAACAATCAACATCCCCAACCACATTAAGGTTTTCACATTTCAAAGTATTTGTTAATCAAATGTTACTACCGGGCAACTAACATCTAGATAAAACTTTTCACAACATCACCCTGCCATCCACAACAAAGGTTAGGTAAAATGCAACCACATGCCATCTCATTAACAAAAGATTTTCATAACGATCTCTAATCACAAAATCCCATCAATTATTTATTCAAAAGTTCCACACATAAAACATTCTCCACACAAAAAACATTTTCCACATTTAAAAACACTTTCCATTTCAAAGCACTTTCCATAATCAAAACACTTTTCATAATCAAAACACTTTTCATTTTGAAAGCATTTTCAACAATCAACCACATTCCATTTCAAACCCCACCGTTCACAAATTCATTTCCCACATCCACATTTCCACCATCAACCAATACCACAATATCAACACCCATCACTGCAGCCCCGCTGCCAAGCATCACATCACACAATCATTCCAGAAAAACCATTTTCCACATTCCATAACAACTGAACCAAACCAACATGTTCATTATTCTATTTTGTCCAATCGGGGTGATCACACAAGGTTTTCTATTTTTCATTTAAACAGCCAATCTTTATGTGATTATCCAATTTCAGGTTTCAACAAAAACCATCCACAAAACAGTCCCGATAATAATTGCTCAAGAAAAGGCCCCCAACGGCCTTGATTTTCAGTAGGCAAAAGCCTTTCAATTCAAAATCATAATCAAGGATAAAGGAAACGGGAAATCAACAGAAACAACACAAATTCCCCCAAACCCCTTTCTTTATCCGGTTTTTATCTTTATTTAGAGGTTCAACTGCATCTCATAGAGAAAAAGAAATATCCCACCCCGCATGTTGCACTAAGTAGAGAGATGAAGGTAAAACCCCAACCTTGAAAGGTCCCGATCACGTCGCTTCCGACGACGTCCTTCGATGTCCGCCGCTTTTGGCAAGCCCAAAAAATGCCTCCTAGGATGGAAGATGGAGAAGAAAGGCTGGAAGAAAAGTCCACAGGTCCAGGCTCAAAAGCTTCGTCTCATCGTTACGATCCCGTGGCCGCTGACGGATCGTCAATCGGAGCCCGGATGAAGATGTTATGGGAGGAAGAAGTTGGGAGTCTCTCGGGGGAGCTCCGCTTGAAGAAGAGAGGTGAGGAGAGGTGCGCTCCCAAGGAGGAGCAGAACCCCTCCTTTTATAAGCGTGAAAATCCAAAGTACACGGCATGTATTTAATGGTACACGGCGTGTACTCGGTCGTTTCACACGGTCGCCACACGGCTTCTGACGCGGCGTTTACGCGACACGAGGCCGTTTGACCGATCAACACATGCCCAGCGGGTAACGAATACGCGGGAGAAGAGATACACGGCGTGTAAAACTGGCTACACGGCGTGTACTCATTTATTCCACATGGCAAGGACATGGTCGGAACATGGAACATGACCGTTGACTGGTCAACACACGTTCTAAGGGAACCGCGTATGCGGGGAAGGACTACACGGCTTGTATTATGCGTCACACGGCGTGTACACACTTATTTTACACGGAAGGAACATGACCTCAACACGGGGTATACCCGGAAAAGCAGTACACTGCGTGTACTCTAACTACACGCCGTGTAGTATCGAAATTCTGAAAAGTGTGGGAAAAGTCCATTCTATTCTCTGGAACTTTTCAAGACTTCATTTTTGACAAAGGAATGGGCCGGAGAGGTCCGGACCATTACATCAGATACCTCTTAAAACATTCTCATCCCCGAGAATTCAAAACCAACCCAGAAGATCCCAACAATATACCTCTTAGGGGTCTCGTTATAACAAGGAACCAACCAACAACTCTATGAGTTAGGAATTTCCTCTCCTATGTCAAGATATTATTTGCTTTAGGCGGCACTGACTCACCTGCACGAGTTTAATCGCATCCTCATTAATGCGTCTTGATTAAGGATCAGGTTTTTCCCCTTCCCATACATACGGACAGGCCACACACTTCCTGAGAACAAGAAACAAGGTGTCACATCCAACAATCCAACATTTATATATCAAAGGTACAGTGTAACATCAACAACCAAAGGAAAGCACAAGTCAAAAAAACTCCGGGTACTGAGCGTGCATCTGGGTCTCCCTCTCCCAAGTGATCTCCTCAAGGCCGTCATGCCTCCACAAGACACGAACCAAGCCGATGGTTCGTCCACGAAGCACTTTCTCCATGCGATCCTCGATCCGGACTAGTCGTTCCTCGAAGGTTGCGTCTTCTCCCATATCTAACTCTCCCCAGTCGATGACGTGAGAGTCGTCATGTAAGTACTGACAAAGCTGAGAGACATTGACGACATCATGGACCTTCTCCAACTGAGGTGGTAGGGCCAGCTGATATGCCACCTCGCCAACTCGCCTCAGCACCTCGAAAGGTCCGATGAACCTAGGTGAGAGCGTACTCCCCTTCCCAAACCTCCGCTGCCCCCGTCGAGGGGAAACCATAAAGAACACATGGTCTCCCACCTCGAACTCCAAGGTCCTCCTCCGACGATCAGCATATGACTATTGTTGGTCCTGAGCTGCTTTCATCCTCTCCCGCACTAGCTGGACTCTCTCTGTGGTGCTCTGTACTACTTCTGGCCCAAGAGTACCTATCTCACCAACCTCTGCCCAGCAAATGGGTGAACGACATGGTCTCCCATACAAAGCCTCAAAAGGATCCATGCCAATAGTAGTGTGGAAGCTATTGTTGAAGGCAAAATCTACTAAAGTTAAATGTTGTACCCATGATCCTCTGAAATCCAGAACACATGCTCGCATCATGTCCTCCAACATCTGGATAGTCCACTCTGTCTGCCTGTCAGTATGAGGGTGAAAAGCAGTGCTAAGGCATAGCTGGGTGCCAAAATCATGCTGTAACCCCTTCCAGATTCGTGAGGTGAACTGAGTATCCCGATCCGAGACGATAGTCTACAGAACTCCATGCAAACGCAGCACCTTGTCCACGTACCTCTGTGCTAAGGTACTCACCGGTCCCGACTCCTTGATGGCCATGAAGTGAGCAGAATTCGTCAGTCAATCCACCACTACCTAGATAGCATCATACCCACCCTGAGCTCTGGGTAGTCCTGTGACGAAGTCCATCGACATGTCATCCCACTTTCACTCGGGAACATCTAGAAGACGCAACAAACCACCTGGAACACAGTGCTCAACCTTCACCTGTTGACACACTAGGAATTTTTCCACAAACTCCGCCACCGCCCATTTCACCCTGGGCCAGCAAAACTATCCCCTCAGGCCTTGGTACATTTTTGAAACTACCGGATGTACCGCCAAGGTTGAGCCATGGAACTCGCAGAGGACTTCACCATGCATCGCCTCTGGAACAAACAACCTTCCGTGAAAGAGCATTCGATGTCGGTTGTTCTCTGTCCATCCTTCTATAGTGTTCCCCTGATCGACATGATCCCGCATTACTTCCACCTCAGAGTCTCCCCACTGGGACTCTTCCACTCGCTGCAACAAAGAGGGCTGCACTGTCATCTAAAACAAACATCCTCTAGCACCTTCTACACTTGCATCCAAGTGCAAGTCAGCCAACTCCTCCATCGCTTTCAAAGCATCAACAGATTCTAAAACCACTTCCTGATGCGGCTTCCTGCTTACGACATCTGCCACAACGTTGCCCTTACCTTCAGTGTAAGAGATTTCGAAGTCGTAGTCTTGGAGAAACTCGACCCATCTCCGCAGCCGTAAGTTCAAGTCACGCTGGGAGAAGATATAACGTAAGCTCTCGTGATCTGTGAAGACCAAAAAGCACTCCCCAAAGAGGTAGTGTCGCCACAACTTCAGTGAAAACACCACTCCTGCAAGCTCTAGGTCATGAGTGGCATAGTTACGCTCGTGAGGACGCAACTTCCTAGACCCATAGCAGATCACACCCTTCTTCTACATCAGTACGCACCCTAAGCCAGGGCCAGAGGCATCACAAAACACCTCATACAAAGATCCTTCCTCTGGAAACCTGAGGACGGGAGCACTAACCAACTTCTCCTGCAGGTAGTCGAAAGCTTCCTGGCACTTCTAGCTCCATAGGAAGACCTGGTTCTTCCTAGTCAAATCTATCAATGGAGCAGCAACTCGGGGGAAGTCCGAAACGAACCTCCGATAATAGCCAGCCAACCCCAGGAAACTATGAACATCTGCCACGCCTTTGGGTGCCGCCCAAGAAACAACCTCTTCTACCTTCAACGGGTCCACTGACACTCCATGAAGAGACACCACGTGTCCAAGGAAGTGTACTTCTTGCGTCAAGAACTTACACTTCGACAACTTCCCATAAAGCTGGTGGTGCCGAAAGACTCCCAAGACAGTCTTGAGATTCTCAACGTGCTCCTCCTTTGATCTTGAGTAGATCAGGATGTCATCGATGAACACAATGACGAACCGGTCTAAGAACTCTTGGAAGACAATGTTCATAAACCCCATGAACACAGAAGGTGCATTCGTAACCCCAAACGGCATCACTACAAACTCGAAGTGCCCATATCTGCACCTGAAAGCTGCCTTTGGGATGTCACTGTCCTTTACCCTCAGCTGATGATATACCGACTGCAAATCAATCTTAGAAAACCAACCTTCTCCCCTCAGTTGGTCGAAGATGTCATCTATTCTTGGGAGGGGGTAACGGTTCTTGACCGTTACCTGATTCAGCCTCTGGTAGTCTGTGCATAGCATGAGACCACCATCCGACTTCTTTATGAACAGAACCAAAGCACCCCATGGAGACAGACTGGGTCAAATGAAACCCTTCTCCATCAAATCGTCAATCTGAATCCGCTACTCCCACAACTCCAAAGGTGCCATCCGATAAGGAGCCATTGAGATCGGACGAGCACCTGTCTGTAGGTATATCCCAAACTCGATGTCACGTCGGGGGGGGGGGGGGGGGGTAGATTCACAACCTCCTCGGGAAAGACATCGAGGAATTCCCCAAAAACCTCTATGACATCCATCATCTTCGTATCAGCTGGAACTGCTGATATCCCGCCCAACAAAGAAAGGAGAGGTTTCGTATGCCGGCTTCCCACCTGATAGCTCCTCTCGCCAACAAAAGTCATGCACTGGACTTCCATGTCGGAGAACACGACTCTTCTTCGGAAGTAGTCGATAACAACACTAACAGAGAACAGCCAGTCAATGCCTAAGATAACATCATATGGCTGTATCTGTAGTAAAAGAAGATCTCTAATGGACCGATGCGGTCCCAATGTCAGCTCACATCCACGGAAAACACAAGACAAGCGGGTCTGACCTCCAATGGGTGTACTTAGTACCAGGGGTATGGAATGTCTCTCTACGTCTAGGCCCAAAGCATGGGCTAGACTGGGTGCAATGAAAGAGTGCGAGGATCCTGAATCGAACAAAGCAGAGACAAGAGTGCTGAACAAAAAAATAGTACCTCGCACCACCTCTTGTCCCGCCGGAGCTGCCAACTCTGCTACGTGCAACTGTCCAGGCCCAGCTCCTCTGACTCTCTGATGTCGTCCACCTCCACGACCATGCCCTGGTCGAGGTCCCTGAGGAGCACCCTGAGGTCGGCCTCCTCTAGTAGGGTCTGCCCTTGGAGGAGCAGGACCCTGCTGCTTCTGAAAGGGCCTCGCCGGCAACTGATGCTTCTGAGGTGGGTACTGATCCTGCCCACCTCCACCGTACTGAGCTCTGGTCGGGCACTGACTCCGAAGGTGCCTGAAACCTCCACAAGAGAAACACTTCTGTCCCAGGCTCGAGAAAGTAGGACGAGGACCCGAAGACCTGAACTGGAACTGCTGGGGTCTGTTCCCCACTAGCCTAAACCTAGAAGGTCCGGTAGAAGGAGGCCTGCTGCTGACTGCTTTCCCCTTCGACGGACCCGCCTGGATCCCTTCTCATGGGGCACCTCCCTGCAAGTGCATCCTCTCTACAACTTCCACCTTCTTCTGTATGGCCAAGTACGTCGGAAGGGTGATGGGTGTGACAACATACTGGAGTAAAGGACGAAGCGCCTCCTCCAGACGTCTCGCCCGAGACTCTTCATCCGAAAAGAGTTCCGGAGCAAAGCGTAGGAGATTCTTGAACTTGATCCCCAACTCTCGGACCGTCATACTCCCCTGCTGAAGAGAGATTAACTCCTGACGCTTTTCCGCCTTGATCATAGAAGAAAGGAATTCCTCTCGGAACTCCTTCTCGAAGTCAGTCCATGGAATTTCTGCCTCTTTCCTCTCCCCGAGGTAGAGCATCCACCATTGGCGCGCTGCGCCTCTCAGCTGACTGACTGCTAGGGGGACTCAGTACTCTCTCGGAGCACGGATCAAGGTAAAAGCGATCCCCATCTCCTCAAGCCACCCCTCCATCTCCATGTCCGAAGTACTACCCTCGTACTTCTTGAGGGTCTGACACTGGAAAGAACGGAGGGTCTTCTGCCATTGGCTTTTTTCCTCCTCTTGATCGATCTTCAGCTGATCGACCTCTTGAATCTGTTGGGCCTCGACCGCCTGAGCCACCCGGGGACGCCGTCCAGGTGCCATAGCTATACGGTAAACAAGGAAAACCTAAGCCCGAGTAGTAAGGAGATTTCTCAATGTTTCATTTTATCATTTTTCATTATTCCCAGAACGGACCAAATCAAATAAAACACAGTCATGATGATGCATGTACCTTTCCTTAGGTTCCTACCCTGAAATCAATGTAGCCTCACTTGGTTGTTCGGTAGGCTCAGAGTCCTTGCTTCGGATCACGGGGGGCCCTAAAATCATGTGTCCTAGCCGGTCTTCCCTGGCCTAAGTCACACTCCAAGATTAACTAACACTGTTTCCCTACCATCCCATGCAATCCTCACTGTGCCAACTCCAGACTCTATCCTATCTCTCAACCATCACCTTTGATACCATTCTGTAACGAACCCCTTCCATCAAAGATGCCCCTCCTGAGCTGGAAATGGTGAAAGGGAGATAATGACCCCCTGAGTCCCGCCTCCAGTAGGCCCCGGGGTGGCGACTAGCACCAAGGGTATGAGTTTTTCACAAATATGGGAGGCATTACCATTTTTATTGTTAGGATCAGGAAATAGGACAAGTCAACCACCAAAAAGGAAAAGAACAAAGGTGGAGAAAAGAAACCCAACCCAGTCCCATATGCATGTATGAATAAAACTGAATCAGGTACAAGTATAAGTAAACTCAAATACAATACCAAAAGAAAAAAAGAAAACAACAACTGCACAGCTCCAACTGTCTGACTAGTAGGGTCCCGCACGACCCTGGTAGTCCTCCTGAAAACCTGAAAGCAGACGTAGGGTGAGCATACAAGTATACTCAGTAGAGAACCTATAGCTCTCGTGCACAAGTGGGGAGACATCCTAATGTCCCGTGAGAAAACAGAAGAACCAAAATCTATCAAGGAAATCTATCCACTCAGCCTCACTGGTCACACTCACCAAGTAACACAAGAAAGTATAGTATAGATATATAGAATAAGAGTATTGGGTAACCCACACCATTTCCCACTGGTTATTGAGACATCCTACGCATGAACCAATCCTGTAGATCTCACCGCAGTCCCACTGCCACTCTCTACCCGCACACACCTGGGCCTCAACCACTGTCCCGCCTGGACACACCTGGGCCACAACGATCACATCCTGCCCGCACACACCTGGGCCTCACAAACTGCTACCCCGCCCGCAGACACCTGGGCCCCAACTGATGTCCCGCCCGCAGACACCTGGGACTCATCCCGAAGATTCTTGGGAAACAAACCTACCCGAAGAGTCTAGGGAAAAAGTCACCTCACTTAAAACCTACCCGAAGGGTCTTGGGTGTAAGGTCGCCTCAATCCATTACAGACTATCGAAACCTACCCGAAGGATCTTGGGTGTAAGGTCGCCTCAAGCCATTACAGCCTCTCGAAACCTACCCGAAGGGTCTTGGGTGTAAGGTCACCTCAAGACATTACAACCTATCCAGGAAAGGGAGCAGAAAGGAGCTAATAACCAGCCACTAATGGAAGTGTTGGGAAAGACACCCTCCCCCATGAAATGGGGGTGTTCGGAACTAAGTTCTCAGCATGGGCGTGGTGCAACAAAACACAAAGCTACAACTATACATATACATATATCAAACACAGAGCCCAACCTACGGCTTCTAGAGAGAGAAACTGAGCACGTGCCACGACACTTCTACCATGAAGAATGCATACAACAATCAACATCCCCATCCCCATTAAGGTTTTTACATTTCAAAGTATTTGTTAATAAAAATTTACTACCGGGGAACTAACATCCAGATAAAACATTTCACAACATCACCCTGCCATCCACAACAAAGGTTAGGAAAAACGCAACCACATGCCATCTCATTAACTAAAGATTTTCATAACCATCTCTAATCACAACATCCCATAAATTATTTATTCAAAAGTTCCACACATAAAACATTTTCCACACACAAAAAATTTTCCACATTTAAAAAAACTTTCCATTTCAAAGCACTTTCCATAATCAAAAAACTTTTCATAATCAAAACACTTTTCATTTCGAAAGGATTTTCCACAATCAACCACTTTCCATTTCAAACCCCACCGTTCACAAATTCATTTCCCACATCCACATTTCCACCATCAACCAATACCACAAGATCAACACCCATCACTGCAGCCCCGCTGGCAAGAATCACATCACACAATCATTCCAGAAAAACCATTTTCCACATTCCATAACAACTGAACCAAACAAACATGTTCATTATTCCATTTTGTCCACCTTGGGTGATCACACAAGGTTTTCCATTTTTCATTTAAACAACCAATCTTTACGTGATTATCCAATTTCATGTTTCAACGAAAACCATCCAAAAAATAGTCCCGATAATAATTGCGCAAGCAAAGGCCCCCAACAGCCTTGATTTTCAGTAGGCAAAAGCCTTTCAATTCACAATCATAATCAATGATAAAATAAACGGGAAATCAACAGAAACAACACAAATTCCCCAAACCCCTTTCTTTATCAGGTTTTTATCTTTATTTAGAGGTTCAACTGCATCTCATAGAGCAAAAGAAATATCTTACCCCGCATGTTGCACTAAGTATAGAGACGAAGGTAAAAACCCTACCTCGAAAGGTCCCGATCACGTCGCTTCTGACGACGTCCTTCGGTGTCCGCCACTTTTTCCTAGCCCAACAAACGCCTCCTAGGATGGAATCTAGAGAAGAAAGGCTGGAAGAAAAGTCAATGGGTCTATGTTCAAATGCTTCATCTCTTTGTTACGATCCCGTGGACACTGACGGATCGTCAATCGGAGCCCGGACGAAGAAGTTATGGGAGGATGAAGTTGGGAGTCTCTCGGGAGAGCTCCGCTTGAAGAAGAGAGGGGAGGAGAGGTGCGCTCCCAAGGAGGAGCGGACCCCCTCCTTTTATAGGCATGAAAAGCCAAAGTACACGGCTTGTATTTAATGGTACACGACATGTACTCGGTCGTTTCACACCGTCGCCACACGGCTTCTGACGCGGCGCTTACGCGGCACGCGGCCGTTTGACCGGTCAACACACGCCTAGCGGGTAATTCATACACGAGGGAAGAGATACACGGTGTGTAAAATAGGCTACACGGCTTGTACTCATTTATTCAACACGGAAAGGACACGGTCAGAACACGGCACACGACCGTTGACTGGTCAACAAACGTTCTAAGGGAACCGCGTACACGGGGAAGGACTACACAGCGTGTATTATGGGTCACACGGTGTGTACACACTTATTTTACATGGAAGGAACATGGCCTCAACACGGGGTATAACCGGAAATGAAGTACACGGCGTGTACTCAAACTACATGGCATGTAGTTTCGAAATTCCGAAAAGTGTGGGAAAAGTCCATTCTACCCTCCGAAACTTTTGAAGACTTCATTTTTTACAAAGGAATGGGCCGGAGAGGTCCGGAGAATTACAAATATAAAAATGAATCTATGAATTAAGATGATCACTATATTTCCATCATAAGAATTTTTTCTCTTTAATGGTCTCACAATAGTTTTCAATACTTGTCAGATGACATGTTTTTACTTCCTCAATAGGGATACCAACAGCCGATCAGGTAATTAAGATCAGTTAAGATGGTGTTCATTTAAGTATACCACATCTCCAATGAAATTAATTATGTTAATGGAGATGATTTAACATTGAATAATTATTCCCACATTCCCCAAAAAATTCTCCTTCTTCTATAGTGATATATCAAATAATACACTATCTCTTAATTCTGGCCCTAGGTATTATCAGTTATTGTATACAAACTTTATATCTGATACTAAATTGTCTGAAACATCAATGAATTCTCTTGGTTAACATAATTAACCTATTTTTATTCACTATAACATCATCATTTCCTGATAGATTCTAGAGAATGATCCCATATAGAGTCTCATATGGTTATATTTGTATACTAGAATAGAGAATACTTATATTTGAAATGAACACTTGGGTAGGTGATGATTCCAAAATCCAAGAAAATATTTTGAACATGATCTATTAATTTCTTCTAGATATTGAATGGTTCCATTAGATTGGCTACAAATAATAGTTTTATTTGATGAAATAATACACATCAATCTATATAATTCATATTATTGGATTATCCAAAACCATGTGGTAAAACTAAAATCTATATCAAATATGATTGAGAATGTAAATACATGTTGTATTACCCCATTTATTATGAATATATTAGTGAACTATCATAGATATCAATCATCATTGATAATAATGTAAATAATTTAACCTATAATGTAATAAAAACCAGCTAAATTATTTTTTGTTCATTATATGTATTTGAGAGTCAATGAAAGAACCAATGTATATGTTTTTTTCATTCACATACATGTATAGTAATTTATTTAATCATACCGTTAGAATATGTTTTATTAATTACTTGTTGACATATAGAGTACTGATAAAAAATTAAATTTTTACACCATGATGACATCCCAAAAATTTTTATCATCATTTCTCTATACAATATAGTGAATATTTTTTTAATTGATATGAATGATCTATTAAAATCATAAATATTATCCCTCATATATTAATATTTTTAAGGGGAAAATTACATTGATTCAAACCATATAATTCCATATTTCATAATACTGAACTCCAAAATATTCACTACATTTTCCTATTGTCCCCCATTTATTTTATATTCTTCCTTGAAGATCCTAGGAATTTATGGATTAGTAGTTATTTGAGAATGGTATTGTGATGTTTCTTTTATGAAACCTATGTACATCTTATTCAATACCATAAAAATGGATCCCATTAAATATTTAATAATGATAGGTTTGTGGGATCTTATATACTCGGTGTATCTACCACTACATTTCCTTTCATTCTTGCTAATCGATTGAACAATCAATTTCCAAAATAGAAAAGATCCATCCCCAATGAATAAAATTGAGCTTTGTTTTGTGAATATATACTTCATTAAATTATGATATGTATAAATGTCAAGGTTCATCTCAAAATGATATTGTCAAAAAATAATAAATGTTATGTTCACTTCATCCTATTTTTGATCACATGTAATGTATTAATACTCTGGTATCATGAATTGGTGGCGGCATACAATATTATTTTTATTATGAGTACACAACTCAATCCTTCTTTGGGAACATTATCATATCCCACAAATAGTTCATTCACTGTTGGGCAATGATTCGATAAGTGAAATTATAAGAATCTTTTTACACATCATATTTATATCATTTAATTTATCACTATATAAAAACGTCATGTCTATTTTGTTTGCATGGTTACTATGTTTGGAAATTTAGAGAAGTTTTTTATAATTTTAAATATTACCCAACAATTAAATGAAAACTATGGATGTCTATAAAAAATTATATATCATGTTTATCCATTAATTTAAACTACAATTGACATGTAAATATAAATATAATTCTTGGTGATAAATTACTCGAATAATTTCACTTTCACAATTAGAATTATAAATTTAATATACATCACATATAAAATTCCCTTTTAGAATTTATATATTATAGTAAGGATTTAATTTAATTTTATGTAATCCATAAAATCAATATTGAATAATTTATTTAAGGTAGGTTGAGAAATATTTAGTCTAAATAGAATAATAAATAACACTTAGAGCCATTACACTGTAAAAATTTTTTCTATGTCACCTGATTATTCATCACATTTATAGGAAAATATCATTAATAATGATCCACCACAAAAATTTATTGTTATGGTGACCTTATAAGTTCATCTGTAATTATTAAATAATAACAGATGAATAAATTCATTAAATATCGTTATGATTAATACAACAAGTAAACTCTTATCGATTCCATGAAAACATCCATAAATAAAAAATTTATTTTGAAAAGAACTCTTTCAACTCCAAGTAGGTTCTTCATAAGAAGAATCATTCATAATCATATCTCTTAGAAACTCTATATTTCACAACAATGGAAAATGATACATAATTATGTGTGAGATGAGAATATTTTTAATGAAAAATAGTGGATATATAATATAATATTAGTTTCTAAGAATAACATTATATATGGTAATAAGAGCTTTATATTAACATATAAAAATAATTCCCACCAATTAATAGGTCATTATAACTATTCATTTATACGATATAGTTATTTGAAATGAAATGAATAATAAATGAATAATAAATCAAAATATTTGAGAGTATATAATTAGAAAAATATCATGTAACAAAAGAGAGGTAAATTGTGTGGCATAATAATATTAATAAAAATTTAATATCATGGCCACCCACAATGTAATTAGTTATATACTATGCATATTGAAAGCACACGTGTAACAAATTTTGAAATTGAAAAAATTATTTTTTGCCCTCTTTCCAAAATCATGAAACCCCATGTGTACTCTATGAGTTAAAAATAATAATCATTACTTAATGAATTAGAGGACTATAAAATTACCACTACTCGTAGAAATATAATTAATTAAAATTCATTACAAATATCATGAAAATTTTTAATTTGATCATAGAATAACATCTTGAATCGATGACGGGTATCATAAAGAATAAATCACCAAAATAAAAAATCATCCAGTTAAAAAATTATGATAAGATCCTAGAATCATATCTCTAGAAATAAGAAATTAAAATAAAATGATTCTAGCATAGACATAAAAATAATTAAAATATAAATTTAATATTTTAGGAAGAAAATATCATATTCATATTAAAATTATTAATGTGAAATGTAAAATTTACAAAATATTATGTATTTTATTTTCTTTTTAAGGAACTATAATACCCACAAATCTAGTAACAACATGTCGGTGACTATGGAATTACAATAAAATATATAAAAATAGTCAAATCTGAAAATACTAACTATTTTAGCTATTTTTTATAACATTAAACATACATGATACCAATCATAAAATGGGTTAAAAATACAAATCAAAGTGATATATATATTTTTTATAATTGATCATTTTCTATGATTTTTTGTACCCTATGGAATGTAAAAAAATAAATGGTGGGAAGAAATCCTCAATTAGGGTTACATAAATTGAATTCTATTAGGATTAAATAAATCGTAATAAATACATAATTTTAAATATCTTAAAACACATTACATATAATCATTAAATTGATTTTCATTGTTGGAAAACTAATATTCAATATGGAATGTTCAATAACTGAAGACACATGAAATTTAATCAACATTTTCAGAATAAGATGCATCCATATATAATATCAAGGAAATAATATTTTTGATAATAAATAAAACATAATTTATAATGAATGAAATTATAAATTATTGTATTTCATGATAGATGGGATCATGAGACCTCAACCATCATCTCCTCTGAAAATAATGTTTTAAAATACATGGAAAATACTCACCATATTTAGGAAAATGTTTTGACTTATAATATAAATCATATAATTAAGGGGATATCTATATCTGTGCCCCACCATTAAATTCATGTACAAATAATTACTCATAGATTGAATATTAAAATTAATTCAAGAGTCAATATTCATTATCATGAAATATTAGTATTGAATGAATGTATTAAATCAATCAATATTTCCTTAAATTATAAAATACATTAAATGTAAACACAATATGTTAATATATTTTATAGTTTTTGGAAAAGACAAATCCATCATGTATGAATATGCTTTTTTCATGGAAATTTTGTTTCTAAAAATAAAATGGTCACATGAATGTGATTTTTCAATGAAAATGTTAATAATTAAAAAAATAAGGTGAGACAATAAATAATTTTTTTACCTCATTGAAACATTTAAATTGTAAAAAATTGAATTATAAATAATTAATGAATAAAATATCATCATGAAAAAATATTTTTTTTCATGTTAGATACATCATATGTGATGTTTATACCCAACAGAAGAGGGAATATGTGAATACAATCTGTTACATTTCAATGAAATTAAAATTGAAATGAGATCTACTAACACATTATGAAATTAATTTAAAATCCCATTTGACTAAACAATAAAAATTAAAACATAATATTAAATGAATTTTGTTTTATTCCTTATGTTATATGAAATTGTATAGGTATTGACAATATTTAATTGAAATTAGGTTCACAATAATAAAATATGCCTCAATAGAGATTAAATATCAATATTGAATAAAATATGCCTCAGTAGAGATTAAATTTTTCTTAGAATGAATAATCAATTTAATTCATGAGTCAATATTCATTAACATGAAATATCAGTATTGAATAAATGATTCAAATTTATAAACATTTCATTAAATTATAAAATAACTTTCAATGTAAACACAAAATGTTAATATAGACTATAGAATGAGGAAAAGAAAGATCCATCATATATGGATATGCTTTTTTTAGAGAAATGTTGTTTCTAAAAAGAAAATGGTCACATGAATGTGATTTTTCCATGAAAATGTTAATAATAAAAAAATGTGAGATTGTAAATTAATTTTGTTACCTTTTGGAAACTATTAAATTGTATTATATTGAACAATAAACAATTAATGAAAAAAATATCATCATCAAAAATTATTTATTCATGTTAGATACCTCATATGTGATGTTTATACCCAACAGAAGAGGGAATATTTGAATACAATCAGATACGTTTCAATCAAATTAAAATTGAAATGTGATCCACTACCAAATTATGACATTAAAGTAAAATCATATTTGACTAAACAATAAAAATTAAAACATAATATTACATGAAATTTGTTTCATTCCTTATGTCATATAAAAATATGTAGGTATTGAAAATATTTAAATGAAATTAGGTTCACAATAATAAAATATGCCTCAATAGAGATAAATGGAGTTGATGTCTGTTACTACCCACATTCCTTTTGTTAAAATTGATTGAACCTCAGGAATAATGAGATTAATAATGAGATTAATCTATTATTGTGCTGTATTAATGTTTATAATATCAAATATTATTCCCTTACAACATTTTAACACCTTTTATCAATATTATACAAATATTTTCATTTTCTTAGTTAATTATTTCATTTCCTTTTCTTGTGATTTTTTATGAATGCTGTGGCACCTGTAAAAATTATATATTTAAATCATTTCCATTATTTTATTAATTTTTATAAAAATTATATTCATTTATTATATATAATGTTTAGATTTATTATATTTGATAAACAAATAGGGTCATCCTCGAACCGATCATCAATGTGTTCCTGCAATAGGATCCAAGAGGAGTTCTTGATCCCCTCGGGCTATAAAATAGATAATGGTATCAAAAATAATGAAATTGGGAATTATTTAACCCATGATAAATTAGATAAAAAATAAATTATAATCTACATCAATTAAATTAATCTAGTATAGGAATGGTAATGAACTACTACACATAACTCCGTGTGACGTCATTTATCACCTTAAACTATCAGATCACATTTTCTCTATGAGGGAACCAATGATATAGTTAGAATAAAATTATAAAAAGATAAAATTTTCAGTGTGAGTATTTAATATCAAGTGGAATTCCCAAAAAAAAACATATTCAATACCATTAAAAGAAAACCAGGGCATGATAGTTTGAGAATACAACAACATAAAATTAAGGCTTTCTATTCACATAAATTAAATATAATAATATTCAATTGAAATGGAAAACAATTTTTATGAAAAAATTTTAAAAATATATTCTTAATGTATTAATAAGATTTTAAAAAATAAATGAAAACAATCTAGATAAAAAATATGGTTTTCATAAAAGAGGAAACATGAATGAGATAAATAGATATGGAAATCAGAACAGAAGCAGCATTGGAATTCAATAGTATCAAGGGATTGTGGTGTCTTAGGATCTATGAACCATGGTGATGAATACATTACAAAACCCAAAAAATTTATCATTCACAAGAAAGTAGATATATATATAATACAGTGTTCATGTGGTATCTTACTATAAGCAAATGATTGGTTATTGTATTAATGTCAATACAATAAGGATAAAAAGGCCTCAAACCTATTAGGCCGCCTAGTGTAATTAACCTGGTTTCCTCCGTGGTACCTAGGTTCCCAATGATCCCTATTCAATTATTTGATGTTATGAAAATCCATTTTCACATATAAAAATCATCTACAATAATAGAAACATTTATAAAAAAACACATGTATAAAGAAATGATATTTTTTAACAGTCATCATATTTTTAAATAAATGGAATTCTTAAATAGAGGGTTTCAACTTCCATAAAATACTATCAAGGAGCTTATTGGGACACATCATTATAGTATGAATACGTTGAATTTAGAAAACACTTATTCAGAATTCATTTAAATTTCAAATCCAATGAAAATTTAAATTTAAGAATAAATGTATCATGCATTAAAAAACTATCAAAAAACTATACATTAGTCAAAACATCTAAAATTAAATACTTAAGAGATATGTTAAAAACATTTTGAGTTGTTGTATTTGAATAAATAAAACCAATTACAAAGTATATAAATTTCACATAAAAAAAATTTAAAACACCAAAAAATCATAGAATTTATTCTAATGGACTGATCCTTTGGAAACTACCTCACAATTGAATGAACCATTCGGAGACACCTTGTTACATTATTCTTTTCATTGGGGTCGACTTAAATATTCTCCTGTCTAGTTGAACCAATATGAACGTTCACAGATATATATTGAAACCTAGACCGTATTAAAATAATATAATCACAATAAATGTAAATTAGTGTACTTACATATATCTTTCTACTTTCTTATACCAATTTAAAATTACAAGAATATTCAATTTCACATATATACATAATCAAACTAAGAACTAATTAAAATAATATCAAATCCATTAGTTAATATATATATATAAAAAGGGAAAACATACAAATATATTTATTTAACTTTTCATATGATTATAAGTCACTTTTCCTCAGATGAATTGAAACTACATAAAGGAAAAGATATATGCCGTATAAAATACTATAAATAGAAAATAACCAAGTATCCCAAAATAATTGGATGGAATAAATATATAAAAAATAAAATAAAATTATTTTAGTCATAAAGAAATGGTATGATATGATTTTCCTTCTATGGTAAATTCCAAAACATGTTCGAAGAAGAATCAAAAGATCACCTGAATTTCATAAACTAGAAGAAAATATAGAAATTTATTGTAATCCTCTCACATGGGTTCCTATAGAAGGGGGCATCTAGATGAGGTAAAACACTAATAAACTGAAGAAGGAAGGTATATGAGAGCTTTCCTTAGGGAAACTGAGCATTAATCCTCAAGAAACAAGTCAATTATTTACATGAGAAGAGGATATAATGAGAGAGGTGTCAGGAACCTTTGGGGTGGGGGGTCGGTCCCTGGGGAGTTGCTGGAATCAAATTGGGGTGGGTATAGAATGAAATTTGGGAGGTAAATTTAAAATAAATAATGAAATATAAAAATAAAGGAAAAAAATTATAAAATTTGGGGTGACCTTTAGGTTTTGTACATGGTTTTCTGAACCATGTGTTAATAGTAAAATTTCCACTAGCTAGGAGAGGAACCATATAATGTTTACCCCTAGGTTCATGTAAGATTGAAAACACTATTCTCAAACCATTACATTTTACACTACTGACTTAGAGAAGAAATTTTCACGCTTAACACATAGTTTAATATATTGTCTGCATGTCGTTCACCTCACTACTGACCCTCATGGGAACCCACAAGACCAACACATAGTTACTCTTATGATACTTTAACGACTTTAATACTACTAAAAATTCCAAAAATAATAAAATTTTTGCTAGAAAAATACTGAAATTCAATACCTTCTATGTAGCAATCAAAATTATAATAGAAATAAATAAAATAAATTTGAAGTGTATGGATATCATGCTAAAATTATACCCAGCATTAACACTTTCTACCTTCCAAATGTCACTTAGCCTAATCTCGAATAATACAAGGACACCCAAAAAATTCTGGGTAAGAAAATCCATGAATCCAAGTGTGATATTTCAACTCCACAAGTCAAAATCTTCCAACTCTACAAAAAATCATTGAGGGGCCAAATGGGGATGTGGAGGGTTCTCCCCACCAATAAAGAACAAACTAACACAAAAGAATACCCCAAAAAAGAGGACTCCAATGATTGATAATAAAAATAAACCCTAGAAAGAACCATGATTCATAATTTCCACAATACAGAAAAATATCAATATAGGCCATATTAAAAACTATATTCATTTGAATATATTCACCAAATCCGCATAAACAAAGAGGGTTCTAAAACAAACAACCAAAATAATGGAAAATTTAAACGAATTATACTCTAATGTCAGAAAAAATATGTTTAAGGTATGTACCCCAACCCAAGAAATTGATAGACTACATGAATAGATTTACACTAAGACCAATTGTTGCATCCCATGTGTATTTATGCATTAACAACCCCATAGTTGGGAAATGGAAACCTCCAAACGAGGCATCCTATTATTGATACATTTTTTATTTAAACTTTATTTCAGAAAAATAATAATAAGCATTAATAGGATTATTTAATGGTATCATAGAATTCCCAAAACAACCTCATTTGACGAACACAAGAGAGTGATACAATGAATGAAAATAAATAACCAACAAAAAAGTTATTTTTATTATAGGTTCCTCAGTTTCACAGTGTTTTTTAGCTGGGGATCTTCAATAATCACCAAAAAAAACATCAAGTAACATCCAAATGATTCATCATTTAAAATTCATAGTTGAAATGGAAGGATCCTTGTTTCATATATGGAGGTCCCAAATGAAAATTGTATCTTATATATAATATATTTACAATATAAATAGTGAAGTAGAAAACATCTCATTGAAATATGAAACAATCCCCTTTCATGTTATTTGAACATGTCGAGTGTCTATGAACTTTGGAACTAACTTCTACTTCACATTCATAATAGAAATACAATAGATTAAAGTGCTTTTGATGATCTACAAAGAAAACTTATATCACATTGAGTATTGGACAATACAATTCAACTAATCCACACATTTAATTTCAAACATATCCAAGACAAATAACACCAATAGGACATCCAGAGTTTTAAAAAACATGAAGACACTCTTAGTTTTCCTATTAAACTCAAAATAAATTAATGGAATTCGATGAATACATTCAAAAAGTGCAAATTGAGATTATAATGGGTGCACCACTCTACTAAGAATCTTTATAATCTCTACAACTAAGAGATAATCCGTATAAACCATTTATGTATTTCTATGCAGCCTACTCCCAATAATGTAAAGAAGAAAACATAATCAATATAAACCAGAACATGTATAAATAACGTTTTAAAATAGACTCCATGAATATAAATAAATCTATCACAATCCAAATTAGAGAAAATTGAAATCTTAACTAAAATACCATTAAAACAACATAGAACAAGCCAATAATCCTTTTTGGATCCAATATTCCCAAATTCACCCATTTTCAAATTCAATTCTCCCATTAGAAATAAATATTACTTTATCACTTACACAATAAAATTGATATCACCACATTACTCTTTATATTATATCCAAATACACCATTATATAGAAAACCCCTTTTTAATAGAAATCATTTTCCATTTCTGGAAACGACATTGGAAAATGATGTCTAAAATATGATTTTATATACTCACATATGATATCCTATGAATCGTCAATGATGTGTGCATCCCACTTATTCTAATTTCATCCCCAAATTAATAATAACTTACACATTTCACACACACACAAACATGTGAACACAAATAAGTACAACCTTGGGTCGTAAAAAATATTTTATGCCCAAAACCTATAATTTATGACATTGTTAATTCATGTTTCCTCCAAATTTTCTCAAAAAATTGTCAAATATAATTATTAGTTTGACATTTAAAACCCATTTCTGTCAATATAAATAAATATATATAAATCATTTTCCATTCAAAATCGACTCACACCAACCAAAATCATATTTAAGCATCACCAATACCAAAAAATAAATGGACAAGATAATTAGTGGTCATTCATACCCCGAACAAATATTTTAGAAGATCATACACTGAGAATGAAACAACCATTGTATGTATATTGAACCATTCAAGTGTTATCCACATGTTTCTCTATGCCATCTATGATCATCATGTAGCACCAGAAAACTTCCATTTTCACCCTCAAAAGAAACATTATTATCAAACTAAACTAACTCCAATTACATAACCCAAAACTATAGATAAACACTAGAAGAACTAATATTCAGCTTGACTCCGAACTCATCATGAGTAATCGTTATCATGAACCAACACATGATTTTTATCATGAGCACTAAAATTACAATCACTAATCTACATATCACACCGAATAATAAGGACCAACTCTGATACCATTTTTTATGAATTCATTGATTGATGAAAATTAAAATAAAGGGATTTTATTGACATTGGGAATTTTAATAGATCACAAGGGAACCATGGTTTTATAGGGATTCACAATAGTTATACTACTCATACTGCTATAGAAGGGCTGATGCGTAGTACACTTGAATGATTGCTGACAAAACCGTAACTAATCATTTTTGTATAATTAGATACCATAAAAAATTTCAAAATGATTCTACTATAGATGATCATGCACAAGGACATTATGGGTTTTGGAATATATTCATCACCACGATATGAGGATCCTTGGATACCACTAATCCGAACAACATTGAGATTATGTGAGCGAAGTTGAGATAGACCACCATTTAGAAAAATACAATTTTTTGTAAAGAAATATTGTTTTTATTCAAATGATTTCTATTTTATTATCAATAAATATAAATTCATTTAGTATTTTATAAATTAATAAAACATATAATTTTGATAATTTAGTTATTAATACACATATAACCTAAAATTATATTTTTGTCTTATTGTACATGTCTAAATAATATTTCCATAGAATATTTTTGTTTAGACACATTATTGAATGCATGAAATGTTGTTGATCTTTTCCAAATTATATAAAAGAAAATAAATCATAAAGCCTCATGGAATAAACACATTAACTCAAATAAAAATTTTATCATTTATATTTTGTGGATATTACATTATAAAAATATCAAAATAATTATTATTCATATCCTCTTTGGGTTCGAACATTTCTACATCCAATTTTTGATTTCTCGATTTACACATCAAATCAATTCATCTGATTCATAAATATATTCTCTAGTATTTATAATTTTGATGGGTTATTCATATTAATAAAAATATATTCTCAATTCATTTTCTTCAGTGGCCATAACATGTATTTTTACATGCTTGTATGTCTATAATAATGATATTGGAAACACAGAACATACTTTTTACAAAATTAGTATAATTTCAAAAATGGTAAGAAATAACTCTAATACATTTGAGGAAATCGATGGTTACAGTGTACCTTGGGATAATAATTTAATTATTATAAAAATTTATAAAATATTTCTTATGATATAATATTATGAATATAAGATCTCACCTATGGAATTCCAATCTATTATGCTAATTATCTATATTAATATTTTCCTTATATTGAGATGATTTAATCATAGCTGGAATATTCATTAAAAATATATTATTCCATGAAATTGTTCTATGAAATTATGTATCTTTTCTCCTATATCATCCAAACATGTTGGAGTATGAAATATCTTACCAAATAATAAAATATACAATGCTATTTAAAAACATGATTGAAATATATTGTTATCGGGATACACTACCAAAGGAAAATAATGACCCCATATATGTTTAATGTCACTTAAGGATTACCACATGATGAATTCTTTTACCTGAATTGAAATTTTGATTTTCCTTTTAGTTAGATTATGGTATAAAATGATCAAATGTGGCTCAATATTAATAGAAATTGCAAGAAACTTCTAGAATGTAGATGCAAAATAGGGAACATCATATGAAAATATTTATAGAGGTTCACAATGACATATTCCAATTCATTAAAATATATTATTATGAGAAAAGAGTTAAATAAGTTATTATAGAGTGGAAATGTGCATATTTGGTTAGGTGATCAATGATATCCAATATTGAATCATTCTTTCTATTAGTATTTAGAAGTACTCTAAAAACATATATATTAAGGAAATCACATCTTCACATAGGAATAATATGAATTCTCAATAATACTCTTGGAAAATATCATATATATATATATATATAAATATATTAATTTTTTAAAAAAACTTCTAGACACATAATTAATATTTTTTCATCATGTTAGACCACAAAAAAGATCCATAAAATAAAAATAAATAATTTTCTACCACGACGTATAAAATTTTTATGCTACGAGAACCATAAAACTCATATTTGTGATTATGAATATATGGGACATATAATATCCTTCAATATGTTTGAATAGTAAGTTCATAAATTCAGTACAATAATTTTACCTCATTTAGATATTTCATTTTATTCTCAATGTTCTCCATATCAAATGGATAACATTTTATCATTTATGATAGATATGGAATCATAGTCATTTCAAAATGGATATATTTCTCTAATTAACTAATAATTCCCCTATATATATATATATCTTCTTGCTTTGTACAATATGTGTTCCCTATATTGAAACACTATTTTGAATAGATCACTTATCACACGAATTCACTATTTCATCTTCAAGGACACCAATTCCACCATGATTATTTTATCAGTTGTCTTTGAAATTAGCCTTGCATTAGGGATTATGCTAACGTAAAACTAAACATCATGATATTGGATATGTCAATGTAATTTTTCATGAAATACATCACTTTATTCCTATTTAATACGTACATCCTCAATTTGGATGTTTAATTCTCTATTCCAAGAATTTTATTCCATTCTTCCACAAGTATACCAATCACTAGATTTTCTAAAGATATATCACTTAGAGTCTCTTATTATGATTTATATACTATAATGTCAAGTAATTAAATATATTAATCAAGAATCATAATTTTTTTCATTAAGTAAAAAATAATTTCATATTATATTTAATTACAATCCATAACTAGGATTCTATCAAATTCATCAATATGTTGGAAATAAGGTCAAAAAATAAATAATTTTTAATGGTCATAATGGTGTATTCTTGAAACATCCATATTAAAATTTTATTTCCACAATGAGTTTTTAATGAAAATGGCCTTCTTAATATTATAGAGAAATATCAAATATTCTTAGTAATTATTGAAGATATAAAAGTATGAGGATCCAGAAACCAATAATGAATTATATAAATTTTGAATATATGACTATTGTACATGATACCATATCATTGGATTCATCCACTTCTGTTCTACTGATCACATAATATTAGAAATATCCCATTGGAATCATTTGTAGAAAATAATATTAATGATAGGGAATTTTTATAATAGTTCCCCATCTCCCTACATTGGAAAAACTGAATAATAGTGTTTTCATTCTACCCCATGCATTATTTACCCAAATGAACCCTTTCACACACTAATAAAAATATCTCAATCACTTCATGTTGTACATAAGATGATTCATTCCATACATATCATAAGGATAAAATTTCATTGTTCTCTTCTTCTAAATTTACACATTTTTATTATAATTCTCATTAAATCTCTTATATTCTTGATTAACTATTAATATGTGGGACCAAAAAAATTATAACCCTATATTGATGGTATATAAATCTATTTCATCACTTGATGGAAAAATTTATATATAAATTCCCTTCAAACACATGGAATTAGTTATTCAATTAAATTTCCAATGGATAAATATGTTTTGAATATCTAATCTATTTCATGACTAAATATCCACATAAAGGAAGACCCATTAAAAACAAAAAAAAATTCATTCTTTATCATTAAACATACGATAATTCTCCACATTTTAGTTTTTAATTGTAAGGGAAATATTTGTTGAAGAATGTTTCCTTAAAATATTTTTGAATCCATGATTTCCACTCAAATTTCCTCCCAACTATAATGTATCAATGACTAATATTGATCAAAACCACCTTCATGAAAATATACAAGAAATTTTAACCTATTCAATTTCTCTATATCTAAAGTCCATAAATATCATCTAATGTTACATCATAATTTTTCCAACTCCCACCGGATTAATAGTCCTACAAAATAATGGTTGTATTCTACCGCACGAATCCATTATATTTAAGAGATTTATATTGTGGAATATGTTTCATTATTCTAGAAATGTTATTTTTTATTACATATTCATGATACTATAATACCACCATGATTAGAATCGATCATAATACAATTTTATATTAACTATCAGAAGAAAAGTATATCATTTTTTGTCAATATTTATTCCCTTGTTCCTTCCATATTCTATTCTTAAATTATTGTGTACTCTATATTAGCTCATAAAATTATTATGTTTCAATAATAATGTATAATTAATAATAACTGTTATACATATCACAAATTAAAAAATATATCCATTTTTAATTAAAAATCATAATCCTTATTTATTTAGGGATATAATTATTTTAAAAAATTTATAATATTTTACATGAATATGTTATTTATCAAAAGAATAAACCCTTTTTTTTTGTTAAAAACGTTGCATAGTGTGACAAATTATTTGAACTAAGTATTGATCAGGGCATTCCCAATGCACCATATTCGGAGTTATTATCCCTTACTATAGCTTCTTCTGAACCCTGTCAACCAGTAGTTTTCATAGATGGTTTTATTTATAGAAAAAATTACGTAATCTCTCACTTTAAAAATAATTTTGATGTTTTTCTATATCATCAACATGTATAATAGTGTTATGTACAATAATATATTTCATCATTAATCATGAATGATGTTTTTATATTACACATCCTCTTATACTAACTAAAATTACCTTTAATTTAGTATCCTCATATCATTTCCAACTTTATTAGATTGGCATTGATATCACTGGTAAATCCAAATGGACAATTCCATTTAGTAGTTTTTGAAATATAGATACATCCAATAAACATATTATACATTGGGGAAAAAAAATAAAAAATCATATTAATGGAAAATATTTCGAATACATGAACACATTAAACAAATTATTCATCATAGAATAGGGAATATAAACAAGATATGAAAGATCTCAAATAGTTAGTACATGATAGTTCAACGAAATATATAATAAATCCATAAATCAGAATCAATATTGAATAAAAAATTAAAAAACAAAAATTCCATTTTAATAAATAAAATATCTATTATAGTTGTAAGAGGAATAATTAATATGGAACGGTGGATAACAGAATATACATTCCATTTATTCAATAAATTTTGAATTAATTAAATCCATGGATAATATCACATATAAATATAAATTTTAATAATATCAACTCAGTTTTCAATTAATTAAATTCATAATTATTTTACATCATGATCTTGGTCTCCATTAAACCTCAACCATCATGTCCTATCATAATAGAAATTAAAAATACTTGTTAAAACCCCAATTGATATGGCCACAATATATTCTACATGAGACCAATGGTTTCATAAATGGAATATATATAATCATTCCCACAAATAACTACATAAAAAATTCAATCAATTTATATAGAATATATACATATTTAATTAATAAATATGACTTATCATCAATAATATTTTTGAATATAGGATTCATTTTAATATCAATGAAAAAATGGGGATTTAATTCTCTAGGCATGTGTATTATTCAAAAAAAAATACCATGGATGAAATAATTCAAATTTAAACATTAAATACCATGATGTATTATTTATTCAAAATAATATATGTATATGGGATAGTATGTACACCTTGAGAAATAAATTTGGTTCACAAAAATAAAATATTCATATATGAATGTAAACTGAGACCATGTCACATTCATCACATTTTCTTTTGGTCCAACATCATATAACATGGTTAATAATTTTTCTAATCACATTATTAATTAATATAAAAAACATATTGAAATTTATTATATTATATATGATCCCCTTATAACATTTTATCACTTTTTTTATAAAATATTTCAGAATTTTCATGGTTTCTGGTGTTTATTGTCATTCTCTCATATATCTGTTTCCATAAATGTTATCGATCCTGATTATAATATATCAGAACATAAAATACACAAAAAATTATAAATACCATATTGACTTGTGATAAACATTTATAGTATAATTAATAAAATATGGACATGAAGAACAAATCATATCACTTTTTGTAGATGGTCAGTTGTACATATGCGTGAGTAATGATATCGTTCACATTACACATAAAAATGAACATAAGTTTAGGCTTTATTAATATATTATAATTTATATGATTTCATATATATCACATATATTTATTAAAATATCCATTATTACCTTCAAAAAAATGTTTACAAGATAAATGAATCACATTTCATCGTGAGATGAAATTCACCTGAACACATGAGTGACATCATTAAATATTAAATTTAATGTAATGTAAGCATATATATATGTGATATTATAGGTTTATAAGTATTATAATTTCATAAATATAATATTAATCTGATAAATTCATCATTATATCCTTTATTTAATGGTGGTTATGGATAATTATTTTTATTAGTTCGAGAGGCGGTAGTCCACTATTCAAACGATCACCAGTTTCATTTTCGATTTTTTATGTGGTGGATATGGTTATGGATAATTACAATAACCTAATAAAATATAAAAATATGGGATGTTATAGTGTTTTTTTAAATAAATATTTAATCACATTTGATAGAGGTGGAAGAAGAAAGAGAATGAAAATACTCTCTTAAGAATGTTACCTCTGCATTGTGGAATATTTTTTATTTTGCATCACAATACCTCCTAGTATGAATTTAAAATAAATGAATGGGTGATGAATTTTTGTAGGGATGTTAGAAGTGAATTTGTAAATTGTTTTATAAACCAAATTACTTTGTAAATTTGAAGAGGTAATGGGAGGGGTCTTCATATATATGTGTGGGAGAGAAGAAGAATAGAAATTTCGAAATGAATCAATTACACAAATGTTTTATTATGTCAAAAAAAACCACCAAATGGTCCATTTTCTATAATTTTATTTTTCAAGGTCAATATATGTCTATAAAATGAGTTTTTTTTACAACATGGTAAGTCCTTTTTTACCATTATATCATTTGTCTATTCCTTTTGATAAATTAATCTTTACGTTCTCCATAATATTAAATATTTACATATTTTAATATTCATAATTATAGACAATTAATTTTACATTATTAGTGAATAAAAATTACTCAAAATTCAAATATGGACTCAAATTATAAATTTTAATTAACATAACTGTATGAATCTAATTGTAAATTATAATCACAACAGAGATGAAAAAGTGGGTTATAGAAAAGAAAATGTGTATATGTATAAAGGGTATTAATATAATCATTCAATATGAAATTGATTACAATAACCTATGATTTATTTATTATAATATAAATGAATAAATTTTACATGAAAACCAAGTTAAAATAAAATTTTACTTTTTAAATACATTAATTTAGAGGACTGATTTAAATTAAATGTAATAATATCATTTTTCAGCCAAAATTGATTCATTTAATACAAATCCAAAATAATTATTCAATTATAATTTTTATAAGATGAATAAAAATGATAACATTTTAAAAAAACTATGTTCAAAAAGTTTAATTTTTTTTATCGTTTCTATGTACTGCCTAAGTAAACCTACTTATTTTTAAAAGGTTGGTGTCGAAGCCTCAATTTATTATTAAAGAATATGACTCTTAAGACTGGGTAGAGGGTGACCCATTACATATCTTGAAGGCCCAAGGCCAAGTGGCCAGAATACTAGGCTAGAAATACCATTTTGTTTTCCCAAAGTACCCCTTGCTGAAAAGTACTACTACAGTACCCGTGTAGTTACAGTTCATGATACAGTACTATCGCAGCTACAGTACCCTACAACAGTCCCTTCGCTGCTGCAGTGTCGCCGCTGCTACAGTCCGCCTCTAATATAGTACTGCTACAGTTACGTGCTAGAGTGCTGCTATAGTGCCATGATATTATACCCGGGAATTCTCCCCTGCCCGTATTTGTTCTTAGGTCATTTGAATGCCAAGATGTAGACTGAATTTTAAAGAATACATTTTCTTCTATTCAAATGATTCTTAATTTATTTGTAATCAATTGATGAGAAATTAAATTATTTTTAAAAAATATAAACCTGATTGTTTTCAAAATGGATTTATCACTATTTATACGAGACAATGAAATTACTGTGTTTTAATGTTAATTTTAAGATAATATTTTAATAGAATAATTTCAATTAAAACTGATGTTGTGTGAATGTAATGATATTTAAAGTACTATATTTAATTAAAAATTTAAATAATTCAAAAATCCATCAGATGTTAATTTAATGATGAATATTTTAAATTACTAAATAATTAAAACTATAGTACTGAAGGAGGGAAAAAATGATTATGTGGTTTGTGTTAAAATAAATATTTCATTTACACATTTTTTAAAAATTACCTCATTTAGAAAATGTCTTCATGATTAATATTGATTTTTATAGGATTTTGATGATTGTCAATTAAATTTGTAAAATAAATAGGGTAATATAAAAATAAGTTCTTAAAACAGATGAAATAAAATATGGGTACGAGTAAAAAATATTCCACGGTTAAGGGAGAAATAATATTGGTTTTCCTAAAAACATTCATTAGGAATTTTGTATTCTTAATGAGATGAAAATTAATTGAAATGTTGTACCTTATTGAAATAAAAGGATGGCTATAAAATAAATAATAAGAGATATATATATATTATATAATTTCGTCATTTTAAATTTATCTAAAATAAATATTCGTAAAACGAAATATTGTAAGGTAAATTCCATACCATAGAGTGAAATATTTAATCAAAAGCCAACATAAATAACAATATTAATTGCAACATTAAATAATAATTATTAATAAGGATCCATGAAAATAAAATATTAATGAGGATTTATATATACTAGATACACATAATATTTTTTTTATCATCAAACATATATGAACAACACAATATTACGATGAATAACTATTACATCAACTTTATCATAAATTGTAATTTTTCTAAACTACAGTAAAATATATTAAAAATTATTATAAATATATAACATATATATATTTATAAATATAATATCTCATATGGTCTCCTTCTATCATTTCTACAGAAATATGTAAATAATTTTTTATTAAAATGGTTTTTTCTAGTATTGAGAAAAAACATTTTATTTATGATTTTGTTCAAAAGTTATGGCCGCTGAACATATACCATTATTCTATCATATATTTAATAATAGTCATTTTATAAGTATGATAATTAATATTCACATAAACAATTTTAACATTTTATATATAATAATTATTTAAAACAAATTAAATGACATCATGAGATAATAGTATATATATATACATAGGTATCATTTTACAGTTTTTAATTGATGGATTGAATGACATATAAATAAAAACAATAATTTCGAAAATATTTATTATTTATTAAAAACCTATTTATTGATGAAATAAAATATTATAAATGATATGAATTATACTGATGAAAATACAAATCATGTATCTTTATATAGGATGTAATCCACAAGTACACATGATGGATTCAATAATTGTAAGTATAAGTTTTGCACATCCAAGAGTGATATACATTGACCACATAATTACATTAATAGATGTTCAATGGATGTTCCAAGAGATGATATATCATTCATACATGTTAAATATTAACAAAATTTCCAATATTCCTAATAATAATTATTTTCATTTTTTCTAAATATTATATCCTTATTCTATAGTGAAGCTGGCGACAATAAAATCTCATTACCTTCAAATTATTGTTCATGATATAAATTTTTCACATATATATTCTATTGGGATAAATATTCCATAAATTACTATTTAATAAATATAGAAATCATTTATATTTCATTCTATACTCGGGCCCCAAAATCACCATTTATCTACCATCTTCTAAGAATATAAGAGATTTGTACTTCATTCTATAGAATGCTTCATATTGATCAATCATAAATATCAGTTGAATGCTATTTTTATAAGATAAATCATCAAAGGTTGATGATAATCATATGAATCCACAAAATCTTTCTAACAAGATCGTAATTTTTCTTATATAGATTGAATGGTCCTCAATGCAGGGAAATCCTTCTAAGGATTATAAGCAATACTGGAACAAAACTCTATATCATGATCATGGTAAATATGTCACCCTTACATTTTGGTAAACCATTGATATTTATGGGATATGATATAATCTTGATATTGATACAAATATAACACTAACTTAATTAATATTCGTGATGAAATATATTGATATTAAGTTTCTATGAAAACAATGAAATGAGATTACTTTATAATGAGATTTATTAAAAACAATATTACATTATATACATAAGATATTTTTTAGAGTCTGATGATGTAATACACCGTATAGATTTCCCATTACTAATCTAGTATGGTTAATTTTTGAATAAATTAATTATAAATTATAATTTTAGCTTATAAATAATGACATAACACGAACTAAGATACATACTCTATAATATATCTCTTTAGTTTGTCATAGAATAAATCATGTTTCAAATATATGTATATACATATATATATAATATCTCAAATCAATCTAGAGTGATTAGCTATAATATTTATTAATATACTCTTATTCATGTATTGTACAGTAAATAAACAATTATGGTTTATAATATCATAATCAATGCTGAACCCTAGAAAACCTCTCACCATTTTCTATAGCTTCACATCCTCCTTTTATGCCTCATTATTGATTACATAGATGGATGGATGAATAATCCTTCAATAAATATATTATTTCTCTACTAATGTGTTATTTTGTGGTTTAATATATTATGATTCAAAAAATTGGATATTTTTAGATCCATATCATAGATAGACAGTTCTCATCACTTTCTAGTCAAACAATCACCAAAATTTATTGTAATTCCAAAGGTTGTAATGTATTGATCATTGATAATATTTATTCAACTCTGGTAATATTTTATGTATAAAAAAAATACAACTATATTTTTTAAAACATTTATGAATAATATATATTTCTTAAATTTGTACACAATAATAACACCACTATATATTTAATAAAAAAATTAATAAAACCAACTCAAAATCAATAGTCATATTTTTTTCCAATGAATCTCCAGTTATAGTGTTTAATAGTCTATAAAAATATCATTTTATGTAATAATAAATCTTTTATACTACATTAAAAAATTACTATAATTAAAAAACCCGTATATATTATTTGGTAATAGGGAACATATTCTATATGCAACATTATTAATAGATTTTTGAAATATTCATTACATTTATTCGCCCAAATTTCCTTGAATAATTTTTTAAAAAAAAATTATTCAAGATAAAATATCCAGGTAAAATCCTTCACAAATCATTGATAATATTCATTCAATACCTAAAAACATTGGATATATGTATATTACCATGTTTTCAATCAAAACTAAAATATGATGGTTTTTGAAATTTTTTTATTATTGAATTGATTGTTTTTAAAACCAAGATTCTGATATTAATATGAAGAGTTATAGTGGTTCTTTGTTGTTTTTTGGACTAGGGTGAAGAAGGGGATGTTTCCTGGTTGTCTTGAGGAGTTTTGGGAGTGATGGACCCAAAATAATCATCTTTCATAGTATTTAAGAGGGCATAATGTTTCTCTAAAAAGAGTATAGCCCACTATAGGAAACAATGCTGCTTAATTATGTTGCAAAGAAGCCATATCATGGGCTAGAAAAACTCTTCCAAACAATATTACTAGCCATTTTGAGGGAAGCATCTTAATAAGGGGATGGGGGTACCACACATTTTTGATAACCATGTGGTGTATAAATTATTAAGAAATTAATCAATTTAGTATAAATTAAAAATAAAATAAAATATTAAACACTCTTCCTCACACCTATCTTTCTCAACCAACATCCCACAACACCCAAAATGGTTCTCCCTTCGACACATGATGTCCCCCATCTATACCTCCCTCAATATTTGATTTCTACTGTATTTCCATCTTTTTCTCCTTTGAATATATAGGGTAAGGTCTCACACACCATCTATTTGTGTATTCTGACCGAATTAAACCTCTTTATCTCCCTATGGAGTTCATCCAAACCCATTGGTTGAGGTTTAATTGATTTATCAGAATTTTTCTATTTTATTGTTGTACGGATGTCCTATCGGGTAATCATAGTTTGTGTTTTGACAACTACCACCAAGGGAAAGCGAGTTTAGGGAGATTCACTCCACCACCATAGTTTTGGGGTATGTTCGTAAACCATTTGTTTGTTCCCCACCTTTATTTTTAGAGTATTATTATTTTAATGAGTTCATGTATTTTAATAAGGGTACATTGGTATCTCCATTGTGTTTTCATGTCATAGAGACTAAGGTGAATCTCCTCTATTTTCATATGTAAGTATATAAATGATTGTATGATCCACCTTTATGTGTATACTCATCAATGGAATTGAATATACTTCCATGGTTTTAGGTATTTCGATGTATAAATATTAAAATTAATAATTAGGTGAGTGGATATGGGTATATGCATATAAGAATAAAAGTATGGTTACCCTTGACCATGTTCGTGATTCATGCAAATATTTGAATAGGGTAATGGATTCATTATGGGTATTAAAAGTTTCATATTCTCTTTGGGGGATAATCAAATCATTGTTATAAAAGATCACGAGAAAATGGGTATGACATGGATCCACATTAGGGAGGGTCCCTATCAATTTCCTCACATTTTATAGATAATATAATAATTTTTTTTTCAATCATGTATAATAATAATTTATTAATTAAATTATTTATATTAAATTCCTCATAAATTTTAATTTTTAATGTTTCATGTTTTAAATTCTAAATGTAATAATTGATTTGTGTCATAAGCACTGTCATGCATTTTTATTAAAAACCCTCCAACTGTGGTGTGATGTCTTCAAACAAAAATGGTTGATTATACTTTTTCATGCATGAAATTTTGTGTTGATTTTTTTATTACATTATATACAGTTTATATATTTAAATTTTAATAACCGGACCCTAATAAAATTATAAAATCTTAGTTTTCCATTTTAAATTATTAAAGAACCAAGTCATCTTCTTGATTCTTGGTTGAGTATTTATTAATTTATTTTTAAATTATATTGAATGAGATGAAATAAATTAAATAATTATTGATTATTGATTAACCATAAAATGATATTGCAAATATTTTAGAATTTATTGAATACAATAAACATATGATGTAACAAATGGATTCCCAAGTAGGAATTCAGTGGATGGACTCAATTCTTTATCATACTTGTACCATGGGTGACAAAGGGACTCCCATGATGGAATGCCATGAACATATATAGGATAATAAAATAAAAATTGGTAACATGTTTATATCACACTAACCATGTTAAGGGAAGGTTTTTGTGTGAACCATGACTTTTCAAAAATGCATTAAATGGATTAGATTAATGGTTATGCTACTTGGACTTATCACCCAAATGAAAGGAATTGATTAAACCTAATGGATTATCTAATTAATTACAACTTGATTAAGAGGGTGATATTTTACATGGCTTTTCCACACTAATGAAAAAAATGGCATGAACCAATTTAAATAGTGTATGACTTCATTATCAAATAAGAGTTTTTTAATTCAAGCATTCCTTGTATTCTTATTGGGAAATGCCTTGAGCACTTATGAACACCATTCTTGATTCTAGGTTGAATATTTATTTTACTGAAAACCACCATAATCATTCAACTTGTCTATTCATAGGATTCCAATTTTGAAAATGTTGGATCCTTTAGGTAATATTATAGGATGCCATATATACACTACATGGATCAAATAATGATAGGTAGGATCCATAGTTACAGCCCATAGTTCCCCATAACTACATAGCCCTAACATACCTTGGATGATTACCTTGGATTCAATGTGATATTTATTGTGGAATAACGTGTAATATTATCCTTGTATTACACTCATACCCATAACTAGGCTTTAAATAATACTGAGTTGGTGACCCTTGAGATCTACATCACCTTGGTTACTATCTTGGGACTTCACTATTAGATATCATTACTGATTTCCTTGCATGTCATGAAATATCATTTGTAGATAACATGGGTTTCGACTATAAACTAGTAATAATTAATTAATGAACATGTAATATGTTTAGACACCATATGAGTGGTGAAACAATTAATCAATTATTTAATTACATTTTACTTCTTATATAGGCATGCATGCACACTGTATAATTTATATTTCACTTTTGTGACAGGGATGGATAATATGGGAGATGCCCTATTGAGATTTATATCACATAGCCTCTTGAAGTATCTTTCGATCCTGACTATACCTTATATGTGTAGTACCGTGGTTTATTTCTATATTCATCATACCTAGGAGTTAGGAGGAAAAGACATAGCTATATCTAAATATGCTCGTCGAGATCTCTCTTAAGCCTTGATATAATTTCCTTCTTTTTTTAATATTGAAAATCATGTTTCATTATTTAATTCTTTAGAAAATGTATAATTAACATTCCATGAGTTTATTTATTGTTCAAAATGGGGTTCAAAACTTTTATTTAATTTAATATATTACTCTTCAATCACATTTTATTCAGTTAATTACTACTTCCACTATCTATTGTTTATTATATGATAGTAAAACTATGGATCAAATATATGATGGAATAGTCAAACTATCACATCTTGAGTGCCTCACTACTATTTGGAAGCCTCTACACTATAGTGAGTCATTCTTGAAGACTTGTGTCCCACCTATCCGCCTACCAGTTTAGTTGTATGTCGAACCATGCTGATATATTGTGTTATCAAAGCATAATTTTTTTATTTGTATGACTATTTTGGTTTTCCATAATGTTGACTAGGAATGTGTGAAATCATGGATAATACATGTGCATGGGAAAAATCACCATGTGTACAAGAAATGACCATGATTCTAGGGCTTAAAATTATTGTTCATATTGTTTGACATTATAATTGATATAATTTCACCTTGAGTAATTTTTGTAAATTCCTCTGATTATTACTAATGAAATTTAAGGTATTTTCCTATTGGAGTGGCTTGGAGTTGCTGAATCATAGAATTCATCATATTATGAATATTAGAATTCATATTCCATGAATAAATCCAAGCTATGTAGTTACATGTTATTTTTACAAAAAACACTCCAATTGTTAGAAATGTGGGTTTTATAAAGAAGTCATATTTTTTCAATGAAGCATTAGTCATAAATCATGTTCCTTGTGTAATATTTTTGAAAAATGTTACATGATTTTTTGACTAAATATTTAGTTGTTTAATAGAATAAATGTGATTAAATGTAAAGTGATTAGAAATGGATCCTGTGGAAGTGTACTATATTTAAAATACTCATATATGGTTATGTTGATTTAAATTTTTGAGATACCTTGGAATAGAAATAGTAGCATTCTCCATGGGCTAGTTTTTTATCAATTGCCTATATTTTTTTTCATTTGAGCCTACTGTCATCCGTTAGCATGACAATATGTTAGGATAGACACTTGTACCTAGTAAGGTGATATCATGTTGTAGGTATCACAGATTATAATTAAATTTCCTTTTTAGTGATTTTACTTTCAATAACTTTGGTGTTGTTCTGGTTTCAATGTTCCTAGTAAGGAGTTCAGTTCTCAATGATCCCCTTGATCAGATTGGTGGTCATATTTTTTGGGACAATGATAATGGATTGAGTGTTCGGTAATTCTACATTAAATAGGTTCAAAATTCCTCGTTCATGGTTGGTTGCATCATAGGTCATTTGAATTTTTCATATTCATCGCGATAGATGATCAGTTACATCATTATATGTGTTATTGGTCATATAGGAAAAAGAAACTCTGGACTAAATCTTTTGTATGAGACATACAATAATTTAATACATAGGTTTGGTAAGCCTATATCTATTATATTTGATGGGTTCATTTATTTTGCAACCTTAGGGTATTATTTTTTGATATGTGTTGTACTGTAATGTTCGAAATAAAATAATGAACTAGTTTAGTTTGGTGAATTCATTAAGCCTTGTCCTATTGTGTACAGTACTGTTTTATCTTCCAAGGAAAGTGACCTGAACATTTTATTATCATGTTTTTCTGAATTTAGGGGATGATGTATATTAAGACACGGGTGCCTTTTCAAGCGAACTTGATTGGTTTTTTCATTCCATATATTTGTTGGAATATGTGAGCATGGATTTGAGGAGTTTCACGTATGGTTATGTTCTATTGTTCTATAAAACTTTTGATTTCTAGAATTCTTCCATTATTTTATTCAAAACTTCTATTTTTCTAAAATTTAAGATTAATATAATAAATATAGACTTCCATGTAGATGGATAAAACCTTAAGGAAGACCATTTTAAAATGTTTGATCTAAATTGAATGCCCTTGAGTCCTACATTCCATAAATCGGGTTGGCTCTTTGGTTAAAATGATACATTAATTTGGAAAAACATGTGTAAAACATCTACAATTTTTTTTACTGTATAGATTTAGTGGTTATAGTCTAGTGTGATCATGAAATGACTTGGGTAGTAAACGAATGTGTTCGGTTAGATTTTGGTGAATCAGAAGGTTAAGCTGAGCATATTATTAGAAGTAAAATAGTTGTACTTTGACTATTTTTTCATCCATTTGTATGGTGTGTTAAATATAAACTATTAAAAATCTCTTTGTGTACTCTAATTTATATTTGATAATTCCACCCATTTGATGGCATCCTAGATATACTAAAAGTATTTCCTTCATATTTCATGCTAAATCGTTACGCTGTTGATATAAAAATGTAATCATTATCAATGTTACTCACTGATGTGAGTTTCTTATCCAGCATTTATAAGTACTAATTGATTCCTAGGATCCCAAGTTGAAACATATTTTTTGGATTATTAAACTCGCTCTATTAAATTTAATTTATGTCATCCTCATAACACCGAAATCATCAAGATATGTCATCCAAGTGGCTCAACTCAGTCTCTCTATCATGTTAAATGTATACAGTTGGTGATGATGCCATTTTAAAAGAATGTCACAATTTTAATGGTTTGTGTTGTCTTAAGGATGATGGTGTATTTTGAGAAATTTTTAGCAACCATTTTCATTTAGTTTGATTGGGATTAAACAATTATTTTTTAATGGAATAATGCTATGAGCAACATTAGATCACTCAATGTTAAGCTTCATACAACAATTCTGATGGTGGCGGTATTGTGGCTTGGAATTTACCCCTTTCTTATGTCAATACTAATAATGGGAGAAACATTGGTCAAATGATTATGATGACAATAAAATCATAATATATATATATAAATATATATATATATATATATCATAATGGGCACATGAAAGCTTCATTTCCATGATTCATCTGGATATTGAGCATTCCCTCATGTTGTAAAGTCTTACGTGAATAATGATAATATGTCCTTAATAGTTCGTCGAGAGTTGGAAGCACAATGAAACTGCTTGAATGTAGCATCAAGACCCTTGTATGTTGGTTTATTTTTTCATCTTTTCCGAAGGCTTGTTAAATATGAAATGTTTTATGGTTGGTAGATTAAAGAGTCACATTATTTTGAACCTTTCTAAAAATGATGATTTTTTTTCTTTTTCAAATATTAAATGTGTTTCTTTTAGAACCAGTTTTTATAATTGAATTAGGAGAGTTTATGATATTTTATATTATTTATTTACTTAGTGGAATTACAAGTAGTTTCCCATGTGGTGAGGGGAGTTCTATGAGTTCTATATCTGAAGGAATCATGTTTTGAAGGACTGATGAGAGTGAATGGTTTGTTTAAAACACATGAGGCCAACTATATAAATAAATATGTCTAGATTTTGATGGATAGAAGTTATCACATGGGCTATAGAATGTTTTCCAAACCATGATCATAGATCATGAGAGGGGATCCTCATACGTATGGTGTACCATAGAATCAGAAAATAGTTTGTTTAGCCATGCCTCAAAAATAATTATGTGTAATGATTTTTAATAAAATAATTAATTTAAAATAATCTAAAATAAAATAAACATTGAACACTCTCCCTCGAAGTTATATTTTTTGACCTACATCATGCAGCACACCAAAGATGGTACCCCTTTGATGCATGTCAGAACTCCTCTACACCTCCCTCGAACTCTGATTCTTATCTTATTTCCACTATTTTCATCATTGAATCACAAATTTAAGGTCTACCACACCTTCTCCATCCTATATCCTGTCAAATTTTGGACACATTGTCACCCTACGGAGTTTTTACAAAACCCTAGTTTGATGGATAATGAATTTGATAATAACTTTTTGTTTTAGGGTTATGTGAATGGACTATTGTGTTATGTGGGTCTGTATTCTGGAAACCACAACTGAAGGAGCGGCAGATTAGGTCGATTTCCACTGCCACTATTATATTTTGGTTATTTCTTCATACTCTTTTTTGTTCTGTACCTCTTATATGAGAGTCTTAAGATGTTTATGGATTCAAGGTATATTAATTAAGGTGTGTTTCACATTTATTTGTGGTTTCAAGTCACTGTTTCCTAGGTGACCAGACAATAAGCACATATGTGTATATATATATATATTAAAGTTCCCACATTATGTGTATACTCGTCTATGGAATTTAATATAATTCTATGAAGCTAGGTGTTTGTATGTATATATAGGAAAATTCCGTTTTAGGTGATCACATATGGGTGTATGTAAAGACCTAGAAATTCAGTGGTGATTTTCTTTCTTAAATACATGGAAATTTTACGTGTCTGTGAAAATTTACGATGCTTGATTGTGAGGCCTAGTTGGCCAAAAACAATTTCTGATGTTTCGTTTGGGTACGTTTAGTAAACATTTGTGTGAGATTTTAATATTTTGAACTAGTGCTCGGAATAGAAATCAGAGAGCATCGTTTTACTCGCAATGCTGATATTCTTGTAAAAATACATTCACCTCGACAACATTTGGTTGAGAATAAAAGCTATTTTTTAGATTTTTATAAAATATTAATAAAATAATGTGTGTAACAACATTATTTCATTTGAGATGCCTTTGGGTGTATGGAGTTTAAAACCTCCTCGAGGAGGTTGGCTGTGGGGGCCGCAACACTGGATCCTCTCATGAGAGGTTTTGGTGGTGGGGCCCACCTGAACATTACCTCCTGTGAGAGGATACATCATGGAGACCAAATGAAACTAAAACCCCCAAGTTAATGGGACAGTGGAAAATCACCAAACACACCTTATTAATGAGGTGGGGAGTCTCTTGACCCCCTGTAACATTATTTGGTTCCTCCTCCCCCCTATTTAAATATGCCAAAGTGTGTGAATTAATTAAAAGGAGCCTCTTAATTTATTTCTATGATTGAATTATGTGCCAAAAATAAAATAAAAGACAACCTATTATTATTATTTTGATGGCATTCTTCATTTGGTGGAACGGAGGAAGAAGGGAGTTAGGGAGCACCATAATCCCAACAAATAACACGAAGAATGCCTACAAAGCTTCTTCCTCAATTTTCTATCTAGGACACTTTCAGATGTAGAGAATCTTCTCTCCTCATATTAGTCAATGAACTGATCCATGATCTTGGATTGAGTGTGTGTGATGAACACGACAAATGAAGAACTTCATCGTCTTCTTTCCGCAACACCGTCAACGAATGACGATCAATGACTAGTGAATCAATGGTAGGGGTTTAATTTTTGTTAAATGTCATTTTCATCCTTTCTTTTAAAATCAATGAACGATGATATTTATTATTTTGGGTGGAATTTTGTAGTTCATTCTTGAGAAACTATTGTTACCTCCCTAAACGTGTATGGTCTGGTCCAAACCCAAATGGCCCAACACCTCAACTTATCTTGTTTTGATTGAACCTTGACATGGTGATGGGGAAACAACGACGAAGGATGCAATAGTGAAGGTCGTGCTACACAAGACCTCCATGAATTGAACCTCCCCCATGGCGCCCATGTGCTCCCAGCTGAACAACATTGGCCGTACGACGCCCGACCCACATACCTTCCGCCTGCCCGGCCCCACCGGTGCCCTGCAGGGTGCCCCCAAGCGCAGTACACACCCCCCCGCATGCTTCTCGGGGCCCTGCGCACTGCCCCGTGGCCTACCCGGCCCAACCGACTCCCTATCCACTGCCCTCGTGCACTGCCCGTGCCCCTGTGCACTGCCCCGTGGCCTGCCCGGCCCCGCTGGCTCCCTTCCGGGTGCCCCTGCACGCTGCATGCGCTCCTGCGTGTTGCACGTGCCCCTGTGCGCCGCCCCGCTATATTCACTGTACCCCTAGGTGCCCTACAGTGCCCTACTCGGTGCCCCGGCTGAACCTGATACATACCTGGCCCCTTCAGCGGCCTCCCTGGCACCACCTCGCCCTGCCTGGCACCCCTGCAGCGTCCCGGCTCCTTGGTGGCCACCCGACCGAGCTACTATCTCGACCCCCTTACGGTGCCCGGGGCGAACCGGTACAGCCACACCCCCGGGCCAAGCCCTGCTGGGCTGCACCCTTGCAACGCTCCAGTGCCGAACGGGCCCCAACCGAGCTGAACCACCCTCGTCGTGTGCTGGGCCGGGACCGAAAGACCGGGTCAAAACATAGAGGGATGACCTACCAAACGGGCTGAGTAAGACCCAAAAAGTCTGACTGGCATGACATAGACTTGGTCGGATCCAAAATGGTGGTGCTGTGGGAGTCCGACTAGGTCAGACCGTTCTTAGGCCCATTACCCACCCATTACTTCCTTTGGCCATAACATTGACACCAGACGACAGTTTGATGAACTGTCAGTGGTGATGGTATTCATAGAGTGTATCTGTCCCTTTGAGTATATCCCACATTTGTTCAGGTTATAGTTGGGTTATGGTCAGGTTGGATCGTACATGAATCCAACTGTGCCCCCTGAACAAAAAGGCTAATAACTAACATATCAGCCATCCGATTGACTTGTCATCTGTTGCGTTGAGAAAAATATTACGTGGCATAATTTTGAGATATTTATTCATATAATTTTGCAACAGTTGTAGTATTTTCCAGTAGCTTGTGAAGTGGATCCGTCCATTGATGATCAGATAGAGTGCAGAGACCTAGTTGATGGAATACCTGACGATTGCTTGATCGTTTCGACTCAGAGTTATTTGAAAAACCTAGTGGGGTGCTCCTGGTTGTTGGCGACAGACCCATGGCATAGGACCACCTGGTAGTTGGTGGCATATCCATGGTACTCGACAAAAGAAGTACCTCTACAGGCTATTAGGGGGAGCTCTTACTAGTTGGTGGCAGACCCACAATTGATAAGCGCCTGGTAGTTGGCAGTAGACCCGTGGTACTTGACAAGAAGAGTACCCTAGCAGTCCATATATAGTGAGATGCGCCTTTGTTTCATGGTAGTCCTACTGTACTCAATAAAGGAGGAGTTCTCTAGCAATCGTGGTTTCGATAATGAAAATCATGGTTTGAGATGATTCAATGAATATTGTGTTTTCTTAACTATTGAGAGGGGTTACTATATAACATTTGTATATGTATGGCCATATAACTATGTAATTTTTATCCATTTATTTATACTTTGTGGTTTATCCTTTTAGGATTTTGTGATTCCTAGAGTGTCTTGGGGTCCCTACTGAGTATCATTATACTCACCCCTACACGGGCTTTGCCCGAACATCGTTGGGTTGGTTGCAGACAATAGACATCGCAAAATGAGGCAGTGAGTACCAGAACTAGACAGTACCCGGAGGTGGAATACTCAGTGTGATGTTACACAGATGAGGTGGATGGACGTGGAGTGCATAGGAGGACATCAATACCAACCCTTTCAGGTAGGAACCTCAGAGGATGGCCTAGTAGCTGTTTTACATTTCTTCAGTTGTAATTTCATTCAGTTGTACTTTTACTCTCTAGTTGGGATTGTATTTTCAGGACCATTAACTTTCATATACATCCTTTTAATACTGTTTTACATAGTGTTTTTCATTAATCTTGGAACTCTAATTTGTTTGTTTACAGTTATAAAGTAAATGTATTACCATTTTTGGGATTTACAACTTTGGTGCGAGTCACCACCACCTGGTCAATGGATGGCAGTCTTGCGGTAGCCATGATATAGGCCCCAGGGGAATGGGTCTTGATAAATTTGGATCAGAGGATACAGTTGTACCGCAGAACATAGAACTCTAATATTTATTTTCTATGAAGCAATATTGTTATGTATACAAAGTGTGGTTTTCAGTTCAGGGAGTCCAGTGTTGGTGCGGGTTGCTGACGTATCCATACACCAGGATCCTAACATCTGATTTCTAACATAGTGCACGAACACACTGATTACGTGTGTGTTTTCAAAATTATTTTTTAATTCACCTCAACCATGTCACATCAGTTTCTATTAGTATGTCTCCCGATGAATTTCCTATTAGAGCCCCCTAAGTTATTTGCGCTGAAATCCCACCAAGAAACAAGGAATCTGGGTAGGAACCTTTACCAGCAGAGGCACTGGAGGTACTAATTCTCATTGGTCCACCAATTCCACCAGCCTCAGAAGCAAATGATGCACTCTTCATGAGAGCGTTGCATGTGATCCAGTGCTTGAGGCCACCCAGGTTCAGGGGAGAAATGGACCCACATGCATATGAGGATTTACTAGAGGCTGTGGTGAGTGTCTTCAGGCATGTAGAGACTCTATCAGATATCATGGTGATCCTTCCTTCCAACGTTCTTCAGGTAGTAACAGATAGATGGTGGATCATGATGCTCTTGGTGCATGACGAGGTGGCGCTACAGTGGATAGAACATGAGAGCCTGTTTTAGGCGGGTTTTGTCTCAACCACCCTTCAAGAAATGTAGATACAAGAGATGCTGCATCTACAATAGTGTAGCATGATAGTAGCACAATACTCATCGAGATTCACAAACCTCTCATGATACTACACGAATAGGGTATGAGACTCATTCTTCAAGGCCCGAACCTTCGACCAGGGCTCATGTGTGAGATCAGAGATCCGATGATCTCACTTAGCTTCCCAGCACATGCATGGGTTCTAGAGAGAAACCATATAGTGGAGAGTTTCCTTTTTGAGCAGTCAACAGCAGCATGACCCACCACTGGATGACACGTAGCATAGTATTCTATAGATGTTAAAAGACAAATGTAACATAGGTCCAAGAGGACCAGACCTATAGGTGGACGGTTGTACGGCTCAGGATCGGTTGTGCGGCGCACCCCGAGTGGAGACAAAGCCAGACATACCAGAAGATGAGAATTTTCTTAATGCAGCGAGCATGGTCACATGGCTTGTGACTGTCTGACCCACCATTATGATGATAATCAGATAGTTCAAGGACCTTCCAAGAAGATGAAGATGTTCAATTGTTTTGGTCTTTAGAGATGATATAGACATGGAAGAGGAGCTAGACGTGCAGCTGGTTGTGGATGATATTTCTTGGTGTTTCACCGATACCACTAAGAGGTGCACCCTGACTGTAGGGAGCCGGTTGATAGGGGAGAGCTCAGCATTAGGCCATTAAGGATTATGATCACGGTGCTCCAGAGAGGATTCGAGGTATGATCTATGTCAAAATTACCTTAGCTGCAGTTCATATTGAAACTGGTTCTAGTCACACATTCATTTACACTACCCTTGTTAGGAGCTCGATGATTCTGACGTAGTCGTTGGCTCAATCATTATGTCTAGAGACACTTACGAGAGTAGACAAGATGATTACGCACTGGTTCCGACATCGTGAGCTTACTCTAGGAGGCGAGAGATTTGGTTGGGATCTCCTAGTAGCGACATCAAGTCCTTACGAAGTCCTCTTGGGTATGGAATGGAATTCTAAAATCCACACTCAAATTGACTGTATTAGGTGAAATGTATGTTGTGTCCAGATAGATGGTATCAGCATTAACTTCAACGGTGAGAAATGCACCATTACAACATAGGACAAACATACTTGAAGGAGGGTACAACCAATCACTCACCAGTTTTATAGCCTAAACATCACAACAGTTGATGTGGAAAGTCAGGGTTATCCTATAGTGGTGGAGTAGTACGCGGATGTTTTCCTTGAAGATGTTCTAGGACTACCACCTCCTAGATATGTGGACTTCTACATTGACATGAACCTCATGATGACCCAGATATCTACTACACCATATAAGATGGCTCCCGCTGAGATTCTCGAGTTGCGAGTACATCTCGAGGACTTGTAGGGGAAGGGATTGATCTAAACTAGTGTTTCTCCATAGGTATCCCTGATTATTTTCAACAAGAAGGAGGATGGGTGCTTGGGGATCTGTTTCGACTACCGTCGCCGGAACCTGGTGACTGTGATGATAAAGTACCCACTCCTGAAATTTGATGATTTCTTTGATCATCTTAAGGGAGCTCCTTGGTTCTCGAAGATAGACATCGGATCAGGCTATCACCATCTCAGAGATTGAGATCAGGATGTGTAAAAAAGGTCCATTAGGTGTTGTTACGGCCACTACGAGTTCTTGGTTATGAACATTGGCATTACCAACACTCCAGCAGTGTTCATGAGTATTATGAATAGGATCTTTCAGCCATACCTCGATAGCATTGTCGTAGTCTTCATCGAAAACATATTGATAACTAAAATAATATGGAGGAGCATTCCTACCATTTTTAGGTAGTACTAGAGACACTCTGAGAGCACCAGCTTTGTGGTATGAACTCGAAGTGCTAGTTTAGGATTTTATAGGTCAATTCGTTGGACACATCATCTCTGAGGCTAAAGTTGTAGTGGATTGAGGATTGATCTAGGTGGTACATTCTTTTGAGCCACCCAAGAGTGTTACAAAGGTATTAAGTTTTCTAGGTTTGGCTGGGTAAAACCAGAGGTTTGTTCTAGAATTATCCATACTTGGAGCACTACTATCATCCATGAAGAAGAAGGTGAAAACCATTGTGTGGTCAGAGAGATGAAGGTTGAGCATTCAGGAGCTGAGGAAAAGGGTGATTAGTTCCCCAAACATGAGGCTTCAAGAAGATGGCATAGAGTACGCAGTCTACAACGATGCATCAGGATCAAAATCAGGTGTGTCCTGATGTAGGATCCAGTAGTGATCACATATGGTTTTCAGTAGCTGAGACGACATTAGAAGAACTACGCTACCCATGACCTGGATTTTGAGGTAGTGTACTTCTCCTTGAAGATGTGTTGGCACTATCTGATGAGTGAGAATTTTAAAGTGTACTTTGATCACAAGATTCTCAGGTATATCGTCTCTCATAAGAACTTGAACCCGAGACAGTGGTGATGGCTTGAGTTCCTCCAATACTATGACATTGAGATTGTTTGTACTATTGGGAATGAGAACGTTGTTGCAGATAAACTCAACATGAGGACTCATATACAGCTACTAGGAAATGTGACATAGAATATATCCTCCGTACATATATCCTTTGTGGATAGAGATGAAGCATCCAATATACAGACTCTTATAATCACTCCCCAACTTCTTCAGTGAGTCAGAATGGCACAACATGAGTACACTGAATGTGAGACACAAAGTGATTAGATATCCACAAAGCAGGAACCAGATGGATTTGTTGATGGTGGGGAGCATGTCATCCTTTTCATAGGAAATTCCTTGGTAGTAGTAGAACATTCAGAGGATATGTTGAGGGAGTTACACACATCCCATCAAGAGGTACATCTAGGAGTAGAGATGATGTACCAGGATCTTCAATGACAGCACTAGTAGCCAGGTATGATGAAAGTGGTAGAAGAGTTTGTCTCATGGTGCCTCACTGGCAAGCACGTGAAGGCAGAGAACCAAGTACTTGCAGGCATGGTTCATCTTTTTGAGGTCCCCATGTGTAAATGGGATGAGATATCCATGAACTCTGTGATGAGACTTCCACGTACATCCAGGAGTCATGACTCGATTTGGGAGATCGTTGACTGACCCACCTAGTCGACCCACTTCCAACCGATCAGAGAACAGGGTTCAGTAGAGAGTATTAGATGCATGTTTGTGCAGATTATTGTACAACTACATAGAGTCCCATATACTATTTTCTCTGACTGTGACCCACAGTTTTCTTCCCTACTATGGAAATGGTTGTAGGAGGCTTTTGAAACAAAGCTAGGCTTGAGCACCACCTTCTATTATCATATAGATGGTTAGACCGAGAAGACCATCCAGACCCTTGAGGACTATCTACGTGCTTATTTCCTAGACATTGGTCGCAGCTAGGAGGATTACTTGCCTTTGGTGGAGTTTGCATACATCAACAACTATCACTCTACCATAGGGATGGAACCTATAAAGTAATTTTACGAAAAACCTTAATGATAACCCTTGTGCTAGAAAGACCCTAAATAGTCATCACTAGTAGGACCAGAGATGGTACAAGCTACAATAGATAAGGTACATAATATCCTGGTGCAGATGAAGACTGCACATGGAAAATAGAAGTTGTATTCTTACAAAAGAAAGAGACATCTGGAGATCAAGGATGGAGACCACGTCTTTCAATGATTCTAACATCGACAAGGTCTATAGAGATTTTACAGTGGCTGTAAGCTATCAATGATATCCATCATATCATTTTAGGTCCTCATCAATGTAGGAAAGGTGGATTACCGCTTTTCTCTTCAAAATCAGTTGCACTGGGTTCACGATGTCTTCCATGTATCCCATCTAAGGAGATACATGCACGAACCTTCCGGCATCATCGACAATGGAGAGGAAGAATTCGACAATGGGGTGACCATTAAGGATGTTCTAGTGGTGATTTAAAATCGATATGAGTGGCTCCTTCAAGGACTGTCGTTACCTCTGGAGCACATTCACTGGCAGCACATGATCCTCCAAAATAGCACATCAGAGAGGGAGGCTCAGGTGCGTGCTAAGTACCCCTAGTTGTTCCCATAGTTAGAGCTGTAACTTACGGGGATGTAATGCCCTTGGGTGGGGAGAATGTAAAGACCTGGAAATTCCATGGGAAATTTTTATCATAACATACATGGGAATTTTATGAGTTTGCAAAAATTTATGATGCTTGATTCTGAGCCCCAGTGTGCCCAGAATCAATTTCTAATGTTCTGTATGGGTACGTTCAATAATCATATAAGCTGGATTTTATATCTTTTGAACCATTGCTCGAAATTGAAATATGATAGAACAGATGAACTCACAATGCAAATATTTTCTTAAGAGGAATTTCACCTCGACATCGGTTTGTTGAGAATAAAAGATAGTTTTTGGATTTATATAAAAATAATATAAAAATAAATTGTGCAACAAAATTATTTTATTTGAGCAGCCTTTGGATGTGGCGAGGTTAAAACATCCAAGATATGATTGGAGGTGGGAGCTACCACACTCGAACCTCACATTATAGGGTATGGTGGGGGTGGGGGCCACCCGAATGTAACCTCTAGTGAGAGGTTATGTAACATCCTAGGTAAATGAAGAATAAGAAATATTTCATATTTATTAATATTTGTGAATTAGATATTAATTTTAGTTTAAAAGGGTTGCTATGTTCGATAGCGTACCCAATATGCAACAACGGGTTTCATTGGAATCGAACGTTGCTCTCAAATAATAAAATATTATTATTTTAAATGTTTGTTAACTCCTAGCTATTATATTGGCGGGAATGAACAAAACTAACTATAATATGATTATACTTGTATTTACATTGATCCAATAAATGTTATAGGCTTAAAATGTGAATGAATCTAATTTTAAGCATAATATACATTAAAAGGCCGATTTACCACCTTTTAATGGCGAACCCCATTTAAATCCAGTTTTGCACACATTAATGCATTCTATATGACCAAATAAAATTCATCTTTATAATGTGGACATCATAATTTACTTTGGGTGATTTTTTTGGTATTTTTCTGATAAAGTTCAATTTTAATGAATAGTGGGAAATAATGTATTTTAATTCAAAAGTTCCTTTTAATCTAATTTATTTATATGGTTAGATTATCTATATAATTGGTTTTAAAGTGAAATTGAAATATATTTTTACCATTTAATTCAATAATGTTCATTGTAATTAATTTCACTTTAAAATTAGATATAAATAAGTATCAATCTTTTGATAGTTAGTATTTCTTAAAAACACACTATTTGTTTTGACAGCGGGAATTAATTTTAAATAAAATTCTGCCACTTATGTGTTTTGATTTTGGAAAAATGGGTTCCATATTTGGAATCAGGAGGCCCAAATTGTGCAAATAGTTATCTTTTATTTGTAGACATTTTAAATATTTACATCATTAAATATTTTATTTACCGTGGTTAAAGGTTAAATCAGGTAAATAAGGGTAAACAATAAGATTATAATAATATAAAATAACCTTGAAACTTGTACAAACCTTATTGTATGAGTAATGGCCGACCATGGGCATCTTTGGATCGATTTTGGGGCCCCATGGAGCCACTTATGAATGATAATGACCCTTTAGATTTATTAATTCAATGTAAAGGCAAAATTGACATTAACAAAATTCGATTAGTAATTGATTTTTTATGCTGTCATATAAGTCCTATTTTTGACTATAAATATTCATTGGAAATTTAAAGAGATTTATGAAATCATGGTATTTTTTTATAATTTTTAGAAATCATATAAATTAAATTATTTATGACACAATAATGATGTAGTGTTTACCTCATTAATAAATGATTTAAATAAATAAGATTATATTGATTAAAATATTATCCAAAACCTGTCAAATTCCTATTGGTCGATTATATTTCGACCATGACTCATCTTATATTCGACCCCAAATATTTTTGGACCTTTTGAAACCGAATATAAGTTTATAATAAAATAATAGTTTCAGACATTCCTAAAGAGCCCCTCCCCTCCCCTATAAAAAAAGACCACATCAATGAAACTACACACACCTCTCATGCCATTTGTCTCATCCAAACTCTGCCCAAATAAACTCCCTAAATCCCTCCCCTCCTCTTTGAAGCTTCAACTTAGGAATAAAGCTTTTCAATGAACCCTTTTGGTTCAAACCAAATGGAGTTACCCGATTTAAAGGTAAAGTCTTCCCTAATGTTCTTTTTTTTTTCTTTTCCAACCCCTAAACTCTTTTTATTCCATTATTTTGTAACAACACAAGTATCTTCAATATACTATGATGTTTTTATAAGAAGTATTCGAGCTACACATACACACACCTACATCTAATGGTTAAAGAACATACTGTTTCTGTGAATGGCGAATTTTTGTCTCACGAAACGATGATTGTTCAATATTCCTTTTAACACCTTTAAAGGTGGCCATTAAGATGTAACTGTATTTATATATGATATATATTATGTTTATGATTTCCTTATTCTTCTATACTCCAATTTTTATTTAACACCTTTATGGTTTCCATAGTGGGTAAATACGATAATCTCATTAGAGGAAGTGCGGACTACCGCCCCCTCAAAGTGATGTGATTCGTTAATGCCCTATGTGGGATGAAAAAAGGATGGAGTTTATGATATTATATATGATATTATACTGGAATTATAATATACCTATGTATCATTTTGTTTTAATTCCATTAAAGTAGGAAATAGAAATGAAAGTAGCGTTCATGCGTACGTACGGCTTACCGTCTCCATGAACTGTGCATTTCATTTCTTACCTCTAAATGTTATGTACTATTATAAATACATTTATATACTGGATATATATGATATATATGATATCTAAATAATTAATATCATTATGAATATAATGGACTATTGACCCCATGGACAACATGTAATTATAAGAAGTTCATTTTGACTCAAGTACCAAATATCGACAAAATAAATGTTATTAACTTAAATGTTTACATAATGTTTATAACATGGTAATAATTGATATAAAAAGAATAATAAACTTGAAAAATGTTCTTTAGCAAGTAAAAATTTACTCTAGTTTATTATTCAAGATATTAAAGAACGATCTGGTCAAATCAGTCACAAGGTAGGGGACTTCGTCTCAATCTCCTTTCATTGAGGCATATTTCGTTTTATACGCCGTATAAACACCCTTGACTTTTCAAATGGAATATTTTTCTACGAAGTGTTTTACTAAATGAAAAAAAAGGAATGTTTCTTTTAACGTAACTGGTGAAAATGACCTTTCCACCACCGCGAGTATTATTTGATCTTTGGCTTCCTCAACAAGCCGTAATGTTTTTTTAAAGAAAATAAATACCATATACTCTTTTGCGTATTTTTGGTATTGAAAATGGTTTTTAAAAATAGATTTTCTATGACAATATATTAAAGTGATATATTGTGCTTGAAATACGGAAATGTTTTCTTTCCTTTATATGTGATTTATGTGTTATGGTTTTATAATGGTACTTGGACATTTGAAGGGTGGTTACGTGATAAACCATATGATGGGTGGTGCCATGAATACTAGGACGGGTGGTTACGTTATAACCTCCAATGCATTGGGTATGGAAGTCGGCCGTATTGCTATTCCATTTAGTGATATGTGTGGAAGTCGACCGTATGGTTATTCCATTTAATAATGTTTATGTCCCAAAATAATTTATATGTTATGTGTTCTTTATATGGGTTATATGGTAATTTTTCTGTTACAAAAGGGTAAGTAATTATCTTTTATTCAGTGATGAGTATCTACTACTTCAGAAAGGTGAAAAGTATTACTTATGTTAAAGTATTCATGTTCTACTTATTGTTTTTGAAAAACTATCAATTTTCTTTCTTTGTTTATCCCTTAATGATCTTTTTATGCTCATCCCAAGTTTTTTTGAAATGTTTTTCACAGGACATAATGTTGATTAAGGTCAAGGATGGGATCCATGAAAAGTCATGACATCTTTAACATGGAACTAAACATGGCTCTTTTTTTCAAGAGTTCAAGTTTTGTAAAAAGAATAATGGAAAATGTGTAGAAGTGTCTACCTTGTAATCTTTTGAGATGTAATAGTTATGTCCTAATTTTCTAAAACTCTAAACCTGAAAAGATCCTCAATGTGAATTATTCATTTAATTAAATATTAAGAAAGGATTAAGGTCGGGTCCTAATAGTTGGTATCAGAGGTCGGTTTAGATAACTTTAGGAGTTAGGGTACTATTAAATTAATTTCCATAAAGTAATTTATAAAATCATATAGAATTTACAGATTACCATGTTGCTTCGCCTAAGATATTTTTGTGTTCAGAATGGTTTTCCGCAGAGGAAACAGGGCACCTATGTTTGGATGACATCAAGTGGAAGACAACCTTCCGAATCAGAAACCTGAGATGGTTTGAATTGGAACTGAACAGTTTGTTACAGTGATGGAACAATTGACTCAAGAAATAAATGGTGGTGGTATACATGCACGTGATCAGCCAGATCAACCACAGAGGAACATGTCAGTAGTGGATCATTTCATGAGGCAACATCCCCCATCATTCAGAAGATCATCTGATTTGGTGCCAGCTGAAGGGTAGATTAAAGCACTAGAAAAGATTTTTGATGTCATGGGTTGTTCAAAACATAAAAAGGCAAGTCTTGCTGTTTACTGTTTTGAAGGTGAAGCTGATCAGTGGTGGTCGATTGTGAAAAATATCAGGGATAGTGAGGAGATTGATGCTCTTGATTAGATGAATTCAAAGGAATGTTTCTTGAGAAATATTTTCCTAAGGTGGTTCGTCTTCGAATGGAAAAACAATTATTGGAATTGAGGTAGGAGGATGACTCATTGGCTACTTATGAAACAAAGTTCACTCGTCTGGAAAGGTATGCACCAAATTTCATCTGAGATATTGATAGTAAGATAAATCGATTTTACTCAGGACTGAAGCCATGATATCGAAGAGTGTTAGCCTCTTTTGAGTTTATATGTTATGAAAAACTTGTTCAATGTGCGGAGAAGGTGGAAATGGAGTTTGCCGATGATCAAGTGTTCTTTGAAAAGAAACAGAATAAGAGGTCCAGTTAGCAGGAAAATGGGAAGAATTCATCAAAGAAGCCTTGAGGTAAGAAAACTAAATATCCATCTTGTGAGAAGTGTGGTAAAAAGCATCCTAGAAAATTCTTATCAAATACTGGAATGTGCTTCCGGTGTGGTAAGTCTGGTCATATTGCTCGTAACTATAAGGAATATGAACAAGCAGGAAATGAAAAGCCATCTGTAAGATGTTTTATGTGTAACGAAATGGGTCATTATGAAAATGAGTGTCCAACGATGAACTCAGTTGAGGGAAAACAGCCAGAATACAAGCAGAAAGGGGTGGAGAAATCCTTTGCAACTACTTCAGCAGATGTTGGGCCATCAAATGAAGTTGTATCAGCTCCAGGGAGCTCAGTATTTTTCGAAGATTGACTTGAGGTCGGGGTACCATCAGCTGAAAGTTAAAGAAGCAGATGTTCTGAAGACTGCATTTCGTACTAGATATGGACATTAGGAATTTGTAGTTATGCCTTTTGGGTTAACCAATGCACCTGCTATATTCATGGATCTTATAAATAGAATATTCTGGGAGTACATGGATAAGTTTGTGGTAGTGTTCATTGATGGTATTTTGGTTTATTCTAAAAGAAAATAGGAGCATGAAATTCATTTAAGGGTTTTCTTGCAAACCTTAATAGAAAATAAATTTTTTGGGAAATTCCGCAAGTGTGAGTTTTGGTTACAACAAAGTTCTTTCCTTGGTCACAATACTTCAAAAAATTGCATAAATGTTGATCATGCTAAAACAAATGTTGTTGAATAATGGAAAATACCCACAAATATAACCGAGATGCGTAGTTTTCTTGGTTTGGAAGGTTATTACCGGAGGTTTGTTTAAATTTATGCACAGTTATCTAGTCCAATGACTATGTTAACTCGAAAAGGTGTTAAGTTCATTTAGACAAATTAATGTGATGATTGTTTTTAGGAATTGAAAAAAAGATTGGTGAATGCTACAGTTTTGGCACTACCTTCCAGAAATGGTGAGTTTGTTATCTACAGTGATGCTTTGTTAAAGGGACTTGGTTGTGTTCTTATGCAGAGTGATCATGTAATTGCTTATGCTTCACGTCAGTTGAAAACCCCTAAGGTAAATTACCCTACACATGATTTGGAATTAGCTACTGTTGTTTTTGCTTTAAACATTTGGAGGAATCATTTGTATGGAGTAAAATGTGAACTATATACTGATCACAAAAGTTTGAAGTATATATTCACTTAGAAATAATTGAACATGAGACAGAGGAGATGGTTGGAATTAATCAAGGATTATGATTGCACGATCCATTACCATCCGGGAAAAGAAAATAAAGTGGCTGATGGTGTGAGTCGAAAAAGTGATGCTTCATTAGACATGTTACGTTTGGAACGAGATCCATTGGTTTTTGATTTGATGAAATTTGGCATAGAAGTTTTTGGTGCAGAGAATTATTCTGTTTTGTTTCAGGTGTCAGTGAAATCATCTCTCTCAGACAGAATAAAGCATGTGTAGAAAAAAGACAGTGAGTTTCAGAAAAAGGTAGTGTTGGTTCAGAAGTGTATGTTTCCTGATTTAAACGTTGATAATGATTGTGTTTTGAGATTTGGAAAGAGATAATGTGTGCCTTGTGATTCACAGTTGAAGAATGAGTTGGTATGTGAAACTCATAGTTCTCCGTTTCCAGTTCATCCTGGCAGTACTAATATGTATAGAGATCTTCGAGAGTATTACTGGTGGGATGGAATGAAAAGAGATATTGCTAATTTTTCTCTGAAGTGTTTGACTTGTCATCAGGTTAAAGCAGAGCAGTAGTTACCGTAAGGGTTGCTTCAGTCTTTACGGGTGCTAGAATGGAAATGAGAAAAATATATCCATGGACTTCGTTGTGGGATTAACAAAGACATCTCGAGGTAATAATGCAATCTGGGTTATAGTTGATCGATTGACTAAATCTGCTCATTTCCTTCCTATTCGAGATACATTGTCTCTAGATCAACTTGCTCGGTTGTATGTTAAACATATAGTTAGGTTGCATGAAGTTTCCCTCTCTATTGTATCAGATTGTGATCCCAAGTTCACTTATAACATTTGGAAAGGCCTTCAGAAATCATTGGGTACTGAATTAAATTTTAGTACAGCTTTCCATCCTCAATCAGATGGGCAATTAGAACGAACCATTCAGACATTGGTAGATATGTTACGTGCTTGTTCAATGGACTACCAGGGAAGTTGGGACCAACATCTTTCTTTGGTTGAATTTTCATATAATAATAGTTTTCATTCCAGTATACAGATGGCTCCATTTGAAGCATTATATGGAAAGCGTTGTCGAACTCTAGATTTTTTGGATGAAGTAGGTGAAAGGAAGCTGATGGGAATAGAATTGGTAGAAGAGATGGTAGAGAAAGTTCAATTGATTCAGAAGCACATGAGAACAGCTCAGAGTAGACAGAAAAGATATGCAGATAACCGGAGGAAAGATCTTTCTTTTGAGGTAGGTGATCATGTCTTTCTCAAAGATTCTCCTTGGAATAGTGTGATGCTTTTTGGTAAGAAGGAAAAGTTGAGTCCGAGGTTCATTGGACTTTATGAAATCCTGGAGAAAGTTGGATCTGTTGCGTACAGAGTGGGGTTACCTCAAAGTTTATCCCTGGTACACAATGTTTTCATGTTTCGATGTTGAGAATGTATATGCTATATCGATCTCATGTTTTGAGCCCATAGGTAGTTCAGTTGGAAGAGAATCTCTCTTATGAAGAACAAACAGTCCAGATTCTTGACCGTAGAGAGCAGGTGTTGCGGAATAAGGTAATTCACCAGGTAAAGGTTTTCTGGAAAACCCATAAGGTAGAAGAAACAACGTGGGAATCTGAAAATGCTATGAGGGATAAATACCCCCACTTATTTTGATAAGTGAATAAAAATTTAGAGGACACAATTTCCAAAAGGGGGGAAGGATGTAACATCATAGGTAAATGAAGAATAAGACATATTTAATATTTATTAATATTTGTGAGTTAAATATTAATTTTAGTTTAAAAGGGTTCCTATGTTCGATAGAGCACCCGATACGCAACAACGAGTTTCTTTGGAATCGTAAGTTGCACTCAAATAATAAAATATTATTATTTTAATTGGTCGTTAACTCCTAGCCGTTATATTGGCGGGAATGAAAAAACTAACTACAATATTATTATACATGTATTTATATTGATCCAATAAAAGTTAAAGGCTTAAAATGTGAATGAATCTACTTTTAAGAGTAATTTACATTAAAAGGCCGATTTACCGATTTTAATGGAGAACCCCTTTTAAATCTAGTTTTGGTCACTTTAATACATTCTATATGACCAAATAAAATTCTTCTTTAGAATAGGGACATCAAAATTTACTTTGGGTGATTTTTTGGTATTTTTCTGATAATGTTCAATTTTAATGAATAGTGGAAAATAATGTATTTTAATTCAAAAGTGCCTTTTAATCTAATTTATTTATATGGTTAGATTATCTATTTAATTGCTTTTAAAGTGAAATTGAAATATATTTTTACCATTTAATTAAATGTTGGTCATTGGAATTAATTTCACTTTCAAATTGGATATAAACAAGTATCAATCTTTTGATAATTATTGTTTCTTGAAAACACGCTATTTGTTTTGACAGCGGTAATTAATTTTAAATAAATTTCTGCCACTTATGTGTTTTGATTTTGGAAAAATGGATTTTATATTTGGAATCAGGAGGCCCAAATTGTGCAAATAGGTAACTTTTATTTTTAGACATTTTAAATATTTATTTCAGTAAATATTTTATTTACCGTGGGTAATGGTTAAATCAGGTAAATAAGGGAAAAATGTAATTTTATAATAATATAAAATTACCTTGACACTTGTCCAAACCTCATGGATGAGTAATGTCTGACCATGGGCATCCTTGGGTCGATTTGGGGGCCCCATGGAGCCACTTATGAATGATAATGACCCTTTAGATTTATTAATTAAATGTAAAGGAAAAATTGACATTAACAAAAGTCGTTTAGTAATTGATTTTTCTATGGTGTTATATAAGTTTTATTTTCGACTATAAATATTCATTGGAATGCTAAAAAGATTTCCTACATCAAGGTATTTTTTTTATAATTTTTAGACATCATATAAATTAAATTATTTATGACACCATAATGATATAGTGTTACCTCATTAATAAATGATTTTAATAAATAAGATTATATTGATTAAAAAATTATCCAAAACCTATCAAATTCTTATTGGACGATTATATTTCGACCATTACTCATCTTATCTTCTACCTCAATTATTTTTGGATCTTTTGAAACCTAATATAAGTTTATAATAAAATAATAGTTTCAAACTTTCCTAAAGAGCCCCTCCCCTCCCCTATAAAAAGAGACCACATCTATGCAACTACGCACACCTCTCAAGCCATTTGGCTGGTCCAAACTCTGACCCAATAAGCTCCCTAAATCACTTCCCTCCTCCTTGAAGCCTCACCTTAGGCAGAATGCTCCTCAACGAACCCTTTTCGTTCAAACCAAAGGGAGTTACCCGATTTAAAGGTAAAGTCTTCCCTAATGTTTTTTCTTTTATTTTGCTTTTCCAACCGCTAAAATCTTTCTATTCCATTATTTTGTAATAACACCAGTATCTTAAATATAACAGGATGTTGTTATAATAAGGATTCTAGCTACACATACACACACCTACGTCTAATGGTTAAAGAACATACTATTTCTGTGAATGGCGAATTTCTGCCTCACGAAACGATGATTGTTCAATATTCTTTTTAACACCTTTAAAGGTGGCCATTAAGATGTAAATGTATTTATATATGATATATATTATGTTTATGATTTCCTTATGCTTCTGTACTCCCCTTTTTATTTAACACCATTATTGTTTCCATTGTGGGTAAATACGATAATCTCATTAGAGGAAGTGCGGACTACCTCCCCCTCAAAGTGATGTGATTCGTTAATTCCCTATGTGGGATGGATAATGGATAGAGTTTGTGATATTATATATGAAATTATACTGGAATTATGATATACCTATGTATCATTTTTTTTAATTCCATTAAAGTAGGAAATAGAAATGAATGTAGTTTTCATGCGTACATACGGATTACCGTCTCCAGGAACGGTGCATTTCATTTCTTACCTCTAAATGTTATGTACTATTATAAATACATGTATATACTGGATATATACGATATATATGATATCTAAATAATGAATACCATTTTGAATATAATGGACTATTGACCACATGGACAACATGTAATTATAAGAAGTCCATTTTGACTCAAGTACCAAATATCGACAAAATAAACGTTATTAACTTAAATGTTTACATAATGTTTATAACATGGTAATAATTGATATAAAAGGAATCATAAACTTGAAAAAGGTTCTTAAGAAAGTATAAATTAACTCTAGTTTATTATGCAGGATATTAAAGAATGATCGGGTCAAATCGGACATGAGGTAAGGGACTTCGTCTCAATCTCATTTCATTGAGGAATATTTCGTTTTATACGCCTTATAAACACCCATGACATTTCAGAGGGAATCATTTTCTACGAAGTGTTTTACTAAACAACAACAAAGGAATTTTTCTTTTAACGTAATCGGTGAAAATGACCTTTCCGCCGATGTCAGTATTATTTGATCTTTGACTTCCTTAACAAGCCGTAATGTTTTTTTAAAGAAAATAAGTACCATATACTCTTTTGCGTGTTTTTGGTATCGAAAATGGTTTTGAAAAATGGATTTTCTATGTCAATATATTAAAGTTATATATTGTTCTTGAAATATGGAAATATTTTCTTTCCTTTATAATTGTTTTATGTGTTATGGTTTTATAATGGTACTTGGACATTTGACGGGTGGTTATGTGATAAACCATATGACGGGTGGTGCTGTGAATACCAGGATGGGTGGTTACGTTATAACCTCCAATGCATTGGGTATGGAAGTCGGCCGTATGGCTATTACATTTAGTGATATGTGTGGAAGTCGACCGTATGGTTATTCCATTTAAGTATGTTTATGTCACAAGTTACTTTATATGTTATGTGTTCTTTATATGGGTTATATGGTAATATTTCGGTTACAAAAGTGAAAGTAATTATCTTTTATTCAGTGATGAGTATCTACTACTTCATTAAGGTGAAAAGTATTACTTATGTTAAAGTATTCATGTTATACGTATTGTTTTTGAAAAACTATCAATTTTCCATCTTTGTGTATCCCTTACTGAGATTTTTATGCTCATCCTACGTTTTTTTGAAATTTTTTTCACAAGACACAATGTGGATTAGGGTCAAGGATGGGATCCAGGAAAAGTCATGACGTCTTTAAGATGTAACTAGACATGGCTCTTTTTTTCAAGAGTTCATGTTTTGTAAAAATAATAATGGAAAATGTGTAGAAGTGTCTACCTTGTAATAATTTGAGATGTAATAGTTATGTCCTAATTCTCTAAAACTGTAAACCAGAAAAGAACCTCAATGTGAATTATTCATTTAATTCAATATTAAGAAAGGATTAAGGTCGGGTCCTTATAGGATACGTCATGGGGACCACACAATTCTATAACCAACCAATGTAATTGGTGGGAGGAAAATCTCCAAAAAACACTAATTAATGAGGGGGGAGTCTCTTGAAATCCCCTATCAGTAATTGGTGCCAACTTTACCCTAATTAACTGCACCATTCCTTGTGAAATAACTATGGGGAGCCTCTTAATTTCATTCAACATATGAATTATGTTCCAAAAATTAAATAACAGATAGGGTATTATTATTATTTTGTTGGCATGCTTCACTTTGGTAGAATGGAGGAAGAGGAGAGCTTGGGAGAACCATTCTCCAAACAAAGAATGAGAATAATTCTGATAATGCTTCTTCCTTGGTCTTCTTGCCCAGACACTTTCTGACATAGACTAACATCCCTCCTCATCATCGTCAATGAACCGATGCACAATCATGGAATGGGAGTGCGTGACGAATGCAACGAATGATGAACATCATCGTCTTCTTTTAGGAACACTCTCAACGAACAACGATCGATGATCGGTGAATCACAAGTAGGTGTTTAGTTTCTGTTAAACATCATGTTATTCTATTCCTTTATAAGCAAAGAATGATGATGTTTATCATTTCTTGTGGAATGTTGTGCTTCGTTTTTGAGAACCAATTAATCCACCATAAACATAGAGGGTGCGGGGAAAACCAACATGGCTCGACCCCTCTTCGGATATTGTTTTGATGAGCCTCAACAGTGTGATGAGGCAACAATAATGAAGTTGACATGACGAATGACCCATTACCCTCAGCCTCCATGAATTGTGCTACCCCATGGTGTACCGATGCTCCCGGCCGAACACCACCAGCCGAGCGGCAACCGATCTGCCTATACACGGCCTGCCCTGATGCATGCTCGACCCCACAGGCACCCTTCCTGGTGCCCTCATGCACTTCCTGAACCCCTACACACTACCCAGAAGCCTACCCACCCCCGTCGGGGCCCTTCCTGGCACCCCCGCGTGCTGCCCGCACCCCGTACGCACTATCAAACCCATGTTCCCTTCCCCGAAGCCTGCCCATCCCCACCGGTGCCCTGCCTGGCGCCCTGCGTGTGCGGCCCCAAGTCCTGCCCGGCAGCCACTAGCACCCTACCCGGTGGCCCCTTGTGCTACCCGCAACCCAGCGTGCTGCCCCATGGCCTGCTCGGCCTCGCCGACCTCCTGCCTAGTGCCCCCGCATTCCACCCATCCCCCTGTGCACTACCCTGCGGCCTGCTCGACCACACCCTCTCTCTTCCCATCACCCATGTACACTACCGGCGCCTCTGCATGCTACCCCACGTGCTGCTTGGCTCCCCGTGATGCCCTGTTGTGCCCTACCCTGCACCCTGACCGAACCTGCATCCTGCTCGGCCCCTACCACGTCCTTCCCAATGCCCTCGCGCCCTTCCCAGCGCCCTCGCAACATCCCAGCCCCCTCACGGCCACCTGTCTAAGCCGGTGTCCCATCCCCCTCATGGTGCCCTAACCGAACCGACCCAGCCGCACCCTCTGAGCTATGCCGTGTCGAGCCACGCGCTTGAAAGGCTATAAGCCGATCTGGCCCTGAGGACAATATTCATATAGCGTAACCATCCCTTTGAGTATATCACACTGGAGTTCGGGGTATAATAGAGTTATGGTCTGGTTGGATCATACAAGAATCCAACTGGTCCCCCTGGACTAAATGCTAAATAACTAACAGGTCTCGCTTCCGATCGACGTGTCATCTCTTACATTGAGACCCCAATGACGTGGCGGACTATTGAGATACACCTTCATAGAACCTCGTGACAGTTGGAGTATTTCCCAGTAGCTCATGGAGATGATCCTTCCAGTAATGAGTAGATAGTGTGTGGAGACCTAGTAGCTAGCAGTCCAAGAAACTATATGACCGTTTTGACTTGGAGTGATTCAACTAGCCCCGTGGGGAGTTCCTGGTAGTTGGTGATAGACCCATGGCGGAGGAGCAACTATTATTTGGCGACAGACCCCCGATACTCAACATGAGAAGTACCTCTGCTGGCTATTAGCAGTAGAGCCCTCTAGTTGGCGATATACCCACAACGGAGTAGCACCTGGTAGTTGGCGGAAGACCCATGATACTCAATAGGAGGAGTACCTCAGTAGTACATGGTTAATGAGAAGTGCCTTTGTGACACGGATGGTCCACTATTCACGATAGAGGAAGAGTTATCCAGAATTCGTGGTTTCAGTAATGAAAATCATGGATTGAACTGAGTTAATGACTTTTGTGTTTTTCTTCATGATCGAGATGGGTTACTAGATAACTTAGGTATATGTATGGGAAAATACCTAGGTAATGATTATCCATTGATTTCATACATTGTGGTTTATCCTTGTTGAATTTTGTGAAACCATGATGGTCTCAGGGTCCCTACTGAATATTGTTATACTCACCCCTGCATCGGCTATGCTCACACTTCATTATGTTGGTTGCAGATGACAAAAAATGGAGGCTAAGGCAGAGAGTAGCAAGACTGGATGGTACCGGTAGGTGGACCCCTCAGCGTGATGGTACACATAAGAGATGTATAGACGTGGAGTGCTATGGAGTCCATATGTACCTACCCTTCATGAAAGAACCTCGGAAGATGACCAAGTATCTCTTTTAGATCTCTTCAGGTGTACTTGCTTTCAGTTGTACTTGTACTCTCCTTTTGGGCTTTTATTTCCAGCCCCTTTTACATTCCAGTACTACCTTTGTATAATGTTTTTCTTATTTTTTTGCTTAAATTTGTGTAATTTGTGTTTTTTACAGTTATAAAGGCAATGCCTTTTATAGTTTAGGGATTTACAGCATTGGTGCTACTCGCCATCCCCTAACCTATGGATGCTGATCTTGGGGTAGTCATGATACGGGCCCCCCGGGAACAAGTCATGACGGTATATTCATATATGAACAAATTTAATGATCCCCTTTCACATGTTCGTGGACTATGAGAGTTTGTGCTTAGGGGCTAAGTGCTCTTTTCTGTATGTGGGGGTGCATATACATAGTATGCGAGAAGCATCTCATAGTTAGAAACTATCAAGAGCCAAAGTGTATGTCTTGGTTCCACATATGTTATAGTCTCTTTCCATGTCCTCATATTTTATAAATTCTTTAATAAATTTCATATATTACTTTTTTAGATTTAAATTCATAAAATAGATTATTTAGACTAAATTCCTATTAAATGTAAATTTAGCATTTTTTTGATCTAAATGGTAAATGTAATAAATAATTGGTGTGACAAAAAATATCATGTATTTTATTAAAACCCCTCAAATAGAGGTGTTATATCTTCACACAAAAAAATTATTGATTATAATTTTTCTTACTTGATATGTTGTGTTGACATTTTTTTTGACATTATGTTATATATAGATATGGAATTTTTAAGACAAGTCCCCAAATGGAATTAGAAACACTATGTTTTTTTAAATGAAAAAAGAACCAATGCACCATTTTAGGTGGTTGGTTTAGTTGTTATCATATTATTTTCCTAATGAATTTAATGAGTTGAATTAATTGAAATTATTAATTCCTAATGATCAACCATCATATAATATTATAAAATTACTTTTTAATGTATTTAATACTATTAAAAACATTGGGTAAGACATGTATTCATGTGTATTAATGATATGGATGGACATAATGGTTTATCATACTTTTACCATGGGTTATACATGTATTCCATTGTAGAAATTCCATGAACAAATGCAAATTAAAAAATGAAAAACATGTAACACATCCGTAGAAACCCTTACAATTTTATGGGATGAGAGAAAATTGAACCATGACTTTTGAAAAATCATAAATTGTATTAGAGAAATGGTCACATGCTACATTCAATTGTCACCATAATAAAAGGCAAGGATAGAACCAAATGGAATTGATTGTTAAATATGTCTTCATTAAATGGTGGAAATGATATATATTTTATTTAAACAAATTAAAAGAAACTATTGAACCATATTTGAATTAATTATCAAATAAGAGTTATCTCACTCGATATAGCATTGAATTCTCATCGGTAAATTCCATGACCACACTGGAACCCCATTATGATTCAGGGATGAATAATGCCTAGGCTGAAACCCACCTAGATCATGATCACTGTCCATTATTTGGACTACTGGTATGACACCATAGGATCACATGTGTTTTCATTGTATATATAGATAATAGAGTCACCAAACAATATAATTATTTTGTTAAGATATTAAATATGGAATTTAAAATAAATTAGAACTATAAAAAATTAGTGCTTCTAGATATGACTTCGATTTGTCTTTAGTTAAATAAAGATATATTAAAATATAATTTCTTATTGTTACTATTGAATGAATTATTTATTGAAAGGAATGACATCAGGTAATCAAATTCAATAGTGATGGGAAGAAGATAACAAGTAATATGAATGGCAATGTTTCTCCATAATATTCACCACTGGAGAATCAACTGACCAAAAAATTAGGTTTAATGAAAATACATGAATCCTACATAACTAGTATTGGAAAATACTAGTCATAGTTTCTAGTGGATTAATCATCCTTGTTCATTATATCAATGAATTCCTTCTCTATATTTTACAATGAATATGGAAAATTTACTTGTTAAAGAATATCATAGTTTTCATATTCAAATATATATAGTCAATTTCATCATGTTGACTCATATTCTTGAAATTACTCCATTATTGATCAACATCACATTTCAAATGCTAAATATCTAAAATCACTTTTTAATTCTCTTTGAATAAGATAATAAATATATATTGTCCCATGTGTTTAGCAAAAAATTAATGGTTTATATTATATATATAATTATTCCATCTTCAATATAAATTTGTACAAATTTGATATCCAATGGATTTCTCTCATAGAGTATTTTTTTAAACAATTCATTTTAAAAAAATTGTTAACATATATCCTAAATTAGGCATCATTATTCTCCCATATACACATATCATATATTATAATCATCTTCATATCCATGGGAAAAAAACAATTGGAAGTGTGAGATCATAATCATAGTATGTTTAAACATAATGTATAATAATAAAAAATCATATGTTACTATAAGATGATAATATGGTTATAGTCATACAAATCAATTTTGTATCCAAAAAATTATCATAAATTATGTTTTAATTCAAGGTAAAAATAGAGCATGAATCAAAAGATTGCCATGACATCACTTAATAATGTGTATCCCTGAGATATTACCCTAATATGATAAAAATATATTACATAACTATAAAATGTATCTTATACCAAAAAATCGGATCATAGATACATAGAAAAACAATAAGAATAAATATACAAATGAAAAATTCTCCAGAAACAATATCCATATAAATAATTATCAATAAAACAATATACATATAATTCAATGTAAAATATTGTTATAAAACCATGAACCAGACCACTCATTCAAATATCATGTGAATAAATATAATTTCATATCAAAAAAATTCTTTTTGAATAAATATCACCAATTTTACTCGTGAAACATTTATGCATACCATGTCATATGAAACCATTAAAAATGAATTTTTGGGTAATATAGGATCCCTCACATCACAATAGCTAAATTTATATTTCACATGAGAAAAATATTTAACACATCACAAGGGGCCCCTAAAATTAATAATGGATTCATTTAGTGTTATCATAAAGAAACTGGGGAATGAATGTTGTTATTACTAAATCCATGAAATGAATACAATGAAACTAAAATGAACATCATATCCTTCTTAAAAAAAAATTTAAAATTCACTGAAATATCAAAATATGATACCATGTAGGAGAACAAATTGTTATCGATACATATTCATCATCATTATTTCTAAATTCCATTTAATTGTTAAAATACAGTATATAGAACATTAAATGTATACACATGTGGTGTCATGTACCATTTATAATTTTCTACAAAAATATCAACATACGTAATCTATATGAATGTCATTAAATCATTCAAATGAAAAATAGGGTTCAAAGAATCCAAAGGTAGTAGATGAAACATAATGCATATGATTAGTAAATTCAGTGGAAAATTTATATAATTTCGTTCAAGGCCCATCCCCTAGGGACCGTGTTGTGACTACCCCATTCATGCATTCCATAGGCCAAGAGCTACTGAGTATCATCGAGTAGGCATATCCCAAAATGAAAAGTATTTCCTTTAAACTAGTACACATAAAAAAATATCAAAATATGGAAAATAATCACAATTTAAACCACAAATTTCACTGAGAAAAATACTGACTATAGTAAAAATTAATGTACAAAATACCAAGAATAATAAATGAAGACATTATTCACAATGCAACATCGACATGATGATTCATTAATTAGGATAATTAATGGGGTCAACAACACCTTGTAGATGTACATCAACATTGTTGAGTTTCTTCATTATGATAAAGAGAAAATAATAAGGTATCCTTTTTATGTTATTTAATTTTATCTTTTAAATCTCCCAAAAAACTATCTTTTTTTGACTTCTTTCACTAGTTATTGTTATGCCCTTACTAGATGAATCCTAACACCATTTGATCAGTGGTTCCATCATATTTTTGATTGATGATACAGTTTAAAAGTTTATAAAACACGCTCACATGACTATTAAATGAAAATTAAAAATATTTTGAAACTAAAATCTGACCACTCTATCCCATAAAATCATAGGTCATCTTAGAGACTTGTCCTTAAATAATCATATTTAAATTAGAAAAATTACATCAAATATGAGGATATTATAATTTCACAGAGAGGAATTAAAATTTCATACTCCATCTAATAAATTAATTATTATGTTATGATATCAACAATATCCTTTATAGGGATTATGATATTTCAATGGATAATAATTTTGATGGAAACCCATTATGGTAGTTTTATAAAAAAACTATTTGGTAATAAAAAAACATAAGGGTGTGAGAGTATGAAGTTGAACATAAAATATCATGAATAATGTAAAATACATATTAGAGGATAAAAAATGTTTTGAAAAAAATATAAAATAAATAGGATAAATATTGGATGTATACCTCTCAAAAATTTAATTATGATTTAAATAACCTTATAAGAAGTGTAATTTTTTAGGGTAGATTCATCTGATAATTTTTTAAAAATGAAAAATTGTATATTCTTATAATATTTGGATAAAATTAAATAAAGAGTATTAATTAGTTTTTATATTACATCATGGAATGATAGTGTTTAAAATTATTGTTTTCAGCTCAATAAAAGGATATTGAATTTTCACTAACCCTCTTTAAATAAAGATGATTAGATAAAAACTCCTAGAATGAGACCAACCATTAATATGATGTTAAGATAAGATTAATAATGATATATTATTGAATTATATATTTAATAGGTCATAAAAACCAAATTTAAATGATGTTTTATTTATAATTGAAAATTTTCCAAAATAAGGGATCCATTTCGAATACACCGTTATAACATTAGTAATTTTATTCTACAGTCACTAGAGGATTGAAAATCATAGGTTTTTTAAATTGAAATAATTAAATCATGTACTAAAAAAATAAAAATTCTTTATAAGTATATGAACCATAAATATTTGTTAATGGTTCATACGATATATCATTTTTTCAATGAAGTAAAATTATTATGAAAATTTCTTACCTTTTTCAAGATTCATCATATGCAGGGGAATATATTCTATAGGTCATTGAGAATTACCTTGAATGAAACCATGGGAATAATTTAATTAGGAAAACTAAAGGTGACTATATTAATATGTACATGATATAGGATTACATTATTAGATAAATGGATGGGTTTTATAAAGTAATTTGAAGGAATTGGTTTTGCATGAACAATATAATTGATGAAAAATGAACATTTTAGAACAAAAACTAGTTTTCAGTTTTATCATTAATGTATTAATTTGTATAAGACTACAAAATGCATAAATAATGGAATTTAAGGTGATATTTTTCAAGAAATCATCGATAATAAATTTCAACAGTTTTTATACATTTTGGATGTAATTTTTCGTCGATTTTTACATTACATTATTTGTTTCGTCCATAGTAAGATGTTTTAAAATTAATAAATTGTGTTTTATTAATAATATACTATTGAAAATCGTACCAAATATGGTTTTCATAACAATTAATCTATATTTCATTTTAATTAGTTCAATTTATTAATTTTTGAAAATTATATTTTCAATTAAATTATCTTATATATATAATTATTTTCTAAAAATAATTTATTTTTACATATTATATTTTATTTATAATATTTTTCAATAGTTTAAAATTAAATTTATGTTAATATAATTTATATAGGTATTAAAATTTAATATAATATTAATAATATAAATTCTATTATTCTAATTTACTCAATAAAAATGAGTCATTTTTAGTAACATAGTTCATTAAATATAACGTTTTAAAAAATAATGGACTTTCAATTAAATATAAATAATTGTAATTTGATGAGCATAATAATAATTTTTCATATAACATAATCTATTTTTTTTCACTATAATAATTAATCTATTTGGATAGATTTAATTTCTATATGTTATGTAATCTAATTTATAGTATATGAAAATAATAAAGTATTTATAATAAGATATTACTTATGAATAAAAAATGATATACATGTGTTTTAAAAACAAAAATGTCATTTTAAATATTTTTATTTCACTGAAAATGATTTATGAATGATTTTTTTTATTATTTCATTATTTTAAAATTATAAGGGTGATTTTTTTTGAGAAATTTGTATTTTCTACAATTCACTTATAACCCATTTCTGTTAGTAAAATATAAAATAATTAAATTTGAACTAATATAGTTATTATTACTCTGTAAAAGATGTAATTTTTATTTAATTTATAATATATATTTTATAAGATTAGGTTTTAAAGATAATAATAATTATAAAAAGAAAAACTCTTTTATTGGAAAAAATTTCATTCCATAATAAATCATATTAATCATTTATCCATTAATGGTATATGTTTTAAATTATTTAATACCATAGAGGTTTTATCATATTTCTAAACTATCACTACCCAATTTTCATTGGTATGTTCAAGTTGAGGCTTGTGTGTAACAAAAGTTATAGAAAAATGAATGATTTATTAAGGATCTAAATTCACAGGTTGATGTATTATAACACAATAAATAAATTTCCTCATCAATATTATAATAACCACTAAAAGATTGGAGTATGTGAGATAATTTTTAACATTCAATTTTCAATATAGTTAACATTAATGTTACATATAACATACTATATTATATTATACATATATATTTAGCATTCCTCAAATAAAATTGATTTAATATTCCAGAATCACATATTTCCTAGAGAACAAAATTCCCAAAATAGCTAATATCTCTATGTCATAATTCTATTGTGAAACAAAAATGTTTTCCTAAAATTAATTCATCAATTAATCATTGATTATAATTTCAATCTATTTAATCCAATCGAATAATATGAAACAAACACCATAATACTAATAAGGTAATAAGATTCACAAAGAATAGCATAAATTATTTTCATTACATATGATATCAATTATAAATGACATACTTATTAAAAAAACATAAAAAAATTAATTTATAAATATGAAATATATAATAGTCATAAATATTTTTTCCCCTCATAAATGTGTTCCTCAATAGAATTATTAAGAGATATATCAATTTCATAAAAAAATTTCAGGATTAATGATTCTAAATAATTGGTAACTTCAAAGAAATGATACATAACTAACGATGATTGAAACATAGATGATTCAAAAAACCCATAACTAATTTTTTAATTTACAGAAAAATTTTTATTGTCTTTTCAATAATTAAATAAACTAAGACAATCCATATTTAATTTGTCTTATCTTATTGTTATTATCCACAAATAAGAATAGAAATTATAATAGTTATGAAAAAAATAAAACATATCAATTTTATATATTGAAAAAGAAGAAAAGGTATTTTAAACTCACCTGTGAGATGTGGTATGATTACACAACTGTGTAACTAATAATGAGATACATGGTCACTTTAAATCTATAAATAAGTTTAAAAAAATTCACCCTGTAAAGGTAATGAATGATGTATGTCAATGAGTGTGCATGTTGTTTTGTAACCCAAAACATATTATGGGTTGTCCAGAAGACATGTGGTGAAAAAATTAAAATGGTTTATGGTAATTGAGGGTTCCTGTGGAGGAAGGATCAGCTGTTGTCTATTTTTTGTGTTATTATGATTAATTCATGTGACTAACATAATGTAAACTATGTTATAAAACTCAGCTATGGGTGGTTGTCAATGACATTCCCATATCCATGTCATTTTCCAATATGTTATCCTTTGGGATACATCACTTATAACATTATACTTAGTCACATTATATAACAAATGCATAAATATATTATGTGGTCTGGTCTTCCTCATATTTAATTTAATTTATGTGTCTAGTTCAACATGAAATTTGTACTAGATATTTTAGAAAGATGCATATAAACCCCCCCACAACTAATTGACATTCAGAGATAAGGATATATAAGGGAAGAGACAGACAATAAATATAGGATGTGAGGTAAATGAGATGATGTTTTCCAAAACATTTAAATTATATGATCTAGACATCATATACATAAAAAAGTGACTATTGATAACATCAGGCATTCTTGTTAATGTGATAATATTATAGACTCATGGTCATTCGATTAGGAAATGTGGTTTCCCAACCATTTATTAGTTATATGGTTAACGATCCATATGCCTTGTAATGTTTTAGTGATCCCCATGTAATCAACCCATTATAATGATTCCATATCCCTTTTCTTCAATGAACAGTTATACCCCATGTTGTTTTTGGAAATTTTTACGAATAGTTTAAATTTCATTGATGAATTTTATTTCATACTACACCATGTTATGATTACAATTTCTGTTACACAAAGTAATTATTGATCTATATGTAACACATATATTACCTAACGATACATGCAACACAATGTTTACATTTTGTTAACAACAATCTAAATTTATTTCCATATCATATATTACACGGAATATAGAGTATTATCGAAAAAAATATACCAATAATATTATTATCAACATGTAATTATAGTTATCACTTGACTATTGGAATGGATGGTATGATATCTATAAAATAAATTTTGAATATAATGTTTATTCATGAATTATATTATAACCAAATAATTATAAATTAAATTAATAACAACTTGAAAATAATGAAATTATTTTTTTAAAACACTATTTTTCTATTCACAATCACATTTTACTATGATAAATTGAACATACCAATTTTTATTGTTTATGTTAATTTAAAATATATAATATATATTAGATAAAATATTTAAATATTATTTTATATGTGACTATGATAAGATATGTTTTAATGATATTTTATGTATAAAAATAAGTATTTTTCTAAATAGAAATTTTACCTCCATTTAATAATGAACTTATTTAATAAAGAAATTTCAAAACTATTATACAAATTATATTATAAGAAAAAATTTCTAAATTAGATCATCAAAATTATATTGGGGTGATATTTTTTTGATTTTTTCAATGTTTTTCATTTTATGGATGAATTTTGGAAAATAATTAGTTTAAATTTAAAATATAATAATCATATAAATAAAGAACAGAGATTAATAATAGTATAAGTTTTATTTAAATTGTTTTTTGTTCGATTAAAAATATATTAATACAATTTAGTTCATAAAATTCAATTTCCCATTTAAATTTTATGTAACCATATATTTTGTTTTTAATCATTTTCACATTTACATATTCATTGCCTCATTCTATCCATGTGACAATTCTAAATTAATTTTTGACCCATATTAATTTATAAAGTTAATAATGGATTATATATTTTGAATATGAATAATTAATAGTTTTTTATAATTATAACATTTAATTTTTTAAATATTTTTATAAGAAAATATATATTAAATAAACATATTAAGATAAAAACGAGAATACTAAAGGACTAAACTTTAATAGAATGAGGAAAACAACCCTGAAAGATGTAAAAAAACAAATTTTATAACCATATTTATACAATAGAACTAATTTTATATGAAATTGGTGATTAATTTTGGACCATGATGTAAAGGGAACCTCAAAATATTGTTTACTATTCCGTATTTAAAATAATCCCACTCCTCTTCCACTATAAAAACCTGAACCGCTCACTTCTTCACACCTATGATGATATTATCATTATCCAATATCAAACCAATTCAACTCTAAAAATCTCTAATGTCAACATATATTCCACACATTGTGGTTAATAAATCCAATAAATTTGATTGGTTCAAACAAAAATGAGTTACCTGAATAGGAGGTAACATTCTTCAACCATAAATTTTATTTTATATTGTTTTGAAACCATTAAATTATTATTATATCATTATATTATAACAAAATAATTATAATAAATATTCTAATATATTGTTATGTTAAGGTTAAAATCAACACTTTCAAAAACTTCTATCAAATGGGATACATAATCAACATTAGAGTGTACATTGGACCATCAATTGATGAACCAATGTTTTAATTATTCGTTTACCACCTATAAAGGTTTCTCATATAAATGGGATTGTTTTTTGTATTACATATATGGTATTTAAGATTATTTTAATTTTATATAATTAATATATATCAAATATATTCATTCTTTTCATTTTTTTAGAATAATATAATATCATTTTTGGCAATGTGGACCACCGCCTCATTAAACCAATGTAATTATTTTAGGCATAGACATAATGAAATAAGAATGGGTTTTTAAATTTTTTTATGTTTATAAAATAATTATTATAATATAATTATAAAATATATATACATAATACACTTTTCGTTCTTTCAAAACATCTAAAAGATGTAATCAACGTTCATTAATATAAACGACAAATCCTCTACATTGATAGTGAATTTAATATCCTATTTATATTTTTTTTATAGATTAATATAAATAAATATATAATAATATAAATAATATTTACATCATGTGTTAATAATTTTAAATAAGGTAATCATGATCCATGTATGAGGACTAAGAATGAAAATACAAAAAATGTATGAAAAACAAAGAATTTATATCCTGAAATATAAAACATACATTGAATATTTAGAAAATGGGTAATATAAATTCATATGTAAATGATATATGGTATTACATATATTAATATGGTTCTATTCTATATATATAATAATGTAATATTTGTTACCAAAGATTTTTGAACAAGTACGACATGATTCATGACTTATGCTAATGAAATTACCTCACTATTTTTATGAACCTAGATTGTTTAATGAGGTGTATACAACAATTTTTACATGTTATATCATGATATGTTTCATCCTAATAATATTTTATGTTTCATTTTAAGGGGATTAGGATTCATTTTTATCAAGGTTGAATGAGTTTGTTTCTATAATCTCATCATTTATCAGAAATGATTATGATTATGCATCTATGGAAGAAGAATTATGATCCAAGTCTTAACATCCTCATGAATTACCTTATCCAATGATTATTCATGATATATAAAAGTAATTTTACCATTTTACCAATATTTGGTACATATGAAAATTATGAATTTATTATTACGAATGTATGACCATATTTCTCTTTTAGAGTGAAAATTATTTTTATTCAAAAATAGGATTTCACAAAAAAATTTATTTTTCATTTGAAATTACATTTTATAGAAATTTTTAATGAATATTACTTCAAAAAAATTATATAATTTCTTTTAAAATGGTTATCATGGAATCCATTATATATTCTTAATGTATTTTTCAATTAAATTTGTTCTCAAAATGATTTAGGATTTAATAATACATTATCAATGTTGAAATGATATATTCATCAAGAGATGTATTATATAATATTAAATTTTTTTATAAGTATATCATGTGGGTTTCAATAAAAATGATATAAACATTTTTCATGTTTGAAAAAATTTAATTTTAAAAGAATGATTATATTACATCATAAATATAAAAAGTGATCTTCAAAATCCATCTCTATATAAGAATTATTCATTTGATTTGTTTGTCATTTGTGGGGGATATAATCGGTGTTCTCCAGTCTTACTCTTTTATTGTGTGGTTTTTGTCTTGGTAGACTAACATTTATGTGACCAAATTCAGTTCAAAAGGTTGTACCAAGATATAACTCTTCTGAAATACACTTAATTCAATGGGTTGTGATATGATTAAATGATTAAGAAACCAATTTATTTTATACATGATATGATAAGATGAAATTATATTTATACAAATTTTAGTTAATAAATTATTATTTTATTATTATAAAACACACATATTTTTATGAGTATTAGTATGATAAATTATTTTTTATATTATGTTACACCTATTTATGATCACATTATATTACATGTGAGACCTATATCTATGTAAATGTGTTTATAAACATTAATCGAATTGGGATTAAACATAGTCGAGTAATGAAATTTATCTACATAGATGGTCTTGGGATTGAAAAATGACTACTAATATGGTTTGGGGAATGATCCCAAACATAATTGATTTACATGATGGAAATCCAGGACTACTATGGAAATTATTTTAAATGTTTATGTGTCATCCCAAATTCAATGTCTTATTTTAAAGTTATTCTTTCATGGACTGCGCTCTTGTTTACCTAATGATTCATGTCAAATAAAATGAGTCTTGTTACCATGAATCTTTAATATGACACATGTTATTCATGTAACGGCCTTCTAGTTTTATGATCATTATCTCATTCACTTATGCTCATGATTATAAATACATATATCACTTGATTACACTTATTAATCATCTGTGGTCAACCAATATTATATTCCATTTCATTTTGATATGATGAATTGTTTTATGTAGGTGTTATATAAGATGAATATTTTTATGGGATATGTTGATCTAAATTAGAATAACGTGTTTCATTTTTCAACGCTATGAAAATATCACAGAACATGGGTATGCAATTTTTTAATGTGTTTTATATTAATCTAAAATGATTTAATATCCAATTATTTGAAGATATGGTCTCTTTTTTGTGTTAATGTAAATGTATAGACAACCTTTAAAAATACAATGAAAAGGCATTATTGAGATCCCAATAGATATATCTACAGATTTTTCAAGAGATATCCCAGTGATAAGTAGAAGGATGTGTTATAGTAGACCAAGTGTCTTTGTACTTTAGTAATGGATTAAGTGGATGAATTCATATAAATTAATCTCATTTTATTTTATACAAGTGTATATGGATCATTGATATATTTACATAGTGTTAAAACCCCTAAAACACTTTATTGAGCTAAACTTGATTGAGAACTAGTGAATGCCAACAGGCCATGCAGCACAACTGGTTTGACACTCCGGGAGATATGTTTTTGGAAGAAATATACAGATTACAAACAATCATTTACGATAAAATATAATATAACAATGAATAAACAAGTATAAACATAAGGATTGAAAGATTAATTATTTATCTTTCATGAATCAAAAATCATATAATTATTTTTCAGAAATAGATGGTTTTTTGTTATGATTAGGGTTTCTAACTATATTCTATTTATATTTATTAAATATACAAAAATATAAAGAACATGGATATAATTTAATTATTAAAATTTGAAAACTATCTTAATTATGAAAATTTATATCTTATATTGATATTTCGTGAAGAGAATCAGGATGGTGGAAAGAGTATTGGTTATACTAATGAAGAAAATGAGATTGTGAATGTCATCTAAAAGGTATGATATGTTTTAATAGGTTTGTTTTAATTAAATTGATGAATATTTATTAACTTTATATAGCTTAATCTAAATACATGAATAAATTTTTTTACCATATGAAAGGGGAATTAATGAATCTGATGATGAATCCTAAGTAATGGTTAATGAATAAATATGGTGTACTATAGTTTATATTTATTGCAATCGAATAATTTATTTAGTTAAATTATGATGTGTATGTTTTACTTTAGAAATTTTAAAATATTCATTTAATGGTGCTGATGAAATAGGAAATTGATATAATGGAATGGTGGTGTTTTAATAAATGAAATGAAACTGATAATGTGTTAATGATGTTGAGAAAATTTTATTTATCTTGGATAATGTGACTGATGATATGTCATATATATGTTGGATAATAATTATTAACATGTAACTCAATATTAACTTTTTGAAAAGTGTAATATGTTATAATCAATTATGTTTATATTTTTTTATTTCATTTATGGAATATTTCTAATAATAATTGGAATAATTAATTATTCATTATTACAATTAGGTTTTATGGTAAATTTTTTTAAACTTGTTTGAATAGAATTAATGATGAAGGTATTCAAATTATTGGAATTTAGAAAAAATAGTACTTTATTATATATAAAGTATAATTGATAATCATATTTTTAGAAATTTATTAATCTTTTATTAACTGTTTTATATTTTTATATTTTGTTTGGGTTACAAGGGTTTAAATTAATTTAGTAGTTCATGATAAACTTTTGATGAGGTGTCAGTGATTATCGTGTTATATCACATTATGAGGATTTATAAAGGTTTCATAAGATGTGGCCACCTTTGTTGATAGGTAGAATGACTTATTGTTACATTGATGGATCATTGATATGTCAATGATTTAGTGATAAAAAAATTCACTTTCATTTCATAGAGTAAAAGTTTTAGTGGAAATGAGTAAAGGCATAATTGATGGATATTATTGTTCTTTTTAAATGGAGTGAAATAAATAAAGTATATATTTTTTTGAACTTTTTTAATTTTATGAAACAAATCTTTCAATAAAAAGATTATAGACCTACTTTCATATCTGATGAACTATGTTTTCCCGTAGATAATCACAAATTTAAGTATTCTGAACATTAAATTTATCTAGATCACTAATATGTATTGATTAATGTTCTATACAACACACAATCGGTACGTAAGTGTCATTTTTCAATCCTATGTCCATGTTTTCACATTCATCCAATGATATCATATGTGGAAACCTAGTTATATTTCACATTGTAATTTATTATGTTTCAAAGATTCCAATTTTTTAGAAATGTTTTATTATTGATATTTTAAATGTGTTTTTGATTTAGTATAACAATATATTATTAATATGTCAATGACCTAGATGAATCTAGAGGGTTAAATTCATTATTTGGGTGGAAATAACACCCAATGTTTTTTACAAATTGTTATTTATTAAAATAAATTAAATTTTAGTAATGAATTTTATTACACGCAAAACCATTTTATGGTGTAATGTTTCTCAAAACCATGTTATGATTTTGGTACAATCAACACTTATATTATTTTGTGAAAAATAAAACACTGCGTTTTTTTATATTTAACATAATTTTTAGTTCCTTCAACAAAATAAACCACATTTAAGACCGAGTTTTACCGAACTAAAAGATATTATTAATATTAATACCAAATTATAATTATAGTTTTACCTAAAAATAAGAACAAATGATAGAAAAATCATAAATTTTTATTTAAAATATTGTTTAGTAAAGAATTATTTGATAACTATATAATAAAAAAAATAATGGAAGAGGTAAATAAAAATAAATAAATTATTGGCCTAAAAGATAAATTATCTATGTATAAACACATTTTATATAAATAGATAAATCAGACCACTTTTGATGAATGATTCTAATGAAATATAAATATTATATTTGAAATAATAAATTTTATATTACTCTTATGTGATTTCAATACATAAGATAAGATTAAATACAATTAAAAGAAAAATAGATGTATTTTTCATAATGGAATTTTTACCTCTATTTAATGGTGCAGTTGTTTAAAAATTTATTTTTAAAACCATTAATTTATTTTAAAAAAATTAATTTCATTCATGATATTAGAACAACTTATCGAGGAATATTGGTAATTAATGATTTTTAATTGAAAACTATCTTTTCATAAAAAGTATTTTTATAGTTAATTTTAGTTTCATGGGTTATAAATTATATTTATTTTATATATAAACAAATTATAACATTTATGTTATTAGAATCAATATTACATTGAAATTGGATATTTAATCATTTAAATCTTTTTAGAATTTACACCGTTGAAACGCATTACAATATACCATCTGAGGGAAAAATTTTAAATTACTTTTTGATAATTGTGTTATGATAATTTTAAAAATTGGATTCTATATTATGAATAATTATAATTTTTAGTAAAAAATATGATCAACATAGTTTTAGACATAAACTAATCATGAAATTGATTTAAATTAATTACAGTGATTAAGAGAAAAATGTTTTTACTTTGGGACTTAACATTAAAATAATTGGAAATGACTGAAGAACATGTCTAGGCCATGTTTTATCATATATTTATAACAAATTCACTCTTGTATAAAAAACATTTCATTACTAGATTTACATTATATTAGGGAGACCTCCCAATAGTGTTCATATTTTTTGAATTTTGAAGAACGCCACTCCCCCACCACAGTAAAAAACATTCACCCCCTCAACTATAAAAACATATCAATACCATTCACTCATAAATTCACTACCCAAATAAAATAAAAAAAATCCCTTCTCTAATAAAAAAAATCCTATTATTGGGATAAAATAAATGCAATGAATTCATTCATTGAAACCCCAATGGAGTTTCCCAAACAAGAGGCATAATTTTTCAACAAGCACTACAGTGATATTTTCATTTCCACCCCCTTTGATTAATCTGGTATTAAATATTTCTAAATACATTCATATAGAAAATATATTGATATTTCTTATGTCATGTATATGACCTATACATTCAAAAAAATCCTTAAAATGGGATATGTGATCGACAATCGTGTGTACGACGGACTACCGCCTCGTGAACTGATGTCGTGTGTTCTTCTATAACCGCCTCTAATGGTTGATAATATTTATAGAAATACTATTTTTATATTATATATATATATATATTATATTTATGATTTCATTATTATAATTGTATTATTATATAACATATACATTCAATAATTCTATTTTGTGGGAATATGATAAAATTGTTGGTGGATGTGTGGACTACCACATCCGAAAAGTGATGTGATTCATTAAATATTTTAATTGAATATATAAAGATGGGGTTTATTAATAATATGTGATATTTATGAAAAATTAATTCCAAATTTATGAATATATATATCTCTCTCATTTTTTTCATTCTTTCATTGAAATATTAAAATAGAAACAACATTCATGCGTACATATAACATACCCACTCAATGAACAATGTACATAATTTATTGTTTCTTTCTATTATAGATGAATATAAATAAATATATTTTGAATATATAATATATTTATATCATATATCAAAATAATTTTATTATGAAATCATGATATATATAATGGGAATAATAATGAAAATTCAAAACATGTTTGAGATACATATAGGCTATTAACCGAAACATAACATTAACATGGATTTATTAATAAACATGAAATATAAATTGATAATTAAATCATATATGGTATTATATATATTAATTTATTTATATTATATATATTTTTAATAAATATATATTTATTATTTAATAGTTTTTAACCTAAATGAAGTTATTCAATAATAATGGTAAGTGAGTTTCCACTATCATTTGATATCATTAATATATATTCCTTATCCGTAACTCATTCCTTTATGTATATTATATACATACCTATGAAATCTTATATCTATAATATAGTTCATTTAATTATAAAAAATGATTCAATTTATTTTATTCTCTCATAGGGACCATGATTTAAATGTTACACATGTTTTAAGAGGATTTATAGTATCACTTTTATTGTGAGACGTGGGGATTATTCACCACCCATTTAGTTTTTCTATATGTTATGGAACTTAAAATTTTCATATTATTATTATAATTATTATCTTTTACTTAAATATCCATTTATGATATCTATTTCATGTGATTTAGAGTTCAAATGTTACTAAAAATTAATGTACTTTTTTCGGAGCTTGTGTTCTTTTAGATGTATTTTTTATTCCAACACTATATTTATTTATGATGTGTATATAAAAACCATTTGAAATGTAATAAGATAAATATTTGAATACTAATTATATTTTATTTTCAATTTAATGTGTATTAGTATTCAATGATACTAAAGTGGTATGATTTTATTTCTACAATATCATCGTTTATAGTGATTTGTTATCAGTATGCATCAAATAGAGCATATATTTTCAATATATTTTATCCATATTTCAATGATTTAATCCTCACCAATGGGACATTAAATGTTAAATTGAATAATTATTGGAATTATGTAGTATTTTGAGCTTAATTGTGAAAATTCCCTTATTCTGGATTTTTAAAATTTGTTCACAATTGTGCTGTTTCGGACATATCATTTTGCATAATTATTCAATTTGAATGATTTTATATATGCAGGTTCCCTTGGAATATATTATTCTCATTTATCAACTAGAAAAAGTTATAAATCATTTATCTAAGGGCCCAAATAAATCATTCTTTGGGAAAACTATTTTTGTTCAGATGTGTAGAGCCCACCTCAATCACTGAAGTATAACACCTGATATAGGTGTCCAAAGGCATTAATTCCAACTTGTGTTGAAACAAGACTCCAGGAAACATGTGCTTGACATGTTGTACTGTCAAATATATTCATTATATCATAATGTGAGAGAGAAAATTATCTGGAATATGAAGAGTCCCCTCAGGGAGAGAAAGATCCATTGAGTAAATAATTATTATATTTTTCATCACGTCTACAAAGATACATAAATTAGGAGGAGATAAGGATAATATAATTTTTATAAAATAATTAGAATGGTCTAGTTGTTTATTCGGCTGAGAGGTATTCTAATCAGAAGGATGATTTGGATGGATAGAATATGGATAGAAGAATTCTCTGCCATCCTCCCCAATGCTTCTCATATATTTTTTCATTTCACGGAGGGTTGGATTTGTAGAGACATTGAAGAATATTGTGTGCACACATCTTGGAATAAAGATGATTTGGGATTCTCAAGTGATGCATGGATAAGCACCAACTGGTTTCGGATAACGACAACCATCTGACACTCCCTTCCACGTTTTGATATTCATGGCTAATATATATTACATCTCCCATGAACATATATTTTATGGTTTACAGTAGTTATTTTATTTCATGAATATATTTTCAACATATTCTTTTTTTATGGTTTCTCAATCCATGAAGTAAAATAGTCGATTTCCCTAATTAAATTTCATTGGCAAGTCTTGCCTTTTAGTAAAGTGATTTTGATTAGGTTGAATTATTTGGAGGTCTTCTAGTAAGTTGAAAAATTATATAGGTGGGGAAACTATAATATTGAAGTTTTAATATGATATTAATGAAAAATAAGGTGTTTATCCAACGGTATTTGGGTATGCATTTAGAGATTCATTAGGGAGATAATTTTAATCAAGGAATAGGTGAGTGTCCGAGAGGTTAAAGCTTTTCCATAACCACTGTTTTGAATCTTGGTTGAAAATTATTTTATTTTCTATCAATTTTTTCCTCATTTAAAAATTTTCATTATTTTTAACTTAATCTTATATTTTTTTAATTATTTAATTAAATCCACAAATTTTCTATTTCGTTCAAAAACAAATTAACAAAGTTACAGTTTGATAACATATCATGTAACCTCCTCGTGAGACAACCTAATGGTCACCACAGTGATATATTTTATGGAAAAATTATTCACTGGTGTTTTCCTAAAAAAGATCATCATCAATTTGGTGTTGCTTCCAGGGAGGATTCTTTATTTTTTTATGATTTGTTATTAAATTTTCTAGGCTTTTTAACCACTAATTTTTTATTTTAAGATAAGACCCAAAAAATGGATTTCTGCAGCAACTATTCCAAAGTTTGGAATTATTATAAACAATTTGAGGAGCTTGGTCATGATGATTTTTTATAATTTCTACAAAATACTCTTGAAATGGATCAAAATAATTTTCCAATTCAACAAAATATTCATGATGTAAACAGAAAAATGGGAATTCATTCCAATAAATTAATGAATTGAAAAAATAGAAAGCTCAAAAAGATAGTCAAAAAATGGAAAATGGCATCCCGCCAATTTTTTATGTTGATGAAACTTTTGTAGACATGTTGAAAATTGATTTTGAATAATCTTTTTCACCTTTTCTGTAATAATTTTCTAGTGATTCACCAAAAGATGCATATTTTGGAAATCAAAGCACTTTTGAAAACCAATAGGATGAATGTGTTGAAAATTAAATTTCATTTGAATCAACTATTTTTAAAATTTATAATTTAGAAACATTTTATGAATATTTTGATAAAAAGGCAGAAAAAGATGATCCTTTTTTTGAAGACCAGAAGGAAGAACTAGCGCTACTTCCCAGTTTCTATGCCATTATTTTTTACTCACAGAAAAGGATGGAACCAGAGAATCCACAGGGTGATGTCTCAATTTTTGATCCTTAATTTTCTGATAATTTTGATAATAATTCACTACGTGATTCTACCTATGCTAATTTAGTTCATGTTTCTTTTCAGTGGACTGATTTTTTAGATGATGAGGATTTCAAGGATGAAATTAAGGAATGGACGTTTTTCCCATTCTAATAACCACTGGAGGCCTTTATTGAGGATAATGTATTTCGATGTTTATTTTACAATTTTTTCCCTCTTTCACTATATCATAAAAAAATAAATGTCATAGAGGGGAAGCTAAATAAATAATTATTTGGGAGTATCGACAAGATGTGCGTGGAGAATAATATTGGAGAGATTTCATTTTGGTAGTTCATGAAGAAAAAGCATCACCACCTTCAGATTGTGTTTGACTAGCTGGAAATTCTTGACCAGGGGCAGTGAAATCCAAGCACCCACATGGGGGTTCATACAAATTATCTTTTCAATTACCTTTATTAATTTTATTTTTCTTTTCTGTCATTCAAAAAAAAATTGATACTTTGATTTTATTTTTTTCATGTATGTTTCTCTGATGCATCTTTTATGAGGTTAGCTCAATACTACTACTATTAATGAAAAACCAGGACATGTCCTTCATTCCCACATGTTTTTTTTCATGTCTTATCTTTTTTATTTTCATTTCTCTTATTATATATGCATAATTTAGGAATTCTAAAAAAACGTTTGGGGGAGAATCATTCATGGTAAAATATGATTTTATGTGTTTTCAAATGTTGTGTGTTTTATCTAAACATTTGAAAAAAACATTCCAACATAAATTATGATCATTGAAATTTTTGAAAACCCTATAAATGAGTAAACCAATTTATCTATTGAACCTTAATATAAATGAATACTGAAAAAAACACTACTTCTAGATAAAAAATATTTAAAATTTAATAAAATGACCATTTAATTTTATATTTTATGACATGAATGCTATATAATATTGAAAACAATATTTTGTGAGGATTCTGATTCAATTTTCCATCTTCATCACAGTCATATATTTTTATGAGTGAACCAATACATGTTTGTTTGAACCAGAACATGATATATTTTTATCAAAACATGAGGGAATAGTTGAGTGGGATTTAAAAGATTGAGGCAATTTGTTAGTGATTGAAAGCACATTTTTCAAGATTATCAATTTTATTCTGGCCCACCCGGTACATTTTATCCTTCTTGATCACTTAGTATCCATGAACATCCTTCTATATAGCCAAATTACAAGCCATTTTAGTTTTTCAACATGCTCTGGAAGTACAAATGCATGATCTAGTTGAACTTAAGGGTGGGGGAGATGACTTGTGGTATGATACTTCATATCCAATTCCTTAGGGTGGTTATCAAAACTCTATAGAGATGTTTTTGTTGCTGAAAATTGTTTTTCTGAGAGATGTGCCTTTCTGGTGCTCTCATTGGAAGATAAATGTGCCTATCTGGAGCACATAATGGAATAATGTTGTGCCTATCTGGAGCTTTCAATGGAAGAAAGATGTCCACAATCTTGAGATTTTAAAAAAGAAAAACAAGAGATATATCACTTTTGCAGCTAAAATATTGATGGAATGAGGTGTAAAAGTTATTCCTAGAGATTCTGAATTATGGAATTCATTGGAGAAGAATATAGAGGATACCACACATGATTTAATAAAAGATTCATGAATTTTTTGCTTAAAAAATTATCCAAACTCTTCTTATTCGGCCATATAATTTTGGACATTTGAAACCCACCAACAATTAGTCGTAGAAAAACCTTGAAAATCCTTCATGATGTTCACATTTTTATAGGATTATATTGGGTGGAGATGAAGAAATATTTCAAGCCTATAAGGATTCATTCATTTGTTTTAATGAGAGAGTCTATTTTGAAAATCGATATTTGTGTTGAGAGTAAATTTTTTCGTGGTAAGTATGTTATGTGAATGAAAGGATAATATAATTGAAATGATTTAATGAACTGTGTTTACAAAATAAATCATTTGTTTTTTATGAGGAATTATATTGATTGATTCTTGGTGGTTGATTGTTGAACCTCATTGGTTTGTGTTTTGAACTGCAATGATGTGGATTTTCTACTCACTGGTCCAAGAGGCCATGTGAAATGTGTGGGGGAATTGATAGAGTTGATATTTTCAATATAATATTTCTAAATTTCAATGTTTTAATTCTCTAAAATATTTCATTACATGTTAAATTGCATAATATTTGTAAATTTGTTGTATTATAAGATATATTGTGAAAATTCCGTAATTCTTGTTTTTTAATATTTTTTCACTAGTTTGATGTTTCAGACCTATAATTTTACATATTGATCCAAATGATTCCAATTTTTAGGCACCCCTGGATTATAGTCTTCACATTTCTCAACTGGAAAATTTTTTAAATCTAAAATCTAAGGGCAAAAATAAATATTTTGTTGGGAAACATTTTTTTGTTCGGATGTATGGATACCCCCTCAATCAATGAAGAAAAACTCTAGATACAGGTGTTCAAAGTTATTAATTCCAATTTTAGGTGAAAGAGGACTCCAAGACGCATGTGTATGAGGAGTTGTAAGGACCAATTCACTCATTAGGGGACAATGTTAGTGTGAACATTATGCGGATGTTTAGGAGTCTCCTCAGGCAGAGCAACAATTTTTGAGTAATTAATTTCTATCATTAACCAATCATCTACAAATATGATGAAATTTATAGGGGAGACGTAAAATATAGATTTCAAAAACTCTTTAGGAGGTTCCAAAGGTTTATTCGACCGAGAGAGAATCTAAAAAGAAGCCAACATTTGACGGATAGAATCTGGACAGAATAATTTAGAGTCCTCCTCCCCTATGCTTCCCATCTATTCTTTCACATAAAGTGGTGGATGGTTTTGTAGACACATTGATAAAGATGATGTGAATGCGTCCTAGAATTGAGATGATTTGAGCTGCTCAACAGATTCGAGGCTATGAACCTAGTGGTTGGGGACGGTGACAACAGACAGACACTCCCTTGCGAGTTTTTATCTTTATGTGTATTATCTATTTCATCACTCATGAACTTATATTTCATGGATGATAGTAGTTGTTTTATATCTTTAAAATATTTTCAACTTATTCGTTTTTTATGGTTTCCTAATCTATGAAGTAATATAGTTGATTTACCAATTTTAATTTTTTTAACAGGTCTTTCTTTTGGGTTTAGTGATTTTGATTACGTTTAATTATTTGGAGGTCTTCATATAATTGTAAAACTTCTATAGGAGGGGAAACAATCATACTGAGGTTCTAATATGATATACAGAACAAATAAGGTGTTTATCCATAGGAATTTGGGTAGGCATTGATATATTCGTTAGGAAGATAATTTTATACATTTAAGAGGGGGTGTAAGGGAGGTTAAAGCTTGTCCATAACCACAGTTTTGATTCTAGTTTCAAAATTATTTTATTTCCTTTCAATTAATGGATCATTTGAAAATATATTTATTTTTATATAATACTTATATTATTTCCTAGAGTCTTTAATCAAATCCCCATGTTTTCTATTTTGTGCAAAAACTAATTAACAAAATTATAGTTTGATAACATAGCATGCAACTTCCTCATGAGACAACCTCATGGTCACTTATATGATACATTTTAAGGCGATATTATTGAGGAGAGTTTCACAACAAAAACACAACATTTGCTTCCATTGATGAAATTTTATGAATCAACTCTCATGAATTATAAAAATATATATTATAGTATATTTGTTGACGGATATAATCATGTAATGTAAAATGTTTTCCACACACTGTTACATAAGATAATTAAGAAATTATTTTTAAGAATATGTGATCATATTTTCCCCTTCAGATAAAAATGTGTATTTTTCAATAACCATGATTTACAAAAACAAATTAGCAAATATTTTTAAACTATTCGTAAATATAATTTGTATAGAATATTATATTAAATTAAATTATTCATTAAAATTTAAATAAAATTTATTTCAAAATATCCATTATAAGTTGTCAAATATGTTTTCATTGAAAATGGTATTCACAATTATATATGATGAAAAAATAATATTTAAAACATGAATTGATATTTTCATAAATAATTAATTTTAAAATATTTTAAAAAAAAATTATTTATAGGAATCTCCTATTGGTTTTCAATGATTTTTTTTAAAATTGCTCAGGTATTAAAAAAATTGTGTTTTTCAATGAATGATTATTTTCCTTAAGAAATGTTCCATGTGCTCTTTCAAAATCCTTCTTTATCTATGATGTAATACTATGATAAATATTATGATTTACTGTTGGTAAGATAAAATTTTACAATTTTTATTAATTCATTTAATGTTTAATTTTTGTTTTTGCAACTTGTTTATGTAACTTATGTCTCTTCAATGGGTTTTAGCTTGATAAAAAATTATTAAACCCAGTTATTTTCACATGTTATATTATAGTGACATGATAATGAAACCTTTATACATTACATATGATAAGATATCTTGAAATATTTATTATACCCATCTCATTTTCTAGGTTATTATATAATGTTCATGAAACCCATTGATTTTATGGTGTCATAATATGATAAATGTTTTTATTATATTATGAAACACACATTTATTATTTCATTTTGTAATGGGAGGGACCTACATCACTATAAAATTAATTGGATTCTAGTTTAGATATCCTATGTTAATAATTGATAGAAAATGGATTGAACTCTGTTTAATAAAGGATATTCTATAATAAGACTGTCTTGGCAGTGAACACAACCAACTAAGATGGTTTATAGAGTGAACCCATAATACTGATATAGCCTTGGATGTAACCCGTGAATACTAAGGAAATAATTTCATATGTTTTTCTATCTTCCAAAATACCATTTTTAAATATTATGTTTTGAATTCATTGTTTTTTCTCTTTGTTAAATCATGATACAAGTATTATGAACATGGAAATATTTACTCAACGACTTTTTGTTATGATCTTTTCATATGTTGAGAATTGTCCTATAATTTTATGTTCATGTTATCATTCCCTTTCCTTCATGCCACGCTTAGATATATCAATGTTTTCCCTTACAGAGAATCTGACATCCCACATTCTTATGTTTCCTTTCCTCAGATTATTATGAAAGGTTTTTTGTAGGAATATGAAAGGGTAATATATTTATTAGAGATCTTTAATATCATTCACAAAATAAGACAACAGTTTTTATAGTTACATTGACATAAAACCATTATGGAAATCAAGAATCTAATATTATAATGTGATGAATATTATAATAAAATGATTAAATATTCATTTATGTAATTCCTAGGACTCTTTATGCATGACCCATCATTCATCATATGTTTTGTGTTTCCCTGGGATATTCATGTTAACAAATCACTCTTGAGGGTTCCACACATGTGTTCCCAATAAAATATACTATCATAAAGGCTATACCTATAAATTTTAGCACAATAAAACATTATTTATTGTGATATGGCCATATAAGCTCATACTGTATCTATTTCCCACCAATGATAAATGTAATAACTGATCAATGAAGAATTTTATTTCTATTATTAATAGGATACGAAGGCATCATTCAAAAAGACTGAGCTCCATATCCATTATACGAACATCAACCATTTGATAGAGAAAATTAATTTTCAATACAATTATTTCTTTTTCAATATTATCACATTCAATAATATAATATCCCCCTGATGGCGGGAAAATATATATGAAATTTTCATGTCATAATAGTCATTGTGAAATTTTTTAACTATTATCCCATATAGATATATTCTCCTCAAGACTAGAAATCATGCCTCCATAATAGAATATTTAGCATGTATTTCCCATATAAAGATAACACGAATATGGAAATCCACAATTACATTATTCCATTTCAAATTCCATATAACATTAATGGGACTCATTTCAAATAGGGTATCCCATGGAATACCTATAGTTAATGTCCAGTGCAATTCACACGTTCATTTATATACATCATTTATAATATTACAATACAAAATTTTCTCTTATTGGGTATATATCTAGAGGACATAGTGATGTAGAGGTCTTTAGTAGCATTAAACTAAATCAATATTTCCCCCCTTTTAAATATTTAATAGTGGTGACCCTGAGGTTGTCTCTAAAAGAGGTTGCAGTTTTAGTTGCAAAATTGTCACTTTTTTTACATGAACAGAAAATTGGGGATTTGATTTAATGATCCAAAATTGAATTTAATAATAGATATATTTCAAAGAAATAGAAGGAAAATGAAGAAAATTGACAACAAACAAAGTGGGTTTGTATATAAAATTTAAAATAGTGGGTTTTGACTAACTTCACCCCCTCAGACACTCTCATCTTCCTTGTTTGAAAAAATTTCACAGATGTATTTCTATATGCACCACTTAGGACCCCTCATGTGGACACTTGAACTTGAATAGACGTCATATTAATAACATGGCATGATTGTTGTCCTTAAAATAGATGTGATTCAATTGCTTGATGACTTCCATGTAATTAAATCTAATTAAATCAATAAGCCTTAATGGAACGACCTTTACAATGATATTTAAATAGTAATGGAAATTAATTTACATCATTGTCAGAACAAATATCTAAATATAATTTCTGAAAATAAATTTATGAATAAAAAAACATATTCATTAAAAAAATATAGTGTCATAATATATTCAAATGATATATTACACAATTAGATCGTAACTAGAAAAAGAATATCTATTTTTAGTCACCAGCTTCAATCACTTGCTGCATAGAAACTCATTTCTTGGGACACCCCCATTATCTACATCATATCATGAAGCGTGAAATCCTTTTGATGATGAGGATCTCTGTCGACGTAATGGAAGGATTTAGATTTTCTAGAGGGCATTTGGTGGTGTCAGTTTCACTATATCCGTCCCAGACTATCTCAAAATAGAAGCCCCCGGGTTCCTTTTGTAGGCACTCACATCAAAACATTAGGCACCATATTTTTTAATTTTTTATGTACGTCTAATGATACATGACGTTTACTGGGGGTTCACGATGTGTACAACACTCAACGTTTACTAGATCGTCACAAATTTCACGCAGGAATATCCATTACTCGATGAATTCATTCACTTCATGTACTTCAAAATCTCGATGTGTATAATATGTGAACAGAATTCTCTAAATTCAATACATGTATCATGTGGATATTCAAGTATAATTTGTCAAAATGTGTAATGAATGTTCATGTCGTGTATGATTTCTGTATTAGTTTTACATCACCACTTAATCTATATAAAATACAATTTCACCACACTTCACTTCGATTATGGTGAAAAGTGTTCGTTACATACAATACTGGAATACAATGGACAATTTAAAGTAGTTAAATGTCAAGAATTATTCCTTTTTTAAAAACAGGACCTAAAAATTCATAAATTCCAAAAATGATTAATTCAAATAAATTTCCTTTTATGGGGTTTAATTACATAAATTAAGAATTATAAACAATGGAAATATTAGCTCTATCAATTCCCCAACATATAACCATTGGAATCCTGAAAAATGACAATCAAATAGTCAAATTCAAAGAACATACCATTAGAGTTTACAAATTTTTCACAAAGAATCTAACGAAATCATGCCTCATTAAAAAAAAACATTTCAAATTCATATTTCAATTTATTCAATCCATTTTCACTTTTTTTAATCCTCCCATGCACCTAAAACAAAAACTACACATTTATTTTCTCCCAACATAAAAAACAATTTTTTTAAAAGTATTTTTTAAAAATACCCAAGAATTAATACCCATAGAATTTATATATTTCTATAACACTACCTGATGTGTACCATAAAAATGTGATTATCATGAGAACATTACAAGGTTCATATGTGGATTTGGGTATGTTGGATTCAAATGTGGAAAACTCTACAGCTGAAACGGAGGGTTTGGCCCTTTTTTATGAATCAAATGAATGATATCATCCATACTCTTCTCTGATGGAACCCATCATTGATGATCTCTTTTCGATCACGTTAGTTCATCATTTCACCAGAATATATTATATTTTCTCCCTATCTTTTTTTTCAAAAAGAAATAGATATGGAACAACTTATTTTTCATTTGAGTGCTCCAAATACGCACATCTCTTAGAAAAATATATTCCTATAGCACAAATATAATTTAATGATTTAATTTCCTCCCAAAGCAGCACCAAATGTGGTATCACATCAAGAGTTATCTTCTTCTATACATAATTTCTTCTAGATTATTAATTTATACTTCCATAGTAATATGGAAATTGAAATCGGCTTGTAATGTTGATAACCTAACACGTTTTTCTTGGCTAGTTAGGAATCATGAAATATGTAATGTGAAAAGGAAGGAAAATGTAAATAGGAAAATCATGAAATGCGGGAAATCACAATCCAATAAAAATCCTCAAAAACATTCATTAAATTTATCCCAACCATAAAATTTTGATTCAAATGGATCATGTTCTAGTTCAAACATATATCGATTGAATATCTCATTAAAAGAGGTGAATGTGAAGAAGATATAATGATGCGTTCAGAGAAATCACATTAATGGGAAATTCAATTACAATGTCACTATCATGTTTCATGGAATTTAAATAATGGAGCTATTTTTTATAATTATCCAAAATTTTTATCTTGAAAGAATGATATTATTTTCATTTATTTATGGATAATTTCAAAGTTTCAATTATTTTACTCCATGGCATGAGTTTCAAAACTAAAAAAGTTAATAATACATTATCATAGGTATTATATAAATATTTTAATGAAAATATGAAATAAAACAAAATTTTTGATAATTAAATGAACAAAATTTGAACAATTAAAATCACTAGTATTGGAATTGAAATTTTGTAACCAAAAAATTACAATTGAAAACATGAAAAATCCTAATCAAAACCTCATTTTTCCTCTCTCAATCATTTATTCTGTGCAATGTCCTCATAATAAAGATAATTTATATGAGCCTGAGATTTTTTAAATGATGGACATAAAAAATAAATGAGAATGGAATACACAACATGACTTCAATTATATTCTACATCTTGAAGTTGGATCTTCTCCATTGGAGGATCATAAAAATTCACTTGAAATAGCTTCAACCTATTCCCATTGACTATAAATGGTGTTTCATTCTATGGATCTTGTTTAAGTAGGACACCAAAAAGAAATACACGAGTAAACATAAATGGTCTAGACCATTTGGAAGGAAATTTACCTTGGAGAAACTTCAATCTAACATCAAATATTAGAACCTCATCTCCCTCTTTGAATCATTTTTTGATAGTCCTCCCATGAGGAAAATATTTTGTTCATAATTTATATAATATAGATATTTAATATTCATTGTATATGATTTTTTATTGTTCCTAAGAACAACATTTGTTTTATTTCTAATAGAAAACAATTCACATTACATGATTTGACATCCAAAAATGATTTGTGTTTAAATTCAACTAGTATGTGAATAGATTTTCAATATAACAATATTAATGGTGAAATTCTGATTTAGGATTTTATGGTAGAGTAGTAGGCCTAGATTGAATCATCTATTCTCAAACTCTTATCCATCTTATATGTGTTCACAATTTTTTCAGAAATTTGTTTGATCTCTCTCTTTGATAACTCATCAATTGCATTTAATTTTTGATGATATGTCATAGATACCCTATGATGATTTCAATATTTCATCATGTGTTTCCATAGCACTATAGAAAAAATTGGTACCTTGATCTGTAATCAGAATATTTGGGAATCTAAATGTTGGAAATAAATTTCCATTAAATATTTTAAACACAATTTTAGTATTTTCTATTATTGTGGGAATATCCTCTACCCATTCAGATAGGTAATAGAAATTATTAAATATATAAAGATTCCCTAAAGACTTTGGGAAAGGACCCATGAAATAAATTCCCTAGATAACAAATTCTACCCAAAAAATGGAGTGGTTTTGTGTCATCTCATTTCATTCGGAAATGTTTCAATGGGATTGAAAATTTCTACAGGTTCTACAGAATTTGAATTATTTTCTAAAGATAATGGGTTAGCATAATCCATAATTAAAGACTTGTATTTCAATTTTTTGTCTGAAGAAGTGTCTTCTATGGTTGAATGTGTGATTAAAATGAAGAATTATTTGAAAATGATAATTTAGATGGAATCTCTGAATCAATTGATTACATCCAATTATCCACAGGTAGGTATCATCGCAGTTCTATATCATTGAATCACTCATGAGTTTTCCACCTTCATGTTTCCAAATCCAATAGGGATGTATATCGGAAGATCAACTGTTCACAAAATTATAAAACCAGTTTCACTCACTTTTGAAGAAGAACGACTCCCCATCTTGAATGGTTTCTTTAATTGGTGTAAAATATGAAGTTTTACATTATCTACAATTGGTATACTAATCAAATAAATAATAAAAAGGTTCTCACATCCTTTTATGTCATTTATTGAAACATCACTCTCCATTAATAGAAAAATATATCATAAAAGTCAGGGTTTTGAACCATTCTCCATCATAAAAAATATGACTACATAATGATCTTGGAAAACATTCAACTTAGAGACCAGAAGGTAGCATCTAATCTAGTCCAAATAAAATACAACTGCTGACAGTTCCTTATCTTTTGTTATGTAGTCTTATTGTTCTTAATCTAATTATCCTGATTCATAGGAAATAAAAATATATTTCTTGTCCAACCATTGACTTTACACTTCCCCCATATAATAGTTAGAATATTATGTCATGATTTTGAATGGAATTTTCAATTTGGCTTGTTGAACAATAGCAAGGGTTATATGCTTTTGTTTCATCTCAAGGAATCCATGATTATATTTTTTTATAAAAGTCATATGCGGAAACTTTTTTGAGAAATCATGATAATTGATGTGTGAACATTCAATAATCATTAATTAATCCCCTAAAAAATGCCATCATGTCCAAGGAATGATCACACATCTCTCACTATTTTTTCAGTATGGTTATGAAAAAAATTACCTCAACATTAGATTAATCAACATTGATTCCATCGTGTCACACAACATTACAATGAAAAATTCCATTAACCACCATGTAATTAGATTTGTCCTAATTTAGAACATGGTTCTTGTCAATTCATCTCTCCATATAATATTCCATGACATTCAAAAAACATTCAATTAATGAAACATAGATAGTGAAGTCACCAATACACACTTCCATGCAAGATTCTTGATATTTTGAGTAGTTACTCATCATATAATATTGAATTTTTTTGGATCATTACACAATCCGAAGGGAATCCTTCTATATGACTAGAATCTAAATAAGTAATTTAATTTTTTATTCTCTAGATCCTATGGAAAAAATTTGAATTTAGAAATTCCCAATGAATCCATCAATAAATCAATAATATATTTAACTGGATAATAATTCAAGGACATGATCAAGGAATGGTAGTGGGGTGTGGTCGTTCCTTGTATCAGGATTGATCTTTATATAACTTATTAAAATTGCCTATTTATTTGGAAGAATCATAGAGAGAATCGGTCCAAATTAATTATTTGAGACTGTAATCCCACATTTATTAGGACGAGCATAGACTAGACAAACCCATTGACTATCTGATATGCATAAAATTATTACATCATCCAGTACTATGGGGACGTCTTTCTTGACATCTTCTTAAAGTGTTGGGTTTAGTCTTCTATGGAATTGACTTACTGGTTAATCATTCTCTTATAGAAATATTATACGCATGAAAACGGAGGAGGTGATTCTAGTTATAATATATAGATTCCAACATATAGAATTTTTGTGCCACATGATGAATTATAGAAGTTGGTTCTTTTGGTATTTTGAAAAATAATTTTAGATGATTTTAGGGAAGTGTTCATAATAGCCTATGAAGTCATACATTAGGTTCTCCATAAGTGGATTCCGATATAATTAGATGGGGTTTGTTCATTTATCATAGGAAAATGATCTAAAGTTTTATTTTTCTATTATGTTCTGATATCAACATCAAGATGTCGATAAGTAATCTCAGTAATAGTTTCATGTGAAAAATTGTAAACTTCTCTAGGGATACCACTAACAGGTTCAACAGTTTCTAGAAATTCATATTCCTAAATGCTTAGATATTCTATCTCAACACCCCATGACACTTCACAATCTTCAATTCCATCCTCTTGATGATCAGATTTAGTATTAGAAAAAGTTCCATCATTTACCTCATAATTTGGTGTTTTATGACATGAAATATTAGGTAACATGTAAGAGGATAAAAAGTCAATCTTGTTTGAATGGGGAGTCGAATGATCCTCAACTGGGTGTTTCATTGTCACGACCCCCTCCCACCAAAGATGCCCCTCCTGAGCTGGCAATGGTGAAAGGGAGATAATGACCCCCGAGTCCCTCCTCCAGTAGGCCCCGGGTTGGCGACTAGCACCAAGGGTATGAGTTTTCACAAATATGGGAGGCATTACCCTTTTTTATTATTTTGGATCAGGAAATAGGACAAGTCAACAACCAAAAAGGGAAAAGAACAAGTGTATATAAATAAACCCAAACCAAGCCCACATGCATGTTTAAACAATTTTTATAACAAGGTACAAGTACAAGGAAGCTCAAAAGTACAATGCCAAAGAAAACAAGAAAACAAAAACTGCAACAACTCCAACTGCCCGACTAGTAGGGTCCCGCACGGCCCTGGTAGTCCTCCTGGAAACCTGAAAGTAAACGTAGGGTGAGCATACAAGTATACTCAGTAGGGAAACCTTAAGCTCTCGTGCACAAGTGGGGAGACACCCTAAGGTCCCGTGAGAAAACAGAAGAACCAGAAACTAACAAGGAAAAACTATCCACCCAGCCTCACTGGTCACACTCACCAAGTAACACAAACAAGTTTAGTATATATATAGAACAAAAGTATTGGGTACCCCGCACCATTTCCCACTTAATTAGATGCTGCTCTTCCTAACGACAAACTTCCTGACGCTACCACACTCTTCCCGCCCGCACACACCTGGGCCAAACCACGCATCCCGCCCGCACACACCTGGGCCTCACAACCACACATCTCGCCCGCACACACCTGGGCCACAACCACTAACCCGCCCACAGACACCTGGGCCTCATCTCGAAGGTTCTTGGGAACGGTAAGCCTACTCGAAGAGTCTTGGGCTAAAGGTCGCCTCAAGCCATCACAGCCTCTGAGACCTACCCGAAGAGTCTTGGGTGTAAGGTCACCTCAAGCCATCACAGCCTCCGAGACCTACCCGAAGAGTATTGGGTGTAAGGTCACCTCAAGCCATCATAGCCTATGGAAGAAGGAGCAGGAAGGAGCTAGTAACTAAGGGTGAACACCCTCTCCCATAAAATGGGAGTGTTCGGCACTAGGTGCTTGACATGGGTGTGGTGTGACAATACACAAAGATACAATTATATATATACACATACCAAACACACAGCCCAACCTATGGCTTCTTAAAAAGAGAAACTGAGCATGTGCCTCGGCACTGCTACCACGAAGCATGCATCAACAACCAAACAATCATCGCCCAACCCCATTTAGGTTTTCATGTTTCATGCAATGGTTTAACAAATTATTACTACTGGGCAGCTATCATCCAGACAAAACCTTTTACAAACATATCCCTGCCATCCACAACCAAGGTTAGGTAAAACTCAAGCAACCACATGCCATTTCATTTACAAAAGATTATCACAACCATACAACATTCCATCATCCATTTATTTCAAAGTTCCACACATAAAACCCTTTCCACACACAAAACATTTCCGCATTTGAAAACACCTTTTTAATTCAAAAAACTTTTCATAATCAAAACACTTTTCATAAAAAAAGGCATTTTCCACAACCAACCACTTCCCATTTCAACCCCATAGTTTACAAAACATTTCACACCTCCACGTTTCCACCATCAACCATTCCAATAAGATCACCACCCAAACGTCGCAGCCCCGCTTCTCACCCAAACCACAACAGCCCACAAAACACCCCCAACACATGCCACGTAACCAAGCCAACACCCACATGTTCATTATTCCATTTTGGTTCAACCGGGGTGATCACACAAGGGTTCTAGATTTTCATTTAAAAAGTCAACTTTACGTGATTAACCAATTTCCACATTTCATGAAGTTTCCATCCATAAGAAAATACAGAAGGAGAGGGCAACATTTAATTTCTTAAGCAAAGGCCCCCAACGACTGTGATTTTCAGTTGGTAGAAGCTCATTCAATTCACAAATATAATATCACAGGATATATAAAAAAAAGGTAACAACAATCACTAACTTCCCAACCCCATTCTTTAACCAGTTATTATATTTATTTAAAGGTTCAACCATTTCTCATGAAAACAAAAGGATACCCTCCACACATGATACACAAATTAGAGAGACAAAGGTGAGATCCCTACCTCAAAAGGTCCTGATCACGCCGCTTCCGACGACATCCTTCGGTGTCCTCCACCTCCGCCAAACCTGACAAACGCCTCCTAGGATGGAAGCAGGAGAAGGAAGGCTAGAAGGAAAGGTGACAAGTCCGGGCTTAAAAGCTTCGTCTCATCACTACGATCCTGTGGCCGCTGACGGATCGTAATTCGGAGCTCGGACAAAGAAGTTAGAGGAGGAAGACTTCTTGATCATCCAAGAGTGTCGTCGTGCGGAGAAGAAGTGATTGGTCTGGAAATAATCCGCGAACCTTTCTTATATAGCCAACGAATAGGTAAAACAGTATGCAGCGTGTATTGATGAATACACGGTGTGACTATACACCCGTTACGTGTTTTGACTGGTCAACACATGACACGTCACGCAGTTTCCACGCGTTTTAAAAAAAGACGTTAATTTTATTAATATGTGTGTTTCGTTGACCCGAGACATAACTCATAAAAAGGTATCCATCACTGGTCTTAAAAAGACCGTCTTAATTATAGGATTACACTGCCGCTGACGGTTTGTCATTCCGACACCATATGAAGAAGTTATAGACTTTTTATGTTTTGATCACCCAAAATAATAATAATATTATTTTATTATTATTATAATTACTTATTTATTTATTTTTATAACTCCAAATCAATCGTGATTTGGTCTCTTTCACGTTGGAAACAAACACTCCCTCCTTTTACATTTATTTCTCTTTTAATTTTATTCCCATTAATACCATATAATCATTATTATAATATATAATAATAATGACTTACAAAAGAACCTCCTCAATCCCACGCCAACACAAAAGTGGCGCCTCCTTGGCTCCATGTCAACCACGCCCCACCCCTTATTGATTTCCATTTTAATTTAACTTATTTGTTTTATTGCATTAATTTTTAAATCTTTATTTCCTTTAACTCTTTCTCTCTCCAACCTCCTTTAATGTTATTATTAATAAAATTAATAATAACACCCATCATTAATGTTCTAATTTAATCCCATCAAATTAGATAACTATAATTATTCTCTTATTAAACTAAAATCATTCCATGAGACTCAAAACCATTTCATTTAATTGAATTAAATGTCAAAACAAAATTAATATAACTTACATATTCAACCCCTTTTTAATACATTTAATTTCATTAACCTCTCACACATAGTTTTACGTCATCATTGTTATTTATTGTTTTTCAATAATAATAACAATTCATCAACTTATTTTATTAACTCATCACCATTATTATTTTTAATAACAATAATATTTATGCTCATCGCATTGACTACATTAAACCACCGCGTTGGATATCTGAATCCAACCATGCCACATCAATGTCGCGTAACATCCATCAATTTAATTATTTAATTCTATTTATTTTTATTTCACACTGATTAAATTGAAACCAATTTTATTAAATTAAAGTCATTCAATTTAATAAAACCAACATATTTTTACACCACCATTATTATTATTATTTAACATAATAATAATAACGAACTCACCTTTAATTTTATTAACGCACCACAATGCTTCCATTGTGCATCTTCATTTATTTGTTTGCAATAAATATCATAACTCATTTTATTAATTTCTGATTAATATTATGAATAATATTAATAACACAACACCTATTATTATTATTCTAATTTAATTCCAACAATTTCTAAATTAATATTAAACTAAACGCCTTATTTTTTAAATTCTTATTTAGAATTAAAACCCCTTTTAATTTAATTGATCACGCACTTTATATCACCATCTTTATTATTTTATATAATAAACTGACAAATCATCTTTTAATTTTTTATAAATTTTTCTTCGTTTTTATCATTAATAATTATCATTGTTACGCGCGCCGTGTTGACCACATCTATTTCAACAAAGGAATGGACCGAAGAGGTCCGAGCCATTACACCAGATACCTCTCAAAACATTCTCGTCCTCGAGAATTAATACCAACCCATAAAAGGGGGAAAGGTCTGAACAACCACCCCTCAAGATACCTCTCAGGCCTCTTGTCATAACAAGAAACAACCGACAACCCTAATTATGTGAGTTAGGAATTCCCTCTCCTATGTCGAGATATTATCCGCTTTAGGCGGCATTGACTCGCCTGCACAGGTTTAATCGCATCTGCATTAATGCGTCTCGATTAAGGACTGAGCCTTCCCACTTCCATATATTAGGATTTTCCAACTTACACTGCACCCAACAACGTACAACCCACACACTGCCCGGACACATGGATTGAGGAATTCCATCTCCCATGTTGAGATATTATCCGCTTTAGGCGGCACTGACTCGTCTGCACGGGTTAAATCACATCCACATTAATGCGTCTCGATTAGGGATTAGGTCTTCCCCTCCCCACATGATAGGGCTCTTCACGTACATTTAAAGAAAAGCGGGAAACAACATAGCATTAAAAACTCACAAAAACAAGGTCCAGGCCCAGAGAATGGGCAAAAGAGTTCCAACAAAGGAGTGCGATGATCTTGAATTTAAACAAAACATAAGTGAGAGAATTTAAGTAAAACTGGAAACATCTCTCTCGATCTCTGGCCTTGCTAGGGTTTCCACTTCTATTGCATGAAACTGTCTGTGTCCCACTCCTCTGCCGTTCTGTTGACGTCCAAGTGCTATAGTTGTTCGGTAACCAGGGAACGCCTAAGCCCAAGTAGTAATGGAAAAGTCAAAGTTTTAATTATGATTTTATTTTAATTTCTTTCCCAGAACACCCAAATCAAGTAAAACACAAACATGATGATGTATGTACCTTCCCTAGGGTCTCTACCCTGCAATCAATATAGTCTCACTTGGTCGTTCGGTAGGCTCAGAGTCCTTGCATCGGATCACGGGGGGCCCTAAAATCCCGTGTCCTAGCCGGTATTCCCTTGCCTATGTCACGCACCAAGATTAACGAACACTGTTGCCCTACCATACCATGCAATCCTCACTGTGCCTAACTCCAGACTCCATCCTATCTCTCAACCATCAGCCTCTGATACCATTCTGTCACGACCCCCTCCCACCAAAGATGCCCCTTCTGAGCTGGCAATGGTGAAAGGGAGATAATGACCCCCCGAGTCCCGCCTCCAGTAGGCCCCGGGTTGGCGACTAGCACCAAGGGTATGAGTTTTCACAAATATGGGAGGCATTACCCTTTTTTATTATTTTGGATCGGGAAATAGGACAAGTCAACCACCAAAAAGGGAAAATAACAAGTGTATATAAATAAACCCAAACCAAGCCCACATGAATTTTTAAACAATTTTTATAACAAGGTACAAGTACAAGGAAGCTCAAAAGTACAATGCCAAAGAAAACAAGAAAACAAAAACTGCAACAACTCCAACTGCCCAACTAGTAGGGTCCCGCACGGCCCTGGTAGTCCTCCTGGAAACCTGAAAGTAAATGTAGGGTGAGCATACAAGTATACTCAGTAGGAAATCCTAAAGCTATCGTGAACAAGTGGGGAGACACCCTAAGGTCCCGTGAGAAAACAGAAGAACCAGAAACTAACAAGGAAAAACTATCCACCCAGCCTCACTGGTCACACTCACCAAGTAACACAAACAAGTTTAGTATATATATAGAACAAAAGTATTGGGTACCCCGCACCATTTCCCACTTTATTAGATGCTGCTCTTCCTAACGGCAAACGTCCTGACGCTACCACACTCTTCCCGCCCGCACACACCTGGGCCAAACCACACATCCCGCCCGCACACACCTGGGCCTCACAACCACGCATCTCGCCCGCACACACCTGGGCCACAACCACTAACCCGCCCGCAGACACCTGGGCCTCATCCCGAAGGTTCTTTGGAACGGTAAGCCTGCCCGAAGAGTCTTGGGCTAAAGGTCGCCTCAAGCCATCACAGCCTCCGAGACCTACTCGAAGAGTCTTGGGTGTAAGGTCACCTCAAGCCATCACAGCCTCTGAGACCTACCCGAAGAGTCTTGGGTGTAAGTTCACCTCAAGCCATTATAGCCTATGGAAGAAGGAGCAGGAAGGAGCTAGTAACTAAGGGGGAACACCCTCTCCCATAAAATGGGAGTGTTCGACACTAGGTGCTTGACATGGGTGTGGTGCGACAAAACACAAAGATACAATTATATATATACATATACCAAACACACAGCCGAACCTATGGCTTCTTAAAAAGAGAAACTGAGCATGTGCCTCGGCACTGCTACCACAAAGCATGCATCAACAACCAAACAATCATCCCTCAACCCCATTTAGGGTTTCATGTTTCATGCAATGGTTTAACAAATTATTACTACTGGTCAGCTATCATCCAGACAAAACCTTTCACAAACATATCCCTGCCATCCACAACCAAGGTTAGGTAAAACGCAAGCAACCACATGCCATTTCATTTAAAAAAGATTATCAAAACCATACAACATTCCATCATTCATTTATTTCAAAGTTCCACACATAAAACCCTTTCCACACACAAAACATTTCCGCATTTGAAAACACCTTTTTACTTCAAAAAACTTTTCATAATCAAAACACTTTTCATAAAAAAAGGCATTTTCCACAACCAACCACTTCCCATTTCAACCACATCGTTTACAAAACATTTCACACCTCCATGTTTCCACCATCAACCATTCCAATAAGATCACCACCCAAACATCACAGCCCCGCTGCTCACCCAAACCACAACAGCCCACAAAACACCCCCAACACATGCCATGTAACCAAGCCAACACCCACATGTTCATTATTCCATTTTGGTTCAACCGGGGTGATTACACAAGGGTTCTATATTTTCATTTAAAAAGTCAACTTTACGTGATTAACCAATTTCCACATTTCATGAAGTTTCCATCCATAAGAAAATACAGAAGGAGAGGGCAACATTTAATTGCGTAAGCAAAGGCCCCCAACGACTGTGATTTTCAGTAGGTAGAAGCTCATTCAATTCACAAATATAATATCACAGGATATATAAAAAAAAGGTAACAACAATCACTAACTTCCCAACCCCATTCTTTAACCAGTTATTATCTTTATTTAAAGGTTCAACCATTTCTCATGAAAACAAAAGGATACCCGCCACACATGATACACAAATTAGAGAGACAAAAGTGAGATCCCTACCTCAAAAGGTCCTGATCACGCCGCTTCCGACGACGTCCTTTGGTGTCCTCCACCTTCGCCAAACCCGACAAACGCCTCCTAGGATGGAATATAGAGAAGGGAGGCCGGAAGAAAAGGTGACAAGTCCGGGCCTAGAAGCTTCATCTCGTCGCTACGATCCTGTGGCCGCTGACGGATCGTAATTCGGAGCTCGGACAAAGAAGTTAGAGGAGGAAGACTTCTTGATCATCCAAGAGTGTCGTCGTGCGGAGAAGAAGCGATTGGTCTGGAAATAATCCGCGACCATTTCTTATATAGCCAATGAATAGGTAAAACAGTATGCAGCGTGTATTGATGAATACACGGTGTGACTGTACACCCGTTACGTGTTTTGACTGGTCAACACACGACAAGTCACGCGGTTTCCACGCGTTTTAAAAAAAGACGTTAATTTTATTAATATGTGTGTTTTGTTGACCCTAGACATAACTCATAAAAGGTACCCATCACTGGTCTTAAAAAGACCGTCTTAATTACAGGATTACACTGCCGCTGACGGTTTGTCATTCCGACACCATATGAAGAAGTTATAGACTTTTTAAGTTTTGATCACCCAAAATAATAATAATATTATTTTATTATTATTATAATTACTTATTTATTTATTTTTATAACTCCAAATCAATCGTGATTTGGTCTCTTTCACGTTGGAAACAAACACTCCCTCCTTTTACATTTATTTATCTTTTAATTTTATTCCCATTAATACCTTATAATCATTATTATAATATATAATAATAATGACTTACAAAAGAACCTCCTCAATCCCACGCCACCACAAAAGTGGCGCCTCCTTGGCTCCATGTCAACCAAGCCCCACCCCTTATTGATTTCATTTTTAATTTAACTTATTTGTTTTATTGCATTAATTTTTAAATCTTTATTTCCTTTAACTCTTTCTCTCTCCAATCTCCTTTAATGTTATTATTAATAAAATTAATAATAACACCCATCATTAATGTTCTAATTTAATCCCATGAAATTAGATTACTATAATTATTCTCATATTAAACTAAAATCATTCCATGCGACTCAAAACCATTTCATTTAATTGAATTAAATGTCAAAACAAAATTAATATAACTTACATATTCAACCCCTTTTTAATACATTTAATTTCATTAACCTCTCACACATAGTTTTACGTCATCATTATTATTTATTGTTTTTCAATAATAATAACAATTCATCAACTTATTTTATTAACTCATCACCATTATTATTTTTAATAACAATAATATTTATGCTCATTGCATTGACTACATTAAACCACCGCGTTGGATATCGGAATCCAACCATTCCACATCAATGTCGCGTAACATCCGTCAATTTAATTATTTAATTCTATTTATTTTTATTTCACACTGATTAAATTGAAACCACTTTTATTAAATTAAAGTCATTAAATTTAATAAACCCAACATATTTTTACACCACCATTATTATTATTATTTAACATAATAATAATAACGAACTCACCATTAATTTTATTAACGCACCACCATGCTTCCATTGTGCATCTTTATTTATTTGTTTGCAATAAATATCATAACTCATTTTATTAATTTCTCATTAATATTATGAATAATATGAATAACACAACACCTATTATTATTATTCTAATTTAATTCCAATAATTTCTCAATTAATATTAAACTAAATGCCTTATTTTTTAAATTCTTATTTAGAATTAAAACCCCTTTTAATTTAATTAATCACACACTTTATATCACCATCTTTATTATTTAATGTAATAAACTGACAAATCATCTTTTAATTTTTTATAAATTCTTCTTCGTTTTTATCATTAATAATTATCATTGTTACGCGCGCTGTGTTGACCACATCGATTTCAACAAAGGAATGGACTGAAGAGGTCCGGGCCATTACATTCATTGAGTGATAATTGTGGAAATGAAAAAGATCACCTAAAAAATCCAGTGAATGTTCTCTTTTTTGAACATTGATGAACAGTTTTCTGTATTAAAAAATGGTCTCTCTAGAAAGAGGTGAGCACATGTGCTGAACTGATCATCCTCCATATCTAAAGTATAGAATTCAATAGAAAAAATCATGTATGTCACTTGAACAAGATCATCCCCTATAACTACAACACAATTTGTTTTACTTTGGATGGAATGTTGAATGATAATTCCAGAGGGTTACATGTCTCTATCCTGAAGATACCAATAGAACGAATTTGGTGGGACATTAATAGTGGCTCTTAAATCACTAATGATGCCTTTGAGTTTACATTTTCTAATGTTTCAGTGAATGATAAATGTTCTTGGGTCTTTACAATTGACAGGTAGGACATGTTGAATCTAGGATGAAACATTACCCACTATGTTGACTTTTTAACAAACTTAGATCCTTCTTTTATCGGTACATATATCGTTCAAAATAATAGCATACCTTGGAATTTTTTTCATAGAATGATGAAAAGTTGTATTGACTTGAACATTCATGAATGATTCCATAACTTCCTTTTTCAAACTTTTTTTCAGCGCTGGACTTTTGTTGTGGTTCACACCATCAGTATGGAAGTGGAGGTTTGAATGTATTTGAGGTAGTCTAAGTATGGTTTGGTAAATATAGGACCATACATATTCATGTAATAATTCATTTTTCTTTCAAAAAATGTTTCTTCTCTTGATTTAGTGAATCTATCTAATTACTATTTTCAACATTTTCATTATGGGTGGGATTACCAATATCGATAGCAGGATTAATGCTCTCAAAATGAGGGTTTTTTAATACAGTGCAACTCCTATTTTCAATTGTAATCACATTTTCATTTCATGTATTTTTTGATTTACTTGATGATGTATGTAAAAACATCCAATATATTGATTTTTAATGTAAATGGCATCATAGGGAAGTTGTCCAAATTGAGTCATCATGGTATTCATGATTTCTTATTGTTTTTTGTATGCATCCTCTATGATGTACTTTGATTTTTTAGTGGATGTACTAGGAATAATGTTTTTTCTAGAATGAGTATTTTATTTATCATTGTAATATAATGGTTGATATAAATATTAATTTTCCTTTGTATAATCCTCTTGGGTGTTCAGGCTGAATAATCATTCATTTGAGTTATTGTTCCATCCATGATTGAAATTTTGGTTGTTTTGAAAGGGATATTTTTTTATTGATTAAAATATGCTTCTAGTTAAAACTACATTATTATAATTAGGAGGCTCTTACATTTGCTATCATTGGAGACTAAAATTTTTATTCGGAGAACAAATCCCATAGTGGACTTGTAGTTGAAATGTTTCTTTATGTTTGGGTTGGGTCGGTGCGGTGTTATAACATATCATTGACCATACCCTAAGGCTGATATCATATATTTGACCTGCAATGGTGTTGTTTTGATGTCAAACATCTGGGAATTCATGTGATTCTTTGAAATAAAGAAGGCATTTTGTTCCAAATTGAAGGGATTTTTGGTCATTTTTTTCAAATAAGATCCTAGCTGCAAGATGTTTTTTATTTACTAAAGCTCTTCCCATGGCCGTATCGATCATAATAATATCAATTAGTCACAATTATTTATAAATTCATTGAATGCGAATTTGGTCACAGATTTGATGATGGCGGAAGCTAAAGAAGAATTGTTTGAAATGCTCCAAGTACCCCTACAACATTTCTCATTGGGATTTTTTATTCCAAATATCCCTTTTTCATTTTTTATTTTTCTATGGGTTGGGAAACAAATTTCACATAATATTTTCTTCAATTCATTCAAATGTCTTATCAGGGATAAATTGGAATAGAAAAACCATTCCATAGAAAAAACATGTAATGAAAAGAAAAATGACCTCAACATTATCTTATTGGCCACGGCTCCATGAGGTTTAATGTTTACAAATAGCTAATTGGAATAATTGAGGTACATGTGTGGGACTTCACTAGGAATCCTAATGAACTTTTTTAGTTAGTGGTCGAAACCAGATTTAATTTCAAATCCCCCTGGTGCTCCGAAATATTCCACAATATTCTATTGGATTTCATCATAGGATGGAGAGAATTCCATTACCGTTTGGTTTTCATCCATTTGGATTTTAGTTTTGAAAAATATCCAATATGGTATACTAGTGGATGATTGGAAAAATGTGATAGAGGTTTTATTAAATGCTAAAAATCTAGATTGAAATTTATGATCTACATCAGGGTTTTATGGAATCAAGTTAGTATTATATTTTTGACTCACACAAAAATAATAACAAATTCTAGAAAACTCCTCAGAAATGACCCATGTTGATGCAGAGTTTTTAAGTAACCTTAACATAAATCATTATTTCCACCTTCTAATGTTGTGCAGAGATGAACAAGGGGTTTTCATTCGAGGATGATGCAGTTTGAGGTGTAAAACTATCACTTTGTTAATTATTTTGACAAGAAGGGAATGTTGGGGATTTTATTTAATGATAAAAAACAAATTTGAATAATAACTAAATTGAAAGGAAATTTAATTAAAATTTATAAAATATATAAAAAATAACGAGGGATTGAAAATAAGATTTAAAACAGACGTTATAGACTTGATTCACCCACATGCACATTCTCATCATCATTGTTTGTAAATATTTTATAGTTGAATATCTAAATTCACCCCAAGGACATCTAGGTAGACATTATATCTTGAATATACATCATATCATGCCGTTGGAATTAAACATTTCCAACCTAAGGTTGTGATTCAATTTCATAAAGACTTCAATTTAATCAAACCTAATTAAATCCATCATGATTAATAAAATGAACCTTCAAATGAAAATAAAATAGTAAGGGTAATTAATATAAATCATAGTTGGGACAACAATCTAAATATAATATTTGAAAATATAAATTCGAATGAAAACATCCATATTCAATAAAAAAATATAGTTTCAAAAAAAATTCACAAGAGATATTACAACATGAGTTTGAAACTCAGAAGAAAGTTTATGTTAGGTGTCGCAGGCCACATCAACTTCCCTCTTATATACTCATTTCATGGGCTCGAAGGCATGAAATACTCATCAAATTCTTGATCTCCACTACAATGATGGAAGGATTCAGATTGGATTAAGGGTGTTTGGTGGTGTTCGTTTCACTCTGGTCATTCCAGAATGCCTCAATACAATGTCCACGTGGTGCCTTTTATAGGCACTCGCATCAAACATCAGGCCACATCACCTTTTTTATGCCCATTGACTGATACAAGATGTTTATTGGGGGTTCAAAACGTGTATACACCTCAACATATAAAGGATTAGTGAATATTTCTCATGGGAATGTAGTGTGATCTTTGACTAATATCATGTCCTGTACTATAGTCTCACAAAATGTAGCTTATGTTAACACTTTGTTTTGAATTCACAACTAGTCTCCCCTAAAAAAATATTTTTGAATAGGTCCTGACATATACTAATAGTACATGTTGAATTTGCATTCTATTTTAGTCTTCCAGCTCCACGTATTTTCTACAATATCCATTGTTTCCCCACATCAATTCACTCATGGCACAAAATCTATATTACATGTAATAATGGAATACAAAATACATTTAAATGTAATTAAAATTCCAAAACTATAGAATTATTACAATTAATCCAAAAACATTCCTAAGTTCAAAAAATGATTCAATTAAGAAAAAATTTGAAATTTAGGGTGTCTAAATCATATAATTAGATATGATAAACAATTTAAATATTTTCTCTATAACATAGAAACAAGTGGTGATTGTGCATTCAAAATGATAAAAATTATCACAATATATACCATCATTATGTTTTTTATAATAACACATAATATTAATATAGTGTTCTATATTCTTGATGAAATATCTCTAGAACAAAACCATATTCAAATTTCTTTGTATTCAGATGTTGTCACACCATTTATAAAGTAGACACCAAATCCTAACTACATGGACATTGAATCCAATCTTTAATGGAATTGTAGTACATTTTAGTGAGAATCAATCCCTTATAAAAAATATTCTAATTCCATCATATTCATCGCATATACATGATGATATACAATAGATAATGGTCTCTATCAAACACCCTTGGATTTGATTCCTATACTCACATGATGCATATGATGCCTCTTGGAGGTTCAATCCGGATTTTGAATCATAAATTGCTTCACCAGATTACTATAGACATCAATGAGGCGATTTATAGGACATTAAAACACATGTTATCACCAAAAAATAAATAAGAAAGTGTAGGTAATAATATAAAGAACCTATGATACATACAGATGTCCAAGTCAATAGAATAACTATGAGATGTGTAAATGTGGAAAATAATGCTCAATAGACAACATATTTTTTGGGGAAACTAGTCCCATTTTGGGATTTGGGAAATATTTTAAAATACATATTAAATCAGTATGTTATTCCCTAAATAGAAAATAATTCCACAAAATTGCATTATATGATCCTAAAATCACCTAATTCTGGCCAGTCCGAGTTCCTATGTTTCATATTTAGGAAACCCTAATGATCATCTTCTATTAGAACATAGGCTAATAGAACATTACATATGTGCAATGTGTTTGGTTATTTATTTGATTTAACTTACCATCATGAATGATTATGAATCTTTACTAACCCATTGATGGCCATGATAAATTCTTTTCATGTGTTCAGAAATAGAAAATAGTGAAACAAATTAGAATCATTCAATTAATGAAATAAATTCCATTTCCTAGACAATTATAATGTATACAATGACAATTCATTGAAAATGAAATGGTTCAATGAATAAAAAGAATACAAAATTGTGTTACCTCTACTTCATTTATTATATTGATTTCGTACTTGATATTTTTAATTAATTGAATACCTTATTTTGTTTTTTAATTTTGATTATAAGAAATTTCAAAATCATATTGTGATTTTCACATGGACACTAAATAATTTTGAAAATGTTCTTAAGACTATTAATAGAAACCACATTTTAATATTGAAAAACAACACCACCAACTCAATGACTTCAACATAGAGGGGGAATAAAATTATGGTGAGGGTGTCCCATTAACATGATAGGATTCAGATCCTCCAGATGGATTAAATTCATCTTCAATAACTAATGCACATAAGACCATCTCCCCCATAAAATTTAGTGTAAAAAATATAGAGTCAGGTTTGAACTTAAAATCCCATTGGGTAACTATACCTATATCATGATACCTAACAAATACCATACATTAGTAATGTGAATGACATATTTTAACCTCGTTGCAGCTATGACAAGGGGTGATCAGGGAGACATCCTATCAATTTTCACTACAAGATTCATCCACCAAAACCCTTTTTTAACATACATAGGGGGAATCTAGAGATATTACTGAAATAAATACTATGATTCTGGTAGAAAATAGTTATTTCCAAACGCTAAATATAGGAAATCAGACGTATTGGTCCCATATTTCCAATTTCACTAATTAATTCACCGAACAAATAATTTTGGAAGATGATGAGATGTTATAGATCCCTTCAATCTAGAAACATATTTTCATGAATTTCCTAAAATCATTCATTGGTCAGAATTATTACTGATCCCATTCATAAGAATCCAATTAGTATATTCTAATTTAATTCAAAGGAAATGATAGTGCAGAATTCGACAAATCCAAAAAATATAACTTATTATATATAATATAAACTGAAAACAACCCTTCTGAAATTCCATTACATACCCTTTTTTTGTGCCAAAAATCTTTTCTAATAAAATAGTAGCATCACCATAATATTTTTCTATTGAGACTAGGATAAGAAAATATTCCTATCATAACATCCATACAATTATATCTGCATGATCAAAATGAACAGATAGCTACTCATATGGAAGAACATATTTTTTCACTAATAATAAGCAATTATCAGGAGATCTCAGAAGAGAAAGAGTCACATGGTAATGCCTAACAAGCAACCATTATTCATCCAACAACCTCAAGAACACATGCAACCTATGGCATATAATATTATAAGATCAAACCCTAACTTATGATACCCAATACATGGGTATCCCAAAATTTTTCACAAAATCTCAATGAAATTTATCGTAAGTAATCAATCCACCTACCTAAAAGGTTTTGACGGAAACCCCAACAATGAAGAATTCACAAGAATCCCAGGTTGATTCTCAAAACCCCCCACTTAGATCTCTCCTCCAAACATGATCAAGAACAAATCTCAACATATTTGGCATCCAAAAACTTAGATGTACCCATAACAGGCTTAGATATAAGATAACTAGAGACAAATTTAAGTGAATCTATGTAGATATAAGAAATAAAACAAGAAGAATGGAGAACGATCACATACGTCATGAAACCGACATTGATTCGATAAGAGAAGCCTTCAGATCACCTCCAAAATTCTTGAGATAAGTTCTCCAAACTACAAGGGATATTAATAACTAGTTATGGACACTTAGGATCATAAAATTTGAGATTAAATGGAAAAAAAAGTTAGATCCACAAATATAGGATATTGATTTAAGGGCATGCTTGGTTTGGTCGCACGGTTAGACAAACCCTGTGCTAACCGTGCAGTCAGTACTTCCTTGCCAGCACTCCTCACATGAAATCTTTGCATAGTTTGTCATAAATATGCGACAACTATGTGGTCGCCACTTCCTTGAGTGCCAGCTACACATGGTTTGGCCGCACGGTTAGAAAAATCATGCACCTCCTATGCAGCTCCACATTTTGTCTCAAAAAAAATTTCAAGTTTCCCCTACTCTCCCAAGCATCACCCTTAATATTAAAACCATGAAAAACATTAACCAAGGCGTCCCATAACTGAAAATAAGATCCAAGTTCTTTCATAAGATCAACTAACCAAATTCAATTTCAAAAAAGTATGACAGAATGTAAAAAATATTCATAAAATATGGGACATCAAATTCTGTAACGAACATAATGTATATTTTTATTTTAAATTCCTAATATGTGAGAAACATGATGAATAAAACAAATTCATGAAAACAATAATTAATCAAAAAAATTAAAAATCATATTCTCAAATATGTTTAATAAATTCAAGATTTAATAAAACCTATTAATATTAACATCAACCATAAAATTAGTAACTAATTTTATATATACTTATACAAACCCATATACATTAATTTTTCATTTTCATCTCAATAATATTCACACATAAAGATTTATCGTCACGTAATCATCTTTTTTCCCATAATATCAACGTCACTATGAATCACATTTATTGATATCATTAATATACATTACATGCTTTTAAATCCCTAATGTAGAAATACTACAGTATAATCATTGGAAATTTCATGATTATTGTAAGAAGAATATCATTGATAAATTACTTCTAGAACATAATTCTAAAATCAAAAAAAAATTTCATTTATCATTCTACTTCATCTATAGTAAACGATTATATTTTACCATGATCACAAATATTTATCTGATGTATACTCCCTTGAATGATGGGATATTCATTTATGTAGTTCTCTAACTCTTTAATATTAAATCAATCAACATTAGTGGTTTCTCTCATTCCCTTGAATTTACATTACTGATGGAATTTATATTTACACATACATAATACTCTCATTCCCTTAAAATATGTCCTAGGTTATTTCTTTCCATAATTATAGAATTTGGTGAAATTATTCTTTCACATTATACCATTATCCATATTTCATTATTATATCATATCATTATCTAACATTCCATAAAAGCCATACTAATTTAAAAATTATATATCCTTCATGATTTTTCATGTTACCATTTCATTGTATTCTAAGAATGAATTAAAGACAAGTTACCTTCAAAGGATTTGATTAATATTATCTTGTAAATAGAAAATAATCCTATTTTGAATATATTTATAAACTATATCATGACTTGAAAACCAAGTATTGTTGGGTACTTATACATATATTGTATAATCCTTGTTTTTTGATTGGATAAGGAAATTAATTTCCATATATTATAATTGTTCATACGGATAATATTTTTCCAATAAATATTAACTAAAAAACTTCAACAACATATTTTTTATTTCTTCCAATAAGTTATTGTATTGAAAAAATACACCATTGATACAAATCACCATATATATGATAAAGAACATTATCATATTTCTTTATTTAATTGATTTCTATAGTAATAAATATTTTTTCAATGCATGTTCTCCTTTTCTCAGCTACGAAGGAATTTCAAGTACCATTAAATGTTGGATGTTTTTTATTAATGAATAATAATAATACTATTTCATTCATATTGGATCAAAATTATTCTATATATGAATAATATTATTGACCAAAATATAGTAAGGTACACAAATATAGTTATAACATGATCAATTACAACTTCATATCTAGTTCCAACTTTATTATCTTACCCACGAGAGAAATATGTATATGAATTATTTGTATTAATACAATTATGATTCCATTCACTATGTTACATTTTTAAAAATTGGGTACCTAATTAGAAAATAAAATTATAAATCAAATTGTATAATATAAAAAGTGTAAAAAAGAACAATTGTAAAATTTATGTATAGAAAATATTGTACTCATAAACAAGGTTTCATTATGAACGTTTTAAAATAGTAAAAATACATTAAAATTATTTATATTGGGTTGTAAGGAAAATGTTATGTATGAAAATAATATCTCCCATAAGCGTCAAAGTAGAATCTTAGTAAGGCACAATTTTACGTAACACGTAATTCTCACGTTAAGACTGACACAAATGTTTTAAAATGATTACCCAAGAGTACATTTGTCATAGAATCATATGTGGGTGTAGTATATATATATTAATTTATTGATTTTATGAAAAAATATTCACATTATTAAAAAAATTGGGTTTTTATCAAATATATAAAGATATTATCATGTTCAATAATAGGGTTATTATCCCAAATCTATGAAATCTTAAATCGTGTTTCCATATTAACCACCAAATCCTATCGAACACCAAATGTAATTACCAAAAATATGGTATCCTATAGTTGTTAGTTACATTAGTAAATTGGCACAATATATAAGGGAACACATCCTGAAGAACCAAATTTTTTTAGACTTTATAAGGTCGATACATCTTTAAATTTCATAATACATTTTAAATAATAATAACTATGAAATTATTTTATTTGATAATTCAATTATTCCAATTATCATATCCCTTTATATATATAATATTACACTTACCTGTATTCTGGGGAAAATAAAACAATATAATTTGTTGATATAGAATTCTCATTAAGGGTTAGCATCAATCAAAATTAGTCATGAACAAAAATGTTATAATCAATACAATAACAAAAAATAGTGAACCCATTGAATTTAATAATTAAAATTATCATGAAATTATATTTTGGAGGAATATTTTAAATTTCCATATAATAGTCACATGGGATTGAAACATAACCATTGATATTATAAATAATAGAATAATCACATATAAATCAATATGTATTATTAAAATGAGGAAACTCATAATTTCTAGAATCATAACCATATTTCAAAGGCCTTCTTCTATGATATATTACTAAAATGGGAATGGCCTCATACAAATAACAAAAGTAGTTTGTCTTATGGGACATACAATTGAATTGAGGGAATTTTTTCCCTAAGACACCTAATAAGATCTATTCATTAATCATATTAATGCATTCATTCGTAATCAATGTAAATGTCATATTGTTAAACAATAATATGAATTTTTATGAATTACCCAAATCATTATACTAAATTAAAAACCATCAAATTTATTATTAATTCTATCAAACAGGTAAGTACCTTATCTATATGATCATAAAAAATTGTGATAAATAATAATGATTCTATCATTACAACCTATCCCTATGGAGAAATATATAGAATAATATTTTTTCAATTGATGATTTGAAATTAAATAATGGGATTAGTAGAATCATTCACGAGGAAAATAACTTTTCTAATTTAAAAATAACTATTTACAACAAAAAATTAACAAATAATTGTAAAAAAAAGTAACTCCAAAAATATGCATTGAAAAAAATGGAAGCATTTAATAATTTAGTGGTAAATATGATTTGAAATTATATTCATGTTGTACAGGTAAAAACCAAGGCTCTATTTAATTTTTTTGTAAATGTCAAGAAGTTACGTCTATAAAAAATGATAGGATTATTCATTCTAAAAAAAACTATGTAAAATTAATATTATATTAACTGATATTAAATAATATATTTTCATTAATAAAATCATTTATGAAAACATTTTAGATGAATTAGATTTAAAATAAACATTCATTCTGATCGAAATGATAAATAATGTCATTTTTTATTTAAAAGAAATTTCTCATTAATAGTATGTTCTTGAGAGGTAAAAAATGTTATAATTAAAATGAAATTAATGAATATACTTGTTATAAGAAAATATATTTATTTTATCATAGATATATATATTAATTCCCCTAATAGAGTATTAAACATAAACAATCATAAATATTAATGAGTTTTTGAAATAAATAGTTACTAGATTGATATGTTTTGATCAAAAATCACCATGAATTTAATAATGAAAATATAGAGTTAAATTCCCTGAATATAAATATATTCATAAAATAACATAAAAAATTTGAATTATATACACTACTCTGAATAAATAATTTGTGAATATGAAATATTTTTCATGGATGCGGAAGTTTTATGAGAGACCCTTACCTCTTGTCTGATTTCCTTCATACATGTGAAAAAAACATGTATAATAAAAACATGTTTATTATGAATATATTACATAAAAATTAAAATATATCCTAGGCGATATATGTTTTTATTATTTTATTTTATCACGTTTTTATTAACAATTATTTGTAAGAAATAATGTTTTTGTTGTAATTTCATTGTTTCTTTTTGTATTTATTGGTTGATAAATTATGTCACTTTAAATTTAATCATGATTAAATCATCTCAATAATATAATAAATTATAAAAATATCATATTTAATGAATAAATGTTTTTTATATCAATCCATTTATATTAAACAGGGAAAATAAAGTACACCGTTCATGGTGAGGGTTATTCATATTTATAAATGAATGTTGTTTATTTTAAAATTGGATGGATAAATAAATAAATATAACCTTATATATGTGAAAATTATGTCATATAAATAATATTTTCTGATTTCATATGTCCTTATAACCATCCATGTTAAGATCATGTGATATAAGAATAACATTACCTTGTGAGACAGTTCTCTTCCTTACGCACGAGCGATTTTATCATATAACCAATGAAATAGAATGTAAGAATATATATGTGATATTATAATTGAAAAAGTATATTAATTTTATTAAATTTTTATAAATATTTTAAATTCAACACTATTTACATACTCAAAGACGGGGATAATAACAAATTAAATCAGTTCACGAGTTATTAGTCTTTTATAAACACGATTGTCGGTTTCCTATAACATTTTAATGAAGTGTAGATGGATATTTGTGTTTTATTTAAGAAAATAAAACCTAATTATATTGGATATAGTATTTTTAATTAATCTATTATAGATCACTAATATTTTAATGAGGATGATGTAGAAATAAAAAATTGCACATGATGGATTTTACCACTTCTTTTGAAAAATGAATTTGGTTAATACCGAAAGTATTATTAAAAGGTTTTCCTAACCAATATAAACTCCAAGGTATTTTGAAATAGATTTAGGAAAAAAAATTTAGTTTGGTCTTGTCTAATTTAATGATTTAAGGAAGGTTCATGATGTGAGGAGAGGGGTGGCCTTTTATAATTGTGGTAGTTTACACACATGGATTATTTTCAGTGAAATATATATAAAAACAATATTAATATTACAAAAGACCATATAATGGCTCATTATAGAACATTAGAGAATATATAGTCAGAATTTGAAAATAAAATAGAATTTTACATGTTTTTTTAATTTTTAACTTAAAAATTATTTTTTAGGCACATGGTAGTCCTTTTTTCTCTTGAAACATGTTTATTTTTTACAGTATATACTATTTATAAAGTCAAAAATTATGTTGAAAATATTATATATTATTAATAATTCACATTTCAAATATATAATACATTTTCTAAATTAAATTCATTAATGTGGTTTAATATAAATTAAAATCAGTCAACCATATGCAAAAAATATTGCTTTCAATATATATAGTTTTAACAGCTTAAATGATTTTATGTTTACTCCATGACTAATAATTGTCATTATCAAAATATAAATTAACATTTATAAATATATAATATATTAAACCAATTTAAATAAATACTTATTATGTTTTATATAAATTAAATAAAAAAGAAAAAATTTATTTATAATAAAATAGTTTTCTAGAAATAATTAAGTATAACAAAAACTATTACTAAAGTATATTATAAAGATGAGAAAAATATAATTAATTATATTAAATATAACATAATAAATTATCATTTAAATTAAATCAATTTCTACTTATAATGATACATTTAGATTATATAATTTTTTTTAAATAAATTACTATTTATAAAAAATATAAATTTTCATGATTTATAGAAATATCAGTATTTTCTGGAAGAAAAATTTAACCCTATGTGAATATTAAATGACCTATTTCAAAAAAGAATATTTCAAAATTTTCTATTTAAAATATGAGATATTGTTTTTAATTTTATTCATAAAATGCAATAAAAACCCTTTTAACATAAATATATTTTATAATCATTTAAAGGCTGTTCCAAAAATTATGTACCAAACTATCAATATTTTTTCTTCATATAAACCAAAATAAATAATTTTACAAATTAATTTATTCTAATTCATTCTAAAATGATTAAAATAATGATTATAAATGTCTTGTTTAAATAATAATAATAATAATAATAATAATAGTATATCATTGAACAAAAAAAATTGGAGTTATTTTATGGAAATATATTTAAGAAATTAAATTCATTTAAAAATAAATATATCATAATGTGCAAGTGTTTTAAATTATTATATAATTTTTTTTTCATTCTGTATATTCAATTGAATATGATTTTATTAATTAAAAATATTGGTCTCTTACAAGGAGAACTCACCACTTCCATGATATGAGGGTTAAATCTGAATTTAAAATATTCATCAATCACAACATTATCATAGAGGTGATGTAAAAATATTGTACTTCATTGATGATTTCATCAATGAAAAATAAATGTGTGAATATGGTCTAGTTTGATTTAATTAATCTTTATCGAAACTTCTTCAATGAATTTTTCCAATTACAAATCAGACAATTCCAAATTGATTAGAATATAGGTTTGAAATCCATTGACATATGGGATAGTTTTTCAGGTTATTATATGATAAATACATCCAATTGGGATTACGATGTTGCTAACTATTGATCACATCAATTATTATTATTTTACCTTGTCACTTCTTTTGGGTGAATGAATTATCGACCCACATATTATCTCACGATAAGATATATGGTTAAACCCATATTTGGACAAATAGTGTAATTCAACATAGTCATCCTAGAGGTTATACCATGGATTGTTTTTTATTACCTTGATGATCTTCTAAAATTATTTGGAATGTTGTGAATGAATATTTTAAATAGAATTAATCAATGTATCTATTGGTTGTAATTTCATTGAAATTTGTTAGTGTTATGGTATGCCAACATGGAATTGTGGTTGGCCTATCAAAGGATAGTTAAATTTTATAAATATTGTATCATCAGAATACAAATGAGTTGAGATGGATCTCAGAGAGCATCACATATATCATGAATTTAATATTCACCATGCCTAATAGATGTATCAACTTTTTTATGTTTATGAATATTGATGTATCCAAGTTGTTTGATGAGGATTATTTTGAGGAATTTGAGAACCAATATTAGTACTTATTTGATCCCCTGATCAAAATAGAATCGATATAATTTATGGAACATAACCAAAATATTGATTACAGGGAGAAATTACTCAGTTCATTTATTTCATAGATTATTTCTTGTATGAAATTAATATTGTTTCATCTATCTATGATAAAGAATTTCAGATATTTCAATATGATATTCTTCTATTTAAAAGAATTATATTTCACTCACATTTATTGTGTAAATGTTTATGTATTTCATGTAGAATCATGATATCCACATGTTATTTTATATTAACTAAATCAATTATTTTAATAGGCTCCCTATAAAAATTGATAATCTCACTAGGTTAGTTATTATCATATTAAAGTAAGAAATTTTTTTTGACACAGAAGGATATGATCGAGAAAGTTTTAGATTTTTTATTCTGGAAAATCATTACATTGAAAGAATGCTTGTAAACACCTATTATAGGATAACAAAGTTTTTTTCACCCATGTCAATACTTGATTTTTTCAGATGTATTCCTTCATGACTTCTAAATGTATTAAGGGATGGTAATGTGAATCCACAAACAGAAAAATGTTAGTCATGAAATTTTTATTTTTACTTTAAAAGGATATCCATTCCTAATAAATGTTTTTAATAGGTTTCACAAGTAAAGAAACAAAATATAAATCCCTCAATATAGGTAGAGAAGTTTCCTTAATGCGATAGATATACTTTCTTAAATATCAATGGTGAATCGTTTATGGTAGTTAAGAATATCAATAGTTAATATTCCCTCATGGTGGATGAATTCACCCCTCTCAATGGTTTTGTTTGGGGATTGTTGTTTGAGTTCAATTTTGAATAAATATTTCATCATTTCCATCATTTTAATAAATCCAATCAATTGTTTTTCCAAGATAGCCATAGGCAAGTACAATCCTAACCATGGGAATTAATAATTCTATAACACATAGTGAAATGTATATTTACTAATCGTCATCCCTGATATGTATGAATTATTTTATATCAATGATATAAAAAGTTACAATGTGTTGACATTTATTCATTTATTGATGTGAAGAATCATAGACTACCTACAATATATGACCTTTCTAAGGGATCGTTCTAGAAATTACTAGATCCAAATTAGATATGAGAATAATTTCCATCTGAATGGGTAAAATTTAAATAAATTTCAGGATAAATTCATTATCCAATAAATCCCCCTAGGATTTATTTCATAATTATTGAACCATTACTTCATGAGTTAATTCTAGTATTCCTTTTTATAGTTCTCAGTGGTACGGAACTAGACCACCAACTAAAATTTTGATTCTTGGAGGCTTTTGGAAAACAATTATACATATTATCATATATTTCATGATGAAATTTTATCCATATTTTATATATGAAAATATCATCCATTACAAATGAAATTGATGCATAATACTTAATATTCTAACCATTTTATGTATGGGTAATAAATGTTTTGGGGATATATCCCTCATTTATAAACATGAAGTTCATATATATCAATACACATACAAATCCCATCTATTTATTAACAAATTTAATTCCTTTATACAATGATAGGACATAAAACAACATGAATATCCTGATGTCTAATATCATCTACACATTTTGTGTCCCTCAAACAATAATGATAAAAATTTAATCCAATTTATATTTATTAGAGATAAATAAGAAATTTAATATGTTTAAAATGGATTCTGACTATTACCGTCCCTGTAATATCATAAATAATTGTAATAAAAAACCATCTACTAAATATTTGACAAAAATACACTACAAATAATGAGAAAATTTAAATATCATGGTTGGAATATCTCATTCATCATTTACGGTCATACCACACCACTATGAAAACATCCACCCTTGTGATCCCAAACATAGTAGTCTATGGTATATAAAAACTATAACCCATATCAGTCTAGTTAGTATCAAATACAATATATATCTATAAAAATTATACTAAGATGAGTAATCACATATGTGTATTAATGAGTTGGTACATTTCAATGAAAAAATATTTATATGTCACACATGCTTAAAATAATTATAAATTGATTGTGTGATAATTAAATAACATTTAATTCTTTTAATTTTTCTTTATGAAGAATTGGTTCATATTATTTTATCCCTTGTGATACCATGTAAAAAACCTCCATTACTGGGGAATGAATGAGTTGGGAATTATATCATACTAAATTTATACCCCAACTTATATTTCTCATTGGTCATGAGTGATGTGGAATCAATCATTACCGAAAATATATATAGGGTTTTTATAAATAATTTGACCAATTTCATCCATGAATCTATATAAAAGAATAATGGATTCAAATTGAAGATCATCAATGTCCATACATGAAGATATTGAACTACAGGACAACGTCATACCCAAATGATGATAAACAGTAAAACATTATCCTTGTTACATGCTATTAAACAAAATTAAATATTTTTTATCTTGAATGATCGTAATCTACACAGAGTTATGAACCCTATTTGTATTATGATAAAAATGATTTCTAGATCCATATCGGTGGAAATTATCTCACTCCATGCATATAATCTCAACCTGTTTTGGAAATCATCTTTTATAAATAAAGACATAAATATTGATTTTCGTACCAGTGAAATTTGAAGTGAAAAATATATATTATAATATAGATCCAACCACGAATTCAAAAATAAAAACATAACGAGATTCTCAATTTGAACAAAAAATTCAAAATTACAATACAAAATCCTTACAAAATGAATATAATCAATTTAGTTGCCATCCAAATTTCTCGATGTTAATTTTTTATGTGGGATTACATCTAGAATAATTCAAAACATCTTAGATTTGATCACCCATTGTTGTCTCTTTTCTCACCTACAGATGAACAGAAAAAATGTAGAGATTATTAGAAATAATTTATCCGGTAAATTAAAATATTCTTTCCCCTTTCCCTATATATGATCCAAATATATTTAGTGATTTATATTATGTGGAACAAAATATATATTTGTTTTTATATTCAGTGGATATGAAATGATTATTAGATCATCTATTTTAGTTACTATAATATTAATTTATTACTTCTATCCATGTCCATCTATGAGATTCAAATCCTTAATAAGATTTGATTTCAAATTAAAATTTGAACATCCGAGTTATATCTCTATAATTTACATTCATGAGTATCATTTTGAAACCAAGTTATATCTTATTTCTAATGTCATTCATGACTCATGTAATTAGAGTATACTTGGATTGTATCATTAAAGAACATTTTTGAGATGATCACTAATAAAAAGAAATTGCGAAAACTATTTGTTTCATGAAATTTAATTGCAGAAAATGAGTCCATCATGTTCAAAATATCACCCCATTGATTATATAGTATGAAACGACTATATATTATAGAATGTAACCATAAAAGTGTGATTAATAGAAATTTTCATAATGGTATTATAATTCAACATTCTATTGATAATAAATTATACATAAAACTACTTCATGGATTCTAAATTTGAATTGATTAACCCATATTCATTGAGAGAATGTATTTTTTTCAATTTCATAGACCCAATACCCATATACTCAATCACATACCCTATGGTGTGTTTGTAATAAGGATAGACATGTATTAAGGGACCCTATTAGTGTTCATGGGTGAATAACACAATAACACAGAGCATGTTACATGGAGATAATTCATCAAAGTGGAATGGTTCCCCTTGAACCAATTAGTTATTTTCATGGATACATGATATATTGTCTTCCAATATTGCAATTGGAAGACCCGAACCGAAGACCTCAACTTCACAACGACAGAGATATTCAGGAGATACGATTTACACTCCACATAACAGAAATACCCATTTGTGTTTTAATATAGTCAATGTTACACATATATGAATCATTATTTGTATGAAATAATAATTATAATAACACATTCTTATGCCACGTAATTTCAAGGTATTGATTGTAAAATCCATAAATCTTCATTACATCACCATGGAAAATTTTGAATGTCAATAATCATCATCCCTATATAGTTCTTGTGGCATGGTGATAGACATCTCTAATATAGGATCATCATGACAGACTATAATCTAAATAGGGTTGTATGTATGATTAGACCAATTACATATATAAAATCCAGGTCTATGATGGTATATGTGGTAAATTTCACAATATATAAACCAATAACATGGTTGAATGTTCCATCCATGGGATAGGATATGTAATTGAAATTCATGCTCCCATTTCTCAAGAGTATGATCTATATTAGATACCCTTAACTAGAAATGAATGGCCTCGTTTACTCGAGAAGTACTATAAATAACTCTAAATATGAGTGGTATTTATGTAGGGATATTGAAATATTACAATTTAAATGATTTATTTTCATCCAAAATGTGATAAATAACGACTCCAAGACTCTAATCCCATTCCCAACTACGCTATATTCTAATTAAAAATTCTTTTATATATAATGAAATCTTATGTAGGTATGAAATTACTCTATAGAACCCTCTATGGAATAAATTAAAATATTTTGGGATATAATATTATTCCTAGATACATTACTCTATGACCAACCACCTACTCTGAAAAGGAATAATTTCCCCCATTTAACAACATTATCTTAATGAATTCTTGGTAGATAATTGTGTTAGATCCTCTACATCCTCTTCCAATTTTGTATATGAGTGCATGATTAATGTAAATTTGTTATGTAAATGGTTGGATAATTCAATATATTATCAATTCAATGGATTACATGCATATAATCATTGTTTGATGTCAAGGTGCTCTACCATTCTCCCAATCACCATCCCCATAATCTTAATATGATCATGGCCCCATATACTCTTTAGCTAAATATATGGACGATATTATTACATGTGTTATCTATCTAAGGTATATGTTATTGTAATTAATATAAATTACCAAATATTTGAGTTTAGGAAACATAGTGACACCTATGCCCAATATCCCAGACTCATTGACTTTGTTATGAGGGTAATATCCAACAATCTAAATATGAACCATAAACATGCATATAATTCTCTTATTATGAACTATGGGTTGTAATATTAAAACTTATAAAAGGTATATAGTGTCATTTTGATGTCCCATCGAATCCCCAAACATATGAATTTAAACAATAATGCCTCGTCGCCTATTAACAATGATGATATTTATTAGAAACAATTTTTATTAAAAGTATATTGGATTTTGTTTTGGTTGATACAATATATGAGGTGATTCCCAAATCACCGACGTTGTTCCCATCCAAATTTTGTTTTTAAAAAATTATTCTGTAATATTAATGTTTAAACTATTATATTGATACATTAACTACATTTAACTGGGTTAGGACATAATCCAATTTTCTTACATGTGTTTCAAATATGTGTAGATGAATCATAAAAACATATTGAGTAAGAATTTATAACAATTTCAGCCTTTCCACTTATTATCCTTTTTTATGTGGGCATCCATATAACAAATAATAGTATATTGATTCTTATCTCATTAAGGTAATTAGTGAAACTATGACTCACTATCGTTAACAAAAACAAATCGTATATAAAATAACTTATTTTAATGTTTGATTTAAATAGAATGATCTGTTAAGAAGAATTTATATTTAATGGATTTATATACCATGACACCATCACTTATTGATACATAGTGATGTGCATGGGAATAACATTCACAAAAATTAATTATTTTAGGATCAAATATTGTTTCTCGATAATTTCAATTTTAATTCTATGTGGGATTCCAACATTCACTACACTAATTTTGATATCTATAATAGTTATGTCACCATTCCTATCACAATAAGGGAACTCCCATTATCAAATTGTTTTCACAATGATGGTGACACTTATAATTATAATTCTCAAGGAATAATAATTTAAAATTTAAGGGAGTGTCATGATCAATAATATGTGTAATTAGTGATCCATCTTGGAAGACCATAAACATATTTTAAATTGTTTAGTTTAATCGAATAATTTCAGATATTTATAATTCATATCTACATAATGATTGATTAAATATAATTCATAAGTATATAAATGGGTTCCCATAATTTATATATATACATATAATCCATTGAAATGGTAAAAAAAACTCGATTATATGCATTATCCCAACCAATTTATATTGTATAGGGTGAAATACTATATTATATTCATCATAATATGAAACTAGATCCATGAATCTATCACCATTCCTTAAGTATCTCATGATTCCGATATCGTTTCATTCCCCTAGAATGGATCTAATACATCTATTGATGACTATGAAATAGTTTAATCTATATATTAGACATGAACATACAAACTATATATAAATATTCAATTTTAATAAGGGAACTCTTATTCAAGTGTACTGTTATCGAATTATTGTGGAATATTTCACCTTACTGTGATTCATGGTTATTCCTGACATGTATGTATCCCTAAATTTTCCATGATTAGAGAACTTTATGTTATGATTTACAACACCATCTACCTCTTTTAAAATGTTTGTGGGAGAACTCCTTATCAAGAGATTCCTAATTATATTATTTGTAACTATTTTCTAATATTTTTTATTTTCATCATGAACATAATTTTCTTAATAATTAGTCAAATATGAACAACCAAAATCTATTTAACTTGATTGTTCAAATAAAAATACCACAAATTTATATGGAATGAAAATAAGTTTTTTTAATGTAAAACCCCATAATGGATAACCTAGGAAAAATTATGTTATTCATTATATGTCTCTTAATGTTCATAGTTTCGGAAAACTTTATACAAAAAAATATGGTGGGCATGTCTCTTAGTTCCTATATGGTGGCCCTAAAAAATGAAGATTTGACCTCACTAGACCCTTACCATTGATGAAAAAATTTGGGAAGTGATTTATCACATCCACCTTCCATTCCAATAAGAAAAATATGTATCAGAAATGTACATAGGGTTCTCAATCCATGTTATAATATTATGTATTTCTATAACTAACATCAGGTCATTGAATTCTTAATTGACACCAATAATTCCAGGAGTTGATTTCTTCTCCAAGAATTCATTTTCATTGAGTTATGTATCCATGTTATCAAATATATAATACTATTAATAGTGATTCAATGATAGTAAGGGACCCCAATTGGATTTACATGTGAAAAAATACCCTGAACACATTCATAATGGATAATTTTATCCTAGATGGACATAAACCCTTATAACCATGTGATATTGTCCTTAATATGCTCTAACGGTTAATACCATTTCAAAATTCCAATCAATCGCCACCTGTATCCACTACATGTTGAATGTGATCTTCCAATATAAATATTTACATGTCTTATATTCCAACTGCTAATGTGGACTCATATTCCTCAATGTTTCATCAACATATGTATAAAAAATTATCCAAAAAGGATATTTTTATTTCACTGATAATCATTTCAGTCGTACTTATAACCAATATCTCTACGTTGATATATAGGTCATATTATTCATCATAATAAAATAAATTCCCTCAATTGAGGTAGTCTACACTAGATACAATCCCTTCATTGATGCCTTGTTTTATATTTTCATCATGGTATGAAAAATTCCAGGAGTTCTAGAACCCTCATTAGATATACATTTTCTCATATCCTATGTTATTTCCTCGGTTTTTGGATATTATCAAACCTCTTATTTTACATGTAAATTAAAGTTGAACTGCATAATTGAGTATTTATTTGTTTGATATGTGTATGCACCCATGAATTGTCATTGTAAGTACCCATTACCATTAAAATATGACCAATAATATATGTGATCCCAAAAAATTTATTGTGTAAATAATTAACCATGTGTGATTCATGAACCTCATAATCATGGAAACCACATTTTATAATCCATGTTTCAAACAAATTGTGCTGTTATTAAGGAATCCTATAATCCAACTATATAGTTTAATTTGACATCCCAAATATTATGTAACAATATACCAATCACGTTTTTGAGAAAAGAGACAATGATGTATAAGAATTCATGAATATTAATATTTAATAAAATGATAATGGATGCATGGAGCCTAAACAATTCATGAATATTTTTTGTATCATGATCATTGTAATGATGAAATATTATATATTATATATTTGATACACATCATTCATAACAGACTTCATGTCGTAATAGTCTAAATATTTTAAAACAATCCATGCCCCATTGAAAATGTAGTTCAACTCCAATGGATCCATATTCATTACCATATATGCATTTTCATATAGGATACAATATATGGGAAATTTACCAATAATAAAATGGTATATTTATCATATGAGAATGTCATCCTTTCAAAATTATACATAATAGGATTGTAATGTTGTGTGTCACATCAGAATGATTTTCAAAAATCACTAATAGGCTTTCCATCTACATCATAACGGATTCATAATATCTGAGAGATGTTTTACACATCTCAATAATCATAATATAAATATGATATACGATGTTTATCTAAATCAGGACCTATCAATATGAATGTTAAATAAAACAACAAAAGGACATATTAATATGACCCCATACTAAAAGATATATTTTACGATATACATGAACCCAAACAACAATGTTATATGTCTAATATATATGATTCTAAAATACCATAAGAAAAGGACCTTACTAAATTATCATAATCTAAAATGATAAAAGAGACATGAAACATGAAAATAAATTATAAAAATTATTAACCTATATGATTGTAACCTATGTAAATATATAGTACCATTTAGATAACCATATACTACAAAAAGATATGGTCTAGTATAATAGACAATAAACATCCACAATAATTGTATAATGATCTCTAAATGTAAACAAACACAATATGGTCCAATCATAAACAACAATAATCTACCAATATAAGTATACATTATAAATACTATAATGAAATACCCAAAAGGGTGGTATGCGAAGAAATCATATCTACACATACTAAATACATAATCAATGAAATATAAGATTCATTGATCATTAAAAATTAGGATTCATACATATTGTTATGATAAATACTCAATAAGTTATTCCAATGAACATGTTTGATCTCTTTTCACTAATCCATCCTTATTAAAAGAATATAAAAATGTAAGTGAGGTAAATAAATTACACAATTCATATGGGTCTCAATATATGGTCCTAGTAAATAGCTAGATATACTCTCTATCCCCACCAAACAATATATTTAAAATATATAGATCATTATCTTCGTGTAACATCTACCCAAACAATTACATTTTACAATATGATTTAGAATGGGCTGGAACTGAAACATCAACATGTGAGATTGTAGTTGGGGTTTGGCTTAGTGGTAACCTCCCTGCAATACTACATGAAAAATGGGGGTTGAAAACCCTTTGGGAGCATGTTACTGTTGCAGTAATGTAGCGGGTACTGTAGCAGCGACGTTTCTGTTGATCGGAGGATACTGTAGTGGCGGGAGGGCACTGTAGCGGCGACGGTGCTGGGCGGGTACTGTAGTAGCCAGGTTACTATTCACAGAATAAAAATTTGGCCACAAATATGGGCCTATGGGATATGTAATGGGCTACAAGCCCACTGGGCCTTTGGGATATGTAATGGGTCTCCCTCTTCCTAGTTAAAAGTCGACTTTGGTTTGTTTATTAATAAAAAATGAGGCTTCTTCACCAACCTTTCTAAAAAACATCAACATGTGAGATTATTCTTGTGATATTTTATGATCCATTCTGACAAAAAATATACAACATGTCAAATATTTGAGTATGTACTATAGATCATTTAGAATTAGAAATAAATTTTTCGTTCAAAACAATCTATGTTTTATTGATTCTCCAGGATATCCTGATATTTATTAAATATATACACGGATTTTACGAAATTACATTCATTGATAAAACATGATGGGATTATTTAATTCTTGAAACTCTGTGTATCTACAATTATACATCAATTAAAATAATTTCTTAAATTTACATTTTAACTAAAACATCTTTTTAGAATAATCCTTGAGTTATATTAAAATATTCTCCACTAATGATGTGAAATTGATAAACCGAGTTACTAAATCAATCTCAACCACTATAGCATATAAAAATCTCTCCATCCTATATAAAGCCTCCAGTATGGAGTTATATATAATTTTAATGTTTTCATATTTATATATATCAATATTTTTGCATGTATTGTAGATAGGATATATTGTTATGGTACTTTTCAATCACATATTTCTTATTATTAAACTTGTTTTCGAGAGTCATTATTTATAATTCACTCTTCAAATCCCCTCTCAGAAACTCATATTGAAAATTTTCAATCTAATATGTTCCAATGAAAATGATAACATCAAATACATGGCCATAACATATTCATTCATGGAAATAAGAAACAATACACTATACATTTATCTCAATAATAATGTCTTTTATAGATATGGGTGGTAAACAAGTACTTGATGTTTTACAAATGTCCCTCCAGAACCTCTAAGAGGATATCTATATTTGTAATCATGATTCCACTTACAAAATTCACACCTATTTTTAATATAATTTATTATGCTACACGCCTAATGTATGTCTTAGTTAATGAACTAGGGTATATTTAATTTATTAGTGTCAATTAAAATGTCTCATACATTTATTCCTAGGTATGCTTCATGAAGATATAACATCTATTCAAATCATATCAGTCATGTGAGAACCTAAAAAAGAAGAGTTAACCCCCACATTATTTAGAGTTAATTAAGATATGATGAATTGTATATAAACATTTAATTTCATTTGTATAAAAATAACGAAATGTTGCTTGAAATTATGTAACAATGGATTTTATTGAGAACCCACCATTCTAAACCAAGTAAAATGATATCTCTATAACAGTACCCCATACATTTCATACCTAAATGAAAAATATTTTTCAATGGATACTATATAAATAACACAGCGATTCATTTGAGAATCATGTATGTATAATATCATTGTGAACATGGAATCATAAACAATTGGATCAAAGGAATCACTAATTATATTATTCATAACTAGTACACTTCATAGTAAAAATTAATTCTTTATTACAAAGGTAATGGTATAGAAAAATTGGATATCTTAGATGCTTAATAATGGTATATATGAATATATCAATGAAAAATATAGAATAAAATGAGAATAATTGTATTAAAACATTATAATAACATTTTATATTTATACAATTCATAACATAAATCATACTATTATGTAATTCATTAAATACTGAATCTTTATAAGGCATGATTCCTAATAGAATTAAATAAAATGATCTATATGATCAGGAAATTAAAAAAGACATTATATTTTTTATTTCATTGTCTTGTAAGATTGTGAATAAGTATAAATAAAAATATGTCCACTCATTATGTTAAAGAAATGAAATAAGGCCATCTCATAATCTAATGAATAAGAATATTTTTCCATGCATAATCATATTGAAATGAAATATAGTTTCATGTCTAAAGTTGCATGTTAACTATTAAAATTAAATTTATGTTCACCTATAAACTAATAGATGTGGAAAAAATGTACACACACAATATTGTAAACAAGAAAATAAGATCATGCATAGCATATATACCTCATGAGTTACCCACTACTACTCAATGCATTTGAAAGAGATATAAATTCCAAACAACACATAATTAAAATCACAAATATGTGTTCCACATGACCATAACACATTCATCACCTCCGAACCTATGAAAAAATGAGTTTCATATGCATTTCATCATAGTGTAACATGTTGAAAAAGAATAGGGTTTTATAAAAGTACTTTCATCATGAAAAAATACTGAGAATGAAAAATTATGGTATCCTTGGATCATATCACTAATAAAGTATATTTAATATAAAAATATTACATCATAGATTGAAAATAATTTTAAAAGATCAAAAGAAACAATTACAATTGAAAATTACTTCAAATTTTGATAACTATTTGAAATATTTAAATTTAAAAAATAATATTGAAAAAAATTCCTTACATATATACAAGGAATATTGTAAATATAGCTTCAAAATTTGATTTTCATGATGAAATGACATCATTTTTCTATTTCATATTTTAAAAAACCATTCCTTTCAAATTTGTCATAATAATTTAAAAATTACCTCGTATTAAAAATAAATGAAGATTATTTTTAAATAAAAACATAAATAATAACATTGGAAAATATAATAAAAAATATACTGTAGTAAAAACATTAATTTACAACATTTATGAAAATAGTGATTTGAATGAAAGAAAATCATTAAAAGTGAGAAATAATGATTATTTTCCATAAAAATTTATCATGGCTACTTTAGTGGATGAATTTGAAATGTAAAAATTTAATACAATGAGATAAGTATATTATAAAAATATATATGATTTTCACGAGTGATATATAATATTAATTCAGCATTAGAAACAAAATAATAAATAATCAGGATAAAAAATATATCATAACAAAAAATAGTTACCACCTATGTAAATTTGGATTCATAATCCCATTAAACGACATAAAATTATATGGATATGTAAATTAATATGAATTTTAGGAGATGAATAATGATTAATATTAAAATTTTGTTTTTATTTAACCTTAAATAATTATGTTTTGACTATGGAATGTGTCCCATTGAAACAGACATGACACAAAAATCCTTACGCTTGAGATCCACATGATTGGATAACGCTCTTAAATCATTTATAATAAATTTATATTTATAATAATTCCATTTAATAATCCTTTAAATAATTATATTATCACATTTAACAAGTAAATAAATATTTACAATCATTCATTATTTCTATCGATAAAAAAAATTAATTACACCGTTCGGGGAGATAATATATTGTGTGTTTACATGAACATTGTTTTGATTTTTATAGTGATTGAAAAAAATAATATAAATAATAAATCACATTTCCATAATCATTATTGTATTATATATATCATATATATTCATTATATCTATCATTATTTTTGTTCATATGAAATGTAAATGGAAAAATTTCACATCGGTTTGTCGAGGTGGAAGTCCACAGGATCACTCAAATTTCATTATCGTTATCCAATTGTATGTAAGGTTATTAAGTGACATTAACAATTCATTATAATTATTATTTCATAAATACCACATGTAAATAAAAACAATATCATAATAACCATTTTCAAATGATGGTATTTTGACATTAAATGTATCTCTATGTGGAGAAGGTATATTTTTCAAATGCACAAGTGATACATTCACTTTGCACATCATATTATGATAGTTGATAAATATGGATTCATATTCAGATTAATATTTAAGAATATTTTTGATAATAATTATATAATTTTATTAATAAATTAAAGTTACATGTATAAGAAAAAGAAGTTATAAAAGGAAGGTCCTCATATATGGTGATTACCTCTTCCTTAAAACAAATTATTTAGTTATCATTTTAAGGGATGTAGGCAAGGTATTGTGGGAAGTCTGACACCTGTAAAATGTGGATAGATATGTTCATAATAGAAATTTTAATTTTCTATTCTATCTAGATTGTTAAATGATGTACGGAGAAATGAATTTTTGTGTGGTGTTTAATAATTGATGGTCGGGGCACTCTAGAAATTCATAAATGAATGAAATGTAAAAAGTCATTCTGAAATACAAAATTTCAAATAGACTAAAAATATATATGGATTACATTTTCTAAAATATTTTAGTCATTTTTAGTCATTCATGATTTTAATATTTTTTAAATACCTTATAAAATATAATTTTCTTTAAATATCAGTATTTTTAATTTAGACACTATTAATATAATTTAATATTAATATATATATATATATACAATTTATAATTATTATATAATTCATAAACAGAACACTAATATTTTAAACATGTCAATGAAATTCAGGTAACACATTATCTCAATCACATAATAGATCATTAATATTTTTTTAAAATTGTTTATTTATTTTTTATTAATTGCTGTATTAATGCATCACTATTGTTTATGAATTTAATGTCATTATTTAAATTGTAAAAATTGGAAATAAAATTATATCATGAAAATAAATTCATTAATCTCTAATTTACTATCATGATTCCTTCATATCATGTGTCTTACAATATATTAATACACAATATTGATAACAATATATGACGGAGTCATTTTGCAATAATCATTATTTCAAATATTAAAAATGTGATTTTCAATGACGTGTGTTAAACATAAAACCAATTTAAAGAATTACATGATAAGGGAAGACCTAAATTCATAAAAAAAGAGTTATGAAGAAAAATAGTGTTAATATCAATGAGTTTTAACAATGACTGAAATTATTTACCCTTTACCAATGTTATAGATTTTCCCAAGGTTACTATTCATATTGACCAAAAAGGAAAGGGGAATATTTTAAAAATTTAAAACTCAAAAATAAAAATATAGAATCAGGTTTTAACAACCTGGGATTATGTTAAATATTAGTTTTTGAATTAATTTTTCTATTTTGATATTTTTCATTTCACAAATAATAGAATTAAATTTTTTATATAAAATGTCATTGTTTGTATTTCATTATATGTGAAACCAATTTATGATCACTATATAAGCCACACATAGATAAATTTAATAATAGAAAAAATTATGGTTTTTGTGTGTTACACACAATTCTGAGTTCCATATATTTCATTCAATACATGTATAGACAATGTTTTCCTAACTACAATACAAAATCAATCTTGTTATTAATATTTTATTATAGTTAAAACATATAAATTGAAAAGTATGATTTAAATGAAACTAAATAATAAGTGGAAATAATATTTAAACATGTATATATAATTAAATTCATGGATAATAATTTATTTTAAATTTATGTAAATACTATTTGAAAATAAATAAATTACTTTTATAAAAAAAAATTTCTTTATGTAAAACATACATTTTATCACAATATAATATACGTAAAAATTACGATTGATTTAAATAATATATATTATATAATAAATAAATTTAACCTTTTTATACTCTTCTAATAAATATTATAATAATTACATATTAATAAATTTAATTATATAAATTAAAACAAGTAATTTTCTAAACACCAACATTACCTCCATTGATTGGATAAAGAATTTGAAATATAATTTATGGAAAATTTATATTCAATATAAAAGAAAATATAACTCATTTGTAAAATAGAAATATTATTATTTACATTGGATTAATTTTTGGTTTTTTCTAAGAATTTTCTTTTATAATGAATAGTGAAAACTGCAGACTTTTAATTTAAACCTACTTTTACATATAATTTATTTATATAGTTAAATTATACATTAAATAGAAAATAATGTATATATAAATCAATTATAAAATATTGGTCATTAAAATCAATATAATATTGAAATTGGACGTTAAAAAAATTTATACTCTTGATCATTTCACATTAAAAATAGGTTATTTCATCTCTAATATAGGATTATTTGTAAACTAATTTATGTCACTTCGATCTTTACAATATGGAAAAATATATTCCATATTTGGATTAAAAATTATATATAAATTCTCAAAATTTTAACTTTATTTTGGACCTAAAATGTTAATGAATGTATTTATAATTAATATCAATGATTTAGGAAAAATAAGATTACTTATGGGTTTACCAATAAATTATGTGGTGAAATAAACAATTCACATGTCCAAAAACCATTGTATTGAAATATTTAGACCATATTTTTCTATTTCTCATAAATATAAAATTATTTTTGGCACATTATGTAAGGTATAATTCTCAATAGCCTTTACCATTGTATATATACAATAATACTAGTCATCATCCATTATAAAAGGGAACTTTCCCATAAAATCACATCCATAAAACTATCTATAAAAATATTAAAATATAATACCAACACATATTATCATCCAACATTCATCCTATCATCCTAGAGTCCTTGATTTTTTATACAGCCAACCATGGATTCCTATTGGTGGAAATTCAAAAAATGTAAGTAAAGATGTAACATCCTTCTACAAGCTATTTTGTTTTATTTTCAGTTTCCACCATCAATATTATTATTACAGAATGACATTATAATAATCGATGCATACTTACTATACTACTATGATATAATTATAAGGGGTCTACCCTAACTTACAAATACTATTTTGAAATGGGTAACAAGCATACCGCTCTAAGTTATGGCAGAGTATCACCCAACCGAACGATGTTATTGATTTTTCCATTACAACCACTCATCGTTGGGAATTATTTTAGAAATAAATTTTTATATTATATATATTATATTTATGATGTAATTATACTTTTATATGTATTATATAAAACATTCAATTATGCATTACATTTTGTGTAAATACGATAACTTCATTTTAGGATGTTTGTACTACCTCCTCCATAGAGAGGTGTGATTCGTCACATTTTGCATATAATGTATTAATTATGTTTTAAATAAATTCATATGATATTCATTAAAAAATTAAACTACTATAATTTTAATAATATATATATATATGTGTGTTATTAACCATATTTCATTCTATAAAGCTAAAAATATTAAACAACGTGCATGTGTACGTACGACATACCGTCTCCTTGAATGATATTTTACATTTTACATTTCATTAATTTATATATTATTATATATATTTAAATAATTAATATAATTTGTATACTTGTAATTTATTTAATTATATAATAATTAAACCATGACATAAGTAAGACTATCGTGAATGATAATTCAAAACATATTTGAAAAACAATGTAGTTATTACCCAAAATGTATCATTGAAAATAACTTGTTTATAATGTTTTGATGTAAACTCCCAATAAAAAAATATATGTTATGGGATAAAATAATATGGTTATTTGGTAGATTTATAACGAACATATATTTATTATATATGAGGATTGAATGTTTATGAAGAAACTAAAGTCTTAAGGTAAGGGTTTTCTCATATCATATTTATTTATGGGAGATATATGGTATATTAATATGTTATTCTTTTTCTGTGGTGAATATAATTCATTAAATAATGTTGAATAATTAACTTCCATTATATAATGATATTTAGTTCATAAATTGATGTTATTATTTAATGGATCTTATGATTAAAATATTACTTAAGTGTTAAGGGGATTTCATGTCTCACTTTTAATTCTATGAGACATATGCTTTATTCACAAATGATTTATTATTTTTTTGTGTATATATATAATATTAATATATTATATGAATAATAACCTTATATTTAATGTTATTTAAATACCCATTTTCCAATCCATGATTCATGTGTTCTATGAAAAAAATGATGGCAAATCAGTAAAGTAATTTTGTCTCAATCTTCATTAGTTGAGTCACATGCCTTTTTATCCACCCATATTCGTCTTCGAGGAGTATATAAATAACACATACAGGTTATAAATTAAATATACTTATTTTAAAGACATATTAATAATCATGTAATTAAAATATTTAATGAGGATATTGATTAATAATTTTCAAAGATGAATGAGTTTATAATGACTAACTAAAATTTTATCGAGAATATTTATGATTCTACATCCAATGAATAAATATTATGATCCATAACTCACGAATTTTCCTAAAATTTATTTTTATTGGTTTTAATGAAATATTCACATAATGGTACCAAGTTTCTCTCTATATTTTTTATGATTATTAAGAAAATGTTTTACTAAAATACAACATTCTCTGTCTAATCGATCAGAAATATATTTTATTACCTATCCATGTTTTCGAAAAATGTTTTCAAAAATGTTTTTTTATTATATCATAATATAATTTGCATGTAAAAATATTTTGATGAAACTTTTTATTTATTTATGTGATCAAAATTGTTTTTAATGATTCTTTTATATGTTTTAGATGTTATTTTTAAAGAATTTTTTTCTTCAAAATGATATATGATTAAAAAATTCAATGTGGAACATATAGTATTACCAATAATTGTTTTAAATTTTTTATCTTACTTTATATGTTTTCTATTTTTTTATAAATGAAATGGTTTCTAAAAATGTAATATTATTTCCATGGAAATCTTATATTCCATTAGAACTATTCCACGTGATCCTTCAAAATATTTCCCCATTTATTATCAAATAAATCTATATGCTTATGAATTCCTAGTTATATTATCCATGGATGCTATTAAAATTATATAGTTTTTTTTATGTTTTTTTGGAATGAAGTTTTTGGAACCCTTTCCTTTATCCCGAGTAAACCATTTTTCAAATAAATTGAAAAAAATAAATTCCTCTACCATGGGTTATACTATGATCCATGCTACTAAAACCAACATCCTTTCATACTTTAATCTATCATGAAATTATTATTTCACCTATCTATTTTCCATATGTTATGATATAATTAATTGTTTAATATACCCCTTCCATTTCATGATATATGATATATTGTTTTTGAAACCCATCTCCATACATTTCATACATAATGCAAAATATTTTTCGATGGATAATATATAAATAACACAACGATTCATTTGGGAGTCATGTATGTATAATATCATTGTAAACACAGAAAAATAAACAATTGGATCTAATGAATCACTAAATATGATATTCATAACTAGAACACATCTTATAGAAAATTAATTCTTTGTTACAATGGGAAAGTAATATAAAATTGGAGATCTTAGATGCTTAATAATGGTAGATCGGGATATATCAATGAAAAATATAGAATATAATGATAATAATGGTATTAAAACTAGAATATAATATTTTAAATTTATTCCCTTCATAACATAAATCATATTATTATGTCATTCATTAAATATTAAATCATTATAAGACATGATTCCTAATGGAATTAAATAAAATGATCTATATGATCATGAAATTAGATAAGACATTATATTTTCGATTTCATTGTCTAATAAGATTGTAAATAAGTATAAATAAAAATATGGAAAATAATTATGTTAAGGAAAATAAATAAGACCATCTCATAATATAATGAATAAGAATTTATGTCCTTGCATAATCATATTGAAATAGAATATAGTTTCATGTATAAATATTCTTGTTAAATATTAAAATTAAATTTATGTTCAACTATAAACTAATAGATGTGGAAATATGTAAACAAGAAAATAAATTCGTGCATAGCATATTTAACCCATGAGTTACCCATCAATATTCAATGTATTTAAAAGGATATAAATACCAAACATCACATAATTAAAATCAAAAATATGTGTTACACATGACCATACCACATTAATCCCCTCCGAACCTACAAAAAAATGGGTTTCATAAACATTTCATCATAGTGTAACATGTTGAAAAGGGATGGGTTTTATAAAAATCCGTTCATCATGAAAAAATACTGAGAATGAATAATGATGGTATCCTTGGATCATATCCATAATAAATTATAATTAATATAAAAATATTACATCATAGATGGAAAATAATTCACAAGAAACATTTATAATTGATAAAATACTTAAAATTTTGAAAACTATGTGAAATATTTAAATTTAAAAAATTCTATTGAAAAAAAATTCCTTACAAATATAAAAAGAATCATGTAAATATAGCTTCAAAATTTGAATGTCATGATAACATGACATCATTTTTCTATTGTATATGTTAAAAAACCATTCCATTCAAATTTATCAAAATAATTTAAAATGTACCACATATTAAAAATAAAGGAAGATTAATTTTAAATAAAAAATAAATAATAAAATTTGAAAATATAATAAAAAATAGTGTGTATTAAAAAATTTAATAAAAAAAGTTTTTGAAAATAATGATTTGAATGAAAAAAGTTCATTAAAAGTCAGAAATAAAGATTATCTTCCTTAAAAAAATATCATGACTACTTTAGGGGATGAATTTGAAATGTAAAAATGTAATACAATGAAATAACCGTACTATAAAAAAACTAAATGATTTTCACGAGTGTTATATAATATTAATTCAGTATTATAAACAAAAACATAATCAATCATGAAAAAAAATAGTTCGTAACAAAAAACAGTTACCAACTAGGTAAATTTGGAATCATAATCCCCCTAAATGACATAAAATTATATGGATATGTAAATAAATATTAATTTTAGGAGATGAATAATGATGAATATTAAATGTTTGTAATTAATCAACATAAAATAAATATGTTTTGACTATGGAATGAGTTCCATTGAAACAAACATGACACAATAATCCTTAAGCTTGAGATCCACATGATTCAATAACACTCTGAAATATTTTATAAAAAATTATATTTATTATAATTCCATATAATCATCCTTTAAATAATTATATAATCACACATAACTAGTAAATAAATTTGTACAATCATTCATTATTTCTATTAATAAAAAAAATAATTAGACGGTTCATTGAGATAATAGATGCTGTGTACACATGAACATTGTTTTGAATTTTATAGTGTTGGAACAAAAATTATATAAATAATCAATCACTTTTTTAGTATCATTATTATATTATATATATTATATATATTCATTATATCTATCATTATTTTGGTTCATATGAAATGTAAATGGAAATATTCACATCGTTTTGTTGAGGTGGAAGTCCACATGAACACACAAATTTCCTTATCGTTATCCAATTGTATTGAAGGTTATTATGCGACATTTACAATTCATTAGAATGATTATTTCATAAATAACAAAAGTAAATAAAAAAAATAATATAATAACAATATTTGAATGATGGTTTTGTCAAATAAATTGTATCTATATGTGGAGAAGGTATATTTTACAAATGCACAGGTGATACATTCACTTTGCACATCATATAAAGATAGTTGATAAAATTGGTTTATTTTCTGATTAATATTTAAGAATATTTTTGATAATAATTTTATAATTTTACTAATAAATGCAAGTTACTTGTATGAGACAAATGAAGATACAAATGGAAGGTCCTTAGATATGGTGATTACATCTTATTTGAAACAAATTCTATAGTGATCATTTGAAGGGATGTAGGGATCATCTTGTGGGAAGACCAACAGCTATAATATGTGGATAGATATGTTCATAATAGAAATATTTATTTTTTAAACTATCTAGATGGTTAAATTAAGTACGAAGAAGAGAAATTATGGGTGGTATTTAATAATTGATGGTTGGGGCACTTTGAAAACTCATAAAGGAATGAAATGTTAAAAGCCATTCTAAAATAAAAAATTTCAAATAGACTAAAAATATATTTTGATTACATTTTTTAAATTATTTTAGTCGTTTTTACTCATTCATGAGTTTAATTTTTTTAAATACCTTGTAAAATATAATTTTCATTAAATATTAGTATTTTCAATTTAGAAACTATTAATATAATATTATTTAATATATATATATACTTTTATAAATATTATATAATTCATAAATAGAACACTAATATTTTATACTCATCAAAAAAATTCAAGTAACACATTTTATCACTCACATAATATATCATTAATATATTTTAAAATTGTTTTTTTAATTGTAGAATTAATTCATCACTATTGTATATGAATTTAATGTCATTATTTAATTAGTAAAACTTGGTAATATAATTATGTCATGAAAATAAATTCATTAATTTCTAATTTACTATCATGATTACTTCATATCATGTGTTTTACAATATATTAATACACAATAGTGATTTAAATCTACGAGGGATTCATTTTTCAACTATCATTATATTAAATATTAAAAATGTGATTTTCAATGACGTGTGTCAAATATAAGACCAATATAAAGAATGACATGATAAGGGCCAACCTACATTCATTAAAAATGAGTTACGACGATAAATAGTGGCAATATCAATGAGTTTTAACAATGAATGAAATTATTGACCCTTTACTAATGTGATAGATTTTTCTATGGTTACTATTTATATTGACCAAAAAGGAAAGGAGACTATTTAAGAAATTTAAAACTCATAAATAAAAATACGGAATCCATTTTTTACAACATCGGATTATGTTAAATATTAGTTCTTGAATAAATTTTCCTATTTTGATATTTTTCATTTCACAAAAAATTGAATTAATTTTTTTATTTAAAATGTCATTGTTTGTATTTCATTATACACAAAACCAATTTATGATCGCTATATAAGCCACACATATATCAATTTAAAAATAGAAAACATTATAGTTTTTGTGTGTCACACAATATTCTATGTTCCATATAATTCTTGCATTATATGTATAAATAATTTTTTCCTAACTACAATACATGATAAATATTGATATTATTATTTTATTATAGTTAACACATATACAGTGGAATGTAAGATTTAAATAAAATGTAAAGACCCAAAAATTTAAAGAAAGTTTTTTTTCTTAATTTATTTGGAATTTTACGAGTCCGCAGTTTTTGATGGCACCGGCTTCTAGGGCCCGGTGTGCTCAGAATCAATTTCTGAAATTTATCTCGGGTACGTTCAGTGAACGGACGAGCGGGTTTTCCTAACTTTTGAACAGGTGTTCGGAATCTAAATCTAATGGCACCGTTGAAACTGTAACCCCTGTAATTTCTTAAGAAGACCATTTCCAGAGTAATGTTTTCACGTGTTGACTTTTTAAAATTGTGGGTTAAAAATGTAGTTTAATAGTTTGTGCTACAACATTTTTCACTTATGTGGTTAATCGAGGCTTGGGAGTTGGGGTGGGACCCACTAAATCCTAACCCCATGGTATGTTATTAGTGTGGTGGGTCCCACACGATCCCACCACCTTAAATTCCATCAAACCCCCTTTAGTTGTGTAACCTTCCACTCTTTTTTTTAATCCAAGTCAACTCGCGATTTCCCTTATTTAATTTGAGTGACACACACCCTATTGAATAAATTGATTTAAATTAATTAATTGACATAGCCTTTGGAATTTTAAAACATATGTGTTGGTATGTGAGTGAATAAAATAAGATAAGTCTTATTTTATTTCTGGGGGTAGGATTCGTTGTTATAACATGGGTGGCCTTGAATTCTTCTTCTTCCTCAGTGATGAACGCAAATAACGAAATCCTCTCTGATGAATAAAGAGGATGACACTTGAGCCAGATCGAAGGCCTTTGAGGAAATGACGAACACCAGAGATCATTGACATCTTCACCATTAAACATGCGACGACATCAACAAATTGGCATCCACATCCTTTCGCAGTATCATCATCGAATGGTCAATGAAACAAGGTAAGAGAATTTTTTTTTACATTCTCTTATCATTTGAGAAAAGAAGGACGAGCGCGGACCAACTATTACCCGGTTGATCCGCGTACCATTCGTTAATGTGGGTTGGTTGTAGGGTTAATTGTTGGGATTTGATTTATTTATAAATGATTAAATTTTTGCCTTAAATATCTGTTCGAATAAAGTGTTGTGTATGTCCAAATCAATAGCACATAACGCTGAGGGCGCAGGTCGAACAAACATGGCCCAAAAACCCTCTGTAGTTTGTTATTAGTGAGTGTTTTGACGGCGATGATGAAGAGGGAGCACAACATATTATTGAGGGCTCTAATGTGAATACCATTTCTCGGGAGGACCACTATCGAAGATGGAACACGAAATGGACCACCGAAGTGCGTCCGATGATCCGTGGAAAGCAGCGGCACCGACGACTAGTGGCGGCGGCGCTCTGATGGAGAAGCCCGCCGCGGGTGAGCCGCGACGCTTCATTGAAAGCGGTCGGCTAAGCCGGCTACTGGTGCCAGGTGGCGGTAGGACCCGAAGGGTCACACAGCTTCAATAAAGGTAGGCCGCGAATGGCTGGCCATTGCCAATCAGGGTGGGGAAGCGTTTTCTCCCCCGTTTTTCACTCAGCCGTTTGGCAGAGCCGTCGTCCACGCGGACCGCGCCCGCTCCGGGCCGAGCCTCCCACACCGGGCCGGACCCGGACCAGGGTCTGGGCGACCCGGTTCGGGTCGGCCTAGGGGGACTGGGTCGGGTCGGACCGAGCCCAGGCCAACATTTTTTTGTCAATTCTGTTCAAAATCCCATATCATGGGCTACGGACCTCTGATCGACGAACCATCAGTTGTGATGCGATCCATTGATCGAATCAGTCATTTAAATATATTATACATAAGGTTTCGGAGAACTTTGTATATTGCCGGGTTCGTTCGAACACGAAACCAACTGGACCCTCGGAGCGAAAACGCTTATATCATAAGATATGGATGAGTGATTGACGTGTCATAGACTATGTTGAATTCTCTTAGTGATACAATTATTTTGGCATACTCTTCATGATGTTTGGACGCAGTTTGAGTATGGTCAAGTTAGTTTTGACTTAAAATCCAACCGGGACCATGGACGAAAAATCCAAAATTTCTCAGACCAGGCGTTGGATTGGCGTGCCGTCTAACACGTTGTGTTTCTTTTGTCATGACGGAACATTGTAAAAATCAACTCTGGTCTACAAGATAGTTGATGTATCGACCCCTTGGCTCGTGGAGCGGACCCTCCCGAAACGAGCGTGCTGTGTGCGAGAACCCTAGAGCTGGCTGCGATTACTTAGACTACTATATTGGAATCCTCTGCTTGATGAACTATCTACGGCGTTGGTGATCTCGTTGAGAAATATTCAATTTTTGTATACCCTATGTGAGTTTGGGTTATAGTTGAGGTACGGTTAGGTTGGTTCGCACATGAAACCAACCAGGCCCCCGGGACTAAAACATTAATAACTCACAGACCGGCCATCCGATTTACGCATCATCTATTGCGTTTAGACCCCTGTGGCGGGGCGGTCCATTGTGATACTACTTCATAGAACCTTGTGATACATGGAGTATCTACCAATAGCTAGTGGAGCGGACCCTCCGGGTGTCGAGCTAGAAGAGTACATATACCAAGAAGCAGACTGAGTCTTGACGGCTACTGACCGATCGTCTCGGAGTGATTCGGATAGCCCAGTAGAGGTGCTCTTGGTTGTAGCAGGATACCCATGAAAGAGGAGCACATGGTTGTAGTGGCAGACCCGTTGTACTTGACAGAAGGATTACCTCTGTATGCAATGATGGGGTGCGCTTGGTTGTAGTGGCAGACCCATGGTGGGAAGCTCATTGATGTATATGTAGGCCCACAATACATATGAGGGGGAGTGCTTGGTTGTAGAGGCAGACCCATGATGGGAAGTGCTTGGTTGTAGCAGTAGGCCCACATTACATATGAGGGGGAGTGCTTGGTTGTAGTGGTAGACCCATGGTGGGAAGCACTTGGTTATGGCAGAAGGCCCACAATAAATATGAGGCGGTGTTCTTGGTTGTAGCGGCAGATCCATGTTGGGAAGTTCTTGGTTGTAGCAGCATGCCCAGAGTACATATGAGGGGTTGCGCTTAGTTGAAGCGGAAGACCCATGGTGGGAAGCACTTGGTTGTAGCAGTAGGCCCATAGTACTCGACAGTTGGAGTACTTTAGCAGTACAGGGTCAGTGGGAGGTGCTTGGTTGTAGAAATGGGCACACAGTACTCGACATGAGAAGTTCTTCAGTAGCTCTATTTTTTGACATCATGAATAATATCCTGGTTTGAGATGTGTCTTGTATTTCTATCTTTATATTTGATATGATTAACATGATATCCTATGAGGATTACGTTTTTCTTTCCTGTGTGGTGTGGGATGTAGTTGAACTCGTGAGCAGAGCTGGAATTGATGACTTAGGTATATGTATTTGCGTATACCTAAGTAGAGTTGCTTGTTACTTCGTGATTGTTATCTTTCCTTTGTGGTTATTCGTTGTGGTTTCTGGGAGACCATTGGGGGTCTCGGGGTCCCTACTGAGTAGTGTATACTCACCACTGCACGGGCATTTCCCGCACCTCGTTGTATTGATTTCAGATGACGGGCATCACTGACCGTGGTTAAGGCTTGAAGAGCGGGACAATAACCAGAGGTGGATCTCATGATGAGTCGGTACCCAAAGGTGGATCTCACGACGATTCAGTACCCGGAGGAGATGGACGAACATGAAGTGATGAAGACATATGTGAATTCCCTTCATTTAGGAAGTGAGAGGATGATCCAGGAGCTGTTTGTCACCTTTCAGCTATTGTTCTTTGAGTTTTACTTTACTTTCAGTTGTTGTTGTACCTTTCTGTTGGGCTTGTATTTCCGGCCCCTTGTACTTTCAGCACACATGTTACTTATTTTCTTAGTATTTATTTTTTCTTGATCTCTGGTTGTGTGTGGGTTTTCATTTTAATGAGTCAATGCCTTCTCGGTTAGAAGTATATATGCCTATGGGGCAAGTCTCCAGCCCCTGGACTATGGAAGGCAGCTTGAGGTAGTTACGACATGGGACCTGGGGGACTAGTCGTGACAAATTGGAATCGGAGGAGTTCGGTTATACTCAATACTTAGGACTCTGATCTTTCTTCTATGTGAAATAATTGTGTTAAGGGTGTTGAGTGTTGTTATCAGTCATGTGAGTCTAGTGTTGGTGTGGTGGTGGACATATCCATAAACCCAGACCCTGACTTCAGATTTTCGACTTAGTGCAAGAAAACATTGATTGCATGTGTTTTTCAATGTTTTTATTGTGATTACATAGTGTTTTCTCACCAGGTATAATCGTTTGACCATGGAACACCTATTCCTTATCATGATACCGCTATGAAGAAAGCCAGTTAGGGTTTCCAAAAGAGAGTACATGATGTTGGCCCAATGAGCGACAAGACTCTGGTGCAGGGCCCTCTTTCTGTTTTGGCAACTTCAGGTTTTGTACCAGCAGCACCACAACCCATTAGATAGAAGATGTCACCAGCAATTCAAGCAGACGGTGCATGCAGACAAAGCACGTTGCATGAGTTATAGCAGAAGAGGCCTCCGAGGATACGAGGCGAGACAGATTCCCAGGCAATAGTGGACTGGGTGAAGGAGTTGGCTAGAGTTTTCCTCCTACCGAGACACCATTAGAGTGGATGGTGATCTTATCTACTAGATTCTTCCAGTGATTGACCATGGGGTTGGTCCGTATAGTTATGTGGCTTTAGTACATGGACTGATGACTGATATAGTACCATGGGGTAGTGCGCCAACTATGTCACTACTTGTAGGTCAGCAGACACTACCGGCCATACCGGTAGAGGACACTCATTGGATTAGTGCCTTACATATGTTTCAGAACCAGTTTTCAATCATGTTCTGAAGCGATCCGGACTTGTAAGCGGTTGAGAACTAGATTGAGGAGGTGGCTGAGAGTTCTCTGGAGCTTATACAGCTTCGGCATTACGACATGTCGGAAGCTGAGCACTCAACGAGGCGTACCAATCATTCCTCGTACTCGATGGATATGACGTCATCCGTGATTTAGGATCGATCTCCAGAATGATGTGTGTCTAAAGTACATCTGATCCATCACTTTTCCTCTATGAATACCTAATTATTCTAGGGTTCTACAGAGAACCTTTGTGGTTTTGATTTTGTTGGCTGATCGTTTATAGCCAGAGAACGTTAGCAGTGGGAAGGCAGAAAACAGGCACCAGTCTGGGAGACTTGGGTGAGTAAACTGTTTCAGGAAGAGGAAGTGTTAAGGGAAGATGAATCTATAGAGTAGCAGACATGGAGGCAGAGCTTGGAGAGAATCATGTGGTGGTGTACTTTTCGACATGTTACAACCACCTGCCTTTGTAATCCCCACCAGGCTCAGGGAGCTGGAGGGCAGGGGAATAGAGTAGCTTCATACGGTCAAGGAGTGTAAACCATGGGCTCTAAGAATGATTTGAGGTATGGTCTATGTCTACAACGAGCTGCCATATAAATTGACATTGTTTTCAATCATTCTATCATTCTATGAATCTTTCCCCAGACCAAGAGTTTCCGGTTAAGTCATTGACTTAAACCTCACGTATGGAGATACCTTTGGGAGGAGACTCGATAATCACATTTACACCGAATGTGTGACCTGACCCTTGATGTAAGAGTTTTGGTTGGAACCTCTTGGTGGAAGCGTCGAGGCCTTACGACATTAGATTGAGTGTGGACTGGGAAACTACAGTTCATAAACAAATTGACAGTATTAGGAAAAATGGTTGTGGTTTGTCTACAATGTTGGGATAAGTTTTCCGTGGTCGGCGAAAAGGAAACCTCCGGAAGCACATGATAATATCATGCATAGGAGGGTGCGGCCGACCACTCTTGAGTCGGTCAACCTTACCCTCATGTCAGCATGAGTTTAGAGTTTCAGTTCTAAATAAGAAGTGAAAGCCTCTAATGTTCGAGGATGGCGACCTAGTCCTTATACTGGTCTCACCTCGACGTGGTTTGCGGAGATGTGGCCGAGGTAGCAGGTTACCTCCGAGGTTCCACGGACCTTTTAGGTCTTCAACTGATTATGTGAGGTGGTTTACCGCTTGACCTTTCCACTTTAGTTGCACCGGGTGCATGATGTCATTCACGTATCTCAGTTGAGAAGATACATGAACGATTCATCACAGGTCAATGAAAACATGGAGTTGGACGTCGATGATAGGGCGACATTCACAGAGGATTCAGTGGAGATTGAGTATCAACAAGAGCATTCCTACATGGATGGTCGGTTCCATAGGTATGCTTTCACTGGTAGCACGATAAACTCCAGGAGAGCATTTGGGAGCGAGATGCTCAGATTCGTGCTCAGTACCACTTTTTTTAACTAGTTTGTATTGAAGCATTACGGGGACATAAAGTCTAATTGTGTGAGTAATGTCATGACCTGGAAATTTAGATGAAATTTTTTTATTTCATTGGAATTTTACGAGTCCACAGTTTTTGATGGCTCCTGATTACGAGTCCTGGTGTGCCCGGAATCAATTTCTGATATTTAGCTTGGGCACATTCAGTGAACGAATGAGCGGGGTTTCCTAAAATTTGATTCATTGCTCGGAATCGAAATCTGAGGGAAATGTTAAAACAGAAATGCTGGTAATTGCTTCCAGAAACCTTTTCTGGAGTTGCGTTCTCTCGTGTTGAGTTATTAAAATTGTGGGTTAAAAATTAATTGAAAAAGTTTGTGCTACAACTTTTTTTCACTTATGTTGTTAATCCATGCTTGGGAGTTGGGGTGGGAACCACTTCACCCTAACCCCTTGGTAGGATATTAGTGAGGTGGGGCCAACATGAGCCCCACCGCTTCAATTCCCCCAAACTCCCTTTAGTTGTGTAACCTTCCAGTATGCTTTTTAAATGCAAGTCAACTCCCGATTTCCATTATTTAATTTGAGTGACACACACCCTATTGAATGAAATGAATTCCATTAATTAATTAACACAGTCTTTTGAATTTTAAAACATACGTGTTGGAATGTGAGTGAATAAAATAAGACAAGACATATTTTATTTCCGAGGGTGGATTCGTTATGAGAATGTTGGTGGCCTTGAATTATTATTCTTCCTCTGTGAAGAATGCAAAGTACGACATCCTCTCCAATGAAGAACGAGGACGATGCTCGAGCTGGATAAAAGGCCTTTGAGGAAACGGTGAACACTGACAATCATCATCATCTTCACCTTTCACCTCGCGACGACGTTAACAAATTGACATCCAATATTTTCACCTTATCGTCCGAGAAAGACAAATGACACGAGGTAGGTGAATTTTTATTTTACATTCACTTATCTTTGGAGAAAAGAACAACGAGTGCGGACCAACCATTACCTAGTTGATCCGCAGACCGTTCGTTCATGTGGTTTGGATGAGGGGTTAATTGTTTGGAGTTGATTTATTTATAAATGAATAATTCTGTGCCTTGTAATGTCATTGGAATGAAGTGTTCTGCATTTCCGAATTGATAGCACTTAACGCGGACGGTGTGAGATGAACCAACACGTCCCAACAACCCTCAAGAAGTTTGTTGTTGGTGCATGTTTTGACAGAGACGATAAAGCAGGAGCATAAGAGAGGTTTGGGGACTCCTCAGTGAAAATCATGACCTGAGAGGATAGCTGGAGAAGACGGGACACGAAACGGACCAACAGAGCGCGTCTGGTGGTCCGTAGAATGCGGGGGCCACGTGCCAGCCCGGGGCGGTGGCGGCGGAGACAGGCGGCAGCGGCACGCCACCGGAGAAGCCCGCCGCTGCTGAGCCACTACGGTTCATGGAAAGCGGCCGGCTGAGCCGGCCGATGTTTCCGGGTGGCTATGGGACACGAACGGTCCCGTGTCTTGAATAAAGGGTGGACGTGAATGGATGGCCATTTACAATCAGGGGGTCCACGTTTCCCCCCACCCTATTTTCTGCTCGGCCATTTGGCCGAGCCGCTGGCCATGTAGGCCGCGACCGGGCAGGGTCGGGCCGCGCGCGATAGGCCGGACCCTTCTCCCGAGCTGGGCTGTGCCGGCTGGGCTGGACTGTGGAAGCTGGGCAGGGTCACGCCCAACTAGGCCAGACCCGAACCCGGGTTGGGTCGACCGAGGGGGTACTAGACTGGGTCAGACCGTGCCAAGACCCCCAATTTTCGGACAGTTTCATTCAAATGCCCATATCTTGTTCTACGGACCTCTGATCGATGAACCGTCAGTTGCAATGCAATCATAGGATCGAATCTGTCGTTTGGGTATATTATACTAATGGATTCAGATAACTTTGTGTATAGTAGGGTTGGTTCGAACACGAAACCAACCGGGCCCCCGGAGCGGAAAAGCCTATATCTTGAGCTCCGAACATCCGATTGACTTGCCGCCGACATTATTGGATCCCTCTTAGTGATACGGTACATTTGGCATATTACACTCGAGGTTTGGATTAAGTAAGAGTACGATCGGATTGGTTTTGATTTAAAAACCAACCGGGCCCCTGGAACGAAAATGCCAATAACTCTCAGACCAGGTGTTCGATTGACGAGCCGTCTAACGCGTAGTGTTCCTTTTGTTGTGATGGAAATTCAATACACAAAATCTAGTATAAATTACATTTGATGTATTTACCCCTTGGTTCGTATAGCATACTCTCCCAGAACAAGAGTGTTGTGTGCGAGAAACCTAGAGCTGGTTGCGACTGCTTCGACAACTGTATTGGAATACTCCACTTGTCGAACAATCAACAACGTTGGTGATCTCGTTGAGAAACAATCCCTTTGTGTATACCCTATGTGATTTCGTGGTATAGTTGAGGTACGGTCGGGTTGGTTTGTACACGAAACCAACAGGGCTTTAGGGACTAAAAGGAAAATAACACACAGACCGGGCGTCTGATTATCACGTCGTCTATTGCATTGAGACCCCTATGGAGAGGCGGTCCATTGAGATACTACTTCGTGGAACCTTGTGATACATGGAGTATCTACCAGTAGATCGTGGAGTAGACAATCCAGGTGACGAACTAGCAGTGTGCAGAGTCCTAGCAGCTGACTAAGACATGAAGACTGTTGATCGATCATCTCGGAGTTATTTGGATGGCCAAGTGGGGTGCCTTGGTTATAGCGGCAGACCCACGATGGATGAGCACTTGGTTGTAATGGCAGTCCCACTGTACTCGACAGAAGGAGTACCTTTGTAGGCTATGAGATGGTGTGCTTAGTTGTAGAAGCAGACTCATGGTGTGAAGCACTTTGTTGTAGAAGCATTCCCTCAGAACATATGATGGGGAGCGCTTGGTAGTAGCGGCATACCAATGGTGGGAAGTGCTTGATTGTATGATTAGGCCCACAATACATATAAGGGGGAGCGCTTGGATATATCTGCAAACCAATGGTAGGAAGTACTTGGTTATAGTAGTTGGCCAACAGTACATATGAGGAGGAGTGCTTGGTTGTTGCGGCAGACCCACGGTGGGAAGCACTTGGTTGTAGCAGCAGACCCACAATACTTATGAGGGGGTGCGCTTGGTTGTAGCGGAAGACCCATGGTAGGATGTGCTTGGTTGTAGCAGCAGGCCCACAGTACACGACCAGTGGAGTACATTAGTTGTCCATGGTTAGTGGGAGGCGCTTGGTTGTAGTGGTGGGACCTCAATACTCGATAGGTGGAGTTCATCAGCAACTGTGTTTTTCAACATCATGAATAAAATCCATGTTTTAGCTGAGTGTTGAATTTAAATATTTATCTACGATATGATTAACATTATATCTTGTGTGGATTACGTTGTGCTTTCCTGTGTGGCCTTGGTTGTACTTGAACTCATTAGTAGTGCTGGAATTGATGACTAAGGTATATGTATGGGCGTATACCTATGTAGAGTTGGTTGTTACTTCGTGATTGTCATCTTTCCATTGCGGTTATCCTTTTTGGATTCTAGGAGACCTTTGGGGGCCTAAGGGTCCGTACTGATTAGTGTATACTCACAACTGCATGAGATTTTCCCGCACCTCGTTGTGTTGGTTGCAGTGGACGGGCATCACTCATCACGTTTGAGGCTTGTAGAGTGGGACGATACCCGGAGGTGGATCTGACGCCAAGTCGGTACCCGTAGGAGGATCTCATGATGAGTCGGTACCTGGAAGAGAAGGATGGATGTGAAGTGCTAAGGAAGACATCTGTAGCTACCCTTCAGGTAGGAACCCAGAGGACGATCCATGAGCTTTTTGTCACCTTTCAACTGTTGTTCTTTGAGTTGTACATTACTTTCAGTTGTAGTTGTACCTTTTTGTTGGGCTTGTATTTCCGGCCCCTTGTACATTCAGCACACATGTTACTACATTTCTCAGTACTTACATCTGCTTTTACTCTACATGTGTGTGTGTGTGTTTTCATTCTATAGAGGCAATGCCTTCCCCGTTATAAGGATTTACACCTCTAGTGCTAGTCGCCAGACCCTGGCCTATGGAAGGCGGGCTATTGGTAGTTAGGACACAGGCCCCGAGGGACAGTTCGTGACATAAAATTAAATAATATGTGAAAATATTTAAACATGGATATAAAATTAACATCATGGATAATAATTTGTTTTAAATTAATGTAAATACTATTAGAAAATAAATAAATTACTTTTATAAATAATATTTTATTATATAAAACTAAATTTTTATCACAATATAATATATGAAAACATTATGATTTATTTAAATAATATATATTATATAATAAATTAGTCTATCATTTTTATAATCATCCAATAAATTTTATAATAATAAGATATTAATAAATTCAATTATATGAATTAAAATATGTAATTTTCAAAACGGAAACGTTACCACCATTGAATGGATAATGTATTTAAAATATAATTAATGAAAAATTTATATTCTTTATAAATGAAAATTAAACTCATTGAAAAAATAGAAATATCATTATTTACCATGGCATAATTTTTGGTATTTTCAATGATATTTTATTTTTAATGAATAGTGAAAATCACATACTTTTAATTAAAATCTACATTTACATATAATTTATTAATATAGTTAAATTATACATTAAATTGAATATAAACTATATATAAATAAATTATAAAATAATGTCCATTAAAATCAATATAAAATTAAAATTGGAGGTTACCAAAATTTATACTCTTGATCATTCCAAATTTAATTTATGTTATTCCATCCTTTAAGTAGGATTATTATTAAACTAATTTATGTCACATCAATGTTTACAATATAGAAAAATATATTCCATATTTTGAATAAAATTTATTTATAATTTCTCATAATTTCAACATGATTTCTGACCTGAAATTTTTATGAATGTATTTAGAAATAATATCAATGATTTAGGTAAAATAAGATTACTTATGAGTTATTGAATAAATTATGTGGTGAAATAAATAATTCACATGTCCAAAAACCATTGTATTTAAATATTTAGACCACATTTTTCTTTTTCTCATAAATGTAAAATTATTTTTGGCACATTATGTAAGGTATTATTCTCAATAGCCTTTACCATTGTATATATACAATAATACTAGTCATTATCCACTATAAAAAAGAAATTTTCTCTTAAAATCACATCCATAAAACTATCTATAAACATATAAAAATACAATACCTACACATATTATCTTTTAACATTCATCCTATCAACCTAGATTCCTTGATTTTTTATACAACCAGTAATGGATGCCTATTGGTGCAAATTCAAAAAAGGTAACTAATGATGTAACATCCTTCTACAAGTTGTTTTGTTTTATTTTCAGTTTCCACCATCAATATTATTATTACAGAATTCCTTTATAATAATCTATGCATACTTACTATACTACTATGATATAATTTTATATTGTCTACCGAAACTTACAAACACTTCTTTCCAATGGGTAATAGGTACACCACTTCTAGGTATTGCAGACTATTGCCCAACCAAATGATGATGTTGATTTTTCCATTACAACCACTCATAGTTTGGAATTATTTAAGAAATAATTTTATATATTATATATATTATATTTATGAGGTAATTATTATTTTATATGTATTTTATAAAACATTCATTTCTGCATTACATTTTGTGTAAAAATGAGAACTTCATTTAATGATGTCTGGACTACCTCCTCCTTAGAGAGACTTGATTCGTCACATTTTGCATAGAATGTATAAATTATTTTTTGAATAAATTTATATGATATTCATTAAATAATTAAAAAACTATATTTTTAATATATATATATATATATATATATGTTATTATCTATATTTCGTTCAATATTGCTTGAAATATTAAACAACATGCATGTGTACGTAGGACATACTGTCTCCTTGAACGATATTTTACAATTAATATTTCATTAGATTATAGATTATTATATATATTTAAATAATTAAAATAATTTATATATTTGTAATTTTTAAAATTATATAATAATTAAACCATGTCATAAGTAAGACTATCAAGATTGATAATTCAAAACGAATTTGAAAAAAAGTAGTTATTACCCAAAACATAAAATTGAAAATAACTATTTTATAAAGTGTTAATGTAAACACAGAATAAAAAAATATATGGTCTGGGATAAAATAATATGGTTCTTTTGTAGATTTATAACAAATATATATTCATTATATATGAGGATTGAATAAGTATGAAGAAACTAAAGTCATAATGTAAGGGTTTTCTCATCTCAGAATTTTTTATGGGAGTTATATGGTATATTAATATGTTATTCATGTTGTGTGGTGAATATAATTCATTATATAATCTTGAATAATTAATTTCATATATATCATGACATTTAATTTTTAAATTGTTTTTATTATTTCATGGATCTTATGATTAAATGATTACTCAAGTGGTATGGGGATTTCATGTATCAATTTTAATTCTACAAGACAGATACCATATTAACCAATGATTAATTTTTTATTGTGTATATATATAATATTAATGTATTACATGAATACTATCCTTATATATAATGGTAATTAAATACACATTTTCCAATCTATTATTCATGTGTTCTACAGAAAAAATGATAGCAAATCTATAAAGTAATTTTGTCTCAATCTTCATTCGTTGAGTTATATGCCTTGTTATCCACCCATATTCTTTTTCATGGAGTATATAAATAACACATACATGATATAAATTAAAAATATTTATTTTAAAGACATATTAAGAATCATGTAATTATATTATATAATAAAGATCTCAATTCATTGTTTTCAAAGTTGAAAGAGTTTATTATGACAAACTAATATTTTATTGAGAATATTTATGATTATGTATATATTGATTAAATATTATGATCCATAACTCACAATGTTTCATTAAATTTATTTTTATTGGGTTTAATGATATATTCACATAATGGTACCATGTTTCTCTCTATGTTTTTATGATTATTAAGAAAATGTTTTATGAAAATCCATCATTCTCTCTCTAATCAATGAAAAATATATTTTATTACCTATCCATGATTTTTAAAAATGTTTTAAAAAATATTTTTTCATTATATCATAATATAATTTGCATGTAAAAATAATGTGATGAAAAGTTTTTATTATTTAAGGGATTATAATTGTTTTCAATGATTCTTTTATATGTTTTAAATGTTATTTTTAATGAAAAATGTTTTCTAAATGATCTATGTTTAAAAAAAGTCGAAGTGGAACATATATTATTTCCAAGAAATGATTTATAATTTTTATCTTACTTTATATGTTTTCTATTTGGTTCTAAATGAAATGGTTTCTAAAAATGTAATATTATTTCCAATGAAAACTTATATTCCATTAAAACTATTCTACGTGATCCTTCAAAATCATTCCCAATCTTTGATGAAATACATATATATACTTATGAATTCATAGGTATATTATCCATTGATTCTATTTAAATTATATAGTTGAATTATTTATATTTTTTGGAATGATGTTTCTGGAACCCTTTCCTTTATCCCGAGTAAATCATTTTTCAATGAAATTGGAAAAATTCCATTTCTCTACCATGGGTTATACCATTATCAATGCCACTATAACCTACATCCTTTCATACTTTAATCTATGAAGAAATTATTATTACACCTATCTATTTTCTATATGTTATGATATGGTTATTTGTTTAAGATAACCCTACCATTTCATGCGATATTATATTTTGTTTATGAAACCCATATCATTTTATCAGGCATGATATGATGATTATTTTATTATATTGTGGAACATGTATATTTGATTTCATTAATTTATGGGTGGTACCTATATGTTATTCCTATTCGTTGGGAAATTATAAATATTATATGATCTCATAGGGTACCCAGGTTGTAGCCAACGTCCAAAACAATAGGTTACAGAGTAGGGAATCCCTTGCCAAAAGTAAGATAGTACATGGGTTATATTCCAGTAGCAGAAATAAGAGTGTACATAGTTTATAGCACATGATCATATACAATAGTCTACATTGGATGTATCCCATGCCTGAAAATTTCATTTTACATGGGTTGAATACCAAGAAGAAAAAAATATAGTACATATGTTATTATCCTATGTCTGATGTAGGTACACAGGTGATTATTCCAATCCTGATATGTTATGATGTTATTCATAGGATTCATTGACATAGCTTTTTATATGATAATATTAATTCCACAATTCATTGCCTAATTTCTATGTAATTATTTCATGGACTATGATTTCGATTACTATATGATTCATGTCTTTTTAACTACCAATCTTTATTACCTGACACTTTATTATGATCATTTATATGAAGGGTATGATATTATAATAAAATGATAGAATTATTATACCATTATGATCATGATTATGCTTATATCTCTCCTTGTTTTTTCCATTTTCAGCATCTGAGATCACTCTTCTATTGGTTTTCCATTCCCTTATTTCTGAACAAAAATTTAGGCAGCAATACTAAAGAGATGTGTTTCATAAACAATATATCATATCTCATGAAATTAAATTGTTGACTAAAGATATGGGTTTCACTCTTCAAATTGTTTACAAAATAGTTCAATTGATACCTACTATAGAGAACCAAACATAATATAATTTTATATGAAAACATTTTATGTCAATATTCACGAAGTTTGGAAAGCGATATGTAACATATTAATAAGTAAATTAGAATCTATTGATTACCTTTAAAATGATAATGTATTTTTTCAAATGATGGGTTATGTTATCATGTATGGATTATACATCATTTTTGGATTTATTTGATATATAGAAAAAATATTTGAACTATGAAATGTGAATGATTTCTATAATGATTAATAGTAATTACCATCGGAATGCATGATGAAGCAATTGACTTAATTCAAATGAGAAAAATATTAGATACATTATGTTATATGGATGTTAATGGTAAACTATTTTTCATAAATTTATTTGCCTTTTTTTGTTGTTTTGGAAATTAAAATTTCAGAAGGGTTATATGGTAAACTATTTATGGATTGGTTAATGTTAAAAACCACAAGATGTTTTAAATATTAATTTATTATCTCACCATATGAGTTATTATGAATTCTAGGTAACCTGTTCTGAATTTATTTCTGATAAATATTGAATGTATGAATCATCATTCTATTTATTCATCTCATGATCTGTCAAGGGATTAGGAAGGAAAAATTCACCGTCATTTATTTCAATCATAGATAATAGGGTAATAAATCAAGGAACAAAATAAGTCGAGGATTTCATCAAGTCTTGTATGTGTATATTTTCGCGAAAATACTTCAACATTTGGATAATGTGTATTGAAATAAATTTTTGTCACTTTATCACAATTTTTTATGATATCAATGACCTCATTTTTCATCTCTGGTTTATGGATTTTTTATTTTTATTAGTATCATCTCAATTTTATTCATTAATATACATTAGAACATAATTGTCACATTTTTCTTCTATTTCCATGTATTCACATTCTACATATGTTCTTTTATGTGTAAAAAATGTTATGAGTAACATTTGGTAACTATTATGATTCCTAAATTCCATTTTTTTTAAAAGGGAGTTTTAGAATTCATATTTGAAATGTGGGTTTTGTAGAGTTTAAAATTGAAGTATTAAACCTTTGATAAACGAGATTATTTTAGTGGTTGAAATTAATTTTAAGTGGGTTAGAAAGTATCACCGTTATATTTTTTTGGAAACTAGCTTTTTCTATTCAATTATAACTTTTTTTCATATCACCCATTATTGAATTTATGTTTTTTATTAAAAATCATTATGTTTGGATTTCGTAATACTCAACATGAATTAATGCTTGTTATAGACCAAACATTTAGATTATCTTTCAACACATTAAACACTATATTTTTCTTATGTAACACATAAAGTTGAGTTCCCTGAATAGATTGTTTAACGTGTAAGGCTTAGATTATAAGAACGACATATTATTATAAATAATGTTATTAATATATTTTAATAGTCACCACCTACCCATTAAAAAGGAATTTATCATTATCCTTTACTTATTTTTGATCATATAATTTTCACATGTATAAAACAATTATATTATTTTATCAATTCTATATAAATAAATTTTAGAACAATTTTAAAATAATTAAATGGATTTTCTATAAAAAATAATTTTCTATATACAAACACAAATTTATTTCATAAAATTATAAACAAACACTGATTTTTATATTCATATAAATTTATATTTTATATATTTAGTCAATATTTTGTATACTCAACCATTATATTTCATTAGAATTTGATTTAAATGAATTTGATTATATGAATAAAATGTAGTGTTTTTATAAATTGTCATTTTACCATGATTTAATAGGGAAACTATATTAAAACAAATTCTTAAAAATTTAATAATTGTTTTTGAAAAACACGAGATATATTTTAATTCAAATTATAAAAATTTAAATTGGTTTATTTTATTATATTTTTCTAAGAAACATCATTGTTTGATAAATAATTAAAACCCTACATTTTAATTGAAAACTTATTTTTAATCTAAGTTATTATTATTCAAAAGTTATAAGTTCATTTTTTCAAGTATAAATATATCAATTTTGAAAAAAATACATTTGTGTCAATTTAATCATTTTCAAACTGATGTTGGATATAAAAACAATACAATGTTTTGAATATTTTCACATTAATTATTTTCTTCCCTCCCCTATTAAGAAATATTTTTAAATTAATTTATACCAATTCTATTTTTGAAATTTTTTAAATGGATTAAATATTTTGATTCATCATTATTTATAAATTAAAATAATATCAAAAAAATAATGACAAAAAACATTTGTGAATGTAATTTAAATTATGTATAGTGATTATTGGAAAAAACATTACTTACTGGTTATTCATTATCTTCTAATGAACAATACCACAAATAAATGTCTAGAATGATTTGGATGGCTATATATCAACCAAATACTCCCATATAGATAAATGGATTTTTAATGGAGGAAAATGATGTATAAAATAACTCTCTAATATTTTTACCCTTTTTATTTAGAATAATTCTACTACCCATCCAATATAAATGTGCACTCACACCCCTCAAATCGTCACACAAATCAAGAAACATTGACTCATCCAAAACCAACCAAATATGATCCAGTATTACAGAATTTCATATTATATTTTTGATTAATCTCTCCTTTTTTTAAATATTATGTAATACATACCTCATGAATTCCATTTTTTATAAATATGATAACATAGTTAATGTGGGTTAGATCTCTCGACTCCTCAATTTTATGTGATTCATTAATACTTTTCATGAAACGTATTAACGATGGGATTATAAAATGTATATAATATTAATGAATAAATAATTATCAAGGAATCATAATATTTATATACACACATATATATCATTTACCTTGATTATTTACATATGATAAGAAAAATGAAACAATGTTTATGTGTTCATAATGTTTACATTTTCCATGAATGGTGCATCCCACTTCATAGTTCAATATTTCATATATTTTTATAAATATTTTTATAATAATACAATATGATATTTATAACTTCTTTTATATTGCTAAAATAAAAAATTAATAACCTATGTAAGAAGATCATGAATGAAAATTTAGAAACATATATGAAAAACAGCGCATATATTACCCAAAATGTAACATTATTGACGAATTGTTTATAAAAAGGTAATATATATTCATAAAGAATAATTATATGGTAATTTAAATTATAATGTGTTTTTATGATAGATGTATAATTAACATATATGTATAATATAAGTTTTTGGAAGAAGTAAAAAATGGTCACTTGTTTCGGTAAGGGTTTTCTCACCTCACATTAATTTTTGTGAGTTATATTTTATATTCCACACATGTTTTTGTTGTGTGGTGTATATAAATTCACATGAAATCTAATATATCATATTATGTATATTTACTGATATTAAATTTTTCAAATGATTTTATTATTTGTCATATCTCACAATTCAATTGGTACACAAATAGTAATCAAGTTTATAGTCACACTTTTAATTTTCATAGACTTATGCCTTAGTAACCATTAGTTTCTTTTTTGTACTGTCAATAATAACTAATAATGTATTCTATGATCACAATAATTAAATTAATTATTATTTAAAAATCCATTTTATGTTATCTCTATCATGGGGATTATGGTATTGACAATTAGAAATCAGTAAAGTAATTTTTTTTCTAATTTTTCTTCATTGTCGCACATGACATTTTATGATACCATATTATTATACAGGGTGTATGTAAGTCCATTTGAAATTTTGTAACATTAATATATTTATTTTAATGAAATTTTAAGATGAATTTAATGTCATTATTTCATAGGGATTATAATTATTTGATACCAATGTGGTAACAATGTTTTACAACAGCCTCATTATTTTTTGGATTTTCTTATGATTATGAGCCCACTGATGAAATATTTTGAACCGTCCCTCATGAAATATCATAAATTTTATATCCATACTTTTCAAGAAATCTTGACATAATCGGAAATATTCCCACTATTCAGTACATAATATAATTAACAAAAAATATTGAAGAAAATTTTACATTATTTCTCACTTTAAGCATAAATCTATTTTATTCAAAAACCATGTTTTCAAAAGTTGTTTTCAAATGATCAATTAATCTAAACATAAAATAATTTTTTTTAAAAACAATTTTCATGTTTTCAAAATTGGTTTCAAATCATCATTCATATTTGTTAACATTTATTTTTTAGGAAATTGGATTTAAAATTTTATTAAGGTTCAAAAAAATCAAAGAGGAAAAGCTAATTTTCCACAGAAATGTATTATAATAATTTCAATGAATAATCACTATGATTTCAGTTAGTTTTTAAAATAAATGTATTATGAATATTTTATAAAATTTAAAATAAATGATATCTTTATTTAAAACTATTCCATCCGATATTTAGATATCAATTCCTATCTAATATAACACCCTTTTATATAGTTATTATTTTCAAGGGATATGACCTAAGGATACCATTTATATTATTTCTATGAATTGTATCTGTAATGATGAAATTATATTTATGGAACCCTTTTACTTTTCAATGAGTAAACCATGTTTCAATGAGATTTACATGTGGCTCATTTCCCCGCCTTGATCTATACAATTATAATTTTTTTTTGAAATCTTCTACCTTTAATTGATTATTCTAGGATGAAATTATTAATAAACCTATATTTTTTCGATAAAATATTAAATGAATAAATGTGTATGATACCAATTTCATTCCATTAGTTATGATATCATATTTATGAATGCCACATCTTTTTATTAGTCTTGATATGATGAGTTTTTTAATATTCTGTAGCACATGTATGTATGAAATAACAATGTGATTGATGGAAACTATATCTCCATAAAATGTATTGGGTAATGATTAATGTTATATGTGATCAAATGGTTCATATGTTTTACCCCATGAAAGACACAAGAGTGTATACATCTGTAAATCTAGAGCTGAATATAATAAGGTATACATGTATTATCCCAAGCATGAATATAAGAGTTTACACTAGTTGTAGCCCAATATAAAAAACATGAGGGTAAATTAAATATGATTGATTTTTTAGGTGGCACATACATAAGATTTTCTATGCTTATATATATGATATTATTCCATGTTTTATTCCTATATTATAATATAATGAAATATGCTCTCTTTTATCATATTATTAATTTCTTATTTGCTACCAATCATTATTTTATGACACTTAATTTTGATATTTGATATATTGGCAATGAACTACTAATTATAATACCATGTTATAATAACCTTATTCTCATGATTATGATTACATATCTCCTTGTATACCCATACCGTGTATTTGAAATTACACTTTCATTATCATCAATTTACATACGTTATGATGAATGATTTTTAAGAGAACTAATGGGGAACCTATTTACATTATATTTTGAACATCCCATTGAAAAATAGAAAATTTGTTTCCTTGACATTGAAGACGCAAAAATAATATGGCCTTCAGAGATGTAATTTTGTAATAAGAAGAATTTTTATTTAAAATTATTGTATATCCATGAATGTTAATCATGGTACACTAAACTATTTTTTATAAAAAATGTGTCTATATGTGGATGAAATAATGTTTGAAATATTTCTGTAAATCTAAATTAATCACGCGTTTTAGATGAAAAAAAATTTTAATTAAAAAACATGATTATATTCTTACTCCATGAATATAAAAAATATTAGAAAAATTGATTAACATTTGAATAGTTACACGATATATAAATTTTCCAAATAAAAGTTACCATAGAGGATTTAATTAATTTATTATGATAAAAAAATTATCTAAACTACAAAATTTTTTCTAAAAAATGTCACTTTTACATCCATATTATTTTATTCTTATATCCTAAAAAATAGTAAATATTGAATTTCTATTTTATAAATATAAATAAAATATATTTCAAATATTATATGGCACTATTCATACCCTCTAGTTCATGGGTGAGAGGTTTCTTTTATATAATAATTATTTGATATTATATTATTATTTGTTAAACAACTGATGGTTCATGTGATGAAGGTTATTAAGAAAACAATATGAAAAAACATTTCATAAAAATTTGAAAGTGATAAATTTTCCAACTCTACTCTTTTCATAACAAATATGCTGATAATCCATGTAATAGGCGACTTTAAGGAAAAAATTGCACTTCCTATAATCATCATTAGCTCGACAACAAAATGGATAATGATATAATTAATTGTTATAAAAAATTATATATATTGAGTGATGGGTTTAATTTATAATTAAATACTTATCCTCACATATATATTATACTATAATGGCTATGTTAGTAATGTAGTATCTATTTATGGTTGAATCCTCAAGATATACACACTCCCATGTTAGGTCAATAGAATATTTTTTATATAATCAATTGTGAAAAAATACATTCACCATTCTTAGTTAATAGCCTCATATACCAGTCCTTGAATCATATCCATTTACAAGGGTTCCCCCATAGGGATAGTGGAAAATTTCCCCCCTAAGCAAGAGATTACTTCCTCTTTATTCTGACTAATTATAGTATTTAAAAACCACATTAATTATCATAATCCATTAAAAGATTAAAAATAAATGGAATGCATTCTCATTGGATGAATTTTTTTTCTTATTCCATATATAAATTATTCACTGAAATAGAACTGTTTTCCTTTATTTTATTTGATAAAAAATAATTTTATAAATAAGATTACAATTAATGTCTAATAGATGAGACTAGGAATGATGTGGATATTCGTTCACAAGGATCGTCATCCATATTCTTCGACTACTACCCATGGCTTGGGGAGACCAAATCCTCAGTATATCAGTAATCATTCTATTTTTCCTCACACATGATACCCCAAAGAAAATATAATAGGGATTCCAGGGGTAAAAATATCCATCCAAATTCATGTAATATCATTGATGATAAATAATTATCTAAAAAATATTCATAATTTATTTTACAATATGAGAAATTAATGTATGTAGGTATATCCTCATCAATAGAATATTATTGGTCACCCATATCCTCAGAAACAATGCACTATATATCAATCATCATTATATAAACCCAATTGAATAATTTAATTGAGGAGTAATATAATGAATCTATACACTGAGTTCCTCAATAATTTTATTTCTCAATGTTGGATATTTTAAATTATATTCCTCGAGGATATGAGAATTTTAAATGATCCTAAAATTAAAACTCTCCTAGCGTAAAACCATTCATTATTTCATGGTTCATTTATGATATCTATAATAATCTCATTACTAACACATAATGAGTAATTATTTAATATTCAATGAATCATCCATAAGAACATTAATAAAAATGGATTTATTGGTTGGTGCCAAACAAAATGATTATGATAAACCCAAATGTATGAATTTATTTTGGGGAATAATTATTTCGATAGAACTATTATACAACGGAATCTAATATGAACTCTTATTTTCCATCAAATCATCCATTGGAAGTAACCATGATCCCATAATTACTAATATAACTAGTGCTCATCATTTTATGATCAAAACCTTAATTACTAACATACTTAAGAGGGGAAAATGTTAATAAAAGTTGTGGTGATGGTAACTTTGGTTTGAATCACATCATCATAAAACAGTAATAAATATTCTCATCCCCAAATTAGATTCATTTATAAATTTTGGTGGAGGTGTAGGTTATCCCAATTATAAACCATAATTTTTGGCGGATTCAAAATGAAATAAACTACTCACATAATATCATTCAATCATTTGATTTGGATCAATCAACTTCTGGAATAGATATTAATTATGATTTACCCTCAAGATATATCTTTCAATAATCATTGACAGTGCCATTGGATTCCATATAAGGTATGATTATAATATGATCCAAATATATTAATGTTAATCATTTTTACATTATATTCAAAGTATTTTGAATGACTACATAGATACATTTGTGGAACACCTTGATCTCGGTTCATAGAATATTATGGTTAATAAAATATTCCTTCCCAACTATGTATTCCCTAATAAAATCCCTAAAAAACATCTATGTGTGTAATGTCCCAGATCTAGAAGCCACTCAACGGGTGCCCCGAACCCGGTTCGCCACCTGACCTCAAGCACATTTCCCCAAATGCTAGAGGCTGCCGACTAGCAGCGAGGGCCCAGGTCTGATAGTTGGAAAACTATGCCCTCATTTGTCAAATTGTAGCACAGAAAAATATGAAATAAAACATACAGTAAATAACGGAAGCAGTAAAACATACACACTGAAATAACCAACTGGATTAGATATAACAACCAGTATATAGAAATGATGCTATATGTCTCCAGTTCTATGAAAAAAGCCAAACATGTTATAAATCGATACAGAACAACAAAATACAGAGTACAAAAACACAACAAAATAGCTAGCACCAGCATTGTGAGCATAGACTCAGTCCCATACCCTCTTACTCCTCATCAGCAGTCAAACAACTATGTAGGGACTCTTTCCCCTATCTACACCTATAGCAACGTAATCTATTTGGGCTGAAAAGCATGACCAAAACAGTGTGTGGGATATATATCTCAGTAGGCACCCACCAAAGGCTCATGCTGAACTGTGTGTAAAACATGAAACAATAGTGTGCAGTAGCAAAATCCAACAAAGTAAGTCGTACGAAAAGTAACATACATACCCAGTTATATTTCCATTTTTATTACTCATTTAATCCTTTACTTTTAAATACATCCACTATGATTATCCTAAGCAAGCATCTAATGTCCTAAGACAAGTAAACCCCTAACCTCAGGTAAAGAGTACCAAACACAAGAATATTCCCTCTGCCATAACATTGATTTCACTCAGTTATAGGTAGTTTCGCCCTCAAGCACATAGTCTATTGCCCTTAGGCATGAAGAAATTGCCCTCAGGCCGAAATGACTACTGCCCTCAGGCTAAAGGAAACACTACCATCAGGCTAATCAAAACATTTCCCTTAGGCTAAATAGGTAACCATGACATGACCAACATGTAAATATGTATTAAATAAGCAATTCAACTGAAGGAAATTCTACAATTACTACTTTAAAGGCATACCCTAGGGTATCCTGGCCAAATGGCTAACCAGAGGAACGCACCCCTGGGGTGGTCATAGATCCAAGAAATGATCCCAAACAACAGTTTTACAATTTTATTTAAATACCTATACAACAATAGGTAGTTAAAATAGCCACGGACTCAGCCACACTAGACCCAAACATGGGTTCGTGGTAGTAAAAATGCACAAAATGCACAACAGTTCGAAATAAACACCAAGCCACCTACCTTAAATGCCAGCGATCGTTATACACGAACGCTGATTCCCGTAAAGTCCAAGAACATCATAGATATGATGAATAAGAAAACCCACATAAACTCGAATAACATCAGTTAGAGGAAGAATTGGGATGAAACAATCAGGGAGAAGAAAGCTCTTACATGTGCGGTTCCAGGGAGATCAACGTTGCAGAAAACAGGTTCCCGACGGATGCTCGACGGATCACCAAAGGTCTGGCCATCCAAATCCTCTCCTCATTCTCGTTATAACCCTTCACTGTGAACATGGGAGGCTGATGCCCATTTTAAGCGAATAAAACAAAGTACACGATGTGTAATTTTAAGTACATGGCGTGTAATCCCTTCATTTAACTGTTCATTTGGCGGCACCGCCACACTGTTCATCCGTCAACATGAGTACACGACATGTACTCATAAGTACATGGCGTGTACTGTCACCCATCAGGCAGCTGATCCACCGCCGTAATTTTGTCCTGCCGACTGACTACATGGCGTTTAGGGTACCCCTAGACGGAGTGTAGTTGGTTCCTTCACCCTTTATCACCGACATGGCCACACGCCCTTTGTACTCATTTCCACACAGCCAAAAAGTACACGGCGTGTAGTTCTGAAATTTAGGATTTTTTCCCATTTTCATTATTTTCTCAAAAAAAATATAAGGGAAAGAGAAAAGAGAATCCCATACCTCAAGGATAAGAATGAGGTTCTTACAAACTTCCCCCCTTAGAGCAATTCTTCCCTGAATTGGCCTTCCAAGGGTGACAAAGATAAGGCCATAAATAACTCTGGCCACTGAGCACGTACGTCGGACTCCCGCTCCCAGGTTTCGTCCTGCACTCGGCCATGCTTCCATAGCATCCGTACGAGGCGAACTAACCAGCCTCAGAGAACCTTCGTGCTCTTGTCAACAATACGAATCAGATCCTCCTTGAAGGACACATCTACTTCCAGGTCAACAACCTTAGGCTGAAAGACGTGTGATGGGTCTGAATGATATTGACGCAACTGAAACACTTGGAAGATATCATGCATGGCTCAATACCGTTGCGTTATCTGCAATCGGTTGGCAACCCGGACGACTCTCTCCAGAATCTAAAATGGCCCCACATACCTCGTTGAATGTTTACCCTGTCTCCTGATCCGCTTGTGTCCCAGCCTCGGCGAAACACGCAAGAAAACCTGATCCCCGGCCATGAAAACCAATTGTTATCTGCGGCGATCAGCATAATATATCTGATGAGACTTTGCGGTATCCATCCACTTCCGAATCAACTAGACCTGCTCAGAAATCTCCTGCACAAGTTGTGGCCCCAGTAAATCTGCCTCACCTGCCTCTAACCAGCATAAGGGTGATCATCATTGCCTACCAAATAAATCCTCGTATGGTGCCATCCCAATAGTCGCCTGAAAACTATTTTTATAAGAAAACTTGACCAAGGTTATGTGATTCTCCCATGATCCCCCAAGGTCTAGGACGCATGCAGCCAACATTTCCTCAAGCACATGTATCGTACTCTTCGACTGACCATCTGTCTGAGAGTGGTAAGATGTGCTCAGAGGCACCTGTGTACCCAGCACCCTCTGAAAACACTTCTAGAAATGAGATGTAAAATGGGAATCCCTATCTGAAATGATAGAACAAGGAACCCCATGAAGACATACGATCTCGCAGATATAAAACATCCTGAGATCGTCAACTCCAAAAGTCTCCTTGATCGGCAAAAATTGAGCTATCTTTGTGAGTCTGTCCACAACAACACACACAACGTCATTGTCTCTAGGTGAACTCGGTAACCTAGTCACAAAAGCCATCGCGACATCATCCCATTTCCACTCGAGGATGGGTAACTACTGTAACCACCCAACTGGTCTCTCATGCTCTACCTTCACCTATTGACAGGTGGAACACCTCGTAATGAAACCAGCTATCTCTCCCTTCATACCTGGCCACCAATACTGACGTCTCAAATCATGATACATCTTGGTAACCCTAGGATGAACTGCCCAAACTAAAGCATGAGACTCCTGCATCAGCTCCTCGCATATATCCCCTGGAACTCACACTCATCCTTGGAAACGCAAAACCAAATCATCGCCTGTTGTCCAACCAGGAGGAGGGTCCTCACTTGCCACCAACTCTCGTAGAACAAGGCCTTTTGAATTAGATAGTTGTCTCATCATCACTCTATCCAGGAGAGTAGAAGTCACAGCTAAAGAAGAAAGATAAGTCTGCCCCGGCCAGTCATGCACCTCCAAATGCATCTCAGAGAACAAGGCCCTGAGCTGCCACTCACCACTGGCCTCATGCACCGCCTGTATATGAGTCCTATAGCTTAGGGCATCAACTACTGCATTACCTTTACCAAGTGTATAGGCAAGATCAAAATCAATGGACTATAGTAACTCAACCCACCTTCTTTGCCTCAAATTCAAGTCACACTGAGTAAAGATATACTTGAGGCTCTTGTGGTCGGTAAAAACCACAAAACGCACTACGAAGAGATAATGTCTCAAAAAGTGCAACACATGAACAACTGCAACCAACTCGAGATCATGCGTCGGGTAATTTCTCTCGTGTGGCCTCAACTGTCGAGACTCGTACGCAACAACTAAATCATACTACATCAACACTCTTCCCAGCCCAATACCTGATGTATCACAGTAAACTGTATAGATATTCCCCTGTTCTAGGAGTATCAAGATCGATGATGATGTCAATCTTCCCTTCAGGTCCTGAAAATCTATCTCACAAGCTTCCGACCAATCTAACTTCAAACCCTTCTTAGTCAAACCCATCAACAGTGCATCTATGTGGGAGAAGTCATGTATGAAACTTCTATAGTAAACAACCATCCCTAAGAAACTCCATATCTCGAACACGTTCATAGGCTGCTTCTAAGAAACTGCTGCTTTCACCTTCTCTGGTTCTAGTGAAACTCGTACATCTGAGATGATATGACCTAGGAAGTGTATCTGGTCCATAAAAAAGTGGCACTTGGATAGATTTTCATATAGATGATTCTCTCCCAGTGTACTCAATACGATCTCAAGATGGGTGGCATGGTCGGGTTGAGTGTGAGTGTACACCAAGATGTCGTCCATGAATACTACCACAAATGAATTGAGATAAGAATAGAACAAACAATTCAACAGAGCCATGAAAACTTCTGGCGCATTCGTGAGTATGAACGGCATAACCAAGTACTCGTACAAACCATATCTACTCCAAAAGGCTTCAAGCGGTATATCTGATGGTCTCACACGCAACTGATGATATCCTGATCTCATGTAAATCTTCGAGAACACTCGTGCTGCATGAAGTTGATAAAAAAGATCATCAATCCTTGGAAGTGGATATCGATTCTTAACCGTCAACTGGTTCAACTTCCAATAATCCTTACAAAGTCGAGGGTGCCGTCCGCCTTCTTCGCAAAAAGGACTGGAGAACCCCAATGGAAAGTACTAGGTTGGATAAACCCCTTTTCCGGTAACTCATCAAACTGCCTCTAGAGCACCTGCAACTCAATTGTAGCCATCCTATAAGGTGGAATGGACACCTGTGCCGCCACTGGTACAAGCTCAATAGAGAAATCCACCTATCGCTCCGGAGGTAGACCCGAAAAGTTTTCTGGGAAGACATCCCTGAAACGATCAACTAATTGAGGGAAATATGTCTGACAAGTCCCCTAATCATTGAGATACAAACCCGCAATCTGCGTTGTGACTCCACCTCTCCCATGAAGCTCTTGTCTAGCTCGACTCGTCTGAACATCGAATTCACCCTTGTATAGAAACTCCCTTCCCTCTGGTGACATTAAACGCACCATGTGACGATAGCAGTCTACATAGGCTCTAAAGGGAACCAACCAGTCCATCTCGAGAATGATGTCATACGTTGTCATCTCTAAGACATAGAGGTCCCAAGTAAAGTAACACCCAACAACCTCAAGGGGGCCCCTCATTGAACTGACGTACACATGCCGTTCTAGATCTCAAAGGAGTGTCTAGCATCATAACATCAGAAGAAGAAGAAACACAAGGCCGATGACTCTCCACAACGGATACAGATATGAAACTATGTGTAGCACCCATATCAAAAAGTACTAAAGATAAAAAAGAAGCCACTAGAATAGTACCTCTGACTGTAGAAGGTCTGGGATCCTTGTCTTGTTGTGTCTGTTGCACCGCATATGCCTACCCAGTGTCGCGGCCCTAAGACACAGCCTGACTACACTGAGTTGTCTTGCACTGCTGCCTCTAAGATCCTGGCGTCTGACTACTATGGAAACAACCACCATCTCTGCCTGCACACCCTGATGCATTCCATTTCGCTGACTGGTAAGAAGCCACGGGTCCTGCTCCCGCATGCGGAGTCTACACAGAACCCCTCTCACTAGCCACTGGTGTAAACGCTCTGCAAAAGCGCTGCATATGACCCATCTTGACACAAGTTCGGCACTACACTAGGTCTCGAAGACACTGCGGTCTCTTGTGCCCCTCCCTACCGCACTGGTAGCACATGACCTGACCACTCGAAGCATTGTTCTGATTGGTACTACAACCATGAGAGAAGTCCATCAGTCTCCTCCGCTTGCCAGTAGAAATAATACCAGTGACTGGTGCTGAACCGCCCTGGCCCACACCACTATCTTCCTCCAAATTCCTCTCTGTAATTAGTTTTTTGTTAACAATAGCATGCACAGTGGGCAACTTGAAAACATTAACCAGCGCCCAGATGTCCTACCGAAGACCATCTTCAAAACATATGGCTCTCAGCGTCTCATCGTCCACCAGCACTGGTGCAAAATAATGAATCTTGGTAAAGGTAGCTGAATAGTCCATCACCAACATAGCTCCCTGTTGTAGATTCATGAACTCTCGAGCTCTATCTACCCTGAGCATCTCTGGGAAAAATATGTCATAGGCGACTGCCTGAAAATCTTCCCACGCCATGTCTCTATCATGCTCTGAGTGGGTGGTAACATCCCACCACCTCTTGGCTGAATCACAAAGAATGTATGTCACGAGCATGAACCTCTGCCCTGGAGGCGTCTCAAGATGCTCTCTTAAAGGTCTGCATGAACCACATAAATCCATCACAGAACTGCGCCTCCGCTCCTTTGTCTGGTATAGCAGCTGTCGCCGCATCTTGCTCTCCTGGAGGATCAATTGGTAGCCCATGGCCCACCATCTCTGGAGTATAATAGTTTCTGATCTCCAGGCGAACAACGCGAGGATGTCTAGGCGGCATGACACTACAAGGTCAAACGCACACCATAGAACAAGATTATAAAAAACCGAAAACGAAGAAACCCCACGGGAACAGGAGGAAGAAGGAATTTAAAATTTTGAAAACAAGACTACATGGCGTGTATGCTGACTACACGACATGTACTTGACTTTCCTTCCCCTGCTGAGGTCCTTCCACAGGGCTAACCCACATGACTCACGTTCAACTAAACTACACGGCATGTGTAACCATCACATGGCATGTATGTTGTTATTTCTAACTGCTCGTGCCATTTGTGACACGGTCGACTACTCGGCTAAAAACTACACGGCGTGCTTACACCCACACATAGCGTGTACATCGCCCCATCTTCGAGTCACATGAATAAGTCCATACGGTCTGACCTCGGACAAGACTACACGGCATGTCCCATAGTTACACAGCTTGTTCAAGGAATGATGACACCGACCCGTGTTGTTAGTTACACTGCCGAGTCCCCAGGTCACACTACACGGCATGCTATTCATTGACATGGCGTGTTCTGGAAAAGAGTTCTCCGACCCTTGTTGTTAGTTACACAGTCGAACATCGGCTCAACACTACATATTGTATTTATCAGGTACACGGCGTGTTTTCCCAAGAATTTACATTCCCCGTGTCACTGCCCACACGGTTTGTGACATGGGAAGAGACAACACAATGTGTACTCAAGAGTACACGGCGTGTACTTCAAAAATTTATTTTTCGTCCCAAATAGAAGAACATACATGGCGTGTCTAATATAATACAAATCGTGTATTCTAGGTTTCCAGACAGTATGCCTCAGAAACTACTCCGTAACCTAGAAAATACTAAAAACCAACACCTACGTGTCAAATTCCGACCTGTGAGGGCCTATTCTCACCATGATTCAATGTTTTACATCTCAACTATGTTATAACAAAATAAACATTCAACGACCCACCAAATTCCAGTCAATGGGGGCCCATACTCCCCAAAAACCAAAGTTTGGCATCCATTCTATAAACAGTTCACACAGCAGGTATTCAACCAAAGCAGTTATCACAACCGAATGCTTTTCTAACACAACAACCATCACAACATCATGAAATTTCTAATGCACCTACACGACATGGAACTAGGCATGGCATGTGATTTCTAGCATGTGCCTATATTAGGTATGAAATTGAACACCCTCATCTCATCAGGTTGCAACTGAATAGAACCCAGAGATAAAATTTAACAGCACAATACAAGTGCGTCACCCAATGGTGAAAATCAAATCACCTGTAAATTGCAATTTCAGTAAAATTGCAATATGAGGTAGACATGATTTTCCAGTTACACGGGTTAGCTACAACCGAGAATAACTTATTACCAACTACCACTCGTCTTATCTCTGACTAAGGCTCCAAATAGTAAGTCAAACAAAAGAACATGTTTGATACCACTTTGTAATGTCTCGGATCTGGATGCCACTCAATGGGTGCCCCAAACCCAATTCGCCACATGAAATCAAGAGCATTTCCCCAAATGCCAGAGGCTGCCGACTAGAAGCGAGTACCTAGGTCTGATAGTGGGGAAACTATGCCATCATTTGTCAAAGTGAAGCGCATCAGAATATGAAATAAAACATACAATAAAAAGCGGAATTAGCAAAACGTACACACTGAAATAACCAACTGCAGAAGATATAACAACCAGTATATAGTAATGATGCTACATGTATCCAGTTCTAAGAAAAAAGCCAAAACATGTTATACACCGATATAGCAAATCAAAATGTAGAGTACAACAAACACAACAAAATAGCTAGCAGCTGAATTGCTATCCTAGGCTCGGTCTTATACCCTCCTACTCCTTAGCAGCAGTCAAACACATGTGTAGGGACTCTTTCCCTTATCTACACCTGCAGCAACGAAATCTGTTTGGGCTAAAAAGCATTACCCAAATAGGGTGTGAGAAATATATCTCAGTAGGCACCCACCAAAGCCCCGTGCTCAAATGTGTGTAAAACATGAAACAACAGTGTTCAGTAACAAAATGAAATAATGTAAGTAGTATGAAATGTAACTAACATAACCAGTTATATTTCCATTTTTATTACTTAATTAATCCTTTACTTTTAAATACCACCATAGTGAATATCCTAAGAAAACTTCTAATATCCTCAAACAAGTAAACACCTACCCACAAGTAAAGAGTATCCAACAAAAGAATCTTCTCTCATGAATAACAGTGTTTTCCCTCAGGCGTAGGTAGTGTTGCCCTCAGGCACAGAGTCTATTGCCCTCAGGAATGAAGAAATTTCCCTCAGGCCAAAATAAATATTGCCCTCATGCTAAAGGAAACATTGCCCTCAGGAAAATCACAACATTTACCTCAGGCTGAACAGGTATCCGGGCCATGCCCAACATGTAAATATATAGTAAATAAGCAATTCCTCTGAAGGAAATTCTACAATTACTACTTTAAAGGGATACCATCGGGTATCCTGGCCAAATGACTAAATTGAGGAACGCACCCCCGGGGTGGTTCTGGATCCAAGCAATGATCCCAAACAGCAGTTTTACAATTTTATTTAATTACCTATACAACTCTATGTAGTTAAAATATCCTCAGCCGCAGCCACACGACCCACCAACATGGTTTCTTGGCAGTAAAAACGCGTAAAATGTACAACAATTGGAAATAAACATCAAGCCACTTACCTTAAACGCCAACGATTGTTATACACAAATGATGATTCCCTAAACATCTAAGAACATCATAGATCTAGGAAAAAAGAAAACCCACTTAAACTCAAATAACTTCCGTTTGAGGAAGAATTGTAAGGAACCAATCACGGAGAAGAATGCTCTTACTCGTGCGGTTCCAGGGACATCAACGGTGCAGAAAACGGGTTCTCGACAGGAGCTCGGCGGATCTCCAAATGTCCGGCCATCCAAATCCACTCCTCCTTCCCGTTCTAAGCCTTCCCTGTGAACTGGTGAGGCTACTACCCATTTTATGTGAAAAAAACAAAGTACATGGCATGTACTTCCAAGTACACAGCGTGTAATCCCTTAATTTAACTGTTCATCTGGTGGCACGACCACACTGTTCATCCGTCGACATGATTACACGTCATGTACTCATATGTACATGGTGTGTACTGTCGCCCAGCTGGCGGCTACTCCACAGCCTTACTTTTTGTCATACCGACTGACTACACGGCGTGTAGGGTTCGACTACACGGTGTGTAGTTAGTTCCTACACCCTTCATCACCGACATGGACACACACCCTATGTACTCATTTCCACACGGCCAAAAAGTACACGGTGTGTGAAAACATTACAGGGCGTGTAGTTCTGAAATCTAGCATTTTCTCCATTTTCCTTATTTTCTCAAAAACACTTAAGGAAAAGAGAAAAGAGAATCTCGTACCACAAAGATAGGAACTGGGTTCTTACAATGTGGCTGAGGACACTATGCAATGGGGGATTCTAATATATATATGGTGAATGTTATTATATAACCTTTTGTGTATAAGAAAAACCAAACCAATATGAATTCCTATTTCCATGGTTGTAGTTTCCATTATTGAAGGGACCCAAAATCCACCATTCTCCCCTACTGAGACCGTGTACCTACTTAGGGACATGACCATATAATATAGTCATTTGAACAAGTCAAACATGATAGTATGCTATATTTTTACCCTAGTGGTTGAATAATCCTTCTTCTATTGTTTTATTATAGGAACCCTCCACCCTTGAAATTCTCATGGGATGATGTTTTTGGGTTTCATGAATGAAGAGTCATGGTATGTATTATTTATAAAAAATATAATTTCATTTCTTGAGAAGGATGTCCTTCCCATGATGTAATCCCATCTCATGGTCTTTGATGGAACATTGTTCAAATCATTACAAATAGGTTTTTATTCTACATCATCCAATGCAGACAATTTGTGGAGAAATTCATTGTACACGAGTCTCATGATTTACCAACAATATCTTCTTTCAATATCCTTGTGAAATATTCCGACCTCATAATAAATTATATGGGACATGAATGAATAAAAACACCACCATCCGACTATGTCTATCATCATACCCTTTTGGTATTATGATATTGTTTTAGAGACTCATCTTGTTTTATAATAATGATCTATTTCAGATTATTAGTAAATTCTATGGTGTTATTCCACACCTAAAACATCTAACCCCAAATCCATCACAAATCTTCTTCGTGGTTAGATAACTCAATTAGAAATCCAACCAAATAAATGATAGGAAATAGAAATTCCAATTATTGAAATATACTTGTGAATTGTTTACGTAATGATAAGATGAATCCCTTATAAATCCAATTTCATTATCAATAGAGTACAACCATCAGTCCATTTTCTATTATAGGAGAACCAACCCGGTTGTGATATCGTCTCTCTAAAGGTATTATGAGTCTTCATAATCCATGTGGGTGTTTAGTCCCACATTTTTTTACTACGACTATGGTAATTTTAGAGATTACACACATACCTCAAAGAAAATATTTAAATTGATACTTCAATATGTATGTTAATGTCAGGATCATTATCTTTGTATATGATTAATGATTGATGAATAATTACATTACATCCAGAAAATAAACAATGTAATTATTTTGAGACCCTACTTCCAAATAATATTGTTATTATTGATTGTTAGATAATAGAAAGGAGAAATTTCCCTTTGATTCAATGGTATATGTGTACTAATTTTGAAATGGGGGTGTTATAATTAAGTACAGTACATGGGTGGCATCGCACAGACTCAATGACCAATTTTGATTCATTTGATCATGGATCCACATAATGGTTATGTGTTTCAGATTTCGATATATGATTTATGAAATCATGTGATGTCTGAGTGATATAGATAATCACATTATCTCCCATAGATTTTACCAACATCATTAATGTGAGTTACTATTAAACATAAGGTAGTTCATTAAAATGGTCATCATATGTTATTATGTCTTGATTTCCAATAACGTAATTGGATTGGATTATCTTCAAGATTTAGGGAAATTAAATAGATCCTTAAACCATCAATTCACTAGTGAAATGTATCTCTGGATTTTTTAGTTTTTATTATACATCTCGTGGAATACCAAATTTCACTCAGAGGGCCAACATACACCCTAATTAAAAATCATGTTGAATCCCAGGAGTCACTCGTGAGAATTTAATTCTTCCAAACATTATACATTCTCTTAAATAAATACTAGAATTATGTTGGTCAGTGGTATTTACTGAAACACTGTGAAATGTTATTTGAAATTGTGTAGTTGGGAACAACAACCAGAGAACCAATATAATTTTTGTACAATGGAAAATTATTTTAATGTTAATGAACACAAGGGAAATCATGAAATTAGGATGAATTGTATCATAACCCCTAGATGTGAACATGATTTTATAACATATTTTTACCTTTTCATATATCAATATTATGGAAAAACAATTAAATATATCAATTAAAAACTGTGAACATGGTCATGTAACCTATTACGTATCACGGGATGAATTCAATACATTAAATTTCAATTTGGAAAATTCCTCAAAAAATTAATGATTTCCATAAATGAAGAATTATGATGTTTGTGTTCATTACACAAATTCCCATGTGTTCAAGAATTTTATTAAATGAAAAAATACTTTATATCTCATCTATGTATGGCTGTCCATAAAGAAAAATTATTGAATAAAATGTTCATTAAGAAATGTAATACAATACCTAACTTATGTTGTGAAACTCAGTCACATGAATTGAATATGGAATCATATACTTATGTGGATAGTCATTATTCCGACGTAATCATTATAATGAGTATTTTTACCAAGTAAAATAGGCATGGATATACGCGAGATATATTTAAAACCCCTAGTACATGAAAACTAATAATTTCATTAGGATAAGCATAATGGAATAATGATGAGATTGAACCATGATGAAATTATTAAATCCATAGGAGTCATATTAAAATTATCATTTGAATAATAAAATATAAAGAGAAAAATAAGTAAAAATTAAGAATATTTATAGGCCTTTTCTCATGACCCATTCATATAATGCACCCTGATCATGAAATATCATTTTAAATTTTCTATCATGTGACCATTGTATAATATATTGTTCAAGTGATCATGATATATGATCGAAAACACATTATCGTCTGTTGGATTACATGAAAACCATTCTAATGATAATAAATGTTTTCCCAAAGTCATCATGCCAAGAACATGACACCACATCCTTCATGAAATGTTCATGTCCCTTAATACTTCATATAGAGAAAATGACCCCATGAAATTAATGGGACAAAAAGACTCCTAAGTTTTCCTGTCATTATTTCATCTGTACATCTTCTCCAATAAAGGCCATACCCCTTTAATTTTATTCAGAAAACACTACCATAAAGGATTATATGCCTGAAATGATTATCGAATAACACATTCCCATTACTAGTATACAAAATAACTAAACTATGATGACTCAGATTCCTATTATAAACCTGATATGTTGGATTCATTCTTAAAGATTGAGATCCATTTTCAACATATTCTCATTCCCGAATTTGTAAGGCCATATTCAAATTGGAAATATATGTCCATAAATAATATTATATTTTCCATTGTCCACTATCCCCTGTAAATAAAAAAACATAAATAAACCATGTCTTATAAAAAACTAAATTTGAAAATTTATTATTATTCTCTCAAATAGACATTTTCAACACATGGATGACAATCATACAATATTTGTGGAAACAACCTTGTCTAATCTCAATATAATGATACCTTCAATATAATAATCCTCTTTAGGTGTAATCCAAGACCACATCGCTCTGCTCATCAATTTCACACATTCGAAATATTTTATCCTTGGGAATTATTACTATTCAAAAATCCATGCAATTTAGTCTTTCACTCTCATGAAATATGTGTATTATTTTTTTAGATATTTTTTAAAACATAAGAAAAAAATCGATGTATTGTTATTTGAGAGAAATGATAGTGCAATTTATATGTTTAAAATTACACAATCAGAAAAATCCATTACAATGTATTTCCAATTATAACATTAATTCCATTGATGTTCTATATTCAAGATGAAATATCTCATGATTGAACCGAAAAGAACAAACATTGTAAAAACATCTGGTATCCCACTAATTACAACACATAAACCTAATCAATACAACATATAATCATTCTACATTATTAAAAATATATCATAGTCTCTTCAATAAGGACATATCCCCATAATCAATAATACAGTCCCACTATACAGATCCATTTCACACGATAATAAACTCTATTGTATTGTCCCATATGAAATAAAAGCGTGATGATTCCTATATTGACATGAAACATACAATACCGATTTTAGTTTGAATATAAATTTATAAAAACCCATATCCTCTATTGATGTCAATACAATATTTAGTTCAAAGTTATTATACATTAAAACATACATACTCCCTTAAATAGGTATGAAAAGATAATAATTGGTAGAATAAACAAGAATCTATGAAAATTAATAATATCCAAATCAATAGAATACCACTAATATAAACATATTCTTATATTAATGGTTGATTACCAATGTTTTTAGGGTAAATGGTCCTATATTGGGATCTAGGAATGAAAAAAATATCCCACAAATCAATAATATATATCTCAACTGTAATATAGTTTCTCCAATATTGTGATATGATATCGAATTAAAATCCTATAAACCAATGTGAGTTCCTATGTTTAATTTTTGGGAGTCCCCGATGAACATCTCCATTTAATAATAATTCCTATACATTTTCAAAAATATGTGATTTTCAGGTTCTATTGTGTATAATCCATGCCTATAATAATCAATATGAAACTATATTATGAATCCCCTGATTAAGCATCACTCTAAAATTCGAGTCATAAATTCAGAATTAAATCATTACATAACTTTAGATAATGACTCACATTTCATTTATAGTATAAAATGAAATGATTATTGAATTTTAGTACTGTTCCTTTTTTTATGAAATGGGTTTTCAACATACATAACATCATTAGATTCATCCTTATGATATTATTTATACCCCAAAAATTATCAATTTTTTGTGGAAATTATACTATTTTCGAATATGAATTCCAAATATAAAATATAACTACTCCAATTAAACATATATTTTTAATAAATTAATAAAATATAGGTTCGAAATATGACAGTAATCAGACAATTCATTATGTTTTAATGTTATTTTTATTAGTTTTTTTTCATTTTATTTTTTATTAATATTCATAAATGCTAAAATATTCATCAATATGAACATGTTTACAAAAAATCATACTAGCTTAGTGTATCTTTCATGGTGTGAAATTATGAATCTTGGTGATACACCTTATTAATGTTGTGGTTGAACCTGAAACACCACCTTTGGGGTTATTACCCATAAAAAATTATATATAAAACCTCATTAACATACTATTATCTAGATTGGGTTTTTATTTATTGTAAAATCATTAAAACACCAAATTATAAAAAATTTAGGATATTACCCTTTATGAAGACATATCCCATATCATTTTTTTTTGAATTTTATATCACTAATATTCTCTTATCATAATTATAAAAAACTAATCTAATCAATAAAAATTACAACAGAATTGTTTCATAAAAAATTGGAGTCCCAAACAAATCAATTAAATTTTATTTTTTTTAATAATAATAGTAAGAGTGAAGGATTCCTACTAAAAAATTTCAACAAATAATTCCAATTAATATTTAATGATAAAAATTATTGATATTAATGATTTTAAGAATTTTTTTATATAATCATGGGATTGGTAATTATGTGAAAATACATGAAATATTATCAAATAGAATTTGTTTTTGAAGAAATTTATATAATTAACATAATAAGAAGGTTTATGTGATAATATGAAACTTATCAGACGAAAAAAGTAAATAATTTAATACGGTGGAATATAAAAAAATATAACAACTGGATTTGATAATGATTTAGAGAAACTAATAATAAAACATTCTTTTCTGCCTTCTATAGTTTATTTTTCCATCTTTTACTACCTTGGGTGAAATGGTTCTTAAAAAAGATGAACCCTTTATTTTTATTGATTTTAATAAAAAAATAGTTTATAATGTACATAATATATAATAATAACAATTTATTAAAAAAAAAATCTTCCTTAAATTTATTAAAATTTGACTGATTGAATCTATCCTTATAATGTTTTTTATAGATACCTAAACATTTATTTGTGTAAAAATCAAGATATAAACCCCTCTATTTTAAGGACCAATAAATAAAAGCAACCTCTTCTATAATAACCCTACTCTTTTTTACAAACATAAACATGATTTATTACCTAATCTATTCACTTGATAAAAAAATGATGTTTGAGAGTTCTAGTGTCTATCGGGATTAATAACATTATGTAATGTCATAAAACATGAATCATGATATCGTTATTGAAAACTTCTTTAAATGAAAACTAAATTTTCTCATAATTAGCATTACATGGGGTAACCCGAGTACATGAATAATAAAAGTGTGATCTAAAAAAACTATTAAGGGAGTAAAGAAGGCCTAAAATGAGTAATAAAATAAATTTCAAAAAAGTGGAAAACAAATGGAGAATAAAAGAACCACGACCATAAAAGCATGATATTGCATGATTATCATAACATGGAAATGTGGAGACAATACATAGAATGGTATAAGCATGAGCCAAGGATAAAAGAATATGGATCTTGAGTAAACCCTCATTTCACATGAATTAAAATAATTAAACTCTAATTTCATTTGATGAATCATTATACTACTCTTTACCTAATTCATTAGAGCGCGATCAGGCCACACCCTTCTTAAACACTTCATTTCATGCATAAGTGTGCCACATGGATCATACAACATGGATTTATTAAACAACATCATTTATTCCAAAATAATGTAATTTGGAATTAATACATGAAACTATATAACAATATGTAAATGTTCATAAAGGCGAATTCCTTTGATAGATAAATGGGCATGGTATTCACTTCACAATGACTTTATCACAGAAAATCACAGTTCAATTCCATCCGCATACCGACATGACATAATAATTCATAATTTTTTTTGATGATATGTAATTGGGTGATGATTATATGTAAATGGAAATTATGTAAGGAATATAGATTCTTTCCCCAAAAAATTTACTCTAATTTAGATATATAATACAAAAGAATTGCTTGAATGTAAATGAGGAGAGAGAAAGTCCTTATGGAATTTCGGCATCATAACTGTTTTACATGGGAGTAATTAATGAGACCTAAAGGGGATATCTCATTATCAAAACATGATGAGGGATGTCTAGAGGATGTGTGAAATAATACCACAGAATTTATAAATGAAAATAATACGACATAACAAAATAAGGAAAAATGGAGATAAATAAGTAAAGTGTTAATCCATTACTTGGAAGTGTGATCCCATTGTCTTGGGAGAGGCTTGAGTGATGATTCATGGAAGATTGGTGCTCCTTGAGAAGATTCCAGAGTGAGTATGGATGATTTTTTTCAAACACCAAAGGATTTTAGTGAAGAGTAATTTGGATCATGTTCTGGGTTATATATATACTGATAAGGAATTATTTAATATTTAGGTTTGGGACACCACACATTAAAGTAATAAAAATGAAAAAATATCCCATTGTTTCCCATGGTTTTTCAAAAAGTAAAGTACAAAGAAATATTTTATTAGGACAATTCCTTAAATTCTTAAAATAATAAGGTTGCTTCTGTGGAGGTGATTCACACTATTAAGGAAATAAATATAAAAACAAAAAATGTTTTATGAGAATTGGAGGGTCTGCTAAATCATTGTAAAACCAATAAAAAATCATAAAATAAAATTATTTTAATGGTAAAACTTATATTTTATGAAAATAATGATTATAGTAATATATTACATAACTATTGGGGTCATTATGATGTTATAAAACAAATTATATATTTAAACAATATTTTATTTTTACCCAAAAATTCGACAATCTCAGAATATTATGGAAAAATCACAATTGGATAATTTTTACGTACTGATTAATAAAATAATATTCATTTTATCTAATTAATTTTCTAAAAATCATATTTTCACATTAAAATAAAAACTGATATTTATCAAAAATTTGAGGGTTGTTGAAAAAAATAGCTTTTAAATATAAATAAAATGTACAATAGTATTCTTATAAATTATTCGATCCATTATGCTTAGTAAAAATAAATTTAATAATAATATAATTTTAAAATATTATTTAATTACAAAATCCATTAATTCAGCAAAATAGATTTCTTATTTTAATATTAGGTAAACATAATATTTGTTCTTTTACAACTATTTACAATGTAACAGTAATAAACTGAAGGTATATTCTTTATATAAAAATAATCAACATAGTCATAGTTTTAGGGTATTATTAAAAAACCCTTTATAACACCTACATACAACAGAAGGGTAATGTGTGTGATGTTGGTATACTCTTAGTGTGGCTTTAATAATATCACTAGTGTGGTAATCTCTATCATGCACCGAAAAAAGGGATTTTTCTGGGGCTTGTATACTAGTCGAGGCCATCACATCCTTTTATATGTGTAAATTTGATTTGTTGAAGAACTATATTTATACTAATCATGTGATAATTGATAAACATATATATTTTCAACCATCAAAATAATTAATAGTATTTTTAAAATCCCAAACAAAAAACTAATGAAGTGAATATGTTATATAACCTTTTCACATATTGAGAAATTTAAGTGGGTCAAAAAAAGTTTTCATTAATAAATGTTTTTGTCGTTACAATATTCATGCCATATAAAATTTCTCCCTTGAAATTTACTTATCCCACACTAAAACAGATGCTGGTAACTCTATTTCATCAAGTCCACTGATTCCAACGTCACATCATCAACCATATTTTTTTACTATAACACATTGACGTGGGGAATTTTTTAAATTCATGGAACTTTTTCACTACTATTTTAAGATCTTCAGTGGATTCTCTTCATATGAGCAGTCATTTCCCAATAGTACTACTTTCATATTATGTACATGTGATTGGTCATATATATACTTTCTCAAGAATGATACATAGAATACATCATGTACTTGAGATTGGTTTGGTGGGAGTGCTGGTGGATAAGATACTGCTCCAATGTGATCAAGGATCACCAAATAGAAGATGTACCTTGGACTAAGATTTCTATTATTCCAAAATCTCATAAATCTCTTCCATGACTATATTTGTAGGAATACAATAACACTGATATCATACTATAGATCCTGTTATAGATTATAAACAATGATATTTTTTCAACTCTAATCATCTTAATGTGTTGCTGGATGGTCTTAAAATTCTCCATCAATTCTTCAACCACTTCAGGATATAGGTGTTTTCTCTCACCAACATCATCCCACCATGCCGGTGTTCTGCACCTCTTCACATATACGGCTTCATAAAAATCTATTTTGATGTCTGATTGGAAATTTTTTTTTATAAGTGAACTCATCCAAAGGAATATGTTGATATCATCCTCTATTGAAGTCCATTGAGAATGCTCTCTAGATTTCATCTAGTGTCTAGATAGTTCATTCATATTGGAGATCAATTTTAGGATGATAACCCGTATTGATGTTAATCATAGTATTCATAGTCTGTTGGCGACACTTCCAAAACATAAAGGTGAATCATGGATCTCGATCAGATACTATAGATAGTCGCACTCCATGAATCCTTTCCAAATCTATGATATATATCCATGCTAGTTGATTCAAGGTTAAATCATCCCTAATAACAATTACTTGAGGAGTACCTATAAGATGATCCCAAAAAAAAAACAAATAGAATTGTTTCCTTTTGATGCCTTCGGATGTCTGGTGACAAAGTCGATGGTGATGTTATCCCATATCTATGATAGTATGGATAATGGTTGCATCAGACTCTTAGACTTCTATATCTCAGCCTTCACTTTCTGACTCACTCGGCAATTTAATGTATATTTAGATATCTCCATCATCATGTTATACCAACAGTAATGCTCATAGTGATCACGATACATCTTTGTGTTTACAAGGTAGATGGAGAAATTTGAAAGATGTGAATTATATTTTAGTTACTTCTTCAGCTTCAGACTACAGTGAACAAATAATATTATCTGAAATATCATTATTCCTTCTATATTAACATTTAACTCTGAAGATTTCCATTTTCTATTAGTTTCCACATTCTTCTGAATTCCCACATTATCTTTTAGAGAATCCTTTATCTTTCCAAAAAGCGATTATTGATGAATCAATTGTGAAAGGATTTATGATGTCTCATTATATATTATTCCCATTTAAATATTCATCAAATCTAAGAATATTGGATACATTTAAATTCTCATCAATGATTGAATTGCTGGTTCATTTCTATTTATTGCATCTGCCACCATTTTCAAATTCATAGGGTGGTAAGAGATTGAGCAGTCATAGACTTTGAATAGACCTAACAATATTTATTGGAACTTGTTCAAATATTTATGTGTTAATATATACTTGAGGATTTTTTTATTCGTTTATACTTCACACTTCTCCCAAAAAAGAAAATGTGGGAAAATTTTTAAATTGAATATCACCACAGCCAACTCCAGATCATGTGTTGGATAATTATACACATGAAATTTCAATTCAATTGAATCTAGGAAATGACTTTGGAATTTTTCATTAACACACAACCCATTGCCTACTTCAATGCATCAGTAAGTACAACAAAATTTTTTCCAATTTTGGGTTCTGTGTGAATGAGCACAATGATAAGCCTCATTTTCAACTCCGTGACCCTTTCGCTGTATTAATCACTCCATGAAGACACTACAACCTTCCGAGTTAGCATGGTAAAATGGTTGGATGATTGTGGGAAATTTCTCACAAATCACTGATAATATCCAATTAACACCATGAATATATGGATATCTATTAACAATGGCGGCCTCAGCCATCACTAAATTGCTGATGTCATTGAAGGACCGATAGATATACCATTTCTTGTGATGATATTCCCCATGAACGAGACCTCCGAAAACTATAACTCTCACTTTATGTACTTTGAAAATAGCTTCTCCTTTCGCAAGGTCTCAAGTGCAGTTCTTATATTCTCCTCAGGATCCTCCATTGTTTGGAGTATATAATAAAAAAATCTATAAGGAATACATCAAATGTGTCATGGAAATCTTTATAGACTCTATTAATCAAGTCCATAAATATTTCTAGAAGAATTAGTTTGTTAGAAATAAATAATTATAAATTCATAGTTCATGTATCTTGTATAAAAATTTTTCATAGTGATATATTCTTTCCTAACCATTACATGATAATATCCCTACTGCAAATCTACCTTGGATAAGTATTGTACTCCATGCAGCTGATCAAACATGTCATCAATTTTTTGTTGAGGATAATTGTTATTTATTTTGGTTTTATAAGCTCATGATAATTGATAGGAATGTACAAATTCCAATCATTCATCACGACGAAGAGGAATGGTGCACCCATTGATGAAGCACATAAGCATATAAAACACTTTATTTAGATTCTCATGTAGTTTTTTTTTCAGATTCTAATTATCCACAGATCCATTCTATATGGATTCTTGGATATTGAAAGCACCCAGGGTATATGGTCAACTGAGAATTCAACATCTTTTCATGGTGGAATACCATTTAATAAATTGGGAAACACTTTACATAATTCCTTCACAAAAGGAATATATTATAGTATTGTTTATACTCAATCATCAGAGCAAGATTTACATTCTTATTGTTCATTAATATCCCCGATTTTGATGATGATGGTAAAGAAGATCCACCTTCCTCCATACACCTGAATTGAATCAGATTTTGATTCTCCATGTGGGGAGTGATTTTCCCCTCACTGAAACTTTTGTCGGTTCTATATAAGGAAAGATAACTCATGAAATGAATTGTATCAAATTTCACCATAGGAAGTATGAAGGGGGTTCTATGGGAATTTCAATCACCAAATAAAGATATGGGTGGAGCTATATTCATGGGATGCAATGATTATACATTTTCTATACTCACTGACATCATTACTTCCATTATTTATGTTGATGTTGGAATTTTTATACTAAACCACCAGGATATAAAAGAATGCGTAGAGAAAGAATAAAAATTATGTTCACTATTATTGAATGAATAACTAGTGTACCTCTCACCAATTCATTGTTGAGGTTCAATTTGGAGGTATTGATGGAAAAGGATAGCCCTTTATTCCATTGAGGTTGTAGGTTTCCTTAGAATACACTTATATTAGTAAACTGATTTGAAGGGATCCCTGGTTCATGTCATTTTAACCAATGAACATCATGTTGATAGTCGAATGGAGATTTTATCTCCTTGGTCGAAGCTTCAGGATTTTATTGTCAGTTCTTAATGTCTAGATTCCCTTACATTCAACACCTTATGATTTTCCTCGTCCACATAAGGATCTTTTTGGGGTACTTCTTTCGGTACCATTGGAATGTGGGGTGTTGGGGATTTTTAGCATCATGGATTTATCCATAGGACCGCTAGAATTAAATACCACATTATGCATATTATCCCCATGATACCCCTGAAATTCACCGATCTCCATTTCATCCTTGGTGTAAAATAGGATTATTTTTTCAAAGCTATATAAGTCACTGATCACCTGTTATTTCTATAGGATTTTTTCCATCCCTCCATAGAAGCGGTCAACCTTTTATTCCGGGGTAACGACAATGTCAGAGGTATTTTGTGAAAGCCTTGTGATGTTTTCCTCATACACTATGATGGATTTGTCACCTTTCTTACTTGAGGGAAAGGAAGTCCCTTTCCATCTTATGTTGAAGGGTTCATGGAAAATATTTATCTAAAAACATATTCTGAAAATCCTTCCATTATTGTGCCCTGATCTCCTCCTCAGGATTCATATTTTTGATCAATGTCCAAAATTGACGATATTCACCCATCATACGATACGTATCCACAATAAACTTCTCTTTAACGTTCCTCTTGACACATGATTCTATACAAATTTTGAGTGAACTGATAGAGTATCATGATAGAGTTCATGAATCTTACTCCCATCAGATTGGGAATCTCCTTAGAATAGTCATCAAATAAGTATTCACGTTTTTTGTTAGCATATCTCCTCCTATTAGTGGCCATTTTCTATAATAAAAGAAAAGTTAGGGTTTTCACACAAACGTTAATCCATGGAAAAATTATATGACTTATACATAGCTTTTATTTCATTAACTAATTAATCTATAGGCATCAATCTATGTTATCCATGATCTACATTATAACATATCTTCTTAGGAGAATATTTTTAATTCCCTTAATAATTTTTCATATGAAGATTTTGAATTTACAAAATCATAACCCTTGTGGTGCTGTATTCAAAAGCGTTGTAAGGTGCTTTGTCATGTACCAGGACACCGTGGGTCAAGCCTGCAACTCTTTGTCAGAATTTTAACTCTAAGGTACATCTGTGCTAGAGTCTCCTCTACATGCTTGTATCCTGACAAGGATGTATTTTTTTGATAACCCACATAATAAATACACAACAAAATTTAATGATCTTTTTTATTATACTTATTCTGGTCTCTAGGGCTTCACTATGGGTTTCTAATACTAATCCCTAAAATAACTAAATCTATCCTCTAATACCAACTATAGCAACCTAGCTCTTTATGACCCAATTAAACATGATTTATTACATAAAATATTCAATTGATACAATATATAATATTGAGATGTATAGAGTCTTTGGTTCATAGGAACATTACATAATGACCGAAAACATGATACACAACATCATTATTGAAAACATCCTATACATGACAACTACATTCCATCATACAAAGCATTGTATAGGGTAAACTAAGTACATGAATAAGAAAAGGGTGAGTTATTAATACCATTGAGGGAGTAAACATGGAATAACATGAATATTACAATTAAAGTTAGACAATAGGAATTCCAAATGTGAATAAATGATACATGAACATAAAGGCATGATATAACATGATTTTCATAACATGAAAATGTGGCGACAACACATAACATGATATTAACAGGATATAAGGATAATTGAACATGGAACATGAGTAAACCCTCAATAAACATTAATTATCAGTAGGAAAACATCATTGTACTTGACTTATCATGGTACTTGTATTTACCCAATGCCTTGAAGCACTATCAACGCACACACTTCTTAAGCATTTTATTTCTTGAATAAGTGTGCCACAGGGATCATTCAAAATGGATTTATTAAACAAAATCATTAATTCAATGATAAAAAATATGGGACTAATAAATAAAACACTATAATAAACAAGTACATTTTCATTATGGTGATTACCCTTGATAAAATATTTAGTAGTGTATTCACTATACAATGACATTGTCTTGGGAAATCACGGTGCAATTTCGACAACATAATGGAGTGACATAAGAATACATAAAAATGGATTATGAGATTGAAATAGGTTTCTCATAATATGTAATATGAAATTCACAGTAAGGGGGTCATATAAAAATGGTTGTCTCATTATACAAATGAATTTCTTGAATGTAAATGATGAGAGAGAAATTCATTAATAAATTTTGGCATAGTAACAGGTGTACATGGGAGACAGTACTGTGATATAAAGGGGACTATGTTTATTCAATAATTAATAGGAAAGTACCGTTGAGGTATTAAATACAAACATATCATTTATAATTGACAATAAAATGGCATAACAATATATGGAAGCTTGCACAAAAATAAGAAATGTCAAAATCCCCTACATGCAAGTGTTGATACAATGCGTGGGAGAGTCTTGAGAAATGCTTATTGAAAGATTGTGGTACCGTGAGAGAATTTTAGGGATATTAGGGTAGAGTTTGTGAGATCTCTATAGGCTTTTAGTGGTGATGATGTGGGGTCATGGATGGGTTTATATAAAAAAGTAGAATGAATTCATTATTATTTAGTTTTGGGACCCCAAACATTAAACTAATCTAAACAACAAATCATATCTAAGAATTTTCCACGTATTCATCCAAAGGGTATTGGAATACAATATTTTAATGTATAATAACCAAACTTCTAAAAATATAATGGTTTCTAATGTGGAGGTGAGTCACATTCCTAATGAAATCAATTTAAAAAGCAAAAAACATTAATAATCTATGGTGGGACCAGTTATTCATTATAAATTAAATAAATCTATCAAAAAATGAAAATATTTTATTGAGAAAACATATGTTATCCAAAAATAATGTTTATATTATTTTATTAAATGACTATTGGTTCATTATGATTTCATCAAACACGTTATATATTTAATAAGTATATAATTTTGACCCAAAAAATCAATTGACTCTGAAAATTATGAAAAAAAATCATTATTGGATAATTTTAATGTTCTGATTCAAAAAATAATATAAATTTTATATAACTATTTTTCTAAATATGAGATGTTTCTCTTTAAAAAAACCATGATATTTAAAAAAAATCACAGGTTTTGACACAACTAGTTTTTAAACCTTACAAAAATTTACAATTGTATTCAAAAATATTATACAATAATTTATATTTAATAAAAATCAAATTAATAATATTATTTTACTAAAATATTATTACATTAAAAAATCCATAATTTCAAAAAAAAAGTATTTCAATGTTGAATATTTACTAAAAAATACTAAATATGCTTTAAAAACTATTTACAATGGAACTATTTTAAAATTAATTTATATAAATTATACAAAAATAATGTACATAGTCATACTGATAGGGTTCTGTTACATAACCCCTTATAACACCTACATATGACCGAAGGGTAAGATGTCTAATGGTGACAGAATGTTGGAGTGGCTTACATGACATCGCTAGGGTGATAATCTCGATCAACATTCACTTCTCCCATAAGAGGATCTTTTCAAACATCATGTGTCGATGCAAAGCTTGGGATTGGTCAACAGTGTAGTTGATTGAAAACACATCCTTTATGAGCTGGAACATATTCACGATGTGTGGATAAAGCCTACTATAAGAGGACATCACTTCCTTTTTCTTAGTATAATTGATTTTTAAAGCTCTATATTTATACTAATAATGTGATCACTGTTAAATGACTATGTTAGAAATGATAACAATTATTAAAAGAATTTTATAATACAAAATAATCCATTTAATTTCCTATGTTATATAACCCTTTAATATAATAATACATTTAATTGAATCAAAATGAGTATTTATTAATGAATGTTTGAGTTGTTACAGCTTCCATTAGGGATATATATGAGCCAACCCATTCATTATTGAACATGAAATAACCAGATGAAAAAAACTAGGAAATAAATTTATTTTCATAGTACTGATTAAGTAAACACACAACTATCACTTTTAAAAATATAAGAGAGGAATTTAAAGATAAATTGATAGGTTGAAAATTTTAAGGAATCTTGAATAAAATAAGAAATATATGTAAAGATAAGGATATGAAAATACGTTATCATATGTATTGTATGTGTGACTCATTTAGTTATATGGGAACAAAATGTTATATATTTGTAGGCTATAATTTATGTGATATGAGAATAATAGAGGCCTTCAAGGACCAATGTGATAATTAAAGTAAAAGAAGGTGGTCATGTCCCCTCCAAATCGAAATATTTTAAATTTATATAAAGGCCACTAGATAGTCTATAGAAAATAGAAATATTGGGTGATCTACCATGGTTTCAATAACCACCTGGTGGTACCCCACCTGATAGATGAGGGTTCCATCGGGTTGGTACAACCATTATTCATGAATATTCTCCCAATAATAACATGATTAGATCTAGTTATTAAACAAAAAGTCTCCAAAATGGAACCATCAAAATATATTAAATTAATTCATTAGAAACATAATGTTGTGTTTTTAATCATTTAATATCTCCTAAGAGAGAGTGATTATCAATATTATCCCCCTTTTGATGCTTACAAACACTAATTAAATAATTAATATATCATGTTATAGATCACATCATTTGAATACCAACTTAAAAGTAATTCATATATTCATATTCAAAAAATCAAATTGGAAGTTAAACATTTGATTTCAATATCGATATATAAAATTAATAAATCTCAAAATGATCCCCCTTTTTCATTAATGAATAATCATAAAATTATCAAGGTTCATGATTTATTCAATAATTAAAATAATCGGAACATTTTTTATATGATTTTGAAATGACTATAGCGTTCTCTTGAATATGACCATTCCATATATTTTATAAATACCAGCATTATTTTATGTAATTTTTTATATAACTCATACAAATAATTGTATCATCTTCTAATCCCATTTAAATAAACCTAATTTTCAATAACAAGGGTTACATAAATAATGATACTGAATTAATAGTATGATTTGGTTTAGAAAGAATGGGAAAAATCTAAATCAAAATATAATAATCCATATTTTTTAATTATGAATATTTATAACATAAAATGAATTTTTATAATAAAAAACATTTAATTTATCAATTTATATTTATAAAAATAAATCAATACATTCCATTAATTGAACCATTTTTTAAAAATTTATAGAAAATTAAAAAATGAATATATTATTGAAATAAAATAACTTTTTATACCAAATATGATTAAATATTAAAAATTTGTTATGTCTCCAAATTAATTAATTATTTATTTTATGTTATTCATTTGAAAACCATATCATAGGTTTAAGATGAAATAAAAAATGTCTTCCAAATAGAGTGAGATAAATCAATCAACCAAAATGAAATATTGAGTAAAGATCCACAAATTAAATGATTTTTTATAAAAAATATATCATTAGTTTATAAATACATTCAATACAAGGAAGAAAAATGGATTTACGATACAAATAGTAATAAGATAATTTTTGAATGAATTTATATCATTATTTAATGATTTATTTTTTCCACTTGTGAATAAATAATATATAATACAATATGAATTATTTTATATCAATGATTCCATGGGGAAATTAAATTAATATTAAACTCAATATGTAACTAAATATATATTCAAGATATTTTAGATGTTTACATTAACAACCCTAACATGGTAATCATAAGAATATGAAGATAATATAAAACATTTATTTCAAATAAATAGAAATTTTGAAATTAGATGGTTTAGAAACATTTTATAAATTTTTTAATATTTACATAGTGATTTAAAAATGATTAAAAATATTCATTTAATTATACGAGATTCATAAAAAATCATAATAAGAAATGTAAAAGAACTTATATATAATACGCTATTAGCAGAATAATATAATGAAATAAAGAAGATAATACATTATCCAATGCTATCTAGAAATATGAAACCAACATTGATTTAAGAAGTACTATAAAAAGAATAATTATTTACATTCTTAAATTTGTTACTGAGGAAATAATATATTAATTATAAGAAACTCAACCTATGTGATTATAAATTATCACTTCTAATAAAATGTTAATTTTAAAAATGATATTAAATATTTAGAGAAAATTAGGTAATGAATGAGAATTTCAATGTTAGCATCTAAAATAAAATATAAATCAACATTGTTTACTGAGGATCGAAGGAAAACATAGTGATAAATCATTCATACCACATTGTTGATTTTTGAAACAATTGAATGGTCGTAACCTTGTTTGAGGGACAATGTAATATTTAAATTCAACACTTTTAATGATTTCTGCCACTTAATGATTATTAATATCAAGATAGTATTTATAAAATGTGAGATAATAATATATATAGGAAAATATTTAAATTCCATAATTAACTACTAGATAAGAGTTTACATAATATCAATTTATAATATCTTATAATTTAATATCACCATTTCACTTAATATGTAATAACTCATTATAAGATGTCAATGAATTAATCAAATTGAAAAAAATTGAATGAGATATTAGATGATCCTTTTTTGTAAAATCATTAGTTGAAAAAAAATATTATAGGATAAAATTAAAATTATAAAAGATAATTATATTTAAAAATTCATAGTAAATAATGGTTTTTAAAATAACAAAAAAATATTAATAAAATTTATAGATTTTAGTATAAGTAACAACTATGAATTATTTGAATCATGTAGTCAAATGGAATATTCTTTAATACTTGATATGCATAGATGAAAGTCATATTATTTTTTTCAATGTCCATCATAAAATAATTTTTTAAGGGACATCATATGGAAAAGATGAATTTTAATATTTCAAAATGAAAACATTTGATCATGAATGTTTTTATAATGAAAAAAATTAAACATCATATAACATTGAAATTTTACAATCCACAACCTCAATTTCTAGAAGACAATGATACTTTTCCATTATTTCATATAGATTATAAGATATAAAGTCATGATCATATTCATAACATATTTGAAATAAATCAAAAAATATATCAAATGAGGTGGAACATAATTATATTAACATATGATATATTTATTTAATATGATTAAAGTTATTTTAGTTTGTAAATTTATAGAATATAGAATAATTATTATATGAGTATTTTAAAAGGTATTCAAGAAACATGATAACATCCCCGACATAAGAAGCCAATGAAGCCTATAGAGTGACAAATGATAATCTGTTGGTTATACAATTAAAACATGGTTCCATAAATCAACACCTACTACCCGATGGGTAAGAACAACAATGTTGGCATCTTTATGGGTTATTAAAAAAAACTTTATTAATTAAATGATAACAATGTTTTTCTATTGTGAAATCCCGACCAAATAAAATTATAATTTTCCATAGTATAATAAAAAACTATAAAATAAATCAAGTTTTATTTGAATAAAACCATATTTAAAATAATATTTAAATTTTTATATCCATTGAAATAGAAAATCCTTAATAAGTAAAATGATAAATTTTATTTTCTTATGATAATATAAAACATATTTTAAATTAACTTTTTATGAAAAATGCAAATATTAAAAATATATCTACCTGAAATTCAATAAATGGGTTATAAGATATAAAACTATATTTTGAATAAATTTTAAACTCTTAAATATTTTTTAAACATTTTTATAGTGAAGGAATACTTAAATTCAATATCAAATAAAAAAATTATAAATTACATTTTATAATGAATATTTGAAATAAATGGTGGTATATATCATATTAATGTAAAATAAATGGATACAAATATTTTTTACCATATAAAAGAAGAAGAAAAATTTGATGTACACAGATCACTGATTCAATACTAAACAACAAATTGTAAAAATTGATAGTTATTATAAATTGAATTAAAAATTGTCATTAAAATATGATGATTATGTTTAAGAAAATAAAATTCAAATATACACCAAAAAAACATAAATCATTTTACCATTTAATCAAAACCCATGGTATATAAAATAGTTTTAATAAACATCTCATCATCATAAAAGTTTAGAATATAAAGAATGTATAAGGATAGAATCATAGAATAATACACCGTTTGAAACATAAATAATATTAAAGGATTTCATGGATAAAAATTATATTAAAATATCACATGGATTATTTCATGGGTAAAATACTCTTCACATTTTGGAACAATTAATTTTGAATCCAATTATTTACAAAATAGTAAGAATTATTTTTTCATTGAAATGAATAATAAAATCAAATAAAATATTCTTTAGATAAATGAGTTGTCATGATAGTGGGGAATTCAGTTCATGTTTTATACATTAAAACAAATACTACTTCTCCACTTTCAGAAATTAGTGCAAAATGACTTATTCAAAAACTGATAGAATGATTCAATTTAAATTTAAATTTTCTAAAAATGTATATAGGTGTAAAAATAAAAATAAATAGTTAAGGGAGAGTAGTAAAAATATTAATGATATATTTTTTTACAAAATATGGTCATGGATAGAAATTATTTTCTTCTGAATATGGAAATACTGTTGGTTTTCTATAAAAAAGTTATTTTGCTATATTTATTAAATAAAGTGTTATAAATTAATGGATAAAATTAATACTCAAAATAAAAAAAGGATATGTAAACTCATTATATTATTGAGAGATAGATCATAAAATTAAATTAGTTGGATCATATTCATAAACCATCCATATAAAAAATGATATTATAACCTAAATCAACTACCAATTTTGAGAAATTCGAATAAAAACTTCATGAAAGAGAGAACCAAAAATGAATATGAAATTATTCATAATTTTCAAGAGAATATTCCAAAATGAAATTCATGTTTAACATATACATCAAATTAAATATATAGTGTTTAATATGTAATGTTTCTCACAAGAAATAAAAGTGAGATTAAAAAACATGTACCCCTTTAGTGAATTTTGAATTACAATCCTCATAAAATAGTAAAATAAAATGAAATGTTAAATATCATAAGAATTAGTATATTCATGATATATAATTTTAAATTATTGTTATAATACCGTCATAAAAACATAATCGGTACATATCATAACATATTCCTGACACATTGGCTATTTCCCATGAGGGAACAACCAAGGTTAAATAGAAGAGTATGAATACTTATACTATTAAATATGATAACATAAAAATGAAGCATAATGAACACAATTTTGACATTTTTCTCAGTTTCAAAGTGATTGTCAACAATATGAGATCCCTTTAAATGGTTGTTTCATCAATGGAACAAATTATGAGAGTATTAAGATGTCTTCCAATATGATAGAGAGGAATATCATTTTCAATAAGAGAATCATGCGATATCATCATACTGCCTATTAAAGAGTTAATAGGTAAGCTATTGATGTCTGCTGAAGAACACAATGTGAATAAAGAAGAAGATGATGATCCTAAAATGAAGTCAGTGGGTTTTAATTATACTTCCTCGAGAAGCAAGGATAAGGAGAAAGTTCACATACAAACTGAATGCTCAACAGGTGAATGTTCAGAATCTAATAGTGATGCTGAGATGTCTCAAATTGCCAGAAGATTTAAGAAGTTCTAGAGAAAGAAAAAATTATTCAAAAAATCAAATAAAAAAGGTAAATATGACAACAAAGGTCATTGGAAGAAGGACTGAAAGAAAACTGATAAATGTGATGAGATTATCTCATAAGAATGCACGAGGAACTGTCATGTAAAATCAGACTGTCCAAAATTGACGTTCAAAAAGAAATATGACTACAAGGACAATAAGTACAATAATTCTATGAAATCTTCCTGGAGTGCATCAGAAGACATCACTAGTGAATCTGAATATTCTAACTCTGAAAAGAATCGTTCTAACATGTGTTTTATAACAAACACAACTGAGGTAACATTGGACCCTCCTGTTTTAAATTCATACTATTCTAGAGTTGATTCTATTTCTGAATCTGAATGTAAAAATATGTCTAGTTAAAAATTGTTTGAATATTTCAATATGATTGATGATACATGTAATGAATGGATGGAGTTTTTAAGACCTTGAAGAAACAACATGCTCTAACCAGTTCTATAAAATCATCATTTAATGAAGAAAAGGAAAAGAATGCTCAATTATTAAAAGAAAACACTGAACACCAATTATCTAAAGAGAAATTACAGAAGGGCGTAGAAAAAGTTACAAATGGTATAATTGTTCTTACTCAAATGCAAGGAAAACATGCGGCACCAATGTATACTACTGTTTTAGGCTATCAACCTGGACATAGACAGTTTATGAAAACGAGATTTATTTCTAAATCTGAACAGATTGCTGCTAGTTCCATTTCAAGAAATTTGTCTACATCAATGAGTTATTCATATTGATATAGACCAAACATTGTTTATCTTCCAAAATCTATTGATTCTGTAAATTATATGAAAACTATAAGACAAATTTGGGTACCAAAATCTTTTCTTGCTTACCTTTCTGGACCCATGTTGATCTGGGTACCAAACTCATTTTCCATCTAAAACCGTTTTGTATGAAACATGCTTAAAGATTTCTCATAAGAAGATATGGTACATGGACTATGGATTTTCAAGGAATATCTCTTGGTACTACTGATGCTTTAAGAGTTTAATCAATGATGATGGAGGCCAGGTTACCTTTGGTGATAACTCTAATGGAAAGATCATCGTCCTAGGCCAGATTGGAAACACTGATTCAGTTTTAATATCCTATGTATTATTTGTTGATGGACATAAATATAATATGTTATGTATTTCTCAGTTATGGGATGATGGATTTAATGATAAATATGAAAATGATTCTTGTAATGTATTTAATTCAAAATATGTTCTAGTATTTTCTACTTTGAGAAATTAAAATTTTTATATAGTTGATTTCAATTCCTTAGCTAAAAAAATGCTACTTATTTAACTGATTTTCATAAATAATATTGGTTTTCGAATAGAAGATTAGGAAACTTACACATTAATTCACTTATTATACTAACTAGGAAAAAATTGGATAGAGACCCACCTAAAAATGAATTCAAATCAAACAATGTTTGTAATCTCTGTAAAAGGGACATAATGTTTCTTTCTAGTCAAAGAATGATGTTTCAACTTCTCAACCTCTCAAGATGGTTCACATGGACTTGTTTGGACAATCTAGAGTTTCAATATTAAATGGATTTCACTATGTCTATGTACCAGTAGATGATTTTTTTAGATATGCATTGGTATACTTCTTAGCTCACAAAAGTGACGCTTGTTCTTATTTTTTCAAATACTCCAAGTATGTAGAGAACCACAGTGGACATAATATTCAAAACCTGAGAAGTAATCATGGCCATGTGTTAGAAAATAATGAGTTTGAATCTTACAGTTCAAACAATGCCTATAGTCACAATTTCTCTGCCCCTAGGACACCTCAACAGAATGGTTTAATAGTTAGAAGAAATAAAACTCTTCAAGAGATTTCAAAAACCATGCTAAATTAGTATGACCTACCTATCTATTTTTTGGCTAAAGCTGTTAATACAGCTTGTTATATTATCAATAGAGTCTTGATTGGACCCATTTTTAAAAATACCCCTTATGAACTACGGAAGAATAGAAAACCTATAGTTTGTTACTTAAGAATCATTGGCCGCAAAGTCTTTATCCTCAATACCACGGATAATCTAGAATAGTTTGCTTCTACGAGAAATGAAGGAATCTTTTTATGATATTTAGTAATTAGAAAATCCTATAGAGTTTTTAATAAGAGAACCACGTATGTGGAAGAATATGTTCACATAAAATTTGATGAAATTGATCCACATGAACCTAATACTTCTCTTGAAAATAATGAAGGAGAACTGTCTGTTCTGAACCTTAATGATAGAATCAATGAACCAGTTGTAAAGACAACCTGTTCTAGAAATATTTCAGAATCTGCACCTAATGAAACTAAACATAGAGATGAACTTGAAATTTCTAGTACTACCATTACTAGTTCAACTACGATTCTAAAGAATCGTCCTTTAGATGATGTTGTTCGTAATCTTGATAGAGAGACATAGACTAGAGCATCTCTAAGAAAACATGTTGAACATCAAGAATTTCATTCACTGCTAGAACATTAAATGTCAAGGATGCAATCAATAATGAATTTTGGGTCATGGATATTCAAGAAGAGTTAAATCAATTTGAAAGAAACAATGTCATTGAATTTGTTAAAAGACGCAAGGACACATTGACAATAGGCACTAAATGGGATTTTATAAACAATGTTGATGAGTCCAGAAATATAGATAGATACAATTCTTGGCTGGTTGTACAAGGATATAGTCAAGAGTAATGAATAGACTATGAGGAATCCATTGCACCTATAGATAGATTAAAGGCCATTAGGATCTTACATGCCTATGCTCCTCATCTACGATTCAAGTTATATCAAATGGATGTCAAAAGTTCTTTTCTAAATGGTTTTATAATTAATGATGTTTTTGATTAACAACCACCTATATTTACAAATCATAATTTTCCAAATGTAGTTTTCAAACATTTCAAAGCATTATATTGTTTGAAAGATGCTCAAAGATCTTGGTATGATAGATTTAACAATTTCATATTTCATAAGGTTTTTCTAAATATATTGTTGATCTGACTCTGTTTATTAAAAGAATATATAATGATGATTTAATATTACAAATATATGTTGATGATATTGTTTTTGTATCTTCTAAATATTCATTATGTATTGAATTTTCAAAATTATGCAAAATTAATTTGAAATGAGTTTAATGGGAGAACTCAAATATTTTCTTGGATTTCATGTTTTTCAAAATGAATATTTTATTATTTTGTATCATTTAAATATACCAAATATATTTTAAAACGTTTTTGATTAGATAGTATTAAGTAAATTGATACTCTTATAAGTACTGTTTGTAAATTGGATGCAGATGAAACTGTGAAACTAGTTGATCAATCCAATTACAGAAGTATGATTGGATGCTAACATTACCTTACTGCTAGTCATCTCGATATTTTGTTTAGTGTATGTATATGTTCATGATTTCAGGCTAATCCAATAGAATCTCATTTACCTGCAGTTAAAATAATTTTTTATTATCATAATCACACTGTAATTTTAGGTTTTTTTTACCCAAAAGACAATCTTTTGAATTGATGAGTTATTCAGATACTATCATTGCAGGTTTCATTTTGGATAGAAAAATCACATAATGAACATGTCATTTTCTAGGAATGTATTCATTATCTTGGTTTAGTAAAAAGCATAATTATGTAGCTTTGTCCACTGCCGAAGAAGAGTATATAGCTTCTGGTAGTTGTTGTGCACAAATTCTGTAGATGAAACACACTCTTTTGGACTATGGATATGATTTTAAGCATTTTTCTATCAACTGTGTTAACAATAGTGCAATTAACATTTCAATGAATCTTGTGTCTCACTCTAGGACAAAACACATTGATGTAAGAAACCATTTATTGAGATATCACTACCATACAGGTGATATTACTCATCACTTTATAGGTACTAAACATCAATTTGCAGACATTTTCACCAAACCATTATGTTCGGATTGGTTTAGATACATTTTACATGAGTTAGGAATTATAAACCTCACTGATAAACTTCACCGATGTGATACCTCACCGATAAACCTCACTGATAAACCTCACCGATGTGATACCTCACTGATGTACCTCACTGATTGGAATTCTCACGGATATACCCTACTGATTGTCCGTTGTTTTAAACTTTTGTCTTCCCCTAGAATATTAATCTTTTAATCTTATGATATTGTAATTATTTATTTTATGATTCCTATATGATAAAACTAAGTCTTAGTTTCATTTCAATCCACCGAACTTTTCCATTACCATCAAACCTTAGCTTCCAAATTTCTAAAAAACCGTATGTTCCCCGAACCAAAGATGGAAAAAACCAAACTTCCTACTGTCAGAGATGAAATTAATGAGCCGAATGAAAAGATGCAGAAGACCGAGCCCGAATCAAGTGGCAGAGTTGGTTGAAAAAGGATTGGAATGCGACCAATGAATCCTCATTTACAGAATAGAGATATTGTGATCGAAAAAGAGTTATTCGTGGAATGGTTGTTGTCCTGTAAATCGTTAGTTCTAGAGGTGCTGGAAGATCATAAGTGGGACGCTTTATTTTCGAACAAGAATGAACCCTACTATTTGAAGCTATTAAAATAGTTCTATGAGTTTGTAAGCATTGAAAAATTACAAGATTAGAACAGAATTATTTCCATTGTGAATGTAAAGGAGATATTTTTTCATCCGTTGAGTGGGATGAATTCCTGATGGTTTTACACGAAGGTGTTCCTGTATATTTCTTTAGATCTGTACCACCTACATGTGAAATATTTGATTATCAGATTGCTTTAGATGAGATCAATAGTAATGGAAAGAAAATACAGGTGGTGGTTGCTGAAATGGATAGAGAGAACAGATTGATGTTTAATATTGTTCAGCATGTTTTAATTTCAAGAAGAGGGATCTTTTTGAATTTAAGATATCAAGATATATATTTGTTATAAATTTTGATACATGGTGTGAATGTTAATCTGTGTAGGCTGCAAATGACTAAAATAGATGATATGATTAAACCGAAGTCAAAAACAAATGCCATATTCATTGAAAAGATGATCTCAGTGATGATCAAAGTGAAAGGGGTAGTTCTATCTCAGGATGAGATAGTGGTAGTAAATAATAATTTATTTATTACAAGCACTATATGAAAATAACTGAATATTAACTGGAATCTATGGAGAAGTGAGTTGGATTTTGATGAAAAGAAGCTACATGATAAGTTCAATATTGTGGATCATCCTTCCAGGCCTACGGATGTGAGGGATCCATGTCTCAGACCTGATGAAGAAGAACCTGAGTACAGTGATTAGACTGATGAAGAGGAGACTTCTATGGGCTATGGAAGAGATCTGGACTTTCCCCCCCAAGTCCTTTTTCTGAAATTAAATCTTCATGAATGAAAACATTAGAAGAATATGAAACCCCTGTTGTTGATGATGACCATCCCACCCCTGAGAATGAAGAAGCATGAGAGATTGAATTTGAAGCCTCTGATTCTGTTTGATTATGTCTGAGTCCATTGATTAAAAGCCCGGTTGTGCTTGTTAAAGAAGTAGTGGGTGAGATTGAAGGAACCATGCCTGATCTAGTAGAGCCTCATACTGTTGCAGCTATTGAAGATATGACATTGATTGTAGAAGATTATTCTGGTGAAAAAAGACCTGATGAGAATGCTCTTTCTGTATGAGAGAATTCACCCATTGTGGGGGAGCATTCAATCATGTTTTTCTGTGTTTCAGTGGAAGTTGAAATTGAGGATTGGGATGAAGAACCAGGTTTTGTGGTTTGTGGATTGCACTATCCAGATTCTAATAATGAGGAATCACTCAATATTACAAAAACAGTATTTATATTAAGACTGACTTGTTACCTAAATATGTGGTCAGAATGCATGATCTTGATAAGATAAAGATTGATCTCAAAATCAGTTTTGTGGTAGAAATAAGGAAAATGTTAGCCTCACTGGTGTGATCCATTCAATCGATTATGAATTAATCACTAACTAGTATTGTATCTAAAAGAGAACCTGTTGTGGTTGCACCTGTGGATATGATCACCATGGCTGATCATGAATCCCTAAAGAATGAGCTGAAGGAGACTTTTAGTGTTTCTATTGTCGAGTTGAAGCATTACTTTGTTGAAGATAAGAGAAATTTGGAAAAGTCTTTTGAACTCTCTCTTGCCTGTAATGTCTCTACCTTAGGGGAAGAAATAGTAGAAGAAATTCCAGCTTTCCAGACTCAAGTATCTAGACTGGAAGAGGATGTTAAAGATCTAACGAAATCTGTAATCACTTTAGAATCATATATGAGTTCTAAATCCCAAATATATATCGATTGAGATTATGTGAGAAGTGTTGTGAGCCAGATGGAATCAGTCTTTGATGGATTTAAAACCTCTATGATAGATCATTTCAGCACCTAGGATTCCAATGTGAAAAATCATATCAGTGGGTTGACCAAAGTGTTATGGGAAACAATAACCTTCTCTATTGGTTATCTTGCCTATAAACCATCAAAATAACTGAATCAGATTCGAGCATTGATGAAGGAGGATCGTGGCTCAGCATCAACCAGTGACTCTGTGGACTCATCAGATCTTACCAAAGTGATCACTTCTATAAGAGATACAACTCGGGAGATAATAAAGACTGTTCAAAACTATAAGACAGAATATTATGCCTCTCAGAAAGAAGTGAAAGTCAAGGTAGATTATTATTTCTAAAGGGTTTATACCAAGTGTGAGCTCAACAATCATGTCATGCTTATGTTAGAAAACATGAAGTTACCTCTTATCAATCAAGCCTTTAGAGAACAAGTCAGCAAGCTCAGAGAGTTGACTCTAGCCTTGGACAAATTCATGGAGAACAATGATGATTGCATATCTGCTATGGAGATAGGATGAGGAATCAATATGGATTTCAGAAACCTCATGTTTCCTTTCTTGCGTGATGATTCTAGGCAAGTAATTGTACCTCCATCTTTTCCAACCTCTACCTATGCTACTTATCGTTTTCATATGACTCCTACAAAAGCAATTTGAACCCTTACTCTTATGATCACATAGTGGGCTACTGAGTACAGTCCAGGAACAGTTTCAGTCGCTCATACACTTGTGATCATTTCTGATGTTCCTAAGCCTACTTCTGCATCCACACATCCTAAATCCTATTCAGATCCCATGAGAAAAACTCACATTGAGGGTGTGGATTGACTAAGTGGCTATGATATTTGATAGGAATCCCTTGTATTTTTTTTATTTCCATGAACTTTTTTTCAACATGAAATACAAATGGTTGCCTTTTCATTCCCATTTTTATCCTTCTCTTTTTGTTGTTTCCCACTTTTTTCTAATCACAAAGGGGGAAAGAGTTAATAGATCTAATGAAGAGAGAAACTATCTATTGAATTTTTAACTTGTAACTTTGATACAAATGCATTTAATTATACCTATGATACATTTAACATTTAACATATTATATTGTTTTCACTGCTATAATTGAATTTAATGCTATATCCTTGATACATTACAGATTATTTTATGATTATAATCTCATATGTTGAGATTATCTAAAAGTGGGAGATTGTTGACATCACCTGTTTTTATAGTCCCAATTATGCTTTCACATTCATTGATAATCCCATATAATATGTATCTATATATTAATTTGTAATATATATGAACAAGTTGAAAATTATAGTAAAATAATGTTTGAAATATATTAGTCTATGTAAATCAATGTTTATATGTCTTATGAAATAATTATAACTCAATCGTATATGTTCTGCATAAAACAAACAAGTGTTATGTTACTGATATGCCTATAGCTATTGATATGAACAAACAACTCGACTGGTACTTAGTCTACTGATAGACTTTTTCTACCAATAGATATAGTCACTGATAAGCAACGATCACCGATGTGTAGTGATACCAGTATGTATAAGTCCTCCGGTAAGCACATGTCTGGTAGATCGTCCACAGATACAGACAACTACCAATAGAAGCTGAGCTACCGATACAACAAGTCTACCGATGTACACTTCAATGGTACAGAACAGATCTACCTGTATTCACAATATACAGATAGAGTCACAGATACAAAAGAGCCACTGATACAGACTGCTACTGATAGAACAAGTCTACCGATAAGCGTGGTTTCTAATACAGAGTCACTAAGACAAGCAAGCAACCGATAGACAAACAAGCTACCAATCGACCAAGAGATACCGGTAGAAGGAGTCAATGGTATATAGAGATACTGATACATAGAGTAATAGCTACCGATACATGGAGCTACCAGTACACGATCAAAGAGCTACCGATATGAGATCACTACTATACAAATTACAATGTTACATATCAACCAACATAAGGAACTTATAGGCTTCCCGTCAATGATTCCTAAACTCTACATTTTCCAATATTATTTATTTATTATGTAATGACCATTTTTGATGATTTTAATGCAATAAATGTTATTTTATATTGATTGATAGCATGTCAAGGAACCATACCTAGTACCAATAAAAAGGTAATCATTCCCATTTCCAAAGCTGAAAGCTATAAAATGAAGGACAAATACAGGACAAAAACTGAGATTAAAAAGGTGGTGAAAGAAAGTAGAAAAATAGTTACACAAAGATTACATACAATAACAAAAAGAATGCTGAGAAGTGCTGCATAGTGAAAGACTACTCTATACTCGAATATCACAGACCATAGACGAATCCATTTTTATGAAGGAAACACGAGCTCCATCGTACTCAAATAGTGAAGAACAACAACGTATGCTCTTCATGCACTCAACATGATCACACTGAACTCAAGAAAACCCTCTGTTTATCAGAAAAAAACCATAGAATGACTTAGAGCATCATTTACATCAATCCAATGTGTCCATTGCTTCACTCACAACACATAGAGCACTCTAAACTCGTCTCTATCTCTTTAGCTCTATTGTGATTTATTCATATACTTTTTGAGTAGAGTATATACACACTGCCTCCTGGACTGAAATGAAGTATACTAAATCCTCACTCCAAATATCATACACATTACTATATCCCACTGTGAAATGAGGAAGAGGTCAAGTTTGACCTGGATAGCATGTCTGTTATTGTTTTTGTTCCCATGTATATCTGTGGTAGAGGTATTAATACATGGATAGTTTTTGAACTGTTTTTACCCTGATCCAGGGTGTTGATCAAATTTATATAAATTGTTTGAGAGGACTAATTCACATCTTGAGAGTGATACTCTTGGTCAAATTTGTTGTGAATCATTGATTTAGATTAATGTATACTCTACATCCTACTGCCAAGTACTTTGAAATACAATTTGTTTTAAAGTTACTTTGATAGTTAAATTAGAAAGTGTTTATATTTATTGTTAACTTGTAATTAGTTTCAAACGTTAATTTAATATTTTGATTAAATTATCTAAGACTTAATAAATCTTTGAGAAACTAATTGAACTATTACAATATGTATAAATTCTCTAGAGTTTAACTAGTTTTTAAATATTGGGATTTTATTAATAGAAATATTTTTAACAGAAATTTCTAATTGGAACTCAATTCACCCCCCCTCATGAGTATCCACTACTACCAACAGATACAGTTATTATGTCATGAACATGAGAGATATTTGGTGTAAGATACAGATGATAATCTTTTGTCCTTACTGAATCATAAATATCAAAGGGGATAATGTGCAAACTGATCAAGTTTCCCTATGAACTATATCTCGTTACATTATTTATATAATAAACTCAAATAAATACCTTTTCACCAACATAAAATTATATATTTCACTAATGGTTTTCCACATAATAATATTATCAAATCTAATATGTCTTTATGTGCTGTCGAATAGAACTAATTCCCAATTTTATTTATTTAGTTAGAATATGTTATAATTAATTTGTTTCTTTATATTAATCCCATAATGTTTTTATTAATCAAATTTCTATTGAGGGATTCATAATTAGCCATTTGAATTATTTAGTTAGTGATATGGTTGCATTAAAAGTCAACTAGAGGAAGGTAATGATCACAACCACCATTGATATTCATAGAACAAGATATAATCATAAACTCATTATAATTCATGGTTCTATTATAATATCAATATTTAAGAGGATGATAAATAATAATAAAATAAAACTCTATATCCAAATATTTCTGAATAATTTTCCAATGAATCATGTTAAAAATTAGATCCAAATTAGATATAATAGAATGTGGTAATGCATGCAACTTTACCACTTATATTATGTATATTCTGTCAATATTGTCAAGGGAGATGCCATATCATATTTCATTGAAGTTTGTTTACTACATATAGTTATTTATTAATTCCAAAATATAATTATGGGCTTTTAATATTTCTAGGAGACTAAACAAAATCATGGTCATGTTTCCCCATTTCAGTTCTATTATATGTAAGGCTTGTGAAATCCACATAGATTTCTATCAATCAGCCATTACATGGTGACATTCCAATCACCAGACACATACACTAAAAAATATTTATTCACGTTATCCTACCAAAAATACTATTTCAAAAACTTATATATCATTTTACATTGATGTTTAATTGATAATGGTAAACAATGAGGCTCTTCAAAGAGCTCACTCAAATATTGCCTGGATTGAACAAAAACCATCTTCTTAAATATTATCATTACATAGTAAAAAATGGTAAACTCGGGATCATTTCATACCTTCTATTAAATGAAAACCCTTACGTTTGTTCTCTTTAATCCTCTAATGGATAGATAATTGAACAATCTTTTGATGAAGGTATGGCTTTACACCTTACATTAAAATTTCTAGATCAATACTTTTCAAATCATAAGAATATTGTTTCTTTTGTTATCCTAAACATTGGTAAGATAAAATTTCCCTTCATACTCACCATATAATCAACCATGTTTTATTTAAAAGGATGGTAATTTATTCATAAGTCATAATCATTAATCCACTCCAACAAATATTTTTTATTATATTGAACTCTTTTTGAGAGAAAATATATTTATCATTATTTATAAGTATATATATCACACAATTCTCCAGTAACCTAATGACCCTATATTAGTAATTTAGAAATTACCAAAACTAATTTCAAATAACGAGATGTATAATTATAATCATTAACATTCAATTTCCATGTGGAATAATATATGACAACATCATTATGAAATATTCTTCATTACATTCCTTTATTTGGTCCTACATTATATATTACAAACACTTATACATTACAGAGTAATTTAAGCACATACATTCCGACTAAACGTCTATTTATTTCATTAAATTTTTATGACATTTTTGTATGAAATGAAACTTATATCCACCTTGAGTGAACATGGTGATAAATATTATATAGGTTTGATAAATTATTTACAAATATTGAATAATATATATGTTGATAAAAACATGGAACTCCAACACAGTTGTTTGTTTATTACCACTTTTCATAAAATCATCATTTCATTGATCCACCAATTTACCATTTCTATAGATTATAAAACCTAAAAATACATATTTTGTAGTGAGAATTCACTCATTCTAAAATCATTATGCATCTTCTAATTCCATAGGTTTATAAGAAAAATAATGATGTAATATTCTTGATTTAACATTATCATTTAATATATGATATTATCATCATTATGTATACAAAAAACATGTCTGGGTAATGTATAAAGACTACTCATTAAATTAATTAGTATTGTGGGGTAATTAGTAATAATAAATTACATCACTATAAAATCATAATGTATATACAATATATGTAATGATTTTTTGGGTATATTATCCTCCAAAACTCGTAATTGATTATATATATAATAGAGGTGAATCTTGGAAATGTATTTAATCTTTATGTTATTGATCAAATAATTCATTATTACATGGTAGTAGAATCATTTTCTTTATTGTGACCCTATTGAGTTTTAAATAATCAAGGAAGATTATCACAGATCGATTATTCTACATTAAGAAAACTTGGGCACACCAAGGTGGAACACATGGCCAAATAAGTACATTATATTTAATCTCTCTGTGTTCCATATTCAATTCATGAAACCTAATTAGGTATATTATATACGTAGTACATGAAATATGTGTAGATGAATTATGATTTTAATCGAAAACTAATCATCATGATTTAGTGTAAATCTAGGAATCTTGACCTTTAAATACATCAACAAACTCTCAAAATATAGTCATATCATAAATAGTGAGATTCTATCTAACCATATTACATAAACACACCTTTTGAATATGAATCATGTGCCATTAAAAAGATGAAATTCTCATTTTATGTTCATATTTATCATTGATGTTATATAATATGATTGGTTGTTTTATATAATCAAACATTACTTCACATCCTTTTAAATTTATGTGGGTTTTAATGAGAAGGAAAAAACAATGCTAAAAACAAAATTTAATTCAACTAGAGGAATAATAATTGTATTTTATGAAATAAAATTCCCCCAGACATCATTTGAAGAAGAATAATATAATTTATATGTGATCATAATACTATCAAGGGTTTTCAATAATAATTCTTCATTTAATCATTGATTTGGTTTTATTACACCCTTATAATTTTTTTAAATACAATATACTGTGTATAAAATGAATCAAATAAGATATTATATTCTTTATAGTGGATATAATGTGTACCTTCCACAATTTTTTATTGTAATCCACATAAAAAATAATGATCTCATGATATTTACCTTTTTATTTTTTCTTAATATATTGTTAGCATCGATCATTTATGTTTACCATTGAGATTATGAACTCGATAGAATAATTCACATAGTCCCTATATTTGAAACACTAGTTTGAGTGTGTGATGCACTATGTGATGAATTCTCCCCGTTATTAGGTAATTTTTTCTTCTCGTAACATTGAAATTTAATTTCATGATGAATATTATATAAACAATTTAATCATTTAACTATTCTATTAAGATAATTTCATTCATGTTTTCTTCTACAGCTAAATCATTAAGATTATTTAATCATGTTCTCTCCATGGGTTTTGAATTTCATTTTTAATTCCACATTTTATTCCATATCAAATCAATTTTTTTGATAGGTAACTCCAATCACAATATCTACCTTAATATCAAATAAAATTATTTATACATTGCTACAAAATATATCCTTTGAAAAAAAGCCTCGGAAAAACACATGATCAATCAATAAATCATAATATCCGGTGGGTAGATAATACCAAAATCATTCCTCATATGTATTATAATATTTTCGTCAAATATTCTTATGGATTTATAATCATTTTAATTTAATTTTTGTAATCCCTTATCTATTTTCATTTGAATAATATCACGAATATGATTATTGAAATATATGATCTTAACCTAATCCCACCCCATGGAGGATATTTCATTTCTTTTATTCATGTTCATGATAAAATTACAGTAATAATATTAACATCTTCATAACAAGCCAATATGGAATTCTAATTCTCTACACATTTTGGGAATAAAATATTTCATTCCAATGTTATTCATCTATTTCTCAGAAATAGTCAATATATAGACGCAAAAAAATAAGGTAGATGTTGTCTCGTTTAGGACTCAATAGAATGTAGTTCCCTAATTTTGTAATTTGGAATCTCATAATAACTACTATCATGATAATAAAACATGAAAATAAAATTATTATATTTATTCCAATGTCTATAATAATTGGTCATTCAAGAATGAAAAATTTCACGGTTTGCCTCATTAAAAATTATCATGATTCGATCAGGTTTGATCCATTGAATAAAACCAAAAATCATAGTGTGGAAAACGATCATAATAATGTGTAACAACATAACAAAGAAAAATAATTTATAGGGTGGTTAAATAAATAAACTTTTCATCAATATATGACACTATATGTTTAACCTATGCCATCAATTATCATTTTCAAAATATTAGTATATAATAAAATACCAAGAACAGTCTCTAGGTTTCTCAATAATGTTTTATCTTCCTATTTTATAATGGTAAATAATCATTCACTTCTTGGAAAATGTTATATATTCACATATCTGTATCCATGGTATTATAGAACTATGTCTATATCTTTATTTAACACAATGATTTAATTAAAAAATGAAACTATTTTCTATTTCATGTGATGAAATTATCTAACCATGGGAATAGGGTTCAATTCTTTATACAACCAAATATATCAATCTTCTCTTCCCTAAGTCACCCCTATCATTTTTCATCCCACCCCTTCTCCTTCTAAATCATCGATTGAAAAATACCAGTCCTTGCTAACTTCTCCATTTGTCTCCGCATTACCTCGTATGATTCCACCAACACCCTTTATCATTTTTTCTAATAAATTTTGATTGTCGTCCCCATCATCATGTGTTTCTCCTCCATTTGGTGAATTGTCACATCATAACATGTTGTTAGTCTATTCTATGTGTCTTATGTATCAAACCACATTTCTCTTAAATTTGGTATGTCGAATCCAAATCCATATTCCTTCTATAAGTGGTCTATGTACGAGTGCAGTAACTATGTTTTCCCCTATTTTGTTTTCAGCTGACAACAAATTGTTCTTTTAGTAGACTACACTTGAGTTCCATATTTGAGACATTCCATGAGCTGGACTTATGTGGGATAGCCCCTAATGTTTCAAAAACTAATCTCCCCTTAAACATGTAGTGAGTTCGCATCGATGATCTAAATGATTTTTATGTAGTATCCTCATATTTGTTCATCACAACATAAATTTCATATCTATATCATTCCTTACATGTGTTAGCATTAATATATCATTTAATTATTTCCCATGTATAATTGATGGCTTCCTATAGAATGAACATTCTAATTTTAAATTTGATTAATCTATTTTATTGAACTATTTCCAACATATTGTGGTTTGAGAATAATTATATGACATCCTCATAATGAAATATATGAGTTTGATGTTTTCATTGTGATCATAATGAAATTTGGTTAATGGGGTTCCATTACAAATATAATGTTGATTAATATGTTTTTACATCTCTAATTTTATTTTATTCAATGATACATGGGGTGTAATTTTTTTATATGTATTATATCATGGATTTTTAATAAAATTCATATTGAACATTGTATGAAACCTAAATTTTTTTAATTTAGTAGTTTTTTTATATCGGTATAAATTTTAGACACCAAATAAATATATGTCATGAACAATGAAACAGTTATTAATAAACTTTTTTTGGAAATAATGAGGTGAATAATTTTTTCAAAAGAAATTAACATATGTTCTTCTTTATATATATCTGCAAAATATATTAGGTTTCTAACTTGTTGATCTTTGTAATATATATTTTTTATATTTTATCCCATGTACTCATTTTTAGATAGTGTATTTGGATTCAAATGTTTATGAGTTTGTGGAAATATTTTTAATGAATAAATTACCTTATATTGCTAAATAGTTTATCAATAATCATTCAAATATGTAATATATTAGATTACTATCTCATTGTAGAATTAAATAATTGAATATGACTAAGAATTTGGGTTTTTTAAACACAATATGAAATTAGAATGATTTTTTCTTCTAAAACCATTCTCACTGCACATAAATTTTTTTCCAATGTTTTTATTTGTTCTAAAAATATCTCTTCTCAATGAATTAGTCTTTAAAATTGTAATATAGCACCGTCGGGTTTTTAATTGGATATTATCGTATAATTTTAAATCATGAAGATATATATTTTATTGATTATATATAGGAGGCCTTACATGGAAAATGAAGACCCATAGACACAAAATTTTATTTATATATCCATTTATTATTCAGGATTTAAAAAAATTAGTTCTATAAGATATTATTTTTGAAATATCAGGACTGATTATTAATCTGTGGTAATAGATGTATAATTTCATGTATTAAATCTGTTTCATTATAAAACATGTTATATAAAATATTCATGTTCTGATTAATGATGTTTATAGAACAAATAGCATTATATGATATCATTAGTAAATCAGAAAATATTTATAGTGGTATATGAAATTAAACTACTAGTTTCAATAGAATCACTTAAAGTAATGTTTTCTAGATCAATTCATTCGTTTTCAATGATTTGTTTACCTATTTATATTAATATTTTATCTAACACATATGATAAATAATGAATATTCGATCTTTATTGTATGTAGTTAATAATATATAGAATAGATAATGATTCAATGGAATGTAACTTCACTTCCGCATATATAATGTTAATTTTATTAAGGATAATTTTTCATATTGATTTCAAAAAATAAATATCATCTTCAATAATGAATATCGTAACATAAGTATTTCTAAAATTTAATTAGAACAATAATTCAATCATTATTATTATATGTTATAAATATTTACATATTTATCACTCACGATTTCCACCCTCTTCAGGTATAACACCATTAGTTATAAAAAACATACATTATTGGAATCTTTTATACGTTAGTTTTTAATCTTTATATGGATTTTTTCTATTCAAGGAGGTGAAATTCTATAATATGTGTACATGTTGATGACGAAAATTAATTTCAAGACTGACAATGCATAATTAGATGTGTGACCAGGAATATATTATTTGGGATACAATTTCTATCCTCTATCAAATATATATTTAAAAAATTCATACATTGACCCAATAGAGAAATGATACATTATAGTGAGTATAACAGAAATTAGTGGAACATAATGCAAAAAAAAAAACAGATTATGTAAATAAAATAATATGAAATTTTATCAATGTAGTTTCTATTTATAAACATATAAATTCACTATTAAATCATGAAAACACAGTAGGCATTGTGGAATGTTATATAAATATTAAAAAAAATTTAAGTGAGGTCATACACAATGTCTTATCCTCGAGATTGTTTAAATTTTTAAATAAAAAAAATCATCTTTTCGATTATTAATCCTTCACCATAGGTTATCACATTAACAAACATAATGAATTTTCCCCTTTCATGTTAGACACAGAATTAGACAATTTAGTTAAGTTAATTTAATGATGACTTTGAATAGCCCCATCAAAAAACCAAAAAAAGGTAATGTTATTTACAAAGAATATTTTTAAAAATTAATAAGTATATCATCATCATATTATGTTGTCATTTTTTATAATAAAATACACTTCTACCATTCAATGGTAATACACTATAATGTTATTTCACTGTTGCCAACAAGTTGACCGTGATGAACAAGTACCCACATCCGATGATTGTTTACCTCTTTGATCAGATCAATGGAGCACAACGGTTCTCGAGGATAGACCATAGATCTGGCTATCACTAGCTTAGTGTTTGAGACGAGGATATGTAGAAGATGACCTTCAGGTGTCGGTATGGCCACTATGAGTTCATGGATATGCCGTTCAGCATAAGGAACGCTCCAGCATTTTTCATGTGTCTCATGAATAAGAATTTTCAGCCTTTCCTCGATGACATTGTCGTGGTCTTCATAGACGAAATTCTGATATACTGGACTACTAAATAGAAGCATGCCTACCATTTGTAGGAAGTACTAAACACACTACTAGAGCACCAATAGTAGGGTATGATATCAAAGTGCCAGTTCTAGTTCTGAGAGGATCACTTTATGGGATATGTCATCTTGGAGCCTGGAGTTGCTGTGGATCCAGCGGAGATTGAGGAAGTGATTGCTAGGGAGCCACACAGGAGCGTGACAGAGGTTCAAAGATTATTGGGCTTGGAAGGGTACTATCCAAGGATTATTCCATACTTCTCCAGATTCACATTACCGATTTTAGCTTTGACGAATAAGGGGATACCCTTTGTGTCATCAGAGAGATGCCTGCAGATCTTTCAGGAGCTGAGGCATAGGTTGACTAGTGCCCCCATCTTGAAGCTTCTATAAAAAGGAGTAGGGTACGTAGTCTACAGCGATGCCTCAGGGATCAGACTCAGGTGTGTCCTAATGTAGAAGAGAGCAGAGATCACTTATGGTTCTTGGTAGTTGAGAAAGCCTGAGAAAAACAACCCTACCCATGACATGGAGTTAGCAGCAGTGGTCATCTCTTGAAGATGTGGTGGAACTATCTGATGGGAGAACATTTGATCATGTACTATGATCACTAGAGTCTCAGGTATATCTTCTCTCATAAGGACCTGACCCTGAGAAAACAACATTCGCTAGAGTTCCTCCAAAACTATGACTTAGAGATAGTCTATACTCATTGGACGGGGAATGTTGGTGCAGATGTGCATAGCTGGAGGACTGGTATTCAACTACTAGAAGAGGTGACAGAGCAGTTATCTTCCTTACAAATATCCTTTTCTGATAGAGATGGTGGAGCCTATCTTCAGTCACTTACAGTCACTCAACCACTTCTTCAGCAAGTCAGGGAGGCATAGCATGATGACGCTGACTGCGAGTCATGATGTGCTCATATATCCATAGGGAATGCAACTAATTAATTTTCTAATGGTGGGGAGCACGTAATCCTTTTTAGAGGACATACCATGGTACAAATTTCAATTCAGGAGGAGGTGTTGAGGGAGTTCCACACGTCCCCTCTAGTGGTACATCCATGTATGGCGAAGATGTAATCATATCATCGACTACAGAATTGGTGTCCAGGTATAAAGAAGACGGTGGAAGAGTTTGTCTCCTGATGACTCACATGTCAGTAAGTGATGGCAGAGCACCATGTACCAGAAGGCTTGGTACAACCGTTAAAGGTTCCTACTTGTATGTGGGATGGAATATCCATTGACATCATGGCGGTTCTTCCATGTACATCCAGAAGACACGACTCAATTTGGGTCATCATCAACCGACTCACCATGACGGCCCACATCATATCAATTAGGGAGTAGGATTCAGTAGAGATCTTGGAATGCCTATATATGTAAGAGATAATGTGTTTTCATGGAGTACCATCTTTCATTATATCTGACTGTGACAGATGATTTGATTCCCAGCTATGGATGGGTTGTAGGAAAATTTTGGGACACAACTTCTCTTGGGCACTGCATTCCATCCTCAGACTGATGGTCAGTCCAAGAGGACCATCATGGCACTCGAGGAAATGCTTCGTTCAATCATCCTCGACATTAGTTGCATTTGTGAGGATCAATTTCATCTGGTGGTGTTTTCCAACAACAACAACTATCACACTACAATCAGAATGACACATTTTGAGGCCATGTACGAAAGAACATGCAGATCACCTCTCTGCTGGATAGACCCAGGGGAGTCATCACTAGTGGGACAATAGATGGTACAAGCTACAATAGAGAATGTGAAGATCATCCAGAAGTGGATGAAGATTGCACAGTGCCAGCAGAAGTCATATTTTGACAGGAGACATCGACCCTAGGAGCTCGAGGATGGCGACCACGTCTTCCTATGGGTATCACCTCGACGAGGCCAATATAAATTTTGCCGAAGTGGAATGTTATCTCCATGGTTAATAAGACTTTTCTAGGTTCTTAGTATAATAGGTGAGGTGGCTTACTTCTTGGAACTTCCACCTCAGTTGAATCGGCTGCACGATGTCTTCCACGTGTCTCAGCTAAGAAGATACATGCCGAACCGATCCCACATCATTGAACATGGAGAGCTGGACATTGAGGATGGGGAAACTATCACAGAGGTTCTAGTGGATATTGATGTTTGAAAGGAGTCAGTAATGTGTGAACATTCGATACCTCTTGTGCGAGTTCTCTGGTAGCACAGTAACCTCCAAGAGAGAACATGGAAGTGGTAGCCTCAGATGCGTGCTTAGTACCTTCATTTGTTCCCTTAGATCCTGTTGTAGCTTACGGAGACGTAACGCCCTGAGGTGGGGTGAATATAATGACCTGGAATTTTAATTGATATTTTTTTCAAAAATACAATGTAATTTTTAGGGTCTGCAGTTTCGAATGGAACATGATTCTGAGGCCCAATATGCCCGAATTAAAATCATGATGTTTGTCCGGGAACGTTCAGTAAACATACATTCGGAATTATATAACATTTGAATCAGTGATCTGAATTGAAATTTTAGGGCACTATTGAACTCATAACATTAGTGAATGCTTAGTTAGACCTTCACCGTAGTTGCGTTTTATCAAGAGTATAAGTTAGTTTTTGGGGGTTTTAATTAATTTGAATAATGTTAATGAATTAACATTATTTTATGTTCGTGGTAAAAACCTCCAAGGGGAGGATAGAGGTGGGGTCCACCACACCATAACCTCCCTTGGGAGGATTATTAGATGGGTCCCACCCGACCACTCATACTCCACTTTAACCCCCTCGAACCCTCAATTAATTTTGGTAAAACTCTCCATTATGTGGGGTAGCCTCTCCACCTTCTCTCCCCCAATTAATTTCCAAATTACCACTAATTAATTAAGTGAATTGTTTCTTTTAATTCAAATATTTTTGAATTATTTTTCCAACAAATAAATAATGGGTTGGATTATCCAATTATTTTTGTTGGAAATTCATTTTGGTTGAAACATGATAGAGAAAATCATCCGCTCAACGAAGAACGTGAAGAAGGATCCTTCCAACGAAAATCAATGATGTATTCTTTCTTCTTCAACCGAGACAACAAAAGGGATGCGACGCCCATGAGGAATGCCAATGTCATCTTCAAATTCATCACTTTAGAAGACCCATCCACCAATGAAGAGTAACTCTCTTCCACTTTCGACATTGCGGAATAACGCCGCCTTTCCCCGAATGCATCAAACATCACCGTCAAGCAATATAGGGGTTTGAGTTTTCTTGTTTCTATTATAAATTGTTCAATATAATGGTTTACATTATGGACAATGTTTTCAACATAACATGGGTGGATAAGACCACACAAACATGGACGACCCTCCCCCTTTTGATCTTGTTTTCCATTTACAACGAAAGCAGACAACATCGGCTGATGTCTGGCCGACCACAAGAAAACTGAGGGCACAAGACCGCTGGGTCACTGGAAAGGCATGGAACCACTGTTCCACGCATAAGAAAGTACTGTTGCGACCATGTCGGGCCGTGACAGAGGAGTGTGGTGCCATCACACTGTCTAGAGTGCAGCTGGATGTCGTGACCAAGGCGGGTTGAAGTGGGGGATCGTGACGCCGTCGCACCACGCCTGTGGTGAAGGACCGCATATAGGGAAATCTGCAGAGGAAGAGCAGGGGAGTGGCATTGTCATGCCGTTCCAGAGAGGACCTGTTTCCGATGGCCGCGGTGGACAGGGGAGGGTGGCCTGCTGAGCTGGCCGCCGGTGCACGCTAGGCAGGACCCTTCGGTTCCTTCATTTACAAGAGTCGGAACCTCGAGCGAACCATTTCAAGAGACTGAGGGGTAACACCCCCCATAACATAGCCAGCTGGCCACCCAGGCCTGCCGGCTGAGCCTGGCTACACTTCTAGCTGGGCCGAGCCACACGGCCTACCGGGACGGGCTACACGGCTAGCCAACCAGGCCTGGCCACACATTCAAGTCGGGCCACACCTTCGGTCCGGGCCTCACCTTTAGTTTGGGCCACACCTTCAGGGCGGGACAACCCTCGAGTCCCTGGTTAGGTCGCGTTGGACTGACTGGGTCAAACCGGACCCGGACTCATCAGACCCAAATATATATTTTCTCCCATATCATTGTCTACGACGTCTATTTGACGAACCATCAGTGGCACCAATATTCATGTAATTAAGTCATCTCATTGATAATAATTCATGGAAGGTCGTGGTATATTTGAGATATGGTCAGGTTGGTTTGTACACAAAACCAACCGGGCCCCTAGAACTAAAAGGCTAATAACTCACAGACCGAGCGTCCGATTGACGCATCATCTGTTGAGTTGAGACCCATATGACGTGGCTGTCCTTTGAGGTAGTTCTTTGTGATACTTAGTGACACATGGAGTATCAACTAGTAGCTCGTGGAGTAGATCCTCTTAGAGATGAGCGTATAGAGTTTGGAGATCTAGTAGGAAATACAACTGACTACTGCCTGACCGATTCGACTCAGAGTGATTCGACTAGCCAAGTGGGGAGCGCCCAGTATTTGGTAGCAGAACCATGGAGGACGAAGCGCCTATTAGTTGGAAGCAGAGCTACGGTACTCAATAGGAGGAGTACCGCTATAGGCTATTGGGGGAGCACCCATTATTTAATGGTAGACCCACAACAGACAGTGCACCTAGTATTTGGTAGCAGTCCCACGATACTTGATATGAGGAGTACCTTAGTAGTCCATGGTCAGTGAGAAGTGCCTCGGAGTCGTGACATTCCCATTCTTCTTGACAGATAAGGAGTTCTCCTGTAGTCGTTGTTTCAACAATGAAAATCATGGTTTGAGCTGAGTCAATGACCATTGTATTTTCATCATGATTGAGATGGGTTACTTGATAACATAGATAATGTATGGTCCTATACCTATGTAAGGGTTATCCGTTGAAATCATTACTTGTGGATTATCCTTAATTGATTTTGTTAGAACATGAGGGTCTCAGTGTCCCTATAGAGTATCGTTATACTCACCCATGCATGTGCTATGCCCGCACCTCATTGGGTTCAATGTAGACAATGAATAGCGCTGATTGAGGCGGAGTGTTTGAGGACGAGACGGTACCCAGAGGAGGACATCACAATGACTCGGTACCCAGAGGAGATTGAAAAACATGGAGCATCGAGGAGGAAATATGTTCCTAAACATCATCTAGGATCTGTGGCAGACAATCTAGGAGCTGCTAGACAACTTCCAGCTGTTTGTCTTTTTAGATTTACCTGTTTCTCCTTTCCTTGTATATTAATGTTGGGGTTGTATTTCCGCCCCATTTACTTTCAGCATATGTGTTATACAGTTTTACTTAGTTTATTCTTCCCCTTGTACTCTGGATGTATTTTTTTATAGTAATAAAGGAAATTCCTTCACAGTTTTATGGATTTACACCTTTGGTGATAGTTGATAGCCCCTAGTCTATGGAAGGCGGGCTTAGGGTTGTCACGGAACAGGTCCCGAGGACGGGTCGTGACAGTAACGTTGTTTAATTTTTCATAATAATATTTAATTAGTATTTTAAAAAGGTAAAATTTTTGTATGAATGTTTTAAATATATATTAATTATTTTTTTATTTGTCATATAATGACCCCATAACCATAAGTGACCCACAAAAGTTATTTTTCACACATAAATCTAATTTAGTCATAATAAAATATTTATATTTAATTATATTTATAGTTGACTAAAACATGTAAATATGTGAAATAAATGTTATCCTAAATATGAAATAATTTGTGAATAAATTATATGATTTTTAAATGTTTATTATTCAGGGATATAAATATATTCAAGTCAATTCTTGCTCATGGTTTGGTATCTGCATCAATTTTTTTTACATTTGTGAGATAAATGTCATATTCACCACATACATCTTTTTTGGAATGTTTTATAAAAAATTTTATATATTATATCAGAAATAATTTTATATTTATGATATTTAAGAAAATAATTTAATGTTATTCATTTATTAGTTATATGATTTATATTGTTTCATTATAGTATGATACACTGCAGAGTGTTTGAAGAATATTTTTCGTAAGAATAATTTTTTTGTTATTTAATTTAAATTTCAGAAAATTATTTATAATAAAAACTATTCTTTATTAAGACAATTTCAAAAAAGGTTGTTAACATTACAAAAATTATATATTAATTAATTGTTTACCATTTTTTCTTTTACCAATGATATCAAATGATTCTTTTTTTCTCTTTCTATAAAAGGAATTTTTCTATACATTTTACCGTGAAAAATGAATATCTTCTTACCTCGTACAACAAGTAAAAATTTAGCCAACATTATTTCATTTAATACTTCATTTCATGTACAAATGTTTATTTTTTAGATAAACCTTAAAATTTTGATTTACATGGAAAAATATTTCCAAAAAAAATTCAACGAATAAAAATTACTCATGATTATTTGTAAATGATATTTATATAATATATCTATTTATCAATGACAAAAACCAATTATTGCTAATTTAAATTTGATGTGTTTAATTGATAGAATATTATTCTTATTTTTAATGGTTTACGGTTCATTTTTACATTGTTAATATTCAAATTCACTTCCATTATTTCTTTTCAAGTCCACTTGAAAAATTTTATTTTATATGGTAACTGAACATTGAATTACCCATAATTTTCCATATCCTTTATCATGAATATGTTTATTAACTAAATCTTATATCATAATTACATACAGTGTTCACTTTGATAGTAATATAAATATTTTGGAGAAGGTAGATAAATCGATATTATTTATTCAATAAATGTATTTGATAAGAAATATTATTTATTTCAATTATCCAATATGAGCAATGATTATGACATAATTTGATGGGTTTGGAACAATCTTTCTATATCCCCTTGATGAATCACTTGTTCTATGACATGATATAAGTTTGAAAAAAACCTTTTGAGTTTGTTTCTAGTCAGAATATATGTGGTCAAACACACAAAATTAAACTATCTTGAGGGAAAATCTTGACATTATATTGGTTCTTGTGATAGAAACATGTCTAACAATAAATTAAAATATTTCTTATTTTATATTAAGTATTTACTATCGATGATATATTTATTATGAAAATTGTATGGTTTTATTTCATTATTAGTTTATTTATTGATTAGAATGTGATTTTGTTTCATAAAATTCCAAATTTTTTATGAACTTCCTTCTCAATTTGTTGATTTTATGGTATTTGTGTTCCATTATTTACCATTACAACATTTAATAATTAATTTATTTAGTATTTCTTCAACTATTATTTTCCAATACCTTGCATTTGAGCCCACACGTATTTTTTTCATTTCCCTAATAATCAAATAACTATGTAATCTATATAAGAATATTCTTGATGGAATAAAGTTATTATACTTGAATAAAGAGAAAAAAAATGTTGTAATTATTTTATTTATTTCTAATAAATGTATCATTCACGTATACGGTTAACCAATACTACTAAACATATAATATTTTGGGACGTAGTTTAAATGTATCGCATGCCCATATAATGGTACCATTATACCAACATTAGGATTTATGGGTTTGGGTTACTATTGTTTGTTTTAGAGAAAGTTTAGTAGAATACTTGACAATTAAATTAATTAAATAATAGATTTGATAAAATAAACTGATTGTAGAGTTTGACGATAAGTACACAATAACATCTTAGAATATTGATAAGGTGCATATTTTACAGTTATTCCGAGTAATACTCCCTTTTCATGATTGTATTTGTTGTTGTGGTTCTGGAAAATATTTAACTAGGAGTAAAAACATTGACAAAGGTGTGTTAGGCCTATATCAGTGTAACCTAGTACATGAATATGGGCCTTACTATGCATCTGGATTTACACTCTTTGGGGATATTCTTAAGACAATTCACATTTTCATTACAAACCATAATGAAGGATTTTGAAACATAATGAATAAAGTAGGTTGAAACTAAGAGGTTCGTATTTTTAAAAATGTATTTAGGATTTAGATATCCTATATATGACCATATTCTTTCTCACAATGACCAGTTTTACTCACACTATGATTTCAGGTTTTAGTCAATGGTTAGAACGTGTTAGAGTGATGTTAAAATATAACATGAAGGAAAATATATTGGAAATGGGAATCCAAATGATGAATTTATTGGATCGAAAAATATAAAAATTATTCCTAATAATGTTTCCTTAAATCTGACTAAAAACATACACCTTAACCAACTCAAAAACTCACCAAAGAAAAGATGCAAGTGGTTTTCTAAGAACTCAAGTGGTGGAGGCCCAGGAAAAATGAAGGAATGATATAAATAATGAATGAAATGTGGAAGGATGCACACAAGAATGTGTATAAATGGAAATGGGAAATGATTTATTTTCGGTAAATTTTGACTTAATATAATGAATTTCCAAGAAAAAATGATGAGTGTGATGAAGGGAAATGAAACCCATCCTAAGGAATTTATTATTTTTAGTTTCTATAAACATGGGAAACCATGGTATTTTCTATTTCAATCCCCTCTTCTATAAAATAAAAACTACACCGTTGAAGTATATATGTGTAAATAAGTGGATAAAGTATTTATATATTAGGATTGTTATGAAAGCCTTAGATTAAACTAAATTTAGTAAGTAACATTATTTCAAGGATGTCTGTGATATTTGATTATAAAATTATACTAATAGTGTATTAGAAAAATTAAAATTCAATTCAAGGTGACAAAAAATCATATTTAGTATAGAAAGGGGTCATTAAAAAATGACCGAATGATGATAATGGATTCACACTGACTTATTTCTTATGAAATTTCCTTTATAATATGTCATTTTTTGTTAAAAAATGGATTAATTAATATTTTCTGATGAACTAATAGGGATAGTATTAAGGGTTATAGATTAATGTATTATCTATAATTGATTTTGAGAGTATTTAGAGTCCAATAGGTAGAATTTTCACTCTTTTATGGGCCTTATGTTATGTTAATAGTATATTTTAGTGCTTTAGGGATCAATGTTAATATTTTATGATTTAAGGGTTTTCCTGCAATGGAATCAAGAGACTATTTCAATCCTACTAATGTCTTTTTTATACCTCTAATGAAATCAAATGATGGTTCTGGTTTGAAGCTGTCTGAAACACCCGCAGGCCCTAATTTATGTAGGTATCCACGATCGAATGACCTATATGTAAGGGGTTCAGACCATTTTTTCCCTGAGTCTCGAGGTGATTAATCTGCTGGTTCTACTAACATTTTGAGAAATGGTGTGCTTGTGGTTATTGAAACGAACCCCCGTTTTTTCCAAGAACGAATTGACGCTTGAAAATTAATAATCATTTCTATGCTATGCTCAATGAATTCTACGTGGAAGGTCAAATACCATCAGAAACTTCTTAAAGATATTTGTGGTTTTAATGACTGGATGATGGCTTCCATTGGTAAATAGTTATATAATTTTACTTTTGGATACAATGATTTAACGATGTAGGCATGGAGTTAGGGTTTTGTGAATCTTAATACTGTTATTCTTAGATTTAAGATACGGGACCCCTGGTTTTATCCTTTTAAGGCCAAGAATGCCATAACTGAAACCTAGATCCTGATTAATGGATTGAGCTTGGTATTTTGGCATTCGAACATCCTCTTGGATGTTTCTTTGGCAGTAGGAACATTTATTAATATTTATAAATAGACTATATTAGTTCGGTATGGACATTTTTCTTGCATTCTTGTTGAGCTTTATATGTCTTTCCCCCTTGTTGAGATGGTGTTGTTGATTGCTGGTGAGTTTAATAATGAACTTGAGATCGAATTTGATCATGTTCCTTCATTCTGTAAAAATTTTTAAGTTATTGGGAATGTTAAAGGGAAATGTAATCAATGATTGTAATGATCCAATTGTAAATGATATGGTCATTTAGTTGAAAGCTGCAAGATTAAATCCCAAGGTGTTTCTGCTCTATCATTTGGGATGTAAGGGGTTTCTGATAGGGGAAAGTGTGTCCTGAATGGGGCATCACTGACATTGCCTAACTCTGCTTGAGTGAAGAGTCTTTCACCATCCGCCATCATGGTGGACATGGTGAAACAAAATCCTTCTGAATATATGAAAATATATTTTGTTACTTTTGTAATGTTGTTACTGGTAAAAGTTCAACTAAGAGGCCTTTGAATGCTCATCAATGCTAGGGTGTGTTGTCTCCCCCTTCGTGTGAGAGCACACTCCATATTTTTAGATTACATACAATTGAGCATGGGGAACCCTCTAAATTGGTTGATATGTGTTCTAATGATGCTGATAGTGAACAGAAGATGGATCATACATATTTTATGGAGTAGCAATACCTTGATAAAGTAAGATGGGCAAATATTCATATGGTGGGAAAGGATCTAATGATCATTCAGTTTCACAAAAAAGTGTGAAAGGTTATAATTCCATTAGTATTCTATCTCTCACACAATTTATCATATAGCAGGGGCCTCACATGCCCCTGGATCATCTGCTACTGTACTCACTACAGTTGTGGTGTTGCCAAAAATAATGTGGGAGGTGAATGTTTTGCACAATTCCTTTTCCACTATATATGTCTGTTCTGAGTACCCTGTTGAGACTACTTCTATTATGCTGGGTTAAACAATCATTTCTACTACTCTGTCACATGTTAAGGCATATGGTTTGTAGGTTTCTGATTTAACTTCTTTTTATGCCAAGGAAACTCATGATTCGGATGCAGGAGCACCTACACATGACTTCTAGACTTCATTGGATGAACCTATCACGACTATGATAGGGACACATAAACATGGTGTTACTACATTGAATGTTGCCAGTGGTGCTACAAATTTTTTCTCAATGCTCGATTCAATAAACTCCCTTGAGTTTTGTCTACTATATATGGAGAATCGTGATTGGAAACATCATGTTTCTATGAAAGGCCCCATTTCTAATGCACCTTGTTTGGTTGCATGGGCATGTGCTGAGCAGAGTGGGCAGCCCATTTCTAAGAAACATTTGGAGGACAGTGATAAATGCATTGATGATGTTGATGCTATTATAGCTGATATTCATGATGATGATGATGATGGAGGATCAATTGAGATGGGTGATGATTTGTAGATTCATAATCAGTGGAAAAGAGAATGTAATACAAGAGGACATGGTGGTCGTTGTGGAAGGGGTGGGATGGGAGGTAGGACCAGAGGCTACTTACATTTGGTTTTTTTGGTGTTCATCACATGTACCACAAATCCTTTTCCTCTTGTTTGCGTGACTTTTATTTTAAAAATAATTTTCTGCATAACGGATTCACCTCCATTATTCCAATGATATGGTAATGTTAATATTTTATTATCCATCCATTGAAGTAACATCTAAAATTGTTTTTGATCAAACTACAAAAAAAATATTTACTTGTTCATATGATTTTAGATTATATCATGTACGTGCATTTCATTAATATTTTAGGTAGAAAATTAAATTCTAAATAAAAGGAAACTGATTTCAAATAAGTGTTGTCCTAATACATTAATTATTGTTGAAATGATGGTGTTATATGTCATCATGGATTTATGTATTTGATTTTCTTAAAGATCCAATGATCATCAAATTTATTTTTATTAATGACTTGCATCACTTCCAATAAATATTTATACATTTAATCCAAGTACTAATATCTACATGTCACTAATATACTCTTATATAGAGACATAATTATTTTTTATTCAACCTAACCAGTATACTTCTTATTGTCTCTTTCTTGGATGATTTTTTATAAAACTGTCTCACAATTATTGATTTAACAAATAAAAAATACCGTACAGTCTTCCACCATGATCGATGTAAAATTTCAATGGTTAAATTTAATTAATTCATGGAGAACATACTACCCTAAAAATATAAATTTGGAACATTATATTTGATATAATGTATGACCCACAACACAAAGAACATAAGAAAACATAATATCAAAATAATTTATAATATGTATACAATTAAAATAAATTAAATATTTTATATTGAATAAAAATAACGTGAAACTGAGTTAGCATATGTCACATGGATCGATGAGTTTCTTCAATGGCATGTGTTACACGCCTGACCGTGTTTTACCGAACAATAATATTTTATTAATATATTATTATCTAATATAATAAGATATTGTCAAGCCATGATATTAACAATTATGATTCGTATTAACTAAAATATAAAAATATATGGTATAAAAGTTCAAAATAATTCCTTGGTAACAAATTAATTATAAATGACTACAATAACCAATATTATATAAAGTGAATTTTTTCATATGAATGTATATTTATGTTCACAAAGCTATTTTATCAGATTAATTATATTAATAACAATAATTACATGAAATTAATATATATTATAATATATATTAACACAAATATTTTCAAATTCATCCAATGGATTTGATGAGTAAAATATAATAACAAACAAATTATTACATATAAAAACCTTTATTTTTAAAGTCACTTTTAATGAATTTTATTGGAGAACATATCTTAAATCCTATTAATGGAAATTTTATAAAAATGAAATATCAAAAAAAAATAAAATTTGAATTTGGAACATAAAATTTATGTTATGGATAACTTTTAGAATTTTTCGGTGAATTTTTATTTTTCATATTTAATAGTGAAAATAATGAAAATTAATTCAAAACTAATTTTTCATTTAATTTCATTATAATGATAAAATAAATTTTTATTCGTTCTAAGGAATAGATATTTCAATTTTAAATAATATTATTTTATTTTTGTCATTATAATCATTTTAAATTATAAATTGGATAAAAAAATAGAATAAATTTAAATGTTATTACATTGAAATCCAACATTCTCATCCATACTAGGGGATTAAATTTAAATAAACTTATGGAACCTAAATAAATATTATGTGGAAAAATTAATTCAATATATGGAATGATAATAATATATAATTTCTAATAATGTAATCATACTTTGTGAAAGAAAGTAATTGTAAATGTGATTAAATTTTATTTTAATGATTAAGAAATTAATAATCTTAACAAAGAACTGAACGTTAACCATCAGGTAAAATGATATAGAACCTTTTAAATGATCCAATTTATTTCCATAATTATATCATATACTCCCTTGTATAAAATAAGAACCATTATTATATCCAACTGAAATGGGAAAACATATGTGGAATTCCCTTTCCATTAATTTACATGAATACTAGCCATCCACCACAATAAATGGAAACTCTACCCTTACCCTTCCTCAAAAATTATAACAAACTATGTATTGACCAATATTTTAAAAACTGAAAAATTTCAAGGATGTTTATTTTTAAATTCAATGGAATTTTACGTGTCTGCAGTTTCTGAGGTCGCCTGATTTCAAGGCCGAGTGTGCCCCAAATCAATTTCTAATGTTTTGTTTGGGTAAGTTCAGTAAACGTATGTACATGTTTTTCTATCTTTTGAACTAGTGCTCAGAATTGATATATGAGGACATTGATGAACTCGCAGCACCAGTATTTACTTAAGGAGACCTTTACCGAAGTTGCGTTTTATGCAGGTTGAGAGTTAATTTTTGGGGAATTAGAATAAAATAAATAAAATTATGGAACAAGAATTTTATTTATCTATGGTATTTATATCCTAAAATGGAGAGTTAGAGGTGGGGCCCAAACACACTTGACCTCCCATGAGAGGATTTAGTGTGGTGGGGTCCCCACAAGGCCTTAACTCCTCACCTCCCCTAAAGACCCTTAAACCCCCATTAATATCTACTTCATTAATTTGAAACATCCCTTTGTTTATGTGAACTCTTCACCTCCCACTCTCCCTCATAAATTTTTCAAACTCTTTTAATTAATGAATTGAGATCCAATTAATTAATTAGAGAGTTTTTTCTTTATTTTGAATTGGTTAATAAAATAATAGCATGAGATATTTTTTTTGGGAAATTTGTTGTGTTGGAGAAACCTTGGGAGAGCTATAACGAATTTGAAAAGAGTATCTTTCTTCAATGAAGAATGACTGTATCTTCGACGAAGAACGCCGACTACTCGATGAATGGTTCTCCTTCATATGGATCTCTGATGAATGATGCTCGAGCCAGGATCGATGGAACATTACGGGAGTGACCAATGACAACTATTGTCGGCACATTCAACTCCTCCATTGTGAAAACGTCAACGAACCGATGTCCACATTTTTCTGATATCGTCAACGCACGACGAACTGTGAGGTTGGGGTCGTTTTTGTATATTTTATATATGTGATTATACCCCATGAGTACGGAGTTTAATTTGTTGGATGAATATTTGATCCACTAAAGTGGTGGGTACAGACTAACAAACATGTTCGGACCCTTCACAATATTTTTATTGATGCGGGGAATGTTTGAAGATGAAAAAACGAGACCACAACAGAAATTTGGTCCTTATGTAGTGGAGTTCGGGTCCTGAGATGACCATGAACACAGACGGAAACTAAAGCGGACCACCTGAATGACTCCGAGGCCCGTGGAATTTTCCGGCGGCGTGGGTCACCGGCGTGGCGGCACCAGGTGGTCGTCTTGAGGCGAAGGCACTCTGGTGTGCTGCCAGTGGAAGTCTGCCACAAGAACGGCTGCGTCAGAGGTGGAGCATATCCCACTGTCGTGCGGGATCCGGGAAGGCGGGGCAGTCCCAGCTAGCACTGCCAGATCCAATTAACTGCCCCCCTCCCCACCCTACTCGGCCTGGCTGGCCGCGCCAGCTGGTCTGGGCCGCACCCTACAGCGGGCCGGACCCGGACCCGGTTCCGGATGACCCTGTTCGGGCCGCCCCGGGTTGGTTGGGCTTGGTTGGACAGCACCCAGACCCCCCCTTTTCAGGCCATTTTCTATCATTCACCATAACTAGAGCTATGCACCTCTAATAGACACACCATAAATTGTGTAGTATTCCTGTGATCAATATGGTCATTTCTATATATTACACATTAGTTTTTGGGGAAGTATCAGTATGGCCGAGTTGGTTTGAACCCAAAACCAAACGGGCCCTCAGAGTGGAAAAGCTTATAACATAATGACCGGACGTCTGATTGACGTTCCGTAAGATACGTTGGATTTTTTTGATGAGACAGTACTTTAGGATTACTCCATATGAGGTTTGAATGCATATGGAGTATGGTCTGGTTGGTTTATCCTTCAAACCAACCGGGTCCCTGGAACAGAAAAGACAATAACTCTCAGACTGGACGTTCATCTGACGAACCGTCAGGAACGCCACTATTCTGGAATCCTATCCCTCCCTATGAGTACACACCATGGAAGTTTGGGGTATAGTTGAGTTACATTCGGGTCGGTTCTTACACGAAATGAACCGGGCCCCCAGGATAAAAAGGTAAATAACTCACACATCGGGCATCCGATTGACGTGCTGTCTGTTGCGTTGAGACCCCTATGACGTGGCAGACCATTGAGATACATCATCATGGGACTTCGTAAAACATGGAGTATAGAGAAATATCTCATGGAGTGGATCGTCTCAGTGATGAGCATATAGAGTATGGAGACCTAGTAGATGGCTGAGACCTAATGGCTGGTTGACCAATTCGTTTCGGATGGACTTACGAGCCCAATAGGGAGAATTACTGTGTAGTGGTGACAGACCCTTGGCGGGGAGCACTAATGTGTAGGGGAGGCAAACCCGTAGTAGATTAAAATAATATTACCTCTATAAGCTATTAAGGGTGTCCTATTGTGTTGGGGCGGTAGACCCATGGCGGGGAGCGCTACTTTGTTGGGGCGACATACCCACAATACTCGATAGGATGAGTACCTCAACAGTTTAAGGTTAGTAAGTAGTGCCTTGGAGACATGATAGAGAATCATTACTCAATTGGGGAGGAGTTCTACAGCAGCCGTGGTTTCATAAATAAAAATCCTAGATTGTACCGAGTCAAGGACCTTTGTGTTTTTCTCATGATTGAGATGGGTTATTTTATAACTTATGTATATGTATGGGAATATACCTATGTAATGGTTATCTGTTGAGATATTTCTTTGGATTTTACTTGTTGGATTTTGTGAGACCCTGAGGGTCTCGGGGTCCCTACTAAGTATTTTTATACTCACCCTTGCATGAGCTATGACCACACCTCGTTGTGTTGGATACAGACGACGAAAAACACTGACCGAGGCAGAGTGTACGAGGACTGGACAGTACTCGGAGGTGGAAACTCGATGTAACGGCAACAGAGAAGACTAAGAGATGCGAATTGAATAGGAAGACATATGTACCTACCGTTTATGTATGAACCTAGAGTAAAATCTAGGAGCTGCTACACCATCCACCTGTAGTATTTTCAATTGTAGTTTCTTTCAGTTGTAGATGTACCTTTTGTAGGTCTTGTATTTAGGAAAATTTATACTTTCAACATAGTTGTTATACTTCTTTACATAGTGTTTGCTTCCGCAGGTTCTCTGGTTTTGTTTGTTTACATTTTATAAAGGAAATTACTTCCCAGTTCTAGGGAATTATGACATTGTTGCTAGTCTGCTATACCCTGGCCTACAGAAGGTGGGCCTGGGTAGTCACAATGTGGGCCCCGAGGAACGAGTTGTGACAAAGATCTACCAAGATATATTCTCAAAATCCATCCCTTCATACTATAATCCTACCTTGTGATGAAATCCAACCATGGAAATTCTTTTGTGAAAACCAAAAGTTGTTTCCCAAAGATGATGTAACATATTTCATTAAGATCATTAGTTTTATTCCAATTATCCAAGCCATAAACTCTTCTAATTACATTTTTTTATAATAAAACACATATCCTCAATATAATATGATTTTTTTATATTTAATTTTTTTCCTAAAAATAATCACACATCCATATAATGTGTGACTAACTCACAAATTATGTGTACGGTGAACTACCACTTCACGAAAAAATGATTATTCCTTCTTAAATTACCACATTTCATTGTGAGAATTAATATGGACAAAATATTTTTATAATATATATAAGATATTTATAATTTATTTATGCTTCAATAAATTTTATATACAAAATAACTTCTTTCATATAAATTTTTTAAATATGATAACATTATTGGTGGAAGTGTGGACTACCATGTCCAAAATTCAATGTCATTCCATCATCCGATACGTGGAATGTATAAAGGATGGTTTAAAATTACTATATGTGGTATAAAAATATTTATATGATCTTAATGGAATAAATATATTTATTTATATATAGAATTCATTTGTCTTCTTCTTACTCATTCACACACTTAAAAAGTTATATTGTCATTTATAAACATGTGAACAACCACCTCTTCGACATAATGTGATTCTATTTCCATCATAATAATTTTATATTTAAGTATGTATTATTAATTAATATTGTATTTATAATATAATTATATTTCTATAAATACTACCGCCACTTACCAAATTTTTATATTAATCATTGAAAATTGGGAACATTACTCATATGTACATAGGGTCTACAATCTCCTTGATTGTAACTATGGATCATTTTTTCATTACCATATATAATAATTGCTTTTAAGAGTTAAATTAATGTATTAATGTTATATTTATAACATTATTATTGTTATATATATACAATATAATGTCCAAATTGTCCATATGTGACCTGACAATGTTGTTTTTGACACATTAACTAATTTTAGTAAAAAAAAAACAAACATAAATATAATTTTTAATATACTTTTATAACACATGGTAATAAGTTAAATATAATTTATTTAAAATATATTATAGGTTATAAGTAAAATAAATATTTATCATATTTTTATTATTATAGAATATAATGACACATGAGACATGTCACAGTCAATGTAAGGGATTTTGATCCCACTTTTTACGTATATGAGATAAATGCCATATTTACCACTTACTTATTTTTGTCTTCATATTATACCTATTATTATATATTATAGAATTAAATAATTTAACCTTTATATTATTTATAACATTCATTTTATTTTATTCTTTTTATAAATCTTATGATATGAAATTGTTCAATGCTGTATGAGATACATTGGAATGAATACCGATTGTTTTAATCAATCATAATTTTAATGATATTTCATTTAAATTTGAATAAATTTTAAAACTATTTTTCAATAAACCATTTAATATGCCTCTAAGAGGGTTATTAATGAACTTTTTCAAGTATTAGTTGAATTATTCCACTATTTAGATGTCAAAATGAGTTACAATTTTTTAACTATGCAAGAATTTATTTCTCACATAAGTAAGAGATCATATTTTTTTCCGAAAACCCAATTTTCTAAAATTATTTTTAAAAAATGTTTTCAATTTTTTTACTATTCCAAATTAATTTTGAAATAAATTTTTTTCTTTTTTCCTTTTTTCAATTATTTCTAGGGAACCATGTTGTCGCTTTTTGAACAAGGTAATTTTCTATCATTTTTAAAAAAAATGAATAATTGAATAACTCATTCATTATATATATATATTTTACTAGTGAAATTTAATTGATCCATTCATTTAATGTATAAATGGTTTCTATTTAAATAATTATATTTCAAAAATTTATTTTAAAAAAAAATATGTTTTTCAAGATAAAATCATATTTTTTACAGGAATGTTTTTAAAAGTAATTTTTATAATATCTTTATTCTTCATTGGAAACAAACCATTATTTTTACATTACTTATTATATGTTTTATTCATTCCATCCTTGTTCTTTATCTATATTTTTGATGAATGATTCATCTATTGATAGTATTTACATCCACATCATTTAGACCTTTTTTAAACCCATTAGAATATTCAATTTATAATGATCACTGGACAATGAATTTCCCCTAATTATCCATATCATTCATTAGTGTTATGCTTTTTTAAAACATATATCATTTTTATATAACATTATCGCATTGAATGTTATTTAAATACATTGGGAGGTATTAATAAATTTGAATTACTTATTAAATAAGGTTATTTGATTTGGCATATTTTTTTACATTATTTGATATGAGAAATGTTTTGGACCTCTAGTGAAGGGTGGGCCTGATACATTATATAGAACCAAAATGAATTAGTAGTCTCATGGGGGAAATTAGTTTATGAAAACCCATTTATGTTTATTTTTAATTATAATAGATGGGTTTCTACACATAGACAAAAAAATTATTTAGGATAGATCATGATAGTGTTGTGGATCATGTTCACGATACATCACTTCCAATAAATTAGTAATTGCCTTTATTTTTATTCAGTATTTATTATCCATGATATTTTCACTATGAAAAATTATATAGATTTTTTCATTATCATTTTATTTATTTAATGGAATGGTTTTCAGTATCATACTATTCTATAATTTTTATGTGCTTTCATTTTTTGATTTTTCATATCAATGTTTTCATGTTCTGTTATTTACAATGATATAATTACTATTATCAATAAATTTTTATTGATTCTTCTATTTTATACACTTATTGATAATTTTAGATCTACATTTTTTTTATTTCTATTTCTTTATAATAACCAAATTAAGAAAGATATAAACAAATTTTCTTTTATGAAATAATGTTATTATCAAAAAAACATTTTTTTATAGTTAGTGTATTCATTTTTAATAGATGTCCCATGAATGTATTATTTTTACCATGAAAAACATCTCTTAAGTCCTTTGGGATATGATTTACTTGTATCTAATTCAATTATAATGATAAAATGACACTGGCATCATTCATTCAAGAGTAGGGTCACTACAGTGTAAACATGAAACATATCAATGTTTAATGTATGAATATTGAGCCAACTAATAGATGCTGTCTTAATTACAATAAATAGAAATGGGGGTAATGTTTTTCATATAATCATTGATAGTGAAAAAACCTCTAGTGTAACCAATGACAAAATAATACATCCAATGATATTTTAAATGTCTATAAACCAAAAATGTAATCATGTTAGTAATTAATTCAAATATGAAAACACCTAATCATTTTTAGTATAGTACGTCTAATAATATTGAATAAAACAATTCTGTGATTATCTTCTAGAAATATCATCTATAAAAACGGTATGTCACCACAATGATGACACATTAGTTTTGATGCTAATTAACTGAAATATCATATTTTTTATCAACTAATATTAATTATGTTATTATGATATTATTATAATATCGATATTTCAAAATTGTTTTTCATAAGGTCAATTTTTATGTAAGAGTTGTAATTTTTTTTGGAATATTTCGGATATTATATTTTTTATGCAACATGTCATACAATTAAACAATAAATATTCAAATACCAATAAAGAAACATTATTGATAATTAATTAAATTTATTTATTTATAATGGGAATACTCCAAATGAGTTGAAGTTATGGGAAATTTATATCAAAATATAAGGAAATTATCATTTTATGTTGATTTTTACATTAAATATCATTTTGAGAATTATCATTTGAAATTGTAGTCAACATGTAATATAATTTAACATTTAATTATTTTTATTAATATTAGAATACAATTTATAATATTTCATTCCAAAATTTATTAATATGATAATGTTAAGAAGTATAAAAATATAGGGAAATAAAAAACGTATTAGAAATTTATTCATTACTCTTACGATGGCTACTGTAAGTACAATTTATTTTTAGATATTATGTTTTTTCCTTTTATTTTTTTTATTATAATTCATTTTATAATACAATATATGTTATTTTAGGTGAAATTATCTATGAGTCGATTGAATTATATTATGGAGGATGACAATATAGTGAGGGGTGTGGGGGACAGGCTGGTTTGACCGAATCTATGGTTCTGACTTCCACTATGTTGCTTCAGTCTCCGAGAGGACATTTAGTTCATCCTGCCATAATCATTATTTGGTCACTAAGTGTTCTTCCTATGATTATTCCATCTAAATATTTTCCAAACCAACCAATTCCATATTTTCCAAGAGGATCATATATAGTATACCCCCATCCCTCCTAATTTCCCCTTAACAAGATCCACAATTTAGGGAACTGGTCTCTCATATATCCCACCACTATATAGATATCTCTATATATGCTCATCAATATTAAGATAACTATCAAGACTTCTTACTCTATTAGTACAATTTTCATCATCGAATATACATAGTACATATATTCTAGATATCCCCCCAATTATACATGATTCTCCCCCTCTCCCTCTAGATGTATCATTTTATTGTACATCAAATCACTATCTATTAATATTAGTTTAGATATTGCTGATAATGATTAATGAAAAATTTAAATATATTATATTATTTAACAAATTATACATCATGATTATATAAATCTTCTACAAGCATATGATGTCACAAAAAATCTGAATTGTTTGGAATCACAAAATGTAGACCATAGTTCAATATAATGAGGAAAATGATATAATTTAAAAAAATGGTAAGGAACATTATAATATTAATAGAAAAACATACTATGAAAAAATATAATTATGGTTTAACCAAGACATTGGATGGAAGCTCAGGACTAAATAAATAATATGTCATGTGTGGTGCTATGTGTATTTGACGTTAATCAACATTAACAATTATTAATTTTTTTATTTAAAAATATGATTTCTAATACAGCTCTGATATTTTTTTTGACGGAATAAATATGGTGGATGCATGGTTAATGGAATTGGATAATATGTGGCAAGTGTACAATTATAACTTTTCAATTGTGTAGACTGAAATGGTTTATATGGATCTTAAAGAAGTACCAATCATTCATAATTTCATAATATAATTGTGTTGAGAAATTATAAAATATTTTAAGCGAATTGATTTCAATATATCATTTTAATATTATTTTTAAAATATAAATTAATTGTTAACTTTATATTAATCCAATTATATAATTTCTCATTTAAATGATAAATATAATATAATTAAATGAAATAAGAGTCAAATGAAATATATTAACTCTCTTTGAGATACATCTCTCAAAGATAATGAGAAATAAAATGTAATTTAAATTTTAATATATTTCAATTCATTTTATTGATATGTATATTTATTACCATTAATGTGTTACTTATTTTTCAATTTGTTTCATATTTTTATAGTTTTATTTTATTGAAAACAATTATTCTAATACTCTTTCTTTATAATATTTATTTCCTTAGAAATATTTATTCTTATATTGGAATCATTCAACATATTTTATTCATACATTTATCCCCATTATCTCCGAATCAATTTTTTTGTAAAATATTCTTTTATGGGGTTTAGTGGGATCCCACATTCATTTCCCCTAGAATAGAAAAACCAAAAAAATTTACATCTAAAAAGATGCAACATACCCTTTGTTATTACACATCATATTTCTGATCTTGCTGAACATTACATAGGTTCCACTTATTCATACATGTACAATTTAAATTATTATATAATCATAGAAAACTAGACAATTTCTAATGTTTTTTATATAAAAATAGTTTATAACATATATTTGATCCCCTTTTTAGCATCATCTTTTATATTTATCGTTCATTCTTACCCTTCATATTCTGAGTTACATTTCCAGTTCATCATAGATGAATAATCAACTTATTAATGTTTAATTAGGCATTCAAGGCTAATGTGAAAGTCATGGATCACCATCATGTCTCTTATAGTCATGGATAAATGTTTCATAATACATTCCACCTCTATTGAAATTTTTCACGTATGTAATAATTATTTTATCATTATTATTATAATGTAATACTTTATGATATTAACATTCAAACGTTTTTTTAATAGTTTAATAAATAACGAAAAGATCATTAATTTTTTATACATTAATATCATTCCATAAACTAATATTTTTGATGTCTCCAACATATACTTTAATCGATTTTTGGGAAGATGATTTTGATGGTTTTTTGTGAAATTTAGTTGTTTCAATGTAGTCTTAATTTATTTCATCATTTCAAGATATCTTGGATTATATGAAATAAATGGACTCCATGACAACTTCAATTCTATTATCTTTCTCTTTTGATGATGGCTGATCATTCTCAACAATCACATGTTTGTATTTCCATTACATTGTAGGCTAAAAGATACATTGATTTCTTGGAATTACAGTATTGTGTATTCATATAGGTTTATCAATGGAATTAAAATAAATTTTCACTCAAATGAATGGAATAAATTTTTAAATTAATTATTCTTTTCTTGATTATCCAGTTTAATGAGATAATTTTTATTCTGAAATATTTTATTTATATCATACACATATATATCATCATATGTACATTATGTATTGAATTGACTAATCATAATTGTTTTATAATATTATTTTTTTCCATCATAACTCCTGTTGGTATACTACATATCCTTATTATGAAAATAAAAAAATATATGAAATAGAATTATTTTTAATCATCTAATGAAATCCATCACAATTCATCACATCCAGACTTCCACACTTCATCCTCTACTGTCTTCAATCAACCATTAAAAATATTCCAATGGTTATTAGGGACTAGAACCAATCCTATTTCATAATTAATTTAAACTACACCTCTATAACATCTCTTGATTTCAGAATATAATACTATGTTCAATGGTATAATAGATACAAAACATGAGTAATTATAAAACAAAGAAATTTTATTAGTTAAATATGACTATTATAACCTAGAAACTAATTTGTTGGTAATTAATTGTATTAAAAAAATAGTTAAATATATAATGTTGATGCCCATATATATATTATTAATTAATTCCCTGTAAATAAACATTCATATTTTTAATAAATCTATTCAATCCTAAAAAATTATTTCATTTTTTAAAAAAAATTCTCTAGAATATTATTACTCTATATTATAATTAATTATTATAAAATGTTGACAAAAAATTATAAAAAATATAATAATTTTTTGAATAAGAATATTATTTGTTACATTGGGTGAATTTTTTTGGATTTTATAGGAAATTATTCTCAGTTAATAATTAAAAAAACTATGTTTTGTAAAAATTTCGTTTCAATTAATTAAACTAAAAAACATAAAAGTAAAATTTGTGATTTAATATTCTATAATTTAACTGATGTATAATCTAGATATGTTTAGTCCAATTAAATATTTTTGAATAAATTTTATATTGTATTTTAGAATAATTTTATTTTTCGTATTAATACTAGATTTTTCTAAATATTAATTTAATGTATATAATGTTTTTCATTTTTAATTAATTAAAATAATAAATAATGGCAATTTTTTTAAAAAAAATTATATATTATATATCATTAATAACTAAATAATTTTTAAAATATTATTATTATTATACCTAAAGATAATATAAAGACATTCTTCACTTATAGAGTAATTTGTTTGAAAATACTTTTTTCATAACATATATTTGTTTATTTGTGTTTATATTTTATAATTATATGAAATGAATTTAAAAAATCATATCACTTATTTTCAATCATAATATCTAATTAGGGAGTTAGGTGACTATTATTATTTGGTATAAAATATTTATTGTGGTAAAAATATTATTTACCAAAATATATGTAGAATAATGAACATGGATAAAGATAAAAGGTGAAATCCTAAATTACAAAAAACGTAAAAATTAATTTTTATGGAATATATACAAAAAAATTACTTTAAAAATTTAATTTTGAATAAATTTATTTGAAATTATTTCCAACATAATTTGGATTGACTAATATATAAAATAATCTTTATTTTGGCAAAAAAACACAACCATCACGAAATATAAATACCACTCCTCCACACACCATTTATCCTGAAAATCCTTGAAATTAATAAAATATCTAAAAAAAATTCTCCTCCCCACCCTCGACATGTACATTTTATTCTATTCTCACCTTTCTACCATTCATAATATCCTTATGGTGTCTTTTAGGGAAGTTATTTTCAAGAGGTATCATTTTCTGACAACCCCACATCATTTATTTTCATTTACCACCCTCATCAGACCCCTTGATATATCAATTAATAATAACAATGAGATATCATTTTGGTGTTTTATATTTATAATATAATATCTTATATCCTTCCCTTTTATTATCTTCTTTTATTCAATGAAACGAAACCATTGTCAAAAATATGGCAGTAAATAGTCTTTGTGGAAAATGATTACTAATTTAACATTACTCCCTTGAAAATAGGCCCTAAAACAATTATTTTGGATAGATAATATTTTAACAGGTATATTATAATTTTATTCAAATTATTTAACACATATATTGACATAATATTAAATGAAATGATACTAGTTCATGTTGGTAGCAAAACTAACCAAAATAACAAACAATTTCTCATTAACATTTGAATAAAATGAATCATGTTAAAATAAGAAATAAAAATTTTAAAACATAGCATTTATTATTTTTATGTGAATTTATAACAATAAATTCCACTTGTGGAGTCATATTTTCATTTTACAAGAACATCCACAATTATAGTCAATTTAACTAACCTTGAAACCTTGAAGCGAATGCTTCTGGAATGTTAAAATTGATCTGTATAATAAATAAATGTTACCATAAATGAGGATAATAAAATAATAATAAATTAAAATTTTATTTAAAAAGATTTTAAATAAGATAATATTGAATATATTTTGATTATACAATACCTTAAGAGAGATTTCATAACTTTTGGACACATGTTATGGGATTTCATAACCCAACATACATTCATTAGGTTGTCCATGTACCTTGTTGATTATGTTGTAATATGATTATGTGTAAAATGAATTTCCAAGTTATTATTTTTTATAGCCAATTTTTAGGTAAATTTATAATATATATATACATAATGGATTCCCTAATTTACACTCACTTAAATGATAAGATATTTGTAAGAGACTATTTAACAAAAAACACACAATTTAAATATTCTAATGATTTATTATATAAATATTTCTATTTGATTTTAATTTAATTTAAATTAGTTATATGATTGAATTTATATTTAAATGAATATATTAATAATTTAATTTTATAATTTCTCTAAAAAAATTTAATAAAATATTTTTAATGGTTTATTTAATGTTTTATCATCTCTCATTTACTTCGGTGAGATATGTGCCTTATTCATCACTTATTTATATTATGTCGTGTATATACTACAATTTGATATATTATATTATTAATATTATTTAAATTATTGTATAAAATGTCTCATTTGATAATTATTACATTTAAGAGGCATAATATTAGACCGATTACAATGTGGTTAGTGAATTCACAAACCAATTTTCCATATTTTGGTTAAACATCTATATCTTTATTGTGTATTTCTATGTTTGTGTGTGAAATTTTATTGAAAATTTATAAGTTACATTTAAATATAATTTATATCTTTTTATATAGTATACATCTAATCGATTCATTTTATTATTGATCACTTCAAGGATATGATATCCGTAAGGGACATTTCCTTAAATAAATATTTTAATATTTCTTTTTTCAATTGTAATAAATGATTATTTATATATATATAGAACAATTATAATTTCCCACCACAATGTAAAATTATTATTTTAAATACTATTATATAAATTTTTAAGTCTTAATTCAATTAAATTGTTTTCCATTGAATGTGTGTCATTTCTCAAAATGAGTGATTTCAAAATAAAATGTAAATTTTCATCAAATAGTGATTTTAGATGGAATATTTTATGATGATTACTTATAGTTTGCGTTGTATGAATTATATATTATTATAGGTTTTCTATTATAAACCACTAATGTGTGGTTCTGTGATAATACTAACATGATTTTTTATTTATTCAACTAATGTTGGGTGGTCCATGAAAAACAATGGATGTGTGGTTATTTTATAACCTCAAATGAATTCGATACTCCAAATTTTGAGGATCTTTGTATTGGTTAGTACATTTGTAAATGTCATATGAAAAATGATTCCTAATTTACTTATAGTTTATATGACTGATAATTAGTGTTCATGGAAATAAATTGACCTTAAAATGACAACATATTGATCTTTTTGAAATGATGGTTAGTTTTTTTGCAAAATAATGTGTTTTTATGAATTTTTCATGGGATTTTACCTGACTAATTATTTCATATATTTATGTCATATATAGTATTTTTTGGTAATCCCATGTTTAAATTTATTTATAGGATTTAATAAAGAGTAGGTATAAGGATGTTATCTTAGGGAAAATTGAGCAGATATTTATCACAATGTGAAACCATATTATTATATTTATTTGATTAATTGATATTGTTTATAATATTTCACTTATGAACTATGGATTTCACGGGTAAGAGTTAATCAAAATTACATAAAACTCTAAGACAAATTATCTTTGGGATAATAAAAATTTCAATTATTGTTTCAAATAACTAAAATATCTAACAATTTAGGAATGCTCTTTATTGTTGGTATAATGATGGTATTTATATAAATTTAGATATTAAGATTTTTTCTTGTGTGGTTTTCTTAAGAAATTCATATTTCAATATGGGATTAAAATTTAATGATGATTATGTGTTTGAAGTTTTAGAAACCCCCTTTATTATTTAATGTTATGAATTTCATGGATATTACTAATATTTCAATACATTCGATATATAATGGTTATTAATTAATTTATAAAGGATGTGGAGAGTTATATTTAATAGCGATTATAAGGGTTTTATCTATAAAATAAACAATTTTATTTTAAAATGAATTAATTAATTTCACATATTAATTATCTTCATTTCTACAGATAATAGATCATTTATCATGTAGAAAGGGAAAAAATGTATCAAAACATTATTCTCTCTTCCAGATGATTTTATTAATATAATTATTTCAAAATATTGTTCAAATTATTTTGATATCTTTTTGAGTATTCCAATTACATGAAATAAACTGGTCACTTTAGTTAAAACCATTTATATACAAAAAAGTTATTGTTCATAAAATATTTTTCATTTGATTTCAAAACCAAAATAATACAAACACTAAAGAAAAAGGAACATTTACATTGTACACGAACATTTACATTATAGAAGTTAAATAAAAAGTGGATATCGATTAAATTATGATGTTCTAAATTAATATTCGATTTATTTTTATAACTTCTATGTATAAAACATTATTATGTAGATATTAATGAATCATAAAGATATAATTTTTATCATTCAAATCTGGAATAATGTATGAAGTAATTTGGAGGGATTCATGGTTAATGGGTTAAAAAGGACGTTGAATGAATGATGAGTATATGTGTCTTGTATTTCAACTTATAATATACTAATTTCTTTAAATATTATTCAAATCACAGAACACCTGAGTATTTTATTTATAATAGGTTTTTTTTTCATAAATTCAGAAATATATATTAAATAGACCAAATACTATTAAAATGTATGAAAAAGTTTATTATTCATTAGGGACATTTATGTTTGAGTTACATGAATCCCTTAATTTTATGATATGAATTTTTTTTATAAGGAATAACTCAATTAAAATTCATTGACAAAAGAGTAATGGTATTTGTAGAGTTTTTGGTATATATTATCAACAATCTTTAAGTCCATAGTTGATATATCACAATGTTCTGCCTCGTCAATAGAAACTCAAAGCGATAGAAAACACGTCAATCAGACGCCCGGTCTGAGAGATATTGGCTTTTATGTCCTAGAGGCCTGGTTGGTTGTTAAGTTAAACCAACATGACTGTACTCTAGCTGTGTCCAAACCTCAACTACGTTCAGTGATGTCCATCTTCTACAACAAACAAAATGTAGTGCGGGCATAGCCCGTGCAAGGGTGAATATATGATACACAGTAGGGACCCCGAGTGTAACATCCCAAGTAAATAAAGAATAATACATATTCATATTTATTAATATTTTTGAATTAAATATTAATTTTATTTTTAAGGGGTTGCTATGTTCGATATCGTACCCAATACGCAACAATGAGTTTCTTTGAAATCTTACGTTACACACCAATAATATAATAATATTATTTCAAATGGTAGTTAACACGTAGCCATTGTACTGGCGAGAATGAATAGAAATAACTAAAATACAAATATATATGTGTGTTAAATGTTTCTACATTTATCCAATAAAAGATAAAGGCTTAAAATAAGAAAGGAATTCATTTTTATGCACAAATACCCTATTATTCACTAAAGGGTCGATTTATCGCCTTTTGATGGTGACACATCTTTAAATTTAGTTTTGGTCACTCTTATACATTCTTTTGGACCAAATAAAATCCTTTTTTATAATTGGGACATCAAAATTTACTTTTTGTATGTTTTTGATATTTTTCTGATAAAATACATTTTTTATGAATAAGTGGGAAATGTTGAATTTTAATTCAAAACCTCTTTTAATATAATTTGTTAATATGATTAGATTATATTTTTAATTGGTTTTAAAGTGAAACCATAAAATATTTTTACCATTTAATACAATGGTGGAATTTGGAATTGATTTCACTTTGAGATTGGACATAAACAAATGTCAATCTTTTGATTTATATTGTTTCTTAAAAACGAGCTATTTGTTTTGACAGAGGGAGTTAATTATTCAATTAATTAATTCTAATTATATTCTTTGAATTAGGTAATATAAAAATCATTTTTGAATTCGTAATATCAATTATAGCTTAATGCGATTTTTTGATAATTTTCTGAAAAACATCAATTTTTTGGTAAATAGTGTAACCACTAACTGGTAATCAAGCAAAATGATTTTTCAGTTAAATGAAAGTTTACCACTAATGTGTTTTGAATTTCGAAAATCTGACATACATGGTTTTCATTAGTATGTAAAATGTGGTTCAATGGGATGAAAATAATTTTTTTGGTGAATAGTTAATATTTTTTATTAATCACAATTAGAGGTAATTAGTGTAATTTAAGATAAAAATGATATTATTAAAATATGAAAACACCATTACACATGTCCTACCCCTATTGTATGAGTCATGGCCGACCAAGACAACCCATGGGTCGATTTAGGGGACCCCATTGAGCAATTTGGGTGAGATAATGACTTTAATGCATTTTTTTAAATAAAGGTAAAAATGACACTAACATAAATTGTTTTACTAAAACAATTATTAGAAGGGGTTATACTAATAATTTTTTTAACTATAAATACTATTTGGAAATATAAAAAGATTTCCTACATCATGATATTTTTTTTATAATTTTTAGACATTAAATAAAGTAATTTAATTATGACATCATGATGATGCAATGATGACCTCATTAATGAACGGTTTAAAATAAAATGAAAAGATAATATAAACTCTAATACCTACACTTGTCCAAAAACTATTGGATGGGTATATTTCGGAGACATATAATATTATATTTGAAATATATCAATGCGGGACCTTAAAAATTCGAAACACTTTTGAAAATAAAATAATAGTTTCATGATTTCCAAAAGTGCCCCTCCACTCCTCTTATAAAAGGCCCACACCTCTACCTCATTTCCCACACTCATCAAGCCTTTGGCTAGGCCATCCCCTTCCCATTTACTCTCTCCACATCCCTGTCCTCATCCTAGAGGATTCACATTGGGAATAATCCTTTCCAAGGAATCCTTTAGGATCAAATCAAAAGGAGTTACACTTCTAAAGGTAATTCATTCTCTCATGTTCATTTGTTTTATTTTGCTTCTCCAACCCCCTAAACTCTTTTATTTATTTCTTTTCTAACAACACCAGTATCTTAAATATACTAGGATGTTGTTATAAGATGTTTTTGAGCTTCACTCTCACACAACTACATCTAATGGTTAATGAACATACGGTTTCCGTGGACGGCGAAATTCTGCCTCCCAAAACGATGATTGTTCAATACTCATTCAACACCTTCAAAGGTGGCCATTATGATGTCAATATTTTTATATATGATATAATATATGTTTATTCATTCTTTAAGCTTCAGTATTTTTCATTTATGGCATTCCATTATGGTTTCAATTATGGGTAAACACGATATCTTCATTTTAGGAAGTGTAGACTACCGCCCCCTAAAAGTGATATGATTCGTTAATACCATATATGGGATGTGTAAAGGATAAAGTTAATGATATTATATATGTTATTATACTGGAATTATAATATACCCTTATATCATTATGATTCCATTCCATAAAATACAAAATAGAAATGGAAGTAGCGTTCATGCGTACGTACGGCTTACCGTCTCCATGAACGGTGCATTTCATTTCTTACTCCTAAATGTGATGTAATATTATAAATTCATGTATATGCTGAATATATATGATATATATGATATCCAAATCATAAATATTATTCTGGATATAACGAACCTTTGACCAAATTAACAACATGTAAGTGTAAGAAGTCTTTTTTTGACTTAAGAACCAAATACCGACAAAATGAACATTATTAACTTAAATGATTACATGATATTCATAACATGGTAGAAATGGAATAATGAACTTGAAAAAGGTTCTTAATCAAGTACAGATTAACTCAAGTATATTATTCAGGAGATTAATGAACGATCGGGTCAAGTCAGATACAAGGTATGGGACTTCGTCTCATTCTCCTTTCATTGAGGCATTATTTGTTTTATACAAAACATTCTTTTATACGGTGTATAAACCCCTTTGACATTTAAATTTATACAAAAGAAATCTTTTTATACGAAGCGTTTTACTAAAAGACAGAAGGAATGCTTTTGTCTTACGTATGCGGCGACAACGACTTCTCTGCCGCCGTGATTATTATTTGAGTTTCGACTTCCTCTACAAGCCATAACTTATTTTTAAATGAAAAATAAACACCATGTTTTACTATTATTTTATTTTGGTATTGAAAATGGTTTTACTAATGTTTTTAGTATATCAATGTGTTTTGATATCTCGTGATTGTAATGTGGAATTGATATGTTTCCTTTATGCATGTTTTATGTGATACGATTATATTATGGTTCTTGGGAATTGTTTATGAAGACGGGTGGTTCTGTGATAAACTAAGGGCGGGTGAGCCCATTATAGCTCTCCAATGCATTGGGTAATGCGAAGGAGTTAAACGTTATGGTTTCTCCGAAGTGATTTAAGGGAATATACTGGGATGGGTATTCAAAACGTAACCAATAGGGTTACTCCCTATGCAGGAATGTTATGAATGCCCCATGATACCTTTATGTCGTATGATTTCTATGTGTTATTCATAAAACATATGATTTCATGAGGTATGTTAAAATGATTACGTTTTATGAGTAAGTATTTTTTCATACATGGACTAATGTTTTCATTTTGTACTTTTATATCCCTTACTGAGATTTTTATGCTCATCCCAAGTTTTTGAAATGTTTTTCATAGGTCACGGGAAAGGTACCTGATGTGATGATAGTGTCAAAGAAGTATCAAGGAAGAATGAATGTTTTTTTTGGAAGTGTTTCCGATGTTGGGAAATTAATACTATCTTTTATGTAACCACCTTGCTTAAGAGTGGGATGTAATGCATGATTTATGATCTAATTCTCTAAAACACTAAACCTGAAAAGATTCTCCATGTGTATTCTTGAAATATCTCAAGATTAAGTCATGTTTAAGGATGGGTCCTTATAGTTGGTATCCGAGGTCAGTTTAGACAACTTTAGGAGTTAGAAATGTTATGTCTCAAAATTAATTTATGGTATGATCGAAATGATATAGCATTTATAGATTACCATGTTGCTTCGCCTATGATATTTCTGTGTTCAGAATGGTTTTCCACAGAGGAAACAGGGCAGCTATGTTGGGATGACATCAGGAGGAAGACAACCTTCCGAATCAGTATCCTGAGACAGTTGGAATTGGAATTGAATAGTTTGTTGCAGTAATGGCGCAGTTGAATCAAGCGATAAATGGTGGTGGTATCCATGCACGAGATCAGCCAGATCAACCACAGGGGAACATGTCAGTGGTGGAACATTTCATGAGGCAACATCCTCCATCATTCAGAGGATCATATGACCATGTGCTAGCTGAAGGGTGGATTAAAGCACTGGAGAAGATTTTCGATGTCATAGGGTGTTCAGACAATCAAAAGGTTAGTCTTGCTATTTACAGTTTGGAGGGTGAGGCAGATCAGTGGTGGTCGATGGTTAGAAATATCAGGGACGCTAATGAGATTGATGCTCTCGACTGGGATGAATTCAAAGGTATGTTTCTTGAGAAATATTTTCCTAACTCTATTCGACTTAGGATGGAAAAACAATTCTTGGAATTGAGGCAAGAAGAAGACTCAGTGGCTTCATATGAAGAAAGGTTCACTCGTTTGGCAAGGTATGCTCCAAAATTTATTTGAGACATTGATAGTAAGATTAATCATTTTTACTCAGAATTAAAGCCAAAATATCGAAGGGCATTTGCTTCTCTTGAGTTCAAGAGTTATGAAAATCTTGTTCGATGTGCTGAGAAGGTGGAAATGGAGTTTTTTGATGATCAAGTGTTCTACAACAACCAACAGAAGAAGTGACCGAGGTGGTAGGAGAAAGGGAAGAACTCTTCAAAAAAGTCTGATGGTAAGAAAAATACGTTCCCAGTTTGTGATAAGTGTGGTAGAAGGCATCCTGGGGAATGAATTTTGAATTCTGGAAAGTGCTACCGATGTGGTAAGATGAGACAGAAGGCTCATGACTGCTCGGAAAAGAATCAAGGTGATGGGAAGGAAAAATTTGATTTACAGTTAGTGAAATGTTTCAAGTGCAATGAAATGGGTCACTATCCAAATGAGTGTTCAACAAAGAGATCGAGTGATGTGAAGCAGTTTGACTACAAGCAGAAAGGGGTGGTGAGATCCTTTGAAACTACTTCAGCGGATGTTGGGCCATCAAATGAAGTGGTATCAGGTACTTTGTTTGTTTTTTCAGATTATGCCCATGTGTTATTTGATTCAGGGTCTACACATTCTTTCATCTCTGAAAACTTTTCTAGTAAATTGGGAATACCATCTCAAGAAATGACTCCTGAACTAGTGGTAAAAACACCTAGGGAAAATGTAGTGGAAAAGAAAAATCTATAAGAATCTTTCTATACTTATCCATGGAAAGAACCTACTTGCAAACCTTATTGATTTACCTATAGTAGAGTTTGATGTTATCCTGGGTATGGATTGGCTCTCTGTTTACCATGCTAATATTGAATGTAGAGCTAAAGAAGTCTCTATTCAGAAAGACATTCAGTTTGTGTACAACAATAAACCCTTAATGTTGATAACATATCAAGAGGCTGAGAAACTTGTAAAAGATAGAAATGAATGTTACCTTGCACATATTGTTGAAAACAAAGGGACTATTCAGATTAATGATGTACCAGTGGTAAATGAGTATCCAGAATATTTTCTTGATGAGTTGCCTAGAATAATACCTGATCAGGATGTTGAATTTACTATTGACTTAGTTCCTGATGCAAATCCAATTTCTAAACCCCCTTATCGAATAGCTCAAATTGAACTTTTAGAGTTGAAGGAGAAATTGCAAGATTTATTAGGGAAAGGTTTCATTCGACCTAGCACATCACCATGGGGTGCTTCTGTCTTATTTGTTAAAAAGAAAGATGGTTTAATGAGTCTTTGCATTGATTATAGAGCCTTGAATAATATTACTGTTAATAAAAAATATCCTTTGCCTCATATCGATGATTTGTTTGATCAGCTCCAGGGAGCTCAGTATTTTTCGAAGATTTACTTGAGGTCGGGGTACCATCAGTTGAAAGTAAAAGAATGAGATGTTCCGAAGACTGCTTTTCACACTAGATATGGCCATTATGAATTTGTAGTTATGCCTTTTGGGCTAACCAATGCACCTTTTGTATTCATGGACCTTATGAATAGAATTTTCCATGAGTTCTTGGATAAGTTTTTGGTCATTTTCATTGATATATTTTGGTGTTTTCTAAAAGTAAAGAGGAGCATGAATGTCATTTAAGGGTTGTTTTGAAAACCATAAAAAAATTGTATAGGAAATTCAGAAAGTGTGAGTTTTGGTTGCAAAAAATTTCATTCCTTGGTCAGATTGTTTCTAATGATGGGATAACTGTTGATCCTGTAAAAACAAAAGTGGTTGAAGAGTGGGCAAGACCCAAAAATGTAACCTAGATTTGTAGTTTCCATGGTTTGGAGGGATATTACCGAAAGTCTGTTAGAAATTTTTCATGGTTATCTAGTCCAATGACTAAGCTAACTCGGAAGGGTGTTAAATTTATCTGGACAAAAGAATGTGATGATTGTTTTCAGGAATTGAAAATAAGATTGGTGAATGCTCCAGTTTTGGCACTACCATCCAGAAATGGTGAGTTTGTTATCTACAACGATGCTTTATTGAAGGGACTTGGTTGCGTCCTAATGCAGAATGACCAGGTAATTGCTTATGCTTCACGTCAGTTGAAAATTCATGAAGTAAAATACCCTACACATGATTTGGAATCAGCTGCTGTTGTTTTTGATTTAAAAATTTGGAGGAATCATTTGTATGGAGTAAAGTGTGAAATATATACTGATCATAAAAGTCTACAGTATATATTCACTCAGAAAGAATTGAACATGAGACAGAGGAGATGGTTGGAATTAAACAAGGATTATGATTGCACGATTCTTTACCATCCGGGAAAAGCAAATAAAGTGGCTGATGCTCTGAGTCGAAAGGGTAATGCTTCGTTAACCATGTTGTGTTTGGAATGTGATCCTTTGATTAAGGATTTTATGAAATTTGGCATAGAAGTGGTTGGTGCAGGGAATTTTTCATTTTTTTTTCAGGTGTCAGTGAGATCATCTCTATCAGACAGAATAAAGCAAGCACAGAAAGAAGACAGTGAGTTGCAGAAAAAGGTAGAGCTGGTTCAGAAGGGTAAGTTGCCTGAATTCAACATTGATAATGATTATGTTTTGATATTTGGGAAGAGATTGTGTGTACCTTGTGATTCACAGTTGAAGGAAGAGTTGTTATGTTAAGCTCATAGTTCTCCGTTTTCAGTTCATCCTGGCAGTACTGAGATGTACAGAGATCTTCGAGAGTATTACTGGTGGGACGGAATGAAAAGAGATATTGTTGGTTAAACTGTGAAGTGTCTAACTTGTCAACAGGTTAAAGCAGAGAAGTAGTTACCGAAGGGGATGCTACAGCCTTTTCCAGTTCCAGAGTGGAAATGGGAGAATATATCCATGGACATCGTTGTTGGATTGCAGAAGACACCTAGAGGTAATAATGCAATCTGGGTTATTGTTGATCGCCTGACTAAGTCTGCTCATTTCCTTTCTATATGAGATACTTTTTCCCTAGATTAACTTTCTCATTTGTATCTTAATGAGATAGTCAGGTTACATGGAGTTCCCCTCTCCATTGTATCTGATCGTGATCCAAGGTTTACTTCTAACTTTTGGAAAGGCCTTCAAAAGTCATTGGGTACGGAATTAAATTTTAGCACAAATTTTCATCCACAATCAGATGGGTAGTCAGAACGAATGATTCAGACATTGGAGGATATGCTACGTGCTTGTTCGATGGATTATCAGGGATGTTGGGACCAACATTTTTCTTTGGTTGAGTTTTCTTATAATAACAGTTTTCGTTCCATCATACAGATGGCACCATTTGAGGCATTATATGGGAAGCGGTGTCGAACTCCATCTTTTTGGGATGAAGTTGGAGAAAGGAAGTGGATGGGATCAGAATTAGTAGAAGAGTTGGCAGCAAAAGATCAGCTAATACAGTGACAGATGAGAACAGCTCAGAGCAGACAGAAAAGTTATGCGGACAACATGAAGAAGGATCTCCCTTTTGAGGTAGGTGATCATGTTTTTCTCAAAGTTCCTCCATGGAAAAGTGTTATGAGATTTGGTAAGAAAGGAAAGATAAGTCCAAGGTTCATTGGACCATACGAAATTATAAAGAGAGTTGGATCAGTTGCATACTGAGTGGCATTACCTCCGAGTTTATCTCAGGTACACAATGTTTTTCATTTATCAATGTTAAGGAAGTACATGCTAGATCCATCTAATGTTTTGTGTCCAGAGTTAGTTCAGCTGGAAGAGAATCTATCTTACGAGGAACAACCGGTCCAGATTCTTGACCACAGGGGGCAGGTATTGCAGAATAAGGTGATTCCTCAGGTAATGGTTTTTGGAAAAACCACATGATTGAAGAGGCTACATGGGAATCAGAAAATGCTATGAGGGATAAATACCCCCACTTATTCGATAAGTGAATAAAATTGGGAGGACGCAGTTCCCAAAAGGGGAGAAGGATATAACATCTTAGGTAAATAAAGAATAATACATATTCATATTTATTAATATTTTTGAATTAAATACTAATTTTATTTTGAAGGGGTTGATATGTTCGATAGCGTACCCGATACGCAACAATGAGTTTCATTGAAATCTTACATTACACACCAATAATATAATAATATTATTTCAAATGGTAGTTAACATGTAGCCATTGTACTAGCGGGAATGAATAGAAATAACTAAAATACAAATATATATGTGTGTTAAATGTTTCTACATTTATCCAATAAAAGATAAAGGCTTAAAATAAGAAAGGAATTCAATTTTATGCATAAATACCCTATTATTCGCTAAAGGGTCAATTTATCACCTTTTTATGGTGACACATGTTTAAATTTAGTTTTGGTCACTCTTATACATTCTTTGGACCAAATAAAATCCTTCTTTATAATTGGGACATCAAAATTTACTTTGTGTATGTTTTTGTTATTTTTCCGATAAAATAAATTTTTTATGAATAAGTGGGAAATGTTGTATTTTAATTCAAAAACACTTTTAATGAGGTCATCGTTGCATCATCATGGTGGACTTTGGAATTAATTTCAATTTGAGATTGGACATAAACAAATGTCAATCTTTTGATGTATATTGTTTCTTAGAAACACACTATTTGTTTTGACAGCGGGAGTTAATTATTAAATTAATTAATTCTAATTATATTCTTTTAATTAGGTAATATAAACGTCATTTTTGAATTCGGAATATCAATTATAGCTTAGAGTGAATTTTTGATAATTTTTTGAAAAACATCAATTTTTGGTGAATAGTGAAACCACTAAGTGGTAATCAAGAAAACTGATTTATCAGTTAAATAAAAGTTTACCACTAATGTGTTTTTAATTTCGATAATCTGACATAAATGGTTTTCATTATTATGTAAAATGTGGTTCAATGGGATGAAAATATTTTTTTGGTGAATAGTAACATTTTTTATTAATTGCAATTAGAGGTAATTAGTGTAATTTAAGTTAAAAATGATATTATAAAGATATGAAAACACAATGAAACTTGTCCTATATCTATTGGATTAGTCATGGCCGACCAAGACAACCCATGGGTCGATTTAGGGGACCCCATGGAGCCATTTGGATGAGATAATGACTTTAATGCCTTTTTTTAAATAAATGTAAAAATGACACTAACAGAATACATTTTACTAAAACAATTTTTAGAAGGGGTTATACTAATCAGATTTTTATCTATAAATACTCTTTGGGAAGATAAAAATATTTCATACATCATGATATTTTTTTTATAATTTTTAGAAATTAAATAAATTAATTTAATTAGGACATCATGATGATGCAATGATGACCTCATTAATGAACAGTTTAAAATAAAATGAAAAGATAATATATAATCTAATACCTACACTTGTCCAAAAACTACTTGATGGGTATATTTCGAAGACTTATCATATTTTATTCGAAAGATATCAATGTGGGACCTTAAAAATTCGAAACACATTTGAAAATAAAATAATAGTTTCATGATTTCCAAAAGTGACCCTCCTCTCCTCTTATAAAAGGCCCCCACCTCTACCTCATTCCCCACACTCCTCAAGACTTTGGCTCGGCCATCCCCGGCCTGTGTACTCTCTCCAAATCCCTCTCCACATCCTAGCGGATTCACTTTGGGCAGAATCCTTTCCAAGGAAGCCTTTAGGCTCAAATCAAAAGGAGTTACACTTTTGAAGGTAATTCATTCTCTCATGTTCATTTGTTTTATTTTGCTTCTCCAACCCCCTAAACTCTTTTATTTATTTCTTTTGTAACAACAACAGTATCTTAAACATACTAGGATGTTGTTATAATAAGTATTCGAGCTACACTCTCACACAACTACATGTAATGGTTAATTAACATACGGTTTTCGTGGATGGTGAAATTCTGCCTCCCAAAAAGATGATTGTTCAATACGCATTAAACACCTTCAAAGGTGGCCATTATGATGTCACTATTTTTATATATGATATATAATATGTTTATTAATTCTTTAAGCTTCTGTATTTTTCATTTATGGCATACCATTACGGTTTCCATTATGGGTAAACACAATATCTTCATTTTAGAAAGTGCGGACAACCGCCCCTTGAAAGTGATTTGATTCGTTAATACCATATGTGGGATGTGTAACAGATAAAGTTAATGATATTATATATTTTATTATATTGGAATTATAATATACCCTTATATAATTATGATTCCATTCCATAAAATACGAAATAGAAATGGAAGTAGCGTTCATGCGTACGTACGGCTTACCCTCTCCATGAACGGTGCATTTAATTTCTTACTCCTAAATGTGATGTAATATTATAAATACATGTATATGATGAATATATATGATATATATGATATCCAAATCATGAATATCATTCTGGATATAACGAACCATTGACCAAATGAACAACATGAAAGTGTAAGAAGTCTATTTTTGACTTAAGAACCAAATACCGACAAAATGAACATTATTAACTTAATTGATTACATCATGTTCATAACATGGTATAAAAGGAATAACGAACTTTAAAAAGGTTCTTAATCAAGTAGAGATTTACTCAAGTATATTATACAGGAGATTAAAGAACGGTCGGGTCAAGTCGGATACAAGGTATGGGACTTCGTCTCAATCTCCTTTCATTGAGGCATAATTTGTTTTATACACAACTATATTTTATACGGTGTATAAAGCCCTTTTACTTTTACATTTATACAAAAGGAATCTTTTTATAGAAAGCATTTTAATAAACAAAAAAAGGAATGTTTTTTTCTTACGTATGTGGTTACAACGACTTCTCTGCCGCCGTGACCATTATTTGAGTTTCGGCTTCCTCTACGAGCCATAACTTATTTTTAAATGAAAAATAAATACCATGTTTTACTTTTCTTTTATTTTGGTATTGAAAATGGTTTTTCTAATGTTTTGAGTATATCAATGTGTTTTGATATCTTGTGATTGTAATGTGGAATTGGTATGTTTCCTTTATGCATGTTTTATGTGATACGATTATATTATGGTTCTTGGGCATTGTTTATGAAGACAGGTGGTTCCATGATAAACTAAGGGCAGGTGAGCCCCTTATAGCTCTCCAAGGCATTGGGTAACGCGAATGAGTTAAACGTTATGGTTTCTCTGAAGAGATTTAAGGGAATATACTGTGATGGGTATTCCAAACGTAACCAAGAGGGTTACTCCCTATTCAAAAATGTTATGAATGACCCATGTTACCTTTATGTAGTATGATTTATAGGAGTTATTCATAAAACATATGATTTCATGAGGTATGTTAAAATAATTACGTTCTATGAGTAAGTATGTTTTCATACATGGACAAATGTTTTCATTTTTTACTTTTATATCCCTTACAGAGCTTTTTATGCTCATCCAATGTTTTTAAAATGTTTTTCACAGGTCAAGCGAAAGGTACGTGATGTGATGATAGTGTCAAATAAGTGTTAAGAAAGAATAAATGTTTTTTTGGAAGTGTTTTTGATGTTGGGAAATTAATAATATCTTTTATGTAACCACCTTGCTTAAGAGTGGGATGTAATGCATGATTTATGATCTAATTCTCTAAAACTCTAAACCTGAAAAGATTCTCTATGTGTATTCTTGAAATATCTCAAGATTAAGTCATGTTTATGGGTGGGGCCTTATACCGAGACCCCCGAAGGCTCCCCGAATCCACAAAGGATGAACAAAAAAGGAAAGATACAAACTCAATGTATCATCCAACTCTACTTAGGTATATGCCCATACATATACGTAAGTCATCAATTTCTTTTCTTCTCCATCTCACGATCTCAAGTACAACGCAGTCCTCAAATGAAATCATAAACCAATCCACACGGGGAAGCACAACTCAATCCACACAGGAAAGCATGTCGATCACATCGATGATAATGATTGAAAGTAAAAACTCAAATCACACAGGTATACATATTTCATAAAGTGATGAAATACGATCATATTTAAGTAATTCATTCATCTAGGCTGTCGGACCCACACTGGATACATGACCAGGCAAGCTGTCGGACCCATACAGGATACAAGACCAGCTACTCTGTCGGACCCACACAACTTACAAGTACAGAGGTCAATTCTGCTGGACCCACACATTATACAAGAATAGTAGTCAATACTACCGTACCCACATAGGATTAAAGAATAGTAGTCATAACTGTAAAAAACATGGAGGATTACAGTTCGGTAGTCGTCGCTATTGAACCGACAGAGGATCCAAGAACAATCATCATTGCCGTCACAGTCGCAGCCAGCTCAAGGGTTCCCGCACACAACATGCTCGATTCTGGGAGGATCTGCTCCATGTGCCAAGGGGGTCGATAAATTAACTGTCACAATTATCAAAGTTTATGTATCACAAAGTTACGTAATGTAAATAGGAACTCAATGCGACAGACGGCGCGTCAATCACACTCCTGGTCTGAGAGATATTGGTTTTTCCGTCCTAGGGGCCCGGTTCATTTTTAAGCTACACCAATCTAACCGTAATCCAACTGCATCCAAAACATGAGTAGATTAACCCAAATGAACCGTTTCACCAAGAAAAATTCAAATTATTTGATGGCACATCATTCAGACATCTGGTCATTAAGTTATTAGTGTTTCCGCTCAAAAGGCCTGGTTGGTTTCGGGTTCGAACCAACTCAGCCATACACAAACATTGCCGAAACCTCGAGTGTAATATACTGAAATGGCCATGATGTTCATAGGATACATACACAATTGACGGTGTGTCAATAGAAAATATGTAGGCCATGATATGGGTTTTTGAACGATCTTGGTCCGAAAGTAGGAAGTTTGGGCCCAGTCCGACCCGGCCCAATACCCCCTGAGTCATCCCGAACCAGGTCGACCTGACCCGGGTCCCCGCTGATTGGGCGCGAACCGGCCCGGATGAAGCGACTTGACCCACGGCTAGCACGGCCCCACCCGACTCGGAAGCCTGTCGCGGCTCGGCGCTGGCTGAGTGGGGAACAAAGCGGGGCGCCACCCCCTTGTTTCCAAACGGCTAACCCTGTGGGGTCCACCCTAAAAAAATTTAGGGGGTTATGACCCCTCAGTTTCTTTGAATGGCATACCATTATGGCATGTTGTCTTTGGAACTGCAGAACACCCTCGGGTCATTCCTCGTGGTGACCCCGGTGGCCAGCAGAGCCAGCCGCCCTTGGATGACCGACGCAGCCTTAGGAGGCTGCTCTTGATCGACCGACACGGCGTGACGACACTACGCCCCACCAAAGCGTCCTGCCCCACCCGTGGCCTCTTGAAGCTCTAGCGTGGCGTGATGGAATTGCACCACTGTTTTGTGGCCTGCACCTAGCTGCATCCTCCATCGGCCCCACCGGTGTGGCGCGACGGCGCCCCGCAACACCGCTGCAGCCCACTCCAGCCGCGATCTTCCTTGATCCCACACGGTGCAACAACACCACACTACCTTCTCCATAATGATCAAAAAAGATCCACAAGAAAACTGAATTATTATCGGTTGTTCTTGTGCGGTCCGACATCCTCCCTTTATGACGATAAGAAGCGACCAAATTTTAATCAACGAAAGATCGATAAATAAAACATGATGGAAGATAACCACCGCTAATAACCCCTACCTCAATAAGAGTTCTCGTTTCTCAAGCACTGCGAACGATGGAGTCTTTTCCATAATCATCAGTGTCTAATCCCATGACATAAAGGAAGAAAAAGATGGAGAAACCGGGCTGCCGAGTCGACATTCTTCGTCTGAGAGTTGCGTTCTTCGTTGAAAAAGATGTTCTTAAAAAGGAACTAGAGCTCTCTCCTTCAATTCACAACACAACAAGCCAACCCACAAATCAAATAAGGCTCCTCCTTATATTATTAAAACATTCCATGTATTCAAATTACAAAATTTAAACACATAATTAAATTAATTGAATATGTGTGTGTTGGAATGAATTAATGTGGGAGAGTGGGGAGAGGAGTAACTTAATTATGTTTTTTATGTTGATTGATAAATTAGATAGTTAATTAAAAAAATGGTGTACCTAATTAATTAAATATGTTGAATTAATTGTGTTGGAATAATTAGTTGATGAATCAATTTTGGTGTTATTAGTATTTGGATCTTAATTATGTAATTGAATAATTAATTTTGGGAATTCTTATTAATATGAATGTTATTAATTTATATGGAAATAATTAATGGATTTGACATGAACAATTATTAGGTGAATTAAATAATGTGATTTATAGTGATTAATTCGTTTTCAAATTAATAAATTTAATACTCATAAATATTTAATTGGGGAATCAGCCGAAGGGATTGAAAGTGATTAATTAAATATGGAATTAATTAATGGATTTGACATGAACAATTAATTGGTGAAAAAATTGAAGGGATTTAATGGGACTAATTATTTATAGAATTAATCAATGGAATTTATGTGATCAATTAATTGTTTAATTAATTAAAGGTAATGAATATGATTAATAAATTGATGAATTAATTAAGGGAACTGATTTGGATTATTTAATTGGTGAATTAATTAATTGAGAAAATATGATGATTTTTTTACTTTTATTAGTTAATTTGGGAAGTAATTAATGAAAATAACATAATTATTGAAGGATTGGATTAATTAATTGATGAATTTATTAATGTAGTGAATGTTATTAATAAATTATTGAATTAATTAATGGGATTTATTGTATTAATTAATTTTTTAATTAATGAAGTGTTATATTAGATTAATTAATTGTTAAATAAATTATTGTGATTGACGAGATTACATAACTGATAAATTAATGGATGATATTAATGTGATTATTTAATTACTAAATTAATTAATGGGAATGAACAAGATAATTAATTATTGATTTACTTAATAAGGTTGTTGGGATTAATTAACAGCTTAATTAATTAATGATATTTTCAATAATACTTAACTATTTAATTAATTGATGAGATTGGTGGGATTTGTTAATTTTTAAATTAATTAATTATATTTATGGAATAATTAATTAATTAATTAATTAATTATAATGATGGGAATAATTAATTTGTGAATTAATTAATGAGATTATTTAAAATTTTGATGTTGTTGATTGTGTGATATCATGAAATATGTGATCCTTGAATTTAAATGAGGTATTATAAAAATGGAATTCTAGAGTGAAATGAAATGTTGAATGATAATAATTTAATTCATGTTTTAATAAAAATGATGAACAATAATAATGAAAATATGAGTGCATTGAAATGATGAATGATAACAATGGAATTAATTTTTGAATTATTGATTAATGGGGTTTCATTCAAGTACGGATTCAACCAATTCTCACAGGGTTCTAGAAATTGATTTCTATCCCCAAATCAGGGATTCTAATTTGTATTGGATAAAGGATTATGCACAAAATACTATTGGGGTACTACATATAGTGTTCCACACAAAAATTATTTCATCAGAATTTGGTTCATACTAGACGTAATAATGAAATGAAATTGAAATGATAATGTAATGTCATGTGTTATATTTTAATGTGAATTCAATATCTAACATGGTTCAGACCCAGCATTGGATAATGTATGCATTGGGGATGAGGTGTCCTTCGAAAACTGTGTTTTGTATTATTAAACAATGAGAAATAAAAACATTGTAATCTAAGTACATTATTGTTTGTATTTTTACTCTTTATATAAATACATACACATTTATGTACTGGACTTGACATAGAGTTTTAGTCACACCAAAATCAGGCCACCTGATTTTTACCTAAATATATTTTAGTGTTAATCATATGATAAGGTAAAATGTTCTATATTAGATGGATGATTTGGGATGGATCATGATTGAGGGAACCACACATTGATCTTGACTTTTATGGAGGTGTCAGGGTCATTATTTTCGTGTTTTCATTTTGACACATGGAATATAATTTTTGATGAAATATTTGCTATTCATTTTTGATATTGTATCTCGTATTGTGTTCATCTTGTGATAATGTATTTCATTCTGCCAATGTTATATCATTGTAATATTTCTTATTTATTTTTATTTGGTGTATTACTCTAATAACAAGAGTATAGTCCCCATGATTGATATTAGATCCTCATTTGTAGTTGGAATCCCTTGTAATATGTGGAGGCACGCCTGATGTCATGTAGTAGATAGGGTCAGTGAAACAAACTGTGGAACTCATAATTGGAAGTCACAATGTCGTATAAAAGCAAATTTTATATTATTTACTCTTTTTCTTAATATATCGTAATGGTATATTGGATACTAAGATGAGTGGATCATTTGTTATGTGCTCGTTCATGGGATTATATTTCCCATGAATAAGTTATAACCCAAGTACGCAAGTCATGATTTTGTTTTTATTTTTTGATATAGTTGAATTTTTTTACACAATGTGTGATTCACATGCACTATAATGTGATAATTGTTTTTGAGTTTTTCTATTGTTTTACTAATGGTATAGTATGGCACAAGAATTCTGTATGAATGGATCATTCTAGGCACTCAACTTAGCACACCCCAATTTCCAGTATGTTGCCCTTTCTTTAATTTTTTTATTGATATATTGTATAAGGGTCAATGTTGTGAAGTATTACAATTGTTATGTAATCATATATAGGTAAAAATGGATATTTCAAGGTCAAAAAGTGGTTTGTACAAACCATAGAGGAGCCTAGTTGAAATTGAGGTCATTGGGTGGGATTTTGTATTTGGTGTCTATATCCTTAGCATAGTTGGTGAAAAATTACAGATATCATTGGATGTGAATGTATTGTTATCCATGTAATATAGTAGAAAACAAATAGTTAGTGCATGGTTTTTCTAACCATGTTAATAAACGTTGTGCGGGTCAAAAACCACCACCTCAAAATGTGATTCTGGTTTTCCTTAAGCTATTAGCCCCAATTTTTTCATATAATGTCCCAAACATGGGATTTTACTTCAATAATGGACAAATAAGATTCTCCCATAGATATGAAGGTTATCTGAATGCTCCCTTTTGCGATTCAAATCTAGAATCTCGAGGTATGTAATCAATCTTCATTATTATTGATCTTTTTCTTAGATCTAGCACTCCCATCCTCTATTTTTACTAGATATTTTCTTAATTTTGGTAGATAAAATGTTTTTAATGAATGATAAGTTTTTATATAGACTTGATAATGTTGGGGGAAGATATCTAATGTGAGGATGTGGAGATTTAAACCTGTTTTGTTGGCATTCTTCAACCATTTTCCATTTTCGGGAAAACATTCAAGATAGGTGGGTTCACTCGCAACTCTGATTTCTAGAATTTATTTGATTAGTTTCAAATGGATTAAATTGAATAAAATTGATTGTGAATTATTGGGGAAATACTTAGATTAAATATTCATTAGTGATGATTTATGGTTTTGAAGGAATTGTTTGTTCTGTATTAATTTTTGTGCAATGTCGTTTAGATTTTCAATTTTAAAATAATTATTTCGAAATATGGATTTTCATGAAATATTGAAATGTTTTATTGGATGATTTTATTCAATATAGATGATGATTTATAGAAATGAATTGATGGAAAAGGGTTTTCATTAAATGGTTTATTATTATTAAAATTGTATTGGCATTGTTTTTGACATACATAGGGAGTGTCTTAATATTTCATTTATAAGGCTTTGTTAAAATATGACAATGTTATGGGATCTAAAGGGATGATGGAACATGAGATATAATTAACTAATGATGGCTTGGAAGACCAACAAGAAACCACTCATGAGTATGGATCTTCCATAACTAATCATGAATGGTTTGTAGTGTAGATTTTTGAATATATTGGCTATGAAATGGGAACTTGTGAAATGGGATTCTGGTCGTGGTTGGTTGAATTAATTAAAAATTTTATTTTGGATGGAAACATTGTTGATATAGTACTTGTTTATGTTGTGTTATTAAATATTTTATATGTTTTTTATATTGTGTTATAAACCTATTTGATATTTTTTTATATAAACTATTTTATATAAATGTGGCCAAACCTATTATGCTAGTGCTTTGAGTAGGGAAGTCATTGTGGGGTAACATAATGTGTTTTAATAATCACACATGATTTAAAAAATTTATGGTTTTGAAGACATTATCTATTAGAATGTGGTAAGAGTTAAACTATAGCCCATCTTTAACACTACTTCGTGATACATGGGATTTTTGGTAGAGTTATAACATGGATCATTATATTTCTATTAGGGTAATTTTAATTTTATTCTAAAGTTTTATATAGTTTTATAGACAAATTAAATGGTACTCGTTGTTCATTTTATTTTGATAAATTAAATGTTGAGTTGTGTTTTATTTTTATCCTATATCATATGGTGTTTCTTTTTAGTGTTTAGTTGTTTTATTCATATCAGTTAAATCATACCCAATAAATATTGTAAATACTTGGGATTTATTTTAATCTTTTTGGATATCATTTAAGGCCTAGTAATTACCCACCTCCCTCTAATATTAATGACAATTAATTGATCATTTCTAATGATATCGGTTTTTTTCGATCCAAAAAATAAGTTGATACAAATGGTATCAACTTGGTCATTCCTTTTATGGAACAAGTGTTCTATGGTATTTTTAACCATAGAGTTGAAATAATTCTTTTATCATTACCAGTTTTTGAATTTATAGATATGTATTATTATCAGAACAAGAAATTTAGAGCATAATAGTTTGTATCTATCCTGTTTATGTGAAACATTATGTTACCAGGGAGTTTGGTATATAAGTGTTTTGGAGACACTTTTTGGATGTTGAAATCTCATAGTCATGTGTTAATCCAATTGGAAGAGTATGACTTGCATTTTAAAAATGTCATCCAGCCAGCATTTCATACATCATTTTAAGTGATGATCTATTATTTTGTGTAAAATTTTTGATTTCTCAAAATTTTGAAATTATTTTTCAAATGATAGATTTCAGAAAGGGATTTACTATTTTCTTTTTGGAAATAGTTTTATTTTATAAAATCATGTTATATGTCTTACAAAATATCATTCAACATCTATATGGTTGATTTTGGAGATCAATTTTGTGACAATTGATGTGATGGAAGTTGAAATTCAAAGCATTCATTTACTAGAGAGTTTCACTTATTGAGTTTTTTGTTTGTTAAAAAACTGTTACTTGTTAAGAATTATAGAATCCAACCAGAATAATCTATGATGAATGTTATTTAACATGAACCATAGCTGATCTATGACCTTTTCTTGACTATTGTCCAAGCATTTTAGGAAATGAACATAGGGAACCAGACGGATGATCCAAGAAAAGTGGACCATTCTGTCAAACTCCGGAAATAGAATCCACCCATCATCTTGGTGATTCTAAACTAGAATGAATAGAATAATAGTTGAACACGATGAATTGTCTATTAAATTTCATCGGTAAGAAAGTGGAGATAATGGTCGTGCAGGCCGCATATATGCTCGATGATCTTAAAAACCAGTGCTTGTAACTTTTTATGATGGATAATGTGGATAAATCTTGTAATTGGGATGAATTTTATAATTTTTTATCAATAATTTGTATCCCACACATTCAAGATCCAATGAAAAATATATAAATTCAGCACGATGAAGTAAAATCTATATGTTAGAGAGTATTTGGATAAATTCACGAATTTATTGTTCTTTGCACTAGAGGTTGTGTATGCTGAAGTAGTAATGGAACACAACTTTGAGTCATGCCTTTCATAATATATTTGTTTAATTATATTTGTGATATGTATTAATTACTATATAGAGATTTTAAATAGAGTTATAAAGGATGAACAAGACATAAAATGTGTTATAATATAAGGAAGTATGATGATACCCTTGGGAAATGGTGGTACATCTAATACTGGGTGAAAGAGTAAGAGGGAAACCTGTTTCCAATGTAGAAATGGTAATCAAAATCAGATTGACGGATTAGTAAATCTTACTCTGAGTCCCATGACAATATATTGATGTTATCAATGTGGATAATTTGGCCACATAAAGTTGGAGTATATATGAAATATAATATAATTCCATAATTTGAACAAGATGTGACATCTTAAGAACCATTGCATAGTGATCTATGATCCGCATGGATCATAATATTCAAAAGGGTGAGGGTAGTGGAAATATACTTGTTAGCTGAGAAAATCTAGTTGTGGTGATTCTAGGAATACCATGAATCCTCAATTATGGACATATAAGTAAGTAAACATAGTGAAGAGTTTATTAAAGAAGTAATTGTATGGAGCTAATAAGATGATTGTCGATGATACGGCTGGAACATCTACGGTGAGTGGTAATGTTCTTTTGAATTCATCATTTATAAATGATAATTTTTATACAAGTACATCACATTTATTCATTTCTTCTTGTGCAGTTTATTTTTTGTTTTTGAAATTGGAGATGATAACCTCTATGTTAAAACATGAATCATCCCCCTGGGAAATATAATTTATATCCATCCAATGTAGAGAATGATATATAACTATTGAAGGGTATGAGCTGAAATGGGAATTCTCAGTGTTGGATATGGTTGTCTATAATGGATTAATATATCCAACATGGATGAAAATGTTCAAAGATCATATCGTCTTTTATAGATAGAAAATTACTTTTGGTAATATGGATTGAATAAATCATATCATAAACTGATAATGGGTTGTAAAGGCATGTTCAAAAAGAATTCGAACACTGGAATTTGAAAAATCTATTATCAGTTGGTGGAGTTTTTCTTTAGAATCAATGGAAGAGAATAATATTGAACTTTTTACACCTGTTCTGGATTAATTCCTATATGTTTTTACAAATAATATCTCAGGGTTACCTGCTTTAATAGATATTGATTATATTATTGATCTCCTCTGGGGGACATATATTATTTCCCTACATCTAATAGGATAGAACTGGTATAGTTAAGGGTATTGAAATAATTATTTAATGAACTAGAATTCAAAGGCATCATTCGACCGAGCAAATCTTCATGTGCAGTAAATTTTTTTTTCATTATGAATGAATATGGAACTCTATGAATATGTGTTAATTATAATAAAATTAACCATGATATGATAAATAATTAGTATCTGATACCTTTTATTAATGATATTATGATCAATTTATTAATGCTCAATGGTTCTCTAAAATTAACTTGTGATTAATATATAACCAATTTTGAGTTTGTACAGAGGATATCTTGAAAAAAAAAATTAGTGGAATATATGGTAACAATGAATATGTTTTAATTCCTTTTCGTACAATGAGTGACACAATGGTATTAATGTAATTGATAAATAAAATATTTGAGAAATATTTGGATTTTTTTGTTGTGGTGTTTATCAATGACAACATTGTGTATTAAAGAATATATGTTGAGCATGAGAATCACTTTGTGACGATGTTGGAAATCTAAAGAGATTATTATTTGTATGTCAGATAATCAAATTGTGTTTTTTTGATATAAGAAGTATTTTTTTCAATGTAATTTTTTGAGTAAAATATTTATATTCATTTATAATGAATATAAGATGTTATCTCTTGTAAACCTATGAAAACTGTATTTGAGATATAGAGCATATGTGGTCTAACTGAGTGTTATCAATTCATTTTTGTTGCTTCTGATGATTATCCTTTTCTATGGATTCTTTTCCAAAAATTAATTCACCATTCCTATGGAATGTGGAATTCTAGAAACGTTTTTAATACCTGTGGGTCCACCTTAAATCATCACCCATGATAATTTTTCTTCAATCAGGACATGGGTACATGGTGTACTGTGATGCTCCAGGATCTTGGTTGGGATGTGTTCACATTAAAAGAGATCATGATATTATTTATGGATCAAGGAAGTGGATATTTATAGAGAATAACTACCCAAAACAATACATGTAGATAGACTCAGTTATCGATGCTTTGAATACATGTCATCATTATTTCCTCTGTGATAATTTTATTATCATCACATTTTAGAAGAGTGTGATGCTTATTTTCTCACAACTGGAATTGAAAATGTGTGAAGAATATGTATATAGTATCTTTAAATGTTTGAATTTGAAATAATGTATACAATTTGAAAAATTAATTCAATGGAATATTCAATAAGAAGAAAAAGATAAATTAGTTTGAAAATTAATATAATGATATGTGGCAGTTGATGTCGGTCGTAGCTGATATTCATTTGGAATGTGATGATTGATGTGATGTTTTGGTTCTCACCCTATTTTTCTTGTTACTTATTTGTATATTATGGTAAATAATGTAATGATATTATATTTTTAATGTATTTCTTTTAGTTCATTATTGAATATTTGGGAGACCATAAAGAGCTCGAGGTTGGATTAGTGTTCAATGTTGTTGAAAAATTAGATGGTAGTGTCAATGATTTTTCAAGAAAAAAATATTCATTATTTCCAGATTTTGTGATGTGTTGTTTATACTAAATAAAAGATATATATGTTGTTGAATAAACTATTTTGGATGAATTTCATGAAATTGAAGGTGTTCGAGTTAGTTTTATGGTACTAAAACTAAGAATAGGTTAAGGAAGAGAATCAGTGACCAACAATGTATACTGTAGTTTCAACTAATAACAGTTTGGTAATTTAGAGCATATATACATAAATTTTGTTAAAAATCACCAAAAAACAGTTAGGATATACTATCCCATATTAGTGATAGTGTATCTAATCACAATGATTATCTATTTGATTCATATTCAAAAAACATATATTGTGGATGATTTATCAAAATTATATATCCTAGAAGTGTTAAAGTGAATTGGAAAACAGGTTTTGAACATGTTAGACATAGATGCAAGATTCACTTCCCCATTTTGGACAGCCTTTAATAAATCCCTTGGGAACCAGTTCATTATGAGTATTATGTATCATCCTGAGATGTTGAATAATCTGAAAGAAAGATGAAAATGTTGGATTACTTCTTATGGGATTGTTTTATTGAATTTGGCAGCTAATGAGAAGAACACATACACTTATTTGTGTCCTAATATAACAGAAAATACTAGGCCTTGATACATGTGTATATTTTATAAGTTTTCTATGTTTTCTAATGTTATTATTCTCTTTACTAGGTTTTAATAGTTTAGAATTTAGTAGTTAGAATGAGCCTTTCCCATAAAACAGCAGAAAAAATATAATTGATCATGAAGATGATGGTAAAACCCACTATATTGATAAAAATTATGTATATCTGCATTGAAAATTTCCTTCAATTATAATAGCTGATCATGTGAGTTTTTGTATTTTTCCAAGGCATATACATCGATGTTTTGGAAAGTAGGGAAGGTTATCTCCTCGATAATTTGTCCATTAGAGATATTAGAAATGTTTTGGGAGAAGGAATATCACATGGAAATTCTACTATGATTTATTTTAGAACATAATTTGTTCCATTAATCACAGTTGAAATAGAATTTGCATGATCCAAACTGCGACATCATAGGGGATGATAGTGACCTAGAGCTAGAATATTAATTTGTAAATATCCCATTGTAGATCATGGATAAAAAATATAATGTCTTTCATGTGAATAGAGTTATCATACTGTGTTTTTATTGAAAAATGGCCAAATTTCAAGAGAGAATTGGGAACAGGATTAGGAAATGGATGAGGAATGGCCGGAACTATTTCAAAACACCATGATTTTCTACTTTCCAGTGATGAAATGTCCAATGTTGGGGAGAATACAGTGCCCTTGGTTTAGGTATGTAACTCATTCATATTATTTTTATGTATATAAGTTTTAAAGGTGAATTTTATATGTTTAGGATATATGGTGTTTTGATTATTGGGGATAATAGGAAGGCACGCGATCTACACATGATTTTCAAACACCATGTGAGATCATATTAGAAATTATTTTCATTGGATGGGATTTGGTAATTTTGAGGTAGATGATTTGGAATGGTTAGTACACGGTTATAGAGACCATGTGACGTGAACATGTGATGATCCCATTATGACATTAGTGAATGCATGGTTAGTGCAAAACATGTCTAAAAAAGTAACTAAACTATGCACTGGTCAAAAACCACCACCTTAAAAAGATAATTTTGGGTCTCTGTAAACTATAAGACCCTTTTTCAACAAAAATTTCCCTTACATTGGATTTCTGTTATCCAATGGCCAAATAAGGTTCTCCCATCAATCCATTGGTGATCTAAAGAATTATATTGGATATTTGATCATGTATTCTTGAGGTATGTTATTGTTCATCGTCATTATTGATTGGATTCTTAGAACTTCATATCCCTTCCTCTTTTTTTCCTAAATATACACCCACAATTGATAGATATAAGGATTTTGATGCTAAATAATTGTATATTTGGTCTTTATAATGATAAGGGAAGATATCTATGGTTGGATTGTCATGATTTAACAAGGTTTCGTTGGTGTTATTCATTCATTTACACTTTTTCCAAAATGTTCGAGGTATATGGCTTCAATCTTAACTCATCATATAGAATTGATTATCATGGTTTAAAATTTAATAAATCTAATGAAATTGATTTTGAATTATTGGTGAAAATCATAGAGTAAATATTAATTTTTAATGATTTATAGTATTCATAGAATTGTGTGTTTTTGGTAATTATTGTTCAAAGTTGTTTATATTTTTTATTATAAAATTTAATTTTAAAATACGACATTGCTTGATATATGGAAATTGATTTTTGAAAAATAGTTTTCAAAAATTATTCTGTTTTTATTGAAGTGACTTGATAAAAAACGGTATTGAATAAAAGAGTTGTTTTATATAAATTTTGTTTGGAATTTTTTTTGGGAATACATGATGTGTGTTTCCATATTTCATTTATTATCAATTTTTGAAATATGATATTATGCTCAGTACCAATGGTGTAATGGAACCAGGGATATAAATACCTTGTGATGACATGGTAGATCGATGACAAACTAATCATGAGTATTGAACTATCATAATGAATATTTCATGGTTGGTAATATGGAATTTAGAACCGGATTTGTTATGCCAATTAGATCTTGCGAAATGAGAATTATGCCATGTCTGGAAGATTTTGTTAAAAAATGGATTGTGGCTATAAATCTGGTTGTTGTTACAGAAGTTCATATTGATATATCAACTATTTTTTAAAATGATTATGATTAGTTATAAACAATTTTTGAAACTATTTTAATTTTAATTTATTTATATAAATGTGGAAAAATATTTGGTCAATGTGGCATGAGTGGGAAAGTCATTGGGAAAAAACCTACTAAGTTATAGTACTCACCCATTATTTGGTACGTTGGTTCTTTTTCAGATTTAATCTATCGGGATGTGGGAAAGGGTAATGTGTCACATTTTTTCACTACATCCTGTTACATAAGAATTTTAGTAGATCATGAACACATAACAAGTAGATAATTTATTATTGGGGATGTCATGGTGTGTTTTTTATTTTTCACCTCAATTTTTTTTGGTATTGTATAATTCAAATGTGGTACATGTATGTTGTTTGATTTTGTTAAATTAAATATTGATATTTGTATTATCATTATCAATAATCATATGGTTTTTGATTTTTTGGGTTAGTTGTTTTATTCATTATGTTTAAATAATCCCCCACTGATATTGAAACACTTCAAAATTTATTTCCATCCTTTTACACATTAGGGTTTTCGCATAATGAATGATAATGAATCATTGTCCTCTAATACCAATAAGAATTAACTGGTCATTAAAATCATGTTTATTTTGTGACATGATCCATTTTATGCCTGCATAAAAAATGGTATTTTTGTTATGTTGTTGAAGATGAACAATTTTTCCTTTCTCGTGAAATTGAATGAAATTGGGCATAATGTAAATTTAGGAAAATTGCAAAATTATGATAGATGTTAATAAATCGGTGTATAATATAAAACATTATTTGATAAAATCATTATCTATTCTTAACTATCACCTTAATTAATGATTTATTAGAATAGATATATAGTTCATTGTATTTCACAGTGTGGAAGGAAATAAGAGGAAACAATTGTTATGGTTTTGTGTGAATTTTTCCTGTTAATTGTGTTAATGATGGTAAATGGGAATCATTTTTTTTTAATTTGTACATTGATGTGGGAGGTTTTTGTAGTGAGATAGCCCATGAGTGAGAACTCAGTTATTGGTTGTGTTAGGGACCATCTGGTTTTTTATCATAGGATTATATATTGGTAGAATGTGAAGCCTAAGACATTAAAAATATTCAGGTGTTTATATATAGTGAGTTAACATCAGAGATAATGTATTTGTGTTGGTGTTATCTGATGACGTATTTGTGTACTTTTAATTACTGATGATTATTTCACCTACCTTTAAATTATCCCTGTAATGTTGAAAAATCAGTGTCTTTACGACTGGCTACCTAATGTGTTTTGGTTGGAAATGGATCACATTAGATGTTGTGCATATGAATTGGAATATCTGGCGATGGATGGTGCATGGAACCCCATCAATAGTTTAAAAATGATGAACATATATGTGTAATGTTTTAATTCCTTGGGTAATGTCTCAGTTTACCAAAGATGTGGTGGATATAAATCTTTTCCATGTAGTTTTTGGAATTCACATCTAAGTGACATTATGGGATTGTTTTCTTGTGGTATTTGGGAATTGTGTGTTGGGAAACACATCAGGTATATAGTCGATGTTGAGCTTGATACTGATGTGTCCATTGAGAAACATCTAATATGTGTGTAATATCATAGTAATAAACTATTACATTGAATGACCATGTTGATAGTACATGTATTGTAAAAAATGTACTAATATGATAGGAATCATGTGAGGGAGAAATAGAAAATATGGCATAATTGCACGATGTTTTTTTACATGAAATTTTAGGGATACATGGTAGTACATCTCAAGGAAAAACTTTTATAAAGAGGATATATTGTAATTCACTATCCATTTAAATAGAATTACCTTTCTTGTTTATAAGGTAGCCTTTTACCGTGATTTTATTTCATTTAATTTGGATTGTAACTGAGGTTCTTTGGGTGGAAATTTTTATTTCATTATGATGGATTGGAAGAGGATAGTCAACACACAGTTTTTCCAAACTCTGTGTTCCAGCCCAGAAAACAATGTGATCCCAAATAGAAGGAACTCACACATGTGGTACAAGATTAAAAAAACCTGTGTTCCCTATATGTAGAATTTGTTCACCCCCTAAAAAGGCTCATGGAGAAGGCACACTGTTTGGGGAAACAATGTCCTATTCCAAAGAATCAATGTGTGTGGTTTTAATTATCTAAAAAATTATATGTTATGATACCTGATCCCATATTATTAACCAAACTGTCCCCACTCATCCCCTAGTTATTATTCTAGATTTTGGAGTCTCTCAGACAATTTCTTATGGCTACCGTCCTCCATTCTAGGTGATTCAAAGCATAGTTTGATGATTTGGACCTCCCAGTTAAGCAGATTCTCCCCAAATACATATATTTATCATTCTCTATCACTCATCTCCCAGATAAAATATGGATGATTATCCATAAAGGGATTCTAATCAGGATCTATGTTTGTTAGATCTTGATTCGATATATCTTTGATTTAGGTTTCTAATATAGATCGGCTTCATCATGGCATTGTTGATCATTTCATTTAAAATTGAGGTTTTATGTTGGGAACTCACATGTCAATTACTGGAGTAGGTGGCATAAAAATAAAACCCAAAATTCATAATCTATAATTATGTATGTATAATTATAAAATTTCTATTATATTTTTATCAATTGTGTTATTGAACAAATTAATTAATTTTGTGAATTAATTATTGAAGGGAATAATAAAATAATGGATATTGGGATTATAGATTTTGGATAAATAATTCATGAACTAAATAAGGTGGAATTGGTATTGTGGAGTTAGATAATAAATATTTGTATTACTTTTCATATATTGAGAATAATGATTTTAGTGAATTTATTAATGAATTAATTATGTAATATTGTGAATGTTTTTTTGAGATAACTAACTCATGAATTAATTATGTGATATTTAATATAGATGGTTTATGATAAATATTTGATTATATTTCTATGTGATATTGAGATTGATGTTTTGATATAAATATTTAATAATTTCATTATGAGTTATTGAGATAGTGGGTTAGAGAAAATTGATTATCGAATTAACTATGGGATATTGAGGTAGTTGTTTAGAAATAAATAATTGATTAATTATTTACGAGATATGAATTGAAATTTTGTTATAATTAAATAATGATTTATTTATTGGATTATCGAATTGTGATTTGTGGATATTTATTTTTTGAGCTAATTATTACAATATCAATTTTAGATGAATATATAATTATTGAATTAATTATTGAATATGGAGTTTGTGGATATTTACTGATAAATTGAAAAATTAAATAATTTGATATGTAATCTTAATAAAATTGGTATATTGAATTAAATGAGTTGGGATAATAAAATTATGAATTATTTATGGGGTTATTAGGATAGTTGATCTTGAAAAATTAATTAATAATTTAATTATAGGGATTTCTGTGAAAATAAATGTGATTAATTATTGGTTTAATTAATTAATGGATTTGACATGAACTATTAATTAGTTATTTAATTTAATATATTTAATGATATTAATTAATTTTTTAATTAATTAATTTATTTGACATGAAAAATTAGATTGTTATTGAATTGAAGGGATTCATTGAGATTAATTAATGGTTGAATTAACTAATTTATTTGAAATAATCAAATAATTGGTGAATGTATTAAAGGTAATGAAGTAGAATAATTAATTTTTTATTTAATCAATATAATTGAAGTTAGATATTAATTAGTTATTAAATTTAATAGATTGAATGTGAATATTTAATTATTGAATTAATTAATGGAAATGATTTGAAAAAAATGAAATTATAAATTAACTAATAGAACTAATATTATTATTTCTTATTTATATTATATAATATTTAGATTATTTAACAGATAAAATGTCAGGATTTTTTAATTTGATTAATTAATTAATTGAATTAATTTATGGAATGATGTTAATTAAATAAATGTTAAATTAATTAATGTTATTGTAGCGATTAATTAATATGATAAATTAATTTACAAGATTTTTGAGATCAATTAATAGTTACATTAATTAATTATAATGAAATTATTAATTTAATGCTTTATTAATTAATAATATTTATGTAGTTAAATTGTTCATCATTTAATTAATTAGATCTTCTGAAATAATTAATTATTGAATTAATTAATCTTACTAATAAAATTAATTAATTGTTGATTTAATAAATTATATTGATAGGATTTATTATTTTCAGAATTAATTATTGGTATTAACTGAACTAATTAATTGAAAAATTTATAAATTAAATTAATGGGATTAATTAATTTTTGAATTAATTAATGAGATTTAAGAGAATAATTTAGAATTCTATAAATCAGTTGGATTGTTCGTAATATTATTTATTTAATTTGATATATTGGCATGTTTAAATAATTGTTGATTTAATTAATGAGATAAATTGAAAATGTGGTGTTCTTGTACATGTGATGTTGTAAAATACGAGGCATTGTGATTTATCTTATATGTGAATTGAAATGAAGAATGAAAATAACTGAATTCATGTATAAATTGAAATGATTAATGGTATTAATGGAATTGATTTTAAAATTTTAATCATGAATGGTAACAATGAAATTCCTAATTGAGTTGAATTTATGAATGGTAACAATGGAGTTCATGGGATATTTGTTGATAAACGATTTGTGATATAAGGATTAATTCTCCAAATATTCATAGAGTTCTACAGATGGAGTTATTCAACCAAAACAATGATGATTAAATTTATTCGATAAAGACTAATTATCTAAATACCCATTAGGTGTGAGACTGTTAGTGATACTCCAAATAATAACGGGGTTCCTAATATGGCATATTACCTCCAAAATATTAGCATTGGACTATGCTTCCTTATTAATTTAGTAATAAATTAAAATGTCATGTATAATTTAATACCATGTGTTATAATGAAATATGAATTGAATAAGTGACATCATTCAGACCATAAACTAAAAGAAGTAGGTATTGTGGTTCGAGTGTCCTTGGGAACCCATTAGTTATGTGGTTAATCTAAGATTAATTGATATAATGTAATCATTTTTACGTTACTTCATGAATTTATATGCTTTATAAAAATTCATACTATTTTAATAATTTCAATTGTATAAAAATCTGTTGGTGTTGGCCTACTGAATTTAATCCACACACTACTTTTCCTACCCCATCATTACCTGAATTGATTTCAGGGTAGCATGATTTCATTAAAATGGCCTGGAGTTAGATGATCAATTTTTGATGGATCATGTTTTAGTGATCGAGATGTGGTTTATAGGAGACATGGGAGTTTTTAACGTCATTAATTTTTGGTTTTCTATATGACACCTCACACTTAATTTATCATGGCATAACAATTGTTCGTTTTTTATATTGTTTCACTAGTTTTTGTCATCTTTTGATATTGTAATTGTTTCTGGATATGTTATATCATATGGTTAATGATCATTTATTTTTATCTAGTGTATTTCTCTGATAATAAGTGTATAGTCTTCCATTATTGACATTAGGGCCTCACTGTAATTCAGAAGGCTATAGCGTAAAGGGAAGAATAGTTGAGGTCATGTAGTGAATTAGCTTTTGGCAGAAGCCTATTGCACGTGGGTCTGGAAGTTACATATATAAGTATATGTAAATTATCACTCCATTATTATTTTTATTCCTTATTTATCACATAATTTTATTAAAAAAATCATTAATATATTCCATTGAAATCGTGAATGAATGACAACATTTTTCAAGACTGTCGTATGTTGTACACATGAGCGACATTAATGTATTCCAAAAAAATTGGAATCATAACATTTTGTGTTATATAATAATTCCATTAGCGTATTAACATCATAAATTTAATGAATATCATAAATGTAATAACTAAACTATAAATATTTCATTATTCCCAACCTTAAAAGGTGATAATGGATGAACATGATACATCGTTTTGTGAGGTGGTGGTCGTTTATAAATAAGAATGATGATTACTAAACCATTTCATGAGGATTTGTGAATTTTTAGGTCATAACCATAACAAAAAAACATTACAATATATAGAATATATTAATGTTATTATATTATTTTTTAACAATAAAAATTAGAGGATGTAGAGAATAACACAAAAATAATCACTTTAAGAAAAATTACATATTCATTGGGGTTCCTCCATAAAAAGGATCTCTGATCATGAATGGTTTTCTTTTTACCAAAAATATGGAATCTATCATTACGATATACATTTTTTGAGTGATTTTGGTAGATCTTGGTTGATCAAATGACTTGAGAGGATCGAAAACATGAGGGGAGGCAATGCCTTTTATAGTTGAGGTGGAGTGAACATCAGGTAAATACTCAAATATTTCCACTATTAAGAGACAAATATTACCTAAATTGGATCAAATATTGATAATTAATTATATATATAAATTATGTGGTTTTTAAACACCTCAATCAAAAAGTATAACGTAAATTATTATCATTTATTTTCTTAAATTCATTTCCTCGTAAATATTTTTTTTTGGTTTTTCATTATGGTAGCTATTTTTCAAACATTAATATTTTATCAATTAATAAAATAAAACTATACATTCTATAATAATTATAACCAATGATTCTTAGTATTATAACTAATATATACAAAAAATAACCTATGACGTTTGGCAATTAATATTAAAACAATACTGTATAAATTGAAAAAAAACCGCCTAAACAAAAACCGCGCTAACCGAGTTTTTTAATATTTAATAGAATATGTAATTATTATAATATAACAATTTTTACATGAATTGAAAAAATTTTATATTTATTTTCATTTATACATTACCATAGTAAATATAGTGATTTTATAAATTTTAAATCAACTAATAAAATAACATTTATTATAAAATCGAATTAATCTCAATTCTTGAATTATTAAATAATGATGAATTATAAAATATCAATTCCATGATTTAATTCAAATATAAAATTATAGAAATTCTATTATTTACTATATATTCATCTAAAATTATAATGGTATATAATAATTAAGAAAATTATTTCAGTTTTAATAATTTCTTGGACATTTATTTTACATAATAATAAAAAAATAATTATTTTTTGGAATTTCATTATCATTTTATGTAAACAAAATCCGACTCTTAAAATTATATACATACTATAATTATATAAAAAAATATTTAAATTTACATATAATTTTTTTACCTAACCTATTTTGTTTTCCACCTTTTGGAATGCGTTATAGAAATTAAATGAGGTGACAGATTATTCTATTCCTTTTTATTTACCTAACATTTTATATGTGTCAATTTCATGTAACATTGTCACTAAAACTCATGAACATTTAAATAAATGTAATAATTTTTGAAATATGAAAAAAAAATATTTGGTGTACATGTTTCATGGTCATTTGGATGTTTATGTTTAATGTGTAGTCCCATAGTAATCTCGTTTATCTCTTATCCATTGTGATTAATTTTATATTTTTCAACTAATCACTTCAGTCTAAAATTATTTTACAATATTAAACAGAATAAATTCTTAGCATTCTAAATTTGGGAAAATATTTGGCATTTTATATAATTATAAGACTTAAGGATTACTTTAAAAGTAATCGTGATATATGATGGGAAAGCGGGGTTTTATTCATAAAATGATCAAAAGTATAATAAGATTTTATATATTACAGAAGTAAAAATGTTATTTATATAACATAAATTTGATTTATATATGTTTAATTGAAATATTGTTACATTGAAACCAATAAAAAAATTATATAACATTAAAAATTACATTGTTCAAAAAAATTTTAAAATTAAAATTTAGTGTTTTCACTATTCATAGAGAAATGAAACTTCGTTGAGGTATTCCAGAATTTCCACAAAATAATTTTTCTACAAAATAAATTTAAAATTGTAATTTATTTTGTAAAATAAAAATTATAAAAGTGTCAAAATTTATTTTCAAAAAATATTTCCCAAAAAATATTGAAATAATGCACATAGAAAAATACATCTTTTTATATGTGAGATTTAATTTATTTTTATCATATGCATATCAAATAAATTAGAAAAAAGTCAAGAAAAATTATTAAGTATATAAATATCATTTATATGATTCAATAACTGTATTGAATTTAATTTATTGGAAAATATTCCTCTATCAGATAAAAATATGTTTTTATCAAAACACATACTTTATATTAAATTGGGTTTTATTTTCATTTATAATTAATTAATAACAAATGAATAAATTTGTATTTGTGTGAACAATATATTTTAATAATATATTTAATATTATTAATAATAAAAAACATAATTTCTAGGAGATAATTTATATTCTAAATAATTGTACTAATAACACTCGTTAAAACTATGTATTGTTTGTAATAAAAACCATCAATGAAAGTGATTATTACATGTAATGAAAACTAAACATAGTGTTTTGTTCATTGAATTCTATATAATTTGTTGAATATATATATAATAGTAAATATATAATTTTTCTGGGTATTTATAGTTCTTTCTACCCTTGGTGGAACTTTTCATACTTTCTATTGAATTAAATGTTATTCTTTTAGAATTTCTGGGTGTTATACAACAAAACAATCTCAATTTACATACTGCCATGACTATGTGTCTTATATCCAAGAATATAAATAATTTTTATGATCTTTTTTCATTATTTATTGAATTTATACCAAAGATAGTGACACATACATTTTATTTAAATATTACACATTCTTATATGAATATTTTTTATATAACATATATATCCACACCAAAATTATACATGCTTTATACCATTGTAAAGTAGGACACATAATTAACATGTTTATACAAGGTCTATATGTTAAAGGAAAATCTCCTTCATAACTAGAACCATTTGATGAAATATAAAAATTAGAAAAATTCTCATTAACCAATGCAAATGGAAACATAATAATCGTTGAACAAGTTGCAAAATAATTGTAAACATGGTAGATCTCAACGATCACTCAAGAAAAATATAATCATAAGGGTATAAGAACATGATATTATCATTATAAAACAACATCTTACATATCATATATCATTATATTGTGTCATGTACTAATGTTTACTAGTTTATAAGACATGAACCACAATAGAATAAAATTTCACAAGAAATGTTGGGTTAACATTGGAATAATACAATGATTTTCGTAATAAACATAAACATATAAAATTATACCAATTTTAGTCAATATTCAATTGAATTACAGTCATACTAAACTGGATTCACTCTAAGTTCCATCATAAAAGTAAACATCACTACCAAAACAATAATAGTGGAAATATTACCCTAATAAAATGGGCTTACACTCTACTACTTCAATTTTTATCTCAAGAGATATCAATTTTTACATAATTCATTGGAGGGTTATAATATTATGGGCCAAACCACTACATAATTAAAACCATACGTATCTATTACACAATATAAAAAAAATTAATCATATCATAACCAATGAAAAAAATATTCATTGCAAACATTTTATTATTCTACTACTTATATAAAAGAATACAATTTCATATTCATGTCTTCATTTCATCTCAAAACAATCCATCGAAAAGAAACATGTCTCATTAAAAAAATGTAATCATTAGCATATAAAATTAAATAAAGAAATAAAAAATTAATCATTAGGCCATATACCAATAAAATCTTAAATAAAATCAAATATTTCCAACATCAAATAAATATTTCAGTAACATATAACCTCTAACATTTCTAAAGGAAAAAATCATTTTAATAGAAAAAACATTTTAGAAACAAAATTCCCCAATTGTTAAAGATAACATTTTATTTAAAAATAAACTATTAATCTTATAAATAAATCATCAAATCTGTGAGTAATCATGAGGGTTGGAAATTCAAATCATGAGATATTAGATAAAATAATGAATTACATTTAATGTTTTTTTAATCCATAATGGATTTTTTTTAGATAATGGAAAAAAGTTCTTTTTAAAAACCTTTAAATATTAAATCTTACATAAAATTTAATTTGATGAAATATGGGGTATCATTAAATGTAATCATCAAATCATTTTTACTATATAATGATATGGAGGGAAATTATTTTAGACTAAAGAGTGATATAATGATTTTTTCATAGAAATATTATTTCAATTTCTTCAATAATTAAAGTGAAGAAAATAAAATTTAAAACATATACATGAAAAGAAAAAAATATAGGATATTAAAATTCATGTTTTTCATTGGAGATAGATTATGAAATCTCATCATTAGAAACCTAATAATAAAAAAAATACTTATAAATAATAATATTGAATCAAATAACCATTACCTCAAGAATCACCATTTTTAATACAAGTTTTAAAAATATATTATAATAATTAAAAATTTATAATAAATTTATTTCATAATCATATTTATTTCATTAATAATATCAATAATTTACTTATGACATCTTATAAATTATTTATTATCAATTTTTTTAAATCATCCTTCATGGTGAAACCATCGTTTGTTTTTCGTGAAATATTAGGTTCTACAGAAATATTCCTCGTACATTGGTAATGGATTAAACTTGTATATAATTTAATAATTAAATGAAAATTATAAATAGTTATTATATATATATTTATAAATTTGTAATCATTTGTAATAGTTATAAAAAAAACATAAATTACACTATTCAATAGATGGTAGGCAATACTACTGCATGGGCATTGTTTTACATTTTTCATAGTGTGAGACAAAATAAATTCAAATAATAATTATAATTTAGTGATTAATATTAATATAATAAATAATATATAATTTATAAATTCATAATTATATCCATTAATGTAAATTCTAGATTAAATCATTAATTACAGCACTGTTTGGAGATGTTATGTCATACATACACATTAGAGATATTTTCACTTTCTGTAGGATTGAAGAAAGGTTAATAATATTTTTATATAACCATAAAAAAATTCATCTTATTTATGGTGATAGAGACATTTTTCTGAATAGAAAAAATAATTTTAAATAACTTTAATAAAACATAAAATAATAAACCCTCTTTTATGGTTTATATCTATTCTGAGAAGCCTCATTAGTCTTACAAAATAATAATTGATGTGTTGATATTTTCCAGAGAAGAAATATCTACTATGTGGTTATAGAATATAGGAAGGTATCATGAATTTTTGTTTTGATTGGAGATGGAATATAAGGTGTGAGTAATAGTGGAGAAGATATTCTAATTAAATTGTATTGGGAGGGACACTCGTTGAATTATAATAAGATTATAATATAACATACTAATTTTAATTAAATATTCGTCTAAATAATAATATATTCAAAAGAAGTATACAAGATATATATATATATATATAATCATTAAAAATAACCTGAATAGATTTTATTATCATTCTAAACATCATATTTTTTCCTAACCTTATTTTAAAACATTTTTACCTCAACCGTGGTAACAACTATTTAAATCCATATAGGTCAATAATTGTTCAATACCAAGAAAAGTGACTCATAAAAGGAAAATGGTTGATATTTTATGAAATATTACTTTAAAATGGATAAAGATAATTTCTTTTAGTTTTTTAAATCATTTAATAAAATCATATTTATATCAAACTTCAATAATATTAATATAGGAACTATAAATTTAATTTATCTTCAAAGTCAACATGGAAAATATGGATTTAAAATATAATCCTTTTAAACATCAAGAAACTAATTATTTATCTACCAAATTCTTGGAACACAATAATTCGACTGTATTATATTACTATAAATATGTTTAAATTCATGTATTTTATTTTTTAAAAAGTTATATAACTACTAATTCAGTGTTGTTAAAAAATTAATAGTAATTAAAAATAAACATACAAATATAAATAAGTTACTATGATTAAGACAAATATCTTATAAAAAACATTTATTATTCAAAAAAATTTTATTTTGTACTTATGAAAAAAATTTATTGATATAAAAAGCAATATATTGATAATATAAATTCTCATTGGTCAAATGATATGGTCTGATTATAATTTGGTGATTAATGTTAAATCTAAATTAACAAATGGTGTCTCTCAAACTTTGTATCCAATCATTTTTATTTGTATTGATAGTCCTTTACAATATTCCGTTAATTGATCCATTGAAATGTATAGCTTGTCAATTAGTATATATATGGTAGAGGATTTATGATTTTTTTGGTAGCACCACATATCCCTTTTAAGGTTTCTATTCAAATATAAAAAAATAAAATTCCTTAGAATCACATTAATTTTCATGGAATTACAAATATGTAACCTATTTTGTCCTAAAAAAATAAGAATCAATACTGTTATAATCTATTTTAAGAGAGTTTTCTTCCACGCTTTTTTAATCATATCATACCACTAACAAGATTTAATAATAAAAAATTAAATAAGAAAGAGTCCCATAAAATATATCCTGTATATAAAATGATTTAAAAAACAATTCATTGATGTTTCAAGAATCTCTTATCTCATTTCAAATTTTCTAAACAATTGAAAATTTAAAAATTAATTTCAAATTTTTTGAAATTGTTAAACTGTTTTGGAATGTAAAAAATATTTTTGAATAATTTCATAGTTGTTCATCAATTTCCAATATTCCCTATATAAGTAAACTTATTAATGATCTCTAGTAAAGACGACACTTCACTTTTGTGAAATCATCCTATAACAATTTTATTATTATAAATATTCCAAATTATTTAAGAACATATAACAAAAAACACTAAATTATATTTCATTCAAAAAAATTATCAATTCCTCAAATGAGTTGTTAAATAAAAATTTACAACAAAAAATACCATTTTATCATTAAATAGAAGCTATCATACTATAAAATAAATATATTCACCTGAAATCAAGTCATTAAATATCTAATTATTCGGAATTTCAATCTTAGTTGAATGGGGTATCTCGATCAATTTATCTTACACATTATTTTATCTTTTTTTTTGTTTTTGTGAAAATAAAGCAAATTTTACAGAACAATCAATTTCACAAGAATTCTATTTGTTTCTCAATACATAATAATGAAAATTATGGGTTTCTTGGTCATTAAAAATTTTCAAGATGGGACCAAGAATATAAGATAATAATATATATTCGAGGAAAATTAAAAATACTCCAAACTAGTTGTTATATATTGGTTTTTAAATTTATTGTATTTATTAAATACATATGAAATAACTTTGTTCCTTCGTTCAATATTTCATGGGAACAAGCTATCAAATTAATAGATAAAATAATGATAGAGTCGTTCAAATTGGCTATCCCAATTATATAGTTGTATGGATAGTGGAGTTCTTATATTAAATATATAATAATGAAAATAATAAAATAAATGATTATCAAATGTAATGATGTAATACATTATAAGTATATTTATTGTGGAAAAGAATCATTTTGAATATCTTCCTTGTATATACTTTAAAATGAATAATATAAAAAATGGAAATAAACTGTTTCACAGATGTTTGGTAATTTAGTTCACTAATTAATTCTATTTTATATCTCTCAACCATTATACTATTTTATGAAATTACAAGACCATATTTAAATCCACTTTCTTGAATATAATATTTTTATAAAATCCAGACAAGATCCATTTCTATAATATTTCTCATGATATTACCCAAATTTTCAATGAAATGATCAAATGATTTTCAAATGAAAAAATCAACAATAACATGATGGAATCAATTACTAAAATTAGGGAAAATTATTAAGATTCCTTATGTGAAATGGGAACTTCATAATATATTAAAATTTTATTTATCAACCAGTAGTGGGTTCACAGTGATAGAATTCCTCCCTTTCGTTAACATCTGAGAATTATTTTATTTTATTCATTGTTCACAATTTCCACACAATATTTCTTTGGAACAATAAGAATTATGTTGAATTATATAAAATTAGAAATTATATAAATAATTCTTACATTAAATAACATCTCAATTGTGTTTTTTGCAATTACCATAATTGTTGGAATATTTATCCTCTAGCAGTTCCTAAGTGGTTTTCAATATTTTCATAAAAGATTATATGTATTCATATTTTTAACTAGTTCTGGTAATTTCTACGAAATTTTCTTTAAATTACTGACATATTATTTCAAAATATATATTATCATATTATTTTTATTTGATGAAAATTTTATAGTAAATATTACTAATTACATATTTTGCACTAATAAAATCACATAATTTATATTTGATGGATGTGGACTCAATAATCGATTTGTGGGATTAATTAATGATGATAATATATATGGCATACCTACATGATGTGATTTTATTAACTATATAAGAGATCAATTATCATATCCTTCATTGTAGAATAAATAGTCAAAGTCAATATAGAAAAAATCATATATTGTCATTATATGGTAATAAATGGTTTTTATATTTCAAAAAATTATTTTGAAGTGAATTTATTAATATTAATTGGTTACAAAAAATAAATATATATTCTAAATAACTAGTATCCTTACATGTATTTATTTTATCAAAATATAAAAGTGTAAAAAATAATGTTCTCTTTATATAGAAATTTTATATAATAAAAAATATTAAAATTGATATTATTATCATCAAACAAAATAATTAGAATACCTTACTAATTATTCTTGATTTCCAATGATTATTTTGGAAGAGACATCTCAATATTAGTGGTGAAAAAGATGGTGTCCTATATTCTCCAAATTTCATTACATATAATTGAGTTTGAAAAATAATATTCCGTAATCTAAATAAACCTAACTCATTTACTCCCACCAATAATTAAATGGGTATATTTACAAATTATACAACCACTATTGTATTTTTGAGATCTTCCATTTATTGAGAAGAGAAGATAAAATGTTGAATGAATTATATAATCCTCAAGATAAAATAATGTGTTTATAGATGAAATAAATCCTCCTATATAATCATGAAGTCTATAAAGTAATCCTTTTTTTTGAAAATAAAGGTAGGTTAATTAGTATATTTTCACATCTATCAAATGAATTCAATAATATGAATGGATATTTAATTCATTTTAAATGTGACTAATAATTATATTAATATTTAATCATAATGAATCATCATTGATTAGACCATTGTTTAGGGAATGCTAGATTACATTTTTTTTCTTCCGAAAGTCATTTAGGTGATTTTTTTTGTTATTTATTCTTACAATCCCCATGATTATCCTGTTTCTCTACATTGGTCAAATTGATACGTCCAATATCACTATTGAGGATACAAAGTATATTCTAACCAAATATTGTATGTTACCATAGTTACATTTCACTTTGGATTTTCAATGGTTTTAAATGGATGTTTTAATTAAATGTTTAAAAACAACATATGATTTTTCATACATAAATATCATTTATTTTAGATGTGTATTCAATAAATTTAATAAACACTCATATAAGGACTGTAACGGTTTAGTGTCACTAAATACTGAGTGTGTAATCATTTTATTTAGTAAATTATCTTGAAAATATCACATATATATCTTCCTTTTATGAACTAGTCATAAACATTACCTATTTAAAACATTTATTCATAACCAGGGGAAAGTAAAAATATGAATGGGGGAGATCAGAATCTCCAAAAGATTGTTAAATTTATGAAATATAGTAACCCCATTGTACCTATTTCATAGAATAAAATGAAATCATTTTTAGTGATCAATTAATTAGATATAATAAATTAATTCTCTAAATGAATATAATATCTTTGTTCTCTATACATTACGATATATAAGATATATATTTCATATCTTATATTTTCATCAACATTTTATTAAGGAATCATTCTTCTACATCACGTGAGTACAATCCTATTAAAATATAATTTTATCAGATTTATAATTTATAGAATTCTATTTACCATATATAAATAAACTATATTCTAATTATATAGATCAATCTTAAAATAATTCATTTTGTAATTTACCTCTATATTTACAAATGTCATGTTCTGCATTGAATCATTTTTCATGAAAAGTGTTTCATTCTCTAGTCCATATACAATTACCATAGAAACATTTTTTAGTTTTCACAATCCTGAAACATAATCCTGAAAATATAAATTATAATCCTATATTTAAATGGATATTAAATTTCATGAAAACTATATATATATTATTATTATATACAACATCTATTAGTTTAAATTCATAGTAAAATATTTAAATATAACTTTCATAATAGTATCAATTAATTCACCGTCATGAAGTTATAACTTCACAATAATACTAATAAAAATACTTTATTTGAATCATATTTTATAGAAGTTATTTGAAACAAAAACCACGATAAACTTTCTATTAATCCATGGGAAATTAAATATTGAGATTAACTATGACATCGTATTTCATGACAATAATATTTTTGGATTCCCTAAATTAATCCATTTAAATTTCCTTATATTATTTCTAGACATGTTCCTTCATAACTCAACATAGAAATGTTAGACATTCTCCATTGATAAAGTCCTTGCTCAGTAATCTTGAATTTAAATGATCCATCACGTTTTTCTAATTCAACGATAATACATTACCTTCAATACTCATATATTAAAATTAAAATGTTTCTAATTTTATTTTGGAAACTTATTCACATAGGATTAAATCATGAACCCAAATAAATATATAATTAAAAAATTCATAGGAACTAATCACCACTATAAGTGTTAGATCATATCTCCTTAGAAAAGATGATTGGATACATAATACATTGATTTTATACATGAAAAAACTATATACAAAAACAAATTTTCTTTTAATCATAAAAAAATCTTTAGTATGGTCTTTGAATGAAAAAACATTACATATCATGAATATAGATAATATATACATCTGAAAACCCATTTTAGATATATAATAATTACATACATGTTTGGATATCCATTATCCATCAAATAGTATTATTTTCTACATTACGTTTGAATAATTCTTTTATCACCAATATTTGTTGAATAATTCCCTTGGATTGTTTATCCATTAAAATCAAATCCATAATTAGAAATGTTTATGGATCCCCCTATTTATATGATGTCACATCCTCTTCTTAAAAGTGTATATTTTTCAACTTCTTGATTCCATGTAATCTCTAAAAAGGTAATAAATATTAATTTTTCATATATTCATAATAATTAGTGATTAGTGGATTTAAATACAAGAACATAAACTAGGATATAATACTATATAGAATTGATTTGAGGGAATAAAAAAATATTTTATTCTGGAAAATAATTATCAAGTAAAAAAAATACATGGTTCTTCATGAACACCCTATATCCATAGTCGGGAAAAATTATTCAAAATTTATTAGAAGAGTTACATATACTTTATTGAGAAATCTAGTTCATTTTTTATCCATATGGAAAATAAAAACATATGTATTGAAATAAAAAATATTAAATCAATAATTTATGGGAAAATAAAATTACCGTATAGATATCCAAAAAATATTGAACACTTTGTTATATAAATTCACAATAATTAACCTAATAATATAATATTGACCTTAATGTGAAATAAACTCATATTTATGTTCATTATATGATAATATTTATTTTATAATGTTTCAAGCATTATTATGTACAATAAATATCATTCACATAATCATATTGTGGGTAGAACATCAAATTAAGATGCACATATCTCAGAAAAGAAATACATTCTCCTCCAGTTAATGAAATTTTCTTTCAATTAGAATTACATGATACTGCATAATTTTTTCATGTCGGTTATTCTAAATATGAATATCTCCTACCAACTTATCACCCATGTATTGGGCCAGTTATTCCATCTATACAAGAGGCACATAGAGATTGGGTTATAGAGAAAAACTACACCTTGTTTTTGGAACTCTTTTCTATTGATGCACAAATATGGGTTAAAAAAGGATCATATTAGTTTGTCCTTACCTAGAGTAGAGTACTTTCACATGATATTTATTTCTTGGATAATATTGTATAATACGTGGGAAAACAATTGGGGAATTACCAAAACGGTGTAATTAAGAAATCTGATCCCAAAATCCAGCACTCCTATGATATATCCTCAAATATAGATAACATAAAAGTGTTTTTATGATGTTAATTTTTTACATTATTATAATTAATATATATGTATTTAATTTAATGAATTGTGTACACAATAAATATTTGGAAACATTACTAATCCTAATATGATCATTGAAAACATTTATAGAATCCATAAAACACCTCAATAATTTTATTGTATGTTTTTCTAAAATACAATATATTAATATATATATTTAATAATGCACAGATTCTCTATGGAATTTTTTTTTTGGTTATTTATAGGAGATATTCCTGACCAAGCCATTAAAATTAAATCTTCCAATTCTGTGCTTTGAATTTTGAAATTTTGACATACACGGTTGTGTTCCGATTGATATATAGAGTCTGATAGAATTAAATTATTATTTTTTGAATAGTAACATACCCTTGTGAATAGTAACGTACCATTATTAATAAAAACATACCCTTTTGAATAATATTTTGACTCATTTGAGTGGTAACCAATCCTATGAATGTGTAAATAAAAATTAGGCACCATAAAAATGAAGATGAATATCTTAAGTGTATGTTTTTTCAGTTAAAATAATGATTTTGACTTAAAATTAAAATTATCATATTTAGGAAAATATTATTTTAATATGGTGTTCATTTTTCGATTTTACACCTCGAAAAATGGTTTGGGTAAATTTTATAGATTTTCGGAAATAATTGAATTTTTTTTAAGAGTAATATATATTAATTTACCATATAAATATGTTATAACATAAATTAACTATTCCTAGAATCATGAGTGACGTAACCACACAAATATCAAACTCACATTAATTTATTACTTTTATAGGTCAAGGAATACTCATTATTTTAATTCATCACAAGAAATAACAAATTAATGATTATAAGATAATGAAAACTCACCTCCTCTCAACTATTTAAACCACTCCTCAACCCCACATCCTTCTAGATTACTCAAGAATCACGCCTTTCTTAAATTCTGAAAATTATCTTCCCATTCAATCTCACCAAGTATATTTATTTTTGGTCTCACCAAAAATCCAAAAAACAAAGTCCTTGATGAGATTCTCAATGAGGAGTACCTATGAAGTGAAATTATATTCCTTTTTCTTTCATTTTATTTTACAAGTACTATTATTTGGATCACTATTCTCACCTCAACTCATTCAAAATCCATGTTAATTTAAGTACTAGAAAATTACAATATTGTCATTATTTTAATGGATTATTTCATTATAATCACCCTTTTCCCCTCCTTTTATACAACAATTGCAAACTCTATCAGAGATGTGTTAATTGATCACACTCAAGGAAGACAAGTTTTGAATTTTTATTAATATTTTCAATAGTAGTCATGAAATCCTTTTAATGTTTGAAAAATATTATAATATACTTATTTTATCTTATTTACTATTCTGTAATCTTTACTCACACAAAATATAGAAAAATAATACAAAATAAGTTCATTTTTCACCAAACATCCAAGATAAATCCATGTTTTTATCATTAACATATTGAATGATTAATACTGATTGTATATAACCAAAAACCATATAATTTCAATTATATATTATTAATTTCAGTAATAATATATATTAAAAATTCTTGATGATTAACCACAATTGAAATGAACATATATTCGTTAATACAAGTAAACAGATCCTGAAAACCAATGAAGAAAATGATTCCAAACAAATAAAATTGAACATCTTAAACCCATAAAAGGCCATTACAGAACCTAATATGATGATAAAATATCAATTAAAAATTGATGAGGTTTGGGAGTTATATATTAAGTGATCTAAATTTTATTATTCAGGATGTTGAGAATAATGAAGAAACCCTTCGAGCATAAGGTAAGGGATACTCTTTTTCACTTTTATTCAAGAATCCACATATATTGTGTTCTTTTTATTATTAATAATGGGGTATGTTTTCTCACCTACCGTATATGGCCCATATGATATATAAATGATGGTATACCTCTTTTACCTCTCAATAATCACTCACAAGAACACTCATTACCATGCAAAAATGTTTGTAAGGGGTTTCACATCTCTCTATTATTCCAGTGTGATTTCCATAGCTCAACAATTATTTCATGAATGTGGTTTATGTGTATTAAAATTTTATTAATAATATAACGACTCTATTAATATTTATGGTATTCAATTATTCAATTGAGTATTATTATATTTTGGTCTCACGAAACAATTGATTACAATTTGGTAATGGACATTGTATCAATTTTCCATCTTGTAGTGACTTACGTTGTATTGTGCACCGAATAATTTTTATGTCATGTACCTACTGGCCATTTAAGATAAAATATATTTATTAATTATATTCTGATTAAATATCTATATTTTCATATCATGTATATGATTATTTTCTATGTCGTATAAAATTTTACATTATGTGTTGATTTTGAATCTTGTTTTAACTATTGTTGTATTGATGAAAATGTATCCTCTATTCTATGAGTATAGTGTAAGGCCATATTGATATTTTATTGAATCAATTAATAAATAATTTTTTGGACATGAAGTTATGGGAGGGGCCCACTACAACCCCTATATTTATAGATAGGTCTAATGGGAAAATAACTTTGTGACAAACACTTCATGTTTGTTTCCAAAAATCAGACTGGTTTCTACCCATGACATAAACCGATTCAATGGTATCGTGGTATCATGTACAAGATACATGACATAAAAATATTAATCATTCTATCTATTAATCATCAGTTATTACTATCTATGGGGTTTTCACTATGGTGAAATCTAATGTTGTTTAATTCTCATTTTATTAATGTTGTGAGTTTTTCATTTATTGACCATAAAATATTGAAAATTTCATGTTGTTTATTATTATTATTTATTATTGATTAAAACATTAATTATTCTTAAACATTACGTATCATTTTAGCTTGACCCATTCATTTTTTATCTTCAAAATGTTAGGAAGAAGTGATCATATATTGAGTCATTATGGAAGCTGACTTTAGTTTTTGTTATGTATGGTAATTTATTACCATTACCAATAGAATTTGAGTAACTTCTATGTATCTAGTATCTTCAATACTAATAAATAGAATATTAAGTCAGTAATTATTTCCTTTTAATCCAACTAATGTAATATGTAATGCACCACATCTGGTCTAGAGGGGTCAAGTTGTTAATGTTTGTATTAGAGGAAGTTTAGTAGAAAACATGGAAACTAGATTAGAAAATGTAAATGTGGGAACAAAGAACAATGGTAGTATTTGAGGTAAAACATAAAGAATTCCCTGGAATTTTGGATAGGAATATTTTTTTGGATCATTCTAGAAAATACATCCTTGTCTTGAAACTAAAAGATAGTGTTGGCTATGGCACAAATGTACCAAGTCATGAAAAATATGACCAGGAGTTTCGGGCATAACTCGGGGTATCTTGGTACACAAAAACGAGCCTTGCTATAGTATTGGTAGTGACAATACGTGGGGATATGCTTTGGTTAATTCAAATTTATTTACAAGCCATTTTTAAGGATTTTAATTTAAATTTTTTCTAATAAGAACCACGTTTACACGATTTTCTTAGTAGAGAATTTAAATGTATGCTAAATACATTTCTATATGTGACTATATATTATGGTTCATAACCTAATATAGTGTATGCCATTATTTAGAAATGGTGCCTAATGGAAGAATGAAAATCAATACTCGTAGGTAATTTAGGGATTTTCCCACTAAGCACATCAACACAGTAAATGATGGAGAGGATAAGATCATGACCCTATTAGGAAAACCTACTCACTTCATGATGAATATCATTCTACAAATGTGTTGGGTCGTTTCATGTGACTGAGGCCCCCATATTTTAGTGGGATGACTAATTCTATTGTAGTTGAGTTGTGGATCATGTACTTTGAAAATATATTCTTGAAATTAATATAAAATGAAAATGAAACAGATGTAAAGAAATTATATTGTTTCAGTGTTGATAAAGATCAAAGGTGGTCCTTGATCCAGAATACCACAATGGATGTATAAATAATTGATATTGAAGGGATGATATTTAATAATAAATTCATAGAATAATATTTGTCTTGTGTTAAACAAATTGAAATAAATAAGAAATTCCTTGGCTTAAATCGAAGGGAACATGGCCATGTTGCAGATTGTGAGGCTACCTTTATAAGGAAAGATAGGTATAATATATATTAAATATCTAACTTGTAATACATGATTGAACATTTCGTTGAAGGTTATAAGCAATGTATTCGATGGGAACTATCTTCTCAATCATTTTCAGCATATCATAAAATTATATCATGTACCACAAAAATAGTGAAAGAATCTTCAAGTTTAGATTTTTCCAAGGGAATCCATGATACGATGCAGAATTCTTATATCCATGGAAAATGTGAGGTTCCAAATATGAGAAAGAGAATAAATAAATTCTCATCATGTGAGAACTCTAGAATGATTCATCTTGGGATATTATTAAAATCTATAGAATTATGCTATAAGTGGGGAGATAGGATTAATGATATAATTAGTTCAGGGGGGATAAAACATGTCAATGATGTTCAATATATTATCTTTAATGAGATAGGACACTATTGAAGTGATTTTCCTATGCGCCCAGAAAAACAAGTTCAAAAAATGCATTACGTGCATAGGAATGCTTATGAGATTAAAACCGTAGAGTTTTAAGTTCTTAATAATATGATGGTAAGTAGATTAATAGTATTCTCAAATATGGACAACTAAATATTTGATTTTGGATCATCACATTCATTTATATCACCCCAGTTTTTTCCATGAAAATTAGACATGTCGAATTTTATTTAATAAAGGAGTTGTTAGTCATTATTCATATAGGATGTATCTTTAGGGTTCTAAAAAATACGCAATAGACATGCTACCCAATTCCCCAAGGAATATGGGGAAAAGATTTCAAAGGCATGCAAGAATTGGATCGGTCTGCAAACTGGTCCGATGATGATACTGCGCGACCGGTTCCGTGGAGCACCCCCTTCATGGACCATTGTCGTTTGCAAAACAGAGGCAGAGATCCTCCGCGGGCACGAGGCAGGACATGCACTAAACCGGTCCACATTCACGAACTACCCCCAGCCACGGACCGTGTTGACTGATCCGGTCTGTACTGTAATATTTCTCATAATAGAGGCTGAGGTCCTCCACGGGCTTGAAGCAGGACAGGAGCCAACCCGGTTCACTATTCCTGGCATCCACAGCTGCGAGCAGCTTCAGCCGGTCTGAACTGCCTTTGTCGTTCACGGAATGGAGGCGGAACCCTCCGCTACCGCGAAGCACTCCCTGAGTTCGGTTCACGGTGGAGATGTGCTCGGTGCCTACCATGACGCAAGGATTGACCAAGTTATCCACAAACCGGGTTTTCGGTAATGGGATTCCGTAGAAGGTACTGCATGACCACAGATGTATCTCTTCCTCCACTCTATAAAATGAGACTGAGGGGGGGAGAGGAGGGGATTAGATTCAGAGGATTAAATTCAGAGGATCGCCCCTCGGAGGATTGGATTGGAGGATCGGATTCGGAGGATCAGATTTGGAGGATTGGATTCAGACGATTGGAGAATCGGAAGGATATCTGTTAAAGGCAGGCTTAGGAATTTGAAAAAATCAATGTTCCAATTTGTGAACCAAAACATGTATAAACCTGGGATCAAATTAATAAAGAACTGGAAAATGCATAATAACATGGTGGAACACAAATCTAAAAGGGCAATGAAAGAAAACCGCAAACCATTCACCCTCCGCAGATGAATTGCCCACAAACTAGGGAGTTTATGCCTCATTTTCTATCCATCGTACCGTGTAGCACCCTCCTATGCGGGCGAAGCCCTGACCAACGATCCTATGACTGGCGACAACCATGGTCACCACTGCTCGCATGGATCCATCTATGAACCACCCTTGTTCGTGGATTGTACATGAATCCGCAACCACCCCGGTTCACGGGATGCCCGCCACTTTGTGAACCACCCTGGTTCTCAGGGTGCCAATCAGTCCACGACCCACCCTGGTTCGCAGAAGGCTTCTCCATCCACGTGGCACTTCCCTATGCGAAGGGCACCACCAACCGTACCCCTCGGTGGTATTCCAAATAATTTGTTGTTCGCATTCCCCAATCCTGGAAAAATACTTCTAATCCATTCTAATCCTCTACCACACCCTCATTATCCTACTCATCGGCCCTGAGGTGAGGCCACCACCATAGCCGCATGACCTATGTGGTGTACCCTTCAGGCGCATCATCACGCCATTTGGAGTTCACATACCCACGATAAGAAGAGGTGGAGGGGTTGCTCCGACCCTTTACCAGATTCCCGAAGCATTCCTGGGTTCATTATCCCATGGTAATGTGGAGTCTGAGCTTGGGAGTCCTCTTTCTACCTATTCAAATGTTAAGGACTCCTCGTGGGTGATAAAAAACCCATCCTAAGGAAGCCCTCATTCATTGCAAGATAGGACATGGGCAAAGGAGAACCCCCTTCTCTCTACCGCATCACATTTTCACACCAGGATGTCTATCTCAGAGTAACCCCTGACCTTATGGGACGCTCCACACGTTATCCCCAATCCCTTCTTCATGGAATCACCTTTCGCGACGTGATCATATGGTCCTTGTTGTATCTTGTTTCTCACCCTGAGCATTACACACGTGGGCTTAGAGTAGGCATTGACCATGACATCCTCTTATGGGTCGCCTCAGAGTGTAAGCCCCAAATGCCCTCATCTACCAAGACATTAAACTGTATGCTGCAGTCCAGCATGACATTAAGCTTTATACCTAAACTATGTGGACTTTGATCTCTATCTCCTTGGAATGGTACGTAGGAAGCATCCCTTAAGTTCAAGCCCTACAATCGGTCATGCCGACCCCATTCACGTCGGTTTACCAACATCTTGGGCTAACCCAGAGAATAAACCTCATTCATTCAAACTATGTGAACATTGATTCCCCACCACAGGGATACATAGGAAGCCTCTATGAGGTTCAAGCCTGACTACCAGTAAATCTGAATAACATTATGTCGCTTTACCTCACCAACCCTAGAGTAACCTTTAGTGAGTCTAGACTCCATGAGGTCATTAATCCAACGAGGTATGGTAAACCTCGGACATAAATGATTCTGAACCCCTGCGTCAAGTTGACCACTGCCCAGTAGGGTTAAATCCATGGATACTATGTTTGAGTATTAACCTAAGATTAATGAACATATGAATACGTCTTAAATATATAAGAGGGTCTCGGAATATGAAATAATTCCACCCAAATGTGTGTGATGAGAACGACTTCCCATCCTCTCGACCAATGTGATTTCATAAGCATCGTGGGTTAAAACACCTAGAGAACACATGCCTTTGGAAAGAAGGTCCACATAACGTTGGATATGGAACGGTTGGGCATTTTGAAATGAAGACCGGTGTACCCAAATTTGGTATTCGAGTGGGGCTTAGCCATCCGTGAGATCGAAAGTCTGGTGATTTGGACCTCTATCTCCTCGAAGGGGAACCAGATCGAAAAAAAATGGTGAACCCGAAATGAATCTTTAACCAAGAAAGACAGATTTAAACTAATCCCACTCTGTTCCACCCTTATGATCACAAGGAGGGAAAATCAAGGACATTAATTATGCAAGGGATCATTAGATGCTACTTTGACATATTTTCTATTTGTATTTGTTAAAAAGTTTTCACATGCATTACACAGAACACCCTTTAATCTAATGGTGTCATAAAGGAACTCCCAAGCTCCTGCTTTGAACAACGCAAGGACTAGGCTCCCTCACCAATGGGGGACCCTGTCACCAACCCATCGTCATCAGCGCTGGGTCTCAGACGTGTTGATTCGAGAGATCCACCTTAATGGTACTCTCTCGATGGTGGAGGCAGCCATGCTCGCTCTCCAATCTTCCAGAACTTGTCGGCCGCCTGCCTAGTAGCGGCCACAATGGTAGATCCAGAAAGCCCCTATTGCGCTCTCCAACAGTTTTTAAACATTACCCCAGAACGGAAAAATGTGAACCTCCCATATCTCAGTGAGGTGGATGAGGTCGTCACTGAAGACCTCATCCCAGCCGAATGGGGGTTCCGCGCTAAGGCCCCCTCCAGAAGACGCCATAGTAGTCAGGTCGCGACCCAGAACCATCTCGCCAGGGAGGACATCACCACAAAAATCTATTCCCACGCTCCCCGAGCTCCGGCCCCTCAAGCTGCCAAATGAGTGTGGAAGACGTACAACCAGGGACTGGTCATCACGCGGGTCCATCAAGAGAAGCTCCGTCACCGAGTCGTGAAGACGTATCATGAACAAGAACATACACTTATTCACTCCTCCCAAGCCCTCCATCCAGACATGTTGGCATAATACAATTCATTGCACACCCCGTCGAGCTTTTTCAAGACCGTCGGTCCAGTAGGATGACATCTACCAGGAAGCCACCTCTCCCTGTCTAGGGACGTGAAGCCCTCTATCATGACGTGTTGGTGAACCAACATCTGCAGGACTAGCTCATAGAAGATCCTCTTATTGCCTACCATCCCATAATGGTAAAGATCAGTAAATCCTGCAACACAGATGTGGTGAAAAAACAATAGGTGGGCACATATCCCTACCAACAAAGGCCACCGACTCGATATGGTGGAAATCCAACAAATGCAGGTCCAGTTTCCTACAGATGCAAGTAACGTCTACCACCTTGATGTGGTGGAAACAGAGAGATAAGCTGACATATCACGGCCTAGGGGAATATCCGTTCACCTGCCCTGACACAAGAGAATTGTCAGTACACACTAAGCACTAGAGGACTGGGGAAAGATATTCATACACTGATAATGGAATGGGCCTTCATTCTCATTGCAACCAAAGCTGTCTCTCTACATATCATGGCAATGTTGGAGGAGAAGGTATCGATCCCAGATCATATCTTGCAGACTTACCAGAATGTAATTGCATCAGAGGAAACAACAAGGACTCGGTCCTGTGAGCCTGTTTGCTTAATCATGGCGGCTCATCAAAAAGATTAGATAGCTGTCTCAGAGCAGATCTGCATCCCTACTCTCAACCAAGAGGGTCGGCGACCATATTCCGCGATGAAAGGGAAATTGGATCGAGCAGATACACTCGTTCCAACTGGGTGACACCGGTCCATCACGGTGGATGCTCTAGAGTAGGCATATATCCCTCTTAATTGTCAAGATGTTTGTCGGCATATCCCGACAACATAGAGGGACCCAATTAGACAGGGACCCAATGTTGAAGGTCGTTATCAATAGAAGATGGTCCAGAATACCCGCATGAAATTGCCTCGTATGTGCCGAACGCAGCCGGAAAATAAGGAGCGGGTTTATGACTCCGCTCTACTGAAAGCAGGGGTTCCCAATTCCCTCTCGCACCCATCGAAGGCTTGGAAACCTACCCACACATTATCATATTATTGTATTTGAAGTATTAATTGCGAATTTCCTCCTCGCAAGGTCGCTACCAGTAGCTCTGAAGGTCCTCCCGGGAGCACCCGCGAGGGCCTCACCTGCGGGCATATAATGATCGATAATAAGAGCTCATTTTATTATGAGAGTCACAGAAACCCTCCACGTGACCAGAATATCAAGAAGTAAGGAGGTCCTCCACTTGTTGTGGTACTCCCTGAAGGTCCTCCCTTGGTTATATGCTGCACACACTCTCCATGCATTGGGACCACAGATTTTCATAGTAGTACTTGTTATCATAGTAGCAAATGTGGAGGCCCTCCCCGCAGCGAAGTCTCATCACGACAAGAAGGTACTCACCATGTCATGTCCTACCCTGAAGGTCCTCCCCATGGGTTAATTTGCAATGGCACTCCACGCATCTAGGAATCAGATAAAAGTGGTATCCCTCGCCATCCTGATAACGGATGTACTACCCGTAGAGACGTCAAAAAACGCGACGGTCCTCCCCTCATTGCGGTACATTCTAGAGGCCCCCCATATGGAGTATCCAACAGATATTCTCCCTGCAGTAGCTGTAATGGTAATCCTTGCCATTATTGCAGCTGTGATGGTAGTCCTTTCCACCACGACCTCCATTGCGATGGTCCTTCCTGTATTAGACCCAAGCAAGAAGAAGGTCCTCCTCTTATCGCAGTGTGTTCTAAAGGTCCTCCCCATGATGCACATAAAACGTCAAGACATGACGGTCATCCTCACCATGATGGCAGTTATTGTGAAGGCCCTCCCTGTAACAACGCTACTCAGCCAGAAGGTCCTCCCCTTACTGCGATGTGCCTTGGAGGTCCTCCCCAGAGTGTTCACTGCAAAAGTACTCTATGTAGTGAAGCATCAAGTAGTAATGGTAGTCCTCTCCATTAAGGCTGCCATTGCAGATGTGCTCCCCGCGATAACATGTCATATCAACAAGAAGGTCCTCCCCCTGCAGAATCCAGAACAGATAATCCCTCGTTTACTGAGGCACTCAGAAGGACGGGATCAAGCTTGTCAGATTCCCAGTCAGTCTCCAATTACACCCTTCATTGATATGGAGCCGTTCTAGGGCCGCGTTTATCTTCTAAACCACCTTGGAATTTCCCACATGATGATTCAACACCTACCAGTCCCACTGCATCCGACCACACTAACAGGGGGCATCACAGTTCGGCCAACCAGGTGAAGGAGACACTAGTGGAGGAATATGCCGACATAATGCACCCGAGGAAATGACTGGATAGGGTTGAAATACCAATTATTTATTGGCCCACGACCACCTTTCAGTTCGACATACCTAGAGAGCTTTCGGAAGAATGCATGCATGAAATCCAACATAATATATGGTCAACCCTTCACCAGCTGAAATCATGCTTCTTGCACTATAAGGGTATGTACACCAAATCAAGATGATAGGGGACCTCTTACATCACATTGACTTGGAGGCTCTTTCCTAGGCACAACAACAACTACCCGAGATGCGCAATGGGATCATGGAAATAGCCTACCTCCGTGAACAGCATGAGCTATGCAGCCTAATCGATGATGTTACGACAAGAGTCAACAACAGGGGATGGGGAGAACATGGAGCTTTGAATTTCACTCTTCTCCCCACCTAGAAGAAATCATTAATCATGGTGTCTTGCAAAGTTATCACGTGAAGATGACAATCAAGTGGTCCCCATATTCATGAAATGCAACACACACAACAGATTCCGGCCTTGAGTATGTCACAGAAGCATCAAGACCGACGGGAAAAATCCATTCAATAACTCTTTAATCAGTCCACAGAGAGAATACAACAGACCTCTAACTTAAGAGAGGCCATTAAGTGATCGTTTCCCTCCTCCCCATAATGGATTGGTTTACAGAGAACTCGGTACCAAACCCAGTTAATCCCCTAATGGGGGTTCACAAGTTCAGTCCGGTGGAAATTTCCGTAGCCAATACCGCAATCTAGGGTCAACCCCAGCCTGCAGGTCTGTGGGAATTTTTAACAACAAATGCCTTCGTAAGACCAATACAAATGGGAAGAAATTCAACATCTAGGGAATGGGGCTAGCCATAGCCCTTAAGGCTGGGGGCATTATTACCTACTAAACAACAAACTCCCCCATGAGAGTTAGTATTCACTCATCTAGGGAGGATGGTCAGCAGAGGAGGTTCCCGTCCTATCCAATAATTTGAATCATCATCCCCTCCAAGAAGAAGGGGCACCGTAAGGTTGCATCACAAAACTCTTAGTGTCACCATTCATCATGAAGTCCAAGGGCAATCCTAGGACAATAAAAAGAAGGCCACTAGAAGACGGCAGATATCCTCTTCCCATTTGGAGGATGACATCTTATCTACCCCACGATGCACATTCATCAACACCATAGAGGCTAACCCCATGGGTGACACCAGAGATGAAGCAAATTAAAAGGGATTAGGATAAGATGGTTTTGGTCTGGTTGTGGCTCACAATGAACAACCAGGTGTGCACACCCAGAACCGAAGGGCCACTTTAAATATGGCATCCCCTTCATCTAACCACCCTCCACTTACCCTGTGAGCTTCCAACAAGGATATGAACAAATGACCGGTTACCCTTAACCACATCCTTCTCTCAATAAAAAAGATCAACTGATTATCAATGTGAGGTTCGATCGATAGGAAGAAGAAATGAACGAAAGGAGGTGACTTAACACTGAGCTGCTCAAATGGAATCGCCTTACTGAAAGGGTGTCCCAAGAGGAGCCGCATCATGTGCTCCAAGTAAGTGCACCTCAAGGACACAGTTCTACCTTTCCAATGAGATGTCTAGTATATCCAACTACATAAATGTTCATGATGAATACCATGAATTCCCTCCAATTAGTTAGAAACCGGAGTAAGTACGGCTGAACCCTATGAGGGTGCCCCGAACAGCATATTCACCCTTGGTATCGGCTGGGCCGGATCCTCTTGCAATACCTCAAGCTGAACTTGCCAAGGACTGGGCCAAACAAGATATAAACTAGGGTCTAACCAAGACCATAGAGGCACTAACAATTCGATTGGATGTAACGGAAGGTCGACACACTCAATACATCCAGAATGGAAGCCCAACCCAGATTGGGTGACCAAGACACCACCCCCACCCAATTTTGGGAGCCCTGTATTCTCTATCTTCAATGGATCAGGTGATCCGGAGTAGCATTTTATGCACTACGCATCCTATTGTGACTCTATGATGGGAAATATGGAACAACAAAAAGTTGTGAAACTCATATTATTTGTACGTAACTTGCGAGGATCTGCCTTCTTCTAGTATACGAGTCTACCAGCTCAGTCAATAATGAGTTGGGAGGAACTTTGACAGTAGTTCTTGTTCCACATTAGTGAAATTTTCCCAAAAAATGACCACCGTCCTCATGAACTGTAAGCAGAGGGAGAATGATAGGGTCCCAGATTTAATTTATATATGGAAAGTTCTGACCTATTCTATGAACATACCAATGAATCAGGATGAGATGATAGCCATATGCATCAAAAATCTTCGAGATGAGTTGCGAACACCACTCATACTAGTGGAGTGAACCACTGGATTCCATTATCTCTCGACCATTTCCCATATAATTGAGGACTCCCTTAAGATGACTAATTCGATGTCCCGAATAGCCTCTCCTACTCTTGCGAAAAGATCCCCTAGAGCTGAAGCGTCCGTCATTGCGCTCATGCTGCCCTTTTTCCCACTCCACCGCTCAGGCCTCCACCAAATCGTCAATTCCACCAACATATTAGTGGATTCCTTCATCTAAACGGGATGATAATGCTTCATATTAAATGTCCTCATATAGAGGATGGTAGACTCTGGAATGTTCGGGCTGGGACCACCCCCAACGAATGTGGCATGTATCTCTACCACTGACTCCGTTCAAGGGGAGGGGTGGAAGAAAGTCACCAGCCAACCGGGGAAGAAATTCGATGAATGGATTACTTTGAAGACTATCAAACATTCCTAGAGAATACTCTGAGCTCAGCTACGACAGCCCCTGTTGCGGCCAACAGCTCCTGGCGCCGCACAATCCACCATTAGACGGTCATTTGGATGTAATCGAATATGGAAGAAAAAATCTCAAGATGAGCAGTCTGCAATGGGGCCAATGTTGGTCCCGACCCTGGAAGATTATATGCCCTCAAATCCGGTGCCACGAGCAACAGCCCCACAAACAGAAACATCAGGGAAAACTGACTAAGTTGACCTGTCAGAGGATAAAGTGAAAATCATTGGTTGTATTAATGTCATCCATCTTATGGAATCATTCCCTAATGAAGGGTATGGTTATGAACCCGAGTTCCCTGCATGAGGAGCCGAGTGGAGGAATTGTAGAGGAAGAAGATTCCAGGGGAGGTGCAGCCACGACCTAAACCAACACTGCGGTTTGACCCCGACCCAAACTGTTAATATCACGGAATCCCATGGGGGATTCCTTCAACAGACTTAGCAGGAGCCAGAAAGCCCCTCCACCTCAATGAGAATCCACTACGACACTTTTGTTTTGCAATACCCACAAGAGGAGGAGCCAATTTTTGGATTCCTAGTGCGAACAAATAGACAAGCCGGTCCAAGTCCTCAAAATGCCAGAACTCCATCGACATATGCCCCCACGGACGGTCCCTCCTCGTAAATGCTCCAGCAGCCTCCAAAGAACCCGCTAAGACTCTCTATCCAATAGATTATCATCGTCCTATGGAGAAGAAATATGATATCATTAAGTAGATGGCATCAGTTAGAGCCATGATGTCTATCCTGGAGGCCCTGGGTTTGTCAGCATACCTTAGAGTGGCACTTATTGAAGCCCTGCTCTGCTCCATGGAGTTTCAAGCCGAGGTAGCTGCCACCGAGATTTACCGGATTGAGACTGGATCATATAAATGAAATGTGGTGATTTCCTTCCGTGATCAAGATGTAGATGCAATCAATCAAAGACACATCAGTCCACTATATGTGTCTAGCACATTGGAAGATGTTGAGATTCGTAATGTCTTTATCGACAACGGCTCTGGAGTTAACCTCCTTCATCTACAGTAACTCTATAAGTTGGGCTACATTGAGGATGAGCTAATTCCCTCAACCACAACTCTGTAAGTTTGTGATATGAATGAACAAAAGCCAATGGGGAAAATCAAGCTAATGACCCATTTGGGTGACCTGGTAGACTACACGGAATTCATTGTGGTTCGGTAGAGCACAACATTCAATTCCGTACTGGGAAGTCCGTGGCTCCATAAGCACATGGCCATCCATTAATCCTACTATCAGTGTATCAAGTACTGCGTCAATGGACTAAGAGGGACATTTAAAGCTGACAAGGCCTCTATCGATCTATCTGTGTCACACTATATTGGCGACGAGTACTATGAGAAAAAAGGGAAGAGCCCTTTAGCTGATGGTGTTGACTGCATCCCCGCTCTAAATGGTTTGGAAATGGATATTGATGACCCCTTTAGGAAACTTTTTAGAGACTATGTATTGCCCGTCAACCATATTGAGTTCAAGGGTCTAGACCAGGACACACACTTAGCTATCCTCACGACCTCATCCATAACGGCTGAATGTGACAATGCAGAAACGTAGGCTAACACTAAATTTGGGGATGAGCACTTGATTGAGGATACTGCCAATGCCTCACCTCCGGACTACCATGAACCTATACTAGGAGCTCTCCATTCATCAAATCATGGTGATGAGGATTTGGGAGGAGATGAGGGGGAATATCATAGGGAATCACCTCCTGCGATTGAGGAAGGTATCTCCACCACAAAAGGATGATCTTTGGGAAATAAACCTGGGTACCGAAAAATACCCAAGGACCAACCTCATTAGTGAAGGCATGTCACCCGTAGAGCACGAGGAATTTACCTCCTTCTTGAGACAACATCGAGATGTATTTTCCTGGAATTTCATGGAAATTCTAGTACTCAATCCCAAAGTTGCAACACACCACCTAAGTCTACCAAAAGACCATCGAGGCTATAAAAATGCCACCAGAAGGACACAACCATTGCATGCTGGAATGATGAAGGATGAAGTCGGTAATCTCTTTAATGAATGATTCATTTTGATGGTCCAATACATAGTCTGTTTGGCCAATATCATCTTTTTCAAGAAAATGAACGGACAAATCCACGTCTATATTTATATCAAGGATCTCAATCGACATTGTCTAAAAGATGAATTCCTGGTCCTTGTCACCGAGATATTAATCAATGTAACGGCCGAGTATGAGGCTCTATCTTTCATGGAAGACTATTCTGGGTACAATAAAATTAGGATGGCCCAAGAAGATGAAGTAGCCATTGCCTTCAGGGCCTCTCAAGGTGTATTTTGTTACAAGGTCATGCCCTTTGGCCTCAATAACGCTGGCGCCACATATCAATGTGCAATGCATCAGAACATTAAACCGTTCCTGGGGAAATTCGATGAATGTCACGTAGCTGACTTGGTGGTCCAATAAAGGCATCACTCAGATCACCTCTCTGACCTTGATACCATCTTCAGCAAACATTGACAGCATATTCTGATGATGAACACCTTGAAGTGCACCTTCAGGGTAACCTCAGCAAAATTCACTGGCTTCGTTGTACGCCATCGCAACATCGATGTTGACGCTGAAAAGTCAAAATCTATATTGAGCCTTCCACCTCAACTCAACCTCACTTATTTGAGAGCATTCCAAGCACACCTGGCCTATATCAGGTGGTCCATAGCCACCCTTGTTGGCATGTGTTTTCACATTATGAGTTTAATGAAGAAGGGGGTCACATACCAACGGACAGATGACATCCAAGAGGCCTTTGACATCCTAATGAGGTACATTTTGAGCACAGAGGTGATCATGACCCTGGTTTAAAGAATACATCTTGTCCTATACATGAAGTCCCTCGAGCAGTCACTGGGATCCATTCTCTTGTAGATGAATGAAGCCGGCAGGGAAAACTGTATCTATTATCTCAGCAGAACCATGATTGATGCTGAGACTCGATACTCAAACATATAGAAGAGCTACTTGGTCGTGGTCTTTATAGTCCAAAAGTTGTGAAACTATCTGTAGCATCATGAAGTACATTTTCTATTGCATGATAACCCGCTCAAGTACATCCTTAGAGGCCCTATGCTAATCGGGAAACTATCTTGATGGGCAGTCATCCTGCAACAGTTTGACATCTGGTTTGGGGCTCATAAAGCCATCAAAGGACAGGCATTGACAGATTTTCTTGCAGCACACCCTTCAATATGGTCCACTACACCATACATTGATCTAACATATAAGGACATCTTTGTGGTTCAGGAGGAGCTCCCAGCATAGGAAATGAACTACGATGAAACCTCACAAATCCCAATAGGGAAGAGGATGGAAGACCATAAATTTAACAAGTTGGTATTGGGGATAATACTCATGTCCCTGGAAGAGGTAGTCTATCCATATTGTTCCTCTTGAACTGAGGATGTATGAACAATGAATCAGAAAATCAATCCCTCATTGTAGGCCTAGAGCTCGCACTCCAGGTACATGTACAACACAATAAGGTAAATGGTGACTTGAAGGTAGTCATCAGGAAAGTCAATGGTGAATATGCTATAAAAAAGGAAGAGCTAATTTCCCAGTTTGACCACGTTTGAGAGTTCATGGAAGAATTATCTACAGAACCAACCTTGGCGTATATTCCCCTGTCTCATAATGCTTAGGCTGATGCATTAGCCAATGCAGCCACAGTCTTAGTTGACCCAGACAGAGATGAAACAATCATCTATATCGCTAACCGTCGAATTGTATTTCCATTTTTTCTTGCAAAGATAGAAGAAATCCATGAATTCAGTCATGTCTCCATGTCATATACTGTTGCCACTGGCTAGATGACCCCCATTGAAAACTATCATTAACAGGGAGAACTTCTTTTAGATAGGGCTGAATGAGAGAAAATACGGAGAAGGGAAATCCACATTGTCCTATATGGCGGCATGGGTCAGAAAGACGACCTCTACAAATGAGGCCTCAAAGGAGTAATCCTCATATTCATTGATGGAGAATAAACCTATTTCATAATTAATGAATTACATACCAAAGTATGTGTGGTGCATCAACCAGGGACCATGCTTTCCCGTTAGGTTCGAAGGATTGTGTACTACTGGCCCATAGGGGCACGAGACTACGAGTGTTTTACCGCAAAATGCCACTCATGCCAAATACATGCCAACTTCATAGACCAACCCCCGTAATTACTCCCTCAAGCCATGTACTCTTTGACATTTTTTGTTTGGGAAATGGATGTTGAGGGACTATATCATCCCGCCACGGCCAGACAGCTGAAGTATATCCTCACGGTGACCAACTTCATTTCTGAATGGGAAGACGTCGTGCCCCTTAAAGAAGTCGGGGCAAGAAGCATAGTCAGCTTTGTGAGCACCAACATCGTCACCAAATTTGTTGTCCCTCAAACCATACTGATGGATAACGACACCAACATCTGCTCTGCTAAATTGTAGAGACTATACCAAGAATATGGAATCAAGGCCAATCACACATCCCTCTACCATGCGGCGGCCAATGGAAAAATAGAGGCTTTCAACAAGACCATGTATAACATTCCATATAAAATGGCAGGCAAAGGAAAACATTAATGGCCGGATAAACCCCTCCATCCATTTTTGGCTTATCAAACCACAATCTGCACCGCTACTTAGGCCACACCTTACTCATTGGTCTATGGAACAGAAGTGGTTCTGCCCATTGAGCTCCAAATACCCTCACACTGAATTTCCATTTGTGATTATTAATCCAACGACGAGCAATCATAAAAGTGGTTAGGGGAATTTGAAAAACTAGATGAGAAGCGGTTTCACACTTTACACCATCTGGAGTTATACCAGAACCGGATCGCACGAGCATTCAATAAAAAGGTTCATCTTCGGTCATTCCTGGAAAGAGAATTAGTGTTAGTCCTCCGGACCCCAATGATATCTAGAAGAAATCCTCTAAATCTAGAGCCCAAGTGGGATGGACCATATGTTATATACAAGGTTTACCCCATTGGAGCATTTACTCTAATCTCCATGGACGTTCAATTCACCCCGTCTATTAACAATGCAAGGTTTCTGAAGAAGTATTTCGCATAGAGACCAAAAGTACTTCATCCTCACCGCATGACGTTACACTGCACAGATGTCATCATAACCGTATGACGTTAAATTGCATGGACATCATCCGTACCGCACGACGTTGAACTGCACGGATAATAAGAGTTATGAATGCCCCATGCCTCCAATTATAGACTAGACCTACACAAGGTGTATTCTACGTCTGAGCTTCAGGATGTTAAACTGCCAAGAACCCAGCGGTCCAATCTCTGTAACATTAATCTAAGAGTATTTCATCCTTACCGCCTGACGTTAAGCTGCACGGACTTCATAAAACTATGTGAAGTTTGATTCCCGCAATCACAGGATACGTAGTGACGTCAGGGCTACTTGTCCTATCCCAGCCACCCCTCAAGAAAATAAAAATACTCCCTCCCCTCATCTACGGAACATCCCTCCATGAGGTGTACTTCATTCACAGAACTATATATGGCATGATTTCTACCATTACAGGGTAGGTAGTGACGCTACGACTCCCCGTCCTGGCCAAGCCACCACTGAATAAAGGTTTAATAATGCTATTCCCCAGTGTATGGACTAGTCCTGCAGGGGGTGTATACTTTGTCCACACCGTATGATGTAAAAATGAACGAATTTTAGAGAACTACGTACATATTGATTCCTTCCCTCGCCGAATATGTAGCGATGCCAGGATCCCCTATCCTGGCCCAGCCACTTCGTGAAAAACAATATGCCCGTTTCCCTCATGTATGGACAAGACCTGCACGGGGTGTATTTCTTTTCCTTACTTCATGAAATTAAACTACACGAATGGTATGAATACAGAAATTCCCATTCCCCCCATCTATGGACTAGACATTCATAGGGTGTACTCTTAGTCTTTACTGCATGATGTTAATCTGCAAGGATGAGAAGTTAAAAATTCCCCTTCCCCCATGTATAGACCGGACATTGCATGGGGTGTATACTTTGTCCTCACCGCATGACGTTAAACTGCATGTAATTCATCCTCAATGCATGACGTTAAACTGTATGGAACTCTTCCTCATTTCATGACATTAAACTACACGGACATCGTCCCAAGTGGAGGATATTAAACTGGATGGACTTCGTTCTCACCGCATGACATTAAACTGATTGGACTTCATTCTCACCGCATGACGTTAAATTGTACAGACTTCGTTGCGACCCGCCCATGATACATGGAGAAACGAGATAGAGGAACTTCTTGCACATTTTGATAAATCCCCCCCATACATCAGAATCCACAACCCAGACAATTATCGATCTTCATAATCATTCATGGACATAGGAAGTGGAATTTCGTCAACCTGAGGACACATTTTCATGACTATGCATACCATGCTCGCAGCGGCTCTGGATATTGATAGCCCCTGGCTCATCTACCAATGGAATGATTTCATAGTGTGATACTACTGCTACCTCCGTATGCTTACCAGCCTAAGAGCCCCCGTATCATGTCTCTCGATCCAGAATTTATGGAGAAATGGATTAAAAGTTCTCCCCACCTTCACATCCACGTGTTGCCAGGGCTTCCCTACCCGGTTAGCATATGTATCCACCATTGGCTCACATAGAGACCTTCATCAAAGAACATCAAGCCAGGACTGGGGTACTTTGTCTCAATAGACAATTGTAGTGAAGATGTTTCTTATATGCTCAGTCACCATTATCCCCACTTGCCGAACTCTGCACTATGAGAACTCTCAGATCCTCATAACCACTCATGGCCATCCTAAGTAGAAATTAATTGAATTGGGGACATCTTTGCATAACTATGCATACAATGGCTTCAGCGGCTCTGCAGATTGATAACACTTTGCCCATCTACCAAAGGAAATATTTCATCGGGCGACCCTCTTCAGAGCTCCGTACACTTACCCGCCTCAGAACCTCCACACCATACCTCCTGATCCGGGAAAACTAAAACTTGTAGTTTACGACCTTCATCACCCACTTTGTTCTAAGTATATTAGAGCATTTTGACCCAGTTATCCTTCAAGTGGCTGCAAAAATAGCACCCCAATGGTCCATGATCTATGACTGCAAAAATATGTGTACTTTTTCCTTACCGCAAGACATTAAACTACATGGAATAAAGGAACACCCCCCGTGCAAAAAACAAATCAGCGGATGGGGCTCATTAAACATTAACAAGAAACCAAGGAATAATATCCCCGACATGTCCAGATATTTCCATACCCAAATGATAGATTTCGTGGTCCGGATAATTGTGGATCTTCATTACTATTCATGTCCATCGGAAGTGGAAGGTTATTGAACCATGGACACCGTTGCATGACTATTCATACCATGCCCCCAGCGGCTCTGCATATTGATAGACCTTAACCCGTCTATCAAAGTCAAGATTTCCTTGAGCAAAACTCTTCCTAGATCCATAAGCTTACCAGCCTCAGAGGCCCCATATCATCTCTCCTGATCCATGAAGCCCTAGAACCATGATTTACACCTATAAACCCCCTCCACATCTTTGGAATGTTGAGATATTGAATCCTAGTAACATCCTGATGAACATCAACCATTGAAAATACATATTTTCTGCATGACGTTAAACTGCACGGGACATCTTGGCCGCATAGCATGAAACTGCAATGACCAAGCATTAGCCATCTAGGGAAATGCCTCCAACCATAATCATTTTCACTGGCTCATTAAAATGCCCTCGTCCTCGCTGCATGACATTAAACTTCACAACGACCATTAGAATTGTACTCTTCCTTATCGCCTGACATTAAACTGCACCTATGTCGTCCTCGCTGCCTGATGTTAAACCTCACAACAACCATTAAAAATGTCCCTATCATTACCGCATGAAGTTATACTGCATGGAAGCCATCCTTGTCGCATGACGATAAAATGCAAAAAATATAAAAATGACCCTCTTCCACGCTGCATAACATTTAACTGCACAAATTCCTTTAAATAATGAACCTCGTCCATTCTGAATGATGCTAAACTGCATGAAATATGTCTTAACCACATGAAGATAAACTACACGGTCTAAGTCAACATGGGTTTAGTGAGGAACAAGGGATTGTGTCAGTGCCTCAGTGCATGGGTCAGATATGCATGAACCACCTTCTCACACCAGCGTGAGAAAAAATTACATCACCCATTCTCAAGAAGTTTAGTCCAAATGTTTTCCCTGTATTCAGGAATCCTCTCTACATAAACCATACTCAGTACTCAAAAAAATATGAAACCTCATATGCCGCCCCTGGTGGCCCCAAATCTCAACCTCCGAGAATTTTATTGGCTATCGGAGGAATATAATCATTGACCTAAGGAAACCTTTTCATGACTCTGCATACCATGCCCTCAGCTGCTCTGCATATTGATCGCCCCTAGCCCATCTACCAAATTAAAAATTTCCTTGGGAAATGCTTCTCTCCGTACGCCTCTTGGCCTCTGAGCCCCCACGTCTATCCCGAGATTCGGAAAACCTCTGAGCTACAGTTTACCAACCTCTTTCACAATCCTGCCTGAATGTGGAAGACCATCTTTGACGAGATTAATGAGAACCAAGAGAAGGTGTTCCATTTTAAATAATTTCCCAATTGCATGACTTTAAACAATTCCAAGCCACAACCATCTTTTACTCTTACTAAAATGCATAGGAAAGTGGTCTACTGACAACACTCTTGATTAGTATGAATGTTCTCAAAACCCTTTCAGATGTCACATTCTTTTTCAAAGCCACCCTTGGTGGTTTTCAAAATCCGGACATCCATGAAGTCCTCGATACATCATAAATGGACAATCATTGACATAAGGACACGTTTGTAACACTATGCATACCATGCCCCCAGTGGCTCTTCATATTGGTCACCCTTGGCCCATCTACCAAAGAGTAGATCTCTTTAGGCAATACTCTTTCTACCACAATACGCCGATGCGACTCCCATGTCATGAGACATGCCCTGCATGTCATTAAAATATTTTCTCCCACGTGCGTCTGAAGGGTATTGAGACATCTTTTATTCAACCAAACCTCATTGGGATCCTCATCCAACCATATTTGGTCTAAGATATTCGACCTAAAACAGCATTAATGATAGTATTGACGGTGGGACTATAAACCTGTCACAAAAAAAGAGGAACAAAGCTTGTTCGGCTGAAAATACTAAAAGGGAAACCTAAGAAAAATTTGGTCCATACCCACTGGGCACAAATTAAATGGGCCTTGGAAAAATTAGGGTATTAAAAGGAAAGACAAAAAGTTTGTGGGGGGTTTTCTACAAAACCCTAGTCATAGTCAAACTATGGTAACAGGATACCATGGTCTGGGAAAATGTCAGAGCTTTTATTCATCCATAATCATTTTCCTAAATTATGATCAATTCTAATTCACCGAGTAGTTATTTTAGCAATAATCATTTTAGTAAGAATCAAAATTTATGGAAAAAGTATATTAACATAGATTTCATTTCTTTCAGACAATAAGGGATGGAGTCCACAAGCTGGAGCCTTTCCCTCACAACAAAAAAAGGAAAAGAAAAATGAGAATGCATAGGAGTGGATCTGACTAACACAAGGGGAGCCTGGCTCACTCTCTCCACCAGATCAGCGACCCTGTGGCAGAGGCTGTTGCAAGACTTCTCCAGCTCGACCTTCTCTCCATCTTCATCCTCAGCCACCGAACGAGTATGATCCACTGTTGTTTGGAGATCGCATATCATGTTTCTGGTAGCTTCATGATGACCAGTCATGGTAGATAACTGATCTCTCAGCATCGCTACGATTTCATCAAATTCATGCAACTCAGAGTATAGGATGGTTTCCTGATCTCGAGAGATCTTCTAATGTGTTATCAATTGATGGAGGTTTATTATTGCTTTCTTAGGGCTCGGGCCCCACAATAAGCAGCATCAATGTGATAAAGGTTGGGTTCACTAGAGACAACCTCTTCAAGGGTCCGGACAACTTGGCAAGAAAGAGAATGGAATTGCTGATAGTCAAAGCAACTTGACCCCAATCCTAGGAAGAGCGGTCAATGAGCTTCGGTTTTAGTTGTCGTCTTAGCTAAAGGAGTTTTGGCACAAATCCAAGGTCAGGACCACCTGTGCATTTCTCAATGCTCCACCATGGTACGAGGATCTTTGGTGTCCTTTCCCAGCAACACGGGAATGAAGTCTGGCATTGAGACCCGCACAGACATGTGCTCACGAGATTTTGGTTCAGATGTTCGAATGTCTGGAGCCTCTAACCCTGGTTCAAAATTAGGGATCATGTTGTAATCCCAGTATCGACTGGCAAAACCTCAGAGATTGTCTCTCTTGGGCACAAAATCACATGGTCATCCTCATCCATGTCCATGAAGGATGAAACCATTTGGACTTCGGTCACCACAGGTCTGGGAGAGTAAAATCCTCTGAGTTTTTTGATTGATGAGCCATTAGTCGATCCTCCATTAAATATGATGAGGATGGTATGGTGGATGCAACAACCATAATAGCTCTTGATTTGGGAACCTACCAGACTTCCTTACCTAGGATCACATCAGGATAGTGTTTCACCCCCGTTTTTTCATACTCCAAAGAAAAGGTGGCAGCCTCCCCCCATATCAGGTAGGGGAATTCTTGTGTCAGATATCTCACACATCAGCATCAGCCACAATTTACATAGTCTGGCCAGGTGCAGTCCATGAGCCTGAGAAGGGGTAAGGTAATCTTGGACGTTCATGACCCTAAATTGGTGATAAAAACGATATGGGAAATACAACTTGCAAAGTGAAACCCCATCAATCTGCGTAGACAGAAATACTTTCCGTAGAGAGATAATGTAAGAACACTCCTCGAGGATTCCCCGACGTTTGTCAACTACAAAATCATAAGGGGTTTGGTAGGGTGTGAAGGTGAACTGGGAAAAGTCACTCAGAAGCTCGAGCACTTCACCGGAGTTGAGGGACATTAGGAGAACTCTAGATTTATCTAGCAGGGTAGGCCGTAAGGTAAAAAATGGGATGGTTGTCTTTTGATGATAATCATAACAGTGACAATGATCTACTACCCAGCCGTACAAAAATAGAAATGGACCTATCATACGGAAGGGTGTCTTACTCAATTACATGAGGCTCAGTAGCTCATAGATACATGCCAATGTGGGCATGGCTAAATTCACCAGGTGGCTCTCTGCTAACTCAGCCACCATCATCAATGTGCAGGCCCAGACACCTGGGTTAATATCCCGAGAAGGGAATATCCATCTGCTCAAAAACATAGAAAATAGACTATCCAATCAAAGAATAGGTGGCACACCTGGGAATAGCTCATAACCCCATGAAAGGTACTCACATGCCTCCATAACTGCACAGTAATAACCTCTGATGGTTCATGACTGTTGGGAAGGATGAGTCCTGGGATGCATAATCATCGATACAGGACCAGTGGTGTCTAGAAATAACCCTATCTAGGTGCTATATGGAATAAGGGAGTGGGAACGCAAAGCCTAACCTAGTGACCACTCCTCCATGAACAACATATACCTTTATAATAAAGGCACATGTTCGACATCGTCCCATGCATCAAGAGTGGTAAAAAATTCCTCATACATCACGCTAGTAATCAGAAGTCCTCTTATCTAGTAGATGTCCCACAAACAGATTCTGACTTCACCGTGGGCAAGGTGGAAAATGCTAGTACATGAACACAAGCGACTGAGCATGTCGGGCTGGATCAGAGATGGTGGGTAAAAAAAATTGTGAAGCCCACACTATAGAGTATAGATTGACTTTTTCCAGTGATTTGGGAGACTCCCAACAATGATGATGAACAAAGAAGGCCCAAGAACAATAATTTTATAAGAGCGCATCAGACTGAAGATCCCACCTAGGAATCCACCATGGGTTAGGATCCCCTCAATCAAGGTTGATAAGAGAAGGGTATTCCATGAGGATATATTTTTGAGAGAAGTCTTGAGGGCACTGTTTTCTTCGGCTCTAGATAGAGCCCCTCACAATGAATGTGTATTTTGGACCATAATAAGAGACTATCTCCCCTGATTGGTTAAGGTTCACCTGAATGTATTTTGATGACTCTTCCAGGAATGGAGATGGGAGTTTTGAGAATGTATGGGAAATAGGTATTTCATCTTGATGACCGAAGCCATAGAGCTGGAGTCGATTTGATAGTGGATAACTCAGGAGTTCAGGAGAGAGCATGTCCTTCATGACACCGTCGTCAAGAATGATGGACCAACTAGGGTTCTTTTTGATGATCTCTGTTCTACGAATCATAGTTAAACCTCTACCAAAGCCAATTGAGAGGAGTTCTGTGGTAGGCATGGATGTAGGATGAGGATGAACCATATCTTCTCCATACACGACAAAATCCAACATATGGTTAGGAATCGGTTGAGGATCCTTCATAGAAAATACTTCAAGGTTGCCACATAGCTTGGTTCGCGATGAAATCATCCCATGAACTAGACTTACACGAAATATGTCCGCATAACCTTGGCCTGTAATGTGTTGGCTAGAATACCGCGAAACATGTATCTCCATTGAATTTAAATACCAGATTTAAGTGGCTATGTTCAAAATATTTTCGTCCGCATAGCATCAGAACCACGGAGCACCAAAACCGTGGAGTGGTTTCCTATGTGGATCATTGTGGCATACATTTTAATTAATTGAAAATGATTCTTCTTAGATGGGACATTACTCTGTGACTGAGGAACGACGCTTCTGGGAAATGGTTCACAGATGTCGCAGCCGGTTCGTGGACGAATCATTTCATAAAAGAAAATGTACGCAGATGAAAAAAAACATGAGGGCTCTTGTTTTAATAAGAATCTTGTAGAAGAAAAATGATGGGCCCTCCGTATTTATAGGTGTTTTCCCCCAATAGGTCTACCTTTATACCGCAAATCGTCCATGTTTCAGGACCACTCTTCATCATAATAGACTCTTATTCATATTGATCGGACCCCATTCCGATGGGGGCATTTTTAGTTTTTGAAAAAATATGCAAAGGAGATGCTACCCACATCCCCCAAGAAATTGGGGAAAAGATTTCATAGGAACGAAAAAAATTGGACCGATCCACAAACTGGTCCCAAGATGATGTTGTGCGACCGGTTCTACGGAGAACCCCCTCTCCAACCATTATCTTTCGTGAAATGGAAGCAGAGATCCTCCATGGGCACAAGGCAGGATGGGCACTAAACCGGTCCACATTCACAAACTGCCCCCAGAAGTGGACTGTATCGACCGATCCAGTCTTTACCGTCATTATTCGAAGAATAGAGGTGGAGGTCCTCTACAAGCGCAAAGCAGGGTGGGAGCCAACCTGGTTCACCATTATGGAACGCCCCATTCATGGGCCACATCAGCTGGTCTGAACGACCTCTATCGTTCAGGAAATGGAGGCGGAACCCTCTACGACCATGAAGCACACCCAGAGTTCAGTTCGTGGCGGAGATTTGCTCGGTTCCCACCGCAAGACATGGACTGACCAAGTTAGCCGCAACCTTGGTTTTCGGTCATGGGCTTCAGCAAAAGGTGGTGCTTGACAACATATGTATCTCTTCCCCCACTCTATAAAAGGAGACCGATGGGGGATGAAGATAAGATCTGATTCAGAGGATAGGATTCAGAGGCTAGGATTCGTAGGATTGGATTCAGAGGATTAGAGATTTAGAAGGATATCAGTTGAAAGAAGGATTAGGAATTCGCAAATATCGATGTTCCCATTCGTGAACCACAACAGGTATGAACCAGAGAACAAATTAATAAGGAACTAGAAAATTCATAATTAAATGGTGGACCGTGAACCTAAAATAACAATGAAGGAAAACTGGGGTCCATACCCCTTCCGCGGATGAATTCCCTGTGGACCACAGAGTTTATGCCTCTTTTTTTCTATCGCACTGTGTAGCACACACCTACATGGTCGAAGCTCCGACCAAAGAACCTCAAACCGGCGCCTCCCTTGGCCTCCACTGGTCGCATGGATCCATCCGTGAACCACCCTGGTTCACGAATTGAAAACGATGCCACGAACCACCCTAGTTTGCAGGATGCCCGCCACTTAGAGAACCACCATGGTTCATAGGATTCCAATCAGTCCGCGGACCACCCTGGTTCGCGGATGGCTAATCCAGCCTAGTGGCAGTTCCCTACACGAAGAGAGCCACCACCCATACCCCTCACTGGATCGTCTAATACTTTCTTGTTCCCATTCCCCGAGCCAGATAAAATCCTTCTGATCCAGTCTAATCATCTGTGACCCCCACATTGGCCAACTCATCAGCCCAGAGCCGAGGCCTCAACTGAGCCGGTGAATCACTGTGGTTTAACCGTTAGGCACATCAGTGCACCGCTATGAGTTCACATAACAATGTTATGTTGAGGAAATGGGGTTTCTTCGACCCCTGAGCAGATTTACTATGCATTCATGGGTTCACATTCCCACGATAATGTTGAGTCTGAGCTCGGGTGTCCCCTTTCTACCCCTCCAATTATTAAGGGCTTATCAAGGGTGGTAAAATACACATCCGAAGGAATCCCCCATTCATTAGAAGATAGGAGATGGGAAAGGAGCACCCCCCTTCTCTCTCCCGCTACACTTTTTCACACCCGAGCATCCATCTCAGAGTAAGGCCCGAACTCATGGGCCACTCCACGCATAAGCCCCACAACATTCCTTATGGACGCACCTTTCACGATGTGATCATCTGGTCTGTGCTGCCTCTTGTTTCTCACACTGAGCATGAATCACGTGGGCTTAGAGTAGGAATCGGCCATGACATCATCTTATGGGCCGCCTCAGAGTGTGAGCCCCAAATTCCACCGTCTAGCATGATGTTAAACTGTATGCTCCCGTCCGGAAAGACATTAAACTATATACCCGAACTACGTGGACTGTGATCCATGTCTTTTAGGTAGGGTTCGTAGGGAGCCTCCTTGAGGCTCAAGCCGAATAATCGGTCATCCCGACCCCCTTCATGTCGGTTTATCCACATCTCGGGATGCCCCAGAGCATAAGCCTCAGTCATTCGAACTATACAGTCATTGATTCCACACCACAAGGATACGTAGGAAGCCTCCCTAAGGTTCAAGCTCGACAAATTATTGATACAACTATCTTTACGTCGTTTCAACACACAAACACTAGCGGCGCCTCAGTGAGTCTAGACTCCATAAGGTAATTAATCCATTGAGGGATGGTAATCCACAGGCATAAATGAATTTGAACCCCTGTGTCCATTTGACCATTTCCCACCAGGTTTAAATCCGTGGATACATGGTTTGGTTATAAACCAATGATTCACGAACATATGAAGACATCAAAAATATATAAGAGTTACAGAATAGGAAATAATTCCCCCCTAAAAGGTGTGATGAGCTTGACTTCCCATCTTCTCCACCAATGTGAGTTCTTAAGCATCGATGGATAAACCACCTAGAGGATGCATGCCTTTAGAAAGCAGGTTCACATATCTTTTGATATGGATCTATTGGGAATTTCAAAACAAAGAACGTTGTACCCGACTTTGGTAATCAAGCGTGGCTTAACCTTCCATGAGATCGACATTCGGTGTGTTGGTCCACTATATCCTAGAAGGGGAACCAGATCAAAACAATATCATTGCAATAATGGCATGTCAATCAGTCCCCCTAATGACACATAAATGTTATTATGTTGCTAACATTATGTTCCCACCATTGATTAACACTGATTTAATTCTTAGTATAAATTGGTTATCAAATTATGATACAGAGATCTATTGCAGAAATACGTCTGATATTATTTTTAAAAGTGGTGTGTAATCCCTTATCAATAGAGCATAAACATCACCATACTATTTTAATATAGATCTACCCCTAGTAGCAATATTGAATATAATTACTAGAGTGAAAGAGAAACCAATATCTATGGTCGAGGAATTAAATAATCTAATTGAAAATGTATATATAGTGTAAGAATACACTCATGTATTTCCATATGATTTACCTAGGAAACCTCCAAAGAGATAAGTTGAGTACTCTATAGATTTATTCCTTAGTGCAAGACCGATTTCAAAGACACCCTATAGTACGGAAATTGTTTAGTTGGTGGAGATAAATAAACAATTAGAGGAATTGAGTGAAAAAATATTTATTCAAACTATTGTTCCTCTATGGGGATCTGCTGTTTACTTTTTCATGAGAAAAAATGTATCCATTGAGCTACGCATTGATTATAGGGGAATCAATGCTATTACAATAAAAAATAAATATCGTCTTACATAAATTGATAATTTATTTTATCATCTTCAAGGAACACATTAATTTTTGATGATTAAATTTCATTCTGGATTTCATCAGATGTGTGTGTGGATGGAATATATTCTAAAGATAGCATTTCAGAACATGTATGGTCATTACAAGTTCATAGTGGTGCCTTCTGGACTAACTAAAGCACCTTTTTTATGGACTTGGTTAATTTAGATTAAATTTAATATCTTGATAACATTAATATGGTTTTTATCATTTATATCCTGGTATACTCATAAATATATGAAAAACATGAGAATCACTTGCAGATTAATATAAAAATTATTCGAAGAAATAAAATATATGGGATGATTAGCAAATGTGAATTTTGGTATTAATCAGTTTCGTTTCATGTCCATGATTTTTCCAAGAATGTAATATTAGATGATACTACAAACAAAAATGCAATCCATTAATGCCCCAAACAAACAAACATAATTGTTGTGTGTAGTTTTATTGGATTAACATGTTACTATTGGTTTTTCATTCAAAATTTTACCCGACTGGCTAATCTTCACAATATGCTCACACATAAAGGGTATAAGTTAGTATGGATGAAATAATTTACATTATACATTTATTAATTGAAAGGAGTACTATTCAATGTTATAATTTTGACTCTTCCATCACAAAATGATTTATTTTTTATATAGTGTGATGCGTCGATGAATGGATTTGCTGCAGTCCTTATGAATAATGATAAATGTATTACCTATTAATCAAGGTATTTGATAAATCAATATAACAAATTACCTAATTCATGATCTTATGTTAGCATCTATAATAATTTCCCAGAAAATATAGAAACATTATCTATATAGTGAATGATGCGAGATATACATGAATAAATAAAGTTTTAAATAAATTGTTACACAAAAATAACTCAACATGAGCCAATGAAGATGGCTAAAGTTACTCAATGATTATGATTTTTCAATAAACTATGACCGTTAAAAAGAAAATAAGGCTTCCAATTCACTATGAAGGAAAGATCATAGACACCTAAAAATAATGAGGATTGACAAAGATTCTATATTAATGGATATACTAATGATTGATATGGGAGCTGTTAAGGTAGTGGTAACATCTTTCCACTTTCAAATGATTGGTAATCCATAATTACTAGAGAAGTTACGAAGACCACAATCTGATGATGATAATCTGCACCAAAATATAAATGTTGTTATGTATGGGAAATCGGCATACATTTTGTACGATGGAGTTCTGAAATCTGGGATGAGGTTAGCCATTCTATCAGTACCTGAGCTAAAAGGGAACTATTTGATAAATCTCATAAATCAAATTTCATTATAAACTAGGGTAGTACAATGATGTATAGATATATGAAGGGATATTTTTGGTGGGAAAATATGAACTGATAAATTTATGAGTACCTGACAAAGTGTCTAGTTTTTCAACAATTGAATGTAGAGAGTCAACATCATAGATAGGTTATTCATCCATTACTTATTTCTATGTAGATTTGGGATGACATTATGATTTATTTCATCACTGGAATACTGAGTAAACCTAGAATTAATGATGCAATATAGTTAATTGTTTATTATCTCATAAAATAATTACATTTCCTCTCTATAATATATGAATTACCACGTGAGATCCTTGAAATAATTTATGTTAATGAAGTTTCTATACTTCATGGAGAACCACATTTGGTCGTCTCCTATCAAGATCCTAATTTAAATGTAATTGTTTAGAAAGTTATCTATAAGGCTTTGGATATTGAGATTCATATGAGTACTTCTTATCACCCCCAAACCAACCAGTAGTCTAAAAGGACCATTCAAACAATAGAATGCATGTTGAGATCATGATCTCTTGACTATCATGGAATGTGGGATTAATACAATCCTTTGGAGAAAATTTCATACAATGATAGATTCCATTCTAGTATTTAAAACACTTCATATGAAGCAATATGTTTAATGAGATGTCAAACTCCATCATGTTGGGATGCAGTTGGTGAGAAGAAATTTATCGGCCCAAAACTCATTGAAGAGACAACGAAAAAGGTAAGGTCAATTGATTCCCATATTAAATCATCCCACTATTGTAAGAATAGTTATTCTGGCAACCAGAGAAATGATTTAGAATTCCAAGTGGGAGATAATATCTTTTAGAATGTATCTCCATTTAATAGCGTCTTAGTGTTATTTAAGTAAGGGAATTAATCCCTAGGTGCATCTGCACATTTGAAATTAAGGAAAGAATCAGATCTGTAGCAAAATATATGGAATTTCTACCAAGACTCTCTAAAGTTAATGACATGTTCCAATTGTCTTTGTTGAAGAAATATATGTTAGAACCAATGCATGTACTCAACTATGATGAAATAGAACTTGAATAAAATTTTCCATACTGTGAAGAGCCTACCGGGATTCTTGACACATGGAAGATGGTAATGAAAATGTTGAACAACACGCCAAGTAATGTTTCATTGGAGAAACCATAATTTTTTGGATGTATGGTGGGATCATGAAGATGTTATAAAGAATAACCACCCACATCTTATTAAAAGACATTATAAATGAAAAATTTTGAGGGAAAAATTTCAGGAGGGAATAAAATAACATCCCAAACATGTTATGGAATGAATATCTTAAATAAATTATATTTATATAATATATTTCATATTTCACTAAGCCTATATAGATTCAAAATTGGTTATTTATAATATTTAGTAATAACCTAGAAATTAAACATAAATTTTCTAGTTTTGTGATTAGAATTTTCATAATATGACATACAATGTTGTGTTCCGGTTGATATTTAGTGTCTGAAAGAAATAACATACTTTTTAGTGAATATTAACCTATAATGATGAATAGTAACCTACCTATATGAATAGTAACTTACCCTTATGAATCGCAATATGAATCTTATCAATGGTAACTATATCTATAAAAGTGTAAATAAAATTATGCACCATAAAAATAATGTTGCATATCTTAATTGATTGTATTAGTCGATCAAATAATTATTTTATAAAAAATTAAATTTCACATATATATAAAACTATTTTTGAAAAATAGAGTTCATTTTATGCTTTCATCATTTCAAAAAAAAATAAGGAGATTATTTGGTTATTTCCAAAATACATGAATTTTTGGGGAACTGTAAAAAACAATAATTTACATTATAAATACAGTTTAATTTAAATTATTTATTCCTAGCATCATAAGTGATATAAAAACACAGATATATAACTCTGAAGATTTTTTTTACTATTATAGGCCATGGAATACTCACTATTTCATAACATGCGATGAAATAATAAAATAATAATTATAATATTATGAAAACATTGTTTCCCTCCACTATTTAAATCACCCCTCACTCCCTCTTCCTCCCACACAACCCAAGCTTCAAACTTTGCCTAAATTTCCCAAATACTCCTCCCATGAACATTTCCCACGTCAATGTATTTCTAGTCTCACCAAAAGTGCAAAAAAGGCATTATGGGGATTCTTAAGGAGGAGTTCCCGATATATGATCCTCTCTTCCTTCTTCTTTCAATTTTTTTACAAGTTCCATTATTTCGATCTCTCTTCTCACCTCACCTGATAAAAAATCCCTGATTATTATATTACCATTAATGTATTATATTTTTATATTATTCTAATGTAACATTTCATTATAATTTATCTTTTTCCTCTCATTTTATTCTATAAATTCAAACACCATTTGAGATGTGCAAATTCATAACATCTAAGAAAGACAACTTTTAAATTTTCATTAATATCATCATGAATAGTATTGAAACTATTATTGGGTTTGCAAAATATTATTATATATGTATATTGTCTTATTTAATGTTATGTAATCTTTACAGACTCATAATATGGATTAATATTACAAAACAAGTTCGTTGTGTATAATACTGCCGAGCTAAATCCATGTGTTTATCATTAACTTATCGAATCTGTATCCTCATAGTATATAACTAAAATAATTATAAGATCATTTAAATCTATTTAATTTCTCTAATAATATATATTAACAATTCTGGATGTTTAACCACATTTCAAATGAACTTCTATTCGTGAATACAATTAAATGAATCATGAAAACAAAGGAAGACAATGCATCCACCACAATAAAATTGAACCTCTTAAATTGTTAAAAATAAAATTAATGATCCTAACATGGTTATAAATTATTAATTAAATCTTGATGAGTTTCTGGTCTTATTAATTAATGAATCAATATTGGATTATTCATGTTGTTAAGAACAATCATGAACACATTCGAGCATAAGTTAAGAGATCCTCTCCTTCAATTTTATTTAAGAATCCCCCCTAAGGTGTGACATTTTATTCCAAATGATAGGTTATATTTTCAAACCTCTCCATACATCCCATATGATATATTAATTATGGGAAACCCATTTTACCTCTCATTAATCCCTTACAATAACACTCCATACAATGCTGAAATGTTTGTATGGGGTTTCTCATCTCACTTTTATTTCTATAAGATTTACATTTCTCTAAACATATTTCATTAATGTGGTGTCGGTGTACAACCATTAGATATATAATATCATTATTAGATTTATTTTCATGTTATTAAATTATTCATTTAATGATTATTAATTATTTTTCACACGAAAAAATTTATTACAATATCTTAATGGGCATTGTCTCAATTTTCTAATTCGTTGTGACATAAATTGTTTTGTGCTGTAATAATTATTATAAGGTGTACCTACTGACAATGAAAGATTAACTTTAATTTGAAATTATATTCCTTTTAAATAATCACATTCTCATATCATGTATAGTGTTATTTTCTAAGCAATATAAATTTTTACATATGGTGTTTATTTTGAATTTTATTTTAACTGTGGGAGTATTAATGAATATTTATCCACTAATCTATAAGGATAATGTAATGTAATAGTTATAATTTATTTATGATATTTATAAATCGTTATTTGGACATGTAGTTAAGAGAGGGTCCCTCAATATCCCTTCAATACATCGATTGTCCTCATGATATAATCTGTTGGAGACAAAACAACTATGTTTGTTTCAATAAATAAGATGAGTTTCTACCCACAAACATAATCTTTTTCAACTGTATAGAGGTATCATGTTCTAGATACATAATTTACAAATAATAATATTTCTATTTATTCATCATCATTTATTAGTATCAATGAGGATTTCACTCTGAAAAAAATATATGGATGATGTTTCCTTCTAAATTTATTATTGGTGTGAGTTTTCCATTTATTAACAATGTCAAAATGACAATGAAAAGTAGTTTATTATTCATTTATTATTGATTCATGAATGTGCTATTTGTAACCCTTACTTTTAATTTTATCTCCCCCCATTCATTTTTTACCTTCAACATGTTATGATGAGCAGAACATATATTGAGTCTCGATGGATGCAGTATTTAGATTCTATTATGTATTGTTATTTGTTACCATTACCAATGTAATTTGACATACTTCCATATATCTACTTTCATAAAGACTACTATACTAATCATTTATAATGGATTTCAATTCATTTAATCCTAACATTGTAATAAGAAATTCATTGGCACCGGACTACAAGGTTTGGGGTGTTACAAATCTTACAACAAAATTGTTATAAAAAATCCATGGGGTTTTCACGAGATATTTCATCATCTATATTTTTATTGAAAATTTTATTCAAGTATAGTTTTCAACTACCTATTTTATACTATTCATAAATCGATACATTATCACTACAACACCTCAAAAACATTCATGTTCTTTCTTAGTATCCCAATTTCTATTATCGGTGTGTTTTCATAATGCTCATTAATAGTATTAGATTCTGAATTTATATCTTAAGAATTTAAAATCACAAAAAAAATTGTTTTAAATTTACATCCCACATCACTAAAAAAATAATTTTTATATTGAAATTATTTATTTCATATCAACAATATTTATAGAATCTAATATATTTATTTTTATTAAATTATTAAATTTTTTCCTTCCCACCACAAACTCAAAGTATTATCTTCAAATATAGGGCCACATATATATTTTTTTATTCAAAAATATTCCACTAATATTCAATACAATTTTTTTCATGTATTTCTCATTATATAGTTGTATAAATACATTAATATTATTATAAAAATAAGAATCTAACGAACCATGTAACAAATATTATGTCAGAATATAAATAATCTAAATTCAGAAAAAATTGTTACATTAATTTATCAAATGTTGATTTTATAATGTATATTATTATATTTTCTAAAAAGGATGGATTTTATATATCCTTTATTTGTCCAAAAATTTAAATATCTAGTTTTTTATACACAACCACTATTTTATATTCCCATAATAATATATCAAGTCATTATTATTTTTTTAATGAGCATTGATAATGTCCTCTTATATATTAGATAAAACTCATTCTAATAGATATTGTCCCAAAAAAATCATATTTCAGAAATAATGAAAACACATTTTATAGGGAAAAATTGTAGTTTTTATAAATTTGTATAATCAGAGAATATATAATGATTATATCTGAATAATATACATTAAAATATATATAAATATATATATATATGAAATTATATGAAATTTATATTTTAAATTATATATATAATTGACATTATCTATGACTAAATTATTTACTTTCAATTTAGTCATACACTAAAGATTAGTGTAAATATAAAATAATCTTTCATATATCACAATTTATAAAATATATTTATATAAATTGTCATGAAAAAAATATATTAAATATTTAGCATATTCCTTGGGAAAGCGTCTTGAGATCCACAAGATGAGATATTACACTACCTCCTTATGCCATGTCATATTTTATGATATGTTCCAATAATATTTTTCAATATATTTGAATTATATCCTATAATTCTCTTAATAAGATAAATGTTAAATGCCGACATTTATTCATTATCAATAAGAAATTATAAATTTTATTATAGTTTTAAATGGTAAAAAAATATAGAATCAAATATATTAAAGAGATAAATACAATAATTGAAAAGTAGTTATAAATTTTTTAACCCTTAAAATTATATCAATTTATCATAATGTGTAATCAAATGTATAAAAGTATAAATGGTTTCCCATGGGGTCTCTATATAGTTTCTAAATGACAAAAAAATTCAATCCATCCTTTAGTTCTCATCCAAGCGATTCTCCCCACAGTACTTCACTTCCACTTCATCATTTTTCAAAGGGAGGTAACAGTATACTATGAAAGTTAGCATAATACAATGAAATCATTGGGCTATATATCATTTAAGGTTCATCAAACTAATTATTAATAATGAATATAATTTATATATATGGATAAGGTGAAATTGTTCAACATTTATGTTTATAGATGATTTCAATGCCACTTCATGAAGATATTATTTTTGCATTTTATTATTTCATATTTTGTATAAATAAGTTATATTTAACCATAAGAAACAAAATATTAGAATATAAAATATAAAATGTTGTTTTATCCCTATAATCAGGTTTTAAAATAAATAAAATCAATATCATTCTTAATGTTATTTCAAAAATCAATAAAAAAAATAAATGAATTTTATAATGTGGCATGAATTTTGTATTTTTTGTCTATGGAATAGGTAAATCATAATGTATACTAGAATAAATGACAGTATTGAAATTAAATAATATATATTCCTCTATTGGTTAGGGGATATTGGGTATATTGAAAAATATGATAGTTAGCTATTGAAAATGATACTGCATGACATCAGACACCAATCACAAATATTTGATTTATATTTAACTATCTCCCTATTTATGAAACTAAATATATCATAAAATATAATTGATAGTCAAGATTATCTATTGTTTGTTGTGAAAAATATTATAGCATGGGATATGGATCATGGACTGAAACAAGTATTATGATGTAGTTTATTTAGTAGAATATAATAGAGAATAAAATTTTTATATTAATTATTATTCATTATAAATTTGATTAATTTGTTTTTAATATATTTTAAAATTTTATAGTATGTATTTTTGTATATTTATTTATTTTGTAATATTCTTTAAAAATAATTAATTCTAAAATGATAATTATAAATTTTTATATATTTATCAAACAATTAATTAATAAATATGCATGATTTTTTGATAATTTTTAGATACATCATGTATAGGTTTAATGGATTTCTATTTTCATAAAAAGTGTTTATATTAAAATTATATACTAACTAATAAATTTTTTATAAATTAAAAATTAAAATAAAATATATTTTAATTTATATTATATTATGATGTGTTCATTGTCCATTAATTGAAATTTTTAAAATAAAGACAATTATTTATGAAAACATTAGATCTATATAAAAAATTATTTTGAAAAATAGATATTATCATGGTTTTAATAATATTATTTATTAAAAAAAATTATATAAAATGATTAAAATAAATATATTAAATATTAAATGTTTTCATTTCAAATGAAATATATTTATGTAAATAAGATAAATTTGATAATATAAATAAGTTAATATTATAAAAGAATATAAATTTTATATAAAAATATTTTAAGGATTTCCAATAAATTGTGGTTAAAATATATTTTTTAATAGTTAATATATTATTTTAATAGAAATTTATGAATTATTCATTTAATTTTATTGTTCCTAGATTTATTTTTATCTATAAATGTTATATTATGAATGAATGGATGTTTTATATTAATGTCTTAAATATATAATATAATTTATTTTCCATCTATATAAGGAGTTAAAAGTGTGGCATGATAATGGATTATTTTTTCTTGTATCATGTGTTTGGACTATAATGTGGTTTTGACAATAATATTAATGGGTGATTCAATTATGGTCTCTATTATGTAAAAACCCATTGGTTTTGGGTATTTTTTTTATATCACTCACTTGCTTAGGAGCATCACCCCTGCATAGGAATTTTATAGTTATCTACATAACACACCATGATTACTCAGTGGTGCTTATTGATTTCATATGATTGTAAGATTTGCAAAACATGGATTCATAAACATTATCCATTTGATGAATTTTTGTAAATAAATATAACTATGACTCAAAACTGTGTGAGGTTATCCAATGTGTCTATGGCCTCATTCACTTTTGCTTTGAGGGCATGATTCTACAACACAATGTATAATAAATTCATTTGGTTATTTTATAGTTGCATTCCATATCTATAGTTTTCATATCAATTCAGTGATTTGTTTTCATTATTATGTAACATTATATACAATATTGAGTCAGAATACATAGTGGGAATCCATACACAACTACATGACAAGGGTGGATAAACCAATACTTACTGTAATCACATGTGTGATGAATTTGGAAGGGGAATGGTCAGGTGTAATTTTGGAATCAAACAATGATATAGGATGCTCATATGGAACGTTAGGTAATCTCATTCAGGGAAATATTGAAATCATTCAACTCATCATTTGGGGCATAAAAATATATTACTTCTTCTAACAAAAAGAAAAATTACACCTGAAGAGAAGAGAAACATAAACAACTAATTTTAGTACCCATTTAATCATTTATATACTTTCTATTTTAAATCCTAAATGATATGAACATAATAATTAATAGATCCTTGTCATAGTGTACTTTCAAGGTATGTGACATCATGGGAAGAATCATAGTGTGTGTGTGTGTGAGGAAAAATCACATAAAAACTACATGAATTGCTATGTTAGAACATTCGTTCATCTGATAAGTTACCATAATGGGTAATAGCAAGCAGTGTTCTAGGATGTAACCCATTTTACTACAAGATACCCTAGTTTTCATATCAACAAATTCACATTCGTGGTAGGGTAGTCCATGAATAAACAGATTTGATCCATTACCTATAGATGTACATCAATAATACTTGTGTTTTTTTATGTGATCCATAATAAGGATTTAGGGATTAAAGGTGGTGGTGGGAGTTTAACAACCCTATAATGACAAGAATTTTTAAGGCTATGTTTTATTACTAATGGGAATATTGTTGACCATTATTTTCTAGATCTTACATTATAAGAACTCCCTAATTGTGTGTTCTGTAGCCTAGAGTAATTTCATGCCCGACAACCTCTTGGGATGATTCAGAGGGTATGTGTGAGTTATTAAAAAAAATTCAATGTACATGTGATTTCTTATAGGAAAAATATTTATATAATATGTTACCCAAATTAGTAAAACCATATAGTGTAATGGGAAAGAGACGAGTGTATTACGAGAGTCCCATGGGGTGATATGACTATATTCATAGCCCAAGAAGGTCGGGTCTCGAAAATATGTTATAGAATATATATTGTGGGTGTTTCCCAATCATAGATGGGAGGGATGAGGCTTGACCCATTGGGATTCCTAGGTATGTTTTCTTACCCCCACTAACCTAGAATAATAATAATAACTGATAATATAATATTTTGGAAGTGGTTTGGGTGGGATAGGGGTAGGTTGCACATCATAGTTTCAAATCTAGGATTTCATGAAAATGTATGTGTTTGAATTTAATTGATTATATTATTTAATATGAACCAATGATAAAATAATAATAATAATAATAATAAATGTTTATATTTTAAAATTAATGTTTTTTCTTATCCATTTAAATGTTATATATTTACATTTTTATAAAATGAATTGAATTATATTTTTTATACTTGTTTTTACAATGTCATCATCATATATTTTGTATTCATGAATTTGTTGTTATTCACTAATTAATTGTTTTTAACTATTGATATTTTGAATAATGTTTATATAAAAGAATAACTATAAATTGATGATTAAAAACTAATAAATTACAATAATTAATATTATTAGTACTAGTTATAATTATATTTATTTATAATAAAAAATATTAATATGAAAAAGATACATATTTTAATTGCTATAAATAGATCGTTATTTTATTACTGTTAATAATATTATTATAATCATTATTTTTTTATTGTTCAAAAGATTATTTATTTATTTTATGTTATAATTTAATATTTACCTAAAATAATAATCTAATAAATAAATTATTACATATTTAAATTATATTATTTTCTTTTTCATATAAATAATATGATCATTCAAATATTTATATAAAAATAATTATATATATATAAATGGTAATCAGTAATTATAGAATTCATACTATGAATAATTTCACATTTTATTATTTAAAAATAAGATATTTAATATTATAAAATATATAGTTGAATAGTTATTTTATGTTGTTATTAAAATGTGAGGACAATAATTTTATATTTAATCCTTAAAAATGATATATTATTATTGAATTTAAAATATTCTACATTATTTTGGAAATAATTGTTCATATAATATTTAAAAAATAAATATATTGAGTATATTATTTTTATGTGAAATGTTTTTCTTTTATTTTCATATAAGATGGTATAAAATATATAAATCAGATTACCACAGTATAATAAAAATGTAATTAATGTTATCATAAATTTATTATCAACTTTAGGTATATACTATTATTGAGTCATACAAAATTGAATATCACATAATAATGAACACTTAAATGGTTTCATGGTCATCATGTATTCATTATTATATAAAATGATGATAAATTATTCCTAACTAATGGGGAGGTGTGATATCTTTTGTTTATAATCTTTTTGATGTAAATGAATCAACATAAATCATTGTAAATAATCCATATGCATCTATTGACATTGAAAATTATCATTTTTAGTAGGATGACTCATATTAAGAAAAAAATGAAAACCCAAAAAACATGTGGATATGTGGTCTTTAAAAAAATAGAACACCTCTATCTAGTTTTCAACACAAATTGATATAGAAGTGAATGACATACACTACTATAATATATTCAACAATCCCATATGTCTTCTATGTAGAAAAATACGAAATGTACATTAAGGTATAAAGAAGAATCAATATCTATAACTTAAATTAAAACATTTTTGTTAAATATTATTTTGATGATAGCGACTTATATCGTATATAAAATAGGAAAATTCAATTATTATGATATTCAAAAAATATTGTTATAAATTATTAACAACATACTCATGGGTTTTATTGAATCTCATTTTGTTTAGAATTTATATAATTAATCAACATGTTTTTATATTAAAATATTAAAAAAAGTTTCATTATTATATATTACGTTATAAAAAAAATTATTAGATGTCCTTGAAAATTATTTAAAATGAATAAATGAAAAAATTACACTTTAATATATTTAATGTTTCCATTTTTCATTTTCAAAAATATTTAAAATAATGGTAATAATTTTATATAATTGAAGGAATATTTTTTGATACATTTTCATTTTCATATTTCACCTGAACCACTTCCATCCCAAGTGCTCAACATAACATAATTAGTTTAACCTTCCTTTAAGATCATTATTTATATTATAACTTAAATTTTCCCCCTATATAATATTTTTAAAAACTCAAATTTTTAATAACATAATGTATAAGTATAGAGAGTACTTATTAATTTTTAATGGGTAAGATGTTATATTATTTTCATTCCAATAAAGTAGAGAATTTTAATTTGTTCTACGAAGAGATGATTTTTATTAAAAATTATAATTTTTGATTGTGACCTATTCAAATTGTAATGTCAAACATATATAAAAAATTGAATTACCAATCATCAAAAATCTATATGATTAAAAACAATTATATAAATTTCTCATTTGATTTTAGAAGAAACATAACATACTAATTTGGTCCCACTTCCAATTATAGTATCCTTATGGGAATATATATGAAAATATGAATATTTATACCAAATTATTAAATAATTTATTCAATTACGTACCTATATAGTACAAAAATAAGTAATATAAGTACTCCATTCATTATAATTAGTAATTTTGTTATTATAAGACTGGTCTTGGTTAAAAACAAAATAATGACTGCCAGTAATGAAATTAAACATTGTGGATTATAATCAGGAAGGACCAATGAGATTAAATGTGGTGTATGTGATGTTATGATACACATTATTCAATCTACAAATGCTGAAGATGATTGAGAAAGTTTTTTTTCACAACCCATCCCTCAGAGCCCGTGCCATGACTACCCCAAGCCCTCCTTCCATAGGCCGGGGGATAGTTACTAGCACCGAATCCATATTCCCTAATACTAGGATGAAATTTTCTTTATAACATATAAACACATGTAACCAAGAACACAACATGATACAAATACAAGTAATCTATAATGTAAACACAATGATTATAGTAAGCAAAAATGTCCAGTATACAATCCCAAATAGAAAGTACAAGAATATAAATATTCAAGTAAACTTGAACTGGTCCTGTGATCACCCACCAAGGATCCTACCTTAATTTTAGATATAGCTCTAGAACGGTCGTCTCTACTGTACGCATCTCCTATGGTCCACCTCTGAGCTACCTCCTATCCAGGTAGACTCATCCTTAGCCAGTGTTGTCTGTATTCTGCACAAAACAGAACGAGGTGGGGGAAAAGACCATGTTGGGGTGAGTATAAGGATACTTAGTAGGGACCCTGAGACTCACAAAGGTCTCACTAAATCCACAATGAATAGTGCACAAATCATTCAAACAACTGACAAACCTACTTATGTATATGAACATACATATACCTATGTTATCATATAATCCCAACTCAAACATGAGGAAATACAAGGGCTAGCACATTAGCCCAAAGCTCAAATGTTCCACAAAAAAAAAGGAATGACCTAAAGGTAAGGACCACACAGGAATGCCAGACTAAAGATTACCACCATGGTATTAACAAAATGGAACATACTACATAGGTACAGACTCAACTCACACCATGTAGAACTTAGGTACAATAGTAGAGATGATTCGATGTAACTACTAATTCATCTTACTCTATTAAGTGAAGACCCACGAAGGATCCTAAATCATCATAAGACTCAGTGAAAATTGTAGTATATCATCAGACCCACACTAGATTATAGTACTTAGCCAGACACATAAAAAATCATAGTACATCTTTACACCCACAAAGGATCCTAGGACATCGTCTGCACATCGTTAGACCCACTCCAGATCCTAATACATCGTCAGTATGACGTCATACACACACAAGAACCTAGTACATCATCAGTACATCATCATACCTACACAGGATCCTAGTACATAGTATGTATTTCATCATACCCACATAATATCCTAGTACATTATCAGTACATTTTAGAACCAAAAATGATCCTAGAACATCGTCATGACGTCGTTAAACCACACAAGATCCTAGTACATCGTCACAACCAGCTACATGGTTCCCATACTATGCTTGCTCATCTCTAAGAGGGACCATACCACAATCAATTGGTTCATACTCCAACTTCATCTATGTCCAACAATGATGTAGCCAAATGTATTGACACATCATTAGGGATTCCACACAGCAGACAGTGTGTCAAATGGATTCCTGGTCTTTGAGTTATTAGCCTTTTAGTCCTGAGGGCCTAGTTGGATTCATGCTCTATCGAACCCAACCATATCCTCAACTATATACCAAACTCAAGTGGGTTATTCCAAATGGATTTTTGTGCTTCATCGTTTTTAGTGCCACATACAGTTCGTCAAACAGATTCCCTGTGAAAATGTTATGGCCGGTAGAGAAAAAATGAGTCGAAGCTAGCCCATTGTCTGGTCTGACCCAGTCAGGCCGACATGTGCTGGGTGACCAGACCCATTATGAGTCGATTCAGCGCACTCCAGGAGGCCTAGCTCTGGGTGACAAGGATACTGCAATGACATGCGGGATCGGCGAGGCGGAATGGGGTCGTGGGAAAGCGCTGTATGGGCGGGGAGGAGTGGCGGCTGCGTGGTTGCACGGCGGCCGCAGGGAGGCACGGGGGTCGCGAGGCGGGCCCTTGGCAGCGGGGAAGCACGGCAGCCGCATGGCAGTGCGGTGGCCATGGGGTGGCACGAGGTCCCACTAGGTGGTGTGGTGGCTGCAGTGCGGTGGGGCATCCGCGGTTTCACCGTCATCTTCGTCGCAGTCAGCGTTGTCTTGACTGCGATAACCAAGTGCCACTAGTTCCATTCGCTGGTATCAGTCGCCTCCTTCTTCCATTGTGAGGAACACATCCACAACATCAGAAAAAATGAGGAGCGGTTGGGCCATGTTCAAATGGACCACACCCTCCATGTTAGGGTGGTAGAAGGCTGCATAATTAAAAATAAAAAAAGAACGTCAAACCCTACAACCTCCAACAATGATTATTCTCAAACCAAAAAAAAAACAAAACATCCATGTATCATCTAGTTAGAGAGTTGATCCTCATTAATTGTATAGAAGGGAAGAACATGGGAATCCATAATCACACATAATTAAACCCCAACCTGGTTTTCTTTTTTGTGTTGGTTTGAGATGAAAATGGTGACTTCAGAGAGAGTACCAACGATCATCTCCTCTGAAACATGCATCTGATGTCGGGCTTGTGCATCGTATTTTTTCATGGATTACAAGAATGTTTTATGATGGAGAAAAAATTCATCGTTTCGAAGAGAAGTTCTTCGTTGGAGACGAGTTTTTCCAATATCTCCCAAGTTTCTCTCTTGGACAACAATTTCCCACTAGGAAAAAATGAGAGGTTCCATCTTCTTAAATTATGTCTAACAATTTATTTTACGTTGGAACAATTAAGTTTTGGCCCAATTAATTGTTCCCATTGGCTTAATAAATTTGGAGGGAGTGCATGGTTTAAAACTTCATTTATTTGGGAGTTCATGGGTTTTCTCCCATTAAGTGTGATTGGGTGGTCCCCGCCATTAGGAATTCTAAATGCAGGTTTTGGGCTCCGTGGTCTCCACCTCCATTACACTCACAATGGAGGTTTCAACAAAAAATAAAATAGAATTTAATTTTAATAGATTTTATTTTCATGAAAAATTGAATAGTTATTTTTCACAATTGACCCACTATGGTTGAGGTGAATGTCTCCTAAAGTGAATATCAGAGCTGCAAGTTCAAAGGTGTCATCGGATTTCAATTCTGATCACCAGTCCAAAATTTAAAAATACCTGATCACATGATTACTTAATGTTCCATAATTTTTTTTAGAAATACATTTTGGCACACCATGCCTTGGAATCATGCACCTCCAATTTTTACAGACTAATAAAATTACAATTTAATTAAAAAAATGCAAGTAATTGTCGGGTCTTTACTTTCTCCCCAACATAGGGATTTGCGTCCCCATAAGACACAAGACAAACTAAGTGAACAAGTGTGGGTAATGAGCACATAACTGATCCTATTATTCCCATGTGCACTCTTGAAGGTTTCTGTGCTACCAGCGAATGCACACGAGAGGTATCGACTGCCCACGAAGGACCTACTCTTGTCGATCCACAATCTCCCCAAGAACCTCCAAAAACATCAACACATTGTTTTTGTCCAACTCGCTATGCTCGATGAAGTGAGATGGGTAATGCACATATCTACTCAGGTGGGATACGTGGAAATATTTGTGCACCTGGATCAAAATTGGGGGATGTGCTAAGTGGTCAACCACCTCACCAACACTGTTGAGGACCTAAAAGGGTCCAATTATCCTTGAAGATAACATGCCTCCAAGCTAAATCTTTTCTAACATCATCTGTGTGAGACCCATAAAAAGACGTGGTTGAAATCCTCGAACTTCATAGGTCATTATCTTTTATCGGAATAAGACTTCTTGTTGTTCTTTCTAGTCATCATCCACTCATGGATGATCTGGACCTTCTCTATGGTCACCCATACCATCTCGTGTCACACTATTGCTGATTCTCTTGAGCTAGTCGAACACAAAGGTATTCTGCATGGTCGCACATATAACGTCTCAAAAGGATCCATCCTAATGGTATACTGATAAATGTTTTTGGATGAAAAATATACCAAAGTCAAATGATCATCCCTACTGCGACCGAAGTCAAGGACACAAGAACATAATATGTTCTAAATGGTCAAAATGGTTCGCTCATTCTGGCCATCAATCTAAGAATGGAAGGCTGTTCTCGAATAAAGATTGGCCCCAAATCCTCCAGTAACCGCACACATAGATGAGAAGAAAAATGTGAATCACAATTAGAGAAAATCATCGAGGGTACTTCATGTAGCTGCACAATCTCTTGAACATAGAGGCATCACAAGCTCTCTATTGAACATTGCTCTCTGATCAATAGGAAGTGGGCCGACATGGTCTGTCAGTCGGCGATTTCCTAGATAGAATTGTGACATATAGATGTACATGGATGTCCTATCACAATGTCGAGGGATATATAATCCCAATTCCACTTTAGGACATCTAAAGGCTGATCCACGCCTTCTGGTACCTGATACCCCACCTTCACTTTCTAACAAGTGATGCACCGAGAGACAAACTATGCTACTGATTTCATCATTCCCAGTCTCCAATGCTATTGTCAGATGTCCTAGTACAACTTATCCACCCCTGGATGTACCTCTAGAGGGGATGTTACGAACTATCTCAACACTTCTTCCAGAAGAAACACCGCTACCATGGTACATCCTCTACAAAGAATGATGTGATCCCCACCTTTAGAAAATCCATCAGGTTCATATCATGTTGATATCTGAGCACCATGAGACTCTCAATTAGCATCCCCATGTTACGCCTCACATATTCACTGATGATGTGGGGATGTGACTGTAAGAGACTGAAGAAAATCTACACCATCTCGATCCACAAATGGATATGTGCAAAGCAGCCAGCTGCTCCATCACCTCACCTAGAAGATGTATACCAGATCTCCTTCTGATTAAATCTTCTACAAAATCCACCTTCCTTGGAGTATATTCAATCTCAATGTCAATGTCTTGGAAGAAATCACCACAATGTCTATGTATGAGGTTCAGGTATTTCTAGTATAATATATACCAGTGACTATTTCGATCTGAGAAAACTGTAAAATATTTTCCAAATATATAATGTGTCCACATATTCAAGGAGAAGACCACTACTGCCTAATCTAGGTCATGGGTAGAATTGTTTTGCTTATGCAGTCACAACAATCAGGAACCATAAGCCTTCACTGCTCACTCATTCATCAGGACACATCCAATCCCTATGCCTGAAGTGTCATAGTAGACTAAGAACCCTACACCATCCTCAGGTAGTCTCAATATGGTGTCACTAGTAAACCTCTACCTTAGCTCCAGAAAACTCCACTGGAATCTCTCCAACCAAACATATGGTTGACTCATCATCCTCAATGATAACAATGGTGTTGCAACTCTGGAGAAATCTGGCACAAATATTTGGTAGTAATCGGCGAATCCTATGATGCTCCATACCTTCGTCACACTCTAGGGTGGAACGCAAGAAATTATATACTCAATATATAGTGAATCCACCACAAATCCATCCTCTGAGATGCTGTTTCACAAAAACTGATACTCTTGGATCTAGAATTGGCTCTTAGAGTGCTTACCATAAAGATGGTGCTCTCGTAGTGCGTCTAGTACTACCTGCAAATGATAGGCATGCTGGTTCTTAGTATTCGAGTAGATCAGAATGTTGTCAATGAAAAAAAACCAAAAACAAATCATGGCATGGTTGGATGATCCTATTCATGTGTCACATGAACCCTACTATAGTGTTGATCGCACCGAATTCCATAACCATGAACACATAGTGGTCTTATTGACATATGAATGTGGTCCTCTACACATCCCCATATCTAACTCTTAGCTAGTGATTGCCTGATATGAGGTGTATCTTCAAGAACCACTATGCTCCCTTCAGCTAATCAAAGTGGTTGTCAATCCTTGGGAGTGGGTACTTGTTTTATCAAGGTCACTTGGTTCAGGTTCAAAAAGTCAACAAAAATCCTAATGTTCCCATACACCTTCATGGAGAACAAAATTTAGACTTCTCTAAAAGAAACAATGGGCCGAATAGTCCCTTTACATTATATGTAATCCAATTGTACCCCCAATAAACGAAGCTCTACCAGAGCGATCAAAAATGTTGGTGCAGATATCACTATCATACCAGGGTACAAGTCAATGTAAAAGTCCATCTTTGTGAGGAGGTAGACCTGAAATATCATTATGGAAGACATCTTCCTATAGGTCCATAACTAAAGGATAACTCAGACTCTCCACATCAACTCCTCTGAGGGTAAGGCTTGCCAACAGATGAGTGATCAACTACACTCTCCTCTGGGTAAATCCATCCTTTGTTGGAATGGATCCCTTCTCACTGTTGATGGTAAACCTAGTCCCATCTGTGAGGAAAAACCACACATTTTTTCAAATACAGTCAATCTGAGCATGGAATGTAGATTACCAGACAATACCCAAAATGATATCGTAAGGCATCTACACAACTACTAGGAGATCCCAGTTGATCTTCTCACCACCTTGAGTAATCTCACACTGCCGGAACCAGTGCATAATCATCGAATCCCTTATGTGCCTCTAGACTTAAATATCGATCCAACGACTCCGTCAGAATCTATATTCTTTGAGCAATGGTTGTGGAAATGAATTAATGAATCATACTAGTGTCTATATGTATTATAACAATGGTGGAATAGACACAGATCGTACCACATATCATCTCCGGAGTTCCATGGTCATGGCCTCAGTTCACTAAAGCTAAGCTCGCCCCTATACTCCTACTCCCTATGGTCAGGGTGGACCACCAGTTGGTGGTGGATGTAAAATCTAGAATAGACACCCATTAATATATTGACAACATGCTCCTCTACCACGTTCAGCCTCTCCCTACGAACCTCCTCGATCATAACATTGTATCTTCCTAGGAAGTCCTCCAACCATCATATGATCAACCATACGGTGGGTTGGACAGTCATGAGCCATGTTACGCAGCCCACCGAATGTGAAACACTACATGTTCCTCGCATGACTGGCATAATCTTTTGTGTCCTACCCAACCGATCCTGAGTCTTGCGGTCGTCCACCAATATGTCTAGTCCACTTGGACCTCTATGTCATCATTCTACTGCCAGCTACATAAGACTCTGCTACATGTCATCCAGTTGTGGGTCTCACTGCTAGTGACTACTCAACAATAAAAATATCAATTAAGAAGGATCTCTCTAACACCCCCACCTTTATAGTTATACTATGAAAAATCATCAGAGCCATAATCTCCCACTTGAGTCCCTTCTTAAAGGACTGGGCTCTAAAGAATGGGCCAAACACCATATCTGTGGAGTTGCGTGAGAGGTCGGTGAACCTCACTGAGTACTGATCCACAGTCATGATGACCTTCTTTAGATGAAGATGCTCTTATATGTGCACTACGCGAAGAGTCACTGGCCCAAACTCAGCCCAATATAGTCTCTTTAATTCTTCTCATTGTATCATCACCTCGTCGTGAAATTGGAGCATCATGCTCCATCATCTTATGGCAGCATAATATAGAAGGCTGGTAGAAAATATCCCCATTAGATCATCTGGTGTCTTTACCGGTGTGAAAAATATCACTACAGCCTCCATCCAATCCTCTGCCGCCTGTGGGTCCATCGCTCCTCTACACTTGGGTGGCCTCTAGTACTGGATCACATGAAACACACTCATGCGGTGGGAAACCTTTACTATTGGGGAAGGTAGTATCTATGGACCAATGTGTAATTGTACCATGTATGCCTCACTTAGTGTCTATACCGGAAGGGGCCCCTATAATGAGGCCTCATCATTCAGTGGAATATCAGTGTGTAATAAATTCGAAACCATATTTGGCTATCTGTGTCAAGGTATCCTGAATTGAAATAGGTGTTCCACAGTCTTTATTTTATAACTGGTGAGCTGACTCAAACAGAACACAATAAAAAATCATGAAAACACACAAACAATCAGTGTTTTCATGCCCTAAGTCTGAAATCCGAAATCAGGGTCCTGGTGTATGGAAACGTTGGCCACCGCACCAACACTATTTTATATAATCTAATAACCACAATCAACACACTTAACGCTATTTCCATAAATAGAATGATCAGAGTCATATGTACTATGATAAAACTGACACCGCAGATACCAATTTTTCACGACCCGTCCCTCAGGGCCCATGTCGTTACAACCCCACACATGTCTTTCATAGGCCAGATGATAGCGACTAGTACTGATGGCATATTTTATAATAAAGGGAAGACATTTCTTTTTTAGCATGAATATTCATGTAACCAGGCACACAACAAGATACAAACACAAGTAAATATAACAGTAAACAGAGTGAGTACAGTATTGAAAAAAGGCCAGTATACAAGACCAACTAGAAATTACAAGAAATTGAATGTACAAGTAAACAGGAAATGATCCTATGATCACCCGCCAAGGAACATTACTGAAAGTTCGGTGCAACTCTCGAATGGTCATCTATGCGGTACGCCTTGTCTAGGGTCCACCTTTAATCTACCTCTAGTCCTGGAACTCCAATCCTTAGTCAATTGTTTCTGTCTTCTGCACCAAACACAACATGGTGTAGCAATTCCCACATAGGGGTTAGTATAATGACACTTATTAAGGACCTCGAGACCCTCAATGGTCTCACAATATCCACAAAGTTTAAATCACAAATCATGTAAACAACATACAACCCTACTTAGGCATATGCTCACACATATGCCTATGTGATCAAGTGAATCCATCTCAAACATGGGGAAACCAAAGGCCCAACTCATTAGCTCAAAGATAACTATTCCACAATGGATGGAACACCACAGAGGTATGTACCACAGAGGTAAACCACACTGAGGAATATGACCATGGTATTACCATGAAGGAATGTACCACACAAGTATATACTCTGCTCACACAACGTATAACTTAGGTATATTTGTAGAGATTATTAGATGTAACTAATAATTTAACTTTCTCTGTTATGAGGTAGCCCCACGATGGATCCTAAATCATCATCAGACTCAAAGAGGATCGTAGTATATCGTCTGAGCCACACCAGATACTAGTACCACATCTGAACCACACATGATCCTAGTACATCATCAGACCCACACATTATCCTAGTACATCATTAGTACATCTTTAGACCCACAAAAGATCTAGGTACATCAACCATACTTCATCAGACCCACAAAGGATCCTAGTACATAATTATTACATCATCAGACCGACATATGATCATAGTACATTGTAAGTACGTCGTTATACCCACATAGGATTATAGTACATTATAAGTATGTCATAAGACCCACAGAAGATCCGTGAACATCATATGTAAATATTCAAACACAATCAATATTTAGTACATCGTTAGTACATCGTCAGACCCTCACAAGATCCTAGTTAATAGTTAGTACGTCGTCAGAACCACACATGATCCTAGTACATAATCAGTACATCGTCAGACCCACATAAAGTCATAGTACATCATCTGTACATCATCACAATGACATAGGATCCTAGTACATTTTCAGTATGTTGTTAGTCCCACACAGTATCCCAGTACATCATTAGTACGTCGTCAGACCTACATAGGATCCTAGTACATCATCACAGCGAGATGCAGGGTTCTTACACTATACTTGTGTGACTCCATGAGGGTCTACTTCAGAAGCCACTGGTCGATAAACTAACTTCTAAGATGTTACATGGAAAATTATCCCAATTTACGGCCATGTCATAGTTGTTTTAATTCTATAGACGGTGCGTCAAATAGATGCTCAGTCTGTGAGTTATAATCCTTTTAGTCCCAGGGGCACTGTTAAATTCATGCTTGATCCAACCCGACCTGAACCCAACATTATCAAAATCACCAGTGGGGTATACCGAAAGGTCTATCTCACTCCAAGGATTAAGGCGCTGCAGATGGTTCATCAAACAAATGACAGGTGCTAATTTTATGGCTGATAGAGAGAAAATGTGTCGATACTACCCTGGTTCTAGGCCGATCTGGTCGGACCGACCCTACCTGGTTTCGTTCGTCCCGACATGCTAGGTCCTACCTGGACCAGGGCTGTGGGGAAGCTATGTTGCATCACAGGGCAGCAGGGGGGTCGTGGGTAGGAGTGCAGCCGCGGGGCGGCATAGTGCGGTGCCAAGGCCGCGGGGAGGAGTAGGGGCCGCAGAGTGTCGTGCATGCCGTGGATCACCGTGGGGGCCACAGGGCAGCATGGGGGCATGGGGGCATGGGGGCGCGGGTGGCGCGAAGGCTGCAAGGTGGGACGACAACCATGGTGTGGCGTGGAATCTGCAGTTGCGCCGTTGTTGTCTCCAGGGCTGACATTGTGCCGACCCCTGTATCAGAGTCCCACCAGTTCCATTCACTAGCACCAGTGCCCACCTTCTTCTATTGCAAGGAACAAAACAAAAACTCAATAAAATTTCAGAGAAGTCATTCCATGTTCATTTGGCCCACAACCATCGTGTTAGGGCAGTAGGATGCCACAAAATCAATCATTAATTAAGAATGTCAAACCCTAAATCCTTCGGCAATGATTATTCTCAAACATGAAATAACAAAACTTCTATGGATCAGCCTGTTAGATAGTTGATCTGCATACTTTGTTTATAAGGGAAGACCATTGGAATCTATAATCAGACATAATTAAACCCCTACCTTGATAGTAAGATGGTGTTAGATCGATATGAAAATGGTTAAGGCGAAGAGAGTGCCTACTATCGTCACCTCCACAATATGCTTCCAAAGTCAGGCTCGTGCATCGTCATATTTATTGGCTTCAAAGAATTTTCTTTGATGGAGACAACATTATTCGTTTGGAAGAGAAGTTCTTTGTTGAAGATGAGTTTCTCCATGCTCTCCAAAGATTCTCCCATTTCCAACCATTACCCACCCGGAAAAAATGAGCGGTCCAAACATATTAAATTATTTGGAAAAATTTAATTTACATTGGCATAATTAATTATTAGAACAATTAATTGTACATGATGGGACAATAAATTTTTCGGGCGTCCATGGGTTGGCACATCATTAATAGGTAATTTCAAGGGGTATATCTAATTAAGAGGGTTCATGTGGTCCCCACATTTATGAATTCAAAATTGGCATTTTATGCTCAGTGGTTCCCACATGCATAAAACTCACATGGCAGGATTGAACAAAAAATATTCTAGATGTTTATTTTATTTTATTTTATTTCCACAAAAAATTGAAAAGTTAACATTCACCCCGGACCCACTACGATCATGGTGAAGGCCTCCTTAAGAAAATACTGGTGATGCGAGTTCAATAGTGTTCTCAAATTTAAATTCCGAGCATCAGTTCGAATGTTGAAAAAACATGCTCACATGTTTTTTGAATGTACCTGAAAAAAAGTTCAGAAATTCATTCCAGGCACATCGGCCCTCAGATTTACACATTATCAATTTTCACTGACTCATAAAATTCCCATTTAAATTAAAAAAAATACATGTAATTTTAGGGCCATTATAGTATCTACTATGTGAATTTAATCATATAAATATTATATCAACACATAATGAAAAAATGAATTCATTCATGTGTGGAGAACGATTGATGTGATAATCGTGATATGAATAGAAAAAATGTTAATCATGTGGATCAACTATGGAAACTGGTGAAATGTAAACACATTAGGGATTCATCGACAATTGTTTTTGTAAAAACCAATGTAATTATTGAATAAATAAAACTCATGTTATTAATATCTATGTATTATATATTTATATTCATTATTTATATATTTTGTACATATTATATTTAATAGGAATCTATGTTCACTGGAATATATGTAACACAACACAGATCATGAATGATCCATGGTATAATATTATTTTAAATATGATTTTATGACAAATATAAATAGTACTTTCTAAAATATGAAAAAGAATATAACTTTTCTATAATATATATTTTTATTGAAAATTTCATTGTAAATAATCACATATTTTTATAACATTTTATTTATTAAAAAATGTTTTCAACAAATATAAAATTTATTTCTTTTTGTTAGAAGATATTCTTTTTTAAAAAAAATTTAGAAAATTTAAATTATATAATTAATATAATTTTTATAATCACAAAAACTAAATTAAATTAGGGTGAAATTTTGGGGTATCTATTAAAAATATATATTTTAGTAAATACTTAAAAATAAAACTTTTTTAAAACTATCATTTCATTTAAATAAATGAAATTATATAAAAGAACAATTTTGATTTTAACTTCATTTTATGAAACATAATTATTATTTAGTTCTATTTAGTGCAATTAATTATTCTTGAGTCATTCATTTAATATAATTTAGTATATGAGTATTTTTGGGCTTAAAATGGTGTTTTCATAAAGAAATTTTAAAGTGATAACTTTTATCCAATTATAATTAATTAAAACAATCCATAATGATAAATGATTGAAATTAAATTTTTAGATTATATATCAATAAATATAATCTTTTATCTATAAAATTATTATTATTATTTATAGGGATAATATAAATTCATATTTTTCAGGGAAAATACACTTCTTGAAACCTTAATTTTCAACACATCTATTTGATTCAATTTAAATAAAACATTTCCACATATAAAAATTGATTTTGGATAAATGGATTCCTTATTTTGAATCAGAAAAATATATATTATCTAATATGGCCAACATTATTTTTGAAAATAAATAATAGTTGAATCAATATAATTTATTTATTGTGGTTAATGTGAAATTATTATACCAGGGGGATAAAAAAAATAAAACATAAAATGATGTATCAAATTTTCCATATTCTCTTTTGCCCATATTTTGACCTTTTTATATATATGATTTGTGAATGGTCCATTTTGGAGCTTTAGCGATGTATCATCCATACATTTAAGAGAGATGCAAACAATTATGTTAATTTTCAAAAATCTATTTTTTATGATATAAATATGAATTAAATGATATGGAGAGTTCCATGATATTATAACTCTGTCTCATATATTGGAGCTCCAAATATTGATGAGGACAAATGAAATTTATGATTATAATATGGTTAGTCCAAATTGTGTGCCTCAACCAAGTGATTTACACTTTAAATATGTATGGTGCATGGTTTTTCTACAACTATGAAAGTCAATATTCAAGCCGATTATTGTTTATAGACATCAATGATAATTGATTACTTATGTATTTTTCATTGGATTGAAAAACTATGCACATATCTTGTGGGATGGTTTTCCCTATGCAATGAAGGGAACTTTGTTCTCACACAGCCTGGTCAACCATACAGTCACCCCATGCAACCTCAAAAATTAAAGGGTAATTTACCTTTTTCCCATTGTTTTATTTTAAACCCCTTAATTCTATCTTCCACTTTCATTTTCATCAACATATCACATCTGAATATCAATCTTATTCTCAATGAAGGGGTTTTGAGAACCCCTCTTACGATCTCCAATTCATTCACCATTAAGGGCATTTGATTACTCTCAATAATACGTATAGCACTTATATATTTTTATACTTTATATTATAATATCTTGTAATTTCTTTTTGAGAACCCATTTTTCCTATTTTTAGTGAATTTTATTAATCATTTGATTTCCCTAGTTATTGCTCAAATCCATGATCGGAAATGTATGAGAATAGATCTATGAACAAATGGTTGGATCTCTAACATCATTAAGTCAACTTCCATTGAGACTATATCATACCTAATAAGGTTTAATATTTAAACTTCTTTATTTTACTCTATAATGTTAAATTACTTAATTCAAGGACTATTTCCCCGAAGTATTCGAGACATCATAATTGTGATTCAAAGATTTTTGGCATCTTTATTATAATGATTCACTCTAATGGGTGTATCCTACCTTAAATTATTAACTATAATTTACCTTTAGTTTTTTCCCAACCTTTTGAAGATTCCTTCCCAAGTAAAAAAATCATCTAAAACAATAAATTGAAGTATGAGAAGTGGATATTCATTAAATCATTCATTAAGTGTATTGAAATGTTATTTTTTTTCTTTTTTAATTAGGGATTAGTAAAATCCATTGACTAAATTGAATTAGACATCATTATTAAACATTATAAAAAACTGTTTTGAATTCGTGTGTGACATGAGTGATAAACCAGGAATCTACTATGTGATTGGAGCGATTGAAGGTTCTAGACTTAATTATGTCCAAGAAGGGATCATTATGATTTGTATTTCTAATTATTGGTTGTTCCTATGGTGATACATAGAACAACATGGGTGGTACTCCCATGAATAGTAAATATACCTATGAGGGACACCAGTTTTCTATTGGAGACACTTTTGATGTGCTTAGTGAGAATGATTCTTCTACCATTCCTTGAGTGAAACATGGTCCCTTATGTGAGATACCTATGAAAGTATTTGAGGGTCATTCTTAAACCATTATTAGGGTGATACTTGGTATTAATTTATGAATCACATTGGATCGAATCTTACGACATTTTATGTTGGTGGCTCCCCTACAACAATAATGAGGTTTCAATACATTGTTCACCTTGGATAGGACCACAATTCCATTTACATAAATTCTAGATGGAAATTGAATAAAATTCATTTTATGCCAATCCATTAAATTGGAGGATATATTTTCCAAGACATATCACATTTTTAGGATTTGACCGAATATAATGATTTATTCATGATAACCATGTATACCCCTTATCATACATGTACATGTTACCATGTTTCAGTGCCATCCATCTTTTTCTGAACTATGTAGAGTCAAAATTTTATCTTACAGCAAACCCAGTATAATATATATATATATATATATATTGTTATTTATTCATTACCTACATTTATTATCATTGGATCATTGGTCATTTTATATAAACAAATTGGATTTATAGAGACTCTATTGGTGGTGGCCTACAATGTATATCTCACACCCTATATGGGCCACCAATGGAACCCTTGAAGACATAATGTTTTTTGGTGTAGATTAAGGGAAGCCTCATGCTTATACTTATTGATATATAGTTCTATAATGGATTATGTGAGTAGGGATCCCTTCCTAATATCAAGATGTAAGTAGTGATTTTTTTTGTATATCATGTTTTATATTCATGTTTCCATTTTATCCCTTATACTAATTTATTAATAGATATAGGCCATTATCATTATCACATTTTATATATTTCTTATTAAGAATCTACAAAATTATTTATCATGGATTTTATTTATTTATTATCATTATTCTTATCATTATTATATACCACTATGTAAAACTATGATTAAGGAGGGTGTATGTCACGACCCGCCTTCACCAAAAGGAGGGAAGGGTCAGCAGATTGCCAGGCCCTTCCTTCTTTAAGTTGAAGGAGAGATAATGACCCCCGAAACCCGCCTTCAATAGGTCCCGGAGTGGCGACTAGCACCAAGGGTATAGGAAATTCTCGCAAATGGAAGGCATTACCCTTTTTATTTTATAGGATTGAAAGATAAGGAGGAGAAAACCCAACAACACCAAGATAGGAGAAAAGTAAAGCCAAAAGTAAACCATTCCCACATGCATGTTTCAAAAGTGAAAGCCACAAAGTGCAAAAGATGACTACAAGGTAAGTACCAAAAAGAAGAGAAAAACAACTGCAACTGCTCCAAAAGCCCGAGCTAGTAAGGTCCTGCGTGATCCCTGAAGTCCTCCTGGGAACCTGAAAGCAGTTTCATATACGTAGGGTGAGCATACAAGTACACTCAGTAGGGAAAACCAAGACTCTCGTGCACAAGTGGGGGAACGTACTAAAGTCCCGTGAGAAAGAGTAAACCAAACACCTAACAAGGCAAACTATCCATCCCAAGCCTCACCAAGGTTCGCTCCCCAAATAACGCAAGTCAAGTAATATATATGTAAGAGCACATCGATGTTTGGGTACCCCGCGCCACTTTCCCACTGGTTATTGAGACATCCTACGCATCAGACCAATCCCGCCATTCTCACCGCAGTCCCACTGCCACACCCGCCCGCACACACCTGGGCCACAACCACACGCAGTCCCACTGCCAAATCCCGCCCGCACACACCTGGGCCACAACCACACGCAGTCCCACTGCCAAATCCCGCCCGCACACACCTGGGCCTCAACTGTCACAAGTAACCATGCCTGCAAACACCTAGGCCAGAACAACCACCGCTACGCCCGAAGACACCTGGGCTAAAGAATCCACTGCCACGCCCGAAAACACCTGGGCCTCATCCCGAAGACACTTGGGAAACCACCTGCCGCACACACCTGGACAACCACCACAACACCCTGCCCGATGGTTCTTGGGCTAATAATGGACTTCAGGCCATCACAGCCTGCCCGAAGGTACTTGGGCTATCCGGGAAAGGGAGCAGAAAAGGAGCTAATAACCAGCCACTAAGGATAGTGTTGGGAAAAACACCCTTCCCCCATAAATGGGGGTGTTCGGCACTAAGTGCTCAACTTGGGTGGGGCGCGAATAAGAAACACAAAGCTACAAGTATAGATATAGGTAACAAACACTCACCCAAAACTTAGGTTTTCCTAGCCAACCTACAGAACACAACACCACAACGTCCGAGTCGAAATTCACGACCCTTGCCCACAAACCATCTTTCCCATTCTTGTTTCACGTTCAGTCAAAAGTTCAATTAATTTTAAGCACTACTGGGCAACTACCATAAGCATAACCAAGGAAAACGTCAAGCATAGATCAACCAAAACACTCACACCTGGTTCTGTCAACAGAGGATCTCTCCCCAGTTTGTGATAAAAACCCACAACCACTGAAACCATGCCAACAGGAGATCCCATCCCCCAAATTCACACAGCCACCGAGAGTATAAAAAGAACGGGGGATCCCATCCCCTCCCACATTTCCAGCAAACGGCCCGAAGGGAAAACAACCAACAACCACTACCAACACGAGTCAGGGATTTTCAGATTTAAACGACTTAACACACTCCATGATTTCAAAATTCCATGTGTTCTATCCGTTAGTTATCACAAAAGGGTTGATCCTGGTGCTTTCAATTATTCAGCCGGGTATACGTGATTAACCAATTTCACAGCAGGAGTTCACAATTTCAGCAACCCATTTAAAACATCACGAGGGGATTCAAGTGCACACACACGACCACCAACGGCCTCAATTTTCAGAAAACATAGACCAGTACAACAAAAGGGATGATCACAAGATAAAGCATAAACAACGATCACAACCCCTTCCCCTTCTTTCTTTAGAACTTCGTTTAGTATCTCCATTAGGGTTTGGTTCAACCAATTTCATAGGAACAAAAGTAACGCCCACCCCGCATGATACACAAAAGTGAGAGACGAGAGAAATTCCCTACCTGTTGATGGATGATCGACGTTTAGGCCGGGGGCGCGGAACTTTACGGATAACGACGCGGCGGTCCCGATGCACCAGAAGAGTCACGATCGAAGAAGGGGGAAAACCACGGCCTAACCCTTAATTATAAGGGCTGGGGACGGTTGAGATGAAAACACAAAACCACGGAAGACGAGGGAGTCGTGGGTTGACCACGTGGCTTGACTCATCATTAATGGCGCTGGGTGGTTTTAACTGACCCATGAATTAATGAAGCATTTAATTAAGACCTTTGCGCGCGTTTCGGATTTCCAAGATATTTTTAGCAAGGAAGAATAGGGTTTAAAACCCTATTTGCGAAAAAGGAACATTACTGGAACAACTTAGCAGGGCCGGTCTCACCGATCGGTGTCACCGATCGGTCTCACCGATCGGTCTCACCGATCGGTCTCACCGATCGGTCTCACCGATCGGTCTCACCGATCGGTCTCACCGATCGGTCTCACCGATCGGTCTCACCGATCGGTCTCACCGATCGGTCTCACCGATCGGTCTCACCGATCGGTCTCACCGATCGGTCTCACCGATCGGTCTCACCGATCGGTCTCACCGATCGGTCTCACCGATCGGTACCCCGCAAGGAAACCGGATTTTTGGCAAAGGGAGGGACTAAGGGGGTTCTGGGTCTTCACATCAGATACCTCTTGAACGATTCTCGTCCTCGAGAATCAAACAAACTAGAAGGAAAGAGAGGATCCGAACAACCATCTTCGAAGATACCTCTTAGGAGTGGACCCCCGCTAGTTGGAAATACTCCCTGTCATGAACCAAGCATCACACCACGCCAAACCGCCCGGTCATGTGGGTTTGGGGAGTTCCCCTCCCCCATGTCAAGATATTATCCGCTTTGGGCGGCACTGACTCGCCCGCACGGGTTTAATCGCATCCACCTTAATGCGTCCTGATTAGGGGTCGGGTTTCCCCTTCCCTTCAACCGGGGCTTCCCACACAAAACAGAGGGAAGGAACCTAGCACATTTCATAGCCAAAAAGGTCAAACGTTCTGTCACAACAGGCACCAAGGGTTCAAAACTCAGAACAACTCGGGGTATTGGGCACGCATCTGTGCTTCCCTCTCCCACGTACTCTCTTCGAGGCCGCCATGTCTCCACAACACACGAACCAGGCCGACGGTTCGTCCACGGAGCACTTTCTCCTTGCAATCCTCGATTCTGACTGGCCGTTCCTCGAAGGTCGCGTCTCCTCCCACGTCTAGCTCTCCCCAGTTGATGACATGAGAGTCATCATGTAAGTACTGACGAAGCTGGGAGACATGGAAGACGTCATGGACCCTCTCCAACTGAGGTGGTAGGGCCAGCTGATATGCCACCTCGCCAACTCGCCTCAGCACCTCGAAAGGTCCGATGAACCTAGGGGAGAGCTTACTCCCCTTTCCGAACCTCCGCTGCCCCCGTCGAGGGGAAACCTTCAAAAACACATGATCTCCCACCTCGAACTTCAGGGGCCTCCTCCGACGATCAGCATAAGATTTCTGCCGATCCTGAGCTGCTTTCATCCTCTCCCGCACTAGCTGGACTTTCTCCGTGGTGCTCTGCACTATTTCTGGTCCAAGAGTACCAGTCTCACCAACCTCTGCCCAGCATAAGGGTGAACGACATGGTCTTCCATACAAAGCCTCAAAAGGAGCCATGCCGATAGTAGAGTGAAAACTGTTGTTGTAGGCAAACTCTACTAAAGGCAAGTGTCGTACCCATGATCCCCCGAAATCCAGAACACATGCTCGCAGCATGTCCTCCAAAGTCTGGATAGTCCGCTCTGTCTGCCCATCAGTCTGAGGGTGAAAAGCAGTGCTAAGGCGTAGTTGGGTGCCAAAAGCATGCTGTAACCCCTTCCAGACTCGTGAGGTGAATCGAGTGTCCCGATCCGAGACGATCGTTTTCGGAACTCCATGCAAACGCACCACCTCATCCACGTACCTCTGTGCTAAGGTACTCACGGGTCCCGACTCCTTGATAGCCAAGAAGTGAGCAGATTTTGTCGATCGATCCACCACTACCCAGATAGCATCATGCCCGCCCTGAGCTCTGGGTAGTCCCGTGACGAAGTCCATTGAGACGTCGTCCCACTTCCACTCGGGAACATCTAGAGGATGCAACAGACCACCAGGAACACGGTGTTCAGCCTTCACCTGCTGACACACCAGGCATTTAGCCACGAACTCTGCCACTGCCCGTTTCACCCCGGGCCACCAAAACTGTCCCCTCAGGCCTCGGTACATTTTCGAAACACCCGGATGTACCGCCAAGGCTGAGCTATGGAACTCATGAAGGACTTCATCACGCATCACCTCTGGAACAAACAACCTCCGATGAAAGAGCATCCGATGTCGGCTGTCCTCCGACCATCCTTCCGGGGCGTTCCCCTGATCGACACGATCCCGCAACACTTCTACCTCAGGATCTCCCCACTGAGACTCTTCCACTTGCTGCAACAAGGAGGACTGTACCGTCATCTGAAACAAACAGCCTCTAGTACCTTCCACCCTTGCATCCAAGTGCAAGGCAGCCAACTCCCCCATTGCCTTCCAAGCATCAGCAGATTCCCGAACCACCTCCTGATGCGGCTTCCTGCTCAGGGCATCAGCCACAACGTTTCCCTTACCTTCAGTGTATGAGATCTCAAAGTCGTAGTCCTGGAGAAACTCGACCCACCTCCGCTGTCGCAAGTTCAAGTCACGCTGGGAGAAGATATAGCGCAAGCTTTTGTGGTCGGTGAAGACCACAAAGCGCTCCCCAAAGAGGTAATGTCGCCACAGCTTTAATGCGAACACCACCGCTGCAAGCTCCAGGTCATGGGTGGCATAGTTCCGCTCATGGGGGCGTAGCTGCCTGGACCCGTAGGAGATCACCCCTTGTCGCTGCATCAGATCGTCAATCTGTATCCGCAACTCCCGTAGCTCCGAAGGTGCCATCCGGTAAGGAGCCATCGAGATTGGTCGAGAGTCGGGCTGCAGGTCTATCCCGAACTCGATATCACGTCGAGGGGGTAGAGTCGTCACCTCCTCGGGAAAGACGTCCATAAATTCACGAACGATCTCTGGTACTTCCACCATTTCCGCATCTGTTGATTCTATCGTCAGTTCGGTCAACAAGGAGAGGAGAGGTTCCTCCCTCCTGTTTCCCTTCGGACAGCTCCGCTCACCGGTGAAAGTAACACGCTGGCCGTCCAAACCGGAGAACACCACCCTCCTTTGGAAACAGTCGATGACGGCGCACACAGAAAATAGCCAGTCGATGCCTAGGATGACATCGTACGGCCGAATCTGTAGCAGAAGGAGGTCCTTAACCGACTGATGTGGCCCCAACATCAGTCTACATCCCCGACAAACGAACAGCAAGTCGGTCTGACCTCCAACTGGTGTGCTTAACACCAGGGGCACTGGAAGTCTCTCGGCATCTAGACCCAAGGCGCGGGCTAGACTGGGTGCAACAAAGGAGTGCGAAGCTCCGGTATCGAACAAAGCATAAGCAAGAGTGCTAAACACACTGATCGTACCTCGAACAACCTCTGGCCCTGCTGGAACTGTTGCTTCTGCGGCGTGTAACTGTCCACGCCCAGCTCCCCTACCCCTCGGCTGTCGGCCACCTCCCCGACCACGCCCTGGTCGAGGTCCCTGGGGAGCGCCCTGAGGTCGGCCTCCCCCTCCTATGTCTGTCTGCGGAGGAGCGGGAGCTCGCTGTCCCTGCTGCTGCTGCTGGAAGGGTCTGGCTGGGAACTGCTGCTGCTGTGGCGGATGCTGGGGATGACTGCCACTGCTGTACTGCACCCGATCGGGGCACTGACTCCGAAGATGTCCAGGGCTCCCGCAGATGAAGCACCGTGGTCCCGAGCCTGAAGGGAAAGAACGTGGGCCAGGGGATCGAAACTGAAACTGCTGCGGCCTGCTCCCTGCGGGTCGGAACCTGGAGGGTCCCGATGCTGGGGGCCTGGTGCTGACGGCCTTCCCCTTCGATGGTCCCAGCTGGATCCCTTCTCGTGACAGCCCGCCTAGAGTGTGCATCCTTTCCACCACTTCGGCCTTCTTCTGAACCTCTAAGTATGTCGGAAGGGTAAAGGGGGGTAACAGCATACTGGAGGGAGGGTCGGAGCGCCTCCTCCAAACGTCTTGCCCGAGACTCCTCATCGGGAAAGAGGTCTGGAGCAAAACGCAGGAGGTCCTTGAACTTGATTCCAAGTTCCCTCACGGACATGCTCCCCTGCTGGAGGGAGAGTAGCTCCTGTCTCTTCTCCGCCTTCATTGTCGAGGAGAGAAACTCCGCCCGGAACTCCTTCTCGAATTCCGCCCAAGCAACCTCAGACTCTTTCCTACTCCCCAGGTGAAGCATCCACCACTGACGTGACGCTCCTCGCATCTGGCTAACAGCCAGAGGAACCCAGTACTCTGTCGGGGCCCGAATCAGGCCGAAGGCTATGACTAGCTCCTCCAGCCAGCCTTCCGTCTTCATGTCGGAGGTGCTGCCTTCATATTTCTCGAGGGCCTGCCGCTGAAAGGCTCGAAGAGTCTTCTGCCACCGGTCGTCCTCTTCCTCCCGATCAGCTCTCTGCTGATTGGCCAAGGTAGTCTCAGAAGTCTCGATCGCCTGTACCACGCGTGGTCGCCTTCCAGGTGCCATAGCTGCAAGGTAACCAAGGAATGCCTAAGCCCAGTAGTGCAAAGAAAACCGTTCTCAAAACTTATTAAGATTTAATTTATTCTTAATTTCCCAAGACATCCCAGAAACACAAGAACACAAGTCATTTATGATGCATGTACCTTTCCTAGGGTCTCTACCCTGCAATCAGTGTGGCTTCACTTGGTCGTTCGGTAGGTCCAGAGTCCTTGCATCGGATCACGGGGGGCCCTAAAATCCCGTGTCCTAGCCGGTCCTCCCTGGCCTATTTCACGCACCAAGGTCACCCAACGCTGTTGCCTTACCATCCCATGAAATCCTCACTGTGCCTAACTCCAGACTCCGTCCTATCTCTCAACCTCCTCTGATACCATTCTGTCACGACCCGCCTTCACCAAAAGGAGGGAAGGGTCAGCAGATTGCCAGGCCCTTCCTTCTTTAAGTTGAAGGAGAGATAATGACCCCCGAAACCCGCCTTCAATAGGTCCCGGAGTGGCGACTAGCACCAAGGGTATAGGAAATTCTCGCAAATGGAAGGCATTACCCTTTTTATTTTATAGGATTGAAAGATAAGGAGGAGAAAACCCAACAACACCAAGATAGGAGAAAAGTAAAGCCAAAAGTAAACCATTCCCACATGCATGTTTCAAAAGTGAAAGCCACAAAGTGCAAAAGATGACTACAAGGTAAGTACCAAAAAGAAGAGAAAAACAACTGCAACTGCTCCAAAAGCCCGAGCTAGTAAGGTCCTGCGTGATCCCTGAAGTCCTCCTGGGAACCTGAAAGCAGTTTCATATACGTAGGGTGAGCATACAAGTACACTCAGTAGGGAAAACCAAGACTCTCGTGCACAAGTGGGGGAACGTACTAAAGTCCCGTGAGAAAGAGTAAACCAAACACCTAACAAGGCAAACTATCCATCCCAAGCCTCACCAAGGTTCGCTCCCCAAATAACGCAAGTCAAGTAATATATATGTAAGAGCACATCGATGTTTGGGTACCCCGCGCCACTTTCCCACTGGTTATTGAGACATCCTACGCATCAGACCAATCCCGCCATTCTCACCGCAGTCCCACTGCCACACCCGCCCGCACACACCTGGGCCACAACCACACGCAGTCCCACTGCCAAATCCCGCCCGCACACACCTGGGCCACAACCACACGCAGTCCCACTGCCAAATCCCGCCCGCACACACCTGGGCCTCAACTGTCACAAGTAACCATGCCTGCAAACACCTAGGCCAGAACAACCACCGCTACGCCCGAAGACACCTGGGCTAAAGAATCCACTGCCACGCCCGAAAACACCTGGGCCTCATCCCGAAGACACTTGGGAAACCACCTGCCGCACACACCTGGACAACCACCACAACACCCTGCCCGATGGTTCTTGGGCTAATAATGGACTTCAGGCCATCACAGCCTGCCCGAAGGTACTTGGGCTATCCGGGAAAGGGAGCAGAAAAGGAGCTAATAACCAGCCACTAAGGATAGTGTTGGGAAAAACACCCTTCCCCCATAAATGGGGGTGTTCGGCACTAAGTGCTCAACTTGGGTGGGGCGCGAATAAGAAACACAAAGCTACAAGTATAGATATAGGTAACAAACACTCACCCAAAACTTAGGTTTTCCTAGCCAACCTACAGAACACAACACCACAACGTCCGAGTCGAAATTCACGACCCTTGCCCACAAACCATCTTTCCCATTCTTGTTTCACGTTCAGTCAAAAGTTCAATTAATTTTAAGCACTACTGGGCAACTACCATAAGCATAACCAAGGAAAACGTCAAGCATAGATCAACCAAAACACTCACACCTGGTTCTGTCAACAGAGGATCTCTCCCCAGTTTGTGATAAAAACCCACAACCACTGAAACCATGCCAACAGGAGATCCCATCCCCCAAATTCACACAGCCACCGAGAGTATAAAAAGAACGGGGGATCCCATCCCCTCCCACATTTCCAGCAAACGGCCCGAAGGGAAAACAACCAACAACCACTACCAACACGAGTCAGGGATTTTCAGATTTAAACGACTTAACACACTCCATGATTTCAAAATTCCATGTGTTCTATCCGTTAGTTATCACAAAAGGGTTGATCCTGGTGCTTTCAATTATTCAGCCGGGTATACGTGATTAACCAATTTCACAGCAGGAGTTCACAATTTCAGCAACCCATTTAAAACATCACGAGGGGATTCAAGTGCACACACACGACCACCAACGGCCTCAATTTTCAGAAAACATAGACCAGTACAACAAAAGGGATGATCACAAGATAAAGCATAAACAACGATCACAACCCCTTCCCCTTCTTTCTTTAGAACTTCGTTTAGTATCTCCATTAGGGTTTGGTTCAACCAATTTCATAGGAACAAAAGTAACGCCCACCCCGCATGATACACAAAAGTGAGAGACGAGAGAAATTCCCTACCTGTTGATGGATGATCGACGTTTAGGCCGGGGGCGCGGAACTTTACGGATAACGACGCGGCGGTCCCGATGCACCAGAAGAGTCACGATCGAAGAAGGGGGAAAACCACGGCCTAACCCTTAATTATAAGGGCTGGGGACGGTTGAGATGAAAACACAAAACCACGGAAGACGAGGGAGTCGTGGGTTGACCACGTGGCTTGACTCATCATTAATGGCGCTGGGTGGTTTTAACTGACCCATGAATTAATGAAGCATTTAATTAAGACCTTTGCGCGCGTTTCGGATTTCCAAGATATTTTTAGCAAGGAAGAATAGGGTTTAAAACCCTATTTGCGAAAAAGGAACATTACTGGAACAACTTAGCAGGGCCGGTCTCACCGATCGGTGTCACCGATCGGTCTCACCGATCGGTCTCACCGATCGGTCTCACCGATCGGTCTCACCGATCGGTCTCACCGATCGGTCTCACCGATCGGTCTCACCGATCGGTCTCACCGATCGGTCTCACCGATCGGTACCCCGCAAGGAAACCGGATTTTTGGCAAAGGGAGGGACTAAGGGGGTTCTGGGTCTTCACAGTGTAGTCTCCCAATAGAAACACCCTATGCACTCATTGTTAGATCGATGCCAAAAGTATTTATGGATGTGCAATGAGATCTTGTGCCGAACTGTCTTGGGGAACAACTAAATGGATTTCATGGCTGGAAAATACATTTGGGTTTCAATGATTAGATTTTTCTTTTATATATATTTTGTTGTATTATAATTGAGAATTGGATATATCGAGATTTGGTAATGAGGCAATTCCTAGGAGTATACGACCAAAACGTTAATTACATTGCATGTGTTATTTCTATTCTTTTTTATTCCATTGATTATTATATTATTTATTCCTTTGTTTAATATACATGATATGTGACATCATTATAATTTCATTTTTATGATAAAACATAATTAAAATCACCCGATGATATGTGGACATATTAATTTGTGCATAATATTGTGTACCATAGGAATTAAATTTTATGCATTATGCAACTCCATATTAATATTTTTGTGATCATTGCCTATATTAAATCTCAATTTATGTCTTCATTAATTTTTATTTAAGTAAATGTTGTAATTTTTCATGTAGGTATAATATAATTACATTAATTAATGTTAATACATAATTATAAATGGTTTTCCGAAAATATATTTCTTATGAAAACCTAATTAACCAATAAATCCACTATTGAGCCATGAACCACAGGTTATATGGCCAAAAATATTTGATGATTTCATTGATGAATGGCAATTTTAATTTATTATGTTAGTAATTCAATAAATTGGGAATGTTAGATCATTTATTCAAATTACTATAAATGTTTTATTATGTCCTGATACATGAAATAAAGGACAAATCACAGCTACATGTCATGAAATTATGGTTTTATAGAGTATCTGCCTTTATAAAATGAATATGATTTCACATTTAACTGGATTGATATTTAAATATACATTTAAATAAGAATGAACTTAAAAAAAATAAATGTATCAATAAAAAATAATTATCTTTATATAGGGATTCCAATTGCAATGTAAAGGGTATTATCCTCTATAGAATATAATTATATCACAATATACTAGAAGATCTATTGTATTGGGTGAGATCGTGACCATGCACCATCCTTGGTATTGAGTTTTAAGTTGTGTTTTTTGATCTTAAATAATCTATTTTATCACATAGTCCTTGATTAATGATTATGTAGAGAGATGTGACTATTTATAAACAGGTTCTTTATTTTTCCATCAAGACATTCAATATATTCTATTTTTTGTATATTTTAACAGAGCCATATAATTAGAAATCGTTGAACTATTATTCCATGAAATCATCAATTGATACACCAAGAAAGTACATGATATATTTATTTCATAGTTTGTGGGATGTTATCCAACAATATTACTTCCTGATGTTCTACTTAATTTACCTCCTATGGCTCTTCCACTAGACTTCGATGTTTGGTACATAGACAGATTCTTCTGTTTTATATAGATAGTATTGGGATATTTAAGACCTTCAACCATTATATAATAAAAGATGTAGGAATTCCTATAGTAGTATCCTCCATACATTTTTATGGATGGAGGTCATTAGGAAATAAAATCCTTGATAGAGGACTCATTTTCAATCTTCGAGTGTATATAGATGCCTCTATAGGGGACTGTTAATCTCATCAGTTATATTCCTTGTGAGTCTGCCATGAATTTGTGGGATGTTATCATTTGTGATGTCATTCTGTAATGTATTCTCTATGAGGATTTCCATAAAGCAGTAAATGTATACTTATATTGGAAAATGATAATAAAATATCACAAAATAATGTTTGTACATCATTTATAGGTCCCTCTGTTAGTGATTGAGTACTCAACTCAGTTTTATGTTCTTCAAATCATTACCCAGACTCATACCAATGACAAGATGATGAAAACATGATGATTTGATGATGGGGATGTGGATAATATTTGAAGACAATTGAATGTATTCTTGTTGACAACTATTTCTTCTAGAGTGAACAAGTCCTAATTATAGATTAGAACATGAGGGAAGCTAATAATTTGATATAGGGTAGTTTAGCATTGAGATAGAGATATATATTATCATATGACATGAAATGTTTTTTCTAAGATTCTCATGGGGGAACCTCTATATTGATAAAATATACGTATATCTATCTTGTGGGTCACTGGTTTTGTAAGATAAACCATAAGATACACCAGTGTATAAGGAACCCGATTGAGTACAGATCATGAAACATGATGGGTCACAGGTCATATTTCTTCCAAAAATTATATATTCTCTCCAGAGATAAGGTATCTTACCCACCACCACATTCATGAAGATGATCTATATCTCCATGTCATGATAGGATTTGTTCTAATACTAGCTGATTAGGTTGGGGAGGTTGTCATGGTTGAGGTAATCAAACATTAGAGGCTGAACACTATTAGAGAAGTACTTGTCGTGTTAGTGAGGTTTCATTTTAAGGTTGCGTGTCTACCGATATACATGAAGTGCATCCTACACCCGATGAGCAGTGTCTATGTCCATCTATTGTAAATGTTACTTTTTGGGATGCATATATAATTATATCATCCTTATTAGACACATGTTCTTAAAACTCAAACAAATTTGATGCAGTTATAGAATGTGTGGTCTTAGAGATGGTGTAATTCTATGTTTTTATGAATATAGATACCCCATTAGGTGTTCAATCATAGAGTTCTCACCAGTGTAATGAGTACCTCTCTGAGGTAGGTGGGTAACCATTACTTTAGATTTTATTTGAACATAAGATGTTCTTCATTGATCTTAATCTCGATGTGGTCTGGAAAGTGACTTTCTAGGAAAATATTGTTTTATATAATCAATGTGTGTCTTTTACCTCATTGGATGGAAGCTTCAATAACCGTTATAGAGAATGTGATGTCCCTGAATGTTGACTGGGACCCAATCATGATTGGATGGTATAGTGACTACCATGATGGCTAGCCAATTTATTAGTTAATAATGAATGTCGTTTGTGGAAATACCTCCAATAGTTGAGTATTTCATGTACATATTCTCTTTTGACTTATATTGTTTAATTATTGTATTAGTGGCATATTTCACCATCCAACTTCTTCCAGGTGTAGAACCAGTGTCTATCTTTCTATGTAGGATGGAAACTACTGATCATTACGTACTTAATAAGAAGTTGGAAGACATAGAAGAAATGGTTATTATCTCAAACATATCTTCTCAATGAGCTTCCTTTATCCTTTATTCTGTGAAGGTAAATGATAACCACATATTGTGAATTAATTATCAATGGATGGACGTTCTTATGAATATGATTCAATATAAAATTCCTAAAATAAATGTCCTCGTAAACTGGATATCAGGAGAGACAATAATCTATATGATTAATTTGTGTTTAGGATGTAATTAATTTCATTTGATATAATAAGACATTCAATGCATGATGTCTCAGAGAATGTACAACTTGTACTAGTATGTAGTTATTTTGATTTTTTATATGAATGTGATCAAAGTTTTCCTTGAATTAATGGATTGAGTTTTGAACCTATGTCTTGATTTTTGTGTTGTTTTCATTATAAATGATGTCTTTGTGTAATGTCACTCTAGATCAAAAAATGTAATACATATTGATATAATTATGAATACACTAAGAGTGCAACAAAAATATGTTATGTTCATAAAATTCAACTTTGGGGTCTATATGGTTCAATTATTTGACCATATCAAGACATCGAGCGGTGTACCTATTTTCATAGAGACTGAAGTTGTTGTACATTCATGGGTGTATCCAATGATTGCCTTTTAAACATCCAGTTTCTTAGGTATGGATGTCTATTATAGTCCATTCATAGAATTTCTGATGCCTAGAAGGAAAACATATTTGATAGACTAATAAGCGAAGGAAATTTTTATGGTCAGAGGATTGTGATATTTCATTTTATAAGTCAAATGGGAGGCCAAAATTTGCACAGATCTAGATCCAAGTAGAGGTAGGAAGAAAATATTTAGTTTCTTATGATGATTTTTTAATTATGAATTGAGGTGTTCTGATATATGATAATCAATTTTCAGAATATGTGTCCCACTTGTTGATACCTCAAGGGATGAATTACCATATGCATAATCGTGATCAAGAAGTAACGGTTATTTATTTACACTGGTAGCGAAATTATTAATAGTGGGAGAGTTATTATTTTTACATAGATACCAAATGTATAAAATACCTATCCACAAATAATTACTTGAATCTATGGTGGCATAAGTTGGTAAAACACAAGAATTTATTTTACATTGAGATTTCATATACACCATGAATCATTGATGCAGCAACTGACGTATTGAGCAAGTGTACTCTGAAACAGGCCTTTCAGAAGGCTACTAGTGTGTGGACGTTGATGAATGAGTTTTCAATGTTACAGATAGGGTCTCAATAATATCCATGGAATCCTATTTTAAAATATTTATCAATTAATCCTCTCATCTCAAATGGGGGTGTATGGGATAGTTTTCAAATCATAAGGCCATCATCTTAACGGAGAGTGTCTTATGTGGGAATACACCTCTTAGTTGGATTATGGATGAGAATGTGATCATGATTTTCAGTGCGCATGTATGAGTTCTTTCTAATATTAATGAAGACAATATATGTGAATATTGATTCATTATCTGGGAAATTCAACATGGGATTACCAAGAAGTACCAAGATGTTCATAATCTGTATTGGATTCTAGGTATTAAGAAGAAACAACTAGGCTTCGTGATGATGTGGCCCACTTTTCAAAATCTAATGTCAGATCACCAACATCCTCTTGGACATCAATAGTATTTATCACCAACATAGTTGAAATGTAGTGATGTAACAATGGATTTTGTGATGTGATTCCCGATAGCCACCCAAGGAGGTGATGTAGTATGCGTGATCAACAAAATGGTTGAAAATGTCTCACACGTATTACATATTTGAGGGACCTTCTCAATTAATTAACCTGGGAGGATTTATATTATATATAATGTTAGAATTTATTGTATTCTTCATTCTATCATATCAAAATGATAGGCTAGTTTACAACATAGTTATAGATGGGGCTATAGAAGGCACTTGGATCACATGGGCTCCTACGTTCAACATAATACCGTCATTCTAATGGGTCTACCAAGTAGGTGATATAGATGTTAGACAAAATTAAATAGGAATACATTCTGGATTATGGAGGTTCATAGTAAAACCATATACGTCTTGTTCATATTCCAACAATAAAATCATCCAGGGAATGATGTAGAATGCTCTGTATGAAGGTTATTATGGTAGACTATTCTATGGAAGGGGATGAAATGCTACTAGGACCTCATCACTTTCAAGAAACATTATTGAATTCAAATATAATTTAGAATCATATGGATATTATTCAATCTAGGATGAAATCTTATGGATATCATGATCATAGACCTATTGATCTCGGGGAGGGACATTGGGTTATCTTTGAGTATCGCCCATATTGTGTAATCATAGAATTTACAGATAGAGAATGTTATTGTGCCTTTATGTTGAGCATTTTAAGAGCATTTATAGAGTCAGGTCAATAGCTTATGGGTTTCAATTACCTCAGAGGTACCATTACCTATAGTACATCTTCAAAGAATCATATAATTTCTTATATCAAGTGGGCCCATCTCATTAATTTGTACATAAGGTAATTTTGGAGGATACGGATGCATCCTTTTTTGAGAATCTGATATGTATCATTGACCGGAGAACAAAGAACCAGTGGGGAAGATTAGTTCCACTGGTCCCCGTGGTATTTAAGCATGACCATGTATATTATGTGACCTCGAAGTTAGAGGCCGATGTACATGATCAGTGGCCAAATCTTTTTCCAGTGCCATTTTACAACCCTCATAAGAAAAACTCTTGGAAGTGTTTTTTTAACGAGGGGAGTTCATAACATCATTTATTTATAGTGAGGTACATACTCCTATGTTATTATTCAATACATTTAGTTTTATTCTATTATTGTGACACACATTCTATGATGTTTGTTAGAAGAGTTCTATGATCGCTAAATTCAATGAGATCTAAAATTTGTCTGTGCTGTTAGAGCCATATTGTAATCTCACCATTAGTTCTAACAATATTCCTCCATAATGCATGTCACAAATTGAATTGAGTGAAACACAATATATTTTTTCAATCATGTGAGACAGAACACATTCCCATATAGGATAAAAGATATCAATTTTGATGACTCTTTTCTAAGGTTTCATAATGTTTTTCAACCGATTTGTTGATCATTTTCAATGGGTGTCCCTTGTTAGTGAGGGGAACATAGTTGGAACACATTATGGCCAACCATGTGAAAATCCATAACACTAAAATATTAAAAGGGGAAATAAATTTTTTCCTTTTAATGTTTTGAATATCTAACACTTTTTCATCCGTAATTTTCTCTAGTATCCTACACCTGAGTCTCTACCTTGTTTTAAATGTTGTTATATTGATAACTCACTCATAAAATAACTATTTATTTCATTTTTTGGTTTTTCAGAGAATTATCAGTACGCTATACACTTCTATATTATTATTGATTCTCTTTTTCCCTCTAGTGACATTTTTTTGGGACCTCATTTGACCTACTTTTAGAAAATTGGAAAAGTATTCCATGTTATCCCATTCTCAATCAAATAATGTGCTGAAACAAGATCAGGAGAAAACTATGAACCAAATATAGTTATTGTACTTATTTCTTTAATGTTTAATTGAATCTATATTATGAAATGTTGTCCAATGTGATTGAACCTTCATATTTTTTCTTTAGTGTAATATTAATTATTTTATGTACTTTTACATGCATTATATGATCCTTACTACCTGTGATTCAAAGATAATGATTGTCTTCTATGACACAATTCTCCCTATGGGTGTAACATACCTTAAAATAATATCTTCCCATATCCTTTATTTGTTATTCCTAATGATGATCAGTTTCCCTTGTAATAATTGATTCTGAAATAATAATTTGATTTAAATGAATTTTACAGTCTTGAGTTAATCGATTGAGGTTATTTAATTATGCTTTATCAATTGTGTCCTCTTCTATATTTAAATAAAACTATTTAATTGGATTGAGAAACATTTATAGATGTAAAAAAATTATATCACTTTTTCTTAAATTTGATTCATAATCCGTAACATCACTATGAAAAGAGGGATATAATAGTGTCATGAGTTAGGACATCCTTGGACAGGCTCATCATGCATTGTATTTGAGATTGTCGAATGTGCAAGGATATATTATTAGTATTTCTTTGATGAGATAATCAAGAAGATTACATGTACCTGTTATTGAGATCAATTCTCTTGGAGAGACACAATAGATTATCATGGTGGTGAATATAGTTATACATTACCTTAAGTTATATTTTTTTTTCCTATGTGATTAATATGTGAGAAAATTAGTGGTTCATGGTTACACCACAGTATGGGTGGTAAGAGAGAATAATTTGTAGATGGCATTAGCTAAAAACATTCAAACTCAGGTATTTGTGGGGATCCTGGTGGGATATATGGGTTCTATTAAATGGAAAATGTAGACATGAACAAGATAGCACATCAATTTTAGAGACACAACTTATAATATCCTTGATGTGAATATATTTTAAATTAGTTGACACATATTCCAAGTCGAATAATGTTTTCGGGCATAGTTCTAATTTGTTGTTTTATTTATGACATCCATGTATACCAATTTTCAAACTTTTACATGTTAAATTTGTTCAGATAAATCCATATTATACAGACGAAGGTATATTAAGTCAGAGATACCATACGAAACCCTATATGGTATATATAATTATTTATTTATTTCATTACTGTGATTACTATTAGAACGTTTACAATTTTATATACATGGATTTTTTTAATATAGACACTGTCCGTGACAACCTACTATGTACTTGTCACACTTTAAATAGGCTACATGCAGTACCAAAGAAGTATTTATTATTGAATTTATAGATAAATGAATGTTTCCTCCTTAAATTTAATGATTTCTAGTTCTAGGATAGTGTATGCGAGTAAGGTACTTAGCTTAGTATTATGATTCTCGTAGTGTAGAATTTGGATTTATCTTGTAATTTTGTATATCATGTGTCATATGATTGATTACACTATTATCCATATACTCGTTTTTGTATATATATAAGACATGATAACCATAAATTTGTGTATATTTATTATTAATTTTCATCCAATTTAGTTATCATGGGATTTATTAACATATTATTCTAAATCTTGTAATTGTAATATTCCACTCTCTTACACTCTTATAAATAAGGGCATTATCCTCACACGAACACTCCCTAGGTCCTCAATTCTAGTTAGTAGTATCTGGTGTACACTAGGGAATATTTTTTATCATGTTTCAAAGCATATTAGGTAACCACATAGTGTATTTTTTTGTTGGAGTGTAGAATAGAATATGAAAACATTGAAATCACTATTTCATTTCAAAAAAAATGTTCCACTCACCTTACATATAAAAGGGAATCAATGTATTATTTTATTAAAACCATAGAATCTATTTGTATCATCTAACCCATGTCTATATAACATCTTAATCGAACTAAGAATGATGTAATCTCATAGTTTGTTCATAATCCCATCATATGTGGGCCATTCATTGATACATAAAAATATTTTCAAATGAATCTGTATCATTTTAACCATGTATTATTATTAAAATTCTTCTACCAATTCAATAACATATTATAAATTTATTTGTATATAATAACAAAACATATCTTAAATATTGGGATGTTAATATTAGAAGTTCAAAACCAAAACACATATCCACATCTATAAAATAGTATATAAAATCATCATTTGTGTGTACATATGAGTAACAACTGTTAAAATGATATCATTCTTTTCCAATAATTGGATTTTATAGTTGATTATAAAAATAATATATATATATATATATGATATTTTTAAATCAATTATACTTATATTAATATGTTTTAACATATAACTTTTATACATTCCAGTCATTGTGGGATATGATAATGTCACTTCTGTGTACGATGGACTTCCACTCCACCAAGCGATGTGATTCATTTTTCACTAACTCTTTCCATGGAAGGTAAAAAGAAAAATGTAAATTAATATATATATATATATATATGGGTGTGTGTGTGTGTCAAAATATGAAATTATTAGGATGTTCATGACATATTTATATTATTAAAAATATAATATAACATTTTCTTTTTTACATTTCCACTCACTGAAAAGATTAATATTGTTCATGCAGTGTGTGGACCACCAAATTCTATGAAGTGATGTAATTATATTTTCATCACCACAACATGTGAATGATAGAAATATTTAATGTAACAATATGATATTTATGATATAATAACTATTCTAGAATTGTATTATAATATCTACCATATTTCCATAATGATAGTTGAATAATTGAAACGTTACTAATTCATACATAATGCCTAACCACTGTATAATTGTGACTTAATTAATATCTCAATAACAACTATTCTGATTTATTATGAAACTATAATTGATGTAATATTATTTTAATTTGGAAAATATAATCATTCTAGAGATATTGGAATAATGGCCACTTTCACCATCTTTAATCTACCAATGTTATTTGTTATCTAAGAACTAAACATTGTGAAAATGTTTGATGTTATCTTAATTAATTTAATAATTATTTATAACATGGTAATATTTAAAAGAAAATAAATAATAATATTTGATAGTTTATTTAATCAACTAAATAATTAATATATTTATATATCTTTCAAGAATATAATGAATTGAAAAGATGATTTGGACTCAATGAAAGGGGCAACATCTCAATTTCATTTCATTGTTGAATTTGTAGAAATTGTGAATAAATTTTTTTCATGATGTCTATATATTGTCTATTTGAAATCTTATATCATTTTATTTTATATCATATATGTAATTAATATTATCTGAAATGTTGTTATTTCTTTTTTATTACGACTGAAATTTGTTAAAATTTATTAGGGATATATTTGTTTAAAAATATTATTTGAAATTTTTTTATATTTCTGTTCCAAAATATTTTTCCTACTAATACATATTATTGAAATTTTTATAAAGGCGTTTTTAATGTAATATAAAAAACAATAATGTAATTTATATTCCTTTTTTTTATTTTAATACAATTATCATGAAAAATAATCCTTTTATCATTTATCCATGTAGTGTTTTGACAATTTATAAAAAATACCAACGAAGCATTCAATTTTAACATATATTGTGAGAATTAAATTTTATTTTATTGTGAATATAATTTAATATTAGGATTATTTTAATTGATTTCATGTTATCAACAATGGAAAACATCCATCTCTTTTAATTGTAGTTTTGTATTGAAAATGGGTTTTTACATTTACTAGATATTTTAATTTCTGAAAATTTTTTGTTATAGGTGAAGATGATTTTTTATTAGTGCAATGTTGAAGAATTCAAAAATTTTATTAGTTATTATTATATTAGAGTTCATGAACATTATTAACGATTATGGGTGGTACCATAATAATCAAATGAGTTGTTGTTATTTTATGATCCAATAACTAATTTTTACAATATGATATATGATGGGTGGTTATGTCACATGTAATAAAATAAGTTATTCCACCATCCTAGAGCTAGGGATATAAATACATTTCTATAGGTATGATATATCCATGGTTGTGATTCCTATAGCCATGGTTTTCAAAACAATGGCTATATGACATTTTTGGAGGGCTATATCAACGTTTTTACTAATAGAGTGGCTATAAAACACACATATAGACATGGTTTTAAAAACTGTTGCTATATGTCTCGCATAACTGTATGGGAGATAAATTTTCCTATATAAAATAGAGCATATAGCTCTATTAATTTTTTTACTCTAATACCAAAATTTAATATAATATATATAACATAATAAATATTTATATACATGAATCATGGTGTGGTGTAGTTGTTATGCATCTTAATTGTATAAGTGAGTTATAAAGATCGAATTCGGGCAGTGACATGTTATTTTTAGGCTATGGAAAACATTTTTCACGGTTATAGGCACAGTTTTCAATCAAGAAAATTTCAGCTATGACAATGGGTTAAACCATAATCCTAGATGAAATACAATATAGACCATAATAAGACGTATTTCCATGATTTATCAAACATTGGAAAAAGGTAGATCCCTACTACCAGGATGATAACTACAATGGCTTAGGAATAAATTGGACGAGGTGGTTTTGTTATTAACCAAGGATGAGTGTTTACATTATATACCATCAACGATTCAGTGTGTAATATCACTCCAATGTATTGAATATGGTAGTTAATCATATGGTTATTCCTTTTGTAATATTGATATAGATTATCATATCCAATGATAACTATAATTTATAAATTCCTCCAATTTACATATGGTAATAATATTATTTATTAAAATGAATTAAATAATATTATTTATAAAACAAATTATTTATTACCTCTTAAGGGTGAAAATTAAAACATTGTGAAATGTTTTTTAGGTGTTTTCTCTATATTTTAAAGAATCCTTTATATGTTTTATTGATATATATATAATTTTCTTATGAATTTTTTATAAAATTACAGGGCCATAAAAGAATATTTATTGGGTAAGAAAATATTTATATTGATCCCAGAACCTACATTGAATATGAATTTTTTTATATGTAATCATCGAATAACAAGTTTTATTATTTTATTTTGTGTCCATTAATGATATTTTTTTTATCATCCAACCTTTTAGAAATTTTCCACATAGGGTTTCATGATGTCTAATGTAAATAAACATGTGAAAAAAATGTAGTGATTATTATCAATGAAAAGAAAAAAATATTTTATTTTAGATTTTATATATAATTGAAAAAATGGATACCAATCAAAAGTGTCCAATTTATAGTGTATTGATTTTTTTTTCATAATTCACTAAAATTACAATACTAAAAATATCCTAAAATGTAATATAATTAATTCATAACATATAACACTATATTATCTAATGCTTAAGGATGATCTCTTTTAATTATGAATAATTTTTTCTATGAGTTTTTTTTAGAACCCTATAATTCATTGAATACATAATAGTAATTTATATGTGAAATAAGGGATCCTGAATTTGAAATTTTCTTATATCATGTGATGGTCTGTTTTGATGGGCACCACATCATTCTCAAGATCACTATGTCGTAATATTATTTATGGCATTTTATATGATGTTTAATATCATTTTTGTCATCTAGTTTCTCATACTCTAGCTATCATGAATGGTTATAATAATCATGTGATGGTGATTAGGCAACATAGTGAATCAAAAATTATTTTTTATATGTTAATCATTTCAGAGCGACATACCAAATGAATGAGTACACCGCTATGAAGTGTAAGTTGATTAATATATCGTGATTAATCTTTTATAATTCCCTAGACTATTTAACAAAATAATAATATAATTTAAAGATTTGTGAAATAATATATCAATAACTATATTACCAAAAAGAAATGATAAATAATATATATTAAAAAATAATAATTGTTACACAATTTTCCCATGGTCTTGGTGAATATGTCCTTTGTTTGATAATATCCTTCGCTTCAAATACATGACACTATAATTTTAGAACCAATTAAATTTTTTCATGTTAAGGTATCATCCAACAATATAGTACATCATATTACATACACATCATTTCCTACAATTAAACAATTACCATTAGTAGCACATTTAATCAATCTAGATGAGAAATATTACTTGAGGATTTTGTTTTCTTATATAATTATATACAATTCATCTATTTATTCCATTAAAATAATCATTTCACTATATGATCACATTGAATTCCTATAACTATAATGAAAAATTGACGATCATTGAATATTAGGCTAACACAATGGAAAATAAATCATTTTTAACTTCTTATTGATTATTGAATAATTGAGCTACCATGCATTGATTTATTTAAAATTGATCCACTTTGGTATCTTCATTTTTCATGTTGGTATTTTCATAATCATGGTCCCTTTTATTTTTATCTAGGAGTTTCTTCAATTTATCAATGATAACTTATATTCTATAATTGAGGAAATTCTAGAAAACAATTACTTGAATTGTGTATTGAAATCCCAGTGAGCATTTATATGATTCTCTATCTATATTGGAATGTGATTAATAAAATATAATAAATCATTCAATTATTAGTGATTTTCACTATTCAAATACATAACTCTATATTCTCATTTCTATTTTTCTATTTCTTCAAAAACATTACCAAAAATATATTCTTGACTGAATTAGTTTTTAAAATCAGTTGGATTTCTATAGTGATATGATATTTAATTAGTCATTATATATGGTTCAGTTTAAAAGAATAAATTTGATCATGTATTGAGAAATCTCATCATCATATTGGATTAATTGAATCTCATCTTGTTGTAGAAATTTTATTATCAAACAAATATTTGAAGAATTATTCTTTGTTATAGAATAAACATATTTAATTTCTTGAAATTGATTATAGAAATTCATTTTAAGATATTTTATCTTGAGTCATATTTTTTATTATGATTTATAATTTACTAATGAAAATCCCTTGTATCACATATTATATTTTCTAAACTGATAATAATATTTCAAAATTTATGATTTCTACAATTCATGACAAATTTTCACATAATTTTATAATGTTTATAAATAAATGATGACATTAAAACTAAGAAGATATACATTTTGAATTGGAGAACCTTACAATGTTTTAAAACTATTTTATGACTCATTAGTCAAGTATATATATTTCTATGGAAATATAAAAATTATATCATATGGTTTAATTATTTTACAAAATCACTCTACCTTGGTTACCATCTTCTTTATAGAGGGTAAAGTATCACAATAAGCTAGTGTTTTAGAACTATATAAACTTAAAAACATTATTAAATGAGGAGAACATTACGATGTCCATTCATTGATATTTTAAATCATCATTATGATTTTTCCCACATATTGTTCAACCATGAATTTTCTATTAAAAATGTAACTATTATATATTGCATCCTCTCAAAATATGTCAACATTACAATGATTTTTTTTTTTCAATTTTCTAATTCATATTATTAATATGAAATCTTCTTTTTAGAGACTTTATCGAATGTTTTTTTACTTTTACCCAGTAAAACCATACAATGTCATCAGAAGCTGAATTTATGTAAAAGCACAAAAATTTACAAATATATTTATTATAGAATGCATGAAACTAAGATTTTATAAAAAGAAAAACATTATTATAACCATTCCAATAAGCATATTTTTACTACTTATGTAATGTGATTCTCAAAAAACTGACACGCACAGTTTTTTTCAGTAATATATTTATAGTGTGATAGGAAAAGAATAATTTTGGATTAATAGTAACATACCCTTATGAATAGTAACTTACCATTGTTAATAATAATATAACCTTATGAATAGTAATTAATAATAATGAATAATATATTGGCCAAAAAATGGAAACTAAACCCATCAATATATACATACAATTTAGACATCATATAAGTAAAAAAAGATCGTAGTCTAACTATTGTTAGTTTTGTCGGTGATAAATATTTCAATTTTATATATTTGATTAATTTAACATTTTAAAATATAATTTTTTTCCATAAAATTTAAACAAAAATTGATACTTGAATTTATTATGGTTATATAAAAATTTTATAGGGCCTTGATTAATTTCTCATGGTGTAATAATAGAAGTTATAGTTTTAATGTTGTTTTTTAGAATAAATTATAATTTTAATTAAAAAATAATATTAAAATATATTAATTTTGTTTTCAAATAATATATTAAATTTTTTAATTACACAGATTGAGAAATGGTTTATGTTAATTTATATGATTTTTCTAAAATATAAGAATTTTTAATAATATCTAAACCCATGTTGCATAACCATTATTACATAGATTTTTTATCTCAAAATCTCTATCTTATTCAAGCTCTGTTATTATGCTATTATCAATCAATATAAATTTTATTATGATTGGATATATAATGAAATATACCCCATTCATTCCACAATATTTATGAATGTTGTGATACCCTTTCTATTATAAATATATTTTATGAAATTTTAATGTGTCTTTGTTTTGGTGTCGAATTTTCATGATGGATTTATAAAACATTCTTTTATTTCAAGTTCCTTTTTTTATTTGGGCATATGACCTCATCCAAATGATATGATTATTTTAATACCTTAAATTAACTGAAAATTTGTTATGTGAATGTAATATATCATCATCATCTCCCCTTCCCCCATCATCTTATAAAAAAATGAAAACATAGTCCAAGATATGTTAATTTATCACTTTCAAGGATGACGGGTTATCAATTTTTATTACAATATTGAAATATGGAAATGAAAATAATTTTATGGATGAACCAGATACGAATAAATATATTTCTTCTTATGTAATGTTCTATAATCTTTACACACACATTATTTAATATAATAGGAAAATACATGTTCATTATGCACAAAACAACCAAGTATTCCATGTGTTTATCATTATATTTGATCAATCAGTCAATACTCTTGGTATCTAAAAAAATTTATTATAAAATAATTTATATCACTATAATATCACTATTAATAACTATTAAAAATTCAATATTATTATCCAAATTACAGTGAACTACCTTCCATTAGTTATAGTATACCGTTCTTGAAATCAAAGAAAAAATTCCAAAATAATTAAATCTAACCAATTAAACCCATCATAAAAGTTCATAAATGACAATAATATGGTTATAATAAATCAATTTCATGTAATTTATGTTTTGGAATTTTTAATTAATTAATCTATATTTTATTATTCAGGTTATCAAGATCAAACTAATAACACATTTGGGCTCCTAGTACATTGTTTCTTATCTCACTTTTAATTTAATGAATTTCCATTTTTCGCATTTATTTCATATATGTGTTGTATTGTGTACTTCTATTTGATATTAATTATAATCATTCTGTATATAGTCATTTAATTATATGATTTATTTTTTTGGTAAAATTTTCTTCATATGAAATTTTTTATTAAAACCTGGTATGAGACATTGTCTGAATTTCGATTTCATTGTGATTTTGATTGTATTGTTCACAAAATAGTTCTTTTGTTTTGTATCCACACCTTAATTTAGATTATTTTTCATTTGATGTTGTTAATATATTATATATCTATATACTGGTTTCATGGATATTATAATTTCCTTATGACTTATACCCTTTTACATACATTGTTTATTGGGAATGTTGTTTTATCTATGGAAATATTGTTGAATCAATGTCCTATACTCTATACAGATATTGTGATGGAAAATTGTACATTAATTAAATCTATGTATAGAAAATTATTTGTATATTTTTGTAACATCTTTGTTCCGGAAGCCAGCCAGAGTCGCCCCGTACCCGGTTGGTGAAATGGCCTCAAGCGTGTTTCACCAAACACCAGAGGATGCCGACTAGCAGCGTGGGACTTGGGTGTGATAGTTTGGAAACTATGCCCTCATTAGTAGAGTAAAAAACAGAAATAAATAAACATGCGATAGTGGAAGCAGTAAATAACCAACAGTGATAAATAGTGGTGGACTAAATCAGCAACAACTGGAACACATATGTATGTAAATGAAATGATGCAAGATACATAACTAAGAAAGAAGCCAAACAAGTCACAATTCTGAAAATACAATGGTACCAAAAAAATTACAAATGAAATGTAAGCAGCTCCTCAGCATCGCAAGCCAATGCTTGGTCGCATGATCTCCTGCTCCAAGCAATCAAGTACTAGATGTCGAAGGGCGCTTGCCCTTGTCTATACCTGAAACAACATAGTATGTTTGGGCCCAAAATAATGACCCAAATAGGGTGTGAGACTAAATTCCAGTATGCATTAACCTGAAGATTTGTGCCTAATAGTCATTGATTATATGGCAGGTAAATGTACAATAAGATGTAAACAGTCACAGGAAGCAAAAGGCAGTAACAGTAAGCTATAAGGTAGTAGTAGTAAGAAGAAAGGAAGTAACAGTAAGCAATATGATACAACAATAGTCAACAAAAGCTAACAAATAGGAAACCCTATGCGAAGTACTCGCAACCATTCCCTGTGGTGTTATCCAAGAAGTGCCACAACCCTCTGGGCAGTGCACTCTGCCTAACCCCTTTGGCATGGTCATACGAATTTATCAGACTCTCTGGGGAAGCATGCTCCGTCAATTCCCGTCATAGTATAGGGTAGTCGGAGACACTCTGAGGAAGATCACGTTGTCATACCGTTTTATCCCCAAGGTCTAGAGACTCTCAGAGGATTCTATCTCGGTCAATTCCTAATATAGCCTCAGTTATATCAAAGACTCTCTAAGGATGATAACCCCGTCAATTTCTCCTCTAGCATGGGAAGGTTTTTAAAAGATTCAAACAAGGTAAAACGTTCTGAGGAATCTCACTTGGTCTACCCTCCAATAGTCTACAATATCTAAGACACTCATTGAAGCTCACTTAGTCTATCACGTATTGTCTATAGCACTGGTTTCTCTCAGCCCTGTTCCAGTCAGTGCATAATAATTCAATAAGGTCAAAGTACACCTATAGAGCTACATGGCTAACCGAAGTAAACCTATGGTGCTACATGGCTTATATTCTATAAGGCAACAATCTTGTCATGAGAAGCACTCTAACCTTTAATCACATGGAAATGAAATAGGCATAACAACCAATGTCTAACGAGACCTGAAGGTCATAAACAGAACAAATCAAGGGAAAAATACATCCATGAACAATAGTTTATCCTCAAAAAAGATTAATTAACCTCTACACAAGCATATAAGAAAGGCAAGAAATCATCTAGGGTAAAAAGGTAAACACATGATACACCTTTCACGGGAATCGATGGAATTTGCGCATCATACTTAAAGACTCATAATGTTAAGGCACAAACCACCTTCCTCAACCCTAGGAGTTCGATATACATGAACCTTGTCCCAGGAATCGGCCTAGAATGGAGTATATATACCAAAACGTCTAAATCATTCATCCTCAGATAACTCACAAGAGAGGAAGAATCAGAAAATGAGGCTCAAGAAGAAGAGAGAGCATACCAAAGTGATTCCAACGAAAACAACCATGCTCGAATCGAGGAACCGACGAAGAGGTGAGAGCTTGCAAAATATCCGGCCGTACCGTTTTCTCTTGAACGGACGAGACCTAGAAGAAGATGAATTTGGGGTTATGCCGTGACCCAGGTACAATTAAAGGCAAAAAAGAAATTATAAGGCGTGTACTATTAGAGTACATGTTGTGTACTAGGTGTTTCTGTACTCTGCTAAAAACGACCCCCACGTCACCCCTACACACCATGTGTATGGCCCGGACGCGGCCATCACACAACTTCGAGTGGTAAAAGAGTAAATGGTGTGTACTTCCTAAATTTCCAGAACCTTCATTTTTCATAAAAACTCTAGGAAAAGGAAGAAATGCCTGAAAAGAAGATCTGGGTTTTTACAAACTTCCCCCTATAAAGAAATTCATCTAAAAATTTCTATAACGAGATTGAGAAGATGAATCCCTGAATAGCTCCGGCCAGTGCGATCGTACATCGGTCTCCCTCTTCATGGTCATATCCTTTACTCGCCCGTGCCTCCATTTCACCCGTACAAGTGGAACAGACCGGCCTCAGAGAACCTTCATACTACAATTGATAATACAAATAGGATCCTCCTTTAAAGGTGCATCTGATTCTAGCCCAAATTCCCCAGGATGAAAGACATGAGATGGGTCTGAAATTAATGTCGGAGCTGAGAGACGTGGAAGACGTCATGCATGGCCCAGTACCTCTGAGGTAACTGAAACCGATAGGCAACTGGCCCAACTCTCTCCAACACCTCAAATAGCCTAACATGCCACGATGAAAGATTACCCTTTCTCTGAATCCTCTTGTGTCCTAGCCTCAATGCGACACACATGAAAACCTGATCTCCGACCTCAAACTCCAGAGGTCGTATCTGTTGATCAGTATAAGTCTTCTGCCAATACTATGATGTAGCCATCCTATTCCGAATTAACTCTATCTTCTCTGATGTCTTATAAAAAATACAATGTTCAAGCAAAGCTGCCTCTCCTACCTCCAGCCAACATAAGGGTGATCAGCATGGCTTACCGTACTATGCCTTGTATGGTGCCATCTGAATGGTCACCTAAAAACACTAATTGTAGGAAAAAACCTCCAGAGGAATATGATTTTCCTAAGAAAAAAATGTCTAGAATGAAATCTCGGAGCATATCCTCGAGCACCTGGATCATGCACTCAGACTGGCCATCAGTCAGGGGATGGTATGTTGTATTCAGAAGTACCTCTGTACCCACAGCCTTCTGAAATCCATGCTAGAACCGAGAAGTAATGTGAGCATCCTTGTCTGAAACAATGGATTGGGGAACCCCATCCAGATGAACAATACCTCTGATATAATGTCATCCCAGATCATCGACACTGAAGGTCTCGTTGATCGACAAGAATTGAGAAAACATTATAAGTATATCGACGACAACCCAAACAATATCGTTCCCTTGAGGTGACCTCAGAATGCCGGTCACGATGTCCATCGTGAAGTCGTTCCACTTCCCCTCCGGAAAGGGAAACTGCTATAAAAGCCCTGCTGGTCGCTTATTCTCTTCAGTTACCTGTTGACTAGTAGAACAACTCATGACAAAAGGAGCAACATCTTTCTTCATTCATGGGAAACAAGACTGACGATAAAGATCATGATACATCATTGTGACTCCATGATGAACTACCAAAACTATGGAATGGAAATCGTGAATCAGATCATCACATATGACTGTTGGAACCCACACGGATCCCAGGAAACACAAGATCTCATCCTATCCCACTGTCCACCAAGGAAGAGGTCCCCACTTGAAACACTCTCCCATAAGACCAAGGCCTCTGAGTCTGATAGCTGCCTCATTCACACCTGATGATGAAGTGTAGATGTAACAACCACAGAAGAAAGGAATGTTTGTCTCTACCTGTCTTGCACATCCAGATTCATCTCAGAGAACAGATCCATAATCTTCCACTCACTGTTGGCCTCCGGGATTACCTGAATCAGATTTATCCTGCTCAAGGCATCTGCCACTCTGTTGCCTTTTCCTGGCGTATAGGCAAGATCGAAATCAAAAGACTAATGATACTCAACCCACCTGCACTATCTCAGATTCAGATCACCCTGATTGATGATTTACATGATACTCTTTTGGTCGGTGAAGAACAAAAAGTGCTCTCCCAGCAGATAGTGTCTCCAACATCGTAAGGCTTGAATAACAGCAGCGAACTTCAGATCGTGCATAGAATAATTTTTCTCATGTGGCCTCAACTGCTGAAACCCATATGCAACGAATCCATTTCCCTGTATGAGCACAACTCCTAGCCCAATACCTAACGCTTCACAGTATTCGGTGTAACTCTGGCCTGGCTCTAGAAAGACTAGTATTTCAGCTAACGTCAACATCCCTTTTATCTCCTGAAAGGCGGACTCAAAAGAATATGACCATAAGAACATCACCCCCTTCTTAGTCTGACCTGTCAAGGGTGTTGATAGATGAGAAAAGTCCTAAATGAAGCGTCTGTAGTAACCAGCCATCCCTAGGAAACATTTTACCTCAAAGATGTTCTTCGGCTGCTCCCTTGAAACTACAGCTCTCACTTTCTCTAGGTTCACTAATACTATTGCCTATGAGATGACGTGACCCATGATGTGAATATGATCCATCCAGATGTGGCACTTTGATAGTTTATCATAAATCTGATTCTATCTCAGTGTACTCAGAACAATCTGAAGATGTGTGCCATTTTCGTGTCGTGTGTGAGAGTACACCAAGATATCATCCACGAAGACCCCGATGAAGGAGTCCATGTACTGATGGAACACCTGGTTCATCAATGCCATGAAAACTTCAGGCACGTTCGTGAGACCGAACGACATAACTGTATACTTATAAAGACCATACCTACTCCTAAAAGCTATTAGTGGTATATCTGAAGGTCTAATGTGAAACTGATGATAACTGGACAACAAGTCGATATTCAAGAACACGCGGGCTCCATGAATATGATCAAAGAGGTCATCGATCCGCCGCATGGGATATCGTTTCTTGACCGTCAACTAGTTCATCTTTTGATAATACACAAAATTCCAAAGAGTACCGTCTACCTTTTCGCAAATAGGACAGGAAAACCCCTAGGTGAAGTACTAGGTTGGATAAAACCCTTTGCCTGCAACTCCTCTGACTGGTTCTTGAGCTCCTGCAACTCAGCTGTATCCATACTGTTTGGAGGAATGGACACTGTTGCCACTCCTGGCACGAGCTCAATCGAGAATCCTACCTCATGATCCATAGGTAAACATGAAATGTCTTCTAGAAAGACATCCCTAAAATTATCCCCCACATGGGAATGTCCAACTGCAAAGTCCCCTGGTCATCCAGATAAAGACTGGTAATTTGGGCTGTAACTTCCCCTAGCCCAGGATGCTTGAGTCCTGCTCGACTCGCCTGAACATAAAATTCGCCTCTATGAAGGAATGAATCACCCTATGGTGAATCAAAACTCACTCTACTGCGATAATAGTCGACAACTGCCTGGAAGGGAACTAACCAGTCCTTGTCGAGGATGACATCATAGCTTGTCATCTCTACGACATAGAAGTCCCATATGAAACGATACCATGCAACCTTGATATGACACTCTCTACACTGGCGTACACTAGATTTCCTCGTCCCCAAATGTGTGTCCAGTGTAAACGAATCTATAGAAGAAAAGAAGAGAATCCCAAGGCTCTCCACGACAACAATAGAGATTAAGCTATGCGTAGCACCGGTATTGAAAAGAGCTGAAGATAATACTGATGCTACTAAGATAATACCGCAAACTGTATAAGGGCTGGGATCCTGCTCCAGAATGTTCTGATCCACGGCGAAAGACTGGCCTACACTACAGCCCTGTGCCCCTATCTGACTGCTCTGAGTAGATCCACTCTACTGTTGCTGATGACCTGGTGATTGACCCCCACTGGCATGACTTACCCCTCGATTTGAATGGTCGGAAGAACACCAGTTCCTTGACTGGTGGGAAACTAGTGAAGCATCTTCAGAACGCGGGGTTATAGAGGAACCCCTACCAATAGCTAAAGGTGAAAAGATATTACTGAAGCGATGAAGATGGCCCATCTTGTCCCAAGACCGTCACTCCATCGAATCCCTCTAGCACTGTGGCCATGTATGCCCACTCCACCCGCACTGGTAGCATACAACCTGGATTCCAGAAACAAACCTCGTGTACCCCGATCTCCTCGAGAAGACTCTATACGACGCTTCTTACTATTCATAGGAGAAACACTATCCATGGATATCGAACCGCCTTGGCTCACTTCTCCAGAATCACTCGGATTTCACTCAGCAATCAGTGCCTGGTTGATGATGGAGGAGATAGAAGTCAACTGGAAGATGTTCACCTGGGAACAAATCTCCATCCTAAGACCGTCATCAAACATCCTCACCAAAAACAACTCATCAACTACGGGGAATGGTGTGAAATAATGCAACTCAGTGAAGCGAGACTAGTACTCCATAACATAAAGAGTACCCTGTTGTAGACTCATAAACTCTCGGGCTCGATCGGGCCTCCGGGTCTTCGAATATAAGTAGTCATAGAAGGTGTGGTAGAACTCATCCCAAGAAATATCCTGCTGATACCCTGACCATGAGATCACCTCTCACCACCTCTTGGAGGTTTCCTTGAGCATATAATTAGCCAGCATTACCCTATTCTCCAGAGGGATCTATAGGTGCTAAATGATGGTCAGTGTGCCCTCTATCCAAGATTCTCTGGCCTCGGGTCCTCTATCCCCAGAAAGAGTAGGAGGATGCAGCTACTGGAAGACCTGTGTCAATTGAGCCATCGACATGGCAGGAGGCGGCACTCCCTGAATGGTCTACATCATCCTCATAAAGTTCTCGCTGAACTACGCATCGGCGCCAGTGATGGGAATAATAGATGGTGCCAAGGCCGGCAATGCCAGAGGATCCGCAAGAGGCCCCTGATTGGCCATATCTGCTGTCTGATCACTGTCTGGAAACTGACGTACAACCGGAGGACATCTCGGAGGCAAACCTTGAAGATCAAAAGCACGCCATAGATTTGGATTAACAAGGACAAAAATTACAAGAGTATAAAATGGAAAACATGTAAAAAACTATCAAGTTTTAAGGAACACGTCTACACAGCGTGTATAGAAAACTACACAGCGTGTCTGCTTAAGCCATTAAAATGTGTGTGCATCCCTGACCGACAGGTCGTGTAACACCCAGATCTACATGGTGTGTTGTCCCACAACACGACATGTACATTAACTCTAAATCCCTCCACGAGTCTCCTAACATGGTTAACCCAAAAGTTTCAAACTAACTTCAGACTACAAGATGTGTTCCAAAGGGACATGGCATATACTAGACACTGCCTCGGCGACCCTTGTTGTTAGTTACATGGTCGTCTACAATACTGACCCGTAAATGACGTGTTTTGAAAAAACACAGTGCATATAAGTGAAGTTGAAACCATCCCGTGTTGTTCGTGACACGATCGGTTAACTGGGAAAGACTACAAAACATTCTCCAAAATCAACATGGCATGTTTAAAGGAAGGTCACACCTACTCGTGTTGTTAGTAACATATATGGGTACATAACTCCAAACTACACGGTGTGTACCGAACGTACACGACATGTGTATGAAGTTAACTTCACGACAACGTGCTTCTTCTCACACGGTCTGTGACATGGCTAGAAAAATACATGTCGTGTATCCAAAAAAAAGTACACACCATGTATTCTAGGAGTTTCTTGGAAGTAGCTCCGAAACAACACATAATTCTAGAAACACTAAAAACATGGCAAATAGGTGCCAAATTCCGATCCGTGAGGGCCCATACTCCTCGCGAATCAATTCTTGGAATTTTCCACAGTCATACACAAGAGAAAACAGGATCATGGTCCACCAAATTCTGATTAATGAGGGCCCATAACACATCAATAATCAAATTTTGGCGTTCATTTTATGAAAGGAACAAAAAATTTGTTTTCTATCATAACAGCAGTGATTTTTCAAGAATTTATCACAACAGCATGCATAATCTACACAAATTCTATCACAATAGCATGAAATCACTAATGCACCCTAGATGGCATGGAAATAATGCCTGGCATGTGATTTCTACATTTGTCTATATGATGAATGAGATGGAATACCCTCATAACAATGGGTTGAGATAGAAATATAACCATAACAATCAAAACAACAACATAACAAGGCGTGTGAATCACTCTAGGTGAAATCATAACAACTGTAAATCTCAAAACAAGAAACTGAAATTAACAAGGTAGTATGGGTTTTCCCTATACATGGGTTAGCTACTCCCAGGCATAGCTTAATACAAAGTACTGAATCTGTAATATCCCTGGATAAGGTCTCTAAACAGTAAAGAAAGAGATAAGAAACACATCTGATACCACTTTGTAACATCCTGGTATCGGAAGCCACACACAGGCACCCAATACACAGTTGGTCACATGGCCTCAAGCGCATTTCCCCAAATGCCAAAGGCTGCAGACTAGTAGTGAGGGCCTTGTGTGTGATAGTTTGGAAACTATGCCCTCATCGCCAGAGTACATAGTAGAAATAAATATACATGAAATATAAAAATAAGTAAATAAAAAACATTGATAAACAAAAGAAGTCTAAATCAGCAATAATTGGAACAAATATGTATATAAATGAAATGATTCAAGATACATAACTAGGAAAGCAGCGAATAAATTCACTATGCTGAAAATACAATGGTACCAAACCAAGTACAAAATAAAAGTAAATAGCTCCTCAACATCGCAAGCCAATGCTTGGTCCCATGCTCTCCTGCTCCAGGCAATCAAGTACCAGATGTCGAAGGGTGCTTGCCCTTGTCTATAATTGTAACAACATAGTCTGTTTGGGCCCAAAATCATGACACAAACATGGTGTGAGACTAAATCACAGTACGCATTCACCTGAAGATATGTGTCTAATAGTCATTGAGAATATGTTTGGAAAATGTATAATAAGTAGTAAACAGTCACAGCAAAAAAAAGGCAGTAATGTTAAGCTGTAAGGCAGTAGAAGAAAGCAGTATGGTAGTAACAGTAAGCAGTATGATACAATAGTAGTAAAAAAATCTAACGAATAGGATACCATGTGGGATGTTTTGACAACCCAGCTTTTTACAAAAATAAACATGATTTATTAAAAAAACATCACCTTGATAACAACATGGAAGATCAAGAGGTCTAGTGTCTTTGGGGAGAAGGATCATTACACAAAAAATTATAACATAAAGAAAAACATCTTTATTGAAAACTTCATTAACATGCCCACATCATTCCATCGTACATAGAATTGCATGGGATAACCTGAGGACATGAAAAAGAAAAGGGTAAGCTATAAAGCCTAGTAAGGGAATACATATTGAATAACTTTAAGAGTACAATACATGTTATAAATTAGGCATATCAATAGAGAACATGAGTAACAGGAACATAAATGCATGATAAATTATGATAATCATAACATGGAAATGTGGCAACAACACATAACATTCATTTAGCATGAGCCAAGGCTCATTGCACATAGAGCATGAGTAAATATACATTTCACATGAAGAAAGAGTAAACCCTAGTTTCACTTGAATTATCCTGAGTCAACACTCATTGCACATGATGTATAATGATACAATTCTATTCCCAATTCATTGGAGTTCTATAAGGGCACACCGTTCTTAAACATTTCATTTCATGCATAAGTGTGCCACATGGATCATAAAACCTGGATTCATTGAACATAATCATTTATTCCATGATAAAAGACTGTGGAATTCATACATGAATCATTATAATCAATATGTAAATTTTCATAAAGTTGAATAACCTTGATGGAGAAATGGGCATGGTATTCACTACACAATGGCATTGGCTTAGAAAATTAGTACAATTTCGGTAGCGTAACATCGTGACAAAAGAATTCATAAAAATGGTTGATGAGAGAGAAAAGGGTTCCTCATCATATTTACATATAATAGACAGTAAGGAGGTCATATAGAAACATGTTCCAACAATTTTAATGATATTTATATTCATCATACAATAGTATTGTGTGAATGTAAATAAGGAGAGATAAGTTCCTTTCCGAATTTCGACATAGTAATAGGTGTATAGGGGAGGCATTTAATGAGAGAAAAAATAGTCTCCCATAATTCAACAAAAAAAGAGGGAAAAATGAGGGAGGTTAAAACCCATAACCAAAACATTCATAATTGAATAAAATGGAAAAAAACATAATGAAAATTGGACAAAAAATGAGAAAGGAATAAAAAAACCAATACTTTGATGTGTCTTTCCAAAGGCTAGAGAGAGGCTTGAGAGAGGCTTCTTGGGAGCTTGAGGCACCTTGGGAGGATTCTATAGAGAGTAGGGAAGAGGTTGTATGATCTCCAAAGGCATTGAGTAAGGAGGAAGTGGGAGCATGGGTGGGTTTATATCGGAATGGTGAGGGAATTCTTTATTATTATGGTTTGGGACCACTTATATTAAATTAATCCAAACCACAAATCATCCCATGGTTTTTCCCATGGTTTTTAGAAAAGGAAAGAGGAAAAAAATATTTTATAATTCCAAATTATGGTCTTATTAAAATAATATGGTTGCTTATGTGGAGGTGAGTCACACTCCCATGAAAATCAATTTAAAAAGACAAGGTGATGAATAAGTCTTGAGGGTTCATTAATGCTTTGAAAAGTAAGTCAAACAGACCTAAAATAACATTATTTTAATGGTAAAACATCTATTGGCCTAACATTAAGCTTATTGTATTTTATTACATCACTATTGGGTCATTATGATATCATAAAACACATTATATATTTAAACGGTATTTAATTTTAACCCAAAAATTAGAATGTCTCGGAAAATTATAAAAAATTCACCGTTGGATAATATCAATGTCCCAATTCCAGAAATAACAACTATTTTATTTAAATAATTTTCTATATATGTTAATTTTCAATTTTAAAATAAAAACTGTCATTTATCGAATAAACATGGGATTTGATAAAAATGGCTTGCAAACCTTAATAAAAATTACACTTGCATTTCATAAAATTATAAGTTCATTTATATTTAATAAAAAGTAATTTAATAATTATATTTTTGTTTTATTAAAAGAATATTTTATTCTAAAATCCATTATTTCATCAAAGTAGATTCCTTAAATAAATAATAACTTAAAAATACTTATTTTAATTTAAAAAATATTTACAATGTATCAATAATGAAAATAAGTTTAATTGATTACTATATAAAAAAATAATTTATATGAACATAGTAAGAGCGACTTGTTACATAACCCCATAAAATAGCTGCATAAGACATAAGGGTAAGGTGTGCGATGGTGACAATCTCATGGGGTGGCCCAGATAACATTGCTAGAGTGGTAATCACTATCAACTTCCACTTTTCCCATAGATGGTCCCATTCGAGTTTGACATGATGAAACTCAGATTGGGCTTGGACAAGATTGTTTCCCAAGGACACCACCTCCTTTCTGAGATCTGATAAATAGGCTTCATATGGTACAATTCTACTAGATGAGGCCATCACTTCTTTTGTCTGAGTAAATTGGATTTTCTAAAGCCCTATATTTATACTAATCAGGTGATCACTATTCAATGGCTATATTAGCAATTATCATAAAATTCTTAACTTAAAAAAAGACGATTACATCTTATATAAAAATTATACATAATGATACATTTAACTAGATCAAGTGGTATTTTCCATTAATGAAACTATGGGTCGTTACAATATTCCCCCTTATGAAATTTCACCCTCAATATTTTTCTTTTCCCACACTAAAACAGATGTGGGTAACTCAACTTCATCATTTTATCTGATTCCCAAGTCACTTCTTCAAATTTTTGGTTTCTCCACAACACCTTGACGAGGGGCTTTTTCTTATTTTGTATAACTTTTTCTCTACGATCTATGATCATCACTTGTTGCACCTCATAACAATGATCATCCTCCAACAATACCACCTCATAAGAGAGTACATGTGAAGGTTCTGGTATATACGTCCTTAAAAGGGATACATGAAAGAAATTATGTAGTTTGGATATAGTAGGTGGAAGTGCTAGTCGATTGGCAACAACCCCGACACGATAAAGAATCTCAAAGGGGCCTATGTATCTTTGACTAAACATCCATTTCTATCCAAACCACATGACCTTCTTCCATAGAGATATGCATAGAAAAACCATGTCTCAAACATTAAATTAGATGTCTCGTCGACAGTTATCTACATAACGTTTCTGTCGACTCTAGGTTGCCTTGATATGCTTTTGAATTATTTTCACCATCTCCACCATTTCATCGACCATTTCTAGTCCAACTGCTTACGTTTACCGACCACATCCCAACACGCTGTTGTTATGCTACTTTTCCCATAAAGGGCTTCATATTGTGCCATTTGGATGCTCAAGTGAAAACTATTATTATAAGAGGACTCTACCAGAGAAAGATTTTGATCCCATACACCTTTAAAGTCTATTGATCACACTCTCAACATGTACTCAAGTGTTTGGATAGTCCGCTCGGATTGGCCATCAATTTGAGGATGATAGGCTGTACTAATGTTCAGTTCAGTATTTAGAAAATGTTGAAGACTCTTCCAAAAAATTTAGGTGAATCATGGATATTGATCAGACACAATAGATAGTGGAACTTCATGCAGCCTTACCACATCCCTGATATATATCCTTTCCAATTTATCCTATGAGAAATCATCAAGAATAGAAATGAAATTTGATGTCTTTTTAAGATGATCCACAACAACCGAAATTGCATTGTTGCCTTTGGATGTCCCTGGATGTCTGGTGAAAAGGTCCATGGTGATGTTCTCCCACTTCCATTCCAGTATGGGAAATGGTTGCATCATCTACTTAGACTTATTCTTCTCTATCTTCACTTGCTGGCACACCAAGAACATTAATGTATATTCAACCGTCTCCTTCTTCATATTATCCCACCAAAAGTTTTCTCAGAGATCTTGATACATCTTTGGGATTCATGGGTGAATAGAGAAATTTGAACAATGGGCATCATCCAAAAATTTCTTCTTCAGCTCCAAACATAATAAAACACATAGTCTTTTCCCAAACTGTACAATTCCTTCTTCATTAACATTAAACTTTGAGGATTTACATATTTCGATAGCTTCCACTTTTTCCAGAATTCCCTCATCATCCTTTTGAGAATCCTTTACCTTTTTCAAAACAGATGGTTGAGCAATAATCTGTGAAAATTATTGATGATGTTTCTTTCTTTATGATTCCCATGTCTATCTTCATCAAGTCTAAGAAGATTAGATCCTTCTCAATTCTCATCATTGATAGAATTTCTGTGTCCATTCTACTTAGGGCATCTTCCACCTATTTCTCTTTCGCAGGGTGGTAATATATTGAACAGTCATAATCCTTGATGAAATCTATCCATATTCTCTGGAGTATATTAACCTCTTTTTGTGTGAAAATATATTTAAGTCTCTTATGGTCATCATATATCTCACATTTCTCCCCATAGAGATAATGCCGTAGGAATTTCAAGGTAAAGATCACCGCGACCAACCCCATATCATGAGTTGGATAGTTTCTCTCATGGATTTTCAATTGCCTTGAGGCATATGATATCACTTTATCATTCTACATCAGCACACAACCTAATCCCTTCTTTGAAGCATCACTAAATACCACAAAAGTTACCCCACTTGTGGGTAGAGTGAGCACAGTCATAGTGATAAGCCTCCTTTTCACCTCCTTGAATCTTTCTTCGCATTCATCACTGCATGCAGACTTTACATTCATTGTGAGTTAGCTTGGTAAAAGAGTTGGAAAATCGTGAGAAATTTATCACAAATCGTCGATAATATCCTGCTAACCCCAAGAAGCTACAGAAATCTGTTATCGATGTTGGCCTCATCCAAACCTCAATTGCATCTGTTTTCGAGGGATCCATAGATATCCCATTGCTTGTGATGATATGGCCCAAGAATGAGACCACCTTCAACCTGAACATACACTTGCTGTACTTTTCATAGAGCTTCTCCTTGCGTAAAGTCTCTAGTGCTGTTTTTAAATGCTCCTAATGATCCTCCTTGGTTTTGGAGTATATTAGAATATCATCTATAAATACTATCACAAATTTGTTGAGGTAATATCTAATGACTCTATTCATCAAGTCCATGATGATTGTTGGAGCATTAGTGAGTCCTAAAGGCATTACTATTAATTCATAGTTCCTGTATCTTGTGAGAAAACCAGTCTTGGGAATATCTTCCTTCTTATCCCTTACATGATAATATCCCAAATGCATGTCCACCTTGGAAAAGTATTGTGCTCCATTAAGTTGATCATAAAATTCAACAATTAGTGGGAGAGTATACTTTTTCTTTATCGTGGTTTTTTTGAGCTCACGATAATCGATGAAAAGGCCCATTGACCCATCCTTCTTCTTGATGAAGATGATTGGTGCACCCCATGGTGAAGCGCTTGGGCATATAAACCCTTTATTCATATTCTCCTGGAGTTGTTTCTTTATCTATTCATGATCCACAACTACCATTCTATATGGAGTCTTGGATATTGGTAGAGCCCCCGATATAAGTTCAATTGAGAATTCAACATTTTTCCAAGGAGGAAGGCCAGGAAGTTCCTCGAGAAACACTTCACCAAATTCCCTCACAATATGCATTTCTTCAATGGTGTATTCTTCTTTAGACTCAATCATCTGTGCTAGATATGCATGATCATAGGGAAGTAATATCCATTCTTGAGATTATGGAGCTAAAAAAGATTAATCTTCCTTCTTACACTTGTAAAGAATTAGGGGTCGATTCTCTAAATGGAGAGTGATTTCCCTCTCCCGAGAATTTATGTTGGCTCTGTATAGGGAAGGCCAATCAATGCCAAGAAATGCATCAAATTACACCAGAGGGAGTATGACGAGGTTTGTCGGGAAATTCAATCCACAGATTGTAAGAGGGGAGGACTTATATTCATTTTATTCAATGATTTCCCCATTTGTCGTACTCACCGACATCTTCACTTCCATGATTTGCGTTGGTTATGGGATTATTCTACTAAACAATCGAGATATAAAATAATGTGTAGAACTTGAATCAAAAAGTTAGTTCGCTAATCGTGAATGAATAACTAGCGTACCTGTCACCACTTCGTTGTCGAGGTTCACTTCGGCAGTAGTGATTGAAAAAGCTCACCCTTGCTGCCTTGGAGGTAGTTTGTTGCCTTTGAAAACCCTTGGATTAGGGAACTGATTTGCAATATGCCCTGGTTCATTGAATTTATAGCAATGAACAATGCATTGAGGTTCGAATGGAGCATTTCTCACCTCTGTTGCAGCCGCATGTCATTCTTCCCGACAGTTAACAGCTAGGTGCCCTTCTCTTCCGCACCAAAAGCATATCATCATCCCCTTGAGGCAATTTACATGGTTTTTCATTCCGCACTTCTGGCATGTGGGTTGCTAGATCTTCTAAGAACCATTGGATTTATCCATCGGACCACCAGCGTTGAAGTCCACCTTATGCTAATTATCCCCAGGAAACCCCTATGATTCTCCGATCTCCATTTCGACCTTGAGGGCACATCAGAAAATTTCCTCGTAGCATTCAATGTCACGTATCACTAATGCATTCTTTAGGCTTGGCTTTCTCCCACCAAAGAAGTTGTCAACATTGCATTCTAGGGAAACAACAAAGCTAGAAGCTTATGGTGAATGCCTTGTGATGTTTTCCTTGTATGATCCATCAGATTCTTCATCTTTTTGCTTGAGGGAATGGAAGTCTCTTTCAATCATAAGCCGGAGTGTATGTGGAAAATATTTATCGAAAAACATATTTATGAAATCCTTCCATTCCAATGTCTCAATCTCCTCCACAGGCTTCGTTTTTTTGATCAACGTCTACCATTGATTAGCTTCACCATCCATAAGATAAGCCACCAGGAGAACCTTCTCTTGTTTAGAACATTGAAGGATGGAGAGGATCTTTTCAATGGAGTTGATAATTGTTCAGTGATCATGGGATCAGATGAATCACTAAAATTATGAGGCCTTTGTCTCATGAAGCTCCAAACAATGACTTTTTCTTTCTTGGGGTGGGGGGGGGGGTTGAACATTCCTCTTGACCCGTGAGTCTATCGAAGCCTGAGATTGCTGAGAGATAAGCATGACAATGTTCTCGATTCCCGCTCCCATTGGATTGGGCTTGTAATTATTATAATCATTACACAGATCATCACATCAGTTGTTATCCTGAGTCCTCCTATTACCGGCTATTGACTAGAATAAAATGGAATGTTATGGGTAACACATAAATGGTAATCAAAAAACAATAGTTGATGACTTATAAATAAACTTTTATTTTCTTAACTCTTGAGTCTATATGATTCAATCTAGGCTTTTCATGATCTATTTCCAAAAATATATTCTTAGGGGCATTTTTTAAATTCTATTAATAAGGGTTCATACAATGCTTGTGAATTTATCAAAACATATCCCTCAAGAGTGTTGTAACCAAGAGTGCAGCAAGGCCCGTTGTCGTGCACCAGTCCCCGTTCGATTCTAGCTCAATGTGGTGTTTTCTAGTTTTACCCCTAGGATACATCTATTCCAGAGCAGCCTATACCTACTCGTATCCAGGCAGAGATGTATTTTCATGATAACCCACTTACTCAATACTCACCAAAACTTAGGGATGTTTTTATTTAACACAGTCTTGTATCTAAGACTTTACTAGGGTTTTCTAATCCTAATCCTAAGAATAACTAAACCTATCCTCTGATACCAACTATGACAAACCAGTTTTTTACACACATAAAAATGATTTATTACATAAAAATAACATTGATTACAACATGGAAGATTGAAAGTTATAGTGTATTTGGGGCTTTGGATCATTATACAACAACTTAAAACATAAAAAAAAATCTTTATTGAAAACTTCATTAACATGACAACATAAATCCCTTCATACTTAGCATTGTAAGGGATAACCTGAGGACATGCATAAGATAAGGGTGAGCTATAAAGCCTATTAAGGGAATACACATGGAATAACATGAGGAGTACAATAAATGTTAGAAAATAGGCATATCAATAGAGAAAAATACTAACAATAACATAAAGGCATGAAAATCATGATAATCATAACATGGAAATGTGGAAACAACACTTAACATGGAATTAGCATGATCTAAGGCTCATTGCAAATGGAGCATGAGTAAATCTTCATTGCACATGAGGCACGAGTAAACCCTCTTTTCACTTGAATTAGAATGATTCAACACTAATTTCACATGATGTATCATGATACTATACTTTACCCAATGCATTGAAGCGCTATAAGGGCGCACCCTTCTTAAACATTTCATTTCATGCATATGTGTGCCACATGGATCATAAAACCTGGATTCATTAAACATAATAATTAATTCCACGATAAAGGAATGTGGAATTAAAACAGGAAAATTTATAATCAATATGTAAATGTGAAAAAAGGTGAATACCATTGATGGAGATATGGTCATGGTATTCATTACACAATTGCACTGGCTTAGATAATCGGTACAATTTCGGCAGTGTAACGGCGAGACATAAGAATTCATAAAAAGTGTTGATGAGTAAGGAAGGGGTTCCTCATAATATTTACATGTAATTTATTGTAAGTAGGTCATATATAAACAAGTACCAACAATTTTAATGGAATTTATATTCATGATACAAAAGTATTGCTTTAATTTAAATGAGGAGAGGGAAGATCCTTTCGGAATATCGGCAAAGTAACGGGTGTACATGGGAGGCATTTAATGAGAGAGAAAGGATCTCCCATAACAAAAACATAAAGATTGTTGTTTGAAGGAGGTGTAAAACCATACCCCAATATTCATAATTGAAAAAAAGTTCAAAACAACTTAATGAAAATTGGACAAAAATGAGCAAGGAAGAAAAAAACCCTTACATGGAAGTGTGCTTCCAAAGTCTAGAGAGAGGCTTCTTGGGAGCTTGGGGCACATTGGGAGGATTCTAGAGAAATTAGGCCAGAGGTTGGACGAACTCCAATGGCTTTGAGTGAGGGGGAAGTGGCATCTTGGGTGCGTTTATATAGGAAAGTTGAGGGAATTGTTTTTTATTAAGGCTTGGGACCACTTATATTAAATTAATCCAAAAAAAAAACCATGAGATGGTTTTTGAACATGGTTTTTGGAAAAGGTATGAGGAATACAATATTTTATATTGTAAAAGTCCGAAACTATTAAAATAATAGGGTTGGTTATTTGGTGGTGAGTCATGCTCCAATGGAAATCAATTTAAAAAGACAAGGTATTTAATAAGTCTTGAGAGTTCAATTAATGATTTGAAAATTAAGTCAAACAAACACAAAATTACACTATTTTTATGGTAAAACATATATATGGCCGAAAAAAAAGATTATAGTATTTTATTACTTCACTATTTTTCCATTATTATGTCAGAAAACAAATTATATATTTAAACAGTATTTAATTTTTACTAAAAAATTTGACTATCTCAGAATATTATGAAAACTTCACCGTTGGATAATTTCGACGTCCCAATCCCAGAAATAACATTTATTTTATCTGAATAATTTTCTAAATATGTTAATTTTCATATTAAAAATAAAAACAATCATTTATCAAAAAATCATTGGTTTTGATAAAAATGGCTTTCAAACCATAATAAAAATTACAATTGCATTTCATAAAATTATAAGATCATTTATATTTAACAACATTTAATTTAATAATAATATTATTATTTTATAAAAAAATTATTTTATTTGAAAATCCATTAAATCATCAAAATAGCCTCCTTAATTAAAAAATAACCTAAAAATACTTATTGTACTTCAAAAACTATTTACAATGTATAATAATGACAATAAGGTTTATTCATTATTATATTAATAAAATAATTCATATGAGCATAGTAGTAGTGACTTGTTACATAACCCCTTAGAACATCCACATAATACCTAATGGTAAGGTGTGTGATGTTGATAGACTCATGGGGTGGCATGGATAACATCGCTCGATAGGTAATCTCTATCAACATCCACTTTTCTTGTAGACGGTCCCGTTCAAGCATGAAATGATGAAGCTCTACTTGGGCTTGTCCAAGAGAGAAGCCCAAGGACACCAACTCAATTCTGAGCACCGATAAATGGGCTTCATATGGAGCAATTCTACTGGATGAGGCCATCACTTCTTTTGTCTGAGTAAATTGTATTTGTTAAATCCCTATATTTATACTAATCGTGTGATAACTATTCAACGGCTATATTATCAATCATAAAAAAATTCTTAACTTAAAAAAAAAGAAGATTAAATCTTATATAAACATTTTATATAATGATACATTTAACTAGATTAAGAGGGATTTTCCATTAATCAAACATTGGGTTATTACAGAAGTACTTGTAGCCATTCCCTCTGGTCATATCCAAGAAGTACCACAACCCTCTGGGTAGTGCACTCAGCCTAACCCCTCTGCCTTGGTCATATGAATTTATCAGACTCTCCAAGGAAGCACGCTCGATCAATTCCCCTCATATTCTGGGGTTGTCAGGGACTCTCGGAGGAAGATCACACGGTCGAACCCTCTTAGCCCCAATGTCTAGAGACTCTCTGTGGAAGCGGTCTCGATGAATTTCTCCTATAGCCTCAGGTATACAATAGAATATCTAAATAAGCTCACTCGGTCAATTACTCCTCTAGCCTGGGATGGTTCTTAATAGATTCAAACAAGGTATGACCCTCTGAGAAAGCTCACTTATTCTAGCCTCATGTAGTCTTCAATATCTATGACTCTCTGGGAAACTCACTCGGTCTATCCCGTATAGTGTACAGAACCAGGTTCTCTCATCCTTGTGCCAGTCATCGCATTATAATGCTTTAAGGCCAAAGTACGCCAATAGAGCTACATGGCTAACCGAAGTACACCTATAGAGAAACATGGCTAACATTTTACAAGGAAACAAGCATGTCAGGAGAAACACTCCAACATATAATCCCAAGGAAAGGAAACATGCATAACAGGAAATGGATAACGAGACCCGAAGGTCATAAACAGAAAAAATCAAGGGAAAAATACATCCAAGCACAACATCTAATCCTTAAAAAAGATTAATTATACTCTACAAAAGCATATAAGTATGGTAGGAAAACAACAAAGGTAAAAATGTAAACACACAATACCCCGTTCACAGGTATCGGTGTAATTTGAACATAAAACTCAAAGAATCCTAATGGTAAGGCACAAACCACCTACCTCAATCCTATGAGATCGATATACGTGATCCTCTGCCCGTGAATCTTCCTAGAACGGTGTAGATATGCAAGAATGTCAAAAATGATCAACCTCAGATAACTCACATGAGAGAAGAATCAGAAAACGAGGCTAAAGAAGAAGATAGAGCTTACTGAGGCGATTCCAACGCAACCGACCGTGCTCGAATCAGATAACGGACAAAGAGGTGGGAGCTAGTCAATGTTCCAGTTGTACCATTTTATCTCGGACAAATGAGACCTATAAGAAGATAAATTTGGGGTTGCGCTGCAACCCCAGTCTAAATAATGAAAAAAAAGATACCTCACGGTGAGTACTTTTGGAGTATACGACCTGTACTAGGTCTTTCCGTACTCAGCTAAATACAGCCCCCACGCCCCCTACACACCGTGTGTGTGACCCATACACTTCCGACACACAACATTGAGCGGGAAAAGATTACACGGTGTGTACTCAGAAAGTACATGGTGTGTACTTCCAAAATTTCTAGAACCTTCTTTTCTCTTAAAAACACTAGAAAATGGTTAACATACATGAAAAGAAGATCTAGGTTCTTATAATTTTGTGATGGTAAAGGCCCACAACATCTCCTCGATGCATAAATAGTTTTAATGAGACTATCCAGTGAGAAAAAAACCTCTCGAGATTCCTTCCAAAAAAGCAGACAAGTTTCTACCCACAGAAAATAGTTGTTTTTACGGTATAATTGTATCATATTATAGATACATAATTTCTAATTAATTATAATAAATATTGAATATGCCAAATATATAATGATTCAATTTCTGTAGATTCATGATTCCACTATTTGATACCATTACTGAGCATTTTAGTCTCCCAATTCATATGTTTCATTTTAACGGGATATAATAATGTATGTTATCACAAACCTGCCTGGATAAAAAATGAGTTTTGAATATTACCAAAAAACATATATTTTGTTAATATTTTCATGTTTTAATGATGAACCATTATATGTATATAGTTTTCAGAAACAACTAAACTACTCCGTCCTTTGCAATATGATTATATGTAATCCTGACCATTTATTAAAACAATGTATCGACACCAGGAGTATTGGGTTGGTGTGTCATAGTCTATATCAGAGGTTATTTAGTAGATAAATTAGAAACTATATTTAAAAAATCTAGATTAGGGAACATATCCCTTTGATATAATTTGAGGATAAATATAAAAGAATTTTCAAGAATTTATGTAACTTATTGATTATTTGGATCTTTATAAGATATAAATCCATTTTGAGATAATACAATTGGACGTGGTTTTTTCAGAGATGTACATATGATTTGAAACTCAGAAAAGTAATTTTGTGTTTGACCTGGGGTATATTGGAACATGAAAATGAGCCCTACTAAGCAACTAGTTTGACACACCTAGGGATATCCATAGGATAATTTCCATTTTATTATCCCTGAATTATGAAGTATTTATTCTCCTTATGTAATTGAAGTATATTGTTCTCGGATTTAGGATGCATATATTTGTGTTATATTCTATAAAATGGTTATAGTAATATAGGATTCATCTTTTTATGACCTAATATAAAATATAAAATTGACTATAAATCGTGCCTATAAGAAGGTATGTGAACTTTACCAATCCATGTGATGATAAGTGTTTGAAATAACATATCTAAAATGGTTTTAAAGCATCGGTTCAATGGATGATTTCTCCCAAATATCTTAATCATATGAATAAATATTATCATGTGTTAACAATGTGTGTAAATAACTCCTTATTCTAATGGATATTAAGGGAATAAAAATGAGAAGTGGAAGATAGTGAAAACTATAGAAAATGGGAAGAAGGGATAAAAGGGGTTTCCCACATGTGATAACTATGTAAAGAATCATCCTAATAAATGCATGAAGGGAATGAGAGTTTGTTATAAGTCTGGATAAAAAGTACACTTTTTGAGTTCAGGGTTATGAAAAAGGTTTCTGATGTATAATTATTCAACAAAAAGTATATGAGACATTGTTTGAATAAATGTACCATGAATCAAAAGAATATACCCCAAGTTATGATTATGTATAATGGTCAAGTTAAGATATTACCACAAATATTGTAGAAGGATTAATATTCCTTGTTATGAAACATATCATTTTAATTTTTTGTCATTAATGTACTGGTTATAAAAATTATGTAATATATTAGTATTTTCCTAATATAAATTTTCATTAGAGAGTTGAAACCATAAGTTGAATATTACAAATAACATATATTCAAGGAATGTTATTTTTTTGACAATATATGATTGATGGAAAGAGAAACCTTAATATTTATCTATTTTTGTGATAATGATATGGAAATGATTTTTTTCGACAAGTACTGTGTACCTTGGAAAGGATAATAGAATTGTCTTGAAGTGGTCTATGTTACCATTGAAGGAGTTTAGAAAACATTTGGAATAAAGGAATATATTCAATATCATGTATATTACTTAAATAATATGAAATTATTAATGTTTACATTATGATATTTATGTTAAATCATATTATTATCAATTTTCAAAAGGATACACGCGGATGTTATCCGCGTGATTGGAATGTGAAATATTAGAGATTCTACATGTAAATTAAGGATTAACAATAATCTCAACTTTGAAATTCAAAGGATTTCATTCTAATTTATGGAATCTCTATATTTCGTTTTATATACCTCTTATGAAATGGTTTCAGTTGGTCATTTTATGATATTTTAGAGGTTAATGTATTACTTTACCATATAGTGTAACCTGTGCGATGTGATGAGTTATAGATAGTTCAAGGTGTAATCAAAGGATGAGTTTGAAAAAATAAACATATATTTACACTCATATAGAGTGGAATAATTCCTGAAATTAATAAAATGATAATTAAAGAAATTTTTTCCCAATAATTATAATCAATGATAATATCAATGAATGTTTTATATTATTTTATAGTATTTAGTAATCAACGTTTATCTAAACAGGTTCTATATCATGTTGCATCAGAAAATCATGGTTAGACTTTTCAACCATTTTCAGGTGTTTAATTACAACTAATGTTACCCCATTCAAAAAAATTTGGTGACTACCTAATTTCCCTTAACCACTTTTTAGGATGATATTTTTTTATCCCTATTTGCGATGTGGTTTTCCCACAATGAAATTTCCAAACATCAACCAGTATGATTATATGTGTTGTTTCGAATTGCGAGAACACAATTATGTTTTGGTGGGAATGAAATTACCCCCATGAATTTACAAATTTATTTTGTATAGAATGCATGAATCCCTAATTCATTGCAAAAAAAATTATTATAACCTAACAAAAAACATAATTTTTTCACTTTTGTAATTTTAATTTCAAAAAACTGACATATAGAGTTATGTTCTATAATATATTTTGATTTTAATATGGAAAAATACTATTTTGAGGAATATTAAAAAACCATTGCGAATATTAACATAAACTTATAAATAGTAATTAATAGTAATATATATTAAATCAGCCAAAAAATATAGAAACTTTGACATTGAATGTATCAATACACTTTAAACATTATGTAATTGAAAAAACGATCATAGTGTATTTATTTGTATTTTTTATGTTGTAAAGATTTTAATTATAATGTTATTATTAATTAGATAATTTAAAATTGAGATTAATTTTCATAAAATGTATTTAAATTTTGTTATGCTATTTTCTTATGGTTATAATATTATTATATGGGACCTTGATTAATGTATAAATGTGTTATAAAAGAAGTTATAGTTTTAATGTTGTTTTTTTTAATAAGTAATGATTTTATTTAAAAAATATATATTTATAAAAATATTTTCAGAATTGAATTCATTTTTAAATTCTACACTTCGAAATATGGTTGGGGTAAATTTTTGTGATTTTTCAGAAATAAATGATTTTTTGAATTGTACTAAATCAATTTTGAGTTATAATTATGTGGAATGACATCATAAGGATTTAATTATTAATATAAAATTTTGTTTTACTTTTTTACAGTAAAATATTCTGTGAGGTGTTCCATTTTTATAATACCATAGGAAATACCATTGTTTTTTAAAAACCACTAATGAGTTGTCCTTTGATATTAATAAAAATATTTTTCATAATTACTAAAATTTTTAATTGATTCAATAAAATTATATCATTAAAAACACATAATCCTAAAATATAAAGTAGTTTTAAATCCCTATGATCCCGTTCAAGGTGTCCTTAAGCCCCAAATTTCCTAACAATAATGTCATATGAGTTTCTCTACATGGTAAGAGAATTATCAACATCTCCTTTCCAATCATGTTCATTTATATGTGTTATATATTTAACCTTTTCATACAATGTTCTTATTTAAATATTATAACTTCCTTCCAATATTTTAGAATTATTTTATGAAAAATTTATCATTTTCCAATTTTTTTTATTGTTTTTTAAAACCATTTCGCATTGTGATTATGTTGAAAAATATTTGTCTCAAAGTCTCCCTTTTTTCAAGAACTATTATATTATAGTATATTTCAATTTAAATTGGATTATTCTAGGTTATTTTATTACATATAAAAATTTATTTCTATATTATTTATTAATTTTTACATATCATTTTCTCTCATTATAATATTTTTTTTAATTTTTATGTGATGCAGTTTGACTGCTGATTATCTTAAGGGATTTCTCAACTTTAATTTTATTTCTATTTCCTTTCCTTTCTATTAATTTACATATATCCACTGACAATAATTATATTATAATTAAAATATATTAGAGAAAAATTAATTTTATTATGCCAATTTAATATTTCATAATCATCCCTCTTTCCCTATACTCTTATAGTAAAAATGAAAACAATGTGTGAGATTTGTTAATTTATCACATTCATGGATGGTTGTTTCTCTATTTTTAATACCATATTTAATTCTGTTCATGATAAAATTTTTATAGTTGAAATATATCATTATATATGGATTTCATCTTATTCAATTTGATTGGAATCCTTGTACACACATAATATAAGTGAATAATACAAAACATGTTCGTTATGCACAAAACTACCATGTAATCCAAGCGTTTATCATTTTCCATTATCAAACAAGTGATCGTCATGGTATGTATCCAAAAAAAAATTATGATCATTTATATATCTATAATTTTACTAATAACATATATTAACAATTTTTGATGCTTATCCAAATAAACAATGAACATCCAATTAATGAGTACATGAAAACCGATCATGAAAACCGCGAAATAAAATTCCTCCAAAACAATAAAATCAAACCTTTTAATCACATAAAAGGTTATTAATTAACATAAAAAAGATATACTGAAACAATTTCATTTATAAGAAGTTATTTAAATATTAATTAATGAACCTAAATTTGACTATTGGGGTCATTAAAATAAAACAATGAACAAATTCGGGCATAAGGTAAGGGGTTTCTTATAAAACATTTAATTACATGAGATTTTCATTGTTCGCCATGTATTTCATTCATGTGGTGTATTTTGAACTACTATTTGATATGAATAATCATCATTATTATTATATTAATTTTATTATATCTTTTATTTAGTCGTAATTTTTTTTGGTTATACAACCCAATTGATTATCTTGAGTTAAGGTACATGGTCTCAACTTCCATTTCATTGAGTCACACTTTGTATTTTTCACCTAATCAATCCTATGAGTTATATCCACTGCCCAGTTGAGATTATTTTTCATTAGAAATTTTAAATATTTTAGATATCCATATTTTTGTTTCAAGGATATGATTATTGCCATTTGCTGTATACCAATTTACATATGTTGTTTATTATGAATGTTATTTTAACTATGGAAATATTGATGAATTAGTGTCCTATGATTTACCCAGATATTGACAAGGAATATTTTACTTATTTTAAATATATGTATAAATAATGAATTTTACATTCATTGATGATATGTTCCCTCTAAAACCCCTCGATGCATTAACGGTCCACATTGGACAAATCATTAAGAGATAAACTTTTCATGTTTGTTTCCAAAAATCAAATGTGTTTATACCAAAATTATTAAAGCAATTCAATTGAATAGTGGCATCATGAACTAGTTAAATAACATCCAATTAATAATCATATATCATTGTTTAATTTTTTTATTATTATCAATGAGGATTTCTCTATGAAAAAAATATATGGATGTAGTTTCATTTAGTTTATTAATTGTGTGGGTTTTTCATTTATTCACCAGTCCATATTGACTACTCCAAATTATTTATGATTTAGTTATTGTTGATTCCTGATTTTTCTATTTTAACCCTTACAAATCATTTTAGGTCACAACTTTTTTATGCTTCATTTTCTAAATACTTTATTACAATTTTTATGACTGAACTGACGAGATAATCTTAGAGTGGTGGATGTTCACAATAAAACATATATATTGTTTTTCTTTTGAATTTGTATTGTTGAACATAGATATGAATTTGGTTTTCCCATAATATTAAAATACCCAATCCTTCGGGATTTAATTCCCTATAATCAATCACATGTATTAAAATAATACACTAATAGTAAGATTTTGGGTGTGTGGCGTTAGCGTTTCAAATACCATTTTTGTCAATATAGCACCAAAAACATAACATTCTAGATTTTATCTAAAATATATCTTGTGATGTTATAACATCTAAACTCACTCTAACAATTATAAACTTGTTATAATAATGGAAATTAAATCATATATTATTTCAATTATTCTTTTAATAATGAAAAATATAATGAAAACATCAACGAAACAAAATAAAAATTTCCGGTAATTTATTCAATATCCCATTTGGTTACTAAATATCCGTATTTTAATTTTTTATAAACAATATTTTTCCTCTTCATGTTCACTAATTTTTTTTTAAATAAAAAAAATTCATAATCATCTAATCATAATTCGTATCAAATGAGAAGAGTTTAAAAACATATGATCATATAATGTTAATTTTTATATAAATTATTCTTTTAGTGAAAAGTGCTTTTATGTGCATGAGATTATTTTTTTGATAATTCTAACACTTATTTACCCATACTTTTTTTTCAATATACATACATATATTGTAACTGGATAACAAAAATATGTACCTCAACCCCATTATAAGGATCTGTTTAAAATTTAATATCTATCTTTGATAATTATTATATTTTGATAATTGAAGTGACACTATTATCCCTCACTGAATAAAATTTAAATTATATTAGGGATGTTTCCACACATCTATGTGTTAAAGGTTAAGTATTATGTTGTGGGATTAATATATTAATTTTTTAAAAATAATAATGTTTTACATCATCTAAGGACACTCATTGCATGATAAATTTACATGTAATTTTAATACACATTGATCTAATCTATTTATTTAGATCTATTTATAGAACAATGGTATTTTTATTGTCATAAGAAATTATGAGTAGTCAATCAAAATCTACATTCAAATACACTACCTACACATGTATCCCTAACATTTATGTGTATTCTTCTTTTACTAAAATAATCTCATCCATAGCTATTATTGAGGAAAATATAAGATAATTTTTATATTAGAAGCTAAGAAAACACTCATCCAGCATGAATCTTATATGAATGTGGTTCTCATATATGTATAGTCTCTGATCTTGTATACATTATTGCATCCCACATATTTTAATTAAGATCAATTAATGAATGACTACCCACAATTCAATGTACACTTTATATAAATCCAAAATCATATAGCTAACAATATATGAGAATATTTTAGATATCTATTATTTCTAACAAAAATATTCTGTGACAATGATATATTTTTTCATAATGATAATAGATAAATAAGATATACTATAATTTTCAGAAATAATATACGATAAATAGAATTTCTAAATTCATTTATATTCTTAATTTGTAACAATTATAATTAGAGTATATACTAATTTAGAATTTCCAAATCAAAAATATTTATACACTTTTCTACAATACCGTTTTTATGATTGATAAATGAATAATAATTTTAAATAATCCAAATTACTATAAAAAATTTTGATCTTTCAATACAGACAACTCATATTTTTTCATCATTTTTTTCAAAAATTATTTATAGATATATCTGATTTACCAATAAATATAATTATATATATATATATTATAAATAAATGATCATGATGAAATATATTTTGTAAATAGGATTTTATCAATGTTTCCCTTAATTAAATTCATCACTCATGTAGGCATCTAATTTTCAATTTCATTACTTAGGATCCCATTTCAAGATATACAATGTACATTTCAATATATAAACTACATTACAATTATTATCCATAATTAAGTCCTCAGGTTTTTCCATAAAAACATCTTCCACTATCTATCTATACAAAAATATATAATTTTTTAAAACTATTATACATTTTAAATTATGTGATATTCTACTACAAAAAATATTTAGATTTATTAAAACAATAAAAATTATTAAAAAATGGATTCAAAATCAAATGACTCAAATTTTGATTACAATTTTGAAAATATACATGATTTATTTCTTATTACCAATCATTTAACATTTAGTTTGTTTCTAAAAAACAATTGGGAGATAAAAAATATTTATTTCATGGTATTAAAACAATCCACCAAGTTACATTAAAATAAATTTAATTTCATTCAATATTAGGTTTTTAATATATACATTATTCTCAACTAATTGAACTACAGATTATTCCTCCACCTAGAAAATAATATTTTTTGGCCTAATAATTATTATAATATTAATATGTTCTATTGATTCTCCAAAAATAATATATTAATCGATATTTTTGTTTAGTCATTGGTGATTCATGATTTTTTATCATAATCATCACATTCATCACCGAACAATTGAAAATTAACATAAGTATAAATCTTCTTATTTCATACATCATCATCGATATTTTTAAAAAAATTTAAAATAGTTAACATATAGAATTTCATAAACTAATTCATCCATCTCCCCATGTTTTTCAGGATTCTTAGCCATGTTCACAGGAATTCATTAAAATTTTATATAAATACATTTTTCTAGTACATATATTATCTACCTTTGTATGGGTTCCCTTTAATGGTCCTTCACTATATTTCAGTATTATAAATCCATGATTCATGTTCTTGATAGTCATGTAGATTAGAATACCTAAATATTTTATACATTTCAATATTAGGTTTTTATGAAACCATTCTTCACATGGTGTCATATATATTTTTCAAGCAATTGATTACACATGTTTTTAATGTGAATAGTAGTGACAATAATTTTTATGCCAAAAAATAATAGATTTTATTCTTTGAAAAAATTTCATATCATATTAATATAAAAATCATGATCTTATTTCAAAAATCTAATTCTATTGGGGTGTATATAGTGAACCGTAATAATTCTTGATTCAATTGTATATAAAAGTTTTTCAAAAAATTTTAAAATATATTCTTTTCTATTATATATTCTCAACCATTTAATTAAACTCCAATATATTTTTCATTAAGAATTCTATATATATGAACATATAAATTGTTTGTGATTTTTGCATTATAAGAGGATATTTGTCAACTAAGAGGAATCACAAATTAATATAATAAAATATAAACCACAACTAATATGTTTTTATATTATGTATAAATTAATACAATGGTCCTCGTATGATAAATTTATAAACATTATGAGTATCGTGGAAGATTTCCCGCCATTACAAGCATTCCAAAAAATATTTTTCATCTATATTTAGCTAGGGAAAGTCTAAATCAATTTTATGATTTTATATTCTACTTTATTTCCTATGGATAAAATTTAAATTACTTATATTTAATAATTTATCTTCAAAGTTCAAGGTCGTTAAGTAATATATTTTATAGCTCGCCGTTTTTAAAATATTTACACATGTCATATCATGTTTTATAATGACTCGTTAATTATTTGAATATTAAGTCATTAAATGATTTTTTAGGAACAAAATTTTATTTCCATAATTTAATAATAAATCCACACATAATATATTTAGAATAATTTAATTTGTATAAATAATATCATTGAAATTTAGCTTATTTGGTTCAATATATGTAAATATCACACATTTTATACATATAGAACCATTATTTACAAAAATTATAACTCTAACATGATGTTATTCTTAATAACTCATTATTTTTATGTCCTTCTTCTTGATAGAAGATTAAAAAAAATATCACAACTCTTTGGTTTTTGAATTTATATGCTTGTAAGAAAACTTTTTATAACAAACTACTTTTCATCCTACCTCAATTTATAAAATTTTGTTGGCTTTGTAATTTATTTATTCGATATCAATCATGGAATAATTATCATGAATTCCAATGAATCATAAACTTGTTGGTCACACCAACCACATATTTAATGCAAAAACATATTGTTATTTCTGTATATATATTTATCACATTCCTACTCAAACTTTTCTTCCACAATGAATATTTTATTATCTTATTCAATGTAATCACCATTTCTTCATACCATATCTCTATAAGAGACATGTTATGAATATATGAATTATTTTTATTCCCTGTAATACCATTAAACTTTTGTTTATCATATATATGAATTATGTATAATTGAATAAATTCTAGGAAAGTTTTTTTGATGATGGATAGCCATGTGCTATGATTTAATTTTCCTTGGGAAGGATGTTATTCAGAACACACTCTCACCTTCTATTGATAGGAAAAATTATTCTCACCTTTAATATTGGCCAATAATTTTCTATATTATAAATATTAAACATCATTATATGTAACAATATGTTTATTATTTGATTTAGCATATAGAGTTTAATATGTTTATTTATAATCTCTAATTTAACAAACATTTATGTGTACAAAATAATCTCAAAATCCTTGTTGAATTTTTATATATATTTCAATTCATTCTCAGATGTATAAAATTTATGTTGTGATTTATTACGGTATTAATCATTCAATTTTATTTTCTTGAAAACCATTTATCATTTTCTCCTCATTATAAATTTAATTTTGGATTTATTGTTTTCATTAATGATTTATACTTATATTTTGACAATCACATCCACTCCTCCATTTTTCATTAAAAAACAATTCTTCTGAATTTTTTTTATCGATTTTATTAATTTTTTGATCAAATTATTCATGTTAATCACTAAACATATACTCTATGAAATCGTATTCACCACATCATTGTTTAGTCATTTATTAATCGTCATGATTATAAACAAAAAAATAGTGTTTAGAAATTTTCCATGTGATTAAATCATTCATTTTGATCAATATATATAATTTTCTTCATATTATTTTCTCTAAATATTTCAACTCATTATTCTAGTAAATATCTTTTTATATTTACCATATTGTTTAAAATCTTCATAATTCTGAATCAAATATTTATTTTGAGTTATGTCTCTTTGATAATATAACTCATACTTATTATTCATTTCCTATGGATAGTTTATAGTATAGTTTCAAATGCCAAAACATTTAAACCATTTGAGTGGAAATTTTTCTTTTATATTTTCCTTATTCATTTCTTATTATATTGTGGATTAATTTCATGACTCTTTAATTGTAATTATAGGTATCATCCTTTTCATCATAATAACCAGATACATTAAGATACCGAACATGAATTTTTAGATTGCTAATGTCCTCAAAATTTACATATTATTCATAATTGTCTATTGATAGTGGTAACATTTTAATATAATCATCAACAATGATGTTATATAGTTATTTATATATGATGTTCCCTCTATGTTTAGTTCTATGTGCACATGATTAAATAAATCTGTGAAGTTCACAATTACCTTATATGTAGTCGTTAAATACTCTTATGATTAACTATATTTTGTTAAATTACTAAATATTTGTTATATTCTTATAAAATAATCCTCAATGATTTTATTTTACCCTAGTTTAATATCGGTAAATATACTTCCACAAACATATTTTTTTTAATTTAACATTTTTACTCACTTTATATTCTTTCTTTAACTAGTCCCAAATATCTTTACAAGTACAAATTCTCATAACCATCATGTATTATTTTTTAATAATTACAAAATAATCATGTTCATGGATTTTACACAAATTTCAATATTTTTCATTCATTTATTGAAATCACACTATTGCAATATCAAAAACCTCCTGGAATTGAAATAATATATATAAAATCATTATTTTCATCCAAACATGGTAGTTATTTCTACTAATGATTGGAAGAAAACTAATTTTAATATAATTAATATTACTCATTCTCACTATAACGTTGGATCTCAATGAGGGTACCAAAATGATTTCGTACTAATTGATGTTCCCCAAAAATTAGTCAACTACATAATAGGTTTGATGATTTAGTGGTTCATAATATTTTACAATTCCCTCCACATTAATGAAAACATGTGATACATGTTAAATAATAGTAAATTATAAATTAATCTCTAACTTATTTGGATGAAATTATAAATAAAATGGTCCATGATCATCAATTTTTACAAGGATTAAACCCAATGTGGGTGAATTAGTCATTTCTATTATTATTATGATATAATTATTAAATTATCCACTATAATATTATTATAATTTACTTGTTTTAGGGTTGCATATCATCCTACAACACAATCCTTCCCATCACATAAACAACAAAATTCTAGATGTAATTGATGTGTTGTAGTTGTGTATCTAATATAAGCAATAAATATTGATTAAAAGATTGATTTCGATAGTCTAAAAACAATTAATAATCTTACTAATTTAGCATTACATATACATTGATCAAATTAAAATAGCTTATTCAAGATCCTAAATATTAGGTAATTATTTTATAGATGAAATAATTTTTTGATTTTACATAATGTGGAATTAGTCAATGATCAACTTCTTGATTAATGAATGCTCAAAATATAAAATTTTTATCTATTAAAAAATCTACATCTGGAATATTTATCTTTATCTTAAAACTATTCTTATAGCCAAATTTTTTTTATTTCTCTATACATTTTATCCACTACATTGGGATGAATATATATTATAAAAAATAATTAAATTCTAGAAATCAAGTAAATGTCACTATATTAGATCCCATTACATGAATTATATATTGAAAATTCTCTATCCATTTCATCAATCATATATATATATGTGTATAATCCCACAATCATCATATTTTCTATTATTTATTTAACCAATATCTGATGTTAAATTCTAACAGTAAACTATATCATTTTATTCAATCATGTCAATAGAAACATATCATAATAACTAATTTTTAAAAAAAATTGTGAATTTATCAAGAGTAATGAAATAATATCTTATTCAAATTCTTATATGATAATATTTATGATAACAAATTTAATCATCTAGAAATTTGGGTCATCATATTATAGTGGAAGACATGGGAAACTCATCTCATTCCACTACATTAATTACTAGTGTTAGATTTTATGAATTATATATTAATAAATAAATAAATGATTTAATTTTAATAAAACAATGTGCAGATTGTCATACCATATAATATAGAGTAAATAATAATTTTTTATGTAATTAATTAACTATATAAAAAAACCAATCATCACCAAATTAATTATTCATTATAATATGTATATAGTATAATTTATAAATAATGTAATTCAAAGAAATCCCTATGTCCAAAATGTTATGATCTTTTTGAGGGCATCAATATTATGATGTTTCACAAACCAAATCATTGAGACATAAATAGTAAATGAACATTACAATAAACAATATATCAACTATATGTAATTCCATAAACACTTATTATGTCCATAAATAAATTTAGTATTTTACTATAATCAATAAACATGGCCATAAAAAACCTTATAAGAATGAATGTACCATAAATAATATTGTTCTAAAGGAATATTAACATTAGAAAACTTTTTAAAATTAATAAACCTCGGGTTTTTCCAATATTTAACATTATTAACATTTTATACAATATTTTGATGTATTTTTTTAAAAAATTAATTAACCATAAATTGTTTATGAATAATATTAAGATAATATAGTTCATTCACATTAAATGAAATAATCTTAGAATGATTTTTATTTTCTATTTTTATTATCTAGTAAAACCATAATATTATTTTACCTTGAGAAAATCACTTTTTCAGAATTTTCTTACATGTACCTAGAGGAAGATTATGATATCATAAAAAAAACACTAAGAAGTCCTAAATATATAAAAATGCCACTAATATTATTAAATTCTAAAATATATTTGAATATTATCATATCTTATCATACATTATTAAACAACTCCAACTAAAATAATAATCATTTTTAAAACAAAAATATAAATATAAATATATTTCAATGATTCTTTATATATTTTAAATACATTGACAACCACTATAAGATAAATTCATCATTTCCAATCAATCCATAATTATTCCTATAGGACCGTTCATTAACCCATTTAAAATAAAGATTAGTAACACATGAATCATTTATGAAATATTTTATTTAATAGGATGATATCTAGCATTTAATGTTGGTCTATAGATGTCCAATATAAATATTCTCTAGCTTTGTGGATTGTGTTGACAAATTCTTCAATAATCCAAGAATCTATTCTAGTTATAGAATTCCATATATCATTTTTATCAATCCTTTAATAAATTCATAAAACGAAATGTATAAATGGATACTGTTACCATGCATTGAGATATTGTTGTAGCCTATGGATACCTATTGTGGAAGGATTTAATTAGATGCTGAATTGTGATATTTATCAGGCCTGTGTAGATAAGAATTTACATTCCATATCATCAAAGGTAAAAATCAATGTCATTATAAATTTATATATTTAGTCTTATAAGAATGTTAAGACGATGTTGTTTAGATATGTTTTTGTTGGTGTTTTCAATTCCTTTGGATATGTTACATCCTCTCCAAAACCAATTACTGGTATCAGTTCCACATCCATTTATTTTTTATTATTTCTTCAATTATATGAATAAAAGTAAAAAAATGATAATTTTTAGAAAAAGTAAGACTCTATTAAAAATGAAAAAATATATACATCATATTTATAATTTATTTATTTATAGGAATAAAATATGAATTGTTTTATAATAATTATTGTAAAATTTCAAAAATCATATGCAATGTTTTTTTGTTAAAAAATTACAAAGATCGATAATTAGACCTAACAATTATATAGTTTAAAAACCATAGTGTAATGGATTGTCTCCACCATGAGGGTTGTAGTACCCCCAGTTTTTGGTATGTAACCCTTAATTGATTTATTTTGTGGTTTTAAAAGTTATGTGTGATGAATGGAAGAGTCAGGAGATCCTGGACTGATGTTTGAAGAAGTGGGGATGGTTCGTGGGTGGAACATAGTTTGTCTATACCATTCTTCCAAACCTTGCATAGATGAAGGAAGAGGCAATGGGTTCTGCCTGGTCATCTCACGTTTAAGGGAAATAGTACGATGAGGCCATGCATGAGGGGTGGCCAATGCAGTAGCTAATGCACAGTTAGTTCACGGTTTGTTAAACCGTGCGGACTGACCCTACAGTCACTTAAATTTGATCCTTAAAATATAGATCTAACTCGTTTTGCCTCTAATTTCCTCATTAAAGCTCTTAAATGGCCATAACTTGGGATTTTGGTTCTCCCATTGTCAAGGAACGTTCTCCCATTGTACCAGTGGCATTCCGAAGGCTTCTCCTATTGAATCGAAGTTGAATTCTCGAGCTATGTGATTGTTTTTGTTTGATTTCACATATCTACATAGATTTACTTATCCTCGTCACTAAGCTTCATAGATCTATCCCTGTTATTGGTAGATCTAAGCGTGTTGATGCCAAAAATGTTGAGATTTGGTCTTGCTTATGTTATGAGAATAGATCTAAAGTGGGGTTTTGAATATTTTGACCCATTGTTCATGAGCTTTCTTCGTCCATTGTTTGATTTTTATTTTTTGTTTATGTATGTGGAAACAATATCGAATACTCTAGTTAGAATTGGTATGTTTAGTTTAGAATTTGTTATTTACATGGAATTGATTGGGAAAAGCAGGGAAAAGATCATTTTTATTGAAGATTTATTATTTTGATGAATTTTAAAAATATTGGTGAATTGTGTTCAAAGTGACTTGGCAATTTGAATTTAAAATTTTGATTATAAATTATTAAATTGATGAAATTTTAAATGGTTTGATAAGAAATGGGTATTTAATAAAAATAATATTTTATTGAAATGGTTATGATGGATTTGGTTTTCAATAAAAATGAGGATATATTTAAATGGTTTTAATTGATTGAACACACTTGTTTTGGATGGAATGTGGTTTTCAATAAAATGTTTTTTATTGAAATTATAGTGTGGCATGGTTTTTGGGAATGTTTTGTGTGTGTTCAAATTTCATGTACGGGGCCTGGTTGAAATATGACCTTCGGCACGGTGCCAAATAATTAATGTAACGTGGTAACTATATGTATGAGTCATGGATAAAATAAGTCGTTTTTTTGGCTCCGAAGGTGTAATGGAACATGGGAAGAAATTACATTGTGATGACATGGTAGATCGACGAGAAAACGCTCATGAGTATGGATCTGTCATAATGATGTATGCATGGTTGATTTCACGTGATTGTGAAATGGTTGGGAATTCTAATGTGAGAAGCATGACTTTAATTGTAGAGGAATGACTTCCAACTAAGATTTCATATAATATTTGGAGGAATGAGTAAAAATTTGGTGAAAGGTGAATTTTTTTTTAAAATGCAGAAATTGTTTTCAATCGAATGACATTGAAAACTGGGTATATTGTGTATTTTGAAAAAGGATTGATTTTCAAAAAGTATGTTGACTTTTTTAAAAAATGGATGAACATTGAAAATGGTTGTTTTATAAAAATGTTGTAATAGTTAATGTGATAGAATTTGAAATGCTAAGCCAATAGTTTCTAGAGAGTGAGATTGACAGGATTTTTTGTGGGTTTAGAAAATGGAACCTAGTAGATATAGTTGAAACCAACCTAAAGAAGTTGCAGAGAATGGGGTTTCACCTGAACCACGTGTGAACCAAGAGTTGGTTAAGATTATTGTCCAAGCCTTTCAAATTGTGGATACGGGGAACTGGAGGAATGAGCCACGTCATGTGGATCCTACCATCCTATTCATGACGTGGAATCCTCTAAACATTAGGGGTGATGTTGAACCCAAGAAGTTGTAGGTGTGGCTAAGCTTAATGAATCGTATATTATTTTTCATCGGCACACCATTGGAGGTGAATGTAAATATGGCGACATATATGCTCGAGGATCTTGCACGTTAGTGGTGGCGTTTGGTGGTGCATACTAAATTGGATGAACCCTTCACGTGGGAGGATTATAAATAATTTTTCATCAAAAAATTATATCATCACATGATAATGATCCAAAAAATTATAGACTTCTTGAGTTTGAAACAGGAGTGCCACTCTGTCATAGAGTATAGGGCTATGTTCATGAATTTAGCAAGTTTTCCACCAGAGGTTGTGGTATATGCTTTTTTGAATGCACACATCTTCGAATCAGGGCTATGTCAAGAGATTCGATCTAAGATTGCGGTGCTCTGTATTATGGATTATACAGAGATGGTGAACAAAGGAACCATTGATGAACATTATATCTCGAGATCAATAGGATGAGGCATGATGATATCCATGGGAACTAATGGGAACTCCAATGCTGTGAACAAGTTGATGAGGGACACCTCCTTCCAATGTGGGAGTGGAAATCAGAACCCGAAGGTGGGATCAATCAACCTTCCTCCACGAACCTAGTGCAATGTAGTTTTCTTTCAATGTGGTTCTAATGATCACATGAAAATATAATGTACAACACCACTAAGAAAATGCCACAATTGCAACATGAATGGACATCATTAGTGATATTGTCGTAGTGCTCGACGATCAGGTGTTTGAGACACTTCTCAGGCATCTCAAGCATCTTATGCTTCGACAGGGCATGGACAACAAAATCAGTCTCACCAGAAGAACAGAACTAGTTATGGTGATTCTGGGAAGACCATGACTCCTTAGGAAGGGAAATCTCATCAAGGAAATAAGGAGTTAAGAGCAACCAAAAAGCGATTATATGGAGTCGAATAGGTGATGGTTGATGATCAGGTCGGACAATCTATTATGAGAGGTACGATTCTTTTGAATTCTACCCTCGTGCATGTTTTTTTCGATACTGGTGCATCACATTCGATTCTTTCTTCTCGTATTGCGGATTTGCAGACCATAAAATTTGAGGTGATTCCTTCAATCTTGAAACTAAAAACACCTCTTGGTGAAAGACAATGTCAAGCATTCATGTATAGAGAATGTGTTATATCTGTTGATGGATCTGAGCTGTAATGGGACTTCCTTATATTGGATATGGATTTATATGATGTAATCCTGGGTATGGATTGGTTGGAAATGTTTAAGGATCACATAACTGTTATGGGAGAACAGTTAGTTTCATGAGTGAGGATGGATTTGAGCATTACTTTAGAGGAAAAATGATACTAAAGAAAGGCGCCTAGATCTTTTTGACACCAATGGTGTGAATGAACTTTTACCAATTGACTGCATTGACTTTGGAATCATTGGAAGAGAGTGAGGAAACTAGTTTTACAGCTCTGGTGAAAAAACTTCTTGATGTTTTTCCTAAAAACATCTCAAGATTACCACATGTAATAGAAGTGGAGTTTATGATTGATCTTTTTCCGGGGACTAGTCCTATCTCACATACATCATATAAGATATAACAACGGAGTTAGACGAATTAAATGTGCAGTTAGAGGATGTTGAAAGAAATGGTTTCATTCGGCTAAGCATGTCTCCATGGGAAGCACCAGTTTTGTTTGTAAAGAAAGAAGATGGAACTATTCGTTTATATGTTGATTGTCATAATAATAACCAAGATTCAATAATGAATAGATAACCACTTCCATGAATTGATGATCTATTCGACCAATTAAGGGAAGCTCAGTGGTTCTCCAAGATTGACTTGCGATCAGGATATCACCAATTGCGAGTTCGGAAGGAGGATATTCCAAAGACAACTTTTAGAAGTAAGTTCAGACACTAAAAATATGTAGTCATGCCTTTTGGTCTAACAAAATCACCATTGGTATTCATGGAATAGATGAATCAGACATTTCAGTAATATCTAGAATCTATTATTGTGGTGTTTGTGGGTGAAATATTTGCTTATTCATGAACAATGGCTGAGCATGAGAAGCACTTGGGGATAGTGTTGGAAATCATGCGAGACCATCAGTTGTAAGCCAAATTTTCATAGTATGATTTTTGGACACAAGAGTTACCTTTTCTGGGCCATGTGGTTTCTGAGACTGTTGTTTTAGTGAATCCAAAAAAGATAGAAGCTGCTATTTCATGGAAACCGCTGAAGAATGTCTTTCAAATACAAACTTTTCTTGGTCTAGATGGTTATTAACGACATTTTTTCCTTGAATTCTCACGAATAGATTCTCCTATGATAGAATTGTCAAAGAAGAACAGTTCATTTCAATGGAATGATGAATGTCAGTGATCATTTAATGAGTTGAATACTCACATTAAATCAGTACCTGTATTAATCATCCCAGAATCAGGGAAATGATACATAGTGTGTTTTGAGGCTTTGGAAACTAGGTTGGGTTGTCTTCTCATTCAAGGAGACCATGTGGTTTCTTATTTCTAAATAATGTTGAGAGTCCATGAGAAAAATTACTCAAAACATGATTTGGAGTTAACTGTAGTCGTCCATGCTTTGAAAACATGTAGACATTATCTCTTTAGTGAGAAATTTACTATGATTATGGATCAAAAAAGCTTGAAACACATTTTATAATAATGATATTTGAATATAAGGTAGAGTAGATTGATTGAGTATCTTAATGTGTTCGAAATTGAATTGATGTATACACTGGGTAACAGTAATTCAGTGGCAGATGCATGATGTAGAAAGTCATATTCTCAATTGGAGAAAGAAGCTTCAGACAAATGGCAGCTGATGTCGGTCTTAGTCGACAAGCATATTTAATGTGAAGACTGAGGTGATGTTTCAGTTTTCATTCCAGTTGTGATTGTTCTTAATTTAGTGTATATATTTAATGAGGCACTGTTATCTAATGTAGATAATGGCGCAATGAGTTCAAAACATAATGGTTGGGAGACCATTGATGGATGGAAGCTGGAATGGAGTTCAGTTTTGTGTTTCCGAGATCGAATGGTTATATATATAGTTTTTTAGGAACAACTTCTTAATTCATACCACCATTCAAGATGGGATTCACAGCCGGGTACATAGAAGATGTATAAGGCCGTAAAGGCGCAGTTTTGGTGGATCGACATGAAATGGAAGGTGGTCGAGTTCGTCGTGCGATGGTTAACTTGTCAGCATTATAAAGCAGAGCATTAGAGACTAGATGTTATGTTATATTCTTAACCTATATGAGTGTTGAAATCGGAGTATATTGCAATGTATTTTGTGACAGGTCATCCATGGAAGTTATAGAAACACGATTCCATTTGGTTGATAGTGGATGGTCTAACCATGTCGGCCTATTTCATCCCAATACGTGAAACTCATATGATGGAAGATCATTAAAAAATCTATATCTGAGAAGTGGTAAAGAGGCATGGTGTAAAAATTTCTATAGTCCCATACAGATATTCGAGGTTCATATCTCAATTTTGGAAATCATTATAGCATGCTCTGGGACTTAGTTGAGGATGAGTATGCCTTGTTATCCACAGATAGATAGGCTATCTGAGCGGATAATACAAATGTTGGAAGACATGTTGTGGTCTTGTGTAATGGTCTTTTTTGACTCTTGTGTAGAGCATATACACATATTGGAGTTCTCATGCAATAACAGCTATCAATCCTCGATACACATGGCTCTGTTTGAGGCATTGTATAGGCATCCTTGTCGTTCTCCACTATGCTAGGTGGAAACTTGTGAAACTTAACTAGTTGGGCCAAGCCTAGTCCATGAAAAAACATATAAGATTCAGTTGATTATAATGTTCATGTTTACAGCACAGAGTCATCATAAATCTTATACATATCATCGCTGATGAGTGTTGTTGTTTGCGATGAGTGATCATGTGTTTTTGACAATCTCTCCAAGGCTTGGACATCGTCGTTTTGGGAAACTGGGAAAATTATCTCCTTCTTATATAGGGCCTTTGGAGATACTGGAATGAGTTGGAGAGGTGGCATATCGGTTGGCATTACAACTGTGGTTCACTGTAGAACATAATGTGTTCCATGTATCTCAGTTGAAGAAGTATCAACCCAATCCTTACCCTATGATCAGAGTGGATCATTTTGACCTAGATCCGGATGCAACATTGGTACATATCCTGGTGCAGATTGTAGATAAATAGGATAAAGTCATGAATGGGATAATAATTGGTCTAGTGCAGGTTTTGTGGAAACGTGGTCAGATTCAGTAAGACAATTGGAAAAGAGAGAAATAAATGAGAGAGTAGTGGGCAGGACTCTTTTCGACATGCATTGTTTTTCTAAATTCCATGGATGGAAAGACCAATGGTGGGGAGAATTTGGTACCGCCGGTTTTTGGTATGTAACCCTTACTTGATTATTTTCTTGGTTATAAAAGTTATGGTCGATGTATGGGTGAGTCGGGAGATCCTGGACTAAAGTATGAAGCAAAGGTGAAGGTGCACGGCAGGTACATTGTTTTTCAAAACTGTGCGGCCAAACAGTTCGTGGATGACTGAAGAGGTAGTGGCTTCCACATGGTCAGCGCATGGTTAAGGGAAACCGTGCGATGAGGCCATGCGAGAAGGGTGGCCAAGGCAATAGCAAACGCACAGTTAGCGCACGGTTTGTCAAACCATGTAGACTAACAATTAAATCACTTAAATTAGATCCTTAAATTGTGTATCTAACTCATCCTTCCTCGAATTGATTAATTAAAAGACCTAAACTTCCCTAACATGGGATTTTGGTTCTCCCATGGTCAAATAAGTTTATCCCATCGTTTCAGAGGTGATTCCAAGGCTTCTCTTAGTGAATCAAAGTCGGATTCTTGAGGTATGTGATCATTCTTATTTGATTTCTCAGATCTACATATATCTAATTATCCTCTTCTATATATTTCATAGATGTAAGCCTGTAATGGGTATATCTATGCGTGTAGATGCCAAACATGTTGTGATTTGGTCTTCTTTGTGTTAGGAAAAGAGATCTAAAGTGGGTTTTTAATGATTTGACCTGGTTTTCTTGAGCGTTCTTCGTCCATTGATTGGTTTCCCCTTTTTCATGAGGTAGGTGTCTTCACTGTCGACCCCTCTAGTTATAATTGGATGGAATAGTTTCAAATTGGTTATTTGAACGAAATTTATTGGGAAAAGTATGGAAGAAATATTCTTTAGTGATGATTTATGGTTTGGATGAAACTGTGTATTCTTGGTGAATTGTGTACAAAGTGACATGACCATTTGAAATTAAAATGATGATTTTAAATTATAAAATTGATGAAATTGTAAATGTTTTGATGAAAATTGAAATTTAAATAAAAAGGTACATTTATTGAAAAGGTTTTGAATGATTAGGTTTTCAATAATAATGAAGCTTTATTGAATGGTTCAAATTTTTTGAACATAGTTGGTTTGGATGGAAAGTCGATTTACATAAATGAGGTTTTATTGAAAGGATGGTTTGGCATGGTTTTTTGGAATGTGTGGTGTGTGTTCATATTTCATATATGGGGCTTGGTTTAAATAGTACCTTGGGATCGGTGAAAAATGTTTAATGGAATATGGTAACTATATTTACAAGGCATGGTTGAAATCTGACATTGTGCTCGGTGCCTAAGGTGTAATGGAATATGGTAAGTAATTACCTTGTGACGACACGGTAGATCAACGAGAAACTACTCATGAGTATGGAAATATCATAACTATGCATCCATTGTTGATTTCATGGGTTTGTGATATGGTTGGGAATGCTAAAATGGGATGATTATGAAATTGATTGGAAATTTGATTGGTTAACTTTCTAAGAAAATTAACATGTTTGAAAAGATGGTTTAATTTTCACTTTGATGCTTTGATCATGGATGATTTTGAAAAACTTGTTTGTAATTAATTATAAACTACATTGGTGAAAATATTTTATCTAAACTGTTTTATATAAATGTGGCTAACTATTCAATCATAGTGGCATTAGTGGGGATGTCATTGGGGAAAACCCACTGAGTTTAACAGTCACCCCTACTTTGGACGTTTGTGCTTTTGAAGATGTTGTATTCGGAGACACAGGTCAGGGTAATGAATCTTAGTTCAAGTGGTTCATGGTGAAGATTTGGAGATGTGGTGGGGTCGGAACATGGAACTCGTTGTGGAACAATGGAGTGTGTCTTGGTTTGTTTTGGGATCTTGTGTAGTCTTTATCTTAGTAATATGATATTTTTTTGGTTATATATTGGTTTTGGAAGAGTGTAGTTCTATTTTGGTAATGAATGAGAATGTTGTTTCATTCTCATGCATCATATAGTGGTTTTTATGAATATTTTGATGGTTTATTTCTCAAGGGAAAATCGTCCCCCACATGCATTGAGTCCCTCCGGCATTTATTGCCAGCCTTTGGTACCTTGGGGATGTCGCATAAGGCCTGGTAATTAATCGTTGCACTCTCAAGCCAAAGAGAATTGGTGGGCCATTACAAGGATAAACCAAAACATAGGAAACAATGGCTTATTGTGCCCCAAAATGACATCATAAAATAGTCATGACCTAGAAATACATTGATGTAGTCCTGTTTTTCTGTTATTTTTTCCACAAGTCGACCATGATATAATGAAATAAACCACACCATGGGTTAGTAAAACATCATATAGTTCACTCATAATGAAATATAAATGATCATGGTCTTTCATAAGATATAATTAAAATTATTTAAGAACATGAAAGGTGGTCTTATACGTGGAATATACCATTGTGGGGATAAACCATACTATATAATTTTTGAATTAACCATTATTGTGATCTCACTGTAAATGTTTTATGAAATATATTATATTTATAAAAAAATTAATAATGTGATAAACCATGTAAAATTGAATCATGATACCTTACATTCTTCAAAATTAATAGACAACATACACATAGTATAAAAGTATGATGTCAACATTTACTAAAGTATACTATGTCCACAGATTGTTGATTATACATTAGTTTTTCCTCTCTAAACATTTTGGGTTTCTGTCACAAATAATAACAAATATTTCAATTGTATCTTCATAATATATAAATCACTAATGCTCCATATGAATATGATTTTATCTAAACAGGCAGGGAATGAAAATTAAGCCAATTATGGTGTAGATATTACATCCTTTATCAAATCTATAATGAATATTCTTACATTATTTTCTAATATTTATTTGTAATTCAACTATTTTATGGTATCTTTGAAACTCATTAATCTATATCAAGCATCTTCCACTTTTGAATGATAAATATATCGCCAATGGTCAATTGGGGAATCCATAAATTTTCCCATGAATAAATTTGAGGCAAACCCTTTAAATTTGGATTAATTTAATATTCCTGAAATGATAATAACATTGTGTAATAGGAAAGATATATTAATATAAGCATCCATCATATTATTACCACCATTTTGGCATAATATCCTTCATTTTAAAACATATCTTGATGATAATACCCTCATTTAAGTATTCTTTTTAATTACAACATAGATATTTAAAATCCTGTGAAAATCTATTTTGACACTCTAGGAATATTATCTCATAATATTATAAATATTATCGAATCTATAAAACCTTCCAAAATATCTTATAATATAATATATGAAAATATTATTAGAACATCAATGGCTAACACATCATAATGAATCACATCATTATTAGTAAAATGACCCAAAAACTTCTGTTGGATCATGATTATATTGTTTCTTCATCATTTTATATGAATAAAATTATTGGAATAACCTCTGTATATGTTTTTTGGCCACCTCATATTAATTTCAATTTATTTATTTTTTAATTTCATCATCTCTATACTACAACATAAGAAAATTTTCTATGATTTAATATTATTTTTTCTTATGGTTCTATCCTACAACAATATATTTTAACAAATACTATAATTTATAATATTATTTATTCAGTGATTAAATTCATCATCCAATCTACGTTCACATGAGACAAACCGTACATAAGAAATATGGTTTTAATAAAAATATATACCTTAAAATATTTGGTTAACTTTTTGTTTTACAAACAACATCACATGGTAACCAAAACCACTTATTGGTTATGAATTTATCTAAATATAAATTCTACAAATTTACCAAAAAAACTAGAGCTAATAACCAATTGGATAATGTCTAATGATATTTATTTATATTTTATATGACAATATTTTATAAACAAAAATAAAAAAAATTTAACATTAACTTTATCTTTTGTAAACACCTCTTAATGATTTTTTCTAAATTTGTATTAATGTAATGATCTATTCCACTCATGAAGATCTTTAGGAATTAACAAATAATCCCTTATGGATTTTCATAACAAAACATATTTCTAATGGGATGGGTATCCCATAAAATATTCTATATCATCCAATTATAAATTCATAATCTAGTATGAGATTGGGTATTCACTGAATAATCATATCTTAAAACTAGATACCATTCATTCATGCAACATCATCAACAGAAATTCAGTTACAACAAGAAAATGGATGAACAATTTCTCACCACCAATAAATGTTGACTAAACACACTTATCCAAATGAATTTTTAGAAAATTAACCACATTGTATCCACATGCATTGACTAAAACATAATTATCATTTCCAAATAATTTTAGTGATATTCCACCCACATCAAATCTGGTCTACACTACATCATTGATACAACTTATCATGATCCTTTCCTAGAACCTCGAGCATTGAAAACTATAAATAATTCCCTATTAATTTTCTAATACTAGAAAAATTGTTATTAGGATTATCCATTCAAAACTTATATGATTTCTACCACTCCTTATATAAATATATATTAATAAATAAAATGTGGACTTTTATTATCACCAAAATGTAATCATGGATTTATTAAAATTATGGAAACATAGAAAGCAACATTTTTGGTACGTCCTATATTACCAAATTAATAATATATAACCTGAATTGTATTCTTTTGTTTATTCACTATTTCATCATTAGATTCATATTACAAAACCCAAATATTTTATTATGATTGTAGTGGTTTATTATAAATTTGTCTTATCGATGATTGTTTTATCAATCCCCATGCTGAATTTTTATTAATAATGTATCATTTTCTACTATAGAAAATTTTGTAATAGGACTTTTGGATCATCATTTTTTTAATTCATCTTTTCCATATATATTGTAATCTAATTTATTAATGACATCATTGGAGTCAATAGTTTATATTGATTTTCAACATTTCATCATATACCAATGAATTGTGATATGAGATCTTCAATTATCTTATGTCGAACCCTTACTATATTTTTTTATTTATAAATGATCATTGGATGATCTTAAACAATGAGATTTGTTAGAATCACATCCTGAATAATTCTATATCTTTTGATATTAAATAATATAATAATTTTAAATTTTTTTAATATTTCAAAATTTTACTAATATATAGAGGGTTTTGAATATATAACCACCACGATATATTTTTTCATGGAATCACACAGTACATATATATTTTTATATGAAACATAAAAATTCTATTTTGGGGTTAATATTCCATCTAATATAAATTATCTTACAACAAGTAGGTCTTTCTATTGTTATGTTTTAGTGATGGTCATAGAAACATATTATATGAGGTGATTTTTTCCATAATTCTTTCATCTTCTCTTTCATCAAAGCTAAAATATCTATATTTAAGAGAGTTTTCTTAATTAATGATACATGAATTTTGTACGCCTAATTCCATTCATATCAATACGAAATTTATTACTAAGATCATATTCTTCTATATCAACATGAAACTAATTTAATCACTTTGTTATATAGTTCCATAATTTCCAAAATTTAAAATAAATTTAAAATTTCCTTTGAACAGTAATTTTTGTTGATCTCCTATTATTTTAATGCACAAAATTCATAATTTAATATGTTTTTTAAGATACATATGATTTAATCATGTTTTTATATAACCAAAATCTATTCTGATAGTGTCTACATCATAAGACATGATAACAAATTTTGGATATGTACAATTCACTGATAAGAATATGTCCATGATAATGATATGTTACCAAAGCATGACATAGAATAGATGAGACAACATTTCTTCATGTTACTAATAGCATCCAAACAATTTCTCTAGGACATTTCACTAATTATGTTTGTGTTACTGATGTCACATGTCACTGAAATATTGACCGAACAATTGAGAGACTGACCAATACTCAGTTTCTCTAAGTATACTATTGCAATAGTAGAGTCACCAGCACATCAACTATCAACATAATGACCTACCAATCCTTAGACATCAAAACGTCTGAGACACCAAGAAGTCTAAGACACTGACATGTCTAAGACTCTAATAGATTTATTATTCAGAAACATGACCTACCAAACCTTGATAACATTCAATACATAGAAAAATTTATCATCTATCACATAAAAATAATTGACTAGTAATATTGTTATTTGTGTTATTTACTGATATTGTCTAAATTAATAAACTTTCATATAAAAATTTATAAGCATTATTCGAGTATTGTATAAGGATTAAGGTACTATAACATGATTAGGATGATGATATTTATTATCCCTGTAGTGTATAAATCGAACAACTAAAACAGAAATTCTATGTGAGAAAAAAATAATATATTAATATGTGATGAATTCCAAGTACTGAAAAAGATGATAATTTATGTGGACACTAAATAGAGAAAATATATAGAAACAATAAAATAGTAGAGAAGAAACAATGGAGGAAATATCATCTTCACTATGAAATGAATACATAAATCCTCACAACCCTTTGTTTCTCTAGTTGTTCCTAAATATTTACTCCATATTCATATCAATAAATATGTGATGTGTTTCAAAGATGAAAATCAAAACACATATAGACATATAACACCCTTCTCGATATTTTAGTAATATATTTGAAAATTCATTACAATATAATCGATGGATTTCAATTTGTAATATATTCACACACTAACTACAGCACCAATCTGGAAGACACAATGATATCATTAAATGATATTTTTAAATTGCAGTCCAATGAATAATGGTTAAAGAGGTCCCTGCATGTCCTTTTCTATTTTTCTATCATTCAAAATCGTTAAAAGGTTTTATTTGACATAGATATATTTTTATGATGTTGTTTCCCTCAATCCAACGAATGGGTATGGTTTATTTTTATAAATTTCATGGTGGAATTTGATCTCAATTAGAGAGGACTAAGTCTAAACTTGTGACAAAAAATCTTGTCATAAAATCACTATGCATTTTCAAAATTTTTTACATGTTTATTTGTATTTAAACATGAAACTCTTACAATACATTGATCGTCAATCATAGATTGTATTTATTTTTTGAATTTGGATTAGTAGATTGATTAAAAATGATAAAATAATTATTTTAACTGATATCTAAGTAATCGTTGATAAATCTTTGATAGAATTACATATTTTATATATATTATACTTTGGTTATCTTGGACACATATCCTATTAAATTGGGTATATTTAAATAAATAATTTTAGAAGTAAATTTTTATGAGGCCTCAATTCACCCCCTCTTGAGTTTCCTACTAAGACCAACATTTGTTATTAGAATTTTTTAAAATATTTTTAAAATATATTACCCAATGCTAATTTAGTTGTGTATTTTCATGATCTCAAAATTTATATCTGCTCAAAATTTTTCATTCATTAATATGTTTTTATGTGGATATAAAATATGAGTTTACGAGTACAAATATACCTCCCCACATTAACGGTACTAATTATGCCATGTGGAAAATAAAAATATATTTAGATATAATGGATTTGAGATCTGGTATGTAATTTTAGATTAGTAGAAGATTTTTTCTCTTTCAGTATACAGTTGTGATGATTCCACTAATACAACATATAACAAAAATTACAATGATATGAATACATTAAATAATAAAATTGGTGATTAATATATTAATAGGATCTCGGCATGTAAAAAAACCTCTGAAATTTTGGATACTTTAGCATTTTGTATGAAGAAACCAATAATGTTAAATAAAATAGGTTAACACATATACAATTAAATATGATAAGATTTATCTAAGGATTTATAATACTATATTAAATATGAATCTCTTGTTAAATGAGACTATGAATCGGATGATCTCATTGAGATGAAAATTTCCTACACACAAATATTTCATACTAATTTTGATATGTCTTTAGTAACGATGTATAGGGATATCAATATATATTAGTGAATATTGTGGCATAGATTCAATAATTGTAAATGATATTGTTGTTATATTGAAAATTTATGAAAATGAATTGAATGTTTATTGATAGGAAGATGACAGACCAAAAAGAAAAGATAGTGGAATTCAAAACAACTATATCTAAACAAAAATAAATGGGAGAAAATGGATGGTCATACTGACAGTTCCAACAATAATTCCACACCATCAGATAATGATGAGGAAATGGAACTACTATCCAAAATATTCAAATAATTATATACAAAGAAGACATTATTTAGTATGGATAGCTATAGTTGAATATATAAAAAATAGGAAAAATGATAAAAATAATAGAATAGAAGTGATAATACTAATTATACAGTCTACTATGAATGCAACAGAAGAGGACATGTATTGATTTTTTTATCTAAAGATAAAGTATTAAAATAACTATGATGAAAATGAAAGAAAATAAATGATGTAACTGAAGGACACCTAGTGTTCATCGGAGAATAACTACAATGTATCAGAATATCCATAACGACTCAATGAAAATAAAATATCATCCCAAAAATTAATTATATCATCCAATAATGTATTATATAAATTTTAAAATGATTTAATATCTATCAAATATAACAAATAATATTTTTTCATTAAACATCAATTCAGTTCCAAGCCCTTCAATATTGTATCAATTAAATAATCAATACCAATCATCTATTTTATCCCATTAAAAAATACGTATATCAAAATAAAAAATTAATATATTGTTATATATCCCTAAATAATGTGTTTTCAATAAAATAATGAATGAAATTAAATTAAATTAAATGGATAATACAACCATTAAACATATTATTGAAAATCCTTAATGAACATCTACTGCGAATATATTCATATTTTTTAAATGATTCATATATCCATATTATTTTTTATGAAAATAAATCTAAAATATAATTCCAAAATAATAATATATAAAAAATTAAATCACCCCATAAATCTATATCCATTTAATGGGTTTCATAATTTTATTCTAAAATTATTTTTATTAATATTTCATTTGTAGTCTCTTCAATAGAAAAACATTTACTTGTAAAATAATTCTGATCATCTTCTTCATCATTCTCTCCAATTAAATCAATTTTCATAATCCAAATACATATAAAATTTATAAAATTCAACCATCTATTATTCCATGGAGAAACCATTATTATCACCCATTACATTAAACAAACATTTAATTTCTCCTCGATAGAAAATTCATCTTTATCCTTATTTTCACTCACTAAACATATTCTCATTATTATGAGAAATATCCTTGCGTTCTTCTTCCCAAATATTTGATATATAGGATATTTAATCATCTTACTCTATTTTCTTCAGGAAACTCAATTTTCCTCTTATTAGGATTTTTAGGATTCTTATCCAATTTTAGGTTGTTAATCATATAACAAGATAGAAGATGAGGCATAATAAGATGATTACACATTCTAGTTCCAATTTGAATTGGTTTCACATGAGTAATATCATTTTAATATCATTGAAATTCATTGTAATAAAATTCCTCTTATTCTCATCTGTTGAATAACATAATAAATTATATCATGAACAACAATAATTATAGTGGGAAACCCTATGATCATGAAAAATCAATTTTAGTGTGTCTAAATTGTGGCACATTCTTTTTAATACATGACACCATAGGCTAATCCTATGTAATATATTGTTAATATATTTTTTTCAAATTATTCAAAATTTATTTAATATAATATTTAAATTATTCTATGAAAATTACATAGGAGTGTCAGACTAGGTGCATAGTAAGGGCACACTCACTATGAACCCTGGTGATGGATGAGATATACTCAACCAAATCATTTGGGGATATAAACCATATATACTTATGTTCCAAAACTAATTCTTCATATAGTATCAGAACTGGGATTTATTTCTAGGAGAACAACCTAATATATTCCATAAATATACTATTGTACGTTATCCTTCAAATGGAAAAATCTTAAGGACTTCCCCTAACTTTTCGAACCTAAATATTCAAATAACGAATAAACCTATTATTAGAAACCAATTATAGTGACCCAACCATTTTGTATAAATTCGTTTCTTCATTTTAGATCAAAATTCAATATATTAGAAAAATATATATATTCAGACGATAAATTATTAGAATCTCCGTATACAAGATATAATATATTTTTAGTTAATATGAAATATTCAATATCTCCCATAACTATATTTCCAAAAAGAACTCTTCTATGACATAACATTTATATTAAATTCCTCGTCACCAGGGGAAATGATATATTATGAACCATACCAATGGGATCATTATGTGAGTACCCTATGCCTTCCTCTAATAGGCCAGGTGATAGTGACTGTCATCGAGAAGGAATATCCCACAAATTGGAGTCATTAAAGTTAGAATGTTTACCGACACACACATCTTGAAGAAAAAATGGTGATATTAAAGGGCACTAAGTAAACATGTATTCAAAACTGTATGATCCCACATAGAGTTCCATAGGTAACTGTAGTGCAACAATGTAATATGTGTTTGAATAAAAACCAATAGAAGAAGAGAGAACTCTAGTAAAATTTCAACCTATAAAGAACAACACTTATCGGAATGTCTTCTGAAAAGTCACTAGAACACACCTCTAATTTTTTGTCCCCCACTAAGCACCTCATAGTCATCACCTACCTAGGGCTTCATCAAATCTTCTATCATATTTAAAATACATGATCCATACAGGAAAAGTCAGTGCATGGGTGACTAAAAAAATACTCAGTAGGACATCCTTAAAACAACAAATGAAAAAGCATAAGGAATAATTTTTCAAGGTACAATCATATCTATAAAGGTTTATTCCCATAAATATTCATAGTATATACATATATACTCAATGTATATACTAATAATCATATTTTTACAACATCATAGCCGACAACATGATTCTAATAATAGGTTTGGAAGGAAAAACATAAATCTTAGATAACACGCTCTATAAGATCATCCATCCTAGATGGTTCCCGTCTAAGCGGTGCACTTCATATGAAACATCCTACTAGGTCCATATCCATTTATCAATACCCGAGGTTCAATCAATGATGTGTTTCAACCATCAAAAGAATCTATATACTAATTTGGGGATTCCGACCATCACCACTGTATATAGAAGAGGGATACCTTTTCCTAACCATTCCACAAAACCTATACTGCTTATATTAGTAGTGGCATGAACTTCAATCTATCAAGGATGCACTATCTTTGATCCTTTTGTCAATATCATATTGTTGATGGGGCCACTCCTCAAATCTATGCTTAACAGCTGAGGAAGAAACTCCATGGGAGGACCTTCTCCCCGTATATTCATGGGATTGGAGATTACAAGTCCATTAGTGAGGACCCACAACCTAATATTACAGGGGAGTATGAATCTTGATGTACCTGCACCCTGATCCTATAAGAGAGTATTAATTCATATATTGAGGACCCAACCGTACCCAGTATGGGTGTACTTATCAGTTCGTGTTTTATGTGGGACCCTCAATGATGTATGTTAGGGGAGTACTAACCACATTCTAGATAAACCACTCTATAGCACGACAAAAAATTACTGACTATTCTATAACATTACCTATGGAGGTACATCACCTGATAATGATAGGTGAGTACCAAATAATTTAATATAAGACCCATACCCTACATTCATAGGGGAGTAACAACTCTATTGATACCCCAAACTGGGCGACTTATGTCCTGTTCCAAGAGAGAAGTACATATACATCCTTCATAGACATATCAGAAAAAAACTATTAAAATGTAACGAACATATGGCCATGATGTGGGGTTTCCCATTTCAAACTATTAAGATAGGTATGGAATAATAATTACCTATACAATTGGGGAGTACCATCCTAGCATATCTCTATACGAACAACACTTATTCCACTGAAACACTTATTAAACTTGCAAGAAATAATCTTTAGACCATTTGTTCATCTACCGAATTCCCTAAAAATTCCATTAATGTATAAAGACCCGGTTTTAAACCTTACATAAGAATGAATTAAATGAATAATTCACATTGAGTATCTTTTCAAGTTTAGTGTTTTAGAGAATTAGGTCATAACTATTACATCTCAGAAGATTACAAAGTAGATACATCTACTAAATTTCCATTTTTTTCACATGATTAAAATCTCTTGAACAAAATAGTCAAATCTAGTTCCATGTATAGACATCATGTAATTTTCTTGATCCCATCCTTGACCATATTCCACTTTATGTCCTGTGAAAATCATTTCAAAAAAATGGGATGAGCACAAAAAGCTCAGTAAGTGTTATAACAATACCGAATGAAAACATCAGTCCATGTATACATAAGAATCAATGAAATCATACATTATTCATAAATCATAATCACTTTATCATACCTCATGAAATAATATTATTTATGAATAACTCGTAGAAATAATAATACATAAAGGTAACATGATGCATTCATAACATTCTTACATAGGGAGTAACCCTCTTGGTTACATTTGGAATACCCATCATAGTACATTCCCATAAATCTCTTTATAAAAATATTAATGTTTAACTCCTCAACATTACCCAATGCATTGGCGAGCTATCATGGCCTCACCCACCCTTAGTTTATCACTAAACCACATGTCTTCTTAAACAATGCCCTTGATCCATAACATAATCGCATCCTAATAATCATGAATGAAGGAAACATACCATTTCCTCATTTCAATCACAAGATATAAAAACAAAATGATATGATCAAACCATTTTAAATATTAAAATATATAAAAAGAGTAAATGATATTTATTTTATTTTAAAAAACATTACCGGTTATAATGGAAGCCAAAGATCCAATAATACTCACGGCGGCGGAAAGGTCGTTGTCACCGCGTATGATAAAAGAACATTCCTTTTATTTTGTCTTTTAGTAAAACACTTAGTAGAAAAATTTTTCTTTTGAATAAACATAAAAGTCAAAGGGGTTTATACACCTTATAAAAGAATGTTTTGTATAAAACAAAATATGGCTCAATGAAAGGATATTGAGACAAAGTCCCATACAATTTCAGTATCCTTATATAAAGGATAAATCAATTACATGATTATGTGTGGAAAATATAAATACACCTAACATAAGAGGATATTAAGTGTAAAAAAATTGGAGTCCATCCACACATATTCATAGTAAAACATAATCAAGAAGTAGAGGTTTGACTCAATGAATTGAAATTGGGTTAAGAAGTTCCCTTATAGAAATTCGACAGCCTAACAACGTCATTATAATATTCATAAAATGAGACGATGAGAGATAGAAAGGGTATCTCATAACATTGAAATATAATTTACAGCGATATGGATTATAATAACATATCGCAACATAATAATATGTAAATTAAAAGACATAACAAAAATAATTCCTTTAAAAATAGGAGGGTGAAATGTTACCTTAATGATTTTGGAAACATTAAAAACGTACGCCACATAAAATAATGGACATAAAATAAAAAGTTAATTACCCATAAATGAGAGTTTATTACAAAAATTGTATAGTAATGGTCATTACATACACCACACAAAAGGAAATAGTGGAAAATGTAACATGAATCGCACTGGAATAAAAGTGAGATGAAAAATTCCCTTATGAAAATTTGGCAGCTTAACGACGCCACATAAAACATATAAAAATGTATTGATGAGATAAAATTGGGTATCTCATCATATGAACATAAAAGGACAGTATGATGGATATAGATATCATACCCCAACATAATAAAAAAGAACTAAAAATAATTTACATGAAAATAGAACATTGAAAATGAGAAGATTCAATGAATCCTTTAGAAAAATTTGGCATCCTCACGGCGCCGCTGAATCATTCATAAAATGAATTAATGAACGAAAGAGAGGTTATATCATCATATTAACATAATTTATATAGTAGTATTAATATAAAATAACATCCTCTAACATAATAACATGGAGCATAAAAGGAATGACATAAAAGAGAATACTTGAAAATAAAGAGATAGGTATGATCCCTTACCTTGAGTCCAACTTGTCTTGTTCGTTTCATTATATTACTGAATAATAAACGTTGGTAAATTTATAATCTCTTAAGAACATCCTTTAAAGATTATTATTCAATTAATATAACATATTACCATGTTATAAAAATTATATTATTATGTTTGTTCATATGAGAAATTTTCGTCGATATACGGTACATGAGTCAAAAATTGAACTTGTTTGAAAAGAATTGTCCATGTAGAAAAAAGTATATCATATTAAGAATAGTATTAATGATTTGAATATCATATATACCCAGTATATATTCATTTTATACTATTACATAACATTTAGAGATAAAAATAAATGAAATGCGCCGTTCATGGAGATGGTAGGCCGTACATACGCATGAACGCTACATCCATTTCATTGTCATATTAATGAAATTAAAAATAATTGAGATATTTATATATATATATATATATATTAATTACATAATTAAATTCAACATTTATATAAAATATATATCATATATATAAATTTCATATATGTACTTATAATGTTACATAACATTTGGAGATGAGAAATGAAAGGCACCGTTGGTGGAGACGGTAATCCGTACGTACGCATGAACTCTACATTCATTTCTATTTCATACTTTAATGGAATGGAAACATAATGATACATAGTTATATTATAATTACATTATAATATCTCATATAATATCATTAAATTCATCTTTTATAGGTCTTATATAGGGCATTAACGAATCAAATCACTTTTAGGGGGCGGTAGTCCGCACTTCCTAAAATGTAGATATCTCGTTTACACATAATGGAATCCATAAAGATATGTCATAAATAAAAAGTTCAGAAGCATAAGGAAAAAATAAACACAATATATATCGTATATAAATACAGTGATATCATAATGGCCACTAGTAAAGATGTTAGAAGAATATTGAACAATCATCCTTTCATGAGGTAGAAATTCGCCATCCACGGAAATAGTATGTTCTTTAACCATTAGACGTTGGTGTGTGTAATTGTAGCTCGAATGAATATCATAAAAAAATCCTATTATATTGTAGATACTGGTTTTTTTACAAATGAATGGAATAAATATATTTTAGGGTGTTGGAGAAGCAAAACAAAACAAATGAACATAAGAGAAAGCATTACCTTTACAAGGGTAACTATTTTTGATTTGACCCTAAAGGCTACCTTAAAAAGGATTCATCCCAATGTGAGGCTTCTAGGATGTGTAGAGGGATGTGTAGAGGATATTTGGTCAGAGTTCGGCTGAGAAAAATTCTTGATAGTTGTGGGAATGGTGGTAGAGTTGGGGGGGGGGGCTTTTATAAGAGTAAAGAAGGGGCTCTTTTAGAAATCATGAAATTATTACATTATTTTCAAACGATTTTCGGATTTTTAAGGTCCCTAATTGATATATTTCAGGGATAAGATGATAAGGGTTCATAATATACTCATAAAATAGTTTTTGGACAACTGTAAGTCTTATATTTTACATTATCGTTTCATTTTATTTAAACCGTTCATTTATGAGGTAATCGTTTCATCATCATGATGTCATAAATAAATTAATTTATTTAATGTTTAAAATTTATAAAAAATTTACTATGATGTAGGATATATTTTTAGCTTTCTAATGAATATTTATATTAAAAAATATAACTTGTATAACCCCATGTAAAAATGGTTTTAGTAAAACAATACATGTTTGTTTCATTTTCACTTTTACATAAAATAAAAGGCATTAATGTCTTTATCTTACCCATGTGGCTCTATGGGGTCCCAAAAATCGACCCTTGGGTTATAATGGTCGACCATGACTTATCCAATAGTGGTAGGACAAGTGTCATGGTGATTTCATATTATTATATCATTATTTTTAGATTAAATTAAACTAATTACCTCTAATCGTGATTATGAAAAAAGTTACTATTCACCAAAAATTAATTTTCATCCCATTGAACCACATTTTACATATTAATAAAAACAATGTATTTATTATTTTCCAAATTCAATAAACATATTTGGTAAAATTTCATTTAAATGTAAAATCAGTTTTCTTGTCTTCCACTTAGTGGTTTTACTATTCATAAAAAATTGACGTTTTTCAGAAAAATAACAAACATTAACCCTAAGCTATAATAGATATTAAAAATTATAAAATCATTTCCATTTTACCAAAATCATAACATAGAAGTTAAATTATATAATTTTTTAATTAAATCCCACTGTCAAAAAATAGCATGTTTTTAAGAAACAATATCTATCAAAAGAATGACATTTGTTTATGTCCAATTTCAAAGTGAAATTAATTGCAAAGTCCACCATTGGATTAAATGGTAAAAATTTATAAGAATTTCACCTTAAAACCAATTCAAATGATTATATAATCATATAAATAAATTAGATTAAAAAAAGGTTTTGAATTAAAATACAACATTTTTCATTTATTAATAAAAAATGAACATGATCGGAAAAATTAAAAAAAACATACACAAGGTAAATATTGATGTCCCGATTATATAGAAAGATTTTATTTAGTCCAAAAGAATTTAAAAGAGTGACCAAATCTATTTTAAAAATGGGTTCGCCACTAAATGGTGATAAATCGACCCTTTAGTGAAAATTACATTATTTATGCCTAAAACTGAATTATTTTCTTTTTTCAAGCCTTAATATTTTATTGGATAAATGTAAAAACATTTAACAAACATATATAATAATATTTTAGTTATTTAATTTCATTCCTTCCAATACAATGGTTATGTGTTTACTACCATTTGAAATAATATTATTATATTATTAGCGTGCAACGTAAAACATCAAAGAAACTCATTGTTGCGTATTGGGTACGCCATCGACCATAGCATCGCCTTTAAAGTAATATTAATATTTTATTCACAAATATTAATAAATATGAAAATGTACTATTCCTTATATTCTCGGGATGTTTCATAAATAATCTCAAAATTACCATGTCAGGAAAATTGTCCCAACGATGAAGACAGATCATCAAACATATTCTATGTTTGGGAGTTAAAGATGTTTTAGTGAAAAATGGAACGATTGTGTCCATGCCATGTATGACCTTACTCGGACCCTTGGTTACGAATCAACCCAGCAGGTTGACCTGGACCTGTCTGCATGACCTAGTATGCCAGCCCATCCAACCTGTCGTGACTGAGTGGTTTACCGGTTTGGCCAAGAACATCTGGGATGGCCTCTTGTAGGACATTACTAAACTGCACGTAGCGTCACCCGACCCAATTGGGTGGACCCCCCTATACCGATAATCCAATAATGTAGATAATTAATTTCACATGATGTCTTGCCACATTATTCTGGCAATGTGGCACAACCATGTCTCACAACCCCATGACCCCTACTACATTTTCCCAGTGATGCTGCCATGGGCACCCGATCATCGACACACCGACACATGGATATCTCGGCTTTCCAGTGTATGTTACGGTGTTCTGGTAGTACATTATCCAATTCATAAGATGTTTCATAATCCTATGTTCGTGTTATTCTTTACCATAATCTCGTATGCACACAACAATACATTCCTCCATAAAATGCTCGAGCGATGGTATCTCCCATGCCACTTTTATCCATCCATGTCTATTGACATTGCACCTCCTTCATGTCGTGTCCCTATCAGATCCATGATATCAGATCATTGAAACATGAATTTATTTTGAAATTATCAATTGATCATGTACTTTCGGGTCACTGGTTAAAAAATAAATGCTCATGACCAACACAGATCAATGGGAGAGAATAATGAATCAAAAAATAAGAATGAACCTTTATCTACAGTTGTTTAAATTAATATTAATTGTTGTTAGAATAGTAATTATAGTCCAAAAACATTTCTAGGGTGATTCACCAATAAAAACAACAAAAATAAAACCCATCCCATAGTAACGACTTGTTAATGGGATAATATTTCAGTTGATAGGTCATTGTTTATCATGATATTCATGAATGGGGAAAGGAAAACAAATTATGAAAACCCAACTCTAATTTGGATGATAGTTAGTGATGATTGAAGTTGCTTCATTATTGATCCTCAATCCACCGTTCTTCTAATCCATGTCCCGATCTTGATCTACCAGTCCATTTTCATTCATCAATGTTGGATCCTTTTCCATTCATATGAATATTTTAATGTTTACGAAGAAAACATTTATTTTTAACAAAGGAGAACAAAAGAAATATAACATTGAAACAATAAAAAAATAATTGAATATTATAATGGAGTTTAAAATTTAATTTTAATTTCCACCCCAACTCATTCTGATCGGGGATAGGCCTCACATAATTTAAACCCACTACTCTGAATTCAATGTTTATCTCATATTTCTAATCCATGAATCTAGTTGATATTTATTCCACAAATTTTGAAAAACCACTAATGTAAAATGTTATAATTCATAACATTTTTATAAATTCTTCCTAAAACATTGGTCCTTAAAATCACACACTTTCTCATCACCTTGTATGGGAAAATTCCTAAATAGTTTCTAAAATCATTAATCATGATAAAATGAGTAATTTCATTATCCCCAAATTATGTATTTTTGTCCCTCAAAAGAAAAAGCATTCCTAATAGGGATTAAATCTGATCTCTTTATTAGACATCCATTCGATCAAGATCTCCCAGGGGACTTGTGATAGTTACAACCATGCACAGAAAGGAAAAACAGCAACATAAACCACTCTAACATCCATCTTCTATAAGGAAATAATTATGTGAAAATGTTCTCTTTAGCTACGATATGTGGAAAATAAGCATGAATCATGGTCCATATGATGCTATGGGTTGAAGCGGCTCACCTCCATACTAAAATTTTGCAAATACTAACAGAACCCCACCACTCACATCCACACTTATATTTACTATACAACATCCTCAATAAGTGTTACATGTTCACAGTTGAACAGTTACACATGGGGGTTATTCCCAATTGAAAAATTGATTATGCAGTGAGAACATTGGGCCTTATTAATCCCTTTATCTACATGTTACATGCAAGAGTCAACCATGTACTATTTGAGATCCATTTTTTATTGAAAAATGAAACATCATTCGATAACTGCAGGAACTCCATATACAATACCTTAAATTGTAATCATGGTCATGAATGATAGTGTTCCATAACAAGAAGGAAGTCTTAAGGACTCCATGCTATGACTATGATCTCCCAACTACCAGTCTCACCGCCATGAGTCGGGTCACACTTTCAATGATAGTGTATTATCATCTGGTATCCTCTTGTATAATTCTTTATGCAAGATGGTCATGTCCATGATGTTTGGAAACCTCTCTGTCTAAATAAGAACTCATGAAAAAAATTTAAAGGCAAGAACAAGTGTATATTAATATGGTTGAAATGAGGAAATGACGTAGTTCATACCTCAGATTTCCTATGTAACCTTTTGGTCATAATCCATGACCACAAGCATATATCCTCTCCCACACTCTCTATATCTAGATTCATATTGCAGAAAACCTGGTGGTGGTGGGGAAGAATAGAAATAGCCTTCCTCCTCATGTAGCTCTTTTAGATCCTCTTCCTCACCTGCAATCTTTTCGATCTCCTTTCTCTATGCTATTTCTCTGACATGGAGTCTCATCAGATGTCCCCCTCTCAACAGCATTGAGGGATTGAAAATATTATGAGAGACACACCCTAGCTGCCGCATCGATAACACTAATTCTTCTATGGTTGATACAGTCATCTACACCACTACTGTACCATAAATCCATGTGTATGAGTTAGGGAATGGGTATGCCATCGACACCACGATCCTATCAAATTTCATCTTCCATTACATGCAGATGAATTAGTCACATGACCACTTCCAGGGGACACAACCTTTTACTCTTCATCTAGGAATCTCTCAACCACCAATACTCACTCTATAAATCTACAATATGTAGTAATACATAGGGAAATTACTGATTCCCTAATCTCCCGGAGTAATCCCTACTCGAAGGTCTGACCTATGAATAAATGGCATTGGACCATGCCCAAGGAGTACCATGACAATTCTAGGAACCTCTTTGAAATCTGTACCACTATCATGTTTCCCTATCGTAGCCGCATAAGCTCTTAGATACACAATGACATCAATGAGGCTGTGTAAAACTATTCCATGAATCATCGCATGAACTACTCCCAAGTGAATGTCACATCATAATATGACTATATCACCAAGATCCATCATCAACACAATGATCCATAAAGAAAGATCACACCAAAGACCACCATTTGATATGGGGGAGTCCTCACTAATAGAAAAACAGGAGTGGATTACTAAATCCTATCATCTACTACAAGGGAGTATGGATCACCTAAATATTTTGAAGGTCACTACTTCTAGAATTCATGTATTGTACTCATACATCATTATTACTTAGATTGGACATCCGATAAAATGTGCTTCTTTACTGATGCTGGAACCACTACCAGAACACCCAGTGGCAATGGAAGAGAACCCGTGTCCTACACTTATGTTTACTCCTTGGATGGATCATCATAACGATCATGATTTGTTATCCTATCTAGTTGTAATCATCCAGGAATCCTAATGTGGATTAAGATGATTCATTATTGATATATTATATATGGTGATCTAAATCATGAGGGACATTGAATACACAAACCATTTATATAAGATGCATGTGACTCTAATTTCTTGATGAATATATTCCTTATGTACCATGTCGAAATGATGGTTATTATAGTCCTAGTGAATGGATATGATGGCCTCTAGACAAACACATTAATATCTAGCCCGTGTGCCGAAAGTAAAATATCATAACATTGCCACTATGCATTACCAAACAAATCTATAGACTACAGGTCCCAATGTTGAACCAATCATGTATCTGATACCACTCTTTCATGACCCGTCCCATGGGGACCATGGTGTGACTACCACAATCATGCCTCCACTAGGTCAGTGGATGGAAACATGAAATGAGTAGTAATATCCCACAAATGGGAAGAATTATCTTATCAAACTATGAAGCACACACATCCCTAATAAAAAACTAGTAAAATGTAAAAACACTACGTAAACAAGTACACATACAAATAGGGTACCACACAATAAAAAATAGGGAATCTATGTTCAATAATTAGAACTACAACAGAATTCAAACCCACAAACAAAATGATAAATGTAGTACAAGTCCAACCTATAATGAAAAGTGAAACTAGGATTTTCATCTAAAAATTCAATGGAATGTAGCTCGGTCGTGTGGACCTCATTAAGCAGCCCCTTGTCAGGGCCCATATAGGGCTCCATCAAAACATTGATCATATTCACAAGACCCGACTCATGCATCCAATGCACGTGGAGAGTTGATTAAAAAAATACTCAGTAGCACACCCTTAAACCAACAATTTCAAACCACGTGGAAAAAAATATGAAATGTACAATTAAACCTAAATAGTAATATGCCCATTCATATTCCAACAATATCTTGAAATACTCTTCTCATATACATAGAATCATAAGTTTCCAAACTTATATCCAGCAATATGATTCTCATCAAAGGTTATAAATGTGACACATTAAATGTAACACCCCAGGTAAATAAAGAATATGACATTTTCATATTTATCCCTATGTGTGAATAAAATATTAATATGGCTTTAAAGGGGACGCTATGCTCTATGGCGTACCCAACACGCAACAACGAGTTTCTTGGGAATCTTACGTTACACTCTAATAATATTATTTTAAATGGTAGTTAACATGTAGCCGTTGTATTGGCGGGAATGGATAGAAATAACTAAAATATTATTATATATGTTTTTAAATGTTTTTACATTTGTCCAATAAAAGATAAAGGCTTAAAATACGGAAAGAATTCAATTTTAGGCGTATATGCCCTAGTTTTCACTAAAGGGTCACTTATCACCTTTTGATGTTGAACCATCATTAAATATAGTTTTGTTCACTCTTAAACATTATTTTGGACCAAATAAAACTCTTACTAAGAATCGGGACATCAAATTTTAATTTGTGTAATTTTTTGGTATTTTTCCGATAGAGTTCATTTTTTTAATGAATAGTGTAAAATGTTGTGTTTTGATTCAAAATCTCTTTTTAATATAATTTATTTATAAGCTTAGATAATATTTTTGTTGGAAGGAGAAAGAAGACAGTGATGGAAAGAGGGGGGTGAATTGCCTTTTTTTAAAAAAATAATTAACAATTTAAAATCAAAGTAAAGAATGCAGCGGAAATAAAAGAGGCAAGACACAAAACTTGATAACGGAGTTCGGCTTAATCCCAAGCATACGTCTCCACTCCCAACTCAACCGTTGAGAGATTTACTACTGCTTGATTTTTAATGGTTTTAGCAAGAAACCCACTAGACATTAAGGTTAGTCTAGAACCTATTACAGCTTGCTTTTATTGGTTGAGAAAGAACCGACTTGCTTTCAATGGTTGAGAAAGAACCCACTAGCCTTCTTACAGGTGAAGGCTAGCTCACCTTTGATTCAAGACTTTTAAAGGTAAGGCTTGACTAACCTCTTCACACCTTGAAGGTGGTGTGAAAACCCTAATGGAAGGAGGATGAGTGAAATGGGGGTTTGTAGGCACAAACCCAAAATAAAGCTCAAAATGATAAAACAATGAAAAACCGTTAAGAGGAGAAGCCTTGGGCGCCAAAGGATTTAAGGAGTTGATGAAGAGCACTCCCAATCTTCTTTGGTGGTGCTCCTTGGATGTGGAATTGAGTTGGAGCAATTTGAGGGTTCCATGGAGGAATGCGCCGGGGGTTCGCCAAATGATCAAAAATGTGTCAGTGGGCTTCCATTTGTTTCCGGGGCTTCCTAGTCCTTTATTTATAGAGGGGGAACCCTCAAATGGCCTTTGGGAGGCTTCGGAGCCGTTGGAGAGGCCTTCGGAGCCGTTGGGAGTCAAGTGGACCAGCCTGGTGAAAGCCCAACGGCTAGTTTGACTGGCTCCACCGGCTGACCGGTACAAGGCCACCTGTTGGCCGGTGCTTGTAAAATGGGAGAGGACTCGGGCTCAGGCACCACCGGCTGGCCGGTGAGGAGGCAGTAGAAAACACTATTCTGTCTTGGTGCCACCGGTCAACCGGTGGTGTGACACCGGTTGGCCGGTGGTCTAGACAGAGGGATGCCTTCTGTCCAGGCCTCCATCGGCTGGCCGGTGGTCATCCACCGGTTGGCCGGTGGACTGAAAATCAGTACAATTTGCTTCTTGCTTTCTTGGCCCCAATTCCTTGGCAACATGAAATCATTCCTATCAACAAAAACCCTTGAAACAAGATTAAATTAATAAGAGAGTGATTGTGATCATGAAAATTAAACCACGAGGGGTTCGAGAGGTACAACAATATCTCCCTATTTTGATGATCACAATCACCAAAACAAGTAATGTAAAAAGACTGAAATGAAAGGTATTGAAAAGTAAAGCAAAGAAAGATTTCCCCCAATCAACCAAGAATTTCTCCCCCATTGGGATTATCAAAATAGCACGGGGCATAAAACTTGATTGAGGGAATGAGATGAAAAACAAGATAGAGATTTTTAAATCAATTGAAATTTTTAGAAATTTGAATTGAGAGTTTTGAATTGAAAATTTTGAAAATTGAAAAATTTGAATTGAAAGTTTTGAATATAAAATTTTGAAAAAAAGAAAATTTTGAATTGAAAGACGCAAAAAATCTTAAACAATCCTAGCTCCCCGTAAATAAAAACAACAAATCACCGGGGAGAGAATTTTGAAACCGAGACAAATTTTGGCCCGGAGAGACTCGCTAGAAGGGATTTTTCAATCCATACTTGTCTAGTGGCGGGTCTTCTCAAATAGAATTCATTGTTAAAGAAAATAGTTTTGGGCCTTCCATACCGGGCATTTTTGCAATTGCACTCATAAATTATGTGCCCAGGTTTTTTGCAATAGTTACAAAATTTATTTTGAGAGCTCCCCCTTACAAAAATAGTTGGAGCATGGGAAGAGGAAGCTTGCTTGGAATAGCCAAGCCCTTCGGTGGTTCTAGATACGCGTTGGGAACCTATTAATTTGGTCAAATGTTGTTCCCCTTGGGTGAACTTGGCAATAGATTCCCTTAAATCCTTGACTGTTGATTCCATAGAATCAACATCGGGACGGTTTTGGATTTTGAGGGAAAACTCCTCCTTTTCTTTGAGAAGTTGCTCCTTTTCGGAAGAAAGTTTTTTGAAATTCTTTTTTAAAGCAACAAATTTGGAAGAAAGTTCGTGAAAACCTTCCTCCAATTGGTATTTTGCATGTTGGAGATCCTCGTAAGATAAATGGTTGAAAGAATTTGAAGAACTAGAGGATGAGGAGTCGGAAGATGTTACCTCATGAAATTCCATTAGGCATTTGTTACCGTTGTCACTTGAGGAGGAGGAGGAGGATGTGGAGCTATCACTCCATGTGGCCTTGAATGCCTTCTTCTTTTCCTTTTGCTTGGCCTTTTTCTTGTTGAGTGGACAATCGGGATTGTAATGGCCTTTCTTGCCACACCTGTAGCAAGTTACCTCGGGCTCGGATTTTTCGTTGGGTTGAGCCTTGCAGGATTTCTTCTTCTTGTGCTTCTTCATGAATTTGTGCATTTTGCGGGCATGATTCTCCATTTTGGAATCGCCGCTTGATGAGGAAGATGATGAGGAGGAGGAGCTTTCTTCTTTTTGAACTTTGAAGGCGATGTTCTTTGGAACCTTGATCGGTTTGCCTTCCTTTTCAGCTTGCCTCCTCATGGTGATCTCGTAGGTCATAAGTGATCTGATGAGCTCTTCTACCGGCATGTTCTTGATGTCTTTTGCTTCTTGAATTGCCGTCACCTTCGGTGCCCATGAGCTTGGTAAGATCCAAAGGATCTTCTTGACCATTGTTTCTGCAGAAACATCATTACCAAGGGACTTTCTCCCATTGAAAAAGTCAGTAAAACGAGTAAACATTTCAGTTATATTTTCAGATGGATGCATGGTAAAAGATTCAAAATCTTGAGGGTACATATCCAATCGTCTATCCTTAACTTTTTTGGTCCCCTCATGGGTAACCTCCAAAAGTTTCCAGATTTCATGTGATGAGGTGCATGTGGAAACTCGATTGAACTCATTACGATCAAGGCCGCAATGAAGAGCGTTCCTGGCTTTGCCATCAAGCTCGAAATTTTTAATATCTGCTTGAGTCCATTTGGATTCATCGGGAGAAGAGAGAGTGTAACCATGCATGAAAATTTTATAAATGGGATAGCCAATGCTTCTATGAAAAGTGGTCATGCGAGTTTTCCAATAGGTATAGTCGGTTCCATCAAAGAATGGAGCACGACCCAAAGAATATCCTTCGGGGGCGAAAGAAGTTGAAGCCATCACAATGGATCTTGAATTTGAAACCGGTGAAGGTATTACTCAAATTTTGCCTCTGATACCAATTGTTGGAAGGATAAAGAAGACAGTGATGGAAAGAGGGGGGGTGAATTGCCTTTTTTAAAAAAAATAATTAACAATTTAAAATCAAAGTAAAGAATGCAGCGGAAATAAAAGAGGCAAGACACACAACTTGATAACGGAGTTCGACTTAAACCCAAGCCTACGTCTCCGCTCCCAACTCAATCGTTGAGAGATTTACTACCGCTTGATTTTTAATGGTTTTAGCAAGAAACCCACTAGACTTTAAGGTTAGTCTAGAAACTATTACAACTTGCTTTTATTGGTTGAGAAAGAACCCACTTGCTTTCAATGGTTGAGCAAGAACCCACTAGCCTTCTTACAGGTGAAGGCTAGCTCACCTTTGATTCAGGCCTTTTAAAGGGAAGGCTTGACTAGCCTCTTCACACCTTGAAGGTGGTGTGAAAACCCAAATGGAAGGAGGATGAGAGAAATGGGGGTTTGTAGGCACAAACCCAAAATAAAGCTCAAAATGATAAAACAATGAAAAACTGTTAAGAGGAGAAGCCTTGGGCGCCAAAGGATTGAAGGAGTTGATGAAGAGCGCTCCCAAGCTTCTTTGGTGGTGCTCCTTGGATGTGGAATTGAGTTGGAGCAATTTGAGGGTTCCTTGGAGGAATGCGCCGGGGGTTCGCCAAATGATCAAAAATGTGTCTGTGGGCTTCCTTTTGTTTCCGGGGCTTCCTAGTCCTTTATTTATAGAGGGGAAACCCACAAATGGCCTTTGGGAGGCTTCGGAGCCGTTGGAGAGGCCTTCGGAGCCGTTGGGAGTCAAGTGGACCAGCCTGGTCAAAGCCCAACGGCTAGTTTGACTAGCTCCACCGGCTGACCGGTACAAGGCCACCGGTTGGCCGGTGCTTGTAAAATGGGAGAGGACCCTGGCTCAGGCACCACCGGCTGGCCGGTGAGGAGGCCACCGGTTGGCCGGTGCTGAGGCAGTAGCAAACACTATTCTGTCTGGGTGCCACTAGTCAACCGGTGGTGTGACACCGGTTGGCCGGTGGTCTGGACAGAGGGATGCCTTCTGTCCAGGCCTCCATCGGCTGGCCGGTGGTCATCCACCGGTTGGCCGGTGCACTGAATATCAGTCCAATTTTCTTCTTGCTTTCTTGGCCCCACTTCCCTGGCAACCTGAAATCATGCCTATCAACAAAAACACTTGAAACAAGATTAAATAAATAAGAGAGTGATTGTGATCATGAAAATTAAACCACGAGGGGTTCGAGAGGTACAACAATTTTGAATTGGTTTTAAAGTGAAATTAGAAAATATTTTTACCATTAAATCCAATAGTGTTTGTTGGAATTAATTTCACTTTGAAATCAGACTTAAACTAGTGTCAATCTTTTGATACTTATTGTTTTATAAAAACACGCTATTTGCTCTGACAACGGGAATTAATTATTAAATTAATTAATGTGACTAATATGTTTTGAATTTTGTAAAAAGGACTTAATTTTTGAATTCGGACTATCAAATATAGCTTAGGGTGAAGTTTTGGTATTTTTCTGAAAAACACCAATTTTTGATGAATAGTGAAACCACTAAGTAGTAATCAAGGAAACTGATTTTTCAGTTAAATGAAAGTTTACCACTAATGTGTATTGAATTTTGAAAATCTGACATACATGGTTGTCATTAAGAAGTAAAATGTGGTTCAATGGGATAAAAATAATTTTTTGGTGAATAGTAACTTATTAAGTTTTTAATCGCGATTAGTGGTAATTAGTGTAGTTTAAGGTAAAAATGATATTATAAGAATGTGAAAACACCATGAAACTTGTCCTACAAATATTGGGTGAGTCATTGCCGACCAAGAAAAGCCATGGGCCAACTTGGGGACCCCATGGAGCCACTTTAGTTGGAAAATGACAATAATATATTTTTATTTAATGGAAAAGTAAAATTGACACAAACATGATATGTTTTACTAAAATAAATTTTAAGTAGGGTTATACAAGTCATATTTTTGATTATAAATAGTCATTGGAAAGCTAAAACGATTTCCTACATCATAGTAATTTTTTTATAATTTTTAGACATTAAATAAATTAAATCATTTATTACATCATAATGATGCAGTGATGACATCATTATTTAACGATTAAAATAAAATGGAAATATAATGTAATATCTATGAACTAAACATGTCCAAAACATATTGTATGGGTGTATTCTTAACCCTTATTACCTTATCCACGAATTATATGGATGTGGGACCTTTTAAAACCGAAACACATTTTCAAATAAAGTAATATTTCCTTACTTTCCAAAAGTTCCCCTCCTCTCCTCTTATAAAAGACCCCCACCTCTACCTCTTTTCACACACTCATCAAGCCTTTGGCTCGGCCAAACCCTGCCCATTTACTCTCTCCACATCCCTCTCCTCATCCTAGAGGATTTCCTTTGGGCAGAATTCTTTCAAAGGAAGCCTTTAGGCTCAAATCAAAAGGAGTTACACTTTTAAAAGTAATTCAATCTCTCATGTTCATTTGTTTTATTTTTCTTCTCCAACCCCCTAAACTCTTTTTATTTATTTCTTTTGTAACAAAACCAGTATCTTAAATATACTAGGATGTTTTTATAAGATTTATTCGAGCTACCCTCTCACACAACTACATCAAATGGTTAAAGAACATACGGTTTCCGTGGATGGTGAAATTCTGCCTCCCGAAACGATGATTGTTCAATACTCATTTAACACCTTCAAAGGTGGACATTATGATGTAACTATTTTTATATATGATATATAATATGTTTATGTTTTCCTTATGCTTCTATATTTTTCATTTCTGTCTTACCTTTATGGCTTCCATTATGGGAATACGCGATATTTTCATTTAAGGAAGTGCGGACTACCGCCCCCTCAAAGTGATTTGATTCGTTAAATACCATATGTGGGATGTATAAAGGATGGAAATATGATATTATATATGATATTATACTGTAATTATAATATTCCTATATATCATTATTATTCCATTCTATAAAATACGAAATAGAAATGAAAGTAGCGTTCATGCGTACGTACGGCTTACCGTCTCCATGAACGGTGCATTTCATTTCTTACCTCTAAATGATTATGTAATGTTATAAATGCATGCATGTACTGGATATATATGACATATATGATATCTACATCATGAATACAATTCTGGATATAATAAACATTTGGCCACACGAACAACATGTAATTGTAAGAAGTCCACTTTCGACTTAAGAACCAAATATCGGCAAAACAAATATTATTAACTTAAATGATTACATAATGGTTATGACATGGTAATAAGTGGTATAAAAGGAATAATGAACTTGAAAAAGGTTCTTAAGGAAGTAGAAATTAACTCAAGTTTATTATTCAGGAGATTAAAGAACGATCGAGTCAAGTCGGACCCGAGGTAAGGGATCCTACACCTCTCATTCTTTTTAAGTACACTCTTTATGTATTTCCTTTAATGCTCATATTTATTATGAATGGGATGTTATTTTATATTAATACTACTGTACTTATTATGTTCATATGATGAGAGACCCTATTTCCTCTCATAAATCATATTTGGAAGTTTTGAGTGGCGCCGTTAGGCTGCCGAATTTTCGTAAGGGATTTTTCATCTCACTTTTATTCTCGTGTGATTTATGCTACATTTGCCACAAATTCCATTGAGTGGTGTATGTACTGCCCATTATTCTACTCTTTGTGTAATATAATTTCGTTTATGAGTATTTACATCAATGATCTATTGTCCTTCTTTCATGGGGTGTATGTTTTGAAAGATACCCAAGTCGGTAAGGGAACCTTTCACCCTCCTCTTTTTTAAATGACTTCTTTTGTTGGGTCGTTTAATTTACATATTGTTATTTTGGGATATGTTCTCATATATCCTTGTTGATGTAAATTTTATGTCCAAGTGATGAGATACTCTTTTTATCTCTCATGAACTCTTTTTGATGTGATGCCGTTAGGCTGTCAAGGGAACTTTTTAACCCAATTTCGATTTCTTTGGGTTCAACATGTAGTCATTGAATATGTCATCAATTGAATATGTGTGAATGACCTTTTATTGTTTTAAACTTAATATCCACTTACATTGGGTGTATTTATATTTGTCACACATATTTTTGAGATTGATTTGTCCTTAATTTAAGGATACATTCTTTATAAGGGATTTCATCACATTTGACATTTCTATTGAGAGTTCATTGATGTTATGCACCAATTCACTCTTATATGGTGTATATACTGTCCTTTGAAGTATTATATCATGAATCCATTTATTCTCATGATATTATAGAGTTCTGACTAAATGTTATTCCTCAATTATTGTATTCAAGTGTCTCTGATTTGGTTAAAACCCCTTTAACCAAAATATCGTTTTAAATGTTTTATTTATTTGTTCTTATTAATATCCATGTTTTCAAAATGGTTTTAAGGATTTTTTTATATGGATATTAATGGTTTAAAATTTTAAATTTCAAGGTGGTATGGGACACTTTGATTAAAAAATCTCTTTATTAATTATTTTAAATGGTTTTGGAAATGGTTACTTTTTGAAAGGATTCAATATTTCAATATACTAAAATGTTATATTGTGATTGAAATATGGAAATGTTCTGTTTCCTTTATGCATGTTTTATGTGACACATTTATGTTATGGTTCTTGGGAATTGTTATGAAAACAGGTGGTTCCGTGATAAACTAAGGGCGGGTGAGCCCATAATAGCTCTCCAATGCATTGGGTAACGCGAAGGAGTGAAACGTTAAGGTTTCTCCGAAGAGATTTAGGGAATATACTGTGATGGGTATTCCAAACATAACCAAGAGGGTTACTCCCTACGTAAGAATGTTATGAATTCCTCAAGTTACCTTTATGTCTTATGTTTTCTATGATTTATTCATGATTTGATATGGCTATGTTTTATGGGTAAAGTGTGATTTCATTCTAATGTATAAATGAACTCATGTTTCCTTTCCATATTTTTATAACTCTTACTGAGCTTTTTATTCTCATCCCAAGTTTTTGAAATATTTTTCACAGGTCAAGGGAAAGGTACATGATGTGATGATAGTGTCAAGGATGTGTCAATAAAGAATCCATGTTTTATTTTAAATATGTTTCTGTTGATGGGAAGAATGAATATTGACTTTTATGTAACCACTTTGTTTAAATGTGGAATGTAAAGAATGTTTCATGATCTAATTCTCTAAAACTCTAAACCAGAAAAGATCCTCAATGTGTAATCTTGTAATATATCAAGATTAAGTAAGGTTTAAGGCTGGGGCCTTATAGTTGTTATCAAAGGTCGGTTTAGACAACTTTAGGGATTAGGAGTTTTGTGAGGCACATGATCAGTCCCTATAACTATTATTTCAGTTAAATCCTTGTTTTATATTTTTTTTTCAGGTCAATTAAAGTCGGTTACAAATGGAAGGAGGAGGATCTCAAACGACATTTCTATCTATTCCTGATGACATGCTTGCAATAATTATTGCAAAGTCATCTTCAGATGATTGTGAAACTTTTTCTAGCATACAACTCACTTGCAAGCATTTGTTTGAGATATCAAACACCTCCGCTATACCTCGTTATCATCGTGGATCATGGTTTGTTTTTAGAAAAATACTATTTTCACAATTTTCTCATGTTTTCAAGAGAGGTAAATATTATCAAGGTATTTTCAAATATTTTACCTTATCACAAGAATTTGAAGCATATTATGATTTTCAAAATGGTGCTGAGGAAGGAGACCCTTGCGCAACCCATTTATATTTTCTTTTAAAATATAGTCTCACATCACATACTTATGGTATTTTAAAAGGACCAATGATAGAAAGTTTCAACTCAATTTCGGTCCGACTATTTTTTAGAAATCATGTTTTATCAGATGTTTTGGAATTATATGTCATACATGATTATTTTCCAAAACTGTTTTTCTGTGAACACCCATATGACCCATGTTGAATGAGGTGTATTTGGATGGAGGAAGCAAATGATTTTGAAGGATCTCTAAATCATTGTTGTAATGCATGGGACTTCTACCTACGTGAGCAAGATGACGATGAGACCGATTGGATGCCATGATCAAGGTATGATGTTATTCATTTTGGGAATTGTTTTATTTTATCTTATGGTGGTGAAATAAGACTTCAATAATTAAGGTGTTGAGATCATAATGAATTTGGATGAAAATTAAAGGTATAAGGAAACTATAGAGTTTAAAACATGTTGGGGTTATTTTTGGAGTTTTATAAAAAGGACAACACGCAGACCGTGTGACAACCCGTCGCGTCAGACAAAGCTTCGGGAATCGAACCCACAAAAAAAGTGCAACTGGTATTTATCGCCTACCACTGGACTACGTGAAGTACCTGGATAGTTTGAATGATTCTTTCTAGTTATATGATTTTATGAATTAAGAGTAAGTTGATTTTGGGTTATTTATGAAAATGATTATCCTATCATGAAGGATATGTGATTAGGTTAATTACATTTCAATATGAGACTTTAGGAGCAACTGATGTTGTTTGAAGATAAATGTTACGATTTAACATGGAAGACTATGTGACTAAATCCTTTAAATATTTGGGTTTCAATCTTATTTTGGTTCACTTTTAAGAATTTTATGGACAAATTGTTAATCTAATGGTCCTCGTTGAACTTTGGGTTTTGTTGGACAAATTTTGGAGATTAAGAATAGATTTTCTTTTTATAAAGGGTTATCTTTTTCTGGATTATCTGATATTGTACTAGCCTTTTTGGTTTTGGTTTTGGTTAAAGTCTAAGGACATGGGAAGTATATAGTTCTATTTTGTAGATTAGGTGATTCTCTAGAAGTTGATTATAGTACTCTTAATGTGAACAAGTCTTCCTAAATACTCGTCTTTTGGAGAAAATATGAGTTTGTGTAAGGAATCTAATAAAAGTTGAAAGTCAATATGATAAGTGATTATGTTTCCTTATGAATAAATTCCTCAATAAAAAGTAACTTAAAACAAAAATGTTGTCTATTAACTTTTCCTACTGGGGAATCACATACCGTTTAACCCATCACAAGTTTGTGATTTTCTCATGGTTAACTTTCTCCTAAACATGTTTTCTATCACTCTCCATTAGAACATGACCCTTTGTTTTTTCCTCCATGTCCATATTTTCATACTTGGAATCCTAGTATGGGTTAACTCGGGTGACCTCTGTACTTATCTTTCTTTATTTTAAAGTGATTGTTTTACCAACTCTTATTCCGATGTGGGACTTTCAAGGATGTTTCCAAGCGCAATTTTAAAATTGCGAGGACGCAATTCCCAAAAGGGGGGAAGGATGTAACACCCCAAGTAAATAAAGAATATGACATTTTCATATTTATCCCTATTTGTGAATAAAATATTAATATGACTTTAAAGGGGACGCTATGCTCGATGGCGTACCCAACACGCAACAACGAGTTTCTTGGGAATCTTACGTTGCACTCTAATAATATTATTTTAAATGGTAGTTAACATGTAGCCGTTGTATTGGTGGGAATGGATATAAATAACTAAAATATGATTATATATGTTTTTAAATGTTTTTACATTTATCCAATAAAAGATAAAGGATTAAAATACGGAAAGAATTCAATTTTAGGCGTATATGCCCTAGTTTTCACTAAAGGTTCACTTATCACCTTTTGATGTTGAACCATCATTAAATATAGTTTGGTTCACTCTTAAACATTATTTTGGACCAAATAAAACTCTTACTAAGAATCGGGACATCAAATTTTACTTTGTGTAATTTTTTGGTATTTTTCCGATAGAGTTCATTTTTTTTAATGAATAGTGTAAAATGTTGTGTTTTGATTGAAAATCTCTTTTTAATCTAATTTATTTATATGATTAGATAATATTTTGAATTTGTTTTAAAGTGAAATTAGAAAATATTTTTACCATTAAATCCAATAGTGGTCGTTGGAATTAATTTCACTTTGAAATCATACTTAAACTAGTGTCAATCTTTTGATACTTATTGTTTTATAAAAACACGCTATTTGCTCTGACAACGGGAATTAATTATTAAATTAATTAATGTGACTAATATGTTTTAAATTTTGTAAAATGGACTTCATTTTTGAATTCGGACTATCAAATATATCTTAGGGTGAAGTTTTGGTATTTTTCTGAAAAACACCAATTTTTGATGAATAGTGAAACCACTAAGTGGTAATCAAGCAAACTGATTTTTCAGTTAAATGAAAGTTTACCACTAATATGTACTGAATTTTGAAAATCTGACAAACATGGTTTTCATTAAGAAGTAAAATGTGGTTCAATGGGATAAAAATAATTTTTTGGTGAATAGTAACTTATTAAGTTTTTAATCGCGATTAGTGGTAATTAGTGTAGTTTAAGGTAAAAATGATATTATAAGAATGTGAAAACACCATGACACTTGTCCTACACCTATTGGGTGAGTCAAGGCCGACCAAGAAAAGCCATGGGCCAACTTGGGGACCCCATGGAGCCACTTTAGTTGGAAAATGACAACAATATATTTTTATTTAATGGAAAAGTAAAATTGACACAAAATGATATGTTTTACTAAAACAATTTTTATGTAGGCTTATACATGTCATATTTTTGATTATAAATAGTAATTGGAAAGATAAAAAGATTTCCTACATCATAGTAATTTTGTTATAATTTTTAGACATTAAATAAATTAAATTATTTATGACATCATAATGATGCAGTGATGACATCATTATTTAACGATTAAAATAAAATGGAAATATAATGTAATATCTATGAACTACACATGTCAAAAACTTATTGGATGGGTTGCTTTCGAACCCTTATAACCTTATACACGAATTATATCAATGTGGGACCTTTTAAAACCGAAACACATTTTCAAATAAAGTAATATTTCCTTACTTTCCAAAAGTGCCCCTCCTCTCCTCTTATAAAAGGCTCCCACCTTTACCTCTTTTCACACACTCATCAAGACTTTGGCTCGGCCAACCCCTGCCCATTTACTCTCTACACATCCCTCTCCTCATCCTAGAGGATTCCCTTTGGGCAGAATCCTTTCAAAGAAAGCCTTTAGGCTCAAATCAAAAGGAGTTACACCTTTAAAGGTAATTTATTCTCTCATGTTCATTTGTTTTATTTTGCTTCTCCAACCCCCTAAACTCTTTTTATTTATTTCTTTTGTAACAAAACCAGTATCGTCAATATACTAGGATGTTTTTATAAGATTTATTTGAGCTACACTCTCACACAACTACATCAAATGGTTAAAGAACATATAGTTTCTGTGGATGGTGAAATTCTGCCTCCCGAAACGATGATTGTTCAATACTCATTTAACACCTTAAAAGGTGGCCATTATGATGTCACTATTTTTATATATGATATATAATATGTTTATTTTTTCCTTATGCTTCTGTATTTTTCATTTTTGTCTTACCTTTATGGCTTCCATTATGGGAATACGCGATATCTTCATTTAAGGAAGTGCGGACTACCGCCCCCTCAAAGTGATTTGATTCGTTAAATACCATATGTGGGATGTATAAAGGATGGAAATATTATATTATATATGATATTATACTGGAATTATAATATACCTTTATATAATTATTATTCCATACTACAAAATACGAAATAGAAATGAAAGTAGCGTTCATGCGTACGTACAGCTTACCGTCTCCATGAACGGTGAATTTCGTTTCTTACCTCTAAATGATTATGTAATGTTATAAATTCATGGATGTACTGGATATATGTGACATATATGATATATACATCATGAATACAATTCTGGATATAATGAACATTTGGCCACACGAACAACATGTAATTGTAAGAAGTCCACTTTCGACTTAAGAACGAAATATCGGCAAAAAAAATATTATTAACTTAAATGATTACATAATGTTTATGACATGGTAATAAGTGGTATAAAAGGAATAATGAACTTGAAAAAGGTTCTTAAGGAAGTAGAAATTAACTCAAGTTTATTATTTAGGAGATTAAAGAACGATCGAGTCAAGTCAGACCCGAGGTAAGGGATCCTACACCTCTCTTTCTTTTTAAGTACACTCTTTATGTCATTCCTTTTATGCTCATATTTATTATGATTGGTATGTTATTTTATATTAATCCTACTGTAATTATTATGTTCATATGATAAGAGACCCTATTTCCTCTCATAAATCATTTTTGGAAGTTTTGACTGGCGCCGTTAGGCTGCCGAATTTTCGTAAGGGATTTTTCATCTCACTTTTATTCTCGTGTGATTTATGCTACATTTTCCACAAATTCCATTGAGTGGTGTATGTACTGCCCATTATTCTACTATTTGTGTAATATAATTTCGTTTATGAGTATTTACATCAATGATCTATTGTCCTTCTTTCATGGGGTGTATGTTTTGAAAGATACCCAAGTCGGTAAGGGAACCTTTCACCCTCCTCTTTTTTAAAAGACTTCTTTTGTTGGGTCTTTTAATTTACATATTGTTATTTTTGGATATGTTCTCATATATCCTTGTCGATGTAAATTTTATGTCCAAGTGATGAGATACTCTTTTTATCTCTCACCAACTCTTTTTGATGTGATGCCATTAGGCTGTCAAGGGAACTTTTTAACCCAATTTCGATTTCTTTGGGTTCAACATGTAGTCATTGAATATGTCATCCATTGAATATGTGTGGATGACCTTTTATTGTTTTACACTTAATATCCACTTAAATTGGGTGTATTTATATTTGTCACACATATTTTTGAGATTGATTTGTCTTTAATTTAAGGATACATTCTTTATAAGGGATTTCATCACCTTTGACATTTCTATTGAGAGTTCATTGTTGTTTTGCACCAATTCACTCTTATATGGTGTATATACTGTCCTTTGGAGTATTATATCATGAATCCATTTATTCTCATGATATTATAAAGTTATGACTAAATGTTATTCCTCAATTATTGTATTCAAGTGTCTCTGATTTTGGTAAAACCCCTTTAACTAAAATATCGTTTTAAATGTTTTAATTATTTGTTATTATTAATATCCATGTTTTCAAAATGGTTTTAAGGATTTATTTATATGGATATTAATGGTTTAAAATTTTAAGCTTCAAGGTGGTATGGGACACTTTGATTCAAAAATCTCTTTATTAATTATTTTAAATGGTTTTGGAAATGGTTTCTTTTTGAATGGATTCAATATTTCAATATACTAAAATGTTATATTGTGATTGAAATATGGAAATGTTATGTTTCATTTATGCATGTTTTATGTGACACATTTATGTTATGGTTCTTGGGCATTGTTATGAAAACGGGTGGTTCCGTGATAAACTAAGGGCGGGTGAGCCCGTAATAGCTCTCCAATGCATTGGGTAACGCGAAGGAGTGAAACGTTAAGGTTTCTCCGAAGAGATTTAGGGAATATACTGTGATGGGTATTCCAAACGTAACCAAGAGGGTTACTCCCTACGTAAGAATGTTATGAATGCCTCAAGTTACCTTTATGTCTTATGTTTTCTATGATTTATTCATGATTTTATATGCCTATGTTTTATGGGTAAAGTGTGATTTCATTATAATGTATAAATGAACTCATGTTTCCTTTCCATATTTTTATAACTCTTACTGAGCTTTTTATGCTCATCCCAAGTTTTTGAAATATTTTTCACAGGTCAAGGGAAAGGTACATGATGTGATGATAGTGTCAAGGATGTGTCAAGAAAGAATCCATGTTTTATTTTAAATATGTTTCCGTTGATGGGAAGAATTAATATTGACTTTTATGTAACCACTTTGTTTAAATGTGGAATGTAATGAATGTTTCATGATCTAATTCTATAAAACTCTAAACCAGAAAAGATCCTCAATGTGTAATCTTGTAATAACTCAAGATTAAGTAAGGTTTAAGGCTGGGGCCTTATATTAAAGCTAGAGAACATGCACCCTGAAATATATCATCCTAGATATCTCCCTTTTGAGAGGTAAACTCTATCAGGAACATCTTAATAGGTTCATATATAGATCTCAACACCATAGGATTAGACATCGATGTCTTATGGCCAATATTAGACTAAAGAAAACCCATGTGGTTAGGACCACCCTCACCACTGTACACAGATGATGGATTTCTACTCCTAAACATTTCATGAAGCCTCTCTAGATACTATAATCAGTGCCCCATACCATATACCATTGAGGGATTACTATATCCTATTAATGTAACACTATTTCGATGTTGTTGCGCACAATCCTCGAAACTGTGTCCAACATCAGAGTGTGCTCCAGCAACAAGGAAGGGCTCGATCCCCACCTCTTCAATGAATAGTGGAGTGAAAATACATATGTGTGGACCCACACACAGATTCTAGAAGAGAATTTGACTCATTAAGGACACACACCCTAGTCCCACAAGAGAGTATTACTTTAGAAATTAACGACATGCACCCTAACCTATAGGGATGTCATAATAAATTAATATGTGACCCACAACCTAGTATTATATAGGACTACTAAATCTATAATTTAATTTGGTATAGTGGACCCACACTTATATACATTAGGGTAGCATTGACCCTAGGATAGATGACACACTCCCTATAATAATATAAGAGTACTGACTCTTCCAGAACATCACTTATAGAAGGCCCCCTGGAATGAAAGGGGATTACCAATGCCTATAATAGTGGACACACACCTTACCCAGTAGAAGAGTACATACTATATTGATACATCAATAATGTAGGACTCAATCCCTGGTAAATAATGGAGTAACTATTCTACCTTTATAGGTAAAAGGGGGAAAACTACACAAAGGTGATGAACCTGCGACTACAATATGGCATGTCCCATATCCTCCTAATTAGAGAGCTATAAATACATATGTCTTAGACAATTCAGACAGTACCGTCCTATATTATCTCAACATGAATCACACTGATTATGCTTAATGTATTCTTTTACTGGGATGACCCATTCTTCAAAACATTATTCCATCTTCCAACATAAAAAAACATGCGTGGAGCATCACAAAATTATGGTCTCTTCTCAAGGGTATGAACATTGAATACAACTTTTCTAAAGGATGTTCTATATGAGAGTTATGGTTATATTAGAAAAAAATGTCTGGTTTGGTCAATGCCCGGTCCGACCTAGTAGGACATACCCAACATGACTAGTGACAGGGTTTGCCCACTGAACTCGACCCACGACGTGCATCCCGAAATATTAGGTTTCCTCGGACTGAACCTGTTGGGATGAACATTTCATTCAGCCATACCACTCTATGGTCTAGTTCACTAGGTTTATCCTGCATCATGTAGGCCGTCTGCCTCCAACACATGCCTCAGCCACAGGATCCATCACCTGACAAAAGGGGTTACATCACCCTCGTCCAACTTGTTTGCTCAGATAGACAAAATAATTCAGACACAACTCAGCCGCAAGTATCTATTCATTCACTATAGTCACATCTCGCAACCTAATATTACTCTATATGGGTTCCCAAAGCCGCCACTACAATAATTCGATCCCCACCACTACAACTTGTATTGGAAATTTCATGTTTCTTCATGCAACCATTGGTTCCAGCATGCTTGTTCTATTTTCTCTGGGCTACTGCACACGCTCCTGTAATCTGTTATCCAATCAAGAAGATGTTCCTTAATCTATGGGTCTCATTTTTAATCTCCATATGTTGGAATCCATGTTTCAAACCATTTTTCTAGAAATGTATCTAGTGATAGTATCTCCCATGATGCTTTGATCTGTCTGTTTCTATTGTCTTCTCATCTCCATGGTGTCGTGTACATCTCTGATCCACGATATTTTATCATTGCACCACGAATAATCTACAAAATGATCGATCCATTATTAATATATCGCGTCATGAGACAAATGATAAACAAATATGAAAAATAATGATTAGAAGGAGAAAATCATGAATCAAAATCAATAATGGAACACAATTTATGTTTGTGTTGATTAGGGATACATTTTGTTATAATAGCAATTTTTATACAACAATTATATGGTCATTCATCCCTAGACCACATAATAATTTTACCCACTGGAAAACAATGATCGTTCTTCATGCCAATCTGGTAGTTGAATGGAATGCGTTCTTAAGGAGATTAATGATTGGGAAAAAGAAAAAAATGACCCCTCAAACGTGATTCTATTTAATCATTGATGAAGTATTAATTTGTGGTGTTGCTGATCCATAACTCATTTGATCCATGTCCTGATCCTGATTTCTGATTTTCTTCGTGTTTTTCTGATGCAGATCAAATTCCTAAGCTTCAGAGATTTCTAGGCTTATGAAAATAATAGAATAATTTTGAAAAGTTTCATAAAAAATAAGATGTTACATCAATTATAAATATTTTTAAAAAATATTTTATTGTGGATTACATTTAAATTCTAACTTCCACCATCATCATACACATGTCATGGGTATGCCCCACATAATGTAATCCAACTTCACAATATGCAATAGTGCCCTTGGAATTCTGATCTGGGAAAATGTTTGAAAGTTATAACACACTTTTGAAAAAATACACCTACAGAATAATTAAAATATTAACATTTTATGAAAAATATTCTATCAGACTGGGAAGTGGAATCACACGTCGTCTTAGCGCATAGTCATAGAATTTTTCTAACAATTTCACAGAATACAAAATCAAGAAAAACTATGTCATTATAATAAATATAACAATGTGTGATGTAATGTTCTTAATAAGGGAAAAAATTTGTAGATATCGATAATTATATAATGTTAAAAAGATTATATGTGTATGAGTACATGAGAATAAGATTTCAAATAATAATAACCAATATAAAAAATATTATAACCATGATACAATTAATTAATAATTTATATTTATTAGACCTGAATCATAATGAAATAAATTATGACGAAATATTTCATAATATTATTGGTATCGATATATTATAAAACATAATCTTATAATATTATAAATATTAATAAGTATAAACATGTTCAATAAATGAGTTACAAACATTAAATGAATTCAACACAAAGGCTTAAGAGTAAGAATCCTGGTCATCACATAATCTTCTGAAATTAAAATATAGGAAAAATATATATTGATTGACATGAATGTATAATTCACACATAGTTTTACTGACATTAAAACTGGTTCCACCCATAATCATATTGATTTGAAATATTCATCCATGATTAAAATCATGAACAACAAGATAGGTTCATGTATATAATTATTAAATAATGCTTTATCCATCTATAAAAAATTAATTGGTGTGATTTTTAATTATGGGGAAAACATTCACATTATTGAAATATTTTATATGTGTGTCAAAATATCATAAAACATTAATCGTGTAATAAAATTTTAAAAATGAATTGTTTTTATACATTTTTCCATGGAATAAGCCTTGGAAAACAATGGTTTCCCAATCATTTATTTATTATAATGATAAAAAAGTAAAAAAAAATTATATGGATGGAAAAAATGTATAATTTACTCATTATGGATAATGTAACATCAATGTATTTCATCATATATGAAAATTATATTTAAAGATTACATTGGAAATTTCTTGAGAAAAATGCCTTTTCTCTTTGCAACAACATATTTGAAATGTAAAAATTTTAACAAATATTAATGAACACGTTTTCCTCAAAACTAAACATGAGAAATTGTAAATTTTTCTTCAAAACGATGATCATTTATTATATTTTTGAATTTTTTTAATGTATATAATTTTAAAAAGACATTCATTTCACAATATTTTATGAAAAGAAAAAATATAATTCTTTATAAAATGTGGTGAGGATCCCTTACAATAATATTTTAAAATAGAAATATCGTAAAAAATGTAATTTATATAATATCTTATACAAGTAATAAAATAATAAAACTAATTATATTAAAATATTGATATAGATGAAAAATATTTTCGATCGAGTTGTAAAAAATAATTTGTTTTCATAAAAAACATCATTATGATATCATGATAAAATAATGTGATGAAAAGTAAATAAAATATATTTTGTAGCAATAAACATGGTTGAATAATATTATATATATTTATAGAATAATTATTAAATAATTTATTTCATGAAAATTATTGAAAAAAACCATATTATAAAAGGGTTGCAACATAGTTCCCTTACCACGTTGGTAATATATATATCATAATCCCAATGAAATAATAACGTCAAATTAATATTATGATATAATGATTATATGTAAATAATTTATTTAACATGATTAAAGAGATTTTTATATATTTCATATAATAATATAGGTGTATAACATTACATTTGTCCCAAATATGATAATTTGATATGGAATGTCCTTACCTCAAGTCTCTACATTCATCACACTCATTATAATATCACATATTAGGAATATATTCCTGTTTTTCTGGAATTATTGAAACAAAAACATACCCATCATTCAATTTATGATATAATTATTAAAACTTAACACTTAATTATTAACAATTTGTTTTTAATGTCAATATTTTTTAAAATAAATTCTTTATTGTTTAATCTTGTTTCCATTTGGCAGCATTAGTACTTATAATTTGATATGTGTTCATAATATCCTGAATTTTAATATGCATATAAATAAAATATATAATTATTATACATTTATTATGTGTAATCTATAAATTTTAGAGATAGAAAATTAATGTAACTATTCATGGAGACGATAAACAGTATGCATGCTAGAATGTAATTTCAAATCATGACGAATGGAATTATAGAATGAAAAATAATAATTGATTTTTTATAATAATAATAGTTTAATATATATCAACTAAATTCATTAAATATTTATCTATTACTATCAAATTAATACACACATGATGAAAACCCCACATTTCTTCGTGGTGGTGGTAGTCTATACGAAGCACTAGCGACATTATCATTTTTCAAGAGAATTGAATGTATGAAGGTGGATGAAAAATTATAAAACTTATGTAATAAATTTTAAATAATTGTTTATAAAAAATTTATACACATGATCATAAAAATCCATGAAGGATGGTGATGGAAATTGAATGATATCACAACGTGGAGAACATGATAAGTATGTACACATGAAAAATATTTTGATATTCCATTGGATTGTTTGGATGATGAACAAAGGAGGATACATAATCCTGGGAACATTTATGTATAAATATGAATATGGATTTATTAATTTATGATATACAACATATATTTATTGGAGGTAAATTAACAAACAAATTCAATGAGGTCAATTAAGATGATTACCTATTCCTTTGAAGGCCTCATTTATATCCCTTCCTATGGACAATTGGAATAGTCTTTTATGAATACCAGATTATATATTTCAAGGATATAGAGGTGAATAATATATTTTACCATGTTTTGGTCTAAATATAAGGCTTATGTAGGTATATCTACGATAATATAAGGGTTTCCTTTTATAAGTCAGGGGAGTGGTACACTAAGAATTACATAAAATGATATATTATAAATTATAAATTATCAATAAAAATGACTCCAAATCAAAATATAATTAGATCATAGGAATGAATGTAATTGAAATCCAGTAAACCAATAATTATATGATAGGATTAACTATATTCTTAAACAATATCTTTTTATATGGACACATAGATAAACAATTTTAACCATAACCAGGATAACGTCTTTTCGACACTCAACGACATACAATTTTTCTAAAAAGGTTTTAATTGAATCAAAAATGTCCATGGAATAAAATTTAATACCAAATATCACCAAAATGTATCTATTTCAATCTTTTTATGATTTTTACATAAATTTATATTATTATCTATTCATAAAATATTATTAATTTTATTTTCCACTATTAATTTAATTTATCATTGACGACACATAGAAAAATGGTGAAATAAGAATATAATAACTTAATTCATCAATAATGTATCATATTTTTCTAGAAAAAGTCTTTAAATATATTAATTTTTCTAAATGGTATTAATTTTTGTATTTTAAAATAATTGATTCTATTTTCATATTAATCGATGAAATACTGTGTCAACATTGCAAACATATTTAGTGTACGTATTCATTCACCAAAAAATTATTGTGATAAATAATATTAATTTATATTTCTAATAGATATACATATATATATCCTAAATTGTATATTTTAAAATTTATGATAAATAATTTGTTATATTAATTTCAATATAATGAAATTTTTTATTTTTTACATAGAATAATCTAAATGTAATTACAATGAAGATAAGGATATAAAATTCAATATATTCAGGTTTTATATTATTATGGTTGCAAATAAATCATAAAATGAAATAAATTTGTATTTTATGGTTGATTTGTATACCTTATCACAACTGTTTTATCAAAAAATTACCAATTTTACAACTTACAATCTTAGGATTGAATTTTAAGGTTACTATTCATATTTAAAAGATAGATCTATTTTCCAAATATGAACCTTTTGATTCAATATATGGTAACCATTTTACATGATATGATCTCAATATGTAGTAAAACTTGTTATTGGATAAAAACACAAATGACAAGAAAAAATATTTTTTCAAATAAATTCCAATTTTATGATTAAACATATTTTAACACCAAATTGATCCATAAAACTGATTCAAATGCCCAAAATTATATTTTCTATTATATGAGAGTATTAATTATAATTTATCAACACTATCAATCTAAAATTTGATTTTTTACTTTCTTGATCAAAAATATAATTTCCAAAAAAATCAGTATTTTCATTATTAACTAAAAGTCAATATTTTAATAAAAATTTATATATCAAACCTAGAAAGTATTGTAATATGAAGACTTCAAACTTGGAGTTATTTTAATAAAAATAATTTTGAAAAAAATAATTAATTTTTTTGTCATCAAAAGAATTGAAAATAATTTTTTAAAAAAATTTATTTTTAATGCATAATTTTACATTACAGAAAATTGTTTTATTATTTCTTATGAATCAATGAAGAAATTTTTATTATGTACGAACAATATATATATATATATATAATGATTTTTAATCCTACTAATTCTCTTCAATTTAGATGAATTGTTATAACAATATTATTTAGAAATAACATTATTATATGGTACGTTCAACATGGTGTTGAATGTTGTAAAAACAATCATACACAATGATTCTATGAAATTATAAGGCGATACATTTATGACTCTTAGATATGTCACCATTTCGAATATTTTGGTTGTAAAATTTGAAAAAACAACTAATCTATGTTTCAATTCCATAAACCATATCACTCTATAATATAATGCCTCTTATAAGCCCCTAACTCTTTTACCTCTTTTACGTATATTAAATTAATTTAAATTATATCATATTCTAATACAAATTTATTCATATGAAATCAAATTATTTTTCTTTTAATTATATATATTTATTTCAAGTAATCTTTCTCTATTTTCAGACTCATGTATGGGTCAATATAAGAATATTCATTATCTAAATCTCCTCCCAATTAGGAGAGTTAATGTGTTTATCATGAAGAAATTTTAGCTTTTTTCCAATGACTTTGTAAAAGTATATATGAATAAACAATTAATTTTTAATGAATTTTTTTTCTAAAATTACGAATAATGTATTATGCCTTGTTTACACATAAGAATGTTACCCTTATTCCCTTTATTTTTAAATTTTTATCCTAAAACAAATTTTTAATCATCAATGAAAACACACACATTCAATACACATAATAAATAATTTTTCAATTTCTAATAATTATTTTTTGCTTCTCCCTACCTCCGATAAAATTACTATATTTTTTTCAAGATTTATAGTCTTTGTAGCCATTATTAATTATATGTTAGAGAATAATATTAGTTCCTAAATAATTTATATGAACCAAATTTTTTATTTTATGATATTGTCCCTCACATATTTTTATAATTGATGTATATTAATAAATACTCACATAACTGATAAAAAATGTATCTAATTAGAATTTCATCCAAACATAATTAATGAAAAATTAACTACTCAACTCTCTCTATAAAAAAATGTCCAACTATGCTAATGAATTTTCTAATAGTCTTGGTTTGTTAATAATTTAGGATTATAATATAAATTATGATCATGGTTATTCATGGTTTCAATGAGATAATAATATTCACATATATGGGATGTCTTGGATTGAATTTTATTTTAAATGAGTATTTTTGATGAAAATAATTTCGTAATTATTTTTAATTATATTTCCATATTTCTCCAAAGACCTCACTAGAATTCAGAAAATACTATAATAAATAATGTATGACATAGTTAAATAAATAATTAAAGTAATATTATATTAAATTCCATGTATTTATTAGAATCACAATAAGATATTTATTTCAAATATATGAATTATTTTACGTTATAGAATTATTTAATTAGATGTCTTTTCATGGATTTCCAAAAATATAAATCAAAATATAATTTCCATTAAATATTTATAAATATCCATTTTAAAATATACAACTAGTTACTCATAAATTATATAGCTTATAAAAATTAAAAAGGAATTAAATTTGATGATTTTTTTTTCAAAAACATTTAATAAACAAAGATTCAAACAAAAAACACAAAAAATATTAATCTCTAAAATGGTTGAACATATCACACACACGAATCATTCAATGTTCTCCTTTGAAATTAACATCTAGAGAATATTTAGATTATTAAAATATGGATAATAATAAATAATTTTAGATTTATATACAAATATTGTGTTTTACTAGTATAATACTTAGAGAAGTGTAATATACTCCACTAGTGATCATGAAAATGTTTTGTAACATCTATTTATTTTGTAACTAATATCAATTAATGTTTTAATTTATGTATAATTATAAATATTAATAATACTGTGTAGATAAAATTTAGTTTCTGTAAATCATTCTTCCCATATAAAATGAATCTTAGTTGGAATCATTTTGAGTCATGAGTCATAATGAACCTATTTTCCAACATGGTAAAATTTTTATTGTATTACCATCTTGTAACATTCCACACATCTTATTTCTGTTTAAAATATATATTTCTAATATTTATTAACCATTTCAATTAATTTCCAAAATATGGAATTTTTTTTTCTATATAGTTTTTAATATATCATCATTAATCAAAATGAATACTCAATTGTCTATGATTTGTGTACCCCTATATAGTTTTTAATCCAACAATGATTATTCTATATTTTTTATTTAATATTTCATTTTTCATGATATATAATTTCATCAATTTCAATTAATATCTATATTGAAAACATTAGTGCGTCCGTTTGTTTTGGTGGGATATTTTTTGATATTTGGGTGACTATATACTTTATCATTAATCATTTATGGCCATTTTTGAAATGTGGTATCGTTATTGAGTTATGATTTCTATTCATAAAATAAATATAATAAAAATATTATTCAGAATAAAATTACAATATACAATGGATTCCGCTTACTTGGTGGATTAATCCTCTTCCAATTTTGAAATAATATTTATAACTAACAAGGTGTGTGAAATGCCAAGATAAAATTATCTCTAAAAAAATATCTTCCCCATATTTAAATTATTTTATTACACATCATTATCCTTTTGAAAATGTATTTTCAATTTAAAACATTTCATCTTAATTTATTTACTCAGATTGTATAAAAAATTAATGGCCATATTTAAATAGCGTGGACTAGTAAAATCAAGATTCAAAATATTTTATAGATATTATTTAAGGTCCAAATTCCACTTTATAATATTATGTCTTAGGAAAATATTTTAAATACCATTCAAATCATCCTAGAAAATATATCATGATAATTTTATCACAAGAAATATTTTTATGAAATTATTAATCTGAGACATAAAAAATTTATTTTTTATTGGGTTGAAAACCTTTGTGTGGTCTCAGAAATGATTGTACATAAAAATTTATAATAAAATATAACATTTTATATTACCTTTATACATAAATTTATGTAAATATGGTTTATCCACATATAATGATGTCATTAAATGTATCCTTATTTATAATATCTATTGTGACTATGTAAGGTATAATTTTAAAGTGAATTTTTCTTGATTTTCAGGTAATCATTTATACTACATATTTAAATAAATCTTATATAGTAGGGGGTTCCTTCATTCATGTCATGTTTTTCATTATAAATTCATTAAAAGGAATACATGGGATAAATTGTAATATAAAATAATAACATTAAAAGAATATTCAAATAAGCTAAATGAATGTAATCAAATTTTTTTACTAAGTACTCAATTCTAGTTGTGTTATAATTTATAGGAACAACATTTAATGTTGAATAACAAATACATAGAGATTGATTTCTTCCTTCAATTTTATTATAGACAACTACTCTAAATATATAATTCAAATCAACACCTAATAGAACAATGAGATTCTTACAATTATGTGTATATACGACTATGGTTGTGGTTAGTTTTTACTTCATATAAAAAACAATATCCCTTCAATGACCATAGAAAATAATATTAGAATCACATCAAAGTGGTCTAGATATAAAATTTCTACTCTATATAAAATCAATGATTAGCCTTATATAAAAGAGCTCTTGTTATCAAATATATCTCATAGGTTTAACAAAATTTAGGAATGATAATGAAATAACAAATTTAGTTTTACATTTCACATCATGGGTCCATTTTTAAAAAATTTTAAATCCTTAGATTTGTTTTTAAACCATGAAATGAAATTTTTATAAAAAATTGAAATCATTACTATTTTCAAAACATGATTTATATGGATTATATAAATTCTTAAAATTTTGATCAAATGTGTCTCGAGTCATAAAAATATAATAAATAAAAAATTATTTTATTATTAATAAATGTAATAGAAATTTGTAATACTACTTTTGAATAATTTAAATGAAATGTTTCTATTGTCTGATCAAGATCAAATTCTTATATAGGTTAAAATTTTATATGTTATAGTGAAGGTTTTCTTTTCATCATCTACAAATTCAATAATAAAATAAATATATCTTGAAAATCTATATAAAAATAATATTTGGTTTTTTCTATTGAGTTTATATAGATTGGTTAATAAATGTTTTGTGTAAATGGAAATATTTTTTACCTAAATTTAATATCTGTTGTATATAAAATATTCCAAATATTTTAGAATCACAGTGGAATTAATTCTTTTTGTACAAAGTGTAGCACAAATTGTTAGGGAAAAATACATTTTTAGTCCACCATTATTAATAATGAAATTTGTTAAATGATTCAATCATATAATGACATCAATTTTTTTTTGAAAAAAAAATATATCAATGTTTAGTAATGTAAAATCATTGATATCATAATATGTATTGAATAATATTAAAGTAGATTTCTGTATATAAGGATTTATAATATATTCTATAGATGTCTCATTAATTTCATCCTAGAAATCTCACAATTTTCTATCAAATGTCGTATAGTTTTTCCTCTTTATTAGAAGACATCTTTCCGGAGTATTTTCTCCCTCAATTATAAGTATAAAATAAAATTCATATAAAAATGGACTCAATCATTGATATAGGGGATATACTACAGTTTTCATAAGAGTATGTTAACCAAGATTAGTGACCTAGATATCATATAAATGAAATATATTATCATCCCATTTACCACTTAGTAAACAATAAATTCCATCTAATAAATTATTATATATATTATCCATAAATGGTTTTAAATGATTTCTAAATTTATACCAATTGATTCATATTGAATATAAAAATAGTATTTGGTCTCCAAAATAAATTTCATCTACGAAACTAGTTTTCAAACATATATTATATTCTATAATATATGACATTGTAAATAATGAGTACTCTTCTAATGGAAATTTTTTTGAACAAAAAAATCAAATTGTATGTAATTATTAAAAAATACATTATTATAGAATCTTTATTTCCATTTATTATTTACCATTAAAATTTTTAGCAATTATTATCCAAAAATGATGGGTGGACTGTGCTGGATTCCTTCCCTCTTCCATATTAAACATATAAATTCTTCCATTGATGGTCAGATTCTATAAAATGACCAAAACAACAATAAAAAATATTAATAGTAATTTCATGGATCTATTATTTAAAATTACAAGGTATCTTTTTATTATTTTCTCTCACATATATGAATAATAAAATATTTAATGTGGAATGAATCCAATAGAATCCCATAGATCACATAATGAATCTAAGAAATAAAAATATATATTTGTATAATGAATTTAAATTTAGAAATATATTGAAAATTGTTTGGATGTAGTAGTGAAATTATGGGAAAAAACTATTATACCCAATTTTACTCTAATTATTCTATGAAGTCTTATTTTAATGGTTCAAATTTAATCATTTTACTTTAAATATTGATGAATTTGTTTCTAGGATACCACAATAGGTATATTGATTATAACCTCTTTAAAAGTATTCAAAATCGATATTTTGATTTTTTAATTACTAATATTATAAAATTAGAAAATTAATTATTGGAATTGTTATTAAGTTATTTTTTTAAATATGTTATTTTTTAGAAGAGTTTTATTTTTTCAGAATACAGTTATAAATTTAATATAATTCATCCAAATTTATATACTTGGGAATTTATAAATCTAATTTGGTGTTATAGTGTGTCTCTATTATAATCTTAGTTGTTTCCCCACTTACATTTCACTATAGATTCATAATGGGTTGAACTATAAATTGTCCTAAATGTATTGAAATTATTTTCAAATGTGATATTTAATTAGTATTATGATTTAAAATGTAATTTAATAAATAATTAATCCTAGATTCATATTTTTCATTAACATGAAATTGTAGACAAGATGATGTCTATTACATTTATTTATTTTTATCAATATTTATTTATTTTATGTATTATTAAATTTTATTATTATTATGGTGTGTAGACATGATAGTGGTTGATTATATTTTTATTGAAATCATGGTATTACATAATTAAATTTGTTTCCAAATCTTTATCATATGTGTGGTGTATTTCCCCATCGTGGATAAACATATTAAAACATAATTATATGAAAAGAATTTTTTTTATTAAATTTTTACTCAGAAAAATTAGTTTGTATAATTATTATAGAATAATTATGAACACATATATAATCTTTTGTGAGTTGATAAGTGGACGTCATATGTGCGATCTTCCAAACAAAATACATTAGTTCAACATGATTATACACCAGTAAATGCGATTTATTATGGATTTCCTCATGTAATCCTTTTGACTTGTTAGATTTTGTACTAATCAATTGTAATCATTGATGAACATTTATGTTAATAATTTGGATTCAATAACATAATTTTTATCAATATTACTATTGATGGTTCCACAATTATATTTTTACAACTATAATGAAATCAATAATTTAAATAAATTATAAAATATTGTTCCTTATTTACATGATGTATATATTACTAACATAACTAATATAATCACTTATATTACTAATTTTCTATTTATCATATTGAATTTATTGTTAATGTATATTTACTTTTATAGTCATGATCCTTGAATTTAAAAATAATACCATGTGAAAAATCTCAAAAATTTACTCCTAATCATTGAATTCTCTAGCTTTTGTGTGGAATATAAATTATTTTTCCACCCATAAATAAATTTTTAAATGATATCTATTTTGCTAGCGCTTTAACTAATCCTCTTAGCTTATGTGTAGAAGATGCCATGGATAATTCTATTGTGTGTATACCGGGGTCATCATCTATAAGTATTTAAAAACATTGAAGATATGTTTCAATTTATTTTTATTTAAAATAATATTTAACAATTTTATTACAATTTTTTTATTAATGAAATATGGAGCATCAATATCCCAGAGTGTTGGGATTACTATTTGTATCCATGGTCTAAAATTCACAAAAAAACATGATGATTCACTGGGTGGTAATAATATTATGTTTTCAATATCTTATTTTAGATTTATGTTATCTAAGTGTAGTTATAATGAAAAAAAATAGATCAATATAGTTAACATGATTTCTTTTAGAATGGATAATGAAAATTAGTGGAATAAAATCCAACACATCAACTTAGGAAAAGATTTCATGTTTCTAGACACCAATATCCATGTGTTAAAAAATATATCTATGACTCAATATATTATATTTGATTCCAAATGTAGTCTTCTTAGTGTTGCATTTTTTTCACAATTAGAAAATTAAAAAATGGGGAATTTGATTTTATTTTGAAATATAAAGAAAAATTGAGAAGTAAATAAATTGGATTAATTAATGTGATATATTATGAAACTTGTTTAGTGATTGAATTAATATTTTATAAAAAATCTAAGACTAAATTATATTAATCCCCAATTTAAATTTTACCATTTATAGAATCTATAATTTAATCTCTCTCATCATGTTGTGGTAGTGAGTGTCAGTTTTAAATTAGTAGTTATCATATCCAATTAGTACTATTTCCAATTTGTGTGGGTATCAATTATGGAAACTCCCCAAATCACTCATGATACACTGAATTATGTGATGTTATTAATGATTATTAATTTTTTTTAATAAATTCTATAATAATATCCACAATTTATCAAGTATTTTGGTAAATCTTCTATATTTTAAAAGTATACTATATTTGATCGCATATACAATACCCAAGACCAAACATAAACTAACCAAGAACTATTATAATGTATATATCCTTTCTAATAAATTGAAATATATAAATACAATGTGATAAATGATAATATTAATAAAGTTATTTTTAAATATATATTTTTCGAATAAATCAAGGGAATTGGGCAGTTAAATTTTACTAAAGATATTTTATTCTTAAAAATCCCGATCTATAAAATTTGGATTTAATTCTTTTTGTGAGAAAATTATAAAGTTGATTTATTAAAATTTTATAAAATTTATGTTATATTTTATAGATAGCTTTTTATTAAACCATATCAAGTTTAGATTATGGTGATATTTCTTTTTATTTATTTAATTTTAAAATATTTATTTTCTAGTGTGTAGTGATAAAAATTTATTTTTGATGTAAACTATATTGTTTCAAAAATTTAAATATAAAAATATTGTATCCATGTTGTTTTTATACAAAACATATACCCATTATATCATGATTAATCTAATTTAGATCAACTTAAATGATATAATGGTCGAATTTAGTATACATGAATTCTTATATTTATAATGACATTTTTCTGAGGAATACAATTTTTCATTGGAATCACATTCATTAAAATTGACCTAATATTTGGAATCATGAGGTTAATTGTTTGTAAATATAAATCTTTTATATATATTAATTATGAATAATAATCTTAGAAAATATTTTCCACCTCAGTAAGGGTGAATCGAGTTACTATGGTTATTCATTATATGATAAAGACTAAAAAAGGCACAAACTCTAAACTCTAACTTATTTGATGATTTTTGTTCACCCATTTCCATATAGGCAACAAATATATTTGTGGATTATTTAAAATTTATTTTATTATAAATTTTATATTAATTTATGAAAATAATAAATAGAATATGTCACTCAATTGTCTTTAATATATGTAATATTTCAAAACAAAGATTAAATATGACATGTTTTGTTCCAAATTAATATTTTAAAAATAAATAAATTTCTTATCATAGTGAATTATTTATTATATTTAGTAATTAAATAATTACCTTAAATACTTGAGACTTTCATAACAGTATTTATTCAATTAACTATCAAATGTAAATGGATTTAAATATATTAAAGGATAAACAATTCATGTTAATTATTTTGTTCAACTAATGTTGTTGATAATTGGGATGTATTATATATTTTTGAAAAGTATTGGATTCAAAATTCATCCTTTTCATTTTGTCAGAAATGAAATAATAAATAAATTCATTCAAAAAATAAATAAATAATTTTTTATGAAATTAATATTTAATTATGTTATTTTATAATTACTATATTATTGGATGAAGGATGTGTGGATTCTATATGGTCCAAAATTTCATCCATAGTAATATTTTGATAAAAATTTAACATTATATGTATGATTATAAAACTATAATATTGATATATATTTTAACATAGTTAATATTAAATGTAATGCCCTGAAAATCTAAAGTAATAACATTGTATTCGATTTTGGGAATAACACACAACACCATGATTATAAAATGATAAATTATCCAAAGAAATTACAATATAATTCATATTTAAAATTAATTAATTCATTGATATATCTATCAATGCACATGATACATAGTCAGTCTATTTAGTACACAACAATTATTTCTTTTGTTGAGTTATGTTACATGCAATACCATGCTTAAGCGAACAACAATATGTTATTAAAATATTATTATAAGATATAACATATCCATAAAAATAGTAACTATGAATATGATTATATAAAATATAAAACATATGGCATAATAATATAATATTATTTCATTGGTCATGAAATAATTATAAATGATAATTTAAGAACCAATTGAATATAATGGGAATGATTTGATTGAAAAATATTTGTTTCAATAAAGCTGTTTTACTAAAATAATTTATATTAATTACAATTAATGAATGATATTTACAAAATATATATTTTATATATTCAATGATATATTTTTTATAATCATCCAATATATTTTATGGACAAATGATAAAAATAAACCCAATATTACACAAAGAAACTTATATTTTTATTAAGGCACATTGACAACCGTATAATGAACGACCTACTCTAAATCATACTTTTGAAACAAATATGAAACATGTTTGCAAAAATAAAGTTAATATTTTGATTATTTGAATTAAAATTATATAAGGGTATATTTTTTTAATTTTTTTTCATATTTTAATTGGGTGGGAAAAATAATGAACTTTAATTCAAAACTATTTATCATTATTATTTATTTATAAGGATAAATTAATTTATTATTTAAAATAAATGAAAATTAAAATAATTTACATCAGATAATCTTATCTATGTAATTTTAATAATTTCCACATCTAAAATTAATATAAAACCATATAAACCTTTTGAAATTTTTTTACTTTTAAAACCCCCATTGTCTCCTTTCAGTGGGATTACATTTATATTATTTTCTACCACATAGATGATTGAAATTTTTACATAGCGATTCCATTTTTGGATTTAAAACAATTTATAATTTGAAATATGTTCAAACTAGTTTTTTACCAAAATTACTTATGAATGAAATAATTTTTTTTACAGTGATTAACATACAAATTAGCTTAATAAAGGACAAAACCATAAATGTAAGGGCTTAAATGACCTATAATCATATCCAAAATCCATTGGATAGACATATAGAAACCCAAACCTTGCATATATAATTTTTTTTCTTTGTTTGAGAAACATATCCTAATAAATTTAATTTGGGAATTACCCTTTCAAATATTACAAGAGTGTCACTCCTCCTCTAATATAAAAAGGCACCCAACACTCCAACTCCCTAACACCTCTTTAGCAACATTGAAAAAACATGGATCATTCAAAATTGAACCCAAAAATACATAACCAATTTCTAGAAACATATTTTTGGTCATAAATCATTCTACGGATGTCCACTGGTTCAAAAAAATTGGAGTTAACCCATGGAGGGGTTACATCATTCCTCAAGTTATAAAGATTTTATCCATTATCTACACTATAATTTATCCTTATTACATTATTTAATAAAAATAGTACAGTAAATATTCTGATATATTTCTATTTTAATTGTTTCACCTAATATAATAGTCACATGTAGCTAATGGTTTATGAGATTACCATTTATGTGTATGGTCAACTATCTACACATGAAATAATAATTGTTTGTTGGTCCTTTAACACATCTCATGGTTGTAATTAAAATGGAAAAACTTTTTATATATGATTTATATTATATTTATAATTTCATTATTGTTTTGTATTTTTATATGTAACATACCATTATTCTTTCCATTTTTTATAAATATGAAAACATTGTTTTCTGATTTATAGACTACCACCTCCTAAAACATATGTTATCCGATTAAACGATACATAGAATGTATAAAAGATGGATTTAATTGAAATTATGTGACACAATATATATATATATAATATGAATGAAATATTTATTTATTTGGATATATAATATATAAAAGATTATTTATTTCCCTTTCACACACAAAAATATGATAATGTCATTTGTGGACTTGTGGACTACCACCTCCTCGACACGAGGTGATTCCTTTTACATCACAAAATATATTAGAACATTTATATAATATTAAATAATATGGTACGGGTGAAATAATAATCATTATGTAAATAACAATGTTACTTATATTTTTCAATAATGATTATTGAATAATGAGAACGTTAGACATGCGTCCGTACATGAAACTGTCTCCATGATTGTACCATTGGATCAGTTCTCAAGACCTTATTTAATGACTACATTAAAAAGTATAATTGAACTATAAATTTTATAACAAGGTAATAGATATTATTTGAGAAATTTTATTTAATGACCCCCTTCATCATAGTTTAGTAAAAATGATTTTCTTTTAAAACATAGACTATATTTGGTCAAAACAACTGACAAAGAAATAGTTATTTAAGATGTTGTATACATCAAGGTAATATGTGAAATAACATTTATCATATAAATAAAAAGGATTATAACTAATGAAAACAATTTAAATATTTTTATTATTTAGGAATATAATGAAACAATAGTCAAGTTGGAGACATGGTAAGGAATTTATATATCACTTTTTACGTATCAACGATAAATGCAATATTCACCACATACTACTATTTTAGTGTATCTTAAAATAAATATATTATATTATATCATTAATAAATTTATATTAATTGTATTTAAAACATTCATCTAATATAATTCCATCATGAGGAATATAACTTTGAATGTTTTGATACCTTATAAAACTCTTTGGAATTTTTAATTATTATTTTCCTCAAGAATAATTTTAGTAATATTTCATTACAACTAAAAAATTTATATGTCTGATGTTCTATAAAATATTTCATTTTAAAAATCTAGGGTTATATATGAGCTTCTTCAAGTATTAGTACCTTTTTTTCTCTCATTTTTACAAAAATTCATTACGACATACTCACACCATTTTTTTATTTAGTCAAAGAGCATGTTATGTTCTAAAACCTATAATTTCTAAATGTTTTTTAAGAATGAGTTTTAACATTCTTAAATGATTAATTTATTGTATTTATACCATTTTTACAATTTTTTTATGGCACAATCTTATATATTAAAAAATAAGTCATGATTCGAACAATTTTAACCTAAAAAAAGAAATCCCATTTAACTAATACGACATATATGAATTTACATGTGTTCATTTCATTTAAGAATCCTTTTCCTGCACTATATAGTTATTTTTTAATATTTTTTTTCAAATATTAATTTAAATGAATTTTCTTAAATATTAGTAGAATATTTTACACAAGAACATTTTTAAAATATATGTTTACAGTATCTCTTTTCTCACAAAACGCCCTACATCATTACTCATCATAAGATTTTTTTCATTGATATCATCCTTATTCCTCCTTTTTATTGCTTATTATTTATTTGGACTAGGATATTATTGACATTCACATCCTTTATTCATTTTATTCTCACTGAAATATTATATTTCCAATGATCATTTGACATTTAATATCCTCTAATCATTCAAATAATATTTCAGGTATATGATTATTGTATAAATCATATTCCACTTTAAAAAAAATTATATTTAAATTTATTATATTATTATTTTGAGATATTGATAAATATGAATTATTTATTTAATATAAATATATTATAAGATATATTTTAATTTTTTTAAATTTATTGTTCAATATGTGATGATTAATTAGGAAATAAATGGATTGGTGGGGCCCATACATTATATAATCCCACGATGCATCTGTTATCTCATGAGATGAAATTATTGGGAGAAAACAATGCTTAATTGTTTTCATAATGAATAGATTGAATTCAACTTGTATACATTAAATATTTTGAGGATATATATTGACATTATCATTGTTCATGTTAATGATACACGACATACAATAAATTAATCATTGACTTCATTTTGTTTATGTAATTACTGTCCAATATATTTTATCTATTAAAAATAATAGGAATGTGTTTCATTTTCATTTAATTGATTGAATGGAATATGATTCAGTTTATTACATTTTAATATTTATTATGAACAATATTCTTTGTATGTTGATTACATGGTATGTGGGTTATATTATTTATCATTCCATAATTATTATTCTCATTTATTCATTATTTTCATAGAATGTAATTTAAACTTTCTAGGAAATTTATATAAACCATGTACTATTTCCTTTCTCCATGAATCTGTGAAGTGTACTAAAAAGGTTAAGTAAGGATAAACTATATGTAATAATGATACCGCTGAAAAAAATTATGTTGTAATTACAATATTTATTATTAATTCGAAAATAATGTATGTAATGGATTTTAACATACTACTAAAATGTTATGTCCTTTGGGATGAAATTTACTTGTATCTAATGCTAGTTTAATGGTACCATGACACCAAATCATGTATTTTTGGGTTTAGGCCACTACAATTGGTATTAGAGCATTTTTTGTACCAAACATGGGAACATGATTTACGATGACATAGATTATATAACAAAAAATTAATGTATAATTTTAAAGAAAGTAAAAAATATCATCCTTGAATTTTGGAAAGGAAGAGTTTATTAGGGTATTCCAAGATATAAATCCATGTCTCGTTATGAAATGTGGATGTGGTTCAAGAATATATGCGACTGAAAGAAAATTAATTTTTTATTTAAAAACATCTTTTGTGGAAAAGGTGGGAAACCACAAAGACATCAATGAAATAAAACAGAACCACGACTCCATGGGCCTAGATCATTAAGAAAAAACACATACAGTTTATGAGTAAGTAAAATATCCACCCTAGTAATATGAACAATATGAATAGCATCTTCATTCCCATCACTGCTCGACTAGTTGTCCCATAAAAGTATGAACTGTCCTGATACCGATGGAAAATGACATACCATCCCAAAACATCCAATTTCAAATAGCGGTGATAAGGAGAACGATTCCTTATCTGAACCTCTTCTAATGAATTACCAAGAAAGTAAACAAAATACAGTGTCTCATGGTCTAAGGTCATAGGGCTATAAGATAATTAGACCAAAAAATACCCAAACCCCCATTAAAAGTCATAAGAAATCCATGTTTCGACATTTGAAGACTATAGGTTTTCTCAATAAAATCATACCACCATGAAATTCAAACCACACTGCCAATACCAAAGGCACTGTCGGATCCAAAACAAAACATCCAAACATTACATATCGAACACATTGATTGAATCATGTATGAGATACACATTGTATAAATCAAATTTTATTTAGAATCTATTATGAAATTTTTTAATAGATAATGAAAATGAATGACCTAGGTTAAACATGAAGTTTTTTAGATTAAAATTAATATGTCAGTGTCTAGATATCCACTAAATGATTATATGATTTTTCCAATATGATAATTAATGCTCACAGAATTCTTTTTTGTTATAATAAAATCCTTATTCTGATGGATAATACATAGATCATGTAAAGACACATATGTATAAAAATAGATGAAGTAGTTATGTGTTGGGGTTGTATTGAATAAATTTTTAAAAAGTATATTTATATATTAATGTTATTTGAAGGATTTAATTTATATATATATTGGAAATTATATTACTATAATTTTATAAAATGACAACATTTATGACGGATGACAACCAATCAAATAAGGGATGTCCTTGGTACTTGAAACCTTGATAAACAGATGATAAATTTTTAATGATATGCAGTAACCTATGTAATGTCCTTATTTATATTTATTTTTTTAGTTAAAAAATATGATGAATAATTATTAATTATGAACCAGTTGTGTTACATATTATGATGAGAAAATAATTTTTCAATTATAATTGACTTGTATAAAAGTTACTAACAAATGGGAAGCCTTTTCACATTTTATGGTCTTTATGATCTCATAGAAGTAAATTTTATTGCATCATGGATCCAAGTTAGTTTTTTGATATCCATTTCATGACGTAATAGATGAATTGGAAATTGATCAATGAAAACCAAAGTATTAAATTGTGTTTATACAAATATAACAAGTATTTATATATCCTTTTATTGTTAGGTAGAGAAATTTTTACTCATCATTAGGAAACATATGTACATAGAAAATCTTATCTTATTACATTAATGTTTTTGTGAAGTTATGGTGTTTTAAATCCTAACAGATTTAAAATTTTCAAGATGTCAAAATTGAAATTATTATTAACTAGATTTTGATTTATAAACTCAATCACTATCTATATGTATATATACTTTTTCTCCATGAATATTTCATTACATGCTACTAACGATCTTTTACATAGTTACCTAGTTATATGTCAGTCCATGTGTCCTTTGTAAATCCCATTCTCTAATTTCTAGTGGTGTTTGTAAAAAACCCTTATCATGATATGATATTTTAAATGTATAGAATATAAATCAATATTTCACCATTATCAATATTAAATTGTGAGTTCCCAATTTAATTAATCATGATATAATATACCACACAAAAATGTTCACATATGAACATTGATTTGGACTGCTTGTATAACACACAACACAAGGCACGTAAGCGGATAAGATACCCTAAGACATTAAAATATATTAATATTTCAAATAAATTAATTTTTTTTATAGTTTTAAATTGACACGATTCTACGTAAGTGTGTATACCACAAAATAATGGGTTCCTTTGATGGATTTTTTCACACATGAGCCCATGTTTTACAAAAGAAAAATATGTTACTAAAATATTATTATAATATATATCATGTCCATTAAATTAGAAGTTAGGAATATTATTAAATATCTTATAATATTATATTGGTTACTCTAATATAAGATTAATTTTTTGGATAGAAATTAATTATAAATTAAAATAAAAGAACCAATTGAATATAAATGGATTGTTTTTGCTGAAATCTATTTTTATGCGCACAAAGTTATTTTATAATTAAAATTAAATTAATTAAACTTAGCGAATAATATTTGTTTAATATATAGGTTATTTATTAAATAAAGTATTTCTTATATTCATCTAATATATTTGACATAAATAAGATATGAAAAATCAAAATGTTACAAATAAAAACCAATATTTTAATAAAGTGACATTTTTGGCCATATAATGGGGAACCTATTTAAAATCTAATTTTTTTAAATTTTAAAATTATTATACATAAAATAAAACATAATAATTGATATAGTAATTTATCATTTTTATTAAGTTCTTGTTTAGTATTTTTCTATGTTGTTTCATATTTAATTGAAAAATTGAATATAATGAATTTTAAATCAAAATAATATTTTGGTCTAAATTAAATATATGGATATATTTTATTTTCAACAATTATTAAATGTTAATTAGATTAATTATTAAACTCATAATCATTTTTATGTCATTTTAAACTTTTACAATTTTATATTTAGTATAAAAAATTCTCTATATATTCTATATTTTTACATTTATTATCTACATTGTTTTCCTATCTGTATGATTAAATTTATATTTATTTCTATCACATATATAATAGGGATTTTTAAAAATGGATTCAATATTTATCATAATAATAATTTATAATTTAAAATAATTACATAATTTTATTTTAACAAATATATTAGTGAAATCGATTAAAATTAAGTACAACGTTTAAGAGACCAATAATCATCCCAAACAAATAATCCACAATATTAAGGGCACAAATGACATAGAAATTTATAAAAAATTCATAATATAGAACTATTTTGAATTTATAATCAATTTTCTCTACATTAGTCCATTATTAGATCAATTATAATTAAAAAAAAAGTGTAATTCCCTTTTCAAAAAATTTCAAGACTGCCACTCCTCCTCCACTATAAAAATAAACTCACCCCTCTGACATCCACACACATCAAACAAAGCATTGGATAAACCATTATCCACCATAATGTATCTGTAACATTCCAACACTCATCCTAAATCCTCCCCTTTTCCATAAATCCATGCATGGAAGGTATTTTGTGAAATCAAAAAAGAGTTACCTGAAGAAGTGGTAACATACTTCATCAAGCTCTTTAGTTTTATTTCGATTCACTACTCACGCATTTTTTATTATTAAAAGATTAAAAAAAGATTGATATAATATATATATGTATATGCTAATTGGGTTAATGGATAAATGTACACTGACACATAATTCCATCTAATTGGTAATGAACTTACTCTTTATGTGTACAATAATCTACCAACTCACAAAATTGATGATTATTTGTTCTTTAATTACGACCTCTCATGGGTGTAATTTTGATGGAAAAAAAATTTATATGATTTTTAAAATTCATTTTTTCATCGTTAATTTCTATACAAAACGTGCATATATGTTTTCCATTTTTAAAATATATGACAACATTGTTGGTGGAATTTTGTTCTATCGGCTCCTAAATGTGATGTGATTCAATCACACAATATTTGAAATGAATAAATTGTAGTTTCAATTAAAATCATGTTTCATAAAAAACATATATATCACTATTATGATATAATATCATTTCAAGAAATAATATATATATATATCATATTCATTATTAACATTTTAATCACATAAAAATTGATAATGTCATTCATGGATGGGTGCACTACCGCGTTCTAGAAATGATGTGATTTATATTGCATCACAAGTATATATATATATATAATTTCATAAGAATAAATAATATGTTATATAAGATATTATTTTTATTATGGAATTATAAAATATAGATACATTTTTTCCATAATGAACATGGAAAAAAGTTAATGTTATAAATTTGTACTTAAAAACTACCCTCTATATGATCGTAACATTAGTTCATTTTTAATATTTATTTTTAATGACTGATATAAAAATGTAATTGATCTATATATGTTAATTATGTCGGGATTATAATATTATATATCATATATAATGACCCTCTTAACCAATGTTGACCTGCTAGTGTTATTTCTGATGCATAAACTGAATTCTGTCAAAATACTTGAGTTAAAAATAATTTTTTATGTAGTTATATAAAACAGGTTAATAAGTGAGATAATATTATTGGTAAACTAGAAAAATGATATGAAGAAATTAGGTAATTAATATATTATTATTAATTAAGAATATAATGATTAATGAGAAAATCTAGATTAATGTATGAAATATTTATCCCACTTTTAATAAAATTTAGATAAATTTTATATTCGATGCTTGCAAATTTTATAATCTATATACATCCCATTTTGATAAATTATTCCATTAATCCCTTAATATTCATGGTATTTAATTATTTGATTTTATTTTTTTCCTTCTTGATAATTATTATTTAAAATGTTTCTATGTGTGTTAAGACACTTTGGAAAGTATTAATATAATTTTACTCATGAATAATTCTAATGATATTTAATTTAAATTAAAGAATATTATATTACCATTGTTACATTAAACCATTATGTTTTATATCCACTAGTTATTCATGACCATTTTTAAGTATTTGTTTAATTTTTCATCTCAAGGGATCTCAAATGTTTTTTAGATAAGGTCTTTATGAAACCTCATCTTCAATTATATATTTAGTCAAAGAAACTGCTTTATTTAAAATTATTTCTTTTATTAAAAAAAATTAATCAATTAATCCATTCAAAAATGATTTATTAAATACATTTTATCCTTGTTTGGGTTTTAAATGGTTGTTCAAAACAATTTTATATTTTCATCATTAATTTCATTAAAATATGTTTTTGTATTATATATTTTAAATTATGAATAAACCGTTAATTTGTAATGCAGTGCTGTATGTTTTATTTATACCTTCTGTATTCCACCTTTGTGTGGATTATGATTCAATTTTCTTGGGATAATACTAAATTTCACATCGTTCATACCTAATAGTCCCCCCCTAAAATATTCAATTTTATATGATCATTTAACATTGAATTTTACCTATATCATTTTTTCATGGGTATGATTATAACTTTAACCATAGAATATTTTTCAATTGGGTAATTCCTTGAATTTTAATTTATTATTTTCAAAAATATTGAAAAATATTTATCCTTTAATTAATATAGATATTTGAGAAAGGGCATTTTTTAAATTATATTAATAATTTGATATGTGAACAATGATTTGGACATGAATTAATCGATGGGTCCTAGACATAATATATACCCTTGATGAATTATTAGTCTCATGAAATGAAATTTTCTGGTGAAAAATCCATCGAGTCAATTTCCATGATTAATTGACAGTTTCTCCCCACATACTCTCACTATAATAAGGATATATCAATATCGTATTGTGGTTCATGTTCTTGATGCATGACATCAAATAATTAATGAATCGATATCATATTGATTCAATATATATTTTGTATTTGATTTTCATTATGAAAAAGTATATCAATGCATTTCATTTTTAATTTATTTATTGAATGGAATGTTTTTTCATTGCCTTAATTTCCATATTATTTATGCACTTCATTTGTAGTTTGATAATTACATGCTATTTTGGTTCAGTTGTATACCATATCATAATCATTATTCTCATTAATTAATTAATAATTAAACATTACATTACCCTTACTAATCTGTTTTTTTATCACCCTTAGTATGATTCTATTACATAGGATTCCCTGATGTGTACTGAGAATCTAATGTAAGGATACACTAACTGGTATAATGATATTTTCACAAACAAAACTCAATAAACCTCAAAATTGTGACCTTGGCTGATCTATGACATGGACCAAAGGGCTTTATTAATCCCCATATACTAGAAAATAGCTTCTGGAATCAACTTAGATCAATAAGGTAACAATTTCTACTGACAATAAATAAATAATCAGAATATTAGAAAGATCTCGAGCATCCTAGTACATTTAAAATTATAAAAAAGTAGTTTCTTTGGCACAAATGGAATATAAAAAAACTATACAACAAATCAAACTGAACAATTTGACTACTCAATCTCCATGTGACCCCATGGGCCACTATCCAACATAAAGACCTACTATCTCCCACAATGATCAAACCAAAATAGACTCCCACAACAACGTTTTAAAAGAAGAAACTATACGTGTTAGTATTAAAACTCTATTGTATATCTCGATAGTCTATTCCCAATGAACATCCATTAAAATAAAGAAGCATAAACTTTGTGTTTGAAATTAAAGATATAAATGAAATCATTTCTACAAATTTTACATGAATTGAATTTATAGTTTATTTACATACTTTATTTCAAAACCATATATATTTCCATTAATTATACAATAAAAGTTTCTATGGGAAATAGATTAATTTATTTTAAAACATCACAAGAGTGTATAAAAACATTCACCTTAAATTCTATTTTCATTTATCATTAAATGAAATTAATCACATGCAAGGAAAACACCTCACATGAAAAAACTATATTAGTCAGATAATAAGAGAAATAGAAAATTAACACACATGAGTAACCAACCATATAAATCATTATTGTAGTTACTATGTGTTAATATACATGGTTGATCTTAGGAGATCGTGAATAATCTAGAACATACTAATATATGAGACCCATCATTGGTGTCATGCCATTCTAGATGAAATAAATGCTCCCTAAATAATCTCATCCCCTCTAACTCAATATAGAATGAGTGAAAAATCCCATAGTAATAATCCCAATATATTAACATACCATGGGCCACTAGATTATGCATAATTTAAATATTGCATAAATTTTTTCTCAGAACATTCTCCCACTATGCTAATTTCTAATGTCTCATGTATAACGATAGTGAGAAAAATTATGTCAACTGAGAATAGAATCACATGAATATATAATAATAATAATTCAACAACATTCCTCACCTAGAGTCACCCTAACGATCCATTCACATTACATAAAACAAAATGATCCCAAAGAGCTTGTACTACGGGTCTCCAAATATCATAATTGATCAGAAGGATTACACAGTGAAAACACTCCATCCATTAAACATTAACTGGTGTGTGAGTCATCACATAATGGTTTTCTTAATACACACTATCACCATTTTAAAAAATTTACAAATTTGTCATTAAGCATTTTCCACAAACCCATCATCCATTATCCATTTCAAAATCAATAATTTTTTTTATAACATTCACATCAAAATTTATAAAAAATCAAATTTCTATTAAAAAACATGCAATTATAAATCATCAACTGCCATACAACAATGAAAGAAAATAAATATTATTTTTTAAAACAAAAAACAATTGGTAATATTATACAATGGACGCAAATTTATTTCCCTTATAAAAAAATATATTTAAAAGGACTAACGTTGATTTAAATGTCTGAAGAAAAATTTAAACGGTAGCTGGGCATTTAATTTAACTTTTTGAGTAAATCTTTTAACAAAACCATATTATTTAATGTTAAACAAGGAACAAATATCTATTTAAACACAAAAAATATTTTTAGTAAAAAATTTAACAAACTATTATTTAAATTAGGTGATAATAGAATGAAACAAATGAAATATAAATTTTAAGGTTACTTGGATTAGAATATTACATAATATTCATGTCGCTTCAACGACGCACCCGAATAAATAATTACATGTTGGTTCTAAATTGAACGATATATGAAGAGGAAGCCTAAAGAATTGAACCCCTAAAAAATAAAGGAAAACAAAAACCCTAGGTAGACATGACCATAAATGGAATGGAATTCTTGTTAAAATGAAATAATGTTCAAGTGTGTGAAGAGAAAATATTGTTTACCATGATGATCTATCATAATCCCAGGAATAATCTCTAGATCTATATCTTATGAGACGAAGAGAGGCATGATGAGAAAAGGAGAGTCCCCCTTAGGGGAAAATGAACTAGGATAGGGGAGGATGATTATTTGGATTTAAAATCCAATGAGGGAAAAGATAGATATTCATGAATTGATAGATCTGAAAAAATCACACTGATTAAAAAATTCTGCACCAACTATATGGTGGCATCTACCCGAGATAATATTGACAGCATGAAAAACTCACACGATTTCATATTCCGTGCATATAATTTGTGATAGTTTCTTCCCAAAAACTCCACCCACCACATAGTTACATGGGTTAGGTTGCATAGTTTACTAACCCATGAGCCAATCGTGCAGTAGGTTTTGTCCAAAACAAATATCTATTGTACATTTACCTAGGTTTTATAGCAATGATTACCAAACCATGCATCAATTGTTTAAAACCTAGATCCAAACAAAATACAAAATTTTCCCCAAAAACATCCAAACTAAATGAGGATTAACCAAAAGGAATGAACTAGACAAATGATGAAATCATAATATAACCCACATAACAAATGTAATTTTGAGATAAATTTAAGGATTTCCAATTATGGAGAACATAACATGAAAAAAAATTATGTGTTACAAATCACCGACCATTATCACCATCCACACAAAACATCCACAATAATTTTATAGTTGATTGATCAATTACTAGAGAATCCTCAACCACATGATCCATACACGTAATCCATGGACATATTATTCCCTTCCTATAGAACATATACTAGTTGCCAAAACAGACCAACAAACTAGAACCTATTCTCATGAATTAATAGTATATTATAGCCACAACATTTTTAACCTTTCAAAAAACATGATCACTGAGAAAAATTAAATACCAAATTCACACCCACATCAATAGAAACACTAAAAATAAAAGACATTAAAAGGATGCCACCTCACTAAGTTTAATACCTAAACTAATGCAAAATAGATCATAAATATGGGAAGGCACAAAATGATACACCGGAATTTGAAACTATAAATTACACATTTCCCATAGAATAATTTCAATGTGACCCACAGTGGGTCTCCCTACCATTAAAAAATAATGTGATTATACAATCATTATAACTTCACAATATATTCCAAAAACTCCCACCACAATGGGAGGGATGGGAAGGGGTATATTTATTGGAACCACAATACAACAACTCAAAAATACCCCAAGACTGAACACCACTAGAATTACAAACTATGTGCCAACATCAATCCAAGTCATTTGGGTGGAGACATGATGCTTGTAGTATCCAATAGATCAGAGTTATGAATTGATATCCCTATCAAAGAACATGTAATATATGATTATATAAAAACCAAAACCAGATTTTCTGAAATGAAAACCACACTGCCATTGAAAATAGGAGTTCATTATAAAACTCAAAACATTCCCTTACATTTTGAATAAAATAATACACAACTAGAACACCCTACAAAACAAAATAAATCTACAAATATATGTACACATTCAAAATGAAAAATTATTATTGATTCATCATCAACACAAAATTTATAGAAATTGGTTTAATTACTATTTCTAGCTACAACCCAACAAAACCATGGAATGTGACTTAAGCGTACACTCGCATGGAAGAGTCTTGGATCACTTGGACACAATTTTTTATGATGACCCACATTGAAACTCAATTAACACACTAGGATCTCATTCTAATTAGATGTTGTACAATGGTCTTGAGGCCATTTTATTCCAAGAACATCACCAACAGCTTTATGCCTCATTCCTATATCCCTGTTGGGATTCAACTTAATTCTTTAGAGGATTTAATGAGGGGGGGAAACCACAAGACCACCTTCATTCATGGAATCAACATTAATAAAATTAATCACCTCATCATTGAAGTATGAGAGGTTATGCTTTTACACATTTGACTACAGATTTGGATGAATCCGAAACAAGAAATGGAATTCTTTTATAGTATTTTCTGAAACATGCAATTGAAGGTAAGGAACTATGTCTAAAAAGTAATGAAAATACATCATCAATAATCCATGACCTTGATGAAAATAACACATTTCTATAACCTTTATCATAATTTCATTATTATAAAAATAATAATGGATGAATGAACCCTTGAATAACTCCCATGTAATATCTTCACTAGACTTCATCCAAGATACTGACATCCACCTCATCTAGAGTGAATCATGAATCATGAAATATAAAAACATATCCTTAAACGACCTGGTGACTCAATTAGTCTAAATTTACATTTGATCAATCAATTATACTAATCAACTTTGATAGGATTTGTTTTCACATAAAATAATGGTGGATTTAGATTTTGAAGATCATGAACGATATTTATAGGTTGATCAATTGGAAATCCTCCAAACAGGGAATCACCTGTAGTTTCCCCATAATCACCCATCGACACTCAATGCGGAAAACGAATGAAAAAAATACACATTTTAAATGAAGGTACTTTAATCTAAAAAAATCCCCTTTTGTAATAACATTATAAGTGAAAATGTTTAATGTTGGAAAACAAGCTAATATCCTTTATAATTTAAAACAATACTTGTTAGTTAAACACCATTCATATGTATCTCTTTATGTCTCAAACACATGAAGGTTTACATTGCACCCCCAGAACCTGTCATCCATGCCTTACCGGGCACCCATCAACACTTCCATATAATACCTTCTCTGTGATCACCCATGAGAACACAAAAATGTAAAACACAACATACTCAAATTTACATAAAAAAATAATTCAACATGATTAAAAAATTAATAAGTCCTTCCAAAATATATCTAACCAACGTTTCATAGAAAATTATTAGATTCCACACATAATATCATATTCAAAATAATAAAAATGAAGTACTTTTAATTTCTATCAAAATCCATTTTCATTTCATTCAAAACAGTTTCTAGAATTTCAATATGTCTCATTATACCCAAAATCGTTTGATTCAATGTCCGCTCAAATTAATTTTAAATAAAATTCAAAAAAATATTCGTCTGTCAAATAAATGTTTTATATAAATCCCATGTTTTTATTAAAAATATACAATCATGTTAACTCATTTCCATTTTTTTTCAAATGAGGTTATGTTATGGAAATAATTTTTTTTAATGTCATCCACAATATTGACTCAGAAAAAAATTTTCCACTCATTAAAAAAAACAATTATAACTAAAACCCTATTTTCATAATTTTAATACAATGGTGTTCTAATCAATTTCCAGAACTCAAAGAAGACATAAAATAAATCTGATTGGGGAAATTAGTGCCGATGTATGACTTCACCATATAGTTGGTGGCTATATTCCAAACACACCACCATTATAGAGATCCATCTAGAAAAATGCCCCCAGCTCCACATAGATTTTTATGGCCTGGTATACTAGATAAATAACTCTACTAACTCCCTTTTAATATTCAAAACACCAAACAATCAACAACATATATATACACAATGAAAACCAGACTTCCCATTGAAACTCGAAGATCAGAATGATCAATAGTTCATGAAATAAGTTTCATTACTAAATTTCAAGTCCCAAATATCCTACAACATATACCTAGACATCCTCATTTAACAAAATGATCTCGGATAACAAAATACCATTGATGATCACAACTATTTTGATACCATTTTGTAATGAACCCCCATGGGTTGACCATGAATTGTTAAATCGAGGTGATCCTAAACATGGCCCGAAGGCTCTTCCAGATCCCCATGTGATATCGAATATGGTTATGAATCAGTAAAGTATAGGAATGGAATTATATCACCAAAAAATAAATAAACATAGAGAATAGAAGATTGAATATCAACAACTTAATACATCTAACAATACTAAAATTAACTTCTTTTACCTATGGAAAAAATTTAGAAATACGGTATAACAAAACCAACTAAACAAGATGACTATGTGCTCTCCATGTGTCCTTGGGGGTCAACATAAATTAAAAATTCAATTCATCACATAGGATGATTAAACAAAATATGAAACATCCACTAATGGATGAAATAACAAAATGTGAAAATACGTGTGAGTATTACAACTCTGTTGGATATCCTGATAATCAATTCCCAATTCACATACATTAAAATATAAAATACATTAACTTCATGTTTGAAATACAATATATATAAATAATTTTATTCAAATTTGACATGAAAAAAACTATGCTTAACTACCCTATATCAGTTCAAAACTAGGTTTGTTTCCATTAGTGACACATTGACATTATAAAGGGGAAAGTTATGCATTCATTTCAAAACATTAAAATTTTATATATAACACATTAACATAAATTGTTCATCTAAAAAATATCGAAGAATATAATCTCTTTACATGGACAAAAACATATAGTAGAACAATAATAGTCACATATTAATGGAAATTGAAATTTAAAACATATAAGTAACAATGATGCTCAATCATCATTAGAACAGCTATGTACAAATAGAAATAGTCTAACCTAGGATATCATTAATAATCAATCAAATAAAAATACATAATACCCATCACCAATAACATTCCACTCCCAATTAAATCAATGCTCTCAAAATGAATTAATAATGTGTTCAACTGAATTCACAACCCACACATAAGTGTTATAAAATTAGGGAGTTTGTTAACTATGTGAATCAATTCTCTAATTTAATTTATAATGAGGAAAATATACGATAAAAACCTATGAAGTAAATTGAAAATTTTGAAATGTTATAAAATCACAACAACTATTTTTAATGGTCATAAAAAAACACTTTTATATCAACTCTAATGCCTTTTATTTCAGATAAAATTTTGTAATAATGAGCCCTATAAAAATATTATTGTAAATTGTTTAGTAAAATATGTTTTATTTTTGAGCAATTATTATCTCTATCAACAGAGATTTGAGAATAAGGAAATCTCAATGGATATTATGATTTGTCCAAAAACCCACAATAAGTGAAATTCTAAAAAAACATACTATTAGATGTGTTTTGGATAGGATTATATGATATTGAAAAAAATAAAATGATAATTATATTTTGGAAGAATATGAAATTAATAGTGAATTTTTTTTTGAAATGATTATGGAATATAGGTTTTTCTATTCATAATTATAGGTGATTAAAGATAATTTAAAATAATCACATTGGAGATTCAGAAAATCAACTAGAATTTCCCCTACGGTGGGAGATGATCCACAACGTCTTCCATGTACCTAATATTCGTAAATATCTACATGAGGAATCCTATGTCATTGACTTGGGATAGATGCCGATCAAGGACAACATGACATTCCTCTAGTGACCATTAATAATCGAGGATCGTTTGGAGAATTTTTTTCATGGATAGACCATTCCATTTGTTTGTGTGTTGTAAATTCATTGTGACATCAGATATAGTACTTTGGAGTGTGATGCACCACTGCATGCTGAGTACCTGGAGCTTTTTTGAGATTTGATCAAGTGGTTTTCATTTTTTTATGATGTTATTGAGGAACTCATTTTCAATGAGATGATTTTTTCATGTTCTCAAAATATGTATGAATTGTCCTAATAGTGGGAAGGGGAGGACCTGATCCCCAATCAATAATCATTAATGTATACATAATTGAATATGTGTAGGTGAGCCAGTGCCACCCCATGATGTTAGTTTCTTGACATGGATGAAGGAGTTCCATAATAAATTTTTCTAGAAAGTGTGACATTTAATGTTTATGTGGTTTTTTTGGGGTAGTTTTGGTTGATAAGGTGTTCTTGGATGTGAATTATTTCACTCTTATTTTTGAACAATGAAGGGTTTGTTTTTCTTATGTATCTTACATAGTTGTTTTTGGACCACATTATTTTGATTTTGGTTTTTAATTCTTAGGGAAAAGAATAGTTTGTGAATATCTGATGTAATAACTCAGATTTCCCCAGCTCATTGTTTTGTGTAACTACAGTGATTGTGCTGGTATTGGTGGTCATAGTGGCTCGATTCGGGATTTGTCAAAAAATCTAGTTCCACCAATTTGTGGCACAAAAATATGATGGCTTCATCAATGTGGAATAATGAAATGGTGGTACCATAATTGTTGAACTATGATGGTGGAATCATGTCAAAGGCACAATAAGATGATGCCATCATAATAGCGCCACACTAACTTGGCGGAACAATTTTTTTTTGAAATCATGAGAGTGCAACAATGAAACGGTGACACCCTGAATGTGGGACTCAAAAATGGTGGCACACCGAAATGGTGGCAAACTGAAATGGTGACACAATTAAAAAGTAGAACCTCAAAATAGTGGAACCTTAATATTTTCACTATGATTGTGTCACATAAAAATGTTGTAACCATAATGGTGCATCATGAAGTTTCCACTCCCTACTTGGGCTCACGATTTTCCAAATTTCTAGTTTTTTCTATTTTTATGAGTTTTCTAGCATCACCAAATTCCATATCAAAGGCTCGCTAAATAAATAACCTATTAATTCATAGATGTTTTTAACATATTATACCCCATTTTCAATGTAATTAGTAAATATAATTTAATTCTTAATAATTGTTGACCCTTGGAAATTCCAAACCGCATGGTCATACCACAGTCCAAAAATAAAGAACTATAAAATCTTCTCCCTAGGTTTTAAAATCATGCATTTTCTTAAACCGATATCTCCTATTATATTCATCATTTATTCCCGATGGTGAGCCTAAACCCTTCCTCTATAGAAGAGTCCTGAACATGTTCATGTTCCCTCTCTTTTCTAGTTTATTGTTTTTTCTACGTCATTCGTGTGATAACCTAATTTGGAGAAAATAGTAGTTTTAGTCTACTTTTGTTACATGTAAGGATTCTTCTATCTCCAAATATTTTTCTATAATGAGGGGTTTGTATTAATGATTCTTTTTGAGAAGAGATGATTTTAAATTTACCAATGATATTTAGAAGTGATAAATGGGGAACATGGATGATTTTGATGATGTTATTTCTGTTTTAATCGTAATAATTAATGAGGATGATATTTTTCTGGTAGAATAGATTCTAAAAATCATGTTCCTGGGATTTATTTTATATTTCACTTATTGTGTTATATTTTTTTATATTTATTCTTTCATAAATGAATGTAATAAGAAATTTTTTTAATTATTTATACATAGATATAAAATTAATTACCCAACATCAAAACTATTTTGTGATCACCCCTAATATATAAATTGAAATTAATGAACCCTTCTCTGATAAATCTCAATATTCTCGGATTTACGGTGTGGTTGTGTGATGTATTTTATTGAGTTTGATCCATCGCTGGGTTGTTTTGTGCTATTTATTGAGGCATGGTTTTGGTTTTAAGGGGTTGACAAAGGGGTTGGTCCTATGAATATAGGCAGGTATTTTGGTGAAGTGGGCTTCTATTTGGTGGAGTCCTACTATGGTGTTTGAGTATTGGGTGGTATTTGAGGTTTCATAGAATCTCAGGTTGAGAGATTTCTTGATTTTTGAATAGATAAAGTGTTAGGTTGTGGGATTACCTTTGGTTTATGTTGTGGTGGTCGAACAAGATTGTGATGTGGGACTCCGATTTGGATATGTGTTGTTTTTTCTTTGGGAATTCAGCTTGGATATCCTTATTTTGATGATTATGTTTGGATTATAGTTTCCTCGGTTAGTTTTAAAATAAACTAATGTTAACCCCTTAATTAATGATTGCAATTAGATTAAATAAAAAAAATTAGGCATGTGTATTATTCTGGATATTTTTTAGTATTGCACAAATGAGTAGTAGAAAATGTTGTTCTGTGTGGGATGGCTATTTTTTGAAACCCAAAAGTTATTTGGGTTTTTGGATTTCATATATATATTAATTGTAGATCCTTGGGATTTCTAAATGCCCAACACCCTTATTGAGAACTATGTGCTAAACACCTCCATTTAATGGGAGAGGGTGTATTTACCAACATCATGGTTGGATGACGGATGGCAAGTTACTAACATACATCATCGCACCCACTTCTGTGTTTATTCCTCTTGGGCCTATCTGATTAGGCTGTATGGGTTTTCAGTTTACTATATTTTAATATCAATTGGGGAGGTTTTTCTGTTGATGAGGATACCATTTGTTTGCGGGCCATGATTGTTTTCTCAACTATATTTGAGAATAGCATAGTTGTCTATAGGAAGGAGGAATGGTTGTTGTGGCCAATATGTATATGAATAGGATATGTGGTTTGGTTGTGTCCCAATTTTATGCAGGGAGGATTTTTGTGTGGATTGAGGCACAAGTTATTGTGAATATTTTGTGGAAGTGGGACTCCATTTTTGAATAATATTAGCGTGAATATGTATGTTATAATAATTGAGAATCTATCCATAGGAAATGTTTTGTGAGGTACCCATGTTTTTATGTTCTTATACTACTACTTTTCATGACTTTTGTTATTTGGGATGTCTGCATTGGTGAGGCTTGGATGGTTAGTACTACTTGGTAGTTTCTTAGAGGTTCTACTTTTCTCTCATAGAGCCATTATTTTGTTCCCTCACATATTCAAGGGTGGATTTAGATTACCTACTATGTAAACATTAATACTAATCCTATATTATTATAAATACATTTATGTTTCTACTTGGTCCTTGATGACCATGTGGGTCCTTACTAGCTCGGGAATCGGGATATTTGTTGTTATACTAAGTTTCCTATTCTGTCGGTACCTAGCATTGATGTTTTTTTGTAACATTATTGCAGTATATTTTTAAATCAGGAAAGTATTGTATTTTTGTTTCTCTTATATAACAGTTAGGTGTTGTTCTAGATTTTTATTATTTTATCTTCTAATCCTATCTTCTTTAAAAAGGGTAATTTCTTCAACTTTGTCGTAGATTTCTTACCCTTGGTTGTCGTAACCCCACTAAGGCCTTCTAAAGGAGTGACTCAAGGGTCAATATCTCACTTTCATATTAATGATTCAAGGGTGTGGAATGTTATTTTCCCTTCCCACAACATGAAGAAAGTGGGTTGTGGCAAGACCTGAGCATTACATTGGAATATCATATGATTAATATAACACAACATAAACATGAATCATGGAAAATGATTTGATGTTCATAATTAATGAATCATATTGAAATCAATCTCATAATCCCTGAATGTATAACATTGGATTAAGACTATGAATTTTTTGCATACACATAAGAATATAAAATCATTCCTTATAAGTCAAGGTTCACTACCAAAATCTTTTAGGGAACCTCTTGTGGGATACACCTACCAGGGTCACTCCACCATTCCCAATTGAATCCCTTTAATTATAGTGGAATGATTTCACATCCCATACCATGTTAATAGTCCAAGTTTACAATAATGTCCATCTTAGTAATCAAGGATCACTATCAATAACATCTTAGTAAGAATAATCCATTACTAAATCGAGATCCCTCAAAATTCCAATCATGTCTTTCTCGTGATATATAAATCATTACCTAATGAATTGGATGTTTACATAAGTCCCACCCTTCACATTATTAATGAATACATTATTGTTCCCTAAAATAATAAATCATTCTCCATATAATGACTCATAAAAAGAGTTTGGTTTAACAGACATCATATCATAACCCATAAAATGGAATGGCTATCATATAAATTTTATCATTTCATAATCAATAAAAAGAGACAAGTTTATTAAAAATTTAATAATACAATTACATGTGAAATCATATTATTTTTATGCATTTTATCATAATATAAAATGATGAAGTGAACTATGTTCCAAAAAAACATGTAATCTTAAACCTAAGCCATTTCAATAAGAAATAAGAATTGTATCCTGGGATCATTTACCTTGTATGTTATAAACAACATCAAAGGAAATCATCTTAAATGGATAAGGATTTTAAAAATATCACATGGATCATTTCATAAGGGAAATATTATATATTTGAATATAAATTATTAAAATATATAACAGTTCAAAGATCGTAATTTTTGAAAAATACATTGACTGAAATTTAAATGAGATTTTAATTTCAATTAAAACTTTTCTTGATGAAAATATAATTTTTTTATTTTAAAAACTCATTTTAGAACAATATTAGTTTGAAATCCATTTTATTTGAAATTTGATTTCAATGCAATTAAAAGAATCATTGAAATCATTGAAATAATTTTCCTTAAAAATAACCATTTAATATAATATTATTGATTCTTTTAATATCATTAAATATAGTTTTTAAACAAAATTATTATTGAAATGATATTTCGTGGAAAATAACATTTCAATCTTATACACAAATAATTAAAATCATTAAATTTTTTTTCATTAAAAATAAGATTATGAAAACTTTTAAAGGATCCTAAAAGTAATTTTATAGAATTTTTAAATGAAAAAGTATTAAATAAAGTAAATTATATATATAATAGGTAATAGTATAGTATATACACCAAACATTAAGAATAAGTTGTTAATATTTCATATATCTGACCGAAATAAATGTGAGATGAGGAAACCAATATATTTATTCATAAAATTATTCAAACATGTTCAAAAAGTCATATATAATAAGTATATGTTTATTATTACTCTAATACATTAAAATCTTCTAATTTATCATAGGATATAATTTTTTATCACATTATAATAACCACTTATTAAATATCTCATTTTAATGTTACGTTTTGCGTTATTACCGTTTTGTTTTCTTGTATATACATTTGTTGGTTATTCATGATCTTATTTATTTCACCATGAGTTTAATGTTTAAATCATTTAAAAAATGATAAAAAAATAAAATTAATTTATTATATTAATAATTATATTAATATATAAATGATAGAAATATGAAATGCAATACAATGTTCATGGAGACAGAAGGCCGTATTTACGAAAAACCGTTGTTTCAATTTTCTTGTTTTATTAAATTAAATAAATAAAATTATATATATATATATATATTATTATGAATTTAATTTTTTAATATACAATTAATATATGTTATCTAAAACCATACTTAATACATTCCATGATTCTATGAATGAATCACATCGATTTCATGTGGTGGTAGTCCACACATCTACAAACCAAATTATCGCAATACAAAAAATAGAAATCATAATGGTTGGTTCTATATAATAGTTAAAAACCCATAAATAAATGATACATATCATATATAATTTGAAAACATTAACTTAATCATGATTCCTGGACTATAAATTTTTTAATTGATGAACGAACGACATTAGTTCGTGAGACGGTAGTCCACCATATAGATGAATACTGACTTTGTATCACATTCAATGGATTTGTGTATTGGTGTAGGTATTTACTTTTAAATAATAATATATAATTATATTCCAGACATTTATAATAATATATAATCATGTAATAATAATATTTTAATGGATGGAGAATAAAATGAAACAAAAATTCTTGTTGAAGGATGTTAACTCTTATGGGGTAAATTATTTTGGTTTCCATGAAAGTGATCCCTTGGTAGGATTTCAAAACAATGTGAGTCCTATAAGGTTAAGGGAGTGAATTTTGTAAGGTAATTTTACTAGGTTTTTATGATCCAATGTGATTGAGAGGTTTGATAATCAAAGGGGTCGAGTACCATCATTATAGTGGAGAAGGAGTGGAATTCTTATAAATATAAAAATGAAATCAATATTGAAAGGACTCTCATACATTATTTTAATCCATTAATGTTAAATTTACAATCCAAAGAAATATATGCACAAAACATTAACATAAAAGGGAAATTGGACATTTTTCTAGGTAATTTGTTCCTGTAATTAATGTAGTTCCGCTAAGTATTTTATTTACATTAATTAAAAATAATAATGTGTATGTATATTTCTATTTTGTTAAGAAAAATTATGCTAAACATATTTTAAATTAATAATTATTATAAATAAATAAATGGGATCATTTTTTCCAAATTTAATACCAAATAATGGTAGAAATTAGTTTTGGAAATAATCAAACTAATGGGGCGGAACAAATAGTCTTAATGTGATTTTATTCAAAAGATAGAATTTTTCCTATTCAATTTAAATGTAGAATGTATTAAAATTACATAAATTGTTTTTATATATTTATAATTTATATTAAATTAATTTAAAAAGAATATAAAATATTAATAATATATATAAATAAAAAAGATTAAAATGTGATTCTATATTAAAATTCAGCGTTTTCACAATAAAAAAATATGAAACCAGTAAAAAATCATAACATTCTAGAAAATTAAATTTTGATATACTTATTTGAAAAAAAATATGTTTATTTTTTAAATTAAATATTATAAATGAGTCAAAAATAATATTTCATATAAGTAAATCATTAAAATGAGATAAAATTCCCTTTTTAGAAAAATAGAACTTCGTATTTATAAAATTGGATTTATTCGTATCATATCACTATCAAATCATTATGATGAGTACCAAAATCATTTACTCAGGGTATAAATTTTTTAAAAAAGACATTCATCAAAATATGTTTTTTAATTTATTTAGATGAAATTGAGTCCCTATATTGAAAAAAATATTTCTATGGAAACTAATTTCATTATTTTCATATTGTTTTTCAATTCATTTCAAACTAATTGATAACCAATGGAGTTATTTCATATAATGTTGAAATCATTTTTTCACAATTTATTTAATATTTTTTGTAACATCTATTTCATTGGTTATGATATAACTATAATTATATTTTAATTACAATAGTAATACTATATTCTAGTCATGTAAAATTCATCCAAACATATAACATAATAAATTGATGAAAAATAAAATTATGTCTAACACAAGCTAAATGCAGTGTTGCATGTACTACAATCTAATATAATTGTAGCATGCGGCACAAGATCAACCTTTTGTTTCATTTTAATAAATAATAAATTTTTTATTTTAAATAACTCATTTTGGATAATGTGTTGTGTGAAATGCAGAAAATTGAAGAGAAAAAATGTATAAAGAAAATTACATCCCAAAAGCTCATGGTGTTTCATTGTACCCCTTGTAATGATTTTATCTCATTAAAATCATCTAATTTATAAATGTTCTAATAGTTGAATTTTCTATTCACATATACCCACATATATAAAAAAATAAAACATCCTTTGAAAATGTAATGGTGGAATCAATAATGGGTTCACAATATAACTCAATTCCTAGATTCCAGAAATGTTCATATATGTAGAAATTTAAAACATGGATATATAAGAGAAATCTAAATATAAATTTATAATGGAGTGTGGTGTAGGTTATAGTCAAATTAATTCTAAGGATTTCAATTTCATAAACCAAATATGCTTGAAAATGGTTGTTGACATCATAAAGAATGGCGATAACTACTAAAATTTTTATTTCAAGACCATTTTATCTAATATAAAACATTATTCACAATGATATATACTTACATGATGCAATTTCCTTTCATAAGAACAATCTCACCCTTTTGGTGTGCATTGATCTATCTATAATACATATCTTATTTAGTGAAATGAGGGTTATTGTTTCATTCATGAAGAATTAGATGACCATGATTTCCATAAATAGAAGGATAAGTCATTCTAGCTATCTTTATCACAACAAAATAGTTAGCACATGTAATCTAATATGCATATATCCTCATATAGTATGAGATTATATTAATATCTAAAACCTCATTATATGTCTAACCTAAACCATTCTAAAAATGTCTTTCCTTATAAACCACATGAATGTTAATGACATTATGAAGATGTAAACAAAATTTCTCAATATCATCTTAATAATGTCCCCCCATATATCATAAAGTATCTCTCATATGCCCAATACTAAACATGTGAAAACTTTAATAATGTATTATATTGAGACATATAATTAAAATAATATACCATAGATCAATTTAAAAAACATTCATGTTTTATTAATCTAATAACTATTCTATATATTTAGTAAAAAATGATGTAAATCCATCCATGATAGCATAAACCACTTTGTTAAACCATTATTAATCTGTTTAGAGTTAACTAGTATCGCCATGTTTAGTTATTAATATCTAACTATTGTTTGTCCAAAAATCACTATCTTAACCATTGAAAAATTTTAAATATTGTACAGACCATAATAATGTAATTTCCATTAATATTATATTTCAATTAAATCATATATTTATTACGTCCAATCCAATCAATATATTTGTGTAATTCATTATCAAAACACCCCAAAATGAGAAAATCTTATATGTTTCAAAATAATAATTATTAAATCTTGATACGTAAAAAATTGATTATGAAACATTATCCTCAATCTATTAAGATCGATACCTCATCCTATTTCTGAAAACCTTGTTCTTTTCATATTTCACCTGTAATATCTTTATCATCAGTAATTTAACTACTAATTATACCACTTTTTTAATTCTCTTTCAGATCGTTCCAATCAAGACATCAATTTTCATAATTTCCATTCATTCCACAAAATAAAATTAAACTATTTACAATACCATATGTATTCTATCATTTCAATACATTTAATTAACTTAACATTTCATTTTTTTTACAGATACTAGCTTTGTGCTTTTCATTTTTGTAGTGAAATCATTTTTCTTTTCCTATAAGACATTCACTTGGGTGTATTTTCCTAGTTTCTAGACATGTAAAAAAATAAATCATATTTTTTTATCTAGTATCCATTACCTAATTTTGTTGTGAAATATTTCATTATCTTATTTGGTGAGTCTGAGAGTTGATTATAGTTCATGTCGTCATTCTTGAATCAATACATATCATATTAGAAAACCACACAACCATGAAAATTCAATTATTTTATGTCTAAATTATGACTTGTTTTTTAATATATTTTACATTAAATTCATTATTATACATTTTTTCTCATTTTCTATTTATTGAAATCTATGTATATAGTAATCAAAGGTTTTTCCGCTGCCATGTGTCTTCTTACGAGGCATCCTCATCAGTTATCCATTACATGTCCTCCAACCAACATGCCACATATCCCCTACATGCGCTCCTGATTCTTCTCCACGAAAAGTTGGCCTTGCTCCCACAACCGTTATCCAGATAAGTGATCTATCAGCGCACTCGGTTTTATTCTCCATCAAACCATATCCCACTCCCATTTTCATTCTCTAAGGAAGGGACCATGAATTCTCAGGGCCCCGCCACTCTCATTCTCCAACTACCGATCTACCCACAATATGAAGCCCTCCTTCGATGACCTCTACCTTCTTCATAGATTATATACAGTCGATGTGTTTTTCATTATTCTTATTGTGGTTGTGGTAAACATGTTCTCCACCTACAGTTCACCAAAATTTTCTACGCCTTCTTCAATCTCCCAAAAATTCTCTATACCTTCTACGACCCCGCTGCACTTCCTCAACATAATTTGTTCCTGGGATTTCTCCACCCGCTCGTCCTATCGTATGAGGGTTCTCACAACAATCATCCACTGACTACTCCCTACCCCTCGTTTTCCTTAGTGTTCTCAAAATATGAATCCCCTCTCCCCCTCCCCTCAGTGAAACCCCTATTAACTCGTAACTTTGACTCTATGTGATCCACCGCACCGCGTGCCCTCAACAATTATCTAAAGCATCAACCAATTTCATACAACATTTATCAATTCCATTCACATTGATTTAGGTCGGTAATTTAATGGAATTTTTTGGAGGTAACTGTGCATTATGGATACTTCATTCATGATCCATATATTTATCATTAAAAATGATTTACTACAGTCCAATTAATCAATTAAACATCATTCTTTTTTCATAATGACTATGAATTACATTATCAGAAAATTAAACTGTCCATATTTTTCTTTCCACACCTTGACAATTATATATAACGAACATCATTGAAAACAAGTCTTCCACCACATGCTACGGAGAAAAAATTCTACAGTCAGGGGACAATAACCAGAGAACATAAAACAATTGTGAGTTCTCTATTCTATTATATTTAAATAACTCAAATTAATGCAATTTTTTCACATTATTATTACTCTTCGTTACTTCAAATTTAACATTTCTAAAAACTACAATAATGTCCTCATTGTATTGTAGTGTTTTTTCAGCAACATAGTCACCATTACCACTATCAACTGTTTGCATCACACAAGTAGTCATACATATTCCATTGTGATATCAATATATCAAAGTTTTTTAGTGACTCAATTTAGTAGAAAAAAACACTACACTAATTTAATGTTGTCTATACTAACATAATTTAGACATATTTAACTTCTAATTTCACTAAAGTGCCAATAAAATTTGCTTTCCAACCAAATACAAACAAGTCATACCCTACAGTCTCTGTAGAGTTAAGGTTACACAAAAGACAACATATGAAAAAAAATATTGTCTTTGCATGGTATTATTCTATACTTCATGTTCTAATATGTATCATTATTTTACTAAATCTATTAATTACAACTGAAATAAAAACAGTTTCAACATCAACTGAAATTTGTATAATGATTTTTGAAAAAATGTCAGGTAATACATCAACTGAACCATTGTCTTCTAATGGCATCACATATGTAGTTTCACGAATTCTGTTATCATCTTTGTATGTCAATGGTTAGTTCATATTATACTACAAAACATAAAACATTACACTACCAACTAATTTTCTTTCAAAAAAAAAATTACTAATACCCTCCTTAATCATTAATTACAGTTCCTGAAGTGTCTTCTCCTCAACCAAATACATACATGAATGGCCCTTAAAAATCATGAGATGCAAGGTTATATCAGATGGAACTTCTAAATAAACGACATAAAGTCTGGAATTCTTCTGTTATTTTTGAATAAAATTATCAAACTAATTAATATAACACAATAGATAGTTTGTCATTGCGGTGCTATTTTTGTTTATAATTTTCATACTAAATTTCATTGTGTAATTAGTTTATCTCATTACAACTGCCAACATAAAATTTCCAACATTAATTCAGATTATTCAATGACATCTAACAATATGACTACAAATGCATTGACTAGACCACTATCAACCGATTCCATCACAAATGGGATCACAAGAATGTTAGTGTCATCTCTCTGTGTTAATGGACAATTATAATATATTTAACATAATGCTACACATTACTTGAATATACTATCCAGAACTAATGGATATGTAACTTTGTATTTGATAATAGTTTGTGGACATGATGCTCCTCAATCAAATACAAACATGTCTGGCCCATCAACCAAAAGACATGCAATGCTATTGCAGAGACAAATAATAATGGAACGACATGGTGTTTGGAAATAATACTTTTATGTTTACAATATAATGTCCAAATAATTATGAATTCTCTAATTTTTTAATTTTATTATGTATTACAAGTTAATGGTGTCTACAACAAGTGAATATTATTCAGTTATATCATTTGATGAGTCCACTACTCGAAAACCTGTATCGGTATCAAACTATGACATCACATGAAGAGACACAGGTATGCCTTCATCATCTTTTCCAGTCAATAATCAAATCAGTTTCAATTAAAAATTAAATATCCTTATAGCAAATTTAAATTTTTAGTGGAAAAAATATCTACATCAACTCTTACTGAAATATCATTAGTGTCGTGTACCAATCACTCTACAACTATAATTACAGTAGTGCTACCAAATATTTGTGGTAGAATTGGAGTCACAAGTGTACCATCATGTAATTTATGAATATATGGTTAGTTGTTTTTAAATTTACTAGTATAAACTATTATTATTCACAGGGAAATTAATTATTACATAAAATACTAATATTAAACTTCTTAATTGAAGACATCTCCAAAACTATCTGCTCGTCCATCAACATTGACTCCATGGACAAACAAACAAAAACAAATAACACATGACATGAAACTATCCCCACTACCATTCTGTAAGTATGCAGTCACTGATTTTTTGATGAACAAAATGTTTGTTTTTTGAACATGGAATACACTTTACAACTATTCACTGAATTTTTTCATAGTTTTAATGGTTGATGATGATATGCTTACAAATGATTTCCCTATCTCCTTAGCACATTATGACTAACAACTGTCTCTAAAAATTGATATCCCTGTTAGTTAATTTTTTATTTCTAATGCTTTCCTTAACAAACAGATTATGTGATATTGATTCTTTTCATGAAAACAAAAATATATGTATGAGATTTTACAATATTCTTTATAATTAGAAATCAAAATATAGTTAATTTTTACAAAACATGTAAATATAACATTTCCTGTTACAAAAAACTAAATAGAGAAGCATAATGATGACAGAACATGTTAGAGTTATTAGAAAACCCACATTGTTGTTCTATAATCAAGCATCATTTGCTCAGAATATCACTATGCTTTTTTATTAATATGTTCAACATTTTACTATTTTTGAATTAGTTTATTTAGACATTGGTGATGCTTCAAAAGTTTTCAATACTATCAATCAATTATGTGGTACGATGGGAGAAATAAGAAATGTTGCAATTGAAAAAACCCTCTTTTCTCACTATGATGTTCGATGGATAAAATATCATTAGACTTACTACCTTCATGTCATGTGTACCTAAGGAAATTTGTATTCGATCAAACTACAAGTGATTCGGATCTTTCCATGACCACATGCATGTTTACAACTCAATTTTTTCATCCACATCCATGGGTAGAATGGTAGATAGGTTATTGAACAATAGTCAAGGGCTCTGTATTTTCAGACTACATGGTCAAAACTACCATTTCATGGGTAGTTTTTTTCCACCTAATGGACAACCACAACATCTTTCACAACTATACATTTATAATACTTCACATGAATGTCAGAACAAGGTCTGCGGAATTGGTTATCAGTCCATTTTGGATTTACGTAATAACTTTTCCAACTATTCGTCATTTAATATTAGTTACCAATGTCATTTCTTCATGTTTGATTCTAGTAATCAATTTTTGATTGTTGACAAAAATATTGAACTTAAAATAAAACATTTACTACATGGGAATAATGCCTTGGCATGAGAATTCATAAGTGCAATGGATGTTTTTAATCCTCATGAGGTACCAACATTAAATCTACAGCTACATAAAAAAGACATACACGTGATGCCACATATATCCCGCCGAACACTTCCGAAATTGCTATGCTGATTGTCGGTGATATTGAAGATCTCAACCATGAACGTGATTAGATTATCTTCACCCATTATGTCAACCATTTCAATACTTCTTGATCATTACAAGAGGCCAGGATGGATATGTTGAAAATGTATTGCATTGTGCTACTCCATTTACAACAAGTACTACACTTAAAAAGGTAACAATGAGAGAGTATTTCTCCTTTAATCATGATACAGTTCTTCATTTCTAGATGTTTTGATATACCTTACAATTTCCCTTATTCATTTCTATACATTTTATTGTACAGTAGATGGTTCTTTTGTCACCATTATTCACAACCAATACACTATGATGACAACATCAAAGATAGGGGATGCAGTGTTGCCAATATTAAAATCACTTCTTAATGGATATTATTTAAATGAATTTCATTCACAATTTTTTTTCTAAATGACATAATTTTGTAAATGTTATAAATATAAAAATGAAAAAAAATTGACAGATCAATGATATTACATGGGAATTACTTCTTCAAAAACAAAGATGAGGTTCTTTCTGATGCTTTAGGTTCTGTTTTCTATGCCCATGGTCTCTTCTGTATATAACATGTCATTACTGTATAAGGGTGTTGTTTTTATCACATAAGGATTAAATATAAATAGATTAACATGCTGTTGAGTTATGAGTCAATGGATATGAAATGTCTACTTGTGCTAGTAGGTCACTGAGGTCTTTATAGGTTTTTTAATGTACTCGATTTATTCCTTTCTTCCAAGAATTATGGGGTGTTACTTCCATGGTGTTGTGTTACATGAATTAATTTTTTTATGTTTGGATGGATATAATAGCCTTCTTGCACTGGATAATGTCTTTTTCAACTTTTTCACTGATCTGCTTTGAGGACTTAATGCTATCCTGGAATTGCAGCCCTGTTAGTTTGATAGTAGGTATTTTTTTCCTCTTTATTGGTATTTTTTATACACTGGAATTCCCCCTATTTTCTGATTAAAAATTTGACAGCTTTCTCACAGTCTATGGATATCTTTTTGATGTTTTAGTTTTGAACAGTGCATAGGCATAGCATGGACAACCAGAAACTGTACAACACCACCTCCACATATTGAAGAATGGGTAGGCTTCTAATGAAATTCAATCAATTTTACTTCAGTTTTTTTGGGGAGGAAAAATTATAGACATCAACCCATCAACCTATTGATGTTCAACTCATTCTGTTATTGGAAGAAAAAAAATCATCTCAGTTTGTATGTTTTCAAATTTATTTTTCTTGATACAATATGATTTCCACATTCACATGATGCATTACTTCATTTTCATGTAAAGAACCATGAACTACTTTCCCATTGACTTACTCACTTCTTTCTCAAATAGGAAAACATGCACTACATACTCATGTGGGAAAACATGCACTACATTTTCAGAAATGCAATACTATCTAATTCAAAAAAATATAACATCTAGGTTCTTATGATTTCCAATGTATTACATAATGTTCTTAATAATAGTTTTCAATTTTTTTGTTATTTTTTTTTCATATTTTTACCTTTTTATGGGCAACTGCTCTCCATATCATTTAATTCACAAGATGCACTACTATATATTTATGTTCTCCAGGCCAGTTACATTTCATGATGCTATATTTTTTTTTCATTGACAAATGATGTTGATCCTATTGGTGGAAGAAATGGAATATGTTAAAACAACCAGCCCTCAATATTAATAGCCATCACAGGTAGTTGATTTTTTATATTTTCAAATGGTGAACATATTAGTCGAAAAATGAGATAAATTGAACAAGTTGATTTATCATTTGTTTCCATCAATCATTTAATAGGTTTTTTTGAAAAAATTATGTCATTTATGTTTAGATGAAATGATATATGTACAGTAAATAAGGTTACAAATAGAATGTACATGTATGTTTAACCCTTATACATAAATGCCTCACAACAAAATACAACCTTTTTAGTATTATTTATTAAATGTTTTTGATTTTTCGGATTATATGCAGTCTGTTTACATCTCTAATAACATCACCTATTCAAACTTATGTTGTATGGAATTCTTGAATTATATAATTTTTTCTAATAATTAACTCCTTGAAAAACATCTAATGAATGTATTACTTTCGGTTTGATTATCTATTTTTTCACTTCCAACCATTACACATACCTGGCATATTAAAGAGGTCCAATTAGACTGTGAGATACATAAACTGGGAAATGAATAATATATATTTCTAATTCATAATATAATGGAACTACCATTTATGTCTTACCTGGTGTAAAAGTTGTATGGTAATCAATTTTCATGTCAATGCTGATAGTTTTTATGTTGTTCTAAATTAATTTTTTTGTTCTCCTTTTATAGACGGGCATCATTATTTGCATTTAGAAAGCCCTAGCCTAGACTGAGGCTGCCAAAAGAGATGTTAATTGTGTAAATTCACATTCTACATTGACAACGGTGGGTTACCTGATAAAATATGAGGGTTTAATTGAATTATTTGTCAACGATCTTATAGTAAGATGATAGTTCTGTCATTACAAAATTAGTGTGTCTGCCAAATATTTTTAATAGACTCTTATCCATTTGTGACCATTTTTTTCATTAAAGTATTTTTTCTAATTCATGTTTCATGTTTGCAGCAATAACTAAATATTAAAATGTTTATGACTAGCCACCTTCTTTGAGCTTTAGTTTCTCTAGAAGATATTTTAGTAGTGAAGGTATTACATATCTCGCTCTCTACCATAGAATTATGTTGGTAGTTCCTTATGTTGTGGGTATCTAATAACATGCAATTTTTTACTATAATGATCCAATTAGAATTATTATTTACTAAAAAACAATTTCAAAGTAATTAAATAAAAAATGTTACAATTGATTGAACAGAAATAATTTATGATTTGTTTTTTCACATTAACATTAACCTTATATTCTCTATTCTAATTAATGAATGATATTTGTGGGGGGAAGTGGTTGGGCGGGTGGGGGAGTGGTGGGGAAGGGGTTGGGCTGGGGGAGGCTAAGGTGGGTTCGGAGGGACTGTGATGGGGTTGGAGAAATGCAGATGAGGGGTGATAAGAGGGATGGAGCTAGATAGGGTGTAAGAGGATGTGCTGTGAAATGTGGGGGGGGGGGGTGACAAGATGGAAAACATGGGGGGTTGGGCAGGGTATAAAAGACATGTATATGAATGGGGAGGGGAGGGGAGGTGTTGAGGTAGGCATTGGGGTAGGAGGAGGTGCATGGATGGGAGGATGACAGATGCTTGGTAGGGGGAGGGGACGGGCTTGGTAGGGGGGAGTGGTTGTCTAGGGTTGAGGGGAGGGGTTGGGTAGGGGGAGTAAAGATGAAGTGGTGAGGGCTGCAATGCCGGGAGGGGCTGGACAAGGGGGGTGCTGGACAGGAGGGCGGAGGGACAGTTAGGTTATGGATAGATGTTATTTTGTTTATGGATTGTTTTTATCTTCAAATATCCTTGTATAAATTGTAATCCATATATTTTAACACTTTTATTTGAATAAAAAGTTGTACATTGAATCACATAAAGGCTGTTTCAATCGTATATCTTAATGAATGTCCCCCATATATGAGAAACATGGGATTATAAAGATGTTATGAATATTGTTTTCCACTATAAGATTAGTTGAACAAACATTAATCATTGTTGTGGGGTTTTATTCTGTATTGTTGACATTTCATTACTTCACTAGACTTGTTAAAAATATACCTTTGGATATATCTCCACGTTAATATTATTTTATGTTTTATTTATGAATAATATTAGATATACCTCATGTTTATAAACACAGATTAATGTTATCAATCACTTTATAACCCAAACTTATGTCAAGAAAATACTTATATTTTTTATCAATAGTTATTTCTTCATTTTTTTTATGGTTACACATTATTTTTATTAGGTTAAAATTCTATTTGTTATTCATCAATTTATATATGCATTAATATGTATTCTTATTTTTAAAAATTTTCTTCTTTTAATTCTATAAAGATAGTTTGGGGCACAATTCCTTCTTTTGATAAAAAATCATAAGTACTTTTCTCCTTTTTAATATCTCATTGTAGGTATAGAGAATATGTTTTAAACCATTAATTGAATTTCACTTGTGTTATGTATATTTTTCTGCTAAACATGGAATACGTGCCTTTTGATTACGGGTAGAGAGAAAAATTTTGTGGTCCATATTATATATAAATTTAATCTATTCAACTAATTTTTCATTTTATTATTGTTTGTATCTTTGGATATTTTTTATTGATTAAAACCATATGGACTAACCCCTAACAAATTTTTTTTCCACTTCACTCTTCTCACATTTCATTTTTTGATTTTTGAAAAAAGAAATCCTTTATTCTGTTCATTGATAACACACAATTTTTAACAAAATATGTTTTTATAGATACAATAAGTTTGTATGAGATGCACATTAATTTTAAAATTTTTTTTATAAAATTTACATATTGAATCTTATATATTAAACTCTATCCATATTCAAATGTTTAATGATGAACTTCATATATATAAAAATATAGTTATTTTCCAAATTTCCATTTTAAAATTATAATAGAATTTGTTCCTTGATGTTTGAAGGAAGTGCGAGATCAAATCTGTTATGAATGTCTATATACCTGCTTAGAATCGGAGATGAGCATAGTGAAATTATTAATCATTCTTTATAAAAGCAGTTTATTATTGTATTTTGTTTCTCAATTATTAGTTTCTTGCACTTGTTCCTGGGATTATGTCTTACTCTGACAATTGTTACATTCATATCTATTTGATAGAAAATACCCCTCATTATGTATCTTTCGACACTCAATATTTCTAACTATCATTCCTTCATAATTTATTACATTATGTTTAAAAAAAATCAATATTAATATTAAATATTATTTTTGAAAAACAATAATCTATTGTTAATAATAAGATTTAATTTATTGTGTTGTGTAAATTCACATTAAAAGTACTAGTCATGAATAAACATAATGTCTTCGGAAATATCAAATAAAAATCCTCTAGGTGTTTCAAACTGAGTATTTAGTATGTCATGTTATCGTGCACCAGTTCCTAATTGTGTCCAGCTCAATACTGTGTTTTTGGGGATTCTACTCATTTGTCCATATATAAAAGATCCACAAAAACTTTTTTATCCAAAAAATTGTTTTATTTCAAATAAAACACTTCCATTATCATTTTCATAAATACAAGGTAATTTTCAAACTCATTAAGAAATTCACTAACTTATCCATAGAGGTATCCCTTGATAAATTCTTATATATGTCCCTATAGATCCCATTATTTTTTTCTCATCATATTTTTGAACAGTTAAATAATCCTTACATTTGATACAAACTATAGATACCGAGACATACCATACATAGATAATAAATTATTATATATGAATAGTCAACAAATTACAATAGTACATGTCCATGGACCATAATAGTTTAGTTACTTTGGAGACAAGGAACATACCCTTTTAACATTGTGAATGAAAATTAATAATTTCAAATTGTTATTACAATTTAGTAATACTACATAAAATCTTTCTTCAAAACCCAGGGGAATGAATCCTATGAAATGGTGATATCAAATTATCAATAATTGTAAATTAATGTGATACATAAGAAAAAAAATTCATAAGAGTATGCGAACCTGAGAATAACATAATAAAATAATACCCTACATATCAAATAACATAATCATTAATTGTATAATAAATATTCAAAATTTCATTGTTCATTAATGTTAAACAACCTATGAGCAAAATCCAATAATTTATACCAAATGAATAAGAGATATAATTTATGGAATAGATTAAATAGTATAAAAACCATTACATATATGTCAAGGATCATTGTTAAAATGTATCATGGAACCTCATGGGGATACACTGAATTGGTGGGGTACACCACCATCTGCATCTATAGACCATTCCTTACAGTAGAGTTAGATCACTCCCAAAACCATGTTATTAGTCATTGTTCACTTTCAACACCATCATACTACCAAATTTTCACTCACAAGACCATATTAGTAGTCATGGATTACTCCTTGGAATAGCATATTAGAAAAATACTTTTATTAAATCGAGATCATTACCCATTCAAAACATTTCTATATCAGGAATCATGAATCATAACCACATTCATTAGAGGGATATTCAGTTCCAACCAATCGCATAATGAAATCATATATATGTTATCTAAAATAAATAAAATATTAAACGTATCATGACAAATTTAAAAACATGGTTTTCAAAAAAATAATAGTATTATACATTAAATTAAATATGAATAATAAACATTTTATCAAATCATAACCTCTGGAAAATTGAAAATATTCATAATAATTCAATCATAGAATAACTAATGAATAAAACCAGGTTACATATAATTTTATCATAATATAACCATTTAATGAAAAACATGTTTCAAAATTATATTTTCACTCTAAAAAGAACACATTCAAATTATAAATTAGGATGTAATCATTTGATAATATAAATAATGTTTCTTAAAAATATCAAATGATATCATATTAAATAGATAATTATTTTAAAAGAACTACTAGAGCATATTTTAATATAAGTTTCTTATCATAGAAAATCAATCGATAAAACATAATACGTTTTAAAATTATTTTTATTTTAAATCCACATTGAAAACTTCTAAATTAATCATTAAAAGTCATTTAAAACATTCTTTGATGGAAATATACATTTATATTTGAATTTTTTAGTGTAAAATAAAAATTATAATATCTTTTTTGGATTAAAGTAGATATTTGCAATTAAAAAAGAATATATAAAATCATTTAAATCATTACAATTGAAAAATCATTATCAAAACATATAAAGGGAGCCATAAATTCATTTCAAACACTTTTAAATCATCCCATATTTTAAAAACATTTTTCTAAAAAAATATGATTAAAAACTTATAAAAAATTCTTTGAAATCATTTACATTATATTATTTAATATTAACTTTTTGAAAAAACAAAAATTGAAGATATTGAAAATAATTTAAATTAAACTATAATACTAAAAAAAAATTTTCTATGATAATATATTTGAAAACATATAATTGAATCACTAAAGACCATTTAAAACAAATATTGAAATGAAAAAATATCTGGAAAACCATTTTGTCTTAAATATAGATATTGAAAATTAATTACCATACTGATAAGAAATAAATATTATTTTACATATGATATTTTAAACATAAATGTGAATATGGAACTAATATACATTCATGATGGTATTTTAATATATACATGTCGAAACATCCATTCCCTCACAATAAAATGTTTTTAAAAAGTGCATTGATAAAAAATGATTATAATATTACTCTTAATCCAAATTTTAAATGTGGTAAAACATGGGTTGATATATATTTTAATATCATAGTATAATATTAGATAATTATAGAATATATTTTTTGAAAAAGTATTTTTGAATGAAAATTATTTCTATCCAAATAGTTAAATGATGTTGGATTTTCTCAAAATTGGATTATAGTTTCTATTTGTATAAATGATTGGAAAAGATGTAAAATTTCATGTTGATATCATGAATATCTATATGATAATATAATTTTCCATAATTCTTGATATATGGATCATACTCTTTTTTAAATAGAAGCCTAATTATAATCAATCATTCTGAACATTTTGATTGTAATAATAAACTCTTAAAATGTTGTTACCATTGAATCTTGACCCCGTGAATAAATAGAATAAATCATATATTACCATATCATGATAATAATGTAATTAATGATATAACATTTAATGTATTAGTGTATACCTATCATGAAAATATATAGATGCGTAACATTACGTGTGTCACAATGAAAAAAAACAAAATAAAAAAGATACTATAATAGATATGTAAATATGAATAAATTTAATGTTATTATTTAGAGAATAAATTAATGTTTTCTGTATTATTCAAGAAAAGAAAACATGTTTTGAATATGATATATATCTTGTATATATCAATGTGAGACTAAAAAGCCCTTACTACCTCAGTTTATTTTGAAACACTGTATTCCTTATAGAATAACATCGATTGAAACATTTAATATCATGAAATAGTATAAAAATTATATTACATATAATAGTGTAGTATATTCACCACAAAATAAGAATAAGTCATGTGTATATAAAATATGTTATAGAAAAAATAATGAGATGAGAAAACCCATACCCTTAGTCTTGAATTTCTTCATACTTGCTCAAACTTCCTGTATGATTATTATAGGTTTATCATAAATCATTAATAGATCAAAATTAATATATATCGTAACAATTATTTTTTTATTCTGATTTTATATTACATACTTATTTATAATTTCATGTCAAGGTTACGTTTCATGTAATAACCACATTGTTGTCTTATATATGATTTGACTTGTTAATTTTGATCCTCATAATTAGATTATTATAAACATATTTAAAAATTAATTACATGATTTTAATATATTATATATTTAGAGTATATATATTTTTAATAGTCTATAAAAGATAGAAATATGAAATGGAACACACCATTCATGGAGATGGTATGTCGTAAGTACGCATGAACATTGTTTCTTTTTTCATGTTGTATTGAATGAAAAAATGAAAAATAATTATATATATATTTAATAAAATTCATATATCATTATTCATTCATATATATAATAATTTTTTCTAATATCATACTTAATACATTCCATGTAATGTGTAAATGGATCACATTTCATTGGGAAGGTAGTAGTCTACACTTCCACAACTGATGTTATCGTATTCCAAAAAAATGAAACACAAGATGGTATCTAATATACAATAATTTTATAGGAATAAATAATTCATATATATCATATAATAAAATTATGTAAATATTGATTTTCAAACATGAATGGTGGTAATGAAAAAACACATGACATTGGTTCGTGCGACTTTTGTCCACTATACACACGAACAATGATTAAGAATCCCATTTGGTGGAAATGTGTGTTAGACTAGTTCATTTCCATAACATAAAAAATTATAATATATTTAAGACACTGATTATATTATATAAGAACATAATTGTAATAATTGATGGTTTGTTGAATTATATAAAACCATAGTTCTTATTGAAGGATATTGCCTCTTCTATAAGTAACTCTTTTTGGTTTTCCCCGAAAGGGAATTCATAGATGGTTTTATGATCAATGGGAAGACTATTGGATTATTGAAGGTGCGTTTTAGGAAGATATTGTGAGGGTTTGACAAATAAAAAGGTATTTAGAGTTGTAAATATGTGAAGGAGGTTAGTGTTCATTTTATATATGATGGTTAGTGGTGTTCATTTAAATTTTAAATGGCAGTCTCTATTTAGAGGTATACCATATATAATGTACATCCAATAATAGTTACATAACGATACAACGGTGTATATGGCCAATATATGTCCAGGTGATGTATTTTATACATGTCTCCAGGTTATTTTGAATCATAAAATATAGTTTAACCACCATGTAATCTTTTTTTACTAATAACTATAATTAAATAAAATTTATTTTAATTATATTTCTTGTGAAATTTTTTGTTCAACTTATTTAAATTATAAATTATTCTAAATCAATATTCACAATTAATTTTCTAAAATTCCAAATAAGTTTTTTGAGGAAATTATTTTAAAAAATAATCCCATATATCGAATGAAATAATAGATTTTCAATGTGATAATGGTCAAAATTTTAAATAATTTTTATATAAATTTAAAATATTAAATTGACACCATTGACATAAATTTTATTAATTGTATGGTTTAATTATAGGTACATATACACATAGGAGAAACTAATTCCCTTCCTAACATAGATGGCTACATTAATCCTCTGACACTATTCTGCTACTGTTGTGACTTGTAGATCCTTTAAAGATAGCATGTACTACATCATTAATGACTCTATATAGTGGGTTATGTCTGATGATGCCATTTTTTCCTATCATTGACACATTTAAATAATTATAAAAGGTCATGGTTCTGATAAATATTCCTATACTTGTGTTAGAACATCCAACTATTTCATTGGTGGTAACTCCAATAATATTACTTATAATTCCCAGAATGGGTGCTCCCATATTTACCTGAAGAAACATAATATCTAAGACTCAAGGACTCTCTCAGATTCCCCCCAATGAGGATATCATATTACATAATAACAACATATTCTCTCCCAAATAATACAATCACATGTTACGTAATTTCATTAAAAATATCATCCTGGATACACTCAACAAAGTAGACTACATCCACATCCAAAGCTGAAGAATAATGATATATATCATTGATGCATCTGACATAGTCAATAAATGATATAATTTAATTTTTAGGTGCATGAAACAATGATATCCCTCATCCATAAATAATTCTCAGAATAAATAGATCTCAATCATTACATGATATCCATTCTTTGTTATCCACTCTTACTGATCAAATGATTACACAATATCCCATAAATACAAGGATAAAGCTAATAAGAAATAAAAAATATGATTCTCCACCATTTATGTTCGTTACAAATGGTTGTTAATGATCATCAAGATTCACTCAATCCAGAACACAGCTACCTCTGACCACCCTCCAAAATTATTGTACTGCGATGTTGTAGTAGGAACTCTCTCATCTTTTCACTGATCGAAGGTACAATATTAAAAGTCTCCCTTTCCATGTATCATATGATTTTAATGAACTTATCATGTATATTTTTATCTATATGATTCTTCAAATTTACAATAATTTCCATGTTGAATATGTTATGGGTGTTCAAATATCCAATATCATGATTCTCAATTCAATTATGATGTGGATGCATTCTCAATATAATGATTTAAAAAAAACCTCTAAAAATATTCGACAATAAGAAAAATATTAATAACTGAAGATAATAGAAAAAACAATAGATCAATATTCCTCAACACTAAGCTTATTAACTGATTTTTCATAACAGAAAATATTTTTTCATTTATTTTATTAGGTATATCAGAGTTTTTCATTTCATAGTTCATATATGAAAATATGTCAGTTGTAATATGTATGTCCCTAGAATGATAAATATATGCCTACTTATATCTCTACATGCCTATCATTATATATTAATACAAATCTCATGATTTCGTATTCTATTATTAAAAGAATAAATTATTAAAAACATCACATAATATGTGATTAAACAAAGGTTTAGCAAAACAAACCATGAGAACTGAATAATATAAAAATCAATCCCATCTATGGGAACTCATATTTTCTCCAAAAAAGGTATATCTACTCTCATGAATAATCTCATTTCAATTTCCAAAAACATTATAGTATTTATTAAAGATTTATTAAATAGTATAAAAACCATAAATAAAACATGGTTTATAAAATACATTGTAACATCCCCATCACTGAGAGTGGTTGGTTACATGATGTCAACAAAAAATCCAAATACACTACCGGCTAGAAACAAAGAGTAAGGGTGTATGTAATATAGTTATGATATTATACCCTCTGGTATAGAGTTTTATTAATAGTTGGAATTATAGAATAGGAGACAAAATAGATGTTGTTTTTAGTAACCAAACAATATTCCAAAACTTAAATAAAAGACAAATAAAAAAATATGAAGAAAAACGAATCATGTAATTTAATTTTCTAATGTAACCAAAATATTTGATTAATATAATATAAATAAATGAAAAAATATAAATACAAACGAATCAAATTCCTTAGGACACAAATATATTATTTCTCCCACCTCCAAATTACAACTCATCCATCAAGTAAAATCACCAAAAATAGGTTCCTTTACCCATGTCCATTTATACAACCATTGATCATTTTATTTACTAAATAATTACTAGTTAAAGGAATGAGTATGGATTTGTAGTCCAACAAAACCTTTTAATATAAATACTTTTTGATAATGTGATTTTATAAATAAAGCGATAAATTAGGGGATTAATTTAAAAAATAATAACTGTATAATAAATAAACATGGTGAACCTCTAGATTCAAAGTGACACAGTTGATGAGGAAAATAAAATCTTCTCCGTAATAGATATGTTATTCAAGGGTTGAATCATCCCATTTTTGGATGTATCACATTATCCATTGGATGATCCTCCAACATATATATGAATAAGTGGTATCGTGTCTCAAGAAACCGAATGGGATCATTCATAATTCCCCAAATGAAGCTTCTTTGTCTTCTTGAAGCACAAATCATTAGGTTTAAATATCGGAATGTATCATATTTGGATCCATGTGATTTACCATGGTCGATTCTCTTACATTTTCCCAGGTTCATGTCGAAAATGATTGGTCTCATCTCATTTCATATGGTGAATTCTCTTGTTGTAGGAAAAATAATAATAGGTAAAACATTTCACAAATTAATAAATAATATCTCAGATATCATGTAATCATAATCGATAAAGAAGAGAAAAAACATATACTTTATTATAATTCACATACAATTCTAATGTTGGACCAGTAATCTAGTTATTATGTAAATAAGGAATTCATTATTTATTAGGTAGAACCTCCTAAGTTAAGAAATACCACTACTTTAAATTCAATCCATGTTACAAATCACCTTAATAAAAATATTATGTAAAAATTCATTACATAATAAATTTATTTTTTTTATTTGACAAAACATTCTATTCTGATCATAATAATTTCACATACAAAGCGAAGAATCAATGATTTATGGATTTCTTCTCGACCACTGACCTCATAAATAGAGATGGCACATACCAATCATATTTTCCATTTTTATTTCTTGTTTACTTATCCATTTCAAAAATTTAATGTTCATCCGATAGGGAATAAAACAATTATCTAGTTTATACAGTATGATCTTGGGCCATGTGCATTAGAATTGTACACAATATGTTAAAGAGAAAAAGGGTTAAAGCATTACCATTAACTCAAGACGCAAGACATTGTGCTTCAACAATGGAAAATTATCTAAAGATCATAAAGGTTCTTTTAATTTATTATTGGAAGGATAACTATGATAAACGAGATACTTATTCACATTATCAAAACAGAAAAATCATGTGTTGAATCGCTAGATATGTAAGGAAAATGTTCTAAATATTTATTTTATATCATAAATTTAAAAGCTCTCATATATACTTAAACCCCCATCGATCAGGCTAGAATACCTCAAAAACCCTCTATTATATTGTGTATTATTATTTTAGGAGGTAAATCATTTTCAGATCATAATCTTCATAATTAATGTTGTAATTTATTTATGACCATCTTCATGGCCTATGTCTATTGATTTATTTCATATAGTTACAAAATATCTTCTAAAAGTTTTCTATCATATGACCTAACTTTAATAGAATTATATACATTATATTTGAAATTTCTTCTGCTAAATTTGCTTTATATGAGGATGTACACCCTGTCTATAGTGAAATTGTACCCTTTAACAAACTGGTTCATAGAATCAACAACAATTAATTAAACATGATTTAAAAAAATAAAAATTACAATGATTAAATAGAAACAAGCATGAAGAAGTAGATATTATAAATATAGTGTGTGTAGTCATAATTTTAATTTATAAATGATTTTAGTTTTATTGTGGGGGAGGTCATGGTGTTTTAGTATATTATTATTTTCCACTTCTTGATATGGTTTTTTTATAACTAATGCATCCTAATAGTGGAATAATAGAAATTCAGTGAATATTGGTTAAAAAAACCATGTTAGGAAATGAAAAAAGTTAATATATTTTTTATGTCATAGTCTATATTAGTAAAAAAAATATGGAAATTATTTTATGACATGTATTACAAATCATTCAGTATGATATGGTCTAATTAGAATTTAAGTTATCATTAACACTCATTATTGGATTTTCGTAAAGAAAATCCTAGTATTATCATCTAGTTTGTTGGTAGATTTATAAATATTATATTTTTTCATTTGATGTGATATTAAATGCCACGAAAAAACATCAAAAACAATTATATCATTTTGTACTGACTCATAACATATGAAATATGATATATCATAAAAATGATTGATATCATCCATTATCTTTAATAACTCAACGAATTCTTATTTTATATTGTCATATAAATTTTGAACTAAGTCACATAATAAGAGTGGAAATTAATTAGTCGATATGATAAAAAAGAAAAATTACACTTTTCTACTTTTTCATTAGTAATATAATTAAAAAGATTGTACATTTTTAAATTTTCTAAAAGGAACTTGAGTGATATTTAATTAATTTGAAATTTATTTTTAAATTTAAATAACTATTAACAGATCCTAAATAAATTAATATATATATATATATATATATTAAATATTATATAAAAATCCATATAACATATATGGAATAACTTTTTATTTTGATATAATGTTTTAATATATAAATTAAATGGAAATTTATAAAATGATAAAAAATTTGAATATGAGAGAAAATATAAAGGTTTTTATTAAATTATGAATTTTCTATTACATATTAATTCAAATGTAAAAAACAATGAAATTATTTATGAAATTATTTAAAGCATATGAATATGAATTTTTATAAACTAATATGTTCAATGATTGAATATTATTAAAAATATGACATTTTACTTACTCGAAATGTTATCATTATAGATACAATACATAAAATGTTTATATTTTAAAAATTATGTATTTTGGAAAACATCATATAAATGGTTATATAATTATTTTAATATTAAAATTAAATATAATGTATTTATATTATTTTAATTTCTTAAAACCTATATTGCATGAATATATTATAAATTTATTATTATTTTTTTACATTGAGATGTTTTTAATAATATTAATAACATGTCTAAATTTATGAATTAACAATTAATTTAGTTTAATATCTACATTATGAATTGATATAAATCACATATTGTGAATGTATGTATTTTCTATTTTATTATATTAAATTGCTTAAATAATTTTCTAACATGTATACAATGAGTTAGATTATTTCCATGATAGTTGATTTTGTTTCATTATATGTTGAATTTAGATTATAATAAGTTAATTTACATAAATATAATATTAAAAAGAATAGAAGACTCTCTTATGTTATGTTTCATGCGTTTTGGGATATTTTATCAGATTAATAATTGGTTTTAGATCATAGGCCATGTCTTTAAATATTTTACTTAACCACCTATTACCACAGTTACTCTTGTATGAATTGATTTTTTAATATGATTTCAATACTTTATGTTATTGATATTCTTATACAATATATAAATGACACATTTATATATGTATAAATTTAGATTCATGTTTAAAATAATTATTAGTAACAGAAAAATGAATTGGGTAAAGAGTTACACATAAAACTTTTCATTAAATATTTATTTTAAATAAGGAATATAGATTCAAATATATATGATTATAATATTTATTTAATATAAAGAGAATAATTGGGAAATTTTTGTATGATTTTTTAAAAAAAAATAAAATAACAAGCATTATATTCATTCTAATGAATAAATTATTTCTGACATTGATAATTTAGTAAAAGTGATCACAATAGTTTGAGGACTATTTAACTTTATATATGTGAAATGTAGGGTATGTGTGACCCTATTCGTTAGGTGTATATATTTTATATGAGAATTTACTTTCACATAGCTGGGAAAGCCAAATAGTTAGTATACAATATGAGAAGTGTTTATTAAATCTATATGATGGATTAGAACAATGATTTGCAAAATAAATAATCATAAAGTCATATTGTGATGCTTATAGCATCTATCTAAGATATTGTACTACAATCATATTGTTTATAAATGATCTTCAATTATATATATAAAATCTTTGATATTATAATACGTAATTGTATAATAAAAAATAATTATTTTTTTGTCGTACATCATAATGATATATTCATGATTAAACCATTAGATAATTGGGAAAAACATTAACTAACAAAACACATTCACTTTATATCTAACTAAATAATTACATTATATATATGAATCATATTTTTCCATAATGTGTGTTAAATATATCCAATAAATTCATTCATGTATTCATCCATTAAAATTGTTCATGCATACTAATTTTCTTTATCACAGTTGAAAATGTAAACATATTAATTGGTAATATCAAATTATCAGTAAGGTTAAACATGAAAGAGAGTTAATCATGTTATAATAATAGAATTAATATTATGGATGTAATAAGTATACATTATAAAAACATAATCAATTGATATTGAGACCATGATATATCCCTGAAAATAAATTAAATCCTGGAGAACAATAATACAAGTCACACGCTAATTTAACGTGTAATTTTGATCATGTAAAAAATGTTTCCGAGGCCATTTTTAGACTTTATATTCTCATTGAAAGAGGTTCACAATAAATACCAACATTTTTTCTCTCACTAGGCCTTTCGATGCATCAATGTGTTATATAATTGATGACCCCAAAAATCAATGGATAACGACCAATCCATTCCTGATAATAGATAATAAAACTATTAATACCATTTATTAAGGATCCTTTTTATAAATAAGTAAATATATATCCATATAATGAAATACATGAAATGATAATATATAATTAACTTGAATTAAATTTAAATAATGATGACGAATATAAATATATTTCTATATGAAAATAAATTAGATAATATGATCAAAAACCATCTTTAAAAAAAATGTGGATAACAAAAAATAATTATAAAACATTAAAATAGTCACCTGTAATTAAAAAAGAAATATAATGAATTCCAACACATTTCCCTGTATAAGTTGAACGAAATTTATTCAATGGGATGATTATCCAATCTGTATCATGGGAATATAATTTTCACAACATATATAATAGTGAGCATATAACTAAGTTAGTGTTGAATAACATTATCATATGATATATAAAGAATGTACATGGATGTTTTCAAAATTACATAACCCTAGTGTACAGATATTAACCTAGAAATATGTTTATAAAAAATAATATCCTCACAAAATAATTATTTAATGATATCACTAATAAATGTATCATAAAGTTTATTTTTTTAACATGATCTCATTATCATAATATATATTTATATAGTGATTCATAATCAATAATATAGAAAATATTTTTGAAAATGAAAATGGAAAATGAAGATAATATTAAAAATTCAATTTTGAAAACATTTTTAACATTGATTTTAAAAACAAAATTGTATGTTAATATAAATAGTATATTATGATATGGTTATATAGAATATTTTGAAAACCCATTATGTATTAAAAGGTTTTAAAATATTGAATATTTGTAAATATATAATCCCCATATTGGATTAATGAAGAGAGGAAGAGAAAACACGTAAATATTAAAGGAAGCCCCCTTTTTAATATTTTGAAAATAACAGTATTCAAAATTTAGATTGTAAATATAGAACAAATAAATATTTTTCAATAAAAATAATTATAAAAAATAAGAATAAAAATTAAAATATTTTAAAATATTTGAGTTCAAGAACTGAAACATTGAAATGTAGAGTACAACATGAATCATTATAACTCATATAATGTATATTTGTTCTATAGATATAGTTATGTGTAGAAAATCCAGGAATCATGAAACATGTTAATGGGATTTAAATTGTAAAAAATTATACAATTAAATAATACATCACAAGAAAATTAAATTTTATAATTATCCAAACAGAAATGTAATAGGTTCACGTGTACTATCATAAGTCAATGAACAAAATTTAGTTACCAGAATCTCTTATAAATAGAGTACTAATAGAGTTAAAATAAAATTTATAAATCTATTTTGATCTGGTATATAATATTAAATGAAATAAATGAAAAAAATAATTAATATTAATAAGATAGTAAATCAATAAAACATTAAACTGTGTAACAATGGTGCATAATATTCAACACTCCTCAATGATTCACAAATGATAGAATGAAAATGAATTCTGTGTGAGAACATTATAATCAACACCCCTTGAAACTGTGTTCATGTTATTGAAAATAAATTACAATTATTAAAATAGATTTTATGATGGTATGTTAAATATATTTATTGTAAACACTACATTCAATAAAATAGTTGTATAACAACAAAAATGTCTCAAAGGGAGGTATTTTTAAGGTGAGAACGATACATCCGACCAGATTTGTTATCCATGCTCACCAAAAATCATAAATAATATGATACTATAAAAAATAACAAAAAATGATATAAATTAATATTATAATTTATTTTATTAACTTTTATTCATTCAATTTATTTAATATTAGTATGATTTGAACAATTTTTTAAATTATTGACTAAATAATCATTATCGTGTTGAAATAGATTAATTTAAAATTTGATATTATATATTTTTGTTCTAATATATAGAACTAATAGATTCATATTCATTACTTGAATATGTGATCTATGATATCATATAAATAGATATTTTAGTCCATGGTAGGATAGGTTACAATCCAAAAAGATTGAATTGGTGTTGGTCATATTCCAATAATTCTTATCAAACGTAAGGTGTTTTTTACGTTATTAGTCTCATGTTAAACCAAACATAAAAAATATAAAAATTAAAATTATACACACATTCAAATAATATTATTCCATTAAATAATTTGACATAGTCATGCATGATAAAAATTCATATTACATTTCAATTATGTTGTTAATCTTATAAGAACATGAATCTGCAATTATTAACATATAATTATGATGTGTTATAGTAATAATATGATTATAAAATTATCATAATGATCATATTTCGTGTTTATTAATATTATATATAATTTTTTATTAATTGTTTACAATAATTATATAATTTATATTATTTCCTTACATAGAAAAAGTATCGTTTTCTCCATGGTTCCTCTTTTAAACTATTGTAACAACAATATTAATTTATGGATTATATGAACAATAATTGATCAAATTTTCCATAAAAACATTAATGATATCATTAACATAAATATTTTCATTTAATCCCATCATCGTGACTCTTCTTGTAAGGTGATGATGGAATGAAAAAAAAAATTATATTCACATTAATGGAATTGTCCATATATACTCATGGTTGGAGATTTAATTTTCAATTAGTAAAGTTTTAATGTGGTTTAATATTTTGAAATAATAAAATTTATAAAAATATAATTATAAATTATTATGTCCCCACTCATTAATATCCTTTTTTGTTGTAGAAGAAAACTATAACTCATTGAAACATGTAGGCGGTAATCCGGGAAATAAAAAAAATGAATGATTAATTTTCCCAAATATAAAATGGATATAATTGTAGATTATTACATCCATAGAAAAATATCATTATGTATATTTGTAACAATTAATTCCTTAAATAGTTATTTGAAAATAAAAATTTAAAACTGGATATTGAAAATATATAATTTGTTTTAAAAAAATTAAAAACAAAAGGAACTTTTAGATTTCCATTTAAGATTTCTTGAAAATGGTTGTCAAAAGAGAATATCCTCAGAAAAAAATCTCAATATAGTTACAATATTATTCTATGGGAATGAAATATTCAGTTTTACTTAGGAAAACTAATTTATATTAGTACATTTAAGCAGTGGTGAGATGACCTTTCTATTAGTGGTTGAAATTGAATTAAAATATTTCAAATTAAAATAAATGAAGCACATGTTATGATTGTGAATTATCTCCAAAATTGGGAGATAATTGAGTGGGGGAAGTTATTATTTCAATCCAAACATGAATTAGTCAATTATGGAAATATTTATATGCTTTTTCAATCCATTTATCCGTGAATTGTTACTTTTACCCTTTTATATTTTACTATAGTAAATCGTATTACTTAAAGTATTTTTATAATTATTAGTGTAAATAAATATGTTCATATTTTATAATTTGGACCCAATAATTATAACAATAAAATGAATTTAAATTTATTACTTTATATAGGATATAAATTTTAATTAAAAAAATTTATAATGCATTAGAACGATTTTTTGGGAAATAATACTTATCTTCTAAAATATAAAAAATAGGTATGTAAATTTAAAACCACATTATTAAAATTATTAAAGGACATATAAAATATATATTTAGACTTATAAATGTGTTTCTTTAAATGTTAAAATCATTCATAATTTGAAATGAATTCATAAAAGTCACATATTTTTTAAGGGTGAAATTATTCTTTATAGACCTAAATATCATCATTTTTAGAAATAAAAAACAAAAATTCATAAATATAAAAATTAAAAACAATAAATACAATAAATATTTTATTTTTCAACAATTACTATTTTGTGATTAATGAATTTATCATCTCAGTGAAAAATTATGTTATAATGGTAATAAAATTATTTGACTTTATATTTTACAGAATACTACCAATTTTCAAACATATATATTATTATATTCAATTAATGTAAATCGCAACCCTTTTTCATAAAAATTACATTTTATTTTTAATATTTGAATGATTCCTAAATTATAAAATTATATTATATTTAATAGATATATTTATAAAAATAAATTTATATTCATAAATTCATCATATCACAAATTTTAGCTATTATAATTGAATATCAATCCTTTTAAAAGTAAAATTTATATTCAATATATGAATATTTAAAAATATATTACTATTTTTAGTTCATTAAAATTCAATAACATGGTTTTATTTTTCTAAACATATCACTGTTTTGTTTTAGTGAATCTTTACATATAAAGCAAGCTACTGAACATAATATCTTATATATTTTTTTATCATATATTAATATTTTTTGTTGTTACATATATCTAATATTATTGAAATAATTGTGTAAATAATACATTCAAGAATTTTGATACATGTTTATATAAGATTATTCATTATGAAATATAGATATGATTCTACCTATGAATAATATATCATTTAAACTGTGTTATAATATTACCTGGAGAAAATCTAACATAACTCCATATTAAATTATTGGAAAACATAAAACTGAATTGATAGAATAATATATTATATCTGAAAAAAAATCACCATATTAAAACATGGCATGATAAATATTATAGTTAAATAGATTCTAAATGTAAGTAAGATAATATACTACTATAAAAATAAAATTATTATCAATTTGAAATAAAAACAAGCTTTGTGATGGAGTAATACATCCATTAGTAACCAATAGGTGAAGATATTTAATAAATAGAACTTTGTAAATATTATAAGTATTTGATGTGTTTTTGAATTACCCTCCAAAATAATATTGTTAATAGAAAATACCCTACGAAAGATACATGAAAAAATGATGTATTCAAAATGAGAGATATCTTGAAATGAATCTTTTAAAAATTGTTAATGAAAAAAATGTAAGTGGTAGAAAAGAAATTTTTGGATGAATATCAAATGATGAAAAACTTAATTCCACTCATTTTAAAAATATGAATGTTCGTGCTTATAACAATGATATACTAAGATTCATATATGTATTTACCCATCTATTTGATCCATTATTTTATTATTAATGTGAATGTTCTGATATTATATTTTGAATTTAAATATAAATATATTTTATGAATTTGAACCTAAACAATATTAAATGAATAGGATAACTATGTATAAAATTGTTTTTTAATTATTATATGTTTTTTGTATAGTGAAATTTATTAATATCTCAAACAATGATTAGTTTTTTTCATAATGTATAACTCATAATAGAGTAATATAAAATAAATAAGTTTGAATCCTAATGGGGGATTCATGAATAAAGTATATTTATTCTATTTTATAAATATTGTCACTATATCTATAATTTTTTTAAATACCTAACGGTTAAAAATTATCTTTATATAGACTAAATGTTTGGTATAATGCTAAAAAATCAATTTATAGATTCTAGATCAAAAATAATATGAATTACATGATTTATAAGTATTTTAAATAACCAGGAGTCTAAAACTGGGCAATAAATAATAGTAATATGTTAATGAATACATTATTTTTATGGAGAAATATTTGTAACATCAAGGATTCATATTCAATAGATAACAAAAAATCATTCTTGGTTAATGAATAGTTTTTTATAATTGATTTTTAATTTGATAATTTTCATTTATAATAAAAGGATGTAATGAATACAAATGATGACATTTTTTGAAATTTTTGGTTATTATTTAATCATATTGTATATTTTTTTCGGGAAATTAAGTATGATTATTAGTTTATTTTCGAAGACAAATGAATTTTTCAAATATAATTATTAAATATAAGAGAATTAATTCCCAACACCTATCAGTCTAGTACATAAAAAAATAAAATGGTATTTTGAAAGTAAATATCAAAATAAATAAAATACCATATAAGACATGGTTTGTAACAATTTATTGTTTAATTATAGAATACGTGTTTTTTATATTATCATAGAATTTTTATTTCATTGCAGATATTTTTTGGAATATATAGTTTGTCAGAGGGATGTGAGATTATATTTAAGCATTGATATGTTTAAAAATATTAAAAAATATATAATTCCCTTTGGTGGTGATTTTTATCAATTTAATTGTAAATTAATATCATGTAGAACATGGGAGATGGATTGTATATCCAATCTGAATAAGTGATTTGCATAAAACAATAAGAATTAACTGTTTCTCTTGAATTTATGGCTACGAAAATTCATGTGCGAATCCCTGATATGAAAATGGAGAATCATTATACTCACTTTTTTGTATATTGGAAAAATAAAATATTTGGTAGATAAATTGAATAAATTGTTTTAACTATATTCAATATTATATATTGATTTTTCAGAGTGATAATCGTTGAGTTATTTATAAAATTGATTGATTTAGGTATTAATTAATATCTCTTGGATATTGGATTCAGATGTCTAATGTAAGGCTACAATGAAATGGCATATAGATTATAACTAAATTCATTATTTATTTATAAAATTCTATAAAATAAAATCTGTCCTGGAATTATAATATGGTTCAGACTATACCCCATAAGGGTAGTTCAATATTACTATAAACATTAAATATATATATATATATATATATATATATCACGTACTTAATCAATATATATAAGTTATATGATTTAGATAGACATTCTATAGTTGGAATAACTTGTGTTTGTACGGTTCATATATTTATTTTTATAGTTCAAAATTGTCATAAGAAGTATGATTCTAATTTATATTTTTCAATAAAAATATAGAATATGGTTGAGACATTTCCACATATGCTTTTATCATGTCAAAATAATTTTTATTAATGATGGCATAAGTTATACAGAAAGCCACGTATGTTTCCTTTTCTAGTCAAAAAATTTTAATGATTCAAGAATTTATATTTCTATATGATAATTCATTTTATGATGTATAATTTATTATTTCATGTCATAAATATCATGATTCTTTGTTAAGAAATTATTTATCAAAATTTTATTGATATTTGTTATAGGAATATTTTTTTTGTGAATTTGGAATTAAAAAATATTGAAATAAACATTAGGTGATAAAAAAGGAATATAAATAAGTTGATTAATGACATATATTTTAGTGTATAAAATATTATAAAATCTTTCTGATCAGATAGAAATTAGTATGTTAAATTTTTATTGAACTAAAAGATGCGAAATGTATTGAGTATGATTGATATGGAAGGCCATAGTTTTTCTATCCTAGAATATGGAATTTATTGATATCTTTAATAAATAATTTAGTTGAAGGAATCTTCTATTATAAGCTAGATTTTTAAATAACTCAAAATCAATGTCATTTATAATTAATTAGAAGATAAGGTGAGGCTAGAGATGCATGTTTTTGTGTTCAAACGAAAACATGTGGTGTTTATTATTTTTTATTGATACTCTTATTCCATGAGAAGTAACATCACAACCACATGTGGTACATCTATGTAATTTTACTTCATTGAATAGTGTTCTACTACGACACACTATAGAAATATTTTGTAAAAAGAGGAATGTGAGAAAATAATAGGATATATTTGTGTATATAAATGACTAAGAGTGAAATATAGTGGATAATGTATTTGAATAATACTCTTTATGATTGAAGTTGAAAAAAATAAATCATGGGAGTGGTTGTGTGGTTGTACATGTAATTTTTTCTATCATGAAATTTCTCTAGTATTGAAGTTTAACGATATTGTTAATAATTCCCAAAAAATTATGTATATTTATCATTTATTATCTTATATAAATTTAATCATAGAAGAGATAGTTATATATTATGTGTGATGCATCAAATGAATCATTAATGAAACTAATGAAGAACATATATCGATAATCCACGTGAAACAATTCAAACTAGGTCAATTTATTTTTGATGTTGGGTTAAAAAAATCATATGCACAACCATATATATAATTGGTTGTGGATAATCATTGAGATTCTGAGTAATAATGTGTGGATAATATTGCCTTGTTTACATATATCTATTAGAGTAATGGAAAAATAGCTGAAACAATAATAAAATAAAGAGACATAAATAATAATGAAAGAATAGTGTAATAAAAATCATTGAGGTGTCATAATGCAATGTCACAGTAAATACCCATTAAAATGGATCCATATTCGGTGGATCGATATTTCCTCATAAACAATTATAACGAATTGAATGTGGCATGATATAAAAAATCATTATGTATTTAATGAAATCACCAAATCTCATATATCTATTTCCCTTCTTTAACAGTCATACATAGGTCTCTTTAACATTATTCTATATTTGAATACAAATTATTCACATTCATTAATATGTACATTATATGAGTTAGTGAAAACCTTACATGGAACCCCTAATATTCCCACATCATATGGAGAAAATATATAATTTTCTATGATAATGACTAGAAATGAAAATATAAAATACATATAACAATTTCTTCTATTTATAAGACTATAAAATTAACGACTTATCAATATTTCTAATAACCAAAAAATATTGTAACTAATAACTCCAATTCTCAACCATAAATTAGTAAAAATTATGACAACATAAGAAGAATCTCTCAAGGATGTAACCTACACTCTCTTTCTAATGTCTGATCACATATTTCCATCCCAAGTTATCCAACATGTTTGGGATCTCATGGATGAAACAAACATCATCTTTTTGATGGTGGAATAAAAGAATTATTCCATTTTTATAATATTGATGGTGGATCACATGGATCAAATAGTTTTTCTAATATATGGTTGATCAACTAGTTTAGTCCTCTTCAACATAGATAAAAATGGATCACATAATATAATACACTAAAATATCATTACTAGTAGAACACAAGATAAATATATCATATCAAATCACACGACAATGGTATCACAAGATACACATTTAACATGATACTCACGGAATTATAGAAACATAATTCACATGGGACACACATCACACACAATATCATAAGATATCACAATAGAGATTACAATGGGACAATAATGCCACCACTACCCATCATATGCACACCATTTTTCTCATAGTTCCACTAATCATCAAAAATGATTTTCAATTAACACATCATTATATAAAATCCATAATATAGTTTACACTTCCTAATATATTTTATATGAATTTGGAATCCCCTCAATCACCACTATTATTAAATCATATTATATGAATCTATAAGATCATCCCCATATCAATCAAATAATTATTAATGAAAGGGATTTCATGAATAATGAAGGATCTAAGTCATATATGTCATTATAAATTAAAAATAGAACAACATAGATGATAAAGACATATAATGATGAATAAATGATGTTTAAGATGAGGTAGAAAATTATCGAATGGCAGACCTTAAATTCTTCTGTTTTTTTGTTTAATTGGATAGGATAATAAATTAGAAATGGTGGTTTGTTTAATAAATATAATGAAACATGTATTTCCATTAAATAAAACCCCACTAGTTGGCTACAAATTGGCCACCGTGTGATTAGTTTGACCAAGAAGGGACCTATAATATAATATAATTGACCATTTTGCCACTGGTCACTCTATAGCCAGTTGAGGGCCACCTATAACATAATTTTTCTATAGTATAATTACCAATTTAATTAATGTTCTTGTAAGAAACTATACACCCCTCAATGTAAAAAAAATTATACATATGTTTAGAAAAAAATAAACAACCATATTCCCTAATAAAATTGAATTACACTCTCTCTATAAAAAATTGTTATCCAGAAATGGTTTCTCTTGGGGTATCCTCCAACGATATGACCATCCAATTAGGTAATCTGACATCTATTTCCTGAACTATTCTAGATAAATCCCTGAAACTATAAAACTCGTGTGAGAGGATGTACCAATTATTTTCATCCTTTATTCACATTGCATCCATTGATTCCCTAAATTAGAATATATACTTGTTATGTTATTTGATAGACAATAAAAAATTACAATTGTTTTCATCAATGCTTATCTTACCATCATTTACATACCAAGGTGGTATTAACAATAATGTTTCGACATTACAAAATCTCGATAACCTATTGTCTAAATCATGATTTATATCAATTTTTATAGCCACTACTAGGATAATATAATCACCCTGAACTTATACCATTCAATGATTTTGAAATTTAGTCAACCATTTATTTTTCCATAAATAATCTACCAATCATGAATCATCCATAAATCATTATAGCTTTAAGTGAAAAATAACCAGAGAGTATATACCAAGATCCATTATTGATAACCACCAACTAAAAACTAATTTCCACATATTGATACATACACATGATAATATATCATTCATCAATGTACTTAAAATAATACATTATTAAATTATTACAATTATATTCTATCTATTGTTAGGTATACAAACACGTCACCCTTAATATCCAATGAAGGAAATTTCATCACAAGAACGAGGCTTCCTTAGTGTTAGTTAATCATTGTAACCCATAACACCTATAAAACTCATCAAACCTGATCATATTTCAAATGATTCAAAATATTAAATTGAAGAACACATCCTATATAACTAACACACCACTATAGAACTCCATTTACTATAACTAAATACAATATTTAAAATAGACACTATAAAATATGGATAAATCTAACAATATTGTAGAGGCATATTCAAACAAATAATCCTGTGAACAATTCCACATCCATATGACAGTCCTCCAAAAAAGTATCACAATATTTCTATGTAGAATCATTACATTATTTTATATCCTTCATCATATGAGTTGTTTTATTCACACACATATTACACCATAACAAAATAGACATTTCCTTATTACTGCATAATGGGATCATCTTCTAAATTAATCCTAACACAAATCCTGGGGATGGTTGCTCAAATAGTAAAAATTTTCAACATAGATGCATTTTAATATGTGTAAAACACAATTGTCAACATTCTGAACAACATAATCATTTATAAAATTTACTAAAACCTTCAATCTATTAAATACAGTACACTTCCCAATGTAAACACAAATGACATCCTCTATTATAACCCAGACACTATATGACTAAAGGAATATCTCCATCCTTATTTGTATGATTATCCCTCAAATGTTCTAAATTTTATTCTTTTTTTCCCTACACCACCACTCTACTAATGTTCTACTACCAAATATAAAATACTACCTTGTTTTATTCAACAAGGTTCTTTTTTAGACTCATATAACTAAAAAAATGGAACAATTCTTAGGACACAAAGCATTACCGACTTAATAAAAGTCATGGATGTTGGTAATTTCATAGTATCAACACAATCCAATAGTTAATCAACAACATATACATAAAATAATTTGTGTGAATTTCAACAATTACCCCCAAAACTAACAACACATCATAATGACTGAGTGTAATAACACATGATATTCCAAAATGGAACCATCATGTATTATCACCATATGAGTTAGTTTGTATATGAAAATACCATAAAACAATTAAAAAATGATAACAATATGTTATAGAGCCCCCTAATTTACTTCATGAACTACCGCTACATCTACAATTAATTTATCATGATAATCATTATTAACACGGTTGTATAAGTGATAATAAGAAATATCACATACTCTAATATGACCCTAATGCCAATTCCATTGAATACAAATTGTACACAATCAAATTTCACTACATAAAAATTTGATGAAATATCTAGGGATCCATGAAAAATCAACTCTTAGAGTATTTCAAAAATAAACTACATATTTTTAAAATTGTTAACTCTATACAATTATTTAAAAGAAACATCCAAAAATCCTTTCTTACTATCCATTACCACAAACACAAAAATCCTTTACCACTAACACTTAAAAAAATATATTATTCTTCAAAAAAATCATCCCAATCCTCTAAATTAATCTCCAAATTGTTATTTAAGAATTATGTTACAATTATCAATTCAAAAACCTCTAAGTCCCATGTGGTTCACACCTCTCTAGGGAACTCCTAACATGCTAATCACACTTTACACTCATTTTTTCTATGATAATTAATGGTTAAATGTCCATATCAACCATACTCACATCTTGAAGAACTATTCAAGACCCTATTTGTCACACCCCGACCGCGGACGTCCGTAATTTTCCTTCTTTCTTGGTCCCGGTTTAAATTTTTCGAAGATTAATTGTGATTGGTGGTTTCACGTCGGTGCGCGGTCATCGCACCGCTAGCGGTGATCGTGCATTCGGCCCGGGTGACGATGTGTCCACCCGGCATTTTAAATATTAAAGTTTTTACGTTGTCTTTTTGTTATTATTACTATTTGAGTTGCGTTATTATTATTGTTATTATTATAAAGTTTTAATATTAATATTATTATCATTAATTTTATTATAAGTTTTGTTATTATTTTATTATTATTATTATTATAAGGTATTATTAATATTATGGTTAGAAATTTTTATTATTATTAAGATTAGTTTTTATTATTTTATTTAGTCTTTTATTATTATGATTATCAATTATGTGTGTATATATATATATATATATTTTGACCCAAACCTAACCCTACCCCTATTCCCACGCAGCCGCCACCCACCCCCTCTCTATCTCCCCTTCCTCCTCTTTCTTCTTCCCCGCACCAGCACTCTCCCACCTCACCCGATCGCCGCGGCCCTCCTACTGGTCCAGCCTTCCGACGCCCCCTGCATACGCTCCGCCGGTTCCCGTCGCCGAGCCCCTCCGTCCGGCTCCCGACTCCACTGCGCGCTGCGCCGTTCCGGCGACCCCTGGTCCGGCGCCGCCCTGCTCCTCCGCCTTGCGCCGACCCCGCGCCCAGCCACTCCTCCCCGGCTTCCCCTTGCGCAGCCTCTCCGCCTCGCCCCGCCGCGCCCTGGCCTTCCTCCTCCGGCCTCGCACCCTCCTTCGCTAGCCTGACCGCCGGCCTCCTCCCCTCCCTGTTCTTTCCTGTACCGCCCAGCCCCCTTCCCCGGCCGTCTCCGCCGCTGTCCCGTCCCAGCGCCGCCTGCACCGACCTCCGACACCTGTGCCCTCCCGCTCCGGTGCCCTCCGCTGTGCGATCTCCTCCCTGCGCAGTCCCTTCGCCGACACCGCTCCTCTTCCCTGCTACTCCTCCGCCGCTCTCCCCTGCTCGCCGACCGCCCTCGCCCAGCCATTCCGGCCAGCCGACCCCCCTTCGCTCCTGCGCGCTCCGCCCCCGCTCTCCCCCTGATCCACCCTGGTGCGCCATCCGCTGCCTCCGCCTCCCTGCCGCGTCGCCGTCCCGGCCGCCCTGCTCCGCCGCCTCCTGCGCGAACTCCCCCCCAGGCTGTGAGTCTTAGTTCTTTTTATTTATTTATTTATTTTATTCTTTTGTTTGTTTGTTAAACTTAATTTTATAACGTTAATTATTTTTATAATATTATAATTTCTTTATTATTATTATGTCATTAATATTATTTTATTATTATTGTTATTATGTTTATATTATTTTATTATTATTATTGTTATGTTAATATTACTTTATTGTTATTATTATTATTATATTATTATTATTATTTTTATTGTTATTATTATTGATATTAACATTTCATATTATTATTATTATTATTATTGTTATGATTACTAACATATTATTAATATTAATATTATTATTATTATTACTAATATATTTATTATTATCATATTATTTTTATTATTATTATTATGTTATGATATTCTTATTATTATTATTAAATTATTATTATTATTATGCTATTGTCATTATATTATTATTATTATTATTATCATGTTAACATTATTTTATATTATTATCATTATTATATTATTAATATATTATGATTATGTTAAATTGGCATTGTTCCTATTATTATTATTGTATTAATATTATGATATTATTATTATTATTATTATTGATATATTATAAGTATGCTAATTATATTATTTTTGTTATTATTATTATAACATCATTATTATTATTATGTTGTGTTATAATTATTATTGTGATTATTGTTATCACCGCGATTATTTTCACATTGTTATTATTATTAATATTATTCTGTTATTAATATCGTTGAGACCGTTTAACGGTCTACTGTTTTAGGACCCGCGCAGGGCGTTTCCGAGAAAGCGCCATCGCTGCGCCTTGTTTCCGAGGTTCTGCCGTCTCCGCGTCTTAGTTTCGAGAGTGTTGGACTTTATCACGTGGCTTCAGACACACGTCGTGTCATCGCGCCTTGGTTCCAAGGTCGTTTTACCACCGCCCTTGGATCTTGAGGTAGGTCTCCCTTTGCACTCGCCTTTAAATTTAGAATTTATTTATTCCTTGACTTTTTATTAAGTTTCAGCAAATTCAAAAGTATTACTAAGTAGTTATCTATAGTTTGGTGATCTGCTGATGATAAAAGTTGTTTTAATTCTAGCGTTTCATTAAAAGCGTTTTCTTGGATTTAATTGTGTGCTTCCATGGTAGTTTTGCTAGATGGTTCTTCCTGATTAACGAAAGATCATGTTGAATTGGGTTCTGAAGCGGTTTTGGTGTGTGTAAAATGGTAGGTGTATTGGTTATGGAAAATGGTGTTTTTATTTGAACCTTGATTAGAGGAAGTGCCGTGTGACCTTTAAACTCGATTTTTTGGAAACATTAAGCGTGGTTCTTGGTAGTTGAAAAAGAAAAATGTTTTCCTTTGATGCGTGATTAAAATTCTGGATTTCATTTGAGAAATATTATTCTTTCAAAAGGTGTTTAAAGGCCCGTTTGGCTCTTGATAAAAGTGGGGTGCATTTGGAACTGGGAAAATGATTTCTTACTTGTGATACCAACGTCTTTCAGGTTTGAGATGCTGATTTGAGTTTCTTAAATAATGTTCTAAGTGCGTTTCTGGTTTTCAATCGTGTGGCGTATGTCATGTCCCTTGGAAATGTTTTAGTGTTAGATGTTCAAAGTGTAAATGATATGACGGCCCGGTTGGCACTTTAATAAATGTGAAGTGATTATACTTATATATATATATATACGTACTTGTGAGGGCATTTCTACAGGGGGACTTCCCTTCGAGGGTTGTCGTGTAGCGATGTCCGTGTAAGGGGTTGGCAAGTGCGGTGAGATGAGTCACGCGTGCGCGGGTCTCCCACTTACCCAGTGTTACAAAAACTAATATGGGTTCCTGGGCGTCTTGTAGATTATCGAGTGACGGTTGCTTGCTAACCCTGATTAGATGGGTTAGTACCCCCTGGAGTTACAGACAGGCCAGGAGGGATGTGCCACTGGTTGGCTGTTAGGGCGGCCAGTTGGTTATTGACTATGGAGTACCATGCCGGCAGGTAGTCTGAACCCGAGTACGTCCAGGGGTTTTCTAGGGATGTTCAGGATCGCCCATGGTTATTACTGATAACTTCTGGTTTATTTGTACTTGCACTTGGTTTTCCTTACCTGTTTACCTTTACTTGCACTTGTTTTCCATTCTTGTTTTCTTTCAGTCATATTTCACAGCCTATACTGTTAGACTTTGAGAAAAATGGTTTTTAAATGAAAATGCTTTATTCGCTTTGGGTTAGATTTGAAAATATAACACCTTGCTTTTTCAGAACGAGTTTAAAACTAAGGATATGGAACTAACTTTTGAAAGAGAATAAGGGAAATGTCTCGTGGTTGATTTTCAAGCAAAACATTATGAAAAATTACTTTTATACATTATAGTTCAAACCTGGATTATGTAGATTCAATGTTTACTCGCAGTGCTTTGGGGTTTTGTTGTGGGGCTCACCTACTGATTACTTTTGTGCTCACGCCTACCTTTTACCATTTCAGTCGCAGGTCTTCTGTTTTGAGTCGCTCAATGTTGGAGCGAGGTTGCTCTCTAGTTGGGTGGTGACCTGAGAGGTCACATGGAGGTACGTGGTTGTGTGGTTTTTATTTCTTTTCCGCTGTTAGTGTTTATTTATTCTGTTCTATTTACTTTTGTTTTGGGCTGAAATCGTTCCCAACGATCAAGTCTTAATGCCCGGCACTGGTTGCCATCCCGGGGGGATCGGGAACGCCCCTCGGGACTTGCCGCGGACCGGCTCGGGTGACCGGTTCAGGGTCGACCTGGGTTGGTTCGTGACACTATTAATATTGTGAAAACTTTTTTTCTGATGTCATCTACTTCCATTTTTATCACATCAATTTTTTTTATAAAAATGACTTCCAAAAACTCACCTTCAGGCTTCTGTAAAGGCCGTGAAAATACCATTGAGTTCCAACTCCTTATATATGAGTCATAACATGATGTAAATCATAATTTGTGATCAATATCTGATTGATCATTATCAATAAACATATAAATGTCTGGGATCATGCATTACCATGCACATAACACTAATAAATCCCATTCCATTTATTCTCAAGGAAATGAAAAAAAGTCACTCATATATCCCTAAATATGTATAGAACCCTACCCTACCTTTAATTGATATAGAAATAATATCAAAAATGTGTAACTATATATTCAATAATAATACTATTCTTACACTCTAACATGAATATTCATGTCAATAACTCATATCAAAACCACACAATAACCCATCTAATTCAAAAGTAAATTCCCAAAACAATAACCTATATTCCAAATGTCATGGGATTTACTAATGTATCTAGGAGTCATGAATCCATTATAATTAAAGGTAATATTAAATCTCATTCCTTTCATGGTCTCATGACCAACAATACTCTATCCAAATGAAAACGAACTCCACAATCTACCATGAAAATTGGAATCTAGTAGCCAAACCATAGAACATTAACACTGTCACATAATACACATTATATAATATATATAAGAAAATCATGATCTTTTTTAATTTATAATCCTTTCATGGAAAAATTTAAAAAAAATTCCATATAAAATTCAACAAAAACAATTCTTCAAATTCAATGATTCCCATTATGCCCAACCACATTAAGTGATATAAATGAATCTCTGACAGACACAATAATAGACCCAATTATTATGTTGGAAAAGAGGTCATAGTAAATCAGGAATTCATACTGTAATATCTTATGTATATAAATAGTAAAAAAAATTCATATTTATTAATTTTTTGAATTAAATATTAATTTTAGATGAAAGTAGATGATATGTTTGATGCAAAACCCTATACAAAACAATGGGTTTCATTGAAATATTACGTTGCACACTATTAATATAATATTATTATTTTAAATGTTAGTAAACTCATAGTCATTGTGTTGGAGGAAATGAACAAAATTACCTACAATATAATTATACATGTTTGTTAAATGTTTTTATATTTATCTAATTTTTGTTACAAGAATAAAATTTGAATGAATCCAATTTTGAGCCCAAATAGTCTAATATTTTTTAAAAGAACTATTCATTGCCTTTTAATGGAGAACCGTCCTTAAATCTAGTATTTGTCACTTTTTATGCTATATTTTACACAATAAAATTCTTATTTACAGTAAGGACAATATAATTTAATTTAAGTAAACATTTTGTATTTTTATCATTTTTAATGAATAGTGAAATTTACTATATTTTAATTAAAAACACTATTTTAATATTATTTTTTATATGGTTATATATTCATTTTAGTTGGGTTTTAATGTGTAATTGGATTATATATTTACCATTTAATTAAATATCGGTAATTGGTATTGATTTAATTTTGATATTGGGCGTAAATAAGGGTCAATCTTTTGATAGTTAATATTATTTAAAAACACATTTTTTGTTATGATAATGGGAATTAATATTATATTAATTAATCTGACTTCAACATTTTGAATTTGGTAAAATAGATATCATTTTGAATTAATAATATCAAATATAGCCTAGGATGAATTTTTTGTTTTTTTTGGAAAACATCGATTTTTGATGAATATTGAAACCACCGAGTAGTGGTTAAAATATTGAGTTTTTAGGATAAATGATATTTTACAACATTTGGTAATTGAATTTAGAAAAAATAACTTAAATGGTCATTATTAGTAAGAAATATTTGGTTTAATAAGATAAGTAACTATTTTTTTGAATAATAATTTTGGACTTTTATTTATAGCAATTAAAGTGAAATTGGGCAATTCAAGGTAAAAAGAAAATTGTAATAATATAAAATTACATTAACAGTAGTCATGACCTTATTTTATGAGTCATTTCCAACCATGCGAATATATGGGTCGATTCTGGGTCCCCATGAAACCACTTAACTGTGTCAATGACAATTTATATTAATTAATTTAAAGTAATGACAAAAATGACATAAACATATATCTTTCAGTATGTCAATTTTATAAAGGATGATTTATAAGATATCTGTTAAACTATAAATATTCATTGGAAATATAAAAATAATTCCAATATCATAGTTTTTTTATTTATATTTAGACATCATATAAATAAAAATATTTATGACACAATAATGATATAGTGTTTACCTCATTAATAAAATAATTAAAGAAATAAGTTATAAATGGTAAAAAATATCCAAAACATGTTCAATTATTATTGATTGATGTTATTTATAACCATAGTCATCTTTTATTTGAATTTAATGAGTTCTTGATTTTTGAAACAGAATATAAGTTTATAATAAAATAATGTTTTTAATCATTCCTATAGAGCCCCTCCTCCCCTTTATAAAATTCTTCACCTCTAACATATTAGTCACAGCACTCAAGCCCCTTGTATCTTCCAAACCATACCCAAATAATCATTTAATATCACTATCTTTCTCATTGATGCCTTACCATAGGCTGAAAGCACTTCAAGATGTCCTTCTGGTTCAATCCAAAGGGAGTTACCTGATTTTATGGTAATGTCTCCTATTCATTTCCTTTATTTTTTTTTCTAACCTTCTAAACAAATTTTATTCCATTATTTTATAACAACACCAGTATCCTTAATATTCTATGTTGTTTTTATGATGTTATTAAAACTACAATTAAACACTCTTCCATCTAATGGGTGAAGATAATACTGTTCTTTTGGATGAGAAACAAACGCATCACGAAATGATGATTGTTCAAATATCTCAAACTGCCTTTCATGGTGACCATTATGATGGAACTGTATTTATATATGATATATATTATGTTTTTTTCAATATTCTTCTATAAATATTATTTATTAACATACCATTATGATTTCCAATATGTGTGAACACGATAATTTCCTTTGAATAAGTGCAGACTACCGCCCCCTAAAGATGATATGATTCGTTTTGAAAAACATGGAACATATATATGATTTAGTGACATATCATATGATATTATAGTATAATTATAATATTCCTATGTATCATTATGTTTTCTTTCCATTTAATATTAAATATAAATAAATGTATCATTTATACATAGGTACATCATGCCGTCTCCATAAACGGTGCATTTCATTTCATATCTCCAAATGTAATGTAATATTATATATATATATATACTAGATATATTTGATATATATCATATATAAATAATAAATATTATTCTGGGGAAAATGTAATTTTCACAACAAGGAAAAATTTTAATTATAAAAAATTCTTTTCTAACTCAAATTTCAATCATCGACAAAATGAACGATATGAGATAAAATAATTAAATATATTTTATTCAATGGTAATAATTAATTTAAATTTAATAATAAATATGAAAATGATTCTTTAGAATGTATAAATTAAAATAATTCTATTATTCATGATGAACAAGGAACATACAAGACAAGTTGGACTCGAGGTTGGGGATCTTCATCACCCAATTTCCATTTATTAAGTTGAACTTATACTAGTTGATTGTGTAATGATATAAATATGTGTGAATGACCTACGATTGTCATACAAATAACATCAACTTATATTTGGTGTATTTATATTTTCACACATAATTATATCATTGATTTATCGTTAATTTACAGATACGATCATTGTAAGGGCATTCTTATCTCACTTATAATTACGTGAGATTTCCATTATTCACCACTTATTAATTGTATGTGGTGTAATGTGTACTGAAATTTGAAATATATTATCATTAGTTATTTTAAATTCATTGTATTCAATGATTCATTTGATTGTTTTAAAATTATGGTCATACGACACGATTAATTACAACGAGGTAAGGGGTTTTTATCTCAATTTTTATTCCCGTGGGATTCATTCTATACTGCCACTATTTCCATTTGTGTTTTCTATGTGATTACTATAGTTGTATAATTTGTGTAATATAGTATAATTTATTTGTATTTACATCTTCATTTTATGATCATTCATTCATGGGAGGTATGTTTTTTATGTTACCAAATCGGTAATGGAACCATTCACCCTCCATTTATTAAAAGACTTATTTTTTAATGTATTTGTATTTAAATATTTTTTTTATTGGGATATGTTATTATATAACCATATTGATATAAATATTATTTTCAGGTGATGATATAACATCTTCTCTCTCGTCAAATCTTATTTGAATTTTAATGTTACGCCGTTATGCTCTTGAATTTTTATAAGGGAATGCCAGAACCCAATTTCAATTATTTTGTTTAAACTTCTAATTGTTGATCATGTTATTATATAAATATGTGTGAATGAAATTTTATTGTTTTACACATAATATCAATTAATTGTTATTGTATTTATACTTTTTCACACATAAATAGGTAATTGATTTATCATTAATCTATGAATACAGTCTTTATAATGTATTTCATCTCAATTTACATCATATTGAGACTTCATTGTTGTTATGTGCCAATTCACATTCATATGTTATATATAATGTACTTTGGAATATTATATAAAAAAATTTTATCATGATATTAAATTTTTTCTTTGTTTATGTATTTAAATATGTTTTGTGATGTGTCTCTCAAGTGTTACGAAACTATTTAACAAAAACATCATTTTGAGATGTTTTGAATATTTATTCTTACAAATATTACTCATTAATTTCCATGTTTTGAAATTGTTTTTAAGGTATTATTTATATGTACAATGATTTTTTAAAATGATAATTTCTTTAAAATATTCAACGTGATATGGGACCCATTGATTAAAAAATATCTTTAGTAATTATTTTAAATATTTTGGAAAATGGATTGATAAATAATTGATTGTGTCAATATCTCTAAATGATATATTATGATTTAAATGTGGAAATGTTATCCTTCATTTATACATGTTGTGCGTGTTATGAATACGTTATGGTTATTCAGAATTGTTTATGTATATGGTGGGTTCTGTGAAAATCATAGGGAGGGTGAGCCCGATATATCTTTCCAATGCATTGGGTAATGTGACAGAGGTAAAAATAAATGTTTCTCCTATGATATTTATGGAATAAACTATGATATATATTCCAAATGTGACTCCCTCTGTATATATGATGGATACAATGTATGTATGATATGGATTCTTCAAGTTACATTCGTGATTTAGGATTATTATGTGTTTTACATAAATATTATGATTTCAGAAGATATGTAATGATTAAAAATTATGAATTCATTGATTTGTATTTATTGATAAGTTATTGATTCCTTTCTTCATTTTTAACTATAACTGAGAATTTTAATCTCATCCAATGTTTTTGAAAAAAAAATTCATAGCTTATATATAATGTTAAGAGACATGAAGTATTCATGAAGATTTATATCAAGAAAATATCTCATGTTTTATTTATGGATTTTTATATTTTTGAATCATTGGATAGAGTAGAAGTGTGTACTTTGTAATATTTGAGATGTAATGTAATAGGTGTAGCCTAAATCTCTAAAAAAATAAACCTAAAATGAACTTAAATGATAATTATTCCATTAAATAATGATTATGTAAGGTTTTAATTTCGGGTCCTTATAGTTTGTATCAGAAGTCGGTTTAGAAAACTTTTGGGATTAGGAGTTTTTTTTAACACATGGTTAGTCCATATGTCTATTATTTCATTTAAATACTTATTTAATAAATTTTTAAAATCATGTAATGTTAGTTATAGATGGAATGAGGAAGATCTCAAACGACATTCCTATCTCTTCTAGATGAAAATCTTGTAAAAATTATTGCAAAGTCATGTTTGGATGATTGTTAAACATTTTCTTACATAAAACTCACATCAAATAAATTATTAGAGATATCAAAGACCTCCAATATACCGCTATATCATCATGGATTATGGTTTGTATTTTATTAAATAATATTTTCACAATATTCTCATACTTTCATGAATGGGAAACATTTTAAAAGAATTTTGAAATATTTAACATATCAATATATTTTTAAGAATATGATGATTTTGAAGAAGGTGAAGAAGATGAATACAATTTCACAACCTATTTATATCGTCCTATAAAATATACTCTCTCAGCACATACTTATTGAATTTTAAAAGGACAACATATTGAATTTTGCAACTAAAACTTAGTCTGACAGTTTTTTGAAATTCATGATTTTCAGAGGTTTTGATATTATATTCAATAAAGGATTATTTTAAAAAATTTATTTTTATGCAAACACCTTTATGATCCATGATTTATATGATTAATATGGATTAAGGAAGAAAATGATATTGAGTGATCTCTATATAATTGTTTCAATGACTGGACCTTCTACCTACGTGAATAAGATGATGATGAAACCATATGGACACCATGAGAGAGGTATGATGTAATTTATTTATGGAATAGTTTTATTTTATTATATGTAAATGAAAAAAATAAAATTATATAATATAAATAGGTCTTAAGGTGTTGGGATAGGAAATGAATGGTATAAGAAAACCATTAATGTAAAAATATGTTAGGATTATTTTTGTGTTTTTTAAAAAGGTGGTAAGTATAACTTATTGTTTTCAGTTAAATGTTTTTTTAGAGAAAGAATAAGTGGAATTTGGTAAATTATGTTTTTTCAAACGGATATAATTAGTATATGAAATTGATTTGTTGATTATGTGATAAAAGTGATTTTGGAATCCATTCAATCTTTTGAGAACACTATATGCTTAAGAAAAATAGAATACAATGGGATTTAATTTGTGGAGTAATGGTAGAAATTTTATATTTAATAATTTATATTTTAATTGTCATCAAATGGTGATCTGGTTTATTTTTTTTAAATGATTAACCTATCAAAATGAATATGTGGTTTGGTTAATTACACCTCAGTATGAGACTTTAAGAGTTGTTGATGTTTTTGTAGATAAATGTTAATATTTTCTGTGAATTTCTATGTAAATAAATCCTTTAGAGTTTCGGATTTCTATATTAGTTTTGATTATTTTGATGAATTTTAAAGACAATATTGTATTGAATGGTATCTCTTGAAATTTTGGTACTTTATGTCGAATTTCAGAGATTAAGAGTATTATTTCTTTTTATAAAGGATTATCCTTTTTGGGGATAATCTCATCTTGTACTAACCAGTTTTGGTTTTGGATAATTTCTAATGATAATGGAAATATATAGTTCATATTTCTTTGATAATGTGATACTATATATGTATATTCTAGTGAATTTAATGTGACTATGATAGTTTGAATTCTAATTTTTTGGAGATAAGATTTGTCTTCTATAGAAACATATTATATTTTGAATCTCTACTTGAAGTAAAGTATATATATATATATATTCTTATTCTATGTAGTAAATAATTTCTTCATAATTATGAAAATTATTTTAATACCAAAATGTTGTCATTTTACATTTCCTACTATGTAATCAAGGACGATTGAACACATCAGAAAATTGTGGTATTCTACTAGTTAACTTTCTCCTAATCATATTTTATATCACTCTCCATCAGAACATGATTGTTACTTTTTCATCCATATCCATGTTTTCACTACATGTAATCTTAGTATGTGTTATCTCGGTTAACCTTTGAATTTCATTTTCATAATTTTAATGTAATATATTTATTAAATGTTTTTTGATGTGGGAAATTCAGTGAGGCTTCTAAGCCAATTTTAAAAATAACAAGGACACAATTTTTAAAGGGGGAAGGATGAGACATACCATTTAAATAATGAGTAATTAATTTTTATATATGTTAATATTTTTTAATTAAATATTAATTTTACATTAAAGGGATGTCTATGTTCGATGGCGTACCCGATATATAACAATAAGTTTTATGAAATCTTATGTTGCACACTAATAATATAATATTATTATTTTAAATTGAAGTTAATACATAGTTGTTGTGCTGGTGGGAATGAACATAACAAACTATAGTATAATTATACATGTTTGTTAAATGTTTTTTCATTTAAGCAATATATTTCACTGGCTTAAAATGTGAATTAATCCAATAAGTACAAATAGTCTAATATTGAGAAAGTTGTCGGTTTACATACTTTTAACGGAGAACCCTCATTAAAGAAATGTTGGATTCAATTTTATATGTTATATTGGAGAAAATAAAATTCTTCTTTTGAATAATAATTTCTAAATTTTCTTTGGGTATACTATTGATATTTTTCTCATAAAATCTTGTATTTATTGAATAGTGATAAAAACTGTATTTTAATTAAAAACTCTATTTAAATATTAATTATTTAAATGACTAGATTATATTTTTAAATGTTTGTAATGTTAAATTAGATTTTTTACCATTTAATCGAATGTTTTTCATTGCAATTAATTTCACTTTGAAATTGGACAGAAACAAGTGTCAGTATTTTTATAGTTAATATTTTATAAAAACTTGCTTATTTTTAAGACAATGGGAATTAATTTTAAATTTATTAATCCAACTTCTATGTTTTTCATTTTATTGAATATAAATTATTTTTGAATTATGAATATCAAATATAGCTTATGCTCATTTTTTGGTATTTTTCTGAAAAAACATCAATTTTTGATGAATAGTGAATCATCAAAGTAGTATTTGAAAAACTGACTTTGTAATTTAAAGGAAATTTTACTGTTCGGGAATTGAATTTCAAAACAAAAAAATACATGGATGTTATTTGTATCTAATATTTGGTTAAAAAATATTAAAAATAATGTTTGGTGAATATTAAATTTTGTCTTTTATTTACCTCGTTTAAAGATAAATAAAGTAATTCAATGTTAAAACAATATTATAATAAAATAGAATTACCAAAAAGGTATTAATAAAATTATTTTATGTGTCATGTATGACCATGGGAATCATAGGGTCGATTTTGGAACCCCATGAAGCCACTTATTAGTGATAATGAAATTTTATATTATTTTATTTAATGTAATGACAAAAATGACATAAACATATATCATTTAGTGAATAAATTTTTACATGATTTTAAATAAGTAATATTTTCTAATATAAATATTTATTATAAATATAAAAAAATTTCCTACATCATGTTGTTTTATTATAATTTTTATAAATCTAATATATTAAATTTTTTATGACATAATAATGATGTATGGTTTACATGATTATTTAATGATTTAAATAAATAAGATCATAAATGTTAAAACAATATGCAAACATGTCAATTTTTTTGATGAAATTATTTAGATCATGGGTCATCATATCAAATACTTTAATGTGTTTTTCAGATTTTTGAAACAGATGACAGGTTTATAATAAAATAAAATTATCAAACATTCCTAAATAACACCTCCTCCTCCTTTTAAAAATATATCACCTAAAACCCATTACTCACACCTCTAAATCACCATGCCTCATCCAAAACCTTCCCAAATAAAATTTTATGGTCCCTCTATTCCACCTAAATGATTTAAATTATGAATAAGGACTTCAAGATGTCTTTTTGGTTCAAACCAATGGGATTTACCCAATTGGAAGGTAATGACTCTTCTATGGTTTTTTTCTTTTATTTTACTTCTCCAACCTCCTAAACTCTTTTAACCTGATTATTTTATAACAAAACCAGTGTCCTAAATATAATATTCTGTCATAATAAAATGAATTTTGACAAAACATACACATAAATCCATTAAATGGGTGAAAAACCTATTGTTTCTGTGGATAGAAAACTAACGTCTCACAAAACAATGATTGTTCAAATATCTCCAACTGCCTCTATTAGTGTCCATTACGATAGAAATGAATTTATATAGGATATATATTATGTTTTTCTCTATAATTATGTAATTTTAATTTACAAACATACCTTTATCCTTTCCAAAATTTGTAAACACAATAATTTATTTGAGGAAGTGGATACTACCGCCCCCTCAAGGTGATACGATTTGATCATGACAGACATGGAACATATAAAGGATAGAGATAGAGAAATTATGTTACATATATATCATATTATATTATACTAGAATTATAATATACCAATGTATCATTATTTTTTTATTCCATTAAATATTAAATAGAAATGAATGTAGCGTTCATGTGTACGTACGAATTTTCGTCTCCCTGATCGGCGCATTTCAATTCTTATCTCCAAATTTTATGTAATATTATATATATATATATATATATATACAAGATATATATGATATATAATATCTATATAAATAATATCATTTTGGATATAATGGACATTTTACCATAAATTTTAATTATAACATGTTCATTTTTAAATCATATTCAGAGCGTCGACTAAATGACCGTCATGAACTCAAATAATTAACTCATTTTTATAGCAATGTACTGAGGGATATAAAATGAATAATAATCATAAAAAAGTTTCAAATCACGTATAAATTAACAAAATTTTATTATTCATGAAGATCGTTGAACATACAAGACAAGATGGACTCGGGGTAAGGGAATATCTTCAAACAATTTCCATTCATTGTGTTGAACATCTACTTTTTGATTATGTCATGATATAAATTTGTGTGAATGAAATATAATTGTTTTAAAATTTATATAAACATATATTTTGGGGATTTATATTTTTGAAAAATAATTATATCATTGATTTATCCTTTAATTTAATGTTATGATCTTTGAAAGTGGTTTTTAACTCACTTTTAATTCCTTGAGATTTCCATTTTTCACAACTTATATATTGCATGAAGTGTATTGAGTACAGAAATATGATATATATTATCAATATTATCATTATATTCATAGGTAACAATGAATAATTTTGTGGTTATTAATATCTGGTCATATGACTCGATTGATTACAATGAGGTAATGGGTTTCCATCTCACTTATTATTCTCGTGAGTATCATGCTATATTTCCACTATTTCTTTTTGTGTGGTGTATATGTTGCCCATTATTGCAATAATTGTGATATATACTATTATTTATTGGTATTTTATCATCATTTTATGATCCTTTTTTCATGGGATGTATGCTTCCAAAGATACCAAATTGGTAAGAGAACCATTCTCCCTCTTCTTTTTAAAAGACTGACTTTTGTTTAGTCATTTAATTTACATATACTTATATTGAGATATATAATTATATTTAGTTATTGATTTATATTTTATTTCAATTTAATAAGACACATATTTTTCACTCATCAATACATTTTTTAAATTTTAATGTGATGTTGTTAGTCTGTTGAATTTCAATAAGGGAACTTCTTAACCAAATTTAAATTCATTGGGTTAAACATCTACTTGTGGAATATATCAATCTATGAATATGTGTGAATAAACTATGATTGTTTTGCATTGAATATTCAACAATATTGATTTCATATATATTTTTCGCTCATAATTATGTAATTTATTTATCCTTACTCTATGGATACAATATTTATAATGTATTTTGACTCAATTTACATTCCATTGAGACATCATTGTTCTAATGTGGAAATTCACTTTTATATAGTGTTTATACTGTCATTTGGAATATATTATAATTAATACCCTTATTATCATGACATTATAAGTTTTGTTATATTTTATTCTTTAATTATGTTTAGTCATGTGTTTCTCAGGTGACATGTGACTCCTTAACTTAACGATCATTTATAGAGGTTTTTATGAGATATTCTAAAAAATATTTTTTATTAATGTACATGTTTTCAAAATAGTTTTAATCATTTTTTTATATATACATTAATTTTTTAAAATGCTATTTTTTTTGAATGCATCAAATTGATATGGGATCCTTTGACTCGAAAATATATTTATTAAAATTTTCAAAAAGATTTGATAATTTTTTGATAAAGAATTGATTATGTAAATATATTGTAATGATATATTGTGATTTTAAGATGGAAATTTTATCTTTCTATTATGCTTCTTTTATATTTTCTTAATATGTTATGGTTATTGGGAATTGTTTACATATATGGGTGGTTCATTGATAAACAATTTGTTGGTTAGCCCGAAATATGAATAAAAAATATTGGGTAATGTGATGGAGATAATAATTAATGTTTCTCCTAAGAGAATTTGGGAATATACTATGATGGGTATTCCAAATGTGACTGCCATTGTATCTATGATATCTAAAAATTATGTATGACATATATGTCACATGTTACCTTTATGATTTATGATTACTATTTGTTTTTAATAAATATTATGATTTTAGAAGGCTTGTTATGATTAAAAATTACTGTTTCACTGATATGTATTTATTGATGTGTTAATGTTTCCATTATTAATTTTTAACCCTTAGTGAAATTTTTATGATCATCCCATGTTTTTGAAATGTTTTTCTATAGGTTATATGGAAGGGTATGAGAAAAGAAGTATTGAAGAAGAATTATATAATTAAAATAACTCTTGTTTTATTTAAGGAGTTTTATTTCTGTAAAACATTAGATATAGTAGAAGTGTAAAATTTGTAAAATTTGAGATGTAATGTAATAGGTATGGACTAATTATCTAAAACACTAAACCTGAAAATATCCAAAATGGTAATTATTCCAATAATTTGAGATTATTTAATGTTTTATGGAAGGTTCCGTATATATACATTAATGAATTTACACATAGTTCATAGCCCAAATGGGGACAAATATTATTCTATAATTTCTATTTGTAAATAATGATCCCATTAAATAAACCCACACCCACATCACATTTAATGAACTAATTATAATGTATGTTAATCTTTTGAAATAATTTAAATCCAATTATAGGTGTGTGAAATTACAGCATAAGAAAAATATAGAAAATCATTATATTTATTGAAAATTTCTATAATTATATAATTACATTATTTTAACAACTAATAAAAAAAATATACCTCATACTCATGGATAATGTCACAATCAAAAAAATCATAGGATATCCAAAATCAGTCATATCATAGTCTATAACATGTTTATGTCCTATAAATCATTGGAAAATAATTCAATGACAAGTGAAGCTATTTTTATATTCATAAAACATGTGCTCAACTATTCTCACCAATTAACAAATAGAAAATCTCATAATCTATATCATCATTATAATACTCATGGTACCATTTAAAACTGTAATCACAAAAGATTTTAGAATACACCTACCTAGTAACACATCGTTCTACTTGATATTGTTTTGAAGATATTGATGTAATTCAAATACAAAATTTAAAACACCATCTATTTGTTACCCCAATGCTCATATCGTAACAACATAAAAAGAATGATCTGATTCCATTTTGTAACACACCCAGCCAAATCAACTGATTTGTACCGAAGAGTCCCATGGCCCCCTTTGCGCCATCTCAAATTGAAGATAATTCCATCTATCATTGAGGGATTTAGTAATAATGTTGGGATACCATTCCATCAGGAACAAATATTCAATACTTTAATGTATAAAAAAGAGACAATAATTAATATAATATGTTCACTAAAAATGGAATTAATCAATAATCCATATCCATGGAATAACATAATTTCATCCGAGACTCACAATTTAGTTAATAGGACATCCTATATAGTTGATATATATAAAAAATGAAGATAATAAATTGAATGTGTTGTGATTAAAATTATCCCATATTACAGCCTGACATTTTTCCATCCCATCTACATACATTCCCTACATAACTGACTGATAAATTTCTCTTTTACATCATTGGATCAATGAACATAAATTCTAAACATGCATCAAGATGTTCATGTTGAGTGTGGGTAACAAAAAATAAGAACAACAACAATGAGTATTTACATTAATTGAAACAAATATATAATGTTGTGTGGGAATGACTAGAAAAGAATTCACAAATAATTATTCAAATACTCCTACATTATATGGTTTCATGCTAAAAGGAAAGTCAAATCAATCTATCACATTACATATACACTATTGAAACATTTAATAAGAGACTCATCCGTAATAATGAAATTACTAAAATATATAGAGAACAGGTCTATTATAAAACAACATATGTCGCATTAATGGTGAATAATTTCATTTCGACAATTATTGTCATCAAGAATATAATACAATCAATAAATTCAAAATTATCGAATGTAAATTTTGTTATATATAGTTATATATTAGTCATCATTTTATTTTAATGGAATATTTTTATATTTAAAAATTTTAGTTTTATAAAAATTAATTAATTTATTATTCAAGGACTAGATCTAGATTTTGGTCAATAATTGTAATTTTTTGAAAATGGTTAGTTTTTTTAAAATAGAGAAAATATCTTTCATTTACAAAAACCCATTTTTTTGAAATAATTTTGATTTTAAATTTTCATTAAAATTATGAAAAATTATAAATTTACTAAATTCATATTTATATTTTTAATCATCTTCTTTAAAAATATTATTCTAAATTTTTGAACACATACATGAAATTTATGAACAGAAGAGAAATTTTAGTCATGAAAAAATGATTTTGTTATTGTGTTTAATGGAATATTTTGAAGGACTTATAATGTCTTGGATCGATCTAAAAGTATAAAAATGTTTAATTAATTAATCATTAATGACAAAAAATATATCATAATCCTATATATACATTATTTCAATGTAAAATACTTTTACACAAAAATCTGTTGTTTTTTCTAAAAAATGTTTTCCGTGTGTTTCTCATACTTGTATTGAATATATTTTCTACTACATGAAGAAACTAGATATAACAAAATGGATTCCATATTTGGAATATTCATGACCAATTTTTTTAAAATTCCTCATATATTATTGTTTATATAGTTATTGTTTAATTATAAACTGTTATGTTCTCATGATTATAGTTAAAATGGGTTTAATTGGGTTTAAAAAATATTTAAGGACCAAAATTTATCTAACACCTTTCTGATATTCATTTGTTGAGGAAATTTTAACATATTTATATTTCTATAACTCTATTTTATAAAATAAATTGTTTACTTTATTAAATTGGTAAATGATAAAATTGATCACACAATGCAAGATTGATCAATTTAGTAGTTTTAGAAAAATATATAAATAGATGTTTCTAATAGTATGATAAAAATATAAAAGCCTATTATATGAAAAATTATTGAATCTTTGATATCATTCATAATAACTTTATTTCTAGTACAAGGAATGGAAAAAAATTAATGATTGAGTATAGATTCTTAGTAAGAGTTATATATAGTAGAATCTATCATGAAAAAATAAGGAATAATTAAAATGGATGAGTGGATAATAAAAACATATTTCATTTAATTAAAATGAAGAGTTAAATGATAGTCAATGTAAATCTTCAACATATCATAAACAAGGATATTGAAAACTAGATTCATAATAAATGATATGGATAATTTTAGAAATTTAGAAATAAGTCCACTCATCTAATGAATCATGAATGTTACCATCAAGGCCTGACAACCATAAAAATATAATTCTATCATGGTATTGTAACCATGAAATTTCAATTTTATGGGATAGATTACACCATAAAACATCAATTATAACATGATCTTGATACATTATCCTATACGTAATGCTAACCAGTTTTGTCTCATGAGACCTATTAATATATCTGGGTTTTTTTATAATAGGTACCCACCTGTCACATAAAAATTAAGTTCATTCCTTATATTTTTTATTACCCATATAATTCATTATCTATGTCCCTTATAAGTAATACTATTTCAGTATTTGAATCATGAATATGTATCATTAATATTTCTCCATCATAATCTATCCTAGGTAGTATAAAAGATGGAATAATTTGATCATATACGCAATTAAATCATTGTGTTTTTTCATAAATAAACATTCCATAAATGATCATTTGAAAATTTAATGAGAAAGATTCCATTTTAAAAAAATTATTTAAAATAAAAAACATACAGAATATTGGAGAAACCATTTTCATTGAATGTAAACATGGAATATTTTAAACAATTATTCAAGGAAAATAATATTCAAGAAAATTTCATGATTGATTCTTGTGGTGTAAATTAAAGAAATATATTTCATCACCACTTTTATAAAAAATTAAATTATTTAATAAATGAAAAGATGGTTCCTTTTAAACCTATTTATATAAATTCAATCATGTTCTAAAATATCATTAATAACACCTAGGATAAGAGTTAATATATTATTTAAAATTTTTAATGAAAATACATGAATGGAAGTTAAAGATTCCTAACCAATGGGGAAATGTATAATTTTCATAAAAAAAACCTCTTAAATTAGATTATGTGATAATGAATCTTATATTAGTTTATGTGATAATAAATCATAATCATAATGTATAAAATAAAATAAAAAATAGTAAAAAATATTTATTAATAGAATAATGATAAAACATATCAAATGGTTAGCATATACACTACATGATTGGGACAAGTAATGAATGTTCTATACGTCTAACAAAATCAAATGTGGTATGTGTATCCCATAACATATGTTTAAATTGATTTTTTTATTATGAAATCCTATATAATAAATTTAAATATTATTACATTTCTATAATGGAAAATATATACATATATATATATATATATTTATAATATCTTATTTGACTAACTTATAACATTTCATCCCTCCCTAATTTATAATTAATATTTAAAAATGCTATTTTTTTGTGGTAATATTCATGTTTTTCATATAAATATTTGTTCATTAGTTTCTGTTCTTCAATGTTGTTCATGGTACCATATTATTAAAATTTTTAATAATAATATAAATTCATATATATCCAACATATTCATATTTATAATCACTAATTAATAGTGGGCATGAATGATGAATCACATCATATCGTAGATATGATATGTTTTTTGTACACAAGACCAATCATATCATCATTAATGATTAGAATGGTAAGAATGTATATGATATATTATATTTAATTAAATCATCTTATTTTATAAAAAGATTATATATTCAATATTTACATCTATAAAACCATCCAATAAGATGGTTATAAAAAATAAATTACGATGATTCTTGGAGACACAAATTCATACGTACTCACAATTATTCATTACTGGAATATATAGTATGAAAAATAGGTTTAATTGTTCCCATATGAATAACAAAATAGAATTTTATTTATTATAATATGATAATTAATTTATGTCAATTAACATATATTTATATGAATTAAAAAACAACTAAATTTATAAAAGACGATAAAAACAAGTATCTCTTCATCGTTAGACATTATTAAGATCCCTTCCATAGGACAATTGTAATGGTAATATTATATCAAAATTAAACAAATTAACATATGATAAATAATTTACTTTTTTATCAGATATAGATCCTGTAATGTAATCAATTAAAATTCAAACATTAAATAAAATCAGATTAAATGTGATTAGTTCATATGTCCGTTAATTTATGGATATCATTGATGTAAAATCCATTATGAAATGTGTTACTTCATAAGATACATTTACATAAATTTATATAATGAAATTATTTATATATCATATCAAATATATATTATATACCCAATAGTAATGAAATAAGTGATGAAAATGGCATATCACTCTCAAAAACAAATGTGAGATGATTAATTCATACATCAAGTCTTACCAGAATTGTAATTTTTTAAAATTTTATATGATATATTATAAATTATAATATTTATATTCTAGAGCCATATAAATACCTAAAATATTTTATATGATCCAATTATAACATTAATAAAACAATTTAAAAATATTTATTTTTTAATATAACCATTATTGAGTGTAAAATATTTCATTTTAAATTTCATTTTAATTTATAATCTCTAATTGATGAAATTTAATCATTTCTAAATCAATTATATAATTTTAATAACAATATTAAAATAATATTTATTCATGATAATCATATTTTTATCCATCCATGATTGAATTACAAGAATATTGATTTACATCTATTCATTGATATTGCAGGTCATTGGTATGAAGTATAGATATTATCATCTTTAATATGATGATATATAGAAAGATAAATTATTTTTTAAATTATTATAATTTTTATAAATATATATCATATATTTTTATTATTCCCTTGATTATAACCATCCTTATAAAATTATGATAAAAAGTAACAACAACATGATATGGAGATGGTAAGTTGTACATAGACATGTGAACTATTATTGCATTACGTTGGATGGAAAATTAGAGGAAAATGGTTTTATCATAATCATAATAACAAATCAAGAAAATTTATGAAAATATATTTATTATTATATTATTTTAAAAATATATTTATATGGATAAATTTTTTAAATAAATGATATGGAGTCAAAAAAAAATTCTTATATTTGGTAGACCACCATGATATCTTTTAATATAGAAAAATGGAATTTCCTTTTAGAAAAATTAATCCCCTTATTCTGTAATGGCCCGGACCCCTCTGGTCCATTACTTTGTTAAAATGTGGTGTTAGAGGTGTTTATAGAGGTCAAGGTGACTTATCCCCAACACATTGCCATTTTTCCAGTTCTGTGAACAGTGTTTCCAGTTTGATGAACACTAACAGATCTGTCTGACGGATCAGTCTGACGGATAGGTCTGACGGATCGGTCTGATGGATCGGTCTGACGGATCGGTCTGACGGATCGGCCTGACGAATGGGTCTGACAGATCGGTCTGACGGATCGGTCTCACAGATCTGTCTGACAGATCGGTCTCACAGATCGGTCTGACGGATGAGTCTGACAGATCGGTCTCATAGCTCGGTCTGACAGATCGGTCTCACATATAGGTCTGACGGATCGGTCTGAGAGATCGGTCGCACAGATCGTTCTGACAGATCGGTCTCACTAATCGGTCTGACGGATCGGTCTCACAGATCAGTCTGACGGATTGGTCTCACAGATTGGAATGACAGATCGGTTTCATAGATCGGTCTGACGGATCAGTCTGAGAGATCGGTCTTACAGATCGGTCTGACAGATCGGTCTCAAAGATCGGTCTGACAGATAGGTTTGACGGATCGGTCTGACAGATCGGTCTCACAGATCGGTCTGACAGATCAGACTTATGTACAGTAACGGTGGGTGAACAGTGTTTCCTGATTCTTACAATTTTTCCCTTTTGACGTTTTCTTTGATGTAAAATACATTTAATACCTTATTTTAAGGACTTTAATACCGATTCAAAGCCCATAAATTCTATATTAAATATTCCTAAGGCTGGGATGCTTTTACTTGGTCAAACCGCGTGGGTTAATGCGATCTGTTTTTAATGGAGAATAAACCGGATCATAAACAGTCACCTCTCTAAATATTTAAAAATGAACGAGATATCATTATCTGTTGTTTTTCCTCACTGTTCTCGGCCAAGAGATGCTAGAACCTTTCAATCATTCCCGTTGGAGTTTCACAATCAAATCCTACTCCCTCGATTGGTTCTGCACTTTTTTTGGATGCAACCGAGCCATGTCGGTCAATCTTCCATAGAAGGTATGTTTTTATCGTCTTTCCATTGGGGATTATCTTTTCTTGATTCTCCATTCTATATTGTACCATGAAATTTCCATGACTATAATGGGGTTTTGTTGGGTTGGTTGGTGCTATTGTACCATGGCATCCCCGGGTGGATGCAATTGTCGTGAGAGGAGGATTGTGAACTGTTGTGCGGATAAAGGACACCAAGAATTGTTGAGGTAGGGGATTCATGGATTCTCTACCTGTTATGTGCAATTGTATATTTAGCATGATTTTTCCCTTTGTATGATAAATAAATTGACCTAATTAAATACTTGAACCGGATTAAAAGAATTGGTTGATCGCTTGTTGTTGATTTGTACCGTAATAATGGTTTTCCTCATGTTTCCAGATAGTGTGGTATTTATGTTTTTCATTGATTAGTTGTTCGTTCATTATGGAAATTAATAAAGAACGTAAAGCCGGAATTAATTGATATTTAATTGGCTAAAGATAAAGAGGCATATAAATGAATCCATCTGTTTTCCTTTTTTGTTTTGTTCTAATTTTATTAAAGAAGTAAGCATGTTAAGACTTTTGTGATAGCTTATTGAATAGGTTTTCCTAGAATTATAACCTACAATTGAATCTGTTAATTGATGTTGGATTAAAGAACTGCTATATCGATAACTTTAAAAAGGGTTCTGAGTTACCCTCTTATTTGTACGTCTGGATGCCTTGTGGTTTGGAGCTCTGAGTGCTCATTTTGTATGAAGGATGGATGCCTTGTTAAAGGGCCATGATCCCATTTGATGTGATCAATGTTTTCCTGCTGCTTGTGATTTGATGTGAGCCTGGATGGCTGTTGTGATATGTGGAGGCGTGGGGAGTTGTGGTTGTGGCAGCGGATGACGCCTAGTGTGGCGAGATGCATCAGTTATGCATGTGGGTGTCGGGGAGGACACCGAGGATGACGATTTTTTTAAATGGTGATAATACATGGGGATGGAGATACTGGAAAATTAAAGGAATATTAATCTTAAAAGGAGCAGTTGATTTTGAATGTGATGCCAATTCAGTTTAATGTGGAATTGTTCGTGGTTAATTAATGTTTAAAGAATTAATTAACATACAGTGGAACTAATAAAATGAGGATGGAGTAATCTTATAAAGATTTTCAATTGGTTGTGTGCTTATAGGATACCTAGTCTTAGAAGTAGCAGCCTGGAGTCTGAGAGAAGTTACCTACTGTTGGGCATATGACTAGGAAATTCCCTTAGTGTGGTTGTGAGTTATATATATTCTGTACTTTTTGTGTTTCTATACACTACTCCACCTTGTCGGTAAGGGAAACTGACACCCCGGGGATTTTGAGCCCTCGGGGGGGGGGGGGGGTGTTTTCCCCAACATTCTGATGGGAGGTTGAATGGCTGACTACCCCCTTTAGCCCCGCTCTCTTCTCTTGGTAGATAATTTTGTATTTGACAGAGTGGTTAGTTTTCCCCATATATGTGTGTAGAGGGCTATAATAGCTTGTGGTTATTTCACACACATATATTCTGGATATAGTATCCTATGGACTACTATAGGTGTAACGTGTATAGGCTGTGATGGCTTGAGGATCCGTACTCGGCGTATGGGCTGTGATGGCTTGATGTATAACACCCGACATATGATACACTTTATGCAAGTTGTGGTGGCTCCCGTAAACTACTTGGTTACTTTGGTTGTGAGGATGGTGTGGTGCTTAGCCCAGGTTCCTGCGGGCAAGCCTTTGTGGTTCACATGGTGCAGACTGTGGAGCTTAGCACAAGTTCATATGGGCAAGCCCTTGGAGGGAGATGCGCAGGACGCATGTCATTGGGGAAAAGTGGCAAACCAGTGGGGAAGTAGTAGTGGGGTACCCATGATATTCTTTATTATATGTTATATTCTTTTATGCGTTACTATGTGAGAGTTTCCATGGTGAGGTTGGGAATATAGTATACCTGTTTAGGTGATGAGTTAGTTTCACTTGTTGTTCACTGTGCTTTAGCATGCTTTCTTTACTTTTGCAGGAGATGCGTTGGGGAGGATCCTACTGAGTATACTGTTATACTCACCCTATGTATATATAAACTGTTTTACAGGTTATGTGGAGCAGGATGGAGATCAGGCTGGTCACTTCTAGCTTGTGGTTGTAGGAGCTGTTCGGGCTCGTGGTTGCTTCTGTTTTATTTTCCTTTGGGTACTTGCAGTTTTTCCCTTTCAGATGTAGTACTTTTGCATGGAATTTCATATATAGACATGGGTTTCTTTTATAATTCAGTTCTGAGTTGGAGTTGTTTTGTGTCCATCTTATCTCTCTCTTCTGTATGTGTTCTTTAGAGGGTAATGCCTCCCATTTGTGTGTTTACTATACCCTTGGTGCTAGTCGCCAACCCGGGGGCTACTGGAGGCGGGACTCGGGGGTCATTATCTCCCTTCTCACATTGCAGGCCTCGAAGGGGTACACTTTGTGGGGAGGGGGTCGTGACAGAGTGGTATCAGTGGCCTGGTTGAGGGATAGGATGGAGTTTGGAGATAGGCACAGTTGAGGATGCATGGGTTGGTAGGGTAACAGTTTCATTCATGTTTAGTAAGTGGGGTAAACACTGGAGACTGGCAGATACATTGGCGTTTAGGGCCCCCTATGATCTGTTGCACAGACCTTTATGTTTATGATGACTACTAAACAAGGTGATTCTGATTGCAGGTTAGAGACCTAGGAAAGGATCATGCATCATTCTTCTTTTCACATGTGTTTGAATGGGTTGACCATGGGATATGTTAACCTGAAATGAATAAAAGAAAATAAAAAAAATTAATTAATTAATGTTGAGTCCCCCATAAACCAAGCTTAAGAGCTCTAATGGTTTTTTTTCTCTTGCAGGTATGGCTCCAGGTCGACGTCCTCATCAGGTTTACGTAGAAAATGTCCAGCATGCCGTTCCAGTAGATCTCCACCGGTTAGAGGTTGACGACGCCGACTCTTGGAGGAAGAAACTCCGAGAGTATCAGCGCCAGAGTCTATAGAAGTACGAGGGATCTGTTTCAGATACAGTCATAGAAGGCTGGTTAGAGGAGGTTGAGATCGGCTTCTGCTCGATTCGTGCTCGGAAGGAGCACTGGGTGTCCTTGGTTGTGACGATGGTGTGTGGAGCAGCGAGGCAGTGGTGTCTCTTGTTCCTCGGGGATCGTGAGGAGTCAACGATCTCATGGGAGGAATTTTGAGACAGGTTCAGAGTCGAATTCCTTTCTTCGACTATGAAGGAATCCACCCGCCAGGAGCTTCTTACCCTTCGACAAGGGATCTCTAGTGTTTGAGAGTTTAGAATCTGTTTCAGGAACATTCTATGATATGCTTCAAACCTATTACCAGATGAGGAGGCCAGGGCGAGGCATTTCGAGGAGGCTTTGCGTCCAGAGATCCAGCGCCAAGTCACCCCATTTATGCTGAAGACATATCTCGAGGTACTGGCTATTGCAGAGGTTGTTGAGAGGACTTTGGCCAGGACCAGATCGTCACGAGAAGGGAATCATCATGATTCCTCACGAAGCAGAGCTGTAGTCCGGGGTTCCCGGTTTTCAGGACAGAATAGTTTTCATTCACCTGAGGGTAGGTCCCAGCCCTTCCAATCTCTTTTCTTTGGAGGCAGTAACTCTCAGGCCTATGCCAAGGGATCAGGCGCTTGTTTTTCATGTGGTGGTCCTGGTCATCAGCAGCGGGAGTGACCAACCTTTCAGAGAAATCATCGTGCACCGGGCGCTCTGCTCCAGGTTCCTCCGTTGAGACAGTACCAGCCAAGGCAGCAGCAGCAGGTTGCACCAGCATTAGATCAAAAGAGGGTAGATGGGGTAGGCAGAGGACAACCCCATGATGCTCCTCGTCCTCAGAGAGCAGAGCGTGGCTGGGCTGGTGGTCGTCATCAGGGTCAGAGAGGCCGTGGAGGAGGTCGTGGTCTGCTTCGCACTCTAGTGTTTCCAGCTCCAGGTGATCCAGATGTCATCCGAGGTACCCTTTGCTTTTTTGTCTACCTTGGTGTATTCCTTGTTTGATTCAGGAGCGACACACGCCTTCATATCTCCTACCCTTGTCCACGCTTTGGGACTTGAGGTAGAGAGGCTTCCAGTGCCCTTGGCATTGACTACGCCAGTTGGAGGTCGAACTAGCTTGTTTGAAGAATGTAGATACTGTGAGCTAGTGTTGGGGCAGCACCGCTCTTGGTGAAATTTCCTATGTTTACGAATACAACCATATGATTTCATCCTCGGCATTGATTGGTTGTATTCGATGAAGGCTATTGTGGATTGCTTCCGGAAGAAGGTCATCTTCATCCGTGCAGATGGAGAGAAGGTGGTGTTTGTTGATGAGAGAGATCCTCGGATGGGTTATAGGCATGTTCCATCCTTATCATCCATGATGGATGAGATATTGCGATGTTATTCAAGGGATAAGCAGTTGGCGTTTCCTAGGGTTGTGGAGGAGTACCCTGATGTATTTCCCGAAGAGGTTGTAGCATTACCCCCTCGACGAGAGATCGAGTTTGGGATCAAGCTATAGTAAGAAACATCTCCTATCTCTATGTCTCCATATAAAATGACCCCTTCTAAGTTACGAGATCTATGAATACAGCTTGATAGTCTATTGAAGTGTGGTTTTTATGGCCAAATGTGTCACCATGGGGTGCACCGGTCCTGTTCGTGAAGAAGGTTGACAGTTAAGGTTGTGTGTCGATTATCGTCTCTTAAACAAAGTGAAAATAATGAAATGATATCCTCTCACGTGGATTGATGACTTATTCGATCAACTAAAGGGTGCAAGTTGGTTTTCAAAGATCGACTTACGGTCAGGATATCATTAAATGCGTGTGAAGGATGAGGATATCCCGAAGACTACTTTCTGGTTCCGTCATGGGCATTATGAATTCTTTGTAATGCCATTCGGCGTGACGATTTCTCTAGCTGTATTCAATGGATTGATGAATGCTGTGTTCCGTGAGTTCAAGGAAACGTTTGTGGTGGTTTTAATTGACGACATCAGTGTGTACTCCACATCTGAAGAGGAGCATGCAGAGCACTTACGATCCATTTTGGAAGTTCTTCGCCAACATTGGCTGTTTGGGAAGTTGTCGAAGTGTGAGTTTTGGACTCGGGAAGTCCGTTACTTGGGAAATGATGTGTCCCAACATAGAGTAGTTGTGGATCCATCAATGATAGAAGTTGTGGGGTCTTGGGATGCCCCCAAGACAGTGTCAGAGGTACGAAGCTTCCATGGTCTCGCATGCTATTATAAGAGGTTCGTAGAAAATTTCTCACGGGATGTGAATCCTCTAACAGCTTTGATCAGGAAAGATCAAGCGTTCATCTGAACTGATCAGTGTCAGGCAGCATTTGAGTACCTAAAGGAGAAGTTTGTGAGTGCTCTCATTCTTTGTCTTCCAGCTGAGGGAGTCTAGTTTGATGTTTTCTATGATGCTTCACATCTGGGGATAGGTTGTGTACTCATGCAACATAGGTTAGTTGTTTCTTATGGGTCTCGACAATTGCATCCCCATGAACGCAACTATGCCACCCATGATCTTGAGTTGGCAACCGTAGTGTTTGCACTGATGTTGTGGAGGCATTACCGTATTGGTGAGCGCTTTGTGGTTTTCACCGATCATTAGAGTTTGAGGTATGTTTCTTCTCATCAAGACATGAACTTGCGTCAGTGTCGGTGGATGGAGTTCTTGCAGGAATACGACTTCGAAATAACATATACACCTGGGAAGGGAAATGTTGTTGCTGATGCGCTAAGCCGAAAGTCACGTAGTGATGCTGTGCATGAATCCGGTGATTCTTGGATAGTAATGGAAGAATTGTCAGTATTGCATCTTGATATGGATGAGGTTTGAGGTAGATGTTGTCTTTTCCAGATGACGGTACAATCATCGCTAATACAGAATGTGGAAGAGTCCCAGTTGGGTGATCGAGAGGTGGATGTTTAGAGAGACAGAGTTGTTTTTGGAGAGTCCCCCGATGGTTGGTCATAGGATGAACAACACAGAGTGTTGTATCGTGGAAGGCTTTTTTGTTTCCTTGGCGATGCACGAGATGGTTCTCCGAGAGTTACATAGTTCTCCCTTGTCAGTACATCCTGGTGTGACAAAGATGTACCGATCCTTGAGGAGTCAGTTTTGGTGGCCTGGGCTGAAGTGTGTAGTGGTAGAGTTTGTGTCTCGATGTTTAGTCTGCCAGAGGGTGAAGGCCGAACACCGTGTTCCTGGTGGTCTTCTCCAGACTTTAGAAATTCCGCAGTGGAAGTAGGAGGACATATCAATGGACTTTGTTACAGGTTTACCTCGAGCTCTAGGAGGACATGATGCTATATGGGTGGTCTTGGATCGTTTAACTAAATTGGCCCACTTCATAGAAATCAAGGAGTTGAGCTCAGTTGAGGTTTTGTCGAGGCTGTATCTGGAGGAGGTGGTGAGGCTTCACGGAGTTCCTAGGATGATAATTTCTGATCGAGATCCTCGTTTTACCTCTAGGGTGTGGAGAGGTCTCCAGCAAGCTTTTGGTTCTCAACTATGCCTTAGCACTGCTTTTCATCCTCAAACGGATGGTCAGACAGAGCGAACTATCTAGACACTTGAAGAAATGTTGCGCTTCTGTGTTCTTGACTTTGGAGGTTCATGGATGAGGAACCTACCTCTAGTGGAGTTTTCTTACAATAATAGTTTTTACTCCGCCATTGTTATGTCTCCGTTTGAAGCCCTGTATGGCCGACCTTGTCGTTCTCTGTTATGCTGGACTGGGGTCGGAGAGTCAGCAATTCTTGGACCAGAACTAGTACAGAATGCAACAGAGATGATTCAGGTGATTTGTTAGAGGATGAAGACAACACAAGATCGTAAGAAATCATATGTTGATCAATGAAGGAGACCCTTAGAATTTAATTTTGGGGATCATGTGTTTCTGAAGATGGCTCCCCGTCGTGGGCAGTGAAGGTTTGGTCATGGAAATAAGCTTTCCCCCGGTTTGTTGGTCCTTTCAAGGTGCTAGCTCATGTTTTAGCCTTGACATATTGGGTAGCACTTCCACCACAGATGAGTCGGATACATGATGATTTCCATGTATCTCATCTCCGTCATTATCTTCATGATGACTCTCACGTTATCGATTGGGGAGAGATCGATGTTGATGATGATGCAACCTTCGAGTAGCGACCTGTGGAGATCCAAGACCGCAAGGAGAAGGTGTTGCGTGGGTGTTCTATCCCCTTAGTTCATGTCTTGTGGAGACATGGTGGCTTAGAAGAGTGTACCTGGGAGCGTGAGTCACAAATGCGTGTCCAGTACCCAGAGCTGTTTTAATTTTTTCAGTTGAGTTTTATTTGATCTTTTTTTATATATACCCTTGATGTGATGTTATGATTGAATGATTTGGATATGGATCAGTTGTTTCCTTGCTCTCGGATGTTGTGGTTTTGTTCCAACTTTAGAGCAACTCAGGGTGTTTTTTCTCTAAGAGGTATCTTACGGGGGGGGGGGGGGGGTTATTCAGACCCCTCTTTTCTTTAGGCTGGTTTTAAAATCTCAAGGATGAGAATTTTTTTAGAGGTATCTGATGTAATTGCCCAGACCCCTCTGGTCCATTAGTTTGTGAAAATGTGGGGTTAGAGGTGTTTCTGGAGGTCAAGGTGACTTATCCCCAATAGTTTGCCAATTTTCCAGTTGTGTGAATAGTGTTTCCAGTTTGATGAACAGTAACAGATCGGTCTGACGGATCGGTCTCAGAGATCGGTCTGACAGATCGGTCTCACAGATCGGTCTGACAGATCGGTCTGACAGATCGGTCTCACAGATCGGTCTGACAGATCGGTCTCACAGATCGGTCTGAGAGATCAGTCTGAGAGATCAGTCTGAGAGATCGGTCTCACAGATCGGTCTCATAGATCGGTCTCAGAGACCGGTCTGACAGATAGGTCTGACAGATCTGTCTCACAGATCAGTCTGACGGATCGGTCTGACAGATCGGTCTGACAGATCGGTCTCAAAGATCAGTCTGACGGATCAGTCTGAGAGATCGGTCTCCCAGATCGGTCTGACAGATCGGTCTCACAGATCGGTCTGACAGATCGGTCTCACAGATCGTTCTGACAGATCAGTCTCATGTACAGTAACGGTGGGTGAACAGTGTTTCCAGATTCATACAATTTTTTCCTTTTGACATTTTCATTGACATAATATACATTTAAAACCTTATTTTAAGAACTTTAATACCAATTCAAAGCCCATAAATTCTATATTAATTATTCATAAGGCCGGGATGTTTTTACTTGGTCAAACCGTGTGGGTTAATGCGATCCGTTTTTAATGGAGAATAAACTGGATCTTAAACCGTTGCCTCTCTAAACATATAAAAAGAAACGAGATATCATTATCCATTGTATTTACTCTATGTTCTCGGCCAATAGATGCTATAACCTTTCAATTATTCCAATAGGAGTTTAACAATCAAACCCTGCTCCCTTGATTGGTTCTTCTCTTTTTTTGAATGCAACCGAGCTGTGTCAGTCAATCTTCCATAGAAGGTATTTTTTTTATCATATTTCGTTTGGGGATTATATTTTCTTGATTGTCCCTTCTATATTGTACAATGAAATTTCCAAGACTCTAATGGGGTTTTGTTGGGTTGGTTGGTGCTGTTGTACCATGGCATCCCCGGGTGGATGTAGTTGTCGTGAGAGGAGGATTGTGAACCATTGTGCGGATAAAGTACAACAAAAATTGTTGAGGTAGGGGATTCATGGGTTCTCTACCTGTTATGTGAAATCATATATTTAGCATGATTTATCCCTTTGGATGATAATAATATTGACCTAATTAAATACTTGAACCAGATTAAAAGAATTGGTTGATCGCTTGTTGTTGATTTGTAACGTAATAACGGTTTACATCATGTTTCCAGATAGAGTGATATTTATGTTTTTCTTTTATTAGTTGTTCATTCATGATGGAAATTAATAAAGAACGTATAGCCGGAATTAATTGATAATTAATTGGATAAAGGTAAAAAGGCATGTAAATGAATCTGGTTGTTTTCCATTGTTGTTTTGTTCAAATTTAATTAAAGCAGTAAGCATGTTAAGTGTTTTGTGATAGCTTACTGAATAGGTTTTCCTAGTATTGGAACCTACAATTGAATCTGTTAATTGAAGATGGATTAATGAACTGCTATTTCGATAACTTCAAAAGAGTTTTGAGTTACCCTCTTATTTGTAAGGATGAATGCCTTGTGGTTTGGAGCTCTGAGTGCTCATTTTGTATGAAGGTTGGATGCCTTGTTCAAGGGACAAGAGCCCATTTGATGTGATCTTTGTTTTCCTGCTGCTTGTGATTTGATGTGAGCCTGGATGGCTGTTGTGATATGTGGAGGCATGGGGACTTGTGGTTGTGGCAGCGGATGATGCCTAGTGTGGTGAGATGCATCGGTTATGAGTGTGGGTGTCGGGGAGGACACCGAGGATGATGGTTTGGGATAAATGTGATTACTGGATGTTGGTGGTTTTCTTTTGTTGATGTCTGCTTTACTTTTCCCCACTGCTCAAGGCAGCTGGTATTGCTTACCCCTCTTCCAAAGGAGGTGAAGACACACGGGGTATGCCATGTGCTTTCCGTGTTTAGCCTCTCGAGGGAGAATTGGTCTATGCTCTTTCTATAAGTGGCAAAAACTTGACTGGTAGTACATCTACTCACCGTGTTGAGATCCTTTTATGTTTAGTAGCATAGGATGCTTTTCTAGATTACCTGGGAATATGGGAAAGTAATTCCATAATGAATGTTTTTTTAAATGGTGATAATCCACGGGGATGGAGATGCTGGAAAATTAAAGGGATGTGAATCTTAAAAGGAGCAGTTGATTTTGAATGTGATGCAAATTCAGTTTAATGTGGAATTGTTCATGTTTAATTAATGTTTAAAGAATTAATTAACGTACAGTGGAAATAATAAAATGAGGATGGAGTAATCTAATAAAGCTTTTCAATTGGTTGTGTGCTTATAGGATACCTAGTCTTAGAAGTAGCAGCCTGGAGTCTGAGAGACGTTAACTGCAGTTGTGCCTATGAATAGGTAATGCCCTTAGTGTGGTTGTGAGTTATATATATTCTGTACTTTTTGTGTATCTATACGCTACTCCAACCTGTCGGTAAGGGCAATTGACACCCTAGGGATTCTGAGCCCCGGAGGGGTGTTTTACCCAACATTCTGATGGGAGGTTGAATGGATGACTACCCCCTTTAGCCCCACACTCTACTCTTGGTAGATACATGTGTATTTGACACATCGGTTAGTTTTCTCCATATATGTGTGCAGAGGTATGTAATAGATTGTGGTTATTTCACACACATATATTCTGGATATTGTATCCTATGGACTACTATAGGTGTAACGTGTATAGGTTGTGATGGCTTGAGGATTCGTACTCGGCGTATGGGCTGTGATGGATTGAGGTATAACACCCGATGTATGATACACGTTATGCAAGTTTTGGTGGCTCCCGACAACTACTTGGTTACTTTGGTTGTGAGGATGGTGTGGTGCTTAGCCCAGGTGTCTGCGGGAAAGCCTTTGTGGTGCACGTGGTGCAGATTGTGGAGCTTAGCCCATGTTAATATGGGAAAGCCCTTAGAGAGAGATGCACATGACATATGTCGTTGGGGAAAAGCGGCAAACCAGTGGGGAAGTAGTAGCTGGGTACCCATGATATTCTTTATTATATGCTATATTCTTGTATGCATTACTTGGTGAGAGTTTCCATGGTGAGGTTGGGAACATAGTATACCTATTTAGGTGACGAGTTAGTTTCACTTGTTGTTATTTGTGCTTTACCAAGCTCTCTTTACTTTTTCACGAGAGGCTTTGGGGAGGATCCTACTGAGTATACTGTTATACTCACCCTATGTATATATAAACTGTTTTACAGGTTACGTGGAGAAGGTTGGAGATCAGGCTCGTCACTTCTAGCTTGTGGTTGCAGGAGCTGTTCGGGCTCGTGGTCGCTGCTGTTTTATTTTCCATTGGGTACTTGCAGTTTTTCCCTTTCTGATGTAGTACTTTTCCAAGGCATTTCATATATAGACATGGGTTTCATTTAAAATTCAGTTATGAGTTGGAGTTGTTTGGTGTCCATCTTATCATTCTATTCTGTATGTGTTCTCTTATAGGGTAATGCCTCCCATTTGTGTGTTTACTATACCCTCGGTGCTAGTCGCCAACCCGGGGCCTACTGGAGGCGGGACTCGGGGGTCATTATCTCTTTTCTCACATTGCCGACCCAGGAGGGGTACACATTGTGGGGAGGGGGTCATGACATATTCTAATAATGATAATTTTATAATTTAATTTGTCGGGGGTGTTTCTGAATGGTTAGCACAATGTCAGGTAATAATGATATGGGTGGTCTGCCATTTTATATGTGAGGGATGTGACACTTTTTGAAAATTCATTAAATAGTAAAAAATAATATGTGCCTAAGTAATCAAAAATGGTTCAAAATTATTTTTTATTATAAAATATGTTTAATATAGTCAATATATAATAATTAATTAAATCATTCATTAGATTATATATCATTTTAAACTTTATCGTTTTTATTAACACATTCGTTATCCTTTTTATTATGTACTATGGTAAAAACATTTCCAATCATCAAGGGTTATGAATTTAATTTTATGGTTACCATTTTCTTGTCAATGCTCTGTTGATAAAAATAAATAGAATATAGTATCCCAATTTAAAATTTTATATATTTTTATGCTTTATAAATATTTTGATATAATGTTTACTTTATTTAAAAATAATTATTTTAATTCTGGTCACTATTAATTTAATTAGGATATAATTATTTAATTATAATAATTTAATTAGAATATAATCATTTATAACATTAAAAATATTTTATATTTATCTATAAAATTATTTGAAATGAGTAATTCATTAAAATTATATTATGTTTATTGTTTTATAATTCAATTTAATTGTTATTCAAATACTTTGAGATGCACTACAAAAATATTATATAAGAGTATACAAATATTATATAATAATCAAACACAAAAAATAATCTACCACCTTAGAAATAATTTTTTTATTACAAGAATAATGACTAATATTCGCACAAAAATTATTTATTTCCGTATCTGGAAACACATGATTTATTTTTTACTTAAGGGAGTGTAATTGTTTAATTTTCATTACAAAAAATATTATGTAGTTAATTATAAATTCTAAATGTAAAATAAGTCACATTTTAAAATTTTAGATAATTATTAAGAAAATATTTATCCAATTAAATACATTAATTATTTTTAATTTATATAAATCTTTAAAAAATATATTTAAACTAGGATTACATTATTTTAACTTTAATAGTTTTAATAGATATTTACTATTTTGACCATTGAAAATTACAAAATATTATATATATCTTATTAAATTATATTAAGTATAATAATTCCAAATAATATATCCATTTTGAAAAATTTAATCTCTATATTTAAGGAAGAAAATTTATAATAGTTTATTAAATAATGATGAAAAACATTTGTTAAAAAAATTTTATTTTATGTATAAAAGTATTTTTATTCTATGAACATTTATAAAAATGATAAAAACTGTTTTAGCTTATATTTAATAAAATTAAAATCATTTAAATTAAAATCTAATACCATTTAAAATTAATCATTTAAATTATAATTAATTAAACTATTGTTTTTATTAAAACATGGTACTTTCAGTATTCACCCCAAAACTAACCATTTTTTAAATTATAGAATATTAATGGGAAGAAAAATTTTTTATTTTGTTTTTAAAAAATTTATATTTTTTATAAAATTGTATATCAAATATTCAGGTAACATAATTATAATATCTATGCACAAAATACTATAAAACCCATTTTTTGTGTTATCACATCTTCAATACATACAAATTAGTTCACATAATATTTATCTCTAATATAGTATTATTGAATCATAAATTTTTAATATAGTATTTCCATCATATATATATTAAAAAATTACCATAGTCATATTCTTACCATACAACTCAATGACAGGATTGTAATGGTCACACATAATAAATAAGCTTTTTATAATATATCTCAATTCAACAAAAGCATTGTTTTATGTGTCAAGAATGATATTCCTGTCCAATTTTTTTAAAATTCGTCATATATTAGTGTTCATATAGTTATTGGTTAATTATAAATAGTTATGTTCACATGATTATAGTTAAAATTGGTTTAATTTGGTTAAAAAAATATTTAACGAGCAAAATTTATCTAACACCATTGTAAACTTTATTTGTTGAGGAAATTTTAACCTATTTATATTTCTATAACTCTATTTATAAAATAAATTGTCTACTTTATTAAATTGGTAAATGATAAAATTGACCACACAATCCAAGATCGATCAATTTAGTAGTTTTAGAAAAATATATTAATAGATGTTTCCAATAGTATGATAGAAATATAAAAACCTATTATATAAAAAAATATTGAATCATTGATATCATTCATAATAACTATATTTCTACTATGAGGAATGGAAAAAAATTTAATGAATGAGCATAGATTCTTAGTAAGAGTTACATATAGTATAATCTTTCATGAAAAAAATAAGGAATAATTAAAATGGATGAGTGGATAATTAGAACATATTTCATTGAATTAAAATCAAGAGATAAATGATAGTCCATGGATATCGTCAACATATTAGAAACAAGGATATTGAAAACTATATTCATAATAAATTATATGGATAATTATAGAAATTCAGGACTAAGTCCACTCATCTAATGAATCATGAATGTTACCATCAAGGCCTGTCAACCATGAAAATATAATTCTATCATGGTATTGTAACCATGAAATTTCAATTTTATGGGATAGATTACACCATAAAACATCAATTATAACATGATATTGATACATTATCCAATACATAATGCTAACCAGTTTTATCTCATGAGACCATTAATACATCTGGGTCTTTTTATAATAGGGACCCACTTGTCACTTACACATTATTTTATTTCCTTATATTTTTAATTTCCCATATAATTCATTATCTATGTTCCTTATAAGTAATATTATTTCAGTATTTGAGTCATGAATATGTATCATTAATATTTATCCATCATAATTTATCTTAGGTAGTATAAAAGACAGAATAATTTGATCATATACCCAATTAAATAATTGTGTTTTTTCATAAATAAACATTCCATAAATGATCATTTGAATATTTAATGAGAAAGATTCCATTTTTTTGAAAAATAATTATTTAAAAAAAAACTTATAGAATATTGGGAAAACAATTTTCATTTAATGAAAACATGGAATATTTTAAACAATTATTCAATGAAAATATTATTCAAGATAATTGCATGATTTTTTCTTCTGGTGTAAATTAAAGAAATATATTTCATCACCACTTTTGTAAAAAAGTAAATCATTTAATAAATTAAAAGGTGATTCCTTTTAATCCTATTTATATAAATTCAATCATTTTTTAAAATATCATTAATAACACCTAGGATAATAGTTTATATATTATTTAAAATTTTTAATTAAAATACATGAATGAAAGTTAAAGATTCCTAACAAATGGGGAAAGTATATTTTTCTTTAACAACACTCTTAAATTAGTTTATGTGATAATGAATCATATATTAGTTTATGTGATAATGAATCATAATCGTAATGTATAAAATAAAATAAACAAATTGTAAAAAAAATATTATTAATGTAATAATGATAAAACATATCAAATGGATAGCATATACACAACATGATTGGGAAAGGTAATGAATGTTCTACATGTCTAACAAAATCAAATGTGGTATGTGTATCCCATAATATATGTTTAAATTGATTTTTTTATTATGAAATCCTATATAATAAATTTAAATATTATTACATTTCTATAATGGAATATATATATATATAATTATAATATCATATTTGACTAACTTATAACATTTCACCCCTCACTAATTAATAAATCTTATTAAAAATTGATATTTTTTATGGTAATTGTCATGTTTTTTATGTAAATATTTGTTCATTAGTTTCTGTTCTTTAATGTTGTTCATGGTACCATATTATTAATATTTTTAATAATAATATAAATTCATATATATCCAACATATTCATATTTATAATCACTAATTAATAGTAGACATGAATGTTGAATCACATCATATCGTAGATATGGTATGTTGTTTGTACACACGACCAATCATATCATCTATAATAATAGGAATGGTAAGAAGGTATATGATATATTATATTTAATTAAATCATATTAATTTATAAAAACATTATATATTCAATATTTACATATATAAAACCATCCAATAAAATAGTTATGAAAAATAAATTACGATGATTCTTGGAGACACAAATTCATACGTACTCACAATTATTCATTACTGGAAAATATAGTATGAAAAATTGGTTTATTTGTTCCTATATTAATAACAAAATACAATTTTATTTATTATAATATAATAATTAATTTATGTTAATTAACCTATATTTATATGAATTAAAAAATAACTAAATTTATAAACGATGATAAAAACAAATATCTCTTCATCGTTAAACATTCTTAAGATGCATTCCTTAGGACAATTGTCATGGTAATATTATATGAAAATTAAAAACATTAACATAGGATAAAATTGGATTAAATGTGATTAGTTCATATGTCCATTAATTCTTGGATATTAGTGAAGTAAAATACATTATAAAATGTGTTACTTCATATGATACATTTTCATAAATTTATATAATGATATTATTTATATATCATTTCAAATATATATTATATTACCCAATAGTAATGAAATAAGTGATGAAAATTACATATGACTCTCAAAAACGAACGTGAGATGATGAATTCAAACATCCCGTCTTACCAGAATTGTAATTATTCTTTAAATTTTATATGATATATTATAAATTATAATATTTGTATTCAAGAGCCATATAAATAACGAAAATATTATATATGATCCAATTATAACATTAATTAAACCATTTACAAATAATTAATTTTTAAAATAACTATTATTGTGTGTAAACTATTTCATTGTGATTTTAATTTAAATTTATAATCTCTAATTAATAGAATTTTGTCATTTCTAAATCAATTACATATTTTCAATAAAAATATTAAAATAAAATTTATTCATTATAATCATATTTTTAACCATCCATAAATGGATTACATGAATAATGATTTACATCTCTTCATTGATATTGCAGGTCATTGGTATGAAGTATAGATATTATCATCTTTAATATGATGATATATAAAAAGATAAATTATATTTTAAATTATTATAATTTTCATAAATATATATCATATATGTTTATTATTCCCTTGATTATAACCATCCTTGTAAAATGATGATTAAAAAGTAACAACATCATTATATGTAGATGGTATGCTGTACATACACATGTGAACTATTTTTCCATTACGTTGGATGGAAAATTAGTGGAAATTGGTTGTATCATAATCATAATAACACATCAGAAAATTTATGAAAATATATTTATTATTTTATTATTTTTAAAATATAATTATATGGATAAAAATTTTAAATAAATGATATGGAGTCAAAAAAAATTATCTCATATTTAGTAGACCACCATGATATATTTTTATATGGACAATTGGAATTTCCTTTTAGGAAAAATTAATCCACTTATTCTACTAATGATAATTTTATAATGTAATTTGGCGGGGGTGTTTCTGAATAGTTTGCATAATGTTAGGTAATAAAGATAGGGGTGGTGTGCCATTTTATATGTGAGGGATGTGACACTTTATAAAAATTCATTAAATAGTAAAAAATAATATGTGCCAAACTAATCAAAAATGGTACAAAATTATTTTTTATTATAAAATATGTTTAATATAGTCAATATATAATAATTAATTAAAACTTTCATTAGATTATATATCATTTTAGACTTTATCTTTTGTATTAACGCCTTCGTTATCCTTTTTAAACATGTACTATGGTAAAAACATTTCCAATCATCAAGGGTTATGAATTTAATTTTATGGTTACCATTTTCTTGTTAATGGTTTGTTGATATAAATAGATAGAATATAGTATCCCAATTTAATTTCTTTTATATTTTTATGCTTTAAAAATATTTTGATAAAATGTTTATTTTCATTAATAAATATTATTTTAATTTTAGTCACTATTAATATAATTGGGATATAAGTATTTAAATATAATAATGTAATTAGAATATAAACATTTATAACATTAAAAATATTTTATATTTATCTATAAAATTATTTCAAATGAGTAATTCATTGAAATTATTTATATTTATTGTTTTATAATTCAATTTAATTGTTTTTCAAATACTTTCACAAGCACTACATAAACATTATCAAGAGTATATAAATATAATATAATAATCATACACTAAAAATAAACTACCACATTGAAAATAATTGTTTTTATTACTTGAATAATGACTAATATTCCCATAAAAATTATTTATATCCCTATCTGGAAACACATGATTTATTTTTTTCAAAAGGGAGTGTGATTTTTTAATTTTCATTACAAAAAATATTATGTAGTTAATTAGAAATTCTAAATGTAAAATAAGTCAGATTTTAAAAATTTAGATGATTATTAAGAAAATATTTATCCAATTAAATACATTAAATGTTTTTAGTTTATGTGAATCTTTAAAAAATAGTTTTAAACTAGGATTAAATTGTTTTAACTATAATAGTTTTTATAGATATTTACTATTTTGACCATTAAATATTACAAAATATTATGTATATCTTATTAAATTATATTAAGTATAGTAATTACAAATATTATATTCATTTTAAAAAAATTAATCTCTATATTTAGAAAAAAATATTTTAAAATATTTTTATAAATAACGATGAAAAACATTTTTTTAAAATATTTTATTTTATGTATAAATGTATTTTTATACTATGAACATTTATAAAAATGATAAAAACCCTTTTAGCTTATATTTAATAAAATTAAAATCATTTTAATTAAAAACTAATACTATTTAAAATTAATCATTATAATTATAAATAATTAAGCTACAGTTTTTATTAAAACATGGTATTTTCAGTATTCACCCCAAAACTAACCATTTTTTAATATTATAAAATATTAATGGGAAGAAAAACTATTTATTTTGTTTTAAAACAATTTATATTTTTTATAAAATTGTATATCTAATATTCAGGTAACATAATTATAATATCTATGCACAAAATACTATAAAAATCATTTTTTGTGTTATCACATCTTCAATGCAAACAAATTAGTTCACATAAAATTTATCTCTAATATAGTATTATTGAATCGTTAATTTTCAATATAGTATTACCATAATATATATATTAAAAAATTACCATAGTCGTATTCTTACCATACAACTCAATGACAGGATTGTAATGTTCACACATAATAAATACGCTTTTTATAATATATCTCAATTCAAAAAAGCATTGTTTTATGTGTCAAGAATGATATAAAATTATTATTCACATAAAATAATATTTAGGGGTGTTATTCTATAAATTATTATCTTTGATGTGTTTTTACACTTTACCTCTAATATGAATTAACATGTATTTATTTTTTTGAATTGTTATTAGTGTTTGCATCCCCCCACTTATAAAATTTCATCTCCTATCATTACTATGTAAAAAATATGAGATTTGTATCTCAACAATGATTATGAAAAAATACTTCCCTATATAACCTTGCTACATCCTAGGTACCGTTATCTCAACAAAATGCCAAATTAGGGGCCTCTGTTGTGTAATAAAAAGGTTTCCATCCAAAGAAGATGTCTAACTCTTAACTAAGATCATTTATGTTTTCTTATTCCTCAAATTATTTCATATATTTAATAAACGTTGAAAAATAATAATATATATATATTTAATATGGTTAAATATTCTTATGCTTTTGGAATAATCATTTTTTTGTATAATTTTTACCATATGTTAAACGGAATCTTCACTCGTTTATACATATAGAATACCACCACCACGATGTGACGTGTTTCATTTTCTCTCACCAAATATAGTGGTTTTTAATAATTATTGATATAATAAAAATATAATATATTAATGTAAGACATATTATTATGTAAATATAATTTTACATATTCATTGTTATCTTTTCATCTGTTGAAAAATGGTAAACATTGCACATGTATATGTTTAATGTACCATCTCAACAAAAAAATGTTTGAAATTTCATTACCACATTTCATAGATGGTCATAACAATGAAATAAATTATTATATATGATATGTGTAATACTCTTGTGATTATATTGAATTAAAATTACATCCACCTTATTTAATTTCCATAATTTAGAAAAATTAAAACAGCACACATGCATGGGTTCTTACTACTACCTCTAATAAGATATATGTTTCATTTTACAAGATCCCCAAGCATCGATTGTTGTGAAATTTAAAATTTTTTATCCATTGAATATATAAATATATATTTTCATATTATGGAACCATTATTACTTTTTCAATATTCAACATATTGAAGATATTTTTGATGCATAAATTGAATGTCATCAAAACGTTCCATGAAAACCTAAAATATTTAGTAACTAATGGAAAAATATTAAAAATTAAATAAATGGAATAATAATAATTAATTAATAATGATAAAATATCCAAATCAAGTGAATAATAAATTTTAATTTTATTATTCAAGAGTTAGAGATAATACAATGAAACATTGGAATCAAGGTAAGGGTCAATTTTACATTCTAATTTTCTTGTTATTATTTGTTCTTAAATAAAATTTGGGATGACTATAATATAGTTCTACATTAATAAATATATATTTTATTACCTTTTAGTTATTTTTAGTGTTTTTTGTTTCTATTTTATTTTATTTCCTTTGATATATATTAAATTTATAAAATTGTTTTAAATAAAAACTATATTTATTTGACCTATTTTGTTGGGAATATTTTTATTCCTTATACATATATATTAAATTATTTTATTCTGTTTATTTTATATAATAAACAAATTAGTTGATATAATCAGAAAAAATATTTAATTGTCTTTTCAAATGTTTTGAATTAATATTCTATAAATTTTCAGAAAAATAATTTTTTATCATTTTTTAAAAAAACATGAAAATGTTATGTGTTTAATATTTTTAGTATCCCCATATTTTACCACAATCATAGATTTTATATGTTATATATTTTACATTAAATGTTTTCTATTCATTGTAATGGAAATCATATTCCAATTATTCTAGAAATTTTTACATTTCAAAAATTTATCAAAGAAAAAAAATCTATAATTTTCAAAATAATGTCTGTATTATTATTATGAGGGTGTTATCTCAAATGATTAAAAATAATTTTATGTTTTTTATTAATTACTAGGTACTTGATATAATTTTTCCATTCATCCTCATTTTTTGAATGGCTTAATATCATTTTTACATGTTAATGTATTAACATGCCATTTGATAGGAAATTAAATAGATTTTCTTATTTAAAATTAATTCATATTCATTAAATTTTATTATTTATTAATATGAATAATGAATTGGATATAATAATTGATTATTGGGACAATAATTATAAATCTCCTCGATTCATCTGTGTTTTCAGAAGGCAAATCTGAATGGCTGTTTTTCATATGCCTTTGAAATTTATGTATGATTTCAATTCATGATTCCTCCATGTTTTGTTTAATATGTCATCAATAATTCATTTCATAATTATGATATAAGTTGTTAATAACATGTTATTACTATTATTTTTATGATATACACATTTACGCATTAAGATCATGTTATTATTAATATGTTTTTTTGATCATAAATTATTCTTTCGTTGTTATTCATTTCATATCTATTAATGATAGATTCTAATTTATTCATTCCAAAATATAGTATACAATGTTAACAATTTAAATTTTTTACCTTACAAATGATATCATAATGACTACTATGATTGATAAAAAATGATATTCAAAATATAATGGTAATGTCATGATATAAATTTTATAACGAATTTAATGTTTAAAATGTATTTTCTTAATGATGTATATATCTAGTCCACCAATAATCCTAAAATATTCAATCCTTATTGATAATATATAATTTATTTAGTTCAAATTTAAAAATATAAAATCCCTCTCTAGGAATCTATAATTGTTTTTTACCTTTGGAATTATAAAATTTTTACTAGAATCATCGGGGACAAGATATATGAAATAATAGATTTTAAAAAAATACCCAATGAAATACTATAGGGAAAATTCAACGTATAAAATAACATTATAAAAATACATTTACGTACAGTGTTTACTATATCATAGAAATAAAATCAATATATTGATATAGAAAACGTGTTTTAGCCTCTAAAATAGTTACACTTTTGGGTTAGAACCACAAAAATGGATATATGGATATTAAAACAATATTCTCTCGGTCCAAAATACATTGTTCAAATTTCATACATCGTTTGAAATTCGTAGGGGATATTCTTTAGATGAATCACATTTTCTTTATATATAATTATGAAATAGTTTATAGTGATATTAAGATTTTAAATAGTATTTATAGAAATAATGTTTTTTATTATATTATTATTCTTGCATTTATCTTCAATTTAAATCATGCGTATCCACAATTTGGAAATTGTACACATTGGTTTACAATTCCTAATGTTAAGAGTTAATCCATTTTACGACATTGATTAGAATACATTCCTAGAGTGAGGAGAGAAAATCTTAATAATACCCACATCCTAGGTTGTAATTTCCCACAATAAGTTCTTAATGATGTCATTGATGTCGGTATTCGATATGAGTGGATCATGACTATATTGTCGTGATTAACTCATGATAAGTCCAAAATAATAATCATATGTGGAATACTTCTAATCAACAACTATACAAAAAATTATTTCATACAACAAAATCCTAAATCATTCAATTGAATCACATATCCATTGGTAGAAGTGAAATGGATCAATTCCTTTGAAAAGATATTTATTTCATTGTAGTGTAATAAATTGGAGAATAGTTTATTTTTTGTTTATCATATCAAGATAGACATTTTATCGAATATGGTCATTGATATAAAATTCTATGGAAGTTAATGAGATATATTAAACAGAGATGAATTATTTTATGTTACTATTCTATGGAATGTACTTTCGTCACTACGAATGAGCATATATAGAGGGAGAATTCCTGATCTTAATAAAAAAGGAAAAGGAATGTGTTTATATATATACTGCTAAAAATTAAAGGTAATTATTAAAGGATGATTAATGTATATGTAATCAAATGAATTATATATTTAATTTAATTTATGGGTTAAATTAAAACATTCATTTGAAACTATTCATCAAAACATTATAATTTTATGATGATATTGATTTATGTTCATTGAATACAAGGATATAAGTAACCATATAATATAGAATAAAATGAATTATATAGAATAAAATGATGTTTAAGAACTTAATGAAGAAAAATTTTGATTTGGGGAAGAAAATAATTTTTTATTTCTATCATATAATATAAGCATAGTGAAACATCATTGTACAAGCATGGAGGTGTCATGTTATTGCTTAATATATGGGGAGAAGTGGCATTATACTCAAAATATAATGGATGAGGGAGATGAAATGAAAGATTATTTACATAATAATAATGTGATGGGGAAATATTCCAATCAATTCCCTATATTTTATGTTAATTTACAATATAAGATAAAAAGAGATTAATTCGACTTTTAGGAAATTACCAAACCTGAGGTTGATGTTTTGAATAACTTCATAATAGGTACATAATTAATAAAATTAATGTTTTTTTATTATAGAAATATATAATTCATTATATGTTTATGGTTTTTATACAAAAATTAAAAAAACCCTCATCAATATTAGAATGGGTTTTTCAACCAAAAAATTACATAAAATGATATTTTTGACAAGGGTATATCTGCAAGCCACTATTTGGATGTATAATATTACCTTGTTTCAATTATGGTTATCAGTAAAATGAATGTAATTGGAATAATCCATTACATGGATTGGATTTCAAATAATAGATCAATAATCTATTATTAGTTTATGGAATTATAATATGTTAAAATGGTATATAATTACTTTTCTTTATGTGCAAAGCATAATTATTTGAGTCATGTCCAAATACACCTTTAGTTTCTCGCCTAAATTAAAATAAATGAATATATGGTTAAAAATAATTATTTTATATTTCTAAATAAATCTTAATAATATAATATATCATTTTTAAAATTATACATTTATATATTTTTAGATTATTAAAATGGACATTTGATGAATCTTGATGTTTAATTTTTCATTGATATTATACATGATGAAAATTATATTTCTAAAAAGTTAAGATGAATGGATTTAATATAATTGTTGAATTTTATGAAATAGTTGACAAAACATTTTAACAATGGGTTGATTTTCCCATGTATTTCACCGTTGGGACCCATTACTATATTTTTAAAGAATAAATATGGGTCTATAAGTTTACACATCAATTTTAATGAAATCAAATCATTTTGTATAAATAATAAGTATAATTTTCAAATATTGAGGAATTATTTGTCTAATTATAAAGAGATAATAGTTTTTATATGATTTATCTTTACTATTATTTTCTCATGGGTGAAGAATAATGAAATACCAATGATTAAATATCATTATATTAATGGGAATTAGGAATTTAATGAAATTCTATTTGGTTAAACAATAACAACTATTAATTTATGGATATAATGAATATAGTAATCAATTAATTTCCATAGAATAAATTATTGTATTTATTATGAATATCCTAAAATACTATATGTGATAAGTGATATTTTAGAATCATTATCAATTATTTAGAGGACTCTTATATAAAAAGTGTTTTATGATGTATATATTAAATGTGAATATTGGGTCTAAGAATTATATTTTTTTCATCGTATTTTCATTAATTATAGAATACATACGGATGATCCAAAAAAAATTATTCAAAGAATTTCAGACATTTATGAATATTATCAGTAATCACATATTAAAAGGTTTAGTATAAAAATATGATAGGTTATTTAAAAAAATATAATGATTAGACAACCTAGTAAACTGGTTCATGTGAATATGGTTTAAATTATAATGGAAAAATGTATAAAATAAATGTTTTACTACTTTTATAAGGATATTTATATATTCACATTTTTTAGTTTTGCATTTTGAAAGGAATTATTTTTGATATATTGTGATGCATCAAAAAAGACTAGGATTTAATCTATGTAAAATTATTTAGTTGTTTCATATCAATAATGATAATTAAATACCCAGGATTAGAATTAGAAAACTCATGGATGTGAGTTAATAATGGTAATATTTTTTTGAAGATATGGATACATTATCAATTAATGATAAACAAATCTCAAAAATTTGATTATAGTTTTCAAAAAAATATACCTATAAATGATTGAAGATTAATAGAATTAATCTATAAATATGATATCTTTATATATTGAAAGAGACTATGTGTCACATTTATAGCCATGATAAATAGTGATTTAATAAATAAATCACACCGTCAAAATTCCAATATATAGCATGAATAAGCCATGATTTATACGGATATAAGGGTTAATTTATTTAGGGATTATATTATGTTTGAAATTTTAAATTCTCTATCGTGATTCATAATGTGATATAATGTGAAGGCTGAGAATTTAATTCCATATGTGATCATGTATCCTCACATTATATATATTGGATTAGAGGCGATGAATGATACAATTATAATTGTTGATGGTCCTCCAAAATAAACTACGATTGATGATGATATATGAATAATTATAGATTGTCAAACAAAGTCATACAATTTATTAGAAATAATTTATGATTACCATTAGAATCATCTCACATGATAATATATTAAAAATTAGTGAGACATCATAGTGTGTTGTTATTAATCATAATAATCATGACCCCTGGTTCATATTGATGATTCCTAGGGATATCTAGAAATATCTCAATACTGTGGTATATTTGAGCACCACATATAGTCCACAGACTAATTATCAGTCTAAATGAACTATTAACTCATTAAAAGATATTTTTAGATAATTACGTTTTAAATTTCATAATATGTGGGACTAGTATCTTTAAAATATTAATTTCCAAATAATTATATCTCTTATACATGAATCAATATTGAACAACAAGAATAATTATATGGGATATAATGTATCACTAAAAAAAGTTGTTATAAGATTGCAGAGGAATTTTCATTAGGTCTATAAGTTGATGAGGATATTATTGAGAAGGTGTGTGTATTCAGAACAATATCATGACAGATAAAAAATGGAATAATGTTTTTTATAATAATTAAGTGAATAATTTATAATATAAATTTATGGTCCATGTATTTTTAATGAGTATCTATCAATGGAATTTTAAATATTTAGTAAAAATAAAAAAACATAGTTCAAGATTTATAGATCCATTTTAATTTTTTTTTAAGAAAATCATAATATTCCTACCATTGGGTTATACCACACATCCTTAGTAATTTAAATAAATCATCCCATTTTTAATGTTGATAATGTTTTTTATTGAAAAATAAAATATACTTAGAAAATAGAAAATGTGGTTGAACCATACTAATCATATGATAAAAAACATATCCAAATTATTAACACTAGAGTGAAATGTTTATGGAGCCAAACGATTTTCATTGTAAAATTACATAAATGAATCGTTAAATAAAAAAACAATATGGGACCTAGAAAAAGAAATGAATATTAATTTATCAAAATTGATTATAAACTGAAATATATAACTATTTCAATGACATAGGTATATAATGTCGGGATTATTGGATATCCAATAATCATATAAAAATGATAAACCATAACAATTAAAATAAACATTGTGTTTTTATAATAAAAGTCTTTTATTCATGATTTTATATTAATTTTAATACATATGTTTTATAATTTCAATTTAATAAATGAAAAATAATTTTGGGATGTATAATATCATTTATATATATTGTATACAATTTTTTTTAATTTTTTATAATTTTTTTATTTTTGGGTGATTAAAGAAACAACAATTATTTTCCATGCCATATATTTTATTAAATAATTAAAATTTTGTTTTTACATTTTAATTTTATTGTTTTTTTCATTATAATATGCGTTCAAGGAGTAAAATAATTATTATAAAAATATTATTTTTGAATTTGGGAGATCATTTTTTACTTTTATGGGAATATAGTATATAAAATTAACATTTAAATCTAATAATTACAAATTTAATTTAAATGTCATTGTTGGGAGATTTAGTTTTAATTTGGATAGATATAAAATTAATATGTCATTCCTTATTTTATTAATGATGAATGAAATGATGAGAACTAATTATATAATTATTTTTAGTTTGAAATTGTATTGATTTATAAATCTAGTATTTTTTATTTAATTATTTTCTATTTTTAATAAAAATATTAAATGTGATTTCATCCATATATAGAAATTTATGGATAATAAAAGGGATAAATGTTTTTAGTACTCATTTATAAATATTGATAAAAGGATAATTATTTCATATAATTAGTTTACCAATGTAAAAATATATGTAATCATGGATATAGTTAAAATGTGTTAGAAGAATTTTAACTAATAGATATGTAATAAAATATATCTTAATCATTTTTAAATTTTATTGTATGAGTAGGGTTAGAGCCTTTTATTTATCTATAAATTTGAGTTTCCGTTGTGCTACATGACACTAAATATAACATAATATTTGTTTAACACACTGGATAATTACACGTGTGCACATCCCCCCAATTATATAAGGGAACCTAGTATCATAACAAAGTTAAACATTCTAACCTACATCTCATAATGACCACATTATATACCCTAATCAATGAAATTATTATATATGTTAGTTTATAATAAACTTTAGGAAATTATTTTTTATTAAATTTTTTGTTTCCAAAATTCTTTTTCTATTTTGAGATTCATGGATGTACATTTACCAAGAAAGTTGTTTCCATGATGTATCATTTATATAACCCAATTATGAATCTAAAAAATATTATAAATAAATACTATCATCATACATATATTTAAAATAAACTGCATATCATCCTCTTTTATAATGAAGGATAGGCCGACACTCAGTATGATGGGATGGATACCCAATCATAGAATGTTGTGAAAAAAGATGACTACTATTATTCGCTTTGAATTAGAAAAATGCATGACTAAATATTATAGTAATTTTTCATTGGTCTACAAATTTTTTTGTTTGCGATGTTTCCACTTTTATTATCTTTATACTTTTTCTAGATAACGTTGAGCCACATATAATTAATTTCAAGCCCTTGTCCATTGTGATTCATTTTTATATTGAAAAAATTTTGTGGGTCCATGGGTATGCATCTCTAATGCCATGGATTGTACCGTTGCTCATAATTAAGAAGTAATAGTAATTATTATGTAATTAAAAAGAATATGTTTATATTTATATAATAAATACTCTATTATTTTTTAATTATATAATTATAATGCTTTTTATAGATATTAAATTGTATCTGAATATGTTTTGTGATATTTTTCAATTTATTTTAATATATAACTGTCTTTATTGTAATTCATTATATTTTAAAAATTTAAATAATAGTATTTTATATACAAATATATTTGAATTGACATACATATATAATAAATTGTTCTTTTGAAAAAAAATTAATCTTAAATAATAATTTAAAATAATTACATGATAATTATATATAACTTTTTATAAATAGAGAGATATATATATAATGTATTATATTTAAAACTAAATTAAAAGATAATATAAATAATATAAAATTTAAATATAAATATATATTTTTATAATTATTTTAATAAAATATATTAATGAATTTTATATATTATGAACAGATAATAACATTTCAAAATATAATATATATTAAATATTATTTTACAGATAATTAACAAACATATATAATTATATATTTTTATATTTCATATAATCATCTACATGTAAATTATTGGAATTATAATTTATATTTTCAAAATATTTATTTATATATAAATAATGAATTATAAAACTATATATTCAGGTTTTTTTTAGTGTTTATCCTTTCACTTAGCTTTGAGTTCCCATATTCATATCACACTAGTCTCTATTGTGCATGGTCATCTTCAAGGTATGTAATGATTGATAATTAATTATATTTTTATTTCATTGGTTTAAAAATTTAATGTTTTTAATGTCATTGGAATGTGCATCATGTGAAAGTTTCTTTAAGTATATTGTTACATCATATCTTTAATTAATGTGTTTCTGAGATTCCGTGAAGTTATTTTTTATTCCTTTAATAACAACATAATAATCATTCTATGTCATGAATATTGTAAATATTTTATTATAAGCATAATAAATTCTTTTCATTGCGGTTATAATTTATTATTTTCCATGAAATTGTTTGATATATGTATTTATTCATTATCATTCTATTGATGGATGATTTATTAGCACAATTATGATCATACTTTTGGGGAATAATTGATGTTATTATAGACATAAATTATGGATATTTAGATGAATAAAATTTCGGGTTTAGAAGAGGGTTCGGTAATTTGAATAATTAAATGATATTATTTTTATTAAAGTGTTATTGAAATATAGTTTTATAGACATTTGAATCGATTTATTATGCTATATAATGTAACAATATAAGAATAATGAGTAAATGAAATGGAATGGGATAAAAATAATATATTTGTAAATTTAATGTTTAAAATGAATTATAATGGGGTTGCTATTGTAATTCTGTTTTATGCGATATGATGTTATTTTATATTGTTATTTATAAAATTTTTTTAAAGACATATCATTTCTATACTCCCATTTCCTCTAATTTATATATACCTCCTGAACATAATTCTACGGTGATGGCGTGATGAAGGAACTGTGGGTTGGTGGATTAATTGAGAGGATAAAAAATTTGAGTTATGTAATGTGAATATATTTATATATATTATAACAATTAATATAACTTGTTGGTTAATTATATGATTTAATATAACTATAAATTCTACACCTACATATTTGAAGCATTGAGAAGGGATTAAAGACATTTGGCAAGTCTAATGAAAAAATTGATTGGGGGTTAGTCCACTCACAAGAAAATTGTAATTGGACATCTTCTTATTTTATCCTATAAAACAATAGTTTTATATAATGTACTATAATTTTTTTATTGGGGAAGTGATAGTATTCAATCGATATGTACTATAACTTTGAATGTCACATGGGAATAGTATGAAAAAACAAGATCCAAACAGAAAATAACACAATAACCATGAAATTTTTTATGAGTTGTTTAGAGATTATTTTATAGGTGATTTAATCATTTTTTTATAAATAAAAAATTAAATATATTTATAATTGGAATTTGGTAGTAATTTAACACCTTTGGATAATCAAAAATAGCATTTCTATACCTTCAAAAGGAATAAATTATATGTAATATGATTTGTAATATGTCTATCCGGAACAAGTATTATATTTGATTGTTATTGGAATTTAAAATAGATATTATTTTCACAAGAATATTTTCAATATTTATATATTTGTGGGTTAACAATTATTTTTATATTTATTATTACTAAATTTGTAATATTGATATTCATCTTGATATTCTTTTAAAGAAAATTGGTGGGATGATTTTTATATTTATTATTTAAAAAATTAAAAGTGATAGTGTGTTGTGTAATGGATTTAATTAGTTACTGGTTTATTAAAGATATTTTCCATGATAATAATTATTTAAAATATATATATGAAATATAAATATGGGAATGGTGTTTGAGCATATTATAAGAATGTTTAAATATATTTCCACAAGAAAGATCAAATTTTATTAGGATTCTTGGGAGATAATTTTTTATCTATTGATAATGTAGTTTATTATAGAGTCTATATGGAAATACTTTATGTTTTTTCTTTTGAATGGACATAGGGGCTGATGTATTTTATAAAATGAATCTATATTAAAAAAAACTATGTGGTTCAGGGTTTGTTTTATTTTTATATAAAAACAATATTGTGCTTTTTCTGTTTTAGGAACTTTTATTAATCATTTTTTATAATCTGAGTGGACTACATTATTAGATCTACCAATTATCCAAATTGGGATATTATTTCAATAAAATTTCATTACCATGATTTTATAATAATTTTTTATATTATGACTTTGAAAAAAAATAAATTTTTATAAGATAATTATTATAAATATATAAATATTCATCTTGCGAGGGTTCATTATGTTGACTAAAACGTTTTGTAATTGATTATTATTATCTATTGGGATATAATCATCAAATTATTTTTAATGGTGATGTTATTTTAAATTTAAAATCGCTATTTCGTTATTCCTATACTATCTGAGGTTAATATTTATTTGTAATATTTATCAATATCAATTAACGTATATTTTTTATAAATTGTATAATTTAAATTCATGTTTTTTTCTTATCTTTTGGAATATTTTATAGTATTGAAAAATTACTAATCTATTTATACACACCCACTAATTATACTTTTTGATGGACCCGTATATTTAATCAGATGTGATGTATGAAATACAAGAATCTATTCATTGATAGGGTTGTGTTTTATATTTGTGAGAGTGATAAATATTGAGGTGTTTATTAAAATTTTGATTGTGTTCATTATTATATATGTGATATAATTATTTTAATCTTTTAGTGTTAGCGTTTAATGTTTAGTTCATTTCCACTTTAAATAATATTCAAATTCAGATTTTAAGAAAATTTTTTATATTATTTTATCTGGTACTATTATTTAATGGAATATAATTTTTTATTCGTTCATCAATTGGTCTTTCTAACCAACACTAACTGGGATGTGAACTTGTGGAATTATAAATAACTGATTTTGGTACCATAAATGGGTATCTATAAGAACGTATCAAATAATGATTAATTAATGATAAATCTTATAGGTATGGAAAACAATACATTAAGGATTTAAAATATACATGAAAATAAATATGAATAACATATTATGGTGAATATTAAGATATAATGAATATTATAGATGATAATGATTGGTGAAAAAATTGTTTATAATTACTCTAGGAATCATACCATGATCATATAAAATTTCAATGTGATCCTTCATCATCATATATATAATATATTATTTCACAAGAAAATGAATCTTATGAACTATTTTAAAATATTCACACAACTAATTTTTCAATATAAAAATGACAAAATTATTTTTTGAATGTAGTGGGAAACATAATTTGTTTGAATACTCATGTTTTTGTTTGATATAATAGTAAAATTGAGAGCCAACATGATTTATTTTGTGATAGATTCTTGTGAATTTTGAACTACGTATATTCTCGGGACATAGTAGGATTATGAACTTAATAATAATTTTAATAGGGGTGTATTTTTAATAGTGTAAATTGGACTTTCATGTACTAATATTATATATATGGATGTTCAGAAAATCTGAGATATGAGTAATGTTTCCAATGAGGATAGGTTGAGGGAAACTAACTTGTGATAAATGATTGGATTATAAATTACACAATCAATTGGATGTAATTGTTTACTATATATTTCTAAAAAATTGAAGGAGAAAATAAATTTTATAATTTAATTGTTATAGACACTAATGCATTAGAAGGAAAATATTATGGATTATTTTCTATATAGAATAATTTAGATGTCATTAAAATTTATTAAATGTCTGTAATATCACAATGATATTTAATGGAACGGTTCATAGAACTATTTCATGTAGAATATTTACTCGAGGAAATGAATTCTTTGAATACTATAAAACATCTATACTTTTATTTTTGTAATTGATTCTAACATACCATCCCAGGTCAGTTGTGGTAGTACCCATGTCATTGTTGGATTGAAATAAGAATGTAGATGCTCAATATACAAGAGTGGGGGTGAGTGAATTGTATACATTATTAATTTTTTTCGAACATTTTTAGTTAGAATAAAAACATTCATTTTTATCCTTATGAAAAATGTGTTTAACATAGTTAAATAAAGTAAATTCACAAGACCTCTTAGTTCAAAAAACATTCTAGGTTTCATAAATTTGGTTCTAGAAGTGTAACGTAAGAAAAGATTACAAGTAAATTATTCTACCATAAATCATATAGAATCTTACATATCAGAGTTAATAAAACAACAATGTATAAGATAGTTACAATTTCCTTATTAATCAAAATGAATAGGAAAATTAACATGGTACAATATAAGTAACAAGTATAATATCTTTAACCAAAAGAGTATGGTATCTAATTAAATTGGATAATGGTACATTGATTTTTACATTCAATAAAATGTGTAGTACCCAAAACATGGTATGCCCTCGATAAACAAATCGGAGTATGTCATGATATCCTCGAAAGACCTCGTCATTACGGTACTCAGCACCACTATCTTCCTCAACAAGTATGTCCCCGAACCTTAAAGTAGTTAGCACCACTGCCTTCATATCATTAGAATCCCTCTAATGTAGTCAACAACATTTAGAGTTTCACGAAGCAATTTGAACAAGGTGTTCAGTATACACCATGCATGGGAGTCTCTCTATATAGAAATAAATTCAACAACATTAAATATTTAGTGTGATGTAATAGTATTACACTCGTTCAAATTATCACTTATTTAAAGGGATATCTCCAATGGTCGACTCCCTCCTCCAAGAGTCATATTTTTCCTTCAATCTCAGAGGGACCTGTACATGTGTCACTCCATCAATGGTTATTTTGAATCGAAATGTATGGCATCATTTTAAAATAATAACATGGTTAAGAAAAATATAGTTTTTTAACTAAATATATTTATTGGAGTCCATGGAATAATAAATTTTAGGATACTAACAAAAAATCATTTAGTTTCTTAAATACATGGATATTTTAATTCTATTTTCTAAAGAACATTCTACTTGAATTCAATAGAATTCAGAGTTCTAATTCTGAGCAATTCTACATTTGAATTTAGATGAAATCAGAGTGTAGGTTCAAAATAAACTGGGGTCTGACATTCAAGTAAATTCGGAGTTATAATTGAGTTGAATTCGGAGTCTAAATTTCAAGGAAATTCAGAGTTTGATTTCAGAGAATTCCAAGTGTAAATTCAGAGAAATTGTGAGTCTGAATTTGAAGGAAATATGGAGCATCAATTCTGAGAATTAGGAGTTTGACATTCAAGGATTATGAGAACCTGAATTTGGATCCTAAAAATATTAATAATATATATCTAAGCATTTAATAGATTCAAAGGTTTTACAATATCAAACTAAATTTTACACATATAAATAAAATAGATTATATTTAGAAAAAATAAAATATGAAAAATGGAAACCTTGTAAAGATATATTCTCCTTGAGTAAAGTAAATTTTCATTATTAGAATAATATATAGAGAAATATAAGTTATCCTTAAGATAGATTGTCTTTTATTTTAAAAACATAAATGAATGGAAATTTCATAATGAAACCTTATTAAATCAACAAAATCCCTCATTTTGAAAAGCACAAACATTCTTACTAAAATGAATATAAGTACATAGAAAATTTAAAGGTCGTATAAATAAAAAATATCCCACTTTGTGATTTTTATAATGTATTAAAGTAAATGTAAATAAAAAAATGGTACCTGGAGTAATAGTAATAAACAAATTAAAATATAGATCATCCAAAAAAATCATTATGATTGGAAGAATATTTACATCAAGGAAAATAAAACAAAAGATCTGATTTAAAAAATATTATCCTTCCATACCCTTCAACATGTGCATCATTTATATGGCATTCATCTTTTTGAGCTCCTTGTGATATTTTTTCATATGCTGAGAATATGATCATAATATTCACTTTTCATTTTTATGGGTTTTTCATTAGATTCTTTGCCTTAAAAATCTTTTCATGGGCCATCAGAATTTCTTTTTTTAATGATTCTTTTCAATCTGAATTCTGATATCTATTTACATGTTTCAACTCTGAGCAACTAAATACAACTCCCCATTAATATCATTCACTTTATTCATCATTTTCTTTTCATATAGGGATGAATTTTCTTCAAAGTAAATGGTGAAATCATTGAACTTACCCTATTCAGTTTGAAAATCATCCTAGACATTGTGTTAAAACTCAACAAGAATTTTCATATATTTTACAGTTTTTTGACCAACTAGTCATCTTCTTAAAAATTATTTTATGTGCATAAAAATTAATTAAAATGATTTGCTGCAATCCTCAAGTTTGACACAATTATATATCACCTTGTATATTGAATCTGATTTCCTTATTAAGGAATGCTGAATCACTTAACATCTTTAACATATGCACAAGAAAAGAGGAATAGAATCAACCAGCTTCCTCAAAGATTAAACAATAGAGTCATGGCCAAGAGAAGATGATTCTGTATCTGAGTCATTGGATGGAGAGGATTATGTTTCTATCTGAGAATCCTTCCTCTTCAATGAAGTACCAACTTCACTGTTCTTCACTATAGATTTTCTATGTGTATAAACCACCACATGTTTTCCCTTATTAGATCAAAGAATGATTTCATAATGATTATGTGATTCATAATCACTCTCTTATAACTGTACAATTTTATCTTCATCTATCTCTTCCTTCACTACCCCTACCTCAACATCCTTTAGCTCTATAAAATCATTGTGGGAGCTTTCTTCTTCAGAAAGCTTGTTTACATCTTCTTCCCCTTCTCCTCTTTTCTTGGGTAAGAAAGCATTTAGGTCTCGGATTCAGAAGTCCATATTGATAATTTCCCATAGATACTTCACTTCTTATGAAATTCCACTACCTTCTTTAACAAATCTTCAGTATAAACACTTTTTTCTTCTTCATATTCCTCTACTTCTTCTTCTTCCACTATTTCTTTTTTTTTTCATGATTTATTCTTCTTGTACTATTTTTTCTTCGAGAACATTTTCTAGAATAACCAACTTTTATCCCGGAGTCTCTGGTAATGGTTCTACCAAAAAATATTCTAGTACCAGTATTTTCTGAGAGACTTTTTCAGCTACATTATGATGTGATTGTACAATCTAATCTTCAATCTTCATTTTCATCATCTTCTTCTCTTTCTCTTGTTTCTCAATATTCTATTTAGCCTTTTCCTTCCACAATATTTCTTCATCGGGTTCCATGCCAATCATAGGCTCCCCTTCCTTCTGAATATTCTTAACTTCTCTCATCTTTTCTTCCACTTCATCATGATATGTTTTTTTAGTCTTTAGTTTCGGTGGTGAATATTGAGTATCCTTTCCCACAATGGTTTTTCTTTTGTCTTCCATCTCCTTGGTTTTTTTCTTCCTTCGACCTTTCTTGGATGTCTCAGTCACTTCTTGTTTCTTTGGTAGGGCATCTACCTCAACTTTAGTAAAATCAATTAATTATTTGGATTCTTTGAATAAACCATCATTCAAAATTCTAATGATTCATCACTCAACTGCATAACATTACAATTCTTCGACATATATCCGCTAGGAATTGTGATGTATTCTAAACAATAAAAATTAATCTTATACTGAATGGGTGGATATATGATAATTTGAGATTTCAAATTCCTATTTTTTGACATTTTCAATCGTAACCAAAATGTACTTCACCAAATTTATCATTCTTAAGTTCACATAGAAATATATAATATATATTTCACAATTTTTGAGGTCATCCTTATCACGTTTTATCAGAATTACAAAACCTTTAACCAATAGTTCAATAATTTGAATGTCTGTGGATATTTTTAGAATCATTGGAGTCTTTACTCTTGTAATACCAAGAATGATATGGTATTCTCCTTATCAAAACTTCAATGAACCTCAGGTATCTTGTGAGTATATAACATAGCTTCACATTCATAATGAATTCAAATCAATCTAGCATACTTGGTGTAAGAAAAATATTATGTCTTTCCATAACACATGAAAGATAACTTGTCTCAACCTTCTTCTGTGATGAATGTTACTGTCTCATAAAATTCTACTAACAAATCTAGATACGTCAAAACTTGAGCTTTAAAATTTGAATACATACACACTCCCAGCCATTGAGCTCGATATTCATGGATACGATAGGGTCATATTTGGGATAAAAAAATATATCATCCAACAATTTCATATAAATTGATCATTCAAAGATTGGTTTTAATGTTGACATTTCTCTATTGGAAGAAACATCGGCAAACATTCAGAAGTAAGGATGTTATGAGATGTTCAGAATGGGATTAAGTAGGAAGGCCATAACGTCGATATGAAAGAGCATGAAGTTTAATGTTGGAATAGAATTGGGAGGACATTATATAGGAAATTTAATAGATGGATCAAATTCTATAATTTATCCATCTACTCAAAAACTTCTTTATAAGATCTGGTAGTTTAGATGATGGCTGTAAAAATATTTGGGTAGAATACTATATTTTGTTGTTTTAAGAAAAATAATTGTATTTAAATGAATCTAAATATGAAAAATTTAAAACCAAAAAAAAATTACCATCATGTAAGTGATTATTATCAATATTTAGAAAAGGAACCATACCATTCTGAAATATAGGATGATTATTCGTAATGAGGTATATTTGTCTTGAAAATCATTGGATTCTAAAACATTTTATTATAAAGATATTTTTACAATGAAAAATTTAGTCTAGGGAAAATTTTCATAACAAAAAATATAGATTCAAAAATTTTCATTATAATATTTTTGAACATCAGAAAAAACATCACTATGAAAAATTTTTAACTTCAAAAAAACTTCATTATGGAAAACTTTAAACTACAAAAATCATCATTTGAATAAAATTTAAACAAAGAATTCTTCATTATGAAAAATTTGGGACTATAATAATATTAATGAAGAAATTTTTTGAACAATAAATACATTTAATATGATAAATTATGAACAACAAAAAAATTTATATAACCAAAAATTATCGAGGCTGTGAAAAAAATATGTTTACAAATAAAATAAATTAACTATAAATAAAATTTACACCCCCTAGGAAAAATAGTTTCTTACTGTAATGAGATATGTTTCAAATATAATGTTATCAAGGATTTTTACAAAACAATTATATTTCATAACAACTATTTAATGTATTAAAATCTATTGGATGATAAAGAATTTGTGAAAATATCATTAAGTTGATCTTGTGTTCCGATAAATTGAATAATGATATATCTTTTATGTGTATGATCGCAACGAATGTGATTCCAAATATCTATGTGTTTTTCATGACAGTTATGTGCATGGTTTTTATTTAGGGAAATGGAACTAGTATTATCACACAAAATTTGGGTTTTTGTAAAACTCATACCATATTCTTTGAGTGCATGTTGCATATACAACACTTGAGAACAACAATTTCTAGATGCTGTATATTTAACTTCTGTAGTGGAAAGTGCTACTGAATGTTGATTTTTTCATAACCATGAAACTAATGAATCTCTTATGAATTGAAATGTTCCACATGAAATTTTCTTATCCATTTTACATCCACCAATGTCACCTACCAAATAGAATTTTAATGCAATGTCATTTTTAGAAGTATAAAAGTGTTAGATATCCATTGTTTCCTTTATGTAGTGAAAAATTATTTTTCCTGCCTTTAAATGAGATACCTTTGGAGTATATTGATACATTACATACAAGCATACTAAAAACATTATTTCTAGATGACTAGCTCTCTAGTATAGTTAAATTCTTATCACACCTCTTAATGATGTCTGATCTACTGGGCTTCCAACATCATCGAGATCCAGGGAATGTGAGGAACCAATGGGAGTACATATACTTTTAGTGGTGTCACATCCTTACTTTTTATATGATCATTAATATAATCCTGTTGATATATATATATATATAAGTTCCTTTGGGTTTTCATAAATTTTGAAATCCTATGAAAAAATTGGACTCTCCCATAATACTCATTTCAAACTCAGATTTCACTAGATATGCAAAGGAATCAGTTATATATTTTTAAGCTGGACCAAATATAATGACATAAACATAAATTGGTATAATAAAAAGTAAATTTCTACATTTCTTAAAAACAATAGTAGGATAAACATTTTACATAGAACAATTATTTTGAAGAAAAAATCCTATAAATCTATAAAACCAGGTTCTAAGAGTTATTTAATGTCCATACAATGATGTGGTATGTTTGAAAAAAAGATCAGGATGTTTCATATCTTCATAACTAATTGGGTTTTCATCAAAAAACTCACTTATAACATAACCATTAAGTAAATCACATTTAAAATTCATTTAAAATGTTTGAAATTGAATAATGTTTCAAAGTAATGTAAAATGTGAATAGATTCAAGTCTAGCTACTAGAGCATAGGTTTCTTCATACTCTATACCTTCTTGTTGATAAATTCTTGTAACATCCAATCTAGCATACAATCTAGATTTATATTATAAAAGAAATTGTATTTTCATAACATTTATTTCTGAAGTCCCTTTTCACTCCAATAAAAGACATTTCCTTAGGTCTTTCAACTTAGGGTTAGAATTTATTTATTATTAATACATTTATCTCATATTTCATATCAATAATCCAATCATCACCACCTAAACATTCATCAGTGCTTTTAGGTTCTAATTGAGAAAATAATGCAAGATGTTCTAATTTATTTCATAAGGAACTTCTAAAACTTAATAATTTATTTAATTACCAATGATAATATAAGTGGAATGATTTTTATGAAACAACTGATTTGGGTTTTGTAAAACCTAATCATCAACAATGTGTAGAAAATATTCTGGGGTAATTTTCTAAATAACATTTTCTTGAACATTTTTCTTATCATAAGGATATTCTATCAGGAATTAATAGCCTTTATTTGAAAACACATCTGAGGATGTAGGTTTGGGTTTTTTAAAAACAAAAGGTTCAATTTCGTCAAATTTGAAATGGACTGTTTCTTTAAAAGTACAAGTTTTTTTATTGAATACCCTATAGGATATAGAGGTGGTGGAGTATCCTAAGAAAATCCCGTCATCTGATTTGTTTGTGAATTTATATAGAATATCTTTATTATTTTGAATGAATAATTTTCATCAAAAAAACCATGAAGTAGGAATGTATATGTTTTCTAACATTAGATAACTCATAAGATGATTTATTACGAAAACGTCTAATAAAAACTCGATTTATAATATAACATATAGTACTTATAGAATCAACCCATTTTTTTGATATATAATATTCACTCAACATGGATTTAGTTATCTCATGAATATTTCTATTTCATCATTCAACAACATCATTATGTTGAATAGTTTTTATTGATGTGAAGTTATGAGTAATACCTTTTATTCTATAAAATGTTTCAAAATCAGAATTTTGTAATTCTTTTCCATGATCACTGTAAATAGTTGTCAATGGAAGGTTTCTATCATTTTTAACACGTGCTTTAAAACGTTGGAAATATGTAAAGGTTTCATTATTCTTTTCTATAATCTAGACCCATGTAAATCTACTCTAGACATACACAATAAAAAATAAATAATACATGCCACCAATGCTTCTAGTTTGTGTTGGTCAAAAAAGGTTTATATGCACTAACATTAATGCATCGGTAGATGAGAATTCACCGATTGATTAAAAACATTATTTATGTTTCCTAAAATATTGGAAAGGATCATAAACATTTTAATAATCAAATATATGCTCTGGTTGTTCCATAACAAATATTTTCTTAAATTATTTACATAGGTTCCAAAAGTTATAGTGACCCAACCTTATATGTCATTACCATCAATGATATTTCATTGCACTGATTAATGGTATGTCTTTCCTCTTATGTTCATCTATGTTTTGTGTATATACATTATCTTTTATATGGGAAGAATGAATAAAATCATCCTTTTAATTGTGTACTATGAACATTTCATTCATAGAATTTACATGGTAACCTTCATCACATAACTAACTTATCCTAATGAGATTGTGCTTACGAAACATAAAACATTTGAAATCAATGTTTTTCTTAATATAAAAATGTTACCTTTACCAATAATTTCACCCTGAGCATTATTATTGAATGTTACGTTTCCACTATTCAATTTTATAGCTTTTCAATGATGTTTTTGTTACAATTCATATGTCGGGAACATCCACTATCCATATATCATGTATTATTGTGGTTATTTTCCATATTTTCATGAAAATAATACTTTTAGACTTTATTATCCAGAAATTCATGTTTTTGTAAATTTCATAAAGAAAATTTTTTGGTATCAACATTTACATAGAAAAAATAATCATTATGAAAACATATAGAATGAGTTTTGTTTATAAAAAAACTTGTTGACCAATTTCCACCACACTGACATATTCTGTAGAATTGATGGTATTGTGGAACAAAATATTTATTACTAAAAACATTTTTTTATTGGTATAAAAAAATCAAGAATTAATTCATAGAGGGCGGAATTGTGAATAAATATTATCAAAATTTTCATTATCTATGGTAATTTTTGACAAAAACTTACTTGAATAAAATATTTCTAAATGCAGTTTAATAACAAATATTATTGACTCAAAAATAGTCATTTTAGAACTAGTGTTAGTCACTAATAAATTTGTCTTATAAACTATTTTTTTAAGATCCTTAGAAAGTGTATCGTTCTCAGAATTAACTTCCTCATGATTTTTTTGAAGAACATTAAAAATCAAATTTTTTCTTATCATGGTCATTAGAAAGATATGATATTTCCATAGTAAGAACACTATTTCTAGAATTTTCTTTATCATGACTTTTCTTGAGAATATAATTTTCATTCTCATTTAGATTTTCAAATCTATAAACATCTTCATAATTATGAAAAGTATTATCTTCAACAGAAGAGGATTCTTCATCCGTAGATTCAAAATATTTATTATCACAATAATTTTCATTCAATGATACATTGGTTATAAATTAAATTTTTTTTACCTTTACCATTAGAAAATAATTTTTAATATGTAGCTCGGCTAATAGACCATGGTTCTTCTGAATAGAAGATTCATATTATGATTATTCATCAGAAGTGTCTCCACCACTGGCACACTAGGTGTCATTAGATTTCCAACCATTATTAGCTTTATCTTTGTGGTAATTCATTATATTCTTCTCAAAATGCTTTTCCTTTCTATTTATTTTTATAAACATAGGACAATTTAGCCTTATATACCCTTCTCTATAGCATTAATAACAAGTAACTTCATTGCCTTTATTTTTCATTATTTCTATCATCGTGTATCTATATTGAATGTTATTCTTCCCAAATTTTGTTTCATCCATAGAAATGATTAGCTAACTTGTTTTCTGAATATTCACTTCAACTAAATTTTGATTGTATAACAACCTTCATAAATTTGGAACTTATAACTCCTTTACGAGTCCTCACTTTAATATGATTTCATATTGCATTAAAGGAAACACTTACATTTCCATTATTCGTCTTATTATTATCAACATTTCTCTTCATATTTGTTTCACATTGAAGTAGTGTTTCAAAATTTTCATCAAGGGAAATTAGGGTAACCTTCCTGTTCTCATCTGTGGTTGTCCTCATGGATTCCCATTCAATAGACATGATGTCTATAATATTTTCCACGACATCATCATCATAATGAACTTTCTCAAAAATTTATTGTGAACTATTTAAAATAGTCCTAAATTTTTTTTGTAGCTTACATATGTGTTCTCCACAAGGAAATCAAAAACCCTGAAATTCAGCTCTGATCATGGGTCTTCCAGTTTCAATAACATTTGATGATCCATAGTCAGTAACATCCAGATTCGTCTAAATAATTTTTTTTTGTTTGACAAGATGAAATTTGGATTTATATATTTATAGTCATGGAACATAGTAGAGTATTATATACCATGTAATTGAATTGATATTCATGATTTTCTTGATTAATGAATGTACTTACTTCATTATCAGGGATTTTATATCCTCATGTAAGCATAAAAAAATTGGATACTATAGTTATTATAAAAAAACACTTCATATGATATCTCCAATATTCATATACATTCCAATAAAAAATAAGTTGTGTATTATAATTTAGATTTTCAATCAAACCAACATTCATTCATATCATTTAAAAAGAAAAAATCTGTCCACAAAAACATTGTTAATAGAAAAAGTTTTTAAACAATTAAAATATTCCCAAGCAAGGAAAATATAATGAACAATGGAAACGTGATCAAAAAATCATATATATGAATATAATATTATCATAGACGTTCTCTAATACCAAATGTATGATCGAAATAATAATGTAGACGGTCAATATACAAAAGCGGGGTGTGAATTGCATACCTTAAAACTATTTTTGAATGATTATAGTTGGAATAAAAAAAATTTGTTTTTATCCATAAGAAAAATAGTGTTTTAAAAATGTTATACAAGGTAAATTTACAAGAACACATTGTTTTACAAACATGATAGGTTCCGGAAATAGGGTACCAGAAGTGAAACATATAAAATGTTTACAATTAAAAGATTTTACCTTAAAGCATATTGAATCTAATTAATTAGAGTATACAAAAACTAGAATGTATTAGTTAGTTATAATTTCCTTGTTATTCCAAATGTAGTGAAAAATAAACTTCATACAAGTCAATTAATAAGTATGAAATCTTATAACACAAAAAGTAGGGTATCCAACAACCTTTGATAAAGGTCCCTAGATTTATACATTCAAAAAAGTATGTCCTACCCACACTAGGGTAATCCCTTGATTGAAATATCAGAGTCCATAATACAATACTACAAGCCCTAATATTCAAGGTAGTCATCGCCAATGTCTTCCTCACCAGTGATGTCCTCAAACTATATGGTATTTGACATCTCTGTCTTCCTCTCCGTGGAAACCCTCTAATGTAATCAAAATCATTCGGAGCCACTTGAAGGAAGATGAATAAGTTGTTCCATATTCACAAATCATGAGGGTATATCTCCATAGATATAACATCTATAGCATGCAATCAATACATTGACGGAATAATATTAAACTCTTTCAAATGAGCTCCTATATATACGCACATCTCCAACGGCCTACTCCCTCATCTTACGATCATATTTATCTTTGAATCTCGGAGGGACCTATACAAATTTCACTCAAACAACTGTTAGATAGAAACAGAATGTATTCCATCATTTCATAACTAAAACATGGGTATGAAATATATGTTTTCTAAACTAAAAACTTATTTTTATGGTATAATGAAAAATAAAAGTTTACAGTGTATAAGAATAATCATTCAGTGTCTAAAATAAATGGATATTCTTATTCTAATTTCAAATTTATTCAAAACCATAATTCCAATGAATTCAGATTCTAAATTCAATGGATTTCAGCATCTGAATTCAGATGAATTTAGATTCTGTCTTTCATTGATATTCGGAATCTTAATTTCCTTGAAATTCAGAGTCGATATTCAGAGTATTTGGATTGTGAATTTCATGGAAATTCGAAACCTGAATTTGGATCCTAAGAACAGAATACTCAATATCTAAGAATTTATTTGATTCTGAGGTTTTCCAATATGAATCAAAATTTTACAATTATTATTAATATAATTTATATTTATAGAAATTAAAATATGAACAATGAATACAAGGTAATGATAAATTTTCCTTGGAAATGGAAAATTTTCCTTGGAAATGGAAAATTTTCCTTATTAGAATAAAACATAGGGAAGTAGAATCTTTCCTTAAGATAGAGTGTTTTTTATTTTTAAAACATGAAGGAATGGAAGAGTCATAAGGAAACCTTATTGAATTAATAGTTATCCAATTATTGGGTGGAGTATATCAAAGATAACTTATGTAGTCACTTCATATATAAAAATGGGAATGGAACATAGTGAAAAGTTGAAATGATAGGAGATACAACTTCTCTAAATTAGTTAATACATTATGAAAGGAATGACTAGAAAAAATATTTCTATGTGACCAAATGATAACACCACACTATACAAAAATAGAACAACAACATAATGTGTATTATGGATTCTCCAAAATGCTCATAACTTTTCATGAATCCGAAAAATCATTTAATACATACAATTATATGTAGAATGACTATACAAGAGGTATAACCGAATAGGATACCACCAATGATTGTATAAATGTTCTAATTTTAAGAATAAAAAATAAAAATATTTAAAAAAGATTTATAGAAATATTTATAAATAAATAAATTTGAAATATGTTATTCATAATATACTTGAATTTTGACAGTGTACATTCCATATTTTCCCAAAATAGTAACAATGAACATTGAAATTCTAAAGACAAATTTACAAATGACCCATCATCTTTGAAATAAACATTCATTTAAAAAATAACAATAACTAAAAATTCACATATTATCTATTATCTAGCCTATATGAGAATTTGTACAAGACACTCAGGGGCTTAACATGGAACAAAGTTGGATCCATGTGATGTAAACATGCCATAAGACATACAATATGTTACCCCTATTGGTGTCACACAAACTAAAGTTACTCATGTCTCTTTCTCTAAAAACCATGTTTTTTCCTTGTGCAATGTTTTTCAAATTATTTTTTAGAAGTCTTGATCATGATCATATAAAATAATTTTACTGCAAATCGAAACTAAATTATGGTTTAAAAATCCATTTTTTATTTTAGATTATGGAAATTACATTTTCAAGTGAAACAAATTTTTTTAAACATGAACCAGTTAACCTTCTCAACTCCAACAAATTCCATCTCATTTGAAATTTCGAGGAATAAATAATAAATAAAAAAATAATGAAATTAGAATAATTGAACTGATCCAACTACCTCAAGATTGTAAAAAACCATCCTTTCCCTGACAACATGGATTTTAATCAATATGATATACCTTTATAATAAATGTAATGTAAAATGAATGAAATTATTTTATTGAAAACACAATCCAATTTCCATTACCTATAATTAATGGATCCATAAAGGAATATTAATGTGAAATTAGGGGAAAGGATTACCATGATATTTGGATAACCTAGCATTAATTATCAATCATGGAATGATTCAATCCAGGTAGAATGAATATAATGAAAAACCATTTGTTAAGAGCTCTGGAAAATAAGAGAGTAGTACCAAATAGAATGATCCATCAACCATTAAAAAGACACTATAAAAATAATAACATGTTAAATTAAATTGTTCTTAATCTTTTATATGTTGTGAATCCGTTTTATTAGAAGTTTCACATAAAACTAAATTTTCATTTAATTAAAAACCACAATTTACCTTCCATGACATGTAAATTATCATTATGAGAAATCAACTCACGTGATGAGTTTAACTAGTATTACACATCATGAGTCATCATTACATGTTTTGTATCTACCAAAATAATTACAGTTATGTCATGGTAAAACATAAAAATTCTAACAAACTGATGACATCAACATTATTAAAAACCACCAAATTCAATGCCAAAAATACCCACCCATTGTGAACGAAATTCGTAAATCCAATAATTATAACATACCAAATATAATGGTAAGGGGGAATTAATATATCCCCAATATAAAAAACATTTTCCCCCTGAAATAGATCATGATCATTGGTCCACAAACAGAGTAGGCCACCACTACCTAATTAATTACTCAAACCCCCATGTTTATTAGGGATCTTTTCTTCACTAACTCAATACAAGATCTATGTGAATCATTTTCCCACATATTACCATATTCTAGATATCCATAATAATATTTGGTTACTCATTAAAAGTGATATAAAGTTCATGAAAAACAACCACACATCTAATCACATTCAAATGTTCTTGTACATACCATCTCACTTATGAAACATGAATCACATCATGAAAAGATTTTAATACATATGGTAAAAGAAAGTAATATGAAACCCTCCCTAGTCACTGAGTGATATCATACGATTAAATAAAACATGGTTCAAATACAAACAGGTTACCCAACTTATTATGTAACAAGAGTAGTAAAACTCTAACAAAGACCATGTCACCATCCTTAAAGACTAGTGTCCTATGACGGCAGACCACAAAATAATCATGATGAATATGTTCTGTGATGAAACACGTCTAGGTCTACTGAACCTCATCATTCATCACTTGGAAAACACTTATCCAATTCTAGGAAAAGTCTCTCAAATCATTATCACATAACAGAGATCGGCTTGGGTTCATATAAATATCATCAATGTGAGATGTCCTGATCAAATAATTATAACATCTCGTGTTTTACATATTGATATTACTTTATCTTTGAAAAATATTTATTACATTAGAAAAATACCATTCTAAGACCATATAAGTTTAGTGTCATTATAAACTATAAAACATAATCAATAGGTCTATAAAATATCTACACTACCTCCATCTAATTTCCAAAAACTAAACTCTTTGTTGACATTTCTTACCTAATACACATCTTCATCACCCGGGTGAAAAAAAATAAATGAAATGATTAGTTCATATTCTTATTAATAGTAATCATGTGAAATATCACTCATATCCTAGTTAGAATCAAACAACATATGAAATTATTAACCTGTATATAATATATTAGAATATCATTTCATGGGATAAATCAAAAGTGTGAAATGCAATTCCAATAGTAATAACATATGAATAGAATTTTTTTTCAAACACATGTATTCATATAAAATCATTTCTAATTAGTCATTCCCATTTTCAAGACCATTATAGCGGAAAAATTCTATTATTATACAGAGATAAATCCTTATTCCAGCAATTGATTACTAAACTATATTTACTTGTCATTCATGTCATGTATATCTCATTAGATATAAATCATTACCCAATTCATTTGATAGATTTATATGTCCCACCCATCCCATAATAGATCAATTCTTACATGTTCCACAAAAAATTAAATCAATTATTATAGATGAACCATGTAAATAAATTGGGATTCTTAAACATAATTCCATCATAATACACTCCAAATAAATAGATTTAATAAAAATAATTACATATAATACAAAAGAAGATAAAAGAAATTATAGGTATATAAACATAAAACTAATCCATCCTTGATTGAAAATAATCATGATAAAACACTTGAACTTAATTCTTAGGAAAATATCAATTATTTTTCTTAAATGTTTTATTTTCCCTATATGTCACGCAAAATTAAAAGAAAATTATTTAGTTGAAAATAATTTTCAAATCCTGTAGCGTAAGGTTCATGTAATGAATTTTTCAAGTTTCCATAAAAATATATTCACTTCTTATTAGTTAAAAAACATTCTCCTCATACTTTGGATGGAAAAGTCATGAATTACTTCATATCGAATAATGACAATATATAAATTTCATACCATTTCATTAAAATTCACCGGAAAGTAAATTTATAATTATTCAATTGTGTAATATTCTAAATAATACTACATAATTTAGAAACATGTATTTTGATGATAAATAAACCCTAGTGAATACATACAAATAATTAACCTTACGTTAAAACAAAATTTTAAATGTTATCCAATACGTTTGGTTTGATGCCAAACGTATATATATGAACCACATATATAATGATTTAAATAATTTTACTAACTTATAGCAGAATCATAACTCTTTTTATGATATCATATATGATCATATTATCATCCATTTGTTAGTATAATTTCACTGTAACTTTTTAATCAAATATTGATTGTTTAATGTTCTTATGCAAGATTTGTCAGCTATGTTTATGTTCCCATTCATAGATAACCATTAAATCATCTATAGATTTATATTATTATAATATATATCATATTTATTCAATAAAATAAATTATATAATCATTTATTAATGATGATTGTGTAGAATAATCTTATCACGTCATGGGGAAGTTGTTTTTACGTACACAAGATCGTTGACATCATTAACAAACTTATTGAATGGTATTGAGGTGGATGTTATACGATATTTGTAAATTACTACCCTCTTATAAAAATAATGTTTTAAAATTTTCCATAAGTATACACATAAATGTCTGATGGTGGTGAAAAATAGATTACACTACAACATTGAGAAAGTACGTTGTACAGAGGCACAAGAGGTGATTTCTTTTACTGTAGGATACAAAGATAGTGATATATGATTGTTTAGAATTTATTATTACATATAAGTATATGAGTGATACATATGTTGTTAATTTATAATAAAACATCTAATTAATAATAATTAGAGGGTGAAATAAGATTGAATGAATCTGTAGAAGAGATTGGATCTTGCTCAACGTTCTTCCACTAAATCATTTTTAGAGCAGTAGAGTTCATATTGGAAGTTAAACAAAAACTATTGAATGAAAATTGAGAATATTATTGAGGAAAATGGTATGGTATGGTTGGGAATTAAGAATCAAAATAATGTTAGTGGGTGACAGATGAGTTTCCTTTTTATAATTGTGGTTAAAGGTACTTTTTGAAACTGCATAAATAATAAATTTTAATAAAATTAAAACCTCCAAAAAACCTCCAAAATTTCACAATTTAAAATATTTGAAGATATACGATTGTGATATTATCAAAAAAATAAATTTTTTATAAGTTTTTTTGCCATAACAACCCATATCATTTGAATTGATACTTAGTTTTATCTATTTATTTTAAATTATGGTAATAAAAATATGATTATCTAATGGTTATAAATATTTACACATATGGTGTTAATTGAACATAAAATGATATGTTATAAAATATTAGACCTTATTATTATGATTTTTTAATTTTTTTAAATATTATAATGATTTTTAAATAATTTAATAAAATTTTATGTTTTTTAAAATATCAATACTCTCAATTTTGACAGTACTCATTTATCTAACATTACGTAAAATCTAAATAAAAGATAAAATAGAGAAAAAGATTATTTAATACACTCATAAAATGGCACATTCCACTATATTATTAATGGTCAATTTAATTAGTTCTAATTATATTTCTATTAATATTTTTAAAACCTTGGTTTTCTTATATTTCAACTAATTAATAAATTTAAACATCACTATGGTGTCATCATTTATAGTAATAATTTAATATCTAAAAATTATAAATAAATTTCTATAATGTAGGTAATTATTCTATATTTTTAAAAAATATCTATGTTGATATTATATCTTTGTTATACTTGCATTTATATTATTATAATTATAAAAAATGTGATTTTGACATTTTGTAACATTCAGTACTTTTTATTATTTCCATGTCATAATAATAGGAAAGTGGCCATTAATTTATTCAATTTAGATCAATATATGATAAGGGTAATATTTAGACATCTAATAATATTTCTACTAGTGTTAGGGTAATTTTTGAATTTTATTTTTACCTTTAGTTACCTGATTTACCTTTAAGCATGGTAATAAAAATAATTACCAAAGTTATTATTCATAATCTTTATAATAAAAGTATCATATTAACATAATTTTGGCTTATGGATTTCAAATACGGAATCCATTTTAAAAATTCATAACAAATAATTTAGAGTAACTAATATAAATTTAATCATGTTTTTAAATTTAGAAAACCAGTTTTAAAAGTTAAAATATTACAAAATATTGAATTTTTTGACATATGAATTAATTGAAAAAATAATTACAATGAACTAAATTATTATAAATGGAAAAAAATATATTTTATTTAAAATTTTAAACCATTATATAATATTATTTCTCCATATAAATTATCTCAATGATTTTTTTTAAAATTATAATCTAGCATGTTTTCACTATTCATGAAAACATGAAACTTATTTTAAAAATATCATAAATTAAAAAACAATAAAAATTTATATTTATATTTAAAATAACATGTTTATGATTTCATATAAAAATTATTAATGTGCAATGATATTTAATTTAAAATTGGATCACCATTCAAATCTGTAAAATTAAACCTTTTTTAAAAAAACGTTTTTTATACATCAAATAGAATTTTTTTCATATCCTATAACTAAAATATCCATTGGATGAATATTAAAAATATTTTATTAATTATATAACTCCAACATATCCCATAAATTTAATAACGAATGTAATTCACACAAAAATATATACTTGATTTATATTTTTCATAAATAATTGATAGCAAATGAATTCACAATGCAATTTGAAAAGATAGTTTTAATTATTCCTACTAAATTATCACCTAATCTATAAGTATAATTTCATATTATGGGTGTCTCATAGTTTATCTAAACTCGTTATTTTATTACAATGAAATAAAATAATTTTTTTTTGTGAAAATACATTATAAAAAACATCCATGTGTTACATTCTACACCCCATTAAACTGATTTTTTCCCTCACAATGAGTCACATAGAAAAAAATAGATGACAATTCCTCTATCTAATAATACCCTAAATTTACCTTGTAGCTTTAACAAATTAGTGGTTCCCCCTATAAAACTATAACCTTGAGAGTGGTCATGTTTTGTAGTACTTTTTCTCTACAATCCTAAGTCTATATCAGTTGTTCTTCATAAGAAAGATCTTGCTCCGGTTTTACAACATTATATATATGGTCATGTAAATGATTGGATATGTATTTTCTTAGGATAGATACCTGGAACACATCGTGAACTTGAGAAAGATAAAGTGAAACCACTAATTGGCAGCCAAACTTCACAACACAATCCATAATTTCAAAAAGATCAATATACCTAGGGCTCAACTTTCTCTTCTTTCAAAATATCATCACTCTCTTCCAGGGAGGTATTAGTATGAACACCATATCACCACCATCGAACTATAGTTTGTTTCTTCCATTGTCATTATAATTTTTTTTAGACTTTTTAATTCAATAATGTGTTGTTGAATAGATCCAATATTTTCTACAATTTCGTTATGAAAATCCTGTCCTAATTTTTTTTCCACATCAATATCCCAACACGTTATCATTGTGAACTTTTTTCCATTGAGTGATTCATAAGAATCCATCTTAATACAGAAGTGAAATATAAAATTTTATGAAAATTCCACCAATGGTAAATGTTTATCCCAAACACATTGAAATACATAGAGAAATCGTTAAACATGTCTTCTAGAGTTTGATTTATTCTCTAAGATAGATCGTCTATCGGAGGATGATAGTAGTGATGATACATAACTTTATATCCAAAGTATAGTGATGACTTCTACTGAACATTGATGTAATAATAAGATCCCAATTGGTTATAATATAATGTGTTTCTCCATGAAATCTTATCACATTTTTAAAATATATACAAGAAATATAATCAAGATAGAAATCATCTATAAATACAATGAAGTCTTACAATGTCGTTAGGAAATCAACTATATCCCATATAACATTATTTCTGTTGGGTGTTTTGAAATGTCGATGAAAATTTATAATGTTTTGTTTTTAGATTCCATTCTGTTATGGGTAATAGATGTAACATATCAATAGACTTTTGTCTCAAAGACATAACTTGTTTACAAACCAATCATTGAGATAGATATTATGTAACATATTTTTTCATCTCATCACAGAAGAAGTACTCTTTCAAGTCATTTTACATCATTGGTATTATATGGTGAATTGAGAATGAAAAAATATGTGCCTTATCTAATATAACCATCATTAATTCTGGTATTGTAGGAATACAAAACTGGTTTCTGAACATTATTATTTCATTACAATCAAGGTTGAATTCAAAACATTTTTCACATTCTTTTGCAACTCTACATCTTCTTTTTGTGCCTCCAACATCATCAATTGTATATATGGTTGAAAATTCAATCCAGAAAGACATAATTTCTCCGCATCGATATGAATTTATAGATTCAATCTTTCAAGAAACTATAAATACTAGATCTTTAATGATCTTCATCATAGGAATACTAGATTGGTATTTTCAACTCAAATAATATACCACCATGTTCATAATCCCATGGGGAAAATTTATTGAGAAGTCATAAAAATTATTCAACTCTAACCATTTTCTATGGGGAATATTTAGCACTTTTTATGTAAAAATATACTTTATCTTTTATGATCAGTATAAATATCACACCATTCATGATAAAGATAAGGAATTCATATCATTAATTCATATGTTACCATAGGTAACTCTATATAATGGGTTGGGTAATATTCTAATGGATTTTCCAATACTGTGATGCATAATATATCACCAAAACCTTTTTCATTATAACACATCCTATCCCAATCATGGGTTCATCACTATATATTAATAACTGTTCTCTACAACCATACAATGTGAGAAAAGGTGCACTAGATGACCTTATATTCATTTATGTTAATTTCTCATCACATTCCTCTATCCAAATCAACTTAACACTTTTACATGTCAACATGGTTAGTGGATTATATAATCATTAAAAATAATTCCCAAAACATTGATATTATCTTCCCAAAACTAAAAGTATTTGGTTTTCAGTTGCCATTGATGGTTTCTACCATCATTCAATTTCTTCTGTTTTTGTTGGATCCATAGATATCACCAATATTCAGAATATGTGAATAAAATATGAATAATTTTAATGTCAAATTTTTTTGTTGTTAAATTTTTCTTTAATCGTCTCATTTCAAAGAGTCTTTAGTAAAATTCTCATGTGATATAAATGTGCTTATTTTCTCTTATAAAAGACAAGAATATCTTCCATTATTACTAAAACAATTTGATCAAGATAGTATCTAAAGACTACATTGAATATATTCATGAGGATAATGGGTCAATTAATTAGACCAAATAGACTCAATATAAATTCATAGTGTCAATACATTGTATAAAACTACATATTTGGTATATCCTCATTATTCAATCTTATTTAATGATATCATGAATGAAAATAATTTTTGAAAAAGTTTGGTGATATATGTATGTTGTGAAATAAGTCATCAATGTAGGAAATATGGTATTTGTTCTTAATAGTGATATTGTTATTTCCTCGATAATCAATAAAGATCCTCATAGATCCATATTTATTCAAAAAAAATAGAACATTGGTTACCCAATGTGACAAAATATGGCATATAATTCAATTATCAAGATTCATTTTGGAGTTTTTTCTATAATTTCTAAAACACAATTGGGAAAACATTGTAAGGTCTTTTTGAAATAAGCATATCACTCAGTATGAGTTATATTTAAATCAAAACATCACGATTTTGTGGAAGACATAAAAATTCATCTAGAAAGACATCATCAATCTCATGTACAATGGGTGTATTCATGATAATTGGTTTGTCAATAGGAATTTGCGATAAATTACCTTCACTATTAAGAATCATTAACCATAAATAGTATAAATTTCAATTGGATGGTTATATTCATCTTTCTATATATAGGTGATAATAGATTGATCAAGAATGTGGAATTTTGTAACGACTCAATCATTCATTAATAGAAATTCCACTTAATATAAATAAATGTATCATTATGTTAAATGTTTATATTTTATGTTAACATCACTGGTTTTATGTTTTTGGATATAAAAATATCATTATGAATTGTAGTCGTTGCTAATAAAGAAGGTGAATAGTGATCACATGATTAGTATAATTACAAGACATTAACATATCCAATTTACTCAAAAAAAGGAAGTGAAGCCCTAATATAGTATACTTTTACTATAAAAATACCATTTCTTGGAGCTCAGAAAGGAGGTGGCAACATTGGGATTATCTCTTGACCAAGCCCAAGAAGAGCTACATCATGTTAAGCTCAAATGGAATCACTTAAGATAGAAGTTTAAGTTGATAGAGTATACCACCCGAGCAATGTTATCGGATCCACCCTATGAGTCTAAAACCATCGCACACCTTAAACATTGGTATTATGTGGGTGTTATAAGAAGGTATGTATGAAACCAAGGGAGATATTATTATGTGAATTGTTTTTGTATATAATAATGAATATACATTCATTTTAATATTGTTACAATTAAATTTACTTTTAAATCGCAAATAATATTTTTAGTTAACATTAAAAAAAGATTTATATTTTGATTAATTAATTTACTTTTGAATAAGATATTATTTAATTAAATTACTATTATTATTATTATTAATTTACTTTTTATTAAGTATAAATTATTCTATAATTTTATAAATTCAATTGTAATTTTTATTATGGTTTGAAAGCCGTTTTTTCTAAACACTTGAATTATTTATAAATGTCTAGTTTTATTTTAAAAGTCAATATTAACATGATAAAAAGATTATTTAGATAAAATGAATATTATTTTTGGAATTAGGATGTCAAAATTATCCAGAAGTGATTTTTTAATAATTATCGGAGACAGTCAAATTTTTTGGAAAAAATTAAATATCGTTTAAATATATAATATGTTCTATGACATCATAATGACCAAATAGTGAGGTAATAGAATATGATAAATTAAATGTTCGTCCAATATATGAATTACTATTTAAATAATGTGACTTTCAGATTGTTTTATTTATTTTACAATTCTATAGTGGACCCGCCATAACATATAAAAAATTTCCACATATTAAATGAATTTCCTTTAGAATATGACTCATATCAACATAAGAAATCCTATTATTTAAATAAATTCAGACATTTTTCATATAAAATGCTTTTTTCCACACCCTATTAGAAAATACCATGGTCTGCTATATGGTTTTGATTATTTTGATGTGTGGTGACATAAACATAAATAATAAATAATTCCCTCTCTTTTCTTATATAATCCCACCCATGCTCCCACTTCCTCTTCACTCAAAGCCTATAGTGATTATCCGACCTCTTACCTCATCTATGTACAATCCTCCCAAGGCACCCCAATCCCAAAAGAAGCCACTCTCAAGCCTCTCCAAAGCCTTTGGATTCACAATACAATATAAGGGATTTCCACATTTATTTTTTTGTCTCAATGTTATTATGTTTCTATAGTATTTTAAATGGAATTAAAAACATTGGGGTATGATTTCACACCTCCCCAATATATCCATATTTATTCTTGAAATGAGGATATACCTCTATCTCTCTCATTAATGCCTCTTGTGTGAAGCTGTAAACATTCCAAAGTTCCGTTAAGAAATTATTTCTTCTCATTCACATTCAAGAAAAAGTTTTGTTTTAAGAAACTAATTTCCAGAACATATGTTGTTACATGTATATATATGACAACCATACTGTCCAATTCATGTGAATATGATGATACACCCCTTTCTCTATCATCATCATTTTTTATGAATTCTTATGTCACATTGTAACTCTTCGAAATTGCAACATGATTTTCTAAGACAATTTAATGGTGTAGTGAATAGCATTCAAATTTTTCTATTGAGGGGACTCGCCTTTATAAAAATATACTTATTGATTATAAATCATTGTGTATGTATTCCACATCCATTTATCAAGAATTAAATGATGAAGAATAATTCCATGTGGCCCACATATGAATGAAATGAAAATGTTAAGGAAGATGCATCATGATATGGCTCCAATACATTGGGTAATGATTATTATCATGAAACATAATGTGAAATGTGATTTTAATCAATGATAATTCATGTTCGTTGTGGGTTTTACTCATTCACCCTATGAAATGAAACTTGGATAAAGATAATATCATGTTAAATGTTATCTCTTCATTTCCATGTTATGTTAATATTGTTATATCATGCCTTTATGTTCATGTTTTTCATAAGCTCCATTGATATGACTATTCCCGAAGAAGTATTTTATATTTCATTTTATGACTTCATAACTCCATCAGTAGGATTTATGGCTCAGCCTTTTCTTATGCATTTCTCATGTTATCCCATGCAATGCTAAGTACAAGATAATGTAGTGGTCATGTAAAGGATTTTTTCTATAAAATGTTGTATCCTATGTTTTATGTTGTTATGTAATGTTTCTATTCTCACAATACACTAAACCACTACATCATATAGTTTCATAATGTGATGTTTTATATTTAATAAATCATGTTTATGTGTGTAAATAAAATTAGGGTTTTTATAGTTGGTATTAGATATAGATTTATTTATTTTTTGGGATTAGGAATAGAAAACCCTAGTAATCCCTTAGAAATAATTATAATTATAATAAAAACATCCCCATGTTTTGGTGAGAATTGAGTATGTGGTTTATCATGTAAATGCATCCATTTATGGATACGATCATGTAGAGGCATCTTTGGTATAGATGTAAAGAAGGGTGAAAACCCTTTAAAGGAGTTTCAAGCTAGATCAAGGTTATCCTGGTACACGACAATATGCCTTGATGCACTCTTGGTTATGACATTCATGGGGGATATTCATTGGTAAATTCACAAGCATAGTATGAATCCTTATAAATAGAATTATAAAAAATTCCCCTAAGAATATATGTTATAAATTAGATCAGGAATAGCATATATTGAAGAATATAATTTCATAAGTTAAAGGGAAAAAGTAATTTAGAAGTCATTAGTTTTGTCCATGGATTACCCTTTATTTGTTACCCCGAACATTAAATTTATTCTAGACAATGGATGATAATATGAGGACTCTTGCTAAAAGGTGATGTGAATATCAATGTGATGATTGTGATAATGATATGCCTAATCCGATGGGAGAAAGAATCAAGATCATTTTCATTATTCTTTATCAGTTATCTCAGGATTTTAATATACAAATGGGTCAAGAAGAATGTAAACCCCCACCCCCACCTCTCATGAATGAACAAGTCTCTCTCAAACGCATCATGAAACAAAGGCCTCCAACTTTTAATGGATCATCTAATACCTCAATCATTGAACAATATATCTAATCCATTGAAAAGAATATATCCTTCAATCAATATTTTGAATAAGAGAAGGTTCTCATAGAGGTATATCATATTGAGGGAGATGCTGATCAATAGTGGACGTTGATCAAAAAAATGAACACTGAAGAGAATATCAGGGCATTTGAATGGATGGATATCTAGAAAATGTTTTTTGCTAAATACTTTCTGCACTCCCTGTGACATAAGATGGAATGGTACATCCTTGGCCATGAGAAAAATGTAGATGAATCTATCAGAGCGTACAAGGCAAAATTCCTAGGGCTTGCATAATACAAATCCATCATTCTAATAACCCACAAATTCAAGGTTGATCACTTTTTTGGTGGCATGAAACCTAGCCGACAGAAATCCCTGGATGTCTGTGACTTCAGCATATGGGAGGAAATTGTCTGATGTGCCCTCATGGTCAAAATGGAGAATATGGAATCTCAGGTGTATGAAGGGGATAAAAAAAGAAAGGTGGAATTAAATTCTGGTGATCCGATGGTCAAATCTATTGTTGATAAGAAAAAATAAAACTCCACCGTCCAAAGGTGAGGAAATAAGCATCCATAAAATTGCATGAAGGGGACATGGATATTCTTTTGGTGTGGAAGAGAAGGAAACCTGGTTTTGAATTTCCAACAAGAAAAACCATCAGTTGTGAAAGAGGGGAGTAATGTTATGTTCTAATTTCAATGCGCTATTCATTACAAAAAATACAATGAATTTGGGAACCTTGCAAATCAGTGACCTATTCCAAGGGTTTTCATAGGCGACCAACAAACTCCAAGGCAGAAAGGGTGATATTTTTCCATCACTACCACTGATGTGAACCCTGATAATGAAGTGGTGATCTATACAATTGTTATTAATTCAAGAATAGAAAATGTATTTTTAAATTCTCATTCAATCAATTATTTTATATCATGAATGTATAGTATAAAATTTCCAACACCAATGCAATTCATGCCTATAATGATGTCAGTCTATATGGAAAATAGGGAAATTATTTCATCCCATGAATATAACTTATCCCTTGATGTATTTTGTGGAGTGAACTTCCGGGAAAACCTCATCATAATCCCACTAGTTTAATTTGATTCAATTCATGACATGGATTGTATTTACTTATAGAGTCAATATAAATTTCAGTGATAGGTAAATAACTTTATATGTGGAAAATCTCCCCCATTATATAATGATGTGAAAGGAGAAAGATGAATATTCTTTAGCACCATCATCTCACGTGTAGATATTACTGCCCTATGAGTATATGTAACAGGATCTGATGATTAATTCTATAGAGGAAACAATCGTTGGAGACATTTCTATTTTGATGGAATTTGATGATGTGTTTCCCATGAAATTTCCTGGTCTCCCTTCTAGAAGAGAAGTCGAATTCACAACTGACCTTATACCTAGGGTGTTTCCAAAATCAAAGACTCCGTATAGAATGGTTGTTTTGGAGGATGAGGATATAAAAAAACTACAAGAGAATCTATATAATGTTCTTATTTGACAAATTGCTTCACAATGGGCTGCACCAGTACTCTTCATCATGATGTATGCTAGGTCAATGAATCTTTGCATCAATTATCATGATAATAACAAAATAACAATAAAGAAATATTTTACTCTCCCTTGAATTGATGACTTTTTTGATCATCTGCATGTAGCACAATACTTCACCAGGGTTGATTTGAGGTTGGGTTATTAAAAAGTAAGGGTGAAAAAGAAATATATCTCTAAGATAGCTTTTTGTATAAGATACAGTCACTGTGAATTCATAGTAATGCATTTTGAACTCAACAATGCTCCATCAATAATGATTGACATAATAAATTGACTGTTTACTAATTACATCAAAAAACATTTGTAGTGTTTACAGATGATATTTTAATATACTCTAAAAATAAAGATAACCGTGAGAGGTATCTACGAACTATTCCAGATACCATGTAGAAAGGTTGACTCTATGAAAATACATCATGTGTGAGATCTAGTGGAAGAAGGTATCATTCTAGGGCCATATCATCAAATGCAATGAGATATCTGTGGATCCATCCATGACAGCTGCAATGGAGGGATGCCTAAGGCCATCATTGGTAAAAGATATTTATATCTTCATGGGGATAGCTAGATATTATTAATGGTTAGTGATAAATTTCAAATGATTGTTCAACCCTCTTACAACACTAACTTGGAAGGAAGTAAAGTTTACTTGTAGTGATGAATTAGAAGAAAGATTTATAGAGTTGAAGTGTTGTCTTATAACTACATCTGTGGAAACATTAACCACAAGTGGATAACATTTTTTGGTATTAAATGATGCTTCACTGAAGGGCATGTGATGTCTGTTGATGAAAAATTAATATTTCAGTGCATATGCTTCAAGGCAATAGAATGTTCATGCTCACAATTATCCAACACATGATATGGAGTTGGCTTTAGTGTTTTTTGCTTTTAAAATTTCGTAGCATAATCAATTTGGTGAGATGTGAAAAATATTTACAGACCATAAAATCCTCAAGTATATATTCACACATACTGAGTTGAACATGTTCCTAAAATAATTGTTATAGCTAATCAGCGACTATGATTTCATAATTCATTAACACCCTGGGAATGTGAACATGGTGGAAGGAAATATATGTTGCAGGATCCTGCATCTTTATAAGTGATGAGAATTGAAAAGGATCGATTATTTTCAGATTTGTAGAGGATATACATGGAAATAATTAATGGGGGATCATCATCATTCATATATCAAATTTTTTTTCAATCTTACCTCAATGAGAAAATAAATTATTTTCAAAGAAAGGATGTGGATGTTCTGAAAATGGTATAAGCTATCAGAAATGGGAAATCCTCAGAGTTCGAAGTACACAAGGATGGAATTATAATATTTGGGTCATTATTATGTGTACGATCTGATCTAGAGATAATGAATGATCTTCTTGATGACTCACATAGCTTAAACATTTCTATTCACTTACAGAGAACAATGATGTATCAGGATCTCTGAGAGAAAATTTGTTGGAACACTATGAAAAGAGAGATTGTGGAATATACATCAAGGTGCCTGGTTTGTCAAAATGTGAAGGTTGAGAAGAAAAATTCTAAGGGTATTATGCAATCGCATCCCATACAAACATGGAATTGGGACAAAATTACCCTAGACATTGTCAGTATACTTCCAAGGGCATCTAGAAGAAACAATGCAATATGGGTAATTTTGGATCATCAGTCCAAGACAACTCACATTACATGATTCGAGAGGACTTATCATTGGATCACCATGCATTGATTTACATCAATGAAGTTGTAAGGCTAGATGGAGTACAATTATCTATTGTAACTGATCAAGATCCATGTTTCACCTCAATGTTTTGGAAGAGACTTCAAAATTCTTTTAATAATGAAATGAACATTAGAATGGATTATCATCTTGAAACCAAATTCCAAACTGAGTGGACTATCCAAACACTTAAGGGCATGTTGAGATCTTACACAATGGAGTTCAAAAAAGAATGGTACCAACATCATCCAATGGTTGAATTCTCTTAAAATAAATATTTCCAATCGAGCATCCAAATGGCACCATATGAAGCCATTTATAGGAAAAGTTGTAGAACACCAGTGTGTTGGGATGAAGTCGGTGAACATAAGAATCTTGTACCAGAAATTGTTGAAGAAATGGTGGATATAGTGAAAACCATTCAGCAACTTATCAATGTAGCTCAGAGTCAGCATAAGAGTTATGTAGTTAACGATCAATGAGACCTTTTGTTTAAATTTTGTGCCATGGTATTTCTATGTATATATTTTTGTAAGAAGAATTTTATGTTTTTAAAAAAATGGAAGTAATGTTTTATGTACATCGGCCCCTTCGAGATTATTGATCGTGTTGTGGTTGTGGCATATCAACTAGAACATCCACCTACCATTTCCAATTTAGACGATGTCATTCATGTATCCCACTTAATGAAGATCATACCAGACCCATCACATGTACTCTCCTTAGAGGTGGTACAATTAGAGTGTGATCTTTTTTTGAGGAGATACCAGGGAAGATTTTAGATTATTGAAAAAAAGTTCTACAATATAACACAATGCCTATCATCAAGGTTTTCTGGTTAAACCACTAGTTTAATGAAGTGATGTGGGAATTGTAGAAAATGATGAAGTAGAGTCACCCACATCTGTTTTAGATTTGGAAAACGAAATTACAAGGGAAATGTTTCTTAAGGGGGGAATATTGGAACGACACAAAGATTCTTCAATTTAAATTCCTCTTCATCTAATTAAATGTATCATTATGTAAAATGTTTATATGAAATGTGAAATTCTTTGGATTTATGTTTTTTGATTTTAAAATATTGTTAGAAATTGTGACTATTGATAATATATTAATTGAACAGTGATAACATTATTAGTAATATTATATGGCATTAACAAATCCAATTTACTCAGAAAAAGGAAGTTATGGCCTCATCCAGGTGACTTTCCCCATATGAATCCCATTTGTGGGAGAATGTAATGGAAGTGGATTCATTAGTATTAGATCTTGAAAAATCCCATGGTGTTCTTCAACATGTTATATTCCAATGGAGTTTCTTATGAGAGAAGTAGAAGTTGATAGAGATTAACAACCGAGAAATGTTATCTGAGCCACCCGAAGAGTATGTCACCATCGTACACCTTAATCTTCTGTCTTATGCATTTTTTATAAGGGGTTATGTAACACAACCATAGAAAAATGAAAATGTGGATTATTTTTTTATATATTAATGAATATACATTCATTTTATTATAGTTAAATTTTAAATATTTTTTAATGTTCAAATAATATTTTTAGTTGCTATTCAACTAAGAAATATATTTTGACGAATTAATAGATTTTTATATTTTATAAATATTTAATAAAAAATTAATAATATTATTAACAAATTACATTTTTTATTAAATATAAATAATCATAAAATTTGAGGAATGCAATTTCAATTTTTATTAATGTTTTAAATCAATTTTTGTCAAAACCCATGAATTTTCTATAAATGTATGTTTTTATATTAACATAAAAAGTTCACATTTTTTGAAAATTATTTAGATAAAATGAATAATTGATTTTTTCAATCAGAATATCGAAATTATCTAATGATTAATGTTTCATAATTTTCTAAGAAAATCAATTTTTTGGTATATGTTAAATAGAATTTATATATATAATGCATTCAATGACATCATAATGTCCCAATAATAATGTCATAAATTACTATAAATTAAAATTTCATCCAATATATGTTTTACCATTAAAATAATTTTATTTAAGGTTTGTATAATTTATATTAAAAAACATTTGTGGATCCTCCAAGAGTTATAAATCATTTTCACTTTTTAAATGAATTTTCTTGAGCGGGTGACTCAAATACACATATGAAACCCAATTATTTTAAGAAGATCAGCCATTGGAAATATAAATTTTTTTTTCCACTCACCTATGGAAAACACCAAGGGAAGAACCATGGGATGTTTTGTGGTGTTTCATAGTTTAATGTGAGGTGACCCAAACCTATATAATAATGAAATACCGTTCATTTATTTTATAAACCCACCATAGATCCCACATCATCATCACTAAATTCCTTTGGAGTTCTTCCAAAATCTTAACTACCCTCTCTATAATTCTCTTAAGGAACCCCATTCTTCAAAAAATCCTTTCTAAATCCCATCTTAGGCCTTTGGGATATGAATTCCATGTAAATTATTTTATATTTTTTTTTATCCTCAATTTTATTATGTAGTTATTCCTTATTATGTTCAATTAAAATGTTTGGGAATTATTGAGCAACTCCCCATAATGTCCGTTTTATGTTTTAAATGACAATATACCTCTTTTACTTTAATTAATGCCTTCACTGTACACCAGTTAGTATGTCATTATTCCCTAAAGAAAGTCTCAATCTCTCATTCATTTTCAAGAATTTGTTTTTTATTATGAATTTAATTTCAATTAATTATGATGAGAAATATTTATTTATGACCTCCTAATAGTACATTTCATGTGAATATGAGGGGACACCTATTTATCTGTCATTAATTTTTTTATGATTTCTTATCTCATGTAATTACGTTGAAGAAATTGCGCCGTGATTTTGCAAGACAATGTCATTATATAGTAAATACCATACCAATTTCTCTAGCATGTCTATTAACCTTTCTGAAAATATACTTATTGATAATAAATAATCATTTATGTATTCCTCATCCCTTAATCGTGGACTAAATGATTAATAATTATTCCATGTAATATGATCTATATGGAACACTTATACATGAAATGGCATCATTAAGAATTTTTAGACCTACCTGATATCACCCTATTTCATTGGGTAATGATTAGTATAATGATACATCAAGTGGATTGAGGGTTTACTCATGATAATTAATGTGAAATGAGGGATTACTCATTTATTTTCAATGGACCATTCCTCAATCAAAATTCATGTCAAATGTTGTTTCCACATTAACATGTTATGTTAAGCATGTTATATCATGCCTTTATGTTCATGTTTTTCTTATCCCTATTGATTTGACTATTTCCTAAAATGTATTGTATAAATCTTGTTATGCCTTGATTACTCCCCTACTGGGTAGTATAACTCATCTTTTTCTCATGAGTGTCATCACTTTTACCATGTAATTCTATGTATGAGGGAATGAATTGGTCATGTAAATGATGTTTTCAATATGAGGTCATGTCCTATTATTCTAGTTGTTATGTAATGTTTCAAATCCCCAAAAATCTAGACCCCTCGATCATCTATGTTGTATCAAGTGACGTTTTCTATGTAATCAATCATGTTTATGTGTGTTAAAAAAACCAGGATTGTTATAAATGAGGCTTCACATCCTTGGAAATTGATATGCGCATTATATAATGATTGTAAATCCATGCCAAGATTCACATGAATTTCTACTAAAGAAATGATTAAATGATTTTCATGAAATAAATTCATAAAAAAATCAACCATAGAATAATTCTATTATTTTTGTGCTACTGTTGTGCAAAGGGAAGTTTTCACAACTATGTCATATTATAATTTTTAGTGTAATATTTTGATTATATTTAAAAAAATTATCATAAATAAATGAGTGGGTGGATGCTGAATAAAGTAGAATTTTTGATACTTTATAGTGGATGGTAAGTGTACTTTTCACAACTTCATTATTCTTCACCACATTGACCATAGTAATTTCATCTAACATTCCATTGTCGTTTTCCATTACCATTTTTAAAAATTCATATCAAACCCATATGACTATGGGTTTACTCAAATATCCATATCAACCTTGAGAGAACATTAACAAATTTCCACATAGTTTTTGTTGTCTCTTATGGATAATTCCTTTTAGATATTTGGGTTTATGCCGCTAAATAATCGATCAATATTAATCTTAGGTTAGATAATATTTCCAAAAGCATTCATTTTATGTCATTTAAATTTGAATCGTCTATACCAATGTATTCATCAACATTTTTCTCAAGATCAAGGAACACTTTCTCAATCATTATTTGAAGAATGGAAGGTATGTACTTATTGAATAATTTGTTCTTGAACTCATTCCATTCCATGAACTCAATTTTATCTCTCTGCCTCAAATTATTGGTATAATTCCACCATTGATCTACTTATACATCCAATTAATAGACTGATAAGATTATGTTATCATGTTCAGAACATTATAGAGATAAAAATATCATTCCTGTGGTTCTGATCCATTTTTTGTCACTAATGCATCATAAGACCTAGTCAATGAATGTAGACTATTACTCATTAATGATTCATAAAATAGTTCTCACTCTATTGATTATATAGATGTTCAGAATGATTCATTGCATGAAAATGTTTTGGATAATGGATAAAATATTTTACATTACATCACACATAACATTTTGTTACTCAAGGGTTCAATTATTTCATTTCCCATCACATTAATTAATAACATGGTTCATTCAGGTTTCATCCATTGACTAATACCAACAAGCATGGTTTGATAAACACTAATCATAATGGGAAAACACATTGTTTAATAGTAAAATTGAAATTTAAGAAACCTTAGTTTTTATCCTAGGTTATTCATGAATATATCTAAACCACTATGATAGGATTGTATCCTATAATTAGAAATATCATTAGTGTTATTACTGTGGTTTTTTCATCATTGTTTACAAATGAAAAATATACCTTTAATGTGACACCAATGATAAAATTCCATTAATTACATGTAGATATTACTTCAACATTGAATAATATTTATTAAATAAAATAATAAAAACCATTTTAAGACCATATATGTTTAGAGTCTTTAGAAAATGGGAAAAAGAAAGAGAAATGGTTCCTAATAAATCTACATTGTTTTTATCTTGTTTCATCAAAACTAGACCCTTTTTTGACACATATAACTACATAACCTTCATAATGGAAAGGGGAAAAGAAATATATGAAAGGGTGTGCTAAAATTGTTAGAATGGTAAAACATGGAAAATATCAATCATAACATAATCAAAAGAACATATCACTTGAAAATATTATCAAGCTTATAAAGGATCAAAATATCATTTCATGGGAAAATGAATAATAGTGCAATATATTCCCAATAGTCTTCATATAAGAAATCATATTTCTTGGATTACAAACATAATCATATAAAATCATTTCATAATATTCAAGCCTCATTTCAAAAACAATAATAGAAAATAATGTTCGTTACTGATCCGAGTCAACTATTCATTTTATCATTGTAATACTAGATCATATTTACTTTCTATTCTAGTAATGTCTATCTCGTGAGATATAAATCATTAATAAATTCATTGTATGGAGATATGTGTTCCACCAATTTCATAATTAATCCATTATAACACATTCCAAAAAAAAATAAATCATTTATCATGACATGACCCATTAAATAAATTGGATTTCTTAAACATCATTTTATCATACTCTATTAAAAAACATTTATTTCATAAAAAAATTTCCATCATAAAAATTAAAAACAAAATAATAATAGGTATTTAAATATAACCATATGTCATATTATATGTAAAATAACTTGGATAAATTCATTGAACCTATTTTTGGAGGGAAATATCCTTTATATTTCAGAAATATTTTCTTTTGTAAAAAAATCACACAATTACATAAGAATGTAATTTAGTTGAAAATAATATTGAAATCATATAGAATAATCTTCATTAAAATATAGTGTCATGAATCCATAAAAATTTATTCATTCCATATATGTTTAAAAAACATACTCCTCGAATGTTTCACAGAAAAGTAAAAAAGTTACCCAAATTAAATAATGACAATATATTCCTTTCATACCTATTAATAATAATTTACCAAAGTGTAAAATTAATTTAAAAAATGAGTAAAATTTTAAATAACATTACATAATTATGATATATGGATGTGTGTGATAAATATAGTGTATTATATACATACAAATAATCAATCATGGATAAACACAAGATTTCAAAAATTATTCCTTACCTTAGGTCTGATGTCTTGTGTTTTTATATGAACCACTTATATAACTATTTAAACAATGTTATTTACTTAATCTATAATCATAATTGTTTTTAAAATTTATATACGATTATTTTGTCATCAGTCTGTTAGTAAGATTTCATTTCCATTCGTTATTTAGATATTATGTTCTTTGTGTTCTTATGAATAATTTGATTGAAAAGATCATGTTTCACATAATAGATGATAGTAAAATAATTTACAACATTATAGTTTTATAATAGATATCATACAAATTTAATAAAATGATGTATAGAAAAAAATTTCTTAAAATTTATGCATAATGAAACACATTGAATCATAGAGACAGTAGGCCGTATATACGCATTAACAATGATAAAATTCTAAAAATTATTGAATGTTATTGAGGTTGATAGTATATGATATTTCATAATTAGATTCATATTATAATAATCATATATATTTATGATCTCCATTTTTATACCCATCCAAATCAGGTGGTGGTGAAAATAATATTACACCATGTTATGGAGACAGTAAGCTATACTTTTGCACGTGCGGTGATTTCGTGTTGTGTAGGATAGATAGATGTTGAAATATGGTTGTTTAATATTTTTAACAATATAAAAGTATACAAGTTATACTTGTGTTATTAATTTATATTTAAATATCTAATGAAGAGTAATTATAAAAGAACAACGTTTGAATGAATTTTTAGAAGAGATTACCTCTTACTGGACGTGCTTCATCTAAATCTGTTATAAGAGAACTAGAGTTGGGCTTTGAAGATGAAAAAAACCAATATAATAATTATAGAAAATATGTAAGGAAATATGTAAGGGTATGGCCGATCATGGTTGCTTAAAATTATGTGAAGAGGTGTGGGAGGTGGTTCCCTTTTATAATTGATGAGGGTTGAAATTTTCGATACTCCATAAATAAAAATTTATAATAAAATCAGACCCTACACAAAACCTCTAAAATGTACCAATCTCCATGATGATATGAGATTGGGTTCTAAAATTATCAAACAATACATTTTGTATAATTATTATTTTCAATTTAAACAATATCTTTTTAATTCACACTTGGTTAATTTATTTAATTTGAATTTTTTTACTAAAATAATAAATATATAATGTTTGTAAAAAGTTACTTATATGAAGTTAATTTAACATAAATTGTTATTTAATGAAATTTTATACCTTATAATTATCACTTTGTAATATTTAAATAATTTTATGTTTTTTTAAATAATTTAATAAATCTTGTTTTTATAAAATACCAGTAGTCACTATTTTGACAATATTTGTTTATTTGACATTAAATAAAATCCACTCAAAAGATAAAATCAAAATAAAGTATTTAATAAACTCATAAAAATTATATTCACATTGAAAATTAGTGTATCACATTAATTAGATCATATAATATTTTTTTAATATTTTACCATCCATATATTATTATTTTATTAATAAAATAATCTCAAAATCACTATTGTGTCTTCTATAATTGTAAATATTTAATATCTAAAAATTATAAATTAATTTTTATGTTGTATATAATTTGATTATATTTTTAAATAATATTACTAGAATATATTTTCTTATAGTTATCAAAATATTACAATTAATATAATTATATACAATGAGATTTCAGAAATATTTCAAAATTTACTAGTTTTATTTAATATTCATGTCATATTTATAGTTAAGTGGCAATTATGCCATTAAATTTCAAAAAATATATGACAATTGTCATATTTATACATCCAATAGTATTTCAATAGCTATTAAGGAGATTTTATAATGTTATTTTTATCATTAGTTACCTGATTTACCTTTATCCATGGTAATAAAAATAATCACAAATGATACTATTTATTATTTCTAAAAATAAAATTATTATATAATCATTATTTCAATATACTGATTCCAAAAATTGATCCCATTTGTCAAAAATCATATCATAGAGGTTATTGTTTTTAATTTAAAATTAATTCTTTTGTTGAAATAAGAAAATATGCTTGAGAAGTTAAAATATTACAAATGATTGATATGTTTTTACATCGGATTATAATGTAAAAGTAATTCCAATTAACTAAATTATATTAAAGTCTAAAAATATATTCTATTTATACTTTAAGACTATTCAATAACACATTTTAACCATATATATTATTTAAATGAGAAAATATATTTTCGCATACAATATATCATAATTTTCCAATTCATCAAAACATGAAAAATATCAGAAATTCAACAAATGTAAATTTTAATATCCCACATAAAAAAACATGTTTACATAATAAAATAAAAATTACAAATGTTTTAAAATATTTTTTTAAAGGGTTTCCCCATTCAAAGTTGTAAAATTGAACTGTTAAAAAAATATTGTTTTTATTTATAAAGTGAAGTATTATTCATACCCTATTACTAAAATATCTGTTAGATGAATATAAAAAAATTATTATGTATATAACAGATATATGTTACCTAAAAGTAATTACCAATTTAATTCACCCAAAAATATCCAATTGATTTTTTTCATAAATAATTGATAGCCATTGATTTTAAATTTCATTTTTATAAGTCTGTAATAATTATTCATCCAAACCTATGGTCGTTTATATAACAATAAATTTATACTATAGGCATATCATGGTTCTTTGAAACTCATGATTACATAAAAATAAATATACTAAAGATGAAATATTATTTAATATTATTTGATAAAAACATCATCGTGCCAAAGTAATGATAACAATAATTACAGTCAAACCCATCCAAAAAAATGCATACCTAAAAAGATACTATAATATGAATAAAAAATGGACAAATAATAAACTCAAGAACATGGATAACACTCTTTATTTATCCATATATCATTTTATGATAATCCATTATCAATTTCAACGGGGTCCCCATTGCCTCCAAAAAACCATTTATATTATGGTTGTGATCCTTGAGTCCCCATTATAAATAACTACAGAGGGGATCCCCTAATGATTCTAAATATCTCATACATATAACTACCAAATGTTTTTAACTATATTCATTTACATTATTTGTATGAAATTCATTTAATTTGTGAATATATCAATAATCACCCAAACCAAATATTTCCCAGTTGGATTCCCTAGTAAACCAACATAAAATTGAAAATATCATCCTACTATAATACCAAAATTTTTAATGTCTATTGAAAAACAATAGTTCTGTTTTGTTCTTTCTTAAATCATTGAAATGTGAAACACCGTGATATAAAATCTAAAAATTTTCACCTCATTACCACCACAAATACAGACATATCAAATCAGGTTATATATTTTTATCATCAACTTTAATGGATTGGCATGACTGGGATCCCTTATATAGAAACTATTATCACATGGAAAATTGCAGAACTAGCCCCCCTACATAGGCATAAAGACCCACTTGGAGAATAAGACTAAACACACAAGGTTTCCCCTGCATTTTTTATTTCATTTATGTTTTTTATTTTTGCGATTTTCAATGTCTCATTTCTAACTCACTCGTCAAATTATGAGTTATCCTTTATCAAATCCAGGAACCTCCATCCACATTACTCTTACACTTGTATTCTCATCTCTATAATCAAATTATTCTTGAACTACTTCTCAAATTAATCCTTCACTACTTATATTATTCATTTTTGTCTCAATTCATTGGCCACCACATTCCCTTTCAAAAGTGTATATACAATATCGAAATGTAAGTTATAAAGACACTCATCTCATCTCATCTCATCGCATTTGTCGCAATTTGTGCCGTCCCTGTCAATGTTCCCCACATCAGTTCCCTGAACTACACCCCCATATGACCTCATTCATGCATCCTCATATGCCGAAGGCTATTTGAATGCAGTGACGGTATAATATAAATGATGGTGATAAAATAAAATCATTGTAAAAGAGAATACTATTATATAATAAATAAACAATAACCAGAACATAACCAGAACCATTAGGATGCCAATAACACAGTATTCCCAAAACTGGTAATACAATAACAAAATTGAACAATAGATATTCCATTCTAATATATCTTCCATCTGTTAAAAAGAAACTCATATGTAATGATAATGAAAAACCTATAGGGTCTTAAACAACATTTGGTTCTATCATCAAGGATTCATGCCAACACATCTGTTTAACACATTTATCCTTACCTTATACGATACTGAAATAATTTATTCTATTTAGGTGCTGATCTGAAATCCCATGTATGTTAAGAGTACCACTCAATAGGCCACTACCAGTAATGTTAAAAACAATATCCAGTCAAAAAATAGAATACGAATTTGTATAACAATTAATGAAAAATCCATAAATAAATAGTTTTAACGTTAACAAATACATTATATTTATCAAAAAAACAATTTGGTTCCCACATTCACCCATATTTTAATAGATAAATCTGACCATGAAAAAAGTATAACTAATTACAAAGTGAAATATAAAATTTATTTTCCATTGCTATCATTCATTAATTCATACAATAATTCTCATGTTACCATTAAGACATTATATAATTTAATGTATATGTTTCCATTCCATAATTCTTACTTTAATGTCAATGATACCATTCATAAATCACAATATTGAAATACCATGTTCCCATTCATTAATTAATAATTTAATTCCCATCTTACAATTCATACCTTAAATAAATGAATGTCTGGTGTTCCTATTTTTTATATCAAAATTGGATGACCATGTCTCCATTCATCAAAAATTAATTAATCCAACAATCAATTGTCAACAAAAATTTCATTACTAATTCAACAATTATTCATCCATATCAATTTTATTATTTAAAATAAAAACATAAGTTATCATTTCATTCCCTATAAAAATTCATAAATTTGTCATCACTTAATTCCACTTAAATAATTCACAAATTAATTAGTGGAATCAATCTTATTAATTAACGAAACAATTAATAAAAAATTATCCTGTAATAAATTTAAAAATTAATTTTATCATTTCATAATCTTAATAACTCAAAATTATTTATTCCCCTAAAAAATATTACTATATAATTATTAATTTATCAATTGTTTATTTAATTCACAAATCTCAATATGACATAATATGTTCAAAAATTTATTATCTCAAATAATTTACCTCGTCATCTAATAATTAATTTATCAATTAATTATTTTAAATTAACTATCTCAATATCACATAATAAATTCAACAATTAATTAATTATGATATTTGATCCCATTATTAAAATTTCACATTTCCCATATTTATTAAATTCACCAAATTCATTCATTCATTCTGGAAATATATTTCTAAATATTAAATTTAAATTCTATAATTACAGAAAAAATTGAAATCAAGACTATGGGATTTTAAATATACCCCACAATCCTTAATTTTTTGGCAACACTATCTAATTGAAAACATCCAAATTTCCACCAAATAGATATGTAGAAAGAGATCTAGAACATAATTACAAAATCAAGATTGAAAAAATCCAGATTCCATTTACCAAATTATCGATCCACAATATTATATCTATATCCATAGTTCATGATCTAGATCTTACCAAAATAATATGTATCGTCGAATTTAATGAATTGGTGGAAAATATGATATCATTTGGGAATAAAATTCTTACCGAAAGAGGTATAAATCTTCCAATAGGGCTCCAAATCATCAATAATGGAGGATAAAATGATATTGAAATCCTATGACAGCCTCATGAATTTATTTAAATCAATTTTGGGTTCATCTAGTTTGTTTTTTGTGTATTGTAATGGTGTTTGTTAATATTTTAATAACTATATATGGATTAAAATCCTATACTCAATTTTACAGCTTGGAGAGTACATATTACCTTAACAATGAGACTCTTTTAAGATGGTTCATTGTTTCTCACATTAGGGTAAATTTTTTTAAACCACGTTCCAATTGTGAAAATCCCTACTATTTATGGATTCATAGTTTTCTCATCTGTGAAAAACTATTACGGAAAACCATTCACCAATTGTACAAAATAATTTTTATTTAATTTTTTGAATATTTTCACAAAAACACACTCTTACATAAAACCCAAATAAATATTACTCTACTCATGGATAATTAGTACCTATAATAAATCCCTCTAAATTACTAGAAATTGACATAGTTTTACAATATACCCACAATATAACATCTCATCTTCTAGATGCACTCAAGATCCAATGAAAGATTTCAATTCAAAAAGACTTGGTTATTGAGACCTCATATATGTTTACATTTCCCATGTATCCTCCTTACATGAACAATTTTCTATAGTATATGATGTATCGGTATTGAAATTTCTCACAAAAAATTCATAATATGATATAACAAAAATATCAGATGCTCCTCAAATGATGCATCTAACTCAATATCATCATCATCCCCATTGATCAAATTATATAGGTTGGGTTGATATCAATAATTTTTTTAATCATGGAAAATATCATGTATATTACTATTCCTCTGTGTACGATCTAATAAGTACTACAAATCCAAGATTCACCCCACAATCTGAAAAATTATACTGAATCTGGGTGCCAACATTACCTGTTTCTATATCCTATGGTTACCCAACCTCAACCAAACCAGAAGAAATCCATTATCATTCTATTTAACTATATGTTTCAAAACAATTTATTAGAATATGAATTATATCTAATCAAATAAATTTTTATATGATTTTTAATCATATGTACCTATTCCAATGTCCCCTACATGAGACTAAGTCCAAATAAATCAAACTCACCTGAAATTGTATATAATTATAGGTGATCTACATTTCCATGTTTAATGTGTCTCAAATGGTAACATCTGTATTGTTCTAGAAAAATATTGTTTTAGAAAAACTCATCTAAATCATGTTTTTTCTCCAATGACTCAAAAATTCTATCAAAGAATGATAGATGTATATCCACAAGCACATGTATTGTATACTCTGACATCCCATATGTCTGTGGGTGGAATGCAGTACAGATGAGAACATTTGTAATATGCACACTCTATAACCTCTAAAAGAAGTGATAATTAATGAATGATTCAATTACTAATACAATATTCTTTGACACACAATAAATATATACAATCTCTTTAACATACCTATCTCCCATCTAATCCACATATAATGTCTATATTATAGAAAAGAAAATTACTACCTTCATCAGTGTGTCCACAATGGCCAAAATTGAGTAATTATTATAATGAGTCCTCGGGGGAACACCCCAATTTCCACATTCACGTCATCCACTTCGATTCTGTATAGGTAAATGGATGTAGAAAACCAGAAAGATATTGGTGATCATCCTTAAACAATTGAAAGATGAAGCCTCATTTCATGAACCCTACAATAACATTTTTCATTTATGAACACCAATTCTATCATCATAGGTGATGGTAAATTTTAGTCACACTTTGATGTACCACCCACTTCATGCAATGAAAATAATGCTTATGCTCCTCCCACATATTCACAGGATGAACTAACTAATATTTAACATAGATGACCTAATCCCTATCTATAATCCAATTGGAAGGAAACTACAAACCATTATGGATTTCCTCCATGATCAAGAATTCCATATACCTATATTTTATATCATTATTTTTCATCAAAATAATATACTCCACTGAAAAGTATATGAGCGTCATCTTCTCCAGGATATCCTCGACAACAATTTGTGACATAGATAGTAAAGTCATCATCTTCCACTTAACACCAAACTCATGAACCACATGAGTCTGAGTTTTCATACACACTAAATCAACGATACTATTTCCCTTCTTTGGTGTATATTCTTAGTCAAAATCAAATGATGATAAATTATAAAAAAAATATAATCTAATAAATATTCAATTATCATTGGGAAATGGTATACATTACAATCATGTGATCAATATACATAGGAATATTCTCACCTAAAAAATAATGAAACTAAAACAGTAATGCATATACCACTATTGCTAACTAAACGTTGTTCATATGTTAGTTCTGATCATGTGGAATCAAAATCTAATACCTATAATCCACAACTCAGTCTCCTTAAATAAACATATCTCAATGAACAATCCTAGATGTGTCAGAAAAAACCATTAACTCTTCACCAAACTCAGGTAGGAGAAATATTATTGTTGATGTGAACCGCTTATTTTAATATTGTAAGGACACATCACATGATTCATACCATTGTTACATTAACCCTCATTTGAATATTTATTTAAGTAGTGATTCCCATCGGGAAAGTTATTAGATTAATCTCTAATAATATAGATCTAACATCATAAAAAAATTGATAAAAAACAAATTATTATGATGCTCCCAAGAAAACACTGCTTAAACCATCTTTAGCTCCACTGACACAACTTCCATTTAGATGATGTGACCAAATATGTGTAGATATTGAATCCAACAATAATATATAGATAAATTATCTTATAGAAAATTATATCTCAATTTACTAATGATTATTTCATGATGCTGGGATTGATCACCATGAGTCTTTCAGTACACAATGATGTCATCCAGAAACACCACCAAAAATTGATCCATCTTTCGATTTAATATTTTATTCATTTAGGCTGTAAACATAGTTGGACCATTTTGAAACCCAAACTGAATTAGATTTTAATCATAAATTAAATACCTTATTTTTTTATGAAATTCATGTTTTATCATGAATTATAACTCTCAACTAAGTATTGTATAATTTCAAGTAACTATTTGAGAAAAAACAATCCCCTCTCAAATGGTCAATCAAATAATTGATATGTGGAACAAGATACTAGATCGTCACAACCTGCTTATTCATCTTTCTATTGTCAATATATAAGTGAAAACTCACATAATCCATCTTTTAAAAAATAATTTGTGAAACCAAATGCGACATACTTGGATGGATATATCCCTAATCCTATAACTCTTTCGGCTATGTATTGAAATCCTAATGCTATATTGGTTCCATTAATTATGGTATAATAAAAAAGGAATCATCCGATATCATGATCTCAATAGTGAATTACACATCTCTATTAGGTAGAAGCCCTCATAATTCATAAGTAACTCATTTGAAAATTTCTCAACTATATGTGAAATGAAATTCTACTTTACACCCCCATTAATTAGCAATATACTATAATCCATTGTTTTGATCTCTCTTAGTTAATGAGTAATTGAAATCAACTAGTACAGGTGAATATCCTAATCTCATAAAGAAATATCAGTCACACCAATATTATATATAAAATTTACACTAATATCATAACATTCTAAAGGTGATCTCTTTCATACTAACTTGACCATATATTGGATTATGAGAGATCCTGACATTTATAGAATGTAATGATCCAAGAGAAAATTATACTCCTCTTCCTTAGGTTGCATCAATTTTAAAAAAGAAATATCTCTCCAAAATCATCCCATGTGAATGTCTATCATCAACACCCTGATCGCAAACTCCACCATCAGGATGATTCCATTAATTGTTTTTTGTAAAAATATTTGAATTAGAAAAACGAATATCAAGAAGGAACTATATAATTTAGATTCTATATGAATTTTACCTCAAAATGTAGATAATATAGCATCGCAATCCAAAAGATTAGTTTTCACCACAAGCAACCATCCTTCCCCTATTCCCAAGATGTTTCATGACTCCCCTATGAAGAAAATCTCTACAGATATGGGAACACTATCATTGATTTTCAATATACACAGTCACTACAACCATGACTTTTGTACCTCCATATAAATGTTTTATATGGTTTATAATTTTCCATTAAAACACTCTATATTTTCCTAGATTCTCCATATCTACCCACCTATTATTGGGTTATTGAGATCTTCTATAGATGTGCCATCTTCGCACAATATTGTCACCAGACTGGTGGTTGAGAGAATTATATCTAGAAGTTATTTGTCCTACCAATCTTTTGAAAGATAACATGTGTAATATTCTGCGAAATTTATCCCTCAAACTAACTACTCTACATTCCACTTCCCAGTTAACAATGTCATAATGCTGTAACCTACTCACAAAATATGTACCCCATGACCATCCATGGAAAACATTCTCTATTGATTTAACCTCATGAATTCAATAGATCTCTCAGGCATCAACGTCTCTGGATTGATGTTCTCTATGCAATTCGCTGATGATTCTTTCCATAACCAACAATAATCCTATCCAGTCCACCCATTAATGTCCACCAAGCACTTTTCTAACCCTTGTAGAATATAAGAAACCATATTGGCGCACCCCAATGTTTTATTATCTTAATGAGGAAGTATATTCTTAACAGACTCATCCAAGAACATAAATATTTCTTGTTTTCACTTCTATAGTAAAGGTCTGAGGGTGATACATCATGGACACCCTCATCATGTCAGAAATCATTCTCACAACTCACCCTGGCCCCCTTTCATGAAATACAGGAAGTTAGAAAAGTACTCTTAGAATATATCACCTACTTCATCACTTGAATCTATTGGTGCCACAAGATCCAGTACTAATAGATCATCACCATCCATACCCTCATGTTATCCTATCGACTAGAATAATCATTGAAGAATGTCTATAAAATGAGAAACACACACCATGGGAATAATTTCACAACATTAACACATTTACGAGAGACACAATATACCAAACCAAGTCATTTCCCAAAACCACTCCACACAATACATAATGAGGAACTATCTATAACAAAAACCATCCTACATCTAATTAATGATTCACAAATGGTTAACTAATTATCAATTTACAATTATTTATATATACACCCACTTTTTCACATCATTTTTAATTTTAGAATTATTAATTATATAGTAGAATCATTTTTATTTAAATTTCACACGTAAAAATAGCTCAAGATGAACAACGTACCGATAACCTCTTATCCTGTGCACAGATAAAATGAATCATGTAATAATAATCATATGTACCTAGAATGATGCATAAAACTCAACATTCAGTTCCATTATAGCCAGATGTCAAATATCAACAATTTAAGGAAACAAAATTTGCCTCACACATCATGTGCATCACACATGAATATATAATATTAAATTGTAATAAAAAACAATAAAAAAACAATAAAAAAACAATTACCTATTGTAGTTTATTTTCCCATATACATAGGGTAACAACTCCCAAGAACAAGATCTTACCTATGAACCAACTCATCCATGTCTCCTTTCTAACATTCCAATATCGTAAGACAAAAAAAATGAAATATAACTTGGGTTCTTATATTACTTTTTAAAATCTTGTAATTGGTTTGACGTACTGGTGACTTAAATTTCACATCTACGTGAGATTAAACATTCCTTCCCCAGTAATAGATGATGAAGACTAGGAGTGAGGGCCAAAAATCAGTCACAGAGAGTCTATACCATCTTTGTAAAAATTAAAAATTTAGTGTAAAATAAATAAATGAAATCCAATATATAACCATAATATTAATTATTCCAATATCACATGATGACCAAAACTGTAAATACAATATCAAACCCAAATAAAATTTAATCACTGCTAATGTAGAAGGAATGTTTCAAAATGAATCTCAAAAGTAAATACATTTAAAATAATGAAACCATCCCCAAATCACATCATGTTCCATGATCCATGATCTATCTTTGCTTACACTTCTAAAAAATTGACTATGTCATTATTTTATCATGAAACAATGAAATCAATTCTGGTACCGATTAGGTAGTCTGAGTAGGGTGGGAGTACCACATAGTAGGCCACCTCCAAAGGATTCTAAATTTATATCCAATAAAATAAAAGTTTATTCAATTTTATATAGAATAAAACAGAGTGAAATAATATACTATTATAATGTTAACATATTTTATTTATTTATCTAGATCTACCCCTGTGTTCCAATGTTAACACTTATGTCAATTCATTATTCGGCCTATGCTAGATTTTTATCTATTAACAAGATACATCATATCATTTAATTCCATTTTTTCCATTCTTCATATCATACACTAATTACCATACATCCATTCATATTTTATAAAATTTAATGAAAATTTACCCATTGATCATTTCATACTAGACATCAAATGCTACCATTCATATATCTATCAATTTTATGACCATGTCCTCATTATTAAATTCACAGTTGAATGCCCATGTCACCATTCACAACACACACAATTTATTGACCATGTTCCCATTATTTATTTCAAAATTGAATGAATATGTTGCCATTAAACAACACATAATTAATTCAAAAATTAAATATCCACAAAACAATCAATACTAATTCCAAAATAATTTAGTTGTACCAATAATGTTTATTTTAATTAACTAATAGATTAATCATCTCAATACCATTACAAATTCCATAATTACTCATCACATAATTCTTCTTAATTATTTCCACAATTAATAATGCACACATCAATAAAATTATTTAATTCATCAATTAATTAATAAATAAACAATAATTATTTAAAAATATTATTATATTTATTCAAAATATCAATATATTATAATCAATTAAATAATTAATTATACAATTCATCATTCCAAATATCACATAGTTAATTAACAAATAAGTTATTAAATTCACCAATTTCAATATCTCTTAATAAATTAAAAAATAAATTATATCAAACAAACTATCTCAAGATCTTATAATTAATTAAACAACTAATTATTCATTAACAATGATCCCAATATCTAATTTTATCATTTCCCTAAATTTATTAAATTTCCAATTTAATTAATTCAACAATGTACACAATTTCTAAACATAAAATTAAAATTTTTAATTTTCATACACATAATTATAATAAATACATTGAGATTTGAATTATAAACCAAATAATTCTATTTTTTATCAAGGACTGCCAATGTAATAATCCCCAATTTCAATGAAATACTGTTTTAGAATGAGGTCACAATCATAATATATAAATGACAATATAACAAATCATAATTCCTTAAATCTATATCTATATCAATAATCATAGAACAATAACAAAAAAACCTAGATCATGATCCAACCAAACCTATATTGAATTTCATGTTGAATGAATGGGAGAAGAATTATGGATCATTCGGGAAGAAACAAGATATCTAAAGAGGTTAAGATCTTATAAACAGTCATTGGATCATGAAGAAAGAAGGTCATATGTCCATGGAATCCATATGAGAGGATTTTTAATTGAATATAATTGATTACAGGTCAAGATATGGTATTTGGGGGATTATAAAGGGTTATAAATTTTTTTTATATAATTCTCTCGAGATTAAATGATTGTGCATGTAGTTTTCTGATATGCGAACATAGTTTCCCCTTAAAGTGTGCCTTAACAATGGTCCTCTTTTAGTGGGGGTGAAATGATTCTCATTGATCAGGGTATGTTGTAAAAAAAATGTGCATGAGTTGTGAAAAAACACTACACTAAGGATTTCATGGTTTTCTAGGCTAGGGTTCTTGGCTACGAAAAACAATGATCCAACCATTCACTTCCTGCTTCCTCCATTTTCAATAAATGTTACCCAAACACTCAATAAGATAATACCGAAATAAAAAGTAACCAAAAACTTGTAAACTGGTACCTATAAATTAACCCATGACATCTCTATAAATGTAAATGTGTTTACACATGTTCAGATCCCTATTAGTAAAAATTCACATCAATATTTTATGATCAGAATATATAATAAACAATACTCCAATGAGATTCATATTATTGTTTTTGACACATTCATTATAGATTCCAACTCAATGTCATGCGTAATGATTTTCTTCTAGTAAGGGTATAACTAGTTAGCTCTAAAAGGCATATCCTAACTCTCCTTAATCTAGAAAAAACGTAATCCCATTCTAGAAGAATCACGAAAATAATCAAACCCGAATATGTTTTTAGAATAATCAAAATTTGTTATATAGTCAACCTCTTCACCATCAACTAATAAAACTATAAAATATCTAGTTCAATTAAAAATATATAGCATTACTGGTTAACTTTTTCCATCAAAGAAGAAAGGATGGAATAGTTCTAAAAAATAGTCTATAATAACACGTCAAACCCAAGAATATTTGGATCTACAAAATGTTTATAGGATATCGACAAGACATAATATCCCACATATTTTTAGGATCAACCATGATGAACATTATAAATATCACATGCACAAGAATAATCTATTCCTAGATAAAAAACACACAGTTGGAAATCATAAAATATAGATGATGTTCCCTCAATGTTCAATGAATGATATTTCAATTGACATTATAATCATCCTCCATCTTTTTGTACACCAATATATCTTCTACAAACACAATTATGAAATATTCAAAGAGAAATTGAATTATTTTGTTCATCATATCCATGAATTACTAATGTGAGTTAGTGGATTAGAATGGAATAACCAAAATATTAATATTGTGATATCAACATTGAATTCCCTCTTGTTTCTATTCTCCTCTCTGAATCAAAAATAGTTGGTCCATGACTATTGGTAAATCTATGAAAACCAACAAGCTCATCTTAGTTAATCAAGGAGATATTAAATCATTTATACATGATATATTCCCAAAATTTTTAACAAATTCATTTTTTGATAGTCAATGCAATGTCTATGATATATGTCTTCTATATTAGAAAGGAGAATTGGTGAATCCCATGATGACTTATAGGATTATAAAATCCATTCAATATCAGGTCCTCAAGAAGGACTTTATATTCCACCAAAAAGGTATGTTTAATTCAATAGTATGAATAGAGATGGGAGTCGTTCTAGGTTATAGGTCATTACTAAACTCTACTTCTCAAAGATGCCGTAAAAAAAATCATCGAAAAAGTCTATAGGGTATATACACAAAACTGATGGTAGTTTACCACCGATGAATGTGACAATTCTATGAAGAATCATTTTTGGAAATTGAAATGAGATTATGTCAGCATTAGGAACAACTAAACCTACCCTTCTCAATCCATAGTACCACTCACCCTAGATAAAATGAGTGTCTGCATCTATTGAAGATAACTATACCCATCAATGAAAATAGTCATTCCTGTCCATTATGATGACCATCCAATCCTTCCTAATATTTACGTCAATGATTTCATAATCATGAACTATGATGTCCCAATCTAACTTAAGGATTCATATCACCAACCGACACACGAGACATTTGAAACATTGTTTCATCCTATTTAACAAAGATGTAGAAATATCCTACAGTAATTGAATAATGTCAAAATGAAAAACCAATATGTCAAAACTCATTGATGATATAAAAGAATGAGTATCACCTATATAATGTAAATATTGAACCATATGTGTAGACATAAACATCATACCTCTATTAGTAGCAGTCTCTTCTCTAGATTCCTCTAGCACATATCGTGATGCATAATCCATCTTCACGTAGCCACATAGAAAACCCCCTCAATATGATAATGAGACCCACCACCATCATAAGAATCAAAATGTACCTAAAAACCTTGGTGAAAGTTGGTCCTTCATTAATTCCTTGGTAAATCATATCAGAAAAATTATTTAGATTTCCATATCACCCAAATTTATATTATCTTATTAGATCCTCCAAACATTGAGTAATTTTACTAATACACGTCAACCACTGGTAGAAAATAACCAATTTCTACCTAGTAGACACCCATAAAAGAGTCCATGTAGAAAACCACCACTCATGTGAATTTATTTCTAAGCAGAATTAGATTTATGAATAATTGTTGCACCAACTAAAGCTTTATCGAAGTTTGTCCTTATAGATATATCGACCTCAGACAAAGAATCATTATCCACTACATCCATATATGTTAAAAGGAAAAAAACATGAATTGATAGAACATCGTCCCTGATACCCATATCAATCCATTGAGATTTCAACTAATCATTGGTGAAAATATCTAACAATAGGTGGAAAAACATAGTTATGTTGGTGGGGTAATCCAAAACACTACATCCCCCCTTCACCATTTTTTGAATATGTTGGTTTATTTCCCTATGAAAAGTCTTAGGATAAAAATAATGATTGAGGATATTCATAAAGGAATCTCAATTCAGACCTTCATGAACCATGGAATGAACTATTGAATCCAACTATAATAATCTTGGTCCCCTAGGAATATAAATTGAAATCCCACTTCACTATCCATATATGTTTTAAAATATTTGATGAACTTTTTATTCCATTCAAGCCACTCCTCCTTCTCGTTTGGTCCTTTTTCATCACATAATATATGTGGATGTTTCTTGGATAAATATACAACACTATCGACTACATTTAATTGGGATAAAATTCCCACTGACCCTAGTGTTTGAATCATATGAATCATTGTTTGATACAAGGAATGATTCACTAGAGGATCCACCCATAGAACCAGGCTTTATGATTCCCATATTTAGTTTGGATGACTTATATTAGGAATAATTTTTTATTAATAATTTGTCTATTAAACATAAACAAAGAGAATATAAATAAACCATCAAATAAGAAAATTTATTTTAAAACATTTTTGTAAATAAATAAAAATTAAATGTATTTATGAACTATATAAAAAACATTTTTAAAGGAACATGTATGTAGAAATTAACTATCAACCTAGTTTATCCAAATGTACATACACACACAAATTCCTCAGATTCTATATGTAGGGTAATTAATATAAAAATCCAATAAAATTCATTAATATAAACCAGAATACTGGGTCTTGGGATCATTAATTATATCCTGACCACCTAAAGAAGCATAGAGACCGAAATGGGAGTGTGATGTACCTGAACCATTTGTACACCTACTATCTAAATTTGGATGATCATAATCCCATCAACCAAAGACACTAAAATTTCTAAATAATTTCTAATACACTTCAACCAGACCATAGTACTGAAACAAGATTGTTACATACCAACCTGAGTCAACCAGACAGCTGACCCATGTCATCGAATCATACGGCGGGGGAAAAGAATGATAACAAAACCAAAAACGTATATATATAAGAAGTATGATCAACTAGAGTGAATAGAGGAAAATATGAGGGTTTCATGTTGAAAAAATATCTGGACTAACAATAAAGGACAATTATAGAAAAAATTTATTCACATACCCATTTTTCTCCCCGAAACTATCGTAAATGAAAATACAACGTAAAGAAGGACTAAATTCAATAGGATGATATTCCCTTTAACTAAATCATAAATAAATGACTTAAAATTTTCAGTAGTATAATTAGTGTGTGAAGAATAGGGCCTAATAAGATACAACTAAGAATATATAAAATTTTTAATAATACGGATGCACAAATCCATGATAAATAATTGTTTTACATTCATTTTTTTTAAATAAATCTAATTTAAATCCTTTTTTGATCAATACATAATTTATCACAATGATTACACCATAATTTCCAAATCTATAATATATATTTCTTAGATAGTAATGATAAATATATATGTGATCCAATATCGATCAAATAAACTATCATTTACTAATCAAATCGATACTATAATTCAATAATCTGCAAGACTATAGCCTATGAGGAAATAAATAGTAAACAATCACAAGAATAATAATTTATAAGCATTGATCTGACTAACATTGAGGCATTCAATATAACATTAACATGAAAGAGGTTACCTACTAGTGTGATAAGACACACTATTGATATATGTGTATCATTTTCGATGCACCCAAGGTTGCAGCTATGCATGGATTGTAAATTTAAAATTTAAAAATAATTCGCAAATTTGTATAAAACGACATTAAATTTAAGATAATAAAATTTATGTTTGAAATGACATTATACATTTTAAATAAATTGAATTTCATATTCAATTAAAACTCCCCCTTTTAAACATAAAATCATTTCAAATTTCAATTCCATTACATGCGATCCCAATTAAAATATAAAAAGCCCAATAGGAATTATAAATAATTCATGAATATATAATAATTGAAAAGATCAACTTATCTCAAGAGGATAGATAACCTAAAACACATTGACAAAATGGATTAGAAACCATAAGATATATCTTCAAATGAAAAGTGGTTAAAATGTTATAATTGGATTATTAGAAATCACAATTCAATTACCTATCCCTGCAATAAACCATTATTCCACCACCAAAGAGAGATAAACTTATAGGAAAGATTAATCGATGAGAAAATGTGAGCAAAAAATCTATTAAATAACATTATAAATTGATCTGAACAGAAAAAAGACACCCAAAATATACCAAGGTAAGACCTATGGGCAATATGGGAAGGCTTACAATTGAAATGTTCCCTCAAACAGCCACACAACACTCTAAAAGTAAACAAATTGACGAATTTTAGGACTTGTAATATTTAACACATTGATAATGCCTTTTATTTCATGTTATGTTGAAAAACATGTCACCGATTTTATTTGAAAATGGATTTCAAATTACACAACATTTATCTGTTACATGAAATGTAAAATATCACGATGTTAAATCAACTCATGGGATATGTTTAGCTACAATTACACATTGTGAAACTTCATTACACTACTTTTTTCTACCCAGGGGACATAAGTAAATCATTTTAATAATTGAAAATACATAAAATCTATGACTTCACCATTACATGTTTCCATGCATCATAGAGATGAAAATAAGTTTACAATGAAAAGGGAATAAAAAAATCAAAAAACCTAACACACTTGATAAAAATTTAATAGTGACTTACTCTTGACACATATTGTATATGTTATAATGTTTTGTAATTTGTGAAGTAAATGATTATGTAAATAAAAAATGAGATTCAAAATAATTATTATCATAAAAAATATTTTTATATAAATTTTTTCATGATTAAATTTATAAAAATATTCTATTTACAAGAAGGTTGTTTCTGTGGAATATGTTGAAGAAGATGACAAAAAAGAGGTGTGTGATTATATAAGACTTGTTCACAACACATTGATGGTAATCGTGCAATTTTATATATAAAATTTTATGGAATAATTTATTTAATATCTCATCTATGATGTAGTTCAGTTATTCTCATGGTGGGAAGTTAATCATTTTTTATAAGTGTGGGTTGAGAGTTCACATAAAGGGTTATTAATTTATTAAATTTCTCATTTAATATATATTATGAAGGATGTGTTATTTGATAATGTTTTTATTTTTTTATGTTGAATAAATGTCAAGGTGTATATAACATGGTGATGGGATATTATATGTATAATGATTATATAATGTTCAATGATTCTATAAATGAAGTAATGAATGGAAATTATAAAAATTGAACATCATCGAATCTTTAAATTTAACCAATTTGTAGTGTAATTTGAATATGTGGTATGAATCTATAATATACATAGTTATATATTTTTTATAATATATTTATTACTTATTTATAGGATACTAGACAATACCTTTCATTTTGTCTGTTGTAGTTGATGTAATATTGAGATTTCTAGTTAATAAAATGCTTTATACTATATAAATTGATACCCCAGTGTGTGAATAAAATGAGAAAGTGTTCAAGTGTATAAATTTTACTATTAAATTCTATGAATTTTATTTATAGTCCAAGTGGTAAAAACATTATTTTATCACTGATATGGAATTTTTTATCAAATTAAAAAACCAAATTCAATGTTTTAATTTTTTTGACATTTCATTTAAATTAACGGTGTTGTTTATTCAATATAAAGTGAGTGGTAAATAAATATGAGTAGTAATTGTTTAATGATTAATGGAATAAGGTCTGTGTATCTTAAATTTTAAGAAATATTTTTTAATAGAGAATATATTTATATCTATCCCAATATATGTATTTTTATATGTATAATTTTTTTTTCAAATGGTTCCATGAGAATTACATTGAATATAAATGTAATGGTTTATATTAAGGTATTTTATTGAATAAACCTAATTTTATACCTTCAAACTAAAGAATTTATTATTATTTAAAAATATTAATGTTTATAATTTTTAAAATGGATAAAAAGGATTCATTTGGCTGAGTGTTTTATAATAGGTAACATTGATTTTATTTTTGAAGAGAACCGATCACAATTTCTGATTATGGGTTTACTATGATGAATTGATGTAACATATAATTGTTTCGGTGCAGATGTGCATCGGGTTTCCGTTCCGACGCTGTTCCGCCAGGTCGCGTTCGCGCGTGCGCCCGTCGACCCGAGGGGATGGACACGCGGCTTGTGGCCCCGCAGTCCTGCTTTCCAAAGGCGGGCGGCATCCGTTCCTTATTCTGGACGTCTGCTCCTTAATCGAAACCGGGATGATGGGATGTCGGCTCCTCCTTCCGTGGACCTCTCCTTGGAACTCGTCGCCTAATCCGGGTCTCCCTCATAGATTTAAGAATGTTCGTGAATCTCGTTCTCGGCGCCATATCTTCATGGACACCGGTTAATTATGCTGCTTCCGCCCAGACGCTCTAAGGAGTCTGGTCGGGGCAGCAACCTGCGGTGAGGAGACCGGGTAGCTCTGGGTGTTGGGGGCGTGTCTTGACACCGTGGCTCTGCATGTCTGCCTTCCGTCCCTAATAGGGCTTCTCGAAGGCGTGATGGCCTGAGGCATCCCGCGCTGGGTGCGGGGAACTGCGTTACCTGAGGTTTTCCTCAGCTTCCCATGTTTAACACGGGGTATGCCGCGAGTTTAACGTCCAGCGGCGATGGCATCAGACTGATCAACACTAGGAGTGGATCAGATGACAGAACCCCTTGAGTGGAACCTCCAACGCTGGGGCCAACACATGGGTGGCTTCCCGAGTGAAGTGGAGTGGAGTGAAATGGCATGACCTCACCGGGATGTGGCGGACCGGGTAAGGATCAGGGTGGATGATGGAGTGAAGAGCTTGGACCTCGTAGAGGCTTCCTACGTACCGCGTGTTAGCGCGGATCAAAGTCAGCGTAGTTCGGATATACAGTTTAACGTCATGTTGGACGATGGCAAGCCGACTCACAAGGAGGTCGAGGCTGCCAGGTGGAGGATTGAACCGAACCACCTCGCACAGAGGGGGATGGAACGGCCGGGTGGATCACAGTTTCACGTCATGCTGAACGTTGGCAAGCCGACTCACGAGGAGTTCTAGGCTGCCGGCACGCACGAAGTGGGGCAGAGTGGACCAGCACGCATGAAGTGGGGCAGAGCGGACCAGAACGCACGAAGTGGGTGGATCACAGTTTAACGTCTTGCTGGACGATGGTGTTTGGGGCTTACACTTTAAGGAGGCCCATATGCGGCAAAGCTCAGTTGGAGAGGGACTTGGGCCGAAGATGATAGACACCTCGATCCCTGTCACGCCCTCTACTGGCTTCGGCAGTGGGGAAGCACAATGGAGATACACACATGCAGTCCCCCACAAGGGCGGATTCATAGGTGAATTGACGCGAATGTGAACCCGGGAGGGGTCCACTGATGGACGAACCGACGTGAATACGACTGGGACGACCAGGTGGTGGGCTTAAACCTCAGGGAGGCTTCCTATGTACCATGTTTAGGAGACAGGGATCAAAGTACACGTAGTTCATTCTGTCAGGACTTACGCACTGAGGCAGCCTGAGTGCGGAAGAGCTCAGTCGGAGAGAGACTTGGGCCGAAGGTGAGAGACACCTCGATCCCTGTCACACCCTCTACTGGCTTCGGCAGTGGGGAAGCACAATGGAGATACACACGTGCAGTCCCCCACAAGGAACTAGGGGTTTGTAGTACCCTACCCCTGTGGGTGAAGGCCACTCCAATAAATCGTTCCTAAAGAGGGGAAATCCCGACATCCCTGTAGAGACGAGCGGGTGGGGGCCACATCCAAACCGGGGGGGACCCTGCGTGAGAGGCACGTGATCGGATGAATCAGATGGTTTAACGTCTTTCCGGACGAATTATAGTTTAACGTCGTGTGTTGAGGACGAAGCGGACGGTTTAACGTCTTGCCGGACGAAGTACAGTTTAACGTCGTGTGTTGACGACGAAGCGGACGGTTTAACATCTTGCCGGACGAAGTACAGTTTAACGTCGTGTGTTGAGGACGAAGCTGCTTGGCAGTTTAATGTCTTGCAGCACGTACGTGGTACAGTTTAACATCATGTTGGACGATGGGGTTTGGGGCTTACACCATGAGGAGGCCCATATGCTAGGCAGTTTAACGTCGTGCAGCTTGGACGATGGGGTTTGGGGCTTACACTCTGAGGAGGCCCATATGCTGGGCAGTTTAACGTCGTGCAGCTTGGACGAGGCGGACAGTTTAACATCTTTCCGAACGGAGTACAGTTTAACGTCGTATGTTGAGGACGAAGCGGACGGTTTAATGTCTTGCCGGACGAAGTACAGTTTAACATCGAGTGTTGAGGATGAGGCGCGCAATTTGGCGCTGGGCATCTTATGTTTGTCAGATAAGGCATCTCTTTTTTGGGACAAGAGGCATCTCCCGTATGTTCAAGAGGCGTCCTATATTGATCATATAAGGACTACTACAGTTTAGAGTCATGTAGATAGGACTATTTGCTTCTCATGCTTGGCGCATAAGGCATCCCTCACATTGGGCGAGAGGCATCCTATATTGATCATATAGGGACTACTATAGTTTAGAGTCATGTAGGTAGGACTATCGGCATCTCATTCTTGGTGCATAAGGCATCCCTCGCATTGGGCGAGAGGCGTCCCATATTGATCATATAGGGACTACTACAGATTAGAGTCATGTAGGTAGGACTATTGGCATCTCATGCTTGGCGCATAAGGCATCCCTCGCATTGGGCGAGAGGCGTCCCATATTGATCATATAGGGACTACTATAGTTTAGAGTCATGTAGGTAGGACTATAAACTTTAAGGTCATGTTGGACCTAACGAAGTTTAACGTCATGCAGGACGTTGCACAGTTTAACGTCATGTTGGACGATGGCACTACCGAAGGGTCCATGTCACTTCGCGCGAGCCTGGAGGGCCGCACGGGAAGACAACGCACATTGCGGGCACCCGGAATGGAGATCAACTTGCGCCACACAGGCGAGTACCCTCATGAGATCAAACGGGGCGACCCTGACGGTTTGCGTGCAAAAGGGGAGCCTTACGCGCAATACCGCGGGTCAGAGCGCAATAAGGCGGGCTGGCATGCAATCGGGCCAGCGCCTTTGCGCGCGGAAGTGAAGAATTGCGCGCACCGGGCTCGGATAGCGCGTGGTGGGCAACCATGAAGGAAAGGCTTAAGGAAAAAAGCGGTGCGCGCAATCGAGCTGGATTGCGCGCACCCAGGGGCAATTGCGCGCAAGAGGACTCTTTTGCGCGCAACTGCCTCGACTTCAAGGGTTAGTGAAATCAAAGGAGCCAATGGGGTTGCGCGCAAAGGCGAGCACCGGGGCAAGGTTGCGCGAAATAAGAGGTTACCTGAAATTCAACTTTGCGCGCTGGGGAAGCCGATTGCGTGCCCGAGACGATCCGAATTCCAGCACCCTCCAAAACGTCAGGGGTCGCCTCATATTTATAGGCAACCCCGGGCGCGGAACCCCGCCGCCGGCGCACAATTCATGGCGTGGGTGCGAAAGTTCCTTCGCGGGAGCGGAATCGGGGCCCCGGCGCGCAAAGGAGTCGCGCGGGCCGCGGGCACGCAAAATTGCACGCCGTCCCGGTGCATTGCGCGCATCCTAGGAGGATTGTGCACCGCACTTCAGCTTTGCGCGTGGGCCTCCACAATTCCGCGCAAGGCCTCCGGGCCCTCTGAAACGGGCCCCTATCTCCGAATATCACTTCGGTTTCCTAATCCGGAACTTCATTTGGGAGCAACTGATTTTTCCGGCGTCTACAAAAGCCCCCCCTCGGAATCTGATCGGTGAGAGGTCGCAACGATCGGGTTCCGAGGGAGACGCCGGAATGTCGAAGTCCTGGGTGGCGCGGGACTTTGGCGCGCAAAAAGGGCGTCGGGCGCGAAATTCGCCACCTTGGCCGCGCAAAGCACTTTCCGCGCGGCGCGAAATTTTGGCCTCGCCTATAAATAGGGGCACTGGGTCCCACGTTCCGTACACAGCCTTTCCGCACGATAAGCTTCCAAGCTCTCGTGCGCGAAATTTCCGTCGACGGTGCGAAATTCACCCATTCAGCGCGCAAACCCATCCGGATTTCGGCTTGTTTTGCGCGAACACCCGGGGTTTTACGCGACAGACTACCCAATTGCGCGCCTTCCACTTGGATTGCGCGCCAACTCCAAAATTTCTCCACCAGCCTCCTCCGATTCCGCACACCTCATCCCTTAACCCACACGACTCCCGGAGCTTCTGAGATGGCCGCGAATCAAGTGAATGAGGGGGATGCCGCCATTTGCAAAGCTGAGATGGCGGCGAACGAGGAGGTCTAAGGAGCCAAGGAGATTGTTTCCAAAAATCAATCCTTGTTCGATTTGCTGACGCCGGACCAGAAGATGTATCCACTGTCGGACAACCTGCCACTCTGGAACTACGGCATCCTGGAAGAGGTTCCGGTGCCAGGGTTCGAGGTTGATGCGCCATGGACCTGGGTGATTCGGGAGGACGAGCTTCCCCGCTACAACATCACCAACAACGGGCATCCTGCCAGGGAGACCAGGCACTTAAATGACTATTTCCTGAGCCTGAGGACGCGAACCATTACCTAGAGTGAGCCTGCTGCAGAGAACTGTCCAGCCCTCTACTCGAGCACGTATCGCCAGAGTGTCACTGACGACACCAAGGGCTGGATGAAGGACCGGGACTTGCGGTCTGGGGGCAATTTCACCAGTGAGTGGGCCTGGGCATTCTGGGTACGCCACACCTGTGATCACTTCGCGGAGGAACTACGGTACATCGGCCTGTTTGAGGTGGTGTGGACGTCGCAGTTCCACTTCTACCAGCAGCCCGAGCTCGGGCCGGAGCTGTTCACCCTCTGGTCCCCGGATACCAACACCTTCCATCTTCATCATTGGGAGGTCAGCATCAGTCTCTGAGACATCCACTGCATCGGAGGTATCCCGCTGGAGGGTTACCAATACGATGAGTTCCTACCTCTAAGGAACACTTGGGGCGACAAGTCACGGACTCCCATCCTGACGTGGCATCTACTGGACCTGGCTACGGAGCGGCTCGGGGTCAAGGACTTCCACAAGGACATAGCCTACAAGGAGTGGTTCGACCATTTCATGGAGCATGACCCAGCGGTCAAGATGCCAGGAAGGGGGAAGCGGTGCCCAACCGCGGCTCAGAGGAGCCGGAATGGGTCGTACTGGCTGGTCCTGGAGACGGGAGACTACCGCCCATGGGGGTACCGCGTCATCGAGGCTCAGGACCCAAATGTCCGGTACGCGGCGTTCTTGGCCACCTTTCTGAGTGGGTGGCTCCTACCAGTGCGGGACGTGAGGATGGGCGTCCGCCTGGCGACACTGGTGATGGTGGGTGCCGTGGCCGCCAACAAAAGATTCAACCTCGGGGTCCCAGTGCTGGCTATGCTGTACGCCATCCTAGGACGCATCTCGCGAGGGGGGTCGCCACAAAGGGTCTGTGGGCCCTTTCAATTCTTCCACGGCTGGGTGGCTACTCACCTTGGTGGGTACACGTTTCCAAACATCGTCATTCCTCCTGGAAACGGCCTGTGACCCTCCCTGCTGAACATCGCGGGGGTCGCTCCGATGACCCTAAATGAGGAGGGCGTGAGGATTTGGTTTGGAAATCACGCCAATTTCAACTTCAGCCCATTCCCCACTCCCGTTGGCCAGATGATCGACAATGGGGTAGGGTCTGCTGGAGAAGCACGAATACTTACTGAGCATGCGGGGCGGGGTGCTTGTGGCTCGGATCGACGGGAAGGTGATCTGCGAGCCCTACGTGCCAACCCGATTCTCCAGGCAGTTCGGGTGCCTTCAACGGATGCCGAAGAGGGTATTAGCTGCTATTCGGGAGGAGACGAACCCGTGCGTCCTTCGCCATATGTGGTTAATGTTCGCCGCTTTCGGCTCTGGCGATGTCATCACTCTCCCTCCTACCGGGGTCGACGCAGGCTTGGCAACCGAGTACGCCGAACACTGGGCCATCGCGTACCCCGAGGGGCTTCTACGGAAACCAGTTCGGCGGCTCGAGGTCACCCGTGCAGAGACCGGGAGTCAAGGAAGGAGGCAAGGCGCCGTTACACGGGGGAGAACGGAGGCGCACCAAGCAGCAGAGCCGGCGCGGGCAGGGACTTCGGCGGCAGGCACATCGCAGACTGCCGCCACGGCTTCAGCGCCCAGAGAGGGGGCACATGTGGCGGCCGGGGAGCGGCCCGGGAAGCAGATAAGGCGTTTGCTCGAACCCTCCCACGATGCAGTCTTCCCAGCGCTGTGGTCGGCCTGGATGACCCTGCGGCAGTCGCCGGGGACCGAAATCATCTAGAATAAGATAATGACAGAAGGAATCCATCTGCCAGAGGTCGGGCGCCTTCAGGTCGCCGACAGGGTGAACTTCCACTGGCGGTATGCGTATCTGACGTCCATGGACGAGTACGCGCGCCAACATGGTCAGCGTGCTGAGCCGTCCCTTCTGGTGAAGGTGATGCTTGGTCTAGAGCCTGCTCCAGAACAGATGCCGCCGGAGGAAGGTGATAGTAACGATGACTCCGAGGAAGAGGAGGAGATGGGGGAGTACGAAGGTTCTGAGGGAAGGTCCCATCCAGGGAGCGCGCGGGAGAGCGGCGAGGTAGCCGGCTCTGACAATATCGATATCACTGAGCTCCTCGAGGTCCGCTTCTATCCATACTCAACCTTCTTCGTCCATTATCTTATGAAGCTTCTAACCCATTTCTTCATCTTCCTCAGGAGTGCACGGATGTTGGTCAGGCATCCTCACCTGGAGTAGGAGAGGCGCCAGCAGGACAGGTCGGGGGCCCGACACCTATCATTGAATTGACAAGCGCCGAGGTGTCCCATGCTGCAACTGCTCCTGCGGCGGCCGGGACAGCGGAAGATGACGCTCTGGGCTCCCGTAAGTCTCCTTACATTACTGCTGGTGCTTTACGTTGACGATCTGTGACTAACCGCGGCATGCCTTGCACAATGATCTCAATACTGGAGGCTCGTCGGGCTGTTGAACCCGGGCCATCCACGAGTGGACCAGTGGAAGACATACCGCCTCCTCCGGAACAGACTTCTCACACCGAGTCGGCCCCACCAACTACTGACCAGGGGGCAACGGACGCCGGTGGTGCTGCCATCGGAGAGAGGTTGGGGGCTGATGAGGGTGTCAACGCCGCTGGGGCAAGAGAAGAAGGTCGCCCATATGTTGGGGAACCTATCCCCCGTGAGGACATGCCAGGGGTGGACCCTGCAGCAGACCTGCTGGCTGCCTTCCCTGCCTACCGGCCTGCCGACCCCGAGGAGATGGATGACTCGGACTCGGAGGCGGTCGAGGAGAGCCGGATAACGCGCCGCCAGGGGTAGAAGTGCATCCAGCGCTTCCTCAAGCGACCCCCATCAGTGTGGCTGGGGCGCATGGGATCACTTCAAACCTGGATGCGCTTCCTGTGTGCCGGGGGAGCTGATGCTCAATGCCTCCATCTGACGGTCCGTGATTTTATAGCCGAAAAGATGCGCGAGAGCCGCTGGCGTGCCGACGTCTCACAATGTCGGGACATGTCGGAGAACACGCGGGCACTCCTCGTGGCGGGGTAGGAAGTCCGGCGCCTCGAAGGGAAGACAGCAGAGAAGGAGTCCTTCGTCGCAGTGTGCACTGAGCTTGTGGAGCAATTGACGGCCCAGCTGGATGACGCCTAGGCACAGCTGACGGAGGCGGGCCACTAGATGGTCACACTTCAAGTCGAGGGGGAGCGTGCACAGGCCAGGATCGGCGAACTGCGCGCTGCGGCCGCCGATGAAGAGAGGGCATGCAGAGAGCGAGAAGTAGCTCTAGAGGCCACCAGCCAATGGGTAGCGGCATTGGAAAGATCCATTCAGCACGATAATCCCTAGGGGCTTTGTTTTTCCATTCCGAGAACATTTTGCTTCCGCTACTCAATACTTTGATCCATTTGAATGAATCAACATATTTATCTGCATCTTTTGGCTTAACGTGCTCAACCACAATTCATTGTCTTACAGGAGCATTAACCAAGCTTCAGGCATCCACAATTGGGCCTGGATCTCTAAGGAAAAGAGGGAGGTCATTCCTAGGAAAGGAGACCTCAGACCTAATCAATGCACCATCCCCCAAACTTGTTCCGACACACGAGCGGGACAATGCTAGGGGCGTTGAGATTTTATCCGAACATAGGAAGATGAAAAAGGGTGAATCGCGTGTCCCAAATTCAGAAATCCATGACGGTCAGTCTTCCAGGAAATGCCCAAGACGGCAAGCAGACAATGGATCAATCAACCATACTACTGCAATAGACGGACCGAAGGTCATCATTCATATTGTAGGAGGCGGATCACATGTCATCATCAATACCGCTTAGGTGGTTCCTTCAGACACAAGTGTAGAAATCCGGATCAACAAGGCATGCGAAATGTGGGGCGAAGTGATGATTTGTTCAGACAGTATCTAACACTCCCAAAATTGCGCCACCGTGGGGAAAGCGTATTAGGAGGATGCACTAATCTGGCCGTGAATCAACCCAATTCTCAGACAGAACCTCTTTGACAAGTAAACTGTCGCTTCCCATCATTACAATGGGGCATCCCAAGCTGAATCAGGGAGAATATCACAACTGCACCACTCTACCAGAAGCCAGGCCAGACACCGGCGACGAGGAGGGGCGGGACTTAGCGATCCTTGAGGCTGGACCCGAGTCGAGATGCCCGGGCGTTCCTACGTACTCCATCAGGCTGGAGATCAAGCCACACGTAGTTCTGGAAGTGCAGTTTAACATCATGCAGGACAAGAAAATAAGGGGGGGCTAACTCACAGAACAGGATGTGCGCGGTGCAGTTATCGAAAATCCGACGTGAACAAGGACAGAGTCCCACACTACGTCACGCAATCCCGGACTCAAGGTCTCGCTGGCAAGACCGAAGATTCGGAGTAGCCCCCACTCAAGCTGAACCCAAAGACAGGAAGTCTGGGTGATCCTACGTATCCCATCAGAGTGGGAATCAAGCTGAACGTAGTTCTGAGAGTGTAGTTTTAATGTCATGCGGGACGTAGAACCCCGATTGGGTAGATCTTAGTTTAAGGTCGTAGAGCTCGGACCATAGGGGCAGATCTTAGTTTAAGGTCTTAGAGCTCGGTCCATAAGAGAAGATCATAGTTTAAGGTCCTATAGCTCGGACCATAGGAGCAGATATTAGTTTAAGGTTTTAGAGCTCGGACCATAGGGGCAGATCTTAGTTTAAGGTCTTAGAGCTCGGACCATAAGAACCTCAAATTATGCCACATCGTGGTCCTATCCCCTGGATGTGCGAAGATGCACCGAGGGATAGTGTCAAGAGTGCCGTGATTTTGCCTGGTCAGAATGGGAGGTGGAAAACGTAATGTGAATCATGCGGCCATTCACTCAAGGACTGGGGGCATCGGCGTAACGATATGGGAGTACTGCCGACCGTGGCGGAAAAGCAGCATCAATATCGCACTGACCGTTGATGGAATGAGGCAGCAAACGAGCATTAACTGCTCAAGCGCAGGATTCATATCGATTTGCTGCCCAAGTCCCTTGGGGGAACCAGCCCGGATCGGTGGGAGAGCACTGAGGCATTGTATCCAGACCGCTCACGGGGGGTTCCACCCAGGGCGTAAAGAGTTATGGGTCCGAATGAAGGGGAGCATGAAGCCTGAAAAGTGGAAGGAACCTGACCAAGCTGAACCTGACCCTCCTGGCAATAGACCAGAGTACTCTTGACACCGGTGGACCACTGCAAGGGGTCGAGGGACACGCCTTGAGGGTGACCTGAAGGTGGCGGATTCCTAAGAGAAGGGGGAATCTTTAAGAGGTGGGGGGACTGGACCTGAAGTTTCAAACATCCGGGAGTTCCTACGTATCCCATAAGGATGGGAATCAAGCCACACGTAGTTCTTGTGGTGCAGTTTAACGTCATGCAAGACGAGAAAATGAGAGGGCTAATTCATGGAATGGGGCACACATGGTGCAGTTATCAAAAACCCGACGTGAATAAGGACGGAATCCCACACCACACCATGTGATCCCGGACTCAGGGTCTCGATGGCAAGACCACAGAGTCGAATTAGCCCAACTCGTGCTGAACCCGAAGACAGAAAGTCTAGGTGATCCTACGTATCCCTACCGTAACGGGAATCAAGCTGAACATAGTTTTGGGAGTGCAGTTTAACGTCATGCAGGACGAAGGGAACAAGAAGGCCAATTCATGGAATGGGATACGCGCGGCGCGGTCACTGCAAACCCGACGTGAACAAGGACGGAATCCCACACTATGCCAGATGTTCCCAGACTCAAGATCTCCGCGGCGGGACCGAGTCGAATTGGCTGAACCTGCGCTGGACCCAGAGGCAAAAGGCTCGGGCATTCCCATGTACCTTATGAGGAAGGGGGTCGACCATGCACAATTTCAAGAGTGCGGTTTAACGTCATACAGGACGAGAGTATGAGGGGGATACCTCACTGGACAAGGCGTTCTGAACAAGGACAGAATCCCGCACTCTGCCACACGTTCCCGGACTCAAGGTCTCCATGACAGGACCGAGGAGTCGAATTAGCCCCACCCTTGAGCTGAACCCAAAGACAGGAGGTCCGGGTGATCCTACGTATCCTGCCAATGCGGGAATCAAGTTTGACGTAGTTCTAAGAAGGCAATTTAACGTCATGCGGGACGAGGGGGACGGCTAACTCTTAGGACGGGGTCTGCGCAGTGATGTCATTATAAACCCAACGTGAATAGGAACATAGTCCCATACCACACCACGTAGTCCCGGACTCAATGTCCCGGTGGCAGGTCCTAAGAGTCGAGTTAACTGAATCCAGGCTGAACCCAAAGACAAGAGGTCAGGGTGCTCCTACGTATCCTGCCAAAGCAGGAATCAAGCTACACGTAGTTCTGAGAAGATCATAGTTTAAGGTCTTAGAGCTCGGACCATATGGGACCTCAAAGTACGCCATACTGCGGCTTTATCCTCCGGTTTAGGCAAAGATGCACTGAGGGATGATGCCAAGAGTACCAAGGTTCTGCTTTGGTGAGATGGAAGGTGAAGAAAGGTGAATCATATTCCCAGAATCCGGAAATCCACGGGGCGATCAGTCTCCGGGGAAAATCAACCCAGGACAGCAAGTGGACAACCTATCAATCAGCCATACTGTCGCGTTAGGGGGACAGGAGGTGGATCACATGTCTATCACTAAGACCGTCAAGGGGATCCCATCGAACATGATTCGTCTTTCGGATCGTGCCCAAAACAGCAAGCGGACTATGGATCAATCAACCATACTGTCGCGTTAGGGGGATAGGAGGCGGATCATATGTCTGATGACAAGACTGTTGTGGGGGTTCCGGCAGACAGGAAAGGTGGAGATCCGGATAACGGGAGACATGAAGTGTGAGGGGAAACAAGCTCGACCAAGCTGGACCTGACATTCCCGGTAACAGACCAGAGTACTCCCTACACACGGGTAGGCCACTACAAAGGGGTCGAGGGACACACCTCGAGGGTAACCAACAGATGGCGGATTCCCAAGAGAAGGGGAATCTCTAAGAGGTGGGGCTGGACCCAGAGTTTCAAACATCCGGGTGATCCTACGTATCCCTTAAGGATGGGAATCAAGCCATACGTAGTTCTGTTGGTGCAGTTTAATGTCATGCAGGACGAGGAGGATGGCTAATCCCCGAAACGGGGGGAGGTGTGCGTGGTGCGACTATTGCAAACCCAACGTGAACAAGGACAGATCCCCATGCCACACCACGCGGTTCCGGAGCCAAGGTCTCAGTAGGACCGAAGGCTCGACTTAGCCGACCTCCAACGGGGGAGATCTTTGTTTAAGGTCTTAGAGCTCGGACCATCAGGGCAGATCTTAGTTTAAGGTCTCAGAGCTCGGACCATGAGAACCTCAAAGTACACCACACCGTGATCCTATCCCCTGGATATGCGAAGATGCACTGGGGGATAGTGTCAAGAGTGCTGAGATTTTTCCTGGTCAGAGTGGGAGGTGGAAAACGTAGTGTGAATCATGTGGCCATTCACTCAAGTACTGGGGACACCGGCGTAACGATATGGGAGTACTGCTGACCGTGATGGAAAAGAAGCATCAATATCGCACTGACCGGTGATGGAATGAGGCAGCGAACGAGCATCAACCGCTCAAGCGCATGATTCGTATCGATTCGTTGCCCAAGGCCCTTGGGGGCACCATCCCAGATCGGTGGGAGAGCACTGAGGCATTGTATCCAAACCGGTCACGGGGGGTCCCCCCCAGGGTGCAAAAAGTGATGGGTCCGAGTGAAGGGGAGCACGAAGCCTGAAAAGTGGAAGAAACCTGACCAAGATGAACCTGACACTCCTGGCAATAGACCAGAGTACTCTTGACACCGGTGGACCACTACAAAGGGGTAAAGGGACATGCCTCGAGGGTGACCCGAAGGTGGAAGATTCCCTAGCGAAGGGGGAATCTTTTAGAGGTGGGGGGCTGGACCCGAAGTTTCAAACATCCAGGCGATCCTACGTATCCCATGAGGATGAGAATCAAGTCACACGTAGTTCTGAAGATGCAGTTTAACTTCATGCAGGATGAAGAGGGCAACTATTCCCCAAAACGGGGTATGTGTGGTGTGGCTTCTACAAACCCAACGTGAACAAGGACATTGTCCCATGCTGCACCATGCAGTCCCCGGAGTCAGGGTTCCCACAACAAAACCGAGTCACCCGAACCCTTGCTGGGGGATCTTAGTTTAAGTTCTTAGAGCTCGGACCATAGATGAGAAGATCTTAGTTTAAGGTCTTAGAGCTCGGACCTTGGCAATAGAAGCGGGAGTCACATGGCTCAACAGCCACGAAAACCCGTCCTAGGCGAGGATGGGATCCTACTAGCCACATGCCTATTGGAATGGCGTTCAGGCCGAGGGGCCGAATGCGGGGTCAGGCTGGGCCTACGGGGAAGTACCCAGGTGCTCCTACGTATCTCATACAAGATGAGAATCAAGTCTTACATAGTTCTTGAAGTGAGGCGCAACACAATCGTGCACCAGCGTGGGGAGGGGTGCAGGTCTGGCCCTCGCACTCAAAAGAAGCGGTATTTGATATTTCTTGTTTGTCCTTGAAGGTGGATGGTTTTTCTTCGTGAAACGACCTGCCTGGGATTAAGGAATCCCTAGAATCGCCACAATAATCAAGCCATGGAAGGAATTGAAAAATGGAGTGGTTATTAACCATCACCCAACGTGAGTGTCCCCTGAGAGGAGAACACCACTATGCAGTGCCGTTTTTCGTCGGGCGGCCAAGACGATCACAGTTTATGGTCATGTGGTAGGTCCAGGCAGCACAGTTTAAGGTCATGTGGCTCGGACCAAGGAGGAATCCGCTTATTGCGATACGGCGGACCCAGCGGAGGTGGGGATACATCCCAGCTCTGCAGTCACGCACAATTCCAGGAGAGGGATCCTGGGATAGGGGCCTGCATATATCTATCAATCGAGGGGCAGAGATGCTAGCCTCCAGCTATGCTGGGCTGAGAACGCGATTGTTCGGGCGACTCCTTCCTCCTCATGGGAACGAGGGTCAAGCTACAAATGGCCCTTAGAGAGGACATTAGCATATATCCTTGGTGCTCAGATCGTGGGAGCCACGAAGGACACCATTACCCTGGTTGGCCTGCCTAATGTGTAGAGGTGTACTGAGGGTCACTATGAAGAGAGAGTGTTGAGATTCCACTACAACGCACAGAGGCGCAGTGTGATATAGACTGCGCAAACAGTGTTCATAGCCTGAAAGAGTTGACATGGAGATCAAGGATGTTGCTGACCATATTCGCAACACAACATCTGATCGCGTCAGCCTAGAATGAGGCAAGCAAACGAGCATCAACCGCTTAAGCGCAGGATTCATATCGATTTGCGGCCCAGGACTCGCTGGTAAATCGACCCAGAGTGGTAGGAGAGCACTGAGGCATCGCATCCAAACCGCTAATGAGGATCCCTTTGAGTGAAGGCCCGAACAAGAGGAAGTGCGAGGCCTGACAAGTAACACGGGATTGAATCCGACACTACAGGTCATAGACCGGAGTACCCCAAAACACGTTAACAGATCACCAGAAAGGGTCGGAGGACTCACCTTGAGAGCAACCAAAGGAAGGTAGGTCCCTGAAATCAACCAAGAGACGGGGCTGGACCTGAAACACAAACGTCCAGGCGGTCCTATGTATCCCATAAGGATGGGAATCAAGCCGTACGTAGTTCTTGAGAGGCAGTTTACCTTCATGCAGGACGATGAGGGGTGTGAGGTAGTCCCACACACGGGAGAGGCGTACGGCGTGACCAGTAGACCGATGTGAATGAGGACATAATCCCCCGCTCACACCATATTCCTCGCACAAAAAAGAGGGGAACTTGGGCCAGGGGCCCAACGCAGGATAGAGATTCCCGAGAAATGGGGCTGGTCCTGAAACATGGACGTTCAGGCGGTCCTACGTATCCCATAAGGATGGGAATCAAGTCGTACGTAGTTCTTGAGGTGCATTTTAACATCATGTAGGATGAAAGGGGGGAGCAGAAGTCATCCCCAAACGTGGGGGGGCGTACAGCGGGGCGAGAAAACCGATGTGAATGAGGGCATAGCCCCGTGTTCACACCATAAGCCTCATACCCAGAGGAACTTGGGCCAAGGGCCCGAGATGGGATGGAAACTCCCAGAGGATGGGGCTGGGCCTGAAACATGAATGTTCAGGCGATCCTACGTATCCCATAAGGATGGGAATCATGCCACACGTAGTTCTGAAAGGGATCTTAGTTTAAGGTCTTAGAGCTCGGACCAGGGGGCACAGTTTAAGGTCATGCAGGACCATATACAGTTTAACATCATGTGGGATGATGTGCAGTTTAATGTCATGCGGGACGATGTGCAGTTTAACGTCATGTGGGATGACGTGTAGTTTAACGTCATGCAGGGCGATGGAGAGATCTTAGTTTAAGGTCTTAGAGCTCGAACCTTAGAGTGCAGTTTAGGGTCATGCAGGACCATAGAGATGTAGTTTAACATCATACAGGACGAATGGGGCATACTCAGGCAAAGTATTGCTTGAGGAACCTGGCGTTGGTGGGAGGAGTGACACGCTCACCATCCATAGTTGCCAGGGAATACGCACCATTGGGATAGACCTTGTGGACAACAAAAGGCCCTTCCCACTTGGGCTCCAACTTGGGCGGTTTCCTGCCGGGGATCATTGGCGCTCTGAGGGCCAGTACCAGGTCACCCTGCAGGAAAGAGCAGAGGCGGACCTTCTTATTGAAAGATCGAGCCATCCTTCTCTGATGCCTTTCCAAGTTATGCAAAGTGTAAAGCCTCTTCTCATCCAGTGCTTCCAATTCGACTAGACGGGCTTCAGCAGCTCCGTCCGGCATTTGCTGGTCATGAACCGCAGTGCGCAAGGAAGCCAACTGAATCTCGATGGGCAGGACGACCTCATCTCCATACACCAGAGAATAAGGGGTCATATGGGTGGAATTGCGAGTCGTCGTCCGATAGGCCCAGAGGGCGTTGGGGAGCTTGTCCGACCAACTCTTCTTGTTCTGACCAACCATATTTTGATGAATGTTAGAGAGGGTTTTGTTGAACGCCTCGATCTGTCCATTCGCCTGTGCATGATTGCACGATGTATGATTCGAGAGAATGTTGTACTCGGCGTACAACCTCTTCAGCTCGGCTGCTCGGAAATTGGTTCCGTTATCCGTGAGGATAGCGTGAGGCACTCCAAATAGATAAATGATGTTGGAGGTCACGAAGTCAGTGATAGAACAGGATTTGACCTCTCTGAGCGGAATCGCCTCTGCCCACTTGGAGAAGAAGTCAGTGGCGGTCAGAATGAACCGGCATTGGCGAGCCGTCGCCAGCGGGTAAGGTCCCACGATGTCCAGCCCCCAGACTGCAAAGGGCCAAGAATAACTCGTGGTATGGAGTAGCTCCGGTGGCCGATGCACAAAGTTAACATGAACTTGGCACGCATGGCACCTCTTGGAATACTCGATGCAGTCATGGATCATGGAGGGCCAGAAGTATCCCAACCTCCGGATTTGGTGGGAAAACTTCGGCCCGACCTGATGGGCACCACATGAACCAGCATGAACCTCTTGCATGACCTGCGGGATCTCGACTATTTGAAGACAACGGAGGAGAATACCGTCAAAACCGCATTTGTAGAGGATCTTCTCAAGGCCGGGACCGCTCTGGAGGACAAACTGCGATGCGCGGCATCGAATGTACTCGCGCTCAGCCCGTTCTGGCGGAAGATTGCCGTGTTGGAGGTACTCAGCCAAGGGCGTCCTCCAATTAGGGGCTGGTTGGACTGTCACATTTGATGTACTCGGGGCTTCGAGTATAGGGGCAACCGCGGTGAGACAATTCACCCTCGGGCCGCGATCTTCCCCCAGGGTAACGAGAGCGATGAGCCTCTGGTGTGTCATGCGGATGATCAGGATTTTCTGTTCAGGCTCTGCGAGTGATGCAGCCAGGCTTGCCAAAGCATCCGCTCGACCGTTCTGCGACCGGGGAATATGGACAACTTCAGGCTGAGAGGGGAACTGGGCCAGCAGGTGGAGGGTGCACTCCAGCAATGGCACAAGTTCCGGCTTCCTGACAACATAGTCGCCATTGATCTGCTTAACAACCAGCTCGGAGTCCCCTTTCACACACAGATGGGGCACATCGATCTCGAGTGCTAGCTCGAGGCCGGTGATGAGGGCATGGTATTCTGCCTCATTGTTGGTGCAGCCCTCTGACAACAGGAAAGAGTACGGGAGAACGTCCAGCTCTGGGGTGATGAAGACGATACCCAGGCCCTCTCTGTTGAGCCTAGGATTATCAAGTCTTCTACCGATGGGGCTCCGGGAGGCACCGTCAAAGTGTATCTGCCAGCATGGATCGGCACAATCAACTGAGAGGACAACCTCATCAGGAAAGCCTAGATCTAGTGGCTGGTCCGCGGAGGTTGGGTGAGCAGCCAAAAAGTCTGCCAACACTTGTCCTTTAATGGCCTTCTGAGACACATACCTGATGTCAAACTTCTGGATAAACACAGCCCACCGCTCTAGACGGACAGTCAACATAGGTCGGCTCATGATATATTTCAACGGGTCTACCCGAGAAACCAACTGTACCTCGTGGTGCTGCAAGTAGTGCCGTAATTTCTACGCATCAAATACGAGCGCCATGCATCTCTTCTCGATGGGGGAATACCTAACCTCTGCATCGAGGAGCATGCGGCTGAGGTAGTAGAGGCTATTCTCGGTTCCCTCGTTGTTCTTCTGGGCGAGAAGTGCGCCAAGGGACCCTTCCAGGGCGGTCACATAAAGGACCAACGCCTTCCCGGAAACAGGAGGCATCAAGACCAGAGGTTGAAGCAGGTATTTCTTGATCTCCTCAATGGCGGCCTGACACTCTTTATCCCATACATAGGTGGCGCTCTTCTTCATGAGCCGAGAAAAGGGTTTACACTTGCCGGCCAGATTCGCGATGAATCGGCGTATATAGGCTAAGTGGCCTTGGAACCCTTGCAGTTCCCGAATGTTACCTGGGGGAGGCATCTGGATAATCGCCCTGATCTTCTTTGGGTCGATCTCAATACCCTGGTATCTTACCAGAAAGCCATGAAACTTCCCGGAGGTGACCCCGAAGGCACACTTCAACGGGTTCATCTTCAGGCGGCGAGACCGGAGGAAGCTGAACACTTTCTCAAGATCTTTGAGATGGTCCTGATGCTGGCGCGAGTTGACCACCAAGTCGTCGACGTAGCATTCCAACAGTGTGCCGAGGGTTGGCTTGAATATGCGGTGCATCGCCCGTTGATAGGTGGCACCTACATTCTTCAGGCCAAAGGGCATGACCTGGTAACAAAAGGTACCTTGGGGGGCCTTGAAGGCAGTGAACTCCTCATCCTCAGGGGCCATCCGGATTTGGTTGTATCCAGAGTTTCCATCCATGAAGGAGAGGGTCTGGAACCCTGTCATGGCGTCAATCAATAGCTCTGTCACCGGAAGAGGAAAATCATCCTTCGAACAGTGGCGGTTGAGATCGCGGAAGTCGATACAGACTCTGATCTGCCCGTTCTTCTTCCTGACCGGCACAATGTTGGCCAGCCATCTGGGGTACTGAACTTCCATCACGAAGTTGGCTTTGATAAGCTTGTCAACTTTGGCCTCAACCATGACACCGTGGGATGGGTGCATCTTCCTAGGAGGCTGCTTGAACGCGCGATGGTTCGCCGGGAGACCAAGGCGGTGGATGGCTACCTGAGGATCTAGCCCCGACATCTCGTCGTAACTCCAGGAAAACACATCACGGTGTCGACTGAGGAAGTCCACGTACTGCTGTCACTCTTCAGAGGGCATGGCGGCACTGACCAATGTGGGTCTTGGATCTGCCTCGGTTTCAAGGTTCACCTGTACTAACTCATCGATCGTGGCGGATACGCCCTCCTCAAAGGCTGGGGGTGCATCTTCCACGTCCTCTCCACTCGGGGAGGGATCGTCCACTGGAGAGACTGCGTTGGAAATTGCATTGGGGCTACCGGATCCTATTGGGCAGCTGGTGCTGGCTTGGGCGGTCGCGGTCATCTCATCAGGAGACTCACAGGCCGTCGAGACCATGGCTACGTCCAACCGATGGATCGAGAGGACGTAAGCGTTATCCAAACTTGCCTAGTGATCACTTGCAACAATAACAAGCTCAACCTCACCTGTCACGATCTGCTTATCCTTGCTCTTGTAATAGTCCACGTCCAGATAACGGGCTTCACATGAGGCAAAAGGGGACACATCTCCTTGAAGCATGCCTACTCGACCATTAAGGGAGTACTTGAGGCACTGGTGGTATGATGAGGGAACCACCACGTGAAGGTGGATCCATCGCCTACCCAACAATGCGTTATATGCAGTGTCCTGAGAGACCACCATGAAATTGGTGTTGGCAACCAAGCCACCGAACTGGGTCTCCGAACGTATCTTGCCGACCGGAGTTTGCTTGGTGCAGTCGTACCCCTGGATCCTGAGGTCGGAGGGAATCAAGTCATCCTCAGACAACCCCAACTTCCAAAGCGTCCGAGTTAGAATCAGGTTAATCCCAGACCCCGTGTCGACAAGACAGCGCCAGATTTCAAGGCCATTGAACTGGCCGGTGATATACAGGGGGCGAATGTGACCCTGTATTGGGGAGTCTTCATCCTCGCCAGAGAATGAGATCACTGCCTGACATTCAGCGTTCTCCATCGTCTCGGCGTGGAAGGCCTCCGCAGCCGCAACCTCGATCTCAAACTAGAGGGGGCTCTTCAGGGCTTCAGCGAGTGCTTCACGCATTCCAGGTGACAGGCGCAGAGCCTCATGGATGGAGAGCCTTGCTGGAATGTCGGCCAAGTGCTTCAGAACATCATAATTTCTTGCCAAGCGCGAACCCCTGGTTGCAGGGGGTTGCACTGTGATTGGAGGCATGACGGGCCTTGCCGGTTGGACCGGCGGCCGACTGGTGCTTGGCACATCTCTCTGTCCACTGGTTGAATCCCGGGAAGTGGTCACTGGGCTGGGACCAGGAGTCTGGGATGGAATGGCGGTAGGACGGAGCTGGTCGCGACACGGCTGAGGCGATTCTGCCCGGTCCCACAACACAAACGGTGGAGGAGGCGAGTCCGTCGACAACGAGGAAGGGGGCTGCGTGCGTTGAGCTCGGCGTTGAGCCTGCTGCCTCATCTCGGTGGCATGAACGGCCTGGCTGGGGGTGCCAGCTGTCGTGCCCCAGCGACTCCTGTTGCTGCGGTTCCCCCGACGGCGGCGACAACCGGGGACACTAGGGAGGTCCACCTGGTGTTCTTCAACATCGGGAACCGAAAAGGGATTTACCAGCTCGACGGTATTAACCGAAGCATACCCAAGACTGTCACTTGATGAATCATCCAACACCGGGCATATTCTGGGATGAATTCCCATCTCCGGGGGCATGAAATTGCCAAGAGTGCGAGATAGTGGCGGATCTGGCGGGGCGCACTCTTCCCTCTTGCGCCGCCTCCATTTGCTCTTCTCGGAAGAGGCAGGCTGGGACGACGATGCCGAAGCAGCACCCGCAGATTCTTGTGGCTCAGACTGATTCAAGTGTGCACGGATGATTCCATGGGCGCGAATGATCGTCTTGCGGGCCATCCAGTCATTATACTTCTGGGACCCGCGGTGGGGGACTAGCTGCCATTCATCCTCGTCACCACTATCGTCATCTGATCTCACGAACACACCCACCACTTGTGCTGGATCTGGGCCGAACCTGATTACATTGTTGTTAATCTGGTCTTGGAGCCAGTCCTTAAACACGTAGCACCACCGGATGGTGTTCCCCAGGGCCCGATGGTAAGGGTAGTAGCGGGGGTTATCCGTGAGATGTGCCTCCTCTGGCTTCCAGCACTCGGGTAGTCGCACAATCCTTTTCTCTAGGGCACTTCAGTAGTAACCGGGGACCTGATCCTCGTGGAACGAGTATGTCTGGTACCCCGGGGCCCTGGGAGCTTGGCCTTGACGAGGGGCCGGATGGGCCTGCCGAGGAGGTGGATTCCTGTGAGGCTGTGGAGCTGGCCTCACCGGCAGCAGCTCCAACTGCCTAAAAAAAGGAAAAGGAATCGACAACCAATCATCTAGTGCCACGACACCTTCTGTGGGGGGAACCCAGGCTATCGATGTCGTGAGACGGAGTGCCCGATTTTCCTCCCCCATCCCCTGGTGGGTTCCGTGCCCCGGCGCAGAATGCTCGGCCGGGCAACATGCTAGTCTTCCAACACCTCTGAAAGCTATCAGTCTCCGTATTGAGGAGAAGAGATTCACGTCGGGTTCAACATTTTCTGTTTCGGTGAGGATGTGTGTCGGGTTTCCGTTCCGACGCTGTTCCGCTAGGACGCGTTCGCGCGTGCGCCCGTCGACCCGAGGGGATGGACGCGTGGCTTGTGGCCCCGCAGTCCCACTTTCCAAAGGCGGGCATCATCCATTCCTTATTCAGGGACGTCTACTCCTTGATCGAAACCGGGAAGATGGGATGTCGGCTCCTCCTTCCGTGGACGTCTCCTCGGAACTCGTCGCCTAATCCGGGTCTCCCTCATAGATTTAAGAATGTTCGTGAATCTTGTTCCCAGCGCCATATCTTCATGGACACCAGTTAATTACGCTACTTCTACCCGGACGCTCCAAGGAGTCTGGTCGGGGCAGCAACCCGCGGTGAGGAGACCGGGTAGCTCTGGGTGTTGGGGGCATGTCTTGACACCGTGGCTCTGCATGTCTGCCTTCCGTCCCTAATAGGGCTTCTTGAAGGTGTGATGGCCTGAGGCATCCCGCGCTGGGTGCGGGAAACTGCGTTACCTGAGGTTTTCCTCAGCTTCCCATGTTTAACACGGGGTATGCCGCGAGTTTAACGTCCAGCGGGGACGACATCGGACTGATCAACACTAGGAGTGGATCAGATGACAGAACCCCTTGAGGGGAACCTCCGAAACTGGGGACAGCACATGGGCGGCTTCCCGAGTGAAGTGGAGTGGAGTGAAATGGCATGACCTCACCGGGATGTGGCGGCCTGGGTAAAGATCAGGATGGATGATGGAGCGAAGAGCTTGGACCTCGTAGAGGCTTCCTACGTACCGCGCGTTAGCGTGGATCAAAGTCAGCGTAGTTTGGATATACAGTTTAACATCATGCTGGACGATGGCAAGCCGACTCACTAGGAGGTCGAGGCTGCCGGGCGGAGGATTGAACCGAACCACCTTGCACAGAGGGGGATGGAACGGCCTTGTGGATCACAATTTCACGTCATGCTGGACGTTGGCAAGCCGACTCATGAGGAGGTCTAGGCTGTCGGCACGCACGAAGTGGGGCGGAGCGGACCAGCACGCACGAAGTGGGGCGGAGCAGACCAGCACGCACGAAGTGGGTGGATCACAGTTTAACGTCTTGCTGGACGATGGAGTTGGGGTCTTACACTCTAAGGATGCCCATATGCGGAAAAACTCAGTTGGAGAGGGACTTGGGCCGAAGATGATAGACACCCCGATCCCTGTCACGCCCTCTACTGGCATCGGAAGTGGGGAAGCAAAATGGAGATACACTCGTGCAGTCCCCCACAAGGGCGGATTCATAGGTGAATCGACGAGAATGTGAACCCGGGAGGGGTCCACTGATGGACGAACCGACGTGAATACGACCGGGACGACCAGGTGGTGGGCTTGAACCTCAGGGAGGATTCCTACGTACCCTGTTTAGGAGACAGGGATCAAAGTACACGTAGTTCATTCTGTCAGGACTTACGCACTGAGGCAGCCTGAGTGCGGCAAAGCTCAGTCGGAGAGGGACTTGGTCCGAAGATGAGAGACACCTCGATCCCTATCACACCCTCTACTGGCTTCAGCAGTGGGGAAGCACAATGGAGATACACACGTGCAGTCCCCCACAAGGAACTAGGGGTTTGTAATACCCTACCCCCGTGGGTGAAGGCCACTCCAATAAATCTTCCCTAAAGAGGGGAATCCCGACATCTCTGTAGAGACGAGACGGTGGGGGCCACATCCAAACCGGGGGGACCCTACATGCGAGGCATGGGATCTGATGAAGCGGATGGTTTAACGTCTTGCCGGATGAAGTACAGTTTAACGTCGTGTGTTGAGGACGAAGCGGACGGTTTAACGTCTTGCCGGATGAAGTACAATTTAACGTCGTGTGTTGAGGAAGAAGCGGACGGTTTAACGTCTTGCCGGACGAATTACAGTTTAACGTCGTGTGTTGAGGACGAAGCTGCTTGGTAGTTTAACGTCTTGCAGCGCGGACATGGTACAGTTTAACGTCATGTTGGACGATGGGGTTTGGGGCTTACACCTTGAGGAGGCCCATATGCTAGGCAGTATAACGTCGTGCAGCTTGGACTATGGGGTTTGGGGCTTACACTCTGAGGAGGCCCCTATGCTGGGCAGTTTAACGTCATGCATCTTGGACGAAGAGGACGGTTTAACGTCTTGCCAGACGGAGTACAGTTTAACGTCATGTGTTGAGGACGAAGCAGACGGTTTAACGTCTTACCGGACGAAGTAAAGTTTAACGTTGTGTGTTGAGGAAGAGGCGCGCAATTTGGAATTGGGCATATTATGTTTGTCACATAAGGCATCTCTTGTTTGGGACAAGAGGCATCTCATGTATGTGCGAGAGGCGTCCTATATTGATCATATAAGGAATACTACAGTTTAGAGTCATGTAGATAGGACTATTGGCATCTCATGCTTGGCGCATAAGGCATCCCTCGAATTGGGCAAGAGGCGTCCTATATTGATCATATAGGGACTACTACAGTTTAGAGTCATGTAGGTAGGACTATCGGCATCTCATGCTTGGCGCATAAGGCATCCCTCGCATTGGGCGAGAGGCGTCCCATATTGATCATATATGGACTACTACAGTTTAGAGTCATGTAGGTAGGACTATTGGCATCTCATGCTTGGCGCATAAGGCATCCCTCGGATTGGGCGAGAGGCGTCCCATATTGATCATATAGGGACTACTACAGTTTAGTGTCATGTAGGTAGGACTATACAGTTTAAGGTCATGTTGGACCTAACGTAGTTTAACGTCATGCAGGACGTTGCACAGTTTAACGTCATGTTGGACGATGGCACTACCGAAGGGTCCATGTCACTTCGTGCGAGCCTGGAGGTCCGCACGGGAAGAAAACGCACGGTGCGTCACCCGGAATGGAGATCAACAGGCGCCACGCAGGCGAGTACCCTCAGGAGATCAAACGGGGCGACCCTGGAGGTTTGCACGCAAAAGGGGAGCCTTGCGCGCAATAAGGAGGGCTGGCGCGCAATCGGGCCAGCGTCTTTGCGCGCGGAAGTGAATAATTGCACGCACCGGGCTCAGATAGCGCGCGGTGGGCAACCATGAAGGAAAGGCTTAAGGGAAAAAGGGGTGCGTGCAATCGGGCTGGATTGCACGCACCCGGGGGCAATTGCGCGCAAGAGGACTCTTTTGCGCGCAACTACCTCGACTTCGAGGGTTAGTGAAATCAAAGGAGCCAATGGGGTTGCGCGCAAAGGTGAACTCCGGGGCAAGGTTTTACGAAATAAGAGGTTACCTGAAAATCATCTTTGCACGTGGGGGAAGCTGATTGCACGCCCGAGACGATCCGAATTCCAGCAACCTCCAAAACGTCAGGGGTCGCCTCATATTTATAGGCAACCCCAGGCGCGGAACCCCGCAGACGGCGCGCAATTCTTGGCGCGGGCGCGAAAGTTCCTTCACGGGGGCGGAATCGGGGCCCCGGCGCGCAAAGGAGTCGCGCGGGCCGCGGGCGCGCAAAATTGCGCGCCAGCCCGGCGCATTGCGCGCATCCCGGGAGGATTGCGCGCCGCACTTCAACTTTGCGCGCGGGCCTCCAAAATTCGGCGCAAGGACTCCGGGCCCTCCGAAACGGGTCCCTGACTCCGAATATCACTTCGCTTTCCTCATCCGGAACTTCATTTGGGAGCAATGGATTTTTCCGGCGTCTACAATAATATAAAATAAATACACTTTAACTAATATTAATAGGTTTTTGAATGAATAAATGTTTTTTGTACTTTCTTATTATTTGTCACTGTTATGGATATTATAAATTGAGAGTATGATAAGAATAAATAAATAAGAAGACATTATAATATCATTATGAGAATTAAAAGAACATGATCACTACTTTAGGGGAGACTATTTTACATAATGTGTTTATTATATCAATGAGTTGAATATGACATTAGTATTTCATTAAAACCATAAAAGTGGTCATGGATGACATATTCATATCTTTTTAATAAAACATGATCAATATAATTTTATATATATTACTATATGAATTTTATGGATCATAAGTTATTAGTGAATGTATCTAAATTTCAGTTTTATATTTATGTTGTAGACATTATTTATCATGTTTTTTTTATGAATTAAGATATTTATTGTTTCTAATATTCTAAATACTTATTAGTCTTGGGGCGACCTATGAATAAAATTAAAATCCATATATTTTTTGGCCTATTTGAATACTAACTGAGATATATCATTTCATTAAAAAATTCGCATTACGAAAAATTACATTAAAATGGAAAATGATATTATTGACTAGGAAGGGATGTAAAAAATTTACATTGCTGATATTAAGAGAATAATTAATTTAGAACCAATTAAATTCTTTCTTGTGTATGGTTATGGTGGTATGTTTTATTTTAATTCATCTTGAGAATTTTTCTGGTATTTCATTATTCAAGAGATTCATTTAATGGCACGTAGTGTGACATAGCTCTGAATAAATAAAAAATAAATTCTTTTTTAAAGAGGTTAATTATGATGGGTAACATGTAAAATTGAACTTCCCCATCAATGATTTTATATTAATAGAATTTATTTGAGATAGAAAAAATTTTATGATGATAATATGAAATTATATTATTTTATATGATATATAATGTCTACTGTTAAAAATACATTTTCTACACATCAATACCATTCAAATTATCTATGTCTGCAGAGTGGACTGGCTCAGGCCAACAAGGTAGGGTATCAGAGTCGTCACTCAGTTCTCATGTATATAGTGCCCTCAGCCCCAGAAGAGTAGAGAGCATGTCCATCTATAGAGAGTGGTACTATCCTAGTAGACTCTACATTATTTTTCGGCTCATTTTGATACCAGTGCTTCACACTACTTTATATCTACTATTTTTGTTGAGTATCTTGGTTTTACAATTGATTATCACTGCAGCGTCATGTCTCTAGACACTCCTTATGGGTTTAGGGAATAGGGCATTTTCCAGTGCCAATAGGGCAACATCAAGATAGGCGAGTAACATTTTGTTTGGAAATTCTATATCCTTGATATGTATACCATCAAATAATTCTTGGTATGAAAAAGCACTCTCTTAACATTTCTCATGTGGATTGTTATCCTATTCGGGTGTACTTCATATCCACTGCGGGAGACACATATCATAAAAAGGGAGAATGAGAATTATAGTAAAACCAAGCTAAGCCTAAATATGCATTGTTGGGCAGAGTGACAGCTCAGTTTTTAAGTCTCTTCATGAGAGATCAAGGAACACACCCAGTTGAATTTCTTCCTGTGATGGTCCTTTTTAGAGACATATTCCCTATCAATTTCTCTAGCACACATCCAATGAGATATGTGTAGTTTACTATCGATCTCATTCTAGGTATAGTACTAGTGTCTATTCTTCCCTATAAGATCGAACTAATAGAAATACTGGAACTCAAAACATATTACAGAGACGTTGAGGATAAAGTATTCATCATACCTAGCACATTTCCTAACTGTTCACCTATATTTTTTACCAAGAAGGCAGACGATACCCTAAGGTTATGCGTGGATTATCGTCGACTCTACTGGCTCAGAGTAATGAATTGATATCCATATACTTCAATAAATGATCTCTTTGCCGATATCAAGGGATAATATTTTTTCTCCATGATTGATCTGAGGTCAGGATATCACTAGGGGCATGGGCGATTGTCTGACATACTACATACGACTTTACAAAAAAGTTATGGCTTGTATGACTGTATGGTTATACCATTCCGCCTCACGAATGTTCCATCATTTTTATGGTTCTGATGAACTAGTTTTTTATTCGTATCTTGATTCCTCCATAGTAGTCTTTGTGGAAGAAATATTAATGTATTCTCATTACACCAACGACCATGAAACACATCTTGATATCATTTTGAGTACCCTGATAGAGCACCAGTTATACACTAAGCTCAATAAATTCACTTATGGATTGATATAGTAAGCAACATGGGTCATATTATATCTGATGTTGGAGTATCTGTTTACATTGAAAATGTTAAAGAGATAGTTTAATGGGGGAATCTGAGGAGTTTCTATGACATCCAAAATTTCATAGGGCTTGCTAGCTATAAAAGGTGATTCATTCAGTATTTACCCCACATAGAAGCACCTTTTATGGCCTAGATGAAGAACGGTGTACAGTTCAACTAGTATGAAGTATGTGAAAAGACATTTCATGAATTAAATAAAAGACTAACCTCATCCACAATTTTAATTCAACCAGAAACTGGTAAGAGCTATGAAATTTCTTGTGATCCTTCGGTAATTGTACTAGGTGTAGTTTTGATGTAGTGTGATCAAGTAATGACTTAGGTATCCCGCCAACTAAGACCTCATGAGCAGAATTATCCTACACATGACATACAGCTGGACGATGTGGTTCATGCACTATGATATTGGAGACACTATTTTTTGGGTGAGTGATTCATTGTTTAAATAGATCATAAAATCATGACATATATCTCCACTCAATGAGACATGATCATAATGAAATGAAGGAGGGACGAATTCTTGCAATCGTTAGACATTGAGATTGCTTTTACTCCTGCTATGTCTAATGAATTGGTGGATTCTGTAATCCGCATGACATAAAATCAGGCCATGCAGGAAGCAAGCAGTTAGTGGAAGAAGATGGTATTGTTTTCGAAGATGCATCTAGAGGATCATGAGAAGAGTGGAAAACCGGTTCTAGAATCTATCATGGGGCGGTCCTCTCTTCAAGAGTGAGTCTGTATGAAACTGTCGATAGATCCTGTGGGGAAAAGTTTGAGGGAAGCCATTAAAAGAGGGAACACAACTCCTGGTTGGGTTGTTAATGGAAGTGAAACTCTCCTTTACCGTGTCCATGTATGTGTATCATTAGGCATATAATAAGAGATGATGATGAAATATCACACCACTTCTGGGGATGTTCACAGTATAATTCCCAAGATGTATAGAGAAATGTGTCATCTTTATTGGTTTCTTAGTATGAAAAAACAGATAACAAGTTTAATTACTCGGTGTTATACCGTCCAACAGGTAAAGGAAGATAACTAGTGACATGATGGACTCCTTCATCCTCTATCCATTATATATTGGAAACAGAAATACATCACCACAGATATCGTTACAAGATTTCAAATATCTCCTCGAGGCAGTGGTGTAGTATGTGTGGTTGTTGATAGGTTTACCAAGGTTTCACTCTTCAATCTAAACTGAGAGACCTCAACAATTGATGATTTTTGAATGTTGTATATGAAGGTGATTGTACTACTTCAAGGTGTACATTGTACTATTTTCTCAAAAAGGGATGAAAAAATTACATCACAGTTCATGAAGGGATCATAAAAGGTAGTGGACTCATAGGTACTTTTGAGTACTGCATATCACCCTAAGACCGATGGGTAGTGTTATAGAACTATAAGAATATTAGCAGATATGTTACAGGCCAGTATACACGATTATGGAGGTTCATGGGAGAATCATTTACCTCTTGCTTATTTTACCTATACTAACAACATCAAGTCAAAAATCCGACTGCCTCCATATGAGGCTCTATATGCAATATCATGTTGATCACCTTTATACTTTCCCAAAGTATGTGAGGCTGCTCTATTTTGTCCTCATCTTGTTCAAGAGACTTTTTAGAATATTCAGCTGATTCAGAAGCCTATGACTACATCTCAGTCTAGAAAAAAGTTTTATATCGATCGTCTCCATAGACCTCTAGCATTCGAGATGGGGCATCAAGTCTTTGTACTTGTTCCTCTGAAGTTCTGTCATGGGAGGATCAAGAGTGAGGGGAAGTTATCACAGAGATACATCGGGCCATTTGAGATAGTGTAGAGTGTTGGGCCGATAGACTATCAGAATCTGCTAACTCAAATGTATATTTCCATGCATGAGGTTTTCCATGAATCTCAGATCTGACAATATCATCCAGAATATTCTCAATCTTTTGTCCTTGATGACAGTGAACTTGACGCTAAAGCATCCTTTTTGGAGAATCATATCTGCATCGTCGACAATATTATAAATGGACTAATTGGATAGTCAGCCCCATTGGTTTGTGTGTTGTGGCAACACAGACGTGTTCGGCAAGAGATCTAGGAGCGAGAGACAGAAGTACGTTCACTATTGCTGGAACATTTCTCAAGCAACATTCTACCATCCTCGGAAGAGATTCTCAGGGACAAGTTTTCTTCAGGACGGGAGGTTGAAACTTCCCAGCCCTAATCAGGTACAAATGGTTTTAATTGATTTTAGTCTAAGTAACTATTCTTTCGGGGAACGTTCCTGTGAAACTCATTGATGGTCCGATGAATCATTATAGTTAATTTAATTAATTGCAGTCATTTAATGAAAAATGCATTGCCACCACTTATCACGATGTTCTAGTTTAAATAACTTATTAATGATTGAAAAAGAGTAATAATAAATTTAATGAATATTTAAAATAAATTAATAAAGGATGAAAGGAAATTTTAAAATAAAATTGAATTGGGGATATGAGAAAAATATTCAAATAGTTAAATTTGAGAATTTTTATTTTTAAATATTTTTATCTTTTATGACCCTTCAATCATTTTAATTTATTTTAATTTTATATTTTATTTACTATTTATTTATCTTTTATTTTTCTCTTATTTTTCATTCTTTTTCTTTTCATTATTTTCATTCATTTTTCTCCATTTCTTTTTTCATCTTCCTTCACTTACTTCACACCACTCTACTCCCCTTGTTTTTGCACCAACCATCAGGACATTTGGAAGGTCGTTGCTCCTCCGTCCGATGTTAGATTCTTTCATTGTTAGGTGAATTTTAAATCTTAGAGAAAGGATAATGCCACAAATTTAGATGCTTTCTTTTTCGTAATGTAATCTTCATGTGGGTTTTCACAGATGATTCTTAAACAATATTGGGTTTTTTTCTAAAATCCCCCGTTCTAATTCATTTTAGGCCTTATCAAAGTGTACATAAGATCATAGAGTCATCTATGACTACAATGTAGTGTTCCTAATCACATTCCATATGTTTTGATGTGGTTTATAAAAACTCACCATTGTTCCAATAGTCAGTGCCTATCGTCATTGTTAAATCTAACCTGATTTAATTATTTTAATTTTTTCCCTTGTTTTAGCTTGCGTAATAATCTTAAATGAAAAATTTTGATTTCTTTCAACAAGGTATTACTCCCATTTGGGTGTACTGACATGGTTAATGTTTTATTCTGTTTGTTGGGATTATAAATTAACAAACTGTAGTCATTTTACAACCCCTTTATATTGATTTTAAAACAAAGGTGATTGACATGGTTGTAAATAAAAAAATCAAAATGAAGAATTCTATTAAAATCTCGGTAATTAGGTTTTTATGAAAATGAGATGAGCAGTAGATTTTTTCCATTAAAAGGAAAATTAAAGCATGGTTTTCTAGAGAATATCATCAATATTCTGAGTAACTCCCTCGATATAACCATCAATATATTTATGATATGTCATTATTTATTTTTTCTATGATCTCATATACACAATAGAATATTTCTATAGCCTAGATTTAAACATATATTTCCTATCAGAAAAAACTTCACATGGAAATAAATAGATCATTAAAACATCTTATATGTACATTTCATTGAGAAACTGTATGATCCCCATGTCCTTGATGGGGAGGAAACCAGGTTAATTCATAAGTCGATAAATGGTCACCAAAAAATCATTTACAAATAGAGTTCCTAGAATACTAATGATTTTTTCTATAGAAATATCATCCTACATCCATTCTAGATGAATCAAATTGTGAAACAAACCCGTAGGTCTCCAATGATCCAGCTAAATTCTATAACATGTTAGGCACTGTGGAATAAATACCACATTATACCACAACTCCCCAAGACACAAATACTAAAATCTATGATCTGGATAGATCGTGGAATTCACATGGTGTATGGAATGACAAGAATGATTTCCATTGTACAACAATTTTTTTATTCAGTTATATAAAAATTATTAAGCTACACAATGAGTTAATTGGAAACATTGACCAATCACTCTTGGCATCCCCAATAATTTTTATTTTACCAGGACATTAGAAATTGGTGTCTGATAGATGTTCATGTAAGACCCACATATAAAATTTCATGTCATCCTTTACTAATGTTATGAACATCTCACCCATATTCTCTTAAAAAACCAATTTCATATCAATGATAAAATTATCCAAATATCATTTATCCAATAATTCCATTATGGATTGGATTATTACCCTACAAATCCATGAATGTTCTAACAACATTCCCTTTCATGGGTATAATTAACATCATATTGAATTTTTAAAGATACAGAAACCAAAATCATTATCACAAATTGAAATTCATCAAATTGAAAATATTAATTTGATTCATATCATCATATTATATTGTAAAAATAACCCTTAATAAACAATAATGTTTTTTTGGATCGATCATAATAAGTATCAACATAGGGTCATGGGTAGTTTAGTTATTTACTTGAGTTTGTAATTGGTGATATCCATAAGTCACTTCCTTCTTTCCCTGCCTCAATCGACAATCCTATCCTATAACCAAATACTTAAATGAAACATAAAAACCATAAATAGGATCAAGAAAACTGTTAAATAGATATTAATTCAACCACATTATAATTTCCACATTTATAAAATACATTTTTCATTTTCCAAAAAAATCTTTCAGGTAATATATATCCACAGAAATTCAAGAATTCAAAATCAATACACAACCTATAATATTCGATAATTCCCAATAAAATATGATTCTCAAACAAACTTCTAGTAAAATAGCATTATATTACAAATTTTATCATTTTAGATCAACTATGATGCTCCTAGATGATATAACATGTACCAAAAACATCTTTTATTAGATACAAAATACACCTTTGTAATGCCTACAATATAAGCGATGTTCATTCATTATTATAAATATGAAAGCCATTATTTTCAGTTCTCCTCCTATGATATTTATAATACCAAGATATCATCGAAAAATAAGAAGATGAATGAGTGAATACCCATAGTAAATATATATCTAAATGTCACTATTAACACACTAAGAGAATTTGTAATACTGAATGAAATAAATTTAAACTCATAATTCAGAAACAATGTCATACACATTTTCATAGTTCTTTCCACTTTTTGGAATTTAAAAAGATGGTACCTTGACCACTATTCAATATTATGAAACTAATAATCCCCTCATAGTTTTTCAATGTGATCATCAATTATTGTTATGGTCTATTTGATCATAAAATTCATAGAATTTTTATTTTGATAATGAACACAATCTATGATGTGTTTTTTCTTGTGCATGGAAACATGATTTGATGAATCCTTATTTGATATACTAGGATGAATAAAAAACATACATTCAATTTCTCAAGATAAAAATTAATTTTAATTGAATATATAAGTACCTTGTTATTAGTAGGAATATAAATTTATATATTACATAGGATCATGTCAATATTAAATCACCATATATCCACTATGGTAACATAGAAAAATAATCTGAGAAGTCCATGAAGAAAAAGAAATCAATATTGGAATTCTTATTCTAAAATTATGATCAAAGAGATCAGGGAACATCTATACCATCTAACATGAGACCATTCCAACGTGGGGTATAATAGGATTTGTCAGTATTTTTATAGAATCACACAAACCCCTAAAGTAATAATAAACCCCATCAAGAGTTATATTTTGAAATGGATAAAAGTAATATACAACATGGTCATTTACTATTATCTCCAATACATTATAATAATAAATATGATGATATGAATATCAAGATCATAGAGTACCAACCCTATGTAAATGTCAAAAATCGACACCCGACATGAGAACCATTTTAAATCCTTTTAAGTCATATTTTCCAATGTAGTGGAATTCATGAAAATGATTGGAATTTCTTTAATTTTATAATAAGACAATATATAAAATTTAGGATATAAAATAGTGAGTAAAACCTATATCAAACTAAGATAGAACCGTATAAGAGGAAATAAAGATATTACTAATAATAATTGAGGTTCCAAAATTAGAATGCTTTGGAGAATCCCTTACCAAAATAGATACTTTTTGTATTAATTCATCCATTAGTTTTATTTTCATAATTAGAATACCTTTTTTAATTATAATTATATCCTCCACCATTCAATTCCTTAGAATAAACATATAGTCCTTTCGTAATAGTGGGTCTTGCAATACATCGTTGGAATATTTTTTACAAAACACCTAAGGTGATCAAATTTTCCACTATGATGGGAGGTATTTGATGACCATTAGTATTCAATAATGAAAAGAGCAATCCATCAAAACTAATGGAAACCATCCTAATGAAATAGTAAAGAATACGTTAAACATGGACTTGATGTAAATTGGTTACCCGTACAGTTTTATTTATGTTTAGATTACACACATTATTTACTACATATAGAAAATAATGATCCCTGTAATACAATTTTAATAGATATGTATACATCAACCATGGAGGCATAGTCCACCACTTCAATGATGTTCAGTAAGAATGATTGTATCAAGATCAATAAATGAAATCCATCAAAACCATGTCAAACAATTATTCATTATGAAAGTGGTTATTAATGTGATCTAGTGTTACATGATCCAACTAAATTTAATTGCTGAAATACTATATAACAAGACACTACCCATTCAATGTGGTCATAAATTTAATGGAAAATTACAATAACAATGATTCGTGTTTTATTAGTAGTTTAAATATTATGTTGATTGAATTCATGGTAAGATCATTTCGTTACATGTCTTCCATAGTGGACTTCCATCAACATCACTCTGGATCTTCATGTTTATGTAATGAAAAATACACCTTATAGTCCTCTGGAGTCTTAAAAAAATTGGAATATACTATCAATTCACATGATACACTCAATAGATTCTTGGGATCATCATCACCGTGGATGATATATGGATATAGATTATTAAATTTTTTGTCGTGATCCACCATGTTATTCATGTTTCAAAAACTATTTTAATATATTTTTTGAATATTGTTGTTAATATAATCCACACAATAAGGGAATACATTTGAATTTTCTATAGGAATATATCCTATAACTTGCTCACTTAGATACATTATATCTTCCTTTTGATAAATTTTCTATAAAATAAGTCTATATCAAATTATCTAAAAAAGAAGCTCAAATTTAGAAGAAAAACTCCAAAAATCATAGAAATGATTCTAAAAAACTATAAAATAATGTAATCACATATTTGATGAATGATAAAAACCCTATAAATGGAATGGTTCATCTAAATATAACACATATATTGTTTTTCAAAAAATCTCAAAAATGAATTAAATTTTTTCTTAACATACCCAACCACTCAAAGTAACTCGATTTCACATATACAAGTGAGTCATTCAGGCACCATCTAATACTTACTAACCAAATATAGAAGGTCATATATAATTTCTACAAAAATTCACAAAACTAAACCTTTATACTTTCATAAAACATTTGGAAGGGTAATCCCTCTCCTACCACTTTCTACCAATCCAACAAGAGTAAACTTTTACATCATGAAAGATTCCCTACAACAAGGTGGTGATCAAAAAATAATTACATCCCGTTTAACGAATAACAAAAAAATGATAAATCATAAAATTATAGGATTAATGAAGAATGAACATCCATAAGACATAAAATTTAATGAAAAATGGTGATTCTATAATTAAAACATGAAAATGAATAATCCAATCTTCAATGTGAACATCCATAACCACCAACCCATCTATCTATGAAGAGGACACTAACCAATGGAATCCAACGAGCTACACGTCTCCCTTCTCATTACATTATTCCAATGAAAAAAATTCAAAATCCTAAAAAAGAATATGAATGTCGTTATCATATGCCCTAGTAGGATACCACTAATAATCAATAAAATGACTAAAACAAAGATACAATTTGATCTATCTCTAAAAAAAATTCATCTTTATAATGAGTTTTTAAATGATAAATAATTTTAGAAAAATAATATTTGCATCCCAAAAAAATAGTCTATATTAATTGGTAATATAAATATGAAAATACTATGATTGATGACATAATGTATTAAAAAGTATTATCCATATAAACACAATATTATTCCCATGTGAGAAATTATACTTGTAATAATACATAATTTTATAAAACCAATTACAAATTGTCTTACATCCTATGGGAATATTTATATGGACACATAAACATACATTAATATAAAAATATTAAAATCTTACAGATATCTAGTCTAAACTCAGTGAATCAATATAAAAACATTAGTTTTCATATAGACACTAAGGTATTATATTTCCAATTTTTATTACACTCAGGGTCCCCAATTTGATATGATTTATGAAAACCATTTTAAATCGATGATCACAATTAATAAAAAAATTTATATTGAATTATGACCACTTCTATGACTGAAAGTACCTTTTTGTGTTAAAATATTAATTCATATATTTTTTATTACTAATTGTGCACAAAAACTCTTTTCAACAATAAAACCAATTTAATGGTATCATGTTAATACATGAAGAAATAAATTAATCAATTTCATTGACAAAGAAAATGAGTTATTCCAGAATGACATGTAATTCATGTGTTAGCACCAGTGGGTAGAGATTTCTACCTCGCCAGTTGTGGGATACAAGTTTTCATTGAGATCTAACATTTGAAACAGTGACATAATGTATTTAAAATCATAGATAGATAAAAAAATGTATTAATTAGATATTAAATCCAATATATTGAGAAACCTAATCATATTCATCTTCCTTTAGGAGAAAAATATGGTGGACATGAATGGATTTAAAAATAATAGAGAGAACTCAATAAACAACTGAACATTCCAGGATTATGTCCACCATTACTAAAGTGAAATAAGAAATTAATTAAATTATATAAACTTTAGTGCATTTTAGAATGTTTAATTCGATCCTAATAAGTATTATACATTTAATAAATGTAATATTGATCATGAGAAAAGTTTCAAATTTTAATTTTTTCACTGTTAATATTGGAGAACATAGTTAGGCCACTATATATAAAGAATATTTCACAAACTTTGTGTGGACTATGTACCATTCAATTACGAGGTACATAGTTCATGGGAGAGAATCATAGTTTTAGAAAACCTAGCCTATATCATGATTCACAATAAGAACACCACCCACTAAAATGCATAGTTCCTTGTAGAATTTCAATTTATTTAAATCCGTGAAAAATACCTCTAGTTCCACATTATTACATACCATATAATCACTATTATATGAGATCTGTAAATGCACATGTAGACTGATTTCTCTAAAAATAAATTTTATTAACTTCCAATAAGTAAAATAGTTTTTATCCACAAATGTAGAATTCAATTGCTCAATATAAATCATACACGTTACATGGAGGGTGTTAGAAAAATATTTTCATTATATAAAATAATATATATGTATATATCATGTTATAATTAATTTTATTCATAATAAAAAATTTTAAGGATCTATTATATTGATGATGTCAAAAAATAATATTTTTATAGAATATTGTAGTTCACATAATTCTTTTCTTTTTTTGCTCTGAATGTTTATTTTTAAAAATAATTTTAGGGTCTAATATAATCCTCGATTAAATAAATTCCCAACTTTATTCTTTTTTTATTAATCTAGTTATTAATATTTGAAATATATTTTTATAAAAACTAATTCATAAAAAGTAATAACAATACTTTTCTTGAAAAGGGGATGTGTGAAACATAATGTTTACCAAAAATTACATGTAATCATGTTTTGAGATAATGATGACATTAGAGGTAACAGGGAATATGTACATGGAGGAGAAAAATAAAGTCATATCGATAATATGGAGTGATTAAAAACATTATCTTGAGAATAATATTGAACAATAAAATATAAATAGTATATGATTAAATAATTTCATCAATTCATTTTAAATTAATGCATTAAGTTACAATTATTATTTCACTATCATTTTTCTAGAGGATAATGTTTCTTTATCATCTATATAGTGAAAAGAGAATGTGTACATGATTTCACCCTATTTAAAATGCACTAAATCATTCTCTTCTTCTTCATCATACAATTTCCACAAATATTGCATTTCTAACTCAATGAAAAAACTATTTAGTATGTTTTATTATTTTTTGATGTTTAAATATTAAAATTCAGTGAAATATAATGTACAATAAATTATAATAAGTTAGTCAACATTTCTACAAAAAAATGTTCATTACATGTTTAGATAATATCTAATATGTATATGCCATCATATGATGAAATATTATAGTAATCCACAAGGACCCAATAAAAAACCCCCAAAATTCTTATTCAATAATTAAATAAATATCTAAACATAAGACTTGTAGAAATATTATATAAGAAATAATACCAAAATATTCATGTAATTTTATCACATATTATTTTAATATAAATTTAATACTAATACAACAACAACATTAATCACTCATAAAGAAAGAAATGCATATTACATAATCATGTAATATAAAAATGGACCATAATGACATTAAATTAAAATCCATAATTGTTATAATAATATATGATGGATATTGATTGATTAAATTTTTATCATACAAATATTAATTTTTATTACATCCATGTAGAAAATATTACAGACTAAAACATACAAATGTACACATTAAAAAAAGCAATTTTGTTGTAATATATATTTTCTTATAAATGTTCTAATATATACTATCAATTCATAATAACACAATTTAAAACCCTTATATTATATCAAGAAAAATTAAAAAAATGAAATAAAAATCTTCATGTTACTGCTTGATTCTTCATGAAATGGTTTTTATTAAACCCTATACATATACAGCTAAAGCAGTTGACATTAATAAATTATATATTTTTTCATCAATTATTCTCATGGGAAATTTTTCTCTATAATTAAGAAAATTTACATTCCATTTAATCATATAAAGAAGTGATTATTACCTTTTGTGCATGCGAGTTGTTGTATATTTTTTATACAATTATCATAATTTCTTAATCATCCATAAAACAATTTTATTTTCCATTATTTTGAGTTTAAGGATGTTTAGTTCTTTTATGATATACAATAATAACTATAAAATATAGTTTACGTATAATCATAAGATCGTTGAGACTATATATTATCTAATTTTTTCTCCATATGTGAAGAGATATAAGTCATAACATCTTTAAGTTTCCCAAATATATCCATGATCTTGTTAGCTCTACCACCCAAAAAAATCAGAATGCTCAAAAGGGTATGACATATGTTTTCCAGGGGTATTGATGAATTTTCAATCATTCAATTAAGATACAAATAAAAACAATGGAAATTAATATATTATCTCATAAAATTTTCAATTCCAATCCATAGTGTTTAAATCTATATGTTTTGAAATGATAAACATTAATTGAGTATTTATAAAAATATAATAACAAAATAATAATCATAGGTTCTTTTATTTTTTAAAAAAATACAAAAAAATATTTCAAAATCATTTGAAATGGTAATAAATATTGTATGAACAAAAAATGTGTATATCACAATATGGTCAATCAATGGTAGTAGTTATGCCTTTTTTCATGCAACAAGTGAATTTCTATTTGACACTAGAAAAAAATTTCTAGTTCTATTAACCATATATGAATCTGTTCTAGAGACTAAATCCAATTTATTATATATATATAATTGTTTATTAACAAAGAAGTAGCATACCCTATAATTAACCAAAATTTTACAATTGTTTTCTACATTAAGACTTATTTCTATAGTTTTTTATTTAGTTATGTTATATAATATTATTCCATATCATCCTACTAAATTACTTTTTATATCTACTATAACACCTAAACTTTAGTATCATAGAGATGATATATTTTTTTGAAAGAAATAAAAATATACTAAATTGATCATCCTGATTGATAAATTATTTTTTATACCTTAAAATATTAGATAAATACACGACTCCCAAATTATATTTGAAAGCATGAAATATTACATAAATTTATACTGATGTATTTTTTAAATAAATTAGTATATAAAGGGAATTATATATATATATATATATTCATGTTATATTTTAGAAAGGATAAAAATAATTATCTCAAAACACATATCCTCAATAATGGATATCATACATCACAACAAATCACATCAAAAATAAATAATAGATAACATGAACGATATACAAAATTTCTATATATATTTTATAAATAATATCATAAAATGTTAATACATCAAGGGAAGACATAATAATATAAAAATAACATTGATAAAAACATGTTTTTTGATAGAATTCACATGTTGGACATCATAATCATATAAACAATGATTCATTATACAAAACCATATAGAAATAGGTATGGAATATAACAAATACCGTGCATATTTTAATATCATGAAACATATTATGGAATCCTGAAGAATATAATGGGTCACTCATATCACTTACTAATTCCATTGATTAATCACATAAAATATATTAACAAGAATACAATTTATAATATATATAAATATTCATAATGGGAAAATTCTATGTGAAGTGTAAATATTTTACCTTTACAAAAAATAAAAAACCTGATCAGAATCAATCCATTAAATTTTTTTGTGAGTCGTATGATTAGTTTATTTCCCATAAAAATAATAATTATAATTAACATATTTTTAATGAGATGAATATAAAATTAAATTTATGATTGTACATATCATCTAAAAATTGAATAAAATATTATTTTATATTGATAAAATATTAAATAAAATTTTCTATAATATTTATAAAAGTTAATATTTTAAAAATAATCATGAAACATTATAGAGGAATCTTCAAATAAACTAACGATCATGATGATGGGAAGTTTCATTCAGGCGGTATAAATTTAAAGAAAATCATATTTTTTATTTTTTTATAATATCATAAGTAATCCATGTAAATACCATTAGAAATGATTCCATTTATTTATTTGTAAATTATGTTAAAATGTATTTGAATAATAACATTAAAAATCCTCTTAACATGTGTAAGAAAACTGTTAAAACATTTGATCAACATGGAAGTGGACGTAATATTTTTCGACAAAGAAAGGAATAAAATATGTTATTCTCAATAAAACGTTTTCACATTCATATTAAGTACCAAATAGAATAAAATAAAAAAACATGTAAAATTAATTGAGAAACGAATTGCAATATGATATGATGATTTTATGAATGATTGGAAATATAATTCCCCCAATAGAAATATATACATTTAAAATCCATAATTATGATTAGATTGTGAAATATAACCTTATCCATTCGTTAAAATTAAATTTTTAACCACATAAAATGAAATTACATCAAATGAAAAATTAAAAACCATGATGATAATGAAATAAATTTAATAATATTTAAAGAGAATGAATATATATTACATGATATAATTAATTGAAGAATTATTAATTTTTCATACATATACCAAATTAGGATGTGAAAACCATAAATGTTTATAACATTGAAGTGATTGTGTTTAAAAATGTAAATCAACATAAAAAGGTTGAAATAAAACATAAAATAATTATTTGTAATTTTATACATACTGAAGGAATATCATATTCAAAAATGATGATATATAACCTCATAAATAATAAATGAGTTATGAAATCCCATACCTCAAGTTCAATATACCTCTTACATTAATTTAAACACATTTTTAATAAATCTATATATGCAATACATATATTCTAGATCACTATTTATACATATAAAATCATATTATTTTTATTATAACATATTATTATTGATATATTAATATCTTATTATAATATTCATTATTCTAGGTGATAACAATCATGTTTTCCTTCCATATAGTTTTTTTGGTTGTTCGGAACATTGAAAAATGATCTTATTAATGAAATATCTAGATTATCATAATTATCATTATAGTAAATTATTATATATTATCAATATTATTGAAAACTCTTTAATAGTTAATTTCAAATGCATTATAGCGTCAAAAATGTATTTGTAAAGAGAACCCAAACTAGGGATTTATATAATGAATAAATAGGTAATAACATGATAATGTAAAATATTACGATAATAGTTATGGAATATTATTCATTTCATTAATATTATCTATATTAATTATTAAAATTTTTATAACCATTTATTTAATAAGGACATAACATATGAAATATATATATCTCATAGAGAATGTATATTGTATGTACGTTGAAACAATACTTCCTTTTTCTCACTGAAAAATGAAAATATCAAAAAATAAATATAGAATAATTAATATGTTATGGATTTAATATATATTTAGTAAAATTATCCTTACCACCATACATGAGATTCGATGCTTCAAATTGAATAATATCACTATGTAGAGGTGGTAGTCAGAAAGTATACATGAGATATACATTCATTTTAGAGTAATTGGAATGTTGGTGGGAAATTGTTTTACCATAACATTAATAAAATATAATTATATAATTAATAATGGATTAATTATTTTAGAATTTTTCCATATATATTGATTAATTTTTGGATGAAATAAGATATAAATGATTTGGTAAATACTATTACCTCTTTGATGGGAGATGTCCTATGTGTTACAAATAAACCGATTATTAAATGATATTATGGGAATTGAACATGGTAAATAATGCCGGGAAGATATATTGAATGATTCATAGGTTATGGGTTAGATTATCTAGATAGATAAATATTTATGACTAAAACATAAGAGACAATTTCCTTTTATATGTTTGGGAATGTACACACAGCAAATTTGAAATATGATTTAAATATTATATATATATTAATCAGGTAATTTGGTACCAAATAGAAATAATTCTGGTTTAGGATAAGATAATACCAAACATACATAATATAATTAAATTTATAAATTATTATGTTTCATTATAACCAATATAATTTGGTTTAACCCCCTTGTTAATTTTTTTAAACATAATTTTGGTGACATATATTTTTTAGAATATAAGGTTCCAAAATTTACATATTTGGTTGAAATTGGATAAATCATCATCGAATTTGCACAGTTTACACCATTTATAAACTTAATCAATCAATTTTTGTATTTTTTTCATTTAATTCAATTAAATGAAAAAATTTCTATACTAAAATATTATTAAATTATGTTGGAGTCTTTTTATTTAATTTGTCTTCAATATATCAAGAAAGCAACAAAATTATAATTCATAAACATTTAAAATAATTTATAATTTATAATTACGTATTATATTTTAGTTATATAAATATTCATTAATAAAATATTATTTTTTTTCTTTAAAATTATTCACCTTGATTTTCCAATTTATTCGTAAAAAATCATCAATTATATGTTATCGTTTATTATTTTTATATTATAAATAAAAGTTAAAAAAATGAATTTAATTTAAATAAGACATTTAATTTCAAAATAAACATTGATATACATTTATAATGTCTTAATCCTTTGAAAACAAATAAGGGAAATACAAATCATGGAAGAGATAATTAGTATATATCATTTTTGTAAAATAACAAAAAATTTATAATAAAATGGAATTTTTTATAAATTTTAATAACTATTTTCTAGGATTCCATGCGCATAACAACACAAAATAAATTGGATAAATTTTTTATTGATATTTTTAGGACATATCTCATTGTTTTAATCTCTTTTTACTTCTTTTTCCCTTACCATGGATCCAAATATTGACAATATTTCTATTCATAAATACAATAAATAAATGGGGGGTTTAATTAAAAAAATCTAACCACTTATTTAAATATATTTATTATTGTTTTCAATATTCAAATTAAAAAACTATATGAAATCATTTTTTATTAAAATTCTAGTATCACAACTAAAAATATTTTTTAGAAAGTTTTGTTATTAAGCATGAAAATGAAATTTCTATAAAGTAATATATGAATTTAAAAAATATGGAATTATTATTCTTTAAATTAACTAAATGTATCATATAAAAATTTTATCACGAAATAAAAAATATAATTTTAATTTTAAATTTATTTCCTTTATGTATATAAATGAAAGTATTACAAAAAAAATAATTTTTTAATTATTAATGTACAATGAAATATTATCAATAGAATTCCAAAAATCTATCCTAATAAAATTATGATAAAAATAAAATTCATTTTTTTAGAATAATGTTTTAATTTATTTTAATGAAACTATAATATTGGAAAAAGATTTAATAAAAATATGTTTTTGAAAAAAATTTATTTTTAGGAATAAAATAAAATTATTAAAAATGAGTAATTATTTATTATATATAATATATAAATATAAATTATATAAAACCATTATACAAATTTTGTATTATTTTTTATTCTTATTAATGCATATAATATAATAGATATGTTATCATGAATTTATTTTTATTATAATATTTTTACAGTAAAATGCAGTTAACGTAAATGATGATATTATTCATTAAAAAGTATATTTATTTTATAAATATTTTAAAACATATTTTTCATATTTATACTCAACCACATATAGATATATAATTTTATTATTTTAAAACATTTTGTTACCACATTCGAGAAATACACATTACAAAATAAACTATATTCTTGATTTGGCTTCCTGATATCCCTTGATAATAAATAAAATATATACATGATTTTTTTTTCATTAACAATATGACCCCTTAATTCATAAAGAATTATAGTCAATTATACATACTGAGTGAATTTATCACTTTTAATTTTGTCATTATAAATTCAACATAGCCTAATGATTCAAAAATTTCATTATGAATAAGGTGGTTAATAAAACATCATCTATGTTAAACATATCACTCTTTAACACCAATAAACCGAAATATCATATCAATTATAATATAAATTATGGATCTTATTCTCTTAATCACATTAACACCAATCAATTAATAATTAAAAGTTAATGACCATGTATGTGGGTAATAGAAAAAATTAAACCAATTAAATACAACTTATTATGAAACACCTTTTATGTAATTTATTATTAATGAATATAATATATTTTTAATGAAGAAAATTTATTAGACAAAAAATTTTAGCAGATGAATGATCCATAATTGTTTCCATGTGTTTGTAATATTTGTAAAATCGGGAATCCATTTGGTGGATTTTATATTTCTTCTATCAATTTATTTATATCTAAAAAGACAATTATATAATTGAAATATTTCAGTACAATGAAAACCAGAATAATAAAAAATGATAATGTATTATTTTTCTCACAATAATTCTTCTTCATATTGATGTTATTTGATATTAGTTGAGAAATGGTCTGACACCACTAGAATATTCAAATATAAATTTTAATAAAATTTAGCTATATATTTTCCTCTCCATTATTTTATTTATTTACATAACTAAACATAATTATTATTCACAGGAATAAAAGAATATCCTAATCACAAATTATTGTGTTAGATCAAGGACTAAATTGAAATTTTTATATTCAGTTATTTATGATTGATACTAAATATGAACAATAATTATTCTTACAGTAATTTTATTCATTTCACTTTTTTAAACATATTCATATTTTTTTACCGAATAAAATTTATTATTTTAGTGTAATAACTTCTAGGCTATATCTACCAATTCACTATAAAACACATTCGAAAATAGTGAAATAAAATTAATTACATAGGTATTTGGTTACCAGAAATAGTTTAAGGTTGAATAACATGGTTGGATATAATGAACCAAATCATTGATTCGTACTTTTTTATAGACTTAGTACATAATATTTATGAAATAACATTAATTAAAATTTGACATCATATTCTTTCTTTCTTATTCATCATCTTCTTTAGTGTATACACTATCTGTATTTTGATACTCATCCCATTATTTCATGTTTATTTATTTGAAAAAACATCGAAGCATCATTCAATATCATACCTCCACCATTGTAGGGATCTTCCAATAACATTTAACTATTGATATGTGGTGTAATTTTTGATACCAATAATTAATTACAAATGTTTTTTATCTTACATTATTATTGTAGTTTCAGAAGTCTTTTTTCACATTGGAAAGTGTTTCTTTTAATATTCATTTATTTTCCTCAATATTTAACCAAATCACATCTTTCTCTTTGATATTACATTTCATTATATTTGTGATGAATATTATGAGTTTAACATCAATGTTTCTAGATACACCATTTATTTTTCTCTTTTGGTGTCATATATAATAGCAAATGTTTTTTCATTCTCAATTGATTTTCTATTATTTACTACCTTAAATTAGGTTTTTCTAACAATATATGAATCCAAACTTTCACATTTTTATTATATATATCTATAATTTCAAACCACATTTCTTGGATTTTAATCTAAAAAAATATACAGCTAAAAAATATCATGTGTCATTATTTCATAATTATCATGTAAAAAAATTGTTTTCCTTCAACATCATGTCACTTAGAATTCTTAATATATGCACATTATTCTTCCGAATATGTCACAATAAAATAATGTTATTACTACCCTTCATTGAGATAATTTCATTATACATTTAATAACATTCATAAATTTATTCAATAAATTATGACATGGAATTTTTCATACTCCACTTAATAATGATTTTGTGGAAGGAATATCAATTTTCAATATTATATACTAGTTATTGTGCATTAATCCTGCCTCTTTCATCTTATAATTTTCTCTTCCTATTAGGAATCCAAATTTTCAAAAATAGTTCCAACTTATATTATTCTTTTTTAAGACATTAATTTTTATCATGATATAATTAATACAACCTATTATATATTTTACTATTTCAATTTTCTTCCCCTCTCTTATGATGGTTATTCATGTATGTTACTTTAACCCATAATCCATGGAAATATATACCTTAGGTATATATTTATGGATAAATGTACTCTATTATACATTTTTTTTCTCCAAAAAAAAATCTTATATTAATTAATATCCTACTTGAATAATGATTACTAATTAACATTCTTCTTTTTGTAATAATTAGATGCAATTGTGTTCTATTTATTAAAAATATTGAAATTAGAAACATGATATATTTTTCATTTAGTAATTATCATGTAAAATTCTATCAATCAATTTTGGTAATTATTAATTTAAATATTTAAAATAAACTTCATAAAAATTGTTAAAATTAGATTTATAAAAATAATCTGAAATTTTTACCACAATATTAGAGTCCCCTTTTCCAGATTCATATAAATAAGGTTTTTTCATTTTCCTCCTTCCATTGATCATGAGGAACATTTCACTAGATATTGATGTAGAACACTCCATCTAATCTCATTTATGTCTTCCCCTAAATGAATTTCAGATTTAACACATTTTGAATTAAATAGTATAATAAGAGGTTCTATGATGTATCATTATATGCATCGATATAATTAAATATATTATCTATATTTTAAAAACGAATAAAGTTTCAATACATTTTCATATATGTATATCAAATAATATAGTCCATGACCACATTAAAAAATCATAAAGAATATATAAATTTATTTTATCTCAATATCACTGCATGTTCAACTAAAAAATAGGTTTGTTTTTTTGTAATCATTAAATATAAAAATTTAAATTATTGTTACTGATTGAACTCTATGTCCAATATTTGTTACTATTATTCAATATTTTTCAATCTATTTAACATGAAGAACCTTAAGAGAGGAGATTAATTTAAGTTCACAATAAGAAATGTTTTTATTTCATAATTTACGTTATGACTTTTAGTTGATATTCTAATGTTAACTGGAAAATGATTGGTCTATTTTATTCTCATATTGTTTATAACATTTAATAATAAAGAAAATAATAATTTTAATGTATATATATCAAAATGATTTTAATTTGGTATTCACTACATGATAATACAAATATAATAGAGAATGTGATTTTCTATTTTACTAAGGCATGTTATACTGATGTTTGAGTGATATAAGTTTTTATATTATAGTGATTTTGTTCCATGGTGTATATCCTTTGAAAGGTTTTTTGAGGTCTCACTGATGATCAAATGGTATGTGTGTCTTTTTCTACATTACAATAATTTTTTGGAATTATTGTACAATTTATAATGAAATGGTTTTATTATATTGTTTATATAAATGATTTTATATCCCTGCGGATGACATTACACTACCATTTTCAGGACTACACATTTGATTCTTCATTAAATTATGCTTCGATGGCCTCCACTTTTTAAATGATCTATTATATAATCTGCTAGATAAGAGGGTTGATTATTTGACTTCGACTCTATTATAACATTAAAATTTATTCTCCATATATAGATAATCCCATAACTATGATTATAGATTTACTATTTACTTTGTATATATGTATTTATATTAAGGAATCCATGTGTTCGTATGTAAACCACTATCTTTTAATAGATAGGATATAACATTGTAGTATATTGTCAATATACTTATTCAAAACAATTATTTTTATTATTTTTGTAAAACATTTTTCATTTATAGAATCATATATTAAATTATATTTTAAAATATTGAAAACTAGAACATGATGTTTATATAAGAAACCTGGAATCCAACCTCTTTCATACATTTTTTTGAATAAAACATTATCAATATCCTTTTATGAGATCAATCCAGGAGTTCCATATGATTGAGTCTATTGAATTAATTATAATTAATACATGTTAATGCAAGAAATATAAAACTAAAATTATTTATTTTAATTACCCATCAAAACTAACTGAAAATTTTATAACCACATATTTATATATTGAATCCCATTACCATGGGATTCCATTCCATGACACTAACTTCTTTAGGGTGTGATCAACTTCACTAGAATATGCCATTTTTTCAAATAATAGATAAATAAAGTAACTCCATCAATTAATTTAGTAATTTAAAATATAATATAATATATTTTTTTATTTCATATTTATTTACAAAATCATTACGGGTTACACTCTACTTCATTAAAATAACATAACATAAGATCATAACCCTCATAAAGATAATCAATTAAGGTCATTTTTCTTTTTACGAGAAAATGTTAGTCTATCTCCCCTTAAGTCCTGACATGAATTTTCTTCAAATAAATTAAAACTTCTCATGTTATTTAGGTTTTCTAACTAGTTATGAAATGATAATTTTTACACAATCCAATTTTCAATCAATCAATACAACCAATAAATTCTAACAAGACTTTTTTTGAGTTGTCATTGATTACATGGAATTTCAAACAAATCTATTTTCAATTAGAGTGTTATAACTTTATGTTACACTATTATATCATAAATAAATTAAAAAAATATATATTATCTTCAAAATCAATGCTCATGCATCTATAAAATTTTTGGAATCTAAATATTTAAAATATTTTATGCATGTTCTCATAATATATTAAATACATATTGAAAGGTTATTCCATTTCTTCATTTTAAAAACATATCTTGAAAAAAAACATACAAAAATCCATATATCACATGTATCCATAATAAAATATCACCCCTTTATACTGTATATAACATTCAATAACTTCCCAATATATAAAAAAATTATAAGAATTTTTTTCCATTACCAGATTTAATAAAAAGTTCATATAATATACTATCTGTGAACGACAATATACACATTTAGAAAACATTTTGAAATATTTGTGATATATACTCACATCATGAATGAATATCAATTTTCATAATTTGTTATTCATTCAATGATATACCAATATTTTTCAATTATATTCTTCTGATCACCCACTTCTTTCACAATATAATTAAATTAAAAAAATTATCTAATAATACTAACTAATATATAAATATTTTTTTACCTTTAATCAAAAACAATGAATTTGAGGTATAGAGATATCATGTTATATTGTACTAAATATTTGAATTTAATTTTTCCATCGTAAAAACTACCTCATAACCAATCTACATTATTAGGTATTATATAATTAACACTATCATATGAAAATACATTAATAAAAGATAAAAAATCAATCCTTAAACACATTATTGGATAAACCATTTTTATAAATATGTGGTGTATCATGGAATAATACGTATACTCCATGGTACCAATTTGAAGTATTGGTGATATATTATGATGAATGATATTATTGAATATATTTTCTAAAGTTAATTTATAACAAACAAATTGAATAACACCAACATCTAGTTTTCCTGTTATAACACTTATCATGGACTACATATAAATGGGAGGAAATTGTTATATACATTGTGAGATGTCATGAATCATCCATTCTAAAAACAAACCTAGGATAACAATTATGGAAAGAGTAAATCTTGATCCATTCCTCCAATTATCTATTTGATAGTAAATAATAATTATGGTATTTTTCAAATGTATGGGTTGAATTAGAATTTTAGTTCTTAGGATAATAATTGTTGAACAAAATAAATGATTCATAGAAAGTAATTTAAATGTAATAATTTTATAATCCAAAATATATCTAAATGAATCATTCCCAATAACTAAAAGAGAATGAATAATGAAGCACATAATGATCCACTCTCGTTTCCCAAAAATAGTTTCCCCAGACTCCCTATAAACATACATCAATATAAATCATGAAAGATAAATACATTTAAGAACACATGAATTATAAATAGGATTATATCTCCTGAAATTTAAAAACAATGGGATGTAAATATACCAGGATTGACATGTATGGGGAAACATATATATTAAAAAGCAACAATCAAGATTGTGTTTTATAAAACCACACGTATTAAGAGGAAATGAATATCATTCACATGACATCACAATTATAAAAAAACATTTCAATATATCACAATCATCACTATTAACTACTTTGAGAAATCAATCTTCACTATGTTTTAAAAAACACATCCATAAAACATCGAGGGTATTACTGTTAATAATTTATTAAATAATACAATCTATAGGATATTTGTCCCCAATCATAACTTTTAGTTTGGAGGATATTAAAACATAGAGTTACTAATATAGTTTTAAAATCCAATCACTAACTGATAAGGAATTTGAGATTTAAATACACAACATATAAATTTTCCATATTCACATCATTTCATTATAAATTAAGAACATTACCCTAGTAATGAGAAAAAACCTATCTGAATCACTCATCCACATGAAACATACATTGATCTATAACAAGAATCATCTACAATGAATAATTTGATATTATATACAAAAAATATCATATAAAATATGAAACCCATAATGGTACAATATTCATATCTAGGGTGAATATGCATTAAATGATCTAGAAAAATGCTAATAAAAATAGAAAAAAAATCATCTTCAGTACATCATAAAAATACCACAATTAATGAGATATTTGTAGCACCCTTAAAATCATATTCTTAATGAAAAAACCATTTACTAGATCTATTAATTATTAAAAATTAATATAGTTATTTTTATATTTCACTAAATATTTTATATTACCAATATCATAACTAAATTATAATAAATCATTTAAAATGTTCATAATTTATTCGACAAAGTGGGAATAATTTAATTTAACTCATCATCATTCAATAATTTCAAATAATTAAATATTAATAATAATAATAGTGTACCGATCCATGATTTGATTAACACTTCAATTTTTTTTATTATAATAATTATTATATATAGTTAATTCCGGTAATTATTTCATTTATTTATTCATTTAGATCATCTAAATGTAGACTCATGCCTTTGGATGTTTAAAATGTATATATAAAATAATAATTAAACAACTATGATAATATATAAACATGAGTTGTATCCACAAAAATTTTAAGATAATATAAGCTATCAATTATTACAATATATCCCCACTCCTTCCTACAACAAAAATCTATCAACCCATATCTCATAAACATACACAAATTATCCAATAATACACTCTATTACTCTAAAAATAAAAATTACATAAATCAATACCTAATCTCAAATGATAATATGAATTATATAAAAAATTATCTCATATATTTTTTCTCATGATACCCTATATCTCATTAATTCAACATCTGATTCATATTTTTATCATCATTTCCATTTTCCACAAATATTTCAGACAAATTTAATCCATATATATATATATATATATATATATTCATTTATAAATATGAGTTATAAAATAAAAATATCAATCTTTTGATAAATGAAAATAAATACAACATGGTCAAATTACTACATTCAGTTAACAATAGAGCTCATATCTCATGTAAAATAGATTCTATAACTATTATATTTCGAATAATTAAAGAGTAAAATTAGTGAAAATTTAATTTTTAAAAGAGAATATTTCTAACAAAAAACATTAAATTAGTATCATGAAATGTAGATAGAGTAATTACAATTTATCCCCTTCACCACGATTAAAACACAAAACCCTGGGCATGAAATAATGGAGAATTGGAAAAAGAATGTAAAAATGACAACAGTCACTAACAAACCAAATAAATATTACTAAATCAATAGAAATAGTAATATTATGAGGTGAATATATTAAATGAGAACCCTCCTAACCTATAGAAACAATATTTACCAAGATTAAGGTAATTTAATTAATGTACAAAAATTGAAGGAATATATGGAACTACAAAAATAATAATAATATCGATTATTGAATTTGAATAAGAATTTACATCTTATAAGGTTTAAGGAAGTTATTTTATTGGTGGTAATGATGGTATCATAAATAAATCATTACTCTAGAATAAAAAATAAATAATGTGTTCTGGTATAATTTGATGGAGAGGGAAAATTGGTTTTTGGTATAAATAAGGTACCTTATATGGTCCCACAAGATATCAAGAGGCATCATTTCAAAAACATTTGTTGATGGACTAAAAATAAATATCCAACATTAATGAAATAAATAGCATATTTTAATAATAGAATTGAAGAATCAACGAATCTTGAATAGCCATCTAGGAAACAATAAGATATCATTCTTCATAAAACCATAATCAATAATACCCAAAAATTAATATCTAATGATAATGAAATTGTACTTGATAAATTAAAAAGAATATTGAATGAAAATGTAAGTGAAATAATACATAGATCAAAAATGCATTAGAAACTCAAATAAATAAGGATGTGATTCACAAGGGATAATAGAGATGATTCAAAATGATTCCCTAATTAAATAAATGATTGAAGATGAACAATAATGGTTGAACCTATAATAATTGATGGCCCAAATTTAAAAAGATTCACAATTGTCAAGCACTATCGGATGTTATATTAAAATAGACCAAAAAATAATTTTCCTATAATATATATGAAATCCTTGATCTTAAACAATTTATATCTCCAAAATTTTGTGGTATACATCTTTATCATTTAATATTTCATTTGATCATCACCGTGGTGTGTCTATACCAAATAAAAATAGTGTGTATAAATCATTCTCCCATCAATGATCATCAATGAAAACGAAAAATTTTAACCACAATTATCAATAAACTATGTATCCTACCATGGTATAGATAAACCAGTACCCCATTTCTAATACACCTAAAAAACATATATGTTCTTTAACACATCAAAACCAAACACAATGTCAATGGTGTTTCAACCATACTTGTTTCCTATAAGGAAAACGCCCCAACACCAAACCCCTGAATATAACATCACCGTTGATCAAAAGATACATGAAAAAAATGAAATTTATAAAACATAAACATGAGGGGTTTTATTTTAGTTAGTAATACATAATGTTTATAAATTTCATATATATGAAAAATTTCAAGATCTATAAAATGAAAAAAATGATAATATGTATGCTAATAATTCTTTCAAGCAATAATTTATATTTTTTAATCACCAAACCACTGAAAATGGTCATTTCATGCCAAGGGTTTTCCAATCAGAAAATCAGAAATCTCTCATTGATCAACTACATAACAATCAACTCAATGGGAATATTATCCCCTTTTGGTATAAAATTACACCCTTCACCTTCACACCATATTCAAAAAAACTCTTGGTTTCCCTATGATAATGAAAATAATTAATTTATTTAAAAATACTCATTCACATAAAATTCCAATAAAATGGTTCTAATAATCTATATTCAAAAAAAAACAATGAACATGGTAATTGGTGACCATTGATTAAATATGGAACCCATGATTTCATATTAAATAAAACAAAAACAATTTATCCTTTTGAATCCATACATGACTGTAAGGAGGATATTTTCAATGAATAAAAATAATTGATAGATAAGTCTCATAAAATATGTTCACACTCTAAACATAATCCTGAAACATGATTTTCCTGCTAATCCACAACTAAAAACACACAAAAGACCATGAAATTGGCTGACCATTAGAGAATTGAAACTGAAGATGCCCCATAGCATTATCATGAAAACACATCAACTCATTCGATAATGGAATCCTCAAGATACATAACCTAGGGTCGTAGAACCATTCTCAAAATCTGGAATATCATATCTTTTTTCTATTATATAAATAATAATACATAGAAAATTAATATATTGACATAACCTATCTGAAATCATTATAATATTCTTGTCAAAACATTCACTTATAAGAATACAGCTACAGAATATTTCTTCCAAATCCTTCACATCATACCATGAAATAAGTAAGATATTCATGATGGATCACTGAGTATATAGATTAAATGAAAAGTAAAAATAATTCTCTTTGTATTATTTTCTAACAATAAAATAAATAAGTTCATTAACCATGTCCACAATATCATTCCCAATGTTGTACTAACTATCATTACCATACTGGATATCTATATGAACATTCCTGTGGATATCCATTTTATATGATAAATAATGTAGTAATTTATGAAAACATGTAAAAGGAATAAAATTTGGGCAGTGATACTTTATCATTATAAAAAAACAAGACACATTTTGATAAAATACTATAAAAGTAGTTTCTTGGAAATAATTTCGATTCCTCAACAACTCAAAAGAAACAATAGTATCTATTTTTAATCCATTTTCCTCATAGTTAAATTATATATGATTGAACATTAGAATTTCTAAAAACAGAGCCTTTAAAAATTCCCCATCGCATGTTTTATAACTGTAATTACCTCTCAAATTCTATAGATAATGTTTTTATGGAATATCATTGATTCATCATCAATTAATAGGCTATCTAAAATACCATGAATTAAAAAACCCCACATAAAACATCATATAATGTATGGAAACACATCCATGAAACACACATACCTAACATTCCAATACATAAATTCCTTACCACAATAAAATATTCACTCCAACAAAAACAGTCTTTACACATTTTAAAACATCATATTCCCAAATAATATTCATTCCTTCCGATCAACCACATTACCACAAATAGTTGAGTCAAATATTATTTGGGATATTAATAATAAAAGCCCAACCATTTATTCCATAAATCATTAACCGATTTTTAAAAATAAAAATACCCCGTAATATAATCTTTTAGGATTAAAAAATTTATTATCACACAACTAATAAATGTAATAATTTTAAATAATGAATATAATATTCAATGAAACTCACATATATCATTTTATAGAGAAAATAATTATTTTCATAATCACTTATCATAAATGATTCATAGGACATTTGTACAGTTAATTTTATAATGGAATCACAAAATGCTTCATTTAACTACAATAGGAAAATTTTAATATTCTTTTAAATTGTTTTTAGCTATGTAAATATTGTAACGATTGTTATAAATTACATAATAAAATAGAAATAATATCATCAACACATCAATATTACAATGAAATGAATCATAATAAAAATATCATATATATTTGTTGGTTAATATATCTCCATCATATGAAATACATTCTCAACACCTGAAAATATCACACACATGTTATGTAATAAGACATCATAAAATTCAAGAATTATTTTAACCAAATGAACTATCAATTATATCATGATTTTAATTCAATAGAATTCAAATATAAAATTCATGGTTTTCTATATGACAAAATTGAATATATTCTATGTATAATAAATTTTCCAATCATCAAGTGAATTACAGTTAAAAAACATATAGTAATGATATTCATGGTAATAATGATTTATTATATGTTATTTGTCAGAATTTTTAATAATAAATTAAATTCGTAATGGTGTTTTATTAGTATCATAATATGAATGCGTATGAATTTTAATAACAAAAAATTAAATGTCATGTGTCAAGGAATAATAATCATATCATGTAAGAAGATTTAGTGAATTTTTTTTGAACTGTCTCTAATAAATTTGATAAAAACTAGTGCAACATATTTTTAATCATCAACTCACTATACAATAAATGAAATAGTATAAATTGAAAAAAAAAACTATAATCCCTCGCAAGACATAATGAATAATAACTCAACAACATCCCTCAATATAAATTAATACAAATATCACCACCATAAACACCAATCTAGCAATTTATGCCTCCTTTCTATCCTCAAGTGAAATATCTATATTTATTTTCCCATAAAACATCATTAATTATTAATCGAAATAAACATATATTGAACAAAATAATGACAAAAGGGTTATCTGAATTAATGTAAATGATCATATAGATTCTTTAAATTAATATATACTATAACTTATGAGAAACAAATGATGTCATTCCCTTCAACACATATAATTTAAATCTAACCATGTTATATAAGATAATCTTCTACACCCACCATTCCCATCAAAATGTGTGATTCACATATCAGGTTTGATATGAACCAAAACATCCAAATTCTATGAAAGAAACTCCATAACACCCTAAAACATAATATGAATTGTGGGACTTTTTACACACAATGATCTAGAGTACAACGAATATGTTTTTGAAAACCATCAAAATCCATTTACAAGACCAATTACATAGAAATTTAATTTAAAAGGATCATCAATACAATTAAATATACAAGGAAAACTAATTCAGATTTCCATTGAATCAAAATTTTATTTTATTTTATGTGGATTGATTTAATATGATGGATCATTTATTACATATTTTTTATAATAAATTAATTATGTACATTTTAATATTAAATATAACATAATATTTTCAGGCATCACATACATCCAAATTCTATCATTTCTGATAGAGATAATGATTTTACATTAATATTACCAGAGGTATGTTTATAATGCCATGGAAATTTAATTGAGGTGGAGTACAATTTATAGCCATCAAATAGATGGGTAATATAATTTTATAATTCTAATCTTAAATTTTATACATCTCAAATAAATTATTTATTTATATAAAATCCTAAGAAGGAATTTTTCATTTGTTTAATGTTTTTATAACAGTTATTATCAATCCGAAATTCATATTGTACCATTTGGGGGAATGTATGAAAATTATTTTACATAACCTTTTTATATTTTCAATACTATCAAAAGGATTCTTATTAAGGTTTTTTAGTATAGGAAACAATAGACATGGAAAATTTTAATTAGAAACTTATTGTGATTTGAAAATGTAATCATGATTCATATATAGTCTAACAATGATGACCCTTGATGTTAAATGTGGGAAATTAGATAATATTTACTATGTATCCTACATTTGGATAGTGAATTCCTGATTAGAAAGGGAAGATATATCCATGGAATATGATTCTTTTTAATGATTGTTATTATGTTATTGAAGTGTAATATTTTATTATATTACACTATAAAATGAGAGAATTTATAATTTCATTTATATATCTCAACTATGGAGATACTATAATGATATATATCATGATCATAATTACCAAATCCTTTTAGTTAAATAATGATATTGATTTCATTGAGTTAAAAGTGAAAATATTAGAAAATAAATAAATGTTATTGAGAGAATGTATATTCTATTAGATAAATTGTTGTGGATGAATTGAAATATTCTATAAGAAATATTGGAAAAATAGTCGCACATGCTTGTTTATTGGACAAATATTTATATGGTAACTGAGTAACTATCAAGAGATAAATGATATTTATAATGGGGATAATTATAATAACTAATATTTTGTAGTTATTTAAAAATGTCAATTATTAATTTAGTTTCATAATTTATTTTTTTAACAATCACTATAATTAATTGTATTTAGTTAATTTGGTAACATTCAGTTTTCAAGTGGTTTTTGGAACAAGATATTAACATGTTTTAAATAGTTATTTAATTGGAACTAATATAGGAATATTGACATTGAGCAATTCTCATAAGATTTTTATTAATGTTAATATAATTTATTGATGATATATTTATATAACTTGGAGTAAAATTTGAGGTCTAATAACATTCTTTTATTAACATATGTCTTTTGATATTTTATAGAAATAATTTTTGAAATTACTAAAGGGTTCTTAGAGTAACATTATTAACTATGATTAATGTTGTATAATTATTCAATTGGTGGTTAATTTTGTTGAAAATATTGATATTGTATTATGAAGTAAGTATAATACAGAAATTGATTCATGTATAAATTAGAGGATTGAATCCCATTTTAAAATAATTTTAATATTAAATCAATTTTAGTTATTTATTTATTTTAATGAAAATGGTTATATTAATTTTTTGAAAACCAATTATTGATATTATTCTATTTCTATTGACTTTTCTATTTACCTATAATTAGCTTTGGTGAAGGAGTGCTAATAGAATAGTGAATAGTTGGACTAATACTGTGTTCTTAATTTTATGGTATATTAAATAATATATATATATATATATTAAATATGATATGAATTTTATTTGTTTAATAGTATATAGAATTATATAATTCATGTATTTGGGGTAATAATAATATGTTTATGAATTTTTGAAAATTCTACACCAAAATGGAATGAGAGTATTTCGATGTACTATGTAATTATCCTATAAGTGTATATTATATTAATTCATCAAACAATGTAGTTATGTAGAGAGAATTTATTTTTTAAAAGGGTGTTACCAAAGCTATGAGTTCATGAAAATTAATATAAAAACTCAATTGAGTCCCTTGTAAAATAACCTAGGATTATCAACAACATAATAATTGTTTTGGAAAATTCTAATGAGTCATATGATATATCCTCATCAGATATTAAGGTCTTTTATTTTAAGGGAATGGTGATTTTTCATTCCTTGGAATAAGAATACTCACAAATATCATATTAAGAGCTTCCATGTGACCATATTCATGCATTTCTATATATCACTTGTGGAATCCCAATATTTATTAAATAAACCATGCATTATGTAATTAGTTCCTTGGATATAATAATAATAAATAAAATATAAATTTTCTAAAAATATTTTATAAAATAAAATTATAGTGTGAATAATAAAAAAACCTATAATATTCAATGAAATGTTGGATCGTATTATTATACATCCTTTTAATCAACCATTGCCCTGATCAAATATTCAAAAATTGAATAAAATTCATTAATAGCTCGAATTATATCGACATTAACAATCTCTATCTAAAATCAACTAATATATCGATATCCAAAATCATAATCCACTACATAGCATGTTATCATACCTGAAATTCAAATATAAAATGTATACATCAACTAGGTTTCCCACAAAGGGTGTGAGAGAAATATATAAATATAGTGTCCCCATGTTACCTTAATGTATGAAATCATATACATGTGTCAAAATAATACAAATAAGTTATATAATCTATACATACAAGGAATAAAATTGTGTTCTATCATAGAAAGCCCAACACTGTACCAAACAATCATCATAAAATGATGAATATCATCTGCCTCATTCCAATATTATAAAAAAAACAAACACTCCGGGTATTCTAGTGTACCGTTTTACTAGTATAATACCCTTATGTAAGGCTACTAATCTTGTACCATATTCATACATTCACCTATTATATGTTTCATAAATGGTACATTACTCATCCTAATATTAATATTCCATAAAAATATTGCACATTTCACACACTCACATAAGGAGATAAAAAATAGTTACCATGTAATTTTAAATGACATAGTGTGATATAATATAAATTTACCCATGTTTTCCACTATATATTTTGAATATTATTCAAATCATTTCCCAGGAAAATTATTCTGACTAAAAAAGATACCACATAATAATACCACAATATTCTTATATCACATCATTATAGAAAAAAAATAAGACACATAATAAAAAACTAAATAGTTCTATAGAAAATTTCTGTAAATAATTTTTATTTCAGTATGAGGGGCATAGAAAAAGGCCTGAACCATTCCAAATATAATCAAGAAGGGATTCCATTATCATTAGGAATTATCATAAATTCCATCATAATCAATGAATTCTAACTCGATGTAGTAACCATCCATAATATCACATCATCTGAAATTATGCCAACTATGAATATGTATGAATATAAAATCGATGATCACAACTAATCCTAAATACTCACTACCTCATCCTCCAATGGCCCGAAGGCCTTAATTTTTTAATTGATTTTTGATAATCCACCTTTCAAGCGGTGAGGTGGAACCCTTACAAGGCCCGAAGGCGAAATCATTACATGGCCCGTAGGCCTTAGAGGAATTACAAGGCCCGTAGGCTAAGGAGATTACATGACCCGAAGGTCTTCAGAGATTTCAACCAGACTATCTACAAGGAACTGCCCCTCCCAAGCATCTGCATCTTGATAGTAGCTTCCCACCTTTGCATGACCATCTGGCTAGGCATCCCCGTGCAAGCATAGGAAAGTCCCGATGGCATAGCCATACCCTCTCTTTATGACAATCCATTTGGCTCTGCTCTAGTGAGTGCACCTGCTCTGAATCCTCATCTGGGGCTGCTCATTTCTTGTAGTCTGTCTGGGGACTGCATTCATGTGGCCCGAAGGCCTTTCAGGACTTAGCGGCCAAATCGGTGGCCCGAAGGCCCAAACGGGGGCATATTCTCGGCTGCTACAGTGCCAAACTGTGCCTGCTACAGTACTGCTACAATACCCGGAAATCTTGCCTCCGCCTGGTTTTGATCCCTGGTCTTTTGGATGCACATAAGGAGTCCTTGACAACTGGGCCAAGGCTCATGTGCTACTCACTAACTCAACATTGTGATCATTTCACTCATGTCATTGCCTAGCACATCGACACACATGTCATCATCAAACTCGAATATTATGAGAAAATCCTCTATACCATTTGATTCATTATAAAATTTATTATTCTAATCATATTATCCTTTACACGTCACCCATAAGAGCATCCACTAGCGCTCTATAGACCTCCCTTAGTATCCAAAAATATGCATGAGGATGTATCCAATAATGTATATTATTTACCATGTCTATATTCCCTATCATACCATAGCCTCATGGGGAAAGTCTTATATACTAGTGCTCCATAGAACTCTCTTAGTCTCCCCTAATTGCATATCATCTAAGAAAATACTATGTCTCATACGTTGGTTGTGTCTCACATCACACATATTGGATATCTATATCTTATACCCTAGTGGAAAACCCCTGTTACACCACATTAAATATTTTGAGTTATTTTAATACTCGAGAAACATAATAAGGCTCTCATGAACTGTTAATAGAGATTCACTCATATATCATGTAACATAATTTTATATCACACCTAACCAATAAGAATAATACTTCTTTATATTCCCAACACACATTAGGAAACCACCAAGGATATTGAAATATCAAAACATGTCCAATGACCTATCTCGGAACATTTATTTTAAAAAACTAAAATATCCACCCCTCAGAGACCATATAATTAGGGATACACTATTGTCTATAAACCCAACTAGATCTCTAGCTCAAAATAGAGAAGAATAAATGTACCCCTACATCATTGTTTAGTGAAATCTAGGTCTCTATCCCTGTTCCAAATCCCATTCATTTAGGATGTAAAACACATACTTGAAAAATTATATAACATTTATCATTAGAGTGATAAACTAGATCATGAATACAAAATTCAAAAAATATGTAAAAATTCATGTTAATGAATTGTTTTTCTCTATTAAATTTATAGAAACACCAATGGTTCTAATTGAATCCATAAAATAAAAAACCATTTTTTATAATAATGTATAATTAGTTATTAAATATAATTCTCCAACTCATAATCACCTAATATCATAGGGAGATAAAAAATCACCAAAATAATCATGAAAAATACAAAATCATCTATTTTGATGTGTATTTATTCCATGATAATAAATATATGCATCATTAATTCTTAAATATATTAAGTTACAATAGAATCAATACCAAAACACATTCCTTGATCATACTATGTAAAAATACATTGAATGTAATAAATTGAATGGGTAGATGAAATGATTCATATTAAATCCACCATAAAAAAATAATTATGAACCCTCTCTATGTATGATAAAAGAATGAATATTAGGGGATTAAATGGAAGAAAATTACCTCTCAAGGCATTAATGTCAACCAACAACAAAATGTGGCCAACTATAAATTAATGGGTTTTACGCTTTTTAAAAATTGTTAAACTTCATAGTATGAACCTGAACCTTTGTGTCATCACATGACTTTTGAAAACTGGTATTGAATTATTCACTATTGTCTATTATAATGGAACATTCCCTCTTTGTCAGGACATGTCCAGTCTCGGATAATGAAACCTACACCAAACCATTGACCATCACGGTGTGACAACTCTAGGTTATGAGATAATTTACCACTACCATGAAAGTCAATGAATTCATGGTATAACCATTCCTCCCCCTGTAGGACCCTTTATCTAAACACTAAATCCCATATATCATGGAAATCCATCATTATTCAACATATTTATCACAACATAACATGTTTATCCCATTTAAATATTCTTGAATGAAATGGCTAAGGATTACAACATATATAATATTCGTTCTTATGTCATGAAACCACATGAAACTACATGATGTTAATATGTATTTTTTTTTAAAAGTATAAAACAAAACATTTTTATACCATTAAACAAACTAGACACAATTAAAGCATTCATCATAGATCCTGATCATAGAGTTTCACATATTAACTGTAGAAAAAATTCGACAAAGTGTCACCAAGAACTAGTACAGATGTTCATCCAACAACATAATGTAACACTAAAAACTCAAACCACACACAAAAAAACATTTATATTTCATATTAAATATCTCCTAATGAAAATATGAATTTTGATTCTCCAATAATCCCCTTCTCATAGACCAAAAACTGTAATTGTATAATAATTTCACAAAAAGTAATGATATTTTTATTTAAAAAATCAACACCATTTCTACAAAGATCACATAGGTTAAATAGTCATTTTGAAATAATGTTTTACCTTCTTAATTCATTGATTTAAAATTATCTTAATTTCAAACATTCTATATCTTTTGATGAGCTTATGTTGTAAAACATAAAACACTAAAATCAGGGCTAATCACTACGAACACCATGGCACATTATGCACCAATGTATGAGCTAATCAATCATCACATGGAAAAAATTTTGACACTAAAATTCACATGTAACATCCAATACAACTATGTTCCAATAATTAATCAATCCTAAATATTACTATTATGCCCACAATAAGACTCATTTTACAAGAACTGATTTTGGGTCTGTGTTCAACCACCCTATGAATCACCTATTAAAAATTAACTTCCAATAGTGCATCAAAAAATTCTATGTAGATGAAAAATACCATATATAATATTTTATAGAAATGTTGGTCAATCCTCCACGTGAAATCCTCTCAAAAAATAAGTACAATCACCATATACCTCAATATAATATAACATGAACCTGATTACCTTACATTAAATGGCATTAATGAATTATTCAAGTACCCATACAAAATTTTGAATCCACAAATTCCTATAATTCCATTTTAAAGCCTAAATAACTAGAATCATCCATTATTGTCTCTCTATGATCCCTGATGCACCTCTTTTTTGGTTATATCAATTTTTTTCAAAAATATATCTTTATTAAATTGGTAGAAAAAATTATATATATGATACTATTATAAAACTCAAAAAATGGTATTTTATAATTAACATGTTAAAATTAGATCGGATTATTCATTTATGTTTTTGTGTTATATCATCCATCCACTAACGTTTCCCACTATATCTAAAACCCTTGAAACATGGGGATCACAACTATAAGATAATTAAAATTCTACATAATATTATAGTCTCCTCATTATCACATCACTATGAAACAAATTTCAAATATCCATGACACATTCTTTACCCATTTAAAAATTCATTATCCTATGAAATAACTATGACAGTGATATAAAAAATTAACTTGAAATTTTAATCACAATCAGTTCCCAACTCAATTTTATCTTCATTCTTAACATAAACAGAAATATATTTATAATTATTGTAAAAACCATTAACATAAAACTGATTCATCTGTAAAATATGGGTTCTAATTCATTCACCATCATGAATTATACCAAATGGGATTCAATATCCAAAGTTTTTCACTCTTCCTTATACACTATCATCACATCCTAACATCCATGGTCATGGAAAAAATTTAGATCTACCATAAAATATAAGTATAATCCATCAAAGATGTAACTAAAATTATTACTATAATATATCTTATCATGATACAAAATATCATGTAAATATTCCTAAAACATCAACTAAAATCCACCAATATTCAAAAAAACATTATATGTCACAAGTCTTCAACCCAAACAAGAACCACTTATAATTATTTGACACTTTTCCTCATATGTTGAGAATTATATTAAAAATACATTATAATACTCATTCTCATATTCCAAAGTAAATGTGATCCTCTAGAAGTATGCAATAATATGACCTCCCCATTACCCCAGTATTTCTCATTTTAACCCAATATGAGAACATAATTTTACCGCACAATAAAATAATAAAACCCATACTCCAATGACTCACACAAACACAAATATATGATCACATTCATAAAAAATTATAATGCTCCAATTACATGTCTATATCTTCTAACCATTTCACAACTTTGTTATTCATTTATAAAACTACCATGACATCTCCCTCATTCTATGGCCATCATCATAGAAATCGGCCACTAAAAATCATTTAAAAATCCCAAATAATATTTTCTTTGATTTCTTATGCATTTAAAAATTACATTCAAATTAATTTGGTCTTGATATCCATTAGATAATTCCGAAAACATTAATCCATAGTACTGAGGAATTATTATTATTACAAGTCTTTAAAGACGACTAAATCTACATTACTTACCTCATCCCTCTAAGGAGAATCCACACATCCACGGTAACACATACCTATAATAGAATCATCTCCCTAGTATATCTATCCCTCTTTCTCGCTAGAACCATAAGGGGTTATGCATAAACCACTGGATAATGTTGTACAGTATTCACATAGTGAGTAGTGAGACTTTAAAAGAGAATCTCCAGTACATACTATTGCATTCATATCCACAAGAACTATAGTCGATTATCCTACTAATGATATCCCAACCAAGATATACCCCCAGGGGGTGTATGAAACTCCCTCAATCCTCCACCACAATGTCTGTAGTACATCTACCAATCATATGAAAAGGATGAAATGCTCTACAAAATCATAAAATCCATCATGGTAATATACATTGGATATCAAGGAATGTAAAAAATTAATGTCTATATATTATGTATGTGCCTCCATAATATATTGTAAAATTTATTGGGCTACAACAAGTAGTATGAGGTACACTTCACCATCCTTATTCCCTAGGGAAAACTGCAAGTATGATTACATAATTTAAACCATTCTTTGTAACTGCGAATAAGATCTCTTACTATGATATTCAATCACCGTGATCCCATTCATTGGAGTATATATTTTCTTTAATTCATAATCATAGTGGAAATATATCCATCACATATATTTTAATTTGATATCTTTATATGACAAAATTTTTTTATGAATCTTGTGTTCATAATAGTTGATAAAATTTTTTCCCAAGAAAATGTGTTGCTACATCATCATGGTTAAGACTAATACTACCAGATCAATGTCATTAGATGTGTGGTTATGCGCATGTTTTCACACTTATTGGGACACAACACAACATATCTATGTATCATAAATTATCCCAACTGTTTACTTGATACATAATAAAACTATAGAAATATCACAACAACCATTGGAAGACAGCAGGCATGAATACTCAACAACCACTTCAAATGATCCAAAATATCATACTTGCATATCTCATCCCACAAAAAATTCAACTCCTTTTTCGGAAAAGTAGTCAAGGTTGTAGATATTATAGAGAAATCAAGCATTTATCTCTGGTAGTAGCATTTTAAACCATGAAAACATCATACCTCAGTCATGGTCTTTGTTGAAACCTAATATAATACTTCCAAAATAATCATTATATACATTAAAAAACTCTATATTAAGATAACATTATCCAAAATGTATACTTCATAAAACTATAAATGAATCAACAAGATATTTCTCTTAAACATAATTTCATGGAGTAATTCTATTACCATCCTCAAGTGTCACACATTCTAGTTCTATAAAGATAAGTACACATGAATATCATTATTGAATATAATGATCCTATATAAGAATTGTGTAATGATATTTTACATGAGTCTTATATACACCATTAAAGTAATGAACACACTAAAATTCATTAGAAATTACTCATTTTGACTATAATGATATCGTAATGTCATATATGGTGTATCCTCATCACATACTAAGAAATAGTGATAGCCAGAACTAAGCTCAATATTCATGAACAATCTCACCCATATGTAATGGTATATTAGGTCATCAATTTTTGATATTGTATAATTATTCATTCAATTCACCTAGTTTTGGTGATAGTTATCCCCATTAAACCATAAGTTGATGACTTATTTAATTGTGAACAAATCTTGGTCGACCAAATGGTGACCCATTGGTTCTAAAAAATACCCTCCCCTACAAATCCTCCCACTACAATTTCATCTAACAAATATCTATTATATCTATCTAATATGATGGTACAAATATTCAGGATGTCTCTTGGTGAATGTGTAAGTGTATGATTCAATCGTAATTGGGAGGTAAACCTAGAATTTCTTAAAGGAAGTCATACTCAGACTCCACCACTACCTCATGAGGTAGAGAGCCAATTACAAACACTTCTTCATGGGTTATACAATATAACTGAAGAGTAATCAGTTGAATTTAATTATATATGATTCTGTCTTATTCTGCCAAATTTTCCATTCCCCCCATGATGGAAAACCTCATACACTCACCACAGACCAAAAAAATCATCCGCCTAAACTCATAAAAAATCCATGAATATTTGAAAAGTAGTTCAATGAAATTATAACATCATAAGACATATTTATACTATAAATTTATGACATTTTAAGCCCCCCACTATAATAGTGTGGTCATAATATTTACATTAGTTTTTGATCATTTAATCAACACCAATACGAGCCTCGACAAAAACAATAAGGCCAAAGGCTTATATATAAACTCTAACTCTCCAACCAAAGAGTTTGAATTATGTGAGTGCATCAATTATGGGTCGCCAAAAAATATTAGTGAATTGATGAATAAATTGTCTGATCTCATAATCATCATATAACCTATAGGCCATAGTTCAATATTCCCTAGAGTTGTCCTCTAGGTTTACCAACATCTCCTTTATCCTAAATGTAGATCTATTGGGTGTAGTTGTCATAACATTTGAAACAAAATACCACCTTCAGATTCCATTTGTTATCTTCTTTCACATAAACAACCCTATTAGAATATTTACATTCTCCGTTGTCACTTCCTTGGAATTCCAACAACCATATCTTATTAATATCGTCCACATGTCAAAAATTTCCATGTGATATGTGCTGAACAATCACAACAGAAACACCACATCACTCAAAGATGGCCATAAATATTATAAATACATAAAAAAACTCAACATCCTTTGATATTCTCTTAAATCATCGCAAAAACTAGATACCTATTTCCATTTTGGTCTTGTAAGAACCTGCGTTTTTATGGATTATCATTTTTAAATTTATTTAATTTATTTCATGGATTATACTTCATGATACACTATTTTGTTATTTCATTATATAGAACAAAAATTAAATATTTCACTATAATTATTTATGTAAATGAAAAAATATATTTTCATTACATTACACATAATGTTGAGTATCTTTGATGGATTTCATTACACAAAATTCTAATTATTACTAAATAATAGTATTCAATTAATATCATTGTTAATAAATTATTATTGTTATCACCGTGCTACAAGAACAACATGTATGAAATTGATTAATAAATAATGAAAATATAATATACTCATGTTTCTAAAATGATTTGTTATGAATCCAATTTATTAGAAAAGATACTAATAACTAATTTCAAATAAATATATTCTATTTATAAAAGGCTATGTTTTATATAAAAATATTTTGAATCAAAATAAATTAAACATGTAATTTTTGATTAATATTTTTAATGATATTTTTATATTATATATTCCATATTTATTTTTATTCTTTTAATAGAGTTGATTACAATAATATAATAATATATACAATTTTATAAATAAAAATATATATTTTTCTAAAAAAAGTATTTCCAGCATTTAATGAATTAATTATATTACTAATATTTTTTACACTTTTATAAATTATATTTTAAAAAATGAACAATATTTTTGAAATCTGAATAGAAAATTTACCTTAGGGTGATTTTTCAGAATTTTTCGAAAAATATTCATTATCATTGAATTGTTTAAATTTATAAATTAAAATTGAATACCGACCATTCATTTTTGTTATTTAAAACAATAAATTTTATTTTTCCTTACTTTGCATGTAAAATTAGTTCATTTGTATATTTATTAATGAATTATAGTTTGTTGGAATAAAAAATACATTGAAATTGTTTATACAATCATTTCAATCATTTCAACATTATGACATTAAAAACATGTCACTTTATCATTCAAGTTGGAATAATTTTATCTAATTTCGTCTATATTAGAGATTAGAATTTAGAAAAAGATTCTATATTTGGAATTAAAATAATATAAAATTAGTTTTGAATATAACTAAATGTATATTCCAGAATAAATAGTTAAAATAATAACAATTAATAAAAAAAATTAAGAGAAAAATTAGTTTTACTAAAGAACTAAATATTAAGCAATGGGAGAAATTCCATTGGCACTTTTTTGAAAACCCATTATTCAAATATATTTAAAACATATCACATATTGTATTAAAAATTGTTCATTATTTTTGTAAAATTATATAATTTAGAAATCTCAATAGTTTTTAACATCCAGTTCTTACAACAGGACCACTCCTCCATTGTAGAAGGGAGTTTACACACCACACTTCTTCACACCTCTCATGCACATTGCATTAACCAATAACTATCAAATATATTACCATATTAAAGTATATCATCATAAAATACTTACATTTCAATTAATAGAAATGAAAAAATTGCATTGGCTCATCCAAAATGTGTTACATGAATAATAAAAGTTTTGAATGTGTTTGAAGCAATTACTTAAGGTTAAGGTATATTTAGTCACAAATTATTTTATGTTAGACTTATTGCATATTCGCTAGTATTTTATATTTGGTTGGATATGTATTCCCCTTTTAAATTTTATATAATGTTTGTCATTTATTTCAGAATATAAAAATTATATATTGATGTTATTATATCATTCATTTCATGATTCTAATTTTTTAGAAGTATTAACAGATTTTTGTCTCACTTTATTTCTGAGACACATGTTATATTCACCATGATATTCTTCTATGTGCTTTTTAAAATTAAAATTCATTTCATTGATGAATATTCTACTAACATTCTTTTGGTATTTACATATCAATTTATGTATCCCTCTTTAATGGGGTTTACAATTCAAAAAGTACCAAATTAGTGTGATACTTTTTCTCAATTTTAATTATTTAAGACATAAATTATGTTATGCATATATATTATTTAATTTTGATTATATACAATTTTTTAAAATGTAAAAATAATAATTTACTCATCCTATTTATATTTAATGTTTTATTTTTTTCAGTCATTGATGGAGATTACGACTCGAGGATACCAATGGATTAATAGATTTATGATACAATATCACAGTTTATCGGGAGTGATTATGATAAAGTATTCTATATTTAATCCTTATGATGTACCTGTCGATAATTTTCATCTAATTCTCTTATACCTTTTCTAGTCATTATTCATCGATTTAATTATACCTTTTTACAACTCTATTCTATTTATTATAATAAATAAAATTTATTTAAGAAAATATTACTATTTCTCTCATCGATCAGAACTAATTTTTCATCCGAAATAATGTTTTTTAAATTATTTAGTATGTGTTTATAATAGATATTTTAAAATTATTTCTATTTAATGTGACTTGATTGTTTTAAATGTTTTAATAAATAATTTAAATTATTTTTAATAATTAGTTTATAATTTTTATACTATAGTTTCAATGATAAATATTTTTATAAAGGGTTTATTTAAAAAAATTATTATACAGATAAATGTTTTTTTATTCCAGAAATTTACCATGTAGACATTCAATATTTTTTTCCATCAGAGAATTCATTCAAATATGATGTTAATTATAGGTTGGATTTATGATCCATGGACTATATTTTTCTTCATTCTTGAATGGTTTATTTTTAAATGGATAATTTTTTTACGAAACTTGTTTTTTTAACTTGTTATACCGTGAAAAATATATTATGAAACCTTCTTTGTTTCATGGTTTTTTATAATATGAATTGATTATGAAACATATATATTTTCTATAGGTTTTGATAGAATGAAATGCATTTTCTATCCATTTCATTTATAATGACATGAAATGATGAATGTTTTTGATCTTGTGAAACACATGTCCTATATTTTAATTGTGTTAGTTGGGAACAATATATAAAACCATTACATTTTGTAATTACCTAAGTATCTCATTAGAATGAAATGTATGGAATAGAGAATGAACTCTATAAAATAAGATAGGGTTTCCATTGGTGATGGTGCTGTTTCCCTACACAGAAGGTGTAACTGCATTTTCATGAACCTGATTACATGTTTATAATGATATAGATTATCTTGTTAACATGTTCAAAATGTTATCTTGTGAACCAAATTCTAGATTCACTATGTAATGGGTGATCTTGATATCATGTTCACAACATTATTCATAAACCAGATTCTATATTCATAGTGATATAGGAACACCTGATTACATGTTGATAATGTCATTCATGAATATGATTATATGATCCCAATGTTATTCATGAATCAAATAACATGTTAAAAATATTATAAATTACCATCATTACATTCTCACAATTCTTTTATGTTTACTTGTTTAGTAATCAATAAATTTATGTAAGGTTCTAATTTCATGACCTCAACAAGATGTGGAAACATTAGACTATTTATACATGTTCACAAGGTTATAATATTTTCTGAATTATACAAGTATATGTCTTGTGAAAATGTTATGCTATCATGATTTATATTTTTTTTCCTTATGATTCATGACATATTAATACCATCATTATGTTATGAGACATTATTATTATATTTCTTATTTTATTGTCATTTTCTAAATGGCATGTCCTTGTTTTCTTACCATTATACTAATGTCATGCCTACATAATATTATAGTCCATGAGAGTAAGTTTGTGTAATGTAATGAATTTTGATCTAAAAAGTTATAATATTAATGTATGATAATATAGGGTCTCTATAGTGGTATCAATGAAGAATATATAGAAAATTTTCAAAATTATGTGAATGAAAATAGAGACATCCATATGGTTCTATCAATGTGTATGTATAGAAATATATATTAGGATAAGTTTATGGTTGAGTAAAGTAATAGAAACATATTCTAGTATTTTGGTTAAGGTTATATTTTGTGGCATCATAAAAACACATCCCTATTTGGATACTAAAAGTTAATGTTGATATAGAAAAGAAGTAGCTAGGGTTAAAAACCCCTAAAAACAATATTGAGCTATACTCGATCTATAACTCTTGTTCCAAAATGGATCTTATTGAACCACTAGTTCTACATACCATGATGATATTATTTTAAAATTTAAAAATATTTACAAAAAATCAAGAAGGAATAAATATTTTATGACTATAGAATTACCTAGGAAGAACCTATGTTATCATAGACTAAAAATTATGATTCATGATTTAGAAAAAGTATGAGTCATATTTTATTCTCCACTATGATTATCAATAAAAACAATATTTTTCTGGTTTATGTTATTGGATCAAACAATATGTAGATTGAATAACACTGAATATTTTTTAAGATTAAAAAATTGAGCTGTCAATTATGGGGATGATTTGAGAAAAAAATGTTTTTGTTATCCCAAATCTATTTTCACACAGAATGATTAATAAATTATAATATAGCATACTCTCATTTTTATTAATATAAAATAAGGAATGGGTACTCTAAGATATTACGTGATGGTAACCACAGAGGAATGGATATTTGTTTCCAATATGTCTAAATTGATGAAGAATAACTCATGGGAATATCTCTAGGAATAAAATTATGTATTATGTGTGGTGAATAATTTCTATGGGTATGTAGGTTTTGAGGAAAAATGATTATTTTATTATATAAAATTTGTTTTAATGTTGGTCTCCTATGGTATCACATATAACTGAATGTTTTACATTATGGACGTTTTGACATTATGAAAATAAATGTCAAAGGGGATGATCTCATGAATAAAATCATTATAGATGTATGATTAATGGATTTTTCCAATGATGAGTATACTTAGATAACATGTGAAAGGAAAAAGGTATTAAGGAATAAAATGTGGAAAATTAGGCTATGGTTGAAGGATGAGGTTGAATAATTGATGTGTTTATAGATCAGAATTATTGAATTATGTTACATGAATATATATATAAATATATAATAAATTTTTATAAGTTTTAAATTATTTTTACATGAATAATTTAACTTTAAATGATGTAGAAGAATAGTGATTTAATTAAAAGACGATATTTTAACTCTGGGATGATGAACCATAATATGTTTTATATATTGATTAAATATTATTAGAATGAACAAATGTTTGATATAAATATATAAATTAGATTTTACTGATTACATTAGAACTGATTAATGGTTTTTTGATAAACTGGTTTATGCAATAATGAATAGTGTTTTTAATTTTTTTTAAAGAAACATATCTAATAATATATATAAATAATGAAGAAACATTTATGTTTTAAATAAGGATTTATAGTAAATCATGTTATAATATTGTATCATGAGAATACAAGTTGAAGTTATTCACAATTTTTGAATGTGAAAACCATAATCAAATAAATATTTATAGTGAACAAATTTGGTTATATTTTGTAATATTTATTGAAAATATTACAAAAGATTTTTATTTTTATATTTTTGAAGTGCCATTTGTTTACCGATTTATGAAAAAATGGAACTCCAAAAATGTTTTTAGAAAATAATTAGGTATTTCACAACAATATGATTTATGATAATATTTGGGAACTAATGATAACCACTAAATTTTGCTGATAATTCAGTGTAGATGAAATGAATTATCATAAAATATAGATTTAAAGACCCCTTAGTGCTTTAGTGATAAAAAATTAATCATTTATTTTTTATAGTAATAAATGATGTAGAAATTGGACAAGTCAAAATGGAAGGGTGTGATTGTGCTTTTGAAATGCAATGAGATCATGTAATTATATATCCTAGTGAATATTATTGAATATTACGAAATAGATATTGAAATAATATCTTTTAATATTTTTATATTTTTTGAAGATATTAATGAATTATTTATGCTTAATTGCATTATTAGTTTATGGTAACTAACCATTTTGAGATCCCCCAATTTCTTTTGAACAATGGTCTTTATCACTATCATTAATTATTTAGACCTATCTTCTATTTCCAAATCATCAAATATGTTCTCATTTTTCGAAACCTTGTGATGAGTTACATTTTGTAACAATTATGGTTCAAAAATTTGTAATTTAATAAAAGTTTTTGCATTCATTTTTAAGAAGAGGGTTTCAATGAATAGAAATCACGAGTATTAAACCATTCATTTCCAAGAAACATTTAAAGGGTTAAATGAATTTTAGTGGGGGTAGAATATAATTCCCCTAGTTTATATGAAATATTTTTCTTGAATAAATTAAATTTATTTAATATATTATATTTCATGATACACCAAGTTACTCATTTTACACATAACATAAATTTTATAAATTAATGAACCAAAAATTTAGATTAAAATTAAATAGAAACAACACTATGATTAGATTGTATTACACACAATGCAGCATTAATTTAATATCTTACACTACACAAAAGATTTAGTCTTACCAAACAACAATATATTATTAATATTATTACTAAAATATCATTATTATTTTCACAAAGCCATCAGAATGGATTGTATGATAATTATTAATTAAATTATAAAAATAATTTTTAATCATTTTTTTAAAATAATTTCATGGGCCACCAATTAATTAGAAACTACAGTATTATATATTTAAAAATAAAGTAATTCCTTTTTTGAAAATATATTATCCTATCTACAAATATTTTTTAACATAATAAATTAAACAAATGACATTTTAATGAATTTTTTAATGAAATAAATATATTATATTAAATATTTTTTTAAAATTTATATAATATTTTTAATATGAATAATCTAAGAACAAATAAAATTTCATGAATAAATAGATGCATTTTTATATTATGCAGTTTTACCACCATTGATTGGAGAAATTAATTTAAAACTTTTTTTTGTCTTTTATAAGTTATATTATAATTTTTTTTAAATAAGATAATAATTATTATCTTTTGATGAATTTTTTGCTTTTTAGAACATTAAGATTTGTGAATAATTTATTGTACTGAATTTAAATATAAAGATTATTTTAAATTTAAGTAAATTATATTGATAAAAATTATTTGGAATTGGTTTTAATCTGTATTTATTTAATTTATACATATTTTAATATTATTAATATCATTCCAACATTTTCCCAATGAAATTGGATACAAAATCAATTAAAATTTCGATCATTTTCACTTTAAAATCACATTATCTCATCCCATCTTCAAGATTTATTTCAAACTAATTTCTTTATCTTTATTTGATTGTAATTTGGAATAATTAATTACTTATCTATAATAATAAAAAATTAATATAATAAGCCCATAATATTTTACCTATCAAATTATAAGATAAAATAGATAATATTAATTATAAAGATTATGGAAAAAAAAATTTACTATGGTACTAAGGTTTAAACATATATTGAAATGATCTAGTATCCTATACAAAACTCATTGTCTTTCCATATTTTGATCATATTCCCTCTTTCCATAAAATTGGTTTATTATTTGAGAAACATGAAATAATGTATACATCAAAAAATTATGTTTTGTTTTTTAGAAGAATTCTAATCATCTTCCCTTATAAAATTTAATTCACTCTTCCCACTTATGCACACATATAATTCCATTTATATCAAACAAGAACTATACTTGTATACCACACATTTCCATCCTATAAACTAGAAAGTCATCATTTTTGTAAAATCATACCATCACTGTCCTTTGTTAAAAATAAAATTGGTTTTCGCAATGAATGTGTGGTCTGAACAAGGGATGTATAGTTCAATAGTTACCAAATTGGTAAGACATTTTTGTCTTCATTAGCCTTCAACAAGATAGTTGTTATTTTATGAACCTATATTATTTTATTTGTCTGAATACACAAAAAAATTATTTAATATCATGAATTTATTTATCCTCATGACATTTAATGTTTCATTTAGTTTAAATAATTCATGGGGATAATGATTCTTGGTAACTAATGTTTTTAAAATATTACATTACGATATCACAATTTTTTAGTATTTTTTATGATCAAATCTACATTGTTGAATCCTCGTGATCTAACTCTTAATAAATATCTTATTTTTTCTGTATATTTATTTTGGACAGATTCATGTAGTAGTACCATTTTTCCATTGAATGATAGTTAACATAATAGAAAAAATGTTTTTTTTATAAAATATGAATTTATTAATCTCTTCATTTAATAAATATTTTTAATAAATAAACATTCTTATTTATTTTGAATATTGTTTAAATAATCCATTAATATGACTTCCTTGTAAAGGAATTATAAAAAATTATCTCTTAACAAGTGTATTAAATAAATATAATATTCTATTTATATTTTTCAAAGTGACTTATCAATGAGAACAATTTTCAAAAAAGAATAACGATTCAATAAATGATTTTCCAATTGAAGATATTTTCTTTGTGAAATTTTGTAATTGACATTGAAAAATTATTTTCCAACTATGATGACATCATTTGACATATTATATATTTTACTAGGGATATAATCCATGGAAACCATTAAATTTTTTTCTTGAATGGGTTATGATTATGATGAATGGTTTTTTATGAATCCAATATCTCTTCAATGTGTTATAACATAAAAAAATTATTATGTAACATGCTTTTATTTATGGGATTTTATAAGATTAAATGATTAAAATAAAATCACTTTTCCATAGGTTTTGATATGATGAAATGTTTATAATAACCATTTTACATCATGAGTTAGGATATGATAAATTTTATTATATTATGGAATACAGATGAATGATTTCATTTTTTCATAGGTGGGACCTATATCTCCCATTAATAGATTAGGGAATAATTTAATATATCACATGAGATAGAAATTGATAGAATAATAAGTGAACCAAGTAGAGTATTATGGGGCTGCCATTGGTATTGGTGGTGTGTCCGAACTTAGAGGTGTATAAACATATTCTTGAACCTGATTACATGATCATAGTTTTATGCATGAACCTGGTTATATTTTTTTTAAAATAACATAGATTATTAAATGTTCGCAATGTTATATGTGAAAATGATTTCATGTTTATAGTGTTATGAATAAACATAATTACATGATCATAATTTTAGTGGTGAACCTGATTACATTTCCAAAATGATATGCCAAAAACTGAAAACATGATAAAAATGTTTTTTGTGATCTCAATTACCTGTCTTCATTTTTGAGAATGAATCGGAATATGTGTTCACAATGTTATTCAAAGATCTAGATTCAAGACTAAAAGTTTAAGAGATTTCCTGAGTTCATAACCTTAAAATAATAGTAGAACCTTTTCCTATTTATACATGTCTACAATGTGATAATTAGTTTTTTATTATACAAGGTTATGTATTATGCCAATGTTATGATATCATTACTCATTTTCATTGAATTTATTTTGAATCAACTATTATTATATTGTAATAAATCTTTCATTAATATTTATTATGTTCTTTAATGTGTAGGGTTTGAACATAAAATGATATTCTCAGGTTATCATACCCTTAAACATATATAATTCTAATATATGTTTATTGACTACCATTAATTAGTATTTGACCTCACCAATTCTAATATTTATCATACCCATTTAATAGGGAAATTTTTTATGTAGGGAATTATTTTTAACATTAATAAAGGTGATTATCATTACTGAAGATGTTAATAATCATTCACCATGTTATAAAATTGTATTTCTATGATTTCAATGGAATTAAAATTTTATAGTCATCAATAATGTGTTTTCATAATGCAATGAATATTCATATAAAATAATGTAATATCCATTTATGTAATGCATGGGTCATTAAACGGCTAAATGCAGCTGATATATTAGTTAGTGAGTGTCCAATAATTGATCCATTTATAGTCATCTAATCTAAATAATATATCATCCACCATGGCAACTTCATGAACTACAAAATTGGAATAAATAAAAATATATATCACTCTAGACATTATATCTAGTTGACATCCACACATGATAGTTTTTTATTAAAGAACCACATCTCAAACCATATAATGAGTGTATCACAAGAGGGATATGAACATTAATGAATACTCTTACAAGGTTATTCTACCCTGCTAAAGCGGAAAAAACACCATGATGCCCACTAATCACAAATTGGATGGATGAAATTCCTCCATGAGAAGATTATAACACAATGTCAAGGATATATTCAATGAATTATTTGTCTAAGTCACCAAACTCTACCATTCCCCCACACATCCATGAATAAGGATCACCACTAATATCACCATTTAATCTACATAGTTTTTCAACATGTGAAAATCTCTGGTTGTAGCCTCTTTCTATTCCTCAAATAAATATGGAACTGGACCACCACAAAACCTAGAAGGTCACTACCCCAAAAATTATTAAATCATTTTTATCATTAAGACATCCTTAATAGATACCTTGGTAGAAACTAATTACTCAATGTGTGGTGAAAAATTAAAAACCACGTAGAATTACATCCTCCATTATGGGAACATATATTGAATAATCACAAATGGATAGTTCAGAATCACAATATTTTAGTGGAATATTATTTGGAATTCATAATGGTGGAATCCTAAAATTAATAATACATAGCATAATCAAAATATATATCTATGGAGATGAATCAAAATAGAAATTAATGAATAAACCATTATTATATAACACATGTACCATTGTATTTCAATAATCAGTGACATTATATAAAAAAATTGTTAGTCAAGTCCTTTTGAAGGGTAATGTTGGATGATGCATGAACATTGGAGTCCCTAACATCAGGCATGAAAATGATAACACATTAGAAATATTTTTCTAGTTTACAAAATAAACAGAATGGTTTGAACATCTCTAATATTAGTTGCTATGATGGCCACATATGATTCTTATTATTCATACCTTACCCACTAGGGCCCACATTGCCAAATATAAGCCAATAATGACAGCCCAAGACCACCACTAATAGGTCAATGGATAGAGACTGGAACCGATTGATTATATCACATCCATGGGATTCATTATACCAAAGATCCAATACACACACATATGACTGCAAATAACCATAATATATTATATAGAATGAAATATATGATACAATAATTTATTCAAAATATATATTATACATCATTTTATGAAATAGTACTATAAATTATATTGATCCAAAAACATGAAAATAGTCCAACATGCTCGACATGAAGAGACTACCATCAAATGAATCCCCTCATATGATCATCGATATTTCTGGCCAAAAATACATTAATCATACTCTATGTAGAATTATGACTTCATTGAATGGTGTGTCATATATATAACTCCTGAAACCTTCAGAAAGATCTCATGAAGGGTTGAGTATAACAATACATAGATGTATTCCATGAAACCACCAATCTTAATGAATATAATTATTTAAATCCTTAAAAAATTTGTATGTCAATAATATTTATAGGCACATCAATGACATCAAAATGATATATTATTAGTAGATATTATGACTTGAATATGTATCACCCACTTCCAAAAAAAATTACTATCCTTGAGGATTCGATGTAACACTAATCCATGAGAACTCAATCCTTGAGTATTATCAAAGTTAATATTGTGTCCCTCTAAGACGCCATGCATATCATGAATTTCCCAGAATAACTAACCACTAAACTGTAATGATCAATAGACACTGTTAGTGTTTCAATCCCAAGCTGGAAAACAAATTCAAAAAAAATATTTGATTAATTCATTATGTATAAGATTGTATGGGCACATATATTAGTTAAAATGATTCCTAAAACCTAAACTAGGGAAGAAAAATTAACTATAGGTTACCCCACTAATATATCATGAAGGTAAAAAAATATTTCTATGAAAAAACCAATATGGGGATTAAAACCATATTCCTAGGACATAATTCCAAATTGTTCCCTCACAAGTATCTATAAAGGTATCACAATCAACTAGAACTAGTCTACTACGATGATAAAGAGGCGCTTAACCGAGAATTGAAAAAGTAAAGGATCTGTCTTGTTAGTACATGCCATGTCTCACCTACCATGCCTCTTCTCTTATACCGCATCACTAATAAATGAACCTATCATCATTCATGTATACATGGACATGTCATTATATTTTTTCTTCTCCATATACTAGGATATATCCTTGTTCAAGCCATGATTGTGCTAGTGTTCCACTGGAGTACACATAATGACTCCAGCAACAATTTACATGGAGTGTGACACATTTCATTTGATGTGGGATACTTTTCTCTATTCATAAAATCTACCACCACTGGATAAGAACACACGGTTTGACTTCAACCACAATACATGTCATGTACTTATGATTTTTTCCAAAAATATAAAGATAGGATATGTGTCTATCCATGCAATTTGCACCACAAATAACACACTAATCATCCCTAAATATTCTTGAACTATGCTTATTGAATAATTCAATATCGAATGTTTTTATTTTGGATACCAAATGTAGTCGAGATTCATCCTTCATCGTAGCTCAGTATCATTGAAAAAAAAATAGGAATCACTAAATTTGGACCTAATCGACTCCAATACCCCTTCATCATCATCACACCATAGTATCTATATTAATCGTAAACATAAACTAATGGTATAAATCTATTTTCCCAAAAAGTAGTTGTACAATGATAAAATATCAATTATTTATCCTGTCACCAACCATTGGGATTTTCAGATATCAACTTGAGAAGAAGTTAGGGGAAACACAACTAACTAACATTAAATGAAAATTAGTTCTGTTCTAGGATGGAATCAATTCATTTTCATTAAAATTATGACTTAATAACAATCAATAATTAACTAAAATAAATTCCTTAAAATTCCATGATGATAATCCTGAATCCCCAACACCATATCAAATAGTGAATCAATGATTCACTGAGTTGATTTACATTATCCTTGGTAAATAAATTTTAAAATAAACCACAAAATAAATTTCTCTATGTTCGGATTGTATCAATCATTATTGAAAAATTACAACATTTCGTTTCCATAAGTGAATCCAAAATCTAAAATTGGCTCAAAGATTGAAAATCCTTAATACACCATTAATAATTAGACAATCCTCCATGAATTATCCTAAAATGGATCCTCTCTCAATAAAAATAATGTTATGTAGAAAAACCTTTGTCATATCTATAAAAAGTATTATATATTTTTATGAATATGTTACTATGATATAAAAAAATAATTAAATATTTTTATTATCGATAATAACTGTAATTTGATGAATCTCTTGATATAGAAAAAGATGATATCATGAATTTCGTTAGAAATTCATAATATATTAAATTTATGTTTTTGATTTATGATTTTAGAATCCATTGGGGGGTTATTAAATTATTTCATGAAAACTATGTACCGTTATATAAAAAATTAAATATTATTAGTATAATAATACCAATTATTTCTAGGTACAACACCCTCGTACATGCTCAATGGGTGGTTTATGAAATATTATTTACAATATTAAAATTATATAAATAAATGATATGTTTGTTACCAAAAAATGTCTTATAAACTATAACTGTGAAAATCAAAAAATGATAACCATAGAACCCAAATAACGTTGAATTCATCGTAAAATTATAATATAACTTACTAATTTAATATCCATCACCAGATCTAAAATATCCTTATTTTAATTCCTCTATATACAAAATAGTATGAAAAAATACACTATGATTAATTTTGTTGATTCTATAATAGTTTATTAGGAAGTGTACATACAAGACCACATATGTACTACATATGTCTTAATTTTAGCTTGTAAACACCATAAGCTGAACTATCATACATAATGATTATTTATTAATTGATATTACAAAACATTAGATTCTAATTGTAAGAATTATACATTAAAATAATGAAAAGATTTTTGGTATTCATCAGAATGATATTATATTATGATTAAAATTTTGAATTAATTTTAAAATAAGATTGATTTTTTCAATGAATTTTGATAATAAAATTTTTGTTAAATCATGACTCTTATAAAATTGCTAAAGAATAAGAATAAACCAATGATCAAAATAAATTCTTTAATAAAAGATTTATCTATGAAATAATTTTATCAATTTTAAAATATTCTATATTCATATAAACTAAATTTCCATCATTTTTTGTAGTAATGAAAATGTTACATTAATAAAAAACTCTTTTTAATATTTTCATTGTATCAGATATTTTAATGGTGTGTTTTAGTTTTTTTATTCCGTGGATGCCTCATAAGTATTATTTATCCCATTATAATTAAATGTATTCAATTAATATTTAAATCTGACATAATTTTATCAAATATATAAATTTTAGAATTAATGAAATTATTTTTATAAAAAATATTTTCAACCGATTATGTTTTTTTGTTATAGATTTACATTTTAAAACAGAAAATATTTTATTAAATTAATTAATTGTAAAACTTTATATAATAATCATAAAATAATATAAATGTTTCAATATAATTATTTACAATTATAAATAATTAAAAAAATATGAGTTTATTACAAAGGTTCTAAACATTCGGGAGGATGGTTAATTGTTAAAATAAATATCCCTAAAAATAATTATTCTAAAAAAGGAGTTGTTATGGTGAGTATCAAACACAACTCACATTACCCACCTCATTTTTATTTTTTCCATCAACTGCACCTAATATTGTAACATTAAATTATGGAAAATGTTATAGTTATTCCCAAACAAGCACATCCCATCACTTATAAAAGCATAACACTTCCACCATTCAAACATTAACTTATCCATAAAAATCATTCACAATTTTTTTCCATTTCCCTCATGCTAAAACCATATTTCATATAAATAATCATTTTTCACCATTAATTAGCATAAGGAATTTACTTCAATGTATTTTTTCAAGGAAAATTAAACACCTCGATGTGATTATTATCAATTAATTATATTTTCATCATACTTATATTTTATGGCATTTATTAAAAAATTTAAAATATATGGTCATTAGTATCATTTATATACATTTATATTACTGTATTAAATTTACTGTAATTTTAACTTTGTTTTCCTATACATTTTGAAAAATAATTGACATTCGTGCGTACAATCAAATTACTACCAAACAAGCAAGAAAATTCATTTTTCATCACCACCCAAAACAGATGTTTCTAAGATTATAATTAATAATGAAATATGACATTTATAACATCATTTATTATATATTATGATAAATATCATATCATATGAAGGATACAATAAATAAACAATCATCGCTAATTAAATCATTTCAAACATTGGTACTATGGGAAAAATCAATTTTAAAAATTAAATAATATTTTCATATCCATTACTTTTTCTAATAATTTATTTTTAATTATGATATATAACACAGATAAAAATTATATATGTATATATGTAGAAGGTATAATTATATTCTCAAAACACCGTATCAGAATCATTCATTAAATCAGTGTGTGCTCATCAATGGTTTGGTTCAACCACCCAGTTGAACACCACATTAAATTGTATCATGATTCTCTGTATGAACATAATTACAAGTATACTAAAATATAAATTTTTTTAAATAAAATTTATATTTGTGATATTATATCAATAATTAATTCATTAATTAAAAAATACCATTCGATCAACAATAAATAATGAAACATGGTTGTTATTGGTTTAAACAGAAATTATAATGATTAAATCACCAAAAAAATTAAAATTTCATAAATAACTATAAAAATATTATAAATTAAATTTAATTACTTATTAATAATTAATTTTAAAAGAATAATGATTACGAAGAAACTATTAAAAAAGTAGTATAAATGATCAATACTATACACACCCATTGTCATTGATTGAATGAATAATATAGAGAATTAATATTATTTTAAAGTATAAAAAATCGATAATATTAATATATTTTTCGATATAAGTTTTTAAAATTAAGTCATGGAATTTATAAGAAAATTTAGTGTTTTTCAATCACAAAATCATCATATTGGACATGTTTGGTATTATGATAATATTTTCATTTTTGTGTTGTATATAATTCCAATTTGTGATATTTAATAATTAAGTAAATTTTTAAATGGTGTTTAATGATTAATTGGTTTCCCTCTGTATTGGTGGTTTTGAATTAATTTCTAACCACTCTATAAAGGGGTGTTTAAAGTCATGTTTTAATCATTATGAATCATTTTTCCATCAACACCAATATATTTTGGTGTAAATAATACAATTCCATTGAACAATTTTTAACATAATAATCATGAAAGATCGGCGATATAAATGATAATTTTTCACCCTCATTCATATTCATTTGATTCAAAAGTTAAAATTTCCATTTTAGTAACAATTGTTATTCATGGTGGGAACACAATCTAATGTACTTTTAAAATAAAACAATGAATAAATTTCTAGAAAACACATCTGAATTTTATATAATAATTTATATGATGTTATGATATAGATGCACCTATGGGTAAATAAGTAAAAAATGGATGGTGGAGAAATGATTAAATCGCCACTCTATATATTTAGGAGTTAGATAAAACCCACTCACCACGATGGATACTATCGGGGTGTATAATTAGAAATATTAAAACTCTTCTAATTTATAGTAACAACGAATTTATCCCTTCATTAACAGGGTCTCAAAAAATTTAAAACCAACTAACAACATTATAATCATACATGGATAATATATAATAATATAATTTCCCTCTCAAATTAATTTTATTGATAATTATAATCATGATACATTTTTGAATACCCCATAAAATCTTTGTTGACTATGTTATTTTCTCCTAGAAATCTTCTTTTTTATATTGAATGATGAGTTATTTTTTACAATAATATTCAATAGATAGATATAAATTGTATCCTTGGTATCCATAGGGAATGTTATAAAAGGTGTTATTGACTCATATAGTTAATAATTTTAACATAATAATGTTTTTTGTGGGGGAAAAAATTTTATATCACCATGATGCATCAAAAGGACTAACGAGACAAAAAAATTTTTTTTGGCGTATAACACAACTAATATTAATATAGTGTCTTCGAATTATCCCATGAAAATATTTTTTGATATACATCATGATGTATTCCATCTGTATGAGATTATTGTTTATTCATATACATGTATACGTTAAATATCATTGATATACCCAGAAATCAATTTTAATAGATTATATAGTTATGTTATTTGTTTATTCATTCTAGGTCACTTATTCAATGTTTTTTTATGACATGTTCCATTTTAATCATCTTCTTACATAATATCATATCCCATCATTATTTGTTTTCATTTCTCATTGAATGACAGGTGAAAAATGTGTAGTTTCCAAGGATATATTGGAAAGGACAATTATTTTATTGTTTTTTATTTATGAGTAATCTTCTGTTTTCAAATGTATTGAATGTATTTATCATGTATTTTAGGATTTCAATACAATTATATCTTGAAGAAACTCATTTATTTTGTAACAATAAATTAATACAGCTACTAGATATATGTTTTTTTATCCCATGATGTAATAATAAGAATGACTTTATATTAAATAGTGGTTATGGACTAGTGGAATTGAAATAAACAATGCATTTGAATTACTATTCAATATATCTAATAAGCATGAATAATATATAAAATATCAATTAATTATCAATGAATGATCAATAATGTACACAATATCAATAGTTCAGGATATTATAAATGAAATGTGGATGAATACAATCTTACATATCATTGAACACCCACAAAAAAATAAAATATAAAAAAATACGAAAAAAATAAATAGGAAGCTGGAATTATATCCTAGAGCATCATATCCATCGCATGTAAAATACCATTTTTTGATACTCAAATGAAATCAACTACACAACATGTGATTAGACATGATAATAAAATGGTATGTTTATATATACCGACCGATAAATATAAATAATGTACGAAATATTATCAGTATAGTCATTCTAAGTTCCTATAATATACAATACCATTTTAATAATATTTTCCTTCACTATATCATATAAAATTATCTAGATTTATCTACATGAAATCAGTTTTTTCAATAGTCATAACACATTAAAAAAACCTCCATAACACAACACCAATAGGGTTTACTAATTCCCTTATTTAAAACACCAATTTATGACATGACCTACACCCATCATGTTTTTATTACTATCATGTAGAAACAAAATCCATAAAAGTGAAAACATATCCAAACTTTGATATTCAACTAAGCATATAAAACACCATATATGCCTTTATCTATATCCAAACCCATCATTTTGAGATCAACCAATCCTCAAAATCCTAATCTATACCATTATTCTCTTATCATCCAACTCTTTAAGAATAAAAATTCATATTTTTTCTAAATTTCACAATTGATTATGAAGTTGTTCATATCATTTTTTATCCCGAAATGATGGTCATATTTATGCTTTATTGAAATTTCATCAAAAGGTCTTCATGGTAGGATGCTGCAAACTATTTCGAAATTAGGATAATATTTCAAAAAATAATAATGTATTTCCATATAATGATTATTTAGGGATTATTTTATAAAAGTTCAATTTATGTGTGTTTGAGAATAATTAATTATTATGAATACTTTTTAAATAGTAATGAATTTTCTTTGATATCTATTTTGTTTCGTAATTATTGGATTCCTATAAAATTTATGGTATTTTTTAATATATAATTGATAAGAAAAATAATTTTCAATGCTATATAACTTTTTAGGATGCATTTAATATGTATATTTTATAATGTATTCTCCATGGATTTAATTACTGATTTTTTTTGTTTTGGAATTTATTTTAGGAATGGGAGTTTTGATTATATTTTCTAAATGTTTTATCATCTTTCTTTTACTGGGATTTCATTCTATTTTAAATATTTCTATTTGGGTAACATGCCTTATTATAATAGTTAATTTCATCGGTGAAATCTCTACAAAATATGGTCATCCAGTTGACAACACTCTGGGTAGTGGTATGGTTCTGGGATGGATCTATCCATAGAAAAGGTTTGATGTGTGGTGATTAATTTTAGTTTGGTTGAAATAGCCATCATGTGTGTTGTAACGTTTTAATATATATTATTGAGTATGTGATGTGATATAGGTAAAATAAAATGAGTGACCAATAAATGCGGTTGATTAGATTGATTTTTGAACTGGGTATCTCAAGCTAGAAACAAGAAAATTTGTCTATTATAATAATATGTATGAATGTTGTTTATTTTTAGTATATTTTTTGTATATACATAAAAAATCATTATATAAGAGTTTACTTTTATCCCATAAGGGTTTTGAATTTTGTTATTGTTTTTTATTAGTTTAATATATTTTTATTATTATTAATGTGATGTTTATTTGTCTAAAAAAATATATTATTTATATAACAAACGGTTTAATAATAATATATTTTATTTCTAAATGTTTTTATAATATATTTATATAAATGATTTATAAATTCCACCATTGACAATAAATATTTCCATTACTAATGATTTTTTAAATATTGGAGTCTTTTTCAATCAAATAGATTTTATACTCACCCTTTACATTAATATTTTGGTAGACCCCTAGAAGTCATTGTATATTATAAATGAAAAAGGTATACTTTTATTAATTTGTTGTGAGTAATAAATCTATTTTAGAGGAATATAATGATGAGTTTAGATAATCAAACTCAAATTCATGATAATAAATATTTTTCTATTCATTATCTTATTTTAATGTCCATTTTTTAAACTAAATATTTTTTCTACTAATTATTAAATATACTAAAATTGTTAGAGACAGGTTATATAATAAATGCATATAAAGTAAATCATTAATCGAGGGAAAATAATTAATAAATTGATCTTTTTTATTGCTCTAAAATATATTGTTTTTCTCTAGTGATCACTGACTATTCTAAGATCCTTATTTTAGTTAAATTCAATTAATACTAATTAGGTGTCCATATATATTAACTAAAAATAGTTTTACATACCATATACAATATATATTTAAACTATGTCAGTGGATCTGACCATAATGGAGAAAGATGAATAGTAAACTCATATTCCATTCTTATTGACAATTAATGTCTAAAAATATTTAACCAGTGATGGTTACATAGTATATTAATGGCCACTGGATCAATGTGGTGAGCCCATAATACCATATCAAAATCCCTTAAAATATTACTTATATTGATTCATTCTATGATTTTTCATGAAACACTCACTAAATATTATGTATCATAAAATAAGGTTGCCTTGATGATGATATTTAGAAATTCATACCCTCTATGTAACATAATGTTTTAGTACTTCTATGGTTTCATTATAAATAAATGGTATTTTCCTCATGGAACCTCATGTTTTTTCATTTTCTTCTAAAAGAAAATATATTTATATATTATATGAAACAATATAAAAATTCGATAATAATTTGTATCCTTGGGTTAAATTAATTCCAATTGTCTTAAGAAAGATATTATATCGAGTTAGGTATTGTGACTTTAAATAATCATAGAGTTGAGGTTAGTGTTTTATTGTACAATTTAATTCATTATAAATGATTTAAAAAATCATTTTTTTTATTTCATTAAATTTGTTTAAATTATGTAAATTAATTAATATGTATGATGTGTTGCTTATGAAATTGGGTTCTTTATAATTTTGTTATGGGTGAAAAGGAAATCAGGGGATTATCGGGGATTTTAATGTTTTCCTAATAGATGGAGGAAAATAATAAATTTTATTTAATAATATTTATTATGTTATCATTCAGATTTATGTGCGGTTCTATTTAGAGTGAATTTTTTTTATTGTTTGTATATGGAATCTTCTATAGTTGAACATTCAAGATAAGTGTTAGTGCCTTTTGGGGATGAAATGTTAGTGATTCACAAATAGTAGAAATACACCAATGACAGTGTTAGGGATGTTATAAAGTGTATGGATTGATTTACACTAATGATTATGATATAAGAATCACAGTTTTTATGGTATTTTGAACTGATCATTTATCTTCGGGTTACGGTCGAGCATTTTGCAAATGTGTGTTTTTTAGACGGTAAATTAATATTTTTGGTACAATATATGATATATATTATTTCATATTAATAAAATTTATTCATTCTTGGGGTTTTATAAATGTTCATGGGTTATAGTGATTTCAAAAACGGTTATAGTTTAGATGATTTCCATATAATCATCCAACTATGTCATGTACTCATTTTCAACTCACTGATATTTCTGCATGTAGATAGAATTGATAATCATATGGTTAATTGGATGAAATTATTTTTCACTGGTGTTGTTCTATGGTCAGTGTAGAGAATCTTTATAGGAAAAGGATTTAAAATTAATGGGATAAATGGTGGTGTTTTTTTGGGATTCAATAAGAAGTCAACTAGGAAATATTTTTTCGACTATCATTTTTTTATTTTCATGTCGTACATTTTTAATTTTTTAAATTTTAGATATATTTTGTTTTAAATAAATACATCTCATTTTATAAATGAGTTTAGTCATGCATCATATATGATTTGCATAATTCTTATCCAATAATAATATTTTAGTTGTCTTTTTTTTAGGAATGTGTAACACATGAACATCAAAATTTCATTAACAAACACTTTAAATGTTCAGGTAGGTTATTATGGATGAAATTAATACACATAAGTTATTGTCTAATAACTCAACATTTATTACCAGTAATTAGTTATTATTGGACAACACAATAATCATGGTATTATTTTTATTATACTATTGTATGGTTTAGAGGAGATAGTTCATGACGAGGTTTATGTATTATATCATTTTTATCCTTTTTTGTGGGTATCAGGTATAAATATGAGTCAATTTTTTATTCATGGAATGGCTCTAAAAATTAATGTATGACAAAAATTCATGATTCTATATGTTACTGGGATATGTATGTATTCTAATATGCAATTATTACACATGTAATATATTTTTATAAATATTTATTTTTATTATACTTGGTTAAGGAAATGTGAGATCATAGGTACCACATTAGAATTAAATGACAAGAAATTCATCATGTTTACAGTGGTTTTATAATTATTTTTATTTAAACTGTTTATGTAATTTGTAAATATACTATTTAAAAAGTTCTCTTCAAATGATCATTCAAATTAATATTCAATGAGATATATTATCATCCAAGGTTGTAATTTTTTTGACAAATAATGCTTCAAAATAATAGAGTTTAATAGGAGGGGAATACAGGTAAATAACAATTATATATATTAGATATGAAATTTTTTTAATTATATGAAAATTATCAATTTTATTATTATGAAAATATATACTGTATGATTTGGGTTATGTTATTTTTTCATATAATTCCAAAACAATTTCACCAACGAAACGTCATGAGAATTATCATGAGGAATATAATTTGAATGAATTCACAACGATCCAATATTGAAATAATAGTTTATTAGTATTTGGGAATTATATAATAAAACTAATTAGGGGTTACACCAAATCCAAAAAATAATGTGGACATATCTGTATAATTTTTGAGGCACAACCTATAAGAATTTTGAGAGGACTCTTGAATAGATGTCGTGGTGTATTTGTTTATGGGGATTACATGTATATTTAATTATTTAAAGAATTTATCTAATTTACATGATTAATTGGAAAATATATATTTGAACTAACTGAATGAATTTGGAAATATTTTGTTACATGATTTAATTAATATGAATGAATTACATTACTGGGGTTTTAGATGAGATTTTACATTCCCATAAGCCCTACATTATTAATGTTATATGATTAAAAGATGGTATATATGATATTCTGAATCTATATCACTATGTATATATTAATAGATAATTTTACACCATAATTTTTTTCATGTTATTTTATAATGGATCAGAGGATTGATTAGTGATGATAACTATACATATTGTCATGGTAGATAATGTTACAAAACAAAAAAATACACCAAGTTCGTGAATAAGGTATCGATAGTCTGGAAAATATTTATTCTGAAATACCAATGTTGGGAGTGTATATAAATTGTGATGTGGAGGTAGTGGAAAGAATTTTACAATAGATGAAAATTCATGCATTATCGTATATTAAGATATATATGATAAAATAATTAATTCCCCACTAGTAAAATTGTTTATTAAATTAGAAAATTTTCATTGTTTCAAATATGAAAACTTATAGAATTATTATACAGAAATCATCAAAATAATATTAGTCATGAAAATATTTGAATCCAAAATTACTGTTTTGGGAGACCAACTTGTGGATCTATATTTGAAACATAAAATAAAAAATATCTCTCTCATTTTTAAATATGTAAGACTTTGAATTTGTTTTCACACAAGTAGTAATTTGAAATCACGACAATGTTTATGACTACTCAGTGATCATAGTTTGTACCATCAAAATTGGGTGAATGGTCTCAATCTAAAACAATATATGATATCTTGTTTATAGTTGATATTGTTTTAGTAGAGATAGAGGCATCACCATGAAAATATTTATGTACATTTAATCTTATTTCCACTATTATCATCAAATTATTTAATATCATTTCAACACATATATCTGTTTCAAAATGTATATAATACAGGTTGGATTGAGTTCAGAAATGAATCATCAGGTGATTAATATCCAAATAAATCTCAAGGATTAGGATAATAAAATTATATGTGTTCTGTCATTAACAATTAATAAAGAGAATATGCTATACAAATGGAATTAAATATACCTTTTCATACACAATTGTGACGTATTGATGATCATTTTATTGAATGGTGTATATAATGATCAAAATGACTATTCATAGAGAAATGATATTTAATCCAATATAGAGGGGTTAAATTATTAATTAATTGTGAATGGGATGTGAATTATAGTATATCCAAGAACATAAAAACATGTGACTCTAGTTTTATATCCTTGTTAAAAGCTATCATGTTGAGCAAATTGAAAGAAACTAATTATGTTAATTTTTTAGATTTATTCACATGTTAATAATTTATTTTTTAGATATTGTCTTAATAGTAAATTTATAGTGTGAGAAATGGTTTTATTTAATAATTTTTTAATAACATACCTTATAATTATTCATTTATATAAGATTGATCCATATGTACTAATTAAGATAGATGAATTATTAGTTTATTGGGAAAACAAATTTTTTGTTAAACATATGAAACATGATTTCATTTTCATGCAAATAATTTGTGATGATTGATGACAAAAAAAATTATGTATTTTAATTGAAATAATTTTTATCAAGTCAGCATGAGAAAAAAGTGACCAATTATTATAATTTGTGACATGTTTAATTAATTGAACTATTATTTATGTTTTTCTGAGATTGGATTGAGTTTAGGTTTCAATTAAACCATGGTAATGAATGTAGAAATACCAAAGACTAAATTCCATAGTGCATACAACAATCACAAATATTATTTATTAAATATTAACTCTATATTAGTCATGTTTCTTTTATAGTATTCATGAATAATATATTTCTATCATAAAATTAATATTTAATCATTAAATTTATCAAAATAATATTATACATTCTTGATCTTTGGCTGACTATGAATAAATACTTAATATTGTTTGTAGAACATTACATGAATAATGCATAATTGTGAAATTTTATAAGTGTAAATTTTTAATTAAGGGGATAAAATTCATCAATAATGTGATTTAAAATAAACTAATACAAGACAATCATATAATGTTGGAAATATTTCTATCCAGTAAATAATAATAAAAAAATATAAATTTGGTTTATAATTTTATTGGATTAACTGGTTATCGTAAACACATTATTCCTTTTTGTATGGTTTATTCGTTCCAATGATAAATTTTATAATGAAATATGTATACTATGAATTGAATCCGGATAACCATAGAATATTTTATAGATGATTTCCTGGTTGGAAAAAACACTCATCCATATATTTCATAAAAAAAGAAATATATATGTTTATTATTATACTCCATCATTAAATTATGTTCTCACATGTTCATATACAATTTTTTCTTATTATAGAATATTTTTCTTTCCATTTGAGGGCGCATGATAGGAATTTCATAACACATGGTCTCAATCATGCAATGTATTTCAATGTAGTCAAAAACATTAATTCATAATTTATTTCTAAATTTTAAGAGTAAAAAATATTAAAATGATAATGTGGTACATCTTGTCATTCTGTGATCAAAATGTGTTGTTTTAATGATAGGTAATGTATTTTCAAATATTTATCATGAAATCATATACAATATGTACATGGAATATGGATGTTGTTTATTCAAATAAAAAATCATGGAGATGTTGTTTTGAATGTTGATGTGGACTGAAAACATATTACCTTTTCATAAAAAATCTAATATATGACCAAAAATAACAGGAATTAATGATATTATCTCGTACATTGGTGATTTATACTTTTGGAATATGTTTTGGGAATACCATTTTTTACATATATTTTGTGTGGAAAATAGGAATTACGTAAATTATATATATAAACCAAAATGATTTCAAGAGTTTTTAGATTTGAAAATATATTATTAAACAACATTGGGTGTTTTTTCCTAAAAGTATGACACTGTTTTATATAAATATCACAAATAAAAAGAATCTTCTAACCCTAATGCTAAAAGAATATTTCATGGATTGAACTGTTTTTTTAGATGATTCATGAAAATAAAAATTGATGGTTTTTTATTTTAATTCATTTTACATTATTTACAATTTAATATTTTATAACTTATGTTGTTTTCTATTATTAATATTATTAATTTTTTTAATACTAGATAATTATTCAAATTTTTTAACAATGATTCGAACTGGGAAATTAAATTTAATAAATGATAATTTATATGATTTATTATATAGTATATAAATAATAAATTTGAATATCATTATTGAAAAAATAGTTAAAATATTTTTAATGAAGAGAATTTAAAGCAGTAATATTAACAATTCGATTGATTGAATAATTATTTTTATTTAATAAGAATTAATATTGATTGAGAACTTTAAATATTTTTATAAATTTGAAATATAAATGAATATATTTATATATTAAATAACAGATTTAATTTATATATAGATTTATATTATTTTATTTTTGACACAGTGGAATAATTGGTTAGGTTATCTAATAAAAACATTTTATATAAGAATAAATTATTCATAAATATGTATATATTAGGAAGTGAAATTGATTTTTTTATAAAAAATAATGATTAGATTTATGAAAGAGTAAATTTTTAAATATACATCATCCATAATAAAAAAATACCACATAATGAGGTAATGAATTTGAATATTTTTGGTAAAAAAAATCTTTAATAGGTAGAATTTTAATAATGAAATTTAGAATGTTAATTAATAACTGATTGAATTTATATTTTTGGTTCTTCCATTTTTTAATTTATCATGTTAAAATCAAAAATATGATTCTTTATATACTTGTTTATTTCTTTTTATATATTTATCTTGTGCATTATTTTCCTTTACATGTGATTTTGTTTTCCTTAAATGATTGTTTTCTTTACCTGTTGTCCCTAAGGACAGTTATTTTTCCAAGTTGTTTAGGGAGTATCCCATACATAACTAATAACTACCCCATATATGAGATATTATCATGATCTATGACCCTTATATAGTGGTCAAGACACCCTGAGTGGATCACCATACACATGGGTAGGATATTTTTTACCCTTATGTGGGTTTTGATTTACCTTTGTATAGTGGAAGTTTTTAAAAATATAGAAGGGAGATTATCCATTTAACATTGGCGAACCACTCATCTAGGTCTTATGTAATATATATTTTCTATTTATTCCTGGTTTATTTTTGAAATTTATATCCACTACGTTTTGCGGATATTGGTTGTTTCATAATTGCATCAATTCTTTGTCATGTATTTTTTAATTTTTTTCAATTTATTTTAATGAAGTTGTATTTAAATTATTTATTTCTAAAAATTGAATCATATATTTAGATGAAATATTTTAGTGATATGAATGCTTCTTTTCTAGATAGAGAGATATCTCTCTATAGGAAATCAAACATTGTTAATGTTTTCCCTCCAAGACATATATATAACCTTAATTCTAATATTTAGAGTTATCTTCAGTCCTATGTTCATTTAGAGTCTTTTTTTTTCATTGGTCATGATGTTCCCATTTCAGGGATATGTGAATCGCCTCTATAACATCCAAGAGAATCTCTTGTATGACAGCTATTTAGCTTGTATGAATACTTATAAGAGTTTATCAATACAATGATTATTAGTTTTTTTTCAATTTTATTTCCTGTTATTCAATTTTCTAATCCATTTACATTATTCTATAATTTTATTTGGGATTAAAATTATGATTTATGATGGTTTTTGTCTGTCATTGTAACAATTACAGATTGGTCTGAATGACATTAAAACTTCATATCCTCCATTTATATCATCTTTTTTGATAATATTGTTTTCTATTTGTTCATTTCATTATTTCTTCGTTATATAATTCCTATTCCTATTTCAAACCATTTATTTACTAAAAATTTGTAATCATTACATGATAATGAGATTAATAATGGTGATCATGCCCTGAACAATCCTTAGCATTTGGTATTTTATAATAATTTATATGGAAATGGATTCTAGTATGTATGATATTGATATATTTAAAGGTACCAACATATTATATATATTCTCATTATGGGAGTATAGCTAGTTTTACATGGTTTACATGATTCCCACTATGGACCTAGAATAAAACATATAATTCTATTTATTGACAGAAGGACCATAAAATCATCATGTAATATCTCTATTAATGAATTCATAAATACTTATAGCCCATAAAAAATTTCCTTATATAATAAAAAACATTGAGGAGTATCTCAAGTAACATTCATATCTTTAGTTTAGTCCATGCATGATAATTTATAAATTGAATCATATTTGAACAGATGTATATATAAAAAACTAAACTCTACATATTAAATATGTTAAATTAACATTCAATTCATGTAAATATTGTTGAATTTAATAAAATTATACTGTACTTCCCCTAAATCAATGATAATGATTAAGATGTTGACCATGAAATTATATTTTTAATCTATTTGGAAGGCTATAATGGAAAATGTATAGAGAGAATGATGTAAGCTAAAGACTTGTTGTCTTTATAGGAATTTGAATCTATCTATATTTCAATTAACTTTGTTGGAAATTCAATAGTTATGTTCTATGATGATGGATTCATATTTAGTGGTTGTTCTATATTTTAGTGGATGATTGACAGATTAATTACGAATAAAAAACATATTCAAATTAGAATGAGTTTTCATAATTCAAAAAATATATTGGTTACATTTTATCAAAAGTAAACCCAATAATAGTAACATCAAATTTTATAAATGGACTCCATGTGATGCTTCTAAATACATTTTTGATGATTTTATATTGATATATCATGGTCTTTAGAGTGATATAAATTTGAAAATATCTCAATTCATGGTATTTCTCAAGTGGGGTTTTAAATCATGGTGCCCTCCCATATTTCAACATTGAGTATGGATTAATGGGTGGAAATCTAGATGATGGATTGAAATATATTTTATTCCCGTCATTATCCAATTATATTATTTAATCCATTATGTATTCTATAATCCCCAGCAACTCGACTTCTTGATACATGATGGGTGTTGTTTAATTTAGTTATTATGAATGTGAGAGGCTATAACTATGTTATTATCTTGATTTTTTATTCAATTTGATAATATCCTTTCATATTTTTGCATCTAGTTTCAATTATTACTTAGGGTTTATATTCGAATTTTAGATATTCTTTGTTCTGACTTTGTTAATTTTAATTTATTTTTTCAATGATCCATATATCCTTTCATAATCATAATTTAAATATATGATGGAATGAATTCTGGTTGGGTAGTGGGTTCCTGAAAGTCATCTGAATGTGTGTATGATTATATTTTTTGAAAATTTGTTTATTAGAGAACAACAATTTATGGTCTAGGATTTCCAAAATCAATCATGAAATCATCCTACAATTCCATGCACTGAAATATGATTTATGACCAACCAGAGCATTCAGATAATAATATATTCATATAATCCATCTGTCCAAGGTGTGGGAGGACATGTTAGATTTATCTATCTCATACCATTCAGCAGAAGAAGAAGGGGTAAATTCATTAATAAATGACAGCTTGGAAATAATATTACTAAACCTACTCAGATCACCATATTAATGAATTCCTTTAAATACCCATTTGATTAAATATTTTCTCACTAAAAAATTCACAAAAATTTTTAAAACATATTTTTTTTCAGAAACCCAATAAAACCTAAAAAACATTTTTTCTATTCACTTTTCTTTAAAAAGATACATAAGGATTACTATTATACTATACATAGGTAATTTAGATAAATTTTTACATTCCCCATGAGTGGAATGTTCTTGAATTGGAACTACATTTAGAGACGTATTGCATAAAAACACCTATAAAATAAAAAAAATCTTTTGAATGACCCATATGTCAATTATGAATTTAATTTATTTATATCAAAAAAATATAAGGATCAATAAAAAATTGTGAGAAAAAAGTATTTCAAAAAGTATTAAGAAATATACATCATATATTTTTTCGACATATTCTGTTCGCACATTGAACCTAAAATAATGACAGACAATCACAACTAATCATTTTCTAATCTTAGTGCACCACAAAATCGCGACCCAAAAAAATCAACTACATATCCCCTCTATATAGAATGATTGTGAATATTTCTTTCAGATGATTGAATTTCTAACTATGATACATAGTCTTATGGGATATGTCACAAACAAACATATTCATGAATTTAAAAATTATTTCTCCAATTCAATTCCCTTAGGAGCTATAAAAGAACAGTTAATTTAATTTGAAATACCCTTCTAACTCGAGTATGTGAAAAAGAAATTATTGTAAAAACAACAACTAGGATTGGTCTTAGAATGGGATGATCTAAAAATATTATTCATGAAATGGTTTTTCCCTACAACCAAGAGAACAATTATCTGAAAATTTATATATGTTATTTTTGAATAAACATAAGAGACACATTATGACTACATAGAGTGATTTTGTAATCCATGTTGCAGCGTCACACATTAGAATATACAGGAAAGACAATTACTTGTTTTATTCTATGAATGCCATCATGATAATGATAATAACATTCCAAATACCTCATCTGGATGTTACTAGATTAACAATACAAATGTATATCCTAGATGTATGATTAAAAATAAATCACAAAACACAAAGAAATGTAATTATTGAGGTACAGGCACCGAATCCATTCAAGGTGTATGGACTTTTTACTCTACCTCACCCGTATGTGAATAAGTACTTAATGAAATGGAATTATTGATGAGATAACTTATTATAGAAATTTTCATGGAACATAAACTCATGACTAAGGTATATGTTTTACTTACATATACTTATAATTACACATATCAATGTCTAAAAGTACTGGAGACTAAGGTTTTTATTTCTTCCTCATAGAAAAATGACTTCCATTCATATCTACCATGTCAACTATATACCCTGCTAGGATATGTATTATTGTTGAAAAATTATAGACCTTCTTTTCATAATCAACTCCAAAATCAACTTCAATCCCTACAGCAATAATTCAATAACACTCTGTCATTATAAAATAACCAAAAATAATAAGTAAGAGAAAACCTCGTATGGAAAAACATTTACAAGATCAAAGAATAAACTCTAATATATAAAGATTGAAGAGTTAAAGAAGTCAGTGAAAATTTTGGACAACATAATTGATGTCCTTATGGGGAATCATACCATGAATCAATGATAAAACCATTCACAAATTATTTTAATTCCTAAAGTTTGTTTGAATTTCATTGTGATACAAAGTGGAAACAAACTCACGACAATTGAACCAAGAAAGGATGTTGATTATGAGAGTACTTCTGATGTTCTACCAGGCCACAAAAAAATTTGATCAAAACGTCAATGGTTAAATAATTGGTTTTAAGAAAGAAATTTAAGAAACATGTTTACAAATACTTAAAAAGAAGGTAAAGTGATTCTATAATCCATTCACATATGAATTTGTTGACACAGTAAAGGATGAAGAATAGAGATTTCGATATGAAATTTAATAAATCATCTATAATGATGTTTTCAACAGAGCCCAATATAATATAATAAATAAATTACCATATCATGGTATATTTTAAAGGATTTATACAAAAAACATAGTGTCTAGATAGAATGAGATAATAATATTAAGAAGGTGTGTCTAAATAGTGATCACACCCCTAATACCTCATAATTTTAATGATCTAGGGACATTCTCTATCGCATGAAGCATTAGGAATTTAAATATTACTATACTATTATATGATCTAGGATCATCAATACATTTTATTAATTACAATGAATTTTCATTCTTGTTGATCGATGAAATTACACCAACTCAGGCGGTGGTACTATTATCAAATAGATCCACTATTTTCCCAGCAAGAGTTGGTGATTATTTACTCGTGAGGGTAAGGGGATAGATATTTCATATATAATTGTATGTTCATATAATGGATGTACACCATGTACTAGTTGTCTCTACCGTAATCTTTATGAGAACCTTGATAAAACAACAATTATTTTCATTAAATTCCTTAATGATACACTGACAATGGAACATGGATAAAATACGAATCATTTAAACATTTTTTATACCATGAATCATTACTCTAGTAATATATTTCATAATGAAATTACCCATTATTAATGAATATATCCAACATAAGTTTCATGATAACTTCAAAACTTATAGTCATTAAGAATTTTTTTTAAATGTTCCAATTCCCATGAACATGAAAAATATTGATCTCATGATATATAAAGGGTTTAAATATGACATTATTTATTATTAATTAATACAGAAAGAGATGATATCAAAAATTATATTCTTAAAATATGCAATATAAATTTAACATCATCACTTGAAAAACCACTTGTCTAGAAAAAAATCATGTTCTTTATTATTTTATATATTCTATCATAATTAAATTATAGAAATTTATTTTAGTAATTGCCAATAACCTACCCAAATCACCAAAATAATCTATAGTTTTCCATCTCAAAAAAATGCCAAATCTTTAAGATTGGGTTTATGTGATATATCGAGAGTCAATACAGAGGTCTTTTCTAATAGATTTTTTGTTAATGTAATACTATAATAGGTAAATAAACATCATAAAGACACAACCCCACCATTACGAAGGTTCTTTAGAATGATATATTGAAATTTATGATAGCTGAAATCATATAACCAATCTATGATTCTCAGTTAGGCAACCCAATTCGTATTGCCCCAATGAAATCCTATCTACCCTCTATTAAAAATAATTGTAATAAACTACACTCATTATAGTAAAAAATATCTAGATAGTCTGTAATGATAAATTGATGCTAAATCGTGTTACTCAAAAGGACCACATTCCCATTATTTTCATTAATTAGAAGATAGATTTGTTAGCTATAAAAATGCATTAAAAAATTTAGATGGATTTTCCGGATACATATAAGTACAAGTCCCCCTATAAGACTATAAGAATATTAAATTCATATGACATTCCGAACATTATCCTATAAATAAAATACATTCGGGCAATATAATACCTTATATAAATTTAATGGTGTCTATAATATATTTTCACAAATCATTATGGGGACTACCTTGTAATATTTATTGATGATTTTATGTTTTTAATAATTTAATTGATCACTGATTAGAGAATTTTCATAATTTATAAAAACATGAGTTGTAAATAATAGTATATTTGTTGTAAAAAATATCATATCATTGTAGAAACTATAACATTGTTAGAGAAAATAATTTCAAAAAATCAAATGAGGTTGATAAGTAAAATTTTGATGTAATAAATTCCATCCCACATCTATGTTATTTATATCATGTAAGATTTTTTTTATATAATATAATTTTTTTAAATGATGAAAATTTTTATCACACCCCTAATAATAAAAACACCGAACTAGGTGTACCCTTTTCGGTTTCATTGTTATGTATCAAACTAAGAAATTGGATCCTTTATATCATAGAGAGTTGACAGTAACCCTCAAATCATATCATACATATCATGTACCATGGTTTACACATAAATAAATTACATGAAAATAGAGAAGATGTTTGTTGTAGTTATATTTCATTAAATATGTTCTGATGATATATTCTCTAAACTAATGTTGTGTTTATGATAATGGATTACCAAGGTATATAATGAATAAGACATATTATAATACGAATGTTGTGAAATTGATTATACTCTTATATGAATTTGAAATTATAACTAAATATAAAAAGGGAAATATAAATTAGTTGTTCGATTATCTAAGTGATCAACCCCACATCAATAGAAGAAAAAATATCAAAAACAATCCCCACTTAATAGACAGCATCTTATAGAACAACTTAAACCATTAATAGTGATTTACCAAGGTATTCCAACAATGTGAATTATTTTTTTACATTTATGTTACACTCTCCTAAAAAATCTCTGCTAAATAATAAATAAAAACCTAGATCAAGATTTTATATTTGGGAAGTACAATTTCAGATGAAAAAATTATAATTGTCCAATCATAAAAAGATGCATACCAAAATTTAAATTTAATAAATTGTTGTATTATATCATGAATAATCAAGCGTGGGACAAATTAGAACATATAGTACAACCTATAATGTTTTGAAATATTTAATATATTAGGACACATTATTTCAATATACATATGAATTATTTATCAAAAACGAAAAATAGTAGTTTTGTATAATTATCTAAAAACTAAAGTAAATTCATCAAAAACTAATTAATTTTTCTGAAATTAATGAATAATGGGGTATATATTTCATGGTACCATTACCAATATCATATAAAAATATATATGTTCATTTATATATATATTATGTTTCAAAATGGGTAACAAAAATCCACTAGGACTGATGATTCCGATGTTGTTTATGATATTTTCAACGATAACATATTCTCTAGTTTTTTGGAGTGCCATCAATGATAATCAAAGACCAAGTAACTCATTTCTATAATATTGAAATGAGGGGTTTGATGAAAAAGTATGTATTATATCAAAAAACGTTAACAACATACCATCCAAAAAACAAATGGACAAGAAGAAATCTACAATAGAAAATTAAAAATAATCATAGAAAAAAGATTATTTAAACCAATAGGATAAACTGGAATAAAATGCTAGATTATAATTTCTTGGATTAAATAATAGCCTACATATGAGATCGCGGATTCCCCTTGAGATTATAATTAAACCAAGAACTTTAAACCCTAAATATCAAATGTGTTTAAACAGATATATAACTACACTATAGAAGATAAACTCCATTAAAGATGGAATGGTTCTTTAACTATTTTTAGATTATAAACTTTTAATGATGTGGAGAATGAAAATAAAATATATAAAAATCTATTCATGTTAAATGGTCATAGTATGAATAAGTTCTATGGGACTGTAACTCAAGAACATGTGTTGGAGATCACATTTCCTCACCTTGATTACCAATGATGACCTTCTAGGTTGCACATTTTTTACACTTGATTCAAAGTACTTATTACATTTTAAATAATCATAATATGATAAATTATTTTAAATGATCTATGTACATAAAATCATTTATGAGTGGTGGAAGGAATCTCATAGTCTACAATATTTTTCCATATATTATAAATTTTTTAGTAAACACAATGCCATTAAACAAAAGTGATTTCAATATGGTATCCCATATTATATTTTCATACTCAAATCATTCCATCAGTCATATTTTATCATTATTAAATAAGTGTATAATCTCATTTTTTGTTATTATATTATCATGTTCATTAATTAATATAGTGAATAGATGAAAAATACAGAAACTAAACATGACTCACATTGTAAAGGTAAAATAGAACAAATCTAAAGGAACATGACATGCACTATCCAAGTAAAGAATCATTGATAAAGGGAGTTTTATTTTATATTCAACGCCTTTTAAATTTAAATATTTGTTTTTTAAAATCAAATCTTGGGAATTAAATTTAAATTTCCTACCCACACATTAAATTATTTTTAATTTGACTTATGTAAGAGACATGAGTTTCTTTGGAAGATTGTGATTCCATGTTTTAGATATTAGTGATAATGAGATTTAATGAGTAAAATGAGTAATTATATTATTAAAATTAATCACGGATATTGAAATGAGGAAACATGATGTGAAGAAATTTATTGATTCATGTAAAATGAAATTTCACCAGATCATTTTGATCCTTGAATTTCAATAATTCAAGTGAATTGATTTGTTGTTAATATTGAAGAACTGATGAATTTTACAATATCATGTGTCTCATTAGAGATACATTCAAGACCATGTAATTTCTATTTTATCTTGAACATATTTCTTTAGTGGCGTTGGGTCATGTAACTAATAAAAACATTCATTTATGTTTTTCAACGCTACGAGTGTGCAAAAGCACATTTAAAATAACTGAGGAATGTTTTGAAAAACCAGATTTCATCAAAAAAGAAACATTACATCAATCCTTCATTATCCCATAAAGAAAATAGATAAAATATATAGGAATGATTCATGTTGCAATCCATTTTTATCGATTCTAACCCCTCTCTTAGTATTTTTGTGATATATTAAAATTGAAGATAGTGGGGTGAAAAGAATCACAATGAAATAGACTAAATAAAAATTAATTAAAATGTGTTGTGTTATTATTATGGGATGAAATTTGTATTGTTAAATCATTTATGATACTTTAATGGCCTCCACTATTTAATTAAAAAATTAATATGAAAAACAGATAAAACAAAATTAATAAAATTTCTTCTGATATTGACAAACCAAAAAAAATTATTACTATACCCATTATGATTTTCATTTGAGGTTCGATATTGGTTATGTAGCTTACTATAAATAAATATTTTAGAATAAATAACATGGAACTTTAATTTGAAAAATTAAAAAACTAATAATATAAATATATTATATAAGATGGTGTACAAAAATTTTTCTCTAATTTATTAATTTCAAACATTTACATTGAGTTTTAGGGAAAATGAGAGTTGCAAAATTGAAGGAGGGATTTCATTACACTTTTAAATTTGATATATTATTTTGTATAGAAGAGGTATAACTCTTCATTAAGCCTTAATTTTAAGCATTAAATCCTACCAAACATAAGGTTTAGAGTCATTTTAACCGTTCATGAATGCTCTCATGATTTTATGTGACTTTTTACTTTACAATGTGGATGTAGTAGATTCTTTACAAGCCTATAGATAAGGATAATGTTTTTATTATATGAGAATAAATATACATGAATTGTATAATTAATAATGAAAGAATAAATTAAAAAGTGAGTTAGATCATGAATGGTTATGTTTAATAAAAAAGAATTTATTTACATGAATAAATGAAAGGAGAAGATCCATAAATTTTTAAAGGGGAATAGTAAAATTATTTAATTGATTTTATCTATTAAAAATGGAAAATTTAAATGAAATTTTTTGTGATATTTTATAATTTTATATTACATAGTTGATTTTTTAATTTTTCTGTCATGATATTTGAATAATGATAGAATTGTTTCCATCTAATTTTTTATGATGAGATTTTATGATTATAAACAATCATGGTTTTACTATGGGGGTATTGACACACTATATTTTAATTAATATTTTTAAACATATTTAAATTCTTTTAATCACATTATTTTCATACATTATGTTCAATTGTTTTGTTTTATGATTTTAGAAATATTTTTCATTTATTCATGGTTTATTTTTGACATTTATTCCCACTGGGTTTTAAGGTTATTAGTTGTTTCTTAATTGCACCCATTCATTTTCATGTATTTTTTTATTTTTTCAATAGCTTTTAATGCAGTTTCTATTTATACTATTGATTTCTAAAAATTGAATCTTATATTCAGATGAAATATTTTAGAGATATGATTTCTTCTTTTATAGATATAGAGATATTTATCCTTTGGAAATCGAACATAGTCATTGTTTTTTCCCTCCAAGACATATATATACCCTTAAGGTTAATATTCAATGTTATTTTCAGTCCTATGTTCTTGTAGAGTCATTTTTTCACTAGTCATGATGTTCCCATTACAGGGCTATGTGAGTCACCACTATTACATCCAAGAGAATCTCTTTTTTGATAGTTTGTTGGCTTTTCTGAATACTTATAAGAGTTTATTCAGACAAGGATTTTTGGATTTCTTGTTATGCATTTTCTTTTCTGCTATACTAATTTCTAAATATTTTACATTATTGTAAAATTTAATTTGGTATTAAAATTATGTTTTATGATGGTTTTTTTCTATCATTGTAAATATTACAAACTGGTTTGGATGACATTAAAACATCATATCCTCAATTTATTTCGTCTTTTTTCATAATATTTTATTTCATCTGTTAATTTAATTATTTGTTCATTATGTAATTTTCATTCCTTTTTCAACCCATTTATTTTCTAAAACATTGTAATCATTACATGATCGTGAGATTAATAATGGTTAACATGCCCTGGTGATACTTTAATAGTTAGTATTTTAGAATCATTTATTTAAGTATGGATTCTAGTATGTGTGATATTGATATATTTAATGGTAACAAAATATTTTATATATAGTATCATTATGGGAGTACATCTTGTAATGTCCCAGATTTTTCCAGGTATTATTTTAATATTATATGGGAATTTCTTCGAGACCAGGCTCTGTAGTGACGTGCAGTTCCGATGCCCGGTGAGCCCGGAATGAATGTTTAAATTTAATTTATAATTAAATAATGTGTACATGCAGGAAAGTGAATAACATCTGTACCGGTGCCGGGATCAGAAATCTGAGGGCACCATTGCGTCCAGAACAGTGGTTTTTCCCTAGGCGGTGCCTAACCTCGGCCGGCGCGGGTCAGTGGTGAAATATGGTTTTTGGACGTAAAGGTAATAAAATATTTAATTAAAATAATTTTATTTCCTGTAGCGAGATTCTGCAGCGGATTTAACTCCTTTTAAAAGAAGAGCTGCGCAGGGTTCAGGGTTACAAACCCCATAACCTTGGCGGCCTGGATAGCTCTGGAGGAGATCTCTCAACGTAGCAGCTACGTTCTTGACATTTCTCACCGGCGACGACGATGCGGCAAGCAGATAGTTGCCAAAGAATCTGTAGATCCAGGTAGGGTGTTGTTATGATTATGTTTTTCCCCATTCTTGATCTTTATGACGCACGTGGCCTAATCCATGAACAGATTAGCCCGCGGATCGATCATTCTTGCGGGATGGGATTTTTGCGGGGATCGCGGGTTTGATTCTGAACATTGATTTGGTTTTGATTCAAACCTTTTAATGGATACGAACCCGGATCGTCACGAAAAATGATCGAGGTTCGTCCCTTGATTTGTTTCCTTGTGTCCCCCCCCCCACTTGCGTTCTGCGTCGTGTTCTACGCGTTCTTGGACGAATTGGTCGTTGCGCGTTCATTTGTTGGTGCAACGAACCGAGACTGTAGATCCGACCCCGGAGTGATGCCATGGAGGTGCGACGATGTTTTCGGCGGACGATCAGGAGTTGATCGAGAGATATGAGATTTTCAGATGTTTTTCTTCGGATGGATCGTTCGAGTGTTTTGATCCGAATCAAGCACCGTAATCACCCGAGGATGTGTTCGTGTGACGAAATGGACCTTCGCCTGGAGTATCGCGGAGAACGGAGCGGAGGATCGAGATACGGAGGATCGGCCGTAGCGCGAGGAAGAAGTAGACGGTGTTTTGGAGAAATCCCGACTACACGCAGTGTAGTATGGGATACACGGCGTGTGTTCGTCGGAGGAACCACCCGGCGTGTGCTTTGGGAGTACACGGACACAGGCAGAGATACACGGGAAGGGTACACGGCCAGGGACACGCCGTGTATACCCCTCCCCGGCCAGAATCGACCAAGTACACGGGGTACCCCATGTACTGGTACCCGGGCAGGCGACACGGACACGGATAGAGGTCGTGTACGGGCACATGGCCAGCGTTCACGGGCTGAGCCCAGGTGCTCGGACACGGCGCGTGATTCTTCTACATGTCGTGTAGTTACCTTCTACCCGACAAGCCGAATGACACGGGCCGTTTACACGGGAAGTACACGGAGTCAAGGAACACGGCGTGTACCATTCTACACGCCGTGTAGTTGAGTTCTGCACGGCTTGAATAAATGACACGGGCCGTTTGCACGGGCAGTACCTAGAGTCATGGGACACAGCGTGTAACCATACTAAACGTCGTGTACCCCTTTTCTTCATTGTTTGTGCCATTTGTGTCATGTGACTTGGACAAGCTCTTTTAGGGTTCGAACCCTTGATCCTTCCCCTGAAGGTTCCGGTATCATTTCCTTTATACGGGTGTATGATCCCTTTAGAAGTACTTCCTGAATAGAGTTGTTGGTATCCCATCTATGAGACTTAGAGCCGGATCCTCTATTCATCCCTGGAACCCTAGGTAGAGTTCTTGGTATCGAAGTGACCAACTTTACCCGGGTGTCGATCCTCTGCTTAGCGGATTAGTTCAGACTGAGTTGTTGGATTCACCCCGTGAGTTGGTTGTGATCCTCATCTGAATGCCATGTTCCCCAATGTACTTGTGGAGTGTGTCCTCCTGGAACGAGTACTTCGTATCTCTCTCTTCAGACCTGGGAGTATGTTCTCCCGGTTGTATGCTTAGTCGAATCTTCGAGCTGGATCCATGTGGTGGTGTTCGCAATAGTTGCATGGGTGAGTATATCTGGATATTCTTGTTATATGTTCAGTAGACATATACTATGTAGAGCTGCCTGTACTTTTCTGTGTGGTATTTCCCATTGTTGTATTCTTCATTTGTGATTTCGGGGTGTCCTACTGGGTATTGTTATACTCACCTCTACACGGGCTTTGCCCGCACGTGTCGTGTCTTGTGCAGACGAGTGAGGCTTTGACAGGAATCTAGGCGGAACAGGACCGGACAGAACCCAGTGAGATCAGACGGGCCGAGGTGTGTTCCTATGGTTTCAGAATACAGTCCTAGCAACTTTCATTACAGGTTGGACTTGTTTACAGACTTTCTTTTGGTGGGCTTGTTTTTGTCCCAGGGTTTACTTTTGTACTTTACATTCCTGTCGTACTCTGTTGGTTGGGTTTTAGTGTATGCATTCATCGTTTCCTTTCAGTGGTTTTTACTTTTCATCATTGTGGGCATGTAGATGTGTGTGCATGTGTACAGGTTAACAGGAAATGCCTCCCATGTTAGTAGCATGCCAACTCGGTGCTAGTCACCAGCCCCTGGCATTTTAGAGGCGGGCTTGGGGAGTTGTGGCTCAGGCCCCACTGGGACGGGTTGTGACAAAGTGGTATCAGAGGAGGTCATTTCTACCCCAGGACCGAGAGTCTGTGAGTTGGTTTAGGGCAGCAGTGTTAAGTGTTTTGAGTTCGGCTTTCAAGCTAGGGACCCCAGTGTTGGTGAGGGCGACCAATGTATCCATACACCAGGACTCTGATAACTTGATTTTCGACTCAAAACATGAAAACACCGGTTGCAAGGGAAAATTAGTGTTACATTCATCATATAGGAATGGGTTGTGTTTTCCATGACTTTCTTGAGTCAGCTCTCCAGATATACTCACTGATTGAGATACATCTTGTTTCCTTATAGGATGCCTCCACGACGTACACCCACTAGGATCCAGCAGCTCGATCACGAGGATGACTCCCTCAGTGATGAAGCTTCGATACAGGGACCAGATCCCCTAGTTTTACCACCAGGTGGTTTTCCAGTTATTCCACCACCTATGGAGAAGTGTTTAGTGCCTGCCATACCAGTGGAGGAGGATTGCAGGCTGAGCGCACTCCACGAGTTTCAGAGACAGAAAACCCTCAGGTTTCAGGGCAAGCCTGACCCTCATGCAGTAGAGGACTGGCTCAAGGTAGTGGCCAGAGTCTTCCGTTTGGTCAGGACACCGGCGGACCAAATGGTGATCCTGACAGCGAGCCTTCTGCAGGGCTCAGCAGGGCGATGGTGGAGTTTGGTTATCCATACTCATGATGAGGAAACTCTTGCATGGTCGGAGTTTGAGCATCTCTTTAGAGAGGAGTTCTCACCTGTTACCCTTAGAGCGATACACATACAAGAGCTTCTTCAACTCCAGCAGGGGACCATGATGATCGCTGACTATTCGCCGAGGTTTACCAACCTCTCACGGTACTCTATGGATATGGTCAGAGATCAGTACTTCAGAGCTCGGACCTTCGAGCGAGGCTTACGCAGGGATATCCAAGATATTATCATCCCTATGAGTATTCATACTTATGTTGGGGTGCTCGAGTGAGCTTTGGTGGTCGAGAGATTCTTGGCAGAGCAGGGACTGTCAGTAGTGGTCAGTAGAGGGCAAGCTGGAGCAGAGACCTCGGCTGCAGGGAGCCGACGTCAGGGACCCTGGCGTGGGAGAAGTTTTCAGAGGAGATCCCAGGATAGGGGATCTTCTGTTCAGGGTTCCCAGGTTGTATCCAGCTAGCTTCGAGAGAGGCGGTGCTACTCATGTGATGGCAGGGGACATCTTGCTCGAGCTTTTACAACCCGTCGTACTACTGACGCGGGAGCAGTGGATGGAACACCGAGGCAGAGGCAACGTGTGGAGAAGACAGATCCGCGATGGCGGAAGACGTGGTAGGGGAGCTGGGAGAGAAGCTGGAGGTGGTCGATGTTTTGATCTTTTTCCACCACCACCCCCGGGAGGTCCACCCCGGGCTCAGAGAGCTGGTGGACATGGGCAGGGACAGCTGTATGCGGCAGAGGCTTATGACCTAGGTACCCCCGGAATGATTAGAGGTTCTATCAGTGTCTTTTCTACTTTGGATGCCGTATTGATAGACACAGGTGCTAGTCATTCCTCTCTGTCTGCTTATCTTTTTTGAGACCTTGAGATTCCATTTTAGCCATTGACTCGACCCATACTCTTAGAGACACCGACTGGGGAAGACTCAGAGATCACACACTTTTGTAGGCAGTGTGACCTGACTCTTGGAGGTGAGATTTTCGGTTGGAACCTCTTGGTGATAGCATCGAGGCCTTACGATGTCATTCTTGGTATGGATTGGTTATCCACAGTTCATGCCTAGATCGACTGTTTTAGGAAAAGGGTGCGGTGTGTCCACAGTTATGGAATGATGTTCTCTTTTGTCGGTGAAAGAGAGACCCAAGAAGCGCAGGATGGACTTGTGCGCAGGAAGGCACAACCGATTTCACATCAATTGGCTAGCCTGGCCATTGGCGCATCAGACGTTACAAGTTTCCAGTTTCCAGCAGTGGTGGCTGAGTACGACAACGTCATTCCAGAGGACGTCCCCAGGCTACCTCCCCGTCTGGAGATAGATTTCTGCATTGAGTTGCAACCCGGGACGACACCGATATCAGCATCAGCATATCGGATGGCTCCTGCAGAGCTTCATGAGATGAGGGTGCAGATAGATGACTTTCAGAGTAAGGGCTTTGTGAGACCAAGCGTTTCACCCTGGGCGGCCCCAGTGCTGTTTTCCATGAAGGCAGACGAGAGCCTGAGGCTATGTGTAGATTACCGGCGCCTGAATCAGGTGACAGTGAAGAACCGGTATCCACTACTGAGGATCGATGACCTCTTCAACCAGTTGAGAGGGTCACGATGGTTCTCGAAGGTTGACCTACATTTGGGATATCACCAGTTATGAGTACAGGGGGAGGTTTTGAGGGAGTTCCATACATCCCATTTGGCGGTACATCTAGGCGTGGGAAATATGTATCAGGACCTCCAACGTCAGTTTTGGTGGCCTGGGATGAAGAAGAGTGTGGCCGTGTTTGTCTCTCGATGCCTTTCTTGTCAGCAAGTAAAGGATGAGCACCAGGTGCCAGCAGGTTTGACTCAGCCTCTTGAGGTGCCACAGTGGAAGTGGGACGGAATATCCATGGACATCGTGATGGGTTTACAACGTACCTCCAGGGGACACGATGCCATCTGGGTGATCATTGATCGACTCACCATGTCGGCCCACTTCCTAGCCATATGGGAGCAGAGTTCAGTAGAGAGATTGGGACGTCTCTACGTGCAGAAGATATTTCAGCTTCATGGAGTTCCGTCCACGATCGTCTAAGACCGTGATCCTCATTTCACATCCCGGTTGTGGAAGGGATTGCAGGAAGCTTTTGGGACTCAGTTACGCTTGAGCACAATGTTCCATCCCCAGACTGATGGTCAGACAGAGCGGACCATCCAGGTTCTGGAGGATATGCTTTGAGCCTGCATTCTTAACTTCGGTCGTAGCTAGGAGGACCACCTACCACTGGTGGAATTTTCATATAACAACAGTTATCATTCCACTATTGGTATGGCACCATTCGAGGCTCTGTATGGGCGACATTGTTGGTCGCCACTTTACTGGACTGACCCGGGAGAGTCAGCACTCATGGGCCCAGAAATGGTGAGAGCTTCTACAGAGAAGGTGCAGGTCATCTGGGAGCGGATGAAGACAGCTCAGAGTCGGCAGAAGTCTTATGTCGACAGGAGAGGGAGACCCTTGGAGTTCGAGGAGGGAGACCTTGTGTTTCTTCGGGTCTCACCACAACGGGGATTGCAGAGATTTGGCCGAGGTGGAAAGCTGTCTCTGAGGTTCGTTGGCACTTTTCAGATCTTGAGCAGAGTTTGTGAGGTGGCGTATCGCTTGGCTCTACCCCCTCAGTTGGACCGGGTACACGACGTCTTCCATGTGTCGCAGCTAAGGAGGTACATGCATGATCCATCACACGTCATCGACTAGGGCGAGCTTGACATCGGTGATCGAGCGACCTTTGCTGAGTACCCGGTCGAGATGGAGGACCGGTAGGAGAAGATCCATCTTGGGCGAGTTATTCCATTGGTGCCTGTCTGGTGGCAGCACGGGAATCTCCAGGAAAGCACGTGGGAGCGGGAAGCTCATATTCGCATGCATTACACCCATCTTTTTGAGTAGCCCTTGTTTTGGCTTTTTGGGGATGTAAAAGCCCTAAGGTGGGTGTAGTGTAATGTCCCAGATTTGTCCATGTATTATTTTAATATTATATGGGAATTTATTCGAGACCAGGCTCTATGGTGATGCACATATCCGAGGCCCGGTGAGCCCGGAACGAATGATTAAATGTAATTCAATAATTAAATAATGTGGGCGTGCGGTTTTCCTGAAAAAGTGGAATAACTTCTGAACGGGTGTCGGGATCAGAAATATTAGGACACCGTTGCGTCCAGAAAAGTGGTTTTTCCCTATGCGGGTCCTAACCTTGGCCGGCGCAGGTCTGTGGGGAAATCCGGTTTTTGGACGTAAAGGTAATAAAATTTTATATTAAAATATTTTATTTCTTACAACAAGATTCTACAACGGATTTAACTCCTTTTAAAAGAAGAGTTGTGCAGGATTCAGAGTTACAAACCCCATAACCCTTTGCAGCGTAGAGAGATCTGGAGGAGATCTCTCGACGCAGCGGTTGAGTTCTTGACGGTTCTCGCCAGCGATGACGACGCGGAAACCAGATCGTCGCCAACGAATCTGCGGATCCAGGTAGGGACTGTTATGATTTTGTTTTTCGCAGTTCTTGATCTTTACGACGAACGCTGACTAATCCACGAATAGATTAGCCCATGGATCGATCGTTCTTGCGGGATGGGATTTTTGGGGGGATCGCGGGTTTGATTCTAAACATTGATTTGGTTTTGATTCAAACCTTTTAACAGTGACGTACCCAGATCATCACGAACAACGATCGAGGTTTGTCCCTTGAGTTTTTTCCTTTTGTTTCCCACCCCCCTTGTGTTCTTCATCGCGTTCTACACGTTCTTGGAAGAATTAGCCGTTGCGCGTTCGTTTGTTGGTGAAACGATCCGAGACTGTAGATCCGACCCCGGAGCGATGCCATGGAGGTGCGACGACGGTTTCGGCGGACGATCCGGAGCGGATCGAGAGATATGATCTTTTCAAATGTTTTTCTTCAGATGGATCGTTTGACTTTTTTTATCCGAATCATGCGCTGTAAACACCCAAGGATGAGTTCGTGTGACGAAACAGACTTTCTCCTGGAGTATTGCAGCGAACAGAACGGAGGATCGAGATCCGGAGGATCGGCCGTAGCGCGAGGAAGAAGAAGACGATGTTCTGGATAAATCCCTACAACACGCCGTGTAGTATGGGATACACGGCGTGTGTTCATCAGAGGAACCACCCGACGTGTGCTCCGGGAGAACATGGACACGGGCAGAGATACACGGGAAGGGTACACGGCCAGGGACATGCCGTGTATACCCCTCCCTGACCAAACCCGACCAAGTACACGGGGTAGCCCGTGTACTGGTACCCGGGCAGGCGACACGGACACGGACAGAGGCCGTGTACGGGCACATGGCCAGCATACACGGGCCGAGCCCAGGCGCTCGGACACGGCGTGTGATTCTTCTACACGCCGTGTAGTTACCTTCTACCCGACAAGCCAAATGTCAAGGGTCGTTTACACGGCAACTACCCGGAGTCAAGGAACATGGCGTGTACCTTTTCTACATGTCGTGTAGTTGAGTTCTGAACGACTTGAATAAATGACACGGGACATTTTCGCGGGCAGTAGTCGGGGTCATGGGACACGGCGTGTAACCATACTACACGCCGTATACCCCTTTTCTTCATTGTTTGTGCCATTTGTTTCCTGTGACTTGGACTAGCCCTTTTAGGGTTTGTACCCTTGATCCTTCCCCTGAAGGTTCCGGTATCATTTCCATTATACTGGAGTATGATCCCTTCAGAAAGACTTCCTGAATAGAGTTGTTGGTATCCCATATATGAGACTTAGAGACGAATCCTCTATTCATCCCTAGAACCCTAGGTAGATTTCTTGGTATCGACGTGACCAAATTTACCCGGGCGCCGATCCTCTGCTTAGCGGATTAGCTCAGACTGAGTTGTTGGAATCACCCCGTGAGTTGGTTGTGATCCTCATCTGGGTTCCATGTTCCCCAAAGTACTTGTGGAGTGTGTCCTCCCGGAACAAGTACTTCGTATCTCTCTCTTCAGACCTGGGAGTATGTTCTCCTGGTTGTATGCTTAGTGGAATCATTGAGCTGGATCCAAGTGGTGGTGTTCGCGATGGTTGCGTGTGTGAGAATATCTGGATGTTCTTGTTATATGTTCGGTAGACATATACTTTGTAGAGCTGCCTGTACTTTTCTGTGTGGTATTTCTCTTTGTTGTATTCTTCCTTTGTGGTTTCGTGGTGTCCTACTGGGTGTTGTTATACTCACCCCTGCACGGGCTTCACCCGCACGTGTCGTGTCTTGTGCAGACGAGCGAGGCTTTGACATGAATCTTGGCGGACCAAGATCGGACTACACCCAGTGAGATCAGACGAACTGAGGTGTGTTCCTACAGTTTCAGACTACAGTCCCAGCACCTTTCCTTATAGGTTGTACTTGTTTACAGACTTTCATTTGGTGGGATTGTTTTTGTCCCAGGGTTTACTTTTTTACTTTACTTTCATGTCGTACTCTGTTGGTTGGGTTTTAGTGTATGCATGCATCTTTTCCTTTCAGTGGTTTTTACTTTTCAGATTTGTGGGCTTGGAGGTGTTTTTGCGTGTATATAGGTTAACAGGCAATGCCTCCCATGTTAGTAGCATGCCTACTCAGTGCTAGTCACCAGCCCCTGGCCTTTTGGAGGCGGGCTTGGGGAGTTGCGGCTCGGGCCCCACTGGGACGGGTCGTGAAACATATAGTCTAACATTGTTTACAAGATTCCCACTATGAACCTAGAAGAAAACATATATGTCTATTTGATGATAGAAGGACCCTATTAACATCATGTAATATCTCTGTTAATGAATTCATAAATTCGAATAGCCTATAAAAAATTTCCTTATATAATAAACAACATTGAGGTGAATGTCATGTAACCATCATATCATGAGTTTAGTCCAGGTAAGAAAAATTAAATATGGAGTAATATTTGAAAAGTAGTATATATAAAAAATTAAACACGACATATTAAATATGTTAAATTAATATTCAATTCATGTAAATATTTTTTATTTTAATAAAATTATATTTTTCTTCCCCTATGTCAATGATAATGATTAAGATGATGACCAATACATTATCATTTAAATCTATTTGGAATGATATAATGGACAACGTATGTAGGGAATGACATCAGATAAAGAGTGGTTTCCATTATAGGAATTTGAATCTATCTATATTTCTCATGACATTTGTGTAAATACTATAGTAATGTTCAATGATGAGGGATTCATATTTAGTGGTTGTACTATATATTAGTGGATGATTGAAGGATTAATTAAGAATATAAACCATAGTCAAATTAGAATGAGTTATCATAATTCAAAAACAATAATGGTTACATAATATCAAAAGTTATACCCAATAATAGTAACACTAACGTTTATAAATGGATGCCATGTGAAGCATCTATATACAGTTTTGATGATTTTATCTTGATATTTCTCGGTGTTTAGAGTAATATATTGTTGAAAATATCTCAATACATGTTATTGGTCAAGTAGGTTTTTAAAACTTGGTGTCCCTCCAATATGTCCACATAAATTACAGATTAATGGGTGGAGATCTAGATGATGGATTGCATAAAATTTTATTCCCTTCTTTATGAAATTATTTTATTTAATTTCTTATGTCTCCCTTATTCCACATCAAATCAACTTCTTGAAACATTATGGGGTAGTTTCATTGATTTATAATGAATGTTAGGGACTAGAACTATGTTATAATCATGATTTTTTATTGAATTTGATAATATCCTTTTATATTTTTTCTTCTAGTTTCAATTATTAGTTTTGGTTTTTATTCAAATTTTAGTTTTTTTCTGCTTGACTCTATTAATTTTAAGTTATTTATTCATTGATCCATATTACCTTACACATAATTAATATAAATATATGGTGGAAATAATTCTAGTTGGGTAATGGGTGCTAGAATGTCATCTAGATGTGTTTAAGATTATATTTTTAAATATTGGTTTATTAGAGGACAACGATTCATAGTATAGGATTTCCAAAATCAATTATGAAATAATCCTTCAATTCTATGCATAAAATAATGATTTAAGACCAACCAGAGCATTCAGATAATATTATTTTAATGTAATCCATCTATCCATGGGGTGGTAGTACATGGTAGATTAATATATCTCAGACAATTCAATAGAAGAAGAAGTGGTACATTATTTAATAAATGATTTCTCAGAAATAAGATTAAAAAATTCTACTCAGATCACTATATTAATGAATTCATTTAAATACCCATTTAATAAAAAAAATTCTCACAAAAAAATTCACAAAAACAATTAAAACATATTTTTTTTCACAAACCCAAAGAAAACTAACAAACTTGTTTTCTGTGCAAATTTCATTAATATGATACCTAGGGATTACTATTATACTATACATAGGTGATTTAAATATTTTTAAAATTCCCTATTAATGGAATGTTCTTAAATTGGCACTACATTTAGGGAGGTATTTCATAAAAACAACTATAAATTAAAATAAATCTTTTGAATGACCAATAGTTCAATTAAGAATTATATTAAAATATATAGAAAAAAATAAAAATTAATAAAAAATTGTGAAAAACAGAATTTCAAAAATTATTCATAAATATACATCTTGTATTTTTTCGACATATTCAGTTACACATTGAACATACAATAATGACAGACAATCACAACCAATCATTTTCTAATCTCAATGCACCACAATTCACAACCCAACAAAATCAACTACATATCTCGTCTATATAGAATGATTGTGAGTATTTCCTTCTGATGATTCAATTTATACCTATGATTCATAGTATTATGTGAGATTTCACAAACAAACATATCCATTAATTTAAAAATTATTCCTCGAGATCAATTCTCTGATGAGCTATAAAATAACTGGTAATGTAAATTGAAATACCCTTCTCACTCAAGGAAGTGAAAAAGTAATCATTATACAATAGACATCTAGGATTAGTCTTATAATGAGAAGATCAAAAAAAAAATTCATGAAATGGTTTTTCCTTACAACCAGGAGAACAATTATCTTAAAATTTACATATTTTATTTTCCAATAAACATGAGAGGCACTTTATGACTACATGGAGTGATTTTTTAATCCACGCTACATCTTCACAAATTAGAATATAGAGGAACACCAATTAGTTGTTTTATTCCATGAATTTCATCATGATAATGATCATAACATTCCAAATACCTCATCTTGATGTTACTTGATGGAAAATTCACTTGTATATACTAGTGGTATGATTAAAAATAAATCAAAAAACTCAATGAAATGTTATTATTGAGGTATAAGCTCCAAATTCATCCATTTTTTTGGACTTTTGACTCTACCTCACCCATACATGAATAAATACTTATTGAAATGGAATCTTTGATGAGATAACATATTATAGAAAATTTCATGGAACATCCAATCATGAGTAAGGAATGTGTTTTATTTACTTATACTTATCAATACACATATCATTGTATAAATGTACTGGGTACTAAAGTTTGTGTTTCATCCTCATAGAAAAATAAATTACATTTATATCTTCCATTTCAACAATATACCCTTCTAAGATATGTATTCTAGTTGAACAATGATAGACCTTCTTTTCATAATAAAATCTAAAATAAACTTTAATTCCTGCAGCAATAATTTTAAAACACTCATCCATTATAAAATAACCTAAAATTAATAGAAATAGAAATCCTCGAATGAAAAAACAATAACAAGTTCATATAATAACCTCTAATATATAATGATTTAAGAGTTAATGATGTCTGTGAAAATTTTGGACAACATATTTTACATCCTTATGAGAAATCTAACAATGAATCAGAGATATTACCTTTAACAAATAATAATAAATCTTAAATATCGTTTGAATTTCATTTTGAAACAAAGTGGAAATATACTCATAACAATTGAACCAAGTAAGGATGTTGATTCTGAGAGTACTTCTGATGTTAAACCCGGCCACCAAAAAAAGGTTATCAAAACAACAGTGTGTAAATAATTATGTTTATGAAGGAAAGGAAATAGACATGTTTACAATTACTAGAAAAGGAGGAAAAGTGATTCTATGAACCATTCCCATATGAATTTGTTGACTCAATAAACAATGAAGAATAGATATCTCAATAAAATTTTTACGAAAACATCCATAAAGTTGTGTTCCACAACCCCCTATAAAATATAATACATAAATTTCCATATCATGGTAGATTTCTAATTGATTTATACACAAAATAAGGTGTCTAGATGTAATGAGATTTTAATATTAAGATAGAGTGTCTCAACAGTGATCACACCACTAATACCTCATAAATTTTATGTTCTAGGGAAAATTTATATCCCATGAACCATTAGGAATTTAAATATTAGTAGATTAATATATGATCTGGGAGCATTAATACATTTTATTCCTTATATAGATTATTCATTATTGTTGATCGATGAAATTACACCAACTCAAGTGGTGGCACAATTATCAAATAGATCCACTATTTTTCCAACTAGAGTAGGTGATGATTTACTCATGAGGGTAAGGGGATTGATATTTCGTATATAATTTATTGTTCATATAACGGAAGAACACCATGTACTAGTTGCCTCTACAATAATCATTGTGAGAACCTTGATAAAACAATAATGATTATCATTATATTCCATTAAGAATCACTGACAATGGAACATGGATATAATACTATAGAATTAATCATTTTTTATATCATCAATACTTTTTCTAGTAATATAATTCCTTATGAAATCACCCATAATAAACGAATAAAACCAACTTATGATTCAAGATAACTACATAACATATAGACATTATTAATTTTTTTTTTGAATGTTCTAATTCCCAAGAAGATGATAAATATTGATCTCATGTTATATAGATAGTTTAAATATGAAATTATTTATTATTAATTAATAGAGAAAGAGACAATAAAAAATTATATTATTAGAATATGAAATCTAAATTTAACATCATCGCTTGAACAACCCTAATGCCTGGAAAAATAATCATGTTCTTCGCTACATTATATATTTTATCCTAATGAAATGATGGAAATTTATTTTTGTAACTACCAATAACCTGCCCAATTCACCAAAACATTCAATGATTTTCTATGTCAAAATAAATGCCAAATCATTATTATTAGGATTAAGTGATTTTCCGAGTGTCAATACCATGGTCTGTTCGAATTGATTTTTTTGATAATGTAATTCTATAATAGGTAAAATACTTCATAAAGTCATAGTCCCACTATTATGGTGGTTTATTATAATAATATATTGAAATTTATGATAGATGACATCATATAACCAATCTATGATTCTCAGTTAGACAACCCAATTCATATATCCCCAATGAAATCCTATCTACCAACAATTAAAAGTTATTGAAATAAACTACGCTCATTATAGTACAAAACATCTAGATAGTCTGTACATATAAATTGATGATAAATCAAGTTACTCAAAAAGGAAAAATTATTCATCAATTAGAAGCTAGATTTTTTATCTGTAAAAAGACAATAATATTTTTACATGGATTTTTAGGATTCATATAGGTAATAGTCACACTAGAATATGAGAAGAAGTTGAAATTTATATGACTTTCAGAATAATATCCTATAAATGTAATACATTCGGGCAATGTAATACCCCATGTACATTTCAATGGTGTCCATAACGCATTTTCACATATAATTATTGGGACTACATAAGAATAGTTATTGATGATTTTATTTTAAAAAAAAATTTATTTGATCACTAATTAGGGAATTTAGAGAGCTTATTAAAACATGAATTTAAAATAATAGTATATTAGTTGTAAAAAATATCATTTCATTGTTGAACCTATAATAGTTTTGGAGAACATAATTTCAAAATATCAAATGAGGTTGATAATTAAAATGTTGAATTAATAAATTCCATCCCACATCTATGTTATTTATATTATGTACGATTATTTATTATATAAAATAATGTTATTAATTGATGAAAATTTCTATCACACATCTAATAATTAAATCACCCAACTAGGTGTACCCTTTTCTATTTCATTGTTTTGTATCAAACTTTGATATTGGAGCCTATATTTGATATAGAGATGACAGAAATCATCAAATCATATCATACACATCATGTACCATAGATTATACACAAATAATTTACATGAAAATATAGAAGATGTTAGTTGTTATTATCTTTCACTAATTAAGTTCAGATGATATATTATCGACAATAATGTTGTGTTTTTTATAATGGATTACCAATGTATTTGTTGAATAAGTCAAATTATAATACAACACTTGTGAAATTGATTATACTCTTAAATGATTTTGAAATTAAAAGTTAATATAAAAAGGGAAATATAAATTAGGTGTTTGATCATCTAAGTGATCAAATCCACATTAATAGACGAAAAAAATCAAAACCAATCCAAACATAAAGGAGCGCTTCTTATAGAACAACTCTAAACCATTAATAGTGATGTACCAAGGTATTCCAACAATGTGAGTTAATTTTTTACATTTATATTACCCTCTCATCAAAAATCTGATGTAAATCATGAATAAAAACCAAGATCAAGATTTTATATTTCGGAAGACCCATTTGTGATGAAAAAAAAATAATTATACAATCCTAAAAAGATGCATTCCATGAATTGAAATTTAATCAATTGGTGTATTATATCATGAATAATTAATTAGAGGACACACTAGAACATATTGTACAACCTATAATGTTTGGTAATATTTAATTTATTAGGACACATTATTTTAGTATGCATATGTATTATTTATCAAATATACAAAATAGTAATTTTGTTTTATTATCTAAAAAAGATAGAAAATTCATAAAAAAAATTAATTTTCATGAAATTAATGAATAATTGGGAATATATTTCAGGGTACCATTTCCTTTGTCATATAAAAATTTATATGTCCATTTAGATATTTATTATGTCTAAAATGGGTAATGAAATATACACTAAGACTAATGATTCTGATGCTGTTTGTGTTATTTTTAGGATAAAATATTATCTAGTTTTTGGAGTGCCACAAAAAATCATTAGAGACCAAATAACTCATTTCTATAATATTGAAATGATGTTTTTGATGAAAAATTATGTAGTACATCAAAAAAAGTTAACAACATACAATCCAAAAACAAATGGACCAGAAGAAAACTACAATAGAAAATTTAAAATAAATATAGAAAAAACAATTTGAACCAATAAGATTATCTTGAATATAATGGTATAATATACATTATGGGATTTCATAATATCCTACAAGTGAGAACCGGGATTCCCCTTGAGATGATAATTAATCCAAGAACCATAATCCCTAAATATAAATTGTGATCAAACAGATATATAACTACACTAATAAAATGTAAACCCCCTCCAAGATGGAATGGTCCGTTAACTGTTATTAGAGTATAAACCATTAGTGATTTGAAGATTGAGAATAAAATATGTAAAAATATATTCATGGTAAATGGTCAGAGTATGAATACGTTCCATTGGACCGTACCTGAAGAACATGTGTTGAAGATCACATTTCCTCACATTGATTACCAATGATGACCTTTTAGCTTTCATATTTGTTTTACACTTGATTCAAATTACCAATTACATTTTAAATAATCATAATGAAAAATTATTTTAAATGAGCTATGTACATTACATCATTTATTGAATAAGACTATAATCTCAATTATTGGTTATTATATTTTCATGTCCATTAATTAATGTGGTGAATGGATGAAAAATGGAGAAACAAAACAAGACCCACATTGTGAAGGTAAAATAGAACAAATTTAAGGAACAAGACATGAACTATCCAACTAATGAATCATTGATAAAGGGAGTTTTCTTTTATATTCAACAACATTTATATTTACATATTTATATTTTAAAATCTAATCTTTGGGATTAAAATTAAATTTCTTTCCCACACATTTTATTACTTTTTATTTGACTTACGTTAGATACATGAGTTTCTTTTGAATATTGTTATTCCATGTTTTAGATATTAATTAGAATGGGATTTAATTAGTAAAATTAGTAATTATATTATTAAAATTAATCAAGGATATTGAAATGAGGACACATAATGTGAGGAAATTATATTATTCAGGTAAAATGAAATTTCACAAATACATTATGTTCCTTGAATTTCTATAATTCAAGTGAATTGATTTGTTGTTAATATCCATAAATTGATTGATTTTAAAATATCATATGTCTCATTAGACAGTCATTCAAGACCTTGTAATTTCATTTTTATCATGAACAAATGTATTTAGTTGTCTTGAGTCATGTAATAGAAAAAAACATTAATTTATGCTTTTCAAAGGTACGACTGTGCAAAAAAACATTTAAAATAACTGAGGAATATTTTGAAAAACCACTTTTCCATAAAAAATAACCATTAAATCAATCCTTCATTGCCCATAAGGGCCATAAAGAAACTCTATAAGAATTATTCACGTTTCCATCCATTTTTATCTATTCTAACCATTCTTTTAGAATTTTTGGGATATATTAAAAATGAAGACAGGGGGTGAAAGGAATAACAATGAAATAGAAAAATAGAAATTAAGGAAAATGTGTGGTGTTTTTTATTATGGGAGTAAATTAGGATTATTTATTAATTAATGATACTTTAATGGTCACCCCTATTTAAATAATAAAAATTAATTTGACAAACAGATAACACAATATTAGAAAAATAGATTATGATTTTTGAAAAAAAAATCTCATTACTAAGGCAATTATGATTATCATTTGATGTTCCATATTTGTTTTGTAACTTATTGTAATAAAATATTTTAAAAAAATAACATAAATCATTAATTTGAAATATTAAATAACTATTAACGTAAAAATGTTACATAAGATACTGAAAAAATCATTTACTATCATTAATTTGTTTTAAACATTTACATTGTGTTTTTGGGGAAATGAAAGTTGCAAAATTAAAGAGGGGATTTCATTACACTTTTATTTTTGATATAATATTTTGTATAGAAGATTTATAACTCTTCATTGAGCCTTAATTTTAAGCATAAAATCCTACCAAACATAAGGTTTTGATTCATTTGAACCTTTCATGAATGTTATTATAATTTTATTTGACTTTTGTTTTTACAATGTTGATGTAGTATATTCATTACAAGCCTATATATAAAGATCATGTTCACATTATGTGAGAATAAATATACATGAATTTTAAAATTAATTATGAGAGAATAAAATAAAAAGTGAGTTAGATTATGAATGGGTATGTTTAATAATAAAGAATTCGTTAACATTAATAAATGAAAGGAGAATTTCCATCATGATTTAAAGGGGAATAGTTAAATAATTGAATTGATTGTATCTATTAAAAATGTTAAATTGAAATGATATTTTTGTGATATTTTATTATTTTATTTTACTTAGTTGATTTTTTTAATTCATTGTCATAATATTTGAATAATGATTTATTTGGTTCCATCTCCTTTTTAATGATGAGATTTTATGATGATGAACAATCATGGTTTTAATATAGGGGAATTGACACACTATATTTTAATTAATATTTTTAAATAGATTTAAATGGTTTTAATTCCATTATGGTCATACATATAGTTAAATTGTTTCATTTGGTGATTTTATAAATATTTTGATCTTAAAATAAAATATATATTATTTTTGGAATTTATCTATTTTATTATATTTAAGAATTTAGGACATGACATTTTAAAATATAATGTAATTTATTAAATTAAATTTTTTCATATAAAATAAATATTTATCTTAATTTCATTCAAATAGACCAAGAGATAAATCCAAAATTCGGATGCCCCTAATATGATCACAAATAAAGCCACATCATCTGTATATATAAATGTTCACTTTTTAATATGGAAATATATATCATAAATGGTTAGTCAAAAAAAGATATAATTTGACATGGAGAAAGAGGACATCCATATAATAAAATATATAACTATTAAAAAAATTAACTATACCAAAATTAATTCAATAAATGAAATTTAGATCTTATTTTTAAAATTCAAAGGATTTGTAATCATAGAATAAATTATCAGAATAATTGGCTATAAGATATTATGCATGTGGTAGATATAGCTGAAATATTTCTGTCAAACGTGAATGGTTTTTTGAATGATATTTATAAAAGTGCACATTAACTTATTTTATCAAAATGAGGTGAAACCAGGTACACATTTGTGAAAGAAAAATTATAGATTTGTGATTTTAATTGTTGATGGGAAATTATGTACCTAAACACAATAATGAAGCATTATGACACAAACAAATCCATGTACATGCCTAAAAATAATACAATAGTAGTGGATTGAAGAGAATTTATTATCAATGGATGCATAGACTATAGAATCCATCATATTTATTTCAAAAAAATAATAAATAGTAACAAAATTTATATGTATATACATATCATTAAGAGGATTCCTATATTTTACTATTTTACTATGCATAGATAATTTTAATATTTTACCCCACCACTCAATTGTAATGCATCGGTCAAAAAATAATTAATCCTAGGTGATGATACATGAATGGATTAATATGAAAATAAAAGTTAATACATAAGGGAAATAAATTATATATATGTTTTAATCAATATCTAAAATATTCCTATAATGAGATTGATGTATATATTTTGGAAAAAATTATACATATTTAAGAATTATTTATTTATATATCTTCATTACATTCAATAATTTAAAATTTTTAAAATAAATTTTTTTCATAACTGATTTCATGAATTTATATACTAATAAAAAATTATACTGTAAGTGTCCTATTTTTTTTGAACATTAATGTAAAGATAACTAGGAAAATTATTCAATTCATTCACTTATTTAATTTAATACAACTTTTATGAGGTTGTATAATAATTTTAATTGATTCTTATTGAAAAATGGGTTTGAAATAATTATTTTTTTATATATTTGTTTATTTTAAATTTATTAAAATGTTCATAATTTATCTACTTTTATATTATAATGACATGATAATTAAATGTAATAATAGAAAATAAATTTCCAATAATGAAATGTAATTGAATGTGACATTTGAAATAAAATATTTGGGATATGAAAAAATATATTGTTTGTTGAAATCATCATGGATATAATGATAGGTTTTCATTATTACAACATTATTCTTATATCATTAATGTTAATAAAATTCACCTATTTATGCATTAAAACCCATTATTAATCATTTTTTTTCAATATTTGAAATATTATTTTACACAGTCACCACCCACTACTACTTGAAGTCAATATATTAGTATCATTTTATACTCTAACATGTGGAATAAATTATATATTCAATGATCTATATAGGTTTTTATGTTCTAATCCCTATTTTTGTACTCAGTAGGATCATTGGTAATCTAGGTAATGGAAATTTCCTTTATTTTAAATTATAATTATTAATCTATTCATGTAATTAATTTAATTTAATGTGTAATTGAAGGAAAATAAATTGTATAGACATAGTTACATGTTATGTTTATTATAATTTCACTAGAATGAATTATAAATTGAAATCAGTATGAATTATTATTTTCAATAAACTTGGGTGGAATGTCCATTTGAAATGAAATATACAATTTTTGGTGGATCTATTAATTAATATGGTTGATTAAATTTCATTTATAGGGGCCATCATATAAAAATATTTATTTGAGGATTTGATTACAAAACTCTGCATATATAATTTTGTTATTATAGTTTATTAAGAAACATAATATTCCATTCCTCTCTTTATGAACCTCATATAACATGGTTTTTTCATGATTACTGTCATTTGGTATCAATTTTTAAAAGATGTAGTTGAAGGTGATATACATAAATTTTAATGTTAATGATATTTTTTCAATGTATTTAAATAATACTAAGCTTTATCATTTTAGAATATATTTATATGGTTACACTATAGTAATATTATCCATAAAAATATCACCCCTCTTTTTTATTTTCATTTAAAAATAGTTTATATTTTATTTTTCATATAAAATGATTGCTAAATGATTATATCATCTTATTATTATTTATTAATTTAATATAGTTTCATCATTATTATAATTCTATACATATTAGTATTATATATTTTCACTGATCTTATCATGTATGATATTCCAATACAAGAGGCCCCTTTAAACTAATGAGTGTGTTGTCTTTACCCTTATGTTATGTCCATGAGGACCATTACAGAGCCCATTTTTAGGGTATAGACCATATGTTCTTATTTAGTGACACTTATGTAAAAGTGAAATGTGGATCTTACCATTAGGTTGATGCTGAGTGAGGTTTATTTATATTAATAGTCTATTATATCGATATTTTGTAACTCATAAATGGGTCATGGATTAAATTATATAAAATATTCTTATCATTTTTATGTAGGGTGTTTGGTAGGGTTACTGTGATCTAATTGTCATTTTTCCCTTATAAAAAGACTAATTTTCCATTATACAATTATTAATATTATTTTTTATTCAATATATGTTTTTTGGTTGTAATGGTATATACATTTTAATTCAATCATTTTAATGTGTTATATTATACAATTACCAAAACATAGAATGCAATTGATAATTATTACTTTGATATATCTAAATAAAATTAAATAAATTTTGAAATATATTTATAATTAATATGGTTGTTATTCTGTAGACTATGAGAACGTTACCAAGAGATAATAAATTGAATCATATGTTTCTATTACCTAATATAAATGTTGATTCATTTAGTGATAAATATATTAGAATTACTAAATGTTTTATTACAATAGATACATAATTATACTACTATAGAGGTTCACATTATTCACCTATTTTAAACAACACTAGAATGATAACGAAAAGATTGCTTGTGGATGTTGATTGGAAAATATGGCTATTCATAAAAGATTCTTATTTGTACCCATGACTATTTAGTTTTTATGGATATACTTTCTTATTGACATAATTATTTTTCTCTCTCATTATTATAACTTTTTTTATAAAAAAAATATGTAATTATTATTGAGGTTTACATTCCCCAAAATATGTAAATGTGGTCTAAACTATTTGAGTTCATTACGTCAGTTATATAATGAGATCCTTCTGAATTTGAAATTATTAATGCTTATAATTATCCACGGTAAGGAACATTTATATATTCTAATATACATGATGAATTTTTTTCTTATTAACATTGATTTTATTTGTCCCAAGAGTATATTTTATATCAAATGGTTTTAGAAATTCCCTAATGTGATGAGAATATTGAAGTGAAATTAAAATAATCAAAATTGTATATTCAATGGAATAATTATATAATGTTAAGGGATATATTTGATATTTTCTATCTTTGATAGTGTTATCAAAGGATATTGATTGCTAATTTAATAAAGATAACCCTTGGTAATATTTTACTGTGATGTTTGTGAGAACATGCCTAATAATATCAATTTTGTATGTTCTGTATATCGTATGAAATTCTAATCTATGTGAATGTGTTATAATCCTTTGAAAGTAACAATATTATTAATACAAATCACGAGTATATTACATTTATGTATTGATCATCCATTTTTTTACTATATCCATGCTATTTATGATACACTAGGTGTGTCCTATATAGTGTAAAATTAATGAATAATGAAAAAAAGGAAGGTTTCTCATTTGAGTTTAATGGAAATTGATAACTATAAACTAGTACTGTAAATATTAAAATCTAATAAGGCGATTGATATGGATGTTTTTTAATAGAACATTCCCAGACTATATTCTAATAATATTGTATATATACATGTCATTAAAAAAGAGATGAAATGTACATGAATGACATATAGGTAAGACGTTATTATAATACATGGGTTATAGTCAATTCTTTTTTACTAATCCTTTTAATTTAAGGTACATGTTGTTATTAATGATATATCTATTAGACATTGAGTGAGACTTATTTCTATCAATATTTTTTCCTAGTGGGAGACAAACAATGTGTAATCACATGCTTCACCAATTTTTGTGAATTATAGTTCATGAATTTTTTTCCATGTGTGGCATCCAATGGGAATCCAAGTGAATGACTACATATAAATTTATTTAGGTAATTTTTTTTCCTAAATAATAATAATTGAATATATTTATCATAGTATTAAAAATAAATTTTATTATATATGTGAGTATAAGTAATTAATATTTATCAATGAATGTGGTAGCGTTAAACGTTTATTAAATAATTATTGGAGGAATGAGATGATTAATAGAATCATATATCATAATGTTACATTTATTAATTACAGTAGCTAGTGGTGATATGTTTTTTGTTACATAAAACATGTTACGAGGGTTTTTGTGTAATTTATTTATTTTTAGAAATATTTAAAGTATTCATGGGAATAATTTTAGTCATGGAACATTATAAAATACAATTTATGTTTATTTTTATCCCTTAATAGTATAGTTATATATTTTCAAGAATTTGATACCCTCTATATCCTCATAAATTATAAAAACTCTATAGATTGATAAATATGAGTATGAAATAATCCCAATTTCTATAGTTTATCATATTATAATTTAATTATTTGATAACACTTTTACAGAATTTGATATTCTCTAATACAACATGTTGATTTAATAACAAATTTCAATGAAATTTGTTATGTGTGTGGATGATATTGAGGACATATAATTTCATAGGGCTATAAAAATAGTGATAACAAATGAAATCACGAGGATTATATTATTCCAACGTGGTGTCATTTAAATTATTTTAATTATAAAATTAATTCATTGTAGATCCTTGGGATGAATAATATTTAACCAAAATTATCTAGCATCGAATGAAATATTTAATGATAAAATTTCAAATTATTGTCACTATAAAGCTTCTTTTATTTTATATGTTACTTCAACTTCCATTTGATAGATCATGAAATTTTTTTAGTTTTTATTTCAATTACATTTTAAAAAATAAAAAATGAAGGTTTTTATGTAGTCCTAATGAAACTAATGAAACATTTATCTTTTTTTAAACAACTATTATATGAGCGATTGAAAAAATTATGAAATTTTTGAAATAAAAAACAATGAAAAGCATATTTATGTCTTTGTTTATGTGTGTGGGTTTGTTTTTATTCTATGTCATTGAATAATTATAGGTAGGTGAGGAGTACAGATCATTGAAGAGTTATGTGAGAATGAAATTTCCAATAGACTGGTTTATGTGAAAAATAATTTAAATCAAAATATTTATTATAGAAATAATGTCCCCTACATATCCATGTTATTACCCATTATTTAGGGGGGTTTTAAGATAGTGGAAACAGACTATGGTTCCCTATATATTAATTTTTAAAATTATGGAAGCATCACTTGGTAAATGACACTCTAGTTGTGCAGGCCACTTAAGGGTGTGTGATCCACACTCGACTCAACACATAGTCAGGTCCCCCCAACCTGGGGCAAGATGATTCTAGCTAGACCAAACTGCTGACAACCTATATAACCACAACATTCTCATATTTCAATATAATAGCTCTTTTATTTCAGAAAATCTGCAAAAAATTATTAAAAAAATTTAGACATTAATTTATTTATTTGGAATTTAATAAAAATAATTTGGTGTTATATAATATGTTAATAATTAATTTTAAATATTTCAACATGATATCATTTCAATAATGTTCACTAAAGATGATTTTTAATAAAATTGTGCAATTTTTTTAATATTAAATATTTCCTAGCTTATAGCATCCCATTCGAGTTTGTTTTGTTATTTAAATCATTTAATTTATTAATTTTAATATTCTAATTAAATAATTATTTTTAATTTTAATGATATGAAAATTATCTGTAAATCATTAATTATAATTATTTCATGTCAAAATTTGAGATATATATTTTAGTTTTTTATCTTTTGTTTCCCTTACCTGCCTATGAGTTTACAAGGTAAATATCTATGGAGCCCAAGAAGGTAGTGTTCAAATAAAAAGAATTCATAGAAAGAGTTAAGGATATTTTAATGGTACTTGAAATGAGAAATAATAATGTAAACATTATGAATTGATATGCTCCCATTAGGTCTTGATTAATCCATTATTGTTTTGATATAACAAACAATATTTAATATCTTCTCATTACATCATTAGATATTTATTTTATTGTTATAATTAATTATTTAGTACATTGTTGTTATCTAATCACATAGAATAGTTCATATGTGTTAAAAGGTAAAAATAAATATACAAATGATGAATGTTTATGTTTTTTTCATTTTTTATATGTTATTTTAAAAAAAAATATAAATAAGATGGAAAATAGAAACAAATATCAGTTCCTAATATAATTAATATATTTTGTGCATATTATGTTATTTCGGAGATGGTTAATTAATTTTGTATCATCTAAATATTATTAAAAATAATTCTAACTGATATTTTTTAAGAAATGTTTTTGGAGACACAAATTTTTTTAATATTGTAAAAATACAATATTTTTTGAATGGTTGAGATTTTTGGAAGATCCATAATATTTTTTTGGGGAGTGTACAATTTGTTTTAATACCCAAAAAATATTTTCTCGTTCCAAATAGTTCAATATAATTTTCATTTTCACTATAAGTCTATTTTCTACATCATGATGGATTCTATGTTGTATATTAGTTTCAATTTAAAATATAATTCCTCTATACCATGATTATAATTTTTAACTGAAAATATATTTGGAAAATCGGGATTATGCCATATTTTCAATACTATTTCATGAATTGTTTTTTGAATGAAAATATGACTGTTTAAAATTTTAGTGTGGAATATAGTATTACTCAATAATTGAAATAGGCCTAAATTAAGTTTATTTTTCATATTCATGATCACCGTGATGTTAAAAACATGTTATTGTTAAATGGTATAACAATTGTAGATGTTCACACTTATTTAAAATCATTGAAATAAAATAATTGTGGATGATTTGGTAAAAATGAATTAAAATTATAATTTTTTTTGTTGTGAAATATTCATTCACAGAATAATAAATAATTTTCTATAATTTTTCTGAAAAAATCATAAACATCTACTCGAAAATAATTCTACCACTATTTTATGTTTAAATGTTTAATATTATGTGATGACAGATGTAAAATTAAAATTTAATTTATATAAGGGATGATTCAATGAAGAAGTAATGATATATCATTATGAATGAAATTGAAACATATTTATAACATCTAGAACCAGTGAAGATGTTTAGTTTATTAATGGATATATATGATAGAAATAATGTATTAAAGATGATAATTTGTGCAATATTATTAATGTGTAATGATCTATAAGATACAGTTTCTTGTATTTTATTTAGATATCAATATTTTAATTCTTATGAATAATGGAGAAAAATTATTAATAAGTTAGTATTGAATATTATTTGATTAAAATAATCGAATAATTATAAGTGATTATATATCCTTTTTTCATCATAAAACAGTTTCATGGAAAATTTAATGAATTCATAGACACTAGTTTAGAAATGATCTATTCTTAAGTATAGTAATAAAATCCTAGTCTATTATTGGTTATTTAAATATCAATACTTTTTGGTATTCCCTCCATTAATTATCTATTAATGGTGAACCATTGGAAATAATTATTCTTATCCAATTTGTCTTTAATAAATTTCTATTATAGTATATTACATTTTTTCGTTCCAAAACTATTAAATCATAAAGATATTTTTTTTATAAAAATAGTCATCTATTAAATGCACCCCCTAATTCTCATACCCTCCAAGTGTTCCTTAGGATACCTATGGTTACAAAATATTGTATCAATGCTTATGTAATCACATAGCTATGATAATTTATATCTTCTAATATGGATACTATTGTTTGTATAATGGGTGTTCAATTAATGGATTGAATTGATTATCCAATATATAAGAATTGGATAATATCCCATGTTGATTGCCCAATCCTAGTATCTCAAAGTCATTGGAGACTTCATTACATTGGCATTTGATGCCCAAAATTATATTACTAAATCCTGAAGAGTATTGTAATCTTATAAAACTCGATACATTCATGAATTCAATATTTTATTCTAAAACCAAAAATAAAATATAGTATTTATTTGTTAACATTATTATTTCCTTTATCATATCCATACATATTTATGCAAAGCATATATTGGCTCTCTAGCGAAAAGAAAACCAAGAAAGGGTCAGATCAAATACATAATAATGGTTAGGTAAAATGGAATATATCATGAATAAATAATACATAATCAATATTAAAAGGTAAAAAAGGAAAACATATATAATTTAATTATTATCTTGAGCACTAATAACAATACTTTACAAATAAATGATTATAAAATAATTTCATATAAAAAATCACATGAAATTGTGACATATACATGTATATAATAATTATTAAATTAATAATATGTTCTTTAATTGCTATTTTCATAAATATATAATTCCATATTTTGGACATCATGATCTTACTTTTGAGATCACATACCAAAAAATGTAATACAAACCTCTAAGGCCTCGTTCTATGAAATTTAAAATAAATGGGTTTTTCTCTATCCAAATATGAAATAAATTTTGTATTATAAGAAAATATTATGATTCATGTGGTAATTTATTTTTTTTATCTACACCTCGCATAATATTTCCATACATTCAATATTGAAAAAAATACAACATAATCAACATGTCTTCTAATTAAGAACAACCCATATTGGAGAACTAAAATATATAGTGTATATAAATTCCATATTAAAATTAATCATAAAACATCTAGATAAATAATAATAATTTAATAATTACTATAAAACATAGAAAATATAGTCTAAAATAATTTTATATTTTTATTTATTAATTGAAATAATATTAAATCCAAATTAAAATAATTTTTGAGGATAATGCATATTTCTTTATTGGCATTCACATTTTAAAAAAAATACAGAATATAAAGGATAAATATTTCATTGAAATTAAAAATTTAAATGTTTAAAGTATGTTAAAAATAGTGTGATGGTCATAATAGTTAAAATTTTCATTGATTCAGCATAGATTTAAACACATATTATAATCAAATTTTTACAAATTTGAAAAGTACCTCGTTCAAGGAATTATAAAAATCTTCCACTGAATATTTTTTTTAAATGTTAGACATGAATAAAATTTCATTTAATGAGTCATTATATTTTTTTAAAAACATTTCTTGAAATAACATAATAATAATATGGACATTAATAGAAAATATTCTTGAATTTGTTGAATAATTGTGTTGCTAACCCATAAAAACATAATTTTAATGTTTTGAGTAAATTAAAAGAGAGAAATACAAGGAATATTTTAGACTAAATTAATATATGTATTATATAAAATATAATTTTTTATCATATAAATATCAAAGAATACATTATAAGAGTTTTTAGGATAAACTATCCTAAATAAATATGAGATTGTGAAACTAATCTTTTCCATATGATCGAGTTATTTCATATATGGTTAAACATAATTTATAATAAATAGATATTTATTATATATATATTCTAGAAATATAATCATATATATCATAAAATATTTTAAATACTTATTAACTTATACAATAAATTTCATAAAAATTATTTACCAAATTCACACTGTTGGTTTATAACTACTTAATTTTTCATGTATGATTTGGTATGGTGGTGGAAGTCATTATAATTATATCATGGTTACATAATAAATATAATATTAATAGTGATATTAATATTATATATATTTATTATAAAACTATTTGAATGTTAATACCCTGGGATTTTATGATTTTTTTGAATAAATTAAATTTCTTCAATAAATTGTGTTACACACAACAACTGGTTGTTATGTATAAAAATATACTATTAAAGTTTTTTAGACAATAATATCATAATATACCCCAGAAACATGGATAAAAGAGTATTATATTATAAATATCCAAAAAACTAATTATCTAAATTGGTTATAAATAAATAAATTTTATTGAAAACGTATATAATATTTTTATTAATAACTTTATAGGGTTCTGAAATAATATTTTTTCCCAAAATGTTTTTATTTGTTTATTTGAGAAACTGATAAAAGTAAATTTTTCTCCTTTTATAAAATTCACTATATAAAATAAAATTAATTTCATATTTCAAGATAACACAATTACATTTTAGTGAATTGTTTCGAATATAAAATAATTAATATTTTTTTTATGAATTCTAAAAGAATTCATATTTTATTTGATACTACATTTTTATTAAATGATTTTAAAAGCTGCACATTAGTCATATATGTTTTGAAATTAACCATAATAAAAATATATTTTTTAGTTCATATTTATCTCATTAGGATTAATATCCTGTAGAATTTTGATATTAAAACCATTTAAGCTTATAAGAACTTTTTTTTGGAAAACTATCTTTTTACCACCATTATTTTTTTAATTTTAAATTTAATTCATCCAATAATAAGAATATAATTTCAAAATGATTATTCCATATTTGGGTTAAAATTAATTAAAATTATCCAAATAGTTAAACATTTTTATTTTCTATACTTAATAGTAAAAATAGTAATAATTATTTTTCTCGGTAATGGATAAAACGAGATTACTTGGGGTTAATCTAAACACATAATGAATAAAAACACTAAAAAAGGTAAAAACCCATTATATATCCATATTTATAACATAATCACCTATGAATTTAAAACAATATGTTTTGTATCCTTTTATAATCTTTAAAATTAGAGCACATCTATTTATTTTAAAATTTTGAATGTGTGTCCTCTCCTACACATATAAAATGCTTCATGTCTCCTCTTAGATTCATAGTTAGAAAAACCTTATTAATCTATTACCTATATAATACTATTACCTACTTATATACACACATCCTTGAAGATATATTTTAACTTCAAAATCCACCATACATGTATATAGGTGTACCCATAATGGATTTCATTACAGAATAGTTATTGTCCATAGCCACACATTTTCATTTTATTTCTTCCTCAAAATCCTTCAAGTATTATTAAACCAATATGATATAATAATATAATAATATATGAAGTTCCTAGATCAGTGTGAATCACTGAGAGGGGTAGGGTTGAATCAGTGATCCCTTTAAATCTTTTTACTAATTGAGTCCTTTCAATTAAACCTCTCTGGCTGGTTAAAGCCTCGATCCACTCTTCTTGTATCTCTCAACCTTCCCCAAATGATGCAGTAATGAAAAGGCACTAGACACAAGTATTTACAAGGTTCGTCACCAAAGGCCTATGTCTTTGCCATGTTTTTTATACACCCCAACATGGTTTCTTCCATTATAATCTATTAGTATTACAATGGTCGATATAGAGTGCCACTATATCTCTCCGGAGTCCCAAAAGAGGGTCTTTATACTATGTACCACAGTGTTACCAGAGTCCCACTGGCCTGCACCAGAATCCCACTGAAGAATTATTCTTCCCTGAGTCTCAAAGGGGGATTCTCCTAGCTTCTTGAGTCACACGAGTAGTTCTTCATCTCTTCTTCTCTTCATGTATCTTCAGCAGCCTGGGATAAAGGCTGCTAGCCTTTCTCTCTTATTCTGCTCACTTGTGATGAACAGGGATTCTCGTCTTATTTAGGCTTTATCTCCTTCTTCTTAGGATGACCTGGCCTCTCTCTTCAAGAATCTTCAACTGCCTCTAAAAAATTCCGTTTGTCTTGCTCACAACTTCTGATCACTTCAATTGATCAGGCTCTTCTCAAATACTGAAAACTCAGACAACTGATCTCTCTAACATCAGTCTGGCATCAGTCTAACTTCAACACAACTTCGTGCACTAATTGCATGGTGACTCTGCATCTTCAGGCACTAACTGCATGGCTTCACATTTTCTTCAAGAACTCATGGTCTTGGACAACTGAGATGCACACAACCAGATTTATCTTTGTTCATGTGTGCACGTGCATGAATGAAATCATGAACTCCCCTTTTCTCTGTTGGTGTGATAAACACTAAATGAGTGTAATAGTCTTTTTACCACACACACCTTCTCACTTCACACACTTTGTTCTTTTTGTTTACACACTTAAATGTGTGTTATACTTTGTGTGAGTATCCTTCTTCTTCTTCTAAGTGTGTTCACTCCACTTAGTGCACACACATAGGTTCGGCCTTCACTTGTTTTGCACACACAATTTGTTCTTAGTTTTGCACACACTTAATCTTGGCCTCTTCAATTTCTCTTCACACACTTTACACATTTGCATACACACACTTAAGTGTATGTTCTACTTTGGTGTGAGGGTGCATTCATCTTCTTCAAAGTGTGCACAACAATTGTACACAAACTTGGTTCTCCAATTTTCACACACTTGGCTACGGCCTTCCACTTGTTTTTCACACACTCAACGTGTGATCTTCTTAGCACTTGGCACACACTTAATTTCTTCACCCGAACCACGTCCTCAAGGGAGGCGCGCAAGTGGTGTTCCCTTCTACATTTTACACCCACACAAGGTGCACTGGCAAGGGCCGCGCAAGGTAATGCTTGAGCCACGGGTCACGCAAGCCACAGGGGTGAAAGTGCGCGCAAGCGCTTGGTGCATGGGGCAGCCGCGCAGGGTGTTATACCCGCGGGATGCGCATGGAAGAAGGATGCAAGAGCACCTCAGCCGCGCAAGCTACTCCTGCTGCGCAGGTATGTGGGCAGAGAGTGCTCTTCCTGTCGTGCAAGGGAGACACGCATGGAACAACTTCAAAGCCTCAAGTAGCTCCAGGACAAACTGATGTGCATGGGGTTGTGTGGGGATTCAATTCATGTAGCACAAGGGTGCTCCGCGGGACTTTGGTTCTTCAACAAAAATTCAGCAAGCCAAACCGATATCTCAGGCTCTTCTTTTATAGGCAGAGACTGCCTCTGTCCATCCGCGTGGATAATCCCTTGAATCCCCGAAATTCTCGGGTGTTCAAGAATTTCAAAATCGTGATATTTTCCAATATTTCACACGGGGGACTCTTCCACTATTTTCCTCTATGGGCATGTGCATGGAAATGTATGCAACTCTCTGTTTAAGGACTTAGATCACAAATACACAAGCCTCGCACCTCCGATTGCATCGGCCTTCGTGGAATTTCTATATACTTTGCATGCAAGCCAATATTAATGCATGGTTAGATTCGTTATGGCCTAATTATCTCAATGGATACTTTGGTTTTCTTAGAGTTGGCCGAAAACTCGATCTCCATCTTCGGAAGGCGCTTGGTACACGGCGAGGTCGCGGGTGGAACGGGGTGTCCTCGGCTCGAGCACGAGGAAGGAGATGATCCCCGAGCCGTTGGATCTGGCGTTTTATGAAGACAGATGGCTGAGATTATAACGCAGCTCACTGGATCGATCATGCAGTCGAGATCTGTCATGCGATCAGTCAGACAACCAAGATTAGATCCCACTTAAAAAACTTCATCCCACATCAAAACGGGTCGCGGAATTATCGCGGCATATCAATCAAGCGCTACCTAGAGCATGACCTGACCTAGTGTCACTGAAATATTTGAGTAGTCATATAATATGCATCATGTATTCACCCTATCATAATCTTCTTTAAATAGTAATAATACATGATATTCATTATTGAGACTACAGTTCAAGGGATTCATATTCATGATTGGAAATTACTTTTTGATCTACCTAATCCCATAGTATCCCAAAATTAATACACATTACTATTCTTAAATGTAACCAAGAAACACATATTACAAATTAAAAAATAATAATGACTGACCTATGATAATCATTGTAATAAGAAATAGAATATTATAAATCCTTGAAGTGAAATCTTTATGGATTCATCTATGAAGGCATTCAATAGGTATTTTGATGCTTTGTTATGTTGTGATCAATTACCCTAACTAAAAACATCTCCTCCCTCTCCCCATTCCATTTCTCAAATATTGTGGAAGAAAATAATATATCCTTTCCACTCTTAATCTCATTCAAATTAATGAAAAAATTGTTGTATAATTAAAAAAACAAAATAAAACCCCAACAAAAAAAATCTAACACTTGGAAAAATTACCAAAAAATTGTTTATATATCATCAATGAAGCCCATCCTCCCTGTATTGACTCATCCAAAAAGATAAAATTGTCATCATAGATATAATTAAAAATTATTCAACGATTGCACACAAAAAATGATATAATTTTTACAAATTTAATATTAATCATTATATAAACATAATAAAATCAGGTAATTTCACAAAAATCTATTCCTATGTTATACACACTATTCCAAGACCCATTAAGTTTCTATAAAATTATTATGATTCTATATTATAGATAATCTTACCATATTCATCTTATACCCACATTAAATTAAAATTTCAATCATCCCTTGGTTCAAACATACAATAATTACAAGGTTTCTTAACCCCCACACCACAACAATAAGTTCTTTTGGAACTCAATATGTGGTGGTGGATAACTTGTATCCATTATTTTTCATCATGTATTGACTTCATATATCACCTAGAATATCCTCCAAGAAGAATCAAAACACCTTTGAATATTCATCTTTGATTTGAGAAGACACTATCCATCACACGACTACAATTATAATCACCAAAAAACCAACCAAAAACTATGAGTCCCATTAATTTTTGAATAATAAATATATTAACTATATTTGGTCGACCATATCATACAAAAGAACAGTCCTAAAACACAAATCATTACCCATTCCATGATAACGGTGAATAATATCCTCCAAACAATTCCCTATAATAGATGATACCAACCCCAGATATCTAATGGTATTCTCCTAACCATATGTTCTATGAAATATTTTTCATCTATTTTAAACTAATATAGTCCTAGAAAGACTACACCACTCGAGTTCATCAAGGTCCGATTTATTATTAATGATATCACACCCTCATGTGTAACTCAACAACACAACAAAACTCATGTTCACATGAGTCACACATCTATGAACCAATGATAACATACATAAATATGGTATATTTGATATTTTTCATGACATTTTTTCGTATCCATTTCACCTTGGATGGTACTCTTCAAAATAATTATATATCATCTACATCATGAATTAACACATGACCACAAACAAGTCGATTATCATTCCCTAAAATTGTTTACCTGCACCTACCGACACCATGCACCCAAAAATGAAATTAAAACCAATAGTTGTAGGCATATAATCGAACTCATACTTTCATAGAAACTTAATCATCATAACAGTGCCACCTCTCAATCCCATGGAATCAACAATTGTAGCTATAAAACTATATTAAGAAGTCTAATTCCGTCATAATCTTTTATAGTTTATCTAAGTAACGCATATGAAACATGGACTTAATTTCCTCCTCTTTCGAACATATCACTGCAAAATACTAATAAGTTATCATCACTAAAAAAATATTATAGATTATATTATTATAATTCCAACAAAAAACAATGTATTTAAACTCCATATAGGTTGTTATCGACACATTAAACATCATAAATTCTAATTTTAGTGGAAGCATATAGACAACTTCTTGTAATGAGAATCTTTTAAGATGAATATAATGCATGGAGATTCTTATTACACTTATGATCCATGAAATAAAACCCATTAATAAAATATAATTCACAATATCATTGTATGTTTAACTTGTGAGAAAATAATACTAGAAAAGTGAAATCCAAGAATGAAAATCATATCACTATGAACACTAGGACTCCAAGTCAAGAAGTGGTTCATGTGAAACGAGTATGAGGTTCATCACAATTTATGGAACATTCCTATAAATTCTATATGCCATTCATAAAATATAAATCTATGGAAAATACATCCTGTGGTACAATTTTTTTATGAACCACCACAGGTTAATCCCACAAGTTAAATGATCTAAGACACAAAATGCCTATATGTTCTCATCCCCATTTTCCAATAGATATTGACTAGTAGTGTGGTTCATTGAGAAACCATTAAGTACAATACTCTCATATTTGAGTAAAATAAAAATTTAACATAGAAAACATATATATTAATGAACATCAGAGTTCATAAAATATATAAAATATATATTCTATACTAAAATGAAATGTCACATAATGTTTCATAGTCATGGTAATACCCAATAACTAGACCCCCAATTTCATGACCACCTATAAGATATAATAAATTTTAGAAACGAAAAATATAAAGTCATAATTCTAATTCCATGTTGAATAATAATCCTTATTTATTGAAATCCATTGATTATTTCCATTTTTTTACACATACTAAATCTATGGTATTTTCCCAAATTTGGAATTTGAAGACTCTTCCTAGTCCAAGTATGTTTCCAATGCTAAATAGAAAAGAAAGTATAAGGGTCTCTACATAGGATAATGATACTATGTAGTTGATGAAAAATAAATACATTATTGGCCATCCCTAATGGTGAACCTAACATCTATTTTCAAGATATGTGCTTGCATATTTGACAGGGAACCCTATTTAAACAATAATATATTCTATAAAAATAAACAATATGGTATATGAATAAATTCGTTATCAAAAAAGAATATCTTCATGACATGTTGTGGAATTATAACATTATCGACCCGTTACGATCAATGTTTAATTCCACTTAACACTCTTCGAAATAAGATATTAGTATCATGTGAATAATCCTTACCTATATAAGCAATATCTAACTAAAAATTGAAAATTACATAATACTATAACCTTATTATTCTATGTTTTTTGTTAAAAACACAAAAACATCCCACTACTAGTTACATTGAATCAAATATTGAAATTTAAACTAGTGATAGGAACTCATTTTGACCCTAGAAAAAACTACCAATGATATAGATGTCTTATAGAATGAGCATGGATAACCATTTAAGATTTTTGTGAGACCATATGAATAAGATAATTTGGGGGAATATTGCACTCATGATAAAATATACCCAACTAGGATATATACATAAAATTGGAGGTTGAACTCTTCTAGGCAATCTGTTAATACAATAGATCCTCTAGCGACCAAATATTTGACGTGATCATCCAAAATCTCATTAACAACAACTCATTGTATAATATTAATAAATATCCTCTAACATATGATAACTTAGAATGAATTACCATTAATAATCATAGATTTCAACAACATTCCATTAAAAAAGGGTCATCAAAATGAATAATCACATCATTAATACCACAACAACAACATGCACTCCCCATATACCACATTTTTCTAAAGTGAATCAACAGTTTTACACACTGGAATATAAAATAAAAACTCTGTATGGTCAACATATATTATGGATCCCTCATGTGTCACATAAATCATTCTAATAAGAATACTGCTAATTGTTTTCCCCCCATCATAACATAATCCTTGGTAAAAACATTATTAGAATACTCATTCTCAGTTTCAACATCAAACACAAGTATCATCAAGAATTATTTAGAATCATCTGAAACTATTCTCAACAACATTATATTTATACTCATACACTATGGTTTCATCCCAACAAACAAGATATGTCTAGCCTAAACCCAAGGTAGACATTTTATATAACCATCTAAGAAAACCCTGAGTGTGTTGTGTTATCATCCAAGAACATGCTTTGGAAATCAAGGTATCCCCTAGGAATTTTCATGATTTTATTCCCCTCAATATCATGATGATATCTCAACACTCATACCCCATTTACATTAGAGATATATCAAACTAATACCTCAACGATATGTTCTCACCAAACATCACCAAAACTAACTCACTAATAACCAATAATTTTCCAAAGGAAACATAATAATGTGAAACGTGAAAAAACCTAAAAAGGGAATATCAAATGTCCAATTAAGTCTCTAGATTGAGAAATAAGTAAAATAATTCTATGGGAATGTACATAGTGTTAATCGAGGAAACACAACTTGTACCCCTAGAAACTCTCCATTGTCATTTACATCCAAAAAAATTGTGGTGCGGAACCCAATCTATATCAATTTTAAAACTCTTAATTGGAATGTTAATTATTTGAATATCCAAAATCTATACCCTAAATGGTATTTAAATAATTACAAACTATTTTAATCTATCTATTTGCTACAAACATGGTCTAGACATGTATCCCACTTTCCATGTTCCACAAAGAAGAATGTGTCTTTCCATATACTCGACCTCAACCTGAGCCTCCCTTGACGGTGTGTAATCATGTAATACACACCATTTAGAACCTCAATCACTCTTCCATGAATAAGAAGAACACATGGTGTCTGTTATTTGAACTAAACATCAATTGACTTGGATCCCCAAACCTAAAACTCTAATGATACAATATAATGATATAATTCCCCTAAAATAATCTCAATACAACAATCGAGGGTCTCTTGAAATCTCAAATAACACTTTATAAGATAAAACATCGTGATATATATATGTATTAATGTTATATAATAAATATACCATAATAAGTCATGTAAAATTTATCTAGTAATTAATCCCAATTTCATGCTTTAGGAATGCTACATTAAAATATTTTCCCAAAAGATATCCATAGTAGAAAATAACACCCCTTTCTCCCAATTATCCCCCAACCATGAAAAATATAAAAGGGTAAATCCCATAGCATTAATCTTACATAAAATAAAAGAAAAAATGTTTTTATAATAAATACAGAAGGAAAAATCATAAAAAATTATAATAATAAAAAAAATTATACAAAGGGACTAATCAATAATGCAAAACGAAGACAAAGATTATACCTCTCAAAAGAAGACAATCTTATTCATACATGAACCATGATGATTGGGATTCAATAGAAGACATAATTAAAATGATATCACTTATTATAATGTATACAATAATGAATATTTATTGATTAATTTAAATATTTTTAAAAAATACCATTGCCCTGACGTGTTGAGGAAATACCAAGTGTTAAAATGAATGAACATGTTTTTATATGATGAAAATATATAAAAATTATGAAGAAGAGAATTATAACAAGTTAAATAAAGATTTATGTTGTTCATTAATAATCCGTATATATATAGATTATAATAATTACAGTACTATGAAATTTCATAGCATAATTATGAGTATTTCATTGCGGTTCAAAAACATAAACCCCAACTCGGAATGAGCAAATAAAGAGGATTAAACATTGTTCCACTAGCCTTGCAAAATGATAACTATTAAATTATTAAATGTTGAAGGAATATTGAAATACCAATGTATTGATGCCACCCAATTCCAAGCTATAGTATTGGATGGTGAAAATATATACACAACGCGATAGAAATTATTTATCCCATGAAACATCATCTACAACAGTCATTCAGCTGTTTAGGATTTTATATGGCCATGTCTGTGTCAATATACAATCTCTACTACAGTCGGTCACAGTTTATATAGTGCCGCTAAATTTGACTCAAGTTTATTTTCGACCACAGAACAAGGGCATGTTTCCCCCTTCAACCTCCCAACTTGCTCATCATGGATCTAGAACAATGGAGTTGTCATCTATTTTCAAAATGGTTCATGATCATCTTGTCCAGCATCATATAAAACTAATTGAGGTACACCAGTCCATCTATATCCCAAATAGAGCCTAATTCACTATGATATCCTTCTTTAATGACAATGAGTTATAAAACATACATAATATGCGATCATCCTCTTATTCACTCACCAGTGAAAACATTCTATTTCAAAATATCAATTTCATGATTACGATTCATGAAATACCATCTATTTTACATTTTTCTCATATGGTGTCCTCAAATATTCTTCCTCTCATCCTCGATTCATCAATGGGGACTAAGAGTGGCACAACAATGCATCACCTTTTTTATTGATATAAGATTTATCAACATATCTATTTTATTGATTTTTCTAAACTCTACTTATAATATCAGTAACACATCCAATAGCATGCCTCTGATAAAATAATACATCACTTTAAATTAAATCATTCGGGAAAGAACAATGGGTTCATTACATGTTGAATATCATTTTTACTATCACCGTGTAAAATAATTTCGTATTGATTTCTACCCAACTCATATAGGATATTCGTTAGATAAACGATCTCCTTTACATCCTTTGTTAAAACAATGTATTATGCATTTATGGAGGAAAAATAAACCACCTTCTGTAATTGTGATATCTAGCTTACTGAAGTTCCTCCATAAGTCAATAAAAAACTAGTTGTACTCATCGTATTATTGACATCACCTATAATTTTAGTATCCACATACAATTGCGATGAGATTACTTACTAAAAGAATATATAATACTTCATTTATCCAATTAAGATACCTCAATACCCACATCATAACGTCCAAATGATTATTCTCATAGTAATACATGTATATACACACAACACTCACTACATGAGGGATTTTAATTCATGTACAAAAAATTGAATAGATCAATATTCTATTATTTTATTCTTATAGAACCTTTTCTATTTATACAATATCATTTATCATCTTTCATGACTTCTCCTTTGATAATTTTAAATGGCCTACCATGTAAATAAGAATTGGATTTTTCTTCTATCATTATATATGTCACAAAATCCTTACAATTTTTTCTATATATAATAATTTCAATGTTTCTTCTTCACATACTATCTTGATATTCATGCCAAAAATAATTAAAAATTTTTATGATAATTCATCTATAACTTCTCATACAACTTCCCTTTCATCTCATTAATCATATGAAAACATGATCATGTAATTATAATTTCATTCACAAATGGAATCAATATAATATATTACTAACATAAATAGTATATGTAGAAACATTAACCCATGGATCATATTTTTAATGATTTTTTTCATGAATTCATAAAAAATATAGGTCAAATTAATGGATTCTTATTCAATACATATATGCCCGTCTAATGTTTTGGAATAAGTTCTTCTTTCCCAGACACAATATATCCCTCTTAATTCTCCATATAAATTTAATCCTCTAGATCTACATCAAAAATTTATTCTTCTAATTAAGATGGTCAGGGTATAAATATTCTGGTGAAAATATATTTTGAACAACCATGATAGAGGTGAGATTCACTAGATGAATAAATATTTTATTGATGTCAACAATTTTCATCTATTAAAACAATTTCTGCACCAGAATTTCTTTATACCTTATCATTTTATTATGTTCTTCATTTACCTGTTATACACATTTTTCCATAATTCATTATTCCGTAGTGAATATGGTGTTACTTTCCATGTATTTTTTCAGGTAGTGAGGAAATATCCTATTGTAGGGTCAACTCCCTGTGAGTGAACTCCATCATCAACATTACCCTGCAAGAACATTTAGGATCTCTACTATCCTTCGATTATAAATTTTTTATAATATTTAAAACATATGAACATGTATTAATACCCTATTTAAACTCCTAAAATACACTGTAGGACTAGGTTATTAAATGATTCATTCCTAGGTACATTGTCAAGATTAATATTCTCTTTTCACTTTGATTTTTTGGCCACATTTTCTAATTCATCAACATGAAGATACTAAAACATGGGACCTTCATTAATTAATATATTCTATTTTTTGATGATTATCTTGTTATAATCATCAAAAAATCGTTATCTGAATACATAAACATCATATCTAATAAAAAATATTGGTTTGGACTTAACTTCATGCTTGTCCCTTGAAAAAGAATCAACATAAAAATATTCAAAAGAACCAATGACTCAAGAATATGATATTCTTACTACAATTCCAAACTATAAATTCTATGGAAGACATTCTCCCATTTGTATAGATGGTCTCATGTTGATGATATATGTTGTTGAATTTATTTCCTCCACCAAATATTTATTGGGTAACCCTTAGTGAATCTTCACACACCACAATCATTCATTAAATTTTATATTCATCCTTTCAACCGCATCATTCAATTTTTTGTACCTCAAATGGTTTTCTCCAACTGAATTCCAATTAGAACATAATTATTTTAACTCATAACCACAATACAATCCTCTTATGATAAATCTAAAGGATTCCCTTTTTGATCATGATTAATTATCTACCATTGTATTCCACTTCTTTTTTATGTTTTACACATAATATTTTCTCTTCATAATTGAATACTTAACTTTCCATGTTGATCCAATGATAAATTTTACAACTTATTATGACCCACCATGGAAATGTATTGGTGTAGGACCACAATCAACATTATTCATCAGGTCAGGCCTCATATACTTTGTTGTTCTTCTTCCTTTCTCAAATTATACCAATGTTTTGTTCAAAAGATGAAATATTTACATAATCTATCTTCAAATTTTTTTTGGTAGAATTACTTTTTCCCTAGAACCTTCATCCTCCTCTCATTCATGTGGTCAAAACTGTAGTTCCATATAAGTTAATCCTCAATAGATATTATTGATGCAATCATATAAATTCTAGTATCTATCTTTTTATACAGGGTAACATTATATGTTCCCATATATATGAACACAACTCCATTGATAGTAATTCAGACACAAACACTCAACATGGAACTAAAACCTTCATTATCATGAAATCTAAAAGAATGAATATTTCTTAATAAAAAATCATTAATCATCATTTTTTATAGAAGTTTCAAACTTTCAATTATTATCTGGATATGTGTATCACCATTCATAATGGTTTTATAAGTTACATCCTTCTAAATATTTTCCTTTCCAAAATATAAAAAAATACTACTGAAACCATTATTTGATGTAGAATTAAATGTGGCCCCTGAGTCTAAGATCTATGTCCATGTTGGGCTGTTGATTCACAATTTCACCACATATATTCCTTTAACATTCATGCTTTCTCCAATGGTTTTAGGTTCCGTCCATTTATCTCTGCACCCATTCATGACATGTCCTTTCTTCCCACGCATCCACTACGAATGACCAGCCATCATTTCCATATATTAAATAATTTATCTTGAATTTCATCATCTTTTCGGATTGTCTCAAAACAAAAACCTTCCTCTACCATTAATATTCATAGTAAATAATAATATATTCCTTGTTCTCTCATTTGAATATCGACCATAATAATCAAGTACCACACATCCTTTACACCCAAATTTGTATTCCCCAGAGAACTGCTTATGAATATTAAATATTGTTTCCAAAGCTAAGGAAATGTAGATAATAAAATTAGTTCATGTAGCTCATAATAAAGTTCAATATACCTTGATATTAGTTGAATAATAATTTTATTTACTTCTCTAACATGATCTCCAAAAATCCCCCTTCATTCATTTTGATAATAAACAATAATATCATCAGGTACACTTCTTTCAATGTTGAACGCTTCTCAATTATATCTATGGGATCATTAATTATACCCATAATCATTTTCTCTTCTCTAATGTAGAATAGAACATTTATCCATCTTAATGTTCAAAAAGCAATGAAAATTCTGACCATGAATATCAGAGAATATCTAATCCATGTTTTAATGTATTTAGAACTCTTAGTGGAAAGTGATTCTTTTTATGATAATAATAAACTTTGATCGTTATCCTGTAGCAACTATTATTCTATCCATTAATGTTATCAATCATCACTTTTACTTCTTCCATATTAATCATTCAATTTTATTATTCCAAACTCAACCTGGGATACTAGTTTTTTAAAATTATAAGAGTAAGAAGGAAAGAACAAGATTTCAATTGTATAACAGATTGAAAGAATAAGAATAGAAAATTCACACCATAAACAATAAATTAAATTGTTTGAGAATAATACCTATATCTATTAATAGTATGAATCACTTCGCTATAAAATTTATGAGAAATATTATTGGGTGATATTAGTTTCTCTAACACATAAACCCTATCTCAAAATGATATAATATAGAGGGTGAAAAAGTTTTCATCCAACTGCATATAAAGTACAATATGCAATAGTGAAAGGTTATAAGATGTATGTACTTCTAAAATTATATGGCCACTGATGTCCATTAAAATATACAATCCCTTGGAGATAATTGTATTTATCTACAATATCACTATCATGAATGTTTGAGGGGCTAATTTAGTCATTCAAAATTCTACAATAGTATAGCTCCCAATTAGTGTTGGTAGGTCAATTCCCTTAAAATGGATAATAGTTAGATGTCCACAGAGTTTCGACGAGGAGTTATGAATTGTTTGTGTTTGTATATCACATCCTCATTCAAAATCACTAGAGCTAAAAAATTACAATCAATGCTCCACATGTCTCCATAACAATTCTAAAACCCATAATCTGAGACTAAAAATGTAATTATAAACTTCTTTCGATATAAAATAATAGTTGAAATTACCATTTGCCCTTTAATAATCACGTTTAAATAAAAAATTGAAAATTTGGGACTGATATCTCATTCATATTTATCATTATTCAACTAATATTGATTCATGTGGAATATTTGCAAAGGTCAATGAAATAGCCTATTCTACCACATTTGAATAATCATTTCAATAAGGGTGTGACATCTAGTTATTAAATTTCTACCAAACTATTGGGAGTATTTTATATAAAGTATTATTCTTTTTTAACTCCTAGGGAAAATATTTATTCATTTTTTCATTACCTATGAATTTTTTTGTCCATTATTTTTATCAGCACTCAAGTTTCGCTTCAATATTACAGACTAAAACTCATTATTATAATGAACACTTTTATTCTAATATTCTCTAAAATCATCAAGGATCTAATTTTTTATAAAGATAAATTATTCTTTTTTATATGTATTATGCTACAGTTATATGAGATATACACGAAAAATAGATTTTTTATTCCCAAATTCATTCATTATATGATTTTCACATATTAATAAACTGTGAAATCAATCTGTTTATTAATTTTTGAAACTCCAACAACACTAATGATTGATGGTAGATCGTGATTTCTTATTTTCATAAAAAATATTTTAATCTTATATGACATACTATTTTGGATAAAATGTATAATAATTTTATATTTCTATAGGAATAATAGTTTTTACTCATTTTCATATATTCCATTAAAGATATAATAAGTTTATTCATTCTAAAATATCAATATGTCTTGAAAATTTTATTTTATACATACAAAAGTATATGAATATCTAGTAGTACTTAAATATATATTTTGATAATGGTTTATATTCGTCAATGACCCTATAACATATACAAAATTACATTATAAGAGATTCATATTTTTAGTAGGTTGAGTCTATTTTTATAAAATGAATTTTAGAGAAAAATATTATTCTCATTAACATAAGATGTATCATCATGTGCCTATAATAATTTCATTCATTTACTTAAAGGTGAATAAATTTTTAGTTCTCATAAGTCTTTATATATTTATTTTATATTAGTAATTCATAACTGTATCATTTCATATTCCTAAACTGATTATTTTTCAGAATTTATCATTTCATATAAAATGATTTCAGTATTATTTCAACATGCCTCTAACATCCAATTGAAAAAATTTGAGATTAAAAATATAATGGTGCGAATCATCAAGTTCATATATCATCTCATTTAGACATTTTCATTCAGTACTATCAGAATCATATTTCATTATAACTATTTTTTAACATTGGATGTATGTTAATTTCAATGTAACATAGTTTCTTATATAGATTCAATAAGGTATATTAGATGACTCCATATTTTGAATCTTCGTGAATGTATTTTTTCTTTTCACCAAATTCTATTTTTAAATTATTTTTTTAATTCATATACTATATTGATATTTCAAAATAGTTAATGGAAAACAATTATAGGGATTTTATTTACACAATGCATGACTTATAAATAAAATCAATTATGAAAATAATTATACATATCTTAATCACAACATGATTTGGGTTATTAAAACTGATCATTATAAATTAATATGGTAGTTAGAAATGATATTTTGATATTATAATTACATCATGTTTGTGTTGTAGCGGCATGACCCCAGAAATCCTAGAGTTAGTGCCTAATACAATGATGATTGCATAATATAAATGTAAATTGTGTACCAAATGATAGAATAGTTTTGTAGTATTGGTAAACTAGGAACATATATGAGAATTGTTTTATAGATGAATAATGTTACTATAACAAAATTTATTCCTCTAACGAACATCATTATTCCATCTACCATGTCCTTTCATGTATTACATTGTACACTTTAGCGAATCTTGGGGAAAAGAAAAATAATAAGGGTAAGATGAAATTTATATTATGGTCTAATTATAGAAAATGAAATACCAAATCAATGATATTATTCAATATAGAGTGGTATATAATTTAACATATGTTCCATTTAATCAATAAAATCATAAGTAAGCTCATATGTAGTATGGAATGGTAAACAACTTGAAACATAAGATATTTAAATAACAGGATAAAATATAGTCAATATGGAAATGAAATTTACTAAAACACTTCCATTTTAATCAATTAAATAAAAATCACATACATTCATAAATATAATCAATGGAAATATCTCTTCGATAATAATTCTTTTAATGATGTAAATGATAAATTATAAGACGTCATGTTATGTAGGTAGATGGTACCTTTATCTTTAAGACATACTCTCATGAAAATTTAATTCTATTATTAAAACCCCATATATACTTCATGGAGGCAAATTATAAGGGGTTTTTCCAAAAAAATAATCTCATGAGGCAACTGATGTATATAGGGGATTTTGTTAAATGTTTCCCAACCAATGTCTTGCATTCACAAATAATTCATCATATTTTGATTAATTAATTTATTTTAAAAACAATGTACCTTATCAAATATCCATAATGAGTAAATGATATATACATATCAATATTTCATCAATAAATATAGTGACATTAAATTTCACCTATTTATGTTAAAAAATGTATGATACTTAAAAAATAAGCATATCAATAATAAATAATATGGTTAATTTGGTGAAATTAATTTTACAATGATCACAAAAAACTGAATATTTAAAGGTGAATTACAAAATTATTAATGATGTGAAAGTAAGTATAATAAATATTTATATCATTAAAAAACACGATGAATAATTAGGATTTTCTTAATAAAAAATACAATAACTGGGTTAAAATAAATGGGTTTTTTTGTTGTTTAATGGAAATATTATAAACATATCTTTTAAAAGCATTTTTGATGGTAATATTTTCATTATTTTTAAATAGATTTTCAAAATTATATTATTTAATAATAAGATCAAAAATTAATTTTATTTAAAATATAATTTTTAATCATTTAATGTAAGCTTGGAATAAATCTTGATTTTTAAATCCATACAGGCAGCACAATGTAAACTGAACATTCCTTTTTAATGTTAAAAAACATAGAAAAGTTCATTGTTCAGATTGAAAAAAATAAATACTTTTGAATTTTTTAAAATAACATTAATTGGATAAATATCATTTACCAATATATTTATAAATTTTAAAATAATTGTTTAGTTTTTGTTTAAAATTGAATTTTTAAAAGAAAATAGGGTCTCCATCTAAAGAGAGAAATGTTTTTTTACCTTTCATAAAAAAATTTCCTAAAACACATTCAGTACCAATGATTTGGAAATTGTAATATTATTTTGGAAAAGTCATGAATGACCATAGGATATGTAAAATAATGAATTTATTAAATAATGATACAATAAGTACCTATTTAGATAATTAAAGTTTAAACGATGCCAAACAAATTGGGATTTTGAATTAAACCCTTTAAAAGAACATAACATTTATGTTATATTTAATAAACGAATATATTATATGTGTAAACCATAAATAGAAATAAAACATGTTGAAAAAAATTGTATATAAAATCAAATTATACATAGAATGATAGAATATTAATGTTAATGTGGATGTAATATAACCCAATAAAAAGGAATCCGGTTGTGAACTTCATTATTGTTAGGTTACATGAAATTTTAATCCATATATAAGAAATATTCTAAATTGAAATAAATATTCCATGAATATTAGAAAACTTAGGATATAATAGATCAAAATATTATGTTGATACTCCTTCAAAAATAAGTATGTGGTCAATATGACATTCAACTCATATATATATAAAGTGAGATGAAAATCTCTTACCATACATTTTCATTCATTTGAATATCCTTAAAAATCATGTATAATTATTTAAAACATTTAACTACCTTACACAAGAATAATAATAATAATAATTAAATCATATATAATCTTCTTATAATATCTTATTAACCATTTTCAGTAATCATTGATTATTTTCACAATTTCAGTGGTCAACTTCCTAGTGTTTCGAGTTTAATTTGGCCTATTATTTTTTGTTTCAATTACATAGCTAATTATTCAATAATATCTTGAATATAAACCATGATTTTGTTATCTAATATATTTTTTATATATTTATTGATAATATTCTATTAAATTTGGATATATTAAATGAAATTCATTATTCATGCTCATGGAAGGTCAAACCTATGCATGATTGATAGATTCACTTAATTTCTGTATTAATATAAGGAAAATTAAAATATATATATTTTATTTATAATTGAATTATAATATATGACATATATTAAACAATATTTTTATTAAAATAATATTTAATTCATTCCATGCAAATTTATAATTAATCAAATCGCATTAAGGAGGCGGTAGTCCACCCAACCACAAATAATGTTATGATATATTCCCAAAATGGAAGGAATGAAAGTATGAGTTTATAAGAAATATATAAGACTAATGGCATCATAAATATTATATATTTCATATATACTATTAATCTATCATTATTCCATCATTTAATTATAAAAATTAGAAGACCAATAGACATCGATTCACTTGGAAGTAGTCCACTATACACACAAACAGAAATTGTGTATCACATTTTTATAGATGTTTGGGACATTTTAAGTATATATAAATGAATAAAATCATATCATTATATTAAATATAAATAGGATATTATATAAGAATTATATAGAATTAGTTTATGAGGTGTCAAAGAAAATGACAGAAATGTGATCTTTAAAGAATGTTACCTTATATACGGGTATCTTTTTTGTTGTTTATACCAAAAGACATCCTTGGTTTTCTTTTATAACTAATGATAGAATTATAGGTTAAAGTTAAAAATTTTGTGAGATAATTTGGTAATAATATGGATGATACATAATTGTTGAGATGAGTGAATTATCTAAATGGTTGAGTTTTGTTTATATAGGAGGATAAGTGGTATTCTTGTATGTTTTTTTTGAAATGAATTCAACCAAAATTTTTACTATTATATGTGGTTCCAATAAATGTAAAAATAAGAAAAAAGAAGTATATGGTATTAATTTAAAGATCTAATGGAATTTTGAAAGGTCTCGAGGAATATAATCCCTTATCTTTAAAGTTTAGTCATTTATTATGAATATTTTTCTCTTACAAATAAAATAGATTAAAAAGAAGTTTTGTATTAAAATTACTTGTTTTCCACTTTTCTTCAAAAATGAAACTTTATTGAAAAATCACTAAAAATGAGCCAAATATAATTTCAATCTACTTAAATAAAAAAATGTTTAGTTTTTACATATTAGATTTATAAAAGTAAAAAAAAACTAGTATTTAAAATAGTTTCACCATTAATAGGTGGTACAAGTTCTTTTATAAAAAAATATATGTTTTTTTTCATAAAATTGTGTTTGTTCCCATATTATTTCTATAAAATCAACTATATGTATATAATAAATATTTTATTGAATATATAACATATATATTTCATTAATATCAATTACTAATTTTAATAAATTAATTTTATCAATACAAACAACAATTGGGAGAAATATATATATGTATATATATATCATTTCTATTCAATTGGAACTTATTTTCAATTCAACTTAATCAGTTAATAATGAATATATCATAGATTTTTATAAAACAACTATTTTGGTATGTTTTTTCATACAATTCAGAAATGATAATTTATCATCTAGGTTAAATTATATTAAATAATCATTTTTAATAATATATTTTTGTTTGATAAAACACTATCTTCTGTTTAACTCAAGTCATCAAACAATTTCATAATTGTGTCGACCACTAGATAACTCATTTTATTTTCTATTTAATAAGCTAGAATATATTAAATTAATAAAATATATTAAATTTACCATTAATACTCGAGATTTTATATTTTTTCCAATGTTATGTGTTTCATATCATTCAAGTTACAAATAATAGTTACTCTTTTTGTATTTTTGGGGTGTCACATTCGTTCGACCATTATTAAATTACATCCTAAAAATTTAAACTTTTTCATATAAACCTACGGTTTTATATATTCAATTTTCAATTAATTATATCCAACATCATGAGAATTGGTAATAAAATATACTATTAATCATAGATAATTAGATGTTCAAAGTTCACATGGAATAACTAATAATTAGTGTTTTATAATGGAGAAAATTAGTTGAATGTGGAGATACATTCATACAGGAATAGTGTAAATATTTATATGTAGTGATAGTGTTCATATATTATAAACAATTTAATGATTAATGTATATTTGGGGGACTAAAAGTCATAAATAATTGATAATTTATAATACTATAAGTTCAAAAAAATTATGGTGTTGTGACAACTTTTTTTATCATTTAATTAAGGTTGAGTAATTATATTTTATATTAGAAATATAATGAAATTTACATGCTTGATATATTTTTATTCAATAAAAATTATATTCATTCATATTTTATACATTCATTAATTTTAAATTTATACATTACATCATGAAATGGATATCGAAAAACTATCATTAATACATAAATAACTAAAATACACTTTTAACAAATCATGTGTCCTATAAAACAAGTAATCATATTTGAAACAAACTCTATTAAAAAACAAATATGGTTAAGAAATTAATATATATACATAAAAAAGATACACTCTAGTATTATCATTATTATATATTCATCACATTGTTTAGATAATAAAATAAATAAGTAACCATTATATCGTGTAAGAAAGTGGTAGGTATTAAACCCTTATCATCCATAATTAATTGGATTAAGAGACACATCCTTATAGATATCCTACAACATCCCCGACCAAAAAGCCACTAAACCGGTGCTCTGAGTCGGGTAGTTACATAATATTAAGAGTACCTCCTCATACGCTAAAGGCTACAGACTAGTAGAGTGGGTCTTTCTGGTCAAGTAGGGAGACTTTAACCTGTTTTTTCAAAGTATGCCACAACAGAAATAAACCAATAGACGAAAAATTAATCAATGAACAAGGAACAGATTTAACAACCATTTCCAAAAATAAATATCTCATTCATACTACATCATAAGGAATCCTTCCAATCAGACTAATAATCTATGTGACATAAAATGCATAGTAATGGTTATGTATAATAATAAATATAATCAATAATAAAAAATAACCATTATAGAATAACCAATAACAGAATACACATGCAATGTAATAAATAAACTATGATGGAAGTATATTATTCATATTGAGTGTGATGTAATGTATAAAAGAATTTAAATAACTGGATAACACCAAATCAGTAAGGAAAGGAAAATAAATGAAACACATAACATTTAGTAATTGAAATGACAATTATATGCATCCATGGGTAACATGAAACAAAATAACTCATGGATAATGATAACTAAAATGATGTAAATTATTAATTATTATATTTCATGTTTATTATTCATATTATGCCTTTATCATCAATAGCTAATCTCAATATATTTTAATCTTATTTCATGACACCTCACTATTGTACATTAAAACAAACATGATGTTGTTTTTTTGAACTAATTTCTTCTCATGATACTACATATGCATCGACATGATTACATTAAACATTCTAACACATTAGTCAATAAATTCCATATCATTCCACGTATATCGAATTATTGATTACATTTAAAAATAACATACCTTATCAAATAACCATACTGGTCAATGTGTATTGATTTATCAACATACCCTCAAAAATAAAATAACATTCAACGTAATCAATATATGTAAAAATTGAATATGGTTTAGGAAATTAATATATCCATGATATATTATATTGATAATCATGTGAAACCAAATTTCTAATGATCATGTGAAAATGAATATTTCAAGGGGACTTCATAAAAAAATCAAGGATGTGTGTGTATATATTATCCTTAGTAAAATTAATAAAAATGCATCTCTATTAATAAGAAGGATTATATAATTACATTATATTCCAATTCTATTAAAAATAATGTGGTTTATTTTAATAATATAATTTTTATAAATATGCATTTTTTAAAAATAATTGTGGAAATTATATTCTCTATTTTGAAGAACATTTTGTAATACTTTTTTTAGTAGTATATTTTTTTCAAAATTATAATATTATTAATGTAATGTAATCATATATGAGATGATTGGGGGTAAATATATATTGGAAATTAAAGGTAAAAAAGGCATTCCTTTTTCGTTATAAAATGGGTTACAAAATGAAATATTCATAATGTTACATGAAAAATCATTTGAATAAATTTGTAAAAGACATAATGTGTAAAAAAATTAGTTAATAAATTTTTTTATGGGATGGATAAAAAATTAGAAATATGTTTAGAAATTAGGGTTTTCAGAATAAATCCATTTCTCCTAAAAAGGACGGAAGTGGATATTTTTTTTAAAAAGCATTTTTTATAACATTTTGACTACCAAAGACTGTATAAATGGTATTAGTAGAGTGAAAATGTTACAAAAACCCATATGAGCATAAAATGAAGGTATTTTTTAAATGGTATTGAATAATTTCATATAATTGAAATTTATTTATAAAATATCCGAAGAAACAACCTTATGAACTACAAAATTTAAAATACCTTAAAATTTATTTGATAATTAATCAATGAACATATTATGTGTTTCAAATGTAAATCCACAAAAATAGAAGTGTAAAAAAATTATTTAACACATAATCTTAGGATATTAATATAAATAAAAAATTTATATAACACAATGATAATCAATATTCTAATCAAGTATTTTACAATAAGGTAGTGTATAAAATAAGATTTAGATACACCATAGAAAATAAGTTCCTTGTGAATATGAAATTTATCTAACATATGTAAAGTGGGATATGAATATACATTTACTAATGTTTCATTTCAGGTGAACATCTATTATCATCATGTATAATGGGGTTGAACTAGTCAGTAAATAATAAAAGAACTATAAAAATATTTATAATATAATATATTATCATCTTATATTACCTTATTAATCGGTTATCAGTAATCATTCATCATTTTGATTATTCTGGTTGTTAATTTCATATTTCCTTAAGTTTTATGACTTGTTATATATTTTCCATATTACATAGAAAATGTTCTTAAAATCCCTTGACTTTTGATAATTACAAATTTATTTTATATATTAAATATATATATAATTATAATAATCGATTGAATTTGTATATAGAAAATTAAATTCAATGTTCATTGAGATTGTAGGTCATACGTACAAATAAACGCTGCATACATTTAATTTTCATGTAAAAAAATTGCAAATTAACTGATGAAGAATTATATTATAAGTATAATGTTATATAAATGTCAAATATTTCATGTGTTTTTATTAAAATCATCCTTAATACATTTTTTTAGTAGTGTGAACGATTCACATCGCTTTCTCGATGCGGTAGACCACACATCCACGAACGATGTTTTCATATTACCATAAAATAGATATCATGAAAGTATAAGATGTATTAGAATTATTGAAATATAAGATATCATAATTATAATATATCACACATATAAACAATAAATATATATTTTCACCCATAAACAGTGGTAAATGAAATAATTAGTTTCATTACTTTGTAAGGTATTAATCCCATATAAACACGAATAATGATTTCATATCCCTTTTTGATCGATTTGTGTGAATGTTTGTGTCAAAATATATTATTTAAAATATAAAAATATATTTATAATATTTAAGTTTTAAATAATCATGATATAGAAATAATCGAATCAGTGGTAAAGTTAATGAATGGAAAGTGATCTTAGAATTATGTTGCCTCGTTTTTAAGTAACACCAATTGATATATACCAAAATATATCAATGATTTGATTAATGAACAATTTTATGATTTTAGTATTAAGAGAATAATTTTTGGATATTATTTTTTTAGATTTTTTATAATAAATATATCTTGAGAGGTGTAAATAAATAAGAGGGGTGAGTTCCTTTTATATTTAAATAGATTTGGCATTCTGGTAAAAAAAATTAAGAGGATTACACAAACATTTTACTCATTTAATGATTCTTAAATAGTAGTCCAAATATTATCCATTTAATTATTGGGTAGATATATGAAAATAAAATGGGTTTTTACAAGTTTTTAGGCCATTTTGGCACATATGACTAATGTTTAGTTTTATGTTTCACTAGTTTCTATATTAATCATTGTAATAAATTTGTATTACATTCACTAATATTTTTTATCAAAATCGAATTTGAAATTATTATACATTATATATTTTTATGATATAAAATATATAATCTTTTTTACAAATTCTTATTACATAAGTGATATAAATTAATTTAAATATAACCACTTTGACATGACGATAAAGATGGTTTTTAATGTAAAAGGTTCAAAAGTTTTAGATGTCTTTAAATCCAATTTGAAATTGAAATTAATACCAATGAAATAAACTGGATTTAATTATATAAAATATATATAATTACACTTGAAACACAATAATAAAATAAAATATCCTTATAAATATGTGATATTATAAATTTTTTAAATAAAATATAGCATTATTAATTATAAATCAGAATTTCAAACCTCTAAGATAAATTATAAAAAATCCCCTAAAGCATATTTATATGTTCCTATATAATAAATAAAGTTTATTTTGACATATAAAATTTATAAAGGTTCCATTAGAAATATTTAGAATATGATATTTATTAAAATGCGGTATTAGTGCCTTTATAAAGATATATATATATATTTGTTTAAAATCGAATCTACTCTCATATTATACATATAATATAAATTTCAGTAATATAAAAATTAATTTATTTGATATGTAAAAAATATATTTCATTAATATAGTTCCTAATTGTAATTAATTTAATTTATTAAGTCAAATCAACATTGGTGGAGGAAAAAAATTATATCTTTTGTTTAAAATTGTTTTAAAGTTTCTATTACAATAAATTAAAAACCAAAGAATTAATCAAATTTGTTTATAAAAAATATTTTTCAATTATATTATTAATACTATTAATAACAATCAATTTAACATGTTTGTTATATTATATTATATACTATTTTATTAATAATATATTATCGTTTGTTAAAAAAACAGTATTACACATAACACAATTCATCAACGAATAATATTGTTGCATGAAATGCAATCTGAGTTTGTGTTTTGTGAAATTAATATTAGAAAGTATGTAAAATTTATTTATTATATTAAATAGACAATAATTTCATAATAGGTTATATTCTAGTATATGCTTTGTGTTTCATGTCATACATTCAATTGAATAAAATTTTTTCTTTTAGAATTTTTCTTTTTTTCATTTTTATACTTCTTCTTCTATAAAATATTTCTCAACATTATTTCATTATCAACATATATGTAACCATACCATTTAAATTAGTTATTTTAAATTATTCTCAAATACATACAAATTACATTTTTGTTTTATAGTTTATGTAAATTTTGATAAATCCCTTACATATCAAAACCTATGTCATTATATATAATAGAATATTTCTAATATTATATAATATTTTAATTAATTAATTATATGCATTTGACATAAACTAAAAAATTAATCTCATTAAATGATAAAAATGATTTTTAAAGTCAAAATCCGAGAATATGGAATATTGAATTAATTATCACTCTTAATCATCCAAAAGACCTATAAAAAACATTTAATGTTATTGGATGTGTAAAAAATGATTATTATGGTTCTTAGAAGAAAGATATCCATATTGTTCATATTTTAAACCTAAAAAATCATAAATATTTTTCAATTTTCATTGTAGAATTGGTGATTAAACATTATATACATATTCATGAAAATAAATTTATTTCTAGAAGTCTTCCATAAATTATCTTTTTTGCAAGTAGAAAGGTAAAAAATACAATCACGAGAGTATTATGGTAAAATCAGAATAAATAATCCCTTTACTTAAAAAAATTATATTTGATGAAAAAATATTATATATTTTTCCTTAAATACATAAGATCATTTTCATACCTTTTGATGCCATTATATATCCTTCAAAATATATAGAATGGGTAAAAATTCCATATAAGTGCCATGGGATATTACATTCATATCACTATTATAAACACAAGCATAAATTTAATTACATAACTAGTTAATTAAATAATCTATTTAGTATAATTTATAACTTGTATGATTAGTCTCCTAACACATTCTATTAGAGCGGTATATTAGGATTACTTATCACACACATTATATCAAGATCCACCATTAGCTTATAAATTAAAAAAACATATCACAAAGAAAACAGGAAAAAAAAATTACACATCATCTTAAAAATCACATGAATAGAAATATATGATAATAAAAAATCACATTTTTTGTCATAATAATTAGATAAAATAAACTTTTCATATAAAACCCATTATAAAAAAATTATAATAATTATAGTAATTTACTTTCTATGAAAATTATTTTAATATTTTATAGTAGTTTAAAAATAAATAATATCATGAAAATAAAAAAATGTTCTCATAAGATAATATTTTTTAAAAAACTATAATTCTATAAAATTTCATAAATAACAAATACAAATAATATTTAAATGAATATTTTTTAACAAAAGTGTTCCAGAAATACATTAGATAAAATAAAAAAAATATAGTCTGAAATATGCTATTTTACCTTTGTTTTATAGGATGGTGGGATGCATGTCACTAGGTTAAGAGTTAAACTGATAGAAAACCACTTCAGTTTCTACCTTGTTTGTGAGACCATCAACATGGTAGTTTTCTTCATGATATTTTATCATGATAATGTACTTCATAGATGAAAGAACATCTAGATAGTTGCCCTATATTTTCATCGTCTTCCATGAGATTGAACCTCTCCCATATTGACCTTTTAAAAAATCGATGTCTAATTAGACTCAAACCATATATTTTTCCAAATCATATGTCAAAAAGAGAAAAAGGATTCAATAAGTATATTCCCTTCTTCATCAATGGAATTGGAATTGTCACAAGGCCTATGAAGGGCTTCCACCACGTCACCATTCTAATCCATGAAAGTAGCTCCATACCCTCAGGCTTATAATTTCCCCTAGAAGCATATTACATATTGCTGAAAAATTCATTTCTATACAATATAAAAGAATGTAAAATATATTCAAAATTAATATTAAAAAATATTTTTTATATAAATAAGAATATTCTTTAATAATATATATGAATCTAAAAATTGAGTAAATCTTTATTTGGATAAAACATAAAAACTCCTAGAATTTAGGGTTTAAATTAATATATCTTACCGCAAGTAACAAATTTATTTGATTGTTCATATATCCACTTAGTAATAAAAATATGATACATTTTAAGGGCATTATAACCATTTTCATGATCATTTCATCATCATCATCATTATTACTACTTTCATAACATTCATTAATTGGCATAATTTAGACAAAAAGTCTATTCTGTTTACAATAGTTGTTTTTGACGACATTCTATATTATATCATCAAAATAACCTCGATATGTTGACATGGAGAAATTGTTCTTCATTTACGAATCTTAATAATGTAATAATTAATTTATATAAACATTAATTATACATTTAATACCATCAACTTATTGAGGTCATGAAAAATGTGACTCATCATTTCATGGGGTAATAGTTCCTGCATAATAAGGAGGGATGCTTTAATTTTTTAACATGATGGAAAATTAATATGGTAGATTATATTTTACAATTAAAAAGTAAAAATTACATTATAAATTATGTATTAATTTATTATTTCAATCCATATGATATAAAATATTAATAAATAATTAAAGATGATTGGATTACATTATGAAGGTTGTAGTCCCCATGTACACGAGTATCAAAGTAAAATTCAAATATATTAGATATTTAGTGGTAGATGGTATCATGTAATTTATAATTCCAAAAATTACATTTAATACAATATATATTTATTTATTACATAATTATAAAAACCCAGGATGATGACAAAGGATAGAAAAAAAACATCACCCTATTGAGATGTTATTTTGAACAAATGCATAACTGATGATTTTAAAAAACATAAGATAAAAAAGAAATATAAAAGGTTTTTTAACATCAACATAATAAAATTTAATTATATTTTATTTAGTAATATTACAATATATGTTTTATTATAAAACATATGGGGGATGTAAAGAAGAAATAAACATTAAAACACTTATTTATTAATTATATGTCTTATTTTGAAATCCACCCTTTGATTACACCATGATTATTAATAGGTTTCTATTTTCATGATGACAAAAAAATAGGAAATGGGTATATATTATGTTATGTTATTTATTTATATAATTGTAGTGATATTTTTTAAAATACTATCAAAATATAATTTATAAGATGACAGTTTGTGACCTCATCCCAAATTGTTATCTTTAATTAACTTATTTTACTTTTCACAATATTAAAAATTATTTAATAAGGTTCTTTTTTACAATGAGACAATTAGAAATTGATATTATTATAAAAATTGATCCATTTTTTTTCATGTATGACAATAAATATAATAATCACTTTCATGTGTATTAATTTTATTTAGAATGATTTACAAGTAAGTCATCATATAATAGTTGTAAAAAATGATTTTTAAGTGTTAAAATGATTTGATACTAGAATATTTTAAAATTAATATTACCATTAAAATTATTGAATATTTTTAATATAAGGATACAAATTTTACTTCTTGAATAAAAAACAAAAAAAATATATGTTAATAATTTATAAAATAAAAAACATCCAACCTACTTTGAATCGAGTAAATACATTATATAAAATTCAAGACATTCAATCATATATTTTTATGAATAAAATTGTCACAGTAAAAAAATTAAATTACATATTTAATATATATTCAGTATTTCAATATGTATTCACGAACATAAAATAAATTCTTATATCATTAAGATTTCATAAACATGTATGTAAATAAAAAAATTATATTTCTTACTATTCTCCAAGAAACATCAATTTTCACAAAAATCATAAACGTATATCATAATATTATATTAAATAAAATATCATAAAATAATCCCATTTCATTCAATTCATATTTTTGATATTTGAAATTTTACATTTCAAATAAAATACCAATTAGAATGATAAACATTTTTTTTAAAAAGGTTGGGGTCGAAGCCTAAATTTATTATTAAAGAAAAGACCACTTTAGACTGGGTAGAGGGTGACCCATTACATATCCTAAAGGCCCAAGGCCATGTGGCCAAAGTACAGGGCTCGAAAGCCCATTTTTTGGCCCAAAGGAACCCCTGGTGAACAGTACTGCTACAGTGCCCGCGGAGCTACACTAATAAACAACTGAATTCTAAAATCATGGGGTGTTAAATCCTCCCCACTATAAAAAAATTTCATCCATTTCATTTCATTTTTATATTTCCAAAAAAAATTATTCCTCAAATAATGAAAACTATGTTTGATGATAACACATGGAATCCTATAACTTCCATATTAAATATTCTAGAAACAACATCAGTATCATTTTGAGAGTCATTTTTATGAATCATTTACAATAAAAATACCTAGATACATGAATAATGACTTATACATAATATATATATATATATATATATATATTTCTCAAACAATCTATGAATTTATTTACCAGATAAATATAATATATTAATAATTATATTTAATTGTTTTCATCCCATCATATAAGAATATATTGAATATATCATAATATTGGTTTAATTTTATCCCTTTTTATCCTCTTACATGATAAATTACTATGTTGAGTATTTTATTCTTTAACCACTAATATTTACATTTAATTAATCACATATACCACCAAAATATAATAAGTTAATCATTATCTCATTACGCATGAAAAAAAATCATTAGAATAACATTAGATAATACACAAAATAGAGAAATAATTATATAGTTGATTCATAAATTAATACAAATATAACAAAAATAACACCTAAATTTTGTATTTACTTATTTCAAAAATGATTCACTGTTTTATTTTTCAACATATTCTTGAAAAAAATAATTACCAAAAAAAATCAATTTCTCATGTGAACATAGATATTTTTTCTAAATTTTTTTTCTAACTCATAATGTCACTCATGAAAATAGAAATGATATCGCCATATATTATCCAAAATTAACTCCACATAAATAAAAATATACCTAATGAATATAATAATATTTTAAAATCATCTTTGATTTCAGTGAATATCTCATTATTTATTCTTTAAATAATATCCACAACTTTGATATAAAACAAAATAATTTTATTTCATACTATTCCAAAAATATATACATAAATATAGTATCTTTTTCCCAAAATAACATTCTTATATATTAATTTGTAAAACCATTATCCTATATATTCCTCATTAATCTAATAAAACTTAATATAAATAATTTCATTAAAAATAATTTTATTCACCAAATAATCATTTCATATTTCAAACCATAAGATTTCCTCTTATTATTTTTACAAAAAATATAATTTCAATTTTCAATCTCTTTAACATTTGTTACACAATAGAATCAATTAGTTATTTATACCCTAATATGGTATTGTTCAATAAATAAAATAATCAACCTTCAATATTTAATTCATTATTTGAGTAATATAAGGGATATATAGAATGTTTAACCTCAGAGAGTTCTTAATCTAGATATGATCTATAAAAGATTATAAAAAATTCCCCCCTTTATCTATTTATCTTATCTTGTAGTATGTAAACCACTCAACATTGGGTGTCTAAATGATTTATAATCAATGACATAAAATTTCAGTTTCATTATTATTTTTGATGTGCATGAAAAATGTACATATAGAACTGAGTATTAAATTAGTTCACCATAACTGGGATATATCAATACATCATTATAAGCATTTTTCCACAAACAAATATAAATATGAATAACAATGCATATAATGTTTTTGTTATCACTATAATGAATATACACAAATAATTTCAAGACTCATGGAAATTTCATTACATTCCAAGGTCATTACCTTGAGCATTCATTATTTATACCACTATTGGGGTAAAGGATTACCTTTATAGTTTATGGTCTTTTTTTCCTTTTAATAGTATATATTATGTATATTTCTTCATCAGTAATGAATAAATTAACTATTTAGTCTCATGATGGGAGACTCTTTCGAATCTATTAAAAACATTGATGGATGACTTTTTATTTCCACAATTCAGGGAATATCTGAACATTTTTTTAATCAAAGAATAAATTATCCTTCTTCGTATATATTCTCAATAGTTACCAAATAATTTTTTCGTCCTACTTCCTAATGCCACCCAATGTTTCCCTGTATCTGGTTGGTCACATGGACTCAAGAGAAGAGTAACATAGTGGAATAAAAATTATATACAACATTGGATGTGGTAGTACCATACAATATGTAAACATCAGAAGACAAACAACTATAAAAAACAAGAGAACATATATAAATAATTCATGTAACATATGTCTATGAAATTAGACAAACAAGTCACAACGTTGGATATATAGTACAACACCATGTATAAAGTAAAAAAATAATCTCCATCAGAATCTTATGCCTCATCGTGGTCCCATGCTCTCCTCCTCCACTAAAATCAAGTACCTATAGTAGAATGGTGCTTTTCCTTATCTATACCTACAACAATAAAATTTGTTTTGGGAAAAAATCATGACACAAACAGGGTGTGAGATGAATTCAAGTTGGAAACCACAAATGATATGTTCCTAAATATTAGTGATCATTTTTATAGTTGGCAATATGATAAACGAATAAATAAATAATGAAATACTCTAAAGTATGCAATAATACAATTTAAACTATATTTATTAACATTTATTTAATGTTCATGAAATCATACAGAAGAAACCCTTTGGAAATGTTTTCATAGCCTAACCCTCCTTGTTCAATCTATATTATAACAAATAAGATATATCGGCACCATGGGATAGATTAAACTATATAACCCCTTTTGTCTCATGCAAACAAAGACTCTATGAGGAAGCACTCACTGTAAATTTTTCATTCTTTCTTGTAGAAATAAAATAAAGACACAAAGAAGAACCACACAACGTTAATTATCCATGTGGTATAATAATGGTAAACTATAGACACTCTGATGGTGCACTCAATATCAAACCACTGTATGGTCTCGTGACATGAAAAGGCAAAACTGACACTCTGGGTAGCCCTCAACGTCAATTCCCCATATTTGTTCACTACAATATGTTCCATAGCCATGTGTAATACAATTGTGTAAAAACAATATCTAGAATCCATAGTAATACTCTAATGCCACTTGACTAAAAAAATACAATACATATCACAAGCATGCCATATAAAATCAACTCCATCATAACAACACTAAGCATGAAAAATAAAACACCCTAACATGAGGTCATAATCCCATTGTAAAAAATCAATCAAACACGAGAAAACAAATCCATAAAAAATTCATAATCCATATTTTTAATTAAAATCCATTTATCATGAAATCAAATCATAGTAGTCGTTAACAAGTTTAAATATTAAAACATGTAGTACGCTAATATAGGATATTGGGAACGTTTTGCACATATAATTGAAATACGTATATGAAAAGGCACAAACCACCTAACTCAACATTATATGATCGATATAGTAGAACCTTATACATTTATTTTACCTAGAATGTAGTAGATATAATAAAATCAAAATTGGTCAACACCGAATATCTCACGAATGAGGGGAGAACAAAAACAAATGCTCCAGAATAAGTATGTACTCACCATGGTGATTCTAACGAAATAAACAGTGTTTGATTCCGTGAAAGGATTGATGATCGGTGGCTTGGTAATGATTTGGAAATTGTCGTTACTCTTGTAAGAGAAAATCTTGATGAATAATTTTTTTTTGATTAGACTCCACAATGGTTCAATAAAACAATTAAAAATAAAAAATCATGGTGTGTTCCTTGAGGATACACTATGTGTATAGGCATTTTCTAGCCCCTGCTTTAGGCGGAATCTAGGGAACCTCGCACGGGTGTATGTTTGGCCATTACACGACCAATAAATACCTACCCATGAAAACCGGGTACATGGTGTGTAGTCAAAAGTAGATGATGTGTACTCCTAAAATTTTAAAATTCGGAAAATTTTAAAAAAACAAAGGAAAAAAAGTATACATACCAGAGATAAATATTCCAGTTCCTAAAAACATCTTCCTTAAACAACATGCCACCAAATTTTCCTATGATGGTGGTGAGGAAGATTCCTAGAATAGCTCTGGAAGCTACATTTGCACAACAGCCCCCTCCCCCATGTCAAAACATGTACTCATATGTGTTGCCATAACACCCATACCAGTTGATAGACATGACAAAAAGAACCTCCCCACATTGATCAATAGTCTAGATAAGATGCTTTCTAAGAGATTCATCCATCTACCACTCATCCTCTTCATGTTGAAAAACATGATATGGGTATGATAAGAAATGTTATAGCTAAGATACTTGGAAGACGTCGTGCATAGCTCAGTACCTCTGAGGTAACTAAAATCGATTGAAAACATGCCTGAGTATATCTAACACCTCAAATAATCTGACATATCTTGTGTAGAGCATTCCATTTCTCCTAATCATCATGTGTCCCATCCATGGGGTATTAATTATGAATACCTGATCTGTGACTTCGATCTCTAGAGGTCATCTCCATCAATCGGCATAATACATTTTTTCGGATTGTCTAGTATCCATCCTCTTCTTAATCAACTCAACATGCTCACTGGTCTCCTAGAAAAGAAGATGTCCCAACATAGCTACCTATCCTATCTCTAGCCATCATAAAGGTGACTGGAATGGTATATCGTACAATTCCTCATATTGATCGATCTGAATAGTTTCTTAAAAAAATTAGGAGAAATGCACCATAGGTATGTTCATATCCGAAGATCCTCCAAAATCTAGGATGCATGCCTGAAGAATTTCAATCAACACATCCATTATGTGCTCATATTAGCTATATGTCTAGGGATGGTATGTTGTACACTGATATAGTTTTGTACCCAAAACCATATGTTGTCCCTTCAAGAACTGATATGTAAAACAAACGTCTCTCTCTGAAATGATGGTTTGTGGAACCTCATGTAGATGTACAATATCCTATACAAACAACCTTTCCATCTCATCAATCGTGATGGTCTCTTTGATCGTTTAGAAGTTTTCATCCTTCGTAAGCCTAACAATTACAACACAAACTACATCGTTCCCTCATGCGGACATTGGTAATCATGTCACGAAGTCCATTGTGGAATCATTCCACTTCCACTACAGAATGGCTAACTGCTGCAAGGACCCTATTGGTAACTGATGCTTTACATTCACTTGATTAAAGATGGAACATATCATGAAAAAATCAACAACAACACTACACATTCCAGGCCACCAATACTAATGGTGTAGATCTATATAAATATTGGTCACACCAGGAGAAACATCCCAATATGACGAATGATTCCCCTACAATCGCTTATCACGTATGACTGCTGATACCCACAAGAACCCAAGAAAACTCAGAATCTCATCCTTACAAATAGTACATATAATAATATGGACCTCTCCTAACACACTATCTTAAATATCTAGGCCCTTAGAATCTGACTACCGCCTCATTCTCAATCCATTGAGTCGAATAAAGGTAACATCTTCATATGAAAGAAATGTATTCCCCTGTCTGTCATGCACCTCCAACTACATCTGAGAGAACAAGTCCATATGTTGCCACTCACTTTTGTCTTCCTGAACTACTTGTATCTTGCTTCTACTAGTCAACTCATCAACCACTATGTTGCCTTTCCCAAACATGTTGGTGAGATCAATGTCAAAGTACTGAATCTACCCAACCCACCTTCACTTACTCAAATTCATATCATGTTTAGGGAAGACATAACTGAGACTTTTGTGGTCGGTGAAAACCCCAAAATTATCTCCGAAATTATAATGTAACCAGCAACATAATTCATGAAAAACTACATCCAACACAAAATCATGTGTCAGGTAATTCCTCACATGTGACCTCAACTTCTCAGACTCGTATTCAACGATTCCATCCCCCTACATATGCATTTCACAGAAAGAAATACTTGATAAATCTTAGTAAAACTATATAGATCTTTGTTTTCTCTTGAAAAATGAAAACCAGTGATAATGTCAACATTCTTTTCAACTCCTAGAAGACTAAATCACATGAATCTTCCCTCATGTACTTCGTACCCTTCATAGTCTAGCCCTTCAGTGGTGCTACTAAGTGTGAAAAGTACTGTATAAAATTATTGTACTATCAAGACAATCCATGAAAACTATTTAACTCAAAGACATTCTTTGGTTTCCCTTAAGAAAATCGAGCTCTCACTTTTTTCATGGTCTTTTAATACTCTTGTCTATGAGATGACATGACCCATGAATTGAATTAAGTCCATCCAAATGTGGAATTTTTAGATAATAGCATATAACTACTAATCTCTACATCTACACAAAATGATATCATGATTTGTGTCATGGTCTTTTCGAGTTTGATAGAACACAAATATATAATCTATGAAAATCACTACCAAAGATCCAGTGTAAGGACGAAGAACTTGGTTCATCATATCCATGAAAACTACAGGTGCATTTATGAGACCGAATGGAATAACCACATAATATTATAAAAAATAACTAGTCTGAATTGTTTTAAAATGAATATATGGTGACATTACGTTCAACTGATGACAAGGAGATCTCATCTCAAACACAGAGAAAAACCAGGCTTCCCAATGATTTTCAAAGAGATTATTATTCCTTAGAAAGGGATGTCGGTTCTAGACTATCAAATGGTTCAGCTTCTGACAATCCATACAAATCTGAAGGGTATCATCCACCTTCTTTGAAAAAAGGACATGTTAACCCCATGGAGAAGTACTGTGTCAGATAAAAACCATTTCCTACAACACTTCTATATGATTAATGAGCTCGTATAACTATGGTTTATCCATTCTATAAAGAGGAATGGATACCGGTTACACTCCTATAATGACATCAATATAAAAGTCTACCTCTCACTCTAGTGGAAAACCTAAAATGTTCTTTAAAAGACCGCCCTAAAATAACTTACCACTGGAGTAAATTCCATATGTGATGTCCCATGGACATTTAGATTGAATCTAGAAATTTGGGAAGTAACTCCTCCCAACCAATGATGCCCAGGTCCCTCTCTGCTCGCCTAAAAGTTACATTCTCCTTTATGATGGAACAAACCACACTCTGGTTATATGAAATACTCCCTATGATGATATCAGTAAACAACAACCAGGAAGGGAACCAAAAAATCCATTCTGAGAAAGAAATAATAGCATATCATCTCTAAGATATAATGGACCCAAAAGAATTTACACCCACTTACCTCAAGAGAGAACTCTTTGCAATGATGTGCACTAGCTGTTATAGTCCCCAATTTAGAGTCTAGCATTATAACATCATCAAAAGTGAAGATAAAAAGCGGCATGCTCTGAACAACAGGAATTGATATGAAGATATCGAAATAACTTGTATCTAAATGTATATAATCTAAAACTAAGGAAACTAGAATCATTCTTCTAACTGTAATGGTTCTGAGATACTTATTTTAATGGGTTTACTCCATTTCAAAAGTCTGACCTATATCGCATCCTTGTGACCCTTCCTAACTACCCTGAGCTGATCCACCATGCTGTCGCTAAATACCAGTAGTATAATTCTCTTTTCCATGGATTCCTCATAAGCATGAATGTCCAAAATAACTCTAGTTCCCTGAAAAGTGGAAAAATGGTGGTCCTTCTCCTGAATGTGGAGTCATAGAAGAACCCATGTCCCCAGCTACTGGTCAGAAATTCTGAATGAATTACTGAAGATTAACCATATTGACACATGATAGGAACAACAGTAGGTCTCTCAAGAAATGTGACATTTTTTCCCTCACTTCCTGTAATGGTAGAATACCACCTGTGATATAGAAGGTGTACCTCGCCTACTTGAATCTCCATGTGAAGACTCCAGGTGACGCTTTATACTATCAGATGACATAATGGTACCAACTCTGAATGGTGATCCACTCTGGATCATAGATCCAGTGTACCTCAGGTTGCGCTAAGTGATCAACACATGGTTGCCTATAGAATATATAGAAATTGACATGAGGATATTCACCTAATATCAGATGTCATATCTAATACCATCCTCAATCATCCTCTCCAGTAAATACTCAACCCCACCAGAATTGGTGAGATGCACCATAGTTCTATGAATATAGAAGAATACTCAATGACTATGAGTGTACCATGTTCCAATCTCATGATCAATCTAACATTATTGGCCCTAGATGTATGCATATAGAATTAGTCATTGAAAGAATGTTGTAACTCATCTGAGGACATAACATGATGTCATCCCGCTGGTGATATCACATCCCACCATCTCCTGATGGAATCTCAAAGAACATAATATGTTATCTTCACACTCCCCTATAAAGTTGTATTGAGTTTCACGGATATAGAAAATATGGATTCCAACCATGACTATATTGCCTGAGGTCCTACATCCCCCAAGAATTTGGGAGGAAGCTGCTACAGAAAAAACTAGCATCGACTCTACCATAGGCAGGAATCATTCGGTGCTCTCTAGAAGTTCTGAATAAAACTCATGAACCCTTCTCGAACATTGCATCATCACCTATATTCTTAATGATAGTTGGTGATGAGATAAGAATTACTGGAGGACCTACTGGTAGTCCCATATTATCCATGTCTAGTGTCTGATTAATACCCTGTATATGGCATACAGTCAGAAGACGTATCTGTGTCATGACTCTAAATGTTCAAGCACAAAAATAAGTTTTTATGATTTTCTAGGGAAAAAACATAGATGATTAGTAAAGAAACTGGAAAATGAAACCATTTAATATATTCATTAAATGTTTACATGTCATGTATAACCCCTAAATGGCATGTTCTCTTATTCATGTAAAAGGTCACGTTCTTCAAGAATCATTGGTCGTGTGACACCCTATACACGTAGTGTGTTCTCCATGGACACAACGTGTACATGATCCATTCCCCAATCCTAAGTCCCTTTAAATGTCTATACAACAGAGTTCTTCTAGAAAAATATACACAGTATGTTTAACTAAAAAATGTTGTGTACCACTTATGTTTAAATTGTCTATGTCATTATTGAAATTGATATTCTACATGTCATGTATATGATAGAAACAATGTGTACTAGAATGACTTCCCCGACCCTTATAATTAGTCACACGACCAGATACATTATCTCTACAAAACGTAGTGTATTTTTGGTAAAAGGTATTTTCCACCGAAGATTTCCAAACACTGGGTTTCTACTTGCCCAACAAGTCACACAGTTAAAGACTACACGGTGTTTACTCAATGAACATGTAATTTACTTCGGAAATGGTGTTCTCTCCTAAATTGAAGGATACATGAGATGTATTCATCACTACATACCGTGTATTCAAGATTTTCATAATCATGAAGCCTATGAAACTACTATGAATCCCAAAAAACAATGAAAAAGTCATTATTGTGCCTAATTATGATTTGTGGGGGACCAGCCTCCCTAGAAATAAATTCTTGGATTAATATTCATGTCATATTAAAGTATAGTTGTGCAATGAACACACAAATTCTGATCTATGAGGGCCCATAACGCCTTATGGACCAATTTTGGTCCTCATTCAAACAAAACCTTATACAATCCAATACCCTATAAAATAGTAAATATTTAACCAATGAATCTATCATAATAGAATACATATCTAGCACATCATCTATCACAACAACATGAAATTGGTAATGCTCCCTAAATGCCCAAACAAGAATGAATTAAATGTGATATATAGAAAGTTACTATATGATGTGTGGGATGGAATACACTCATCTCATTAGGTAATAATAGAAATAGAACATCAATGATATCGATGATAACTACACCAAACATGTGAATCACCAAAAGTTGAAATCATATCAACTATAATAACTAAAAAACACAAAAATTGCATTAATCGAGGTAATTTAGCATTTCCTTATACACATGTTGGCTACTCCCAGGAACTATTATTCACCAACTACCTATTTCTTCATTTTCCTATCTATAGGATCCAAACTGCTAGTTTGGAGGAAAACAATTCTCATTGATACCACATTGTAACATCCCAGTTCTAGGTGCCAGCCAAAGGAGCCTCATACCCAGTTGGTCACATGGCTTCAACAACATTTCCCCAAACGCCAGAGGCTATTGAATAAAAGTGAGGACAATGAGAATGATATTGTTGAAACAATGCCATCATTTTTATTGTAACACAATATAATAACAATAAAATACAATAGTTGAAGCAATAATATGATAAATTAAGTAAACAATGGATGACTAATAGTAACAAACAACTAGAGAACATAGATAATTGATGCCTGTAACATATATATAGTAAAGTAGAACAACAACTATCAATGCTAGAAATATATTGATAAACCATTTACAATTAGAACAAACAAACTCAAGCATCATCGCAAGAATTAAATGGTTCCATGCTCTCCAGATCTGAAACAATCAAGTACCTGTAGTATAAGGGTGCTCACCCAAAATTAAAACTGCAACAATTTAATCTTTTTGGACAGAAAATAATGACCCAAACCTGGTTTGAGATGAATCATAATATAAAACCACCAAATATTGTTGAGTAACTGTCAATGAATATATATATATCAGGCAATATGGAAAATGATGTAATAAAGAAGGATGTACTAAAAAGTAATCAATCATACATTTTCAAACTAACATTATTCAAATTTATTTACAGTTCAACCAATCATTCTCAAGAAACCCTCATTTCATGTTCTTGCAGCCAAACCCATCTAGTTCAACTAATCATTTAATAAAAATTTTATATAGAACCCCTGAGACAGCTCACACAGTCTACAACTTTTGTCTTATACAAACACTCTCATAGGAATCACACAACATCATTTACTTATGAGGTACTATAGTTGTAAACTATATACAATTTGAGGTAGCACTCAATGTGAATCCTCCTGTGGTCTCACAATGTTAAATGATATAATAGACACTCTGAGGAACCCTCTTCATCAATTCCACATATGTTCCCACAACAACAGGTTCTCACCGCCACGTGTAATACAATAATGGACACACAATATCAAGAATTAAAATTAAATCTCAAATAATAATTGGATAAAAACTATAATTCATATCACAATCATGTCATATAAATTCAACACTATCCTAACATAACTACACATGAAAAACAAATTAGAATAACATGACATTCTAAACCAATCAACCAAAATCAATCAATCATGGGAAAACTAATCTATAGGAATGTGATAAACCACATTCCTAATTAAAATTACTTTATGATGATATCATATGACTGAAGGAATTAATGGGGTTAAATTACTAAAACATGCAATAACCTAAACTAGAGTATCGGAAACGTTTTCATGTTTAATTAAACGACATATACAGAAAGGCACAGACCACCGACCACGATGTTGTATATTATATATAGTTGAGCCTCAAACATTGATTCAACATAGAATTTCATTTATCTAAAAAATATCAAAAATAATCAACAATGAATTACAGATGAAAGAGGAGAAAAAGTAGAAAATCTCTAGATTAAGGAAGAACTAATCGAGCCAATTCCAACACAATTGATTGTGTTTGATTTAGAGAATAGAGGGCCAATCAGTGGCTTGAAAAGATTCTGTGATTCCCATCACTCATGGAAATTATAGATCATGATATTGATAGTTCTATTTGATATACTTGACTGAGATCCAACATAACAATTCGGAAAAATAAATTGAATGTTCCATTAGGATACACATCATATATGTGTCTTTACAATGCCCCACCTTAGGTGGTCTTTAGGTCACCTAACATAGCCATGTAATCGGCCATTACATGGCCAGTATCCTCAACAAGGTACACAACATGTACAAATATGTATACAATGTATACTCCTAAAATTTCCATATTCTCCCATTTTTCTCAAAAACACCTAAAAAACAGAATCCATACCTAAAAATAATATTTATGTTTTTACAATATTCAATCACCCTTCTCATCATATGAGTAATACCATCTTCTTCTCATCCTATAATTTTAATCTTTATAAAATAATATGTTCATATATCTCTATTTTCCTTTTTATTGAATTGTAAGATTAAATAAAAAATCCACCTATAATAAAATTAACTTATTTATCTTACACTCTTAATATAGGAAGGGTTTTTACTCAACAATAATACAAATAGATATATCATATATATTATTTGAAAAAAACCCTTAAATACACTAGTATTTTTCAATGTAACTATTGAGAAATAAAGGATGGTGGACAGAATATAACACCACGGTGTTGTGTGTTATAAAATAATATAGTGTAACACACCCCATTGTGAAACATATTCCACGTGGTTTTTCCATCCAATGATTGGTATTCACATCATTCTGGTGTGGATAGTTTCATTATTTCAAGATCACCTATATATGTTCAGTTCTATTAATTAAATCCACAATCACATAAATAAATACCATTTAATTTCATGCATGGTTTCCTTCTATCACATATCACACATGACATTATGTGGAATTAGAACATCATTATAGAATTGTATCTTATTGGAATGGTGACCCACAAATAACACAGTTATTCCAAATTTTTACCCTCCACAGTGTAATGAATATCATGGGGATTGATACCTTATTCACTAATGGACTAAAATATATCCCTATAAATTGTTGTGTGGGATCCCCAAAATCTACTGTGGCAGAAAAATTTATTTCTCAGGGATCAAAAGTTTGGTGTGTTTAGTAATGATGTATTCATTGAACTCCTTTACCACATCAGGAACAAAATTATAATTCTATTGGAATATTAAATTTTTCAATAACTTTTCCCAGTATTTGTGAGAAATAGTGTATATCCCTTCTTCAATGTTTTTTGACCAATAATTCTAAATACTATCATTGAACTCCATTAACTATGGAGTGTACCACATCATCTACGTGTTCAAACCATCCATTATGTGTTATCACCATCTCCTTCATTTCATTGTGGCAGTTTCTCCAAGATTGTCACCCTACATGGTATTTCTTGCTCCCACACATATTGTGTAACATCCATCCCATCCTCATTGGAATGATAAAAGGTGGAATTAAAACATGGACATTAAAAAATTTCCAAGGCTCCATCTTTTTTTAGTAAATTTCATGGTCTTTAATACAATTGGAGGATGCATTCACCTTGTAGAAATAAAACAACCCAAAAAACACGCCATAAATAAATACTACATGATGACTAATAAATGTATTTTATAAAATCATGGTAATATTATTTATGTCAAAACCGACTACAATAGAGTACCACATCAATAGATTTTTAATATCAATGTAAAAAGTGGAATATAAAAATCAATGACATAAAATTTATATACGAAGCTCCCAACACTATCAGTGATGCAACTCAAAAAAACATCAAAAGTGTCATGAATCACCACTAAATAAGTGTGATACATTATCTTTTCATATTTCTTAATAAGTGATATATTCAACAGCACTAATGTTAAAATGAAGTGGTAAGTAATGAATTTAATTTAAATTTCCCCAAATTAATTCTCTACACAGGCCAGATGGATATGACATGTTATCTCATTTATTTAAATTGTTTTATTTTAAGACAATTTTAAACAGTTCAATAAACAATAAATAATCAAAACAGTTTCATACAAAATTAGTTCTCTATAGAAAATTCATTTTATAAACAAACCCAACCAAATTATTCATTAAACCATTTCACATTCATATTTTTGTACATGTTCCATGATTCACAAATGCACCGACACATGCATGCTCTAATGAACGTTCCATATTTGAATGGGCTAATTTATGTGAATGTGTTATTAAAAGAATTGATCATTTATTGATGTGTTCAATGTTATAGTTCCGAACATTCAATATATAAGTGATATATTGATTCATTTTAATGGAGACTAGAAATCGATTTAAATTAGTAAAAAATAGAAGGTTTTTTATGATTAAAATTTATTTAGGAAAATTAGAAGAGTATTTTTATATTTTAATAAATATTCTATCAAAGTATTCTCGTAAATTTGGTGTAAAAACATCTTCCTAGACAAATAAATCTATAAAATTAAGAAATTAGATAATTATCTAGTATACATGAGCTGGTCCAACCAACCACACCATCCAAGGAGGGATTGCATGGGAAATTATTATAATGGGGCATCACAACAATGAAAATGATCTCATGTGGTGAAACCCTTCAGGCAGTGAAACTAAACATCACACATGGTAGCATGGGTTATGGGTGATAAATCCACATAGTGATAGAGGGGGATCAAAGGGAATACACAGGCCGAAGGTGTAACATCCCACATGATTTTTGTGTGTGGTGTCTTTGCAGCCCACACATGAGTACATATGCCTGGAGATCCAACATCTATGTTAATAAAGGAGGGGCCATCATCCCATATTTCTTATATGGTATGATATCTCAACAATATTTCCATGGTGGATGGATATGGTGTGTGGTTTTCCACCAATGATGAACCTCCTTTGTCTCCACTCTAGCTCCCCTTATGCCTGAATCGCCCTTAGACACCACGACAGCCACCTCTCAGCCATCACCTTTATGTATAACACTGAATAAATATCCTCCTCTAGCCATTATGAATGAAAAAGTATGATTTCCCCATCATCACATCCATAACCAATGTCCCGTTGTCCACCACTCATGATACAGGAGGCATGCCCCGCCACCACCCATGATGTGGACTGGCTACATGAATAGAGTCGGAGCCAAGGCCAGAATCCCCACCGGTAACTACTCTTCCTCCACTCCCCTCCTCATCTAAATGGGAACTCCCAAGAGCTACCTCTTCTCATTCCATTGATCGACTCTCAACAACACATCCTAACCATAATCTACTGTGTCTATCTCCATCTCTAGTCAACACCATCACATTCACACGAGCCACCAAGGCCCTACCTTCACCACCTGCACAACAAGATGTTTTTTTACTAAAATCCACACATTGTGGAACATAATTTACCAAGGTATAATTCATTCACACGGGATCCTATTTCATGTGTAATTCATCCACACATCCCTCAAGCACCTTAATTTGTTGGTATTTTTTTACTTAGAAGAATTGAACTATGGGGAGTGATTTTAATTTCAATGCCTCCCAACATTGTTTTATTATAGGAAAAGGTAGGGTAACTGTTCTCTACTTACATATTAATGGAGTGGACCTACTCACTCTATGGAAAAAATCAATAACCTACTCATATGGAGAAAAAGGAGAGAAATGCCACCAATAATGGGTAGATCCTCATCTTTAGTGAATTCCATCAATTATTTCATGTGGTTTCCATTTTTTCATTAAATAAACCCTTCTTGAATGAAGGTGTTGAATCCGTAGTGATTGGATGAAGGGAAGGGGGTCCACTTTTCTGATTCTTGAGATTATTAATGTGTTAATTAAAAATAATTCTTTACATTAAATTAAGTAGTATTCAATATCATTTATTTTCAAATAAAAATTAAATGCGATTTTGTTTTATTTTTTTGTAAATATTAATTTATCTTGATTTAATATTAATAAACCATTAAAGTATTTATTCATTTTTTTAATTGGTTAATTAATATATAATGTATTTTAAAGGAGAGGTTTAGTGATTACTAAACCACCTAAAAAATTATGTGGACTAATTTAACAATTTTGGTGAAATGAATACTATAATTTGTAAATCTTACATAATTAATAATATCCCATTTTCATTTATACACATTGACATATAAATAAATCAATGATGAATTGATGAAGAAATATCATTAAATTATTTTTATCTAAAACCAAAAGATTCATTTTTTCTCAAAAACTATGAGGTCCTCGCAAAAAGGAGAACTCATCCTAAATACAATCGATCCTCTCTCAATTAACATATATTGTATTCTAAATTCATTAAATCTTGATGTATTTATGTAAAACCATAATTTTAACATTTTCTATAGGATAATGACATTATTTTAACCACTAACACTACTCTATTATAAAATTTAATCATTTTAGATCACCTAAAAACAATTCGTTAAAAAACTATTATCATTGTGAGGGATTAAATTTAAATATAAATGTACATTACTATGTAATCTAATGTAGATTTATTCACTTTTATACCTAATATAAAAATAACATTTTTATAAATTATTAGAAATTTTATTCTTGAAAACATGATTGAATAATTAAATTTAAAAGAGTTATGACTCTAATAAGAACTACCAGTAATGAAACATGACCCAAAACAAACCTGACAATCCCTTTCCCCCTATAATTTTTTAACCAACAAATAGATTAACGATTCATAAACAAAAACTTATTTTGTGTTACGAGTTAACGTTATTCCATTGCTATCTAAATTTCATGTCATTTTAGTAGAGCATCCCAACAAACATATTTCATAATTTGGTTATGATCATTAATGTTTCAAATATATTGGAGTTTTATAGAATCTAGTCATGTATAAGTCATTCACATTTTCACTTTAGTGAGAAATTAAAGAGAGGGTTTTTACCATGAAATTGGAGAGATACATGATTGGAATGATCTCAACCATATTTTCATGAAATGTTTATTCTCATCCATCCAGATTAAATAAATAGTAAGGTTATACATTCCATTTGACAAGGCACTAGTTAGACTCTTTTCATGTATTTCGTATAAAATAAAGAAGTATAGTGCAATTTTTTTGCCTCAGACATTAATGGAAATCGTTTCCTAGTCTGCTTCTAGTAAGAATTACAAAACAATGATACAATTAATTTGGATGCATCCAGTGAAGATGATATAGTTGAAAAAATAACAAGATATTAAAAGAGTCTAATTGAGAAGAGTTCTCATAATTTTAAAAAATTTGGAAAAGTGGTTCTAATAAAAGAGGTATACAATATGTATTTACTTTTGACTCATCAACTCTAGTAAAAACACATTATAAACAGTTGATAGTATTTATGAGACATGTGTATATAAGAATTTAAATGAGAAACCATCTCCACCACATGTTTTTGGATAATGTTCATTTCCCAATCGTGACCTTGATCAATGTCATATGATACAAGGTATGAAAAGTTTCCTAGGTGAATATTAACAAATAAAACATCCATATTGTCAAAAATTTAGATAATGGAAATCCCAGCAATGATCCAAGGACAACCAATCCAAGCTAAGACACCTTTTCACCAAAAAAATCATAACATGGAACCATTCCAATTTTCGTACAACCATCACTTCCATCCACAAAAAACCACTCAACCACAAACATTCTAGAAAATTAATTATGAACATCCCTCAACATGTTTTCAAAAAAGCTATCATGAAATTGCGATTAAGATATTATGAAAATAGTGAAAATTTTAGAGTATAAATATGGTAACTATATGGACATGATGACAAAAAATGAAAGCATATTCCTAGCACATTGAATTCCAAATCCAAAAAAGAATGTAAATTCAATCACAACATATAGCAGAAAGGAGTTTCCAATACATGATCCAAGAATGTTGGATAATTAAAAAATTTAGAATAGAAAAAATCATCCTCCCCAAAAAGAATATAGAATCACAGTTACAAAGGGCACAAAAGAAGAAAAGAGGAAACATGCTACCCTTTCTTCCTTCATTTACATGATCATCAACAGTGATAAAGAGAATCATCAAAAAGAGATCCAGGAAACCTTTTAGATTGTTGAAATCATTATTCCAATTCAAAAGGCAATCCTTCAAATCCAAAAACATGAATACATTATCAATTAAATATGAACTATGTTAAGAATGTGTGAGGGTGATGAAGTAATCATTTTTTGAAGGAGTGTGTTAGTTGTGCCCAACTCAAAATCAACCAAATAATTTCAAGATATAAGAACATTTTCTATTCCATGCACTATAGGTTCATTATAATTTTCAAATTCTATTTGTGATATCGATGAATCCATTTATTTTATTTGAAAATCTATCATTTAAATACTTAAAATAGTGTACTTAATCCCACACAAGTTGATGTTAAATTATCAAACCAATACACAATTCTTCTAATTGGAGTTGTAGAAAAGGTTCTAGTGTGAATGAAAGGACTTGTTTTCCCAAAAAGATCATTATTTACTCACCACAGTGGTAGTCAATTCACTATGTATTTTAACCCATAATGTTAGGTAAACTATTCCTAGAAACTGCTAAAAACATCATTAATGTGCAAGAAGAATCAATGAAAATAGAGCTTGTTGGAAAAAAATTGATCTTCAATGTTGTTGACTCAAAAAGAAACCCATAATACTACCATTCCATATTTAAAATTTCCCATATAGAGTGTAGTAACCAATAAAATTTTAAATAAAAAAACCAGAAATATTGGAGCCAAAGGATTGAAGACACTTCATGTGCATTCTAGAAACCATACAAGTCATCCATTGGTATGAGCCTGTATTAGTAGATTTATTAGAAAATTTTCACATTACAGTGCAATTAGATAACTAAGCATTTTGGGACGTGTAAAAGGTAAATTTGGATTAAGAGTGTACTATAAATAGATATAAAACATATGTTACATTAGATAAAATAAATCAGATGATTTTTTTTAATAGTCATGAATTTACAACGAACGAACAAGAGTGGAACATGACAATGAAATTAAACCAAAGACCATTCAACAGAGTGAACATTATCTAAACGTCAATTCAAGACTGAATTTAAGGCTATGTAATCATCATTCAAGCAGGTAATTACTATTTCTTATTAATAATTTATATCCTTTTGGTTCAATTCATATCAAAAATAAAGGTTTAAACCCAATAACTGTCAATGAGAAAATGCTGATGTAGTTCCATGGATGTTCACCTCATGAAAAAGTGGAGATCTCAGACCTATCCAACCCATCTATTAATATCATATCATAAGGTAATGTCAAGAAAACTACACCATCTAAAGTTAATTTTGAGAGGAAACCCTAATTTCGCTATATTCATAGGATTTTGGACTCAATTTCCTCTTAAATCACCATTAAGAGATTTAAATAAATTGTACTAAAAACCGGTATAAGTTGTTTTTATTATTCAATAACTATCATGAGAGGAAACCAAAAGCGAGGCATGTGAGTAAGTTGGAGAATACAAAAACACTATGATAAATGGGTGTTAAATTTTTATGATTATCATTTAATATCTATATAGCTTTTCCAAACTAGGTTTTTAACTTTAAATAAAAAATCACATTCCCACACATGATTTATTATTTAATTCACATATCTAAGATTCATTAGTTTCTTATGAATACTATGATTTCATGATTTAGAATTCAATATTAGTTAAATTAAATTAGTAAAATATATAATTGAATTATTAAATAGAACAAGGGAAAATAAACTGAAGACTCATAATTTTATGAAATTAATAGATTCATGTAAATGAAATTTCATAAAACAAGTTCAGGGTTTCAATTTATAAAATTTATGTGAATTGATTTGTTATTCTTAATCATTCTTAGAGATATTTTCCCAAATAATATGACTCATTCTTGGGTGTAATTATATACCCTGTAATTCCCATTGCATTCTAGAAATCTCAGGTCATGAGTCGTACTAAAATTTAATTTGATCTTTTCAATGTGTGATTGTGCAAAAGAACATTTAAAATGATTAAGGCATCCTTTAAAAATACACATATCTTTATAATACCCCATTTAAATCAATCAGTTATTATACCATATAGAAAATAAATTACCTTGGTGGGGATGATACAGGTTTTAATCCATTTTTATCCATTTCTACCATACTCATATTAATTGAAGGATATATTAATTATTAAGTGTTCGGGTAAAGGGAATCATGTTATATTAGATGATTTAATGTTTATGTAATACGTGAAAGGGTTATTATTTTGGTAATTATAAAATAATGGGGAACAATTCATTATACAACATTTTTTTCCCTTATAGAATATAAAAAATTAAAATGAAAAAGAAGAACCAAAAAGTTTGTTTTTTTGTTATTTGGGTAAACCAAAATGTTCCATTTCTATACTTATTGTATCTATAATAAGAGTTTAGGTGGGGTATGTGGGGTTTATTCTAAATAATAACTATTGAAATGTTAAAAAACGATAAAGGTTCATTTAAATATATAATTTATTAAAAAGGTAAAAAATAAAGAGTGGTCACTAATTAGGCATACACTGATCATGAGGTTTATTATTTATTTTGTGAATGTTAGGTGTTTTTTCAATTTAAAGGGGAGAATGTATTTAAAATTATTATATTGAATATAATGATTTATTTTATATGTGTTAAATATAATCCACAATAATTATTTTTAAATAGAAAACCCTTCCCTCCTTAATACTCAAATACATTTGAATCTTAATTAAAAGTCCTTAGATTTTTTGTCTTTACAAAGTGTATAGAGCAGTTCTGTTATATGCATATAGATAAAGAGAACGTTCTCATTATATGAGCATAACTCTAGTTAAATTTTACCTTGTGTGATGGGTGAAAATACTGAATAGTGATGGAAATCATGATTTTTCATGTATAATAATAATTTATTAAGGAGATTGAATGAATGAATGGAGGATTTCAATCAATTCTCAAAGGGAAAAAAATAAAAAACATGAATTTTCTATTTCATTGATAAATGGGAAATTAAATGGATATTTTTTGTTGAATTTAAAAATATTATTTTATATTTATAAATTTTATATTATATTACATTGTAATATAAATATTGATGACATTACATACATATGATATTCCAGGTTTTGATTTCTTTTTATTGAGGATATTCATGGATTATGTGTGGGGTTATTTAATAGGGAAAATTAATGTTCATATTTTAATACAAATTTTGATCATTTTTTAATGTTTTTAATGATAGAACCCTTGATTTTAAACATTTCAGTGATTTGTAGATAAATTGTATGGTGATCTATAAATGGGATTGAATGTGCACTAAAAGAAGTTGAATTCTGTTACGAAATATATAATGAAATTATGATAATTTTTTGATCTTTTTTGATTATATATTTTAACTCTTCCATTGCATTTTCTACAAAATTTTCAACCTAGTATAAGAAAGCTTTAAAATAGGCAAGTACTCCCCTTAGTGCACCGAAACTAGGTGGGCTGGACAGCCACACCAGCGGATGAGGTCCCACAAAGACCAACAACATCATGGGGAAACACTCTCGTGCAATAGACCATAGATGGTGAAACCCATCGGGCAGCTATCATACATGGCGCATGATCTCTTGCGCTATAGCTAATTAATCCCAGTGTCAGAAGTGGTGGTCCAAGTTAATTTTGTGTGTTGTGCGTGTAGTATCACACATGATTGTGTGTGTGTGTTGTCCTGGGATCCAACCCCAGAATAGGTATGCATGGAGCTCTCTTGTCCATGATAATAAGGGAGAGGCTATTGTCCCACATTTTCAAAGTGGGAAGGTATCTCCTCCTCCATGCCTCCATGATCCGCTTTCAACCACTATGGTATATTTATCCCACACCTCATACAACATTTCTCTGTCTCCCCCACCACTTATAATACCAAAAGACATTGTGTGGGAAACCTCTACTCCCTTAGGTCAACTAATTCACCCAATATGACATATATAGGAGAGGTTCTCCATCAACAATGTTGTGTCCATAGACCACACATCCACCAACCATCACACTGGACCCCCCACCCCCCGGACATGGCATGGATGAATGCATGTATTTACCAACAGATGTACTACAGGCCACTGATATACCTATGATACACTCTTCTTCTAGACAAGAACACTAGAGTTCCACTTACACTTTCCCCACTGACCGCCTTTTTTCACCTTGGCCCCATCTCTAGGCACTACATTTGTTTTCATCCCCCGTCACCACCATCAAATTTTCTCTAGGCACAAAGTCCCTGCCTTTACGACCTGCACATGATGCTATATCCCACAGACCTCCTGTTTACTTTCAACCCAATCACTCTATGTCCCATACATGAACTAATTATTCTCCACCACATGGAACACATCAACATGGCCCCAAACACAAAAATATGAAGGTTTTCTCTCTCCAGAAGGAACAAACCTCAGTGATGGATTTCAATTTCAAACACTCCATACATGGTATTCCTAGAAAAAATTGGTGGGGAGGTGTTCAATATTACCCATTTAATGCATAGAACCTCAACCATACATTGGAATGAAATCAATATCCATCTCATCATGTGCAAAAATTGAAGCAAAAACACAACATAGGAAGAGATCCTCCTCCTCAGTGAATTTGTTCAGTTACTCCCTGGGATTTTCATTTTCTAATTCACTGACACCAGATTTCATATAGTGTTATAATCTAGACTGATTGGGTGAGGTGAAGGAGGTCCACATAATTCATTTTTCATTTCTAATATTTTTTAATTAAAAATAATTCTATATATTAAATTAAATTGTTTCTAATTTAATTTATTTTGGAATTTTAATTATATGCCATTTTATATTATGTTTTTCATAAATATTTATTTTCATTAATTTAAATAGTATAATAACCATAACATATTTATTTACTATTTAAAATAATCAATTAATTAATAATGAGTTTCAGGTATGGGTATGGTTTAGTGACAACCAAAAATGTTATAAAATTAAGTGTACTAATTTAATTAGTTTGGTAAAATAAATAAATGAATCGGTACATCCCAATTAAATAAAATAATCCCATTACCATATCTACTATTTGACATATAATTAAATAAAATTATAATTTATGAAGAAACATTATTCGTTTGATTAAATTATGTTGACCTAAATCCAAAATATTCAATTTTTTTAAAAAAATATAATGTCATCAGAAAATCGACAACACAACCTAAATCAAATAAACTATCTCTCAATTGAAATCTATTTTTGCTTAAAATATTCCAATCATTATTTTATTAATTAACATCTTAATTTAGGCAATTATCATCATAGAATTACTTTTTAGTTACCACTCATACTACTCCCTTATAAAATTTATTCATTTTTCCAACACACCACAATAAGAATGTGTCAATACTCATGAGATGTTTCTCATATATCCACTATGACATCAATAATTTTCCAATAACCTTGATCACAAACGAAACACACATTTTACTCTATGTCATGTACCTTTGCACCTTAATTGTACATGAACCTTAATAAGGGTCACGTCGACATCATGAACTATCACAACCCATGTAAACTGAAGGCTTTAGAAATATACATTTATAATAAATATCGATAATATTCTTCCATTATTAAATTCAAATCAAAAATATTATCCATATTTTTTAAAAAAATACATAAATTTTAATGATAATATGAAATCCAGAAAAAAAAATTTCCATTTTCACAAAAAATATCAACAAATCCACAGATCCATAAAAATCCACTAAAGAAGATTTCTACAATGCTGTTCACATCCATTTCACTAATAAAATCATTCAATTCAAACAATTATTGAAAATACCTTTATGCCCAAAAATGAAGAATCGAGACATAATCCTCATTTCTTGGTAATTATGATTAAAATGACAACTTCATGAAATTAACATTAAAATTTGGTTAAATAACTAGAATGCCCACCATAGATCTCTTCCGCTTGAATCAATATAAAAAAATCATCAATATTCTATAAAAACTATTGATATATCGAAAACATAATATATCCTTAATTTTGAGTGAGAAGGCAAAATTATATCTAAAAAATTCCTAAAATTTAATGAAAACAAATACATCAATGGAAATATTGATACAACACACAACGAAAAAGACTATGGAACACTTCTAATTTGATGGGGAATGCTTCCATTGGATTCGGAAGAAAAACAATATGAGTTAGGGACTAAATGGAGGAGCGATGAATTCCATATAAGTAACATGATCCAAATCCAAAATTTTAAGATCTATAATTTAACAAGTGCACAGTTATTCGCATTATTAAGAAAACTATGAACTATCTATGTTCCAGATAATTACACAATTAGAAGCATCCCTAATTATTAAACTCATGACCCAAATCTGGAAAATCTCTATTTCCCACTTTTCATTTTTTCTCCACGATGGACTCATGGTTTGGATAACTGTGTGGTCAACCATGTTCCTACCCAGAAACAAATGTATCACTTTATACATGTTCCTATAGGATTTTCATAGTTTTTAAAACTCACTATAATATAGCCAACATTTATGATATTTTAAAAAACATATCAAAAATCGATCAATCCAATCCAAACACCAACAAAACACAAAACATAATTAAAAATCAAAATAAATTTTTTACTTACATAATAGAATGGGTTCTAAATTCTCCCTACCAAAAGACATTTCATTCATAGATTTATAAAAACAAATATTTCTATAAAATAGTTCTATTCATTTCTCAGCCTTTTCATTTTCATGCTTATATGTATCTTCCAGAATCATACCATATATCCACAAATCCTTTAATAAGATGATGCATTTTACATGATAGACCATTTATTTCCTTTCCACAATATGTAATTCTATAGGAACCAATAAATCACAACATGATACCATTTAATCACATGGTATGGATCATGTTGAATCTTTTTATCCTTAGATACAAGAGAAACAATATAAATTGAACTAAACCATGGGGGAAATTACATTGAAATTCCAACTCACCAAACCATTGATGTATCTCAAAAGGATGTATGTATCAAGAAGATAACATTTTTTTTATCCCAAAATGATGATTTCCAAGGATTATATACATCCCAAAAAATATATGATCACTCACCTAAAATGAAAATTTCTATTGATGATGATCCACAAATGATTCCAAATGAATTTGATCTATCTCCATCTATTTTATGGTCATATAAATCATCTACATTATATATTGGGGAGGGATTGGTCTATCCAATGACGTCTCATCTTTTTGAACCCAAAAAAGATGGTAATTTTAAGGAATCCCATACAATTCTTCAAAAGGATATATATATATCAAGGCTTGGTAACTATTTCTATACAGAAACTCCAATAATCATATATTCCCCATTAGCAACAAGAATCCATTAAACAAACCTACCACATGTTTTTGACATGTTTATAATAAATAAATATTTTCAGCCCATATCAGGATGATATTAAATAATCATTGTCAACTGATTCCCATGGTATTTATATAATTATTTCTACAAAGTGATATAAAATTTAGGCATTTTTCTGATACAGTTAAAACTAGTTTACATTGCATCTTTACCACTTCTCGGATATATTTTTTTACAATTCATCCACCTTATAAGATTCATGAATATGGATGAATGGGAATTACATTATGAGTCGATAAAATTTCACCCATATAGAATGATGTTTCCAAAAAATTCATGGAAAAACAATGAAAAAATCCAGGGTTATTTTCCCCATTTTTTAACTATAAATGATAAACACTACAACATATCATTTGGTCATTAATTCTCTTCCTTAAATTGATGACAACATACATACCTTGAAATAAACATATCAACATTCTTTTCCAAATGACCTAGAAAATTTTGATTGCCATGCCTTATATATCTTATAAATTCCAAATGGACATCCCATTTCGAAGGGAGTTAATCATGATGAATTTTTTCCTAACAAGCCATTGTTTTAAAAATCCAATCTCAAAACCCCCTAAATGAACATCCTTATAGACTCCATACAACATTTTTTTCACACCATTGTGAAATTTCCTCCTTGGAATTCAATTAAAATCATATTTGTATGCCTCCTTAATAGTGTCAGCCAAATAATTAACATATGAAATTGGAAACAATACACCACTTAACCTAGGACTGTACATTCAAATCATTTCTCATCTAGTATGTACAACAATTACTACTCATCATATGCATCTTTTGGCCATTGAGTATATGAATTTGTGATTATTTCATCAATGACATAATTTTCTTTTAACTGGTGTATACATTAATTCAATGTTAGAAAAAATGGAAGTAATCAATATATCATATATAGGTTAGGTTCAAATTCCATTACCATAAAATAATTTTCACAGTTTCCTGATTAGTAAAATCTCTGAATTACTCATTAAGTCGGTAATGAATCCATGTCATTAATTCATGGACTATAGTAGAAAATTCTGAATCACGTGTTTGGGAATTCTCCTTAGGCTCCCATGACAACCATTTTCTAAAATCAACATCATGGTCTCCCAGCATCAGAATAAATCCAATCCCAGATATCAAAACATCATAGAACACAATGTACCCTTGTCCTGATTCAAGGATAATCATTTTTAGTGATGATGTAAGATGAACCTTAAACTCATGAAATGACTTCTGACACTCATAATTATGTTGGAATAATATATTATTTGTATTCAAATCAATAATAAGTGAGACCAATAACGAAACAATTATGAAAAATTATTCGGTCATAACTAGATAGAATCAAGAAACTATGTATCTCAAATAGATTTTTTGGGGGGTTACATGAGAAACTTTTTTATATCATTAATTTATCCACAGAAAAAACATTTTCATATATTATATGTCTAGATAAACATACCTCTTATATAAATAATATAACATTAATAGTTTTTCATATATATGATGATCATGCAAGATTTGAGAAACTATCACCAAGTGTTTCTCATGGTCTTCTCTTATCCATTAATACACCAATATGTCATCTAAAAACACCACTATAACATTATCTAGATTCCTATGAAAGTATCTAATTCATCAATATCATAATGGTTGTTGGTTCATTTGTATGACTGAATGAAATTACCAAATAATAATTACGGTTATATTTACCCTTAGAATATATTATTGGAGTATCATAGTTTAAAAACAATTATTATTGATATCCTATTTATATGTAAATATTATTTATTAACTCATATCCAATCAATTGATCTAACAAATAATCAGTGCATTGATGTGGAAAATTTTTATTCATTGTATCATAGTTTATATAACAAACCTACTCTCTATTTCACATTATTAGATGATTTAATATATAATTATAATCTTATAGCAACACGAATGATTGAGAAGTCTTTTATCATTTTAAATTAGGTAAATTTCATAACTAGGAGAAACATGGGAAATATAATCTATATTGAAAACCAGTTTATCATGAACACATTTTCTTTCATATTTTAAACAGCAAGGGATCACCATTGCACATATATAAAAATGTGGTGGGATTTAAGTCCTATCATGGGAATACAAATGGAATAATGTGATACATGATAGACAATATGAATATATATTCGGTATAAAAATAGTAGGAATCATAAACATGAACAATGAGACATGATATAGCATGTTAAATCATATCATGAGAAATGTGGAACCCACTTAAAACAATGTGTCATAAACATCGGTGGGGACTAATAATCTTGATATCATGATGAATGAAGTCTAATAAAGGATCAGGATCACCCTTTATCCAAACCTAATGTCTCATGATACTAAAAATTACTCAATTCCATTAATTTTGAGCACACCCATCAGGTTCATTTCAATATTATTCTTATGTGTGCTAAATAGATCATAAAACATTGATTCATTCATCATTATGTTTTATTAAATGGTTATAGAGTGTGAAATTTATATAGTGATGTCCCAGTTAAGAGTGGTACAATTTTAAAATGGTTAATATCCATGATTGTAAATTGTTATGGTATTCACTACACTATTATTTAGGCCTCGGAAATCACTGTAGTGTTTCAACATCATATTAGTGTCACATAAAATTCTTAACATGGATTCATGAGTGTGAAATAGGCCTATAAGAAATTTTACATCAATTGGATATTAAGGGCGATATGTATTAACATATCCCAATATAAGGAAATGAAGGTAAAAGTCATAATATAGATATGATACTTTAAAAAAGAGGGGAATTGAGAAGAATACATACTTTAGTGTGTGACTCCAAATTATTGGAAGGGCTTTCCTGAGATCTTGGGATTCTTTTGGAGGACACTAGAGAGTAGAGTGTAGAGTATGGACGTTCTCTATGTTGTTTGAGTTAACCAAAATGGGATATTTATAGGATTTATTTTGGAAAATTATTGGATTACTTTATAATTTAGTATTTGGACTCTAAATAATAAAATAATTCAAACTACAAACCATCCAATGATTTGTTTCCATTGTTTTTGAAAAATATGATTTTCTATCATTATTTACTAATTTTAGGGGAATAATTTTTAAAATAATATCTTATCTTAGGTGTTCGTGAGTCAAACTCTTACGTAAATTGTTTTAAAAACATATAATATATTAATGGTTTTCCGGAATTCATAAGAGAATTATAAATTTATTAATATATATATAAAATAAAACTATTTTATAGGTAAATAATTAATTTTGTTGGTTTTAACCATTTTAAAATTTATTACATCAATATTGGGTAATAATGTTGTCATAATATACATAGTAAATATTTACAACATATAATTTAAACATGAACATTTGACTATATCAGAAAATTATGAAAAGTTTACGATAATTTTTTTTTTATTTTATAATTCAAAAAATAATACTAATATTATAAAAAATATATTTTTTCATTTTTATAAAAATAAAAATAATTTATTTTTAAATTTATTGGTTTTGAAAATAATAGTTTTTGAACACAATATAAAATTACATTTTCCATCCTATAAATTATATAATATTATGTAGCAAATAAAATTTATTTACTAATAATAATAAATAATTTATTATTTAAAAAATAGATTAATATATCAAAATATATTCTTTAATTTTAATTTTATTGTAATAAAAAATACTATTTATGATTTATTGATTTTAAAAAACCCATTCATAATATAACAATAATAGGATGAAAATATATTCAATTTTCTATAAAAAAATAATTTAAATGATAATGTTTTTAGTTTCTTTTAAAATATCCTCTTAATACACAATATAATACCCTAAAGTCAAGGTGTGTGATGGTAGATCTTTTCTTGGTTGGTTTATTGTACATTGTTTTGGCCATGATCTAGATGATCATGAACATATATTATACATGATTTCACACATTATTATGATGTTTGATTATAGATTTTTCTTGGTAATGTAAAATCCCATAGATTCTATCTCCCTCAAAAAGAACATATAAATCAGCATCAAAGGGTACAATCCTACTGGTTGAGGCCATAATTTTATTCTTATATGTTAAATGGATTCACTACAACCCTATATTTCATATAATCTTAGGTAAACATTTTGATGACTATATTATAAATGAAAATTATTATTAATTTTAATTTATTTAAGATATAATAAAAAAATATCCACGTGGTTTCTATAACTATATTACATAATAAGAGAATCAAATACATCAAAAATATGATTTTTTTTATTACTATTTTGGTTGTTACAATATTCCCCCTCAATATATTTGTCCCAATAAATAATCATTTGTGACACAAAAAATATTATTGTTACACTTTTTAATAAACTACCGCAGTACCCACATTGGTTCTTCAATATTTTTGTTTCTCTATATTCTTTTGACATGGTGCATGTTTTTATTTCATATATTTTATCTCTATGATCTGAATTTTTTTGAGATGTTCCTAAAAGGAATGATCATTATCATATTGTAACGCCTCTATTTTATGTACTTGTAAGCGGTTTTTTATGTAACCACTATAAAGATACATGTAATACATCATGCACTTGAGATAGGTTCTGTAGGATTTCTAGGTGATTGGCTAGTACTCCGATGCGATCAAGGTCATAAAAGTGGATGATGTATCATGGGCTCTTATATTCCTCCTTCAAAAATCTCATCACTTTTTACCTTGGAGATATATAGTGGAATACCATGTCTCTAACATCAATCTCTTGGTCTTGTCCATTATTGTTTTAAAAACACTCTTATCGACTCTGAGCAGCCTTTATGTATTTCTTGAATGATCATATCCATATCCACCATTTCCTCAACCATTTCCAGTATCATACGTTTTCAGTCCCTACATCAACCCATAATGATGTTTTTCTAACCCTCATCCCATAAATGGATTCCTATGGATCTATTTTGATGCTTCAGGGGAATTTAAATTTTTATGTGAACTCAAACAATCATAGATGTTGGTCCCATCATGTTTTGAAGTAAATATTACATTTTCTCAACATGTAATTCAGTTTCTGATTAGTCCACTCATATTGGACATCTTTTTTTGAATAATTCCCATACTAAAATTCACCTCAGTGATTATAAAAATGTAAATAAATTTTCCAGAAAGTTGAGGTGAATCATTGAACGTGATCCTAAACAATAGATTGTTCTACTCCATTCAGACATGCCACTTCTCTGATGCATATCTGTGCAAGTTGATCTAGTGAGAAATCTTATCGATTCATAATGAACTGTATAGTCTTTTTAAGTGGATCCACCACAAAACATGTATAATTAATACCACATTATATCTTTAAAAAAATTCTGACACTTCCCATGGTTATTTTATCCCATTTCAATGTATGTATGGGTAATGTTTTCATCATCTTCTTGGTTTTTCATTTCTACATTAACATACTAACATATAAAACATATTAATATATATTATGTGATATCCTTCTTCATTTTCCCACTAACAGTGTTCTTAGAGATATCGAAATCTCATTTTTCTAACTAGGTCAATGGAGAATATTGAGGTATGTGAATCAGCTAATAGTTCAATATTTACTAGATATTAGAGGGTACACATAATCATGACTCAAATAGTACAACATATTGATTATTAAAATCAAAAACTAATGCTTTCCATTTTCATATATCTTTCAATATCTTTTGAATTACACATCCTCAATTTCATTATCCTTAACCATTTCTAAAAGAGACACATTAGAATTCATTTGTGAAAGGATTTTTACTGTTCCTTTTTTTTATTTCTATAATTGTCAAGCCTACGAAGATCAGATCCTTCTCAATTCTAATATGTGATAAAATTGTTTGATCCATTATTCTTAGTCTATCTTCAACATTATTCAGTTTCTCATGATAGTAGTCAATTGAGTAGTAATAGTCCTTGATCATCCCTAATCATCATTTTTACACATATTCATCCCTTCCTATGTAAATATATACATGACACCATTATTATCAAAATATATTTCAATCATATCACCAGAAAGATAATCTATCAAAAATTTATGACTGAATATCCATGCTTCCAACATTGAATCATGTGTTACGTATTTCTTTTCATGATCATTCATATACTATGAAGTATAGGCTATGTTATTTTCAATCTGCATTAAGACACAATCTAATCCTTTTTTATGAGGATCACTAAATACTAAGAAAATTTCTCCACATATAGAATGATTAATAATAGGGTCCATGATAAGGCTCATTATTTGATCCTTGAATCTCTCTTCGACATCAATCATTCCATGAAATCATAAGTACCACTTGAGTTTCCTTGTTTAGTGGGTTTGAAATTCTTATGAAATTTCTAACAGATCAATGATAATATCTAGATATTCCGTGCACATTGTTTATATATATAATAAATATTTTAATTTTCAATAAATCAGTTGTTTTATATTTTTAGGGATCTTATATATATCCCCAGGATTGTGATGATATTAACTATGAATGAGAATTACTTCGACGAGATCAGACATTTTTGGTACTTATTATTGGGCTTCTCTATTCATGATATCTTTAGTATTCTGTTTAAAGTTTCCTAATGATCAATATATTATTTAGTATAAATCATAATATCATATATGAGAACTATAATGATTTTATGGAGGTCAACACTAAAGAATCTATTATTCTTTTCCATGAATATATCTTGATCATTAGTGAGTCATAATGGAATTACTATGAACACATTTGGCAAATACATTTTACAAAAAACATTATTGGGGATATCCTTATTCCTCACCAAAAAATGGGAATACCCCATTATTAGATCCACATATGTGAATTATTTTATGGTTTTCATATCTTATTGAATATGTCATCAATCTGTGGTTGAGGATACTTTCTCTTTATCCCAATATTGTTGAGATCACAATAATCATTGCAAAGGCGCGTTGACCAATCATTCATCTTAATGATGGTGCCTAGTGAATCCCATGATAAAGCACATTAGAATATGAAGCCATTATCCATATTCTCATATATTTTTATAATTTACTTTTATGGTTTTACAAATTCAATTCTATATGAAGTACTAGACAAGGGTAACACCCCCTAAATAAGATATATTTCAAATTCTATGTCTCGGATAGAATGAAGACCAGAAAATTCCGTGGTGAACACATATGTGTATTATCTCATATTAGGCATGTCTTTGAGGATGAAGCATCCCTTAGAATCAATAATGATATATAAAAACACTTTCTCATAATTAAATTATATTCATTTATGAGATTTTTCTGTTAATGAAAATTCATCATCCTCCTTTCACTTGTATAGAATCGATGTTTGATTCATGACAAGGAGGGTGTTTTTTGTGTACTGTAATTTTCATCCAAGAAACCATGATATGGAAGGAGTTATATAATGGGATGAAATAATTTTTCCATTTATTGTTTTCACATATAGATCTATTTTCAATCATTATTTTTGTTTTTTAATAGTTCAGAAACAATTATATTATTATGAGGAACTAATATTGCCCAAATAAAGAAGTAAAATTAATATATTGAAAAAATTACTATAATAACAATCATCACTACATTGTCTAGATCCACTATTGTGGTGGTAATGGAAAAAAGATCACACTTCCTTCCATGGAGGTTGTTGGTTGTCTATGAGAACCCATATATTAGTGTATTGGTTTGAAAAATGCCCTAGTCTCTTATAGGGGAATTAATGAAAAATTTGTTGTGGGTTGATCATATAATTCCATTCCTCCATAATATTAGTTGGTGTTGGTTTTCCTTAATTGTTATCTAGGTTCCCTTCCTACTCGAACCAAAATCATTTCTTTTTCCACCGTAGTCAATTTCTGGGGGTTTTTTCCACACATTTGACAACTGAAATGTTTCAATTTATTAGACCAATATTTTTTCTCTATCAACCATCCAATAATATACTCCACATTCAATTTATTTTCTATTTGATACACTGATATTCTCCCATCTCTGTTGTGAATTTAATGGAACATTTATGAATTCCCTGATAATTATCAATGCCACGGATCACTATGAATTTTCATATATAAGGTTTTATCACACCACATAAAAAACCTTTAATTAGAGGGAAAAAACAAATATTAGAGAATTACATTCGTGAATTGACATGTTTTCCACATATTCTCTAAAAGATTGATTTCCTTTATTCATGAGGGGATGGAAATCCTTTTCCATTTTGTGATTAAGTGTGAATACAAGAAATTTATTGAAAAACATTTTTAATAATTCCTTCACACCCACTGTTTTTATATCTATCTTAGGATTTATATTTTGAAATACTGTCCATTACTGATTATCTTCACCTGCTATATTTCAATAAATTATTAAAAAAATATCATGATTGAAACATTTTATGATTGAGAATATCATTTGAATGGAGTTGATCCATTGATCCATGATAAAGTGATCAGATGATCTATTGAATGTTATAGGTCTTTGTTTCATAGTGGACATAATTTGAGCTTATTCATTCTTTGGGGGATTTGGGTGTTCTTCCTAATCCATGATTCTTTTAACGACTTCAGTCTGTTGAGAGAGTATCATCACCATGTCTCTGATTCTATCTCTAATTAGGTTAGTAATCTTGTTTCTACTTTCTTCACATTTCTCATTGCATTGATGGGTTACTATATTACCCATATTTTATGATAGTAGATAGTATAATAGTATAATTAATGATGATTATTATTAAACTATTATGAAAAAAAGTCAATCCAGTGATATTAAAGAGTGTCTTTTAAATTACATGTGTTTCATCAACTCAATAGTTTCTATTCATCAATTATTTAATCCATGATCTATACTCAAACATATATGATAATTGGATTTTTATTATTCCCATAATGACAATTTGAAATGATATTATGGAATTTACAAATAATATCCCTCAGTGGTTTCAAACTAGGTGCACAATAAGGGTACTTGTAATGTACATGTTACATTGTGTCAGACCGGATACACCATATTTGAGTAGATACCCCTAGGTGAATATGTGACAAAACCACATCCAATTGTAGTATACATACTGAGATATATATTATTGATAAATAAATAAAAAATGAAATAAAAATATATGTTTGTTTTCAAAAACATATTATTATCCCTAAAGATTTACCTATATATTTTAATCATAATCACAAATAATATTAAATATTCATTTGATACCAACTACAATAACAATTATCGTTATGTCAATTAAATAAATGATTTATTACATAAGGGAAAAACAAATATATACTCAGCAATTGATAATTATACATCCTTAGAAAATAAGAAACAATAAATTAAATTTTGAAACAACTAAAACAAAATATTGATTAAAAAACTCTTTTTCTTGAACATATTTTCCTTCATAATTAATATATCATGTTCTAACCTGGGTATATACATAAGAATGTACATATCTATAAAGACTATTATTGGGAAAAATTCAATAAGGAGATAGATAATAAAAAATAGGCATATAAATGGGGAATAATATGTCTATTATTCAGAAACATTAACAATGAGTCATGTTAAATAATGATAATCATAACATGATAAATGTGTGAAAAAAAAATAAAACACAAAATCAAAAAAATTGGCCAAGGTTGAAAACCAAGAAAACATGATTGATAAAGTCACATAAATGAATTTGATTCACACTATCTCCCAACACAATGTATCATGAGAGTAAAAATTACCTAATGGATTGTAGTGCTATATATTATCCAGAACACCTATCACTTTAATTTCACTCTCGTGCTTCAGTGTTCCACATAGATCATTAAACATAGATTCTTTCATTATCATATATTATTACATGACCATGTAGTGTGGAATAATATAATGTATTCAAAAATTAAAATATGTTTATGTATATATAGGCAAATTCCCTGGATAAGAAATGTGTATTTTAGTCACTACAACATTGATTAGTCATGGAAAATCGAAGTGAAATTTTGGCAGCATAACATCATAGTATAAAAACTAATAAAATGGGATTATGATATTTAAAGTCATGCCTATTCATTTTTAAATCTATTTTATCAAATTTAATATATATATTAATATATCTCACATTATGGAAATAATGATTAATTTTATAAGCTAATAATGATAGTAGAAGGAAGAGTATAAAAGAAAGGTTTACATACTAAAGTGTGTGATTCGAAATAATTGGGAGGTAATTATTGAGAGAATGGGGAACTATGGGACGACTCTATTGATTTTTCAAATTATTATAAATGTTCTTCAATGATTTTGAGTAATGATAAATGGGATCCTGGGTGGTTTTATTTTGGAAATGTTGGGGATTAATTATTATATAGGTTTTGGACACTACATAATAAAATAACCAAATCCAAAAACCATCCAATCGTTTTTTCCGATGGTTTCCCACAAACGGGATTTTTCACATTTATTTTTAATTCCAAATCCAAATATTATATATTAATTATTTGTCTTAGGTGTAATGAATGATTATCTTAAATAGAACGTTTTAAAACATTAAAATATATTAATGTTTCTCTACGATTCTTAACGGCTGTATAAAATTTATATAATATATATTAATATGTTTATTTTAAATTTATTGAATACATTTAGTCCTGGATATACATTTTTATATTTATCACATATCTTTTTGGTAATTATGAATTTATAAAACATAATTTTTATTTATATGGTATTTATTTTTATAATAAAATATGATTTTTTCAGAAAATTTGGAAAAATTCAATGTTTTATAATTACAATGTTATTAATCAAAAAATATTATGCCTTTTATCTAAATAATTATATATATATTTATATGTTAATTTTCACATTTTAAATAAGAATAATCATTTGTTAAGAAGTACTAGGTTTTTATTACCATAAAAGTTTTGAACCATTTTACAAAATTTCATTTTACATCATAAAAAATATATGATCAATTATAATAAATGAAAAGTTTTTAGTAAAAATATTAAAATAATTTTTCATAAAAAATACATTATTTCATCCAAATAATTCTTTTAATTTCATATTAATATTAACCAGAAATATTAATTTTTTATTGAATGAAAATATAAAAAATATATAAAGTAACAATTATAGGATGAAAATATATTCATTCATATATAAAAAATATTGTTTATTTTCATATTTATAGAGAATTTATAAATATTCATTACATATACATGAAAAATCCCATATTTTATAATGTGTGATGGTTGGACATTTATGGATTGGCTCTTCATATAGGCATTGGGTCATGATCTCTTTATGCTTAAACATCTCAAAAAATAAATTTCCTCCTGTGTAGGATATTATATCTCTGCATGGTCTTGATCATGTTAATATCCCAGACATGTTATCACCCTTTTAATCTCTGATAAATAAGCATTAATGTTGATGATACTGATGGTATATGTTATCATTCACTTTTTATGTGGCTGTTATATTTGATAAAACCCAATATTTATATTCACCATATAATCATTATTCAAATACTTTATTTTCAATGGAAATGACGCTTAACAATGATTTAAAATAAACATAATAAAACAAAATACAATCATTGTTTTATATAGCCATATTATATAATAATAAAATTAAATATATAAGAAAATGGTTTTTGATTTATAACACATTGGTTTGATACACTTAATATTAACAAAATAAATATGGAACTGAAGGGTTACATCCTTATTTATGAAAAACAAGACTCGTGCATCCCGTAGAGATGTGATTGTTTGAATGATCCATTTTTTCATAAGTTATAACTACACTTTTATATCCATTTATTTTATTGGTGAGATCTACTATGATAGAAGAGAAATAGTGTTCTTCCGTAGAAATAGATCAATCGTATACTCATCTTCACTTTTGTGTGGACGCCATGAGAAATATTTGGTAAATACATCCAGAAAATTATAAAAAAACATTTGAAATATATTACATCTGTCTCTTAAATCAATTCAAAATTCAATTCTTCCAACTAGCATGATATTTTTATATATTATTGAAAAAAAAATCCAACATACATACCTTAACATTTCAATCTTTTCTAATGAGATTCTTGGAAATATCCTTAGTCATCAAACTGACACATAGAGTATAACAATCAACGAGGGTGTTGAATTTTATCCACCAATACATATGTGGGATTATTTCAAAATCATTTATGTGTAGCATATTAATGTCATATATTTGGTCTACTACATCAATAGTTATATAAGATTCTATAAACAGAAAAGATCAACATTCACTTTTACAAAGAAATGTTTTTAACCACAATATATAAGGAATAATATGATCATTTAAACCAATGAAATAATTTTTTTTGAGATGAAATAATAAAATAAGATTCAACGATACCAAAAACATCTATAATAAGGTTATAATTTAGAAGAATAATACCTCACATTAAGGATAGTATAGACTGATCATCAATAATAAATTTCTCATCTCTATATAATTTCATTCTCTCAGAACATTTTCAATATTTCCTTGTTGAAATTACCATTATGACATGCCATGGTATTTCGGGAATCACAATCGATAACTTGGTCCCACTAAAGGGATGAATTTTTCTACCCTCATACTGTTAAAGAATACAACATCTGTGATACATGAGAAGTGTCCTGAACACCAAATCTTAGAGCACTATGACAATAGTGTAAAATATTCTCTCATATGATTACAATTGTTACTTTCTCTAGGTGGTTCCCAACTATCCCAATTCATGTGTCAAAATGATCTACATTAGAATCATCTAGCTTCTCTCTTTAGTATTGGAGAAATATTTAATGATCCAGTTGTTTAGTTCTGAGCAAAACCATTAAATAGAAATATATTTCCATATTTGTATTTCACCTAGCAATAGAGGACACTATTTTTCCTATAGTTATCAATATTCTTCATCCACCCTAGATCATGAGATATCCATTTTTCAACCATCTCTCTATTGACCATCATTATATTGTCTATTATACCCTGAACAATAATATTTCATAAAATATCCTACCACAACCTTTATTACAAAAATTAGTATCTTCAATGATGCACAAGTAGAAAAATATGGTTAAAATGGAATAAATTCATAAATTTACAACACAACCATTTACATTTAGGCCCCCTTTCATCATGATGAATAATTAAATCAATATTGAAATCCAAAAATTTTGAGGATTGTAATGTTTTTTTGAAAAATTCTAATGAATATTAAAAATATATTCCTTTTATAGATTTAGCCTAAACAAAAAAAATCCATCCATTAATGTGAAATATCCTCTAGTATACATGTCCTCATCTTTATATTCAACTCATCTAGTGTTCCAACAATATATAATAATGATTGATCTCATTCAGACACAACTATTAGTTCTCTAGTTTTGATTCTCTATGAATGATGGGTGGATTTTACATTAGGGACATGATGGAATGATCAACTTTCTTTGGTGCATCCCCCTTATTCCCTCAATCCATAGCCTGAATCTCTCGGACTATACACATAACAAGTGTTGGTATGCCTCTGGCTAATGTGAATCAACAATCTCAATATATTTATCTGGTTTGACTCTCTAATCCCTATAGGGTTCCATTTTTTATAGATGAAACAGATTTCATAATTCTCATATTCTATAAACTGATGGCTCAACAATTTCAAATTCTACCACATCACAAATTTTCCATAATTTCATTCCAAATTACAACATTTTCTATGATCAACCATTTTTTGAAAATTCCTCATGCTTTTTAAAATCATGTAATTTTAAATATAACACTATCATTAATCTTTCAAAATCCATATTGTGAAAACTACTTTTACAATTTTCAAATATAAAAAGATTTTCAAAAAATCATATATCATTTAAAAAAATTAAATATACACTTTATGTGGAATGTTATTTTTAAGATAAATGTCATACTATTCTCACTAGAAAAACCCATGAAAATGAAATTAATATTCACATAAGTGAATCCAAAGTACTTATGCTCACAATCCCCTAGTAACTTGATGTTCATCATAAAAACGGATTGCCACATAATTTAATAATCTATATTTTAAAATATAGAAATAATATTCTTTTTTACCATGCTAATTAAATAAATCGACCATAGCTAATTTCAACTCCATGAATGATAAATATAATGTCCAAGTCAAATACTGTTCAAGTCCAATACACCATGAAAATCATGGACCAAATAAGATGATACCACTTGTAACATCATTCCACTTACCATTTTATTCATTGGAGTTAGAAATTTTAATTTTCATTATGTGACATCTCTATTGTACCAATGGCTAGAAATAAATTCCACATGATTCAATACATGTTTGGAATTATTTCCTCATTTTGAATTAAAAAACCCAACCATACATGTAATAACAACAAACTACTAGATGATGAATGATAAAAAAAATTAAGAAACTAAGGTAATATCATTAATATCAAAAAAGACTACTATATTTTTCAATAGTGGAGTAATTCTAATTCCAAACTACAAATAAAATGACAAAACCAATGAAACCAAATGACATAATTGGTAAATCCAAAGCAAAAACATGATACATGATCCAAGTCCACAAAACATATCATGTATAAAGATGTATCACTATGGAAGTACGATACATTACCGTAACCTATATGTTAATAAAAGATATCAAAAAACACAAGAGTTCAATAGATCATGTATGTAATGACACTTATAAGGTTGTCCCCAAAGGATATCCCTATACATGCCACTAGTGTAGAAAAAGTTTTCACATTTTTATAAAACAATTTATAAAAACCCAATTTTAATCATTTCAATAATTTATTAAAAAATAATACAGATTCATAGAAAACCATTTTTGCAAACCAATTCCATTTTCTATGGATAATAAACTAAAAATACATTAAACCATTTCACATTCCTTTTTGGAATACCCATTCCCTAATTCAAAAACACACCCACACATGAATGCTCGAGTAATAGTTACACACTTAGTAGAAGTTTATTATATGTTTATTAAGTATAGACAATGTTTGCAATCTCAATGTACCCCAATGAAGGAAAACCATTATTAGAGGGTCACATACTTTTTTATAACAATGATACATGTCTCTTATTCGGATCCTCATCGAAATCATGAACTCAAACAACCATTCTATTCCATAATATTTTCAAATAATCCATTATATTCTATTTCATGAACACAATTTTTTAATTAAAAACCATTATACAATTAGTTTTTATTAATCCAGCCATAAGATATTAAAAATCTATATTTTTAAATCCAAAAAAATATCTTTTCACAACCAATTTCCTTTCAATCACAAATCCCCAAAGCATCATAAAAATATGCCTTCTACTATGCTTTACACACACATTTTATAATATATTTCATAAAATTCAAACAACATGAATCAATGAAATCATGTTCTAACATTAGAGTCATGACTGAATCCACATATCCGTGTAATTATGGTGAAATTTAAAACGACCCAAAAAATGCCAACAAAACACTATTATATCTCCAAATCCAACACTAGTTATCTTCCCCTAAAATCTACACATCCACCCATCATCATGATTGGAATAAAAAATCATGCATATATCCACTGTGGAATCGATATAGAATTTTAAAATAGTAATGGAAATCATATCAATGAAAAACAATGAACTAATAACACAAATGGTGAAATACCATAGGACCCCGGCTTCAACGCACCCATAAAATTTTCAGGATCGCATCTGGCTTGAGGGGCGATAGAATCCACCAACATTAGGGGTAATTCACATGTTATGGGCGAAATTAAAGAAAAAATAAGGCCATATAGATAATCTTATTCCATATCAATAATTTAATGGTGTAAAATTTAACATGTTTCATGTTACTCACAGGGTTAGGAAAATCATGAGATAATTGTGCTCTAAACTCTGCCTCAATGAGCACCAAATCCAATTAGCATGAGTGGTAATAAAAAATATGTGATGAATGTGAACAAACCCTATATCCCCCATTTTATAGTTTCTTCTTGGTGGACACATGGTATGCCCAAACCATGAACCTAACTCGAAACCCATGTTTCACATTACATGATTTCATAGATAAGTTTCACTATTTTCACAATCATCACTCAAAAGGTGAACCATTATAAAATACCCAAACTATTTCCAATTTTCTAAAAATTCAACAAAACATATGTTATGCACTATAAAATTTTAAAAATCTCAAATAATGGGATACTCATATGATGTCAATTGTGATACATATTGGGTTGAGCCAGATTTAATAGGGAACCAAAGTTAGCATTCTTATTCAACAAATTAAAATTAATATTTCATGAAATAATATGGTATTCAACATATTTATGTTGACTATGATGTTTGAAAACATTATATTCACTCTCTAATATCTCTATTATATCATGAATATTTTTCTATGTTTCATAACATGATGTATATAACTACCACAATGGCTCGGTCATTTGTATTTTGGAAATTTTACACTATTTTTTAACACAACCAATGACCATTATCTATGGAATACATCAAGAAATCTCCTCTACGAAAATAATCACTTCATTGACACTTAAATGCACAATTATGTCAAAAAATTCCATGAATAATGATATTTGTTTTTGTATAACTTTTCAACAAGATCTCTAATGAATTTGTCATCTACAACATGTGTTTTAAAAAATGTAATATTCGATAATTACATATTTCATCATTGGTATACTAACACACATTCTAGTGATGATATTTTACGATCTATATTCACAAAACTTCTCTCTCATATCCTTTAGTAATTCTAAAAATCTCACCCAATGGATTTTTTTTTGAAAATAAAAGGCAACAATTTACTCACCTGTATTCAATGTACCATAGATTGTATTTTCACCCCTAAAATAAAATCATATACCTCTTAATATATCTTCTCAACCACCATATTTGTTTAAAGGGTCCCTGCAATATTCATTACATAAATTTATGATGATTTTTTTATTCTCCACCTTATTAGAGAGAACATCATCTCAAATTAATTCCCAACTAAATGAATGGAGTGATTATATGATGGATTAATTCCCATTTGGTGATTTATAAATTACCTTTGGATGACCCCTACTTGTTTCAAAAAAACTGTGTTTTATTAAATTGAAATAATATTGTTTATCTATATTATTTGAAGCCACATAATAGGTATGTTATCCACTTTTAAAAATATTTTTTAGAAGATATTTGATAAATAAATATACCACAAGATAGTTTAGAAATAAATAAATCCATTAATAGCTATAGTCTAGAGCTCGGCATGGTACGCAAGAGATTTTATAGATAATAAAAAGGATTTCCAAGCTACTCTTGATTTCTAATAAAATCAAATGAAAACATTTAGTTTTATATTTTGAAATGGTATCCTGTGATCTCCATCACATAATAGTATATAATATATACATAACATTAATTTACATTGTATATTGAAATATAAAACATGATGATGTAATTGATACCACATGAAAAGCTATAGAAATCCATTCTTAAAAGAGAGGATCTAGTTCAAAAATTGATATATTTTTAACTCCTTGAATTTTATATCTTTATAGGATTCAATAACATATTGCAGGTTTAATATTAATTGTCATTTTCTATAAATAAAACTATGATATTGTCTCATTACCCAATTTATTATTCCACTTACTGATGTACTAAATGGGGAAACACATTCTAGAAAAATTAGTCAAATTAAGTAGATTTTTGTTACCCTTACTGCATAATTTGATAAAAATTATAAAAAAACATTTTAGAAGAAAAAATATATGAATATAGATTTATTTTTGATTCTTATATTTTTTACAGTTATCAATATTTTTATTTATTACTCATTCAATCATATAACATGATAAAAAAATTATTGAATACCTACCAGGCCTTATGTTCATGTATTTTTATCATTTAAATTATCTATATCAATAAACCATCGATATTGAAATAGATTAACATATGATAAAATTTGTTGGGCTTCAGAAAATAACAGAAGTAAACATTCTCATGAAAAAATCTACATGATCACATTTCTATTAAATTCCATGTGAATGTTATTTTCATGAAAAATCTCCCCATTAATCATATATTCCTCATAAACATTCATATCTTCACAATAATATATACATAATAATATTTATGGGTATGGGGTACCACCAATTTCTTCATGTTGAGAAATAAGGTTGATCAAGTTGAACCAACCTAACATCAACCACCATTAATTTAACTATTATTATATTTTAGTAAATATGTGTAATCATATCTTTATATTGTTTATCATCAATTATGGTTCTAAAATTAAACTATTTCCAAAGTATCACATTTAAATTATGACAAGTTCATAACTTTTTTCATGGATGTGTACATTTTCTGTAACATCCCAGGATAGTAATGAATATTAATTTTTCATATTTATTAATATTTGTGAATAAAATATTAATATTACTGTAAATGGGTTGTTATGTTCGGTAGCTTACCTAATATGCAACAACGGGTTTCTTTGGAATCTTATGTTGCACACTAATAATATAATATTATTATTATAAGTGGTAGTTAACTCCTTACCATTATATTGGATAGAATGAACAAAACTAACTAAAATATGATTATAAATGTTTATTAATTGAATTTACATTTATCCAATAATGGTTAGAGGCTTAAAATATGAATGAATATAAATTTAAGCATAATTTACATTAAAAGGCCGATTTACCACCATTTAATGTAGAAACCTTTTTAAATCTAGTTTTGGTCACTATAATACATTATATATTAACTGATAAAATCATTCTTTAGAATGGGGACATCAAAATTTTCTTCGGGTAATTTTTTGGTATTTTTCTGATAAAGTTCATTTTTAATGAATAGTGAAAATATTGTATTCTAATTCAAACGTTCCTTTTAATCTAATTTATTTATATATTTAGATTATCTTTTTAATTTGTTTTTAACTGAAATTGAAATATTTTTTTTCCATTTAATCAAATGTTATTCATTGGAATTAATTTCACTTTGAAATTGGACATAAACAAGTATCAATCTTTTGATAGTTATTGTTTCTTAAAAACACACTATTAGTTTTGATAACAGTAATTAATTTTAAAATTAATTAATTCCACTTTTATGTTTTGAATTTTGAAAAATGGCAAACATTTTTGAATTTAGAATTTCAAATATAGCTTACTGAATTTTTGGTATTTTTCTGAAAAACATCAATTTTGGATGAATAGTGAAACCACTTATTGGTAGTTAAAAACTAACTTTTTAATCTAAATGAAATTTTACCACTTCTGTGAATTGAATTTCAAAAATCCGATATACATGATTGTTATTAGTTAGTAAAATGTGGTTCAATAAGATGAAAATAATTTTTGGTGAACATTAACTTTTGACTTTTATTTACCGCGGTTAAAGGTAAATAGGGTAATGCAAGGTTAAAAGAATATTATAATAATTCAAAATTACCTTATCACTTGTCTAAACCTTATTGGATTAGTAATGGCCGACCATGGGCATCCTTGGGTCAATTTTGGGGCCCCATGGAGCCACTCGTTAAAGATAATGACACATTAGATCATTTAATTTAATGTAAGGAGAAAATTGACATTAACTAAACTCTTTTAGTAATTAATTTTTATATGGTGTTATATAGGTCCCATATTCAACTATAAATTTTCATTGGAAATCCAAATAGATTTCCTACATCATGGAATTTTTTTATAATTTTTAAATATTAAATAAATTAAATTATTTATGAGACTATAATGATGCAGTATTTACCTCATTAATAAATCATTTAAATAAATAAGATTATAATGATTAAAATATGATCCAAAACCTGTCTAATTCTTATTGGTTGATTATATTTCGACCATGTGTCATCTTATCTTCGACTATAATAATTTTTGGACCATTATAAACCGAATATCATTATATTTTAAAATAATATTTTCACTCTTTCCTAAAGATCCCATCCTCTCTGATATAAAAGGAGACCACATCTAACCAATTCCTCACACCTCTCAATCCATTTGGATCGTCCAAACTCTTCCCTATTAAGCTCCCAAAATCCCTATCCTCCTTTTTAAAGTCTCAACATAGGAATAAGGCTCTTCATGAACTCTTTTTGTTCAAACCAAAGGGAGTTACTCAAATTAATGGTAATAGTTTTTCTTAAATAGTATTCTTTTATTTTTCTTCTCCAACCCCTAAACTATTTTCTATTCCTTTATTTTGTAACAACACCAGTATCCTCAATATACTAGTATGATTTTATAATAAGTATTCGATCTACACATAAACACACCTACGTCTAATGGTTAATGAATATACTGTTTCTGTTGGTGGTGAATTTCTGCCTCACGAAACGATGATTGTTAAATATTCTTTTTAACACCTTAAAAGGGGAAAATTAAGATGTCACTGTATTTATATATGATATATATTATGTTTATGATTTCCTTATGCTTCTGTACTTCCCATTTATTTAACACCTTTATGGCTTCCATAGTGGGTAAATATGATAATCTCATTAGAGAAATTGCGGACTACCGCCCCCTCAAAGTGATGTGATTCGTTAATGCCTTATGCAGTATTAATAAAGGATGGAGTTTATGATATTATATTTTATATTATAATCAAATTATTATATATTTATTTATCATTATTTTTTAATTCCATTAAAGTATGAAATAGAAATGAAGGTAGCGTTCATGTGTACGTACGGCATACCGTCTCCATGAACGATGCATTTTATTTCTAACCTCTAAATGTTAGGTACTATTATAAATACATGTATATAGTGGATATATATGATATATATGATATCTAAATAATGAATAATATTCTGGATATAATGGTCTATTGACCACATGGACAACATGTAATTATATGAAGTCCATTTTTGACTCAAGTACCAAATATCGACAAAATGGACGTTATTAACATAAATGATTACATAATGTTTATAACATAGTGATAAGTTATATAGATATAATAATAAACTTGAAAAAGGTTCTTAAGAAAGTTTAAGTTAACTTTAGTTTATTATTCCATAGATTAAAGAACGATCGAGTCTAGTCGGACACGAGGATAGGGATCCAACATCTCTCTTTCTTTTCAAGTACTCTTGTTTATGTCATTCCTTTATACTCCATGTTCTTATGTTGGGGGATGTTCATTTATATTAATAATACTGACCATATTATGTTAATATGATGAGAAACCCTCTATTTCTCTCATCAATTTATTTTATGAATGTTTATGTGGTGCCATTAGGCTGCGGAATTTTCGTAAAGGATTTCTTATCTCACTTTTAATTCTGTGAGATTTCAATTGTTCTCCACATATTTATTGCATGTTGTTTATTGTGTACTGCATTAAGATATGTATTACCATTATTATCATTATATTCATGGTATTCTTGTGATTCATTTGTTGGTTATTAACTTTTGGTCGTATGACTCGATTGATTACAATGTGGTAAGGGGTTTTCATCTCACTTTTATTCCCATGAGATTCATGCTATATTTTCCACTAATTCCTTTTGTGTGGTGTATGTACTGCCTATGATTGTATTATTAGTGTAAGATACTTTAATTTATGAGTATTTACATCTTTATTGTATGATCCTTCTTTCATGTTGTATATATCTTTGGTAAGTTACCAAATCGGTAAGGGAACCTTTCACCCTCCTCTTTTTAAAAGACTTCTTTTTGTTATGTCTTTTAATTTACATCTTCTTAGGTTGGGATAAGTTCTTCTATATCCTTATTGATGAATATTTTATGTTCATGTGATGAGATTCCCATTTTATCTCATCAACTCGTTTTCTTAATTTTAATGTGACGCCGTTAGGCTGTCGTATTTATGTTATGGGACTTCTTAACCAAATTTCAATTCATTGGGTTAAACTTCTATTTGTTGATTATGTAATGCTATGAATATGTTCGAATGACATCTGATTACATTAAAATTAATATCCAATTATTTCGGGTGTATTTATATTTTTGAAACATAAATTATGTCATTGATTTATCCTTAATTTAAGGATACCATCTTTATAAGGGATTTTATCTCAATTTACATTTCTATTGATACATCATTGTTGTTATGCACCAATTTCCTCTTATATGGTGTATATACTCTCCTTTTACAAATTATATCATGAATCCCTTTATCCTCATGATATTACAATGTTTTGATTAACTCAATTATTTGTATTCAAGTGTCTCTCTTTTGGTAACGAACTCTAACTAAAATATCATTTTTTAAATGTTATACAGATTTATTATTCTAAGTCTTTCTCATCAATGTCAATGTTTTTAAAATGGTTTTAAGCATTTATTTAGATGAACATTAATTTTTTAAAATGTTAATTCTTTTAAAAGCTTCAAAGTGATATGGGACACTTTGATTCAAAAATAAAGTTTTAAACGGTTTTGAAAATGATTTCATAAAGCATTGTTTATTTAAATATCTTATTTGGATATATATTGGAATGTAGAAATGTTATCTTTCCATTATATGTGTGTTATGTGTTATTTTTATGTTATAGTGATTGGGCATTGTTTACATATATGGGTGGTTCCATGATAAACCTAGGGCAGGTGATCCCGAGATAGCTCTTCCATGCATTGTGTAACGTGACAGAGGTAAATATGATCTTTTTCCTAAGAGATTTAGGGAATATACTGTGATGGGTATTCCAAAGTTACTCCCCGTGTAGTAGTGATAGCTAAAGTGTAAGTTTGATATGGATGCCATAATTAACCATTAGGATTTATGATTTGTGGGTGTTACGCATAAATCATAGGATTTCATAAGGTATGCTATGATTAAAAAATATGGTTTCATTGATTTGAATTTATTGATGGGATAATGTTTTCATTCCTTATATTATAACTCTTACGGAGTTTTTATGCTCATCCCACGTTTTTAAAATGTACTCCACAGGGCATGAAGATGAATTGGTTCAAATAAGAGATCAAGGAAAATTTATACTATCTAAAATATGGAACTAGAAATGATTCTTCTAAGAGTTTTTTTATGATAAAAGTGAATACTGAGTAGTAGAGTCTACATGTATTTTTCACGTTGTTATATAATAGGGATGGGATAATTCTCTTAAACTCTAAACCTGAAAAGATCCTCAATGTGAATTATTCATTTAATTCAATTTTAAAAAAGGTTTAAGGTCGGGACCTTATAATTGGCAACAGAGGTCGTATTAGATAACCTTAGAGGTTTGGGTACAATTTATGCATAAGTGACATTACCATAATGGTTATGATTTTAGAAAGGGACAATGTTATTTTTATAATGTGAATGAGTTTTAGATAATATGATTAAGTATATCTTACTATTTTACCTCCTCATAATATATTATATGATGATTTTAGAAATATACTCAAAATGACATTTTAGGTTTTAGAAAATGGATGGATCAAGCAGGCACCAAAGTGACAATGGGTTTTTAGGAAACTATGGTGGTTCTTTGATTAAGAGACTAGATGAAAAAGGGGATTCAATGAAAAATCGTGTGGTTATTCTCAACCAACTACCAGGAGAAATGATTAACCACATGAACCTTAGTGAGTTCTCTAATGCATCATGTATAAGTGAACCAACTTGATGTGGATGTTCAGGTAATAATTATAAAGTTAACCATTAGGTATTATATGATCCTTACTTTTTAGGTAATTATGGGTTACTATATGATTTTATGGAAAATGAAAAGCATGAGATAAACTTGAGGTTAAATTATGTTATGGTTACTTTTGAAGATTTTATCTCTTTTTAGGGAATGTTTTAAGAATTATATAGTTTTGGAAAAGGTACAACACGTAGACCGTGTGATAACCTGTCACATCGGACGATGCTGCGGGAATCGAACCCACAACCAAAGTGCTACTGGTATTTTTCACCTACCACTGCACTACATGTTGTTCGTGGTTAGGTTGACTAAATATTTTTAGTTAGATGATATTAGGAATATAGAATAAGTTGATTTTTGGTTATCTAGGAAATTATTCATCTATCATGGAGGATATGTGATTATGTTAATTAATTTTTTATATGAGACTTTTTGAGTAACTGGTGTTACTTGGAGATAAATGTTAAGATGTAACTGGGAAGTCTATGTAATTAAATACTTATGGGATTTGGGTTAAAATGATAGTTTGGATTAATTTTGAAGAATATTAGGGAAAATTGTTTAGTGAATGGTCTTTTTTTGAACTTTGGGTTTTCTTAAGACAAATTTTGGAGATTAAGAGTAGTTTATCATTATGTAAATGTTTAGGCTTTTTGAAAATTTTCTGATCTTGAACTAAAAATTTGGGTTTTGATTATGGTCCAATGAAATGGAAAATATATAGTTCATATTTTTTGGATTAGGTGGTTTTCAAGTAGTTTATTATAGAGCTCTTAATGTGATCAAGGCATCCTAAATACTCAACTTTTGGAGAAAATCTGAGTTGTTTTTAGAAATATAGTAAGAGATGAAAGTCTACATTATGAGTAAGTATGTATCCTTATGATTAATTTAAGCTCAAAAATAAATACATCAATGAAAATTAACATAAAACAAAAACTTTGTTTGTTAATGTTTCTTACTGGGAAATCAAATACCATTTTACCCATCACAAGTTTGTGATTTTCTGGTGGTTAACTTTCTCCTAAACATGTTTTCTATCATTCTCCATGAGAACATGCCCCTTTGTTTTTTCTACCATATCCATGTTAATAACGGAATCCTAGTATGGGTTGTCTCAGGTGACCTTTATATATTTTTATTTTATTTTAAAGTGATAGTTTTATTGACCCTTTTTCCAATGTGAGACTTTTAATTATGTTTCCATGCCCAATTTTAAAATTGCGAGGACACAATTCCCAAAAGGGGGGAAGGATGTAACATCCCAGGATAATAAAGAATATTACTTTTTCATATTTATTAATATTTTTGAAAAAAATATTAATATTACATTAAAAGGGTTGTTATGTGCGATAGCTTACCTAATACGCAACAACGGGGTTCTTTGGAATCTTACGTTACACACTAACAATATAATATTATTTTTATAAGTGGTCATTAACTTCTAGCCGTTATATTTTTGATAATGAAAAAAACTAACTAATATATGATTGGACATGTTTATTATATGTATTTACATTTATCCAATAAAAGTTAGAGGCTTAAAATATGAATGAATCTAATTTTAAGCATAATTTACATTAAAAGGCCAATTTACCACGTTTTAATAGATAACTCTTTTTAAATCTAGTTTTTGTCAATATAATACATTATATATGAACGAATACAATTAATCTTTAGAATGGGGACATCAAAATTTACTTCGGGTAGTTTTTTTTTGTATTTTTCTGATAAAGTTCATTTTTTAATTAATAGTGAAAAATATTGTAATTTAATTCAAACGTTCCTTTTAATATAATTTATTTATATGGTTATATTATCTTTTTAACTGTTTTTAACTGAAATTTAAATATATTTTTACCATATAATCCAATTTTTTTCATTGAAATTATTTTTACTTTGAAATTAGACATAAACAAGTTTCAATCATTTGATAGTTATTGTTTCTGAAAAACACGCTATTTGTTTTGATACCGGGAATTTATTTTAAAATTAGTTAATTCCACTTAAATATTTTGAATTGAAAAAATGGACAAAATTTATGAATTCATAATATCAAATATAGCTTAGGCTAGATTTTTGGTAATTTTCTGTAAAACATCAATTTTTAATGAATAGTAAAACCACTTAGTGGTATTTAAAAACAGACTTTTTCATCTAAATGAATTTATTCCACTTCTATGAATTGAATTTCAAAAATCTGACATACATGGTTGTTATTAGTTAGTAAAATGTGTTTCAATAACTTGAAAATAATTTTTGGTGAATAGTAACTTTTTACATTTATTTACCGCGGTTAAAGATAAATAGGGTAATTAAAGGTTAAAATAATATTAGCATAATTCAAAATTACCTTAACCCTTGTACAAACCTTATTGGATGATTAATTTCCAACCATGGGCATCCTTTGGACTATTTTGGGGCCCCATGGAGAATCTTGTTAAAGATAATGACACATTAGATCATTTAATTTAATGTAAAGAGACAATTGACATTACCAACAATATTTTAGTAATTAATTTTTATATGGTGTTATATAGGTCCTATTTTTGACTATAAAAATTAATTGGAAATATAAAAAGATTTCCTACATCATGGTATTTTTTATAATTTTTACAAATCAAATAAATTAATTTATTTATGACATCACAATGATGGAGTATTTAACTCATTAATAAATTATTAAAATAAATAAGATTATAATGATTAAAATATGATCCAAAAACTGTTGAATTTTTATTAGTTGATTATATTTCGACCATGAGTCATCTTATCTTTGACTATAATTTTATCTGACCCATTATAAACTGAATATCATTATATTATAAAATAATCTTTTCACTCGTTCCTAAAGATCCCCTTCTCTCCCTTATAAAAGGAGACCACTTCTAACAAATTCCTCACACCTCTCAAGCCATTTGGCTCGCCCAAACTCTACCCTACTAAGCTCCCTACACACCTATACTCCTCTTTAATTCCTCACCGTAGTCATAAGGCTCTTCAAGAACACCTTCGGTTCAAACCAAAGGGAGTTACTCAAATTAAAGGTACCAGTTTTTCTTAAATTGATTTCATTTATTTTTCTTCTCCAACCCCTAAACCATTTTCAATTCCTTTATTTTGTAACAACACCAGTATACTAAATATAATTGGGTGTTTTTATAAGAAGTATTGGAGCTACACATACACAAACCTACGTCTAATGGTTAATGTAAATGTTGTTTCTGTGGGTGGTGAATTTCTACCTCACGAAACAATGATAGTTCAATATTTATTTTAACACCATTAAAGGTGGCCATTAAAATGTAACTATATTTATATATGATATATATTATGTTTATGATTACATTATTCTTCTGTACTTCTATTTTATTTAACACCTTTATGGTTTCTATAGTGGGTAAATACGATAATGTCATTAGAGGAAGTGCGGACTACCGCCCCCTCAATGTGATGTGATTCGTTAATGCCTTATGTGGGATGAATAAAGGATGGAGTTTATGATAGTATATATTATATTATACTGGAATTATTATATACCTTTCTATCATTACATTTTAATTCCATTAATGTAAGAAATAGAAATGAAAGTAGCGTTCATGCGTACGTACGGCTTACCGTCTCCATGAACGGTGCATTTATTTCTTACCTCTAAATGTTATGTACTATTATAAATACATGTATATACATGATATATATGATATATATGATATCTAAATCATGAATACCATTCTGGATATAATGAACTATTGGCCACATGGACAACATGAAATTTTAAGAAGTCCATTTTTGACTCATGTACCAAATATCGACAAAATAGATGTTATTAACTTAAATGATTACATAATGTTTATAACATAGTAATAATTGATATAAATGGAATAATAAACATTAAAAAGGTTCTTTATGAAAATAGAAATTAACTTTAGTTTATTATTCCAGAGATTAAATAACGATCGAGTCATGTCGGACTCGAGGTAAGGGATATAACCTCTCTCCTTCTTTTCATTTACTCTCTTTTATGTCATTTCATTATGCTCTATGTTCTTATGTTGGAGGATGTTCTTTTATATTAATCCTACTGACCTTTTTATGTTAATATGATGAGATACCCTCTCTTTCTCTCATCAATTCATTTTATGAATGTTTATGTGGCGCCGATAGGCTGCCGAATTTTCGTAAGGGATTTCTTATCATACTTTTAATTCCATGAGATTTCCATTGTTCGCCACATATTTATTGCATGTAGTGTATTGTGTACTGATTTTTGATATATATTATCATTATTATCATTATATTCATGGTATTCTGTGATTCATTTTGTGGTTATTAACTTTTGGTCATATTACTCGATTGATTACAACGTGGTAAGGGTTTTTCATCTCACTTTTATCTCCATAAGATTCATGCTATATTTTCCAATACTTCCTTTTGTGTGGTGTATGTACTTCCTATGATTGAATTTTTATTGTAAGATACTTTAATTTATGGGTATTTACATTTTCATTGTATGATCCTTCATTCATGTGGAATATCTTTTGTATGTTACCAAATCGGTAAGGGAACCTTTCACCATCATATTTTTAAAATACATCTTTTTGTAATGTCTTTTAATTTACATTTTCTTATGTTGGGATAAGTTCATATATATCCTTATTGATGAAAATTTTATGTTCATGTGATGAGACACCATTTATATCTCTTCAACTCGTTTTTAGAATTTTAATGTGATGTAGTTAGGCTGTCCCATTTCTGTAAAGTGACTTCTTAACCCAATTTCAATTCTTTGGGTTAAACTTCTACTTGTTTATTATGACGTTCTATGAATATGTGTGAATTTCCTCTGATTATATTACACATAATATCCACTTATATTGGGTTTATTTATATTTTTCACAAATAAATTTTGTCATTGATTTATCCTTAATTTAAGGATACCATCTTTATAAGGGATTTTATCTCAATTTACATTTATATTGATACTTCATTGTTGTTATGCACCAATTCCCTCTTATAGGGTGTATATACTATCCATTGACATATTATATCATGAATCCCTTTATTCTCATGATATTACAATGTTTTTATTAACTCATTTATTTGTAGTCAAGTGACTCTCTTTTGGTTAAGAACTCTAACTAAAATATCATTTTAAAATGTAATAAAGATGTATTATTCTATGTCTTTATCATTAATGTCCATGTTCTTTAAATTTTTTTAAGGATTTATTTATATGAACATTAATGTCTTAAAATTTTAATTCTTTTAAAATAATCAAAGTGTTATGGGACACTTTGATTCAAAAATAACGTTTTAAATAGTTTTGAAAATGATTTGATAAAGCATTGTTTATTTCAATATCTTGATTGGATATATATTGGAATGTGGAAATGTTATCTTTCCTTTATACTTGTGCTATGTGTAATGTTTATGTTGTGGTTATTGGGAATTTTTTACATATATGGGTGGTTCTATGATAAACCTATGGAGGGTGATCTCGAGATAGCTCTCCAATGCATTGGGTAACGTAACGAAGGTAAGCATGATGTTTCTTCTAGTAGATTTAAGGAATATACTGTTATGGTTATTCCAAAGTTACTCCCTACATAGCAGTGACAACTAAATTGTATGTTTGATATGGATTCCATAATTAACCATTATGATTTTTGATTTGTGTGTGTTACTCATAAATATTATGATTTCATAATGTATGTTATGATTATAAATTATGGTTTCATTAATTAGTATTTATTGATGGACTAATGTATTCCTTCCTTATATTATAACCCTTACTGAGCATTTTTTGCTCAACCCATGTTTTTGAAATGTTTTCCACAGGGCTTGAAGACGAATAGGGTCAATGAAGGGATCTTGGAAAAGTCATGGTATCTAAAATATGGAAGTAGACATGTTTATTTTAAGAGTTTTTTATGAAAAAATTGGATACTGAGTAGTAGTGTTTACATGTAATTTTCAAGTTGTTATGTAATAGTGATGGCCTAATTGTCTATAACTCTAAACCTGAAGAGATCTTAAAATTTATATATTAATTTAATTCAATATTATGAAATGTTTAAGTTCATGACCTTATATTTTCACCATTCAAATGATTGATCCCTTATATAATTATGGAATCAATCACACCAATGTCTTGTCGTAGTTTGAATAACATGTGGGGTTCCATTTCTATTTTTTTATTATTAGTTGTTGTAAAATCATATTATATTAATGAATATCATACATAACATTCTAAAAAACCATTAAATGTGATATATACCTTACAATATAACTTATCATATTATCCAAATAAATAATATTATATATCAATATATATCTTTTTTCATCTCGGTAGAAAGAAGAAGTATGATCTACATGTTTTATAAAATTTATCCTTAATTAATTTTGGTATTTATGGGACACATAACCTATTTTTTAACCATATCATTTGATCATTGGCATAACTGATATCATAAAAATTATTTACCCTCTTCTTTAGTTCTATATCATACTTTTGTGCCTCTTTAATCGACACATAGATGATTAGTTAGACATTCAATTGAGAAATATATGATCTTATTCTTTTTCATAGGATTTCATGATACATAATTAGAATATACAAAAATATTTTATTTTACTAAATATGTATCACGTAATATCAATATTTATATTTTTGACATATTAAGTCATCCACCTTGTTTTTCTTACCTTGTTAAAAATGTATTGAGCAGTAATAATCTGTTATCAATTCCAACCATCACATCTGGCTCATACTCAACTCATTATATGTGAGTATAAACATCAATATTTTTTATTGGAATATATATTAAATCATCAACCAAAAATATTATTCCTCTATATTTTTAATGTAGATTGTCACTCTTGATAATTCTAGACAACAAGTGGCATAATTTTCCTCCATAAAATGCAATTGTCCCTTGAAATATTTGACTAAAATATAATTTTACAAGGAGAAAAAAATATAGTTATGAAATCATATTGCACATATTATTAAATTATTTTAGAAATTAATATCCATTAATAGTATACAAGAATTGAAAATTCATAGTGTATTTTGAAAAGATTGTACAAAAAATAATAAAAATAAAACATTTCTGTAGTAAAATACATAATGAGCAATAAAAAAATTTTGAACACTGGAAACAACATTTTATAACCTATGTAATTTATAAATGAAATGAGTGAGAAAAAAATTCTATAAAAGATTTATACTTTACAGGGATGCAGAACATGGTGGAGTAAATGGCTCATTGGTATTGACATAGAAGCATAAAATATCATACATGGTATAATAAGATTATGGAAATATAGGAAATGTTGAAGAAAAATATAACATGAAATGAACATGTGTCTAGGATAACATTATATGGTATATCACATTGTTAAAAAGTACCATAATCGATCAGGTTTACTCTCCAATAACCTTCATGATTCCTCATGAGACTGAAAACAAAAATCAATGCATTGGAGTTACATGTAAATGAACCGATCATATAATATATATAGAGATAATATTGTGATCTCTAGGAATATCAAAAATATTATGTTAATCATTTATGTGTTCAATAAATTTAAATCAATCATAAATCATAAATTATTAATTACTGAGTCAAAAATGATAGATTTATATTTTTGTGTTAAACGATATTCAAATGAAATTTCATAACTATGTGATTTGAGATATTGATATAAGTCATGTATTATCCTATAGAATTTAGTGAGAGTGAGAAAATTATTTAAATCAGGGAAATATATAATATATTTATAAACATTCCATAAAATTAATGTTTTTTCATAGATTATTATCAATACTTTTAGAATGATTTAAAAATTTCATGTAGAAATTTTCCATTCCACATTAAAAATCTATTTTTAAAAACATAGTTTTTTAATTTTGGGTGAAAATAATTTTATTATAAAATATCTATAAATTATTATAAATTATTCTTAATGTAAAATAATATTTTTTTAATTCATATGTTTAATGAATAAATATAGATTCTCTTCACATTTCTGGTAAAAATTAAATAGCTACATTGTCTGGAAAATGATTACATGGACACAATTAATCAATTTTTTGAAAAGTTATTAATGGAATAATAGAATATAAACAATAATAGAAGAATATTATTATTTAAAAAATTCTAATGAAAACATTTATATTTAAGAGAATGGGTTTTCAACCAAAGAGATAAAAAAGTTGTTTTTACAAAAAAAAAACATTTTATCATTATTATTAATTAACTAAGAGAGTAAAATAGAAATATTACATTAATATCCCAATAATAAATATCATATAATAATATATAATGGTTTAATTGGTTAATGTTAAATTAATTTTCTATAACCAACATTTAAGCATAGACATTCTCTTTTAAAATGAGATTGAAACCTAAACCCCTAGTACTTTTGTAACAATTGAAACATAACTACCATGAATTAATTTAATTAATTATAACATAAAATATCTTGATGTATAAGGAATTCATGATATAATATGCAATGCACCAGTGTATACACAATTTAAAGGAATTTAGGCTCAATAAAAGAATATGTTTCTCAACAGAATTTTTTTAGATGAAACCCTAAATAGATGTCTAGATTTTATCATGTCTATATTTTAACTCTGTTATAATAACATTATATAATTTTTAAATAGTATAATTTTAATGGATTATTAACTCATATATTAACCATTCACATCATTTATTTTAATTATTTATATAGTTAAAAAATTTGTTATGCCTATATCGGGATCTTTGAGGATACATGGTAGATAAATTTATAATGAAATTAGTGTGCAGACCATTGTCACTAGGTTTTTAGTTTCATAATACCCATGGTGTTAATCATTAAATAATTATCATTTTTATAATTTATTTATATGTTAAAAAATATATGGAATGTGTTTTTGAAATATTGAACTATTTTGCAATCATGAATATGGTATGCCTAATGTATGCATTACTATCATTTTTGTTTTTATATGATCATGATGTAAAGTTGGTGAGAGTTTGTTAATATATCAATAAATATAAATATATCATCATTATATTATTATTTCTTTCTATTAAATTTTACATTATATCCATGTGATGTTGTAATTAAAAACGTATCACATAGCTTCGTGTGGCGGAAGTCTGTCGTACACATGAAGGATCTTGTCGTTATTTTTATGGATGTTTTTCTAAGAAGCTATTTGATATGTTACATTTAGAGAATTATAAATATTTCATTACTATAATATAAATAAATAAAATACATTATCTTGTAGAACAATGTGATCCAATGAAGGAAAATGAAATACAAACGTCTGTGAGGCGATACGTCGAATTACACACAAACGATGGATTAATTTACCATTTGATGGATGTGGGAATAGATTTTTCATATTCAATTAAAATAATAACATCTTAATATTTTATATATATTTTTTATATTATATTAGAATAATTGATTTATATTTTAACTATTTGGACGAATAAATCAAACAACGATGCTTGGATTAAAACGTTAGCTCTTCTTTGGACCACGTGTTCATAATTATTCCTAATTCAGTATCATAATGTATTTATGGTCAAAATAATGCCTCTATTAAATGTGAAGTAAATTAAATAAGTTATGTCGTCTATTCATGTCCAAATAATTGGTTTTATGATTTATTGATAAATGATTATTTGGTTCTCTCATTTATAAGGGATCAAAAGTAAAATTCCTATAAATAACTAAGACTAGACAATAATAGAATGTCATTCTCATTGAATGTGAATATATAATTGAAAAAATAAATTATTGATGGATATATAAATTTTTATATAATTCTACCATAAAAAATTAATATAATTTAAAAAATTCATTCGCATTACCTCATTGGTTACTCACATTGACCTTTTTAATTGTTTTTACCTTGGAAATTTTGTTTTACTATTTTTTCACATAATTATGAAAAATTATTAAGTTGAACATATTATATAATATAAATTTATATGCTTCCATATAGTGAATACATTTTTTCAAATTACGTTAAATTATGTTGAAGGATATATGATTATATATGACCTATGGATGTGTCAAAAAAAATAATTTTTAAGAAATTAATTTTTCATGAATTGAACGATCTTATTATAACTATGTTAAGAAAAATAATTGAAAAAAATGAAATTATATATATATATAAGCTATATATTTCATTTAAATCATTCTTCAAAAGCATTAATTTTAACTAGAAAATCTGTGGAAACATTATGCACTTAAAAAAAATTCAGAACAATGTATTTTAAAGCCTAAAATTAATCATATATTAAATGATAGCAGAAAAGATAGTTAAATTTAATAATTTGGATCAAAAAATTTCTAAAATTTATTAATTTAATTATAAATAAAATTAATGGAAAATTGATTTTGCAATTTTATTAATTTATTAAATTATGTATTGTTTTACCAACAATCAATATTTGTCAATATTCAATGAAACCTCAATATTTCAAAAACATTTTAAAATTGAATTTTATGTTAATATAAATATGATGATATTAAAAATTAAATTTATTTTATAAAAAAATTATATATTTTCAATAATATAAATATTATATTTTCTTTAAAAATAAATGAAAATCATATATTTTTTTAAAAATAATTGATGAATAATTTTATTTGATAACAATTGCAGGATTATTTTATAGAATTAATATATTTTGTAGATCATGTGTAAGAACCCTGATCTTCTTTTCAGGTATTTCTTCCATTTTCTGATGTTTATAAGAAAAATGAAGGTTATGGAAATTTTTGAAGTACATGTCGTGTACATTCTGAGTACATTCCGTGAACTCCTTCCCGGCTTGAAGGCGTTTACTGGTCATGCGCGGGCCACAAAAACGATGTGTATGGGTGACATGGAGGCCGTTTTTGGTGGAGTACAGAAAGAACTTGTACACATCGTGTACTCTAAAATTACACACTGTGTACATTCTTTTTTTCATATATCGGACAGGGGTCACGAAATAACCCCATTTTCATATTCTTCCAGGTCTCGTTCACCTTAGAGTGAGCCGTATGGCCGGATCTTCGACGAGCTCCCGCCACTTCGTCCGTTCTCGGATTCGATCACTGTTGATTGCATTGGAATTGCAGCGGTAAGTTCTCACTTCTGGTTGAGCATTGTTTCCCTATTCTTTCCCTTTCTCATGTTATCGTGGGTTGAACGTTTCAGATGTTTTCTCAGATCTACGATGTTCGGGGGAGATTCAATCATCGTGGTTCAAGTATATCGATCTCCTAGGATCAAGGTAGGTGGTTTTTTCCTTGCCATTAGGAATCCATGAGTTTTATGTGCAGATTCCACTGATACCTATAAACGGGGTATTGTGTGTTTACCTTTTTACCCTTTCTATTTTCCTACCTTGCTTATATGCTCGTGTAGAAGAAAATTCATCTTGTTTGAGGATAAACTATTGTGCTTGGATGTATTTTACCTTTGATCTGTTCCGTTTATGACCTTCGGGTCTCGTTAGCCTTTAACAGTTATCCATGCTTCCTTGCCTTGTGATTATAGGTTGGAGTGTTTCTCATAGCATGATTGTTGCCTTGTAGACCATCTAGCCAATTATCTCTTTAGGTGTACTTTGGCATGTCGGGTAGCCCTATAGGTGTACCTTGGCCGTATTGCTTAATTGCACTGACTGGCACAGCGCTGAGAGAACCTGGTTCTATAGACTATAAGGGATCGACCGAGTGAGATTCCCAGAGAGTCTTTGATTTTATAGTCTACAAGAGGGTAGACCAAGTGAGCTTCCTCGAAGATTCTTATCTTCGTTGAATCTTTTTAAGGTCCCTTCCAGGCTAGATGAGGAATTGACTGAGTGAGCTTCCTCCGAGAGTATGAGGTATACTTGAGTCTATATGAGGAATTGACTGAAATAGCTTCCTCAGAGAGTCTCTAGACCATTGGGCAAAGAGGGTTAGAATGCGTGATCTTCCTAAAGGATTCCATGACCAGCCTAGAGTATAAGGGGAATTGACCGATGGACCTTCCCTAGAGAGTCTGCTAAAATTGTATACCCAATCTAGAGGGGTTAGGCTGAGTACACTGCCCAGATGGATGTGGTACTTCATGGATAGGAATAGAGGGAATGGCTTCGAGTACATCCCATAGGGTTTCTTATTTGATAGTTTTTGTTTGTCTATTGTTGTATTGTAAAGCTTACTGTTACTTTCCTACTGCTTACTGCTACTTTCGTACTTCTTATCATTACTGCCTATTGATTGTTGTTATTGTTCACTGCTTATTGTACATTTACCTACCATATACTCACTGACTGTTAGGCATAGATCTTCGGGTGAATGCCTACTGGGATTTTGTCTCACACCCTGTTTGATTCATGCTTTTTGGCCCAAACAGACTATGTTGTTGCAGGTATAGATAGGGGAAATCTCCCTTCATCTTCTTGTACTTGATTTCTTGGAGTCAGAGATCATGGGACCAAGCCTTGGCTTGTAATGCTGGGGAGAAGTTTACTTTTCTTTTAAACTTGATTTGATACCATTGTATTTCGTCATTGTTACATGTTTGGCTGCTTTCATAGTTATGTATCTTGAATCATTTCATTTACATACATATATGCTCCAGTGGTTGTAGATTTAGTCTTTTTTTGTTTATTGTTGATGGTTATTTATTGCTTCCTCTATTGCATTTTTAATTATTTTTGCTGTGTACTCTTCCGATGAGGGCATCGTTTCTCCACTATCACACCCAAGACCCTCATAGCTATTCGGCATCCTCTGGAGTTTTGGGGAAATGCACATGAGGCCATGTGATCAACCAGGTATGGGGGCTCCTCTGGGTGGCTTCCGGAACTGGGACATTACAAAATGGTATCAAAGGAGTTTATTTTCTCTTGCTATACTGATTGCGCCTTTAGCTCGGGAAAAGAGGGATTTGTTACTTTTTATTAAGTTGTGTCTGGGAGTAGCTAACCCGTGTATAAGGAAAAGCTATACTACCTCATTAATTGCAGTTTCTGGTTTTGAGATATTACGGTTGATATGATTTCACCTAGAGTGATTCACATGCCATGTGTTGTTGTTGTGTTTATTATTACAGTTCTATTTCTATTGCAACCCAATGAGATGCGGGTATGTAATATAATGCAGCATATAAGAACTTGTAGACATCACATGACATGAATTTTTTCCATGCCATCTAGGCTTCATTAGCGATTGCATGCTGTTGTGATGGACTTTGTATAGATTATGCATGTTGTTGTGATAGATGCTTGATAAAGTCTCTGCTATTATGTTAGGAAACTGTTTTGTTGTTCTTTGATTAAAATGAACGCCAAAATTTGATTCTTGAGGTGTTATGGGCCATCATTAATCAGAATTTGGTGGATCAGGATCCGGTTTTCTCTTGTGTATGACTGTAGGAGATGCCATGATTTGATTCGCGTGGAGTATGGGCCCTCACAGATCAGAATATCGCACCTCTTTTCCATGTTTTTAGTGTTTCTAGATTTCATTGTAGTTTCTGAGCTATTACCCAGAAAACCCCAGAATACACGATGTATACATATGGATACATGCCGTGTAGTTTTCAGGCCGTGTCACTAGCCGTTTGAGCAGAAACACGGTGTCATGAAGGTAACATTAGAAAAACGCCGTGTACGTTAGGTACATGCCATGTAGTTTGGAGTCGTGTACCCGGCAGTGTCACGAACAACATGGGTCGGTGTGACCATCTTTTAGATACGACATGTTTCCTTCGAGCACACTGTGTAGTCTTTCCTAGGTACCTGGCCATGTCACGAACAACACAAGATGATGTCACCTACACCTATATATTCTGTGTTTATTCAGAACATGCGGTGTAAGGTTCAACCATGTAGACGACTGTGTAACTAACAACACGGGCCACCGAGGCAGTGTCTAGTACAAGCCGTGTCCCTAGGGAACACCCTGAGTAGTGTGAGGTATGTTTGAACTGTGTGGGTTAACCGTGTAAGGAGACTCGTGCAGGGTTATAGAGTTCATGTACACACCCTGTTGTGGGACAACACGGTGTGTAGTTTTGGGTGTTAATTGACCAGTCATGCATGAATTCACGCCCATGTTAATGGTTTAAGCAGACACACCATGTAATTTTCTACACACACCGTGTAGACGTGTTCCTTAATACATGTTAGTTTTCTCCATTTTTTCAGTTCTTTACTCCTGTGTTTTTAGTCCATGTTAATCTTGATCTAAGGTGTTCTTTTGATCTTCAGGGCTATGCCTCTGAGACGTCCTCCGTTATTACATCTGTTTCCAGACGGTGATTAGACAACAGATATGGCCGATCAGGGACTTCCTGTAGATCTTCGTGATATGCCAGACTTGGCACCAGCAGTTATACCCATCACAGGCGCCAATGCACAGTTTAGGGAGGAATTCATGAGGATGATGCAGACCTTTCAGGGAGCAGTGCCTCCTGCCCCGTCGATGGCTGAATTGATATGGGTCTTCCAGCAGTAACATCCTCTTACTTTTTCAATGGATGGAGAAACCTAGGCCACAGAGTCATGGATAGAGGCCACAGTGACCATATTTAAGAACCTGGAGATTCCTTCAAAGAAAAGAGAAAATCTGTCTACTTATATGCTTCGGGGCACCTCCAAGAGGTGGTGGGAGGTGATATCATGGTCGTGGCATCAGCAGGATATGACTTGGGATGAGTTCCGTTGCACCTTCTATGATTACTTTTATCTAGATTCCCTGAGGGACGAATGAGCCCAAGAGTTAATGAGTCTGCAACAGGGTACTCTTTCTGTTATGGAGTACTAATCTCGCTTCACTGAGCTGCATCATTTCAAACCGATCCCAGCATGTGACGAGTTTTTTCTGGCTAGGATTTACGAGGACGATCTCGGGCAGGAGATTCGTTCCCAAGTTAATATCATCCAGTTTACTTTCATCTTCTCCATCTTCAACTAGGCTCTAATTGTTGATTGAAATCTGAGGGATTCTGGAGGAGTGAGCCATGGTGGTTTGATATCTTGGGTGATTGTTCCACCTATGGATATTAGGAAGCATCGTAGAGTGTCTTCTCTGCGAGATCAGGGTACGTGATGTGTGTCTTCTTGCAGCCAGGTTGTATAATACTATTTTTGTAGGAGTGGGCATACTAGGCGTCAGTACTAGAGGTATCCAATGGAGAGTTGGTCTTGCGGTAAAATGGAAATCCATCAGCATTTCTACCATATCTTTTCAACTTCATATGCTAGTAGGGGTTCCTCTATGACCTCGCATTCTAGAGATGCTTCACCATATTCCCACCAGTCGGGGAACTGAAGTTCTTATGGCCTTTCAAGATGAGGTGGAGATCATGGTCGTGTTGGTCAGTCACTAAGTCATCAGCGACAGCAGAGTGGATCAGCTCAGAGGGGTCATCCAGGGGTGCAGGGCCACAGTGCAGGCCTATCTTTCACCGTGGAGTAGAACATTTAGGAGCAGGATCCTGACCCTTCTAATGTTTTTTAAATGATCATAGTAGCCTTAGTTTTATCTTCAACTCTTTTTGATACTGGTGCTTCCCAGAGATTTATCTTTATTGACGTCATGGGGGGCCTTGGTCTCTGTGTCTTCTAATCTGTCGACTTGTTGACTCTGGACATGCCATTCGGAATAAAGACATCTAGCTAAAGGCAATTTAGAGAGTTCCCTATTGAGTTTTCTGGGTTCCTTTTCTTATTGGACCACTATGTCCTAGAGATGATGAGTTATGACGTCATTCTCGGGATGGACTTGTTGGTTCCTTTCCCAGCTGTCGTTGATTTATATCATCATAGGGTGAGTTTTGTATCTCTAGTGGTTAGATCTTTTCTTAATAGAGGAGAGTGGGATGTCCATGCAGGTAGAGCTAGACCAAAGCTTAATGGGAATGGGAAATTTACATCCCAGATTGCCAGTTTTTATCTAGATGACCAGGGGACTTTACAGTTGAAATTTTCTCTAGTGGTGGATCATTTCATGGTTGTCATTCTAGAGGACATTTCAGGTTTACCTCTGGAGCGTGAGGTAGACTTCTAGAATGAGCTCATGCTAGTAGTGGCACTGGTGTCAATTCCTCCCTACAGGATGGTCACACGTGAGTTTTAAGAGATCAAGAAGTAGTTGGAAGAGTTCCAAGAAAAGAGTTTCATCCAACCCATTAATTCACCATAGGGTTCACCTATCCTGTTTGTGAAAAAAGGCACACAATACTCTTTGGATTTTTGTGGATTATCGGAAGTTGAACCAGTTGACGGTCAAGAACTGATATCCCTTACCGAGGATCGATGACCTAGTTGATCAGCTTCGAGGAGACCAGTTGTTATTGAAGATCGACTTGAGGTCTGGTTATCATCAGTTGCGCGTTAGACCATTAGATATACCCTTAAAATCCTTCAAGAGCAGGTATAGTCTTTACGATTATATAGTTATGCCGCTCTTTTTCACAAATTCACCTTCATTTTTAATGGCACTGATGAACCGGGTGTTCCATCCTTACTTCTACTCCTTTGTTGTGGTCTTCGTAGACGATATCTTGGTGTACTCTCACACTCGACAGACCATGCCACACATCTTGAGATCATTCTGAGTACACTGAGAGAGCATAAACTTTATGATAAAAGTTCAAAGTGCCACCTCTGGATGGATCAGATTCACTTCTTGGGACACATCATCTCAGAGGAAGGAGTATTAGTTGACCAAGAGAAAGTGAGAGATGTAGTTTCCTAGGAGCAGCGGAAGAATGTATTTGAGGTACAAAGTTTCCTAGAGCTGGCTGGTTACTACATAGCATCATTCAAAACATTTATTGTCTTACATCACCTTTGACTGGTCTGACAATGAAGGGGTTGAGGTTCTTATGGTCATATTTTTTTGAGTCCCCCTTTCAGGAGCTGAAATGATGGTTGACATCAGTGCTGATACTAGTCTTTCCAGAGCTAGGCAAGAGCTACACTGTTTACTTTGATGCTTCTGGTATTGAGATGGGAGTGGTGCTTATTTAAGTAGATGGAGTCATTGCATATGAGTCTCGAAAGTTGAGGCCACATGAGAAGAACTACTTGATGCACGATCTGGAGATGGCAGTTGTTGTCTATTCCTTACGCTGTTGGAGAAATTAACTTCTGGGAGAGCACTTTGTTGTTATTACTGACCAAAAGAGTCTCAAGTATATCTTTACTCAGCGTGATGTGAATCTAAAACAGCGTAGGTGGTTCGAGTATATTCAGACTTTGGACTTTGAGCTTGCTTATACGTCGGGAACGGGAAATGTAGTGGCTGATGTTTTGAGTAGGACAACTCAGGTTCAGGCAGTTTTGGAGGCAAGCTGTGAGTGGAAGCTTATGGCTCTGTACTCTAAGATGCATATGGAGGTGCACGACAAGTTGGGATAGGCTTTCCTTTCATCTGTGGTTGTTACCTCTACACTTCGTGATTGGGTGCGAATGAGGCAGCTATCAGACTTAGAGGCCTTGGTCCTACAAGAGAGTGTGTCAGGAGGGGACCCTCTTCCTTGGTGGACAGTTGGTGAGGATGGGATCTTGCATTTCTAGGGACACGTATGGGTGCCAGCAGGCATACACGTGGAGCTGATGAGGGGTTTCTATTTCTCAGTTTGGGCAGTTCATCCTGGAGTCACCAAGATGAGTTGGGATCTACATCGTCAGTATTAGAGGCTATGAATGAAGAAGGATGTTGCTAGTTTTGTAGTGAGGTGTTCTACTTTCCATCATGTAAAATCAGATCATCAGCAACTAGTAGGGTTTTTACAGTAGTTACACATTCTGGAGTGTAAGTGGAAGGACATCACGATGGACTTCATGATTGGGTTGCTATGGTCACCCTGAGGGAAGGATGTTGTTTGGGATCTCGTCGATAGACTTACGAAGGTTAATCAATTCTTATCGATCAAGGAGACCATTAGTTTTGATTATTTTGGATGAAATTATATCTGAGAGATTGTTCGTCTGCATGGGGTTCCAAACTCTATTGTTTCAGACAGGGATGCAAGCTTTACTTCTTGGTTCTGGAAGGGATTTCAGAAGACCATGGGTACACAAGTTCTAATGAGTACAGCATTCCATACCCAGAATGATGGCCAGTCCGATCGTACGATCCTGGTGATTGAGGATATGCTCCGAGCATGTATTATAGACATTGGAGGTTCTTGGGAAAAGCATATTCCACTGGAGGAGTGGTCCTAAAATAATAGTTTCCAGGTGACCATTTAGATGGAACCATATGAGGCTTTGTACGGTAGGCCATGTCGATCACTCTTAGGCTGGATGGATGCATAAGAGGCAGCTTCGTAGAGACCTCATCTTGTTTAGGAGACATCAGAGCAGATAGAGTTGATTCAGAAGAGGATGGCTACAACAATTTCTCAACAGAAAACTTATGCAGATCAGCGGAGATGACCTTTGGAGTTCGAGGACGGGGATCAGGTTTTCCTGCGTGTCACACCGAGGTTGTGACATAAAAGGATTCAGAGACAGGGTAAGAATTTGTCATTGTACGTCGGGCTATTTGAGGTCTTAGAGTGTGTAGGGCCGGTCAACTATCGGTAGAAGCTACCACAGAGGTACCAGGCCATGCACGACATCATCCATGTCCCTTGGCTCCGACATTATTTTTCAGAATCGTCTCATGTCTTTCAGCCTTAGGAGGTTGAGCTTAAAGATGATGCATTCATTGAGGAGAATCCTATATGGAATATCGATCATAGTACGAAGGTTATCTGAGGCTGGTCTGTCCCCCTGGTACGGGAGCTATGGAACCACGGGCGAGTACATGATGAGACTTATGTGCAGGAGGCTAATGTACGGTCGCAATGGATGGAGCTGTTTCGGTTTTCTCTTTCTCAGCCATATTAAGAAAATTCGAGGATGAATTTCTTTAAGGGGGGAAGCTTGTAAGAACCTAGATGTTCTTTTTCTGGCATGTCGTCCTTTTTTTGGAGTTTTTAATAAAAATGACGGTTCTAGAAATTTTTGATGTACATGTCGAGTACTTTCTGAGTACACGCTGTGTACTCCTTCCCGACTCAAAACCGTGTGCTGATCATACCCGGGCCACACACATGGTGTGTAAGGGTGACGTGGAGGCCGTTTTTTGTGGATAATGGAAAGACCTAGTACACGATGTGTACTCTAAATGTACATGTCGTTTACATTCTTTTTTTCATTAATCGGACCAATGACATGACTTAACCCCATTTTCATCTTCTTCTAGGTCTTGTTCGACCGAGATCGAGCTGTACGGATGGATCTTTGACAAGCTCCCACCTCTATGTCCGTTCTCCGATTCGAGCACGGTCGATTGCGTTGGAATAGTAGTGGTATTTTCTCCCTTCCGATTGAGCCTTATTTCCATATTCATTCACTTTTTCAAGTTATTGTGGGTTGATCATTTTGGATGTTTACTCAGATCAACAACATTTGGGGGAGAATAAATCGTCGTGGTTCAAGTATATCGATCTCCTGAGATCGAGGTAGGTGGTTTGTACCTTACCATTAAGATTTCATGAGTTTTATGTAAAAATTCCACTGATACCCATGAAAGGGTTATCATGTGTTAACCTTTTAACATTTCTATTTTCCTAACTTTTTTATATGCTCGTGTAGAGGTAAATTAAACGTTTTTGATGATAAACTATTGTTCTTGGATGCATTTTTCTTTTTCTCTGTTCCGTTTATGACCTTCGGGTCTCGTTAGCCTTTTACAGTTATGCATGCTTCCTTAACATGTGATTATAGGTTGAGGTGTTTCTCATAGCATGCTTATTGACCTGTATACCATCTATAAAATTATCTCTTTAGTTTTACATTGGTATGTCGAGTAGACCTATAGGTGTACCATGTCCTTATACCTTGATTGCGCTGACTGACACGGGCTGAGAGAACATGGTGCTATAGATTATAAGTGATAGACCATGTGAGCCTCCAAGAGATTCTTGTATATTATAGACCACAAGAGGGTAGACTGAGTGATAATCCTCAGAGAGTCTTATCTTGTTCGAATCATTTTAGAACCCTTTCCAGGTTAGAGGAGTAATTGGTTGAGTTAGCATCCTCAGAGAGTCTGAGTTATACCTGAGGCTATAAGAGGAATTGACTGAGATAGCTTACTCAGAGAGTCTATAGACCTTGGGGAAAATAGGGTTAGGCAGCGTGATCTTCCTCAGAGAGTTACTGACCATTCTAGACTATAAAGGTAATTGACCGAGTGAGCTTCCCCAGAGAGTCTGATAAAATTGTATGACCACCCCAGAGGGTTTTGGCTATGTTCACTACCCAGAATGATGTGGAACTTCGTGGATATGACCAGAGGGAATGGTTGCAATTACTTCCCATATGGTTTTTTGTTTTTTAAGTTTTGTTTAACTTATTTTGTATCATACTTCTTACAGTTACTGCCTTACTGCATACTACTACTGCCTTACTGCTTACAGTTACTGCCTATTGCTTGCTGTTACTGTTTACTGCTTGTTGTACATTTACCTGCCATATACTCGCTGACTGTTAGGCACAGATCTTCTGGTGAATTCCTACTGGTATTTACTCTCACACCATGTTTGGGTCATGGTTTTGAGCCCAAAGAGACTATGTTGTTGTTGTTATAGACAAGAGAAAACACCCTTCTACTTTTGGTACTTGATTGCTTGGAGCAGGCGAGCATGGGACCAAGAATTGGCTTGCGATGCTGAGGAGTTGTTTACTTTTATTTTGTAATTGTTTTGGTACCATTTTATTTCAGCATTGTCACTTGTTTGGCTACTTTCATAGTTTTGTGTCTTGTATTATTTCATTTACATACATATGTGCTCCAGTGGTTGCTGAGTTAGTCTTTTGTTGTTTATTATTATTGGTTGTTTACTGCTTCTGCTATTTCATGTTTATCTATTTCTACTATGTACTCTGCAAATGAGGGCATTTTTCCCCACTAACATGCCCAAAGCTCTTGCTACTAGTCATCAGACTCTAGAGTTTGGGGAAATGTGCATGAGGCCATGTGGCCAACCATGTATGGGGAGCCTCTGGGTGGCTTCCAAAACCAGGACGTTACATCAATAATATATATTTCATAAACCAGTTAAACCATTTTATATCCACAAATTTATTAGCTAATTTACTATAATTATACTTAAATGGAAATTGTTTATTAATATGTCATTGTTTGTTTAAATCCAGTGTTGTGTGTAATGAAAACTATTAATGAAATAAAATATATTTACAAAAAATATATCATAAATTATTATGTTTTAAAGTAATCATCCTCCTCCCAATATAAATTAATTCCTCATTATTTTAAAATCATCTCTATACTCAGTGGTTTCACATATGAACTACAATTGTTGATATCTGACATCGTAAAAGAGGATGATAAAATATCCCATTAATAAGAGATAAATACAACTCCAATGTTAATATTAAATAAAAATTATCTTGTTTACTAATAAGAGAAAATTGTTGTAATTTGAATACATATTTTTGGAAATTATATCCATTTAGTAGGTAATATTATTCCATTTTTATGAAAGAATGGAAGATTCATTTATTGAAATTGAATAAAATTATTTTATCAAGATTTATTTCCATAAGATGATCGATTATTTTACTATGTATATGAATAAGATAAATAATAAATCATACATGAAATGTATAATTTCATCCTTTTATAAATTTCATTTATAATATTATCTTTTTATAAAAACAATAGATCATCATTATGACGTTTCCATGCCCGAAGCTCTAAAAACAACTTTTAACGAATAATAATATCATGAAATTAGTAAGAATCTATTCCTACTAAATTTTTAAAGACAAACAAATCCATCATAATTTAAAACAAAACCTAAATTTAATACTAACATATTAATATCCCTAATTAAACAATAAAACCAATTGTTTAATATGTATCATTTCTTAAATAAAAACTGTATACCAGAAATTAATTAAAAATTCTCAAACAAAGGGAAGGATTTAACATCAACGGTTATCATATAACCATTATTAAATATCCAAAAAACATAAAATCATTCTTCCTAGATAATATTTATACCAAACGTAATGGTTTTATATTTCTATTACCTGAATAAGGCATTTCACAAAATGTCATTAATTACCTCAAAATCGTAAGAATTCAAAAATATTGGATCCAATAGTATCTTTCCCAAAGAAAAATAAATATTTATCTCCCAAAACATTTAATTCAATATATTTTCATACTAACTAGTAATTTATATAGTCTAATGGTAGGTGATGCACCCATTTCACTATTTGGATGTCAGTTCAAGACCCTCGATCATGCAAAATGCAGTGAGTGTTCACCTGGCATGTGGGATATCACATTTCCAAAACTCTACTAATAAAATTCCTATATGATTCCAATAAATATGTCAAAAATACTCAAAATAACATTAATATAGAAATTGTTTTTAACCACAAATGTATTATATACACACAATTATTTCCACAAAATCAAATAATCATGATTGACAATAATTACCTCAACATCATGAACATATAATTTTGTATCATTTACACAATGATTTTTTCCTTAATATTATTCCTTACCACTAAATAACATTTCGTTTTCAATTTTTCCATTAAATGTATTCTTGAAAATAACTTAATGAAAACATGAGTAGAGTAAACCATAGATGATTTAGGATTCATTATAACTATTATAATGTTTCAATGAGAAAGTCAATGTTATTCACAAGTGTTAACACATATTAACATAAATCATTCCACTATTTTTATTGTCAAAAGATAGGCCCATAAGAATTAGTAATTGTAAAAGGCTAGTTTCCATGTACCTTGTATTGCATGAGTCGAGATCAATGCACATTTTTCAATGTTATTAAAACTATATATATCTATTCTATATCCACATCCAGTTGTACTGTCTATGATGGGATTCAATCACTTAAAAATATATAAATCTACAAATCACCATGATTCCAGGATATGATTATCTACTTATTATTATCCTTTGAATTTTTATAGGATTCTCAATATAGTTTTCCCGTCATACTTTAAAATTATTAATAAAATATTATTTTAACACCAATTATAGAAAAAACATCAATTTACACATATTTTTACATGATGTTTTTTATAAAATTCCCACATATAGACAATATTGATAAAAATGGACTTTTTCTTCAGGATATTGGTATACAAATGAAATAAAAAATATTATTTTATTTACAATAATGAGTTTTAAAATCCATTCAATCTACTATGAAAAAATAGGATTTCAAAGTGAATAAATTAAATATATTCATCCATTATAAAACCTAATGATTAAATAAAACTAATTGTTAAATATAATATATTGAACATATTCATAACCAGATCATATAAAACAATGGAACCATGAGTAATCACAAGGAATCATTACATAATGAAAATTGATTCATAAGATCAGTATAACATAATAAATATGGAATAAACATATAACATCAACTAAACATGATTTATGGATATCTTCCTAAATAAAATCACATGGTTTAAAAAATCACACATGTATTAGGTTTTCATCCAAATCTCATACATGATGCCTCATGAAACTAGTAACATTACATGATGACATGGAGTGTTATCAAGGAACATCCATTGTATAAGCTATATCAAGAAGACCCAAAACATTTTTGGCACAACCATACTAACATGATAATGATTTATATTTACCATAAAATGAAATATATCATAATGATATAAATAGAATAACCCATTGATGTAATGTGGGTTACATACCTTTCCTCATATCTTAATTGATAATGATTTTATAATGAATACGTTAGATAGATAAGTATATGTCCTCAATTAAAATGTTAATGTAAGGGAGAGTGAGAATGTAATATATTAAAGACACATATATATGGGATTTAGAAAAATTTTATAACATTAAATGTTTTTTTTGATAATTTATATAAATACATTATTACCAATTAAGGATAGCATTTATGAAAACAATTGTTCCTGTTCGAAACTTACATTTGAAAATATAAAATTAATATAATATTGTGGATATCCATTTTCAAAATGATCCTTGGAAAACAATAACGCATTATTCAATGAAAATAAAGTTTAATAGGGAAGACAATACCATTCACGTTGTAAACATTTAAACAATGAATTCGTTCACATTTCTCGTAAAATTAAACAAAGTATAACATTTAGAAAATAGCCAGAAGATTAATTTTTATTAATTTTAAAAAATTATACGATGAAAAAAATGACATAAAAAATCATTGAAGAATATATATAAAATAAATACACTAATAAAAACATGGATGCAGAAGATAAAGGGTATTCGAAAAAAGAGTGAACTAAATTTTATTATCCATAAAAATATATAATTATTTTTTTAAAATTTTTAATAATAGAAAAATTTATTGTTACAAGAAAGATCATGAATAAAAATATGATAAAAAATTTAACATTATGATTATGTGGTTAGATATTTATATACATCAATGGAAATTTTTTCACAGATAATCATAAATATAATGAAATTGAAACATAATCTATTATCGTTTTGCTAACAATTTTATAACAATTTGGAATTATTTATGTTGATTAAACAACATGTGTCTCGAATATGGATGATTTGAGTTGAAAACCTAACCTGATGTGCATAATTTGTTATATATATATTTTTTGTCTTGTATAAAAAATAATATGAAATTTTTATTTTTTTAGAACCATTTCTTATTATAATACCTTATACATAAATCATTTAATTCCTTTATTTTAATGATTTTCATAACTAATTAATCACATCATTCCAGATCATGTGTTTTTAGGATGCTTGATTTATAATTTAAACAAACAATCAATTCATTTACCATAATCAAATTGTTCATGGTTAAATAATATAAACATAAAATCATGAAATTATTTATCGTTTTTTAAATAATTTATAATTTCAAAACAAATAATGAAATATTTTTTTGTCAAACGAACAATGTTATAATCATTGAGTTATTATACCATACATTTGCATGAGTAACGTTTCCATTTTCAACGATTGTGATGTAAATAAGGTAAGTCTTATGTTAGGATTATATAAAGATAAAATTATATTAATCATAATAATTTTTTTAAATAAAAATATATATATATAAAATTTGATGTAGTAATAAATATATTTCATCTCATTTCTAGGTTTTAGTCTTTCACACACACGAATGATCTTATAATTTATTACTACATTTGGTCAATTATTAAGGAAAATGATAAGTTACATTTAAATAATTATTAATATATCATAAATACAATATATAAACATTAAATATATCATCATGAACCTTTATGTGAGCAATTTATTGAAAATAAATTACATCATCGTGAATGGTGGCAGTATGTTGTACACACAACCATGCTTTCATTTTCAAATTGATGGAAGAATATATAAATTTAGTGCATAACCTTAATATAATGACAAAATGGTATATGTAATAAATTTATCCAGTTATATTATCATGATTGTATAATATATTCGAAGGGATTAAAAATAAATAAAACATATGTTCTAATTAAGAATAAAACCAATTCATTGGACAACCTCTTTAGGATTATACATAAAGCCTACCTAGATTGAAATTATAATCAATATATGAATTATTGGAAAAGCAAATTGATTTTTTGAGGTAATTTTGGAATTTTTTTTAAAACCAATTGGTTTTTTATTTGCTTAATGGAGAAGAGATGTGAGTACTTTTACTTGGGAGGTGGAGTTTCATTATAATAAATACCCAAAAATATTCAATACTGGGATGTCAGTTGAAATCCATGTGACAAAAAAATTAAAAAACAATAGTATTGAAGGCGAGAAAAGGCTAATAAAAAACTAAAATAATCAAAATAATAATGTTTTAAACATTTTATTAATTTTGTATATATGACTACTAACATTTACACTTCTATTTTATTACCATGGTTTATATTTCTATATTGTATTTAATATTACTTATAGAATAAAAAATAGTTAAAATTATTAAAAAATGTAAATTATTTTGATTCAAAATATGTAGTACATTATATTCAATTCAATTAAAATAATTCATATTAATTTAATTTAATATTAATAAAATTGTGGTGTCAAAAATATGTTTTTTCAAGAAATAAATTATTTAATTAGAAGATGTTCTTATAATAACTATATGAAAAAAATCAAAATTTACATAATTTATGTAAATATTTATAAATAGAAAAAATATATATTTAATTAAAATAATTCACCATTCGAGGTTAATATTATTTTTATATATATGTAACATTTTTCACATTAAAATAATTCAAAAAAATGTTTTTTAATGATTAAAAATAAACATATATTAAAATTTATTATAATTATGTTTTATATATAAATAATTAGATTAAATATAAATATATATTTCATATTTGTCTTTGAAATTAAATTAATTTAATAGTGGTACTTAAAAATTATTACACCTGTAAAAAAGAAATGATTGTTTACCATGAATTGATATTTCACAGTACTTAGTAAAATATGAATATTTTATGAAAAAATTAAAACTAATTTAATATTGAGAAGTTTAATTAACCATAATGTTTATTTTATGAAATTACATTTATAAGAGTACAAAAAAGTTATTATAATTTTTTTAAAAAATAAATAATAATAATTTTTGAAGAAAACGATATTTTAAAAATAAATTTATTTATTTGTGATTAAATTATTATTTAATAATATTTTATAAATTAATGATCACAAATATAAATATTTCAAAAATTATTTATCCTATTCATACCCACTAATCTAACAGGTATGTTATAGTTACCGTATTTAAATAATCGTATTTAATAATATGTTGCAATTTGATTAAACATAGTTTTCTATGTAATAAGTGTTAAAAAAGAAATCATATTTTATAAAAAAGATAACTATTTACTAGATTCTCATAATGTTACTAAATTATGGAACCTTATATTATGCATAACAAAAAACAAAAAATATTCTCTTTTTATGGGTAGTGTAAGCACAATTACAAAAAACAACCTTTATTCATCTCCCTGTAATTTTATACAAAATCATTTATATAATGAAATGTGTATCTCATCCCTTGCAACTTTTTTATTTGATTTTGTATCCATGAGTGATTTCAATCACATATTCAGTATTATCCATAAAACACAAGATAACTATGGATATCTATTTCAATTGTTGGTATAGTCAATTACACAGAAGCTTATATTTTTTAACGATCTACTATATAGATTAAATATAGGTTATATGATCCATGAATAATATATTCTAAATCATAATTTAACACATGGAACATTAGTATAATACATCGATATTCATAGGAAAATCAATAGAATAATACAAGGTTCGTCATGCTCTTACATTCTATTTCAATATATGATAATATCATCTAAAAATACTACAAATAAATGGATCAAGTAATTCCATAAAGACTATTTCAATTACATACATGAAGATAGAATTACATTTTTAAGTCAATGTGGAACCACTATACATTCTTATTGACAAGAATTTGTACTTTTTTTATCTTATGTATATCAATATTCATGACCCACACATTATGATATCTTGAATGAAGTTCAATAATAAAAAATTATTGGTTTTCACATAGCTGATCAAAGAATTTATAAATATTGTGTGGATGGTACATGTTCTTGATTTTTATCTTGTAATGTTATTTATAATCAATTCAAGGACAGACTGACCCGTATTTTTTTCTTATCAAATGATATTGTGTCCCCCATGGTGATGGACTAGTTTGTATGGATCCCTAATCAATATTCACTTGGATTTTAGTCTTTAATTATAACAAATCAATTGGGATAATTCGATATAGAGTTAATGAAATTGGTTTAACATAATTTATGGTTTCTATGGAAAGAACATGACTATTTGGGTGAAAACATGAATTTTTCTCTTGAATCTAATTTGTACAATCATGAAAAATACTCAGGTCATTGATGTTGAGTTTCTCCCTCGACATGTTAGATAAATATCCCTTCTTTATAGGATATAAGATTCATATAATTTAAAAAACATACATTATATTTTCATATTCATCATCACACTATAATGTGGATATAAGATGATTTGAAATATCTATTGTGACTTAATATCCTTAGATATTGATATCTAATTTCACCAAAATCTATGTTTCATTTTTAATCTATTGATAGTCTAAAAGTTAAATAGTGTGAATACAATATTGGAATGGTAATGAGAATTTATATAACAAGGATGATATTTATGAAAAAATATTACTACCCATGCTTAGAGAATAAATTATAGTGATGATATTGAATTCATATAGTTACTAACTAGTCCAATAGAATGGTGAAAAAAATTATAAATTTTTTTTGAAGCCTGTTAGTCATAGATAAAAAAGTGAGGATAAATTTTTGAAATATTTTTAATTTTATATTACGATGTTTTGATCAAGTATTATGATTAAACATATGTTATTCTTGAAGATAAACTCTTGGATCATGTAAATTTTATATTTTTGAATCTATTTACTTAAATTCATATCATTCAGTTGTTATTTCTAAATATAATGGTGGAGTTTATTGAATATTTAAAAATGGGTTTAAAAGACTATGTTGGGGAAATTAGGTTTGTATGTTCATCACTCAACATATAGAGAGTGATCATTTTTTTCTCAGGTGAATATAGGTAGAGCAGTAATTTTATGTCTTTATTAAATGCTGTTGAATGTAAAATAAATATTCTAGTAAACAATTATTCTCTCCTAAATGATTATTCACATATTTTTGTGATTTATGGGAGACATTAATTTAACACTCATATAAATGATTTCTGTGATATTGTTTTATGGAAGAAGGATGATTAAATGCTAGAACAAATTCATAGATCTTGAATTTGAAATCATTTTAGGCTAACAAAACATATAAATTATGGAATTATGGAAAACAAATAGGTTTTAATAGTAATTAATAAGTTACATGAAATGTATTTTACATTTCATGAATTTAAAAAACTAGAGATTTGAAGGTATCTCATCAATATATTAAAAATTAATCTGATTAAAAAAATCCATTTATTTCATGTTAATGTCTCATGAACATTCAAAAATATTCATCATAATGGTAGTATTATGGTTTCTAATTCATATTTTGAAAAGGCATTAAATTTTATAATGTGTGGGGAGAATCTAATGTCAATGTTGAGTAAACATATGTAATATATTTGGAGTTTTATGATAGATATTAGTGTCACAATAAAATGTTATTTGAAATCATAAATGTTTTATGAACCAAATTTTTTTTATTGAATAAATGAAATTCATATGGTAGTTTTTTGATAGTATAGAGTTGTGTGGTAAAGGTGATTTCCACTCTACATAGTTATGTGAACCTAGAATGATGCAACTGTTGTTAGTGTTATGCATTCCAGTTGTGAAATGTTTTATTTTCATTTATAAAGTGATTTTTTACTACCCCAACTTTTTTATGAATCTATATATGTAAAATTTCTAAATTTATTGATTCAAACCAGAGATTCATAAAAGTATTTTTTTGTAAAGCACTCATGCACACATGAGTTGTGTCAATTAATTAAAACTATTATTAGCTTCATGTAAATTGTATCATGTCTATATATGGAACAATTATGTCTCCAAAAATATGGAGTGACATTTGAAATATGAGAGTTTTGGTACAATGAACATTGAATGAACATATAGAGTTTATAAATAGTGAACATTATATTAATTGTGATAGTTTTCGGGAACAGTAAGAATTATCTGAAAGTGTTCAGTTATGTGAATGAGAATGAGTTTGATTTAATGTATAGTATTTTTCATATTAGATTATTTCTAATTACCATGTTTCGAATACAAACCATTAAATATACATTTTATGTTAGTATTTACTTTATGTAGTATCAATTTATGGCTTCGATGCATGTAGAGTCCATTGAAGTTCTAGGATAAACCATTGTGTCTCAAATATATTAATGATATATAAATTATATAAATATTATATATATTTTAATTGTGTTTTTTTACTTGAGTGAATAAGATGTAGTGTGCCCCTTAGGAAGTTATATATCAAACCCTAAACCATAGGAATAATTTTTAGATGAATATAGTCATTATAGATTGAAATTATTTCAACCAAACCAATACTACATTTTTAAATCTGGTTTGTCTATCATAATGTTTCAATATGATCATTGATGAATAAATTATTAGTAAAAAAATTAAAATACCTAGGTCCAATTTATTTTTTAACATTATTATATATTTTTTATTATTTCATTACATATTTCATTGATTTTGAGAGAGTAAATGTGTTCCTTACAATAAGAGAAAAAATATCCTAAAAAAGAATAATATGTTTCCAAAAAAATTTAAATATATCCATCATTATGACCCACCTTCCATATAGAGATTATCTAGTTGGAAAACGTGGTATCCTAAAGTAAATCATTTGACTTATTATTGAAACACATAATAAGTTATTTAATTTTTGACATGGAATCTGTGATGAAGCCACAAATTTTATGTCAATAACATTTATGAATTATAATAAGAAATATTAATGTTCAACAATCCTGTGGAGAATATATTTTGAATTATATTTGAATAGTTTTCAAATTTTTAGAGAATATTAAATTAAAAGGAAATGTAGAAATTTTAAATATATTCTATATATCTTTTTTTGATTATAGTTTTAATAAAATAATTCGTTTTTCTAAATCACTTAAAATTTGCAAGATCATAGAATATATTTATTTAAAAAATAAAAACATAATGATATTTGTAAATTGAAACTCAATAAACATTAACAAAATTCAAAAAAGAGTTCCTTATAAAAAATGTTAGATGAATAAAAATAACAATAACATAACCCATATGAGATCAGATACACATATCAAGGTGAATGATTCTAATTCAATTATTTCATATGATGTTAAAAATACTATTTCATTTTTGGGTAAATATATGAATAGATGTCTCCTACAATAAAAAAAATACATAGAGGGTATTTATGACATAAAAATCCAATGTTTTCACACAAAGGTACAATAGGTTTGTAGATGAAAATTAATTATATAAAATAATGGTCCATGTAAGATTTTTATAGGCTGAGATCCATTGAATTTTAGACAGAAGAAAAATTTCATATGAGTTCCACATACTTTCCTATCTAATTCATCACTACATTCACCCGTATTGTACAAAAGAGACTAAAAATACATTTTCATATCATATTTATAGGATACATTTTAAAATTTATTATTAGATACACAATAAGGTAAATAAGAGATAAATTAATGATTACATAAGAATTAATGAGGTTAAGGGTATGATAAAATGAGTGTTTAATTTGGATATATATATATATATATATTATCATATATAATAATTATGAGTCATTTAATAAACAATAGAATTCATTTATACATAAATCATAAATAAAAACAGATCATGATTCTTGAGATCATATTATTCACTTAATTCATAATGTTGTGTCATGTACAGAACAATATAAAATCATTTCCATAGTAATCATAGATCTGCTTCCTTAATATCATATTATAATGGATTCACTCCTTCTTCCATTGTATTTTTCAAGTTTTTCTTCAATGACTATCATAGTGGACATAGACCCTTACAAAATAGGGTCCACACTTGTTCCATTCATTTTTATGTCATCGGAAATTGAAATTTACCCTATTAATAAAAAAAATATATCACAGGGATTTACAAATAAAATAATGAAATCTATAAAAAAAATTTCCACATGATCATAAAATTCTCATCATATCATAATGAAAGAGATACTAATTGGTTTTATAAATAGTTAAACATATCATATCTTTTTGAAAAGATACATTATACGTAATCATTTCGTCATAACATAACATGTGTAAAAGAAATGGGTTTCATAATCAATATTTCATGATAATCATAATACATCAAGATAAATTTTATATATTTAATCGTTAGATTATATCCATATTAAATCAAAAGTAACACGAATGGATTTCATCATTGATGAAAAATTAATTTAATGCATTACTTGAAACATTTATTGAAGTAAATAGTCATTTGATTATGAAATTGCTAATTTAAAAGATAAGAATTTAAGAAGTAATAAATAAATGCCTTTAATTGAAAAAATATTCATAAGAACATAATTAATATAATAACCTATTAATTTTTATGGTGGTGTTAAATTTCATTTATGCGGTCTGTGTTAATAAAAACATTACTCTCATACATTTCTAATGAAGTCCAAAATTACCGTGTTTCAAAATGAATAATAATACTACATGAAAACATATTTTTTTAAAATAACGGGTAAAAATTAATTTTTATAATAATATGATGACATTGAGAATATTATTGAAAATGTTTTTATAAAACATTTATATGGGAGAATAATTATTTTTATTCTAAAGAGATAAATAAATTTGTTTTTCCTTAATGATATACATTTCATCTCGTTAGTTCAAAAATAGATGAATACAAATAGAATAATTAAATCCTGAAAAAAAATATAGTACAATTCATGAGTATCGTTAGAGGTATATTATAATGTTTGATCATCGCAAACATCATCATAAACAATCACAATAACAAATTTAATTTTATCATAAATCCATTAATGTTTTGGAATCTTATAAATCATAAATCCCGATGAGGAAAAATGTTAATCAATATAGTGTTCTCTGAATCCAATCAAGATAATGTATATAAAATTAGATTTATTTTTAGATATTAATTATTATTCTTGATAAAAATATATATTTTATTAATGTTAAGTATATATTGGGTTGAATGAAATCGAGTGGTGAATAAGGCATATGTCTCATGAAAATAAATAAGAGACTATATAACCTTTCTACTTTTAAAATAACTAACTAAACAAAATTAAAAGAGATAAAAATAAAAATTCATTAAAATAACATTTCATATATATATAATCATAACATTTTAAATTCACGTTCAGCACATACACCACAAAAAAATCAACCATAAAATCTTACATATCTCTCCATAAAATAATAGAGAGAAGGGAAATAACATACCACATTTTTTTCTTATATTGAATGAAATTAATATGTTATATTAAAAATATAAATATATTATAATTATCAAAAATATTAATTTTATTAATTATTAAATAATATATTATCCATTTAAAACATTTCAAATCCAATTTAATAATATTTCGTTATTAAAATATTCTTTTACAAGTGTTAATTATATCAATTTCTTATGTATTTTGGTTTTGAAAATTAGTTATTTTATCATTTATCCTGGTTCCATAACCTCATAAATTTGAATCACTATAAATAATCCATATATATTTGTTATTTATATATAGATACATCTATAAAAGGTATAGATGGGAAGGTAAATTACACCATTCATGTGGATGCTAGGATATACAAATGCTTGAACGTTGATTACACAGTTTGACCATAATAAAAAATTAAAATTAAATTATAATAATACATTAAAAAATAATTAATATATTTAAAATATCACTTATATTAATTTAATACGTACTTACAAACATCCATGTAATGTGTAAAAATGATTAACATCACTTCAGGAATGTTTTATCCCACACATACACATTAGTAACGCTGTCATATTCAAATGAATTGTAATATAAAAGTAAGATATTATATTATGATTATAAAATACTGATTATTTTATAAATATCATAGATACTATGTGTTTTTGTTTTTACAACAATATAAGTATAATTTTTGTAGAAAAAGAAACTGTTCAATGTTGTGTGGAGACGATATGTTTTACACATGCAAGAGCAATGTTTTCTCTTTTCGTAAGATGTATAACACTTATAAAATTGTTATACCATAACAATAATAATATATCAATATATTTATGATATTGGATTTGTTATTTTACTATGATTATAATATATTTATACCAGTCATAATACAAATGAAATTTGATAGATTCAACAATGATTATGATGTATTATTCGATAGACATCATATAGATATCCTGATAAGGGTATAAATGTTTGTATTTTGGGAATATAGTATTCTATAAAACATGGATAACAATTTATAAATGTGAAATATATCTTTTTTGGGGGTAGTTTGATCGAATTGGTGTAATGAAATTCAGATAGATTCCATTTATAAGTGAGGATAGGGGAAGTCTATGAATTATATAAATTATTAAAATATCATAAATTATATTTTATAATCAATTGACTATGTATTATAATATTTGAAATAAATGATTATTATAATTCAAAATTCTCTCATCAAATAATATACTAGAAAAATAATGAGTAGTTTTCACCCTTGTCCTTCACTTTTAACACTTAGTTAATTCTTTTGATAATTACAACAATATCATAATTTTATACCATTTAAATGTCAATGATGTTAACATAAAAGTAATGTCAACCTATAAATTAAAACTTCATTATTTGTGAAAAAAAATTTAACTATCAAGGACTAATATGTTATTTTTATGAAATTTGAAAAATTAAATAAAATATTATTCAACATAAAATATCAATAATGTGCTATTTTTTTAATAATCAATTATTTTACCATTTCAAACACCATGAAAGTAATGGAATTAGAAAATATAACATTAAAAATATATACTATTATGTATTTATTAAAAAATTTAGTGGAACACATTAACTCACCTAGGAATATTTAATTTTATTAAGTAATTAACATTATTTTTGTACTACTTTCCCATGATTTTTATAGTAAATGTGAAATATTTTTTATTTTTAATTTAATTATAAGTTGTAAAAAATTAACAACCAGGATAGGATAAATATTTAGTTATTTCAAATACCCTTTTAGAAAAAAACAATTTTTTTCATGATCGGAAAATATCATAGCTATTAGATAAAAGTGACATTTTTAAAATTATCTTTTACTTAAATATAATGAATATATAAATAATGTAGAAATGGAACCAATTTTTTATATTTTATGAAAATAGATGTTTATGGTCCAAAATCATTTTTTCAGTATGATAAATGTATTATTTAGAGAAACATTAAAACCATAACCCAATAATTTTACCATATTTGTTCATTTTACAGTTACCGAGGTTTCAAATATTTATAATGATTACTATTAATAATGAATGAAAAAATAATCCTACATAAAAAATTTGAATATCACAATTTTAAATAAAGATTAAATTTTATCAAATTAATTTCATTTATGTGAAATAAATTTATTTTAATAAAAATGCTTAAAACAGAATGAAATAGAAATTTTTGGAAAGATGTGTTTTTTTGGATTGAAATTAACTTATATAAAAAGTTCAAAAAATGGACGATAGTAATAGATTTAAATATATTATTATAAATTAAATAAATAATATGAAACATAACTAGAGTAATAGAAATATATTTGAACATTCAGATAAATTTATTTCTTGAATATAAATTAGTGTATTTGAATGATCAGTTTTTTAATTATTTAATGACAAATAAATCATTTCTACAAAATTTCATTATTTTAGAATATTTTCATTTCATTATCAGGAATCAAAAATGATGTTCATTTTATAATGTATAATTTCATAAATATTAGTAAATTGATTACAAATTCGACATAGAAAAAGCAATAATATCATTTTTTGAGAAATTGATATTTTGAAGAATAAAATCACTTCAATAAAAATAATGATCATTATTCCGATAAATTAATAAAATTTATTTTTTTGTAATATAATTATAAATATAAATAAATATAAATTCACCAATATTTATACCCATTAATTCAACAACTATATTATAATAATATTTTTATAACATAACATAATTTTATGAAAGCTGGATGTTGTTTATTAACCAAGATGTAAAGAAAATAATTATTGTATACTTAATTTTGGAAATGTTAAATAGTTCTATAATTAAAAATATCCTAACCACAATATTTTATAATTTCCATAATAGTTTCAATATTTTAAACTAAAAATTTGTAACCCACATTATACGAATGATTAATAAAAATACATATAAAACATTAAGTGAAAATCATAAATGATATAAAAAATAACACACAATCGGGATCTCATATATGGATATCATTATTATGGAGTTCAAATATATAACTAATCAATGAAATTAGTGAAAAATTAATTATTTAATAGGATATAATATATGATGATTTGATGCTTAATGGCCATTTTTTGTATATTTGTGAAGATACTAAAGGCCATCGATTCCCAAAAAATGAAGTCAAAAGTTTAAAATATTAATTTGAATTTAATTTTAATTTATTGAAAATTAATAAATTTCTTTTTGAGATATAATATAATGTATTTACATACAATTATTATTCTTTGTAGATTAATTTTATTATTTTCTTGTCCTTAGATTAATTTAAACATCATTTTTTATTCATAGAAATTAATATCCATGATTAAATATTAATTCATTGATGAGTAAAATTACATTTAATGGATCATAATATTAATAAAATAATTTGAGGGCATTTCATCTATATAAAAATATTTAACAAAACAAAAATGGTAAACAAATGTTACCGTATATGGAAACATGTATTATATAACAACAATAACACCAAATGGTCAAATTAATCCATTGCATATATAGATAACCATATAATCATTCAAATAATGTTTGAAAAAATAAAAAATTCCAAAAATTAAGATACAAATTAAATATATTCCTATAATCAATGTACAATTTATCCTCAATGAACATAGAGTGTCTCTTAATGTGACAGACTAATCATACGTATATATGGATCCCATATTCGTCCGTGAAAATTATAATAACCAGAATCATTTTAAAACCTCATTAGAAATATATATTTATTCAATAATTAAATCTATACAAACTATATAATATTACATATATATAAAAATAGAGTGATATTTAAAAAATATATATATCATTTTTCTCAAAGAAATAATCAATTTAATGGTCATGAATTTTATAATTTTTACACATTCATCTATTTATCCCAACTAATAATTGTTATATAAGGATGAATAATATATTAAGGGTTATGTTTCCACTTATTGTGTGTTATAAAAATATTTCACCTTTTCTCTAGATCACATTATTTGTTTATCAATTCCATTAAGAATATTCTAATAAATTCAGAAGGTAAATAAACTAACAAAAAATATGATTCATAATTCCATTTATAATAATAAATATAAAAAACTTACTCTAGTCGTAACACAAAAACTCTTCAATCAGTCAACAAATAACATAATTCATTTAATGTGATTTTTTATCTTATTCCAAATTTCTTCTTTCCTTTCATATGATATTTTAATTATCTTTACCAATGAAAGTAAATCCAATACATGAACATCATTTTTGATAACAATTTTATTCATTCAATTTATGTCATTGATTCATATAAATCTGATATATTCCATACTTAAAAAATTCAACAATATATTATTCCTTAGAGAAAACATTATATCATCCATCACATTAGCTATAGTTTTCCCCTGTAATTTCATTCTAAATATTATTGTTTTCTACACCAAGAACACTTTATCTTTCCATTGAATCATTCCCCTATGCGATTTCTCCAACATACTCAACATGCATGTAGCTGAAATTTCTCCTCTCTTTGATATTTATGAAACATCGTTTTAATCTTTCTTTATGTCATGAATATACCTCATGTTTATATTGTTAATGTTATAATCAGAAAGAAGATTCAAAATAATTAGAAGGATTCATATTTTGGATCCCATTTCAATTTTTCTCCCATGAGTAAAATAAATCTATTATCATTCACATATATCATTATAACAATTTTTTCTAGTAATGTCAATTTAGTAGAATTGAAAAATTGTTCTATAAATAACAATCATAGTGGGAAACCATATAATCATGGAATAATATTAATAGATGTCATAATAATGAAAACATATTTTCAATATATGATACAATAGTTTTAAACAGGGTTATCCATGAGTATTATCAATTAATTTATATCATATTTGTTCATAAATTATATTTTTATTAACCAAATAACTTCTTCCATGGGTATCAAACCAGGTGTGCATTAAGGGAACCCTCACCGTGTATGAGAAATAATATTGATATAAAATCAGCTAAATGTTTTTAGGTTATTAGACCTAGATGAGTATACGACCAAACTAAATCCACGTGTAGTATATTTATATGGGTATTTCCTTGAAAATACACCCTCTTTTCATTTATCAAAACATACAATGTTATCATATATATTGGATTATAAAAAACTCTCTCACTAATGTTTTTAACCTATTATTCAGAATATAATTAAACACTTCTCTAATACCAACTGTAACAACCTATTGTTTTTATACTTATATATATTATTATATTATATGAATATTCATAACACAATAAATTAATCTATTCCAGAATCTTATCAGTCTAGTATGCTTGGATACATGGATAAAAAACTACTTGTTTTTATTAGTTCTACGTTGTCTCCCATGTGGATTTTCACAACCTATACCATTTATATACATAACGTCGGTGAAATATTTCATTATATACTATCTAAGTGAATCAAAATAAAGAATGATATCACATTCCCAATAAGTGTAATATATGATGATATCAGTGAATAAAATAAGGATACAAGTATGAGAACTTGAGATGAGTAGTTTAAAAAAATACTAGAATATAAAAGACCCTAATAAAGTTTCATGGAATAAATCATTGATATTTATAAGACAATAAGCATAATAGATTCAAATTTAATGATTTAAGATTGAATAATATTTTTATTGGAAATATTTTTTTGGATTACATTTAAGAATATAATATGATTTAATTATGAGAAAAAGATCACATCCAATACTATAATAGTGGATTTAGATTTAACAAATTCCATCATATTTATCAAGGTCCAATGACTATAATATCATAGTGTAATGATTCCCCTACTAAACATGGTTCACTCCAGATTCAAGTCCTATTTATTTCATGATATATAAACCTTTAACCAATACATTAATGTGATATATATTGTCACAACTCGTGCCCTAAGGCATGTGTAGTGACTACCCCAAACCTGCCTTCCTTAGGACTGGGTTAGGCGACTAGCACATGAAAAGTGTATTACCAAAAATAAAAGGATTTTTAGTCACACCTATACAAACAGAAAGTCTATGAACATATCAAGATGAAACCATGAAGTAAAAATGATAAAGTAATTGTGTGTACAAAAAATAAAGGGGCCGGAATACAAGACAAACTGAATGATACAATACAAAAAAAGAAATATTTCCTGAGAACGTCCACAAAAGATACTACATGAATGGTATGTAGATCTCATCTCCAGAGCTCTCCACATAAACTAGTCATCTCTATGTACTGCATGGTTCTGAATATTATAGTCTCAACCGAGCAGCTCGACTTCTGCACCAGACATTACATGGTGCGTGCATTGCCCGTGTAAGGTTGAGTATTACAATACTCAGTTGGTATCCTAAGACCCCCAAATGCATCTTAGAAATCTTCAAAGGAAACCTTTAAAGCGTTATCTCAATCACAGGTAAAAAGAAAAATAATTTTTCAAACAGATATAACATATGTATATAATTATATTGACTAAACGTAATACTAGGTCATGTTATTCTACAAATTGTCATTCAACTGATCCACACAAGATCATTATGTACTGATCCACAAAGGATCTCATGGTGTTGATCCAAAAATGATTTCAAGGTGCTGATCCAAACAAGATATCGAGGTGCTGATCCAAACTAGATCACTAGGTGTTGATCCACATTGGATTTTTAGGTGCTGATCCACACTGGATCACTATTCATTTTCACATCTCAGCATGCCACTAGATTCTTGTACATAGTATTATTGATTCAATGAGGATCCCCTCCACAAGTAATCAGTCATATTTGAATTGGAACAAAGTCCAACGAATAAGTGACCCAATGATCTATCATGTCATATGGGTTCCAAAGTAAATGATGTAACACTATTCAGTTTCCTATTCGAAGAGTTATAGAAATTTTACTATCGAGGGCTCGATTAGATTTATAAATGATCACACCAAAAAAGAATAAAACATTCTCCAAGTCACATATAGATTATATAAAAATGATTGTCTCTTATTGATGATTCGAATTCTGTAGATGGTTATACAAACAGACATCTTCCTTGTAAGACATGATCTTTTAAGAGAAACTGGTCCATACAGGGTCAGATTCCGGTCTAACCCAGTTAGACCGACACTAGTCGACCAATCCTGGGTCGGCCTGACCCAGTTCCGGCAGACCCACCCCGTCAAGGTCTGACTCGACATAGCCTGAACTAGATGGGCTTCGGTGGGCTTGACCCATTGTGCGGTGCACCATCCTGGGCCACCGGCTTGGCGCAACCCGCATGAGGGGTCACATGGCCCCTTTATCCTTAATGTATAAAGGAATGTTCATCTCTTCAACCGGCTATTCCATGTGGCATTTTTTCACTGTTTGGGGGACCCGTAGGGTGCAAGTCATAAAATTTCATGACTTCAAAGTTGTGGATTGCAACAACGGCTCATCTATCCTAGACGACCGAGAATTAGAAGACCCTATCGATATTCTATAGATCCTTATGGTTCCACCACCTTCTTTGGCCAGCGGGTGATGGCCACCACCTTCTCCCACCAGTGTCGACACACCATTTGTCGGTGCTACCATGATGGCAGAACATTCACGGGCCACCGGTTGAGATCGGGTGTTCTATTTTCCCTTCTAAAAGCACATACAAGCCTGTCGTTCTTTTCCCGCACTGTGTTCTCCCTGGTTTCATGATTCCATCATGTTGAGAAATTCTCCCATGAATAACACAACCAAATATCAAGGAGTAGAGGGTCTTGGTCATGTTCATTTGGCTCGTTCCCTTTGTGCAATCATCATAAATAGGGGGAGATAAATTCATTTTCAATATGTTGGAATTAAATCAAGTAAAACCCACCACCATTTGAAACATTATAAAAATTGTGATTATAGAGGATGAAGAGTCCTCATCTATTGAAGTTTCCTACATTCCATAGTCCTGGATCAATTCCACCAACGACATCATTCAATCCTCCATTCATAATTGGTGGAAGATGTTGTGGTACATTGTCAAAGGTTCCTCACTTTCGTGTCGATGAACTATGTCTGAGCTTCATTTAAATTGATCAGAAAAACAACCATATTGTGCTACATTAATTTGATTCATTTATGAACCTCATTTAATATCCCAACATCATGATTACACAACCAATGAGTCACTCACTTGAAAGAACCATTTAACTCTGTGCCCCACCAAATCTCTCATTGGTTACAGAAAATGAATAAAATAAGATGGGAATTTATTGTAATAATATTTCTTTGTAAAGCTAAAAATTATCGTTTTCATATGATTTTTTTTTAAATTTTATGCTTTCAATAAGAGAATATATGCGATGCAAGTTCAACAGTTACCTCAGATTTCAATTCAAAACACAGGTTAAAATGTAAGAAAATGCCACCCGTACATTTACTGATCATACCATTACAATGTTTAAATATCCATTTCAAGAACACCAGGCTTCAGAATCATTAGACATCAATTTTTTACATAATCATAATAATACCATATAATTTAGAAAATAATATATAGAAATTTTAGGTCTTTTCATTCTTCCCTCCATAACGATTTTTATCAAAAAAAGCTACAACAAACTCGGGGGGGGGGGGAAATGGTGGTACTAAGGATGTATATGAGCCTTATTCAATAATGTACTATACTGGCTATTCCCATGCTTCCAAAAAACTCTCACTAGGGGAAACAACTGCCACAAAGGATCTACTGCTATCGATCTACTATCGGCACCAAGAACACTGCAAATGACGTATCGTTGTCGATGTCCAGCTTTCCCATGTTGATAACGTGTGATGGATCCTGAACATACCTCCTCATCTTTGACACATAGAATTTATTATGCACCTAGTGAATTTGTGGTGGAAGAGCTAGATGGTATGTCACCAAACATACTCTGTTGAGGATCAGGAATCATCTCATGAACATTGGATATAGCTTTTCCCCAAGTCCAATCCGTTGTAATCCTCATTGGGGTGCAAACCATAGGATGACATGGTCTCCCTTATCAAAATCTATGGGTCTTCATATCATATTGTCATAAGACATCTTCCTGCTCTGTGCAGTCTTTATCTGCTCCCGGATGATTTCCATCTTCTCTGTGATAGCCTATACAAATTATGAAACTATAAGTGCTGATTCCCTATGGTCTGTCCAACAAAGAGGTGATCTGCAAGGTTTCTTATACATGTCCTCAAATAGAGACATGATTATAGTTGAGTGATAAATGTTTTTGTTTGAAAACGCCTCCAATGGTTGGTGGTGTCCCCGACATCAGCCAAAATTGAGGACATAAGAAGAAACCATGTCCTTGAATGTTTGTATGGTCTGCTCCATCTGACAAAATCTATAAGTATGGAAGTCGATGCTCAAACGTATTTGAGTCCTGATTTCCTATAGAAACCTATTCCACAAGCATGATGTAAAATGTGTGTCACGATCTGAAACGATGGTCGAGGGCATCCCATGAATCCATAAAATCTCCTATGCATAGATATGTAGAAATCTCTCTACCAAGTCCTGCAATCAGAAGGGTAAGAAGTGTGATGACATGGTAGGTTATTCAATGTTCACCATGATGTAATCTTGGCCCCTAGATGTACAAGGTTTTTATTTCATGATGTCAATGGATATACCATCACAGTCTCACACTGGCACCTCAAGTGACTGAGGCAATCTTGTTGGTACCTGATACTCAACCTTCACTTGTGGAAAAGTGAGGCATCGATAAATGAAATCCTCTACATTCATTATCCCATGAAACTAGTACTAAGACTGAAGGTCATGGAACAACATTGACACACCAAAATGTATTGCCAATGGGGATGTACGAAACTCCCTAAACACCAACTCTTGTAGTGTCACTGGTTCCATAGTATATCTTTTGAAGATAATGATGTGATCCCCAACTTTTTAAAATTTATCATGGGCATTTCCGGGGGATATATGTGCTTGTAGGGCCTCAAATTCAACATCCATGAGTTTTTCCTCCTTGACTTGCTGACGGAGTGGGTTAGTAACTGTCATAGAATAGAGGTATGATTCTCCATCACTGTCCACAATGGATAATATTAATGCCTCTACCTGAAATTTTTCCTCTCTCAAAAACTATAGACCAGACCTCCTGTTATGTGAGTCTGCAAATACATTGCCCATCCCATCAGTTTAGACTATCTCCAAGTTATAGTCCTAGAAGAACCCTATTCATCGTCAATGTCTCAGGTATAGGTACATATGTGAGAAGATATACCTAAGACTCGTGTGATCATAGTAGACTGTAAAAAGTCCTCCCATAAAGTAGTGCTGCCAAATAATCAGTTTAATGTCCACTACCACTAATTACAGGCCATGTGTAGGGATGATCTTCTCATGTTTTCTCAATTGTCGTGATCCATCGGTTATCACTACTCTCTCCATCATAATGAAATAACATTGTCCAGTCCTTGATGTTTCATAGTTGGATACATACCAAACACCCTCTTCTTGTATCCTTACAATAGGGGTACTTGTCATCATTTTCCTCAAATCATAATAACTATTATGACATCTCTCCATCCATAGAAATGGTTGTCCCTTCATTGTAAAAGCTACCAAGGGTGTCACATATCAGAAAAAATTAGGTAAGAATCTCCATTAATACTAATCTGATGCCAAAAATCAAAACACCTTGGTCACACTCTTGGTTGGATCCCAAGAATTCACTGCCTCTATCTTCACCCGATCCACTGTAACTCCAACCACCAATATAATGTTCCCCTAGAAGTTGATATCCCATTTCCAGAAATTAAACTTCATTTTATTTCCAAAATGCTAGTGGCCATATCGTGTTTCCAGAACTATCTGTATATGTGTGTTGTGCTCCTCCTCTAACATTGAGTTATGTCAAGATGTCGTCAATTAAAACCAACCAGAAGCGATTGAGATAAGGCTAGAAGATCCCGTTCATGAGTCACATGAGTACTGCTGGAGCATTGGTCATGCTAAAGGGAATTACCAAGAACTCATAATGGGAATACCGACATCGGAATGTTTTATTATATAGGCCCCCATCCCATACCCAAAATGGAGATAGCCTGGTCTGAGGTCTATCTTTGAAAACCATCAAGCTCCCTTCAGCTTGTCGAATAAGACATCAATCCTCAGAAAAGGATAATTGTTCTTCATATTCATAGTGTTCTGGCACCGATAATCCACACAAATCCTTAGACTCCCATCTTCCATCATGGTGAAAAAAATGACGGATTCCAATGGAGAAACACGGGGCCTTATTGTCCCCTTACTCTACAAGTCCTATAACTCTACGCACAACTCACAATGTTCCCCAAGATGCCATGTAATATTTTTTTGTAGATATATGTTCCATCCAAGGTTGTAGGTCAATTTAAAAGTCTATGTCTCGGTGAGGTGGATGCCTCGTAACAACCTATAGAGAGACATTAACATATTGTTCCACCACTAAAAGATAACTCGGTCACAAAATGTCAAGAGCATTGAGGATATGTCTATACAACTGATGTGTTATTAGATCCACCCACCATCGAGAGATTCCATAATGTGTTGATAATGTTTCCTCTTCACTGGTGAAGGAAAACCTAATCCATTTCTCATGGACACACCGCACTCTGTGCCAATAATATTCTATATGAACATGGACTGTGGATAACCAGGCCATACCCAAGACGACGACGTAATGCCTCAATAATGCTACTAGGAGATCCCAGTTGATTCTTGCACCTCATAGAGTGAGCTTACATTGTCTACAACAGTGTGTAATAGTCAAATCATGTTTGATTTGAATCTATAATTGTAACGGTCGAGCCACCGGCTCCGTCTGATTCTCGGTGCTCTAAATGAGTTCCGTGGAAATAAAAGAGTGGCTGGAACATGTGTCTATGTGAACTGTACCTATGATGTAATAAAAATAGATCATACCTCTAATCATTTCTAGACCTCCATTTTTGAAGGCTTCTACTTCCTGAATCTGAGCATGCCCCACTCGACCAGCTCCATGTGGTCTGGGTGGACCACCTAGTGGTGGTGTTGGTGTAACCTCAAACCGTCATTCACCACCCACTACACTTCCTGCTACTCTACCACGACCACTACTCTATGGACCCCCTTCTCAATACATTAATTCTAACTCAATGGTCCCTTGGTCATCTACTAATAATTTATTCTTTGAGTCGGATAGTCAAGAGCCTTGTGTCCCTTTTTATGGAAGGAGTAATATGCTTTATCCCTCATAATACCATGTCTCCCTCACGAGCTCGAAACCACGGACCCAGCATCTTGGGGCCTTCCCTAGAATGTCTAACCTTCTTGGTCCTCTATGTCATCTGCCTACTATAAATGAATACTCTTCCTATCGTACTATTGTGGCTCCCACCGTCGGTGCATGCTCAGCTAAAAATCTATCCACAAATAATTCTTTCTCGAGCATTACAGCCTATGTCAAGATATTTAGTGATAAAATCGATGATATGATCTCCCACCGAAGTCCATTCTCAAAGGTCTATGGAATAAATAAAGGGACTTGTACCATGTCGGTGGAGTAGTGTGAGTTGTCGATAAATATTGTCGAGCACTGGGCCAATGACAAACTTCCGCTACTTTAAGGGCATCATCTTCAATATACACACTGAGTGTAACAACCCTGGAGGCCTTTGCCTCTATAACTTGGGTTTCATGCTCAGTCATCATGCATCGTCATATTGTTGGGATGTTGAAAATTGTTTTCCTTTTATTGTCGGTGTTGCTGGTACACCACCTAAATGTGCCAACATAGTAATAGGTCCCTACAACGAAGACTCGTCGATCGATAGTCCATCATCGTGATCACTCTATTGAATACTATTGGTTGTCTACATAGAGGCATCCTGTATGAAAATGGTGTGCCATAGATAATAAGTTATACCTGGTGAGATGAATAAAATGAGATCAAAAGAAAATAATTTCCAAAACACACATAATCTATGTTTTTTACACTCTGTTGGAAATCAGAATACAGTGGTTCGGTATGTGGATACATCGGCCACTGCACCAACACTAGAATATCAAAAATAAAAACCACATTCAAAACAAATAATACCTTTTCTCTATTGGAATGATCATATACCAATTTATTCTACAGAACCAAGTCCTCTAATACCACTTTTTCATGACCCATCCCCCGGTGCCCATGTGGTAAATACTCCATGTCAGCCTTCTATATCCAGGGGTTGGAGAATAGCTATTGAAAGGCATATAACTAAAATGGGAAGGAATTACCTTTAAAAATGTAGAAAAGACTATCTAAGAAGACAAAAAGATGTGAAGACGAAGTAAAACATCATTTTTAAAAGGGTGTAATAAATGTATAAGAGTCGGAATACAATTCCATATGAAAGATACCATAAAACAAGAAAATTGAAATCAACTTCTAAGATAGTCCACCAATGATCATAACTGAACGGTAGATATAGCTCGTCTCTACATCTCTCTACGTCAGCCACTCACCTCTATGTTCCACCTGGTCCAATAACCTATAGTCTTAGCTATGATACTCATCATATGCACAAGACACACAAAGGTGAGGGAAAATCCCATACAAGGGGGAGTATAACTATACACAGTATGTACCATGTGACCAGCGAAGTTCTCTAAGAATTCCACAATGGAAAACAAAATCACATGATGTCAATAATAAAGTAAAAAAGAAAATGGATCATATCAATTCATGTATAAATTAATTACATAAGTACAAATGATTAGTAGTAATTATGGATCATCTTATTCTATCTTGGGTTCTGCTGCTGATCCACATAGTATAGCTTGCTGCTGATCTTCCCAGGATCACTAGGTGATGATCCTCACCAGATCGCTAGGTGTTGATCCATACAGGATGCCTATATGCCCACCGAAACCGAATATCTAGGGGTTGATCCAAACTAGATTATTATGGGTTGATCCACACATGATCTCTTGGCACTGATCCAGAAAAGATAACTATTTATTCTTCCCATCTCAGTCAGCAACAAGATTCATGAACATAGTAAACATCATTCCCGAGTGATCCCCTCCTCCAATCATTGATGATATTTTAACCACCATGAAGACCCACAATATATAACCCAATGGTACATTTTGTCATAATGGTTCCAACACAACAGATGTCAATTCATTTGAACGCCATGTCTATCTGTTATTGGCATTCCAGTGTCGAGGGACCAATTAGATTTCGGTATGATAAAACCAAGCTATACTCCAAAAATCTCAAAAATTCGTGTAGTGTATTTCAAAAGAAATGTCACATACCTAGGATTCCAACGTCAGAGAAGGTTTGTCAAACTGAATTCCGGTTTGTATGATATGGCCTTCTAAGCGAAACTAGGCCATAAAGGGTTCACGACTAGTCTGAAATGGCCAGATCGACCCAGCCTGACCAGGCCTGGGCAGCCTGACCCTGTTCGATCCAAAAAGACACAATCTGGGATTGACCAGGGTCTCACCCGGTCATTCCCAAATAGGTTGGGCCTCGGTGAGATCAGCCTCCAAGGTCACATACCGGATAGGCCTGAACATGCTACCTTGACCACGGTGGGCTAGGTCTACTGGGCAGTAGACAGACGTATCATGTAGGCTGGGCGTGACATGGAGGATGAGTTATAGGTCACACCTTCCCCAATGTCTAAATAGACATTCGACTCTTCAACCGGCAGCACCATGTGGTGCCACCTCGCTATTTGTTGGACTTGAACGGCCTTGGTACCCCTCTGTCGTGGAATTAAATCCAAAAACTCCACCCATGTTGTGTGACTGCATTCCACCATTCCTCCAACGCTGTCGGTGTTGAGATGACCACCCCTTTCGATACTCTGAGGTGCCATTTGGCCCCACTCCCTTCAGTAGCTGGTGAGGTTCAGCCACCAAGTGAGCTCCAGTGGTCCATTTTCTCTTACGAATGCATCTTTTGGCCTCTTGGGATATTGATGTCTCAGAATTCCTCCTGGTTTAATGGTTCCGTCAAGTTGAGAAATCTTCCCCCAAATAACAAAAAGAGAAAATAATGTGTCAAAGGGTCTGAGCCCTATTAGTTTGGCTTGTGCCCTCAGTGTTAGCATCATAACAAGGGTGATATTAATTTGTCTTCAATCATTTATTATAGAGTCAAGGAAAAAGCACAACCTCTTGAACTGTTGGAAGACTTAATGGTTGTATAGGGAGAAGTTTCCTAGTTTGTTGAAGTCACAAAAATTCAATGATACTGGATCAATTCCTCCGACAAAGTCATTCAAAACTATGTTCATTGTTAGTGAAAGATGCTGCGATACTTTATCATAGGTTTATCAGTTCTTTTTCAAAACCATTTTCCTGATAATCATTTTTCTAAATGAGAAATCCATCCATGATGTATAAAATTATTGTAGTTCAATTATTATCTATATTTAATGTTCCAACACTGAGGATACATAATTCATGTGTCAGGCCCCTGATTGACCCATTTAACTCTGCAGTCCCACAACACCACTCAACAGTTAAAAAAATATAAAATAACTTGAAATGTAATTTTATAATTTTATATAATGTTTGAAATTAACATTTCCATATGAATTTTTCTGATCAATGTTAACCATACCTTAATAGAATCCTTGGGTTGCGAGTTAAAAGTTGCCCTTGGATATTGATTCTGAGAACCGATTAAAAAGATAGTCAATACTGATTATACGATTATAAAATTTACATTAAAAATGTTTAAAAAATCCATTCTAGGAACACTCAAACTTAGAATCAAGCACTGTTAATTTTTTACAGACTCGTAAAAATTCCATATAATTATAAAAAAAAATTATATGGAATTTCCATGTCATTATATATATTTCATGGCCCAGCTATCTCATAATTATAATCAAATATATGTCTGCAACAAAATCACAAAACACTAATCAGGTAATAACCCATGTGAAGTAAATGGGTTTCATAACTAGTTCATCGTAGCATTACCCAAAGAAAATAAATTGCACTCATAAATATTTAATCATAATATAAATGATGGAAATAAAATTAATTTTATAAATATATTGGAAGACAAATTATAAATCTTCTATTGAATGAAAATGTATGGTAAAATTAGATATATATAACCATTAAAAACCAAATAACATAAATAGATTTCATTAAAGATGAAAATTGACATAAAAAGTTCACTCAGATCATTTCTTGAGTAAATTATCATTTACACATTGAAATATCCAATTTTAAAAAACCAACAATTTTTTAGGAAATGATTTTGTATAATGATGTAGAATTTTTTCAATTGAATTTCATTTTTTATAATTAAAAAACACTAGATAAAAATTATTATCATAAATGAATAAGCATACACTATTAACAAGAAAAATCAATTATTAATGATATATATTAAAGTAGAACATTAAACAAAACATATGTTAATATAAATATGAAAAGTCAGATCATCTCAACAAACTAAAATGACCACATTAATGAAAAAACCATAAAATAAAATAAAATATCTATAAAATAGTATTATTTTTAATGATTAATGTATATATACTCATTAGATAAAATACTTGTGAATGTATAATTATTGAAAAATGATGTATTTATAGAAATTAATGAACCTATACCATTGGAATAGTAACCCTTCCCTCGGTATTGTAATCTGACAATTAAGAATCGTAATGTATAAATAAGGATAATAACCCCACCAATGAAACTATAAATAATTTTATGCATTTATAAATGAAAATATGATATATTAATATCAGGGTATACATAAATCTATGTTTTAGAAATTGAAAAAATACATGTTGGTTTTTTATAAGATGTAAATGGTTTTTTAAAATATCAAAATTAAAATAAGGATTTATAATAAAAATAATCTTCATAAAATAATATTCATAAATTAATATTTTTTAGTGAAGTAATAAGATACTTTAATGTGACATTATTTAATTTTTCAATGTGTCGTAAAATTGATTAGAATATTTATATTGACATTTTTCAAATAAATAATGATTTTATTTAAATATTATATTAATCATATTTTGATATTGATAATCATAAAATAGATTTATTTTTGGAATATAATCATGTTGAAACATGTTTTAGGTAATTTTTATTTGGATTTTTCTAAAATAATTTAATCTTTGTTGAGTATTGAAATATGATAATTTACAGTATTTAACATTCTAAGCTATGTACAAGAAAAAACGATTCATAAATAATGTAAGAATCTATTGTTATAAACAATCATATATTGTTTACTATATTTATTTATTTTAATCATTACTATTAATATTCTTCAGACAATATAATAAAATAATGAATATGATAATAATAAATACCCCACTCTCCCTACAAATACAACCCCTAAAAAACCCTTCTACACACTCATTATATTCATTAAAATTTATAGTATTTAGAGAAAATAAATTCCAAATAAACTACCCCATGTGCATGATATGGATATCTCAACAAAATTATTATTCCATTTTCTTTAAGGGTTTAATCAATATGAGGATATTAAATATATAACATTCTCAAACCATTTCTTTTAATGACATTACATCTTATATATTCTTCTCTAAGCATTAATCCATAAATGAATAATAAAAATGATTAATATAAATATTATAATGTAATATTTCTAATTAAATTTCTTTTTTCATCTTTTTTTTCCTTCACCTATTATTAAATGAAACAAAAATTTTGTTCAAGATATTGAAGTTTACCATCACTGTGGATAATGTGTTTTTATTCAATTACACCCATAAAAGATGGTAATAGAATCATTACTACGTTTTAAACATGTATTAATATGTATATTATAACTTTTATAATAATTTGATCAAATAAATATAGATAATATTAAATAAAATGAAATTAGTTTGTGATAGTAAAAAAATACTTCCAAAAAACTAAATATTTATCATTAATTTTTATCAAATGAATCATCCTCATATGAGAAAAAAAGAAGATAAATAAGTAATTTTAAACATCTATATGAACAATAATAATATATAATTTCAATTATAATTAATTATTTTCACTTTATAAGAAATCCATTTATTATATACAAGCGATCTTCCCTGAAACAATGAATCAAAAATTCCACTAATTACAATAATAATTCCTCTAACTCATCAAAATTTGAATAAAAGAAGATAATAAAATTTTATTATATGAATTATATAAGTATATTAATATAGATTAATTTATTAATGAATATAATTTTATTTTCATTGACATTAATGAAAATTCATAACACAATCAAACATAATGTAAGAGATCTATTTGAAACACCATGTTTGTTCACTAGATTACTTTTTATAACTCATTATCCCAATATACATATTAGTTATTATTATATAATTATATGAAATTTTTTGTATGTGTTCCACTCATGTGTATATAGATCAATTTTCCAATTTTTTTTGGGAAATACTTGTTTTATAAATTAACATTCTCATTTCATGTTGATTAGAGGGCCTGATTTATGGGAAATTCTCTTATTTAGACTCATATTCAACTAGACAACATAACATATTTAAAGAAAATAATATTTTTCAAAATTCACATTTGTATAATTAAAATATAATTTTTGTTCATTTTAATTATTATAAAAATAATTATAAAATATTTTCCTCAATAACAATTTAATATTTTAATTTGAACCTCACTAATGTGGTTTGATTATAAAGCTCCAAAAACAGTCTTTTCCATGAAATCACATTTGTTAGATGTAAAAATTCGTGATATATTATTATTTTTACTTATTGAATGTACAAAAATTATAGAATCCCATATTTCCCGGATATCATTTCATTACACCCTTCAGTTATGCTTTATAAAAAGACTATGAGAACCATTTAATTCTATGGGTAGCCATATGTTAATTCCTTATCATTGATTCTACATGATGCACTCATATTTATGAAAATGTTTTGAGGGGTTTGATCATATAATGCTCCAATTAGTTGGGTAATTTTTGGTCTCTTGAGAGATTATATGGGGGATTATTGTACAAACCTAAGACATTTTGGTAAATTTACCACCATGTTTTATAGCCTTGGAAGTTATCATCGACTCATGATTATTTCTACATAGATGTTTCATCAAAACTTTTATGTTTGCTTTATCATATGATCCAATGTTCTATATGCAATGCTTATATATATTTATTCATGTTTCATTCATTTATAGGTTTTCATTTTATGCTTTCTAACTCTTATGTTGTTATTTATTCCTATGTTTGTAACGACCCAAAATTTCATTAATGGAAAATCCCTCTTGATCCAGTTAAATGTTTCTTTATGTTTTTATAAGATGTCAACTTCTTTAGTTTTACGTTATGATTTGTGACCGTTAGTTTTATAGCCGTTGAACAGTGATCATCTGGGTAGTTTAAATATAAGTCTTTAACGAACCAATTTTCTACTCAGACCAAGGAAGCGATGGCCTCATCCAGTAGAATTGCCCCTTACGAAGCCCATTTGTCGGAGCTCGGAAAGGAGGTGGCGTCTTTGGGCTTTGCCCTTGACCAAGCCCAAGCTGAGCTTCATCAAGTCAAGCTCGAACGTGATCATCTACGGGAAAAATGGAAGTTGATAGAGATCACCACTCGAGCAATGTTATCCGAGCAACCCCAAGAGTCTGTCACCATCGCACACCTTACCCTTAGGTCTTATGCGGCTATTTTAAGGGGTTATGTAACAAATAAGTAGCACCATGTTCATGTACATTATTTTTGTATATAATAATGAATATAATTTCTAGTCATTTTTGATGCATTGTAATTAGTTTTTAAAGTACACATGATGTTTTTAGTTATTATTTAATTAAGAATTATATTTTATTAAATTAAAGGATTTTTGAATTAAATAATATTTTAATAAAATATTATTATTAATATTAAACTAATTTTTATTAAATATAAATGATCTTATAATTTTATGAATGCAATTAAAATTTTTATTAAGGTTTGAAAGCCATTTCTGTCAAAACCCGTGAATTTTTATAAATGTCGGTTTTTATTTTAAAAGTGAAAATTCACATATTTAGAAAATTATTTAGTTAAAATAAATATTATTTTTGGAATCAGGACGTCGAAATTATCCAACGGTGAATTTTTCATAATTTTCTGAGACAGTCAAATTTTTGGGTAAAAATTAAATACCATTTATATATATAATGTGTTTTATGACATCATAATGACCCAATGGTGATGTAATAAAATACCATAATCCATATGTTCGGCCAATATATGTTTTATCATTAAAATAATGAGTTTTTGGGTTTGTTTGACTCACTTTTCAAAGCATTAATGGAGCCCTCAAGACTTATTCAACACTTTGCCTTTTTAAATTAATTTCCATGGGAGTGTGACTCACCTCCACATAAGCAACCCTAATTTTTTAATACGTTCGGACCTTGGACTTGTAAAATATTGTTTTCCTCTTTCCTTTTCCAGAAACCATGGGCAAATACCATGGGATGGTTTTTGGTTTGGATTATTTTAATATAAGGGGTCCCAAACCTAAATAATAAAGAATTCTCTCACCTTTCCTATATAAACCCACCCAAGCTCCCACTTCCTCCTCACTCAAAGCCCTTGAAGTTCGTCCAACCTCTGCCCTACTCTCTCTAAAATCCTCTCAAGGTGCCCCAAGCTCCCAAGAAGCCTCTCACAAGCCTCTCTCTAGCCTTTGGAAGCACACTTCCAAGTAAGGGTTTTTTCTTCCTTTCTCATTTTTGTCAATTTTCTTTAAGTGGTATTGCCCTTTTAATTTCATTTATGAATGTTGGGGTATGGTTTCGCACCTCCCCCATACTGCCCTCTTATTGTTTGAATGATGGGAGAACCCTTTCTCTCTCATTAAATGCCTCCCATGTACACCCGTTACTATGCCGAAATTCCGAAAGGAACTTCTCTCTCTTCTTTTACATTCATGCAATACTTTTGTATCATGAATCTAAATTCCATTTATATTGTTGGGACATGTATATATATGATCTTCTTACTGTCCATTACATGTAAATATTATGAGGAACACCTTTCTCTCTCATCAACCTTTTTTTATGAATTCTTATGTCACGCCGTTACGCTGCCGAAATCACGCCGATTTTCTAAGCCAATGTCTTTGTGTAGTGAATACCATGCCCATTTCTCCATCAAGGGTATTCACCTTTATGCACATTTACATATTGATTATAAAGTTTCATGTATGAATTCCACATTCCTTTATCGTGGATGAAATGATTATGTTTTATGAATCCATGTTTTATGATCCATGTGGCACACTTATGCATGAAGTGAAATGTTTAAGAAGGGTGCGCCCTTTATAGCGCTCCAATGCATTGGGTAAAGTATAGTATCATGATACGTCATGTGCAATGAGTATTGACTCATGCTAATTCAAGTGCAACGATGGTTTACTCGTGCTTCAAGTGCAATGAGGGTTTACTCATGCTCCATGTGCAATGAGCCTTGGCTCATGCTGATTCAATGTTAAGTGTTGTTGCCACATTTCCATGTTATGATTATCATGCTTTATCATGCCTTTATGTTCATGTCTCACTTATGCTCTATTGATATGCCTATTGCCTAACATGTATTGTACTACTCATGTTATTCATTATGTACTCCCTTACTGGGCTTTATAGCTCACCCTTTTCTTATGCATGTCCTCAGGTTATCCCATGCAATGCTAAGTACGAAGGAATGTAGTGGTCATGTAAAGGAAGTTTTCAATAAGGATGTTGTGTTTCAAGTTTAAAGTTTTTATGTAATGATCCTAATCCCCAAAGACACTAAACCTCTCGATCTTCTTTGTTGTATCATGTGAAGTTTTATGTAATAAAGCATGTTTAAGTTGTAATAAAAAGCAGGGTTGTCATAATGTTCATTCACATACATAGAGTTACATCCCTTAACCTTTGTCTATATATTCAATTATATATAGTACAAAATTCATAGTGATCAAATGGATTGAGAAACTCATTTAAGAAAATATTTTATATTATATTTCAATTTTCATTTTAAATACGTACCCATATTTTCAATGACAATGTACATCTTACCCATTGGGTTATATTTGAAGGATATATGTTCATAGAAACATGTAACAATATCTATACAAGAATATGGACTCTATAGTTAGTATCATAGCATGGACATCCTATATTCGAGGATTGGGATTACAAAAAAATTATTAGATCCCTCTAGATAATTCTACGCCCATAATAACATAGATTTAATATTTGTTAATAAAAAATTTATGTATACTATCCATTTATTGTTTTACTCATCCATATTTATAGTTGAATTTTTATATGCTCATTAGTATTTTATTCAAACACATCCATTTAATTTTATTTAAATTTACTAGTTAATGCATGGAAATATGATAACTTGATACTACAATCATTGTGTAAGGAAATCTGTTGATCACCCTAAAGTGATAAAAATCTAATGGGAATGGGTTATCGTAAATTTGTGTTGGTTTTAGAAAAACATGATCATGTTATGAACAATAACATTAATCATGTGGAATTCCCTTCATCTCCTATGAAATATACACATTTTGTTGAATCATTTATGTGGATAAATCATCCAATATATGTTGGGTATTTTGATCCTATTATCATGGAATAATAGATTAACTCTATAGATAATATATTCACTATTATTAAAATCTATAAATAGGAAAACAATTATATTCTATCTTTATCATTTTTATAGAGAATATAATCAATAGTAGAAACTAATCTGACACATAATTTCAATGGAGATAATATATTCCTTACAAATATATGAATTCAATAAAAACTTTTAATAAATAAATTTTCTGCACTCTCAATATCATGATGTAGAGGTAGTTCCACAGTCTTAAGAACAAATAAGATAATTATATCGGAGCGTACGTAGAAAAATTCACAAGGATTTCATGGTTTTCTTCTAGCACTGTTATCGTCATTGAATGTAAGATGGATTGATTATTTAGATGATTGAAACTAAGTCAATGAAAACATTAATAGATTTAGGACATTGATAGTTATGAAGAAAATTTTCAATGTCAAATAAATTTTGACATATACATAGGTGATTCATAATGGAATCTTAAGACTCAAGACAAAAAAATTAGATGAAATTCTCTTAAAAATGGACAAATAAAAAAATATTAATTATAATGCCCCAGCCATAAACATGACTTAATCTTGAGATATTTCAAGAATACACATGGATAATCATTTCAGGTTTAGGGTTTTAGAGAATTAGATCATAAATCATGCATTGCATCCCACTTTTAATCAAGGTGGTTACATAAAAGATAGTATTAATTTACCAACATCGGAAACACTTCCAAAAAAACATTTATTCTTTCTTGACACTTCCTTGACACTATCATCACATCATGTACCATTCCCTTGACCTGTGAAAAACATTTCAAAAACATGGGATGAGCATAAAAAGCTCAGTAAGGGATATAAAAGTACAAAATGAAAACATTAATCCATGTATGAAAACAAACTTTACTCATAAAACACAACAACTTTAACATACCTCATTAAATCATAAGTTTTATGAATAACACATAGAAATCATACGACATAAAGGTATCTTGGGGCATTCATAACATTCTTGCATTGGTAGTAACCCTCTTGGTTACATTTGGAATAACCATCATAGTATATTCCCTTAAATCTCTTCGGAGAAACCGTAACGTTTAACTCCATCACATTACCCAATGCATTGGAGAGCTATAACGGTCTCACCCTCCCTTAGTTTATCACAGAACCACCCGTCTTCATAAGCAATGCCCAAGAACCATAATATAATCATATCACATAAAACATGCATAAAGGAAACATAAAATTTCCACATTACAATAACAAGATATCAAAACACATTTATATACTCAAAACATTAGAAAAACAATTTTCAATACCAAAATAAAAGAAAATTAAAACTTGGTATTTATTTTTATTTAAAAAATAAGTTATGGCTTGTAGAGAAAGTCAAAACTCAAATAATGGTCACGACGGTGGAGAAGTCGTTGTCGCCGCATACGTAAGAAATAAACATTCCATTTTTCTTTTAGTATAATTCTTTGTATAGAAAGATTATTTTTGAATAAATGTAAATGTCAAGAGTTTTATACACCGTATAAAAAAAGTTGTGTATAAAACAAATTATGCCTTAATGAAAGGAGATTGAGACGAAGTCCCATACCTTGTATCCGACTTGACCCGACCATTCTTTAATTTCTTGAATAATATACTTGAGTTAATCTCTACTTGCTTAATAACCTTTTTCATGTTAATTATTCCTTTTATACCATGTTATGAACATCATGTAATCATTTAAGTTAATAATGTTCATTTTGTCAGTATTTGGTTATTAAGTCAAAAATAGAATTCTTACACTTACATGTTGTTCATTTGGTCAAAGGTTTGTTATATCCAGAAATATATTCAGGATTTGGATTCATATATATCATATATATTCAGCATATACATGTATTTTAAATATTACATCACATTTAGAGGTAAAAATGAAATGCACCATTCATGGAGACGGTAAGCCGTACGTACGCATTAACGCTACTTCCATTTCTATTTCATATCTTATGTAATGAAAGAATAATGATATAAGGGTATATAATAATTCCAGTATAATAACATATATAATATCATTAACTTTATCCTTTATACATCCCACATATGGTATTAATGAATCAAATCACTTGAATGGGGCGGTAGTCCGCACTTCCTAAAATGAAGATATCGTGTTTACCCATAATGGAAACCATAATGGTATGCCATAAATGAAAATTACAGAAGCTTAAATATTTAATAAAAATATTATATATCATATATAAAAATAGTTACATCATTATGGCCACCTTTGAAGGTGTTGAATGAGTATTGAACAATCATCGTTTCGGGAGGCAGAATTTTACCATCCACGGAAACCGTATGTTCTTTAACCATTAGATGTAGTTGTATGAGAGTGTAGCTCGAATACATATTATAAAAAAATCCTAGTATATTGAAGATAATTTTGTTGTTACAAAAATAAATAAATAAAAGGAGTTTTGGGGGTTGGAGAAGCAAAATAAAACAAATGAACATGAGGGAATGAATTACCTTCAAAAGTGTAACTCCTTTTGATTTGAGCCTAAAGGCATCCTTTGAAAAGATTATGCACAAAGGGAATCCTATAGGGTGAGGAGAGGGATGTGGATAGAGTAAATGGGCAGGGTATGGCTGAGCCAAAGGCTTGAGGATTGTGGGAAATGAGGTAGAGGTGGGGGCCTTTTATAAGAGAAGTGGAGGGCACTTTTGGAAATCATGATACTATTATTTTATTTTCAAAAGTGTTAAAAAAATTTAAGGTCCCAAATTTATATATATCAATGATAAGATGATAAGTCTTCGAAAAATACCCATACAATAGTTTTTGGACAAGTGTAGGTCTTAGAGTTTTATTATCTGTTCATTTTATTTTAAACCGTTCATTAATGAGGTAATCGTTGCATCCTCATGATGTCATAATTAAATTAATTTATTTAATGTCTAAAAATAATAAAAAAACTATCATGATGTAGGAAATCTTTTTATCTTTCCAAAGAGTATTTATATTCAAAAATCTGATTAGTATATCCCCTTTTAAAAAAAAATTTAGTAATAAACATTATGTTAGTGTCATTTTTACCTTTATTTAAAAAAAGGCATTAATGTCATTATCTCACCCAAGTGGCTCCATGGGGTCCCTTAAATCGACCCATGGGTTTTCTTGGTCAACCATGACTCACCATATAGGGTTAGGACAAGTGTAATGGTGTTTTCATATTTTTTTAATATCATTTTTGCCTTAAATTACACTAATTACCTCTAATCGCGATTAATGAAAAAAAGTTACTATTCACCAAAAATTTATTTTCATCCCATTGAACCACATTTTACAAACTAATGACAACCATGTACGTCGGATTTTTTAAATTCAAAACACATTAGTGGTAAACTTTCATTTAACTGAAAAATCAGTTTGCTTGATTACCACATAGTGGTTTCACTATTCATCAAAAATTGAAGTTTTTCAGAAAATTATCAAAAATTCATTCTAAGCTATACTCGAGATTCCGAAATCAAAAATGATGTTTATTTTACCAAATTAAAAGAATATAATTAGAATGAATTCATTTAATAATTAACTCCCACTGTCAAAACAAATAGCGTGTTTTTAAGAAACAATATACATCAAAAGATTGACATTTGTTTATGTCCAATCTCAAAGTGAAATCAATTCCAAAGTCCACCATTGTATTAAATGGTATAAATATTTTATGGTTTCACTTTAAAACCAATTCAAAAGATAATCTATTCATATAAACAATTTAGATTAAAAGAGGTTTTGAATTAAAATACAACATTTCCCACGTATTCATAAAAAATGAATTTTATCGGAAAAATAACAAAAACATACACAACGCAAATTTGATGTCCCATTATAAAGATGGATTTTATTTGGTCCAAAAGAATGTATAAGAGTGACCAAAACTAAATTTAAATATAGTTATCCATCAAAAGGTGATAAATCGACCATTTAGCGAATATTAGGATATTTATCATAAAATTGAATTCTTTTCTTATTTTAAGATTTTATCTTTTATTGGATTAATGTATAAACATTTAACAAACATATATATTTGTATTTTAGTTATTTCTATTCATTCCCGCCAGTACAACAGCTACGTGTTAACTACTGTCTGAAATAATATTATTATATTATTAGCGTGTAACGTAAGATTTCATAGAAACTCATTGTTGTGTATCGGGTACGATATCGAACATAGAAACCCCTTCAAAATAAAATTAATATTTAATGAAAAAATATTAATAAATATGAATATGTCTTATTCTTTATTTACCTAGGATGTTACATCCTTCGCCCCTTTTGGGAATTACGTCCTCACAATTTTATTCACTTATCAAATATGTGGGGGTATTTATCCTTCATAGCATTTTCAAATTCCCATGTTGCCTCTTCAATCATGTGGTTTTTCCAAAAAAAACTTTACCTGATGAATCACCTTATTCCGCAATACCTGCTCCCTGTGGTCAAGAATCTGGACCAGTTATTCCTCGTATGATATATTCTCTTCCAGATGAACTACCTCTGGACTCCAAATAAGAGAAGGATCTGGCATGTACTTCCTTAACATTGAAACATGAAAAACATTGTCTTCCTCCTGATGTCTTCCCAACATAGATGCCCTGTTTCCTCTACGGAAAACCATTCTGACCATAGAAATATATTAGGCGAAGGAACATGGTAATCTATAAATGCTATATCATTTCGATCATACCATAAATTAATTTTGGAACATAACATTCCTAACTCCTAAAGTTGTCTAAACCGACCTCTGATACCAACTATATGTCCCCAGCCTTAAACATGACTTAATCTTGAGATATTTCAAGAATACACATGGAGAATCTTTTCAGGTTTAGAGTTTTAGAGAATTAGATCATAAATCATACATTACATCCCAATTTTAAGAAAGGTGGTTACATAAATGATAGTATTAATTTCCCAACATCAGAAACACTTCCAAAAATAACATTTATTCTTTCTTGACACTACTTTGACACTATCATCACATCATGTACCTTTCCCTTGACCTGTGAAAAACATTTCAAAAACATGGGATGAGCATAAAAAGCTTAGTAAGGAACATAAAAGTACATAATGAAAACATTAGCCCATGTATGAAAACATACTTTACTCATAAAACACAATCACATTAACATACCTCATGAAATCATATGTTTTATGAATAACACATACAAATCATACGACATAAAGGTAACTTGGGGCATTCATAACATTCTTGCATAGGGAGTAACACTCTTAGTTACGTTTGGAATACCCATCACAGTATATTCCCTTAAATCTCTTTGGAGAAACCTTAATGTTTAACTCCTTCACATTACCCAATGCATTGGAGAGCTATAACGGGCTGACCCTCCCTTAGTTTATCACGTAACCACCCGTCTTCATAAGCAATGCCCAAGAACCATAATGTAATCGTATCACATAAAACATGCATAATGGAAACATAACATTCCCACATTACAATCACAAGATATCAAAACACATTGATATACTCAAAACATTAGAAAAACCATTTTCAATACCAAAATAAAAGAAAAGTAAAACTTGGTATTTATTTTTATTTAAAAAATAAGTTATGTCTTGTAGAATAAGCTGAAACTCAAATAATGGTCATGGCGGCGGAGAAGTAGTTGTCGCCGCATACGTAAGACAAAAACATTCCTTTTGTCGTTTAGTATAACCCTTCGTATAGAAATATTCCTTTTGAATAAATGTAAATGTCAAAGAGGTTTATACACCGTATAAAAGAAAGTTGTGTATAAAACAAATTATGCCTCAATGAAAGGAGATTGAGACGAAGTCCCATACCTTGTATCTGACTTGACCCGACCATTCTTTAATTTCTGGAATAAAATACTTGAGTTAATCTCTACTTTCTTAAGAACTTTTTTCAAGTTCATTATTACTTCTATAACATGTTATTTACATGATGTAATCATTTATGTTAATAATGTTCATTTTGTCAGTATTTGGTTTTTAAGTCAAAAAATAGACTTCTTACACTTACATGTTGTTCATTTGGTCAAAGGATCGTTATATCAAGAATTATATTCATGGTTTGGAATCATATATATCATATATATTCATCATATACATGTATTTATAATATTACATCACATTTAGAGGTAATAAATGAAATGCACCGTTCATGGAGATGGTAAGTCGTACGTATGCATGAACACTACTTCCATTTCTATTTCGTATATTATGGAATGGAATCATAATGATATAATGGTATATTATAATTATAGTATAATAACATATATAATATCATTAACTTTATCTTTTATACATCCCACATATGGTATTAACGAATCAAATCACTTTCAGGGGGCGGTATTCTGCACTTCCTAAAATGAAGATATCGTGTTTACCCATAATAGAAACCATAATGGTATGACATAAATTAAAAATACAGAAGCTTAAAGAATGAACAAACATATTATATTTCCTATATAAAAATAGTGACATCATAATGGCCACCATTGAAGGTGTTGAGTGAGTATTGAACAATCATCGTTTCGGGAGGCAGAATATCACCATCCACGGAAACCGTATGTTCTTTAACCATTAGATGTATTTTTGTTAGAGTGAATCTATAATACATCATATAACAACATCCTAGTATATTTAAAATACTTGTGTTGTTACAAAAGAAATAAATAAAAAGAGTTTAGGGGGTTGGAGAAGCAAAATAAAACAAATGAACATGAGAGAATGAATTACCTTTATAAGTGTAACTCCTTTTGATTTCAGCCTAAAGGCTTCCATTGAAATGATTCTGCCCAAAGTAAATCCTCTAGGGTGAGGAGAGGGATGTGGAGAGAAAAAATTTTCAGGGGAAGGCCTAGCCAAAGGCTTTAGGAGTGTGGGAAATGAGGTAGAGGTGGGGGCCTTTTATAAGAGGAGAGGAGGGCACTTTTGGAAATCATGAAACTATTATTTTATTTTCAAAAGTGTTTCGAATTTTTAAGGTTCCACCTTGATATATTTATAATATAAGATGATAAGGATTCGAAATATACCCATCCAATGGTTTTTGGACAAGTCTAGGTCTTAGATTTTATATTATCTTTTCATTTTATTTTAAATCGTTCATTAATGATCTCATCGTTGCATCCTCATGATGTCATAATTAAATTTATTTATTTAATGTCTAAAAATTATAACAAAAATATCATGATGTAGGAAATCTTTTTAGATTTCCAAAGAGTATTTATATTACAAAATCTGATTAGTATAACCCCTTCTAAAAATTGTTTTATTAAAAAATATTATGTTAGTGTCATTTTTACCTTTATTTAAAAAATGCATTAAAGTCATTATCTCACACAAGGGGATCCATGGGGTCCCCTAAGTCTACCCATGGGTTGTATTGGACGGCCATGACTCTCCCAATATGGGTAGGACAAGTTTCATGGTGTTTTTATATTTTTATAATATCATTTTTACCTTAAATTACACTAATTACCTCTAATCGGGATTAATGAAAAAAAGTTACTATTCACCAAAAAATTATTTTCATCCCATCGAACCAAATTTTAAATACTAATGACAACCATGTCTATCGGATTTTTGAAATTCAAAACACATTAGTGGTAAAATTTCATTTAACTGAAATATCAGTTTGCTTGATTACCACTTAGTGGTTTCACTATTCATCAAAAATTGAAGTTTTTCAGAAAATTATCAAAAATTCACTCTAAGCTATATTCGATATTCCGAAATAAAAAATGATGTTATATTACCTAATTCAAAGAATATAATTAGAATTAATTAATTTAATAATTAACTCCCGTTGTCAAAACAAATTGCGTGTTTTTAAGAAACAATATACATCAAAAGATTGGCATTTGTTTATGTACAATGTCAAAGTGAAATCAATTCCAAAGTCCACCATTGTATTAAATGGTAAAAATATTTTATGGTTTCACTTTAAAACCAATTCATAAGATAATATAATCATATAAACAAATTATATTAAAAGTGGTTTTGAATTAAAATACAAGATTTCCCACTTATACATAAAAAATGCATTTTATCGAAAAAATAACAAAAACATACACAACGTAAATTTGACGTCCCATTATAAAGAAGTATTTTATTTGGTCCAAAAGAATGTATAGAGAGTGACCAAAAATAAATTTAATGTGGTTTCTCCATCAAAAGGCGATAAATCGACCCTTACCGAATAATAGGATATTTATGCATAAAGTTGAATTCTTTTCTTATTTTAAGATTTTATCTTTTATTGGATTAATGTATAAACATTTAACAAACATATATAATCGTATTTTAGTTATTTCTTTTCATTCCCGCCAGTACAACGGCTACGTGTTAACTACTACCTGAAATAATATTATTATATTATTAGCGTGTAACGTAATATTTCAAAGAAACTCATTGTTGCGTATCGGGTACGCTATCGAACATAGCAACCCCTTCAAAATAAAATTAATATTTAATTTAAAATTATTAATAATTATGAATATGTCTTATTCTTTATTTACCTGGGATGTTACATTAATAGTGAATGAAAAAAAACATCCCACCTTCGAAATGATTGGGAAAATCTATATATAAGCCGCATAAGGTGAAATAGATGGATCTTCAACTATCTATAGAAGTGGAACCAATATAATCAATGATGAAGTGAGATGAATAATTCCACTAATGAAGAAGTAGAATATATTCTTATGTTGAACATTGTGCCTGTTATTTAGTGAATTAACTGTAAAATAACAATGTATATTTGAGAAATTTTCCTTTGGAATTTTTTATCCTAGAACTTATGTGATGGAAACTACCATGGTAGAAAGGAACGGAATATTCAATCACTAAAACTAAGGAGGAACAAAAAAATGATATTGTGTAAGGTTCGTTTGTTACACATTTAGGAAAAGTCAACAAAAGTCTTGATTCTGGTTCTATGTATTCTTTCATATCTAGAATGATTGGATGAACTATTCAAACACCACCTCAAAATAGGAAGATCGAGTTTTCTGTGGAAAAACTGTTTGGGGAAACTACTGAATCTAAAGTATAAAACTACTATCTGAAGAATGTATGTAGACTAAACCACCCATTAAATACAATAAAAATTTATTTTTGGTAGTATGATGCAATATTGGGCATGGATTGGATATCATTATTGAAATAAAAAACAACTATCAATAATGGAATATCACTCTTCACATCCTCAGTCATCCCCCAGTTATATAAAAGTATAATGGGAAGTATTTGTCTTTTTTAGATTCTTCATCACAATTTTGGAAATCAATGCCTTTTGAGAAAGTATATATACCACAAATTATTGGGATAAATTGAAAAGATAATAGTTGATGAAATGTCCATTGTGAGAGACATCAATGATGTATTCACTAATGAAAAGCATGTTCATACCCTTATCTATTATTTTGTGTTCTCAATTGATCATATACCTAGCTCACTACCCTTATCAATGAATCCTTATTGGGTATACACCATTAAGATAGATGAATAGATGTACAATTATAGGGGAATATGGTCATGGGGTTTATATACCTACATGCTTCACTATGGGGTGAACCTGTTCACATTCTCAAGAATAAGGATTTATATATTCATCACTACAATTTTTAACATGATCTAATCAAAACAAAATATGTAAAAAAACAATCCTCTAACATGGATATATGACTTGTCCGATAAACTATGTGGGGCAAAGATTTTCAATATGGTGTTCCTTCGGTTGGGATTTTAGCAATTAGAAATGAGGAACGAATATATTTCGAAAAATTAATTTCGAACTGGGTATTGAAATTAATAGTATATAGTAATTCATATCAGGCTCACAGATGGTCTAGTTTTATTCATGGAATTAATGTATAGAGTCTTTAAATATGAAAATGATAAATTTATGGAATTTTATATAGTTGTTATTATTATTTAATACATGTAAATGATTTAACAAGAAGAGCATTTGATCATTGTGTTATATAATTTCAAATGGGAGAAAATATATTTGAAGTACTATAAATGTATGATCTTGATTGAGGGGGTATTATTATTAGGGAATATTATCACCGGAAAAATTATATCTATAGATTATTCAAAAACAAATGTAATTCAGCAGTGGCCTAGGAGAACATATATAATCATGAGATGTTGTTTCCTTGTTCGAGATTAGTATAACTAATTATTTGTGAGGTAATTATCAGGATTTTCAAACCCACATTTTGATCGCACTTTTAAAGTGGTAATTTCTTTGATACTATTGAATATGAAGAATGATTATATAGTTGAAAAATAGGAATATCACTAAAAATACATACACTACCCACAAGTGGAGAGCTATTTCTGATATGTAGTTATTCTTCAAGAATGGCCCTTGTGTATTTAATTATTAAAAATTATAATGTAATTTTATACACATCAATAATGATGAATATTCATATGATAAATTAAACCCCACATTATTTGGAGTTGGTGGTTGTTATCATTGCTGAATTATCTATAGGGGTAAAAGTATAAGATATATAATTATCATAATAGAATCAAATCTAAAATAATAAAGATGGATATTAATATACACAAGTGAAGATATTTAGATCACATCATGGATTATGACTTGTCAATAAACTATCATCCATGAAAAATAAAACAATGTGAGTGATGATCTAAGTAAAAAAAAATTATTTAACATTATCAATTTTGAGAATCTATTAGGATCCAAAATTCAAAGACATTCATAAAATTTATATGGGAATCGTAAAGATGGTATATTATCATTATATTCATAAATTATTTCTAAACAACCATTTTTAGAGAAAATAAATGATGATCAATGTGGTGATGATGAAATTCAGAAGAAGGTGGATGATATCAACAATGGGAAATCCTAATAATTCAAAATTATTGAGGAAGGACTCATAGGATTAATTTCACGAAGACGTGTATAAATAAATCCTGATATAAATAAATATATTATGAATTATTCAAATTAATTATAATTGTATATCCACCAATATAGAAGAAAGAAGTATCATAATCTCACAGAGTACTTTTTTGGGATAATATGAAGAAGGGGAGAACTAAATATACATAAATGTGTCTGATACACCAAAACATGTAGTATGAAAGGAAAAAGTCTATGGGGATGTTATAACCTTACCCATACAAGCATAAAATAGAAAAAAGTAAACTATAATTTTTTTAACTTGACTTCCAAATACATTCATTTGAAATAGTTCTATTTCGGTCATTGGGGATTGTATTATAAATATGGATTACATTATTATGATTTGAGAGGACTCTTCACTAGACTAAGATGAATTGATATACTTTAGAGAAGTTTTGAGGGTATATAGAGTGCCAATTTCGATTATATCTCATTGTCATATAATATTTAAATCAGTGTCCTGGAAAAGTCACAAAGACCATCAAAATACTATGTTCAATATCATTATAGAATACCATCCCCAAAATAATTTCCAGTATGAACATATTATCCATACACTAGAATAACCAATTATAACATTCTTAGTGGACTTCATAGGTGTTATAATATCCATATTACTCTATTTCAATTGTCTCAAAACTATAGTTTCCACAAAAGCACACAAATTGCTCCATATGATGCACTTTATATGAAATGGTGTTTAATATATTCATGTTGGGTTGAGGATTGAGAACATGAACAATTGGGATCAGAATGGGTCTAGAGAAATATTTTAAAGGTGAATAACCTCCAACATTATATCCTGGATTCATACATCCAATAAAATTACAGTTCACTTAATTATCGATGGTAGCTATTTATTGATGTTGGATACAAGATATTCCTCAAAAAAACTTTATTTTTGATCTTAATATGATTTTTGAATAATATATATCTTTCTCCTTGGTATATCATCCCTTATTGATTGTTGATTTTGTCAATGATTCATTATATTGAATGAAACCACAAAAACCCATGTCTAATGTACATGATGTATTCTATAAATCCATCTATATGAATTACATATTTAATAAATAAAAAATAGTGTTAATAATACAATATTAATTTCATGGATGAAAGTATAGATAACAATAATATATAATATTATGGAATCGATAATGAATGAAATTATTTGTACTTATATAAATAGGATAACCTAGATCGTTTGAATAATAACCTGGTCATTCGAATAATAATAGGACCACTAGAAATAGTAATCTAGATGATGGAATATTTACCTACCTAATGAATGTATAAATAAAATATTTCCATATTATAAATTAAAATATTATTTATTAATATCACTGAATAAGAACATAATTTATTGAAATTGATAAATTATGTCATTGAGTTTTTATAAAATAGAAAAGTTTATTTTAAATTTTTTAACTACTTAATGTTTTAAAAGAAATTTTATATTCATAATTTATTATTCATAAATTTATATTGTGTCATGTTAAAATTATAATAAATTTTTATGTCACCAGAGTAAATTTTTCAATTGTCCAAAAATTTGAATATAATATTAAATTCAATATTTTTAGAATAAATAATTATTTTATTTGAAACCAAAATTTGTAATATTTATAAACATATTTTCATAAAATTAATTATATTTTTTAAATATACTTGTTCAAATTGTTGAGGGTATATTTTTAATAAAATAGTAGAATATTTGGTTAATTTTTAAATACGATAATTTACAGTCTCTTATAATATAAGCTAAATACATTAATATATGAGTCATGGATGATGTAATTACTTAATGTTTAAAAATTTCATAAACCATTAAATATATTAGTGAGAGGAATCAATAATATTTATATTGTTGAGATAATTTAATAAACTAATGACTTTAATACCACCCCCCCCCCCCTCAAATTTCCACCCCTCAATTGGAATTAACTTCAATGCATTTAAGACTGTTAGCTTGTCAATATTCTTACCAATTACCTTACCATGCATGTTCCCAGTATCTAAGAGCAATAGGGCTCAGAAAAATTAATTTCTATGTTTTTATGGGGTCATTCTAGGATGTGATATTCCATAGGTAACTTGCTCAAACCATCTCTATTAATTTAATTCCTTATTCTATCCTATCGTCACATCCCGTATATATAGAATAATGATAACACTAGTCTCATGAATTTACTGTAATTTTACATTGAAAATATACTATATTCTATGAAAACCATTTCTTACCTCTTTTTATTCAATGAAATGGAACTATTGTATAAATTTTAAAGGCTTTCTATCACTATGGGTAATGAATAATTGTTTTCCATTACTACCATCATGGTTTGTAATAAAACCATTATAATGTATAAAATATAACTTTAAATGTATAGTTACACTTTTTTAATGTTTTGTAAGTAATATATATGAATTATAATAAATAAAACAAAATTAGTTAATGATGTTAGTAGAAAATGATTAATGAAACTAATCATTTATCATTATTACTTAATCAAATAAACCATCATAAAACTAGGGAATAGGATTAGAATGACTATTATGGATTACATTAGTGAATTATTAATATGAAACTTTTCTACTATATAACTATTCACACGTGAAAATAACTACTATATTTTTACAAAACTGAGCTTACCATGAAACAATGAAACATAAAATACCGGAAAGATGAAATTGATCCACATAACTCATCAGATGTTGAATAAATAAACTAAATTAAATTATAATAAATCAAATACATGTTGAATTGGTTATGAATTCTGTTATTAATCAATATAATTTTATTTTCTGGTAAATAATGTGCAATTTCATAATGAATTCGAATATATGGTAACATATCTCATTGAACATCCAATTTTTTTTTTCAATTATAATTTCTCTCTCTTTACCCTGGTGTATTTATTCATTATTCATACATACGTATCATAAATTTCATAAAACATTAATAAAATTATTATATATCAAAATTAAACATTTTCTATAGGAAAACATTATTATGTTAGGGTTCCTTTTCATTTAATTTTTATATTTATTATTGATTAAAGTTAACATCATTGATTCTTACATGTTTTCATGTACACACCATATAAAATTTTAGGAATCCAAAATTTTTATAAACTCAATAAATTTTTCATGAATAATTAAATTTAATTCATTAACATATTTATACAAATAATTATTCCATTTTATGCTCTAAAGTTTATTTAATATCTCCTCTTAAAGAACACTATAGATGATAAATTCTAATGCATCCTAAATAACATTTTTTATTGAACTCGCTTTAGTTGGATATCAATATTCTGGATATATTATTATTTCGACCATCATGACTTTTTATAAATTATTTTATTCCTTCTTTCATGGATATCCATTTGATACATCATTTAGATATTCCTTATAACAAGATAATGGGATCTATTTTTTACATGGGTAACCCATATTTTTATTCCTTATGTTTGATTGTTCATGTGGATCATAAATTCCTGATATAGGAAATTATTAATTCACCCAAATATTTTTCCAATGCATTGAGTAATTTATTTTTCTCGAGAAATAATGAAAGTGATCATGGAGTAAAACTAATATATTTTTGGATTTTTTCCACAATGATACATAGTCTTGTTTTTAGAGTTGAAACATGTTTATTTATTGTTATATGATGGTTCTATGATCACTTGATCCCATGTAATACATTTTATTGTTCTATATAATTATTCTTTTTTCATGCATAATTATTTCATCATGTTATGCCTCATAACTAATGTTCTATGATTTATTCCTATGTTTATTCCCCAACTAGTATTTTTAGCTCATAGTTTTTTATGTACACCCCCAGTTTATCTTTTGTAGTTGGAAGATCATTAATGGAATCTTAATTTCATTATGTATGATATTTTATATTGTATTTTCTGGTTTTCTTATTACATGCATATTGTTATAAAGACACGTGATTTTATGATCATTTTTTATTTAAAGGATGTTTTTACAAACATTAAGTAATAATATATGTCAATTAATATAGTTTCTATATTATCATTATGTATAATATTCGTTTCATACAAAGAAATCATCAAAAAATTGATCAGCAATTATGTTTGGAGATCTTGTTCATTCCATGTATGTCGAATCAAAACAATCTTTTCCTACTATTGTAAAAATGATTCTCAAATAGGAAAAAATATGGTGATTAATTTTAAACCATTTTTAATAAATTAATCCAATAGAAAAAATGAATTTAAAAATTATATTAATATATTGAAAATAATCATGGAAACATATTCAGATAACATATATATGAAATAAAAAATATTTTTTACTCAAGTGTAAATAAATTGAATTCTCAGTAATGATATTCATGAAGTCTCTTGAGTGCATAAGGAGACGAAGATGAAATGAAAACATTTAGTACCAAAAACTAAACAGTTAATAATAACTATTATGAATTTATTTAGAATTTGGATATGGGTATTCATCATATAAAAAATAATAATTAATCCTGGTAATCAATAAGATTACAACATAAATATTTTTTCTCATTGGTAACTTCTAAATCATAAAACCAATGAAATAATAAAATCAATTACACTTTAAATGGCATGATAATAAGTATATTCATGAAATAACAAATCAAATTATTAATATAGGTATCCCATTATAAAATATTTGTGCCTAATATAACATAGACCCCAATGAATTCCATTTAATATGATTAAACCTTATTGTTATGGAAACCGATAAATAAATACAAAATATATGAGAGCACCTTATATAGATTTTCAAAATATGCATAATTTATCATTTTTTGAATCCTAAAATTCATTCATGGGCTGTAAAAAAACTTTACAAAGAATTTTTTTTTGAAAATGGAATATGTCTTCATAAAAAAATGAGACGCGAAAAACATTCTTAATTTAGATATTTATAATCAAATCTTTAAGAATGGGATTAATTTATATGGATAATTAAATATAAATAATATTCATGTGAATATTCAGTAAAATATATTTATTGGTATTATATAAACAATACAAATTAAATAGGTCATGAATATGGAATTTTCCTACAGATAAAAAACGTTATATAAGAAATCCATTACCTCGAGTAATCATGTTATAAAAGAACAAAAATGAACAATATAATAAATTAAAATTTATTAAAATTTAATATAGGATTTATTAATATATGGATATAAATAATATTATCCAATTATTATATTTCCACTCATATTTATAAATAATAATATTTTAATATCCATAATTTTTGGCGTTAACTACATCATTAAAATGTGAATTTTGTTTGGTGGATTCCTTATTTGTATGTTTATCATGAATAAATTTTATAAAAATTTAAATAATGAATTAATTATCATATATATTCATAATATATATATATATTAATAATAATCTATAATATATAGAGATGATGTAATTAATTACACCATTCATGGATACAGCAGTTCGTGCATGTGAATAATAATTAATTTAGGTTTTGAATAGACATAACAAAAGTAATATAAATTGAAAGTCACATTTTTAGGATTTTAATAATATTAGATAAATATCAAATTCAATCATTAAATTTTTCTTTATCAGTATTTATATAGAGTGTAAATTTAAAAACAAATGACATATATTTTTAGTGATGGTGGTCCACACGAATGCACAATAAACATTATTATTTTTAACATATTAAATTATAATAATGTATATCTAATGTTATATTTAATAAAGAATAAAAATATAATATAATATATATATATATATCTGTGTTTGTTAAATATTACGTGGTTTCAACATTATACTCATCAACATTAAATGCTGATGAAAATCTAATTACACTGTTGTCTGTAGACGGTATGTTGTCTGTGAGCAGTAATGATGTATTCAATTTTGAAGTATAGAAATGAAATGGAAAATATTTTTAAAAAAACCAGAATAGGATTTTATTTTAATTAGGATAATGTATTTATTTTTTTATTATTGTTATAAAATAGTATTAGTATGTTTAATAATAAGTAATTCGGAATGAGTCGGTATAGACGATTATCTCTTCTTCGATATGGTTCCTTTAGACATTGTTTGATGGTGCCAAATGATTATATTTTTTTAAATAAAAAAAGAAATATAATATGTATAATTATTTTTAGATGAGAAATTCATATTATTTTATATATTTATATGGCTCGAGAGGGGATTGGGATGGGCCCGTAAAGGGCGTATCCCATCGCTCTAGTCGCTCTACCCTCCCAAGGGTTTTTGCCGCCTCCTCCGTAGCGATAAATCCCTCCTACTTCTCTTCTCTTTTGTTTTATACTTCTTCATCATTGATGATGAGAAGATTTGGTTCCCTCAGATGGATAGTGGTTTGAGGTTGAGAAGAAATATGGTGGACCGCATCCGCTTTAACCCTCACTTCAATATCCTTTTTGGAGGTTCCACAAACCTTGTGTGTTATGACGTCGTTTATGGTGGAATCTTGTTTGATTTTTTATATTTTCTTGCGGTTGGTCAGGATCGGGTGTCACATCATTCACTCATCTTAAGGATTGACGATGTGATTATGAAATCTGTTGGTGTTGATTTTGGTCTGTGAATTCTTGTTGTCTCCGTTGTCTTGTTTATTTTAGATCTACGTAGCATGTTCTCTGACTTTTAGGAGAAAGTGATGGTGATGTGGAAAAATTTCGACAACATGCCATCACGGTGTGTCGGTGATTGCAGTTTGAATATTTGGTGGGATGTAATGAAGAAGGTGGTTCGATGTGAGGAGGATGGTCTGGCGACAACGCACCGATGGGTTCACTGGTGACCTGCAATGAATAGTGACGCTTGATGATGGGATCACGGCTCGAGGTTGACATGTGTTGTGGCACATGGACTTTGGTTTGGTCATGAATCATGGCAATTTGAATTTTGAAATATTCCTTTTGATTTCATTGTTGTATGTTATGGGTACCAGATACCCATAAACCGACTTTTTAAAAAATGTAAAAAAATGGATTGCCTATATGGCTCAATGTGGTGTAATGAAAAGAGATAAGGGGTGTCATTTTATAAGTGAGGGGAGGAATGACATGGAAATAAATATAGTATTAAATTATTATTAATTATTTTTTATGTTCATCGGAAACATAATTGAAAATTTTCCATGAAAATATGTTGAAATATCAATATCCTCTTATAAATTTTTTTACATGATTATTAGATGATTTAACAATTATAACTTTGTTTTAAAACAATGTTTACCCTTCAAACCATTATCAAAATGTAAAATTAATACTAATTAAAAGTAAATAATGTTACCATAAATTGAAAATAGTAAAATTAATTGACCATCATTTATATTTTAGAACATATATTATTAAATTTTTTGAATATAGTATTTTTATGAAATTAAATAATTTATATAACATGTTATTTAGTATAAAATTTCATTAGTGGAAATGTTGTCACTATTAAAATAACTTGAGTTTGAAAACAATGTAATTAAAATATAGTCCCTTAAATCTCTTCTAAGATTATATATTTATATAAATAAATATTTTACCAAATTAACTATAAAAAATATAACTTTTATATTTTCAAATATAATTTACATTATTTTTCAACATTATACATAAACAATTTGTCAAATTTAACAAAATATTTTATGAATAAATATTATAAAAAAATTAAAAAAATCACCATTATAAGAATAATTAATTATTATTTTGAATTAAATGTTATCAATTAATATATTTTGATTTATCTATTTCAAAAAATATATTATATATTATAATTAAGAAATTAATAGTTTTCACATTATCATTTACATAAAAATTATAAAGGACAATATCAATCAAAAGTAGAACTATGTGGAAAAAATATAGATTCATGGATCTTATTAGACAACTTCCTTTCATAATATATGATAATGGTAATTTTAAGATATATTAAAAAACATTACCCAATGTTTTAATCTGGATTTATTAGTTTTGAACTTGCTGAGGTGACAAATTTTTACCATGATTACTATTCCTAAATATTTAAAAATATTAGTATATATATATCGAATTTCAAAACATGGAATGCGAAAATCATAATTATTTTATAAAATTAAAATCTAAAGTTTTAATTATATTAATTTAAATATAAAATCATAAAATATAAGGAATAATAATTTTAGAAAAAATTGTTTTATTAATAAATATTAATATATATATGAATCATGGAAATTATTGATTCAAATGGAATTTGTCAGATTATTATAAATTAAGGAGATCATATTTGACATTATGGACAAATATAAATTATAAAGGTTGTTCTAAATTAATTAATTTACGTAAAATAATTGTGGGAATTTAAAAAATATATATTTCATACTATTTACTAAAAAATTAATCTTTTCAAAGAAATATATCTTAAAACCTCACCATATGTGAATTTTGATCTTCTGATTTTATGAATAATGGGAATTTTATAAAATATAATTTCTAAATGTCATATAAATTAAATTTTTTTCCTCAATAAAATTTGTAAAATTTATTTATGATGAAAATGAATATTTGATGCATAAAACGGCATTACTAAAAAATTATTTTCTTATTTCCTATTATATAAACATTAATTATAGGGTGAGTAAGTCCATTATAAATGTATTTAATAATTTATTTACTCATATTCATTCCATTTAATTCGTTGTATATGTTATAATAATACTTTTTTAATATATCCATATTCATGGAATTTTCAGTGTTCCTTGATATACAATATATCAATATTTTTATTTTTTTAATATAAATTTTTGGTGTATTATGAATGAAATTTGGGTAGATATTTAAGGATCTCTTGAATAACAATACATTTAATTTGAAATTTTTCAGATGTCAATGGGATTCTAATAAAATCAAATGAATTTTATGATTATGTCGATGCAAAAATGAAACAACTTTAGGAATAATTAATGAATCCTAATGATTTTCTACTGAACTCTAAATTGGTAGTGTATATCATGTATAATATAAAAAAAATAAGAAGTTGTTGTAAACATGAAAACACCATCAAAATAAAATGATTTTTTTTCATTATATGAATAATTTCTTGAATAGAAAACAATTTGTCTCCCATCATTATATGTTGTGTTTTATTGAAAAATTATTGGAGGATTTAGTTGTGAATTCTAGCCACTTATATATGATGTGATTATTATGAAAGAAAAAAAGAAGTAATGAAATATAGTCAACCATGTAGAAAAAATATTCCACATACATAGGAAGAATTTAATTTCACATAAGTAAAAGAAGATTTATAGAAGAAAATATGTAAATCATAATATGTTGTTTTCGATGACATTCTTATAGAAAAACACGATAGTTAAATTACAGAAGGTGGCAAGAACTATTGATATAAAAAATATGGGTTCCATGATTATAGAAAAATTTGAAAAATTTGAATAAATTTTGATTGAGAGAAAATAATAATTGGTCATATAAAATGGTTTGTAAGAATGTGTAATCCCTATCATGAAAATTTATAAATGATGATGAAAATGTATAATTGAATAAAGTTCTAACAAAATGTGGATGATATCTCAGCTTAAGCTGAAAGACCAAAAAATCATGGAGCCATAAAGAAATCATAATTTTCTTATCAAAATTAGATCGTAAAATTTTTCTCCATAAATGTTCCTATGTGTGGTTAAGGAATGGATCCAAATCATAAATCAACAAATGAGAGGAGGTTATAAAAAATATATATATGGAAGGACTCCAAGAAAAGAGTACAGTTAAAATGATAATATTGTCAATGAAACAGACACATGTGGGTTATGTGTTAGTAATATCATTGTATGAATGCTATGAAAATATCAGTAGATACAAAATGACTTAATTTAGAAATAATGATTTGAGATATTTTTTTTGTGATAATCCTTCTGACTATTAATTTTTTTTGAGAAATCATTGTAGCTAAATGAAAAGAATAATGTAAAATGAATCAACAAGGTACTCTTAAAATCTAGTGGCATATAGTGATGGAATATATAATAGATGATAGTCTATTTATGTGGAGAAAAATTCTCACACTCATAAATTAAAAATAAGGATCTCAATGAAAGGTTCATGAATAATGAATTTGGTTATACATACTATATATTTCCTAGATGGAATAAAAATATTTTTCAAGAAAAAAGAAATAAGATACCTTAGTTGTGAGTAAAAATAATGAACAGTTAAATAATGATTTACATCAGAATTTAATTTGAGAGGTGAATAATTTGGTTTCTAATCATAATATTCATCAATAATGACATGATGAATTTAAATGTTTTACCACAAGGAAAGAGGTTAAGTAATGATAGTGAATCATCCAATGGAGGAAGAAAAAATATAATAAATACAATTAAAAGATTCATGATCCATTAATGATTCAGGGGAAAATACATATGTGTGGTGTATCATTCTATTAATATTTATATGTATTATTGAACCCCTGATTTTGAGATCACATTTTTTGGATTTCATTTGGATATAAATCATTTTGAATTCATAATTTTTGTAAATTTTACTATGCAAGTTCACAGTCGGCACATAGCTGTTACATAGTTTTCTAAACATTTACCCAACAAAATAAAATAGAAATATTGCGTAGAGGGTATTCACATATTTGGTGGACGTTTAGTATTTCATGATCAAAATTAGTTGAAACCCTAAAACTCATTTATAATGGGTTTATTCCCTATGCACGGTTTATCAAACAGTTTGTCCTTTACCAAGATGCCATATGGATGAGTTTTTAACTAATTATATTTTTTATTAAAAAAATTAGAACCCCTTTTTAGGTCACTAATTTTCCTCCTGAAATCCGAATCATTTACTCACATCATTATTTATTCCATGAATTATTATTGTCCCCTAATATTCCACATGGATGTGATTCAAATCATCGATAAAGTTGATCGATCCTCTTCTTTTTCATTTACTCTTCTAAATCATAATCACTAATGTCATTGACTTTAACCTTAGGTTTTTAAAGATCAATATATGTTTTTGGAGGGTCTAATACCTACTATAATGGTTCTAATCATATTTTTTATTATTTTTTCTACCATGTTCTATTTTAAATATTCATCCTAGGAAAAAACAATTTGGGATTGAGGCTTCTTGATCTATAAATTCGAAGGTAGGTGGTACCGTTAAGATGATTGATTTTGATTAACCCTAATTGGATTGATTTAAATTCAACTATATTTAATTAAATGAACTTTTTTATATTGATTAAATGATTTAAAATGTTTTCAATGAATAAAAACCAAATTTCAATAGATTGGGGTGTTTGAAAAAAATCTGCCTTATGGAATGAAATTGGAAAGCCCCCAAATTCATTAATTTGTTGCTGGTTTATGAAAAATTTTGTAAAATTATATTGAAAAATATTGAATGGTTATTTAATGGAAAAATTGTATCAATTAATTTTATTTTATTTAATATTGAGAAATTTATTTGATGTATAATTATGGTAATCATTTATTCCATTAAATTGGGGGTTTGTGATGATATTGGAGGAATTTTATGGAAATTAAATTGATTGATTTAGCTATGAAATTAGATGAATTGGTTTCGAATCCTTATGTCTCAAAAAAAGGAAAAAATGTTTTCATGGAAACTATGAGGTATCATCATGGTAAAAATGCATGTTTTTGATTAAATCTATGTCATTGGTTTTAATAATAAAATTGACATATTTGAAATGGTGATTTGGATTTATTGTATTTTAAAAATAATTGAAATAAATTTTCAATCATTTTTTATACTTTTGAACATTCAATGATTAGGTAGATAGTGAGTTATTTTGGGTGGCACTATATGACATACATAATTCTAAAACATCATTACAAAACATCATCATTACTTATGTGACAGTGAATTGTACCCTTTTCCTTATTCAAAAGGGGGTGTAAGTATATTTTTGACATTTCACAGTGTTGGGTCCTTACTACCTGGAACTATCATGCCTCTTTGGTTCATTAACAAGTTAAACAGTTTTTTGTATTTAAAATATATATATATATAATCCATTAATTTAATCTATTATACATTCATTGAAAAATTATATAATATGTTTTATGTAAAATTGTTTATTTAATACATTTTGTGAAATGTTGCATATGCGTAAAGAATAATTTGTTGAAATGTAAATTGAGTCATTTGAAATGTGAATCATGCATTTTTAATGTATTTATATCATTTAAAATGTAAAACATTTTTTTAAATGTGTTTTTGATATGAAAAACCTATTTATTTATAAAATAAAACTGCATTCTTTGTTAATTTTTAATTTTCATATTCTTATGGATCATTTGGGTAAACATTATTATTAGTCATTAGCTCACACCCTAATTCTGAAATCATGTATTTTAGGTTTATCTCCATCTATGTATGAGAAAGGGGAAATGACCTCTTGGATGTGGATCTAGCTTCTGAACCTCAAACATTAGAAGTTGTGTACTTTAGGACATGGGAAATTATCAAATGTTTTGGTACGTCGTTGTAGTAATTGATTTTTTATACATGTTTACTTCTTTTACCAAACTATTAGTTGAGTTCTTGTTTGAAATTAATAATTTTAGGATTCGTTTACTTCTAATATTATTGTGAAAAAATTATTCAAAATCTCATTTTGTATCGTGCCATGTTATATTCACTGACTTGAAGGGATCAATAATGTCATTAGGATTGCATCATGACTGGAGTCGTTATTTGCTTACTTAGGTACTTAGTATGGTTTTTGAAAATGTGGTATTAGAGCTCTTAGATTATCTTTTTTCTTGAAGATAATATGTTTTTGGGAAATATTATCTGCACATAAGAGGTAGTTTCAATTAATTATTTGGCCATACCACACCACAATGAACATTATGTCAGTAGGGGTGGTTAGGAAAAGACATATTGTTGATTAATTATATAGTTTTACCAGTTTTTAAGATGATTAAGTAAAATTAAAATTATCTTTGTTATATAATTTAGGATAAATATTCTTCATTTCTTTATTTGAGAATTATCTAATGTGGTTTTCATTATCTAAAGATGTCATGTTACATCATGTCATCAAGAAGATGAGTGAATTGGATCCATGAGGAAACCTCTAATGATACCCAGTGAATGAATCATGTTGTTGCTCTGAATCTGGTAGATGAGACTGCGTGCAACGTCCATGCTCCGGGATAGGCACCAAAACTAGTTCTCGTTCAGGTTCCAGATATGGAAAGTATGAAGGGATGTTTCATTTATTTTTTCAATAGTTCATTTGAAAAAAATCCAAATCCATTTTATTTATTAAATTATCATCATAATATGGAATAATGTTTGAGAAACATGTAATTCTTGGTTTGGTTCTTGAGCACACATAATGAGATCAACGTAATGTATTCCACCTTTGAGCTTGAAAGACAGAGCTTATGATGGAAGGTCTCTATGGTGACGTAGAAAATGCACGGGGATATAGAGTTTAAGGTCATTATGTTTATTTATACTGACCAGTAGTATCCAATTTTGTTTTTTTGGAGAGGTCTAATGAGATTTCACAACATGAAATGTTTGAAAGAACTGTGATTGAGTATAAAAAATATTTTTCTATACTCATGTATTTCATATATGAGATTGTATCAAATGTGAAGATGAATGCTTGAATGTTCATGTTGGGAGAGAATGTTGTTATTTTTTCTCATTTTTTCACGATGAAACATCCTTCTTATGTTGATGTCTTAGATAGAGTGCTTATGGTTGAGATGGTCTAACATGTAATTTTATGGTTATCGGGAGTTTTTTTCTCTCCTTGTTACCACATGAGTGCCTTCAAAGAAAAATGGAATCATGCTGACTCTCATAGTAGATCATTATATTTGAGTAATTTTAGGCCTCCTACAATAATATAATGTGGTCCATTTAATTGATATTAGTGGGGTAAGATGGGATATTCAAATATAGTTTACACTGAAGAACCCAAAAACTATTGATCCTACGAACATTCGTAGAAATTACAATGATTGGGTGATATATATTATACTCCTCGAAGTTAAATGGGATTATTATCTCCTAATAAAACTATGGGTAAATAGGATGCTTCACATATTAATGGGTTCTATACATAGGCATCGGGAATGAGGCTACATCATGTAGTGGATGACTCCATAGAGGAATCAGATATGGGTCCAACGTCTTTTCTATGTACCATTGTTATAGCTTAATCATTAGTTATTTATCTATTTTATATTGGTTCATCTCATTTATTCTTTTCAACAATAATTTTTAATTCACTTATTCTACATATAAATATTTTACCATGTGAATTGGATAGTACTACACCCCTTGGAAGGAAATAAGATCAGGGTATCCCTATTCTAGATTGTATCTTCTCTATCTCATATGTTGGCCTTACTTGAATTTTTCTGGTTCTCAATATGAAACATAATGACATCATATTTTGGATGTATTGGTTTATTACAAATAATTACACTACTAATTATTATTATTATTTAAGAGTCTCCATTACTACACCCAATGGTATGTCTCATTTCATTAAAGGCGAATGGGAAAAAAGATCAAACAGAGCCAGAACATGTTGTCTAGAGTTGGGGAATGTGTCGACCAGAGCTAAAGACCAAGTTGGATGACCATCTTGTGAAAGGCATTATTTGGACAATTGTGTCACCATGGACTACATTATTTCTTTTTTTATTAATAATTATGGTTCACTTCGCATATATGTTGGTTACCAAAAACTCAAAAGATTTATGGTAATTAATAAGCACTTGATTCAAGGTATTTATAATATATGTCTGAAAAGATTAAACGGGGGATGTTGTTCTTGAATATTGATATTCACTCTAGTTTCAACCAGTTGAGGAAAAAAAGAGAACGAAATTCAAAAAAAATCCTTTCAGATTTGTTTTAATGATTATTAGTAAATTTTAATTCCATTTTTCTTGACCTATTATACTTTAGAATATTTTCATTAACGAAAAAGATGCTTATTCAGTACTTGGATACCTTTTTGGTTGAATTTTGGGATAATTTTCTGATTTGAACAATGTACATCAAGGATCATGTACATCATCTGTTAATAGTTCTATATTTTTTGATAAATATCTATCCTTCTCCATGAATTAAAACAATTATTTCATGAATAAATAAATTGATATTCTTTGAAAATTTTGTGTCATGTAATGGTATTTCAGTTGACCCAGAGAAGGTGAGTGATTTTATATCATAGGAAAAACCATGAATTGTTTTTTGGATTCAAGGATTCATTGGTCTATCCTGGTATTATGGTCAGTTCATCAACAAATTCACAATGATGTATTCTATGATAACTTCTGGGACATGTAAGGGAGTAATGTATGCATGGAATGATAAATTTAATAGTTTTTGTTGGAGATGAATCTTATATTTACTTATACGATGGTGTTAGCTCCTCCTGAGGTCCGGAAGGGCTATTTGGTCTTTCTTGATGCACCATGATCATACTTGGGATGGATTATTTTCCAATGTTATCAAGTTTTTTCATATATATCTCATTGGGTAAGGTCACACATGATTTATTATCTTACCCACAACCTAGATCATGCAGTTTTGAGGCACACACATAAGTGTTTATAATATTATCATTATGGACTAATCGTTCTTCTATGTTAAGACCACATGAACTTGAGTGATATTTTCTCTCAAAATGAATTAATTATCCACTATGGTTATTGGGTAGAGTAGCTAAAATATTTAGAATTTCACATCACCTATACATCGGGGAATGAGAATGTTTTTAGATATACTTTGAGCAATAAACATATAACCCATTCAGTGAGGTAATCTTTGAATGATTGGTACTTGAGGTATTTTCTGCATAGTTGTATATTTTAGTTCAGCAGAATGGAGTCGATGTTTCATTTCCTATAATTCAGTTGACATTATCTATTCTTTGAATGTTTATTCTATATCAGTAGCTTGATGGTGATCTATGTTTCATTGTAGAATCTCTCTATAGTATCACTAGTTACTCTTTATATAGTTTTGATATAGTTTTTTAATGGTTGTATTTCATAGAGGTAATTCTATACCTTCAGAGAGTTTTTTAGTACTATATTTGGTAGGTAATGTTGTGATGTGGAATTTTCATAAATCATAGCATTCAGTGAACAAATGATCCATGATTATGTTCTACGATGTGTGGCCAATGTTCTGGTGGATATGTATGAGATGAGGCATTGCAGAGTTTTTCTATCATTTGTATATGTGCATATATGATTATGTCGAGCACTATAAATATTCAGGTTTTCATTATCCACATTCAGCATTTTCAGAGAATTTGGATGAGTTATATATTGAAATTGTGGTTGGGATTATACATACCCAATGAATGAATAATTTGATTTTGTATTTGATTAAAAGCATCAAAAAAAATATCACATTATAAACATTCAAGATACAATCAGTTTTTATGAGTTATAAAATATATGTGTGAATGATATTTTTCATTTTCATATAATTACATATGTTCTAGTATCTCATATAGATCATTAATTCACATACCTTTTTTAGAGGCATTTAGAATGCCCAAGTACATGTCATCATTTTGTGTACGAGATACTGTATGCATTTTGATTTCCAGATAAAAGAATCAATAAATATTCTTGAGGATATGATTTATTGTAGTGTTCCTGACTCTAATGGGATTTGTTATGATCACATGGTGCATGTAGAGTTTTCTTATTACAACAGTTACCAATCTATGATCTCAATGGATTATTCAGAGGTCTTGTTTGTCCGTCCTTATAAATATCCATTTTATTGGTTTGAGATTGTTGATAGTTCAACGGTTGGACAAATAATGGAATAGTATAAGGTAACAATAATTCATTTGATTAAGGAGATAATTTATGTGCCATAGGTCCTATATAAATCAAATGATGATAATTTATATAATATGATTGAATTCTTCGTTAGTGACGAATATTTTGTTAATGTTTTATCCTGCACGGGTCATCAACATCATGGGAGGCATTGGAACCTTATTACACATTATTAGGACCTTTTGATGTTGATGAGAAGGTGGGAAGTATTTCATATCATTTATTAGTAACACCATTTATGTAATTGATACCTAATGTGATCCATGTATCTCTAATATTATAGTGTTTGACCGATCATTTTCATGATTGGAGTTGGATAATCTAAAAGGTAATCCTGCTTTATCTATGACTAAATGACCAATTAAGATAGTTTATTTTGAATCCAACCTAAATTGTGGGAGGATAATTCATTGGGATCATGTTCTATGACATCATGGTTCTAATTTTCATGAGATACAGGAGAGGGAGGCACTAATGAGAGAGTAGTGGATTCATCTTTCTCTCTTGGAATTTTCTATGTTGGCATTCTAGGGACATAATGTTTTTTTGGTGGGGTGGTTGAGTCATCATGTTATTGGTTTTTGGTATTCATAATCTTTAATTTTCAATCTATTTTGTTGATTATTATTTGGGTTAAATCAGTGATATTAAACACCTTTTGTTGTTTATGGGATAGTGTATGTTCGGGGCATGATTGGCACATGGTTTTCCAAACTATTACCCCCAATATAGAAAATTGGAAAAATTGTATTATGAGATTTTTCATAGTTAGTGCATAATTAGTAATCCATGATCACTTTTAGTAATACTATGCTACCCATTTATAATAAGCATATGTCTTGCTCATGATTAAACCTAATCATGCTCCATTTCCCATGAACACATGAAGAATAGATTTTAACTAATACAAATTAATATTAAAAAATATCAAACACCTATTATAGGTCCCCGTGATACCTCCATTGGAACAAATATATTTTTATCGACATTAGACATCTCAATAAGGATTATTATCTCCTCATATCCACCCTTATAATTTATTTGAATCACGAAAAACATCGGTCAGTCCTTTTATTATTATTTCCACCCCCATTATTGATCTATCTATGTTTCACCCTTTTTTCTTAGGACTTTATAGATCTCAATATATAGTTATAGGATCTAATAACCTATATTATATATCTAAATATGGGTTGGATTATTATTTCTCCCATATTCTACTGTTACATTATTCCAGAAAAAATCCGAAATTCAGGTTGACATATAGAGATTTAGCAATTACAAGGACGGTAGTTCCATTACATTTTTTGGATTTGCATTAACATTAAATTAATTTAGATAATGTCCACTATTTTGAATTATATTAATTGCTTGATTTAGATTAAAATGATTCTAATTATATATATATATATAATCAATTCCATTATTTTTTAGTTTTTTTAACAAAATTGGTTTTTGGAATGAAATTGCAAACCCCCCCCCCCCCAATTACAATGATTTGGGTGTATTTTTATAAACATTTTTTTTGATTTATATTGTATTATTTAAATTATTTATTTGACAAAATCATTGTAATAATTAAATTTTTTATTTTAATAGTTGAATATTGATTTTATTTAAAAATGTGAATTACCCCAAATCCAATTAATTGCGGATAATGATGAAATTGGTGGAATTTTATGAGTAATAAATAGTTTGATTTATTTGTGAGAATGATTTTGATATTGCATGAATTTCTTTCAAGTAATTATTTTTGGAAATGGATTTAAAATTTTGTAATGGGAACCTTAATGTTTCGACTTTGTGAAACTTAATTTTTTTTATTAGAAACCCTTTATAGTTTTTAATGGATAATTGGAATATTTGAAATGGGTAATGGAATTAGTTAAATTTAATCTTGTCAGGAATTAAATGATGCATAATTGTTTGTACTTGAATACATTCACACCATAACTAATTGTGAGTTATTTATGGATGTGCATTACAACATATAATATTCCAAAAAAAATCTTATCAACACATCATCATTAAATAGGTGATGTTGATGAGTCCCATTTTGCAATGGGCCAATGGGGAATATGTGCCCGTTTTTCGTTCAACATTTTAACTCTCTTTATCTTAGAAATATCATACTAATTTGTAACATGACCATATTTCATTATTATTTATATTTAAAATGTATATATTCCACTGATGTAAATAGTTTTACATTCCAAGATAATTTATATAATAATTTTTTTAAACCATTTTTGGAAAAGTGAACTTTGTTCATAGGTAGTTTTTTAAGGTAAATTTCATCTTTCGAAATACGTTTCCATTATTTGAAATGTGAATCATGAATTTATATAGTATTCCAATCATTGGAATTATAATTAATATTTTTTATATATAATTTTTATATGAAAAAATGTTTATTTAAATATTTAAAATGATATATTTTTTGTATATCCATCAATTAAAAACTAGACTCGGTGAGTTGCGACCATCGATACATTGGAAATTTTCACGTTTCTGGTAGTTTATTATAGTACCTAAGTTTTTACACAAATTGAATTATGTTACATTACTCCCAATGGATTTTTCATTGTATATACATTATGTATTATTTAATTAAAATACACAATATTCATGGAAATATTTTTCCAACACTCATTCTATATGATTCTATGTTTAGGTCATTTAGTATGCGGGTCAACAATTTCCATCGGCCTGTTTTAGTACTGTCTCATTTATCAGTTTAACAATGTACCTTGAATTGTTCATGATATATGGTAGACCGAACAAAGAACCCCTTAATATTGGGTATAAACCCAAAACTATGAAAAAGGAAAATCCAGTATAAACATAATATATAAAAAATACGAATCAAGTATATAGCTAATACTTAAATATATTTCCAGATATATCATAATATGTTACAATGTTAGAGTAGACATAGAAATATTATAGTTCATTAGATGTAATGATCAAAGGGTAGGTCTATCAAGACAATTCAATATTATCTTATTGAGGAGGTTTAAGTTAAACCTATCAACGTAAATTTTACTAAATATAATATATATTATAATTGGTTTATATTTATGTGGGATATATAATGAAATGGGTTTTTATGTACTGAAAGTGGACAGGTTCATATGTTACTGTAGATTTCTATGAAAAAGTAAATTACAATTCATGAAATTCACAAATGGTAATAGATTTAATATGTTTTTTCATATAAAGACTATATTTTTAAAATATGTATATCAATATTACGGGTTTGGAAATTGAAATATCAATAATGGATGATCCCTATGTGATGTTAAATAGATATCAAATCTTTAATTGAATGATTTAGTTGTTTCATGTAAAATTAAATATCCAACCACCGGTATAAATCTTCAATACATGTGGTATTTGAACATAAACGAAATATCATTAATTTTTAATTAGAAACATTAATATATTTCATTTTAATTGGTATTTTAGTATAAATTTTTTTGACATAATATTTTTTGGATACAAATAAGCTGCTGTAAAAATAATTTAATTCCAACAACGTGGGCTCCCTGGTATGGAGACTTATTCAAAAATTGTTAGAAAATTAGTGATTAATATCAATATGCTATTTAATTAATAAATATATATGTTTAGAGAGATTTGGTGATAGGAACTCTAGGTTGTTCATCCTTATCCAACAAGGGAGTCTGATGATGAATTGAAGAGCATGCACACTAAGTGGTATCATGGGGTCATCTAAAAGAAGTGCTTTTTGTTGTCTAATGATTTATTATCTATCATAGTGTTTTGATTAATTTCTTATTGAATGACTATTTGTTTTTATTTTTATTGATATCAAAAAAAAATATTAAAAAGAAATAAAAATGTTGTAGCTAGAATATTTGTAACTATATGGGGGACATGGATAACATTTGGGATTGATGGCTTATACTATTGTTTTCAACATTGAGTTTTACCTCTGATGGATTAGTGGACTTTTAAATGAATCAACTACAAGTGGTAATGAAACACATTAATCATCTTTTGAAATATTGAAGAATTTAAAAATTCAATCATAATAATATATTATAAGTGAAAATTCTTCAAAATAAAATTTATTACTAAGGTAATATGTAATATATGGTGCACATGGGGGTAGAAAAATATCCCATTATATTTTCCATATTTTTGGAAGAGAATGTGTTCGACCCATTGTTTTATTAATATCATTATAAATAAATTGAATAGAATTTGTTGATCATGGGAGAGTATAAAATTACATGAATGATTTCATTTTCAAATTTACAGTGATAAGGGAGGAGACTTTAAAGAATTTTGGGTTCAAAGCCTCTATGTTAATTAAAATGTGAGATGTGGAAGGTGATATAAAAGTTATATCTAATCAGCCAATGGAGATTCGAAACAAATTTAAAAATTTGTTTTAATATGGCCTTTTGAATTTTGATGTCAATGGGTTAGTGAAAAATCATTATTGTTGAAAAAAGGTAATAAAAATCCCTAGCCATGAATTTTTTTTGAAACTCAGGTATGATGAATTTATGATAGTATTTTTTTAAAATTCTAATGTCGTTGAATTTGAAACACAAGTATTTTTTTGGTGTTATATTTTTCATCAATGTGTCATAAAATATTGAAATAATATTGTATTGGTAATTAGAATTTATAGGACATGGATGATATTATTGGAATGAATTTATTGACGAGTATCATAAAATGATAAAATGTGATGAAATTTGAGTCAAAAATATGTTTCCTAATCTCGGATAGGGAATAATATGAATGTTATTTGAGACTATAATATACTACCCCATCCATGAGAATTAATTAATGAAAATGTTACTTGAACATGGATAACCTATCAAAGGTGATCATTTCTGTTACCATAAAGTCTGGTATAAATCCCCACATGAACATAAGGATAGAAATATATAATCACCTACAATGACATCTACTAAATCATGATATGTATATTTGAAATTAGAAGCTATGGTCTACGATTTAATGATTTGGAATCACTTTCCCCATGGTGATAAATTCCAGAATTTTATTAATAATAAGAGCATGGAACACATATTCTCACAATGTGATAAAAAATTAAAGAAGCATATATGGATAGAGTATCTGAATATGTTTGACTTTGACTAAATGTACACACTAGGGAAAAAGAACATTGTGGTAGATTCATTGATTTGGAATTCATATTCTATGATGGATAAACATGGTTTTGACTGGTGGAAACTAATGTTTATCATAGAGAATATTTATCTATAGTTCTCAAAATATGAGAATGTTCATATTTTCATACGATTTTAATTTTTTCTTGATTTTATTGAATATTATAGAGTTTCTCAGAATGTAAATAAAAAATCATTTTTTGATTTCAAAACAGAATTTTTTTGATACCATTGATGCTAGAAATATATATGGAATATTAATTTTTTGGTTTAGTGATCATGCATTCACACTTTTTTTATCCAATAGAATATCAAAGTTCTTACTTCAATTTAAGATGGTTTATCCATCAAAGAATTTATAAGATGTAAGGAACATTAGAAAATGGTTTGAGTGAGTTTAATTGAAAATATAACTCATATATTTTATCTACAAATGATAGATCTAGTGGCCAGAAAAGAAAATACATCATGATCAATAAAATATGATGTAGTGTGAAATACCTACCATGTTGAATGAGAGTAGGTTTCCATGGATCAATGATAGTTCTAATAATGATAGCAAGAAAATATTATTTTGTTGGGTGTTAGTGGATATGATCACCAATTTATATCACTCCTTTCCAATTAATTAGAATTATATAGTGTAATACTATTCAAAAATCAATATCTAAGAGGTGGTATGATTATATGAAATACCATGGTAAATTGTATGGTTTTGAGAGATAAGGATTACATATTTTGAAATTCCTTTCAACAAGCCATTGGGACCGCGTAAACTATGAATATATCAAATCATTCTCAAATGAATGGGAAATATCAAATGATGATAGAAAAATTGAGGTACATTCTTAGGTATTGTTTCATCGAATTTAGTACCTCATGGGAGGAGCATATGTATTAACTGTATTTCCATAGAATTACTATAATCATTCCCCATTACATATAGTTACATATGATAAACATTATAAGATACCATAATGGTTTCCACATTATTGTGTGAAAATAGGTGAGTCGTCACTTTTTTGGACTATAATTTGAAATATACAATTTATGGGATTATGTATATCATAATAAAAATAGAGACAGATCAGTGCCATTAAACATTTTATGCATATCAAAATCCATGGCCACTTTCATTTGATGTTGGCGATCATATATTCTTAACGATATTCCAAGGGATTATGAATCATAATTTTGATAATCAAGGAATGTTTTATCATAAATATATAGTCCTTTTTGACATAAAGAGATGATTTAGTGAATAAAAATAATATTTTTATTTTCTAACTAGAATTATTTTAGTGAACGATTTGTTTTATGACTATGGGATTGATGAGATATCATTGACCTTTAACCAAATAATATTTTGATAAATCTTCCAATATAGATTGTGGATATGAAATAAATTATTTTGCTTAGTAAAATCATCTATATATTGATGGATTATGTAAACATTTTCATATTCAGGATGTTGTGTGTGTGTGTGAATGATAAATTTACAGTAGTGTTCTAATCTATTTCATGACAAAATATGTTTTTTAGATTTTTGGAATAGAATGTACATTGGTTGGATAGTGTATCATTTTTTTATATGATGATGTCTATATAGTAATAATTGTTAGTCTATCTAAACCTATGGTTGGGATATATGTTGGTTCAGGGGGTGTTGGAATGTTTTGGTGGCCTATATAGAGGTAAATAGGTTGTTAATAGTTAGTAGATACATTGAACCACCTATAGTAAATCTTGCAACATGTTTTGTGAGTTATTTTTATGGCATATAATTATAGCATGATTTGGAAAATAAATATGCTAGAAACTAGGACAAATTGTTAAATGTAATGAACAATAAAATTATGTTGTTTCACAAGGTATTTCTTACCATGTAAGCCAACAGTGCGAGGTGTGTCATTATGAATGTATCTCCAATCATTTAGTGCATGATTTGAAAAAAAAATATAGTAACTATGTGGAATATAGATGGAACTTTTTAAATTGTGGATCTAATTTGAATTAATCATTTTAACCAATTTTTTCTATTTATACCACCATAACTTGGAATCATTTTTAACTATATTCATTAGATAAGATCCCCAACAATTAGGGAACAATTCTTATGTGTATCAGTGTGTGATGGAGGCCTAGATTCTTCATTATGTACCCATTATACTTCATTGATCATAGATCCAGGGTACTTATCTATCTTTAAACAATAGATATAGTATATAAGGATTATGTATATTTATATATAAATGTTGTGTTATGTCAATAATGAATTAATCAGGATGGATCAAGTAAATGTAAAGTGTCTTGTGATCAAATCAAGGAGTATAGTTTTTTGATTCATCATTTTCATCAACAATTTTGAGGATGCTAGATCAATATTAAATTAACATGATTAGGATATAAAGGAATACTTTTAATGAAATATTTGATTGCAATTGTGTTAAAATCATTAGGTAATTATTGATTGAAATCTCAATTTTTGGAAGATTGTGAGATAATAATATAGATTTTGGAAAATCCCTACGGTTAAGATTTTAAATTTTATATTTAAATATTATTTTTTTTCTTTTTTATGTAGGACTACTGATTATTCATTTTATTTAAATAATGAAAGGATTTTAAGATTGTTTTAAATGGATTTTAGCATACATGGATGTAAGAAGATCATTTTCATTATATATAACTCAATAGAAGGGATGTGCGACATTGGGTAACCTAGTATTGGTCACTAGGGTTGACTTGGCTAATAAATGAGGCTCCATTCATCAGTATAAACAATCAGTTGAGAATGAATATTGTTTGTAAGAAGACATTGTTATAGATATTCCAAATGGTTATAATAAGTTCATATTCATTATTTATAACATTCTATGTAAAAATGATCATGATTTTTTATATATACTTATATTTATTAAAACTATTTATATAATTTCTTCTAACAAGTTTGGGTTAAGAGTTATGAGTTGGAAATTCATTAAGGAATCACTATTAAGTTTAGACTCATCCTTTTTGGGCAATATTGTGCAGTTGTAGCTGTCATCAATCAGAAAATAAGTAATGTTAAGGTATATATGTTCATTAGTTAAATATCTTGACACCATTTGTATAACATTTACTGTCAAATCATAAAACTATTTTGGTATTTTTAGATGATTTCCATTGGGAGTTTTGAATTTTTGGCCTTTTGGTTCAATTTATGAATTTCATTGGGATTCATCATGTTTAATGATATAGTTTCTTTTTCATTTAATTTTATAATAGTATTTATTAATCATGAATCTTATAATGTTTTTATAATATATTGTTTCTGTATATTGGATTTTTTATCTTTTTAACAGAAAATCATCCCCCAATTGTTAATGTGGCCCATGGAATTTATTTCATCCCTTATGTTTCATGGGTATGTCACATAAGGCCAAGTATAACCTCTTATTATTGTAAATCTAATTGTAGGCGAATGATGTTATAAAAAATATAAATACAAGATTGAAAGATTTACCCATATTGAAGTTATTTAATACATGAATGTACTAACTAGTCCATGAGATTGAAGTAATGATAAATTACTAAAATATATGAATTTTATATATGAATGCTTTGATCACGAGTTATTTCTAACCAAGTGTTATTATAGAAGAGAAATTACCTGATCATTTATATTATATATCTGAATGTTATGATTATTAGTTATTCATGATCTCAAGATATTCATAAATAGGAAGTATGTGATGGTTTAATATATATAACATTTCTGAATAGACTGAGTTGATAATGTTGGTTTTTATCTTCATCTCTCAATAAATAATGAGAAATCATTTTTAACATAGGTGAAGATAGGGATATATCCAATGTATAATCTATATTGATTTATGAAAAATATAAAAGATTTATTCTAGTGTGATATTATTTTCACCTAGATGATGTTTCCCATATTGTCATAATTCATTGATGTCATGGAATTAACCCTCATCTCAAGAAGTTGGCCATGTTTGGTTTAGTGGAATAATGATGATAAAAACTAAATAGTAAAGTAGAATGATTTAATTCAGAATCCTAGGAATGAAACATGTTTTTGGTGTCAAAAAAATATGTCAATGAAATGAATTTTCATGAAAATGATAAACATTAATGAAAATTTTAAATAATTTCATGAAGTTGGATTAAAACGAATTTCTATTTTTTTCTCATCAAAATATTAAAATTGTATATGATGAATGAATGAATTGTGAGAGGATATATTATTTCATTAATATGTAGAGTTTTTTTCATAATGGTGACATTATGCTCGATTTTTCATATTTAGAAATGGAAAGGATTTCCTGAATGTTTGTTGAGTCCATGATATTAGTGTTGTGAAAAATATAAAATGGATGTTGATACGTGTGACAAAGATGGTGTTTATAAAAAATTTGATATGAAAAATTCAAATTTATATAAACATAGAATGTTACAGAAATCCACAAAATGAATTAGTAGTTTCACAATGGATAGAATTTATTCTCTAAAAGTTGCATAATAACATCAATGTTATCAAATCCTAGAATGTTATGTGAAATTTTTATAGTCTACAAAATTATTTCATAAATGATTACCGATTTTGGTAATGTGGTGCATTATCAACACCCACAAAAACATTTTTAGAATCATAACTAAATTAAAATTTATAGAATTTTATTAATGAAAGAGTTACGAGAATGTATTTTTATTTGTGAATAGTTCATGAAAACATAATTAGCATCATTTCATTCAGAATTATATATTTTATAATGATACATTTAATATTTATTATTCATATAATGATATTTTCATGAATGAATGAATGTATCATGACACACTGTAGTTTCACAGTAGAGAAAATGTCACAAAATATAGGATTTTTATGACTTTGAATGTCATCACAATGTTGGAGTGGTTCATAACACAGTCATAGTTTCCTGAAAGTGTAGAGTCACATGACACTATAAGAGTTTTGCAAAACATTGTATAGTTTTAGGAAATATATGTTTTAAAATTTTCATCATGTTAATAAAATAGATTTAATAACCATTTTAAATGAGTATGTCAATTAGTGAGCATCAAATATTGACTATGATAAAGGAGGATTCTTGTGTTAATTTGGGAAAATATTTATGTGTTTAATGATTTAATGAGTTGTACAATTCTATAAACTCTTAAAGAACCTTCAATGAATAATCACATGGTAGAGAATATGATAAAATCAACCATGGATAAGGAGTAACCAAACCTTAATCTTTCTAATGGTTTTATACTGAGAAAAAATTGACCTCATCCAAAACATTGTATCCACGATACATGTGAAGCTCTATATATTCTGGTATTGTTGACACAACGTTAACATATGCACATTGATCATGCCCTTGTTGTGGAACCAATTAATAATACTTCTATACCATGGATTTTTTACACACACACACATATATATATATTATTTTTTCAGTACGGATTTCATAATGTCTATCATGTTGAATTTGGTTCTAATAATGTGGGCACATGAATGTAAGATAAGATAAAAAAATTATATAATATGAAGTATAAATCTATCCATCATCCTTACATGCACCCTCCTCCATGATGTATCAATTACCAATATAATGAATATATATTGTGATCGCCATTCCATTCCATAAATCAAATATGATTTTTGTATATTGAGGATAAAAATACTTAACTAAAGAATATTTATGTGAACTTATATCAGAGAGGATGTATACACTTCTGATTCCATCATCATACCATTATAATATTTTATAGAAAATCTGATATAAAATAATTTAGGTGATGAAATGATACACTAAAAAATTTATTTTTATATAAAATATTTTGTAAATATATAATAAAATAAAACATTTTTTTATGTAGTGTATGATAAGTGAAACATTCAACATTTCATTCTCAAAACCCACTTCAACAGTTGTAATCACTTGATAATTCCCTCTATATCTAGGCATAAGAGGTTGTAGACTTTAATTATCTTTATTGGCCCGTATATTAATACAATTAATATCACGGATCCCATAGTACTAAAAATTCAATCATTGGAGTATTGGTGGAAAATTTCATTGATATGGTTCACCATCATTGGATACCCTCTTCACATAACTTTGATATTCTTTTATTCAATGGCCTTCATTTCCACATTTAAATATATTATTGACCCTATATGGAAATTTCCTATATGAATTATTTTACACATCTAACATGATAGAAGATTAATTTTCATTCCTAAATAGGATTAATTATTTTAATTTATGATAAAATTAATCATTATCATTTTTCTCAGATAATCACAGGAACATCAAGAGTTTATAATTATAAATTCTATCCTAAGAGAATAGACAACATTCTCATAGATATTAGAGTCTCTTATAGAAAATTACTTTGAGGGACTTGGTCTTATGAAACTAAAGGATCAACCAACATCTTTTTCTAAATTGATCATAAAACGCGACCAAAACATGAATTCCTTGTGAATTTTTCATCATAGGTACTCATGGAAACATTATCATTCTTCATTAGTTCAAGGAATTCAATTTTCAACTTCATATAAAGAGTTTAGGAGAAATAATTATTGGAAAATACCTTCTAAAACTATTCCAATGTCTGTGAATCAATTTCTTCATATTGTGTAATATTCATTGTAAGAGTCCTTTATTGATAAAAATCACCTTCGAAAGGAATCATAGAAAATGTTTTCATCTCATTGTCTAATAATTATATATTACAAAATAACATTTAGATTACATTGAAACATTTATCAAGGTTATATGGACTCTACTACAAAAATGTGTTTATCAATCATTAGGCTTTATTAGTTCTATAAAAATCACTAATAAACTATATCTTTGTGAGATTTTTTATAGCACTAAAATGGCACTTTTTCTTCACATTTCTAACCAGTCATAAGGGGGGTTTTTTCATCCCTAAAATATTGTTGATAAAGGAAAAATTATTCTAAAACTTGTAAAAATGTTTTCATAAAGTCTCACCCATTACCAATGATATAAATTATGTTTTATTAATAAGGGGACCGTTATGTGCCCAATTAAAAAAGATATGTTAAATGGAGGCATTTACTAGTTCGAGTAAAAAAATATTGATAAATTAACACCATTAATTTGTATTGCTGATAAATTATATATTTATTTAATAAAATTATATTTTTTTAAAAATAATATTTTTATAAATTCATAATTTTATTAATTTATAATTATATAAATATAATATATAATTTCTAATCAATTTTTTGATAACAATAAAAAATCATTTATACATAATATATATGATATTTATCAAAATAGTAATATTACTCAATTATAAAATATTATTAATTAATAATTTTATTTTTTTATCTTATAAGATTATTTCAATAATAACCAGATGACATAAAATTATTTAAATTAATGAAAAATAAAATATAAGTTGAATACATGACTAGAAATTAAAACATTAAATATATTGACTCTAAATATTTATTTGGGATCTACCATATATTAAATCCATTCCTATGATAATCTATATGTTGTGGTGACTTGGGGAACCACCAAAAAATGTTTTTTGATGCCTAAAATTTGCCTAAAAGGACTACATAATTGACTCATTAGTCAGGATAGGAAAATTTTTTAACATTCAATGGTATTTCTACCTCATTTATGGGGTTATTATTTTCATTTTTTAGTTGAGACTATTTTTATTCCGAGTTCATACATAAATATATATATATTATGGTGTTGAAGATTTATCATGTTTCAAAATATAGTTTTATCTGTAATTATATATATATTATAATATTTACGTATTATAAATAAATTTTATAAATACAGATATAATAATATTTCCATAAAAATTGTACATTCAAATATTTAATGTAAATATTTATAATTCATTTTATTGAAATTAAAAAAATTATCCATATTGTTTATCTAATACAAATTCTTTAATGTGTATATATATACCTATAAAATTAATATTTATATACAAATCTATATGTTTCAATAATATATATATATATTCTAATATATTTAAAAATATATATATTATAAAATGTGTTTAATAAAATATCTCACATTATTTAACATTATAATAATAAATGAATATATATATATATATGCAAACAAATTTAGATGTATATAACATTTATATAAACATATATTTCTATATTAATAAATATATATATATATATTTTTGTATATATATATAATCTATTTTTTCAAAGGTAAATAAATACAATATGTAATATATTTGAGAAAATATAATAATATATATCACACACACTAACGAACATATATTTTTAAAATGTATTTAAAAATACTTTTATAAACGTATCATTAAATATATATATATGTGTGTGTGTGTGTGTGTAAATGTATATATATAATTATATATATATATATTCTAAAATAGATAATAAAAATTTTGGGGGAAGTGGTAATGGAAATTTACATCCAATGTAGAGTGACGTGGATAAAATACTATCACATGGAGGAGGCTATAATTTCAAAAGGAACTGATACACAGGGTGTGGAAGCACTGATAAAGTGTATGTGGATGTGCTAATAATAGAGGAGCATAGATAATGGGCCGGGAGAGAAACTAATACATGGATGGTTTAGAGTTGTCTAAAAATAATTTAACTGCATTATCGACACTTATAAACTAGTGATCATAATGTGGGACATTATATACGCTTATTTCAGCTCTCATAACTACCACATTTATAGTCTTATTTTATCATTATTAAAGTGGCACTTTATTAGTTTCTTTTCTATGATTTTATTATGCCCTCAATAAAATCTCCCTTTGCTTGTCATCTTATTATATGTACTAATAATAACCCTTTACTAGTGCTATTAAAAGCTAAATTTTTAGTTGTTGGATCAGAAGAACCACTGATAGAAGGTGGAAATTCTCGCATAAAATTCCCAATAGTGAATTGTTCCTTCCATTTTCCATTTTGATATTCAACATGATTCATGCTATCATTAATATATTTATTGAGTTGGGTGATCATTGAACCATTATTCCGGATCCCATAACCAATATAATTTTTTTTCTCATGAGAATTATCATTGCATTTCCAGTCACATTCATATTTTTTAGGATTTGTCTGTTGACCATCTATTGATTAAGTCCAAGCCCATTATGAGAAAAAATATTCATAATGGGTAATATTATAATTAATAAAAACATTCAATGAATATTGAAATCATTAATGATTATATTCAATATATGACAACCAAACACTATCTTAGGTCATTCACAATCATCATCATTTCAAATAAATCGCAATGGTTTATAATGAAAATATTAATTTACTCTAGCAAAACCCTTAAATATGTCACCCAATATGTTTATTTTTATTCCAAAATATTACACAGTCGTGATTATCAATCTAAAACCCACTCATTCCCTTTGATATTTATTACCCCATAGTGCATTTTGTTCAAATCCACACCCACATTCTTGTATCCAAACAACGATTTTTTGTAGGAAAATTTACACAATTACCATTATACAAAATCACTAGAATGTTAATATAAAAATAAATGTATATCCATGATTTTAAAAAATGTTAAATAATCAATAGGACAAAAAATCACTATATTATGCATTTGATTACTAAAATATAGGTAATTTCCAAATAATTTAAAGGAACGTCACATTTTGACAAAAAATACGACAATAAACACCTAGTTTAAATGAAACATTATATATTATTATTTTAATATGATAATTATAGTCTAGTTATTAAATTGATTTGTATGAAATAAAATTTAAAATTCAACAAATATATATGATGTACAAATTAAATTATAATTTATTCAATAATTCATAAGAGATATACACTAATTGTTTTGTAAACTTTTTTATATAGATAATTCAAAAATGATTTTTATTGGTTTTTGTGAGTAAATAATGATAATTATTTTTTACTCATTTAAAAAATTAATTTGATAAAATTAAATTAATTTTTTAAGTATTTAAATAAATATTACCATATGGATATTATTTTGGATTTTTATGTAATGAGTGATTTTTCATTGAATAATGAAATGTAAATATTTATATTGCAAATATTATTTTAATATTAGTAATTTATAGATAGCCCTTTTGTTTCAAATTGTTATAAAAAATAATTATTCATTTATATTATTATCAATCATATTGTTGTGTTTATAATGAATTTTATTCTTTTATTTAGTAAGAAAACATAATTTTACATTAAATAATGTTTATTAGAAATCCATTTTTTCATGTTTTGTGGCCATACAAATAATGTATATTTTCCCACATTTATTTATTTATTTTGATAAAATGTAATAAATATTTGGAATCATCATAACATTTTTTTAATGAAACTAATTTCTTTTTTCATAATGGACATCAAAGAACAATTAAATGTGTTATTGTTGTTAAGACTGAAGAGATAATGGTTATGACATACCAAATTTAACATTTTTTATTGTTTGGTAATATTAATACCCTATGAAATCTTATATAATTAAATCTTCTATTTTATAAACCTTATAATTGTGTAATATATTAAAATAATTTATTCATTTAAAAAATTTCATTTGTGTCTTCTCCACCAATTATAATGGGAAACATCTTCCCATTATTCTTACACTATATTGAGTCACATATCTCAAAATAAATCATCCATAATCCATCAATAACATAAATTTAAACACTATAGTGCTTCCTATAATCATAAAATAGCAATAATAAGGCCAATAAGTAGTGATAAAAATGAGGTATCTCTTAGAGATGAAAATCATATAAATGGTGATATTTCATATTATGTATTCTTTTACAACATTAAATTATGTAATAATGATTTAAATAAAAAATATATATTTCTTATATGTAGGAATAATTTTTTGGGAAACATATTTATCCATCTAATAGTGCATTAGATGATAGAAAAACCCATCGTTCAGGTTTTTGGTGAACTACCTCACGGTGATATGATGTCATTTTTTTCGTTCAATGAATCACATGTCTAGTCATAATTACATAGAGATTAAATATATATGACACTAATTATATTATATTTATTTGGTAAATTTTATATATATTTTAATTATTTACACTTCCACTATTGAGAGTATATTAACATCACTTGGGTGTAAGTATGACATACCGCCTCCACGAAGCACTATAATTCATTTTCCATTTACAACTATAAATAATGATTATAGAAATAAATATTTTGAAATATATATATATAATATTAATTTCATTTAGTATTTGATGGAACTATATACAATTTTAAATTCATAAACAATCCATGAAAAAAACATACATAATAAAACACAACATTTAACAAAATATTTATGGTTATAATTAAATATTATTAAAAATATATAATATGATGTTATAAGAGGATAATGGATGATATTATAAACATGAATATGACTATATTTTATATCAATAACATGTTTAAAAATTTATACCTTCTATTATATTAAGTACAACAAAAGAGAATAGTGTGGTATGGTATTTCATCTCAGTTTCAACTCTATTGAGATAGATTTAGTATTATGCACATGTTTGTATTTATGTAGTGTATGTACTAACAAATGGAGTTATTTAAAATTAATATATATTTATTAATGATAATTGTATTTTCCTTTATTTTTTATTATTGTATGGAGTTTATATATATTCATATATCATTCTCTCACGTTGAAACACATATCATGAAAGATAATCATAAATAGAAAAACATATATTATTTCATATTTGATTAGGTATATTGTTATTCTTTGTCCATGTTTTCATTATACTACATTCTCTAATTATTTACTATTATGAATTTATTAATGATATATAATTTTTACCAGGATTGAATTTTAACAAAATTCAATAAAAGGAATCTTTTTACCATTTTCCAAATGATGTAATATTAGTAAGAAAGTATGAGATGTGTATTTTCGTAAACATATAATACATTAAAATAGTTTCCCAATAACATAAAAAATAATTTTTATTGATTCATCCTTTAAAATTTTTTAAGATTGTTTTTAATGAAAATAGATTTCATTAAATTTAGAAGAAGAATTTTGTTAAATATGTTATTTCAAAATATAATATTAATTTTGTCCAAATATTGACTGTAATTATATTTTTATTATATTTATATATATAAATGATGAAACAACATTATTTTACTTACTATCCTTGTTAGAACCATTTTATGAATGTATTTTTTAATATGAAATGTATTTCTTTTATAAATTAATTAATGAATCATGCTATATTTTAATTGTTTTTATGTTTGTCATAAGCATACATATTTAAAATAAAATTTATGGAAAAAGGTATTAGTCTAATATTAGAACCCCACATTGATCTACATCACATTTTGGTATAGTAAAACACTATTTTTTTTAAATATTTTGCATAGTAATGGACAAATCCTGAAGCACTAAAAAAAGGACCAAGCTGAATAGGGTGAAACATATTGGAAATAAAATTTACAAGTCATGTTAGTCATTAACATGTTTGGTAGATTGAGATATTTACTACATCTTATGCGTTACACATCATGAATAAAACTCATTACCCACAACATTAAATTTCAATTACTCTATTTATACAACAATCATGTTCATAGAAAAATTCCATAAACACATTTTTTAAAACATTAGCATAAACATCATTAAATGACATGAGACAACCCATTATGACATTTGATCCATTTAATGAACATTTATGAAATATCTGAGATGGATGAGAACTTATAATTAAAATATTTGGGTGGATTTAAATCGGATCAATCAGAGAAGAAATAAGTGGATTGTAGCCTATTACAGAATAATTGCAATGTTTTATTTTACTTTTCTTTTATTCATTTTTTTGATGTATCTACTATCCCCAAAAAACTAAAATTTTTTATCCATTGGGAGGTTATTCCATTAAGTGACCGGGAAAGGAGGATTCTCGATAATTGATATAATATCCATTTTATCACATAAATGAATCAAACCCTATATTTTCTCCTTAATTTGGTATGAATTATTCATTATACTTTTTATTCTAATTGAAACTACATTAGAGTTATATTCTATTTTATTATTATCCTCGATCAAAATTTTTCATGACCCGCCATCACAAAAAATTTGAAGGGTCAGCAGATTGTTAGGCCCTTCGTTATTTTTGATGAAGGAGGTATAATGACCCAAGAAACCTGCCTTCAATATGTACTGAAGTGGAGACCAGTGCCAAGGGTATGGAATTACACACTAAATTGAAGGCATTATCCTTTTTCTTTTAATAGGATCAGAAGATAAGATAGAAAATACCCCAACCCCAAAACAGAAAGTGTTAATACGGCTAAATGTAAACTATTCCAATATGAATGTTCATAGTTAAAAGATACAAGTCACAAAAAACAAGAGGTAAAAAAAGAATACCATGAAATGAAAAACAAAAACAGCAACTGTCCCAAGGGGCCAAGCTAGTATGATCCTGCGCGATCCTTGATGTCCTTCTGGAATCCTAAAAGTAGTTTTATATACGTAGGTTGAGAATAAAAATATACTCAGTAGGGAAAATCCAAAGTCTCTCGTGAACATGTGGGGAGGTATATGAATGCCATGTGATAAAAGAGATAATTAATCAACTTGAAAAGAAGCTAACCACCCAAACCTCCCCATGGCACACTACCCAAATAACTCTAGTGATGTAATGTAGTAATATCACATCGATGTTTGGGTACCCTACGCCACAATTTCACTAGTTATTGAAGGCATCCTACTCATCGAACCAATCCCGCCATTCTCCCCGTAGTCCCCCTGCCAAACCCCACCTGCACACATCTGGGCCATATCTTCACATAACCCCACTGCCAAACCCTGCACGCAAACACCTGGTCCACAACCACTATCCCGCCTACCAACACCAGGGCCACAACTATTATACATAACCATGCCTACAAACACAGAGTCCAGAACTACCACCGCCTCACCTGAAGACACATTGGCCTCATCCTGAAGATACTTGGGAAACAACCTTCATGAACACACTGGGGCCAACCACCACACTACCCTGCTCGAAGAATCGTAGGATAATAATGGACTTCAAGCCATCACAGGTTTCCCGGAGATACATGTGCAATCTGGGAAAGGGAGAAGAAATGAACTAATAACCATCAACTATTAGAAGTGTTGGGAAAACACCCAACCCCATGAAATGTGGGAGTTCGGCACTATGTTAACAACTCGGGTGGGGTGTGAATAAGAAACACAGAAACTATATGTAGGTATCAGTATCATGCACTAACCCAATTTTAGTTTTTCTTTAGCCAACCTAAAGAATAGTATCCCCATGTCACAACTCACACCAAACCCAATCCCCATTTGACCAATCCTTTTTTCATGTTTTGTAAAAAAATTAAACAAGTTTCTAAACTTACTTAGGCATCCAGAAAGCATAAGCACAAGCCAAGGAAATATTATAGTCAACATCAACTTCAACATTCACACATTGTTCCCTTGTAATTCCATAACAACAAAAGGTATAAGACAGATCCCTCAAAGTATTGGAAACAAGGAAAACCCCAATATATTGCCCCATGTTCCACAATACACAAGAGCCATCGATTTCTCAAAAATAGTGAAATTCACCACAATTCATGATAAAAGAAAAGTAACCACACATCCTTAAATTCACAGCCACTTAAACCATAACAAAACAGGATCTAATCCCCACCCACATCACCCAGCAATCGACCCGTGAAGGAAAAATAACCCTTCACAATGCAGGCACATGCCGATATTTTCAAATTTAAATGATTTAACACGCTGCATGATTTCAAATTTCGTTGTGCTTTAACTGATGTTATCACAGAATGGTATTGATCCTAGTGCTTTCAATTTATTTAGCCGGATATACTTAATTATCAAAATTCCATTACACATAAATGGTTCACAACCACAATACTAGACATTTAATCATCATCAGAGGAAATGGTTCATTAGTGCATAGAGAAACACCTCCAACGACCATGATTTTCATTAGGCGTAAGCCTGCACAATTCAGAAATCATTATTCCTGAAAGAGGAGAAAAACAGAGCATCATCGATCACCCTCATATTCATTAATTATATTTTTTTATTATCTTTATTAGAGTATAGTTCATCAAATTCCATATAAGAATTAGTGTACCCACCACACAAGATACACAGAAATGAGAGACGAAGGTGAAACCCCTACCTCATTGATCAACAATCGAAGCTTTTCTTCATGTTTGAGGAACAGGTGATGCACAAATTGCATAGGTGGGGCCTCGATAACTCAAGCACGAATAGATGAATCGATCGTGATCAAGAATAAAAAACCTAGGGAGAGTAGATTAGTTTATAAGGGCAGGGGATAGTTGAGATACTGAGATAGTAATGTGGAACAGCATATGGAGTGGGGACTTAGGTTGACCACACGTCCCCACACGTTATTAATGGGACCCTGCCTTTCGGGGCAGTTTAAACAGTCACACCCAATCAAACACTTAATTAAACGCCATTATTGGGCATTAATGAGCTTTAAAATATGCTACATAGGTCAAAACAGGGTTTAAACCCCAATTCTCGAAAAAGGAAGGTGCTTCTGGAAAACCAGTGATGGGTGACAACTACCTATGGTTGATAGCCACCGCTAGCCGAGAGCTACCGATACCCCAAGGTCACTGGTAGGCCAAGTATATTTTTAGGCCGAGGCTACTATAAGGACAAGGATACCGCTAGGAGTAACCGGGATGCTGGGATGGCCATCCAGACCAACTAGAACACCACAACATCAGATTTTTATCACAAAGTAATAGACCCAATAACCTAGTCCCTTACATCAGAGACCTCTCAAACTGTTCTCACCCTTGATAATCAAAACAGCCCAGAAGGAAAGAGAGGGCCTGAACAACCACCTAGAAAGATACCTCTTAGGAGTGAACCTCATCGTTAACTAAAAACACCTCCCTCTCAAAAACCATGCAACATACTTGGTCAAATTGGCCATCCATAAGGGATGGGGAGTGTCTACACCCATGTCAAGATACTATCCGCTTTGGGCGGCTGTGACTCACCCACACAGGATTAATCCCATCATCCTTAACACGTCTTGATTAGTGGTCGGGTGCTCCCCTACTCATATCCAGGACAATTCACATACACTCAGAGGAAAAGAAAAACAAAATATTTTATAACCAACAAGGTGAAACATTCCACAAAAACAAGTATGAAAAGAACCTAAAAAATACTCAAAACAACTCTGGGTATTGGGAACACATCTGTGCTTCCCTATCCCACGTACTCTCATCAATCCCACCATGTCTCCGTAACACATGAAAAAGGGGAATGGATCACCCACGAATCACCATCTCATTGTGATCCTCGATCATCACTTGTCTTTCCACAATGGTCACGTAATCCTTGATGTCTAGCTCTCCCCAGCCGAGGAGGTGTGAATCGTCGTGCAGATACCGACGGAGATGGGACACATGGAAGACATCATGTATCATCAGTAGCGGCTTTGGTAACGCTAGATGATAGGCCACTTTTCCGACCTGCCGCAACACTTTGAATGGTCCGATGAACCTGGGAGAAATTTTAATCACCTTGTCGAACCTCCATTGTCCACGTAGAGGGGAGAACATCAAGAACACGTGGTCACCAACCTCAAAATCTAAGGTCCTTCTCCTACAATCAACATAGGACTTCTGCCGGGCCTAGTACACCTTCATCCTTTCCCATATAAGCTGGATCATCTCTATCATGCTCTGCACCACCTCTGGGTCATGTATGCATGCCTTTCATTTTTCAGTCCAACACACAGGTGAGCAGCATGGACTCCCGTACAAGGCTTCAAATGGTTCCATACAAATGGTAGAGTGATATCTAATATTTTAGGTATAATCTACAAGAGGCAAGTGACACTCCAACGATCCTCGTGAGTCCAGAACACATGCCCGCAACATATCCTCCACGATCTGGATAGTGTGCTCTATATGTCCATCTGTATCGGGATGGAATGTAGTGCTAAGATGTAGCTGGGGCCCAAAAGCATGTTGTAATCCTCTCATGGATTGCATCGTATCCCCCTTTAACCCTATCCATCCCATGAGAAAATCCATTGATATGTCCCCTATCTTCCACTCGGGGACATTTAAAGAATGCAGCAGGCTAGCTGGAACATAGTGTTCAGCCTTCACCTACTGACACACTAGGCACTAGGCCACAAACCGTACCCCTGATCACATTACTCTAGGCCACCAGAGCTGTCTCTTCATACCCTAGAACATCATGGAAACTCCAAGGTGTACCGCTAGGGTTGAGTTTTGGAGATCACTAAGAACCTTGCCATGCATCACCTATAGAACAAATAGTTTTCATCAGAAATGCATCTGGTTCAAAGCATCCTCCATCCACCATTCCGGAACATTGCCCTGGTCAACTCGGTCACGCATCACTTCGCACTCTGGGTCTCCCCACTGAGACTCCTACACTTTCTGAAATATGGAAGACTACACTATCATCTAACATAGGAAACCTCTACCGCTATTCATCCTTGAATCCAGGTGCAAGGAAGCCAATTACTCCATCTCCTTTCAGACATCTGCTAACTCTCAGACTACATCCTTTTGCAACCACCTGCTCAAGGAATCGGCCACCACATTCCCTTTCCCTAATGTGTATGAAATATCAATGTCGTAATCCTGGAGGAACTCTACCCACATTCGTTGCCATAAGTTTAGGTCCCCTGGGAGAAGATATACCTCAAAATTTTATGATTCGTGAAGACCACAAAGATTTATCCAATGAATTAGAGCATCCATAACTTATGTGCGGAAATGACCTCTAAAATCTCCAGATCGAGGTTGCATAATTACGCACTTGAGAGCATAGCTTCCAAGACCCAAAATAGATCACCCATTGTAGCTGCATCAAAACACATCCTAGACCTTGCCCTGTAGCATCTCAAAACATTTCGTACGCCAGCCCTTCTTCTTGTAGTCTCAGCACTGGGGCAGTAACCATCTTCTCCATAAGATAGCTGATGGATGATTCACACTGCTCACCCCACATGAAATCATGAACCTTCTTAGTCATGGCTGTCAAAGGGGCTGCAACTCAGGAGAAGTTGGGTATGAAAATATGATAATAACCCTCCAGCCCAAAGAAACTACAAAACTTTGCCTCATTCTTTGGTGATTCAGAAGTAAAAAACTACCTCAACCTTTGATGGGTCCACCTCTACCCCCTTCTCGGACACTACGTTCCCAAGGAAGTGCACTTCACACGTCCAGAACATGAATTTCAACAACCTCTCATGGATCTATTGTTGTCGGAGGACCTCCACTATCCTCGTGAGCTGCTCCATGTGGTCCTCCTCAAATCTTGAATAAATCAAGATATCGTCAATGAACACAACTACGAACTGATCGATGTACTCTAGGAAGATGGAGTTCATAAGCCCAATGAACACAACATAGGAGTTTGTAACACCGAAAAGAATGACTACAAACTCGAAGTGTCCCTATCTTCACCTGAAAGCTGTCTTTGGGATGCCACCCTCTTTCACCCTAAACTAGTGATACCCAGGTTGCAGGTCGATCATTGAGAAACATCATGCCCCTTAGAGCTGGTCAAAAAGATTGTCTATCCTCTGAAAAGGGTAGCGATTCTTGATCCTCACCCAGTTCAACCTCCTCTAGTCTATGAACAACCTAAGACCACCATCCTATTTCTTTGCGAACAAGACTGGACCACCCCACGGTGATTTACTTGGTCGAACATAACCACTCTTCATCAGATCATCAATCTGAATCTGCAACTCTCATAGCTCCAAAGGTTTCATCCTCTAAAGAGCCATCAAAATTTGTTGAGCACGAGGTTGCATGTATATCCCAAACTCGATATCACGTCAAGGGGGTAGGGTTGTAACCTCCTCCAGGAAAACGTCTTTACTCACTGACGATCTCTGGTACCTCCACCATCTTAGTATCTACTGAATCTACTAACAACTTGACTAATAAAAAGAGGTGATGTTCCTCTCGCCTGCTGCCCTTCTGGCCACTCCGCTCGCTGGTGAAAGTAACAAGTCATCTGACCATGTCTAAGAACAGAACCTTTCCCCAGATGCAGTTGATGAAGGCAGACACAAAGAACAACCATTCGATGCCTCGCAAGACATCATATAGTAGTTCTTGTAGCAGTAGTAGATCTTTGACTAACTGATGTGGCCCTATAATCAGTATGCATCATCGACAAACATATAACAAGTTGGTCTGAACTCTGACAGGTGTGATCAGCACCTGGTTTACTAGAAGTCTCTCTGCGTCTAGACCTATAGCATGGGCCAGACCGGGTGCAACAAAAGAGTGCGAAGCACCGATATCGAACAAGGCGAAAGAAAGTGTACTATACAAACAGATTGTACATTGAATGACCTATGATCCTACTTGAACTGCTGCCTTCATGGCATGCAACTGCCCCCACACAACACCTCTTCCCCTCGGATGTCAGCCACCTCCCCGACCATGCCTTGGTCGATGTTCCTGAGGAGTTCCCTACGGTCTGCCTCTTGCTACAACGTCTGCCCTCGGAGGAGCGGGAGCTCGCTTCCCCCACTGCTGCTGCTGGATTGGCCGAGCTAGAAGCTGCTGTTGGGGAGGGTGCTGGGCATGTTTGCCAGCACTGTATTGTACTCGGTCCGGGCACTGACTCTCAAGATGTCTATGGCTCCCTTAGATGAAGAACCTCGGTTCGGGGCCCCATAGAATAGGGCGAGGATCAGGGAACTCGAATTGGAACAGCTGCGGCCTACTCCCTGCAGGTCGTAACCAGGAGGGTCCTAACATTGGAGGCCTTATGCTGATGGCCTTCCCCTTCCATGATCTTAGAAAGATCCCCTCTCTTGACACCTCATAGAGTGTGCATCCTCTCCACCACGTCGGCTTTCTTCTAGACATTTATGTAAGTCGATACAGTGAAGGGGGTAACAACCTACTGGAGGGAGGGTCGGAGCGCATCCTCTATTCGTCTTGTTCAAGACTTTTCATCCGAAAAGAGGTCAGGAGTAAAACGTTGGAGGTCCTTGAACTTGATTCCCAGCTCCCTTACTGAAAAACTCCCATGATGGAGGGAGAGTAGCTCTTGTCTCTTCTCTGCCTTCATCATAGAAGAGAGTAATTCCACCCAGAACTCCCTCTCGAAATCATCCCATTCCACCTTAGCCTCTCTCCTCTCCCCCATGTAATGTGTCCACCACTGACGCGCCACTCACCACATCTGGCTGACGACTAGAGGAAACCAGTACTCAGCCGAGGCCCAAATCATGCAGAAATCTATTACTATGTAACGCCCCGACCCCAGTTACCTAGAGTCGGTTCATTATTACATAACATTGGCATGATCACAAGAAAGATAAAATCTCGAAAGACTGATTGGTTTAGTAGCCTTGGAAACACTAGATATATTCAAAAGTTTTACATTACATCATAAAATGAAAAACTACTACAACAACATAATGTCTCCACAGTCCACACTATTATCACCTCACAATATCCCTGCAGGTCATTAATAACTTACTTATTCACATCCTGGGGAAAATAAAACATAGAAAACGGGTGAGCTCAAATTCCCAGTAAGGATAACAATATAGAGGAACATTCAAAATAAGCATAAACATTTAAGGAAATGTATTATTAAAACAAAAGCCTTTTAAACTTGAACTTCAACATAGTATGGAAAAAGTGAAATGAAATAATGCCATTTACTTATTCACATGGATATTCTACTAATCGAATAATCACATGCAAAATCAATAACCACTTTCATAATGATGGAATGCATAATGCTAAACTTTAATTTCTTTTCAAGGCCTCATCCCAAGACCTTGGGGCTAACTGTAACCGGAACCCAACCCGGAGTGCCTCTAATAACCAGACACCAACCCGGAGTGCCTCTAATAACCGGACACCAACCCGGAGTGCCTCTAATAACCGGAGACCAAACCGGAGGGCTTACTTTTACCAGTCCCTAACCTGGAGGGCTTACTTTTACCAGTCCCTAACCTGGAGGGCTTACTTTTACCAGTCCCCAACCTGGAACATACTTTTCCAACACATTCATATGAAGTAAAGGTTGAAATATAACATAAACATTCTTATTGTAAATAGCATACGAAATGTCAATACTTTACTCATAAACCATGAATGCTATATAAATGACACATCTACAGTCAAACATATCACAAAACTTCATTACAATATGGAAGTTTTAAATCATAATAAATCAACTTCAAATAATCTTAAAATCCATCAAAAGATGTTGACATAGATGAAAATGTTTTTTTAAAATTATTGAGAGAAATATCCCTTTTTCATGAAAACATTTTAATGTTACACAATTTAGAAAGTAAGTCATTTGAATACATTTTTGAATCAAAGTGTCCCATACCACTTTGAAACTTTTGAATGGAATTAACACTTTTAAAACATTCATTTTCATATAAATAAATCCTTACAAACCATTTTGAAAACATGGAAATAAATGAGGATGATTTCGAAGAATAAATATTTAAAACAATTAAAATGATGTTTTAGTAAAAGTTACCTTGGAAATAATCCCTTTGAAAACTCTTTTATGAAATAAGGACATTGATAGTAAATATGTCCCTATAGATACATACGTAAAGACAACCTCGGATATTAAAGAGATTGTGAAGTAAACCCTTATCAATTTGGTAACTTATGAAACATACAACCCATGAAAGAGGTATCATACAATGAAAATGTAAATACACATAAGGTAAAGTGTATTACACAAATAATACAATTATGGGCAGTACATACACCACACAAAAGATAATAGTGGAAATATGGCATGAATCTCACGGAAATAAAGAGTGAGATGAAAACCCCTTACCACGTTAATCAACTGAGTCGAATGGACAAAAGTTAACAACCACCAAATTATTTATAGAATAACATGAATATAAAGATAATCATGTTAATATATATCAAATTCCAGTACAAAATACACCACTTTCAATAATTTAGTGGCGAATAATGGAAATCTCACGGAATTGAATGTGAGATAAGAAAATCCCTTACCTTGTACTTTTACATGGTTGGGGTAGGTTAACCTCATGTATAATATTGAAATAATTTTTATTAAATTATAAAAGAATAATATATATTAATATCATATCATATATGATATTTTAACTTTTCTTTGTTAATAATGTCTTAGTATTATCGTTGTTTCGGGTGTTAACTTACTCGTTTTATTTTATATGTTTTATTACGTAAGCCATGTTTGTAATGGATAGGTTTTATATTATTCATATCCAGAATGATATCAAGTCCTTAAACATCATTTTTAAATCAGAAAATGATAATTATACTAGAATGGATATGATGGAGAATGAATCTCATCGCGTTCGTGGAGACGGTAGTCCCTACGTACGCACGAGCGACAATATCATTCTTTTGATATTAAAATAATATATAAATGAATGGTATATCATATATACAGAATCATTAACATGTTATTTTTATTATTTTCATGAGTTACATATCATTATTATACCCATCCAAATAATAATATATTGAATAACAATTACACCACGACGTGGAGACGGTAAGCCGTACGTACGCACGTATGGTGACATGTTTTTAAAAGGGTGGATAGAATACTAAATATGGTTGTACCATATTTATAATAACATCACAGTATATAAATGATACTGGAGTTATTATTTTAGAATGGTAACAAAAAAGGGAGAAGAAGTGGAAGAAGAAATGAACTTGGAAAAGGGTGGTGAAATCATTACCTCTTCTTCGGGTTCTTCCTTTTGATTTGATCAAAAGGTCTCCTTAGGTTGGCTTTATGATCAAAATAAGGACTCTAGGTTGTAGTGAGGGATGTTGGGAGAGTATTTGGGCAGAGTTTGGCCGAACCATAAGGCTTTGAAGGTGTGAAGAAATGAGAAGGAGGAGTTCCCTTTTATAAGAGGGGTGAGGGGCACCTTTGGAAAAGCTAGAAATATTAATTTATAATAAATTCATATTCTGTTTATAATGGCTCAAAAGTTGATTATTTAAATGTTAATGTGGGGCTGGGTCGAAAACAACTCAACCAATAGAATTTAGACAGGTTTGGATACTTATATTAACCTTATCTTTAAGTATTAACTCTAAGTTAATTAGTTTCACTTTTACAATGTATCTTTGTATTTTTATATTATATGGTGAATAAACATAACATATACATCCGAGAGACCCCAAAGTGGTCCATTAATGATGAACCTATCATGATATAAGTCTCTTGGCAGAACCTTATATTTTTAGGAATTTAATATCAATTAATAATATAATATTTGTTTTAAGAACTCTTTTATGTCAATTTTCACACTATTCAATAGTTGATTTTTTTGAAACTCATAAAAGATTTATTACTTATAAAAAAGTCAATTAAATCAATCCTAATATATCATATTATCCTAGAAAATTAGTTTAATTCATTAAAAGTTTCATATTATATTTATTTGCGTATATATAATATCAACTATTTTAATTTTTCACTATTATAGTAATTACTGCATCATCATTGTGTCATAAATAAAATAAATTATTTAATGTCTAAAAATTATAAATAAAATAGAATTATGTAGGAAATCTTTTTATATTTCTAATGAATATTTATAATCTAAAATCCAACATATATAACCCTATGTAACAATTGTTTTTCTAAAAGATATATGCTTGTGTCATTTTTGTATTCATTTTAACTTAATTAAAATAAAGTGTCATTATCACTTACAAGTGGATCCATGGGGTCCCAAAATCGACCCAAAGATTCCCATGGTCGAACATGTATCAACCAATAAGTCTAGGACATGTTTTAGGGTAATTTAGTATTATTATAATATTATTTTTTAACCCTTATTTATCGGATTTACCCTTAACCATGGTAAATAAAATATTTACCGCAGTAATTATTCAAAATGTATCAAAATAAAAGTTACCTATTTACACAATTTGGACATACTTATTCCAAATATGGAATCCATTATTCTAAATTCAAAACACATAAGTGGCAGAAATTAATTTAAAATTAATTCCCGCTGTCAAAACAAAAAGCGTGTTTTTAAGAGGTAATAACTATCAAAAGATTGACACTTGTTTATGTTCGGTTTATTTGTAAAATTATGTCCAATTACCAACATTATATTAAATGGTAAAAATATATTCTAAATATACTTTAAAACAACTAAAATTCATAATTTATCACTATTAATTATTTTGATTAAAAAAGTTGTTTTTAATTAAAATTTAGTTATTTTCACTATTCATCAAAATATGAAAGTTATCCAAAAAGTACCAAAATTTCTCCTTAGGCTAAATTAGAAATTCCGAATCCAAAAATGAAGTCCATTTTGAAATATAAAATATATATAATTTTAAAAAGTAGGTATTACTATTCATAACGGCTAGTTTGATTGGTTGTGGTGTGTGTTAAAACTCAAGGTTGCGTACAACACACGCTACTGTATTATTCAAAGAAAGCGTACCGTGGAAGCTTGGGATGTTTCATTTTAAATTTTTGATGTCCCCATTTAGTCAAAAAGTTTAAAATATTGTATTTAAAAAGGGTTCACTATTAAAAGTTGATAAAAGTGCAATACTGAAAATGAATTTGTTCTTGCATTATATCTAAGAAACTCATAATATGGATTCTAAAATTATAAGGATTATATAAAGTTTAAAATTTAGATAATACTATTCATAACCTCTTTTGAATGGATTTTTTTTTGGTAAGTCATGGTGTGCTTGAACTTGGTGTTGGGTGTAGTGAAAGTTATTGAATTATTTTGAAGAAATAAAACACTATGAATTCTTGGGGTGTTACATTCTCCCCTCCTTCAATAAATTGCATCCTCGCAATTTGAAATTCTTTTTCGAAAATAAAAGGTTGAAAATAGAAAATATATTTGTGGGAAAACCCACATCGGAAATTGGGTTACTAAAATTTAGTCTTAATATGAGGAAAAGAGAAATCAAAGGGTCACCACCAAATTATGATCTCGATTAGGAGAACATTGGTGGAAATTAGAGACATATAATTGGAGGAAAAACGTAAATATTTATCGGTATTGATTGAGGTCATCAATCACAAAAAAATATAATATTGAGGTCCTTAAACTCATCAATCTATGATGATTTGAAATACCATCGGTTCAACAAAACATAGGGTATTAGGATAACACATTTTTGACGTTTCAAAATATCTTAGTTGAAATACCACATCGAAAAATGAATTAATAAGGCCTCTATTTAAAATAAAGAGTGGAAAGTATGAAGATTACCGAAAATAACACATACTGGGGTTCCATGTAGGAAAATATGGATATGGAAGAAAAACCTAACCATCAATTATCTGATGGAGAGTGGTAGAGAACATGGCTATGAAAAGGCCAACAATCCCAAAGCCATAAATTAATGATGATTTAAGGTACCATCTAGGAAAACTTTTTTGTTCTAAGTTTCTTTTCTTAATATTGAGGAATTTATTTATGAGATTGGCTAAGATCATAAGGAGATATACTTACTTTATAATTATAGTTTTATCCATTAATAAATTTCTACCACAAACTCATCTTTCACTCTAAAAGATAAAAGAATGTAAAAAAAATTCTATTTACACTATTCGTATAGGGTTCAAAAATAAACGAATTTATAATTCATCTACATGATCTTTTAATAAAAAACTACATTATTTAATCCAATACATCTCGTGGGCCAGTGGTAGGTGATACACCCTTGTCGCCCTTCGGTTGCGGGTTCAAGTCTCGCAGCCTTGCCGGACGCGACGGGTTGCCACCCGACCTCCGGGTTGTCCTTTTATGGAAATCCAAAAATAATCCAAACTAGAACGATCCAAAATACTTCTGTCCAAACTCACATTCCATCATTTATAAGGAAGGTAAACATAATATAGATCCTTTTTACCCCGTAATAGAATATGAATACCTTCATCATGTATTACCATATTCCTTATTGATTACATTAATGCTCCCTTATTCCATATAGAATGCTGGATATACTTCATTAATCCAAAAATGTTTTAAACCCCAACAATGATGGAATATACAAATCATTAATCAGTTCCAAGGTAGTCAAGAATATCCAATATAATTTATCCAATACAATCACATATTATTCCAAAATCACTACCTCAGTATCATAACTATATTATGATTTATCATTCTCTCAACCTTATATTTTCCAAAAATTTATCCTTCTATTGAGTCACTTTTCTTTGTTCCACACAATCTCAAGTCCTTAATGAATTAGTACTGCAGTACAATCCTTATATACTCCATAATTATTATAACAAGTACATTGTTGATACAACACTCAATTGACATAATAAACATAAGAACTTTAATCATTCATCTTCATCTGTGGTAGTATCATAACTTGATTATTATCCAATAACATCATTTGTGGCATAGTCTGATGACTGGGACATAGGTTCACGTAGTGTCCAAACTCCTTGCAAACGAAGCATTGTACATTTAAAACCATTTTCATACCCTTGCAGTCACGTACTTTGTGCCCATTTCCTCCACACTTATAACAAACTCGCATTCCTTTCAGGCAAGTTCCAGGGTGTTTCTTTCCACAGTTAACACATATGGGAAAATTCTTCTTTTCCCTCTTCCCTTTATCCATCTTTCTTTCTTCCATCTTTTTCTTCTCTTGCTTCCCTTCAAAGCCATAGGACTCAGTAAACTCTTTACTTATCTTATCAACACATGATATTATTTCTTCATATGATGATAATTCATGAGAGACTATTTCTCTTATAAATTATAGCTTAAGACCATGAAAGATATGATCCTTCCTTCTCTTTGGATCATGTGCATTTCTGGAGTTCTCATTCCTTCTACTGGGCGCCATTTGTAAACAATGGAATACACTAGATCAGTTTATGAATCAAAATATATAATCACATACTTATAAAACACTTAACATAAATTGAACTATTTATGGATATAATCCATAATCATAAAAATGTTTTCTTTGAGGAAAAATATACTCATAAACCCTTCATAATGATTTGTAAAGAAAATGAGAGTTATCCTAAGCATATCCCCCGGGAGTGTCGTAACCAAGAGTGCAGCAAGGCCCGTTATCGTGCACCAGTTCCCGTTCGAGTCTAGCTCAAAGTGGTGTTTTTGGGTTTTACCCCTAGGTACATCTGTGCCAGAGCCGCCTCTACCTGCTCGTATCCAGACAGGGATGTATTGCTCGGAAAACTCACAAAATCTCTACAATACCAAAATTCTAGGAAGTTCTTCTATACTAATCCTCAAAGTTCATCTTAGGTCTACGTGCTCTAATCAGTGTTTATCTAAATCTAGCTTCCAAGGTTTGTACAAAACTTCCTCTGATACCAACTGTAACTCCCCGACCTCAGTTACCTAGAGTCGGTGCATTATTACATAACATTGGCATGATCACAAGAAACATCAAATCTCGAATGACCGATTGGTTTAGTAGCCTTGGAAACACTAGATATATTCATAAGTTTTACATTACATCATAAAATGAAAAACTACTACAACAACATAATGTCTCCACAGTCCACACTATTATCCTCTCATAATATCCCTGCAGGTCATTCATAACATACTTCTTCACATCCTGGGGAAAATAAAACATAGAAAAGGGGTGAGCTCAAATGCCCAGTAAGGATAACAATATAGCGGAACATTCAAAATAAGCATAAACATTTAAGGAAATGCATTACTAAAACAAAATCCTTTTAAACTTGAACTTCAACATAGTATGGCAAAAGTAAAATGAAATAATGCCATTTACTTTTTCACATTGATATTCTACTAATCGAATAATCACATGAAAAATCAATAACCACTTTCATAATGATGGAATGCATAATGTTAAACTTTAATTTCTTATCAAGGCCTCATCCCAAGACCTTGGGGATAACTGTAACCGAAAACCAACCCGGAGTGCCTCTAATAACCGGACACCAACCCGGAGTGCCTCTAATAACCGGACACCAACCCGGAGTGCCTCTAATAACCGGAGACCAAACCGGAGGGCTTACTTTTACCATTCCCTAACCTGGAAGGCTTACTTTTACCAGTCCCTAATCTGGAGGGCTTACTTTTACCAGTCCCCAACCTGGAACATACTTGTCCAACACATTCATATGAAGTAAATGTTGAAATATAACATAAACATTCTTATTGTAACTAGAATACGAAATGTCGATACTTTACTCATAAACCGAGAATGTTATATAAATGACACATCTACAGTCAAACATATCACAAAACTTCATTACAATATAGAAGTTTTAAATCATAATAAATCAACTTCAAATAATCTTAAAATCCATCAAAGGATGTTGACATAGATGAAAATGTTTTTTTTAAAAATAATTATTGAGAGAAATATCCCTTTTTCATGAAAACATTTTAATGTTACACAATTTAGAATGTAAGGCATTTAAATACATTTTTGAATCAAAGTGTCCCATACCACTTTGAAACTTTTTGAATGGAATTAACACTTTTAAAACATTCATTTTCATATAAATAAATCCTTACAAACCATTTTGAAAACGTGGACATAAATGAGGATGATTTAGAAGAATAAATATTTAAAACATTTAAAATGATGTTTTAGTAAAAGTTCTCTTGGAAATAATCCCTTTGAAAACTCTTTTATGAAATAAGGACATAGATAGTAAATATGTCCCTGTAGATACTTACGTAAAGACAACCTCAGATATTAAAGAGATTGTGAAGTAAACCCTTGTCAATTTGGTAACTTATGAAACATACAACCCATGAAAGAGGTATCATAAAATTAAAATGTAAATACACATAAGGTAAAGTGTATTACACAAAGAATACAATTATGGGCAGTACATACACCACACAAAATATAATAGTGGAAATATGGCATGAATCTCACGGAAATAAAGAGTGAGATGAAAACCCCTTACCAAGTTAATCAACTGAGTCGTATGGACAAAAGTTAATAACCACCAAATTATTTACAGAATAACATGAATATAAAGATAATCATGATAATATATATCAAATTCCAGTACACAATACACCACTTTCAATAATTTAGTGGCGAATAATGGAAATCTCACGGAATTGAATGTGAGATAAGAAAATCCCTTACCTTGTACTTTTACTTGGTTGGGGTAGGTTAACCTCATGTATAATATTGAAATAATTGTTATTAAATTATAAAAGAATCATATATATTACTATCATATCATATATGATCTTTTAACTTTTCATTGTTAACAATGTCTTAGTATTATCGTTGTTTCGGGTGTTAACTTACTCGTTTTATTTTATATGTTTTATTACGTAAGCCATGTTTGTAATGGATAGGTTTTATATTATTCATATCAAGAATTATATCAAGTCCTTAAACATCATTTTTAAATCAGAAAATGATCATTATACTTGAATGGATATGATGGAGAATGAATCTCATCGCGTTCGTGGAGACGGTAGTCCATACATACGCACGAGCGACAATATCATTCTTTTGATATTAAAATAATATATAAATGAATGGTATATCATATATACAGAATCATTAACATGTTATATTTATTATTTTCATGAGTTACATATCATTATTATACCCATCCAAATAATAATATATTGAATAAAAATTACGCCACGACGTGGAGACGGTAAGCCGTACGTACGCACGTATGGTGAAATTAATTTAAAAGGGTGGATAGAATACTAAATATGGTTGTACCATATTTATAATAACATCACAGTATATAAATGATACTGGAGTTATTATTTTATAATGGTAACAACAAAGGAAGAAGAAGTGGAAGAAGAAATGAACATGGAAAAGGGTGGTGAAATCATTACCTCTTCTTCGGGTTCTTCCTTTTGATTTGATCAAAAGGGCTCCTTAGGTTGCCTTTCTGATCAAACTAAGGCCTCTAGGTTGTAGTTAGGGAAGTTGGTAGAGTATTTGGGCAGAGTTTGGCCGAACCATAAGGCTTTGATGGTGTGAAGAAATGAGAAGGAGGAGTGCCCTTTTATAAGAGGGGTGAGGGGCACCTTTGGAAAAGCTAGAAATATTAATTTATAATAAATTCATATTCGGTTTATAATGGCTCCAAAGTTGATTATTTAAATGTTAAGGTGGGGATGGGTCTAAAACAACTCAACCAATAGAATTTAGACAGGTTTGGGTACTTATATTAACCTTATCTTTAAGTATTAACTCTAAGTTAATTAGTTTCACTTTTACAATGTCTCTTTGTATTTTTATATTATATGGTGAATAAACTTACCATATACATCAAAGAGACCCCCAAGTGGTCAATTAATGATGAAACTATCATGATATAAGTCTCTTGGCCGAACCTTAGATTTTTATGAATTTAATATCAATTAATAATATAATATTTGTTTTAAGACCTCTTTTATGTCAATTTTGACACTATTCAATAGTTGATTTTTGTGAAACTCATAAAAGATTGATTACTTCGATCAAAGTCCATTAAATCAATAATAATATATCATATTATCCTATAAAATTAGTCTAATTCATTAAAAGTTTCATATTATATTTATTTGGGTATTTATAATATCAACTCTTTTAAATTTTCACTATTATAGTAACTACTGCATCATCATTGTGTCATAAATAAAATAAATTATTTAATGTGTAAAAATTATAAATAAACTATCATTATGTAGGAAATCTTTTTATATTTCTAATTAATATTTATAATCTAAAATCCAACATATATAACCCTATGTAACAATTGTTTTTCTAAAAGATATATGCTTGTGTCATTTTTGTATTCATTTTAACTTAATTAAAATAAAGTGTCATTATCACTTAAAAGTGGATCCATGGGGTCCCAAAATCGACCCAAAGATTACCATGGTCGAACATGTATCAACCAATAAGTCTAGGACACGGTTTAGGTTAATTTAGTATTATTATAATATTATCTTTTAACCCTTATTTACCGGATTTACCCTTAACCATGGTAAATAAAATATTTACCGCAGTAATTATTCAAAATGTATAAAAATAAAAGTTACCTATTTACACAATTTGGACATACTGATTCCAAATATGGAATCCATTTTTCTAAATTCAAAACACAGAAGTGGCAGAAATTAATTTAAAATTAATTCCCGCTGTAAAAACCAAAAGCGTGTTTTTAAGAGGTAATAACTATCAAAAGATTGACACTTGTTTATGTTCGGTTTATTTGTAAAATTATGTCCAATGACCAAAATTATATTAAATGGTAAAAATATATTCTAAATATACTTTAAAACAACTAAAATTCATAATTTATCACTATTAATTATTTTGATTAAAAAAGTTGTTTTTAATTAACATTTATTAATTTTCACTATTCATCAAAATATGAAAGTTATCCAAAAAGTACCAAAATTTCTCCTTAGGCTAAATTAGATTTTACGAATCCAAAAATGAAGTCCATTTTGAAGTATAAAATATATATAATTTTAAAAAGTAGGTATTACTATTCATAACGGCTAGTTTGATTGGTTGTGGTGTGTGTTAAAACTCAAGGTTGCGTACAACACACGCTACTGTATTATTCAAAGAAAGCGTATCGTGGAAGCTTGGGATGTTTCATTTTAAATTTTTGATGTCCCCATTTAGTCAAAAAGTTTAAAATATTGTATTTAAAAAGGGTTCACTATTAAAAGTTGATAAAAGTGCAATACTGAAAATGAATTTGTTCTTGCATTATATCTAAGAAACTCATAATATGGATTCTAAAATTATAAGGATTATATAAAGATTAAAATTTAGATAATACAATTCATAACCTCTTTTGAATGGATTTTTTTTGGTAAGTCATGGTGTGCTTGAACTCGGTGTTGCGTGTAGTGAAAGCTATTGAATTATTTTTAAGAAATAACACACTATGAAATCTTGGGGTGTTACATAATAGCTCCTCTAGACAGCTATCCATCATCACGTCAGAGGAGCTTCCCTCATACTTCTCGAGGGTCTGTTGATAGAAGGCATGAAGCGTCATTTTCCACTGGTTTCCCTCCTCTTCTTGATTAGCTATCTGCCAATCGGCCTAGGTAACCTTTAGGGCCTCGATCACTGACACCAAATGTGGTCACCTCCCAGGTGCCATAGTTGTAAGGTAAATAAGGAATTCCTAAGCCCATGTAGTGCAAAATATTGTTCATACATTTATAAAACTTCTATATTTATTTCAATCCCCAAAACACCCATGAAACATGAGAACACAATTCATTATGATGAATGTACCTCTGCTAGGGTCTCAACCCTACAATCATCGTGGCCCCACTTGGTCATTCGGCAAGCCCATAGTTTTTTCATCGGATCAGGGGGACCTAAAATCTCATGTCCTTGTCGGTCTTCCCTGGCCTAATTCATGCACCAAGGCCACCCAACACTATTTCCATACCATCCCATGTAATCCTTACTATGCCTAACTCTAGACTCTATCCTATTTCTCAAACATCTCTTTGTTGCCATTCTGTCACGACTCACCTTCACTAAAATGAGGGAAAGGTCAACAGTTTTCTAGTCCCTAGCTTTATTATGTTTATGGAGAGATATTGACGCCCCGAAACCTGGCTACAATAGGTCCCAGTCTCAGAGTGGTGACCAGCTCCAAGGGAATGGAATTAAACAGTAAATGGAAGGAATTACACATTTTATTTTAATAAGATTGGGAGATAAGATAGTAAATCCCACAACACCAAAACTGAATGTGTAAATAAGACTGAATGTAAACCATTCTCATATGCATATTCAATGGTAAATGATAGAAGTCACAAAACCCCAAAGGTAAAAAAAGAATACTAATAAAGGAAAAAGTACAACATCCACTCTCCCAGGGGTCCATGCTAGTATAGTCATGTGTGATCCCTGAAATGTTCCTAGAAACCTGAAAGCAGTTTTATATATGTAGGGTGACCATACAAGTATACTCAGTAGGGAAAAACCAAAGACTCTAATTCATAAGTGGGGAGGCATAAAAATGCCCTATGAGAAAAGAGATAACCAATCACCTGGCATGGATGCTAACCATCCAAACCTCACTAAGGAACACTCCCCAAATAACGCATGTAAATTAATGTAGTAATAGCACATCGATGTTTGGGTACCCTGCACCACATTCCCACGGGTTATTGAAGACATCCTATGAATCGAACCAATCTTGCTATTCTCACCACAGTCCCACTTCCATACCCCGCCTGCACACACCTGGGTCATATCCTCATGTAGTCCAACTGCCAAACCCCACCCACAAACACTTGGGCCGCAACCACTATCCCACACGCAGACACCTCAGCCACAACTATCAAACCTACCCACACTTGCAAACACATTGGCCATAGCTACCACCGCTACACCCAAAGAATCCTAGGCCTCTTTCCGAAGATACTTGAGAAACCAGCTGCCCGCACACACTAGGGCCAACCACCACACTACCCTGCCCAATGAATAATGGGATACTAATGGACTTCAATCCATCACATCCTACCCGATGATACGTGGGCTATCCAGGAAAGGGAGAAGAAAAGAGCTAATAACCGACCACTATTAGAAGTGTTGGGAAAACGCCCTCCCCCATGAAATGGTGTGGTTCGGCACTAAGTGCTCAACTCAAGTGTGGCGTGAATAATAAACACAAAAACTACATGTATATGAATCAATGGAAAGCACTCAACCAATCTATGTTTTTCTTCATCCAACCTAAAGAACACTATCCCCAAGTCACAACTGACAATAATAAAATCCACATTTCTCCCATCCCTGTTGTCATGATCAAAAATATTGTTTAAACATGTTTATGCACCTACATGGGAATCCGGCAAGCATAATCAAAAGTCAAGGGAAGAGTATAGTCAACATCAACATAAACATTCACAACTGGTTCTCTTGTAAAGCCACAACAACAAAAGGAATAAGAGAGATCCCTCAAAGTACTGGAACCAAGGAAACCCCTAAGATACTGCCCCATGCTCCCAAAAACTCAAGAGCCATCAGTTTCTCACCAACAGAGGATTCCACCCTAATTCTTGATAAATGAAAAGTAACCACACGACCTTAAATTCACAGCCATTGAAACCCTAAAAATATGGGATTCTATCCCCACCCACATCACCTAGTAATCGGCCTGGGAAGCAATAACAACCAAACATAAAGCAGGAACATGCTGTTATTTTCATATTTAAATGATTTAACACGCTCTATTATTTTAAATTACTTTGTGCTTTAAAAGGGGTTATCACAGAAAGGTATTGATCTTGGTGCTTTTAATTTATTTATCCAGATATTCTTAATTAACCAAATTTCTTTAAACACCAAAGGATCACAAACACAATAAAAGACATTTAATCATCATCAAAGGTAAGGGTTCATTAGTTCATAGAGAAAAAACACCAACAGCCTTAATTTTCATTTGGCATAATCCCACACAATTCTAAAATCATTAATCATGAAAGAGGAGACAAATAGAGCATCATCGATCACACCCCTCCACTTCATTATTTATAATCTGTTTATTATCGTTATTAGAGTTTAGTTCATCATATTCTATAGAATCAGTAGCGTACCCATCCACTATGATACATAGAAAAAAGAGAAGAAGGTGAAACCCCTACCTAATTGATCAATGATCGAAGATTCTCTTCACATGTGAGGAATAAGGAATGTGAAAATTGTAGGGGTGGGGCCTCGGGAACACAAGAAACTGTAGAAAAATCTATCATGATCGAGAAGAATAAAACTAGGGAGTGCACATTAGTTTATAAATTCCCGGGATGTTTGAGATACTGAGATAAGAACGTGAAACCACCTAAGGATTGGGTTTGCGGGTTGACCATGCGTCCCCACACATTATTAAAGGGTCCCCGCCATTGGGGGAGGATTAAACCATTGCACCCAATCAAACACTTAATTAAACAACATTAATGGGTGTGAATGGGATTTAAAACAGGCTTACATGGGTCAAAACAGGGTTTAAAACCCAATTCGTGTAAAAGGGATGCGCTACTGGGAAACCCGTGAGGTGGGGCAACGGCCACCGGTGGCTAACAATGACTGGTAGTCGAGAGCCATCGATGGCTGATCGTAAACAATAGCCGACAGCTATTGGTGGATGACAACCATATGTAGCCGAGTGCCACCGGTGGCTTACATCGACCGTTATCCAAGAGCTATAGGTGGCTAACAACCACCTGTAGTCGAGAGCTATCGGTGCCCAAAGGTCACCTGTAGGCCAAGCCTACTAGTAGGCCGAGGCTGCCAGTAGGCCATGGCTGCTACTCGGTGTTACCGAGAAACTGGGATGGCCTTCCATGCCACCAAAAACACCTTAAACATTAGTTTATTTTTACAAAGTATTTGTCCCAAAAACCCGGTCCATTACAAAATCCAAAATATCACTCCACACAATTTCTTTCAATTTTATATAGAATAAATTTTGTGTTGGTGCTGATTTTATGCCTATCACCAACACATTTGTGTAATTATGATAGAGGAATTTATTATTTAAGGAATTAAAATTCTTAATTATGAGTTGACAGAATTTATCGAAAGGTTATATTATAATGACACCGACTTAATAATAATTGTAGAACAATTGAGAAATTATTTATGATATTTTAACCATCCTAATTTGTCAATGGTGATATGGGAATCAAAGGAAGACTCTCCCTCTTACCATTTTAATAAATGGAAATCAATTAATGAATTTTGGACAATGATAACATTACATTACATCCAGCCAAACCATCTCCATTCGAAGCATCGATTATCACATCTAGAATCAATAAATTTATACATTATTCCTTTCGGTTATATAACCAATCAAAAATAATCATTATGGAAAACAAACAAATTGTATAAGACTATTTTTGTGCACAATCTATTTCCGAAGACTTCTTTGGTTATCATCTATACAATTCTAGGTAATTATAAATTTAATTTTTCCATGGCCCACGATTGGAGTGCATCAATTCACATTGATATGTTGAAATTATAAATTCCTTGAAATATTTACATTAATTTGATCATTTATCATTTCAAATTACTTTTATATTAAATATCTATATTCTAGGTTTCATCTATAAGAGTATCTCGTGAACAATAATCATTTCAAAAACAATTATTTGAATGACATTAAAAAATTTTGAGAAAAAATTTATTATTTACTCAATATATAAATATTTTGATAGCGATTATTTTTTAAGAATTTAATAGATATACTATATAATAATAATTCATCTCACATGTAGTCATGGGTGGAACCTGGTTATAGATAGTTGTTCTATGAATCAAATGTCTGATAAGATGAATTAGTTTGAAAACATACATGGAATTTTGTTCATACATAACCATAAAAAAACATTCCATTGTTTAATGACTTTATGATATAGTTATCATTATTTATGATATTTTGACATCCAACATTATGAATTTTTTTCAGTTGAAAAATTATTTATTATTATCCATGATATTACTTCAATAATATTACCCATGGATGCAATTTTTTTCTCAGTAATTAATAAAATTTCATGTTTGTTTTTGTTATTTTTCTTACCATATTGTTTATGTATTATTTACTCATTATATATTATTTTTTTTAACCGTTAAAAATAATTTTCACTCTAAATTATTTTTTTTCAATTCATTATGATATGAATATATTATATTTTCATTATTTTCCACGAAGGCCTAGAATTGCCTTCTATTATGTTTTATATTATATTCCATAAGTGAAATTTGTATCAAGTGTTTATATAGTTCTACAATACTACTATACTACTAACATAATTATAATTAGTTACTTATATTAATTCCATTTTAATAAAATAAATATAGATATTAAATTTCATGGAGTTAGGGTTAATAGAGCTTATGTCAGAGAACACATAATAGAATGATAGAGAATTATATCTACGATACATTGATTTTTCAACATAAACTTATAGATGATTTTTTGGTTAATAATTAGTAAATGATAATATCCTAATGTTATTTTACGGTAGATATTATATTGAATAATTCTAACATATATCCCAATATAAATACCATATCTTGATGGTTCTCTAGAAAAATTATACATATGTGTACTAGCTCAATAACTGGAGTATTTGGATTCGAATTAATCATCACATAGTGTATCACATTGATCCTTTAATTAAACATTATTTAAAACATTTGAGTTATGTTCTGTGGTTTATTATAATTTTCTTTAACCCATATATGATGGATTTGGATATATTTTATTATTTAATGATATTACTCAACAAACATTGTTTTTCATTCTTGGATTAGCTATGTATATATTTTCAAATTATGTTTGGTGTCATATCAAATTTAGAGGTATATATTTTTATTGATAATTATATGAGATAATCTATAATATTCTATTGTTTATAAATGGCACATAAAAGTTTAAATGGAATCAATACTCGTAACCAATATAGAAGCTTCTATGTTGAGAAAAGCAATAAAAATAATGTTTGATCTGAGTAAATAATTGATATATTAGGGTAGCATACTCAAGATTTGAAGAGTAACAAATACCAAAGAGATTAACCAACTGTTCTAAAATACTACTTACCTATTTTGGACCATTTCTTGTGTAAACAACACAATATATTAGGGGATTTAAAAATCCTATAGTAATTGAGTATGATTTCATAAAAAGATAGATAATATTTTTGTATTTGGGATATGATAAAAAGATAAAAAAATTATAAATGAGCTTGAATTACATAGATTTAATGATGATAAATGGTATACAAGGATCCATAATAGTAGGTACTAATAATAAATCGAATTTATATAATATATGGAATTTAAATAAATACTCATTGAAAAATATTTCCCTTAAAAAATGAACTAAGATGCAAATAATTTCTCTCATTTTGAAGAAAAAGATGTCTAAAGGGATGTGGCTAATAATCTATCTTTATCAGATAGGGTAGGAATTCGAAGGATTAAATTTTTAATATATAAAAATTGATTGACTATTTTATTGATGAGATTACTGTAATTAATTGAAGGATACTTGTTTCTAAAACATTATAAACATATGATGAAATGGAATTATATTCCATAAAAACTAAGATGTATTTTTCTATATCCATTTTCTTCATGTGAATTCAAGGAGAGGATAATTATTTTGAAAACATTTAAAATTTGTTACCATTATATCAGAATAATGTTATGAAATTTCCATCATGTATAATTTATTTGAAAAAAAATCTTTTAAAAGGATTCAATTTAATGGTATAGTTATAAATGTGCAATGTAAAGGTAAATATAGTTATGAAATATAAGGGTAATATATATAGCCCTACAATCTAGGGGTTCAAATATAAATAAATCAAGAATTACTGAATACAATTTCTGAATTGTCATGGGAACCTTCCATAGAAGTTGATGAATGGATAATCCCAAGATTACATGATCACTACAACTAAAGTGGATATTCCAAATGATTGGGAAGTACGTACTATAATGATATAAATAAATTAAAATAATACATTATTTGAATTTTTACCCTCACATTATTTTTTATCTTTCATATTTAAAAATTAATTCATTCCCCTTCCACATTATGAATAGATTTTTAAGTTGAATCCACTAGTTGAATCCTAACTACAATGGATTTTTTCTAGTTTCTTTAAATTTTAACCATAACTGTACACTTTTTTATAATATTATTATTATATTTCTAGTTGAATTTGTTATAATCCATGTCTTGGATTGGATTTAAATAATATGATGCAAAATAATATACAATATAGTTAATGAAATTATAATTCATATTGATGATTAGGAATTAAATATCATTGAAAGTTTGAAATTATCATTTGATTCGGGTCTACATCCACCCTCAATATCTCTTCTGAATCATATATTTATGGAAGAAGTGGAGAATAAAACTACAGTTGAAGATGGTAGTCTTGAAATTGAATATTTACATAATGTATTACAATAAATTTAGGAATTTCATGAGATATTATTGAGACAACAACAATAGTGGGTTGTTGGTGTTTAAATTGATTTTAACACCAAGGAATGAGTAATATCAAATCGTATAGATAGAAGAACATTTGAAATTTTGTGATTTATAAGAAAAATAAATTCAAATTGTGTGATATTAAATTTAAATTTCCCTAGTGTTTCACCTCGGGGAACCTGTATTCTTTTGTTTAATACCAAAAAGGGATCTATGAGATTTTGCATCTATTAAAATCAATGTTAATAAAATAAATAAAACACATCATATTCCACACATTGATGACAAATTCGATAAACATAATATAATACAATACTTTTCAAACAATAATCATAATTGATGTCATTATAAATTATTAGTAGTGAATGATGATATTCGAAGCACAAAAAATTATAAAAATGATTATGAATTATGAGTTTAAAGTAATTCCATTTGTGTTTAATGATTGTTCGTTTATTATTATGGATCTCATGAACATTTTATATAATTAAAATAATGATGATTTGTTGTTGTATTTATTTATAATTTTATTGTGTATAAATGAGATATGAAGAAAATAAAAAAAAAATATGGATCATTCATGAGATTCTTTGGCAGAAAGAGTGGTATTGTAAATTTACCAATTTTGAATTATATATTTATATTTTTATATATATATTATCTATGTATGGAATCACAATTGATCCTATAATGACAAAGTCATTCAATTATTGGACTACACAAATGAATATAACTGGGGTGCATTTTTTGATGGGTGGGATGGATACTATTGTAATTTCAAGGATAAAATTTCTCATTTTTCTAACATGTTTGACAAATTTGCATTCCAATGAGTTATGTTCATATGGTTAAATGTATGTGAGTAATTTTTTGTTTAATTAATGAAGTTGTTTTTCAATGATGTGATTCTAAATCTACAATTTTTTAATGTTGGATTTTTTAAAATATATTGATGCATTAAAAATGTGACAACGTTATATGGTATGTATAATGACAATTTCAAAGAATATTAATCCATAAATTTAAACAATCAATAAATAAATAATAATAATGATGATATTGAGTTATCAACCATAATAATTTCATAGAATATATGGATACATTATCTTTTTTGAACAATATTTGAAAAATATTTAGATAATGAAAATATAAACTATATATTTTGGTTTATATATATCAACATGATGAAAATGTTATGACCGAAATTAAAAAATTATTATTATTATTTTATATCATATCTCCATGTGTATGAATATAGTTTATTTATTGAATTGAGTTGAAATGATCATGGATTATTTTATTCAAAATGAGGATTTTCAGTGATATCGTGTTTATGGTTTTAGTGTAGATATAAATGGGAATTATTAATGATGGGGAAACCTGTCTCATTTATATAATAACTAGTAATTCAAATTTATTATAAAATATATAATAATTATATACCAGTTAATGTAATCAGCGTGAAAAAATAAAATTCCTAAATGATGGAAAAATGGAATAAAATATTTATAAAAATATAATTTTAAAATTTGGATGGAATATTTTTGTTTCCCCTATAGCTGATATTGAATTCGAATTATTCTATGATATTCAATGGTTCAATTTCTATATTCACCTCCCTATCATCAAGATGTAGAGGGATTTGAAATAACATATTTGGGTGGATAATATGATGTGGGATACTTATAACAATGTGTTATGGGACATGTTTTTTTCAATAGGTGAGGATTTAGAGGAAACATTCTAGATGAATATTGAATCCTATACTTATTCTTATATATAAAATGGATGACATTACTATTTAGTTTTGCAATGGATTACTAAAAGAATCAATGAATGAATGAATGAATTTGGGTTACATTCAGACAACATACCAAATTTTGACACATCATTTTAAAAAGAAATGTATTACCTCTAGAGATCCGAAAAATTTTCTTTATTAATGATGTTTTAAGGTATCATGGTGAACCCATTTCAATTGTTTATGATATTGATCATTATTTTAAGTCATGATTTTGAAAAATTTTCCAGACAAAGATTTATTTTCCACAACCAAACATATACATACTAATGAAAGAACAAAAATAATACTCAAATATTTAAAGACTCTTTATATTCTAGATCACTAGATTTTCATGGATTGTGGGAACAATATTTACATTTGTTAGAGTTTTCCCGTAAAATTATATTCAATTCAATTATTAAAACAGAACAAGGTGATGAAATATATGGAATTTAATGATATTTTACATATTCCTGGGATGAAGATAGTGGATGTAATCTTGAAGAATACGAAACTATTGATAATTCTATGAAAAACGTTATGGAAATCCAAAAACATATATAATAATCTCGATGTAAGAAAACATGTTATTATAATATCCATAAAAATTATATAGAATATCATGTGGGAGTACATGTTTTATTGATATTTTATTCATGGAATGATATTAATATGGTTTATTGAGTTGGTAAAATAGAGTGTAATCTATATTAAAAAAACTAAAAATATGAGAACAATTGTATTTGTGCCCTACTATTTAGAAATGCCACTAAAAATTTCTAAATTACATGATGTGTTCGTTATCTCATTGTTAATAATGTACTAGCCAATCCAATTGAATTAAGTCACCTATAATAAAATATTATTGAAACCTCATCTAATTTTTTTTGAATATCATATTAATATTGTTGACAGTAGAGATTAAGTGATGATGAATAAGAAGAATCGGCTTATAAAGGTACTTCCTAGAAATCATAAATTTGTGGAAGAAATATGAGAATGAAAGGCTGTATTGATGAAGAACAAACCTAATTATAATGTAGACATTAAATTATAATGTATTAATATGAATTACCATATTATTAACTATCATATTATCTAAATATATAATAAAATTTATTATTTTAATCTTAGGGTAAAAAAATCAAATATTTGTAAATCTAATTTATATTCATTCTTAAAAAATGTTTTTATAGAAAATATTTTAGAAAATGGTTTAATTAATTTTCATAACCTTTAGAAAATTTATTATATTTGATGAAATTAAATTTTCAGGTCATTATATTAAAATTGTCATACATTTTTGGGTTTTGGTGTTTATAAAATTACTTATTTTATTTGGAATTGTGAAAATTTATGATATTTTTTATAAATTGTCATTTAATTCCATGAAATTATAGTGATACATTTTTATTTAAAACATTTATTCAATAAACTTTATTTAATTTTATTTTTAGTAATCCAATAATGGAATTATGAATGAGTTTTATTGATTAAATTAGTTTTGAAACATTTTTTAAATTAACAATTATTTTTGCAAGAAATTATTTTTCACGTTTTGCAGGTTTAAATAATAAATATGTTTTTTTACTTTTTTGATTTAAATTAATAAAATATATTCCATATTTTGAATCATAATTTAATTTTTTTATTAAGTTCACATTTATTTTTTTCAATAATTAAAAGTAAATCCAATAAAAAAAATTCACCATTGTTATGGTTAAAATTTGATTACTGTGTGTTAAACTAAATTTTTATGTTCTAAAATGACCTCATAATTTTATAGTTTTTATATTTCTGAAAATATAAGAACCTATAGATTGTATTATTAATAAACTATCCTTTTTTGATGACCTTTTATTTAGTAATAAAATAATTTATTTTATTATTTTAAAAACTTCCATGTGTGTCCTCAACCCCACAAATAAAATTAATTCCAATAATACTCTTGTTTTCAATATTTGATCCATCTAGATTGACAATCCAATAAAAAGAATATCTTAAAAATCATTATCCATGTTACTAATCATATTTTTGTCTCAAGAAATTATCCCTAATTCCCTTATGGGAAGCTACGAATTGTTTATCTCAATGACAAGGCACTCAACAAAACAATTATCAAAAATTTTAAATATAATTTGAGAAAAATAAATTATTCCTTGTAAATAAAAATATAATAAAAATATTATTAACAAATAAATTGATTTTTTAATTATAACATAATAATATTTATACATATTCTTCTCCATCAAATAGATAACATAACCATCACTGATGTTTATGATGATTTTCCGCCATAGGATTCGATGTCATTTATTTTTCATCTCCAATTTCATATGTATTTCAAAATGGAATATATATATATATATATATATATGAGGATAAATAAATAATATTAATTATATAAATTTAATATTACATCTACTAAATTCCCATTTCACTATTAGGTAAATTATATCACTTTCTATTTGTGAGTATTCTCTACCCTCTCTATGATGATGTGTTATTTATTTACCACGTACATCATTAAATAATGATTAAAAAATATTTTTAATAGAAAAAAAATATTTTTAATATTATATATTTCTATATATGATGAAAATATTTCCAAAAAATCATAATTCTGAAGAGAAAACATGCATAAGAAAATAAAAGAGTAGACACCTTAATAAATTTAATAATGAAATAGGATTACAGAAAAAGAATAAATATATTATAAGAATATAATATATGATGTTATTAATATTTATATTTATATATTATAAATCAATAACTTTTTTGATATAATTATATGATACGTTATATCGCATTAAAAAAAGTTAATCACGAGGTAAAGGATGTCATCATTCCCCTAAATTGTTACATATTTTGTATTATGAAAATTTTTATTATTAGATGGTGTATATAATTCCATGTTGAGGAATTTGAAATAAATATATATTAATTCGTTATGATTAAATTAATAATTTAGGTTTAATATTTCATAGGTTTTCTATATTTAATTTATAATTTTTCACTCTTTGAAATGTGAATTGGGAAAAGAATTGATTAAAATAGAAAATAATAATACATCTCTATTGGTTTGGTATCTTATTGTATCATTCTAATATTTTCATTAAAATATTTTCAAACATGTTATACTATTCTAAAATGTATTCTAAAAAGAAATTTTTACTCATGGTTAACTCTTTTAAATATTTTTAACATGGAATCTTAATTCTTTTTTCGGAATGTGGTAATTTTGTTGTAAATGTTCGAATAAAATGCTTCATAAAATATATAAAATGATAATAATTTATTATTATATTTTCTATTAATATTTTTGTGTAATACATTACATGATTATAATTTTATTTTTGGAAAGAAATATATTTCATAAAATTTGGGAAACCTATAGTTTCTAAAGAATATTTGTTCAATATAAAAAGTTATTTTGCTCAAAAAAATTTATTGATATTTCAATTGTATTTCTATCAACAAATTAAAACAATCCTTAATTTTACATTATAAAAAATATATATATGTTTAAATTATTTCCATATTAATATTATCACATTGTTATTCTCATTTTCTATTGGCCATTTATTTTCTTTATATATCATTACGCTTTGTCTCATAGATTTGATAATTTTTTATACAATATAATATTTATATATATAGTGATATTATTGACTAGATAAAAATTGATAAACAATAATTTTGTCGACAAAATGGATAATGTTTTAAATGTAATTGATTTTTTCGGATCATCCAATGTATAAGGAATGTGCTAGACAAGAAGTGATGGTTTGGGAATAGTTATACATAGCCCCCTATGAATATATACTCTAATGTGATGAATTAGTTGGCAAAAGTTAATGGGATTTTTGTGGATACATTCCCAAATATTATACTATATTTGAGACGTATATTGATAAAAAAATTATTATCCATCAGATTACAACATTGAAATTATTCATATATTCATTTTGTTATATATGATAAATAAAATGCAATGTGTTTCAAATTACATAACATTTAATATTTATTATTTTTTAGACAATCATTAATGATTAATTTTAAATAATCATAATAATTCATCTAATAACAACCTAATTTTTTATCCATCAACTATGATATGATGTCATAATCAATGAATAAATTTTCAAGATTTCATTGGGTTTTCATTTGATGTGTTTTATATTCTATTCCTAATATAAAATGGATATCATGAAAATATTTGGTTCTAAAAGAATAAATAAAGTTTAGTCTCTTAATATTATATCCTTGAATCTATGTCAATTTTATATAATAGACATAGACTCTATGTTACTGGATTTGGGTTTTTACTACAGATACTAATGAAAAATGTACAAAATAATTAAATATTTAAAGAGGAGCATATAAAATGATTTCAAAAAATACATGATTTTGAACTATAGAAGATTAGTGTATTTGGATTATAGATACGTAATATTCTTCTATCATTAATGATCTCTAATAGATAATTAAACGATAATTTCACATATTGTATTTTTGTACATACCTATCTTAAATGAATCATTCAAAATATAGAAAAAATAAGCATATGAATGGTTAGTATTTTGAAAAATTGTAGATATAAACTAGTTATCATATGAAAGAATAATATTAGAATAAGGGTATGATATTGGAATTATTTTGTTCAATGTTCATACAAAATAATTCATTGAACACAATCCTGATGTATGTCGTATAACAATTTCATTTATAAAGAGAAGAATTATAAGAGTGAGGAGTCATCATAAATCAATCTGAATAGCTGATATCACACCATAAGAATTTTAAATATCCATTGGGATTGTGTAGATAAATCCAAAGTACAATAAAAATAATTACATTTTAATAATATATTTGTTATTTATTTACTAAAAATTCTAATCAAAAAAATCTCTTAGGGTTAACTTATATCTCGGTATGTTCGGCATCTCTTATGAGTTTATTTCATTCATCATCTCTTAGGATTTTCTTAACTCCAACAATTATGAGTTTCTTAACTCTCTCATATATTTTGTGTTTCATGGAATCATCATCATTCTACAAAGCAATGGTGGGATAAATAATTCTTAGCCACCCACACAATGTAATAATAAATTCATATGTTTTCCAAAAGATATTAAAATGTTCATCATATCCGAATAGCATAAAATATTGAAATTAAATGAGTTTTTTAAACATATCATAATTATAATGATAAACCATCATAGAATTAATAATAATGGTATCATGGGACTAAATCCTATTTAAACCACATATAATCACAATGAATGTTACCATAGATGAAAAAATGTAATGAAAATATCACAATAATATTTATTTTGGAAAATAGTAATTCTATTTTGTAATCATTTATTTTACATCTAAAAAATTATAAATTATTATGGAATCAATTATAAATGAAAAAATTTTAAATTTGTTGTGGATTCGTCAAATAAATATGTATTCAAGAATGTGGGAAAATTCATCATTGTGGTGTTATTTAAAATAAGGATTTTCTTCACAATTTTAGTTAAAAAGTACCTCATTCAAAAAATGAAAAGAAGATTCTATATAATGTTTTTAAATAGAGTCAGATATGGGTAAAAATGAACTTAATTAATCAATTGTGAATAGTTATATCTTTATTGGATGAATAATTATTATAATATGCACATGAAATAAAAAAATCTCTTCAAATTTTAAAATATTAACATTTTTTTTAAAACATTGTCTTGACATTAATATTAAAAAAAGTGATTAATGTAATAATTATCTATAGAATCTATGAATTACTATAGTAGAATATAATTAATTTCTTATATTAGTTATTTATTGTATAACTTTCCCCAATACATATTCAATCATAAAAAACCAAGATAAAAATGATATTGAAACATAATTCATTTTTGTCATGCTAGTATTCATTACATCTGCTAAAACCTATTTTATAACAAATATATACTTATAAATAATATATTATATAACTATAATCATATATATCAAACCATGTATTATATATATATAAATATATTACATTTAATGAGTATTTTATTACGAATTATTTTCTAAAATCACTATTTTAGGAGAAAACGACCTCAATTTTTATTGAATGTTCTAGTTCAATAGTATGAATTCTATTTCATTGAATATCATTAAATAATATATATTATTTTAATGATATAATTACTATAATAAGTAATAATTATATATAATTTTACATATATTCATTTAAATTGGTCCTAAAAAAGTATTACCTCTCTTCATAGAGACAATATTTATTATTTATGAATGATTGGCGATTATTAATATAGACGGATGACAAAAAAAATAATATAATAGTTTTATTTAAATAAAAATAATAATATCATAAATATGATACATATTCACTAAATCTACCATTATATCATTCATGTTCTAGTGGTGATAAAAAATTAAATGCATCACTTTTTGGATGTGGTAGCCCACACATTTAGATGTGTAATGTTTTATTTTACCGTAGGATGAAAAGGTGGAGGATAATAGTTGATCCATCATCATAATAATAATGTTTTATTTAGAAAATAATTATTAAATTAATTTTTAATGGATTATATATGTTATTAAGTAAAATGAATTAATAATATTGAATGTAATTGGTTATCATTAATACCTATTTGTTGAGAGAATTAATTTTGATTGCAGTTTATTCATTTAAAGGATGGTATTTTTGATGTTATAGAATCAATAATACATGGAAATCTAATCATGTAATATATTAGTGAATTTACTATCAATGAAATAAGGGTGATTATGTGTCCTAAATAGTAAAATGGAGGAATTACATTATATGTGAAGGAAAGTAAATATAAGGAATTACATAAATGATTAGTTAATATATATCATAATCATTACATTTTTCACAATGAATCAAAAAAATAAATGATAATTTTTGGAATGTATGATAAAAAACAATTCAGTCAAATATAGAAATATTTTCAGAATAATTTAATCATCATCTCTTTGATAAACAACATTTGCCTCAATTTAACCATAACTGTGATTACATTTCTATTTATCATTATAACAAAATAGAAGGGCCCAAAATAAATGGTGAAATATATATTTTTTTCAAAATTATAATTTTATATTTAGTATCTATATTATTAAATTCTTGTTATATATCATGGGGAAATTAATTTTAATATATAGATAGAAAATTCATCAAAATATAATTTAAGAAATTACTTCATTTTAAGCGTAGACATATTTGTAAATTGAATAGTAGTAAAAAGTTGGTTTCCCTGAAAATTTATGGTTTTCTGAAAAAAAAAATATATTTATTTATGACATTTTGGTCCTAAAAAAACAATTAGAACCTTCTAAATCAACAATAATATCATAATATTAAAAAAGTTATTTATTCATTTGAATAAAATATAACTCTTGTTACAAAATACATTTTTGGGTTACCAAATTCAAAATAAAATTATCAAATACATAATATAGTTACACAAACATATATTTAATTATGAAAACTGTTGTATATTATATTAATTCATTCATGAATAATAATTATGACTTAAAAGTTATAATTACAGAGAAATTGATGTTTCCACTATTCATTGAAAATCAAGTACCATTAAAATTTTCCAAAATTATCCTTAACATACATTTCATATGTTGATTCAAAATATGATTTCAAATTTTTAAACATTTTTTTTGAAGTGGATGAAAATAATTATATATCCTTTTATAAAATTTAATGGGACAATTTTTTTCTAAAATGTATACTTAAAGAGAAAAATATATTTAATCAATATGAGTAATTTATTGTTTTGTATTAAACTATTTATTGTAATTATGTAAATATATTATCAATAATTTTTATAATTATCTTATTCTTATTTATACAGTTAATTTACATTTCTAGGCTTTATCAAAAATATTTAAATACTTATATTTTAATAGTATACAAATTTCCTATAAATCTATTTTCATGTCATAAGAAATCTATTAATCACATTAAATTTTATTAAAAAGATATATAACCCTTGTTTTTGGTTTGTTGCACTAACCATTAAATCATTTATTTTAATTCATCCACTTCAACATACATCACTCGGTCATTTCTTCCTCATCGTTTAGGAAAATCACATTTTCATTCCATCAATATTCATGGGATAAAAGAATTCATGTTTTCTCAAATGACATCTAGTTCATGAGAAGTGGATGTGAACACTTGTAATTTTATAAAGGTTAATGTAGTTATATGAAATTATTTATCATTTTATTTAGTAATAAAATTTATTTATTCCTATAGTAAGAATTGTTTGATGTAATTTTGAATTTTACATTCATATAATTTAACTCATTCAATAATTTTTGCACTCTCTATGACCTCAAATAATGGATTTCAATGTCATTGGCTTCCTAATATTACCAAAGTTGTTAGCACCATGTATATTGGTGTATAATAAACTATCAAACGTCAAAGGTTTTATGGATGTTTTCCTCCAATGATTTCCCAAAAAGGTTGAAAATGATGAAAATGATATAATTTCACCCATGTATGAAGTCCACTATGTTCTAGGTTGGTGACTAGTACTGAGGATATGAAAATATCAAAAATGGGTGTCAATAACAGATGTAACTAATGGATCCTATGATATGATAAATTATTTGAAATAAAATTCATGCCATAATATCAAAAATAATCCTATATCATCCCACAATTCATGTTTAATGAAATCACATATATATTTAGGTATCAAAATAAATTCCAAAAAAAGCGATGATAGAGACATATCAACAACAGAAAATACAAATCTATAAATTTCAATCATATTTAAAAAAATCCTCTATGAAATTGTATTCTATTTTTATATATATTGGGTAAGAATAATTTTATACTGTGTAGGTTTATAAAATGTTACCTACTCACATGTAAAAATGTTGATAATAATGAATCCTTGAGAATATAATAGACAAATAAACAAGTTGGTCAACTAAATAATCCCATCCTCACCAAGGCACACTCACTAAAAAAATGAAGCCATTTATAATAATTCAATAATATGAATTACAACAATTGGGGACCATGAACAAATTTCCCACTATGTTGTCACTCTATCATTGCAATTCTATATAACATGGTGCTCCAATTTCTTCTATTTAGTAACCCTCCACAATCACAATGAATCCTTTACATAATTCATAGCACAATGCATCAATATGGTCATAAAAACACTATATCTCACACTAAGACACCTAGGCCATCAGATCAAGGCCACTATTATGACTAGAATATTATCATATCAAGAGCATGAATGACATCATCCTCATGCCTTCTCCCTAACAATAATGACCCCCATCATAATTTATCTCATCAAACATAAACAAAATTAAAATTTGACATCTAGTTATCATAGTTAGGGCACGTAAAATTTTATGAGAAGAGAGAGTGGGACAGATGGGGTAGCCAAAAATCAATCCTCACCACGGATATATTGTGGAATATATCTCCACTAATATATTGTTCAAAAATGGTCTTCATCTCTCATGGGGTACCTATAAAAATACCAATTTAAATGGTATATAAATATATCAACACAATATCTCAACAATTTGGGTCACAATAATGAACTGACCAACAAATAACATCACATCCAATCCTCATAACCATCTTCATTTTTTTAAAACCACTAAATACACAATAATAAACAACAATCCAGAAGCTTATTTTCACCTTATTTTTCAATTAAATCCAATTTTCATTTTAATAATTACTGACTAATGTAATGATCCTAGAACATTATATCATATAAATGCATCAAAAATATTTTACAACACATCGTATTATAATTCATTCATTATGTGTTACTAAAATTCTATAACAATTTAAACAATAGTATTAAAAATAAATACTATATTAGAAATTATCAGAATAAAATGCATCAAAAAAATTCACATCATTCCAACAATCCCCCCTTCACCACCATTTTATGGAAACATCCACCTCTTTGTCACAATAGCAAATATCTATATCTCATCACTTCAATATATTATTATAGCCACATTGAAACACAACAAACACATACTACACAACTACACATCAAAAAAAAAATTTCACATTTCATAGACACATAGATCAAATAAAACAGAACAAAAATATAATAACATTAACACATTAATTTTATGATTAAAAAATATGCGATTTTCATCAATTCAAGTCAATTTTCAACAGAATATTTATATAAGACGCAATTTCTAAGTGAAACCAATAATTTTATTGAATATAAGTTATTATTTAATTTAATATAATTCTATTAATATAATAAATCAAATATTTATTCTCGAACACATATCCATTCATAAAAAACAAGGGATAATAACATAAATGTATTTTAGTGAGCCATTAGGCCCGTATAACTTCAATATCAAAAAAATAACAAAATCTATAAAATCATTTAATAAATATCCTTCCAATTAAATTACAATTTAACTAATTATTTATTTTTCACCAGGAATATTATACTTTCATAATCGAAAAAACGATAACCATCCATCCTAAATGATAAACATAATGTAACCCTATAATAACCTATATCATAAAGGGATTTATAATCTTCTACAAAAGATGGAACAAGTGGGAGGCCACCAATAAACACAAAAACAATGCTGAACACCATCACCATCCTATATCTCAACAAACCCATTATTCCCTTAAAGCAAAAATAATAATATAATTATTGATTTACCTTAATTGAAACATTTCATAGAAAAATAATAGCATAAAACATGTAAAAAACAAAGAGGGGCCTTACCAAAAACAATCATTGATTAGTCTTCTATGAATATAGTTGAAATCCACTAATTATAGGATGAAAGGATTCATTATGAATAAAATTGGTCTCCCAAAAAATAGACAAAGGATGAGATATTTATCAGGACAGATGAGATTTTAGAATTTATATGTGGTATACAAAATTCGAGACCACAATGAATCATTGGCTCCAAATTGAGGAATTATTGAAAAATGGAGTAGACATTTCCGTTCCAATAGTAGTATCCACCCATGTAAATGGTGTATGGCGGACCATAGGCTATATATTCATGTTTTGAGGCCATTATAACTGTTGTCAATTATCATGATATGCCTCTAATGAGGATATTAAATATCAGTACATATATAATGTTTGATTCATCCAAGAGATTGGTGCATTCTTTTACTAATATAGAATTTTATTCAGAGATGTTTTGGATGGATTAAAAAATTCATTTCTCTATATGTTTTTATCACAATATATTTTGTAAAATATATCAGAAGATATTATGAACGTAGAGTAGGGTGTGATATCATTTAGGGATTACTCGGTCCGTTTTAATGTACTTTATATCTTTTCACCTATTCTATTGGGAAAATATTTCACTAAATTAATGTTATTTAAGCATGGTCATGGGTACGAAATCTGACCATAGGTTAATGTTTTCTAGAAAAATAATATATATTGAATAGTTAATTAAGAGAATATCATAGATCATAACCTACGAAATGATAGATCTACGATCCATGGTGGTTCAACATCAAGATCATGTTCGACATCGATCGATGGTATGAAGAGTCATCTAAAGCTTCCAAAAAGTGAAATCAGAATTTAGAACACCTTTTCAAGTATCACATTATGGTGACACTAGTGTGCTAGGCTGAGTCAGACGAGGCATCAATGCACGAGGGGGCCATTCATGTGTCAATCTTGGGGAAATATGGTTCATATACAACATTACTATAGAACGTTTCTTCCAGCATCTAGTCAGAGAATGTATTCATCAAATCCATGTTCTAGAATATGTTTAGTGACTCCCAATTAAGCATGAATATAGGATATAGGTTTCCAATTAGGCCGAGGTGTTGGTCATGGTCACGGTATCCAGAACCCCTATATACGACAACTGTGTATGAGAACTGCTTAAGGTTTCTCTGTACTATCATTGGGTTATGGTAAACGCCAGATACACATTGTGAAACAAACCCACAACGATCAAGATCATGTATCATGAAATATGGGTTTATTATTCAATAACCCTCTACATTAGATTTTATTCATTTTGATACATGGGTTTCAGATACATTTAAATAGATGCACCATGTTGGGATCCTTGGGTTCAGTTTTTATAATTATGATAGATTAATAATTAATGCACAATTGGGAAATGGAATTGACGATGTAAATTAGTGAAGGGGGTCCCCCTTGTGATTGGGGGGTGTCAAATCGTATGGGACCTCTTTGTCCCCATGAGTACATGTTTTGACATCATTCTCTTGATGTACAAGTTTTTATGCCTTTATTATTTTGTTGATTAATATTTTTATAGGCTATCATTCACATCACCAATGGGAATATAATTTATTCATATAATAAAATAGGATGTTTATGATAGTTGAGATGGATCTGAGTATTGTGGTTTGGGCTGATGGTAGCCAATATTATATGTTTATATCTAGATGATCAAGGAAGATGTTAGAAAATTTTTCCTCTATTGGTTTATTGATTTAGTATTTTATTCCAAAACAACATCTTAGGATACATTTCGTGAGATAGGAAGTGTTCTATATCATATTTATACATCATCTATATTAGTATCCATTCCCTCATAATGTAAGGCTAATAATAAATATTCAGAACACAAGACGTAACTATTGTATTCATAGGAAAATAGTTTTATCTAACCCAATACATCTCTTTGGGGTTCACTCAACTTATCAATGAAAAAAATCACGGATCTATTTTTCTATTTGTGAATTATCAGAAATTTTCTCATGTGACAGTTAAGAAATTAAATCCTTTATCGATGATGGATGATCTCTTGGATCATCTCTAGAGATATTAGGTATACTTAAATATTTATTTGATGTTTTTTAAACAAAAATTGTGTGTCAGACGTCCGTACATACAATACATATACTTTTATACTATGTATGGTTTGAATGAGAATTTGGTTGTGTCGTTCATTCTTAGAAACATTCTGGTGGACTTCAGGGAACTGATGTACATATTTTTCAATCCATATCTTGATTCAATTAAAGCGGTCTTCATAAATGATATCATGGTGTATATTCATGATAGACAAGACAATGTAAAATTTATTGATTTTATATTGAATACATTGAGAGAGAATAAATAATATGATATGTTCGAAATTTTACTCGTCTAGATGGTTTATATTCACTTCCTCGGTCACATTATCATAAATATATTCATATAAGTTGATGTATAGAATGTGAGAGTTGTGGATTCCTAGGATCAACTGAATAATTTATTTGAGGTATCATGTTTCATGGGGATAGATGGTTACTACATGAATTTCATGAAATACATCACAGACATATATGATCCATATACAGATTTGACAGTAATGGCTATGATGTTTGTACGGTTAGATTACATAGATATAAACATTGAGAAGCTAAAAGGAAGATTAATATTTTCACAGATAATAACATTTCGTGAGTCATGTACGAGTTACACTCTGTACAGTGAGGCATCAGGTATTACGTTTGGAGAATTAATATGCATGGGAATAAAGACATGGTGTACAAGTCTCGAAAGTTGAGGCCACAGCAGTAGAATTACCCATCTCAGTATCTCATGTTGGGAGAAGATCTTCACACTTTACACTTTTAAAGACATTTCATAATAGAAGACCATTTTTTACATATAACACAAAAGTATAGGGTACAAATTTACACCATGTGATATAATACTATGATAGAAATGGTTGGTTGAATACCAATAGTATTTAGATTTTACATCTCCATCACATATAGTAATGATAATGTTGTGGTTAATTCACTTTCTTGGAGTAATAAGATACATGATGTTTAGCATGCTAGTAGAGAGTGGAGGCTCATGGATTTAATCTCTAATATTCACATATAGGTGCACGATAGTCTGAAAAAGAATTTTATATCATCCATAGTTGTAACCTATACCCTTCTATATATAGTTAGGATGAGGTAGTTATTGAAATCAAAGAGAATTTTCATATGGAATATTGTATCTGGTGAGTAACCTATTTCAACATGGATTGTAGGTAATGATGTTAATTTTGATATAAAAGGTCATCTATGTTTCTTAACATACATACATGAGATGCTTTTGTGATACTTTCATGATTTATCATGGGCAGTGTTCCTTGGTGTCACCATGATTTATTGGGATTTGCATCACCAATATTGTTGGTCAGATTTGAAATGTGATGTTGTTGTTTATTTCAGGAGTTGTTCCACTGATCAATAGGTGAAGGTAGAACAACATTGGAAAGCTATAATATCACAGCTGTTACTCGTCCCTGAGTGGATGTGGGTTGATTTTGTTATGGAAATCATAATAGGGTTACTAAGGTCAACTCATGTTAATGATGTTGTGTTGTTTGTTTTTATATGGTCACATATGATGAAAATTTCTTTCTGAACAAGGAGACCTTTAATTTGGATGAAATTTATAGGTTTTATGTCTATGAGTTAGTATGAATTCATAGGGTCTCATGCACTATCGTTTTATTTTTGGATTAATAATTTACGTCACAGTTCTAGAAAGGGATGCATATGGTTTTGGGTAAATAGGTGCTTCTGAGCATCGGATACCACCACTATAATGTGGGTGAATCAGAGTGCATGATTCGGGCGCTTGAGGATAAGATGTGGGAATGCGTCCATGATTTTTCGGGCACTTACGAGAGACAAATTATACAATATAAAATCTCCTTCAACAATAAATTTTTTTCTACCATCTATATGGTTCCTTATGAAGAATTATATTGTATTCAATGAAAATTTCCTTAGGGGGGTAGTGGAAGGTAATGTACATATTCATTTACCACTTCATGTCTAGAGTCTTTTTGAGTATGTGGAGTTGAATTAGTTGATTTCCACTAAGTAGTCTTCCTATAAATCTTACATTTATTTTACTAGATTCCCTATATAGTTCAATGCAATGGATCATGTTTTCATACATGATTCATCAAGGTTGGGATATAAGAGGATAATAAGACAAGTTAAGCTTTCAATTTGTTATTTTGGGGCATTTTATATTCTGTAGAGAGTTAGGTCGTTAGCCTATCGGTTACAGTTACCTCATATGTGTAGATCAATTCATTGTGTCTTCCTTGAATTTCAACTATGAAATTAAAATTCAGCCATATCTCATGCATTTCATCATTAAAAGGATTAGTTACATTTATATGTGTCATTTTTTGATCATTCTAAACATATTTTTAATCATTGAACAAATATTATCGACGGCTTATTTGTTCCATTAGTACAAGTTTTATGGTGGCATGGACGGGTATAGGATGGTACGTTGGAGCAGTCGGCAAATGTATGAGCTCATTGGCCAGTGTATTTCACTAATCATTTTTCACCACCCTTGGATGAGAAATTCATGTATGATTTGATTTAAGGGTGGAATATGATATGAACATGGTTCTTCTTTCAGGTATGGATCATTTATATTCCATCAATTATTTTTTAAATCGACGAATCATGGCCTTTTATGAATTCTGTTGCAAGTTATAATGGTTTAGGTGGTGTCTATAACTCATTTGATGCATAAAACCCTTCATTTTTTGGATGAATAAGGCATCACACATGGTTATAATAATGTATTCAGTGCATGACACACTATCTGATATATAGTGAATTACATTTATAAAGGGAAGAATGAGGTCACACGGTGTGACCAAACCATGATATTTGAGCCACACTATCATCTAACAACCTCTTAAATTATTGATAGTGGCATTTTGCATAGTTTTCTCATAGTTCGTCAAACCATGGGCTATACCCCTTCCTATTGATACCCATTCCTAGATAGTGCATTATTTGTAAAACCATGCAATCTAGATATTTTGTGTAAATGACCATTTCCCCATAACTAATTCATCACCCATGTTAATTTTTTCTCTCTCTCTTGAATTACATCTCCCTTGTGAGAACACTTTTGGGTGTCTATTCTAGGAATCCAGAGATCTTCTCCGTCTAGAATAAAATTCATGCATCACTCATCTATTTGGATCATCATTGGTAATATCATGATACTTATGTATTTATTATTTATTCATCAGAATATAATTTTTGATAATATGATGAAATCTAATTATCCTTATTACTATGTTCTTCTCTTCTTCATCTATTTTATCCCAACTGGAGTGAAATATGATGTTGAAACATGGAGAGTTGTACTCTTTGGACATAGAATAGCTGTTATAGTTCTTTTTTATGTTGAGTGATTACATATGTCATTTTTATATGCATCAAATTTCATGGATTCACCGTGAGTAGATTTAGTTATTCATTTTAATTATTTATTGAATCTGAATTTAATGAGGTCTTAGATGTTTTGATATAGGTTTATCACAATGAAATCAGAACCACCCCTTTCATTGCAATGTTAATGAAATAGACCATCTGATTGTATATGATTTGGGATGCCATAAGTTGTTCCTAGTTACACATTCATGGGATGTGATTTTTCAAATGAAATATAAAATAATCTTATGATTTTAATTGTGATATATTTTGTAATTGTAATTGAAAACGGGATGTATGGATGTCTATTCCCTTATCATTGAAAAAGTGATATAATTTTTATGTTAGGTTTCTAGTTTAAATTAAATTCCAATTTTAGTATTTGAGAGGAAAAACATCTAAATTTTTTTCACTCCATATCAATATTTTTTGGATAGGATTGAATTATATTATTCTTATTTCTTACATTTTCATGGTAAGTAAAAAAGGTTAAATTGTATTGAACTTTTTAATTAAGTATATTCCATGGGTGACACATAGATTCGAATAAAAATTCCATTGATGGACTCAATTAGATTGATACGTTCTTACACATGAATGATAATTGAACTCTATAGTGAAATTCTAAGGAATGAATTTATGGCATGACTATTATATTTCATGTAATAAAGGGATTTATATTAGAATTACATTGACAACTCAAAGTAGAATTGGATTATATCATCATATGTGATACAAGGTCTCCATCAGAGGACCAATAAAGATGAATGCATGTTGATGTGACATTATAACACACATAGAGAAATACATGGGTTCTTCAAAGGTTTTCAATAGATGGGATTGTAGGGTGTTGGTTTATATTGTATCTAGATCAATACATATATTCCAACATTGAACTTTCATGGATGTGATTTTGTTCTAAACTAACTAAAAAATGAAGAGAATTATATGACGTGTATGTCAATCCCATGAATGAGCTTAGAGTTGGATTTGATATACAAATTATAGATGACCTTTTTAGTAATATTTTAGTCTTGGAATCAAAATGGGTAATGTTGGTCTACATACGGGGAGTAGATACATTTTAATTAAATGAAAATTATAATTAAATTAAAATGATAACCTAGACACATATGATGTTTACATTTAAAAAAAACATATAAATAATTCATTACTATATAAATAATATGTTATATATATTCACATATGGATTAGAACCTGACCATGGGTGTTTTCCTACTCAGATTATATATCAAATTCTTTTTTAGCTTAAATGGGTTACCAAAACATACTATATGATTGGATTCCTGGATTAAGGAAATTACCCTTCTATAAGTTCTTGATTAATTCATATGAGAATGAGAGCATGGGGCTGTGTTGAGTCTCGTGATGCAATATAGAAATTTTTTTAATTTTTTTTTATTTTCTATATATATCGTATTTATTCCTGGAATACATGTATTTTTACATTATTACAGACACAAGACATGAACCATCTAATTTTATTTGATATTTAATTTGACCTTATTATCTATTCCTACTCATTATCTGTTTTTGACATGATTTAATGATTTTGTTACAATACTATTATTTTATGTCAATTATGTTATACTCTGGTAATGTGGGTATAATCACCAAACTGACCCACCTAGACCCTCACTACTAGATCGCAGCATCCAGTGTCTTGAGAATGCACTTGAGACTATGTGGCCACAAGCCTCATGGATCCTATTAGTGGAATTCAGGTCTTAGACATTGTAATATCCTATTATCCTAAAAAAATTGTTGATGTCATTTAATGTGGTTAATTTATGACATTTCAGAATTAGTTTCTTCTTTGGATGATCTAGTAATATTCCATTTGTGTTGATTACATAACCGTTGTGAAATTTAAAATATAGTTTCCCTTTTATCAAGTTATTGAACACAATATAAAATTTATCTTCACGATTATCCATTCTTATTAAATATATAAGATTATCATCTATAAATAAAACAAAAAATTGGTAAATTTAGTCTTTATAAACTATATTCATTAAATCCATGAATATTCGGGGAGATTTTACATGTAAAAATAGAACCTCTATAAATTCATAGTGTAAATACCTCATATGAAAAAATACATTTTAATTATCTATCATTTTGACCATTAACTGAAGGTATCCATATCAACGGTAAATATTTAAAAATAATTTTTCTCTGATGAGCTGATAGAGTATTCCATTGATATGAGGTGTTTGATACTTATTATATTCATGTTTTTTATTAATATCACAATAATAAATTAAAATATTGATTGATGATTTATTCATTTGTCAATTTCATCCATAGGTATATAATAAATTGTATAGAAAAGTAATTATTCATTTTGATTTTCTGGTCACTCATTGACAGAGGGAGGTGTTTGGTCTTGTGATTTGTAGAATGAGTCCACAAACTAGTCTATGGACGATGTCATCTATTTGTTGTGGTATGAAAGAAAACATGCTTGTCTAAAGGTGGTGATATCCATTAGATAAAATTCATTTATGAGAATGTATTTTTTTTGTACTCCATGCTCAGATGGTGGAATCAAAAGATATGTTTATTAACAAGATTGATTATTTATTTTCACCAGAATTAATCTTGTAATCTACCAAATTAACCATTAATTTAGAAAAACTAAATTCTTCTAATATTATATGCTCTATCGTAACATTCTTAACTCCCCTAATTATTCTTTTGGTGACTACTCTTTCTAATTTAATGTTATTCTTGTTGTTCATCATAAACCCCTATAAGGACTCCTTCCAATCCATTCTCTCCACTCATTCAAAATTAAATTTATTTTAATTGAGGATAGATTGTTGGATCTAGAATCGGCATTTGGTTTTGATATTGTTTCTATCTGATATTTGTTTTCTGTGACCATATATGTTTTCCTCTCATTATTGGTTTTAATGACGAAATGGACATTCACCATTTCCAAAGTTTGTGTCTTTATCATATCGTCTCACCCTTAGTATGAGTAATGTTATTTAATTATCTCCAGCTATTTTATTATGAAACTAATTTTTTATTGTTGAATTATAATTTGATATTTTTTGTAATCTTTTCAAAAATAACTTTTTATAGATTCTATATGGGATATGTTATGTGTCCATTTGCTTTCATAATTTCTTTTAAAAAAGAAAATGTGTTATTATGAATGTTAAGAGGATTCTATATATATATTAATAATTTACAAAAAATGATCTCTTGGATTTAAACTTGATTACACCATAGAAAATATTTAATAAATATGTTTTTTCACCCTTACTATTTTTTATGATGCATTTTTCTGTATTCGTGAATGTAAGGATGATTTAATGGAACAAATTGGAGGCCTTGGTGTATGGAGAAAACTATAAAAATAATGTACCTACTTGAGTTATATATCACAATGGGATGTATCATTGATGTCATGGAGAGTAGGGGTTTAATTTATGTTTGAAAAATGTTCTCTTACTATAGAAGCCATCTTATATTATTTTTTTTTCTTATGAATGTCTCAGAAATTTGATCATGTATGACCTCATGTCATGTGTAACAAACATTTTTTCACTGGAATTATACTATGGGTGTGAAATTTTGTATATGTTTATTTTCGAATTAATAATTTTTTTATATTGATTGTTTAATAGTATTTATTTATCAAATTATACTAATGAAAATTTAATATTCCATTTTAATCTGTATTAATACATATTTTTTGTTTTAAAAAAAAACAAAAGTATGTTTTATGAAGTAAAAAATTATTACTTTTACACTCTTCTTGAAATATGTACTTAATATGAATTAATATTTTATTTTTGATAGATATTTTATATGTTCTGGGTCGTATCATATTGGGATCCTAATAAATAAATTAATTTTTTATAGCTCAGGTTTCGAAATATATAGGTCATGGAAAGAGATTCATGTACATGATGACTCTTCTTACTCGAGATTCTTAACTATGGTTTTGGATTGGGAAAAATTATGATAGTCTGTAGATAAATTGATTTGTTGTTCTAGGTTCAATAATTTTGATACCCTATATTTTTTTGATACCTTGTTTTTAGATTTTTTACCTGACCATTTTGTTTTTTGTTTTTTCAAATTATATATTTAGGTTTTAAACTTAAGTACTCTATTTGTTTACATTATCTTTTTAATTTATATTTTAAATCATTCTAAAAACATTTTATATAACACCCATGATAATTTCCTTAGAATGTAGTGATTAGTAATGTTATTTAGATCTTGGGAAATGAAATTTTATGTTATTTTATGGGTTTATATAGATCATCCTATTACAAATACATTTAATGCCAATACCCAGACTGCAGTGCATTTGAATGATTTCAGTATGATGTGTATGGTCTACAATGAGGAAAATTTTCATGAATGGTGTTTATAGTCTAATTATCATAGAAATGTGAGACATAGTAGAATAAAAATTATTACCCATATAAAAAAGGTGAATATTTATTTTTTGGGATCATACCTTATTAGAACTATATAGTTAAACAAGTCATTTACATCAGTATTTTCATGATTGGAATCCTTTTTTGATGTTTCCCAATGTGTGTGTGAGTGATTAAAAGTGGGCACTAAAATTAATTTTTTTGGTTTGTAGGGATAGTAATTATTCATAATAGTTAACTATGTCGATAAGGATATAGGGATCTTAGATGGAGACCATGGTAATATATGTGACCCAGGGGTCAGATAACAATGTACATAATCAGAGGAAGTTCATGTTTTGGAAAATTTAATGTGATCCTTGGATGGTGTTAAATACAATAATAAATATTTTTTATCATCATTAATAGTTGGTGGGATTTTCATTGACTACATATAGGACTATCAAAACTCAAGAGGTATTGTGGGAGTGTACATATAAATCATGATTTTAATACAATCATATTGTAACCATTTAAATATTTTGTTTATGTAGTGTTATTTTCTATGATTTTAATATATTTTAAAGTATTTATTAAATTCACTTTATTATAAATTAATCTTAATTGTACTCTAATGTGTTTATATCTTCTTATTTTATAAATTACGAATCATATAATAAGAATTTTCAAGATATATCGGATGGTTTATATGGCACAAGTGACAAAATTGAATCCATAATTGATCCAGTTATAGATGAATCCATTATTTATTTTATCTAATACATCATATAATTCAACACTTCAAATCTAGAATATTAAATTGACCATTAATCAAATCCTGCATCGTATCATCCAATGATCCTCATTGGTTAAAAGGGTCTACTAGACATTGAGTCCATGATCATGTAAAACTAGATGATATTTCACCTTTTCAAAACTCAATATGATTCCCAGGATATCTTCAACATGTAAAATCATGAAGGGACATAGAGGAAATGGTGGGAATTTATAATGAAATTATTTTTTCAATTATATCTCAATTGGATTACCTTTATTAAATCCTTTTAAAAAAAATTATATCATCATACACTGAGGAAAATTAATGTACATAAATTTGTTACATAGGAAAATAAAGATAGTTCTTTCATGGGTTATTCTACCTAGTAATTTGATTTCCGTCACTATTCTCTAGGAATTATTTTAAATTATTATACTTTGCTGTTGATGTTTAAAATTAGTATATGAGAGTTTAATTAAAATATATTTATTGTATTGGTCTTATACACCTATATGGATCATTTATAAAAGGATGATGTAAAAGAGACTGACATAGCTAATATGATATGGTTCTTTAAATCATCATGGATAAGGATAAGTAACCAGCAATTTCAATCTATTAATAAATTATTTAATGATTTCTAGTTTTGAGGTGGAGATGGGATATGCAATATAAATTATTGCAGAGTTATTTGGTATGATACTATTGTTAGAAAATGAGACACATTATGCTATATCATTATGTTGTACCATGGTGTGTTACACTTGTGGGAAATTGTGTCATCATTAGAATTCCTATGAGAAATCATCCCATGTATATAGAGCTAGATCCATGAAGACAGAGATATTACAAGATACTCCATGAGTTATTTTGTTTATATTATCTTCTATGGTTATGTATTTTATTTATAGATGTAACCCATAATTTTAAAACATCCATGATTTCTTGTACCATGGGCTAGTATTCGTATAACAAGCCCTTTCAGATTACTCATTCCACTCCTTTGAGAGAAATATTAATTTATGATTTGATTTTACCATTTGTAAGGTAGATATTTATTATTATTAAACCATGTCGTATTTTTTTGTCTTTTACATTAAAATGTTTTAACTTATAATTTTCATATACTGAATGATTAACTGTAAATCATAGATCGATCTATATCATAGTCAAGTATTGTTTCAGGCTCCCAAAATAGTCACTCATGTCATCCTATGTGAGTGGGATCTATGTTATTGAAGATAAAGTATCATTTCCCATAGTTTGGAGTTGACATCCTTCTAATTTTCAGGTTTTTTATTAAATTGTCATTGGGTCGCATCATAGGGGCCATTCTTCTAATTGTTTTGTGTGATAGATATGATACTGGAAGGTGAGAATGAATTAAAAAATATATTTAATAAAATATATAATGATGTAAATAATGAAAACATTATTATAATGTGTTCGAATAAAAAAATTTAAACTTGTCAATTATTAAAAAAAATCATCGTAATTAAAAGAAAAAAATTAATTTGATATGGGGGATTATTTAAAAATGTCTTGTAACAGTACTTTATAGATCCCTTATTTATCATCCCCATTAGAAGAATTTTTTGGATATGTTTTATAAAACTATTTTTTGGATTCAAACTGATATAAAAACCCATTATTTTAATTGAAACTATGATCATTAAAAGTCCTTGATTTTAATATAATAGGAAGAAACACACTCCCTTTGATGAATGGAAAATCTGGAACCAATAAACTAGTGGGAGAAGTGAAATAGATAACTTTATTAATTTTAATACCCATAAAATTCATAGTCTACACTATTTCTTTCATTACATAGATAAAAATTGAAATGGAGATATATCGGTAAAACATATATGGGAAATTGGGTTTTACAAAACACACAATTAGTGGAAATGGAAATAAGGCATAATATTATTGAAGATGAATTTCATAGGTGGTTTGGATAAATTTATTTAAAAAATCACCTTTTTGATTTTGCTCATTAGTATACATCAATGATGAAATATTTATCTCCCCATTAATGTATAATGTTCAATATTTTAATCTCTTTGGATTCCTTAAATGAATGATATAAATCATTAATCCTCTTGAGAATTCCATCATTGGAACATTGATTCGGTGGAGTTGGAATAATATTTTATGCTTCCATGTTATCCAATTATAGCTTCTTATAGTTTAAATAGTCTAATTAATCAATATGTAGAATATAAGACATAAAAGTGACACATTATAGCAAACATAAATTCCTTCTCATATGCAATATCTCAATGCAACTGGATATCATGTAGCCATAATCGAGTAGTTGGTGGGTTTCTAAAGAATTGTTGCACACTATCAACTATAACCAACTAGCCAATATCCTTATTCAGGAACTTGAGGACAAGATGTGGGAATGCGTCCAAGATTTTATGGGCACTTAGGAGAGACAAATTCTGCAAAAGAAAATATCCTTCAACAATTAAATTTTTTTTCCATCTATATGGTTACTTATGAATAATTATATAGTATTCCATGAAAATCTCTTCATTGTGGGTAGTGGTTGGAAAGGTACCAATTCTTTATCCACTTCATGTCCATAAGATTGTTGATTATGTGCAGTTGAATTAGTTGAGTTCCACTATGAAGTATTCCTAGAAATCTTACATTTATTTTACTGGATTACCTATATTGTTCAATGCAATGGATCATGTTTTCATACATTATTCAACAAGGTTTGGATATAAGAGGATAATAAGACAAGTTAATCTTTCACTATGTTATTTTGTGGCATTTTATATTATGTAGAGAGTCAGGCCGTTAGCTTATCGGTTACAGTTACCTCATATGTATAGATCAATGCATGGCGTCTTCCTTGTATCTCAACTATGAAATTTCAATTCAGTCGTATCTCATTCAATTTCATCATTAGGATGATTAGTTACATTTAGTGGTGTCATTTTAAGAGCTTTCAATTAATATTTTTGACCATTGCACACAGATTATCCAAGGCTTGTTTGTTCCATTAGTACAAGTGTAATGGATGCATGGATGGGAACAAGACAATACGTTGGAGCAGTTGGATAATGTATAAGCTCGCCGGCCATAGTATTTCACCAATTATTATTCACCACCCTTGGATGGGAAATTTACAGATGATTTTATTTAAGGGTGGAAGATTCTATGAGCATGGTTCTTCTTTATGTTATGGATCATTTATATTCCATCAATTATTTTTTAAAATGACTAAACAAGATCATTTATGAAATATTATACATGTTATAATGGTAATGGGGGTATCTGGATCTCATTTTATGCATAAAGTCCTTGTTTTTTTGGATGAATAAGGCATCACACATGGTCATTAAAAAGTATGCAGGGCATGACGCACTATTTGATATATAGTGAATTACATTTATAAAGAGCAGAATGAGGTCACACGGTGAGAACAAACCTTGATATTTGAGCCACACTATCATCTAACAACCTCTTCAATTATTGATAGTGGGATTTTGCATAGTTTTATCATAGTTAGTCAAACCATGGGCTATACGCCTTCCTATTTATACTGATTCCTGGATAGTTCATTATGTGAAAAACCAGGAAATCTAGATATTTTGTGTAAATGACAATTTCCCCATAACTAATTCTTTTGCCCTATTCATTTTCTCTCAATCTCTCTTGAATGACATCTCCCTTGAGAGCACTCTTTGGAGTTTCTATTCTAGGAATAATGATATTTTCTCTTTCTGGAATACAATTCATGCATCTCTTATCTATTTGGATCATCATTGGTAAAATCATGATACTGATGTATTTATTATTCATTATCTAGATTAATTTTTTGATAATAAGGTGAATGATAATTTTTCCTATTAATATATTCTTCGTTTCACCATCTGTTTTATCTCGACTGGAGTGAAATACGATGTTGAAACTGGGAGAGCTATCTTATATAGACATAGAATAGCTGTTATAGTTCTTTTTTCATATTGAGTGATTATATATGCCATTTTTCTATGAATCCATTTTCTTGGAGTCACCATGAGTAGATTTAGTTATTCATTTTAATTTTCTATGTAATTTTTATTTAATGAGGTCTTAGATGTTTGGTTATAGTTTCACCACAATGAAATCAGAACCACCCCTTTTAGTGCAATGTTAATTAAATGGACCATTTTATTGTATATGATTTGGGATTCCTTAAGTTGTGCCTAGTTACACATTCATGGGATGTGATTTTTCAAATGAATTATAAAAGAAAATTATGATTTTAATGGTGATATCATTAGTAATTGGAATTAAAAATGGGATGGATGGATGTCTATTCCCTTATAATTTATTACGTGATATAATTTTTATGATGAGTTTCTAGTTTAACTGAAATTCCCATGTAGTATTTGAGAGGAAATCCCTCTAATTTTTTTCGATTCATATCCACCTTTTTAGGTGTGGATTGATTTGTATTATTTTTATTTTTTATATTGGCATGTTAAATAAAAATGTTTAAATTGTATTGAATTTGTTAAATAAGTATATTCCTTGGGTGACACATAGATTCGAATTAAAATGCCATTGATGGACTCAATTAGATTGAAAAGTTATTACACATGAATGATAATTGAACATCCAAGGAAGGAATCTGTGGCATGACTATTATATGTAATGTAATAAAGGGATTTATATAAGAATTACATTGACTAACTCAAAGTAGAATAGGATTATATCATCATTGGTGATACATGGTCTCCATCATAGGTCCAACAAATATGAATGAATGTTTATGGGACCTTATAACATACCTAGAGCGATACCTGGGTTCTTCATAGGTTTTCTATAGATGAGATTGTAGGGTGTTGGTTTATATTTTTTTCTAGATCAATACCTATATTCCAAACATCAAAATGTTATGGATGCGATTTTGTTCTAAACTAACTAAAAAATGAAGAGAATTACATGATGTGTATGTCAAGCCAATGAATGAGCAAAGAGTTGGTTTTGATATACACTTTATGGATGACCTTTTAAGTAATATTTTAGTCATGGAATAAAAATGGGTAATTTTGGTCTACATACTGGTAGTAGATATATTTTAATTAAATGAAAATTATCATTAAATTAAAATGACCACCTAGACACATATGATGTTTACATTGCAAGAAAACCTTATAATTAATTCATTACTAAACACATTGTATATTATATATATTCAGATGTGGATTATAACCCGACCATGTGTGTTTTCTTCTTGGATTATATATAAAAAACTTATTGATCCTCCATGGGTTACAAAAACATACTAAATGATTGCATGTGTGGATTAAGGAATGTACTCTTCTATAATTTCTTCATTAATTAATAAGAGAATGAGAGAATGGGATTCTATTGAGTCTTGTGATGTAATATTGAAACATTTTTCCTTTTTATAATTTTTTATATGTATTGTATTTATTTCTTATATACATGTTTTTTATGTTAATACAGACACATGACCTGAACCATCAATTTTTATTTGATTTTCAATTTGACTTTTTTATCTATTCCTACTCATTATCTATTTTCCACATGATTTACTGATTTCGTTAATTTACTATTATTTTATTTCAATTATGCTCGACTCTGGTAATTTGGGCATAATCACAACACTAACCCACCTAGACCCTCGCTACTAGTTGGTAGCCTCCAATGTCTAGAGAATGCTCTTGAAACTAAGTGGCCAAAAAGGATCATGGAACATGTCAGTGGAATTCGGGTCTTGGACATTGTAATATTCTATTATCCTAAAAAAACTATGGATGTCTTTTAATGTGAAAATTTATGACATTTCGGAATTTGTTTCTTTTTTGGATGATCTAGTAATATTACCATTTCGTTGATTAAATGACCATTGTAAAATTTATAATATAAATTAAATTTATTCAAGTTATTGAACACAATATAAAATTTATCTTCCTGATTATCCTTTCATATTATATATATAAGATTATCATCTATAAATAAAACAAAAAATTTGTCAATGTAGCCTCTATAAACTCTATTCATTAGATCCATGAATATTGTGGGAGAATTTACAAGTAAAAATAGAACCCTTATAAATTCATAGTGTAAATACCTCATATGAAAAAATACCTTTTAATTATCTATCATTTTGACCATTAACTGATGTTATCCATATCAATGGTAAATAATAAAAAATCATTTTCCTCCAATGAGCTGATAGAGTATGCCATTGATATGAGGTAGTTGATACTTTTTGTTATTCGTGTTTTTATTAAGATCACAAAAATAAATTAAAATATGGATTGATGAATTCTTATTTTTTCAATGTCATCCCTATGTATATTGTAAATTGTATTGAAAAGATATTATTCATTTTGAGATTTTGGTCACTCATCGACCGAGTGAAGTGTTTGGCCTTGTGAGTTGTAGAAAGAGTCTACCAACTAGTCTATGGACGATGTCATCTATTTGGTGTGGTAAGAAAGAAAACATTCTTATCTACAGGTGCTACTAGCCATTTAATAAAATTCATGTATGAGAATGTATTTTTCTTGTACCCCATGCCCAGATGGTGGAATAAAATGATATGATTATTAATAAAGATAATTAATTAATTTCCCCAGAATTAATTTTTTAATCATCCAAATTAACCATTAATTTTGAAAAACTAAATTCTCCTATTATTATATTCTCTATAGTGACATTCTTCACTCCACTTAGTATTCTTTTGGTAACTACTCCTACTCATTTAATGGTATTCTTGTTGTTCATCATAATCCCATGGAAGGGATCTTTTTAAACTATTCTCTCCACTCTTTTGCAATTAAATGTATTTTAATTGAGGTTAGATTGTTATATCATGAATTGGAATTTGGTGTTGATATTTTTTCTATCTGATATTTGTTTTCTGCCACCAAATATGATTTCCTATCATCATTGGTTTTAATGAAGAAATGGACATTCACCATTTGCAATGTATGTGTCTTTATCATATGGTCTCACCATTAGTATCAGTTATGTTATTTTATTCTCTCCATATTTTTGATTATGAAACTAATTTTTGAATGTTGAATTATAATTTGATATTTTTTGTAATGTTTTCAAAAAGTATTTTTTTATAGAAACCATTTGGGATGTGTTATGTGTCCATTTGATTTAATTATTTCATTTAAAAAAGGATAATCAGTTATTATGAATGTTAATAGGATTGTATATCTATATTAAAAATTAAAAAAAAATGATATATTGGATTTAAATTGGATTACACCCTGGGAAATTTTAAATAAATATGTTTTTTCACCCTTCGATTTTTTATGTTGCATTTTTTATATTTGTGAATGTAAGGATGATTTAAATTAACACATGTTTTCCTTGGTGTATGGATAAAACTATAAAAAAAATGTATACTTCAGTTAAATATCACAATGGGAGGTACCATTTATGTCATGGATACTAGGGGTTGAATTAATGTTTGAAAAATGTTCTATAACTATAGAAGTCAACATATATTATGTTTTTTTTCTTATGAGTCTCATAATTTGATCGTGTATGACCTCAAGTCATGTGTAACAATGTTTCACTGGATTTATATTATGGGTGTGACATTTTTTTTATGTTTATTTTTGAATTAATAAAATTTTTATCTTGATTGTTTAATACTATTTATTTATCAAATTATCCCAATTTCAAATTAATATTCCATTTTGATCTGTATTAATACATATTTTTTAATTAAAAAAGGTAGTTTTATGAAATATAAAATTATTTCTTTTGCACTCTTCTTGAAATATGTACTTAATATGAACTAAAATTTTAATTTTTTTAGATATTTTACATGTTTTGGGTAGTATCATATTGGGCTCCAAAAAAAATTATTTTTTATACTATTGTTATCAAAATATATAGGTCATGGAAAGAGATTCATTTACAAGATGAATCTTATTACTCGAGATTCTTAACTGTGGTTTTGGATTGAGCAAAATTATGATATTTTGTAGATAAAATGATGGGTTGTTCGAGGTTCCATAATTTTGATACCCTACATGTTTTGTTTTGATACCCTGTTTTTAGATTTTGTACATAACAATTTTTTTTTGTTTTGACAAATGATATATTTAGGTTTTCCACTTAAGTAAAATATTTGTTTCCATTATTTTTTATGTTATATTTTAAATCATTCCGAAAACATTTTACATATTACCCATGATCATTTCCTCAGAATGTGGTGATTAGTAATGTTATTTATATCCTGGGAAATGAAATTTATTTTATGTTATGGGTTTATATAGATCAGCCTATTACATATACATTTAAAGCCAATACCTAGACTGCAGTGCATAAGAATGATTTCGGTATGATGTGTATATTCTATAATGAGGGAAATTTTTATGAATGGTTTTTAGAGTATAATTCTTTTAGCAAATTGAGACATAGTAGGATAAAAATTATTACCCATATCAACTAGGAGAATTATTCTTTTTTGGGGTCCTACCTTATTAGAACTATATAGTTAAATAAGTAATTTTTGTCAGTATTTTCATAATTGGAATCCTTTTAGGATGTTTCTCTCCATGTGTGTCAGTGAATGAAAGTGGACACTAAAATTAAAATTTTTGGTTTGTAGGGATAGTAATTATTCATAATAGTTACCTATGTGGGTAAGGATATAGGTTTATTAGATGGAGACCATTGTAAATTAAGTGACCCAAGGGTTCATAAAACCATGTACATATTCTGAGGAAGTTCAGGGTTTGAAAAATTTAATGTTATTATTCGATGGTGTTAAATAAAATAATTAATATTTTTTGTCATCATTAATAGTCGTTGGGATTTTGATTGACTACATATAAGACTATCAAAACTAAATAGTTAGTGGGGGATTGAACCTATAAATCATGATTTCAATACAATAATATTGTTACCATTTAAATATTGGGTTTATGTAGTGTTATTTCTAGTATTTTTATATATTTTTAAGTATTATTAAATTCAATTTATGATAAATGAATCTTAATTATACTCTAAAGTGTTCATATATTCTTATTTTACATATTAAGAATCATATAAGAATAATTATCATGAAATATTGTATGGTTTATATAGCATAAATGACATAATTTAATCCATTAATTGATCCAGTTATAGATGAATCCATTTTTTATTTTATCTTATATATCATATAATTCAACACTACAAAACCTAAATATTAAATTGAACATTAATCAAATCCTGCAACGTATCATCCAATGATCCTTAGTGGAAGATAGGTTCTACAAGACACTGAGTCATTGATCATGTGAAACAAGATGATATTTCACCTTTTCAAAACTCAATAGAATTCCAAGGATATCTTCATCAAGTAAATACATGAAGGGAAATAGAATAAATGGTGGGAATTTATAATGAAATTTGGTTTTCAATAATATCTCAAATGGATTATATTTATTAAATTCATTGACAAAAAATTTTGTCATCGTACATTGAGGAAAATGAATGTACACGAATTTTTTACATAGGAAAATTAATATAGTTCTTTCATTGATTATTCTATCCAGTATTTTGATTTCCTTCACTATATTCTATAAAAAAATTTAATGATTATACTTAGGTGTTGATTTTTAAAATGAGTACATGTTAGTTTAATTAAAATAGATTTACTTTAATGGTCCTACGAACCTATACGGGTCATTATGAAAAGGAAGGAGTAAATGAGTCAGACATAGCTAATAAGATATGTCTCTTTAAATCATCAGGGATAAAGACAAGTAACCAGCGTTTTCAATCTATTCATAAAATATTTAATGATTTCTTGTTTTGAGGGGGAGATGGGATATGCAATATAAATTAGTTCAGAGTTATGTGGTATGATACTATTGTTGGAAAATAGGACACATTAATCTTTATCATTAGGTTGTACCAATGTGTGTTACACCTATGTTAAATTGTGTCATCTTTAGAATTCCTATGAGATATCATCCCATGTATATAGAGCTAGATCCACCTTCACACTGGGATCTCAATTTTTACATTACATCATAAAAGTAATATGATTCTATCCTCATAATAAAGATGATGCTCAATTCCCATAGATGTGCCAGATATGGTGGTGTGTTTGTTAGTGGTGTATCATGAACACAATAAGATAGTGATATTACAAGATACTCAATGAGTTATGTTGTTTATATTATCTTCTATGGTTATGGAAATTTTTGATATTTGTAACCCATTATTTTATAACATCCATTATTTCTGGTACCATGGGAAAGTGTTCATTGAACAAGCCCCTTCAGATTACTCATCCAACTCCATGGAGAAATAAAAATTAGTTCTGATTTGATTTTACTGAGTGTAAGGTAGAAATTTATTTTCATTAAACCATGTGGTATTTTTTTGTCTTTTACGTTGAACTATTTTATCTTATAATTTTCATAGAATGAATGATTAACTATAAATCATAGATCGTTCCATATTATAGTCAGGTATAGATTCATTCTCCCAAGTGAGTAACTCATGTCATCCTATGTGAGTGTGACCTAGGTTCTTGAAGAGAAGGTCTAATTTCCCATAGATTGGAGTTGACATCCTTCTAGTTTTTAGGTTTTTTCCTATTATCAATAGGTCGCATCTTATGGGCCATCTTCTAATTGTTTTGTGTGATAGATACGATAAATTGAAGGAGAGGATTAATTGAAAAATATATTAAATAAAATATATAATGATGTAAATAATAAAACATTATTATAATGTGTTCAAATAAAAAAACTAAAACATGTTAATTATTAGAAAAAATCATGGAAATTAAATGTAAAAAATTAATTCCATATGGGGGATTATTTGGAAAAGTCATGTTAAAGTACATTATGGAACCCTTATTTATCATCACCATTAGGAGAATTATTTTGATATGTTTTGTAAAAATATTTTTGGGATTCAAACTAATATACAAAAAACCCAATGTTTTGATTTGAACTAAGATCATTAAAAGACCTTGATTTTATTGTAATAGGAAGAAACACACTCCCTTGGATTAATGGAAAATCCTAAACCAATAAACTAGTGTAAGAAGTGAAATAGATGACTTTATTATTTGTAATACCCTTAAAATTCTTATTCCACCCTCTATCATGCATTAATTAGATAAAAATTGAAATGGAGATATATCGTAAAAACATGTATGGGAGATTGGATTTTACAAAACGCACAATGAGTGGAAAGGGAAATAAGGCATAATATAGTAAAAGAAGAATTTCATTGGTGGTTTGGATAAATTTATTGAAAAAATTACCTTCGTGATTTTGTTCATTAATATACATCAATGATGAAATATTTATCTTCCCATTAATGTATAATGTTGAAAATTTTAATCTCTTCATATACCTTAAAGGAATGATATCAATCTTTAATCCACATGAAAATTTTATCATTGGATCATTGATTCGGTGGAGTTGTAATAATATTATAAGCTTCCATGTTCTCCTATTATAGCTTCTTAATGGTTAAATAGTCTAATGAATCAATATGTAAATATAAGTTATAAAAGAGTCACTTTCACACAAGCATAAATTCCTTCTCATATGCAATATCTCAATTCAACTTGATATCATGTATCCTTAATCGAGTAGTTGGTGGTCTCCTAATTTTTTTTCACACTATCAATTATAACCAACTAGCCAATGGCCTTATTCTGGTAGTCAGTAGGGATTATAGGGTAAGATTGTTATCAACATGTTACTATATGGTTAGTTACAGTATAATAGCTAAATTGTGTAGCACTATTGTAAACACTATGTAAGATTCCCTATGAGCCTATATGGATCATTTCTTCTAGCATTATTATTACCTACCAATAATAGAAAAAATTAATAGAAAGAATAATGAAACATATTCAAACATCTTAGAGAAAAATAAATTATAGTTATTATTATGAAAAATATACTAAAATTCAAAACATTATCCAATTTTATAATGATCACAAGAAATTAATATTAAAAATAATTAAATGAATGAGGGAAAGGATGAATTTAATTACATTCAAAATAATATTGAAACAATTTTCCCAACTTATAAACAATTCCCTCCCCATGTAAAAACATCATTGAAAAAAATACAATTATTTTTATGCTCCATCAATAACTTCTCCACCATTAATAACATATCCTTCATTGAGATTAACCAAAATTAACAGTTAATGAAATATAGTTATGGGGATAAAATAAGATAATATAAGTACAATATATTTTATAAGAAAACATTATATAATATTTATAAAACATATATTATCATTTTCATGGATTTATGGAACTATTTTTAAATCATGTCAAGAGAATTATATTTTTAATAGATTGAAATTTATATCATTCTTTTGTGAATTAAATATAATAGCTCATTAAAAAACTATAACTCTTTATTTTACGATATATATGAAAAAATAATAAAAAGGAATTGATAAAAACGATAAATATATAAGGTTCCTACTAAAAAAATATCATAGTTGATAGAAAGTTGTCATTGAAAATGGAGAAATACAAAATGAAATGAAAAATCAATTTAAATAATATGATGAAATATTAATATATATCCTCTCATAATTTAATAAATAAATCATATTTCTGAGATGATATTTTCATATAATAATCATCAAAGATATAAATTAATAATAAATTAATAAATTATTCAAAGAAGATAATTAATAACGTAAAAAATTCTCTGAAAAAAGAAATAGCTAGGACCACCTTCAAATAGAACATTAAAAATTGGTGGGAGGAGTAGATCAATCAATTCAACAGTTTAAATACCATTATTTAAACATAAATACCATTTGATAAACTATTGATTTATACTAGAAAATCTATATACTTGAACATAAATTCTTACCATTTAGTACACTATATGGTCACAAATTGTATTCATAATATGGTTCTTATGAAAAATAATATTATGTCCAAAAAAAATTTTCAATGAAGAAATGATAAAACAAACATGAATATATTTTTATTGAAATATTTTAACAAATAAGGACTGGATTAGGAAATTTATATCATTCATTTTTTCAATATATTTATATATAATATTATGGTATTTATTAAAATAATTATAATGTTTATTATGGGAATCATCATTAAAATTTCTAGTTCTTTTGATGATGATTAATAAAAAATTTAAAAAAATTGATACTTTCATTTGATTAATTAAGATACAAAGATCAAATTAAATGTTTCTTCACCATTATTGAATTTTTTATGATATATTATAAGATACATGATTTTAATTTTGAAAAAATCAATGTAATTTTCATTGTTTAATTTCATAATTTTCATTATAAAGTACATCATTTCCATTTAAAACATGTTTATGCTTATTATTATGATTTACGAAATCATAATAAATATTTAATAATGATAGTCCATCTTCATCATTAAAATTTTTAAATTTACTAAAATTTAATGGATATTAAAAATAAAAATAGTAATAAAAAAGAAGAGAATAAGTAAGAGTGTGAGAAGTTGGAATATTAACATGGTTATCTTCACTAAGATGTACCCTTATGCATTTATTACATGAGTTGACTAATGATAAATTTCCCATTGAATCATCACTATATCACTATGTAGTAACATTAAGAACATTATTACATTTCATTTTTTCTTCATCCTTTTATAAATCAGACATTTTTGTCTTTTATTTATTTTTTGAAATTATGACACCCTTAGATGGTTTCTTCTATATGATCCTTATTTCTCAAACATAGAGAAAATTTCTTTATATTTATTTAATTTAATTTTTTTAAATGTATTAATTGATTAAAATAATCATTTTTTCACTTTTTTATTGATTATTATATTCAATTACTTTTAATGTAATATTCCTCTTGGTTTTCATAAATTCAATTATTTATTTACTGCTTGGTTATTCGTCATTATTTTATATATCATAATGTATTTGTTGAGTTCCTAGTTTACCATATTTTTAATGTCCTTGGATTCAATGATCTTAAATTCATTGGGAGCCCAATGTATGTGTAAAACTAATAGTATTTTCATTATGAGAATTTCTTTGGGAAAAAACACTACTGATATATTCTCAACTATTATAATAGTTAATGAAATGAATAAACATTCTATTAGTATCATCATTTTATTTTATAGGAATATTTTTAAAATTCGGATGATATATACATAACAGATTTTATTTTACATTATTGTTGTATTAAAGATTGATTTATATTTTTTTTAATTTTATAATTTTTTTTAGAAGTAGATATTTCATTATACTCATTTACTATATAAATTCAAATGAATAAAATTCATTGTAGAGATATTAATATATATGTTTTAAAAATCAATAAAATCCAATTATTCTTCAAATTCATTACTTTAAATATACTATGGCCTTTCTGTTTTCCAAATTGGAAAAGAAACACTTCAATGAAAATAAGACATGTAAATTTTCCAATATGAGTAATTTGAACTAAAAAATAAAGGCGACTCTTCCTAAAAATTAGATTCAATAATAAAATAAAATTGTGAAAATTGGTTTTGATTTTAAAATAAAAAAAATTTGTAATATATGAATTTTAATTAATTTTTTGAAATAAAATCATATTAACCATATGATAGTGGTTGATGGTTTCATGTTCACAAATATTGTAAAATTTATTTTTCTAGGAAAGATAAATTTTATTATTTTTAGTAATAATTGTTAAATTAGACAATTGGTAAGTGGGGAGTGAATTTATATTATTAATATAAAATTTAATAAATAAATATATTCTACAAAAGATATGATGAAAAAATTAATAAAATAAAATATATCAGAGTTATGAATAATGGGGATTAGTACAATGAAATTTTGTGAAATAATTTCAGTAATTAAAAATTAAATATAATTAGGCATTGTAAATTTATTAATAATGTTTTAAAATAGTACCTAATGTAACAAATATATCTCATTCCCATTATAATGATCATGAAGTATTATTTTTTAACCCACGTTTTTTGAATGAGAACCAAGAGAATAAAACACTATGATATATGGGAACCATGATCCTCCACAAACCATTCCATTAAAAAAATTGTAAGAACTATAATCACATGGTTTCAATATATACCTGAAAATAAAGAAATTGATGGTGAATATTAATATATTACTATCTAAATAGGATGTCCATTATAATACTTTAACATGAATATTTCATGATACTATTGTATAATGATAACAATTTAGAGAGAGAATTATGAGATGTTAGGGAAAAGGTGTTATACAAAGTGATCAAAATGGGAAAAGAAAAAAGGAACATTAATATAAAAATAGAATGTTGTTGGTTCATAAGACGAAATAATTAAATAAAACACTTTTATTAATTTGTTTCATTTATCACTTCCACTAACGTAATCGTGTTCTCCCTTTGAATGATTGATGGTGTGAACAATAATCTCTTGGGATATCTTGAGATAATAGGATGAAGATTTGAATATGGTAGAATTAGATTGTAATAACATTTATTTGATGGATGTAGAAGTATATTTGATGCTACGTAGATATCATTTTATAACCTCATTAGGGTAATTAGATACAGTGACATGACCCTTGTAATTTAAGTACCAAAAATAGACAAATCCTGAAAATTTTAAATACCTAATAAAATATTATATCTCGATTCCATTGGATACCTAGTAGCCTCTACTAATTAGATGGTAGGAAATAGGAGAACTATTAATATCAATTTTCTAACACTTGTTTTCTACTAGCCATCACAATGTTGATAATGGGTATTCTGTGTCTAGGGTGGTTCTTCGAAATTCAACAATCTACCCAGTATTGTAATGTTTGACAGAAATTAAAGAATTCACTTCGATCTATTTTGGATGTCGTCTTTGGGGATAATTATTTCTTACCAATAATAATAACTAAAACACCAGAAGGACACTATAAACAACATAAAACATGATAGAATTATGTAACCCAATATAATCATCAAAAAAAATTATCTTTGAGTTATAATACTGTATCAGTATCCCAATTTGTTTCTTGATTATTTCCATGGATAAAGTCCCCATAGTGTAGCATAGTTTTCAATTGACCAACATTCAAGTATGAGACCAATTTCTTAACCAACATAACAATATTTTCACATTTGTGTAAATGAACTGATGGATCTGAATGTGTTTCTTGAGGTAAATGTATTTATTTAACATGGTGTTTCACCTTGGGTATCACATTTTCAATTTTAATATATGGGGTAGAGGATTATATAGATTATTTTTGATTGCAAAAAACTAATATATGGGGCTATAAAGAAACAATATCCCTTTCCTAATACTGATTACCTTTTTTATGATCATAAAGAGCATTTGTGGTTTATAAATATATATATTTGATTGGAGTACCATCAGATGAGGATCTAAGAGGATGATATTCCTACAATAGTGTGAAAGAGTAGGTTTGGGAATCATGAGTATTTTGATATAGCATTTATTATTACTAATTATCATATTTTTAAGGTATTTATGAATAGAATCTCTCAATAGTTCTTGTATTGCATTATGGTTATGTTTATGGATGATATTTTATTTTATTCTAGATATGATTAGCTAATAAAAAGTGTATAAATATTATCCTCGAAATCCGGAGATAAAATCATGTATGTATAAATCTATCTATGAAATATTATTTGATTCAATATGTGAAATGTTTGGGATGTGTAGTTTTTACTACAGTGTGTCTAAGGAGATAATAAAAAGATATGGGTAGTGATGAATTGATAGAGTCATAGAAATGTGTTTTATATATGATGATTTTAATGTTAGTTAGAAAATATAGGTTATATTTGGATAATTATCGTATATTTGATCTCATATGATGTAGTTAACCAATAATAGGGTAAGAATTATTATATAAATCAATTCCATAGTTCATTAGAGGAGTTGAAAGTTAGGTTGACAATAGCTCTCGTCCTGATACTTCCCTAGACTTATAATGGTGATGATATCTACATTGATTAGTTAGGAATGGTTTTGGTTTTTTTTTGGATTCATGGGATACATATCATAGCATATAGATCACTCCAGTTACTCAGTCATGAAAATTAATATCCTACCTCTTATGTAGAGTAATTGTTAATTTTTCAAGAACTTCAGTCATGGGGCCACTACATTTTTGAGTTGTGGTGTATGGTGTATTATGTCCAAAAAAATATAAATTTTATCCTCGAAAAAATGGATCTCAACCCAAAAAAATAAATACGTATAAATTTATTTATACCTTTAATTTTGATATTTTTTATACCACATGTAAATGAACTATAGTCAGAAATGATTTTATTTGGAGATTACTAATTCAAGATGTTATATAATTTTTTGAAGAGTCTTTTTTATTGTGTTTTTTACTGGGAAGAATATTTTTTATAGATATGATAGAAAGGTATTCCATGATTTTACTTCGGATAGATCAATTTTGGAGTATATATTTATACATTGAAACCCTAATGATTTAGAGTGGTAGTGTTTGAGATGTAATATTTATAGTGGGGAACATCATGTGATTATTCTTAGACTCATTGTTGATTTTTACATTTCATGAAGAATGGTTGTTTTAATAGACATGATGAATTATTTTATGGGTAATATACATCGATCAGGTCATTCATTACACTCTAGAGCTATAAATATGTACCATGACTTGAAATATCATTACTTGTGTCTTTTAATGAGAAGATTGATTCTATGTATTTTATCATAGCGCCTTATATTTCATCGAATCAAGGCATAGTGATATAATCATCCATGGATTTTACAAACATTAACCATTCCAATCAGGAAATTAAATGATATATCTGTGGTCATTATAATTGGGATACCATATACTCTTTATCTTACATATGAGTTGTGTGTGATTATGGATCCACTCCTAAAATCAACCTATTTAATATATATGAATGTACAAAAAATGTATTCTATTTTTTGGAATATTACATGTGGGATGTTGAAATAATTCATGTTTTTCTAATATATATATATATATATCATTTTTATAGAGAAAACCACATAACATATCTGTCTCAACATGGAATTCATATAGTGGTGGGAAACCATTTGGATTTGAGCAAGAATTATCACCCATAAATGGGTAGCTGGATTGGGAGATCCATCCAAATTTTTTATGACACGATTATGCAATGTGTCTTGAAATTATTGGATTATGGGTGAATCAATTTACCACATTAGATTATTCCTTTAAAATATGTTATCACAAATTCATTTAGATATTATTCTTTGATATTTTCAATGAGTGACCATGTATGTCGCCTCTTTGTTATGAATAGGCTACAGAATAGTCTTTGGTTGGGTTATGTATTATTCATGAGACTAGATATAAATATAATTTGACCATATATAATTAAGTGATATATTATAGATTCAATAAATAATATGTTAATTGATGTCATAATTTTAAGGACATTGAGGTAGCTGATTGGGGTTTTAGAAAAGGTTTAACTCATTTGAGGCATAGATTCTATGTTAATAAGGGAATTTATTAATAATTAAAAGGTGGGGTTTTCATTGGACTTATTTCTGACATTTTATGTGAATGTTTAGTTTACTTAATGAAAAATTCAAATATTAAATTTGGTTTTCAATCATGGGAATCATTGTGGATCACTGTTGATACGTTTTAAAAAAATTATCTCATGGATTAAATATTGATTGTGTCATAGAAAATATCTATGAAAATTTGTTTTATGTTATTCCTAAGTAAAATATTAGGAAACACTTTTTTATCTTTAATGTTTTCATAATGTAAATGCACCGATGGGAGACCATAGGGTATAATAAAAGACTATAAAAATACTACCCATAATGAAAAAATATATTACTACACGGGATTCTTTTGATTTTATGGTTATTGGGGGTTATCCTTTCTATGGAACCAAAGATCATGTACTACAAAAGTCAGATTATCCCTACTACTGTTCTATTTGTGTGTTGTTTGTTTTTTTAGACAAAGATTCTCTGTATATCCAAATAAAATTATTTTATATTAAATTACTTGTATTACAATATGAAATGATTGTTTACCCACCTCCTACTGTTATATATATTGACTCATGAAAAGTATTTGATTATATGTTTATATCAAAAATATTTTAATTGGAAATATTTGTACTCATTATTGAAAAACCCATTTTTTAAAGAAACTCGAAAGACATTTTATGAATTGGAAAATGATTTCTTTAATGGTGTTACTAAATTAAGCTTAAATCTGAACTATTGGATGTATGTGGTTATAAAATTTATAGATTCATGGTGGTATCTTAATGGAATAATGAGATCAGCCACACCTTTTGACACTCAGATATTATAGACTTGGGTTTTTATGATACAGATGCTGGGAAGACCATCATGTATATGATGAATCTCCTTGTTAAATTTTTATACTAGTATATTGTGATGAAGGTGGCTTATAGACATGTATAGATGGAACCATATGTTATTTATAATCCATGTTTCTGATAATAGTTTTAATACATTTTGAGACATTGTTATTCGGTTGTTAGATGTTACATTTTTTGTTTTTGTTGTGACATGTAATATATTATTGTTTTTTCAATTTACTACTATATTTATTTTCATTAAAAATTTTTATTAAGGGTGAAATTATTCCCAAATCCTTTTTTGTGATATGTAGAAACTTGAATCCATCCCATGGAGATCAATAACAAACATTGGACCTTGAGGTTAATCAATTATGTTAAACAGATGAGTCATCCCATATTGGTCTATTGTAGGAAATGAGCATAGGATCACCCCTATTTGATTAATATTTAATATAAAAACCTTTTCATTATTATCAATTTTTTTCTTAGAGAATAATTACAATTCAATATGAGTTATTCCCTATGAATTTTTGAGATATTAATGGATCCTGGTATGAGTATGAAATAAAACTATACCCTGTGATTTTGGGAAATAATACATATTTTATCTAGAAATATATCAATATACTCTTATAAAGTATATATGTAACTAATATATACTTCCTACACATTATTATGTATTAGGGTTCCCTTATTTTTGTGCATCATAAACCATATTATATTATTTTATTTCAGAAGGTGTTCATTATAGTACATTGAGAGATTCTTGATAATAGTATGACATGGAATATGGGGTAATATTTCCTAATCATTATAGTTGATTTTTTTATGTTGGGAAATCCAATGCATACCCAGGATTATCTAAATTTAAAATAAATGAAAAAATAATTCAACATTCATGTAATATCATCTCATAAATCTTAATCAGTGAATATTTTTATAACATCGATGTGATCATTTTGTAACCAGGTGTTTTAATGATAGATCAATATCCATTTCATGGGGTTGTGATCTCATATTCTTCGAAAATATGTGTGATATAAAATAATTCCATGAACTAAAATCAAATAAATTATTATCATCTCTACCAAATATTTAAATTATAACATACATCAATTCATTAAACAGATTTTCTTTTCAGTAAGTAAACATGAGTTCTCTTCCTTGATTGATTTATTTGGGAGGTCATTGTATCCTATTTTCTACATCATTATATGGGGTTCGCCCCTACATAACATAATTTATAAACTTATTACACCAAAACCTCTATATGGATAATGAACCATTGTTTGGTACATTCTTATCTTTTACTATTTTTATCGACCTCTTATCCCAAAATTCATTGATTTGGTATTTGAGTGATTCATTAACACGCATAAAATGAAACCTTGATCCCCTCAGGTGATTTCTCAAGATCTTTATCCAAAATTAATTGCATTTAGGACATATTACATTCTTCTCATAATGTTTTATTCTATCACACCACACATGATAATTTAGATTATTTTTCATTCCACTTGAATATTCAAATGTTACTGAATCCATTTATACCAAAATAGAAAAATTGAATAGTATCTTCATATATAATAATGTTATTCTCAATATACCCCTTCTATGGCTATTCATGATTCTTTAAAAAACGATCATTTGTTTTCATGGTTATATATATATAACTAATGGCATGGATTTCAAGTGTTATGAAATTTTCTTTATTAGATCTAATAGATTTATCATGTTTTTCACTATGTCAATAAATTGACATTACATTTCAATGTTTATTATCAAATGAATGTTCATAATGAAAAATATTTTCATGAATGGTTTACATTATATAGAGATTTCTTCACCTTGTAATGGAACTATTAATGATATTTTACAATTGGTCAACATCAACTTCTTAATAATAAACTGTCTAAAATGGTTCTCTCGTGGTTAAATCCTAGGAGAATAGAAAACATATCCCACATCATTTACACAACAATAAAATACAAGAGGACTATAGAACATACTATGATAATTTTTATATTACCCCATTAATGACATGATAATGAGATTCTCCTTCCATGGGTTTTTCGGAAGCTAAATAAAAAGTTATTGTTTAATATATCATGAGACAATTATTTTTTTTGTAAAATATAGTTATGAATTTTATCTCCAATATTATTGATTTCTTGTTAGAAATTTCCCCACATTTTACATTTCACCAATTTTAAAATTGGTTCATTAATGTACCCTGGATTACATTTACTATAGAAGTATTGGGAATGAGTATAATTTAAATAATAAATTTACAAATAATAAAACTAGAAAATTATAACGATGACATTATAAACTGCATGAATACATCAACGTATACATTTTCATGTGTCAATATTGGTTATAGATGTTTAATAATGGACAAGTGATTTAAACAAATTTTATCCCCAGTATCAAACCAGGTTTATAATTACGCATCTTTATAGTAAACCTATTCAAGATTGAGTTAATAATTAACACTCCATTTTTAGTCATATTTCTCTAGCTACTTTTTCGATGGATCCTACTTATAATTTTTATAGGAATAAAATTATATAATATAATAAAATCAGATTGTCATAAATAGACAATAAATATATTTCTTGGATTATTTATTACATTACATAAATAAACTCCTTATAATATTTGTAGTTTAGTCACCTTTAAAGCATAAAAATATAAACATGTGTACATAAGTGAGATACATTATATCACCTATGTTCTTTATATCTAACACCCTTCATAAAAATTTCATACATAATACATATAATAATATTATAGGTATTGGAATTATAATAATTGGTTTGATTAGATTCTCAGAAAGGGAAAAAATGGATATAAATTAGAATAAGAAAAACATGAGGGTTCTAGAACATTTTCCAAATATTACAAAACAATACCCAAAATGTAAAATTTAGAAATCATGATACATCACATAAATATTTCCATTAACTAAGAAATAAATCAAATGTAAATCAAGTAACATGATCTAATGATATCATAACACATGATATCTTAGAATACACATAAGTATAAAAAATAATTTCCATATTTTTCAAAACAAGGTTTCAATAGAATGGTAACAAACAATTTCATTTAATATACAATGTTCACTCCTCATTAAGTCCATGTATTATTGATCTTATATCAATTCACATTCGCCCGTTTTTTTATTTACTATATTCTCTCCATATTCCAATTGTGTCTCTCCCACGTATTATAATCCTATTAACAATAAATTAGGGGAATATGTAGGTCTCTCCAATCACATAATGAAATCATACTTATGTGTTCCATAAGATCATTAAAATAAATCATACCAATACCCATGAAATGAGAAAGGTATCATAAATATTTAATGATATCATAACCTTTGTAAAATATATGTCTTTCATAATCATTTAATCTGTGTATATCCTATGAAAATATATAGGGTTCATAATATTTTAATAAAGGAAGAACATGTAGAATAGAAACGTGTTTCATAAAAATCCTGATATAAAAAAACTAACCATTTAGAGAAATAATGTGAATGATATTATTAGATCCTATTCCTAGTATTGAATATGTAACTCGCACTGATTTCATCAATGGTAGAAAATAATTTCAAAGGATCATTTTAAACATTTCTTGATGAAAATATGTTTTGGGCTTATAAATTTTTTTCAAAACATAGAAGTTTTTTTGATGATTTTTTTAAATTAAATTACAAAAAAATATAATAGAATATTTTAATAAATGGTAATTCATTATTTTTAAAATATTTATTAATTTTATACATATTAAAATTATTGTTTTGTTCATATTTGAGGTAAAATCTAAATGACCATTTTTTATAAGGAAAAAATATCCCATTGGAAAAAATATTAAGAGTGTGAACATGATTAAATATTTATTATAAAATTCGTTGTATATTATTGGTACTTTTTTGAAAAAAAAATATTTTTCAAACACATGCTTTTGAATGAAAACCAATTTCCAACGAATGAGACAAATGACATGAGATTCTTTTCAAAACATTTCTCATAATTATATTAAGTTACAAAGAGGTGAAAAAGGATACATTAAATTTACATATATTCAATAAACATATTACAATAAATTTGATGATATATTTTGAGAGTTATATAACAAAATTTAATCAATGAAAGAATTATCATTGATAAATCTTGAAAAATGATTCGATTGTAGCAATAAACTCTAATAATTTAAATGTGTTGAATCCTTATATCCAATAAATAATAACATTAAAATAAACATAATGTATTCATAAAAGTATATTCATGATTTAATATGTTTAAGGGGATTTATATACACCTTGAAAATTAATATAGGTACAATACATTACAAGTGTCACATAGAAGGCAAGTTGAAATATAATTAACATACATTCTGTCAAGAATCTCATTGTAATCAATAAAAACTCTTGTATAATAAATATAAGTTTATTACACATATATGTAATATCATCATTCCTATATATATTACCATATATTGGTTACTTATGACATTATATTAATATTTTATTACAATTCTCTACTCTATGTTATGTTCTAGAGAATAACCACTTTGTTTTTTCTTAAATGTATTGATTAGTTATATTTTTGGTTTTTATAAATTAGTCTGGATTTCATAATATCGTAGATCATAACCATGATATTAATATCAAATATTTTATTTTTTTATATATATTAATAATAACTTATTTCAGACATTTGGTTGATATGAAATACACAATTTGTGGAGATGGTAGGTCATATGTACACATAATCACTATTTCCGTTTATTTTCATATTGATAGAAAAAAAAATTTAGGATAATTATAATTGAAATGACATTATTATGTCATACAGTTATAATTATTTTATTATAATCATTAATAACATCTATTTAAATAGTGAATAAATAATGTAACTTAATGAGGCGGTAGTCCTTCATACACAAGTGCGATGTTATCGTATTGCTAAAAATAGAATGCATGAAGGAATGCTTAATATATGAATTAAAAATCATTAATTAATCATTAAATTCATAAATATAAAATATAGGTATAATTTTAATCATTATACTGTATCATTAAAAGTGATAACGATGAAAAATACACTAGTTAATGAGGCGTAGACTATCATACAAATGAATTTGGATTTAGTAACACATATCATACAATTGTGTTTAGATGTTGTTATCACCCTCAACATTAATGCATATAATTCTATGGATGATACTATGGATATTATATAATAATTTTTAAAATATAATTAAATGGATTTTAGTACTAAATACAACAAAAACATTCATTGATAAATGGTACCTCTCTATCTAGTATCTCTTTTTGGTTTAGTCCAAATTTATTACCTAGAAAGATTTGCACCCAAGGAAATACCACTAATATGAGATAATGAATGTAGAGTATATATTTGGGTAGGTATTTACTAAACCAATTAGACTTCAAGACTAAAATATTTTGGCAGAGTGAGTGGCCTTTAACAGGGGAGGTGAGTGGGAAACATGTAAATATTTTAAAAACGTAATTCAAATCATGTTTTATAAAAAAAATAAATTATCCTAAATTACTCCAATAATTGCCTTAGACAATATAATGTCAAAATATGGAAACAAAATTGGGTTTGGACATGATTTACAACCATTGTTAATAATATATTTTAATTCTCGCTATTAATTAATCTTATTTTTACTTTAATCGTTGTAACTAATTAATAATTTGTTTCACTAATAACATTGGTCAAAAATTAATTTCATCTTATTTTAAATTATCAATTCATATTATTATAAATATTCTATCCATTTTTTTAAATTAAAATCAAAGAATAAATAAAAAATATTTTAAAATTATTCTTGCATACGTGTCGAGCAGGCTTGTTTTTAATGTGAAGAATATCATATCATTAAAATGTTTTTCTATCCAATTTTAATGTGATTTGATTTAAATTATATAAATTTTATTAATTTAATTATTATTAAACTAATAATAATTTAAATCAAATTTAAAATATATTTTACATTTTTTAAATAATTAAAAAATTGTATATTTGAATTATTATTTTATATTTTCACCATTAAACAGAAAATATGTCTTTTATAAAAAATCTAAAAAGATCACCGGATGATAATTTTTACATTATAAAATAATAAATAAATTTAATTTTAAATATTTATATTTCAAAAAGATTCAAAAAAATTGTATTATTATTTTTCAAAAAAATTTATAAAAATTTGTTTTTTAGAAAAAAATATATTCAAACATATAATGGGTTTACCAAACACTATATATATTTTATAAAAAATATGATTCATTAATTTAAACCCATTATAATTAATATTTTAGAATTTGTTATTTCTATTAATTTTTCTGATTCTAACTACTTGTGTTCAATGTTTCATGATTCAATAACTATATTAATAATATTACTTTGATTTTTTATAACTCAGTCTATAATTTTATAAAATATAAATTGGTGATTCCTGTAGCGTAATCATCAAATAATGCTGCGTGTAGGACACTATTAACATGGATTAGTCATGAAACATAAGTAATTAAATATATTTAATTTATTAAAAAAAATTATAATAACTCGTGGGGTTACATGTTATTTTATGAAAACCGCATGATCTATAATTTACCAAAACAAAATATTGTAATTCAATACTTTAATATGACCCTATAGTTTTCCATAAATTTAATTAAATTAATATCCAAAATAATTAAAATAATACCAATAAATTATTAAACCATTCCCTAAAACCATCTTATGTTACCCATGATAGAAAACATATAATCAATATGTTAATATCATGATTAAAATAATTCATCTCAAAAAAATAAAAAAAAAACATACACCTAAAGATTTAATTCAATTGATATTCACTTCATGAACAACTTTTAAACGACAGTTTTTAAATATCTCATTCATCATTATCCAATAGATACATTTATTGATATAGAACATGAATAAATATTTTTTATATCATACTAATTGGAATCTTATGAAATGCGTGATCAGAAATACATCATATGGGGAGAAAATATCATAATGTATCAGAAAATAAATATCATAGAGTACATGATAATGATGATAAATATTTTATTATAAGATCATAGGATCATATATGATAATTATAAATCATTTTAATGAAACATGTAATAAAAAATATCGTTATGTTAGAATATATGTTATGAATTGGCTTAAAATACATAACAATAATAATAAAACAAGGCTGCATTGCATAAATATTAAAAATCTTTCAATGATAATGAATAATCTAATAGCATAAAATTTAATATAAAATTAAATGAATATTATCAATGTGGAAAATATTTGTGAAATTCATGTAAATATGTTTCAAGTATATGAATAGTTAATATCTATTTGAAATAACTCATTTTGCACGTGCCAATGTTTATGAACTCATTAGTTCCTCGCAAAAAACTGCATGAAAGCCCATTATGACCAAACATTTGTTAAAAACTAATTATGTTTACTCGTGATAATATAATTAGATGTAATCATAATTAAATGCAATGTAAGGTTATATAGGCCCCCAAAAGTCATCATCCATACATATGTGCGCCACATAAAAAATTCAATCATTAAAACATAATGAACCCATTAAAAAGAATGGGATTCCTAAAATTGATAAGATTATCACATAATATGAACTTCATAAATAAAAATATAACCAAAATATTATTTTATAAAAATAAATAAAAACATAATACAATATAGGGTTTAATAAATAAATTATATCAAGCGAGACAATCCATAAAGTAAAAAAAAGTGGAAATATTGAATATTTTAACAAAACTATTTAAATACTACTATAAAAGAAGTAGTAACGATTAATTTTAGAATGTATTTTTGATACAGAAAAAAATAATTTTGAAATATTAGAATGAACAGTTCCATATATAATATTATTGAAGAAAAATTGAATATAATTTAATAAATCTATATGGGTAAATAATGAAAGAAATAATTTTTTTAATAATTTTATCTATTTTCTTATAAAAACACATTTGAGAATCATTAATGGAATTTCATTTAATAAGAGGTGCCAACGAAAATTTTATGAATAAGAAAGAAAATGAAAACAGGGATTTCCCTAATAAATTAATTTTGATAAGAAAAATATATACATGCAATACATGATTTATTTATTAGAATGAGAATTATTCATACCAACGTTATATATATATTGGAAAACATTTTATCAAATATTTTTTTATATATAATAGCCTTTAATTTATCAAGAGAATAAAATTAGACAATGTGAAAAATAGGGTAACATATGACAAAAGAAAAAAGCAATTATAATGAATGAAATTTTATGACCCAATAAACCAAAAATATTGTTGATGAAGCCCTTACCTTGAATTCTATCCATGTTGATTACACTCTAAACTCGTGTTTGATAAAAAAATATCATAATCAAAATGTTTATAAATATATAAATACATAAAAAAATATCGTAATCATGATGATTTTTTATTTGATTCATAATTAGCGATGTTTTTATTCATTATTCTCTCAAATTTAATAATTTGTATATAATACAAGGTAATTTAATATATTTTTTACAATATTTTATAAAGTCATACTATGACTCTGTTTTAGTTTTAATAATAGTTCTTTTATATAAAATTCGCGGAATGTATTATTCGATGGTTTTCAAAAAATTATTAGTGGTATTATAATAAATTAATTAGAAGATTATTTGAAAAATCCATAACTAAATATCATTAATTACATATTAATATCTAATATTATATCACATTCCATTTTTGATATAAATTTATAGGATTTTTTATTTTTGGGTAAAATATATCCAACAAAAATAGGGAATAATAATTGTGTGAGTATAGCTATAAAATATACTATTTTGATATAATATTACTATTGAATATATATAATTAATTTATTTATATATTATTAAGGCATTGAATAAAAATTTCAAATGGGAAAATGAAGATGGAAAACTTAAAACAATTATATAAGTATTAATAAAATACATTTTTGTAACACATTGATATTTTTTAAAAAATTAAATTATATTTGATAGAATAAAGGAAATGAAACTTTTAGTTTATCATTAATTACATGAAACACATTTTTTAGATCACATTACATGAAACCCCTCTATTTTTATTATTAATAAAGTATTTAACATGAAACACCGAACACAAACAACCAATGTTATTAATTACCATAATAACATCTCCATTAAATTTGTAGGTATGAGTCGTATTAAATAAATAAATAAATATATATATATATATATGTATCTCAAACAATATGAATTATATAATTTTTTTAAATAATTATTCATTTTTAGTAATTTTAAATTATTTTTTTAAAAAAAATTTAATTCAAAAATTATTTTTATTGAATATCATGAAATAAATAAAATAATAATTTTTTGTAATTTTATACAATTTTAATTACAATATCATCTTAATTATTGGAATTGTGATATCTAAATTCACATTATATGAAATATTTTGTTTTTTATGAAAATATTGATTTGTCGATAAATACTAAAAAATTACGATTTTTGTAAAACATTTGTTAATAATAAATTTGTTATTTAATTTTGTAAATATTTTCTTAATAGTATTTAAATAAAATTATATTTATTTAATAATTTAATTTTTTAATAAACATTAAATTGATGTTTTGTATAAGTTTGTTTTTGGTTATTGAAATGGGTTTTTTCTAAAAACTAATTTAAATTTAAAAAAGAAACTCTATTTAAAGTAATTAAAAAAATATATAATGAGAAATATTTAAAATTTAATTTAAAAACTATATATAAAATAATATTAATTTATTTATATAAAATGATTATTATTAGTCACTGATTTAATATAAAATCATCTTATTCTAAAAATACAATATTTAAAAATTTGATTTTCTCCGCGTTAGTTGGATTAATATTAAAATAATATTTTTAACTTAATTGAATTGGATTTGGAAAAATGGATTCTATATTTTGAATAATAACAATTTATAGTATTTAATAATGTAAAATTATTTATTTATCAAAGTTATTAATGAAAGTAGTTAGATTTAATTAAAAGGTTCAATGTAAAAACAAGTTCAAAGAATGAATAAAATTTATACTAAAGGGGAATATGACATAATCACTATTCCAAACCCCATTTCATGGAGATATTTATATCCTTATGACATTAGGATATACATTTATGAGTTTTTAGTATACTATTCTATGAATGTGACCCATATAATTTTTTATGTAAAGAAAAGACAAAAAGGAATCCCATTTAAATCTTAAAAATCCTTGGGAATGTGAAAAAAAATATTTTCATTTATATTTATCAATTTGAAAGACAAATTATTTATTTATCATGATTTATTTATTTATTTATTATATACGAAATAATTATTTAAAATTATTATCAAATACAAATGAAATAATTACTTACTTAATAAAAAATAATAATTAAAGATATTAAAATATTTAAATATCAATAAATTTACTAAATTATTGTATTAAATTAATTTTATAGTAGAATATATCATGATACGCATGTGTCGACATAATATATTTAAATTCATTATAACCCATGATATTTTTAAATCTAAATTAAATAAATAATTTCAAAATTGACATTTATGTTATTTTTAACTAAATTAAATTTTTTAAATTAATTAAAAAATTATAAGAATAATATCTTCTACCATGGTATTTTTAAATATTTATAAACATAAAAAAATAGTCCACTTATATATGAATTTATTTTTAATAATTAACATATTGAACCCTAATTATTAAAACAATTGTAGAAACTCTTAGGTTTAAAGTAAATTTTTTCAAAATTACATGTGCTTTAGTTAAAATTAATTTCCAAACCAAAAAGGATATTTATTTTATAATTTGAATTTACTAATTTGATTAATTTGGTATAAATGTTCCTATAATTATCAATTTAAATATGTTTTAATGGATAAATAATATAGTTTAAAAAAAGTATAAAGAAAATAAACAATAATGAAAAAAATACTATGAAACTAAAGAGTTAAAGAACAAAATGATTAAAAAATGTAAGTGTTTTATATTTTATAGGTGTTTCATGGAAAAAAAACATCCATTTAATCCATAAATATTCAATTTTTAAGCATATGTGTAAATGAAGACATGCCACCAGTGAATACATTTGAGTATTTTCAAAAATTTCACTCCATTTCTACAATGAAAGTTCACCCATTCCCCTCACCCATAAAAACTAATTAATCTATTTGTTTCATACAAACTCTGCCAAAATAAAATTTTATTATCAATTCAATCATCCAAGAAGTGTCATGTAATGTATGATCCATTTAGACATTTAATCGGTGCTCTGTGATGGTTCTCCACAAGAACTAATGTGTGAATCATTGTATAACAGAGGCTACCGACTAATAGATTATGTGTAATGGTCGATATTGGAAGAGTATATAACTGTATATTAGAGTCATCAACTGAATGAAAATATCTAAACACCATTCATAATAGATTATGAAAATGAATAAATAAATTTAATCTAAAAATATTGTAATAACATGAAACTGCTGAAAAGGGTTGAACACCCAAGTCATGCATACAACCACCATCACAGATTAAGCTGATCCCATATAAAAAATAGATAACATAATTGTACATAGAACATGAAATACCTCCTAATCATGGATATAACATATACCTGGTTCGTAGTTCTCTATCGAGATTCTCTAGCCCAACCTGTAAACCACACAAGAGCATGAAGTTCAACATTAAAACATGATTCCTCAGCATAATACATTGTACATATGTGATTAACCTGAAAGAAGATAGAATGTATATTTTCTCCCTAAGGTGCATGTATAGTGGTGAAAAAGAAACACTAATAGGGAACCCCCAATGCTGAAGATATAAATTTCTATCATATGTTAATTCTCATGAATCATGTAGAGCCTAGTCGGATAAAAATATAATAAAATATAAATAAAATATTCATCAGTCCTAAGGCCTGATTCCATGATTAACCCTAACATGTTTGGATCAATTTCGAGACTCACTGAGCATGTTTCCAAGATTGTCTTTTCTAAATAACATGTGGGCTCCAGGACCATAACAGCCACAACTAAACCGGATAATATTATGAAACTTCCCTATAATAGTATTATCATCAATTATAATATTATAAGGCATCCCATACCAATTCCTAAAGATACAAACATCATCTCATACTCAGTACCTTAACACATACATCATGTTAAAAAAATGTACTACCAATCACAGACCCTATGTCTGACATTTATATCATGAGTCATAAAAAATAATTCATATAGCATAAGTCCAATAACTAAACCACATATCCAAATAATAATTACCAATAAAAATAATTCTTATTATCGAAAAAATAATAAACATAAAGTTATATGAAACAATATATGTACAATAATAATTTATACAAAACATCAGTAGTTCCTAGAGCCCCATTATGGTCCATCCCAATGAGTATGAGCATCAATCCAACTTCCATTTTCACATTTCCTACCAACACTACCTAGAGAATCATTATACACTCTACTATCAGTGTCTATATTATTATCCTAACACCATCTCAGTTGTATACCTCATGTGCCTAGTACCTAAATTCAAGCACCATTCCACATACATGTTACATCATATACACTATACTCAATAGTACAATAGTATGCCTGTAACCATAGTCCATCACTGAGACAATTGATGTGGAGTGTTGGTAATATATCCATCATGCTAGTTTACCATTAATTCCTAAAACATCATTCTCATGCATAATCAAATAATCATACTATTTGTGTATAGAGAATATGTCTAACACCGTGTTTATTTTATATTAACAGTAAATGGATCCTCACATCCTTCAATCACCAGCATTGATATTTACGAATGATATTTATAGATCATTTGTAAAATTTAATTATTTATAGCATGTATTCCCATTAAACATGTTTCCAAACTGTGGAAACCCAACCATATGAAATTTTTTTATGGCCATAAGTCAATTCTCAACATCAAAGAACTAATACATAACAATGGTTGTCTCTCTTGCTATCACAGCCAACAACAACTTATATCCATCAACTCATACATCATAATGCGTTTGAAGGAACAACTATAACCAAATTACATAAGTATTATCTCCCACCCTGGGTCATCATATCAATCAGGCCCACAATTTTTATTTCATAACACATATAAAAATATAAATCCATCATTGGAGCCTTGAATCAAGAAGTAATGTAGAAGAATCCTATCTAAACATTGTAAAAATAAAACCAATGGGGCATGCCCTCTCATAAGAAAAATCCTCAATAGTCACATAATTTTCTCCATATGATCATGGGTGAATAACATCCTAGCAACACACTATAAAATAAAACTCATTCCACGTTGGAAACCTCATCAGCCATCCACGCCATCTAACGATACATCGATCAAGTAAATTCCCATTATGGAATCATCGAGAGACCCTAATACTCAACTCATGAAAACCATTTCACTCAGCCATAACCACCATTCTGATTTTTAAACCAACCCTAATGGATAAAACTACTATAACCCTAAATCATATGGTCCAAACATTAACATCTATAATCTCGAGCCACTAGTCATAATAATTAGGTAAAAACCATGATCTTTCAAGAGATATAACAAAAATCAAACAATCTAATATTCATTTAGGAAACCTAAAAACCAACATCGAACACATAGGCTATTCCATTCACAATGTTCAAATACCTCACCCTTTCCTCCTTGGATATATCCTAACCCACTAGAGGATTGAGAATCCATACATCATTGAATTCTTTCTATATAAATACTTCATTCAAAAAAATAATCCTAATGACCTCTATATGTCTAACAGTTCACAAAACAATTATATTTGTATAAAAATGTTCATAATATACTACTCACAAGCCCATTTTTTCACTCCATGTGACAAAATACTCAAAACCTCCTTGATGGAAAAACAACATGGCATGTACGTTATAGTACACAGAGTGTCATATCTTCTTTCTTTATATACATGTAGTTTCACATGGATAGAGAAAAATGGGTTCTACCTGTGTACTATGAATTGGATTGTACCCAAAATACATTGCATGTATCAAATATAGATGATGTGTACATTCCAAACATTTCATGTCTCTCTACTTTTCTACAAGGCCATGTACATCCCCAAGTACTATGACATGATTTATAGTTAATGTACATGGTATTTGGTTCAAAAATTTATTTCTCAAATGGGATGGGAAAATGGGTTGTGTTCTTAGAACCACAAATTGTGTATACATGGAATGTGAATGTGAAACCCCTAAAACCTCTCGAAACCCCCACCTTTTCTTCAATAATCACATATCAACCCCCATGGGGTCGTTAGATTTCATAATAATGTATAACATTATAAAAAACATATCTATGATTATCGGGACATAAAAATTGAAAATGTCAAACCTCATAGAATAAACACAAAACCATCAGGTCAAAATCTGCTCCTGAAAGATATTAGACCTCAATCTAGTTCCAATCTAAACAAAGGATAAATTCTGGTGGCATATTCCCCCTTTATCCACTTGGTCCAGTCATCATGATTATAGGGACACCCTGACAACCTTTTCAACGTATAAGAACCACCTCTATGGGGGGTGGGATAGGTTTTTATTTAATTTAATTATTTTTATACTAAATATTTAATTAATTTCCCATTGTAATACATATCTTGAGTCCCAGAACCTGAAATGAGTTTATTCCTCTCCTTGGTAAACCTCCGCTTCCAAACACACTGGTGGACTAGGAATCATAATACATCACTCCATTCGAATGATACATAAACCCAAATATTCCTGACCAATTTAATATTTATTTATATAAATTATAAATATTCTACCAAAACTCAAACAAATCAAAATTTAAAAAACCTCATGTCCAAGGGTGATGAACTCATTCCAGGATAAATAGAGTGGTTAGAAAGATTATCAAAGACCATGTTCTAGGGGAAAATGCCAATTTTTTCATCTGAATATCACTCTTAGAATAATAATTTAAATTTCAACTCGTATTTCAAAATCTAGTAAACTCCTGTATTTACAACCTCCCTACAATAATATTTCTCGTCGTCATGAAGACTCAATTGTTTTTCATCCACACATCTTGCCCCTACTGGCCGTCAAATCAATCTCATCTCATTTATTTCTACTCAATGATTCAAACTAGTATTCAATATAGAAGAATGAAGAAGTTGAATACAGCCCATAAAAGTCCATGCCACTACCTGACACCATTAACATCCCACTAGGAATGTTCCTACCCACACCCATGGATCAAGATACATCCTGTAATATTTTAGTTCTATTTTCCAAACTCATGGTGTTCCCCAAAAAAACTAAACACATATCTAATGATTCATATGCATGGAACTTTCCATTATTAATGTCTCCAATAAAAAAAATACTCAGTAGTATACCAACCAGATCGACATGGTTCTCACTACAGCCTCGACCAAACCCATAAAAGGGTGACAACACCATATCTGATCTGGTACTCCTCACCAGTAGTCTAACCTCATTATCACCTCATAACAAAATATCTTTTCCCCCTATCATGCCCTAATCACAACCTAACCCTGGAGATAGACATGGCCCTCTTTCTCCAATGAGAGCATCAAAACCGAATTGCTACTATTTATCATTACCAGCATCTGAGGAAAACACCCATGGTATTTGTAAATAAATGTTCTATCAGAGGGTCCTCAACCATTATAAACCATGGGTGGGCTACCCACCATAAGGATTTGCACACATTGTTCCATGAAAACATGCTCCCAGGTGGCCACTTATCAATACAAGAAAATATATCTATATCATTGTAGGATGTCAGTTCTCTTTTATAATACTCAGTATTATTTGAAAACATTGGGAATAAACATCTCAAATCCATGATTATAATATGACTTCAATGACGAAAACCACTACAAACTCATCCAGTGTAGAACATAATAATTCTAGCCTAATGCCTCAGGTCACCATGCCCACTTGCCTCTCTTCACACCAACAACAATTCATAGCACTCTCATGGCCTCCAACGCAACTATAGCACCTCGTATGTACACCCATGTATCATTTGATCAAAAAATCAAAATGATATAGTACATTACCATGTGATTCATCTCTATGTTTCCCATATCATGCAACCATTACACTACCTTTTTTATGTGAACCACAAAAATTGATTTGACTACAATTAGTCACATATCAATAAAACCCAACTCTCAATAACTAACCACGAAAACTTGAGTACATCAAGTGCAATGAATCCAACCAAAAGACAGAACGATCAACTCTATGACACATCCATTTCCTAGGAATGGTAGTTAAATGAACATTACCATCTCCGACAAATCCATTTCCAAGGAATGATAGTTAAATGAACATTACCATCTTAGAACAAATATCAACTCTCCGACACATCCACTCATCATGTACAAAAAAGAATTCATGACATAGTCACCCCCCCCCCATAGGGGTCACCTGTAAAAGTCAATATTTTTTAAATTCATGCTCTAATGTCCCATATAAATGCCACAAGTAACTCCCATCCAGCCCTATCAATAATGCCTCAATCCATGTAACTAATGAACAAACCCATATATATATATATATATGATAAATAAAAAAAGTAAAAAAATCATTGGGAATCCACATTCACCAGTCCCTACATCACATGACATCATCTAGTCAAAACATCATCCTCTAGGGTCTCACACTATAATGTTTCTTCTCACCAATCTACTGCCCAAAACTAGGGTCTATGTCCACTTCAAGAATAGTCACATCAGACCACTCTATAGAAATACCAGAAAGACTAAAAAACTCAAAAAAAGTGATTTAAAATGAGCCAACATCCCAACATTTATACCATATTGACCGACCAGAGTTTATACACAAGTTGAAAATAAGGACAACACTAACATCCCCCCATCAAGAATATCTTCATAGATTCTCAAAACCAACCTGAGAAGGAAACACCAAAAATGAAACACTAGATGGACTACAAAATGGGTATCCTATGCTCCTATTTTGATGAATTGTAAATTAAATTTCTCTACATTCCATGATTCAAAATCAAACCATAGGCCTCTTAAACATTTTCCTAGAGACTAAAATCCAACATAAACTATAAAATCTACACAACATGTGTGTTACTCAATGTAAAAAAATCGACAACTATAAAATAAAAAACACATAACGTGAATCCAAATCCTTTCTAACCATCATACCCGACCGGAGTAAGAGTTTGTGACACACCAGCCTTGTATCCATAACCAATTCTGACACATTCATTTATCGTTTATCGATTAAACCCAAAAAATTATGAAGTTACGTGAATGTGACTGTTATGATAACACTTTGTAATGTCACGACAAATTATCCTCAAAACACGTGCTCTAATCCGATTCTCAATAAGAGCCAATGCACACATCCTCATTTGCCAGAGGATGCCAACTAGTTGAAGGGATATAACGATGGAACCATGGGAAAAATATACTCCCATATCAGAATTCACAAGATGATGAAAATAACCAAATACTATGCACAATTGTGAAGGAAAACGAAAAAATAAATAGAAATTATGCATGTTGTAATAAAATGATAATGTAGTAACATTACAACGATCCATGTAATATATACAACCATGATCGACCCCAAGGACAATCACACAGAAAATATAAATAAAAAATGTAATTATAATAGCCTCAACTGCCATCTTCGGGCCATAACACCTACCTGTCTTCAGTACCATGTCAAGATGCTCCAACCTGACCAATAAACTCCCCACGAGCCTCCTAAAAAACATTGAAACTCAAGACCTCGGCCCGATCCATCATGCATCTATGATATTCCAAAATGTATAATGATGGTAAGTACTCACACCAATGTGCATTTATAGGGGGTGAGAAATAAATCTCAATAGGTCACAAGAACGGTGAACCTTCTAAATGCTTCAACAATTTACTACCTATGGAATATGAAATTCCAATTTCAATCTAGACAAATTTATTTAAATAAAAACCATAGATCCATAAGTTTGATTCCTCGATCGACCATACATACATCAACACAATTGGGAGTGCCGTAAAGCCTATATCAATGATCATTCATCCAAAATAACATACAAGATCAATGGCCATGGCAGTTGCAACCAAACGTGATAATACAAAGACCACATCCTATAGTAGTACTATCTTTCGAGATACTATTCTACTTTACCCTATACCACATTATCCTGAACCAAATCTCATCTAATGGTCATCATTATGTCCCATCATTATATTTCTATGATAGCACTACCAATAACATACCCTCATACTAACATTTATTTCATGTATAATAAACAATAATTCTTGGAGCATTACTCCACTAAAACAATTCACAAAACCCTAAAATTGGTACTAATAAATAACATCATGCCTATCAATCCAATCACAAACATAAATATTGGGATTGGAGACTCCATCAAGGAACCAACAATGCATAACCTCAATGACTCCCAAAGCATCAACATACTCAACAAAAGGAGAGGGAGCATCATTCCAACAACATAATTAATATGTCATTCTCAAATTACCCAGAGTCGTAGTCTTCACAATAACCATGAAGTATACTATTAGTGTTCAGATCCTCAATCAAACACCATCTTAGAAGTAATCCTCCTATTTTTGTATCCTATTGTTCAAAACCATTCCACATAAAAGTGAAACCACATAAAATATACATGATAGTATAAAATAACATGCCCATGAGCAGAATCCATCACTAAAACCATGGTTATAGATCATGGGTCCCCATCCATCATGTTGGTATAACATTAATTCCTAGAAAATCGATTTTGATCATAACCAAAAAAACAAACTATCTGCATCTAGAACATTGGACTAACACATAATATTTATTATGATAACCATACCTGAAGCCGCATGTACCAAAATTTCTATCATGAATATTCCAAATAAAACCTCTAGATATTCTGGATAACTCTCTCAGCTGTCATGTAACATACCATTAATCATGGTTCCAGAATGTAAGAACCTAGAAATATAAAATCACCCAATGGGAATAAATCAAACCTAAATCTAAAAAAACTTAAGCGTAGTAAAGAATGGATGTAAATATTCTCACTTAGAAAAATTATATCCCCATAATCTCATTCATAATCATGGGTCACATGGAACACCCACAACTGAGAAACAAACGTACATGAACCCACCCAAGGCCTTGTAATCAATCAGCCACATACGTTGTCTTTTAAACCATGTATAAACAGAGGCATCCATCCATGGATTCTCCATACTATGACTCATGAGTAAACATCCTCCCCATCCATGATAAAAACCAACTCTCGGTCCAATCCCCATCACAAAAAACTTTTTCAAGTGGAACTATGTGTCCTCCAACAAATCGTTGATCAACAACATGCCAACAAGGAAATATAATAAAAAACATGTGCCACACAAGCAATATAATCATCCATCTAAGTAATAATTAATTCACATGATCAAGAACCATCCAACTAGGAAATCCATGTTTTTTACTCCTATTCAACTAAAAACCATATCAACACATATTTATAACATCTATTTTATGAACTCATCCAAAACCAATGGCTCCAATCACTCTAACCCTCAAACATAAGGTCCAATCCGTAACATCTCCTACCAAAATTTACTAGAACTAATACATATGTAAAAACAATGATCATCCATTTGAAAATACTCACATCCCACATTCTAATATTCATCCACTAATCCTTTTGAAACTCACCATGTTACAATCTGGCTTGGCCAATCACTAGTCTCAAAACCCTCATTCGAGCCTCCTAGCTAACAAAACATCCCACTAGAGGATTATTTATACAATCATCAAGGGAATCCTCATAACAAACCAAATCATAAATCACACCATCCATATGATATCAATACATTGAATAGATCTCACCACTACGATCTTCATTGAAAAAATCTCAAAATGGAATACTAATAACTGAAATTCTGACATTCGTGGAAGAAAATACCTAAAGCCTCCATGATAGAAAATGTATGTGGAATGTAAATTTGATTACATCGAATTTACACCCATATATCTTCCTAGACATGTACATATACCTTTTCATATTATCATGGGTTCTATTTGTGTACTACTACGTGATGTGTACCCAATATTCATGATGTGTACTTTCCAAAATTGCTTGTTTGTGATTATTACCACATGAACATGTATATGGCCATGTACTACTACGTGGTTTATTCATAATGTACAGAGTGGGTACATATTAAATGTCATGATCCAATTGGAAGAAAAAACATGAAATGTGTTCCTAAAATCACACATTGTGTATAAAGGGTTTCCTAATGGGAAACACCTCTAAACCTCTAGAAACATTGATTTTCCAAAATAATCACAGATCGAGCCCCCATGAGGTCTATAGAAATAAACATATGGAATGAAAACATAAAAACTAATATATTGGGATTGGTCCATAAAACATAACAACTGGACTTCTTGATGGTGTAAATGACAAAGAATCAGCTCCATGTCCTCTCATGGAAATTATTTCTTCTTGATCTGGTACTGATGTATTCCATAAATAATGACGAGTGGCATCTCCTCCCTTTTACCTAATATATCTACACATCACATATAAGGAGGATCCCCTCCCCGACCTTCTTCCATATGAAAGAAATCGAATATGAGGAGATAAGTTTTAATAAATTTATTTAATTAGTTAATTATTTAATAAATTAAATTTTCCTTTTGGCAACCATCCAATGTCTTGGAGCGAATATTGAGTTATACCAAACATAGAAAAATTTCTCTATTGAATACAAAAACGTGGTGTCAAAATCTCAATCATACACTCTTTTAAAAAGATACAGCCACCCTAAACATCCCATCTAATTTACGATTTAATTAATTAAATATTCTGAAATTCCAACTGTTCAAAATTCTTACAAACTCCTATCATTCTGTAAAAACCCTGTTACTGGACTAATATAATTCTCGAAAAAGTTTCTCCAGACCATGTTCTACAAGAAAATTACTATTTTACTCCTAATGAACACCCTTGGAAAAAAAATTTCTTCAAAATTAAAAATCCAAAAAATTCCGGTCACTACATCTCTCTTTCCAAATAGATAAAACTTTGGAAGGAATTTCAACCAATGGAGCGGAGTTACCTAAATAACAGTTGGCATTCATCAACTAGAATTTTGTTATTTTTTCCTCCAACCCTTTATTTATTATTATTCCAAGAATATATAACAACTTTTGTAACCTGAATATAATTATAATTTTTTATATCAATTTTATGACCCACAACAACACATTATTCTATAAAATGGGTTGCGAAATCATCATTCACATGTATGGAAGACTACCTCCTCGGGAATCGATGTCGTCAGTTTTTCCATGACCACCTTTCAAGGTTGGGAATAATGATTGATCAAAATTTAATATGTTAAATTTATAAAATAATTATATCTGTAGTTTAATTATATCATATAACCCCATTTCTCATTTCCCAGAATAGAGGATAATAAATAATCACCCTTTTGATTGATAAAAAACCACCTTACTAAGCGATGTGAATCATTTATCACTAAAGCATACCATAGAATGTATTAAAGGTGAAGTTAATGATTATATATGATCTAAATTAATTAATTATTTTCTAATTAACATGATTATAATTATATAACTATATTATATCATTGTCATTATTACGTTTTCACACACTAAAAATGTGATAATTTTGTTCACGAATTTGTGGAATACAACCTTCTTGAAGTGGTGTGATTCTTTTTAAATCAAAATAATGATATAAATATATATAAATAATTAAATATCATGGATTTTTTATATAATGATCATTATGTATGGTTAATTTTTTACATACCTTCTTACTATAATGATTACTTAAATTGGACACATTTGTCATTCATAGGTATGTCATAACATCTCCATGGTCATAATATTTTTAATTTTTTCATTACTAGCCTTTAGAAGTGGATAATATAGAATATTTTATGAATTAATATGATAATTATTTCATTATTATTATTCTATGAATGTTTTAATAAGGACCTATTTGAGTATATTCAACCTACTAAATATGTTTTTTTACTTATTACACAATTATGGTCAACAAATCTGACATAAAATTTATTGATTATGTCATTTAATATGAATTATTATAGGTTAAATAAAATTAATAATAACCTTGGATAATGTTATAAATTATTTAAATAATAAAAATTATTTTTTAGGATGATAAAGAAAAACTGTGATAAATTAGACTCATGATTATAGGTTTTCACGTATGACTTTTATGTGTTTAAGATACATGCAATATTCAACCCTTATTTTTATTTTTTGGTGTATATAACGAACATTATTGTATTTTGTGATTATTATCCATAATTTTATGGGTTTTTAAATACCAATTCATGGATCATCCTTTTATTGGGATTATAGTTTCAATGTTACCAATTTGATAAAGGATTTTGTCACATTTTTTCTTTCATTCAGACTTATATCATGTTATGAAACCATATTATTTTATGTTCTGAAAATAGAACCCCATTGGCATATTGTGTCCGGAATTTATTTATTCTCATTACATGTTATGTTTTTTAATTAAATTTTTGGCTTTATGTTTAAATTTTATCTATGAGATATACATTTATATTCCAATCTCATCATTTATCAAGATTGTTTTTTATTATGTTTTTGATGATAATGTATTACAATACTATATTATAAAACACATGAATTTTAGTATCCTTTCTTTAATCATGAAATTATAATTTAATAATAACATTTATTATACTCATTCGTACATAGAATAATTGATATTTTTTTAGAAAAAACTACTTTTTATCTCTCTTCAATTAGATATTTTTTCTCATCAAAATCCATGTTTCCTAAAAATTATATTAAAATTTATTTATAATTTTTTTTTAATTTTATTTTAATTAGGTTTACAAAAAATTATTATTTTCACCATCAAATATTTTAATTTATTTAATAAATTCTAAATTATAATATTTCAAGTCTATTTTCATGTTATATTATTTTTATAATATTTTAAATTGTTATTATATAAATGAAAATGGGTATTTTTCACAAAGTGTTTAATACTATATTAATAGTATAAAAAATCATCAATGAAAAAAAATTCTATTTAATTATTCTAAAATCGGAATATTTTATATTGACACCATCTCCATCTATTCTTTGGATGTATTAAGATTGTGTCAAAGTAATTTTTATAAAACCTATTTCTTTTCAACGTATAAATTATGTTTAAATGGTATTAATATGAATCCGATTTTATTTTCAAGGGTTTATTCATAGATTATATGATTTTAATTCTTAATTAGTTTTTTTATATCAGTCATTTTATGTTTGATGGGAATTTAATATATTATGAGATTGGCCAGATAGTTTCGGGTGAGGGTGTTACAGTTTATTTTATGGGGTGGCCCATATTAGGTCGGGTTAACTTATTCCTTCTTTTAAAATGTGATGGAACTGATAGTTCTAGGTGATTCCATTGAAACGTATTTTATAGTCCGACCTACATAGAGTCGTGTGAACATGTTATATCTTATACGATTGCTGTACATTGATATCACTCTAATGAATTGTGTATTGATAGTATTGGTAGTTTAATATTATGGTTATTCTAATTAAATGTGATTTGAAATGGTTTTATGAAAATAATGTTCCATGTTACCAAATAAGGTTATAGTTTCTTCTTATGTTTTTATAATGTTTCATATGATCAATAATGATATCACATTGATAATGATTATTTATTTTTATGGCTCATGTTTTTTACATATTTTTATATTTGATGAACCGGTTATTGATTGGTATTATTTATTTTATGATTTACCCATGCAATCTTAATATGTAATCATCCCCTTATGAACTTCTTGTGATCATTAATTACATTCAATTAATAGAAACAATTAATTCCCTTACTATGCATTTGAACTACGCTATTTTAAGCTTCTATATCCATAGTTATAAATAATGGTGTGTAATGTGTTCCTTCAAGAATGTAATTCATATTGATAATAATGATGTATTAATTTGAAATACAAAGGATGGCATAAGTTAGAGAATTGATCATTTAATTTCATGTGAATATTTTTATATACATGTTTTTCCTAATTCTATATAACTTTAAATCTAAATGGCATGCAATGTTTTATGTAATCTAAAATTTCCTTTTGATGTTTTTTGGTTTAGATCAAAAAATATTCTTTAACAGTTATTGGCATAAAATTCAAATATTTATTTTTAACAATTTCATCCCTAAATCCTAGAGTGATGGTATTGGGTTATTATTGTTTGTATTGAAGATCATTTTAGGTAAATTTATAGATTTTCATGTTTAAATTTAATAATATATTATGATTTATGGATCCCATCGTGGGTCTATAACATTATGGTTGAACATAAGTTCAAATTGTTAGACATCTCAATTAACAGTTTTTAGTAGTGATATTTTTTGTGGTTATTATTGACATTTCATGGGGTTATGTTACTGGTTTGTTGTATTTATAACCTCTATGATCAACATGATGTTTTACCCATGGAGGGATTAGTTTTTAATGATTAATTGTAAATAAGGAGACAACCTAACGAAAATGACAACCTGTCGCATCTGACAAGGATGTGGGTCTTCGTCCCACAACATAAGGAAGATAAGGGTTTAGCGCCTTCCACTAGGCTATGTGATGAAATACATAATTTGAAATTTTTTATGTTAAATTTTATGATTTTTTTGGAAACATATAAGAATTTATTTTAGGATTAATAGTTTATTAATCACAGAACAATATATGATCAAATACTTCAAATATTTTGGTTTTGATCTTAGTCAATGATTGTTGAATCTTATGTATAATAATTTGTAAAATGTATTGGTTCAGACAATGAGCATTAATTTTTAAATTTTTAGATCAATTTATGAAAGTTTTTTCATTTTGGGAATTATCATTAAATTTTTTGACCATGTTGTTCTTTGTAAATTTCTAATTATATAAGGAATAACTTATTATCACTTTTATGGTTAAGATTCCTTTAAATTATTATTATAGTGATTCAATAATTAAAAATTCACCATGAATATACATAATTATGAGAAAAACATGAGATTTTTTGTGGAATTTTAATAAAGGATTAAATTTGAGTAATCATTTATGTTTATTTTTATATTCTTTTAGTCTAGAAGGTATGCGAATTTCATTAATAAATGAAATGTTTAATGAAACAAAAATTCTATCCTAATACATTAATTTGTAATAAACTGATGGTATTTCAAATAATCATATATTTATGTTCTAGTGACTGTTATCATTTTATTGATAATTCACTTAATTTTTATCAATGAGCACAATGACTCTCTAAATTTATTTACTCTTTTCTTATATTCTAACTCATGTACTACTATTTATAAACATAGTTATGTGTTCTCCCATATGAAAATTGTATATCCATTTTTCTATTTTCAAGACAGTTATTGATTATACATTTCAATAATGTGGGTTTAAAACATAACTATTTTTGAATATCCATACTTTGATTATCAATAAAAAGTTCTACTTTGTGGATGAAACATATCAATTGGGGGAGGATAGAACAACCTATGATTTTAGAATATGATAATTATATATGATATAATAAGGGTCAAATAAAAATTTGATTATATTAGTTTACATAAAACACACATTTATTCTTAGGATACATGATACACTCATATTGTAATGCTAGATTGAATATTAAAAATGCAACCCCAAACATAAATGAACGATGATATGTATTATAGTAAAAACCTTGCCATAAATTGGTTATTATAAATACTATTAATAAAAAAATCTATATATAAATATATTAGTCAAAAATAATTTATTATTAATATTATGTCAAAAACAAATCATTTTTTTTAAATTGGCTTCATTATTCAATAGTGAATTTTCTAAAAAAATGTTTTCCATTTTTTTTCTTGAAAAATTATTATAATAATTCTATATAAATTTAAGAATATTATTCGATAAAATTAACATTGTTTTTGGAATTGGAATGTCAAAATTTATTTTGGGTGAATTATTTGGGTTTTTTTAAATTATTGATTTTTAGTGAACTGTAAGAAAATTATTATTTTTTAATTCATTCATATTCAATAAATTATTTAATTTAAAATACCCAATTTGTTATGAATTTTTTATAAAGTAAACTATTGTATATTCAGTATACAATTTTTAAATCATATATATATATTGATTTTAATAAATGTTTGATTTGGGTATAAAATGTGGTTTTTAACTATTTTTAAATGAAAAGAGTTTATCATTTTCAACTAAATAAAATAATAAGTAATAACAAATATTATAACAGATATTTATAAAATTTATATCATTAAAAATGTTTATTTTAATAAATTTATTATTATTAGTCTTTGAGAAAATATAGAAACATCATTATTTTAAAACTGTGATACTCTGAAAAACATTTTTTCTCACGGTCTCTTTAGGATTAATATGAACAAAAGATTCTACACTAATATAAATTAAATTATTAAAAATTTATAAATAATTTTGGATAAGAATATTTTATATTTTATAATAATGGAAAATTATTTTTTGGGCAGATTTTATTACAAACAGTTGCATTCATTTCCAAAAAATAATGTAAAAACAAGTTTACCAAGGATTAACTTATATAATTCATTTAAAAATTACATAGAAACATGACCAAAACAAATTATATAAACATATGATAACCATTATTATAATAGGATACATTTATATATGTTTTGGGAAACTACTACATGAATGTAACCCATATAATTTTTAATGTGAAGAAAAAGTCAAAAGAAAAACATTTTTGTTTTTAATTTCAATAAAACCTTTGGATAGGGAAATAAAGACTTATATTAATTTATATATATTGTTTTGATAGAAAAATTAGTTATTTTAAAATTTTTATTAGACTTTATAATTTAATGATTAAATAATTAATAAAATTTCTTTTGAATTTACAATGTAGTAATTATTTATTTGAAAATTAACTATTATAAATCAATCGAAAAATATTTAATATGTAGTAATTTTGATGAATTATTATATAATTTAAATTTTTAAAAGAATAAAACTTTTTACAAAATTTATTACATAATAAATTAAAATTCCATATTATAATTTATATTTTTAAATTTAATTAAAATATATCATGTAAAAACTGACATATTTTTCTTTATAAATGATATTTTTTAAATGATTTAAAATCCATAAAAATATTTTTAACATCCAAGATATTTTTAATTTTTAATAAATTAAAAATTTAATCCTTTTAAAGACCAATTTAAAATTAATAATTAACATATTCACACCTAAATACTGAAAACATTGTCGTCACGGATAGTGTTAAAGTTGTATTTTTGCATGTTAGACGCTATTATGTTAAAACATGTTTCAAGATACACATTGGATTTTTACTTTTATAATTTGTATTTTATATTTATTATATGTTGGAATATGTTTCATAATAATTTTAACTATAATTTATTCTTAATTGATAAATTACATAGGTTAAAAAAGTAGTTACCTTAATGACAAACCAAAATAAAACTATTTTAGAAACATATGAGTTCCAAAAGAAATGTTTATAAATGTATTTATATTTTTATTTTGTGTTGTTTTTAATCCATATAATCCCTGAAATACATATTAAGTTTTTCATGCCACATGAGGTATTGGAGTCCTCGTAATATTGAATACCTTTGATTACTTATAAGAATTACACTCCAATTGAACTATTATTGTTGGCTCAATATATTCAGTTTCTCACACAACTAGAGCCATTTGGATCATCATGAATCCCCAAAAAAAACATACAAATGTTCCTCTTATAATTATATAAGCTTAAAATTGGGAAAAACAAAACCATCGTATTCTTTTGGTACAAACCAAAATCAGTTTCACATAGTAGAGTTATCAATCCACCAAGAGGATTTTTTTATTTCATTCTCTTACCCCATAAATTAATCTAAAACATGTTTATTTAAGAGAATCCTTACACTAAATATAATTATTTTATTTATGTTATGTGTATGAACTACAAAAACAGAAACATCCATCATATGTGTAATAAAATCATTTTTTTCCTATTCAGAGAACTATCGTCTCACGAACCAATGTCATTGGTTTTATCTATTTCCACATCTCAAGGTTGAGAGTAATTGTGGATATAAAGTTTATATGTGATATTAATAACATATTTGTGCCTATAGAGTAATTATATTATATTTTACATTTTTACATTCTATATCGTATGGTATATGATGTCGTTACTCATGTGTACAATTTACAATATTCTTCTAAAGTGATGCAAAGTATTTTTTTTAGTAATGGGTTACATGGAATGTAAATATCATAACAATAATGAATATATACGATATAATTAAAATAATTAAATATCAATAAATATAATACATCATTTTAATTGTTACATTTTGACACAGTAAAAGTGAAAACATCAAAGTTACGACATACCGTCTCCATGATCATAACGTTAGTTCATTTTTCATAACTCTATTGGCTGATTTGTATTAAAAGTATAATTTATAACTGAATATTTTAGTTTTTTTATAATTATTATTATAAATATTTTTAAATAATGATCTATTTGTCAATATTCAATCTACAAAATTCATTTATGACACATAAGCAGAATATGTTATAAAAGATAACATAAACATAATTGGTTTTGAAAATTCATATAAAATTTTTATAAGTTAAATAAAACAATTAATAAGAATGTAAAATGTTATCAAAGATGTAAATAATTAATATAATTTAATAATTAAAGGATATAAATTACATTTTGGGTGAATTAGACTGATGTGAAGTGTTTTTCATATCTAACAATTATTTATCTAAGATAAATGCAATATTCAACACTTATTTTTGCTCTGTAGTGTACATACTACCCATGAATATGATATATGATTATTATTATTGAATTTACAGGGATTTAAATATTAATTTTAGGATCACAAATTCATGGGGTTTACTGTTTTACTGCTAACAAAGATGTTTTGGTTTATTGTCCCAAATTACTTTTGTTGAGACTTTTGCCTTATTATGAAAGTGACATATATTATGAGGTGTATATACATCAATTTTAATAGTTAATATCATGAATTTCTTTATTATATATTATTTCAAGTTTATTTCAAATTCATTAATGGGGTTTATGGATTAATGTTTCTAAAGTAGTAAAAACATTATTTAACAATCTTATCTTCTATCAAAATTAATTATGATTATATTTCAAATGATACTGTTTTATTATACATTCTCAATGAACTCATGAATTTTAATATCCTTTGTATATTTTTTAATTTTTCAAATAATAGTACTATTGTAAGGACCTGGTTCTTAATTTTGAGGTACAAGCTTTGCTTTTCTCTTTTCCTTAAGTTTTTTTGAGAAAAATAAAGAATAATGGGAAAAATCTTAATTTTCAAAACTACACGGAAAGTACGTTTTCAACACGCCGTGTACTTTTTGGTCGTGTGGAAATGAGTACACAGGGCGTGTGGCCATGCCGGTGGTGAAGGGTGTAGAAACCAACTACACGCCGTGTAGTGGTACCTTACACGTCATATATCAGTCAGCAGGGCAAAAGGTAAGGTGGTGAATAGCCGCCAGCTGGGAAATAGTACATGTCGTGTACCCAGGAGTACATGTTGTGTAGTCATGTTGGCGGATGAACAGTGTGGCGGTGCCGCTTGGGGAATAGTTAAATGAAGAGAGTACAAGCCGTGTTTTTGGATGTACATGCAGTGTGCTTTTTTTTCACATAAAATGGGCAGTAGCCTCCCCTGTACACAGGGAAGGATTAGAACCGGATGAGAGGAGCGGGAGAGTCAGACGAATCTTTGACGATCCGTCAGGTGCGCATCTAGAATCTGTATCCGCCTTAAGAGATCTCGTTGGAACAGTACGGGTAAGCCCTATCATCTCCTTGAGCTGTTCTTGCCAATTCATACCCTAACTAATGTTATTTGAGTTTAATTGAGTTTTCTTCTTCGTCAGATCTACGATGTTCTTGGACGTTTCAGGAATCAGCGTCCGTGTATAACGATCGTTGGCATTTAAGATCGGTGGCTTGGTGTTTATTTCCAACTGGTGTGTGTTTTGTGCGTTTTTACTGCCACAAACCCTCGTTGGGGTGTCATGAGGCTGAGGTCGTCGCTATTTTAAATTTCCTAGAACTTTATAGATGAATAAATGTGATATTCAAATGTTGTGTGGGATCGTTTCTTGGATCCAGAACCACCCCAGGGGTGCGTTCCTCTGTTTAGCCATTTGGCCAGGATACCCGAGGGTAATCCTTTAAAGTAGTAATTGTAGAATTTACTAGAGAGGAATTTCTTGTTTACTTCTTATTTACATGTTGGGCATGGCCCGGTTACCTTTTTAACTTGAGGGATGTGTTTTATTTAGCCCATGGGTGTTGTTTTGCTTAGCCCGAGGGCAGTCGTTATCCAAGCATGAGGGAAACTTATTCTGTGCCTGAGGGATGCTTATTCGTTGCCTATGGGTGACACTACCTACGCTTGGGGGAAATCTCAATTATGCCTGAGGGCAGATTGTTGTGTTGGATACTCATTACCTAAGGTTAGGGGTTTACATGTCCAAGGACATTAGTTGTTTTCTTAGAATACTCACTGTGCTGCTATCTAAAATTAAAATGATTAAATGGATACAAAAATGGCAATAGAACTAGTAGTTAGTTATATTTTAGTACTACTTACCTTGTTGGAATTTACTACATCACATTGTTTTCGCATTTTTACACACAGTTGGGCACGGGCCTTTGTTGGGTGCCTACTGAGACATATTTCTTACACCCTGTTTGGGTCCTACTTTTCGTCCCAAACAGATTACGTTGCTGCATATGTAGATAGGGGAAAGAGTCCTTATACAGTTAATTGATTGCTGCTAAGGAGTTGGGGAGCATGGGTTAGGGCTTAGGCTTGCGATGCTGCCAGCTGCTCTGTTTTGTTTTACTGTACTCTACATTTTGTTTTACTGTATTGATGTATAACATGTTCTAGCTGTTTTCTTAGAAATTGAGGCATATAGCATCATTTCTATATTGTGGTTGTTATATCCACTACAGTCGTTTATTTTAGTGTGTATGTCTTACTTCTTCCGCTGTTTGTTGTATGTTTTATTTCATTCCACTGCGCTAGACATTGACAAATGAGGGCATAGTTTCCCCACTATCAGACATGGGCCCTCGCTGCTAGTCGGAAGACTCTGGCATTTGGGGAAATGCGCTTGAGGTCATGTGGCGAACCGGGATCGAGGCACCCGTTGAGTGGCACCTGGATCCAGGACATTACAAAGTGGTATCAGAGCAGTTATTTTATTTGACTGACTGTTTGGAGCCTTAGTCTAGGATAGGATGAGTGGTGTTGGTAATAAGATATGCCCGGGGATTGCTAACTCGTGTACACGGAAAAGACATTCTACCTCGTATTGCAATTTTACTGATTTTGCAATTTATTGTTGATATGATATTCACCGTTGGGTGAAGAACTTATGAATGTGCTATTTATGTTTTTCTCTGGGTTATTTTTAGTTGCAACCCGATGAAATGAGGGTATTCCATTTCATGCATCATATAGGCACATGCTAGGAATCACATGCCATGCATAGTTCCATGCCATGTAAGTGTATTATAATTTTCATGCTGTTATGATAGTTGTTGTGCTAGAAAAGCATGTTGTTGTGATAGCTGCTTTGGTAGAATACCTGATGTGTGAACTGTTTATAGAATGGACACCAATCATTGGTTTCTAGGGAGTATGGGCCCCCATTGACTGAAATTTGGTGGATCATTGACTGCTTATTTGGTTATAACATAGATAATATGTCAAACATTGATTCGTGGGGTGTATGGGCCCTCACAGGTCAGAATTTGACACTTGGGTGTTGGTTTTCAGTATTTCTTGGGTTCCAGAAATGTTTCTGAGGCATACATTCCGGAAACCTAGAATACACACCATGTAGTATATTAAACACGTCTTGTATGTTCTTCTTCTCGGGAAGAAAAATAAATTTTTGAAGTACAGGAGGTGTACTCTTGAGTACATGTCGTGTAGTCTCTTCCTGTGTCACAAACTGTGTGGGCATTGACACGGGGAATGGAAATTCTTAGAAGAACATGTCGTGTACCTAATACTCACGCCGTGTAGTGTTGACCCGGTGTCTGGTCGTGCAACTAACAACACGAGTCAGTGAACTCTTTTCCAGAACATGTTGTGTCAATGAAGAACACGCCGTGTAGTGTGACCTGAGAACTCGGCCGTGTAACTAACAACACGGGTCGGTGTCACCGTTCCTTGAACACAATGTGTACCTGTGGGACATGCTGTGTAGTCTTGTTTGAGGACAGACCATGTGGACTCAACCGTGTGACCGGAAGACGGGGTGATGTACACACTGTGTGTTGGTGTATGCACGACGTGTAGTTTTTATCCGAGTAGTCGGCCGTGTCAAAAATGGCATGAGCAGTTGGAAAAAACACCATACACAACATGTGATGGTTACATAGTCCGTGTAATTTAGTTTAATGGGAGACGTGTGTCATAGACGTGTGCAAGGACCTGGGAAGGGGAAGGGAAGTCAAGTACACGCCGTGTACCTAATATAGACGCCGTGTAGTCTTGTTTTGAAAAATTTCAAATGCCTTCTTCCTCCTGTTCCCTTGGGGTTTCATCGTTTTTGGTTTTTGATAATCTTGTTCTAAGGTGTGAATTTGACCTTATAGTTTCATGTCGCCTAGACGACATCACGTTGTTCTCTAGGAGAGCGGCAATGAGTATACTATATAGATGGTGGGCCATGGGCAACCAGTTGATCCCCCAGCAGAGCTAGATGCGGCACCATCTTCTATAACGGACACAGGCGCGGAGGCGCAGTTCCGTGTAGGATTTATACAGTTCATGCAGACCTTTCAGGGAGCACCGCAGGCTACCACATCTATGGCCGAGCTGACTCACATATTCCAGCACCAGCATCCACCTACATTTTCAGGGTATGGCAGACCACAGGCTGCGAAGTCATTGCTAGGATCTATGAAGACTATTTTGGAGCATCTAGAGATGCCTCTCGGGCGGGGGGTCAAGCTCACGACTTACATGCTGCATGATTCCGCCAAGAGGTGGTGGGATGTTACCACTCAGTCAGAGCATCACAGAGACATGGCATGGGAAGATATTCATGTATTCATCTCTGAATTCTTTTTCACAGAGACGCTGATGGAAGATATAGCTCGAGAGTTCCTGAATATGCAGCAGGGGAGCAATATCTGTGATGGAATATTCAGCTCGCTTTACCGAGCTTCGTTGCTTTTCACCCATGCTAGTGGAGGAAGAGAAGATGAGAGGCAGACGTTTTGAGGATGTTCATCGGTATGACATCCAGGCGTTGGTGAATGTTTCCAGGTTGCCTACTGTACATGTTATTGTGAACCAGGTACTGATTATAGAGAGGAATTTGCGGGAAGCTAGTGGTGTAGGCTAGTGCAGTTCAGCACTAGTCACTGGTATAATTTCTACTGGCAAGAGGAGGAGACAGATGGACTTCTCTTAGGGTAGCATTACTAGTCAGAATAATGCTTCGAGCGGTCAGGTCTTGTGCTACCAGTGCGGTAGAGAGGGGCACAAGAGACAACAATGTCCACGAGACCCAGTGGAGTGTCGAGCTTGTGGCAAGATGGGTCATCTGCAGCGCTTTTGTAGAGCGTTTTCACCAGTGCCTAGTGATAGGGGTTCTGTGCAGACTCAGTGTATGGGAGCAGGACCAGTGGATTCTTACCATTTAGAGAACTGGAATGCATCAGGGCGTGCATGCAGATATGGGGGTCATGGTCGTTGTAGTGAGACACCAGGATCACAGCGGCAGTAGGGCGGGATAGATCTAGGTAGTAAGGATGTGTCGCAGGGCTGCGGCACTAGGCAGGCATATGCTGTGCAACAGACCCAGTAGGAGTAGGATCCCGGAACATCTACAGTAATAGGTACTATTCTAGTAGTTCTTGTTTTATCTTCAGTACTTTTTGATCTGGGCGCTACACATTGTTTCATATCTGTACCCGTTGTGGAGAGCCTTGGGCTTTGTGTTTCATTTTCATCTGATGTTATGATTCTATACACTCTGTTGGGGACTAGAACGGCATGTGTACGTCAGTGCACAGAGTGCCCCTTTGAGGTTGGTGGCTGTCACATCCTTTGGGACCTCTATGTCTTAATGATGACAGTGTATGACGTCATTCTCAGGATGGACTGGTTGGTTCCCTTTCTAGCCTTTGAAGACTGAAATCATCGTAGGGTGTGTTTCACGACACCAGAGGGCGGGGAGTTTCTATGCAAGGGTGAATGAGATACTCAGGCGAGTCGAGCTGGACCAGAGCATCATGGGCGAGGTGGAGTCATAGCCCGGATTGTGAGTATGTATCTGAATGATAGGGGTACTTGTCAGATGAATATCCTTCCAGTGGTTGATCATTTTAGGGATGTTTTCCTGGACGACTTTTAAGGTCTACCTCCAGAGCGTTAGGTGGATTTTTCTATTGAGTTTGTGCCATGAGCATCACCGGTGTCCATTACTTCTTATAGGAATGATAAACCTGAGTTGAAGGAGCTCGAGAGGCAGTTAGAGGAGATACATGAAAAGGGGTTTTTCTGACCCAGAACATCTCCTTGGGGTTCTCCAGTCTTTTGTGCGAAGAAGGTGGATGGTGCCCTCAGACTTTATGTGGATTATCAAGAGCTGAACCAGTTAACGTTTAAGAACCGATATCCTTTAACAAGGATTGATGATCTTTTTGATAAATATTGTGGGGCACGAGTGTTCTCGAAGATTTACTTGAGATATGGATATCATCAGCTGCACTTGAGACCATCGGATATACTTCTTACACCTTTTCGGAGCAGATATGGTATGTATGAGTACATGGTTATACCGTTCGGACTCACGAACGCACCAGTAGTTTTCATGGCTCTTATGAATCGTGTGTTCCATCCTTATCACGATGCTTTTTTGGTAGTATTCTTGGACGACATCTTGGTGTACTCTCACACTCAATGCGACCATGCCACCCATCATGATATCGTATTGAGTACACTAAGAGAGCATCGACTATATGATATGCTCTCCAAGTGCCACTTTTGAATGGACCAGATACACTTCTTGTGTCATATCATCTCAGAGGCAGGAGTTTCAGTAGACCTAGAGAAGGTGAGTGAAGTGGATTTGTGGGAGCATCCTTAGAACATGTTCGAGATACAGAGTTTCTTAGGGCTGGCTGGTTACTATAGAAGTTTCATACAGGACATCTCCTGCTTAGCAATGCCGTTAACGAGTTTGAATAAGAAGGGTGTGTAGTTCGTTTGGTATGAAGCTTGCGAGACAGCTTTTCATGACCAGAAGGGAAGGTTGACATCAACACCAGTCCTGATACCCGCAGAGGAGGGGAAGAGATATACAGTTTACTGTGATGCATCAGGTATTGGGATGGGAGCAGTGTTGATGTAGGGTGATCAAGTGTTGCGTATGGGTCTCGGCAGTTGAGGCCACATGAGAGGAATTACCCGACACATTATCTCGAGTTGGCTGCAATTGTTCATGCGTTGTGTTGTTGGAGATATTATCTCTTTGGAAAGCGTTTTGTGTTTTTCAGTTACCACAAAAGCCTCAAGTTTATCTTTACTCAGATAGACTTGAATTTTAGGCAGAGAAAGAGGGTCGAGTACCTATAGTCCTTTGATTTTGAGCTTGCCTATACACCATGTAATGGTAATGCAGTAGCTGATGCACAGAGAAGGAGGACTCAGATACAAGCGGTGCATGAGTCCAGTGGTGAGTGGCATCTCATGGCCTTGTTCTATGAGAAGCATTTGAAGGTGCATGATAGTCGGGGTAAGATCTATATTTCTTCTGTAGTTTGTACTTCTACCCTCCTGCATAGCGTGAGGATGACACAACTTTATAATTCAGAAGGCCTAGTTCTACGGGAGTCGGTGGCAAGTGAGGACTCTCCTCCTGGTTGGATGATATGCGATGATCTGGTTCTGCGTTTCCATGGACGAGTATGGGTTCCAAGGGATATACGTGAGGAGCTAATGCAGGAGAATCAATTTGGGAAGTTCATCCGGGGGTTACCAAGATGTACCATGACTTGAGGTGTCAGTACTGGTGGCCGAGTATGAATGGAGAGATAGCTGGTTTCCTTATGAGGTGTTCCACCTATCAGCAGGTGAAAGTAGAGCATCAGAGACCAGCTGGGCTATTATAGCAGTTACCCATCCTAGAGTTGAAGTGGGATGATGTCGCGATGGATTTCGTGACTGGGTTACCGAGGTCACCTAGAAGCAATGATGATGTGTGGGTTGTTGTGGATAGATTCACAATGGTAGCTCACTTTTTACTGATCAAGGAGATCTTCGGAGTAGGCGAGCTCATGAAGCTGTATATCCAAGAGATCATACGTATTCATGGGGTTCCCCGTTCTATCATTTTAGACAGGGACTCCCGTTTTACTTCTCATTTGTAGTAGAGTTTTCAAAGGGCGCTGGTTACACAGGTGCTTTTGAGTACATCTTACCATCATTAGACGAATCGCCAGTCAGAGCGTACAATACAGGTGCTTGAGGACATGTTGTGTGCATGTGTCCTAGTCTTTGGGGGCTCTTGGGAGAATAATATACCCTTGGTAAAGTATTCCTATAACAATAGTTTTCAAAAGACTATTGAGATGGCACCTACGAGGCTTTATATGGTAGGGCATGCCGATCACCTTTGTTCTAGTTAGAGGCAGGTGAGGAAGCTTTACTGGGGCCACAGCTCGTGCAGGAAACATCTGAGCTGGTCCACTTGATTCGGAAGCATATGGCTAATGCGCAGTCTCGTCATAAATCTTATACATTTCACCACAGATGACCTCTGGAGTTTGTGGTCGGGGATCAGGTTTTCTTGCGTGTTTCGCTGAGGTAGGGACACAAGCGGATCAGGAGATAGGGTAATCTTTAACCAAGGTATGTGGGGCCATTTGAGATTCTGGAAAGAGTCGTTCTAGTTTCATACCAATTGCAGATACCACAGCGGTATCGAGCCATGCATGACGTCTTCCATGTGTCTCAGTTGACTCGCTATCATTCAAATCCTTCTCACACCATTAATCCAAACGTGGTTGAGCTGGAAGCTGATGCGTCCATTGAGGATCATCTGATCCGTATTGTTGATAGAAGCACGAAGGTTCTCCGAGGCCATCCAGTTCCTCTCGTATGGGTGATATGGCTGCACGACCGAGTGCAGGATGATACTTGGGAGCGGGAGACTAACGTACGTGCTCAGTGGCCAGAGTTATTAACAGTTATATCTTCATCACCCTTGGAAAGGCAATTCGAGGATGAATTTCTTTAAGGGGGGGAGTTTGAAAGAACACAGATCCTAATTTTGAGGTAAATTCTTCACTTTTCTCTTTTCCTTAATTGTTTTTGAGAAAAATAAGGAAAATGGGAAAAATCCTATTATTCATAACAACACGTCAAGTACTTTTTTCAAACGCCATGTACTTTTTGGCACTGTTGAAATGAGTACACAGGGCGTGTGTCCATGTCAGAGATGAAGGGTGTAGGAACATACTACACGCCGTGTAGGGGTACCTTACATGCAGTGTAGTTAGTCGGCATGACAAAAAGTAAGGCGGTGAACAGCTGCCAGCTGGGCAACAGTACACGTCATGAACCCAGGAGTACATGCAGTGTAGTCATGTCAATGGATGAAAAGTGTGGCTGTGCCGCCAGGGGAATAGTTAAATGAAGGGAGTACATGCCGTGTACTTGGTTTTTTTCACTTAAAATGGGCAGTAGCCTCCCCTGTTCACAGGGAAGGCCTAGAAACAGACGGGAAGAGAGGGAGAGTCGTCCAAATCATAGAAGATCCTCCGGGCGTGCGTCTAGAATCCATTTCCACATCGGGAGATCTCTTTGGAACCGTACGGGTATGCCCTCTCATCTCCTTGAGCCATTCTTACCAATTCATCCCCTAACAAACGTTATTTGAGTTTATGTGGGTTTTCTTCTACGTCAGATCTACGACGTTCTTGGATATTTCGAGAATCAGCATTCATGTATAACGATGGTTGGCGTTTAAGGTAGGTGGCATGGTGTTTATTTCCAACTATTGTGCGATTTGTGCATTTTTACTGCCATGAAAACATGTTGTGGTGTCGTGAGGCTGAGGTCGTGGATATTTTAAATTTCCTACAATTGTATAAGTGTTTAAATGTGATATTAAAATGATGTGTGGGATCGTTTCTTGGATCCAGGACCTCCCCGGGGGTGTGTTCCTCTGTTTAGCCATTTGGCAAGGATACCCAAGGATATGAGTTTAAAGATGTAATTGTAGAATTTCCTTCAGAGTAATTTCATGTTCACTGCTTATTTATATGTTGGCCATGACCCGGTTACCTATTTAGACTGAGGGAAGTGTTTTATTTAGCCCGTTAGCATTGTTTTTCTTAGCCTGAGGGAAATTTTTATCCTAGCCTGAGGGAAACTTCTTCTGTGCCTGAGGGCTGCTGATTCGGTGCCTATGGGCGACACTACCTACGCCTGAGCGAAAACTCTATTATGCCTGAGAGTATATTCTTGTGTTGAATACATTTTACCTGAGTGTAGGGGTTTACATGTCCGAGGACAATAGTTGTTTTCTTAGAATATTAATTGTGGTGATATCTAAAATTAAAATGATTAAATGGATATTAAAATGGAAATAGAACAGGTAGTTAGTTTCCTTTTTTTAGCTTACCTTGTTGCATTTTACTACTTCAATCTGTTGTTGCATTTTTACTCACAGTTGGGCAAGGGCCTTTGGTGGGTGCCTACTGAGACATATTTCTCACAACCTGTTTGGGTCCTGCTTTTTGGCCCAAACAGATTACGTTTCTGCAGGTGTAGATAGGGGCAAGAGTCCCTATACATGTACTTGATTGCTACTGAGGAGTAGGGGAGCATGGGACGGGGCATAGGCTTGAGATGCTGCCAACTGTTCTGTTCTGTTTTACTGTGCTCTGCATTTTGTTGTACTGTATTAATGTATAACATGTTCTGGCTATTTTCATAAAAATTGAGGAACGTAGCATCATTTCTATATACTGGCTGTTATATCCACTATAGTCATTTATTTCAGTGTGTATGTTTTACTTCTTCTGCTGTTTGTTGTATGTTTTATTTCATTCCACTGTGCTACACTTTGAAAAATGAGGGCATAGTTTCCCCACTATCAGACATGGGCCCTCGTTGTTATTCAGCAGCCTCTGACGTTTGGGGAAATGCGTTTGAGGTCATGTGGCGATCCGGGTTCGGGGCACCCATTGAGTGGCACCTGGATCCAAGATGTTACATGTAGAGACCCAAAGCTTGACATACATGGACATTACATTACATTTTCGGAATACTTAGTACATTACAAAAACACACACATAAGGACCGTAATAGTTTAGTGTCTTTGGAAACTCAGAATATAATATTCTAATCCTGGTGAAAGATCTCCCATAAATATCTTCCCTTTTTTTTAAACCTAAAACCTTTCTTTATATCCTGGGGAAAAGAAAACATAAAAGGGTGAGTTCAAATGCTCAGTAAGGGTAAACAAAAGAAATATCAATCACATCATATACATAAGCACATAACTTTTGGAAATCTTAACCTGCAAAAGAGATCATAATTTCATAACATGGGGTAAATCATGGAAGTGAAATGTAATCACAATAATCATAACATAAAAAATGAAACTTTGTGGCATTCACACATAATCATAGAGAATCATTTCTTGTTAGTCAAGACTCATTTCCAAGACTATCTTAGTGGACAAAGTCCCATTCTTAATCGAGTAACCCTCGTTTCAGTCCTGTTTCACTGAACCGGTATAACCTACCATTCCAGCCCTGTCCATCTCATGAGATATAAAATCTTTACCCAATGCATTGGAGGGAGATATAGGTCCCATCCATCTTATAATGAATCCTTTCTTATGTGTGCCACATAATCATAAATCATACATCATAGCGTAACCCATGTAATAAAAATGGGATTCTTAAACAACATGACATCATAAAACAATTCATATAAGATAAAGGAATTAATAAAAATATTTCCATCACAACATAATCAAACCAATGTAATAATAGGGATTAAAACAGAACCCTTTATTATCATAGATGAAAAATAATTTTGATAAAACACTTGAACTCCATTCTTGAGGAAAATATCCTTTCTTCTTCAAAAACATTTGTCCTTTCATAACATGTCATACGACTTTAAAATAAAAGAAGTTGATTAAAAATAAACTTGAAAACTGGTAAAGGAAGATTCTTGGAAATTTTGTTTTAAAAATCCATTCATGCAGTATAAGTTAAAAAAAACATTCTTCGTACTTTTGTCGGAAAAGTCAAAAAGTACCTCATACGAAAAATGACAAAAGATTCCTTTCATACATATTACTAAAAACTCACCGAAGGGTAAAAATGGATTTAAAAAATTGTAGGTGGATGGAAGTAATATTACATATAGATGAAACATGGATGTGGATGATAAAATACACCCCAGTAAATACTTACAAATAAACAATCTCGGATAAAAATGAGATTGTGATATTTCCCTTACCTTAGGTCCGATTTGCTTCGTAAATGTCCGAACCTCCTGTATAATGATTTAAATCATGTTATTGACTTATTACAGAATCATATTCATTGTTATTATATCATATATGGTCCACTTATGACTTTATATTACCCGTTCTTTTGTAAATTCATGTTAAAGTAGCGTTTTGGGTAAAATCGTCACATTTGTCGTTCGTGTTTTTAACTTGTATTTATTCGTATGATTACATAGATCATGATTACTTAATTCCAGAATATAAAACATGATTTATATATATATATATTCAGAATATACATATATAATAAATTAGTAAATGGAAAGAAATACACTGTTCATGGAGACGGTAGTCCGTACGTACGCATGAACGCTGTTTTCGTTTCCTTATTGAATTGAATTGAATTAAGTAGATGACATACATATAAATATAAATAATTACAGTATCATTATTAGGTAATATATTTCATTAGTACTTATTATATATACTTTATAATCATTCATTAATGGTTAATCATTGAGAATGAATCTCATCGCGTTGTGGAGACGGTAGTCCGTATGTACGCACGAGCGATGATATCGTTCCCATGGTCGTGGAATTGCGTTGAAGTGTATTTATACTATTTCAGTATCAATATCACTTTATAATAATCATATATAGTTATTCATTAAACCATTATACCCATCCAATTAATGTGGTGGCGGAAAATAGATTACACCACGGCGTGGAGACGGTATTCCGTACGTACGCACGCGCGGTGATTTCCTTTTTCCGCAGGATGGATAGAATGTTAATTAGAGTTGTTTCATATTTATAATAACATATCAGTATGTAAGTAATACTGATGTTATTACTTTATCATGAAACAACTAAAGAAGAAGAAGTTGAAGAAGAAAGAAATTGAAAAGATCGGTAATGGTTATTACCTCTTCTTTGAAACGCCTCTTTGAATCCTTCACTTAGGGAACTAAGATTGGTCTTTGAAGAAGACCAGGACCTCTAGGATTATACTAGGGAAGTGGAGAATGGATTTGGTCTGGGGTTTTCCGAGCTTGAGTGCTCAAATTGGTGTGAGGAGGAGGGGGAGGAGGTGCCCTTTTATAAGGGAGGAGAGGGGCACTTTAGGAATATCTCAAAATATTATTTTATATTAAAGTCAAAATCGGTTTATAATGGTTAAAAAGGGTCTTATTTCGAAGCTAAAGTGGGGATGGGTCGAAATCCTATCAACCAATAGGATTTAGACAAGTTTAGGTTATTATTTTAAACTTATCAATTAGATTTAACTCTATGTTAAATAATTTAACTTTTACCGTGTCTTTTTGTTTTCTTACACTATATGGTTAATACACTTACTATAACATGACAAACGAACCCCAAATTGTTTATTATTAATATATATATCCTTATCTAAGTCATTTGGCCAAACATTAGATTTTTAGGAATAAAATAACAATAAATAATATTATATTATATTTAAAAACTATTTTGTGTCAATTTTGACACTATATGATATATGATTTTTGTGAAAGTCATAACAGAATTATATGTTCGAACAAAGTTGATTAAATCAACACTAATATATCATAGTAACCTAAAAAATTAGTGGAATGCATAAAAAGTCTCAAATTATATTCATTTGAGCATTTATAACATCAATTATGTTAATATTTCCTTAAAAGGGTAATTACTGCATCATCGTTGTGTCATAAATAAATTAATTTATTTGAAGTCTAAAAATTATAAATAAAATATCATTATGTAGGAAATCATTTTATCTTTCTAATGAATATTTATAGTCGAATTTATCTTATGTATAATCCCATATTAAAAATGTTTTAGTTATTAAACATTGATTTTAACTATTTTAACTATTCATTAAATAAAATAATATTAAATGTCACAATCTAATCAAAGTGGGCCTAAATGATAATATTTTACACTTATGGTAGTTTTTGGTCGAGATAAACTTGTCCAATAGAATTAGGACATGTGTTAGGGTAATATTAATATCATTCTTACCCTTAATTACCCTATTTACTTTTAACTGTGGTAAATAAAAGTAAAAAGTTAATATTCACCAAAAATTATTTTCATCTCATTGAACCACATTTTACTTACTGACATCAACCGTGTCTCTCGGATTTTGGATATTCCATTCACAGAAGCGGTAAAATTATGTTTTATGAAAAATTCAGTTTTTAACTACCACTTAGTAGTTTCGCTATTCATCAAAAATTGATGTTTTTCAGAACAATGCCAAAATTTCGTCCTAAGCTATATTTCATATTCCAAATTCAAAAATGAAGTCTATTTTACCAAATTCATAACATCGAAATTGCATTAATTAATTTTATAATTAAATCCCGCTGTTAAAACAAATAGCGTGTTTTTAAGAAACAATATCTATCAAAAGATTGACCCTTGATTATGTCTGGTTTAAATGTGAAATTACAACCAATGACCAACATTGTATTAAATTGTAAAAATATATTCTAAATATACTTTCAAACCACTAAATTTAATAATTTATCACTGTTAATTATTCCGATTGATAAAGTTGTTTTTAATTAAAATTTAGTAATTTCCACTATTCATCAAAATATGACAGTTATCCGAAAATTAACAAAATTTCACACTAAGATAATTTTGATATTCCAAATCCAAAAATGAAATCCATTTTGAAAAATAAAATTTACAAAATTTCAAAAAGTGGTTATTACTATTCATAACGGCTAGTTTTAATAATATTTTTATAGCATATCGTTGTTTAGTGAAACTTGGTGTTGCGTACAACACACGCTATCCTGGAAGGTCGCGATTGCGTATAATTCAAGCCAGGTCAGAGATGTGTGTTGTGCAAGCTCCTTTTTGTGTAGCTTACAACACAAGACATTAATAAAATTATAAAGAATATTTTTCATTAAATCTCGGGCTGTTACATTCTACCCCCCTTAAAATGAATTTCTCCCTCGAAATTCGTCGGGGTTATAAATGGTTTACTATTCGAAAGTTTCTTTAATCAAAACCCACACCGTAAAAAGGAATACCAAAACCAATATTTTAAAACAAAAGTATGAAACTTAACGGTTACCCAAATAAACTAATCATTGGGTTTCCACATAGGTGAAAATATAGATATGGAAGATAAATCTAATCATCATGTTCTGATGGAGAGTGGTAGAGAACATGGCTATGGAAAATCCAGCATTCTCAAAGCTATAAATTTGTGACGATCTAAGGTACCATCTTATTCATCAGATATAAGATCACTAGGACAACATTTTTGATTTTCAAGATCTTTTCCCTAAAGTTAAAGAATTTGAATTAGATTAATACATACTTTATTTTGGTACAATCTCACTGTTGTTCGTGCCTTGAACAATTTCCACTTCATCTCTTAAATAAATGAAGTTTAATTTGTTAACAATGAAGTGTTAGGAGATCATGTGATAGAATGACGGGTCATTCCATCTGTCTTAAACAAAAGGTTAGCAAAAATTATATACATAAGTCGATCTATAGTGAGATTAATCGTATATGGTTCCTAAAATTGACTTATAAATCATATATCATATAGCTTTATATAATAAAACTAGTTTCTACTAAACAAGGACTTCCTGTAGGCCAGTGGTAGGCGATAAAGGCCAGTCGCACTTCGGTTGTGGGTTCGATTCCCACAGCCTTGTCCGAAGTGATGGGATGTCGCCCGTCCTGCAGGTTGTCCTTTTTCTAAAACTATATTACTATAACATCCCATCAATAATATTGAAAAAAAACTTCTATCCTTAAACAATAATAACTTATGTCCAACATAATCCATTCCAATCATTAGGCTTATCCATAATACTGCAGCCCACTCTCATAACATAGTGAAAACGATTACCAGAAATTTAACACCATCGTCGATCCCCATATATCATAAGATATGTTTTTTTGGTCACATTCCAAACATTCAAAGTCCATAATCATGTATTCTTTTGAATACCCATTGAACCTTAGTGAAAACATGAATGCAGTTAAAAGTTAACACTTTCCACAAACCAAAATCTTCAAAATTCTATATACTCAAACCATTATATCACTTAGTCCTTATATCAATCACGAGCTCATGCATACAATCAAACATCTCATTATCGTCTTATCCCTTCATTATGCACATATCATCTACTTTCCAAAAATACTGGTACCATTCATCACATACTTTCAAAACCTAAGGAAAGACAACAATGTAACAATCCTTAGATGTCTCTTTATCCCATAGTACCATGAGATTACTTATACAACATTATACTTGATAAATAAGTAATCATTCCACTACATTCTTAAACCATTGACCGAGCTTCAACAATTCTTTCAACTCACATATCATTTGTAGTCTCATCATCATCATCAACATAAATACTACCCATACGATTATACTGATTCTCTTCATGAGACTTTCCCTTAGGGCATTGGTTTGCATAATGCCCGTACATTCCACATTTAAAACATTTAACCATTGTTGATGTCGTAGCAATACCATTATCCTCATCCCTGGTGTTAACTGAACCTTTTCCTTTGCACTTACTGGCTTTGTGTCCTTCTTTTCCACACCCAAAGCATCTTCCAGTTTCGTTGAAACATTCTCCTTGATGCCTCTTCCCACATGATTTACATAGGGTAAATTGAACTTTCTTTCCTCTATGATCATCATGGAACTCCATCTTTCACTTATTAGCCGAGTCAGGAAACTTACCAAATTTTACTTTATTGATCATATTATGAGATTGCGAATTCGGCATAATAATGATGTTTGGACTTCCAAATCCCATTTCATTTGCTTGCTCATGAAGAATATCATTCCATTGTCCATCATATCCACCATTATCGTGAATCACCTTGTTTCCATCCAATTTCTAAAACCCAAAAAGAATAGTGTGAGAGGCAAAAATCATAATAAAGGTGGAGTAACTTAAATATCTAACATCTTTGGTTTAATTCTATGATCGTTAGCGTAGTTCTAGTACTATAACATATACGCATACTTAACCTTAGGGACATCCCTAGACATACCATAGAAATATCTCTAGGGATCTCACTAACGTTTTCGCATCCTAGTTTCCAAAGGGTGACTAAACCTTTCCTCTGATACCAATTATAGAGACTCGAAGCTTGATATACATGGACATTACATTACATTTGCGGAATACTTAGTACATTACAAAAACACACACATAAGGACTGTAATAGTTTAGTGTCTTTGGAATCTCGGAATATAATCTTCTAATCCTGGTGAAAGATCTCCCATAAATATCTTCCCTTTTTTTTAACCTAAAACCTTTCTTTATATCCTGGGGAAAAGAAAACATAAAAGGGTGAGCTCAAATGCTCAGTAAGGGTAATCAAAAGAAATATCAATCACATCATATACATAAGCACATAACTTTTGGAAATCTTAACCTGCAAAAGAGATCATAATTTCATAACATGGGGTAAATCATGGATGTGAAATGTAATCACAATAATCATAACTTAAAACATGAAACTTTGTGGCATTCACACATAATCATAGAAAATCATTTCTTGTTAGTCAAGACTCATTGCCAAGACTATCTTAGTGGACAAAGTCCCTTTCTGAATCGAGTAACCCTCGTTTCAGTCCTGTTTCACTGAACCGGTATAACCTATCGTTCCAGCCCTGTCTATCTCATGAGATATAAAATCTTTACCCAATGCATTGGACGAAGATATAGGTCCCACCCATCTTATAATGAATCCTTTATTATGTGTGCCACATAATCATAAACCATACATCATACCGTAACCCATCTAATAAAAATGGGATTCTTAAACATCATGACATCATAAAAAAATTCATATAAGATAATGGAATTCATAAAAATATTTCCATCACAACATAATCAAACCAATGTAATAATAGGGATTAAAACAGAACCCTTTATTATCTTAGATGGAAAATAATTTTGATAATACACTTGAACTCCATTCTTGAGGAAAATATCCTTTCTTCTTCAAAAACATTTTTCCTTTCATAACATGTCATACGACTTTAAAATAAAAGAAGTTGATTAAAAATAAACTTTAAAACTTGTAAAGGAAGATTCTTGAAAATTTTGTTTTAAAAATCCATTCATGAAGTATAAGTTAAAAAAAACATTCTTCGTACTTTTGTCGAAAAAGTCAAAAAGTACCTCGTACGAAAAACGACAAAAGATTCCTTTCATACATATTACGAAAAACTCACCGAAGGGTAAAAATGGATTTAAACAATTGTAGGTGGATGGAAGTAATATTACATATTGATGAAACATGGATGTGGATGATAAAATACACCCCAGTAAATACTTACGAATAAACAATCTCGGATAAAAATGAGATTGTGATATTTCCCTTACCTTAGGTCTGATTTGCTTTGTAAGTGTCTGAACATCCTGTATAATGATTTAAATCATGTTATTGACTTATTCCAGAATCATGTTCATTGTTATTATATCATATATGGTCCACTTATGACTTTATATTACCAATTCTTTTGTAAATTCATGTTAAAGTAGCGTTTTGGGTAAAATCGTCTCATTTGTCGTTCGTGTTTTTAACTTGTAATTATTCATATGATTACTTAGATCATGATTACTTAATTACAGAATATAAAACATGATTTATATATATATATATTCAGAATATACATATATAATAAATCAGTAAATGGAAAGAAATACATCGTTCATGGAGACGGTAGTCCGTACGTACGCATGAACGCTGTTTTCGTTTCCTTATTGAATTGAATGGAATTAAGTAGATGACATAAATATAAATATAAATAATTACAGTATCATTATTAGGTAATATATTTCATTATTACTTATTATATATACTTTATAATCATTCATTAATGGTTAATCATTGAGAATGAATCTCATCGCGTCGTGGAGACGGTAGTCCGTACGTACGCACGAGCGATGATATCGTTCCCATGGTCGTGGAATTGCGTTGAAGTGTATTTATACTATTTCAGTATCAATATCACTTTATAATAATCATATATAGTTACTCATTAAACCATTATACCCATCCAATTAAGGTGGTGGCGGAAAATAGATTACACCACGGCGTGGAGACGGTATTCCGTACGTACACACGCGCGGTGATTTCCTTTTTCCGTAGGATGGATAGAAGGTTAATTAGAGTTGTTTCATATTTATAATAACATATCAGTATGTAAGTAATACTGATGTTATTACTTTATCATTAAACAACTAAAGAAGAAGAAGTTGAAGAAGAAAGAAATTGAAAAGATCGGTAATGGTTATTACCTCTTCTTTGAAACGCCTCTTTGAATCCTTCACTTAGGGAACTAAGATTGGTCTTTGAAGAAGACCAGGACCTCTATGATTATTCTAGGGAAGCGGAGAAGGGATTTTGGCAGGTTTTGGCCGAGCTTGAGTGCTCAAATTGGTGTGAGGAGGAGGGGGAGGAGGTGCCCTTTTATAAGGGAGGAGAGGGGCACTTTAGGAATATCTCAAAATATTATTTTATATTAAAGTCAAAATCGGTTTATAATGGTTCCAAAGGGTCTTATTTCGAAGATAAAGTGGGGATGGGTCTAAATCCTATCAACCAATAGGATTTAGACAAGTTTAGGTTATTATTTTAACCTTATCAATTAGATTTAACTCTAAGTTAAATAATTTAACATTTACCGTGTCTTTTTTTTTCTTACACTATATGGTTAATACACTTACTATAACATGACAAACGAACCCCAAATTGTTTATTATTAATATATATATATATCCTTATCTATGTAATTTGGCCGAACCTTAGATTTTTATGAATAAAATAACAATTAATAATATAATATTAGATTTAAAAAAACTATTTTGTGTCAATTTTGACACTATTTGATATATGATTTTTGTGAAAGTCATAACAGAATTATATGTTCGAACCAAGTTGATTAAATAAACACTAATTTATCATAGTAACCTAGAAAATTAGTAGAATTCATAAAAAGTCTCAAATTACATTCATTTGAGCATTTATAACATCAATTATGTTAATATTTCCTTAAAAGGGTAATTACTGCATCATTGTTGTGTCATAAATAAATTAATTTATTTGAAGTCTAAAAATTATAAATAAAATATCATTATGTAGGAAATCTTTTTATCTTTCTAATAAATATTTATAGTCTAATTTATCTTATGTACAACCCCATATTATGAACATTTTAGTTATTAAACTTTGATTTTAACTATTTTACCTATTCATTAAATAAAATAATATTAAATGTCATAATCTAATCCAAGTGGGCCTAAATGATAATATTTTACACTTAAGGTTGTTTTTGGTCGAGATACACTTGTCCAATAGAATTAGGACATGTGTTAGGGTAATATTAATATCATTCTTACCCTTAATTACCCTATTTACTTTTAATCGTGGTAAATAAAAGTAAAAAGTTACTATTCACCAAAAATTATTTTCATCTCATTGAACCACATTTTAATTACTAACATCAACTGTGTCTCTCGGATTTTGGAAATTCCATTCACAGAAGCGATATAATTAATTTTTATGAAAAAATCAGTTTTTAACTACCACTTAGTAGTTTCACTATTCATCAAAAATTGATGTTTTTCAGAACAATGCCAAACTTTCGTCCTAAGCTATATTTCATATTCCGAATTCAAAAATGAAGTCTATTTTACCAAATTCATAACATAGAAATTTCCTTAATTAATTTTATAATTAAATCCCACTGTTAAAACAAATAGCGTGTTTTTAAGAAACAATATCTATCAAAAGATTGACACTTGATTATGTCTGGTATAAATGTGAAATTACTACCAATGACCAACATTGTATTAAATTGTAAAAATATATTCTAAATATACTTTAAAACCACTAAAATTAATAATTTATCACTATTAATTATTCCGATTGAAAAAGTTGTTTTTAATTAAAATTTAGTAATTTCCACTATTAATCAAAATATGAAAGTTATCCGAAAATTACCAAAATTTCAAACTAAGCTAATTTCGATATTCCAAATCCAAAAATGAAATCCATTTTGAAAAATAAAATTTACAAAATTTCAAAAAGTGGTTATTACTATTCATAACGGCTAGTTTTAATAATATTTTAATAGCATATCGTTGTTTAGTGAAACTTGGTGTTGCGTACAACACACGCTATCATGGAAGGTCGCGATTGCGTATAATTCAAGCCAGGTCAGAGATGTGTGTTGTGCAAGATCCTTTTTGTGTAGCGTACAATAGAAGACATTAATAAAATTATAAAGAATATTTTTCATTAAATCTCGGGCTGTTACATTACAACTATATTCCACTCTATCCTCCTCAGAATATTTGAGATATTGTTTTTTAAAAATTGTGACTTTTTTCTCTCATATGTCAGAAATCTATTCAACTCAGATACCATGTTTTCTTAAGGTATAATTTTTTTAAAAAAAATTATTTATAAAATGTATTTTTTTAGTGAAATGGATAAAAATATTTTTAAAACTATATTTTATAATATTTTATGTTTATTGTTAATGGAAAACAAATTCAAAATGTTTTAAAAAGTGATTTTCATATAAAATAGTTCTATTTTCATAAAAATTTATTTTATAATACATTCAGGGAATTTCAATCCATCATCATAAAAATCCCTTGATGTAATATATTCGAAAATTGTGATATTTTTTAGTGATAAAATTTTTATTATTTCACTGGATTGATTAATTTTGTTAAAATAATTTATTATTTTCAAAACTGTATCTTTTACAAAGATCCATTTTATTAAAATTAGATTGATATGAAACCCAATCCATTTTTTTGGTTTGTCATTGTTTTAGTATTATTATGATAAATTATCCATATATATTATTCATTTTTTTCTTCATTTAGATTGGTTATATAATTTGATAGCCAATATATCATAAGGTGATCTCATTACAGCTATTGTGATGTGGTTTCACAAATAGTTCTATGTGAGCGAGTAACATCTTAAATGATGGATTGGACCAGATAGAACATTGTGATCTCATTGCATCATATGTGATGGGGTGATCAAGATAGATTAGGTGAGACATTCATATCCTAAATTAGGGGTATACTAGAATAGAAATCCCATGCATTAGGTAATTATTATATTAGAATTTGGACATATGGTTATTCTAATTAAAAGGGTTTCCAATTTTTTTAATGAAAATGATACTGCAAGTAATCAAAAAGAGTTTCAATTACATTGTAAGGTCTTATAATTCTTGTGATGATTGGTTTTGAATTCACATGGCCCCTGAGTTTCTATTTTAAAAAATCATTCATTTCCATGTTTTCAAATGTATGGATCCAAATCATTATGGGTATGAGTTATTTTATAATTTTATAGTGCACACTGAATATTTGGTTGTACACTTATGTAATAATTATGATCATTGATGATATTAAACTAAAAATTCATTTGTTTACCCTTATTATGAATTTGATATCACAATTATTATTTTTCATTTTCTATAAGTTGTATTCAATTATTTTGAACTAGTTTACATTATAATGTATTTAATATATATGATGCTGATTTATTAGAGTGAAAATTAAAAGATGGAATAAGGTGGAGAAATTCCCATTTAAATTCATGTTATTTGTTTTGGATATTTTCCAATACTCTAAAATTATAAAACTAAAAAGTCCTAATTGATTTATGTTATCCAATTTTTTTTTTTACGTTTTATTGTTTTGATGAAAACATATAGGTCACAAATATTTCCATAAATGATAGAAATTTATAATATAAAATATCAGAACCAAATCCATGTGTGTGGGTGTTGGAATAATATATTTTGTATCAAACATCAATTTAGGTAACATTATAGAGTATGATGCTTTACTTTTAGGATATCAAATTCATTTTGGACACCATCATTGGTCATTAAGATTAAGGGTGAACCAATGTTCAATGCCATAACTAACTCATTTGAGGTATTTAAGTAGTAAAAAACGAATGAGGTTTATTAATGAAATTTTTTGGAATCATTTTATTAATTTGAAGTATTTGTAGCAAATATGAATGAAGTGATGTCTTGGGTGGAATTATATTTTTCATATCTAAAAAAGGGACAACCCAATGGCTAGGTGATAACCCATTACTTCTTGTAAGATCGTGTGGCTTGAACCCATTACAAATGGGTGACAATGGTGAATCACCTAACTTTGGTGAACATCATTTCTTCATTCGTATGGATTTTTTGAGGTAACGATAATATTTATTTAAGAAACATTTTAAATTTTATTTGAGGAAGAAAATTTTATTTATCATGGAGGAAAATATAATATAATTATTCTATTATTTGGGTTTCAAAATATGTTAAAGATTGTAGAATCTTAGGGATAGTAATTTATGGAATGATTTGGTTTTAAATTTGGTTATTACAATTGAAATATAAGGATTAATGAATAATGATTTATTATTTGTTGAATTAATCATACCAAACTATAACAATTTTGGTTTTGGTTTATATTTAGAGATAATTGGAATACAATTTTATCCATTTGATCACTATTATATTTTTAGATTTTTATTTTAGTTCTTTAAGAGAATTATATATTCTTAGAAATGGTCAGTGAGATAAAAAAAATTCATTGTACTATAATTTTTGATTAACTATTCATCATTTCAACCACCAATGATTTATTATTTGGAATATATTTACATTCCATTAAATATTCACATGTTTTTTTACAAATGTCCTCAATCAGTCTCTATAATTATTTTATTCAATCCTCCATTACCACATCTGTTCTATTATATGTAATAATAGTAATATATTGTTTCATATTACCATTTTTACTTTTCATTCGCAACCTTTAATATGTTTTTCAATAAACAATTTTAACTATTTTATTTTATAATAAAAATATCTTCAAAAATTTATCCTTTGATTACCGAGAGATCATTCAAATTACAATGACCCAATTTATTAATGGGGGTGGATTTAACACCATGAGATTTTAAAATAATAATTTTATATTCATTTGAATTATGAAAATCAATATTCATTTTATATTTCATTGAATGGGACACTCATTTTAGTTTATATTACACACAACATTGATATTTTTGTGATCTATGCCATAAAATATACACATCACTACACAAAAACGTCCAATGATATATATTATCGTTATAACATATCCATTAAATAGGACTCTATTAATATTATAAACAACATAATGAAATATATAGATGTATAACTAAATATAAATTGTTTTTAACTTCCTAATATATAGTCAATCAATATTTAGTAATTTTATAATTTTCACGAAAAAATATGTTTTCATCATAAACGATTTTAACTAAAATTCATGGAAATGTTTTGTAATAATTATTTCTAAATATTAATAAATATATTTGATAAAATAAACTGAATTTTTGGAATCATAATATCAAAATATAGTCTGGGTCTTATTTTTGTATTTTCATAAAAATATTGATTTTATGGAAACAAATAAAAATATGATATTTTTTTATCTTTTATATAAATAATTATTAACTAATTTAAAATGTATAATATATCTTTAATAAATAAGATAGTAACCTACTATAATATTAATCTACATAATGACATTCAAATAAAATTTCAATTGGTTTTATTATATGTTTTTTTCTGGGTTTATAAACTAATTTTTCTATTTTTTTTAAAAATTCATAATGTTTCTCCTTTAAAATTTATTAGAATAATACCTCATGAGAAATGTTTTAAATAATTTATCTATAATGTATATATTTAAATTTTAATTATTTTTCATTTAATGAATATTTTTAGTCATTTACATAATATAGAATCATCTTTTTCGAAAAAATTAATCTTTTTGAAAACTTTTACTCTCACTACGTCTGCGTTATCAATATTAAATTAAATTTTAACACTTATGTGGTATGAATTTGGGATAATTCATTCCATATTTGGTATTGGAATTAATTTTAATTTCCAATAATGCCCAATTATTTTTTGACCAATGTGATTACTGTAAATAGACAAATAAAATTACAATGATTAAGATAAAAACAAGGTTTCCAAGGGATTAAACATCAAACATATGTGATAAATGACTTATACACATCTCCAAAACATATTTTGTGAAATATTTCATCACATATTACCTTTGGATATATATTGAAGATATTTATGGATTGTATTCCTTGAACATGGAACATATAAAATGTAATGTAATGAAAAAGTAAAAAACATTCCCTTTTGCATTTTTAATTTTATAGAGCATTGGGATAGGAAAACATTATGTTTGATTAAACATTTCTTCTTATAGATAAATGGATTTTTTATAATGATAGTTCATATTATATTTTTGTATATGAAATACGTATTTTAAATAATTAAGAAATTCTAATATGGTAATAATTTAGTTAATAATTAATTAAAATTATTTATTCTAAAAATATAAAGGTCTATATAATTGGAATGATGTATTTTATTCCATTAAATTTGTTTCTTAATATATAATTTCACATTGTTTTGATATTAATTTATTAAAATTAAATCTATTATTTTTTTAATTTTATTAAATAAACAATGAGAAAATTGATATTAAGGTTATATAATAATAAATGTTTTTTATTGAATGAGTATATATTTTAAAAAAATACAATCATTTAGATAGTTATTTTTTAATGATAATAAATGTAACAAATGGCCGATTAATAATCCAATTTATCTTTTTTAATGATCATATTAACTCCTAAAAAGTAAATACATCATTGTCACGGTTAAGGTTAAAGTACTACTTCTTAGGGTTATATGAAATTCTGTTAATATTAATTTCTAAAAAATGGGATATTTATTTTATTATTTTCAATTAATATTTAGAATCATTTTTTATAAATTTTCCAATAAGTATAAATTATAAATATTTTAAAATATAAATTTAAATAGGTTTAAAAAACTAGTTACTTTGATGAAAATAATTGAAATCATAGAATCATCGGAGTTGAGAAATTAAATTTTCAGAAAAATTATCTGTTTTTTGTGGTGGAGGTTTTTATAGATCATATAATACCTCCCCTATATTTTTATTTAATTTTATTTAAACATGATGTATGAGAGACCTCTTAGTATAAATATATTTGAGTATTTGTATGAATTCCAATTATCATCATCTATAAAATTGAACACACTCCCATCACATATTCACACCTCTTAAGCCATTTGTATTATCTAAAATTAGAGAAATTATGTTTAAGTCATGCCTTATTTTGGAAAAGGATCCTCAATTTTTCGCAAGTATGATAGAGACCATTATGAGTTGGGGAATTAGTGGATCTTCTTTATTTTATAATAAATACTCTTAAGAAATACTTTCTAAGCCTCATAAACATGTTAGTATTATAATACTCTTAAATATAAATCAAATCCTCTCCATTTGTATTCAACAAATATAAATATATGGTAGCACATCATATTTATATTTTTTGGTTAAATTCGTAATATTTTCCTTGTTTTATAGTTCCACAAACATGGATTCTTTTAAAATCATCATTCATGTAAACAAATAAAAATGAAGATAAAAAATATATATCCTCAGTAGAATCATTATTTTTATAGTTTTTTATATCACCCAACTATCCTTTATAATATCCTCTTTTAAGAAACAAGCCTTTGTAGAATCTGGTAAGTATCAATTGTCTAAAGATTCACATTCCTTTTTCTTTTTTGATCCACTTAAATATACTTCACTTCCTACATAATAATGTGGAATCAAACATTGCATGTGTACAACCATCATGAACATCAAAAATTCACTAAGGATTTTGTTGGTCTTCAAATTTCATCCTAAAAATTAGTCATCAAAATTTTTTAATCCCTTAAATGAATTAAAAGTATAGTTCTATACTTAATACATGTTCCAATTATTCTCCAAAAAAATATAACATATTTTTGAATTATTAAATTTTTTTGGAATCCTCAATTCACATTTATATTCAGATATTTTATTAACTCATTCATTTCCTTTTTGTATCATCAAATATTCATGATTTTGTTAAATTAATAAATCCTTAAAGATTTTTTCAATTTAAAATAACAGTATGAATTTTTCACAAATAATACCATTATTCCTTGTTCATATAAAATCCAATTACATTTTTTAATCATGAAATCCCTGAATGATTTTTTTAATAAGAAATTCCAGGTTGAATTTTCATTAAGGAGTACAAGTATGATTATTTTAGTATGAATTCTCCAATGTTATTTATTCATTACAAATTCTTCATTATGATTTATTCTGAAAATTTCAGGAATTTGATTTATTAAAATTGAATTTTTCTATATGATTTCTTCAGTATGAATTATTTAGTAATATTTCATCATTATAAAATATTTGGTGTGATATGTACAGAACAAATTTTTCAGTTTGAATTCATCAGAATTAATTATTCAATATGATTTCATTAGTATAAATTATTCATTATGATTTATTATTATTATAACCCTAGTAATAACATCTCAGTACAAAAATGATATTATTAAAATCACAGTATAAAAAATATCAGAACAAAAATATTAGTACAAAAATCATAATACAATTCTACCAGTCTGATTCATCCTCATAATCAATAATATATTTTTCTTCTTGATCATCATCAATGCAGTTTTCATTCTGATCCTCATCCACACCATTTTCATTCTGAGACTCATCAACATATGTTCATTCATGATCATTATCAACATTTTCCCTTCATGAGCCTCAAGAACAACATTTCCTTATTGAGCTTCATCAAAATATTCTCAATCTAGAGTCTCATCAACTACATTTCCATCCTATACTTTTTAATAATAAATATTATACCATAATACTCACACCATAAATATGATTTTTGAGAAATAAAAAACACTATATATATATATCAAATTTAACACTATGGTCAAGAAAACTCTAATCAGGTTTTTTATTATGATCAACACTTTCATTCCAAACTCAATATTATTTCATGCAGCTTTCAGAAGATACCCCAACACCATAAATAATACTAAATTACTCACATATATAAGAAGAGTATAATTGATCAATATTAATTTTTTGGGTACAAAAACTAAAAACATCTGAAAATCATAACATCAAACATATATCAATTAATCATAAAGAATCAACCAAAAACACCTTGGGTCAAGATATCACTCCTTTTTAGTTTTTTATGAATACACACTAGGTCAATATTCACTTAAAAATTGTATGTCATAATTTATAGTTTTATTACATTTTATTATGTTTGTCTTATTTTATTTCTCTCTATATATATTGTCTCAACCTAGAATCATTAGTCTTCCACTTAAAATTTTCCCTCCCCTTTTTTTAGAAAGAATTTTAATAGGGTTATCATGATAGGATTCCTTTTTTATTTAAAAATTTTATCTTTTCTAAATATTAGAACTATTATTCTCAAAATCATAAATGTATTCATTAATATAACATATATATGACATTAGTTTCATAGAAATGGACATAAACTACACCACTCTAGGTTTCCATGGTTGAACCCTATGTAACAACTATATTCTGTAATCAAGATTTCTGATGTTGTTCATTAGTATACTATCATGTAATACCTTTTCATGTTTCCATTAAAATTATCATTTCTCTGGATATCTTGAAAAGAATTAATTTATAATAAAAATAACATATGTTTTTCTCAACAGATATATCATAAAATTTCAGGTGTATAAATATAACATTCAAAACAAATTGTGTATCACCTAATTACATTACTTTGAAAGAATAGTAAGAGGATAACCATTAGCTTCATTAATTAAATTTCTTCAGTTCCATACATATTGTTATCATTTCAAAAATCTCTTAGGAATAAATAAGATGATGTTAGATTTTCAAAAAAAAAGTTCAGACTACAAGTTTTCTCTCTTAAATTCATTTTTCTTCTTCTTTTCAGATTTTGAATTGGATGTATTATTATTCGATGGTTCATAATTAATGTATTTTTTAAAAAGATTCAAATCAGGTATGGAATCTTCTAATATGTATTCCAACTAATTTTCTAGTTTCAGATGCTTTTTTTGTGAGATTTGTAAAAACTCTTTCATGCCAACATCGTTTTTTGGTAGAATAGTCCAAAAAATAGTATCATGACCTTCATGATAACATATGTTGTTTATTTTATTAATTTTCAAATGACATTCTATTTATATATTTTTTCAAATTCATTCACTTATTTAGAAAAATTCATCATTCCCCTTTCTTCATCAAATTTATTTCTCATTCTATCATTCTAGATTTGTTAATTTGTTCATTCCAAATAACTATGATATTCTTCTTTTCAAAAACAACATGAATAATTTTATAAATTTTTATAAATAAACTCATATTTCATTAAATACTTATATTTCATAACATAATATTCGTTATTAATATTTTTAATATTTTAGGAACATTTGTTCTTATTTTATCATCATAGTTCTCCCTGATTCATTCATGATTCCAGGTACATACTTGTTAAACCAGCATGAATAGTCATTATGTTAGAAATATCCACAACACCAAAAATGACATCTGAATCATGATTTTTTAGGATGATAGTGAATATTTTTAAAACATTTATGTTTTTTATTTTTCTCCATAAATATCGGACCACGTTCTGTAAGAGAATACATTCTTCACGAATTACTATATCACTTAGTGAAAGTTGTTTCTCACAAATCTACTTTTGAATTCCTTTTTTTCACATTGTTTAGAATATTTACCTTTAAGAAAAATTTCAATGGGAATTTTTCTCCTATATTTCTTATATCATATTTACTTTTAATAAAAATTGATTTTGTTTCTATAAAGAAATCATTTTTTTCAACAATGATTGTTTTTGAATATCTATAGTTTTTATTAAATTCAGCTAAATACAACGTGTTATGATTGATTTATCATTATGTGTATATTATATATAGTTTATGTATTAATTTCCTTATGAATTTTTCTACACAAATATTTGTATTTCGTTCCATCTCTCTATTTTCAGAAATTAATCATTTAATATCATTCTTCAACATCCTTATATATTTCTCGAGTTGATTATTTTGTTTATGTGAAATCAGAAAATTATAAATATGAATGCATCCCATTTCCATCACCATGTCTTCATTATCATCACTGTTTGAACAATACCATACAAATATAACATGAGAATTAAACATGAGTTGGTGATCATATGCATCTGTAGATTAGGAATCATTCTTCTTTCATAAAATCACATAAATATTATTCATTTTTCATAAAGAAAAATTTACTTTTTTTCATATAAATTTAATTCTACATTTTCTAAACATCATCATTAGACTCATATTACTCAAATTTCTTCCTATGAATATTTTGTACAATGTTTCATTTCACTTCACAAGACCAAAATTTGAGATTTTTAAATTTCCATTTTCAATAAATTAATCCTTCAAACTAAGGGAACACTTATATTGAAATCATTATCTTTATCCTCTGCATCTAAATCACTTTATTCATCTTTATTTTACTTATATTTTTTTTCCACTTATCAAATATTTGTTGAAAATATTTCTATTATCCTTTTAATTCTATTCATTAATATTATTTCTTCTCATTTCATAAGAAATTACAATACAATATTGATCATATATAGATAAGGATTCAGGATCTCAATCTTCCAAATCTGAAACATTGGAATAAAACTTATTTGAAATAATTCTAAATATCATTTAAAATATTGTTCTGTTGTATAATTTCTCAACAAAACATCCTATGTTTCTAGAAATATAATTTCCATTTTCTATTCATGATACCAACATATTCATTCTCAACAATTTCAGATATTTATTTTTCAACCTCTAAATTTATAAATTTTCTTTATTCATCTTTGTATATCATTAATAAATATTTATAAACATATCTAAAATAACATTGGATGTTCAAAATACCTTTAATAAAGGAATGTCACATTCAGTACATGATGAGAGTTAATAAAAATTCTCTTCCACCCTTGTCAATATTTTCTTTATCAATTATAATAAGTCGAGTATTATCAATATAGGTTTAAAATACATCAGTCGTAATTTCCAAAACATCATACCCATGGGACATAAGATATAGATTAATTATATATTTCTATATATGATTGTTCATTTCATTTAAAAATTGAATCCAGTTATAGTTTATAGAATTAGAATTCTCTGTTCCCAAGAAGGATCATTCAACGAACACATTTTATTATATAAACAGTTTTATTCTCAAGTATGATTGAGACCATTAATATATGGATAATTGATTCCATGATAGATTATATTAGGATAATGATTCATAACAAAAAACCTTATTAACCTATAAAACTATATAGAGTAATTATCCACTAAAATATAACTAAAAAAATTATTTTCATCAACCGGTAAGTATCCAAATAACAAAATCTTCACATTCCATCCTTTCTCATCTACATAGTAAAATCATTACATCCTCCACAAGTATGCTCAAACAAAATTTACATAAAACAGACTATCTGGAACTTCAATAATTTACATTGGAACTTATTGGTCCTAAAACATCTTCAAAAACAATAGTCCAAAAATCATCTTAAACATTATCCCCAATTAAAATGAATGGATGTGTACTTAATAACAATTCAACAAATTATGGTGCTTGTGCACTGAAATAGTTTTTTGATCACATTTACAAAAGAACGCTTATCTCCTTTTATACAAACCTCAAAAATGATATAATAAGGGTTCTAAAAACTTTTCCCATATTACCAAATTTCCACAATGTTCCATTCCCTTAAATCTCGATTCATATCCTTGACTCATTCAATAAAATTTCTAATCATCAAATCATATTAATTTTTGTATCTTTATTAAATCATTTAATTATGATTTTTATTAAAAACTGTTTTACATTCCATTATAAAATTAAAATATTATTTTTTCATTAAGAATTCCTAGTATGAATGTTCATTATGAAATCCATATATGATTTTCTAAATAATAAATCGTAGTATGATTTATTCATTATAAAATCCTTGTATGATTTTTTTTCATTAAGAAATCTTATTAATTTTATTTAATTATAAAATCAAATTATGATTATATTCATTAAGAAATGTTAGTATGATTTTATTATTATAAAATCACAATATGATTTTTCAATAAGAAATCATAGTATGATTTCCTCATTATGATATGTTCAGTCATAAATTTTCAGTTTTATTTATTCAGTACGAATTCTTCAGTACAATTTCATCGATAAGATTTTCAGTACGATTTCATTAATGTGATTTATATTGTATGATATGTTTTGGTGAAAATTCATTGGTATGGTTTCTTTAGTATAAATTGTTCATTATGAATTAATTAGTATGATATATTTTGTATAAATTATTCTTTAAAAATTATTCAGTATCATTTCATTAGTATGTAAAACCTTATATGGAAATATCAGAATAAAAATCAATCTACAGAAATCTCAGTACAAAAATGTCAGTATGAAAATTTCTGTATGAATATATCAGAACTATTTTTCCAGTATGGTTCTTCCCAAATATCAGAAACATTTTTTTCATCCGGGGCCACATCAATATATCTTTCTTCTTGATAGATATAAACATCGTTTCCTTCTTAATTCCCATCAACAAAATTTCCTTCTTCATCTTTGTCATCATAATTTTTTTATTTAGCTTTATAAAAATATTTTCTTTCAGAGCCTCATCAATTCAATTTTTATCATGATCCCCATAAACATCATTTAAATCCTCAAATTTTTCTTTATAAAGCTTCTATCATAAGTTTCTCTATATATATAATATTTTTGAGAAATAAAAAACATAAAATCATCATAAGATTTAAAATTGAAGTCATGGAGATGTCGATTAGGTTTTATTTCGGATCAATACCTTGATTATAGTCTTAATATGATTTCTAACAGTATTCAGTGGAAATACCAATATGATAAATCATATTCAATTATTCAAACTCATGGAGAGAGTCTGATTCCCCAATATGATTTTTAGGGTTCAAAAAACATAAACTTGACATCTTCATAAAATAAATCGTATATAAACAATTTCAAAAATACAACCAAAACAAACCATGGGTCTGATATATTTGATAAGAATAATTACCATGGAATGACATTGGTTTAATCTTAATGGAGTTACCTGAAGAAGAATTAACACTCATCAACAAGCATTTTTTAATTAATTTATACACCACATTGAGTTAATCATATAACATGATTATATAATAACAGAATTATTCTAATATAAATTTGATTATTTTATATTATTTTTAATATCTAAAAAAACCACACATCCATCATATGGGTTATTAAATCATCATTTGTATGTATGGTGGACTACCACCTCATGAACTGATGTCATTGTTATTTACCTCCTCCCATGGTTGGGGGATATTAAGGATATAATGTTTATATATGATATTTATAAAATATCTATAACTATTAAGTAATTAAACATATATTCTCTTTTGTACATTAAATATTATAAGGGTTATAATACCTCCACTCATGAGTATGGTGGACTACCCCCTCATGAAGCGATGATAAGCATTTTCCACTAATGTGTAACAAAGAAGGTATTAAGGATATAAAATAATAAAAAAAATAATATAAATGAAGTTAGAGTTATATTAATGACATAATTATCTATCATTAAATATAATATATCATTTCCATTATTATGATTTACATAGTAAAAAATATATAACGCCATCAATGGACATGCTGACTATCAACTACTCGATGTGGTGTGATTCATTTTAAATCACCATTATTGTTATATATATATGTATATATAATTAAATGAAATAATAGTTCATACATATTTAACATCATTTAAAGTTATTATATTACTAACTTTATTTATATAATGATTATCTCAAAATGGTATTGTTAGTGATGTGTTTGTACAACCTACAGTCTCCATGATCATAACATTAGTTCATTTTTCCTAACCATTTTTGATGTTTGAGTTTAAAATTTTATTTTATAAATAAATTTTACAATTATTTAAGGATTTTAATATATTCAGTCTTTAAATAAGATCATTATTGACCATATTCAACCTACCTATGTTATTTAGGACACATAATCCAAATTGGGTCAAAGAATCTGTCATAAAATTAAATAATTGAATAATTATATAGCATATTATTATTATTTAAGAGGAAATAATAATAAAAAATTACAGGGATATCATGAAATTATATAATTAACATTATATTATTAAATATTAAGATAAGAATTAATTGTGATAAATATGACACTAGGTAAGGGTTTTTGCTCTTCTTGCTTTTATTTTTGAGAGATAAATGACATATTACACACTTTTGTGTTCTGTAGTGTATATGTTTACCATTAATTTATTATTTTATTACTACCACTAAATTTATGTGTCTTTAGCTATCCACATGATTATCTATATTTTATGGGGATTATGTATTCAATGTTTCCAATGCCGTAATATATTATTCTCATAATTTTAATTTTGGGAGAATTATGTCATGATATGGACATATCTTATTTTAGGGTTTGTATATACATCCCCATTGAAATTTAATGTACTAAATTTAATTATAATCATTTAATATTATGCTTTTTAAAATCATTTTGGGGTCTTATGTTTAAATGTTACCAATGTGGTAAATATATTATGTTTCAATCTCATTATTTAGGGGGTGGGCATCAGATTAGTTTTCCATGGATAATGTCATGTGATCCAACTCTAATGAAACTCAAATATTTTATTTACCTATGGATATTCATGATATATTAATGTATTTGTTCCATTTTTTCTGTATGTAATTTCTTATAGTAATTGATAAAATGTTTTTATTGTAATTAATCATCAATTTTCAATTCATTTATAAATCTATTCTATCCCAAAACCTTGTTTCTTAAAATAAGTTTCTAAAAAAATAAAAAACATAAAATTTTATTTTCCTCATTATAATTTGTTTAATTATTTTTAAAATCCTCCTTTATAACTTTTAGCGTGTATTTTCAAAAAAATGTTTTTTCAATATGTATAAAAATGGTATTTTAAAATGAAATTGAGAATTTTTACACAAAAAAATAACAAATTTTTAATGGTATTTCATTTCAAAACTATCAACAACCCTTTTTCATACTTATTCAAAAATGGGTATATTTTACAGTGATTCCATCCAAATTATTTATCTGGTGGATTAATATTTTTTCAAAGATAATTTTTTGAAACCTATTTCTATTCAACGAGTCAATTATGATTAAAATTGAATGATATGTAAATCATTTCTTCTCCATTGACTATTAAATATGTTTGAGTTTAATGATGACTTATTTATATACATTATTCATATTTTTGATCACAGACAATTCTTATACAATTAAGAGTCCCAGATAATGCAAGGTGAGCAAGTTACAACTTATACGATTAGGTGGCCTTATAGCGTCAGGTGATACGATAATAACATAAAAAATGTGGTGTCTTAGATAGCATTGTGTGAGATTGTTACAACTTATATGACATTATGGACCATATAGTGCTTATTAAGCACATTATGTCTTAAAGGATGGGTGTGCACTAATAATGATTTAATGCATTTTGTGTTAATTATATTTGAACATGGCCATATCGTTGTTACAAGAAAATGGTTTTATGAAAATGTATTATTCTGTTTTCCAAAATGTTATTTAATTTAATTTAATGGGTTTCAAATATCTATCATGATTGAGACTGATATCACATGGGTAATTTTTACTAATTCTGATGACTATTTCATTTTCATTTTTTTCCTATTATATGATCCATGCAATGATGGGTATGAGTTGTTTTATTATTTTCTAAGGCACAATAATTATATCATTTTACCCTGATGAACTAATTATGTTTAGTGATGACATTCAGTTGATAATGATTTTGATTAACCTAACTAAGATATTGAGATCACCCTTGTAATGATTCATTTTCACAATAGTGTAATGAATGATATTAAATGAGATATTTTGGGAAGGGATTTAATTTTGATGAGGACGATGTATTAATGTGAAAATGAAAATATGGGTTATATTGTATAAATCCTCACTTAAATTAATTAGAAATTTTTATTTAGGTGTTTGTCCTCCTTTTCTAAAACAATAATCCTAAATGATCTTTGAGGTTGCATGTGATAAAATTATTCCATTTGAAGTTGTAACATCAAGATGAAAATAAATTCAAAATTTACATCATCAAATACAAAGAATTAAATTTTATGATTTCATATCTAGACCCAGGTTTATGGGTTCATTGTTGTTATATTTTATTCTTATTTTTATTGTTTTTTATTATAGATTTATAGTGACCATTTGATCATAATATTAATTATTTAATTATTAATTTATATTCTAAAATTTGAAATCACATTGTATGTATTATATTTATTCATTAATCTCATTCCAATAACCATCCTTGGAATGGTGGTGATGAAAAAAGAAACATGATGTCAACAGTGGATATAGTTTTCACACACACATTAGCAATGTTTTCATTTTTTAAATGAATGGGATTTGAATTGATAATGGTATTACATTAAATATAGAATCATTTTAGTATATTATTTATAATAATGTGATTATATATATGTATATTAATATAATGGTTCTTGATGAGGATATATGGGAAGGATAATAAAATAAACATAAATGGTTTGTAATACTTATGTTGAGAATTTGGTTCTTATATGGATGTATATTTTGGGAACATAAGTATTATAGAACATTAATGTGGATAAATGCAACCCAAAATGTGGATAGAACATATAAGACAAAAAAATTAGTTTTTATTAGGTATTTTAAACTATCGGTGTTGCATGAAAATGGTGCATGTGAGAACCTCTTATAGGTGAAAAAGCGTGACAAATCGTTTCAAAATAATTTTAGGTACGTGGTAAGAATAGAATTTTATATTTGTTAGGTGAGATAGGTGGATAAATGTGGGAGAAAATTTTACATATTACATTCCAACATAATAATGCTATTTTGAGAGGTTTTTATCCAATAAATTCAGAAACATTCATGGCATGTTAGATTACACATTTTAGCACTTATTAGTCCTGATTAAATATTTATTATAGTTATTATTTTATCAATAAAAATAAATTTGTATCCCACAATCAAAAAAATTATGTGTTGTATTATAATTTGGCATTCATTTTATTTATTTCGACAGCGAAATATAAAAAAATAATTTTTTTATTAAAATATATAATGTGTTGAAAATTTGATTTTTTAGAATATGGGTTTTAAACCTTATTATTCATGAATTTGATTTAAAAAATTGACTAATATCTAAATTATGTTTAAATAAATATTATATATTTTTTAACATCATTTTATTGTATTAATTTAAAATAGATTCATTTAATTTAAAAAATTTGCAATATTTGTAAATGTAACATTTTTTATAAATTATATTTTTATGGGTAACAAATATAATCCCTGATAATTTTTTCCTCAAAATTATATTTTCCATATGATTTAATATCAACATGATCATTAATAATAATAAAAAATCAATATCATTAAATTAAATTTTTTATGAAAACACATAAAAATAATTGTATGAAACATGCATCATTTAATAATTATATTATTTTTTGTTTTTCTACACATTTGAATAGACTTCTCAAAATTATGTTACTTTTATTACTGATCCAAAAAAATAAAATTAATATAATGGTATTATTTTACAATTTTATTAACATAACATTTTATTTATTTATTTTAATGTCTCATAAAATAAAATAAACTCACACTATATTTATTTAATGAATATTTATTTCTAAAATCATGGTATGTTACATTATTACCTCCTTAATGAAGAATTTGATCCTCTAAATTTTATTACTTGATGCAAAACAAGTCATTATACTTCTCTCTTATCACTTCATTAGGTTCCCATGAATTCTCATAAATTCTATTATTATTATTGAAAACATTTACTTTATAGGTGGTCTTGTTCTTTATAAAAATGTCCATATAATCAAACTATTAAACATGTTGTTATTCATTTGAAAGGTTATGTTCCAATCATACATCTTATTTTCTTCGTACTAGTAACGATTTGTGTATGCACCTCCTCAAATGAAATACATGGAACACAACGTTCCCATATGAGATTTATGGAGAGGGAGAAAAGTAATATGAATGACCATGACGTGATCAAGTATCATAAATAAACCAACGTTTCTTGGGATTAGCTTACCATTCTTCTTCAATATCATAATTTTCTTCCAATTAGATATTCAATGGAACACCATTTCACTAACTCCATTACCATTCTAACATTATTTATTATCATTTTTACTCTTCTATTGAATTCATTCAACATTATTACTCAATTGAATGGTTTGATTATTCTTTGAAATTCCTAGATAAGGATAAGATACTTCATCTTCCTCTGTCCATCTTCATCCTAGAATGTTATAGTCTTTCATCACATTATATATTTATCTTAATAAGGTATTAGATAAATTAAAGAATAAAAACTATTTGTATATATTTACTTTACCATGGGTAGCTGTTAGTGCAATAATATATTGAAATTCCCTGAACAACAATTAAGTATCTTTTCTAGTGATTGAGTGGTCCTCATTGAATAACCATATGTTTGAGGATGATATGTATTTTAGAATCATTAAAAATTCACAACTCATTCAGAGGACTTCTCTTCACCAAAGATAATGCCTTTGATTCAATCTAGAAAAAATGGATATTTGGAATCTATGAATGCTTATAATATCCATTATGTATATCATGAAGAGGTATTCAAGAGATCAATATTATCTGATAAAAATAAAATGTACTTATAATTGTAGGTGATCCAATACTTACAAAAAAAATAAATATGGCCTTTTTATTTTTTGGGGAGTTATATGATAATATTTATGGTGATTTTTTCTCATTTTTATACTTATATGTGTAATATTTTAAACATATCATTATAATTTTATCATTAATTATTATATTCATAACAAAAAGATAATTATTATAATTATTTTACAATTTTTATCGTAATGTTATCCAATATTATTTTTTTATAAGGTATCAATGATATCATATTTCACATATTTGTAGAGAATAATGAGATATGTGAATCAATGAAAACCTCCTTCTACAATTCCTTATTTTATGGAACACATCAATGTTTAAAAACACATAACTTTAACATTATCAAACATGAACTCTGTAATATTCATTAACTTTTTTGTAGCCCTATTTCATCATTATAGGAATCATTGATCATCATGTACATAGAATGTTGAGAAGTCATCTATGAAAAATATATTATTGTATTTTGTCTAATATATCATCCAGAATCATCCTTTATAAATTAATGAGTATTGGGAATTTTTAATCCACATTGAAACATAACATCACTAGTTTCATTAAATATGTCCCAGATCATGTATGCCACATGACCACAGTCATGCCTCTTTATTTTCAATAGTTTTTTGACTAGTATCGATGGTGTAATAAGGTATTTGGGGGGATAATAACGTTATTAATGTTGTGAAAATAGTTAAAATAAGATAAATAATAACCAATTATTGTTTTTCAACACACAACAATAAGAATACATCACAAAACAAAGCCCAAAACTAGGTAAATTCCCACAACCCAAATGAGTAAACATGTTTAGTCATGTCCAAATAGAAACCCCAATTATTGACACATATAAAATTTTCAAAATTTATCCTCATATAAATCTAGTCCCCTAAAAAATTCTCTATATTGTCTCCCAAATATATTATATAAAAGAAGGAATCTTCACTTATACAAAAATGCCACCTTCAAATTTACTTGTGTACCCATGGTGGCCTGACATGGATTTGTGTAAAACATATAAGGCCATAACCGAATTGTTTCTACAAGAATATTGTGTAATGACCCCAAATTTTTTTAATGAAAATTCTTATTGAACTAATTAAATGTATTATTATCTAAATGTATGTATAAAATATGAAATTCTTTGGTTTTATGTTTTTGGAATTTAAAATACTATTATGTATCGTAATCTCCATTAATATAGTCATTAAATAGTGACCACAAGATTGGTATAAATATAAGGATTTAAAAAAAAACAAATTAATCAGAGAAAGGGATAGATGTTCTCCTCAACAATATTTTCTCCATATAAGGCCCATTTTAGAGAGATCGAAAATGAGGTGGTGTCACTGGATTCACTCTTGAAGAAACACATCCCTAGCTTCAGCACATGATGGTTGAACGAAACCTCCTATGGGAGAAGATGAAGTTGAAAGAGATTACCACCTGACCGATGTTATCTGAGCCACTACAAAAGTCTTTAACCATCACACACCTTACCCTTCAATATTATTTCGGTGTTATAAGGATTTATGTAACAAGACCCTAGCACAATGAATATTTAAATTATTTTTTATAAATAATATACATTCAAATTATTATTGTTACATTTTAAATATTTATTATTGCAAAAATAGTATTTATTTAGTTAATATTCAATTAATAATTCTATTTTGATGAATTAATGGATTTTTATTAAATATTATTTAAATAATAAAATTTTATTACTTAATTAATATTTATGAAGATATAAATTATTGTATAATTTTGATGTATACAATTGTAATTTTTAGTATGGTTTGAAAGCTGTTTGGGTCAAAACCCATGAATTTTGGATAAATGTCATTTTCAATTTGAAAAGAAAAAATTCTCATATATAGATAAATATTTATTGAAATTGATTTTTAATTTTGAAATCAAGATGTGGAAATTATCCATCTGTGAATATTTCATAATTTTTTCATCAATTGAATTATTTGGTAAATTTTAAATGCGTTGTAAATATATAATGTGTTTTATGACATCATAATGACAAAATTGTGATGTAATAAAAATCTATAAAATTTATTTTCTTCCAATATATGTTTTATTATTAAATGTTTCTGATTTTTAGGATTATTTTATTTATTTTACAAGCCTTAGTGGACCATCCATGACTAATAAATGAATGTATCTTTTTAAATCGATTTCCCTGAGAGTTTGACTCACCTCGACATATGCAACTGTATTATTTTAATAATTTCGACCATTGGGCATATAAAATAATAGTTTCTTCTCCACATTGGAAATTATCAGGGGAATAACCTATCGATTGGTTTGTGGTTTTTATTAGTTTAATGTGTAGAGTCCCAATCCTAAATAACAATGATTTGCCTCTATTTTCCGATAAAAACCTACCAAAAATCCAATCCCCATTGTACTCAAATCCTTTAGATATCGACTAAAATATAATATCCTTTCTCTCGACTCATCCCATGGTGCCCCCAATCACCCAAGAAGCCTCTCTCAAGAATCTCCTAGTGCTTTTGGATCACACATCCAAGTAAAGGATTCCTTCAACTTTCATTTTATCCAGGTTTCTTAATATTTTTCTGACCATTTTATTTTCAATTATAGATATTAGGGTGTGTATTATCACCATACCCATAATTCCCTCATAATGTCTTAAGGATGTTATTATACTTTATATCTCATTAATTTCTCTCATGTACACCTATTACCATGTATAAAATCCATAATGAATTTCTCTGTCCTCATTTACAATCATACAATTCTTTTGAATTATGAATCTAAAATTACATTACTCCTATGAGGAAATTTATATATATGAAACCTTACTATCCATTTCATGAAAATATAATTAGATACCCCTTTCTCTCTCATAATTTTTTTAATTCTTATGTCATGATGTTTTCTGTAGAAAGTGCAACATGATTTTCCATTCCAAAGTCATTGTGTCGTTAATACATTGACCATTTTTCAATCAAGGCTTTTAACCTTAATGAACTTTTACTTATTGATTATAGACATTAATTTATGAATTACACATTCTATTATTGTCTAATAAATTATTCTCTTTAATGATTCTATTTCATATGATCCATCTGGCACAGTTATGCATGAAATAAAATGTTTAAGAATGATGCACCTTGATAGTGCTCCAATGAATTCAGTTATAATTAGTGTAATGAAAAATAATGTGAAATGGTGGCATAGTCATTCTAATAAAAGTGAGATGAGGGTTTACACATTCTCCATTGGTAAAGAGACGTGGCTTATACTAATACCATGATATGTATTGTAGCCACATTTCCATGTTAAGATGATCATGCAATATAATTCCATTATGTTCATGTTTCTATTATGCTCCATTGATATGCATGTTGCCTAAATGTATTTTATTATTCATGTTATTCGTTTTTTCACCCTTTATGGGATTTATAGATCGCCATTTACTTTTTCATGACCTTTTGTTATCCCATTAAATGCAATTTATGATTGAATGTAGTGGTCATCTAATAAATGATTTCATTAATGATGATTTGTTTAATATTTTAATTTGTTACATAATATTCATAAGGCCAAAATATACTAGACCTCTTCATCATCAATGTTGTATAAAGTGAATATTTTATGCAATAAATCAAGAATAAGATTGTATTAAAAATTATGGGTGTAATATATTGTGTCTAATGATAGAATATATAGAATCATAAATACACAGTAGTCATGAATTAAATTTATAAAGGTTTCATATTTAATCATTTTACAATACTCTCCTAGGGATCTCATAATACACAAAAGTTCCATCACTTAAAACCTTCTTCAAACAATGTCGAATGTTGGAGAGGTATACCATTAGGAGTTAATAACATATAACCATAATAGATTTCATCAATTATTTCATTATAATTCATTATAACTTGGAGAATCAGTACAAAAATCCAGAATTCCATAACCAAAAAATACCAAAATATGATGTGCACCACCATCAACAACATCATTACTATAGGGTGGAACCCCATGAACAACTTACACTACTCAATATGGAACTCCATGATAAAAATAATTACTGTTTTGATGATATTATATGTTATTCATGTATTGATCAATTTTATTTACTCTATATAATCATTTTTAATGATAATAGAATGATTAATGTCAAATAATCATTTTTTCATGTTAAATATAATTTTTCATCATTATTTTTATTGATTTAGATACAAGGTAGTTTGTTATTTTTATTATAAATCTGATAAAAATCTTCAAATTCTATTATAATTGTTTTTTGGAGTTCCTAATTATATTTCTGACAAATCAGTAAACTAGTTCATAGTCCAATTCTTTCATTTAAAGGGTCAAATAGTCCATGCAGTAGGGCCCAATGATTCTGTCAAAGAAACTATAACGGCCATTATGATTGAAATATGGTCTCAATAATGAAGAAAAATTTTTATTGCATTTCTGAATATATTTTTGTATTTCCAAAAAAATCAGGATAAAAATTTGAATTCCCAAATCCACCAAAAAGGCATTGAACTAATGTTTTGAAATCCATCCCACCATTCTATCTAGGAATTCAAACCATCTCAACATTGTTGATATTTATTCCAATCCAATAGTCCAAATGATAAAAAAATTTCTGGTCTAAAATAAATGATATGAGATATTATTTTTGAGAAGAAATTCTGATTTTTGGGAATCACCTTATCATAAAACCCAACCACATTGTGGCCCTCTAAAATGTATTGAAAAAAATGGACAGAAAAATATAATTAATTAATATAGAAATATAATTAGTTAAAAAGTTCAATGGAAACAAAATTTTAAGGGATTAAATTCTAAATCTATATATATAGCATTAACTAATAATATATATCTATGTGCATCTGTATGAATTATCAAATTTTCATGAAAATTTATGTGTATCATTTGAAATGAAAATATTCCACCACTATTGGAACTGGAAAACGCGTCCCCAAAAATTTTCCAAATGATTTTGCACGAGATATAAGATCATAATCCATTTAAGAAGCTTCGATTTCGTAGATCGTAGGGCACAAACGGAGCTACAGATTATGAGTTATGGAAATTTTAAGTTGGGATGAAAAAACTTCTTCATGAACCTCCGACGTAGTGGCCCCTCCAGGATCACTGAGCACCGCTGCGAAGCAATGAGGTGGGATGCCCCTCGAACCCTTCTGACATTCGCGATGCACCGCGAAGACCCACCGCAAAGCCCAGGAGGCAGTAATGATCTGTGACCACATTTGATGTTCGCGATCCAACGCAATGTTCATGACGCAGTAATGCTCTGTGACTGTGATTGACATTCGCGATCTTCCACAAAGAAAAGGAGGCAGTACCTCTCCACGAACTCGGTTGATGTTCACGACCCGCCGCGATGCAATCACACCCACTTCGTGCCACGCGAGCTCTATTTTGCGACGCCTCTTTCCTATAAATAGCCAGATCTCCCCCCTTCTCCGGACAACCACTTCACACCTTGGAGTCCCGCTTCTCCCCTTGGACATCCGATGTCCTAGTTCGTGGAGCTCCGCTTTCCATTGCGAAGCGGCACAGCGAGGCCTTGTTCCATGAGAAACATCCTTTACATTGCTGCTCCAGAATGATGCTCTAAGAGCCAATGCTCCGAGAGCCGATGCTCTATGATCCAATGCTCTGCGAGCCTATGCTCTGCGAGACCATGCTCCGCGAGTCCATGATCTGTGAGTCCAGGTTCTGTGATGCTGCTCCACGAGTCTAAGCTCCGCGAGGCAATGCTCCTCAAGACCCCATGCTCCCCGGGACCCTTTCATCAGCGAAGCTACTTCGTGAAGACCTATCCTTTGTGAGGCTCGGACCATCGCGCCAACTGGTCCATACCGCGGGGCCTGCACCCCCGCACCCCCGCTTGAGGTTAGTGTCGGGCTGCCATCCCGGCCCTCCGGCCTGATACCTTCGCTACCCTCATTGAACTCGATGAAAAATGGAGAGTCACACCCCAAACTTCTCTGGTGGGGATGTTGGGATTTTCCATTGCCCTCCCACCTTCCACCTATATAATACCATGATTTGAGATACTCCTCCACATACCATGATACACCTTGAGTGGACATATTCCTCTTTGTTTCATTCTCATGTCATGAGTCGAGATTCTCATAAAAAATTCCCTTAATCCTTGAGATGAACCAGTCCTCAGGAAACTCCTCCAAACCCAATAACATGGCTCCTATGCCAGGTCGAACTATAAAGGGTTGCCCTTATGTAAGACCCAACACCATCCATTTCTAGGAAGCTTATGCCAACAGACCTTTCTACATGACTCTAAACTGTAGTAATCCATATGATCCAAACATAAGATTCCTTTTGCACAATACGAGAGATGCCTTATGCTCCAAGCATGAGATGGAAGCAATCCTCTCTACATAACATTAAATTGTAGTATTATGCCTTTGTTCCAAACATAGAATTTCTCTTGCTCCAATCAATGGATGACTTATATGCCATGCATGAGATGTCAGTAGTCCTATCTACATGACTTTAATGTGTAGAATTCTCCCTATGATCCAAACATAGGATGCCTCTTTCTCCAATAAAGGGATTCCTTATGCTTCTAGAATGAGATTCTAGTAGTCCTATATATATGACATTAAACTGTAGCAATATCCATATGTTCCAAATATTGGATGCCCCTTGCCCAATATGAGATATGCCTTATGCATCATGCATAAGATGCCAGTATTTTTATCTACATGACTCTATATTGTAGTAGACCATATCTTCCAAACATAGGATTCCTCGTGCCCAATACGAGAGATTCCTTATGCTCCTAGCATTAGATGGCAATAGTCTTATCTACATGACTCTAAACTGTAGCACTCCCAATCATTCTATAATAGAATGCCGCTTGCTCCAATCAAGGGATGCCATATCCTTCTAGCATGAGATGCCAGTAGTCTTATCTACTTGACTTTAAACTATACCATTCTCCCTATATTCCAAATATAAGATTCCTCTATCCCAATACGAGAGATGCCTTATGCGCCAAGAATAAGATGCCAGTAGTCTAATCTACAAGCCTCTAAAATATAGTAGACCGTACGTTCCAAACATAGGAAGCCTCTTGCCCAATACGAGAGATTCCTTATGCTCCTAGAATGAGATGCCAATAGTCTTATCTACATGAATCTATACTGTAGCTCTCCATATCATTCAATAATAGGATGCCTCTTGCTCCAGAAAATGGATGTCTTATGCTCGATGAATAAGATTCCAATAGTCTTATCTATATGACTATAAATTTTAGTTCTCCCTCTGTTCCATACATAGGATGCCTTTTGATTTAAATAAGAGATTACTTATGCTTCATGCATGATATGGCTAATGCCATGATAATAGAGGCTTAATTTAAATAGTGTTGGAATCCGTTCAAATATTCCATCACTCCACCTCACACTTTGCATGTCCTTTATTCGGATCCTAATCCTATTTCATGTCTGGAGAGACCCCATAACGGCTTGGTCCCATGCCACATTGGCTCACCTACCATCCTGGCCAATGCCCCTTGAGACATTAGACGACATTTGCGACAAGGTCCCATGTTTCGAACATGGTCAACGGTCGACCCACATTTTTCGGTCCCCATTCTAGGCTAACACGATATAGATTCTGTGTTTCTACCAGGGTCAACAGCTATCCTTCATCGCCACAACACCCTCATTTTGTTCTGAACGTTGGGCATTGAATCCCCACTTTTCATCTCCCTTTTTTCGAATCGATTCCAACGCACCTTGGATTAATCCCGCTTGTGCACCCGTGCATGGGTGAAGGCCTCAACCCACCATTGAGTTGGAATGACCTCATGGTCAGACATGTTGAAGATATTAAGGGAAGCTTCCTTGCATAATCCCCATTCACCAGTGTCACTCCATAGCGGCACCCAGGATGTTTCCTAGAATAAGCCCCATCAATCTATGCCGCTACTTAGTGGCACCAGTGCAACTTCCTTGCGTAAGCCCCATCCACCATCGCCTCTCCTTAGAGGCAATCGGGTGGCTTCCTAGCGTAAGCCCCATTAACCATCGTAGCTCCTTAGCAGCACCTGGGTAGCTTCCTAGTGAAATCACCATTCACCATTGTCGCTCCAAAGTGGCACCCGGGCAACTTCCTAGCGTAATCCCCATTCCCCATTGCATCTCTATAGCGACACCCGGGAAGCTTCCTAGCGTAAGCCCCATTCTCCAGTACCGCTCCATAGCGCCACCCGAGCAGCATCGTAGCATAAGTCCCATTCACCATTGCCGCTCTAAAGCAGCACCCGGGTAGCTTTCTAGCGTATGCCCCATTCACCATTTCTACTCCATAGCGGCACCTGGGAAACATCCTAGATTAATCCACATTCACAATTTCCTCTCTATAGAGGAACATGGGAAGCTTATTAGCTTAAGCGCCATTCACCAGTGCCACTCCATAGCGGCACCTAGGCAGCTTCGTAGCATATTCCCCATTCACCATTGTCTCTCCTTAGTGGCACTCGAGAAGCTTCCTAGCATAATCCCCATTTACCGTTGCCGCTCCATAGTGGCACTATGGCAACATCCTTGAAAAAGTACCATTCACCAGTGCCGCTCCATAGCGGAACCCGGGCATCTTCCTTGCATATGTCCCATTCACAAGTGACACTCCGTAGAGGCAACCGGGCAGCTTCCAACCATATGCCTCGTTCACCATTGTCGCTCTGTAGCATCACCTGGGAAGCCTCCTAGAGTAACCCCATTTTCTACTACCGCACTATAGTGGCACCTGGGCAACATCCTAGAATTGGCCCCATTCACCAATGTCGCTCCATTGCGGCACCAGGGTAGCTTCCTTTCATAATCCCCATTCACCTTTTCCACCTCTTTCAGCGGTAAGTCATTGTGACACAATCAAGTGGTAAGTCGTCATCAGGATAACTACATTGACATTTATTCCCTACCATGGGGCTACATAGGATGCCTCCACGAGGTTCAAGCCCACCACCAATGGACCCCATGGGTCCTTCTTTACTTCGTCCTTCTGGCGTCCATAACGAACTATGTAAACTATGATTCGCGGCCATAGGGATACGTAAGAAGCCTCTACGAGGTTTAAGCCCACCACTAATGGACCCCCTGGTCCTCCTTTATATCGGCCTTCTGGCGTCCATAACGAACTACGTGGGCTTTGATTCCCTGCCAAGGGGATACGTAGGAAGCCTCCACAGGTTCAATCCCACCACAAATGGACCCCCTGGGTCCTCCTTTACGTCGGCATTCCGGCGTCCATAGTGAACTACAGAGACATTGATTCATGTCAAGGCATGGTACGTAGGATGCCTTTACGAGGATCAAGCCCACCACTTGGTTGTTTTTTCACCACGAGTTCCACCCTCGTCCAACATGACATTAAAATGTATTCCCCAGTCCAGCATGATGTTAAACTGTATACCTGAACTATGTGGTAATTGATCCAAACTAAGGCCTTGTACGTAAGAAACCTCAATGAGGTTCAATCCCACCACCTGGTCATATCGACCGTATTCACATCGATTCTTCCACCACCTGGTCATCCTGACCACATTCATGTCGTTTCTTCCACCACCTGGTCGTCCCGACACATTCACATCGGTTCTTCTATAATCACCATTACAGGTCGTCTCAGTGCGTTTGCCCCATCCAATTTGAAATATAAGATCATTGATTCCCTGACACAGGGATACGTAGGGAGCATCCAAGAGGTTCAAGCCCACCACTAGTGGACCCCCTAGGTTCGCCTTCACATCGATTCACTGATGAAAACAAACTAGAACTACAAGGTCATTGATACGTGTGTAGGCATGGTATGTTGGAAACCTCTACAAGGATTAATCCTCACCATCATGGGCCTCCTAGAGTGTAATCCCCACACCATTGGACCAAATTCTTCCTTCACGTCGGCCCTCAGGCGTCCCATTTGATCTACGGGGACATTGATCTGTGTGTAGGCATGGTACGTAGGAAACCTCCACGAGGCTCAAGCCCACCAAGATCCTCCTTCACGTCAGTTCACCTATCCCAACGTTCATGGGAAACCTCAGTGTGTAAGCACCATTCTATCCCAAACTACATAGACTTTGATTCCCCGCCACGGGGATACGTAGGAAGCCTCCCTGAGGCTCATGCTCATCACCCATGACTCATCCTGATCTCTCCCACGAGCTTATGTGTCTCGATAAGGTCATGCCACAACCCGGAGGTTCCACTTCCTCTAGGTCTCATCCATTCATCCCTTCTCATGGACCACCTCCTTAGGTGTCCCACTATATCATCGAACTACGTGGACTTTGATTCCCCGCCACTGAGATAGGTAGGAAGTCTCTCTGAGGCTCAAGACCAACACTAACGTTAGCTTCACGACGTTCCCATTTCATTCCCTTCAACACCATGAAATCCTCCATCATCCATCCCAATTCCTACCTAGGCCACCACATCCAGGTGGGATCATGTCATCCACCTTCTTCGCTGCTCTTAGCAGTACATGGCCCGCTATCCACATGTAATCCACAACATGTTTCCGGGTTGTTTTCCTCTATATACACACTGATTCATCAACCCTTAGAAATATGTGGGTTTTTATCCCTGTTGTCTTCATAAGGAACGTAGTAATCCTTCATGAGGTTCAATCCCAACCAATGGTAAACCTTGTAATTCCCCATTCTGGGGTGTACGCTCCTTGCTCCGCCCTCAGTGGTGTTCCGATCAACAATTGTGGTGTGAAAACTCTCCTCCTTGGCGCACACCACCTCAAATCTGTCTTCATTGGATGTTCTGGTCTATCCATTTAGAAGGTGATCCTTCCTTGTGATGTACCAATATGATCCATCTCTATGGGAAATTTTTATCACTCTTATTTCATCTCTGCAGGACATAAATCTTGCGGCCTACGTCATGATAATCATGAGATACCTAAGGAAAATCTCGGAAGACACGCCTTTGGCATAACCATCTCCACCAAATGTTAAACTTGCGACCTACCTCATTATAATCATGAGATGCCTAAGGAAAGCATCGGAAGACACGCCTATGGCGTAAGCGTCTTCGCAAGACATTAAACATGATGCATACCCTGTGTTAAACATGGGAAGCTGACGAAAAACTCAGATATATGCAATTGGCATATGATTCCCCGCATTCAGAGTGGGATGCCTCGGGTTCCACACACTTGAGATGCCCTCTTTTAAGAAAGAATATTGTTTCGCCAATTTCTACGCACCCAGAGATGCCTCAACATTCTTGACATTGCTGTCTAATTTAACTGAAGGTCGTTGCCATGTCAAGACCCCATGGAATATCCTAACAGAAGCTGGGAAATTATCCAGCGTCCTTGATGATATGGCACCAGGAGCGAGATTCATGAACCACGACTTAAATCTATGAGGGAGACCAAGACTAGGTGATGTGTTCTGTGGAGGAATCCACGAAAGGAGGAACCGACATCCCATCATCCTATTTCGATCAAGGAACAGACGTCTCTGAATAAGGACTGAATGTTGCTCAATATTGGAAAGCGGTAATGTGGTTCAACAGCCGTGTTCCCTCCAAGGAC